>OY720625.1:45330874-47955874 GCA_963170105.1 Cantharis lateralis
AGTTCCAACTTTTGTGTTTCCTTGCATTTACACAAGTTTCTATGTTATCAAGGTTTAAGAATTGAAGGATACTAAAAAAAGCACTTGAAGTGATAACAAAGACCAGTCTAAATAAAGATTGTGACCTGGATTAATGTCGATCAATCTCTTACAAACATTTGGAAAATACTTTAAGCTAGCTTCTCCCTTAATTGATTAATTATTTACTTTTATTATATTTACGTTTTCGTGATTGAGATTGAGAGAGCTTCCATGTTTAATCTCAAAATCGAAGTTAACACGTAAATTACTAATAATGTTTTACCAACTATTACTCACTCCTGCAGGTTTTGCGTATAATACAAATTTTATTGTGTACGAAATATCACATTCAACACACATTTAAAAGTTGTAATGGTAATGTTGTCTATATTCCGACATGCAATTTTGTATAATAATTATTACTTCCAACTGGATTAAAATGAGGATTTTATTATTTTTTCCTAAACCAGAAAGGTAGTTATCATAGAAACTGCGGTCATCCGAGTTCCATATTGAAAAAATTGAAGAAGAAATAATTAAAATATAAATAAGTCCTATTATTAATACACCAATACCGCCAAAAATTAAACTTCAATCGTTGAGGTCTAAGCTTCCTATTGCGAGCACGATTTCCTCTTTGATTTGAGCCCGCAGCGTCGAGAGCAGACAAATTCCAGTTAATTGGTTCTCTCTAAAATAGTTTCCATACACAGCTAACGAAATGATAAGGTTGCCTTGGGCGCCAAAGGCTAATAAAACTCAATATTAAGAAAGAAAATTATTTTATTGGACACACTTAAAAAACGCAATTGAAAAAAGTATAGGACTTATTCTAAATCAACAAAACCCAATATAAAAACTGCTAATCAAAATTCAACTAGTACAGTAATTTCTTATACTTACGGTCTTTCAGACAGTTAAGTAGTAATATTGAAACAAACACACGTTCAGATGATGTATCGCAAGCACGAGGTCGTCTCTGTTTCTACAACTGTCTTTCGTGATGATACAATTCTTGTGAAATGCTGATTCTGAAAGAAACCTTTTGCAATAACATCAATATTACCGTTTGTACAAAAGTCTTCTGGTTAATAATAATTTCAAATATTGCTTTTAAATACCTCGTTGAAAAATTGAAAAGAAATCTTCCAAAATTAAATATGAAACGTTTAATTTTAAGTAAGGCTAGACGATAAGCCAGTTTAGCGCCGCTCATCACCGGCTCTAAAGTAAAACAATTGCTTTCATAAGCAGTGAAACTTTAACATGCGCATTTGCATGACCTAGAGTGTAGAGTGTTTTTAGAAAATAAGATTTTAAAAATTGAAATAATTCATTATCCTATTAAATCACGGCACTCTCATCATTGCGTTGTATATTAATTTTTTTGCCGATAAAATTGATATTGGTACGTGTGACCGCTTGTAACCACTCTAATAAATTAGAATCAAATATAAACACTTCATTCGATATGCTATTATGATATTGGGTTGATTTATTTATTTATTTATAAATATTCACGGAAATATAAACATCTACTCTTTAAGTAATTCCATTCATAAATCAGTGAAATCTCAACTAGAAACTGTTCAAGCAATAATACGGCTTGGAAATGTCAAATCAATCAACTGCAATGTACTTGATTGCCAAATTCATTGTTCTGGTAATAGCATCCTGTTGGTCATTATTAGCAATGAGGAATATGCACGGCTCAGGAAAGTGTATTGCATGATAATGTAAACATTATCCGAGAAAATTGGTTTGAATGCCCATTGGTTCTGGTTTAACAGAATTGGACATTATATCAATGAAGGATTGATTCAGTTACAGATATAACTGTCAGGTCTGCAATGTACTCAGGCACCAAGATCGTTATTTCATTTTGATCTGATTTAATTATTTTCATCAACTCCATGCTTGAAAACCTTATCATCTTCTTTGGAATTTGGAATAAAATAGCCCTCGTGAGTTTGGAAAGTTACAGCCACCCACTAATACAATCCCGCCTTGGGGAAGCGATTTCACAAGCTTGCAAAATACATAGTATAACAAAAATTAATATAATCAATAAACAAAGTTCGAGTGCGGAGAGAGGTAAACATCGGTACTGACAAGAGTATTGCCCATTCGTACCAATCCGTTTCGATTGTGTCGATATAGCATCAAATAATGTAACATTACGTGACCCGTTGTTCTTATGCACAGCATCTGAACACATTTTTCTTTCACTTTAGGATTTATATTAGTAAATATATCACGGTAGATATATCTGGAAGCCAAGTCTACTCGAAGATATTATGTTAAGCTAAGAAATTTCGTGAAATCCATTATTCAAACCCATCAGCCAGCGATCACACCAAGCCACTGTTATGAACATTGCGCCATTCGAAATTTAGTTAAATTGTAATTTTGTGGATTTGAAAAACATGGAAACAATATTAACGTGAGGCGAATGAATTTACACAAAATTTTATTAAATGGAAATAAAAAGGAAGTTCCGATTCCGAAATAGAATGCAAAAAAATCTGATTTCCTACGAATTAACGCTAATGAAATATCCATTTTGGTATTAAATTGTAAAACATAAAATGCAAAAATAATTTCAAAGTCTGTACAGAAAATAATTACTAAATCGATATCAAAAACGCGGAAACATCACAGACTTGATTTCCAGTTTTATTCTCATTATGGCAGAGCTTTTCACGCTAACCACTTGTACTCGTGTTATGTTCTCTTTCTACTTCAACACTCCGAATTGCGAGTAGCCCTCGGGCGGACGTCTTCGCTTAGTTTACTCTCATCAGTGCGAATATTCATCGCAGATTGTTCAAAATGCAATGTCGACGAAATTATACAGTTTCGGGCTATGCGTTTGCCAGGATTTTAATCTAATTTTAATTTTGTGATTGTCAGGTTGATTTTAATGACGTCTTCTGCTTGCCAGACCTTGTCATTCGAGTTCTAACGCAATGCAATGCAAAATATGAACTTACAGCTTTAGAAACTATATAATAATCATATGTGCACTTACACGAAGACCGACGACTTGCTGGATGGCCATTGATCTCATCAGGCCCAGATTGCCGTGACGAAATATGAACTCAATTTCAATTTTAAATATTGAAAAAAAAGTAAATAGAATTTTTAATATCCAGTTTTTTAAGACTTATTAAAAAACCTAAAAAATAGGGTTTGCAATATTAAAAGAGAGCAAAATGTTTAAAAAAAAAATTAATTTAAAATTTTTTTTATCTCCTCGCTTTCACTCAACGTTGCCTATATCTGTTATGTATATGTTGAAAAAGTTTTTACGTTATAAATATAGGGGGCCCATTGTTTAACGTGAGTTCCAAACCACGAAAAGTGATTACGTTCAAATTTTTCCTGACCATTTTTTTTGTTAAACTAAAAGGGTTAATCTTTTATATTAAACAGGTATTTGTGTAAAAATATATATAGCAACAATGCAGTAGCATTTTGTTTAAAATCCGGATGAACGTGCAATCAAGGCAGAATGGAACGGTGTGACAAGAGCAAACTGGCGTCTAATTAATGACTTTCTTAGATAGCCTCAATTAAGTAGTCGACGTGACGCTTGCTGACTTATGGCTTAATTACTTACCCGCACCGCAAGCTTACGAGTTTCTTAGGTCAAACCGTGAAAAACTACATCAGAGAAATATTACCGCACGTATACCTATCCTGCTATTATTAAAAAATTTCCATCCTTTAAAAATTGGATAATAATTTTTGTTAGATTAATTTTAAATAATTAAGACAAAACCTTTGGGTTTCGACTAATTTTGCGGCCATTTAATGCGGAGAAGCAATATCGGAAACCAGCGTAATATTATTCTCCCGTGGGACTTGAAATCATATTTATTCTAAGTTATTACATTACAAATTGTAAGTTAAAAATTAATTTGATTAAAACTAGTTATGTAAAATTTGGGTCAAAATGCAAATGTATTGCGTACGAACAAGATTTGCTCTTCTGTTTAACAAGTTGTGTAATCTATTTCTATTACTTGTATTAGTTTATATAGGATAGCCCGCAAGGATGAGTAAATTATAATATATATTACATTCCCTATACAAACTATATAACTAATATCTAATTAAAGCTGTTTGCATGGAACTCAGATACGGACCAATGCCGAGTGTTAGCGGTTTTTCCCAGATCCCGAGAGGATACTTGATTAATAACATAGTTAGCTGAGCCCGTTTCGGTTACCCGGATTACGCGGTTTTTGCTTAACAAAAGATAAACGAAACTTCTAGTTATGTGCTTAGATTTAGAGTTGCGTAATTTTACCTTGCCACATATTGACAGACTTTTTTCAAGTTTTTGTTCCATTACCGAAAACGCAGAACCATACGTCTATTATTATGTTTTAGTATCAATACATTTTTATCTTCCGACCAATCGCGTTTTTTTTAAAATGCTCTATTCCGTAATGTTTAAAATCCAATCTGACACGAAAATCTTCCATTAGAAAAAATTTTCCTTTTGTGTTCTCGTTATAATGATATATGGCTCGAGCGCCACGTGGCCATACATACATACCATATCAACTTTATAATAGTCGAACCAATTCGTGTCAGGATAAAATGAAAACTATTGTTGTTGAAAACAATATAATAAAATTAGGCAATTGTTTTATGCTAACTTGAGGAATAAAGCGGAAAACATCTTCATTTTACTAAGTAGGTACCACCCATATGTTTCTACCATAAATTTAAACTTCCATGAACTAACTACGACATTGTAGAGTTATTGTTTACAAGCGCTTTCAGCCCTTAGTTTTAGCGAAATTCTTAGCAAAACAAGCTTTGTTGCGTATTTGAAATTTAATAACGTAACAGTTTAAAGTTTTGAACAAATTGAAAATACGTTATAAGCATTCAATTAAGTTAAAAGTTATATAACGAGAAACATTTACTTTGAATTTTAATTCTAATTTGAAAATTGCTTTTCGTTCTAATTTGATAAGATTTCTAATTTTATTTTGAATTTCTAATTAATTTATTCAAATAATATTTCCGAAACTTATTGCTTTTTCCAAAGTTTTATTAATTCAATTAAAGAAAAAGTACTTTTATATACGTCTTTATTAGATTGATGTCAAGGAAGATCTTCGATCGGGGAAAAATAATTTGGTCAACGTAAAATATAAAACTAATTATTGGTTAACATCTGCAAATCAATACCGTGACGATACCATAGATACCCATTCCGTACAAGCCAATACAATGCAATGCAATTAAAACTGTACAATGTGAAACAATAAACAATAGTTTGTATACAAATTATATTATAATATAATGTTATAATACAATGCAGTACAGGCAAGACAATAATATCGCAGAACAAAAAGTCATGCTAATTAATTATATTATAGCTTATATTGTCAAGATCAATAATTTTTTATTGAAAATTTTAAGTCCGCGAAGACGTCCAATAGCCTGACTAGTCGATACGGCGGCTTTATATGAATAACAATAAATTTTCTTAGTTATAAAAGTTAAATTTTGCACAGTCAATATAGCCAATGGGTCTGCAAGTTAAAATTAAAGAAATTAAACAAATGTTAAAGCCTTCAGGCAACGTAATATTAAAAGTATTAAAATTCAAGACCGTAAACAATATTGCGTTTTAATTATAAAAAAAATTGTAAACATAATTAAAAAAGTTTGTCGATATAAAGTTGAATTTTTAACGTTTCCATCCCCCGTTCCATAATCTAAGCTTCGCTTCTGGTCAAGTTTATGACTATTAATAATAACCGAGCATAAAAGACATCAGCTAACATTATGCGGGGAAAATTGCCTCAAGTAAAACTGTAGGACGATCGTTATTTGTAATTATTTTCTTTTCTAAATACAGTGGGCGACTTTATAACCCAAATAGTATTTCGTGCGGGGTTAATATTTCCATACTAGATAAAACTAGGATTATCTGTGGAAAGCATTACAAGTTTGGAGCTATAAGAAAGCGGATAATCGTAATGAAAGTTTCTCGAGCTTTATATTATGGTAGTTGGTAGAAGAATGAATGGAAACTTTTAAATTATGCTTTATATAAAAAAAAAAAATCCAGATTAGGACCACGGATGCATGCATGCATGCACGCCTGGTGCTTCTATTTATAATAATATAAAACAGAAAATGTTTTAAGTATTCCATTCATGTGAATACACACATTTAATAGAAGCAAAAGAGGGAATCTGAACATTAAACTAACGATACTTGGGTCAAATATGCAACTACTTGGTATTCAGCAAATGTTCGGTAAACTTGCGTACTACTCTTAATGAGTTAGTCCAGTTGCAAATGTTTAAATGTACACTATCAAACAAACTTCAAGCTTAATGCATGTTGAATAATATAGAAAACAAATTTTTTCCGTCGACCTCGCACTAATTGGAAATTGCACCAAACTGGAAATTTTCCTCTCCTAATGGAGATTTATTCGTCAACGTTTTTGAAAAATTTCAAAATCGCTTTGCCGTGCCCGAATCGTCGATAACATTAAAAAGTTGATGAGTCGAAGCTCTGTAATTTGGCTGTACTACGTACATTATGCAAATAAACTAACAAAATTGTAACTATTTAAGCGATAGATTTTCGATTAGGCACTAAAGCATTAATTTTGCATGAACGGAGACAGCACTGTTTACAGACTCCTGCTTCGAATTGGAATTAGTTTCGGGTGTACGATGTTTATTAAATATTTGTTGTGCGAGCATTGACAGCATAACATTTGTGTTTATTCTAGTAGAAAACAAATGCACCAACTTAAATAACCCACATTAGGGCGATGTAAATCATAAATTTACTTATCCAATCCTGCAGGGAAAATTTTTTTCAGACGTGGGAAATTTTTGGAAAAATTAGGTAAAATCGGCATCGGTTCGGCCGTGGAATATTCGAAAAGTGTAGATAGCATAAAATTGATAGTAAAGAGTATTAATGTTGTTAAGTTTCACCCTACATCCTGATTAACTTCAATCAAGTTCATCCGTGCCAATTATTCTAAATGAAATGTGTGTCGCTAGACTGAGTATTTATAAGCAGTTTCACTTTGATGTAAGCTTAACTCACCTGAATTTAACCACCTGTGGGTTTCTGCCTAGCCTCCCTTGCGTTGACCGCAAACTTTGAGTTCACCGATAAGTTTTCAACAAAATTAGCTACACTTTATTGGAAATTTCAAATGTTTTCGACGTAAATTCTCTTGTGAATGTTGTTTAATTATTAGCGATATTGCCCAAGAGTTACAAATGACTGCAACAAACACGCCATGCTGCTATGTAGTACAATCCGCACAAAGTTTCTCGTTGAAACATATTTGCCAGTTAAACATAAATCACCGGTCGTTTTTTATTTTTATGAACAAAGTCAACACCTATATGCAGCTTTTCAAAGCTTTTGTGTTTTGTTTATCATTTGAAATCTTGAAATTCTCGCTTAATTTTCAAATGTAAAACGAAAATGTATAAAATTGGTTTATAGCACCGATTATGAAATTATGAAACATTTTAAACTTTGCAACTTGGGTAAGAAATGCCTTACGAAAACATTCAAATTTAATTAAAAAAGTCTTCCTTTTACTCTTTGACTATAAATTAATAACTTAATTACGCAAAACGACACACAAACTTTAATGTAACGGTCGTAGATTATAGCATTAAGAAGCAAGATTTCAGTCTTGATTAATTTTGTTCAGAGGGCTTAAATGAAAATGCTGCTTGTGAAGATAAATAATATTAATGGCGTCCAAATAGGGTACTAAAACGTGTTGGTCTGAATATAAAGGGTAACCTTGCAGCATTAAATTACTTTTTATTTTCTAACGACTAAAAGAGTTCCTAATAAAAGTTTGTCAAATATCCTCATTCGCTAGTGATTAAACTCATTGATTACCGCTTGCAAAATGCAATTAAACTTTTGTTTATACAATATGTTGCTCACATACGTTGCCCACATTATTATCTACCTATACTACATCCTGAATAGAGGCATTAACGGGAACACGGACATTAAACCTGAGCTTTAAAATTCAATACATCGCATTCAATTCGTTCAAACAATTTTATCAAAACAACTTTCTCTCGCTCCTGTAATATTTTAATCTACAAGAGAACTTTTTTGCCCACTTCCAGAATTAAAATCCTGTAGTCGCTACAGTAACAGCAGAGATCGGCTCATTCATACGTGGGATAAGATCGTGGTCTGGTATTGGCTAGACGTTATAATTAAATAAGAAACAAAATTATTACTTTAAATTGTCGACCCTACCCCATCGATGGCCGTAAATGGACTGTACGTGTCGGCCAGCTTGTAAGAACCAATACAGGAACTGGGTACTTGCTAACAGCTGTCGTGGACTCTTATAATCTACGTGGTTCAGCTGTGAACTAACTGCTGAAAAGATGCGAAAAAGAAAAAAATGTCGTTATTGCTACATCAAAAGAAAATAATAAGCAGGATTTAAATCGTGCCGTCTAAAAATCTGTATATACTCAGTTTGGCTTTCTTCTTCTTCTTCAATTTAACTTCCACAAATACAATCTCGTCAATAATTATGTATGCAGTTAAAAAATGTTGAGTAAGAAAACATACAAAAATAGTTTTGATATTAATAAGCTTTTGGAGAAATTTAATAACTCGATAAAATTTAATATTTAAAACTTGGGTTGAATAGAAGCCATTCAATTTAAAATTATTTTTATTTTTGTATATAGAATTACTGAGTTTTTCGAGTTTCAGCTTGGCTTAGACTTTATGAATTATTAATGAAGGGGTCAATTAGAGAAGTCGCTCAAATTGGAAAGCTTCATATATTTTTGTGGTTATATTGTATTTCTAGTCAATAGTATTTTATTCATCGGTAGATGTTTATTTATATTCGAAGCTTGCTGTATGAATGTTGTAATATTACGATGTTTGTTTGAATGCGGATTTGCCGATCCTCTCTCAGATGTGCAAAGCATGAATACCTAATGAGATTTCGTTATTTATTGAAAACAAAATAATTTTATTAGAGCAAATTTCGCTATATTTTCTAAATATCCTGATTAATCTCTTCTTGTTGGCATTCAAATACATACAAATTCTAAGGTATTCAATAGACAAAAGTTGAAAAGTTAATTGCGTCGTTTCTTCTATATGTACGTAGGTAGACTTTTAGATAATTGCATGCTATTCGGTCGGTGTAGGGTTAAAATAAAATTTTATCTAAACCGCAAAAAAATTCATTAAGGTGCGAAATTTATTCAGTATATCGGAAATTATTCGGCTGTGCAATATAAAAAAAGTTGAAGTCGAATCCCTTTTAAGGAAAATACTGAGTGCATCTTGCAATATTAATAATACTAATCCGTGAACTTTTACGCCACGAGGCACTTGACATAATTTATATCCCTAAATCTTTTTAGTTTACTACCGGCTATTGCCAACGATAAAAAATATACCATATACCTTCTTACACTTTACTTACCAAATTGTCGATATCAATTTTGCGATTAAAAAAACAGATTAATAAAAAATATATAGCATTCTTCTTTTTCTTTTTTTCTTCTTCTCTTTACCGGTAATTAATCAGTTTAGTATATTTTTGATCAGAATTATTTAAATAAGTTTTTCTTTTATGCAGAGCCGTAGCAAGGGAGCAAGAATGTCTATATTGAATAATTTTGATCAGTTGCTTTGTTTCACTCAAACAGTTAATTAAACTTTTTAGTCTCTCAGCGAAACCAGCATAGTTCAAACTTATTATGTTTGTACTAACAACGTGGCACTTCTTATATTATGTATTAATTTAATTATAATACTTCTATAACAATTATGTAAACTATGTTTACTCATATTAAAGTCACAGACTTATCGATTCTATTAAAGACAACCAAATAAATAACCGCAGGAGGTACAAAAGCATATTTTTGATATTAGAAAAGCTTAAAGTAGCTCTTCGTGAAATTTAATTTATTTTAAAAATTTACCCGCATTGGCCCGTAGCTTTCCAAATTTTGAGGTTGGTCCCCCAAAATAAACCGATCGGAGGTAACTTTTTATATGCACCTCGTGTAACATAAATAGCCGCACTTAAGTTTTAATCAAAATATTAATATTTAATATAATATTCATTAAAATGGAATATTTAATTTTCTAACTAATAAGCATGTATAATATACTGCAAGCATATAGTACCTACCTGTGATATAATAAACAGTTTGGTAATGTCTTGAAACTTTATACTACTATTATGTGGCTCCACCAACTGCATCATGTTTACATTTACAAAATTGCGGAGTATAATAATCAATACACCCACACTATTAATTAATCAAGTGTGCTCAAAACTTGTGACAGATCTACCTTGTTCCACAAAATAAACTATACATTATATAGTGTTCCTATTGTACATAACTTACAACAATGCAATAACATAACTAATCAGTATATTCTAGAGAAATACCATAATGTTTTAATTAATTATAAAACTTTAATATACCCAATTAATTATATTATAAGAGTCCATAAGGACCATTAACGAATTTTACGAATACAACGTAAATAAATTGGAACATCTTATTCTATGTATCCTGGATGTTTGATGAAAATTAACTAGAGTTGAAGTATTTACATTTTTAGGAAATAAACATTTTAGGTTGTAATTTTACAAATGGTTGGCATTAAAGGAAAAATTGCAGATCAATCAAGAAAACCTTTGCAAAAATCGAAATTATTCGCTTAGTGCACCCCGAACGTCGTTAATATCAACTTGTAGTACAATCGGCATACGAACCCAATCATTACGGAAAATCTTTCAAGCGAACTGATCGTTATAAGTCAAATACCCACGTCTTTTGATGGAAAAAGCATTAAATAACGTGAACTTTATGTATTTTAATTGAATCAATTATATTATTGATTTTCTTTCTTGCAACCCTTTAAGCTTTTTAAGCTTTTTAAGCCGCCGTTTATCGAAATCAAATTATTAACACAAAGTGTTGAAGGTGTACCGAGGGTGTTTTTAAATAAATTGCCGATTTACATAAAAAACGACGCTGATTAAGTGTACATTTAATTAAATTTTATATGTAAAATTTATGTGTAAAAAAAGTAAAATTGTGGTTCTATAAATACAATACCTAGTCATCTCACGACTACAATTTGGAGTACAAAAGCAGGCACAGCATAAAAGAGATAGGTCACACACATCGAAAGCGTCAAGCATCTAAGGAAGAACGAAAAGTATGGGTATTTGAAAGGTTTTATAAGCTCTTATACAGCCTCCTAGATCGGTAAGCAGGCGTGCAGCTTTATCGATTTACAACGTGTCTACACATGCCTTTAGCTTTTGATACTGCTTTAATAAACTAAAGCAAAATGTTGTCGATATTTTACTAATTTGCATTATCTAACTTTGTAAATAAATGCTCACGAGGAAAGCTCTCTAACTTGGTTTCGGTTTCGTTTTGGAAAACTCCTATCGTGAAACTTGTAACTTATATTATATTCTTCGTCATAATTTAACTTTCGAAACTTTACATAATTCTTAAAGATATACCTACCTACACTATGTAATGTTTATTATTAGTTTTCGCTTCGAAAGTTATCTGAGAGTGCTACAACCAAAAAATTTGCATTTCCCGATAAAATTTAATGTTAATTGTCCTCGTAAGTAATATTAAAGTTTATGGCACTAAAGTTTAGTTATGCAATTAATTTTATACTTTAATGTGTGTGACGATAATAATAAATTTAATTATATTGTTCAGCTGTAATTTTAATCATCACTTATTTATTCCGAAATCTGCTAACTTGGTTTCGTTAATCGCTCAAGTACAATGCTATGGTATTATATTATTCAATACAAACATAGAAGGTTTATAATCCGGTATCTTTTTGTTTTACCATTAATAATTCAATTATTATAGGTATACCGCAATGGTTGATTTGTATTTCTATTTTCTTAAAACAATAATGTTATGAACCCCATAATCCTTTTCAATGCTAATATGCACTTTGTCGTGCATACATTTTGTAGATTTCCCACACAACGTAATCGACGCCACGACGTGGGTAAATAGAAAAGCATTATATGCTTGAATTAGATAAATAATAATTAGTTGAATTGAGATACCTCGTCCCACCAAAATTATTTAAGCAAAACTGCTTAACTGGGTCACCTGCTTTGTCGTTTTTGTCAATCATCAGTTATATATGAAAAAAAATTTAATAAAAACCGAATTTACTCGCCTGTCAAGTTTATTGCTTGTATATTATAATGTTAAAAATGACAATATTTTGAGTTATGGATCTATGGTCCATCCTCGCTTGTCGAATAATACTGTACTACTCTATCACACTTTATCTTGCTATTTTTTAGGAGATATGAAATTATGTAGTACTGGAAATCTTCAAGATTTTTTAAAACATTTACTTGAGAAAACAATATTGTAATAATCAAAATAATTCAATAAATAATGAACAAAATCAAAATACGAGGTAGTACTACTGAAAATGAAAAAACTTAAAAATTGAACAGATCTTTAATATGTTAATGTAGCGGCATCGAATTTATTTTTGTTTATCTAGTGATTAATTAAAACAAAGTCTAAATTACAAAATATAACGTAATATTATTAAAATAATAAAAAACAAAAAATTAATTAAGCAAAACGGCGAAAATAGGGCAATATGAGGAAAGAACGAACAAAGAAGTAACTAAAAAGAAAATAAGGAACTTGGTTTTATAAGCAATAGAAAAAAATAGTATTAGAAAGACACTTTCGATTTATAACTTTTTTGTAATATATTGGATCTATATTAATTTTTGTTATATTCGACTGTTTTAAGCTATTTTTTGTTGTAGCTTGATAATTTTCGTAGATCCTGTTTTCTGGAGAAACCAAAACTGTAGAGTAAAAATATTCTGAATTATCCTAAAGTTATTTAGTAGCACATTATTGTTAACGAATTTTTAAAATTTTAAAAATTAAACATTAAATCGATCCAATTTAAGGTCGTTAATAATTTAATTATTTATTTTTGTACTCGGTAATTGTAGTACCTATACCATCAAATTTATTTAATTTTTTGCTTTATATGAATATTTTAATATGAACAAGTTATTAATTAAATAAATATGAAATTACATTTTTAAGTTAGTTACAAAATTCATATATTTTTAATTATCTTGTTCATATTATAACATTCATATTATTAAATAAATAAGTTCATTAACTTGAAAATAATAATTAATTAAACTCGCATATTTTTTCATATTGGCATTGTTATATTACTTTTAATTATCTGTGTATTTTGGTATTTTCTTGTTAACTTTTCGAGTCAATTAAGTATGTAAATTTTTCTAAAATCAAGTTAAAATACTTTTGCTTTCCAGTTGACGACATAAACGTCCGTTATGCTACTATTTATTCTGTGTTGTTGTTTCTGAGAGCGGTTGAAGACTGTTAACTCCTTTTCAATTATACCGAGTGATCAAATTAACAGTCGCGTCCTTCTGCTGTAGTTAATACGACAATATTTTACCCAAATGTTTAGCAACCATTCCAGGATCACACTGTATAAAACTATATAATTACATAAGTATCTACCTTTAGTTTTTTTTTTAATTTAATTAAAACACATTTCATCTAAATAATGTAGCTTAATAAAATAAAAGCGCTAACATAATAAATAATTTATAATAACTAAAATTTAAACCCCGAAGCTTTCTAATTGCGAAAATACTGCATATGCATGAAAAATTATAACGTACTTTCTTCGGCAATTAAATTTTATATTCGGTTAGTTTGTTTAATGGAAACATTTAGTGCTATGCAAAATTATTAGCCAAAACACTTAAAAGCATATCTTGACTTTTCTATTTAGGAAGTTATATACTTTATTATTAATTCAGTGCTAAAAACACTTCTTGGTTTTGTATTTTTTGGTTTCTAGCTTTTGATGCGAATTTTCCCAAAACCAAATTGGAATTTATTATCTTGTGAATCATAAACTATTGGGTACGTGTAAATACATTTGCATGTAAGAAACATTAATTCCGCACAACAAATCTTCGATTGAACTTAAGTATTTTTGGCAAACGGTGAAGTTAGAAATATCATTAGTTATATTCTATAGAGCTTAACGCTTCACTAACCGCACTAGTTTCTGGGCTTAATTGATATTGTAACTTTATGCTATATAATAAAAAAATAACAAGATTACATGTTTTTTATATTCGTAATTAATGGACAACGCTAATTTTGAATACAAATTAAGGGCTACTCGAAACTTAAATTACTAGCTAATTCAAAATCTTTTCACCTCTAAATTAACTTAAGTTTTAAGCCTTTGGGCAATTACATAGTAATTTTCGACAGTTCAATAAACATTAGAAGTAAATGTTTATTCAGGAACTTAGTATGTATTTTGCTGTTGATAAATTACTTCTGAGTAGATATTTCGTCAAATAAAGAGCTCTACCCAGCACTTTTCACCCTTCCTAATGGATTTCCTTTTGCTAAGGGTGCTTTCAACTAAATGTATGTAAATTTTAGCTAATTTATGCTTGGATTTGTTCTATTTAAGGTTTAATTTGTTTCATAAAGTGTTTAAATATGTGAAAAAATTTAGGTTTATTTATTTTCATTGCGCCAACTTAAACTTTACCGTAGATGGAAAATGTAAAAAACTTAATCTCGAAATTTTATCTGTAAACTGTTAATTTTGTATTTACATAACTGGTAGCTAAGTATATTATTTTACTGGGAGAAAAAAATACCTTCATGCGTATAAAATATTTTTCCATTCATTTGCGATTATCACGATTTTAAAAATGAATTTTCCTTGAAATGTACTAAAAGGATATAATAAAACGTTACGAAATAAAAGCTGGCATTAAAAAAAATATTAAAGAAAATAATCTCATTAAAATAATTTAATTATTCCGAAGCTAAATTGGATGCCTAAAGTCAACTAATAAGAATAAAAATGTTGGTACAAATACCATTTTCGTAAAAGTGAAATTTATAAAACGAAGGATGTGCTAGCAGCACGCAATATTAAAATAATAGTTAAGCTTATTGTCTGTTCAGTTGTAGGTAAAAACATAACAATGCATTGTGCTTCGTAATTGAATATAGAGATGAAAGCGAGGAACGAATTCGCAAAATAATGGCAAACAGAAATGGAATTTGTCGGATCACCGAGTTCATCAGCAATTTAAGTAATGAGACATACAAGCTATATCTAGTCATTCAAAGCTTGTATCTCATTTAAAAAGATCAAAGCTAATTTTTTTTGTAGGTGCATAATATATGTATCTCTATTTGTAACCCTACATTTTTAATATGTAAGTATTAATGAAAATGTGCAATTAAACTCAATTTTCCGATTGCTCTAATTATACCGAAGTTTCAAATTTACTTTCTAATTAAATTAAACTTTTTCGGGCAGCATATAATTTATTTAATTCTTTTCTCTCAAGTTTCCCAATGTTCAACAGAACACTATATTATTTGGCTTGTCGTAATTACAGACCCAATAACTACAAAAAAACAATTTACAGAACTAGTAACTTTTATTTTGCCTGAAACTTTTGATATTAAATATTTGCAAATAAGTGGCACTAAATACCACACTGTTCAAAAATTCTTTTTGACTAAATTTCAGAGTACAAAATACTAATTTTATTTTTTAAACGTGTAATACCATAACTGCCTTGTACATAATTAAATTTTTCTTCAAATGTAATTTACCTGTGTACACAAATTCTTGTAAACAATTTAGGGTTGCTTTCCACACAGGATAAATATAATTTTCTAATCGATTCAAGCCGGTATGGTGGTATAGAGTCAAATTTGATAGGTAGCTGATATTATCTTGGTTAACTCAGAGCGAAGCTTTAATAATTACTAAAAACCCTTTGGAGGTACGTGTGTAAACTTAGCTCCGCACTTTTTGTTTAAAATATTTTCAATTTATTGAATTTTCATATAATACGTCAATATATTGTCTCGTACGCTTAAAAGCTCAACAATCAGAAACTGTCGAGACGTCAAACTAGTATAAAAGTTTTCTATATTATAATGCAAAGTCTTTTGTATAATTTTGTTTTTGACAAATGGAAAAAGTATTTATACCGTTTTAGATTTACAATTAAAATTTGAAAAATATGTTTAAAATGTAAAATTTTTCTTGTAGGGAATGTAGGTTGTCAAGTTAACGAGCAGCGATGAAGTCCTCTAGGTTGATGTTACTCTAGGGAAGACTGTAACACGCCCTTTCACGCCTTCTGCGCCTATAGATGATGCTTCATGGATAACTTTGCTTGGGATAAAACTTCATTTGCATACCAGTAATGTATTCTATAGCAGTGACATGTATTAGATTTGATCGACACCGTAAAATATGTTTTAAATTTTACAAATAAACCGCAAAAACAGTAAGCGGCGCATAATATCTTCGAAATGTTTTCGATAATTTAAATTTAGTACTATTACAAACTGTTTTGTTACATCTACTAAAATGGACACACTTTATCGCATACGTACTCATGCATGGCACCCTACTAAAAGACTACTAAAGCAAAATCTAGTCATGCGAAAATTTTAACTCTTTTCCATAAATATACCAAGTTGAAAAAATTAGATCCCGAAGATTTTAAATGGCAAACACAAATATCTCTTCGTTGTGTAACTGCATATTAATTTAATTTCAGGTTATATTATGTCCTTATGGCCGTAAGTTTTCCAAAGTGGCGAAACTTTAAGATGAACCGAGGTTGTAAAACTTTTTTACATTCAGAATATAAAAAAACTTCTATTAAACTCAATAAAGCTTTTTAAGGGTTTAGTCGTCAGCTTAAAAATGAAGGAAGCTCTATTTTTATAACTGATACGCAATAGAGACAAGGTACTCTTAAGTACCTAGTTAGCTCAGAATTATGCAGTGCAGCGTGTTTTCTGGTCTGGTTGGTTCCTAAGAGACCTTTCAAGAACAATTCACCAGCATAGTCGACTTTCGGAAATTGGTCTAACAAGTAAATAGCTTAGATGTTATAGTGCAGTTATTTTGCGCTTATTGCTCTACCAAGTCCGAATATGACTGTTTGCAAAATCCGCAAACTAAACCAAAAGCTTCCGAAATTATCGGCAAATAATAGTTGATCGATTGCGCCAATTAAGAATTTAGAGAGAAATATTTATTTTGTAGTTACTTTTTTAAATGGTCCATCGATTTAATCGAATAGCATTTCAATAATGGTTGCGGTTTCTTAAATAGCTAACATACTTTAGTAACATTTTTCTTGTGACGCTTTAATTAACTCATTAATGAACATCATTAATTTCAAAAAGCCAAATTTGCTGATTTGTACAAAAAATGAGTTGCCCAAATTTAATGCTCGTAATTTCGTATCAATTAAGATAAATCGAAATGTATTACGTGAACAATAAATTACAATTACTAAACTCGAGCTGGTGTAATACAATTATACTTATTTTGAAAAATATTAAGTATTTCTAAATTTGTTAAAAATTAACGTGATTTTTTATCTGTCCTCCGAATACAGTGAATAATGAAAGAATTTAATAAAACGTTTTATCAATCCAGCTTGGATAAAATGATGCAAAAGAAAATCTTGATGATCATCTTTTTTTATTTTGACCATTTAACGCAAAGTCGAATAACAAAGCTTGTTTGCCAGGAGATATTTGCCTGTCGATTCGCAATTCTAACATAATAAATTATCTAGACGTAGCGTAAGCGTAGACTCCGTCTTGTACGGTTCTTATTTAACAATTTTTACGTTCTCTTCTTAAATAGTTATTATTACTCTACGACTTAATTCTTACGGCCGTGTTTTATGATCTGTCGTGTTTCATATTTCCCACCACAGGCAGTCCAGAACACAGTAATTTATTGCTATAGATTTAGATAACATGGAAAAGGGATTCCCCTTAGCCGGAGCCACTCATTGTTCGGCAAAGAATTTAAGTAGGTATTTTAAAAATAGTGCTTTATACGGAATACTTCGGTGTCATCAGCACAAATTCATTAAACAATGCTTTGTGATATTTACTCATAGAATGTAGTCAAACAATGTTTAACTTCATAATACGAAAGAAAGTTTTTCATCATTTAGCATTTGTCATCTGCCATATTAGACACAAAAACCAAAGCAGCAGCTCGAGTGTTAACCCCAAACGTAACATTCTCTGTTATCTAATAAAGTACCAAAGTAAAGTCGAGTACTTCACTTTTTACCACTCCATAGAGACAAAAACTTTTGGAAAAACTCTGTTGAATCTCATTTGTCTTGAGCATGCGACAATAAAATGTTTTAGTGTCGCCATTAGCTACAAGCACCTTGCAAGTTAATGGTCACGTAATAAATTACTTACTCAATTGATAATAAATTGCTCCGTAATATTTTATATTTTATTGCGGATTTTTTGTTGGCAAAATTTGCTTCGAAATCTTACAATTAATCTCTGCCCAATCGGGCTCGTTATGGAATTGATAATATGGAGAGAGTTTAATTTAACGAAATATTATTGGCAAAATGCAAGGAAACTATAATCAAAATGATTACTATAAAAGAGAGCATTTTCGAAACATGCAATATTGTCTGATAATAAGGGGATGTAAAACAGAATATAGGGCAGCACGGTATAATTTTATACTACCATAAACTCACCAAATAAAATGCAGACTTTCGTTATAAAGATTGTAACTACCAATTTCGAATGGAAATAACTCTCCATCTCTCCACTCGGTTATGAAATACTGATCCGATTCAATCAACGAAATCGTATGACTAATGATATCAGTAATATACTTGATTCTTTATAAGCAAATTTTAACATGGCATGCGGATTTTATAGACGAACCGCTTTAAAAAAGAATTGCCTCATTTTCGTGTTTTCAAATTCCGTTGTCTTTCTCATCTTGGATTTTAAACATTAGCTCTTTACGTGAAATTCCTTTAAATTACTAAAGAGAACGAAAATCTAATACCTTTACGAATAAATAAGTTTTATTGAAATGAAAAAGCAAAAAAATAATTAAAATAAATAAAGTAAAAATTTTGTGTAATAAAAATTTATTACAGGTATTTCAGAAATGCAAGAAGTTTTAGATCTTACAAAGGGACTGTAAAAGTATTTTCTTGATGCTATCTTTCAAGCCAACACAAAAAGCAAGATCTAAAATGCTTCAATCTTTTATTAAAAATCATAAAATTTACGTGCGTTAATAAAGGATTTAGCTAATCAATACATTCACTTGCTGATTCCAAAATTTATTCGAGTAGTCGTGAATTATGGCGTAAAATGAAGAACTGACCCCCCCCCCTCCCCACTCTAAAATTAAAAAACTAAATAATAAAATAAATCGTATTAATTTTCAAAATAACAAAACGCAGATCCTGAGATCCTTGTTCGCTGCATATGGAACTTCCCTGGCATTGCTCCTGATTCGGACTAAATAGATAAAAGAACAATGTACATACGTAAACACAATGCAAAGTGACCCCATTTAAACTGCTTTAGCCTACGTTACTGATTGCTACCTCTTTTAATATTTAATTATATTTTGATTAAAAGTATACAATAGCTACGTCGAGAACGGTAGGCAAAATAAAGCGAAACAATAAAATTCAACTTTTTTTTATTTAATCGCAATTAAGTAGTTAATGTAAATCGTGTTAAATTCTTTTATGAACATTGTCTGCAAATTAGGTCGAGTTTTTATGTTTATCTAAGATTACTTGACTCACTGAAAATTATGCATCCGGTTAAACGAAAAAGTTGATGTAGTGGGACAAGAAAGGAACCAAAAAGGCAAAGTTGTAAAACTTGCTATGAGAAAAGCTTTTTAAAGTAAAATGTTAAATATTCAGTGGTACTAATTTGTTGATCAATTATTCACTGTATACGCATAGGGAGCTTTTATATCGTTAAACTTCATGAGACGCACGGTTAAGAGCAAAATTTTTTGCTAATTTTTCGACTCTAAGATTACGTAATAAATTTAAACTTATTTTATGGTAGCGAAATGTGCACATTTCTTAACTTTTCATAATAACGAAATCTATCGATTTAATTCTACAAGATTTAATAAACGGAAGGAAACGTTTCTTTAATTAGTAAGATATAAGATTCGATACGAAATGGAAATTTGTGAATTTTATTATTGATTGTATAAATACATTTTCACGTTTCTATTTAAAAACAGTCGATGGTAATGGCTTTCAGACGACCAGAGGGATAGTTGTTCCAGATCACTAAGTAATTAAATAATAAATAAAAATATTTTTATTTTTATTAGGTTCATTTAATCTATTTATTCACAATTCCATACTTGGTTCCAATTAATTTTGAACTTGTCAGCTTTATGTTTTTCAAGCATGTCTCTCCCGAAAGTCCGAAACACTTGATTCATTTCCCTAAATCGAAATTTTGAATTTGGATTACACAGCCTAATTTATCCATCTTCAGTTACCTCTAACCAACGGATTACATCCATTGAAACAATTATTCATAAAGCAATAATTTCTATAGAAATTACTCTTTTGGTTCGAGACAACTGTAGGTTGATAAATTAAGTCTAAGCAGAATCCACCCCATTTCTTAATTGCATTTCTCTAGAAAATCATCTTAGGTTCGACTTAATTGATACTCGACGTCTTTTGGGTGGATACTGCACTTCGAGAAGAAGAAATATTGCCATTTCCGAGGACAATAACGTGACGTGTAATTTAACTACTTAACCCCCCCCCCTTCCCAATTTTGGATGACCTGTTTTGTTATTTTTGTAACTATAAGCTAGACAGCACTACTTCACCAACACTTTGTAATTCGTGCAATCCTGCTGGTATTATACCAAAATTAATCAAAATGAGCTTTTATCCACTTGCAACAGGAAATTAATTTCTGAACCACTCGTTAACAAATCTATGTTAACAACCAAAGTTATATTCACGATTAGGGTGCGTCTCAAAAGTATGAGAACAACCCGTAAACATTTTACAAGGAAAACGATTAATCATGCGTTAAAAAGTTTATCTAATTGATAGGGCGTCAGTCCGTACCCTATTAGACTATTAGTTAGGTACCCGCCCGAATTCCCATTAATTACAATGCTACGGTTGCGAAACTTACCATTTCGGTTGATGAGTTTTCCATTTTTTATGATATCAAAATGATGGCAGTCCAGTAAGATGTATGTATCCTTATTTAGTTTTATATAAAATAATGCGATGGATGGGATGACTGATAAATAATTCAGCGAGCAAAATTTTCCATCGATATTTTTATTTAGTTAGCTAGTCGCTTTTCTAAAATAAATTTACGTTTCGTATAGTTGTGCTGATGAACAACGACTTAAATGCAATATTTTATTGAAACTACAGCAGAAATATGGTGATGATAGTTTTTCCACTTTACACTTTGTGAGAGAAAAGTAAAAGCCATTTTATTTCGATATAACAGGAAAAAGCACTTTCTTACTTCTTCATATTTTATATAGATTATTTATATTTAAGGAGGTCCGTGGAACATCAAAATTAAGTAATGCTTAAAAGTAACTAATGGTACATAAAAGAGATAGGCATCAATAAACTTTTCAATTTTTTATATTCGCTACACCTACATATAGCAATAAAACACTATGTTATGATCGTAAGCCAGAGTTAGGCTGCAGACTTCTTAAGCGCTCGAGCCGGTATGGAATTTTAAGCGTTACTACTTGTTTAATATCACAATTATTTTATTGCAGATTCTAAGTGGGATATAAAATAAATTGATTTCTTGAATTATTAACTTAATTGCTAACTTGAGCAACTTTTCCCATTGTTTCCAAACAACAATAACAATCAATTTTCAAGCTTTTCTTTAATAGCGTCTTAGAAAAACACATAGCTGTTTTAGTGGGTCGAACAGTTAAAGCCAATATACATTAAATATTGATTGTGAACGCAGCAAATGATGTGCCGCGTGCCGGATTCACACGGTTTCTTCTTTACGTGACAACGTCTAACTAAATTAATTACAAAAGGCGCTGCATGCGTTCCAACATATTTGATCCTCTTCTTACTCATACTGCCAAGTATTTCTTTCTTTATATTTTCGAAATTTTAATTTCAATAAATTGGTATGGTGCCAAATATTTATACCACTGGAAAAATACTTTCTATTTAGTTATAACAAATTTAAAATCGGAAGAAAATACTGGTTCACGAATTGCTATTTTTTTGAATTTTTATTAAAACTGGTATTAAAAGTTTAATAAAGTGCGGAGCATAAACGTGTCGCGAAGTTACTGTTCATAGCTAGTCGATACAATTTTTTATTTTGTTTTTCTGCTTAAGCTTAGTCCGGATCTGTGTCAAAGCTTAACCTACTTGTCTAAAACTGTTGTTTGTGTCATCCAATGTAACTGCGGGGAGACAAATGGGAAAAAAATTATTGTAAATTTTAACGATGAAAATGTATTATTAAAATTAGATAATAGTAGTTGGATTTTTAATAAACTCGATAAGACGGAAAAGCCAATTTAATTAAATTGTGCAATGTGTTACGGTTTAGCTTTCCATCACAACTTTTTATAATTTTTATATTTTCACATAAACACAGTGTGAACCTTATTAAAAATTTTTGTCACAGCTGAAGTAACACTATTAAAAGTAATGAAAATAAGAATGTTGATGTTTAATATATTTTTTTTTCATTAGAGCTTGAAGTTAATAAAGACTCTACAGGAGTTCAAAATATTATATTAGTACACAGTATGCGTTAATAATAAATTTATTCCGAGGTGTAAACAAAATTAATTTTAATTCAATAATTCAGGAAACGTAACTTATACGGTGTAAGTATTAATATTATATAATTTACACCGGTAGTATGTGTATAATGAGGAATATAGATAATTTTAATATATTCCGAGAGGAAGTTTTCACGATACTTTTTATAGCTGAATCCTCTTTCCACTCTTTTATGTTTTAACAAAGCAACATTAATATAAATTTTCAATCTGAGTTAATTAGCCATAATATGAGCTTAATTTTTTGTATATAGATAATTATATAATCCAAGGTATAACTCTCGACGGTATTCGTCCTCACATAAAGTACTCTACAGACCACCCATCTCTGTTTTCCATTAAAGAACATAATATTATAGATAGATATATATATATATAATATCAAATAGCATTGTGGTCTCTTTCGAAGCTCATAAAATTTTCATGTTTTTGTTAAAAATATTATATAACAAAGCTGAAAAATGCCTTTGTATTCAATTTGTCATTTTTATATTAAAATGTACTCGTATTTCTGATCCACTAAATATATAATTAATTTTTCATAGTTTCCCAGATGCTACAGGGCGGTTCTCTCATATATATTATTAGAGAGGCAGACATTAAAGGCATATAAGAAGCAGAGCTTTAACCATTGCATGATAGTAACGATTACGGTTAATTGAACTTTTAACAATTTAATTCTTTTTTTCGAGAAAGAACAGAAAAGGTTTCTATGTTTAGCTAAGTAAGAACCATACAAGTTGGTAGTTAAAGTTTATTAAGACATTCTACGGTCCATTTATGTCACTCTTCTTTACAGGGTTTACGACCAATAAAATTCCAATTATCCTCTCATAGTAAACAGAATTCTCTTCTTTTCCATACGTACAATGGGCAAACGTTTACATTTGTTCATATATTTTATTTTCTCAAAGGGCAATCCATACCTATACATCCTCGCAGATCTTCCTATTTTATAACTTTATAAAATCTAAATATTAATATAATTTATTTCCAAATATTAATATAAATTAATTAGCTTTCCACTATAGCATTATCGTATAGTTTAATACAGCATTTAGCATTATTAAACCGAACAACCGGGTAATACCTATTTCAAATTTTGTGGTTACTACCTCTTAATTGTGATAAATAAATCCTGCACTTTGTAAACCCTTTCTTCTATTTGACATCGTGTAAATTACAGCGTGTAATTAGATGCTGTACACCATTCTATTTGCCAGCTAAATTATATTTATATGTTTATAAATGGTAAGTATCTGTGAAAATTATTATTTTCCATTAGAGTAAATTTTTCAGATTATAAATTTTACTAAATTATTATTGTATTGTCTGTTGGCAGTTGAAACCTTAGGTACCAAAGGAAAATTTAGGAAAAATCCGAATTAATGAATAAATTTTAGCTATAACTAAAGATGAACTGTAAAAGACCAGAAAATGCACAATTGCTAAATTCGAAAGTCTTCTTGGGAAAATTATTGAAAGTAAATATAATAAAACTTATATCCTTTTAAACTTTATCAAAACGTCATGTTAAAGAAAAACTAATTTATAAGATCGCATAAGAGTCCAAAATCTGAAGTAGCGATCGCATTAATCAAGTAAAAAGATTACATCGATGTGCTTTTAAAAGTTGTAACTGACGACGGAAAAACAGAATTGCGCTGACGTCCGTACAAATTAGTTCCTCCAGTTACATTGCTCCCAAAGCGCTTTTGATACTTTTTAGTTTCCATGTCTCGCTTTTCGACGTATCTTAGCACACTTTAGTTATTAACAGTTGAAAAAGTTAAACTGAATTTTTAAAAAAACTAAATTTAACTTTTTGACAATTTTCTTCCGGATACACGTGGAGTATAAAGTCATTCCAAGCGGTTGCAACGCGAGATTTGTAAACCGCGTTATTATCATAATAAACTTAAATTTCTATAGGTATTATAATATCATTTGTAGTGGGTTTCTAATGTCTTGACTAAATAATTTTCAATGATTTCTTGCAAAAGTACATTTGAAAAGCACTTTATGCAACTTCGCCGCGCCGTGCAGGTTTTCCTTAATACTTTAGTTTAGTTACCGAAATTTTACTACCACTATGACGTGACTGAAAAGCTAATAATGTTATTTCAATAATATATTTAGAATTTCTAGTTTAACTTTACAATTCAGGAAAATTGAAAACTAAAGTTTCATCGATCGAATTTTCTTTATAGTCGAATAATTTTTTAAAATTACAACTCTTATAATAGGGGAAGTTAAACCAATTCAATATGATGTTGATGTAGCGTTCAATGAAAAATAATTTCTGACACTAGAAATTATTATGATTAAGTTTATAACCTGCTATTTGCTTTCTTAACCCGTCAGTGAACGCGTGTGTCCTGTAAGTCCATTTAATACACAAAACAATTTTGCAATTTTTTAGACAAATCGGAAAAACAGCTCTCGGATAATCCTTGGATATGTTAATGTATATAAATTTAAAAAATTTAATATCTTTTACAAATCAAAATATTTCTCTGCTAATTTTAACAAAGAAATATAATAAGGATAATTATTATTAATTTGTAGAGTAAACGAATGAGGAAAAATTTCAAATATTTTAAAATAAAAAGCAGCGTTTTAATTCGTTAAATATCTTAGAAATAACGTAAATACTTGCGGTTAAATTTTAATAACAGAATAATAATATCCAAAATACCAACTTAAAATTATGAGAAATTTTTATAAGTAAAAATGATTTCGTTTTGATGCAAAGAAAAATAACCCAAAGCTGAAAATAAAGATTTATATTGTGTCTTATTTTAAATTTTGTTAAAAAAATTCGTAGCGTTTATTTAGTAGACAGAACAAGGCAAAGGTCAATTAATCAATATAAATTGTAGGAGATAAGAAGATGTTATCAACCAATAACATTAATTTAGAGCAAATGGTAATTGCAGATAGTGGACACTTCCTTAACTTACAACAATTTCCGGAATTGAAAACCAAGATTCTATAGATAAGTTTTATGTAAATTTTCGAGAATTATTGGATATTAGGTTTGGTAGTAACATTAGAAAGACAATGCTTTCTAAATTTAGAGAGAACATAATTTGAAATCGCTATCATAGTATCATCAAGAAATAATGAAGCTTCAGGAATTTCTCTAGGTAAACCGTATATTTCATAATTTATAATCCAGTAATAATAAAATAATTTGAATCCAAGTTTATGGATTAATAATACTTAAGAAATTTGCGATTAACAAATACAACAAAAAGGAAGTTTGTTATAGTAAGTTGGTAAGTTTGTATGCAGGATAAAATTTTTATCTTTAAAATAAACTTGAATTTCACGCTCTTCTTTAAATTAAATTTAAACTTAAACTCTACGCCTCGCATTTTTTTATACATTTTGAAACTAGATAAATTTAACTTCAAGATGAATTTAACACTTTAATTTAAGTAGTAAGACAATTTTAAGGATAATTATGTTTTATACATTTTCAGGTAATGTGGATTAAAACATTTATGAAAATTTTGTTTTTATTGTTAATTTTTAAAATTTTTATTCAATACACTGAAAGAAATTATTTGTAAATTTACATGTGTTATCAATGGTCACCAGTGGCCATGGATAATCAGCGTAAAATAACATGGTACTTGTAAATGAATTCCATACATACGTAAAATTACATGCCACATGTAATAAGATATTTACATACTCTCTAGTATTATTCCATCAGTGATGTAATTTTATTTACGTTTTCAATGTGATTTTACTTTGCAATTTCACATTTATAAAGTGATTTTACTTTGTTATTTTACACGTAGGTAATAGGTAAATTTACGTTGTTATTAAAATCCAAATTTGATAAATATAATTTTTTTTACTTTGCATAAAAAAGAAAATAAAAATACATTATCTTATAAAACTTCTAAATAGATACTACTAAGCAATTTTTTTACTATGTTCTAAAACTATAAATACTTTAAATTATACTATCTACTAAATCAATAATTAATTTAAATTATTATCAACCCTTTCACTGCGGATGTCGTGTAAACACGTATTGCACTTTGGTTGAGCCAGGTGGCTGTGTTTTCTTGTAACAAAACTTGTTTAAAACCTATGGCAATAGAAAAATTTAATTTATTTACGCACTTATAAAAACAAACTCTTGTAAAGAACAAAAATCACTTTTAATTCTTACACGTCTAATTCGTAAAAGCGTAATCGTTATGATGTTTTAATGCCACAAAATGCTGTAATCTGCATTTTACAATGCGTAGGTAGGTATAAGGTAAAGAAAAGGCGCCAAGCTTCGTAATCATTTTAGCGCCCATGATATATACATAATCTATGCAATTTTACATTGTTTCTTAAAATTAAAAAGTATTTGTAATTTTTACTTGTTATGTACACGTAATGTTCCAATACAACAAGAAATGTTTTAAAAATTCATGTAAAATTATTAAAGAACGTAATTTTACTTGTAGATATAATGGAAAAAAAACGAAAGGTGTCGTGGGACACCCGACAAAAGCGAAGCTTTTTACGCTATGTATAAATAAAATTCAATTATTTATTAATATAATTTTGATATGGTAGTAAATTGTTATTAGGAAATTATTTTTAAAAATACAAAAATAGTAGTGGTATAGATATCTATTTATATTTCCAATTAAAATAAAATTTACATCCAAGTAGAAATTAAGTAAAAAATAAATTTCAAGTAAATATTGTAGTAAATTTAGCATGTAATACATAAAATGTAATACTATTATACAAAATCTAAACAAAATATTATAATAATAATATAAAACAAAATATTATAATAATAATATTTTGAGAGTGTAGGACTAAGAATTTTTGAAAATTAAGCAAATGGTTATTTACTTAAAAGTTAGGTAAATGATACATGACTAACGAGGAGGAATCCGTAGCATAATATTCACAAGATTGAATATGTAATCGATATATCAAAAATATCGATATATCGAAAACATCGATGTATCGAAAATATCGATATATAGAAAATATCGAAATATCGAAATATCGATTTATCGAAATATCTATTTATCCATATATCGAAATATCGATTTATCGAAATATCGATATATCGAAATGTTGATATATCGATATCAAATAATATCAATATCGTTTATCGATATATAGATATTTTTCACAGGACTAATTCTGACCACACCATTCGTATTTTATGCTCAAAGTGCGCTAGGAAACGCCAATAAAAGCCATAGATTTTGCTTTAAAATTTAAAAAAATTTGGTGAAAAAGTAGAGAAGGGGGGACCATTGGGTGTTTGGCTAAAATCTAAAAACCGTTTTTAACTCTTTTTATACCATAAATTAAGTATTCTGACCACGCCATTTGTATTTTATGCTCAAAGTCCGCTAAGATACGTCAAAAAAGCCATAGATTTTGCTTTAAAATTTAAAAAAAATTGGTGAAAAAGCAGAGAAGGGGGGACCATTGGGTGTTTGGCAAAAATCTAAAAACCGTTTTTTGCTCTTTTTATTCCATAAATTAAGTATTCTGACCTCGCATTCGTATTTTATGCTCAAAGTCCGCTAGGATTCGTCAAAAAAGCCATAGATTTTGCTTTAAAATTTAAAAAAATTTGGTGAAAAAGTAGAGAAGGGGGGACCATTGGGTGTTTGGCAAAAATCTATAAACCGTTTTTTGCTCTTTTTATTCCATAAATTAAGTATTCTGACCAAGCCATTCGTATTTTATGCTCAAAGTCCGCTAGGAAACGTCAAAAAAGCCATAGATTTTGCTCTAAAATTTAAAAAAATTTTGTGAAAAAGCAGAGAAGGGGGGACCATTGGGTGTTTGGCAAAAATCTAAAAACCGTTTTTTGCTCTTTTTATTCCATAACTTAAGTATTCTGACCACGTCATTCGTATTTTATGCTCAAAGTCCGCTAGGAAACGTCAAAAAAGCCATAGATTTTGCTTTAAAATTTAAAAAAAATTTGTGAAAACGCAGAGAAGGGGGGACCATTGGGTGTTTGGCAAAAATCTAAAAACCGTTTTTTGCTCTATTTATTCCATAAATTAAGTATTCTGACCACGCCATTCGTATTTTACGCTCAAAGTCCGCTAGGATTCGTCAAAAAAGCCATAGATTTTGCTTTAAAATTTAAAAAAATTTGGTGAAAAAGTAAAGAAGGGGGGACCATTGGGTGTTTGGCTAAAATCTAAAAACCGTTTTTTGCTCTTTTTATTCCATAAATTAAGTATTCTGACCACGCCATTCGTATTTTATGCTCAAAGTCCGCTAGGAAACGTCAAAAAAGCCATAGATTTTGCTTTAAAATTTAAAAAAATTTGGTGAAAAAGTAGAGAAGGGGGAACCATTGGGTGTTTGGCAAAAATCTAAAAGCCGTTTTTTGCTCTTTTTATTCTATAAATTAAGTATTCTGACCACGTCATTCGTATTTTATGCTCAAAGTCTGCTAGGAAACGTCAAAAAAGCCATAGATTTTGCTTAAAAATTTGGTGAAAAAGCAGAGAAGGGGGGACCATTGGGTGTTTGGCAAAAATCTAAAAACCGTTTTTTGCTCTATTTATTCCATAAATTAAGTATTCTGACCACGCCATTCGTATTTTACGCTCAAAGTCCGCTAGGATTCATCAAAAAAGCCATAGATTTTGCTTTAAAATTAAAAAAAATTTGGTGAAAAAGTAAAGAAGGGGGGACCATTGGGTGTTTGGCTAAAATCTATAAACCGTTTTTTGCTCTTTTTATTCCATAAATTAAGTATTCTGACCACGCCATTCGTATTTTATGCTCAAAGTCCGCTAGGAAACGTCAAAAAAGCCATAGATTTTGCTCTAAAATTTAAAAAAAAATTGTGAAAAAGCAGAGAAGGGGGGACCATTGGGTGTTTGGTAAAAATCTAAAAACCGTTTTTTGCTCTTTTTATTCCATAAATTAAGTATTCTGACCACGTCATTCGTATTTTATGCTCAAAGTCCGCTAGGAAACGTCAAAAAAGCCATAGATTTTGCTTTAAAATTTTAAAAAAATTTGTGAAAAAGCAGAGAAGGGGGGACCATTGGGTGTTTGGCAAAAATCTAAAAACCGTTTTTTGCTCTATTTATTCCATAAATTAAGTATTCTGACCACGCCATTCGTATTTTACGCTCAAAGTCCGCTAGGATTCGTCAAAAAAGCCATAGATTTTGCTTTAAAATTTAAAAAAATTTGGTGAAAAAGTAAAGAAGGGGGGACCATTGGGTGTTTGGCTAAAATCTAAAAACCGTTTTTTGCTCTTTTTTGTCCATAAATTAAGTATTCTGACCACGCCATTCGTATTTTATGCTCAAAGTCCGCTAGGAAACGTCAAAAAAGCCATAGATTTTGCTTAAAAATTTGGTGAATAAGCAGAGAAGGGGGGACCATTGGGTGTTTGTCAAAAATCTAAAAACCGTTTTTGGCTCTTTTTATTCCATAAATTAAGTATTCTGACCACGTCATTCGTATTTTATGCTCAAAGTCCGCTAGGAAACGTCACAAAAGCCATAGATTTTGCTTTAAAATTTAAAAAAATTTGGTGAAAAAGTAGAGAAGGGGGGACCATTGGGTGTTTGGCTAAAATCTAAAAACCGTTTTTAACTCTTTTTATACCATAAATTAAGTATTCTGACCACGCCATTTGTATTTTATGCTCAAAGTCCGCTAAGATACGTCAAAAAAGCCATAGATTTTGCTTTAAAATTTAAAAAAAATTGGTGAAAAAGCAGAGAAGGGGGGACCATTGGGTGTTTGGCAAAAATCTAAAAACCGTTTTTTGCTCTTTTTATTCCATAAATTAAGTATTCTGACCTCGCATTCGTATTTTATGCTCAAAGTCCGCTAGGATTCGTCAAAAAAGCCATAGATTTTGCTTTAAAATTTAAAAAAATTTGGTGAAAAAGTAGAGAAGGGGGGACCATTGGGTGTTTGGCAAAAATCTATAAACCGTTTTTTGCTCTTTTTATTCCATAAATTAAGTATTCTGACCAAGCCATTCGTATTTTATGCTCAAAGTCCGCTAGGAAACGTCAAAAAAGCCATAGATTTTGCTCTAAAATTTAAAAAAATTTTGTGAAAAAGCAGAGAAGGGGGGACCATTGGGTGTTTGGCAAAAATCTAAAAACCGTTTTTTGCTCTTTTTATTCCATAACTTAAGTATTCTGACCACGTCATTCGTATTTTATGCTCAAAGTCCGCTAGGAAACGTCAAAAAAGCCATAGATTTTGCTTTAAAATTTAAAAAAAATTTGTGAAAACGCAGAGAAGGGGGGACCATTGGGTGTTTGGCAAAAATCTAAAAACCGTTTTTTGCTCTATTTATTCCATAAATTAAGTATTCTGACCACGCCATTCGTATTTTACGCTCAAAGTCCGCTAGGATTCGTCAAAAAAGCCATAGATTTTGCTTTAAAATTTAAAAAAATTTGGTGAAAAAGTAAAGAAGGGGGGACCATTGGGTGTTTGGCTAAAATCTAAAAACCGTTTTTTGCTCTTTTTATTCCATAAATTAAGTATTCTGACCACGCCATTCGTATTTTATGCTCAAAGTCCGCTAGGAAACGTCAAAAAAGCCATAGATTTTGCTTTAAAATTTAAAAAAATTTGGTGAAAAAGTAGAGAAGGGGGAACCATTGGGTGTTTGGCAAAAATCTAAAAGCCGTTTTTTGCTCTTTTTATTCTATAAATTAAGTATTCTGACCACGTCATTCGTATTTTATGCTCAAAGTCTGCTAGGAAACGTCAAAAAAGCCATAGATTTTGCTTAAAAATTTGGTGAAAAAGCAGAGAAGGGGGGACCATTGGGTGTTTGGCAAAAATCTAAAAACCGTTTTTTGCTCTATTTATTCCATAAATTAAGTATTCTGACCACGCCATTCGTATTTTACGCTCAAAGTCCGCTAGGATTCATCAAAAAAGCCATAGATTTTGCTTTAAAATTAAAAAAAATTTGGTGAAAAAGTAAAGAAGGGGGGACCATTGGGTGTTTGGCTAAAATCTAAAAACCGTTTTTTGCTCTTTTTATTCCATAAATTAAGTATTCTGACCACGCCATTCGTATTTTATGCTCAAAGTCCGCTAGGAAACGTCAAAAAAGCCATAGATTTTGCTTTAAAATTTAAAAAAATTTGGTGAAAAAGTAGAGAAGGGGGAACCATTGGGTGTTTGGCAAAAATCTAAAAGCCGTTTTTTGCTCTTTTTATTCCATAACTTAAGTATTCTGACCACGTCATTCGTATTTTATGCTCAAAGTCCGCTAGGAAACGTCAAAAAAGCCATAGATTTTGCTTTAAAATTTAAAAAAAATTTGTGAAAACGCAGAGAAGGGGGGACCATTGGGTGTTTGGCAAAAATCTAAAAACCGTTTTTTGCTCTATTTATTCCATAAATTAAGTATTCTGACCACGCCATTCGTATTTTACGCTCAAAGTCCGCTAGGATTCGTCAAAAAAGCCATAGATTTTGCTTTAAAATTTAAAAAAATTTGGTGAAAAAGTAAAGAAGGGGGGACCATTGGGTGTTTGGCTAAAATCTAAAAACCGTTTTTTGCTCTTTTTATTCCATAAATTAAGTATTCTGACCACGCCATTCGTATTTTATGCTCAAAGTCCGCTAGGAAACGTCAAAAAAGCCATAGATTTTGCTTTAAAATTTAAAAAAATTTGGTGAAAAAGTAGAGAAGGGGGAACCATTGGGTGTTTGGCAAAAATCTAAAAGCCGTTTTTTGCTCTTTTTATTCTATAAATTAAGTATTCTGACCACGTCATTCGTATTTTATGCTCAAAGTCTGCTAGGAAACGTCAAAAAAGCCATAGATTTTGCTTAAAAATTTGGTGAAAAAGCAGAGAAGGGGGGACCATTGGGTGTTTGGCAAAAATCTAAAAACCGTTTTTTGCTCTATTTATTCCATAAATTAAGTATTCTGACCACGCCATTCGTATTTTACGCTCAAAGTCCGCTAGGATTCATCAAAAAAGCCATAGATTTTGCTTTAAAATTAAAAAAAATTTGGTGAAAAAGTAAAGAAGGGGGGACCATTGGGTGTTTGGCTAAAATCTATAAACCGTTTTTTGCTCTTTTTATTCCATAAATTAAGTATTCTGACCACGCCATTCGTATTTTATGCTCAAAGTCCGCTAGGAAACGTCAAAAAAGCCATAGATTTTGCTCTAAAATTTAAAAAAAAATTGTGAAAAAGCAGAGAAGGGGGGACCATTGGGTGTTTGGTAAAAATCTAAAAACCGTTTTTTGCTCTTTTTATTCCATAAATTAAGTATTCTGACCACGTCATTCGTATTTTATGCTCAAAGTCCGCTAGGAAACGTCAAAAAAGCCATAGATTTTGCTTTAAAATTTTAAAAAAATTTGTGAAAAAGCAGAGAAGGGGGGACCATTGGGTGTTTGGCAAAAATCTAAAAACCGTTTTTTGCTCTATTTATTCCATAAATTAAGTATTCTGACCACGCCATTCGTATTTTACGCTCAAAGTCCGCTAGGATTCGTCAAAAAAGCCATAGATTTTGCTTTAAAATTTAAAAAAATTTGGTGAAAAAGTAAAGAAGGGGGGACCATTGGGTGTTTGGCTAAAATCTAAAAACCGTTTTTTGCTCTTTTTTGTCCATAAATTAAGTATTCTGACCACGCCATTCGTATTTTATGCTCAAAGTCCGCTAGGAAACGTCAAAAAAGCCATAGATTTTGCTTAAAAATTTGGTGAATAAGCAGAGAAGGGGGGACCATTGGGTGTTTGTCAAAAATCTAAAAACCGTTTTTGGCTCTTTTTATTCCATAAATTAAGTATTCTGACCACGTCATTCGTATTTTATGCTCAAAGTCCGCTAGGAAACGTCACAAAAGCCATAGATTTTGCTTTAAAATTTAAAAAAATTTGGTGAAAAAGTAGAGAAGGGGGGACCATTGGGTGTTTGGCTAAAATCTAAAAACCGTTTTTAACTCTTTTTATACCATAAATTAAGTATTCTGACCACGCCATTTGTATTTTATGCTCAAAGTCCGCTAAGATACGTCAAAAAAGCCATAGATTTTGCTTTAAAATTTAAAAAAAATTGGTGAAAAAGCAGAGAAGGGGGGACCATTGGGTGTTTGGCAAAAATCTAAAAACCGTTTTTTGCTCTTTTTATTCCATAAATTAAGTATTCTGACCTCGCATTCGTATTTTATGCTCAAAGTCCGCTAGGATTCGTCAAAAAAGCCATAGATTTTGCTTTAAAATTTAAAAAAATTTGGTGAAAAAGTAGAGAAGGGGGGACCATTGGGTGTTTGGCAAAAATCTATAAACCGTTTTTTGCTCTTTTTATTCCATAAATTAAGTATTCTGACCAAGCCATTCGTATTTTATGCTCAAAGTCCGCTAGGAAACGTCAAAAAAGCCATAGATTTTGCTCTAAAATTTAAAAAAATTTTGTGAAAAAGCAGAGAAGGGGGGACCATTGGGTGTTTGGCAAAAATCTAAAAACCGTTTTTTGCTCTTTTTATTCCATAACTTAAGTATTCTGACCACGTCATTCGTATTTTATGCTCAAAGTCCGCTAGGAAACGTCAAAAAAGCCATAGATTTTGCTTTAAAATTTAAAAAAAATTTGTGAAAACGCAGAGAAGGGGGGACCATTGGGTGTTTGGCAAAAATCTAAAAACCGTTTTTTGCTCTATTTATTCCATAAATTAAGTATTCTGACCACGCCATTCGTATTTTACGCTCAAAGTCCGCTAGGATTCGTCAAAAAAGCCATAGATTTTGCTTTAAAATTTAAAAAAATTTGGTGAAAAAGTAAAGAAGGGGGGACCATTGGGTGTTTGGCTAAAATCTAAAAACCGTTTTTTGCTCTTTTTATTCCATAAATTAAGTATTCTGACCACGCCATTCGTATTTTATGCTCAAAGTCCGCTAGGAAACGTCAAAAAAGCCATAGATTTTGCTTTAAAATTTAAAAAAATTTGGTGAAAAAGTAGAGAAGGGGGAACCATTGGGTGTTTGGCAAAAATCTAAAAGCCGTTTTTTGCTCTTTTTATTCTATAAATTAAGTATTCTGACCACGTCATTCGTATTTTATGCTCAAAGTCTGCTAGGAAACGTCAAAAAAGCCATAGATTTTGCTTAAAAATTTGGTGAAAAAGCAGAGAAGGGGGGACCATTGGGTGTTTGGCAAAAATCTAAAAACCGTTTTTTGCTCTATTTATTCCATAAATTAAGTATTCTGACCACGCCATTCGTATTTTACGCTCAAAGTCCGCTAGGATTCATCAAAAAAGCCATAGATTTTGCTTTAAAATTAAAAAAAATTTGGTGAAAAAGTAAAGAAGGGGGGACCATTGGGTGTTTGGCTAAAATCTATAAACCGTTTTTTGCTCTTTTTATTCCATAAATTAAGTATTCTGACCACGCCATTCGTATTTTATGCTCAAAGTCCGCTAGGAAACGTCAAAAAAGCCATAGATTTTGCTCTAAAATTTAAAAAAAAATTGTGAAAAAGCAGAGAAGGGGGGACCATTGGGTGTTTGGTAAAAATCTAAAAACCGTTTTTTGCTCTTTTTATTCCATAAATTAAGTATTCTGACCACGTCATTCGTATTTTATGCTCAAAGTCCGCTAGGAAACGTCAAAAAAGCCATAGATTTTGCTTTAAAATTTTAAAAAAATTTGTGAAAAAGCAGAGAAGGGGGGACCATTGGGTGTTTGGCAAAAATCTAAAAACCGTTTTTTGCTCTATTTATTCCATAAATTAAGTATTCTGACCACGCCATTCGTATTTTACGCTCAAAGTCCGCTAGGATTCGTCAAAAAAGCCATAGATTTTGCTTTAAAATTTAAAAAAATTTGGTGAAAAAGTAAAGAAGGGGGGACCATTGGGTGTTTGGCTAAAATCTAAAAACCGTTTTTTGCTCTTTTTTGTCCATAAATTAAGTATTCTGACCACGCCATTCGTATTTTATGCTCAAAGTCCGCTAGGAAACGTCAAAAAAGCCATAGATTTTGCTTAAAAATTTGGTGAATAAGCAGAGAAGGGGGGACCATTGGGTGTTTGTCAAAAATCTAAAAACCGTTTTTGGCTCTTTTTATTCCATAAATTAAGTATTCTGACCACGTCATTCGTATTTTATGCTCAAAGTCCGCTAGGAAACGTCACAAAAGCCATAGATTTTGCTTTAAAATTTAAAAAAATTTGGTGAAAAAGTAGAGAAGGGGGGACCATTGGGTGTTTGGCAAAAATCTAAAAACCGTTTTTTGCTCTTTTTATTCCATAAATTAAGTATTCTGACCACGACATTCGTATTTTATGCTCAAAGTCCGCTAGGATTCATCAAAAAAGCCATAGATTTTGCTTTAAAATTTAAAAAAAATTGGTGAAAAAGTAGAGAAGGGGGGACCATTGGGTGTTTGGCAAAAATCTATAAACCGCTTTTTGCTCTTTTTATTCCATAAATTAAGTATTCTGACCACGCAATTCGTATTTTATGCTCAAAGTCCGCTAGGAAACGTCAAAAAAGCCATAGATTTTGCTCTAAAATTTAAAAAAAATTTGTGAAAAAGCAGAGAAGGGGGGACCATTGGGTGTTTGGCAAAAATCTAAAAACCGTTTTTTGCTCTTTTTATTCCATAACTTAAGTATTCTGACCACGTCATTCGTATTTTATGCTCAAAGTCCGCTAGGAAACGTCAAAAAAGCCATAGATTTTGCTTTAAAATTTAAAAAAAATTTGTGAAAACGCAGAGAAGGGGGGCCATTGGGTGTTTGGCAAAAATCTAAAAACCGTTTTTTGCTCTTTTTATTCCATAACTTAAGTATTCTGACCACGTCATTCGTATTTTATGCTCAAAGTCCGCTAGGAAACGTCAAAAAAGCCATAGATTTTGCCTTAAAATTTAAAAAAAAATTGTGAAAAAGCAGAGAAGAGGGGACCATTGGGTGTTTGGCAAAAATCTAAAAGATGTGAGCGGATTCGTAAAAGTCGCTTAATTCCGATCATCGCGGAGGGGGGGTGACTTTTCCAACTTTTTCCATTTTTCTGGTTATATGTGCCTTCGACCACGTCCCCTGCCCAAATTTCAAATTTCCACGATCCCCGAATGGCCTAAACATTTTCGCACGTGGTCATGAATCAGCCAATTAGGTCGTAGCTGACGTCACTTCCGTTTGCTTTTACGTCCCGTTCGCTTTTTTAGATTTTAGGTGCCGTGCGTTAAAAAGCTTCGCTTTAAAAAATTCATTACATAAGTTTTCTTGATAAATTTACGCGATTTTTAACGTAAAATGTTTGTAAAATTACATGCACTTTTTTCAGTGTAGTATGTTTATTTATTTTAAAATAATTAATATAAAATTATCACAATGTTGAGGACTTTAAGGCAGTTTCACCAGCGATCACACCAATCCACTGCTGCGGACTAAAGTCGAAATTAATATGTTGTTGTATGCTAAATTTTAAACAGGATACAAAATAATATTAAACATAAATTTGGATTTTTGTTTGTTAGTCAAACAATTTAAATCAAACATAATTAATTGAACGATGGATAACAAAATAATTCATCGAATGAACGATTCGTATAAATTAATTTTTTAATTAAACAGAATTTCCTAATCAGTTTTATATCTACAAAAAAGATGTTTTGTAATAAATTTGTTTAATAACATTTTTAATACAATTTAAAAATTTTAATTTTGCATTTTGGGCGTCTACCACTGGATTAAATTAAATTTATATTTAGTAAATATTCACAACAAAATCAATAGGTTTATTTATTTAACTTCATCCTTTAAAAACTGATACTAATAATATAAACTTTTAATGATCAGTTAATAATTTGTTTTATTATTCCTGCATAAACCAAATATAAAAGCAAAACAAATTAATGAGCACAGCATAAATTTAATGGAATATTATTGATTGCAACACGAATTTTTGCAAAACTCGAGTATACATTTTATTTAACAAAATATAGGGAACATGCCCAAAACGTTCATTGATCTATGTCAGTAATACATTTGAATAGAATTTCAACCAGTAAAACAAGTTAAGTTTATCGCGTTCACATTCGAGCGGATTATTGAAACAGATTAGTGAGGTGTGCTACTGGAGATTGTTACGTGTTTTGTGAAGGATCTAATTTAGTCATTGAATGGCCTTTTCCTTGATTGAAGTAGTAACTGCACAATGAATTTCACATATAAGAAGCTATTCTACAGGGACAACTTATTACCACTAAAGTGCTAAATTTTCTCTTTCAAAGCTGTTTTTAATTAAGTTTTTTTTATTGTTTTCTTTATCTCTTCCGTCGACTGTACCGCTTTAACAAACGTTGGTTTATTTTCAATTGCAATAGAACATCTTTAATCAGCTTTATCAAAAAAAAAAAACTTTTTTAATTCAATTTTGTAAATATTTTAATGACCATTATTTTATTTTTTTAATTTTTGTTTAATCAATTACATCCTATACTATAAAACCTACTTAACTTGAGTATGTCTTCAAAACAAGAACTCCTAACCGTGCACTTGAAACCATGAAATGAAAGAGTAAAGTAGTAATGTATTGAAAATCAAAAATTATCGCTGGTTGTTTTCTTGCCCAAGAAATATATTATATAAATTTGGAACCAACTATTAAAAAATTTATTAAATAGATATCTAAACACAATTTTATACAGGATCGCAAAAAATACAAATTTTCCCACGTGTGTAGCAATTTTATAAAAAGTTGACAACCCTTGTTAAAATAATATTGAGCATCAATTTTGACTACGAGTGTGTATTTGGCAAGACAATTCAACAAAAAAATAATATAGGTAGATATATAAAATTTAAAATTGAATATATTTTATGAAAATCAAATTGTTCGACACGTCAATAATTATACAAAAAAAGTAAAAGTGGTAGATTTGTAAATATACGCGAAAATTAAAAATTTGTTCCGTCTCCGATACCTAGTAATAATTAAATAATAAAATAACTTATAGGTAAATGAATGACCGATGGCTGAAAATGCTAATTTCGGTTCTGGGTAGCGAACCATCGTTCAATCGCAGTGTCTATCTGCTGGCCCCGGGTAGCAATATAAATTACCTAAATACTTAAGTTAGAGTCGGCAGACGGCATAAATCGTTATAAAACCTGACTTATAGATCCGATTTAAAATAAATTTTAAAATTCGAATTTATTTTATTAATAATAAAGTTTTATCTGAAATGAATTCGATGCGGTTGTACGATGACTAAAATGCCACTCAATTTTATATTATCATTAAAGTTACAACGAAAGCAAACTAATTTGTAGTTATTTACTGAAACTCGTGGTACATTGTAGTTTTAGAAAAAGAAAACAAATTCACGAGCTGCTTAAAACTTCCAAAGAATATAAAAGTTACTAAGGATTTGAAGATGGAGAATGCCGAGCGGGATTCGAACTTGCCACTGTATTATCAGACTATAAGTTGCAAGAAGTTAGTTACAATCCCCAGTAGAGTTATTTAGCACGAGTTTCGGGATTATGAAACCTACTGCATTGCCAATTGTAACGAAAAACTAAGAAAACTTTTCTAAACGTTGCCATAAAAACTATTCACTGCATAACCACCTTTTGTTTCGCTTGTTAACACAAAACATAATAGTCGACCAAGTTTTAAAATATTGCTAGCTAACAAATTAACAATAATAAAAAAACGAAAGCATATTGAAACAAAAAAGAAGAGTGCCTCCGTTAGATTTATAATTAAGAAAGTATTTTGAATAAATTTACGTTACGTGGGTTTGTAATAAAGTTTCTGTCGTTTCACCTTTGAACGCAAGTGCGCACTCACACTAGAGTATACGAACGCCCCACGTTGAGCGCCAATAAATTTGTTACGATATCTACAATAAATGCTCGTGAATATTTCTTTGAAAGGAAAAAAATTCTCTTTCCTTATAATTACAAAGTGTCGGAGAAATTATAGGCATTCCATTTTCAAGTGTAATTTTTTATTTCTCTAACCAACCTTTTATAATCGGGTTTGAAAACTAATGACACAATTAAAGTACGTAGTTAACTTTACATTCGCAATAGCAATTTTCAGTACAGTGGGGGCTGGCCTTACATCGTTAATTGAATAAATTATGGGGTGACGTGTTTCGGGGTTAATAAATCAATGAAATCAAATTGCATTAAGTTGTACTTTATTTGGGTTGGGATTGTTAGAACTAAATCAAGTGAACACTTTTACTGTCAAAAAAATATAGTGCGAGTAACTTTTTTATTTACAAAATGATTGTAAAGATATATTATTTACATTCAAGGGTGGAAAATTAGTTTGAAATTATTTCGACTAAATTTAAAACTAATGATGTGTACTAAAAAAATATCATAAACCATTTTTCTATACTAACGTGTAATTTCATTTATGATATCGTGTTATTAAAATGTAATTATAATAAACCATCAAACAATAATAATTACTTGCGCTAACTTTGTATATTTCTATTATTATTTCCTATGCAAAAAACTTAATTAATTTCTGCAATCACTTCTAAAAATGAAAACCAACAACTTTAATCAAGCGCATAAATTTTATTTGTTGATTTATAGTTAGTTACAAAGTTATACATTTTGTAATGAAGTTGTCAGCACAAATTATAAATTTTTGACTTTTAGCTTAGTTAATTTAATATTTTGAAAATACACATTGGTTCTGTGTGTGTGTAATTTGAAGCTTTAAAAATCAATGAAAAATACTATAATCCAATCCAGTCGTAAATCACACTTAAGCTGACTCAAAATTCAACTTTATTAAATGTGCTGTATTTTGTAGTAAAAGTTTCCTATTTTGATTCGACTTGTTCATTAAGGATAAAGAATGTAAATCAAGAAATCCAGATTTGGCGTCGACCAACATATGCGAGGGTGCAATTTGTTTTAATTGCACACCGACAACCGCTCGGTATAGAAGCAGATTTTCACATTAAACCAGGATTAAAATGCTACCCCAAACCCATTTCATTTTTAACGGCCATGTAAACGGAAACGTAAAACGCATTTGATTTATTTAATGTTTTAAATACGCAATTCTGTAAGACTTGGTGCGGTTTGTGTGTTATAATTATTGCTTTCAACTACCACATCATGAATTTGATTAATACTCGCCACATTAATAATTTACTTCCTTTTTTTAATTTGCTTTTCTAGATAAAAGAAATTAAAAACAATTAAAACATTTTTAAATCCCAGCCAATTACTGCGTCCACGCCAACGTATGTTCATCCGCATCGCATTGTATATTTTTAAAATTCGATTTTATTTTTTTTTAATTTTATTTTTACCTACAGAAAGAACCAAGTTAACTTTAAAATTGAATTGTGAAAGATTGATAGACTCCGGTTCCTGTACAAACTTAAAGTTATTTAAATAGTCCATTTTAATTTAGAAATGGAAGTGATTGATTGAAAAAGTCCAATGGCCATATAAAAAGCAAAAAAATTGGTATGTCAAACCTAATGTCATTTATTATTGACAACAAGTTTTCAATAATATGCCACGCAAATAAAGCATCGAAAGGTTTGCTCTGCATTTTTCCTCGAAAATTAAATTATGCCTTCGATTATTTTTAATTATAAAATTTAAGAATTTTATCAATTTTAATTAAAGTGTTTTATTTCATATTTTTCGTGAATAAAATTTGGCTAATTAAATTGTTCGTTGCTATTTTTCAGTAATACATGTCTGAGGAAAATTCTTCCTTCCATCATCACCAGTTTTTAATTAAAAACAGTTTGCAGATACTATGCTACTTTTTCTCTTTCCAACTCAATTAAAGCTTTACTAAAATAACTCTAGCATTAAATTTTAATTGAAGCTTAACAATTCAAAGTTAGTTCTGAGAATTTCAGTCAGTCAGTGATGAGGAGCAAACCGAAATTATACAACTTCTATTAACTAAATATTACTGTCTGCATTATACGCTAACTATCCGCAAGTAAAAAAGCATTCTCCTCAAATTTACAAAATATAATAATTATAGAGCATAATCATAAAATGTGTTTAAATATAGTTAAAAGCAGGGACGGTAAAGATTGGTGAGTTTGAGCGGATTCCCTCTTGGGTACTTTTTAATCACACTTACCCGCTTTCAGCTTTTCACGGGAAATCCGATAAAAAGTTCGGAAATAAAGTGAAAGCACTTCATGCACCAGCTTTAGGCTGCTTTTGGAATTAGCCTGACTTTAATATTCTAATCCCTCATAACTATGTTTTTATAAACTTAATTTTCTAAAATGTTTATACCTGTGTTAATGTCCACGGATTCAACTTGGCAAATTTTAAAACGTAAGAAAATTTTTAACTTTTTCTCGGGATTATAATTTACTATGTATAACTTTTGCAATTATTCAGTTGATAGCCTCGTTTCAATAATTCAATCCGTTAAAGAAAATATTACTTCTCTTTTTGAATATTTTATTAATTTATTTATTGATTTCGAATCGGGACGGCTACAGGGATGTTTTTAATAAGTGAACCGACTCAGAGATTCATCCTCTAACTAGATCTGCCATTTTCGAGTAACATAGAAACACGGCATGGGAGGAGCAACCCTTATGATTGGAAACGAAAATAAATTTATTAGCTGCTTGAAGCTAAATATGAAAAATATTTAAATTCCAACTTCTCAAATTGATACACAGAATCTTTAGTGATTAGAACGTCAAAAAAATTAATCAAGTATTCATAAAGGCGCAAAACTTACATATTTTTTCCGGAATAATAGATTAACGCATTACCAACAAAAAAAACTTGGAAGTTTTGATGTTAAGCTAAATTTATGTCTTTCACTAAGGGTGGCCGAAGGCCGACCATTCTTGTTGGTAATAAATAAGAATAAAACACCAGTAGTGAAACAAACAGCATTTATACATGCAAAAGTTGATTAAAAATGTTTATAAGTTGGTATGTATGTAGTCTAGTTGAACACAATCAAAACTAATCTTTCAGCATTAACAAATTTACATGTTACAGGAAGAATATGTAGTCGCAAAATGTGCAGTTTCGCGTCACACGAATAACATTACAAAATATGTATTGTTATAATATTACGTAATCCTGCTGTAAAAATTATTGTACCCAGTGGCGGATTTAACATTTAAGAGGCCCCCAGGCGCAATTTAATTTTGAGGCCCCCTCTAAAAATTTTGCTACTCACATCAGTTGTCATTTTATTAGAAGACTTAAAAAGAAGGTTTTCAATATGTTTTCCCTATGCCACAATTTCTTATGAATTATGAAATACGTTATGATAATCTTGTGCCGGCTAGGAAATCCGCCACTGCTTATTGTGCAACAAAATGTTAAAAAGGTTCAGAGAAGAGCGATTTCTCATGAAATTAAATGACGCGCATAAATTGCGCTCTATTAACGAGATTCTCATGGGATATTTGACTATAATTTCAAAACCTCACTGAATGATTCTTATGTGTATGTGACACATGTGGAATTTTTTTTTTCAAAAAATTTTAATCCAAAACACCAAAAATTAATGTTTTAAATTTATAATAAAAATAATGATTAGTTTAAACGCTCATTTATGGTCACATGGTGTGTTTTTCATAAAACTGAATATTTCTTCGTTTGTTTCTTCGTCTCTTATACTCTCCGGGATTCTTTGACGATTTAAACCAAACAAAACCAAAGTTTTTCAGTAGCAGGTTAAACCAAAAAGTGTGGGTTAACCAATGATATTGCGTAAAAAACAGCTTTTCGACGTATTTTGCGCCTGTTCGAAAATCCGCCACTGATTCTACCTGTTAATTAAATAGTTTTTTAATTACACAAGAACACACAGTTAGGATTAGTCGATAAGTTTCAATAATTATTGTAAAATTCTGGCTAAAAAAATTACAAAAGTCAATAAAAAAAGAGATTCCTAATATGTTCATGTTTTTAATTCAATTGGTGTTTAAAATTAATATTCAGCCTTAAACCCTCAATCGTAGGTTTTGAAAACCTCAAAGTAAGTAACTGGTTAGAGCAATTTTATAGAGTAAACATTCTAAGAGTTTATTGCTCTACAACCTGGTAAATACACTTTTTAAATCTGCAAAGTTATAATGGTTGGAATGTCAATTAAGAAAAAAGTTGAAATAACAAACTATTAAAGAAAAGGTTTCGAAATTTACCCTAACAATAAGAACCACAGAAAATTTAATAAAATCTAAAATTTTTGATTGCATTGCTTTCTTTTAATTAATTTTTTTAATGAACAATAAATTAGTGGATCGCGAATATTAAAAAGAAATTGATGCTTTTACAATTTTCACAATAACTCGAACCAAATCCATATTTATAAATCTTAAAATTCTAATTTTCGATATTTAATACAATATCGCGCTTCCGTCAGTTTCTTAAACTGAAAATTTAAATTCAATTTAAATGATCGAATTATAAATTCAATAAATTAATGATTTATTCATCAAAATTCTTGTCATAAATTAATATTAATTGGCATTTAACTTCATTTAATTCCAATTAAGTGTGCATTTTCTCACTGTGGGTGGGCAATTGGAGCCTGATTTAAATTTTGTAATAAAATGGCCGAGCACAACAATATTAATTACTGCTGTTAACATTGCTCTTGATTTACAAAATCAAAAGTTAATCCAATCCAAGAACGAACGAAACAATTGCAGCTGTAATATCTAAATTATTAACTTTAATATTTCCTTACTTCCTTAGAACAAACATTAAAATTTCATCAGTTGCTCTCACATGAAAGTTTATATTGCACTTAATCTACGGAATTGATCCAATCCTGACAACGAGAAATCTTTGTGTAAACACCAGGAATATCTTTCACTTACAATTAAAACCCGGTTACCTGTAAAAATTGACTCAGCGGAATCAAAAACACGTTGAGCGTAAATTGTAAAGTGCGTACGTTTGTAGCCGCCCTAAAGAGGTCTATTTTAAACTACAAACGATTTTTCCAGACGCTTTGTTTATTTCTTTCACTTCGTTTCACGAGTATAGATTTTGCATTAAATGCTTGTAAATTAAAAGTTCGACGTAAATTTACCATAAGTAAGAAAAGCTCTCTTGTAACATCTAATAAGCTTTTAAGCTACCTCCTGCTTCATGTAAATAGTATGTAATCCTATATAACTAATGGTTACTTCTACATAATACACATAAGTGTTGCAATAGGAGCATCAAAATTATTAATTAATCTAACGCTTAATCAAGATTTTAACTTACGGTTGTTTAAAAATCAATTTTCTTTTTTTTGAACCAACCAGCAAAAATTATTATGCTCGCCTTCGTTAAAATTTAAATTACTTGATTTTATTTATTAACACATCGACAAAGCGGCTTAAAATAAAATTTAATTTAATCCTTGTAAAAGGTAATCAGGAATAGTAGGTTGGTGATTTGTTGTAAGCCCAATTTAATCTCCGAACCGCTTAATTAAGTCAATTTGTTTTTACTGATTCAATTAAATTGATTTTTATATTAGCCAACATTATTAGATAATTTTCAGTTTAAAATCATTTTCTAAAATGTAGAACTGGTCATTGATTGGCTTGGCAATATTTCTGTCGTAGTTTAACAAAATTGCTTTTCTTGTTCATAAAACGACTACCTCCAGGAGAAGCAGACGGTTTAAAATTGCAGAATATTTTCTAGAAAGATTCTGCTTCATCGGTGAACACCTGTTTGGTTTTAAAGATTCAGAATTGGACAAGTGTATTTAAAAAAATATCTTAATGTTCTATTTCTTTCTGGAAATTGCAGTAGTTTTCGCAAATACGGTAAATCGATGTATTGTCACGTTTCTATTCAAAATTTAGTTTAAGAAAATGAGATAATTTATGAGGTCCATTAAAGAAATCATCTATTTTAGTTCTGAACCTTTGACTTAATGTTAAATGTTAAGCCTCGCAAAGGAAATCGTCGATGGGGGATATCTTGAACACAACCCAAAAGAAGACCCTTTTAAGATTTCTAATTAGCCAATAAATTAAATATTTTGCGTGTAGTGTTTTGAAATAACCGTCGGTTAGCCAAGTGGATTCGGTCTGAAAATCGTCGGAATTATTACTTCGTCCATATTTTCTATGGATAAAATTTTATAGAACAACCAGTGGAAAATTGAGAACACTAAAAAATCAAGTAGATGTAAAGTTCAACAGCAAACAAAACTATACATTTTTGTTTAAATTGATATTGAAGTCAATAGAATCAAAAGGGAGATTCCGTTTCAGAACTAAATGAACCACAAACATAAGAAGTTAGTCACTCGGAAAGTCTACGCTCTCACCGCACGACTAGACTGGGCGATCTTATTTATATTTATCTAAATTTTTCAACGAGATTGTATTTAATTTATGAACGCCCCACGTTGAGCGCCATTTAATTGTGGTTCTGTTTAATTAAAATTATAAACTTAAGCAATCGTACGCCCGATTGCATTAGCATGTCAATTGGTGTCGTATCATAAATAACTTAAATAAAAAAAGATAAAAGAAAAGAATCGTATTAAACCAAGCAATAACTCAAATTGTCTTATTACGTAGATTTTAATCTGGGAAGATTAAAAATAGAGAAAAACATTAATTTATAACGTATTATTTATATAAATCTTAGAAACAATTCATCGTGGAGATGTCATAGAAAAACGATAAGAAGTTGGAAAACACTTGAACCGCATATAAACAAAATCTATTTCATATCAAAAAGCTAAAGAATACGGTACATATGTATTTTCTTAGATGTCTGTAAATATAGACATTTGCATTCTTGTTAGATTTAAAGGAAATTGAAAAATATTCATTGAATGTGAAAGTAAGCTTTGTAGAAATTTCGACATGTTTATATGTACACAATCAGCGTCAAGATTCTATTCCTTGCCGGGAGACACAATGGAAATCTCGTGTTACACTTCTTGTATACATGACGCAACCACAACTTAGGAAAACTTAGGAAAAGTTCTATTTTGAAAAACAACAAGACTTGGACTTTGCATCGTCCTGTGTAGGAACTTGCCCGATGGAGGACTTTCAAATTAATGTTTTTGTGTTTAATCGATATGCAATTAGAATAAATTTTAGGATACAAGATAAAACGTATAATAGTGTACAAATACCGAGTAATGCAATTTGAAGGAACAAACCCTATTTGTTCCTTTTGGAATCCTTCTGTAACCAGCGCAGTATTACATTCTCTAGATGTAACACCTTTAGATCTTTCAACGTCAAGAATAAGAAGTCGGTGCATATTTAGAGCAAGTCTAAAGCTGCGAACACATTTATTCCACGCCACGGTACTCGATGCGACGCTAGGCGATCCCATGCCACGCAACGAAAACGCGGCTACATTTATCCCACGTCATGCTACACGATGCGACGTTCAAGCATTTATGAGCAAAATGTAGGTTTACAATGCATCGAACTCCACTTATACCATGCTATCCTATGCCAATCTACTCGATGCAATACAACGTGTTGTACATCAGAAAATTTAGATTAGCTCGACGCGCGTTGTAATCTTCTCTTTTCCCCGCTTCCTTGTTTGCAAGTAGCCATTTCAAGTCTTCTAGTTATTCAGTGAAATATTTTGAAAATCTGTAAAAAAAATACTTTTTTTCGAAACAACAACATTATCAAGGAACCCATTCTATACCACTACCTTCTTAATAATTAAATGTTGCTTAAAATTTAAATAATTTGAACTGAGTATTTTTAAAGGACGAATAAACAATACCTATGCTACTATTTTTTGTATTCCATATTTAGCGATAATTACTGTTCAATTAATTGTTAAAGCGGATACAGTTAATGGTATAAGAAAAATTTATAAAATTCAATCTAGTGAGTTTAGGGCAGTGCCTGGCCAGAGTTATTAGCGTGCACCGCACGCAGGCGGCCAAATTAAAAAGCGGCTAAATCCCCAGAGAAACTATATAAACCCTCCACACCATGGGCCGGCCATTGATTAAAATTAAAACTCAGATCTGATCTGTTTATAATTAATAATGAATTTAAAGTGCATGTACACATAGTAGAAAAAGTTTGCGTTCACCCACTAAATTTTTCTTAAATTCCGCATAACTTATTTAATTTTTACTGAAATTGATTTCTACTTTTTCATTTATTTCTAGTAAAAAAGCAATAATGAATTTTGGACTTAGAAAATTAACATTTATTCGTAAAAAAAACCTAAACTCAATTATATACAAAAGCAACGATTTTGTCAGCAGAAAAAGTCTGTATTATAAATTAAATTTGGAAATTGTTTCTATTATGTTATTTCGTAGGTGGCCATACAGACTGACACGCAGGCGGCCAAATACCCAGGAACGGTCCTGAGTAAGTTATTAAGTTTTTGTGAAAAGTCAATACTGTACAAACTGTCTCTTTAAGTTTAGGTAAATTATGATAATACGTCTAATCAATAAGTATTACATACTTAAATTTCTCAAAGGAACCTTAGTTTGTCAATCTTCATAATTAAAAATGTTTGAATTTTATCTTTGTTCTACTCGCCGTTTAGTTGGAATGCATATAAGCCAGACCGGCAGGGAGAAAGATGTTTCCCATGCGATTCTACGCGTCGAGCAGATCGGAATTTGTAGGTCACAATGACGTTGTAACGTATCGTGTAGCGTGGCATGGGATAGCATGGGATAAGTGTAGTCGCGATGCATTAAAACTTACCTAAATTTGTTGTATACGAATGCTTTACATTTTGTCTCGTCGGGTCGAGTGGCATGGCGTGGAATAAATGTGTTCGCAGCTTTACGCGTTTACCTCACGACAAATCTCTTGTTTATTTACTACCTCCGTAGTTGATAAAATATATTTCTCTGCAAGTAATGCATAAATGGATAATTTAGATGGAGCTGCAATTGGAAAAAATATTAAATATACACCACATTATTTAGTATAATAATTCATATTATTATAATGCCCTAACAATAACAATTTAAGTACTTTATTGGAATTGTGTTGCATGCAGTTGACGAAGTAAAGCAAATATTGGTTTAAGCAACACCTGCGACATTGTGATGTTTCACTTTATTGGGCATAAAATATATTATTGCTAAAGGTCCTTTAAAGCAAACTATAGTAAATATTAAATACTTAAGTGCATAATAAAGTGAACGTATTTCAAGTTTATTGTCACTAAATGTTTTCTTACTTACGAAACACCTGCATTTAAATAGATAATCCAATTAGGCTAACAAAATTTGTATCAACTTTGAAATCGTTTTCTTTTATAGCCGTTATCATTAAAGTTGTAAAAATTCGGAAGCTTTTAAGTTAATAACTCGATATAACTCGAATTATGTTGTATGTATGTACAGTACACTATTATAAACTTGCGACGGCGAAACGACGACGGCGAAATACCCTATTCCGCGTTTTGCAGCTTCAGCTCCATCTTCAGTGCAAAAGAAAAATACATCAGATTTGTACAAAAATATTACATTCATACATTTTCGCTGTATTACGCAATAGACATCAGTTAAAATATCCATAATATAATAGTGGAAGGGAAGTTTATATATTATATTACTTACACTTAACGGAATATACGATTATTTTGATTATGCGAATGTTATAATTAATTAGTTAATGTAAATTGTAATTAATTATTGTTTGTGTAAAGTAACTCTTTGAATAAATTTAAATTTATTTCGCAAAATGTGAACTAAAACTACATTTCGACAATAACTAAATAATCACAACAAACTGTACTTTGATAACAAATTTTTGTAATAATTAATTAATTAAAAACAAAAAATATTTTGATATAAAAATTTAAAAATTTAAGAAGAGAAAAAATGGCTCAATTTACCTTTAACAGAAACTCAAGTGATTTTCTAACAACACTCACGTAATATAGAGAATAACTCAACGAAGATCATTAAGCAGACATATCTGTCTTTTCAAAACTTTATAAAGCTACAATTTTCCTGATTTTACTACAAATTTATACAAACGAGTTCAAGTTGTACACTTAGCACAACTCTTTCAATAAAACAAACGCAATTATCACAAACTTCGCTTATTCTCTAGTTGCTTCGCACACCATGAACTTAACGTAATTATCTACTGAATATTATACAATGCATTTCTCAATATAGTAACAAAATTTTTACCAACTAATAATTAATTTAATTTTTATTAGCCTTACACCGAGTTGCAGATTGCAAGTAATCAAATATTTGTTTGAAAGAACAATACCACATTCCGTAACGAGGAAGTATATTTATTTGGCTCTTATTTATTTATTTCTTGATGACCAATAATAATCAGTCATCAACAGACCAGTCAAGTTAAGTAACATTGATTAACATTAAGTAAGTGGCACGAGAATGCCTTACAAATATTTAAAAAATGTCTTCGATATTTAAACTTCAAACGGAACCTCAGCACCAAAGTCCCTCTAGTGGTATGGTGGAGCGGTTTTTTAAAAAATGTATAACTCTTTTTTTTACCTTTTTCGAAATTAATTATTTATAATATCCGGGATCAGAAAGTTAGTGCCCGGGGAATATGTATATTGGTTAAACACCCGACTCTGCTATTTAACGCTATCCTTTCAAACTGGCTATTCGAAAACTAGAAGGTATATTTGTATATTCACATTCGCATACGAAGAACATAATATAATACGTAAAACCATTCTTTATAAAAAGGTTGACTTGGCCACTTTAGACAATAACAAAATTAAATAAACTTCAGTATTAAAATTGAAAAATATTATAAAATATGATTTTAAAATCAAGATAACATCAAAATGTGATGCTTGTGGAGTAATATAGTATCAAAATATTAAAATTTAATGAACAATGAATCGAAATTTTGACTGTTTCGGTAATAATTTATATTTGAGTAATAACAAAAACTAAATTTAAATTAAATTGCAGATACTATATCAACAGTTTAATAATCATAATATTAAATCATTAAATCAATAACTATTAAAATAATATTATGGCCACGAATTCATTTTTTTATAGTTGTATTATTATACTGTGTTTCAAATATTTAAAATCAAAAGAAACAAAAAAAAATAAAAAATTTGATAATAATGAAAGATGAATAAAACATAAGAATCAAGATTTTTTGTGTTATATTACCTCCAATCTGAACGTTTAGGAAGATCTCTGTTAGGACCTTCTACCCTTGGCCATGATGTATCCATTTTTAGGTACCAGGAAGTCATCGTTTATCCCCATTCTAAAGATCGGGGGAATTACCCACGAATCATCATAAAGAAGTGGAAGTAGGACTGAAACTTTTTCTATTGCAACCTTAGCATTGAGTTTTTAAGATGAAGTAATTAAATAATTTAGATTTGGTAAAGTTGGTAGAGTAAACATTGGAGTTATAAATTTATAGGTATACAACGGAACCATTAAATGAGTTTAAATCCTCGGTTTATATAATATAATATTATGCAAGCAGCTATTAGAGAAACACATCTAGAACGATATGAATAATAAAGCTGTTAAATGGCGCAGTAGACTAATTTAATCACCTGACGTGAGGTACAGTTTTGTTCCATTATCTCATTTCGCATTTAACCGAATATGCATTACTAATTTATGAGAGTAAATTTGAATTTAATCAGCAAATTATGTCTGTAGTCTACCTAGTAGTGGACATACCAACGTACAAAGTAACCAATGGTTAACTTGTATCCAATTTCCATCTACCTACTCGTCTGATTAATTTTGTAGAATGCCGAGAGAAAAGTTTTTTGTTTCCAACTTGACGTGGGTTCGATAACACTTTAAATTTTTGCCCTGCCTATTATTTATATTCTTTTGTATTGAAAAATTGAAATATAGTATAAAATATAGAGATGACAAACTCCACTATCAATTTTTATTGCTTTCGATATCGAACCCTATACATGTATATTCCATTTTTCACTTACGTATTTGAAACTCAGCATCTTCCCGTACACCGTAATAGTATAGACTTGCCGTAACGGATATTGTTATGGCCTTTCAAGCTAGAAAATACAGACGACTTTTCTTTTTCGTGTTATGCAAATCACTAGTTCATCTTAATACGAAATAGAATAGAAAGCCATCATAAAAATTTATTTTTTTAATAATAAATTTCGGCAGAAAATGTTAACTCTCGGTGTATGTTCGCTGCAGTTAAAAGGTTACTGTAAGTTTAGTAATTTCAAGTTCTCGTATCATTTTAAACTTTTTTATGTTTTGCTTCTGTTGAACAAGCACGTTAAAGATGTTAAACGATACCTCAAGTACTACTTTAGATATGGATCGTGTTTTACAATATAACTTTCAGCTTAAACTTCCTCCTTGTGTATTACGCTTTATGATTGTGCAATATCGTAAAACGATATCACTTCTAATTTTTTTTTATATAAGGTATAACAATATAATAATTAATAACCCATTATAGTCTGCAATATGTTTGAGAAAACGTCCTAAAAGATACGCTCCTTAAATCTTGACAATACACGCTGTTTTTTGAATATTGTGGCGCCTTAATAATTATTTTTTATTTTCATCCGACAATTAATTTTTGTTTATTGAACAAAAATTTATGCAAAACAAAACAGGATTACAAAAGCTAATGTTTAAAACTTCTATAATTTATAAACGGTTTCTTTAGAGCCAAAATTGTAAGGACCCGAAACAAAAAGAGCGTCACCGCAACTTTATCAATAAAAGGGGTTGTTCAATTATAAAAAAATTAAAATAGTCATAAATCAAAATTGAAGTGAAGTTTTCGACATTTTCCAAGTGACCAGAATGTCTTTGTTTAAACTAATTAAGTATTTCAAAGCTGCGGGTAATGCTTTGTAAATAAATTCAAATAAAGAAGTACTATTTAAATAAAATGTGCGTCTTTTATCGGGAGTAACTTTTTTTGATCTCGATGCCTGCTGAACAAAGTTAAACGTTAACAAATTGAAATTGTTCCTTTATTAACACTTTTGAGTGACACCGAGGGGTTATCGTTATTTTATTTGAAAACAAGACAGCGGAAACATGAGCCGTTATTGAAAAAGAAAAATATAATAAAATATTTATCAACCACAGAAAAGTTTTGTTTTTCATTTTCCATCATTTGCAAACTGAAAAATGTATGTATTGTGTAACGGAAAAATAGATTATTAAAACTGCTAACCCGGGTACTTCCATGCAGTGCCTTTTTATTTTCTTTCGTTGACATTTTTATCTTTTTCATTTTTCATACTCATTTTATTTTATGTTTTATTTTAGCACAACCATGTTAAACTTCATATAAACCTATATGTATGTAAATATACTGTCACAGTTCACGAATACAATTTTGCAAAGGAGAACTGGTGACGAATTTTATTACCAGAAATTTGATTTAAAATTAATGATGCGCGTAGTCAATTAGGTATTACTTCAATTTAATTACGTTTGTTTAAAAATTTTAAAAAAATATGCGCCTTCCGATTCTTCATAAAAATTACTAAAAATATTTTTGTGAACAACTGTGAATTTTGAAAATCATTTACTGCTTAGTTAAATCAAAAAAATCGTTCATTTCTGTTAAAACAAAAGCGACTCCCCCCTTAAACTTAGAATAAATAATATTGTAGTGTGGTTTTAGTCTCCGTTATATTATTTATAGCATAATATTGGGGGATTTTGTTTCCGATAAAAGTAGATTTTAATAAAATTGATATTTTGAAAATGTGTCTAAATATTTAAATTTCGCCTTTCGTTTGGAAAGATTGAACGTAAAGCTTAATTTAATTATGCAAAAATAAACCTACGTAGTCGTTTAATTAACTCCATAATTTTTGTACTTCACCATAAATTATGTTATTAACTTCCCTCGTAGTAACACCACCTGAAAACTTCTTGAATGCATGAGAACATTAGAACAAGAGATAAAGTTTAATATATTTTCGAGAACAAAGTCAAACGATTTCAAGTTTTCTTGATAAAATTATTAAGCTAATATTTTTATAAAAACTCATAAGAGGCAAAAATTCCATTCAAATTTATCAGCGCTATTCGCACAAACATTTCAATAGAATAAAGAGAGAAAATTTAGCATATGTAAAAAGGTGAGATAGAGAAGAAAATCGTCAAGTGGTGCGGAAAGAACCTGATAATTTACTACTAGACGGGGAACAAAGAATTGATAACAGATTCTCAAAGAAATATTAGGAAATGCGTGCTAAGAATTTATGATTACAGCTTCTGCATTTGTATAGAGATATTGAAATGCTGAAAAATGTATTTTTTAAGCTTCCAAATTTCACCTTATCGGCCAAGATAAAAAACCTTTTTAAATTTAATTTTATAAATTTTGATTATAGCTATCTCACAAATAATACTGTAAATTATCCTTAATTTGCATTTTTTTGTCTTACAATTCTTTTTTGTTTTCCTTGCATTTTTTACTTTCAGTTTCGACGTTCTGAATGACTTCTACTGGTGATTGTTTCTGGCAATAATTAGCCAGGGCCAGGATAATAAATTTTATTTCTAACTACATAGGATTTCATTACATGTTTTTCTTTTTGATAATTTCAAAAATTGCCACAATTCGATTGGTTCATAATTTATTAAATAAATTTTGATTCTGATTTAAAATTCTTTAAAATCTTAGTAACTTCAAGAATTTATTTATTTGCATTAACAAACTTATTTGTATATTACCTATTTTTTTGATTCTTTTATTTTTTTGAGTTATTTTAATACAGATAGTTTTGCGCCTCATTTTTCTCAAGAATTTTGATCTGAAAATTCAGGATCGTTCAGTACATCACTAAAATTGAAATATATTAAGCAAAAAATTTGGAAAGACAGTTTTTGATATCAGTACCAAAACAGAAAACATCAAATTTTCTAATATTAATCAAAGCGATGACTTCTTTGCTGAACTGAAGACTTTCATAAAAAAATATAATGATTTTCTATTAATTTTTACGAGGACGATACCCCATCGCCCTTTCTACATCATCCACCACTGCACTCTACCAATTTTGTTTCATTTATAGTTGGTAACCCCAGTAACAATTCCCTCCAAGTTTCAATAAAATTGTTGTTGACATTGCGGTTAATCTAACCTAGAATTGTACAGTTTAATAATTAGAAGAACGTATAAAAAATGACCAAAGGAGAACCTAGAGTTAATTTACCATGGTAACAACACGTAAAATTAATTATAGTAATGTGCCTCTTAATTAATTTCTTTTAGGGTGGAAAAGTATCGACCTAGTGCTCTAGACGAACTTGTTTCCCACGAAGACATAATCAAAACAAGTAAACGATTTAAATCTGTTAATTCTACCTTTACATTTAATATTTTGTAGTTAGCAAGTTTATTCGAGATGATCAAGTGCCTCATTTATTATTTTACGGCCCACCGGGTACCGGTAAAACCAGTACAATTTTAGCTTGTGCACGACAGTTATACACACCCAAACAGTTTTCCTCTATGGTTTGTTGAACATTACAAGTAGCAAATTTATTATAATAAACTAAATTAGGTTTTAGAATTGAATGCGTCCGACGATCGTGGTATTGGAATCGTTCGTGGTAAAATTCTAACATTTGCAAGTACGAGGACAATTTTTAAATCTGGGTTCAAGTTGATAATTTTGGACGAAGCCGATGCTATGACCATGGATGCTCAAAATGCTTTACGGAGAAGTAAGTGATTTTATTTTAAAAAATAATAATAAGCCATAATTTTTTTAAATCATATCCAAGAAACAGTTTCAGTTTTTGATGTGAAATTTTGTTTTTTGAGTAAAACTTGCAATTAACTCAAGTGCACAGTGAATATAACTTAAACTAAAGCAAAAATAAAAATAAACAAAACTCTGCAACTGAAATATTTCTAAATTTATGTTGAGCATAGTATGTGTACGAAATGGCCTGTTTCGATCGGGGGGCTGCTGCAGAGATAATTTTTTCTGATGCTAAATTAATATGTTTAAACAAAAAATTACATTTCCAATAAGCAGATCTATTTTTTACAACATAATAACTGAACTAGAGCTCGAAATAGAAAAATAATTTGATTGATTTTTTTAAACGCAGACTACATAAAATGCTTTTAGTGTAAGAACTCAAATTTTTGTATAATTTTCCCGCCTTTGCATTAGATTAATTGATTACCAACAATGACGTGTTGATCGGAACTTTTGTTTGTATTCTTCACATTTCCATAGCAATATTTTGTTGCTTACTGGTTAGTGATCCGTAGTTGAAGTAATTCATCTTGTTGGCAGTGAAACTGTGAATTTACATTGCTGCACTCTTTGTGTGTTGATTAATTTTTAAGTTGGAACAGGTAATTATAAACTACAATATTATTATTAATGATAATTGCTTCTGTATTTCAAAACTACATGATTAATTATTTAGTTATTCATGCGATGACGATGCATTAATCGGAAATGTATTCTGGTTGGTTTTGATAATTCATTAAATTTAATAATTCTATGGTGGGCAAGTTGTTTGTTCCATGCAATAATCTATCTTCCGATGTGCACATTTTATCAACCAAGCACCAATCTGCAATAATAAAAATAATGTAATTTACAAATAAAAACATATAATAGAAATAAAAATTTACCCTGACTGCAACAAATGCCATCAGCAGCGCACCTTCCTGTATTTTTCTTGCAAGACTTATTTCCAGCAATGCACGGTTCCAATTCGTGGAAGTATCCATCCCTTTTGCATACTATTGTTTCTGGAGTTCCTAATAAACATCCAAACGGTCCACAGCATGTGTTTGGTCCAAAACATTGTCCACTTCTATTAGGTCCACATGATACGCACTAAAAATTAATTATTTCACCAAAAATTGTTGTTTTTGTTAAGTTAATAATTACCGGCTTAATGATAGTGTCTGCAAAACTTGCTTTACCGCTGCGTTTACCACCTCTTGGACAATTTGTGATCAGGCAGCTTTGCACTAAAAGTACTTGTATGACGAGCAACAATCCAATCCATAGAAACAATTTTGGGTACATCTTAAGCATTAGAGATTGTATCACAACACTGACACTTTCAGTTGTTGCCTCTCTTTATATACGGCCGAATAAAAATATATTAAACAAACCGCCCTTGCAGAATTATCATATCAATGCAGATTAGATTTGAATTTATATTATTTGGGATTGTATGGTGAATTTTAAAATGCACTTAGTAGAGTAACTTTTATTGTAGTTAAGACTTTGGTACTTAAAATGGAAATGTGACAAAAATGTCTGATTCTGAGGATGACGCTATTGAAAAGCAATTAAAAATTGTATTTCTTGGAGACGCTAATGTTGGCAAGGTAAGTTAATTTTTTACTTTTAATTTATATTTTCAATATCTAATTCATGTTTGTTTGTCTTGTAGACCAGCATTGTAAGAAGATTTTGTCAGGATGAGTTTACTAGGCAGTGCAGTTCAACGGCCGGTGCCGACTTTTATACCAAACATCTTGTATTTCCTGGAAGGCAAGATATAACGCTTATGATTTCTGATGTCGGTGGAAATGAACTTAACGGCAGCATGCTGGATAAATACTTGTACAACACGAATGTTAGTTGTAATTTTCTTCTCATAAACAGTTTCAAAAAGTCCCTGTTTGTAATTTTTTTTAGCTAATCGTCTTGGTGTACGATATAACAAGTGCATCTAGTTTTGATAATTTGTCTACGTGGATTGACACGGTTTCAAAATTAATAGTAACCCCAACTTTAACTGCCGTTCTCGGAAACAAATGTAAGTAATTTACTTTCTGAAACTGCAAATTGATTTTTGGCAATTTATTCAAGGTGATCTGGAGCATCAACGATCAATTAGATTGGATAAAACTCAAAAGTTTTGTAAACAATACAACTTGCATCATTGTTTGGTATCTGCAAGAACTGGAGAAAATGTAATTTTGTGTCTAGTCAATTTTTTATGGAATCTTAAATATTTTACAATTTTTATAGCTTAATTCATGTTTGATGGAGCTTGCTGCTAAATATTTAAACATTCCTTTAACAAGAGTTGAAAAAGAACAACAGCATGCTGTTGTTAAAGCTGAACTGATACCACCGTCTGCCGTGGCAGAAAAAAAAATACGTACCAGGAATCGTACAAATCATTCAACTGCCGTGTGCTCAGTGCAATAATGATTATTTAAATAAATCTGTGGTCTCATTAAATAAATTTCATATTTATATAAAAGTTTGTTTCATTTGGACATGCTTCTTTTTAGGATCGATGCACTTGATTTTATGGGTTTAAATTTAATATTTTTGGAAATTTTATTTGTTTTGCCTATGTTATTTTTCTTTAACTGACCAATAATGCTTATAATATATAAAAATGTGGCTCATTTCTGATCTGCAGACGTTTTAAAAATGAAATTAACGAGATAAAGGCCGAATCTTAAAAAACATTAAATCTTTCACTTCAAATTTGTGATTCGTAATCATACAGCACTGCTCTGAACTGAAATTTCAATTTTTCAAGTTAAAAATATCCTTTTTCCAAACAAAGCAGAGGGGATCAGTGTTAATATATAATATAATTAAAACAGGCATCTGCTTTTTGTAACCAAAATATGATTCGTGTTTTATTGAACATTAGAAAACTTCTAATCAATATAATATTTTAAAAATGCAGAATAATTTTTGTCCTAACGAATAATTTATTGTTTAAAATTTTAGTTATTGAAAAATACACAGAAAATATTCGTTTTTGCATAATTTGCAATTACTTGAGCAAAATAATTCCTGCGCTACAATCACGTTGTACAAGATTCAGGTTTGCACCCTTATCGCCAGAACAAATCCTGCCACGACTTAACCACGTCATCGATGAAGAGGAGTAAGTCTTCTTTTGTGCTTTGATATTTTCTGATTATTTTCTTATAGTCTAACAGTAACCGAAGATGGCAAAGAAGCACTGCTTGCTTTAGCAAATGGAGATATGAGAAAAGTTTTAAACGTTCTTCAAAGTACATGGTTAGCCTTCAATCTGGTAAATGAAAGCAACGTTTATACATGTGTTGCCCATCCGCTCAAAACTGACATTGAAAATATAATTAAATGGCTTCTTAATGATGATTTTAAAACCACTTACCATAGTAAGATGTTTGAAAACTTGATTTATTGGCAAAATATTAATTATTATTTTTCAGATATTAAAAAATTGAAAACAGTCAAAGGTTTAGCTTTAACAGACATCATAACCGAAGTTCACAGATACGTACATCGCAGTAAGTTTTATTTCTAATTCGCAAAAGTTTGATTCAAATAAGACTTTTTTGCAGTCGAATTTCCTTATGAAGTTCTGATAAAACTAATGGATAAGATGGCGCAAATTGAAGAACGGTTGTCTAATGGAACAAACGAAAATATTCAACTAACTGCTCTAATTGCTGCATTCCAAAATGTGAAGGAAATTACGCCACCACAAGGTTCTTAATTTTTGTACTTGCGTTGTTTAAAAAATAAAATAATCAAATTCTAATGTCCTCTTTTTAATTACAATTTTAGTCATCCATTTATTGAGCAGGTGCAGGGAGTAATTAATTATAAATAATATTTTAAAAAGTAGTAATAATGTACAGTGTTATTGAAAGTCATTGTGCATGTGGGAATGGAAAATCCTTTAGACTAATCGCAAAATTGATGATGCAATAAAACGATGTTTTTGATTGCTATCTGTATTATTGCATAGTAAAGGTCCTTCCAAGTGTCGATAAACCTAAGAAGCTTCGATGCAGTAGGTGAACAAGAAAATAAATGAACTGATGGTTTATATTTGAAATTATTTCATTTAATTCTTACTTGTAAGTTTTTGAACTATAATACATTTTTGCTTTGCTAAAATATCGAATTATGTTGCATAATAGCACCAGAGATCAATAAATTCTGTTATTACACAAACATGATCCAAACTTAACAAATCTAGAATTATCATTTTATACATACAAAATAAATAACATTGGTCTACAATCTTTTAAATATTCTCTTCCTAATTCTAAACTTTGTCAGGTATCATAAGCATCAATTCTTAAATTGAACATTTAATTTCAACATTACAATAAAAAGTGCTTGACGAAATTTAACCGAAAATTGTGTTTACGAAATTATTGAAGCCACTGGAAATTGACGAAAATATTCCATTGTTGCCTTGCGTGTCTGCTACGATATGTTGTGGTTGTTGCCCATAATGGTGATAAAGTGGTAAATTTAAATTTTGTGGACGGTAAGGACCACCTTCTTTACGCTGAAACTATTCAATGCATATTTTAGTATTACGTACTTCAAGCAAACAAGAAATTTTACAAAATATTTACAAATTTTAAGTTTAAATATAAAATTTATTTGTTGTAAAAACTGGTCAGTCAATGGGATCCAAAAATATTCTTGCAAGACCACTATTATTAGTCCAAAATACCTAATAATAAATTAAATAAATCAAATATGTATTAATTGATAGTATATTGCTTTATTGGGAAAAATAGTAGGCCTTCTTGTGGATAGTTTATATATTTTTTTCAAACCCAGAAGATTTTTAAATCCTAGATAACAAACATCCTGTTTGAATGAAAAAACCGTCACCAGCAAAAAAAATGATCAAAGACAAGAAGTTATCATTATAATCTTGTTTATTGAACGAATTTCACCTGACGTTTGAAGAAAAAATATTTTATTCCCTATTACTTACTGTAGAAACGACTTGATACATGTTAATCTTGAGGAAAAAATATATCACCTTGAGAAGGTGGTAGAGGTACCGGAGATATCATACTTAGTGAAGGAGAAGTCACCGGTTTTGGATAATAAGCTCCATGCTGAAAACCAACACCAATACCACAGTACACCAGATTAGTAATATTTACAATAAATTAATAATAATGGTAAATTGAATGCATTGACGTACCTTTGCAGCGTGCAATGTTACATTGAGTAAGGTTGGATGTTCAGAAACGACCATGAATTCAATATCCCTTGGAACGTATCCATCTGCATACACCTAAATAAGAATATTTTAACTATTTTTGAAAACTTTGTTTAGTTCTATTAAGTACTTCAAGTTTATAATATCCTGGTAATAATATCCTCCAAAACTCTCCATATTTTGTAGTTTGAAAACCAACATCTCGCGACTTTATCTTAAGAGAAGCTTTTTCAATTGGATTACCATTTTCGTCCATAACGAAACCCTGCACACCTCGGTGCGCTTCCGATAAAAATTTAATCAACGACTAAAACCCAAGAATTAACCATTTGATTTCGTTTCTCCAACATTTTTACTTACAACTTTGTTGTCTTCCCAATATCTTGGCAATTCCTGGGCAGGTGGATACTTACAACAGGAAATTTCGAGCGTCACTTCCATACACCCGTTCCAAATGTAATTGAAATCTTGCATGCCTCCAGTTAAAGGATACCAAGCGGCTCCATTAGTTATTCCCTATCGCATTTGGGTATTTTTAAAAAGTTTTAACAAAACAATGGAACACTTACATCTTGAAAACCTGGAGTCGAGGATTTGCACGCTACTCCGCGACTCATTTTTTCGTGATTTTTTGAATAAGTCAGCGATAAATGTTTAAAAACGTCGTCATCTGGAGTCAGCGACGGTGCTGAGGCGTAGTTCTGAAACACTTTAAAAAAATTAAATAATAAACAAAACTTGTACTTTTTGTTGCAGAAGCATCTTCGTGACTTACATGAACATAACGCGGATGATCTGCATATTCCTTGCAGCATAAATAATTAATAATAGAAATTTTTGATACTTTTAAATTTATCCGCACAAATTTTATTACTGCTTGTTTCTAACAAAATAATTAAATTAAACACTTACGTGAATTTGGTGTATTATCGAAGGGATAGCTGGCCACCAAAGCACCTCCATGTAAACTTCCCGATAAGATAAATTGGATTTTTGAAACCCACTGTTTGACGGCTTCAGTTTCGGGTTGCGTTCGCTTGTTATTTTGCTTAAAGTAGTCGGGGAAGTTTCTGTTGAGATCGAATCCGCGTGCGTTGTATCTTAAAAGGAAATATTGTGTAAAGTTCGGCCAACCTTATTTAATAGGTTGTACTAACCTGCCCTGTCCTCCATCGCAACTGCCTTCTTTTGCAACTTCAAAACCATCGGGGTTCATCGAGGGCAGGATATGAATTCTTGTGTTGTCCAACAACCATTTCACATAGGAATCTGAACTGTAACTCGTCACTAAATGCTGGAAAAATTTTAAATTGCAGATTTATCCAGGCGAACAGTGAAAACTATTTTAATTTAGAAGAAATGAAAAGTTTATTGTTGTAAATGCGATATAATTTCATGAATGATTATACGTAATTATATCTAATTGTAAAGGCAGTATAATACAAAGAAATTAACAAATTATGGAAATAATTTATAGAAAGTGGCTAAAAGCAATAAGGCATATTTTATTGTCTTTTACAGTTTTTTAATGTGCAGTAATAGCGCGAAAACACGGACACTGAGAATGGAGATTTGGAAATAAATCAACATTTTTGTATGACAATTTAATATAATTTTGAGTCTCGGCGTTTACGCTATTGTTGTACGTGCGGTAAAGTCAACGAAAACAATTATTAATCTTTAATACTTACTTGTATTAAATGCAACATTAATTCTCTGCTGACTGCTTCATTTCCGTGCATGTTTGCAACATACTTGACATCTGGTTTTCCAATCATATGTTCGTAAGGAGAAGACGAAACCACCATCACCCATAAATCTCGTCCTGAAAGAAGGATACAAGTTCAGATTTAAAATTGATTTTGAAAAGAGTTTCCTTGCCTTGAACTGATTTGCCAATAGAGTATAGCGCAGTTAGACTTGGAAACTTGGCATTAATTTCCCTTAGGTACTTGGTCATTTTTTCATAATCGTGATAATTGAAGTCTAAATCGAAGCCTTCGTTTTGTGTGTCACCATTATAGCCGGTATCGAGACCTGTTTGATAATTACGTTGTTCCAGTGCACTACTCCCATAGTTGTTTGCATAATTCTCGTCATTGACTATGTAACTCTCGACGTTGGAATTAAAATCGCTATTATGTATGTTTCCTGGATCCTGAGCTGCACATATTGCTAGTGTTAATATTAAGAGCCATCCCGTAGACTTCATAGTGGCTTACTGCAAAAAACAAAAAAAAAGTTAATTAAAATTTAATATTTTTCACAATGTTTTTCGTAATATCAACTGCTATGTTGTAAATATTTCAATTTTAAAGCTCAAGTTTTTTAAACAAGATTAGTTCTGTCGAGGTTAGCACTGGTTAAATTAAATTAGCTTTAGCTTAGATTATTAAGCTTCTAAAAAGATTTACAGTAATTCTGAAACTAATCGATGTTGAAAGAACGTGGCGTTTCGTAGAAAAAGCTTAATTGTTTGGGAAACGGCTAGATAATAATATATATCTGATGAGAAAAATATTATTTTGTTTTATGAACGCACCTTGCTATTTAAAATAATTTGAAAAATTCAGCTTTTACCAATAAAAAGTATATACTAGGCCCATAAGAAAGAGGCCTAAGTTCAAAGTTGCACGATCCTGTCCAGGAATGGATAGGGAGGCTAAGAAAGAAGAAGAACATAGATAACATAACAATTTATTTTTAATAATTCGAACGCAGCAATAATAGTTATTTAAAAAAGAAAATTAAATATTATTACTGAAGAGAACATTATATCGTACGTTAATTTTGCGTCCATTGGAATTGCATACAATTTATTATTCTTTAAGATTTATATCAAAACTTTTAAGTGCTCATAAAGATTAAACAGTTCATGTGAGAAAACGTGACACAATGCAAAATGAAAATCAACAAATCGCTTTTAAAATCTAACTAATTAAGCAAAATTGTTGCATAATTTTTAATATCGTTAAGCATATGAATAGTTTTTGGCGTCCACGAAACAAATAATTTGAATAAAATAAATGACCAGACATGCATTTGCTTGATTGCTTGCATGGCGAAGAGAATGTACATTTTCTTCTATAACTTTTCAAAAAGAAGTGGAAAATCATTATTTGCGCAAGTACACTATAAAATCTGTTCTACTACATAATATCACAAAAAAGTTAAAAAAATATTATTTTTAAGAGTTCAGTTGGACAAATAACTTCAAACATGTCAGAGCGTGAGATTCCGGTCACTTTTTTAGCAATAGAAAAATTGTTTTAGCTATCAGAGCATTTTATTTCTGAAAAATACAATGCAATTTTTATTAGAGCGCCTATTTTACATGTTCTGACGCACCTTAATATTTGCTATTAATTTATTTATATATGTATATGCATTTATTTATAATTTATTACTGCAATAACGCAATTATTCAAGTTATTTCAATGATTATTTATATCAGCATCCAAATAGAAGTACAAGGGGGCAGTTGCCTACACGAAATTTCGGCTTACCAGTTAATTTTTTGAAAAATATCAAGTTTTAATTTTTTATGTTTACAAACTACAATTACATATAAATAGAAGAATTTAACACAATATCCCAACAGCAATAATAAATATTTTCAAATATAATAACAACCCAAAATCAAAAAGTAGGAGTGTAGATTTACCTCTTTCTCTCAGGAGGTATAGGTACCAATTAAATTAAAGCAGGAATTTTTTTAAATATCTATAAATTTAAAACGTTAATTACATTACTGTATCTTTTATGGTAATTTTACTGCAAAATTCCATTTTTTGCTATATTGATTTTGTTATTTTTTGTTGCAAGAGTTCTCCTGTCTACGACTTATTAAAAATAGTACCTAACATTGTATTATCAGTATCATTCCTAAAATATGGCATGAGATTTTATAGTTTTAATAGTATCAGTATTAAGTGAGGGGCATCCTTTTTTGAATTTTAAAATATAGTTAAATAAATTACTAGAAAATTTTCCAAGATTGCTGACAAAAATGTAAAATTTAGAAAAAAATATTTTTTAATTTGACTAAAATTAGCATAATTCGTTGGGTTTTTTTGGCAAAAAATAAGACTTTTTCTTCTACCGGTATGCGATGTATGCTAAATATCAAATAAAAATTAAATTAGCCTGTTGACCCCGAATGATCACTCGAGCCGGAAAAACAAGGGTAATTTGCTCGCGTATTATCCTTTATATAGTTTAATTGAATTAATTTATCTATGACGCTGTTTAATATTAAATGTAAAGAAATATTAAATAAAAACTAGGATGTTGGTTAAACCTGCACGAAAAAAAACAATAGAAATTTATTTAAATATACGATTTTTACGAGGATAAGATGTCTTAATTACCCACGACTTTTTTGTAATATTGTTGCACTTTTTTTATTGTCATTAAAGTTACACAACCATCGAACACGATTGGTTCAACACCCACGATTTTAAAATTTTTAAGTAATAACTACTGCACGTTTGGCGACCATAAATAAATTAATATCATTACATATTATGTTAAAATATTTTATATTACTGTATTTTATTCATGATGGGTTTGTGGCTAAAAACATGAAAAAACAAAAATTTTAATTGTGAAATATTTAAAACATTATAAAAAAAATTAATTAAAATTGACTAAATATAGAAATTAAAATTATATGTATAAAAAATATTAATAATAATGGAGTGGATGTAAATAATCCTCTGGCACAAAATGTATAGCTCGTCTTGGTGAAATAAGGATCCAACAGATGCAAAAGCAATTTCCATTTCAACTTATTGATTTGCAAAATTGGAGCTTAACCCTTGGCTTGTCGAAATTCAAATTTCTAAAGAAGTATTTTCTTATTGGATAAATTAAAACTTTTTCTGGCGTCTCAATTTAATTTCGGCTTGCATCGTACAAAACACCAATCTTCTCTGAAAAAATTTAAACAGCGACGATGCGTTTGCCCTAAATTACTTAACCACTGATGGAAAATTTGATTAATTATTGTGCCGAGACATCAACGAGAAGCTTTTAAGAAAGAATCTAATAATTACCGAGGTATGATAATAACGTGGTTCGGATTGTTCAGGTATTGGTCTGGTTAAAATTTGACCTATATTTATCGGATAACTTTGGTGTGTAACGGAACATTCATCCGATGACCTCGACAAAGTCGTTTTTTTTTATTTATTTAATTATAAATTCGTCTAAACACTCGAGGATTATTTAAAGCACAAAAAGCTCGCTTATTCGGTCGACGAAATGAGATTTTCATGTCATCTACCAGTGTCATGGTAAAGATGATAAGAAAGCGTAAACCGCGGTTTCCGAAAGCCTCTTTCCCATAGGTGAAATTAGATTTTGAATCCGGCACGTTTGCAAGTTTACCTTTTGCGAGTAAGGTCGTTGGTGCGTATTAATTCAATAAATAATGCAAATTGACGGGTATTATTTAATTGAAGCCTAACAAAGAGCATTGTCAACGGTTGTTCAAAAGTAGGTCACATTTCGTTCTTGTCACTTTTAAAACTGTAAATTGAAAAAATAAAGAATCCTCCGCTCATTTGTAACGGGATTTCGATATGTGGAACAATCGCGTTTTTACTTTTAAATCTCATCCAAACAAATATAATAATAATAATTATGTTACATTCGATAAATGCAATGACATTGTCGTTGTATACCTTGAAACTTTTTCCTGTTGATTTCCAACTATACGTACACCTACATAAATTTAATATAACTTATTTTAAAAATAAAAACGCGAATAAAATAATCCTTATCTTAACATTAAAATTCTCGCATGACCAGCTAATGCGAGCAATCCAAAAAAATAAATGGTTTTTCTCGCAATCAAAAAATTCGATCGACTTGAAAATTGACTTGATTAACATAAACATAACATAATCACTCACCTTTCTTAAGGTATTTCTCAAATTCGAATGTACAAAGGGCAATATAACATTTCTCCCCAACTTTTAATTTTAAAATAAATGCAACTTTAATTTAGAACAAAAATTGAATCATCGATTTAAACTTGGTAAAAATTTTGCCTTGTATGATCGGTTCGATTCTTGGTTCACGGTTTACTGAAACGATTAGATGTTGATATTCTCACCTCAACCGTTTCACCTGACGACCATGAATTGGAATAATGCGCCCCCCTTACATGAAGTCCACCGGCGCATCATCGAAGAGGCTGAAGCCTGGAGCAGCACCGATTTTTGTCACGTGTTTAATCTACAGGGGCTTCTCTGTAGAGAAGAAAAGCCCCAACTTCATCAAAAAACTTTCGCGTCTCGAAATGCTGATCGGGTAATTAATCAACTTTACCGATTCACGAATTAATGGTTAGTAATTAGAAAAAATAAACAAATTTAATCTTGAAAAATTTACACAGAAGCTATTATTATTTATATAATATTATATTCTATCGAAATTTTTGGAAAAATATTTTTGAGATTAATAGAGTTGACCTGAGATCAAGTTTTGGGGAAGGGTGTTCTAAATTTTAATCGAGCTCTAAGACTCCGGGGAAACACTCCTGGTTAATTGCTCTTGACTCTGAGTTCTTGGCATTGAATAAATGCGATCGAACTTTCACAAAATTGCTCAGTGCCAAGTGCAGGAAAATCAATTAAAACCTGCCGATTTATGGTGCACAAAATTGGACAAGTAAATTGCAAAGCGGTCATATTACATTGATATGGATACGAAATTAAATATGCACCCCGTATAATCCCCTTTGAAATAACTAGGTTAATTCGCTAACATAGACGCAACCTGCAACCTTGTTCAAGTTTTCAGAAAGAGTTTCGATTTAATCAACAGGTAGGGGCTTACTCCAAATAGAAAATAGGTCACAGGTAAGCAATTTTAAAAACAAAATAATTATAATAGGGCAAAATGTGAAATTTGCAAGAAAATATAATTTTTTACCAAATTTTGCAGTTTTGTTTTTTGAAAACTTTGATTAGTTTGGAATAGTTTTAACTAATTTTGATTAAAAGTATGCAAGTGAACTCGTTAGAACTAATTGCATTAAAAATGGAAATGAATATTTTAGAATTTTTGATTTTTACACAGGAATTTTGATTTTAACCAATTTAAAAAATGGAATGTCCAAAATAAAATTTTTACCTCGTTTCTTCATTTTTTTTAAATAACAACCACCTTTTTTCGACTGATTTTGACTAATTTTACGATTAAAAATGATGATAATTTTATATCATTAGGCATTAAATATATTTAATGAACGATCGACGGATAAACCCAAAGCTCCGTTAAATATTTTAACAGTCTATTCGAAATGTTTCGAACAAATTCATATTTGTCTAAATTTTCGCATTGAGTTTTAATATCAATTAATTTTTATTTAATATTATGTATTTTATACTTCATTTTTAAAGCAAGTTTATGAGAAAAGTTCATTTTTATTGTTCATTTCGCCCGTAAATTTTTGTCCATTAAATATTTAAGGTCGAATTAAATTTAACTCAAAAATATTTCGATATAAAAAAAATCTTAACAATCTCGATCATGCAGAATTTTGCATTAATTGATATGACTGAATGTTTTAACGAACAGAAGGGCGATTCAGATTTATTTTTGGAATATGTTGAAGTATTTCTAACGTTTTGCGCTCTACTGTATCTCCTACCCACCATTTGATCGTTTTGCAAATAAACAGCTTCTCAGAGTCAATTTTTAAAACGGATCGTTACACTTTTGCAAGCAAAATTTCCATTTTACTCACACATAATGAGCCAGACAAGAAAAACCCGTTCGTTTGATCATCAAAGCGAATAGCTTCACATATTTTCGTTGTGCATCTAGGAGTAACCTTAAGCTCGGGATAGACGCTCACAGCAGATAATCAAATTATCTATAAAGTTAGAAGGATATTTGCACTTTAATTAGATAAAACATTATTAAGCATTACTAATAATAACAAACCAAATTTAGAGTACAACATTTACTATGTAGTTTTATGTTTTACAATTCAAAAGATATTTTGCATTTGTTGCTAAAAGTTCATAAATTCAAAAAAAATTTAATTTAATTTTTGGCGCCAAAATTTCCCCAAGCTTTTAAAGACGAAATGTGGAGCACCCCGACTGGTAGCTCTTGTGATGCTACGCTACTGAATCAAGTTTGTTTTGACAATTGTTTGTAAATAATATTTTTTATTGTTATGTATTAATGTTCATATCGTGTTGATGTAACCATATCGCACGTGCAACGTTTATCATTTTTTTAAATAAATAACTGCAAATTTTCAAACACCGGTGTTTATATTACGCATATAATAGCTTGTATACTTCGATTGGTACGTTAATTTATCGAAAGTTTATTTATTTAGTTAAATTTAGATCGCGTTAAACACCGAATGCGTTAATTGCATGCAATTGTTCGAAGTTAATTAAATTTAAAAACACCATAAATCCATTAACAACGAGAGTGTTTATCAAACTATTAAATTAAATATATCAATGGTGGCTTCTAATTGACCTAATCGTGATGATATCAATCAATTTGAAAATAAATCTTATGTAATTTGAATATCGAATCGGATTCCGGTGCGATAGTTCAGATGGCAGCACGCGCAAACACGGGGTGCAAAATTCAAATAATGTTTTGTGGGGTATCTTATTGATTTTGTTCGCATCGGCGTAACACCCACCGGGTGTGTTTATTGTTAGCTGAAATCTGACGAACGGAATTTGCTTGCACAGCTAGTTTACACCACTTGATATCTTATCAAGGTTTATATGCTTAGTTTTATGTATGAAGTAGAAGGCAACGTTTGTTATTAGTTCAACTGTGAGCATTTACAATCATGTCAGGTACGTAATTATTGTTATTGTTTACAATTTTGTTCACATATTTGTTTATATTTCACGGTCTTTCTGAACGAATTATTTTATATATTAAAATTGAGATATCTTAAAGCTCCCATATTGGAGCTCCGATTCCAAAACTTAAAAATTCATAAATTAAACAAAGGTTTATTCACTTTTTTATCTATACAGATTCATAACTACACGCATTGTAAGTCACATTAATGTAAATCCTTGAAACTAATGTGAAATGAATGTAACAAATTATAATTTCTTATATAACAATCATCTGGTTGTTGTTTTATAAATAGGTAGTTTTTGAAAAAATAAAGGTCTCCGACATTTTTAACTAATATAAATTATTTAAATTAATAAAACCCCAGCCCGGCAGTCAAAGGCTAAAATGATCAAAACCATGTAATTGAGAAAAGCTTAAATCAGCAATAATTCAATAAATTATCTCTCACACTGCAAGTAGAAAGATAGTAAGCACATTTTTTTACATAAAGTTTCGTTGATGCAGTTTGTTTTCCTAATGTTAAAACTTCATTATAACAATTAATTATAATAGAGGGTTTGAGGAAACAACCTCTAATGCGTGTAGGCATTATTCTAGCTGCTTGTCTACATTATTAAAATATCAAGCCGACGACAAATTTTATGTACGCGTAGGAGTCGGGAATGAACTTAATCGTGGGTAGGTTGTGGTTGACTTTGAAACAGGAAGTTAATTTTCTTCAAATAAATAATGTGGTTGAGGTATTTTGTCACCTTTAATTTCATTGGAAGGCGAAGACCTAACTCAAAAAGTCTCCGTGCGATCCTACTAGAAAGATTTCTTCTGGGATTGCCTTAAGATTTTTTCCTAAGATATCCTTGGATTTCCTACATCTTCTGAGATTTTTTTAAATTTCTCTTCACTTGTATACCAGATTTCTTCGGCTATTCCTCTTCCAGCTCAGCTAAAGCTTACATTATAAAATTTCTTGCAAAATTCTCAAATTATCAATAAATAATTTTTGAAGAATTTTTACTCCAATTACTCAAATATCTTTGGGAAAAAATGATGTCCAATTTCCATTTCTTATTAATAATTTTTTCTTCGAGGTCTTTCATCTGGATCAAATGGGAAATATTACTTCTTTAGAGCCGATATCAACTTTTATGCTGCTACAAACGATTGTAAAATTTTCAGAAACAATCGGCCACTTGTCCTGAAACTGACAAGAATCCGAAATTTCTTCCAGACAAAAATGTTGAATGCTCTAAGTAGACATTGTTAAAATCCATAATAATGCTCACCTACTGCAATTCCCCGAAAAATTCTAATACTTGCAAATAATTTAATTTAACAACCCCTGTTGTTAATGTTGTAATTATTATTGTTGTATGTGGTTTTTCAGATGCTCACAAATCTCTGTATCATTCGCGTATCAATAGCTCTCACTGTCTGTTAAGCAATATTTCCGCATCCATGTCTTCTAATAGCCCAGCAGAGTGTTCATAACTCTTTCTTTCCGATCTTACTTTTTCCCCGGCTTTCCCATTTTCATTCTTTTCATGGTTTTGATCAAAAAGTAATTTTTGTAACCAGTGCATTCTAAGTTTTCTATAGCATCAATTTTTCAAGAATAATTTCTCATTGTTATTTAAATTAAATGCAGCTTTCTCTTTGTTTTTGATTACACGCATGAACTATCAACCCATACCTTTCTCGAGTCCTATTCTTTTTACAATTTCACGCATGGCAGCTACCCAGTTTTTAATAACGTATATTTATAACAAGTACTACCTACCGATTATTAGTGTTAATTTAAGATTTCTCAAGTCAAATTATACCTACATTGAAATTTGACCTTAATATAGACGACAATTTCAATGTATTCTGCAAACGTTGTAAAAGGGCAACTCTTTGATTGTTATTCTAATGCCGAAATGGCCTTCTTTTCCGCACTAGTGCCTAAAAGTAAACGTTTGTACGCATGCACAACAGTTTAATTTAAAACAAACAAACAATAAATCGTTTCTCTACGTTTAAAGCTCATGGTGTACCTGAAGGTAAATGTTTACAGTCCAAGAAGTAAGTGTCAATTTGTCGAAATATCTAAATGAATTCCAAATGAAAAATCTTAATATGGAACCTCTTAGCCTTTAAAAAGTGATACCCGACGTTACGTTAAGAAAATACCTACATAATAATAAACTAGACAAAATTTGGTATAACAAAGACAAACGAATAATTTATTAATTGATCAGAATTTTTAATTGTTCTAAAATAATAAAGGATTTAAATTTATGGTCAATATGTGGTCATTCCACATCAGAATAATAATGAGCAACAAAAGGTTTATGTAAACTGTAATCGAATGTAGGAACTTCTTTAAAAATAATATAAACACGCACACGAATACATAAACATTTTCAAACCTCTTTTCGATGCCAAGAATATCTAACGCAATAATTTTTAATTCGATGATCAATTAATAAATTGAAATAAATTATTGTTCCACTTCTTTTGATTACCAGAGAATAATAGTTGAAGTAATTGCTAAATCAAATGTTAAAGCATCCAATAAACTGGTTTGCAAATCTAACGAAATATAACTCAATTAAAACCTTTTTTTTTTTACTTTTAGGAGATAAATCTGACAGAGATTATATCGGGTTTGCAACCCTCCCCGATCAAGTTCACCGAAAATCGGTGAAGAAAGGCTTCGATTTTACTTTGATGGTGGTTGGCGAATCTGGACTGGGAAAATCGACTTTAATCAATAGTTTATTTCTTGAAGATTTATATAAATCAAGAAACGTTCCCGAAGTCGAAGAAAAAATACAACGTACAACTTCCATTGAAAAGAAAACCATGGAAATCGAAGAAAAAGGTGTTAAACTCAGGTAGGTCAAACTGAAAAATTACGGCCATTAATATTAAATTATATATAATTTTGGGTACAAGACAAACATGCAATCAATGTAAAAGCTAATTTAATTTGAAAAATGCCATTGTACTTACGATTTTTCTGGTATTGAGGAAGTCATTATTTCATTTGTTGCAGTTATTTTTGTCTACTTTAGGTAAAATTGTTTTAATTCTTTAAACAATGCTCATTATTATTAAATAAGTTTTATTACCTTCAGTCTGTTTCTTCATTATACATCCAATTTATTTTTGGAAAAAGATTTCCAATCTTGTTTCTCGACAGGTCAAATATTTTGATCCTGGAATTACATTTTAATTTAATTATTGTCTTTGCAGATTAACGATAATTGATACTCCCGGATTTGGAGATGCAGTTAATTGCGAGGACAGCTGGAAGGTGTGCACGAATTACATCGACGAGCAATTTAAGCAATATTTTACCGATGAAAGCGGTCTTAATCGAAGAAACATACAAGATAATCGTGTCCATTGTTGTTTGTACTTTGTACCTCCGTGGGGTCATAGGTAAAGCTTCTTCTAAAAAGTCTTTCGTTGATATAATTGTTTCCTTGTGCAGTTTAAGACAAATGGATTTAGAATTAATGAAACGTTTACATCGAAAGGTAAATCTCGTGATAGTAATAGCCAAAGCAGACACGCTAACGTCAACCGAAATAGCCAAACTGAAACGAAACATTTTAAATGATATATGTGAATATGGAATACAGGTTCGGATTTTTGTTTTGTTTTAATCAAAGTTTTAAAGCTATTCTTCCAGATGTACGAATTTCCCGAATGTGATAGCGACGAAGATGAAGATTTCAAGCAGCAAGATAGAGAACTGAAAGCAAGTTTGCCATTTGCAGTGGTCGGAAGTAACACTACTCTCGAGGTTTCCGGTCGAAAAATCAGAGGACGTCAATATCCTTGGGGTGTAGTTGATAGTGAGTAGTATAGTATAATCAGATTTTCAGACAACCGAAAATTTTTTAATGACTGTTTCAGTTGAAAATCCAAAGCACAGTGATTTTATAAAACTACGAACAATGCTGATATCGACCCATATGCAAGATTTAAAAGATGTTACAGAAGACGTTCATTATGAAAATTTCAGGGCACAGTGCATATCTCAAATATCTCAACATGCTTTGAGAGAAAGAGGGTAAGTAAATGAAACCACACCTTTCAATTTTAAGACTAAAAATGAATTTTTAGTAAATTGAAACGCGATTCGGCCCCATCGGATTCAGATATAACTGAAACAGACAAATTATTACTTCAAAAAGACGAAGAGGTGACGAATAACATCATAATATTATGTTCCGATTTTAAAGTCTTTCTTTCTAGATTCGTCGAATGCAAAGCATGCTGAGTCAAATGCAAGAAAAACTGAAAGCCTCCGGACAAGAAGGTAAAAAACATGACAGTATTATAGATGTTTAGAAGGATCAATTTATTGCTCACTACCAAAGATGTTTTAGAATTTTTAAGTCTAGATACCAATAAGTAATTTATAAAATATTTATATGTTATTAATAAATGTTTTTATTAATGTTGAGTTATTTAATTTGAAGGGAGTTTGAATTAAACATTTATTATAAAAAATATGTATGCTTATATTTCCTTTTTTAATATACAATTATTATAATAAAAATAAATATTACATTAAAAAATAAAAATCGTAAACAAACTACTTTTTCTTAATTATTGCTTAAAGAAAAGGAACAAAATTTATTTAATAACAAAAATGTTACTTACAATAAATAAAATAATAATTTCAGTTAACACATAAGATGTGTTCTGTTCAACAGTTGATTATTTTGGAATAGTCATAAAATTTTGTTTCAAAATTTATCACATCTGCAGATCAAAACATCTTTCTTCCACAATTCATAATTCATTTCTTTTAAATATTATATTACAGTAAATCACAGAATAATATTATCATATAGATTAAGATATCAGAAGTATGGTAATTTTGTTTTCCAATACCTCTCACGTAATAACAATTACATCAAGTAAGATTAAATATTTTTCAGATAGAAATAAAGAGTAAATAACAGATTTCCATATTATAAAAATAAGTAGGTTTTCAGTGAGGTCATAAATACTGACACGTCGAGTTTATTTCTTTAAATTTGTATAGGCAATGTTTTTTGGTCTTAAATGTAAAAAAATTGGTTAGTAATTAATTCCAACGTAAAAATTTAAATGGATTTTAGTTCCCTTTATTTGACTCTAAGTTTTAAAAATTTAACCAATAAAAATTTCCAAAAAGTGTTTTGTTTTCCTCTGAATATATTTGATAAGATCCTGAAAGTGAATCGTCTTAATTCAAATGTCAATTAAATCATTAATGCTCGTATTAATAGTCACAGATTAATCCGAGATTTGAGATTAATTCTCATTGCTACTATTAAACACATTTAAAGTCAATTAGAGAATTAATGTTGAATCTCGGATTAATCTGTGATACGAGCATAAATAACTTAATTTAATATTAACTATCAAAATTAACTGGGATTTCAAGCTTTCTGTACATTTTCTCTACATTATTTTGAATGATTTTGGGATATTTTTCCATGAATATTGGACTAATATTAAGAAGATTGCCATTTAATTTTTAATACGTTTAAAAATATTTAAATTATGGATTTTAATTTAAGAATTCTTGTGTTAAAAAATTGTACAAATAATATTAAGTAGGTAATACATTTTTAGATTTCTTTAGATAGGTAGGTATTTGATTTTAAAATAACTGAGGCCTGAGTTTGAGCATTAAGATTTTATTCTATCATCCTGGTTGCCCGTGAATTGAGAGTAGTTCAATCAACTTTGCACCCTGTATGCACCTCACTTTAAATTAACAAAATAAGTAAATATTATATAGAATAGAGTTACCCAACACGTGGATAAATTAAAAGTCTTTTCCAATAATTATCACAAGTTGGGCGTTATATTATTATATCACTGCTTCATAATATTAATTAAAAACTATAAAAATTGGCTAAGTCTCTACTAGCATTGCTAAATATAATGCTTGTCAGTTAATGCTTTCGAGTCTTTGTGACCTTGACCACGGTTGTTCACGAGCACTTGCAAACGCTACATAAAAGAGATTACTTCCCATGTTTATTCCGGCTGCTAAATAAAATACTAAACGCCACTGGCCCAGCGTTTCCTATAATTTAATAAAAATTTATGACAAATTCTGCAAATAACTTAAAAAAAGAACTTACTTTTCCTTCTATAATTTGACCAATAACGTAGGGAGCCAAAAATCCACACATATTAGCAGCAGCATTGGTTATTCCGTACATTGTTCCAGCATACTTTGGACTTAAAGCTATGTGATTCATTTGATTACCAGCATAAACGGCCCCACCAAATGCTCCCGTGATACCCAGTACCACTTGAACTAACATCCTGTCACATCCCAGCCACGCTACGCCTAATAAACCAAGGGATGGAACAATTGATGCAATCGAATTAAAAAGCTTATACGAAGTTGATAAAGAAATAAAACCCTTTTTAAGTAACCAATCTGCAAACATGCTTATAAGAATGCCAGCCCACCAACTAGTCAAATATGGTATGGAAGACAAAATTGCAATCTGCAAAATAACATTTATTAATTAGTTAGTTTTCCAGACTTACAACACAATTTCCTACCTCTTGTATGCCAAAATGTAGAACCTGGCCCATGTAAGTAGGCAAATCTGTGAGTTGAGTATAAAATGCCCAAGATTGTCCACATTGGGTTATCAAAATGGCCCACAGTGGAACACAAGTTAGCATTCCTCTCCACGGGATAGATGATTTAGAGTCATCCTCCTAAAATAACGTTTTTTTACTAAGATACTTACAATGGTCAATGGTAAAATACCTGTGGTCCTATGCTAGCTAAAATAAATTCCTTTTCTTGCTCACAAATCCTCGGATGTAAAGAAGGCATATCGTAAATTAAATATATCCAAGCTACAAACCAAACTATTCCTAAGATGCCAAACAAATAAAACGCCAAAGGCCAGCCGCCCATAAAATCTAATCCACATAACCACCCCGATATGGGCATCGAAACGATAGTTCCAAAATTAGCACCTGAAAAAATACATAATAGCAAAAATATACTAAAAATGAGGTTTGATTTATTAACCACAACTACGGACCTGCATAAACATATGCTGCAAATTTACTCCGTTCCAAAGGAGGAATCCACCTTGCAAGCATTGCATGCATAGCAGGAAATGTTACACCCTAAAAATTGTTAGTCAAATTTTACAAGTAAATCAAAGTTTTCAATCCAACCTCTCCCATTCCTTCTAGCACTCGAACAATAATAAACAACGGAAAATTAATATTTGCTGCAATGGGACTTAATAAGGTAAAAATTGCGGTCATCAAAACTCCACATCCAAAAATTAATTTTCCCCCAAACAGTTCGGCTAATCGTCCACCGGGAACTTGAGTCAAAACATACCCATAAAAAAATGATCCTAGTACTATTCCCTGCGTCTTTTCGTCCCATATAAACGGTCCATCCTGTTGACACGGAGAAAAGTTAAAAAGTTTTGCTTTACCTTTGCGTTGTCGAACTTACAATAGGCTTTACGGTATTATTAACGTCTGATGCTGTACAATAATCTAGGGTGTTATTGGTGTTGGAAGGCTGTGGCAATGCAGTATGATTCACCATGACAACAATAGCAACAGAAAGGTTAACTCTCATGGCGTATACATTGGCAAAGCCTAAGAAGCCCAAAATTCCCAATATATGCCTAGACTTGAGACAATCTTTAGTGTCTTCAACTAAAAATCAAAATTAACAGCATAGAGAGTAATGTACAGTTAAACCGTCCTTGTACCTTCCGGGGCTATAATCCTGGTCAGCTCGTTTTCATCTTCATAATTGCTCTCCTCACTGTCACTGTCTGGTAATGCATTTATGGAAGCAGTTTCTGCATCCGGCATTTTGAAAACTTAAAAATTACAAAACACGAAAGAATAGTCAAATTTTTACAAGGCACAATACTTTAATCATTTCCATTAACACGAAACTGTATATTCGTCACTTATTTCCTAATAAATATGTATAAACGACGGATAAAAAAGCACTTGCTTTATCGGAAAGTGTTTGAATAAAACAGTAAAATTTTACAAAAGTATTCTATTATTCACCCTTTTTTTGATCAACACCTGATTAAATGACATCACAATAATAATAAAGTTTCCGTTCACAAGTTGCCGTATGTTTTCGATTTTGTACGTAAATTTTACGTCTGCAGCGCATACGCGTGTAGTGTATTTATTTTGTCAAGATATTACAAACTGCGCATGTTTTTTTAAATTAAACATAATATTTTACCGCTATTTACAAATTTCAAATGACTCTCATTAAATTTCTATTAGCGTTTTAGATAATATATTATACTAAAGGAGAAGGATGATAATTTTCGTTGGAGTTTATTTAAGTAAATAACTTAATAGAAGTATTATAATTATTTTGTGATAAAAGATGCGATATTATTAGTATTTATTTACATTGCGATATCCAATAATCAACGGTTTCCAGGTTTATAATAAAGTAAGTACGTAAAATACAAAAAAGGCGAAAAGACAAAGGATGCTGATAATAAACCATAAAAACATCCCAATCGCATTATTTTACTGAAATGACAAAATCTTTATTTATTTAACAAAAATTTCAAGACAAAATAAAAATTTTGTAAATAAAAATTGCTAATTGTTATTGCAAGATGGATAAAAACCTAAAAAAATGATTTTTATAATTACCCTAAATTTTAAACATATCTAAGGCCCTTTTAATGTTGATATCTGTTAAAACTAATGAAAAAGCAAACATTTTATGGAGTTATAATTAATTACTCCGGAACAGTGCCGGTGTAGTAAACTCTGATTAAATTTTGCTAAACTTTCTTCTATTTACCAACAATAACTAATTTTTTATGTTTGATTGGTCAAATCAGTCAACTCTATTCAAATTTGACCAATCAAAACAAAAATCGCATTAAAACGCAAATCGCTAGTGCATGTACTTACTTATAATATAATACTCGATAAAATATTGTTTTTACGCCTCTATCAGGCAAGTGTTCAATAGCACATTTCAAATGCGGCTTGAAAAGCTGGTTTTCACGCCTAGCGTTTGAAAAAAAAACAGTGATTATTTTATAAGATGTTGGTATTCTTGGTTACATTTTGTACATCAAATAGAGTTAAATTAAATAAGTATTACAAATTTTTAAGCACAAAAGACACTTTTTAATGCAAATATAATACAGCAAACTTATTATTTTGTAATTATTTTGTAATGGGGGGGTTGTGGAGAGGGTGGCAAAAATATCACTGGTGCAAAGTAAATGGCGAGTCTCGAATGGATTAAGAGATTCCACGCGCGAGATCTGAAATTTTGCATAATATGTGTTCTCATCGAAAATTCACGGGGGTGTCAATCTCGGATCCAGGATTTGTGTTAATTTTGGAAAGAACTTGGCCCGCCCCCTCAGTCGCGCTAGGGGAATGCTTTTAATGAGATTAAATAAGGAGTAAGGTTATTAAATGAAATATTTTGAAATGTGAATAACTCGAGAACGGCGCTAGATATCGAAAAACGGAGCAAAAAATGCCCCCCCCCTCGCTCAACAGACACACTTCGTGAATTTTCGATGAGAACACATATGCAAAATTTCAGATCGATCGCACGTGGAATCTCGTTCATCCATTCGTAACTCGCCATTTTTTACTTAACTTTTTGTAACAAATTATAGAAGTCGACGTAAAAAATTACGTTTATCATGCGGCAGGAAACTGTTTTCCGAGTACTCGTAAATACTGTAATACAGTAAAAAAATACAGTAAAAAAACTCGTACTCGAAAAATTCAGTTTCCAGCCTAATGATAAAAATAACTATTTTCTCATGAAAAATAAAATGGTTTTTAGTTAAGGGCTCTTGCCCCTGTACTCTTTATGACAAGCCGCCACTGGTGTCAGTGGCAAGTTATTCAACCAAGGTGTACAAAACTTCAACAAGTGGTTGTTTTATTTCTTATAATAAAAGCTTTAATAATATAATTATAATAATTAGTTGATGGTTAATAAATTATTGTTCGTGAAAATGCCGGGTTGTGTAGTGTTTAAATGTGGAAATACTGATAAAAAGACAAAAGGAACAGACATAAATATTTCAGATTTCCAAAAATTGATGAGATTTAAGAAATGAATTGTTGCATGCAAAATAAACTTCAAAAATGGTATGTTAAATTGATATTATGTGGTATATAAATCTCACTACATTGACATTGAAGTCGACAGCTTTGAAGTTCTGTTATACATATAACAGTTTTAAAAACAGCCGACAATTGAAATCTGATGCGGTCCCTACTTTATAACTTCCAGGCAATAATAAAAAAGAAAATAAAGGCAAGCAGAGGAAAGGTCAGATCGTTCAGCAAAAAGAATGCGCAAAGGTGAAGTTAATGATATGTAGAAAAATCATGTATCCGAATAAGCTGTTTTTATTGATGCAAACCATACCAGTGTAGTACTGCAAACAATGCGGAAACACTTAATGTGAAGGTGGATTTAGCAACCGAGTTAAAAAAAGTAAGCATTATTGATTATGTACATATAATTATATATTTCAAAATTATTACATTATTTTATCTTAACTGTTATGTTGTTTTCAGAGCACAAAATGGAATTCAAAAGTTTACAAGTATTCGAAAAGCCGCTGACAAAAACCAAACAGAATTGTCAGATAAACTCAGACATATGAATGATATCCTGGCCACTGCTTTTACAGAAGCGCAAATTAAGAAACTACTGTGTCAAGTTAAATCTAGAAAAGTCCATTAGACCCCAAATGATATTGCATACCTATGACTGGAAAAGTTTATGTTTGCAATCTCATAAGATTGACATGGAAGCGTATCAGTGGCAAGTTATTCAACTATTTTAGAGGTGTTTACTGGTGAAATTCGTTTAATTCAAACAGCAGGACACAGGAAGGACATTGTTTGAAAATTGGTTTACATGTTAGGTACGATTTCTCGCGGTGCAATAGGAAAACATCGTGAAGAAAGACGGGACAAATTCTATGGAGAGTGAAGGTAATACATGTTTTTAAAGTTGTATTGTTTTTACATTTCTTATGCATTGTTGCAAGTATTCGGATCCTCGAACGATCATGTTTGTATCACAAATTCTTGCCCACTTCGTTAGCAATTTATTATTTAAATTACAACATTTCGTTACTACTCATAAAACCTTTATATTTAAGGGTTGGGAATAAACACGGGTAGCACGGAAAAATACAAAATTCAACGACCGTTGGATTACATTCAATGCAACGGTTCTAAAGCAAGAGCAAGATAGAAAATCAAAAAGTTCGTAACATTTAATTTTTGACCACTTGTCATTTGCTTGCATTTCAAATTTCTATAAATTTATTATTTTTGTTTAATATTTTGACTTTGACACGAAATCTAGAAAGTTTGGTAAGCTACTTGGATATTTCCGATATTTATCGTTAGGTGTCGCATCACGTCATTTAAATATGATTTGTTTTTTAAAATTAAATGACGTGCGCGTTTGTCATTCAAAACGGTCGGGCGGTTTACTTACTTTCGCGTTTTTAATTTCACAAATTACGAACTTTAGCGAAATTATTGGTGATTTTAAATTTGTAATTTGTTCTAGACATTCTAACAATTCAAGTGGTAGTGAGTGTGAGTGAAAAATGGATAAAGACAGTTTCAAAATTTACCGATGCGAAGAAATCATCCTAGCGGTGCTGCATTTGAAAATGAGAGGTATTTACATTTTAAATATTATTTCGTTGTTGTTCTGATTGACAAAAGTCGCCAAGTACAAAGTTATTAATTTTTAATGTTTTAAATGAAACGATAAGTCAAATAATGTCAAATATGAAAACATCGGAAATTTGTATTGGTGACTTTTGACAAACAGCGATTTGTGTGATTGCTTTCTTTTGCTTGTTATTACTTTCCAGCCAATTAATGCCCGGTTTCTTCATAAAGTCTTCCGGACAAACACGAATACGAGTTCTTTTATAAAAATTAAATATTTTATTTTTATAAAAGAAACCGGGCATGAGTTTTTATAGGTTTGAATAAATTTGAAATTAATATTAAGAAATTTTGCGTGAAATCATACTGAAGTTTATTATTCGTGTTATTATTTTTATCCACTGTGAATACTAAAATGTACATCGAATACCTTTAGTCGAGCAAGCTTTAAACGACCACCGCGGGGTTTAAACGGTTATTTTTTAAAGAAATTTTTTATTATCATCTTCACGTGTTAGACTTGATGTCCAATTTTTCAAAGAAGGTAAATCAGAACGTTCTCTTTTTAACAATAAAGTTTTTAATCGCTTTGTTTTATTTTGTACCTTGTAGAGAATCATCGAATCATCTGTTAAAATTAAATTTGTTTATAATGTTAAATGTGTTAAAATCGATATTGGCTGGAGTTTTGGGTGTTAACATAATGTAAAATATTAGGTTATTCTTTCAGAAGGCGAGTGAATTAACTCATAACTAGTCAAATTTGTAAATAAAATATTACTGGACGTAATAGTTCTGTAAACATTTGAAATTTCGAAGATATTTTACAATTCATTGAAGTTCATTAGTTTAATAATGCTATGCGAATTCACTTGTATTTCTTGTTCATTCCTGACTCATAGGAAACGTGATTAACAGCTGTGTGCTTTGTAGTTTTGAATAATCGTTTATTACAAAATTGTGAGAACTTTTATTAAACTTTGAATTTCAATAATTTGATAACACCACTAGTAAACTTAGTAGTAAAAAGTAAACTTGCTCCCGAAGAAGATACTAAAATTGAAATACTTATAATGAGAATGGTAGTTTAGGAATTTCAAAATTTCAAAAATCATTATTTGGAAGAGTCATTTACAAACAGGTTCATGCTACGGGACCATACAATGCTTAAGTGCCAAACCAATACACTTATGGGTACGGAGACCATTTATTGAAAATTAAAATAATGTACACCAGTTTTTTGGTGTATATAAAATACACATCATTGATTGCCTGCAGTTTAAAAGATTACTTTAGAAAAATTTATATACATTAGTCATAAACACATTTTTGCATAAATTATAATTATTTTTATTATAAAACCGAAATACTATTTTCATTTACTCAAGAATTTTATACTAATATTTGTTTACGGCGGACGTAGATAAGTTTTTATAAAGTATTCTTTTAGACTGCAGGCAATCGATATGGTGTAATTTATAAATTTCGTAATGACGAAATAATTCTTAAATCACGAAACATGTTATATGTGCACTTAAATAAGAAAACTGGCTTATTAATTTGCGAAACAAGTACTAACAATTCTCTTTCAACTGCAGACAGAGAGGAGCACGTGTATCCGTTTAGGGTTTATTTCAAATTGGTTTCCTCGAAATACCTGCAGTTTGTTTTTTCTAAAAAATTTACGCCATTTGGGTAGATGCCTAACCTATAAACTCCCCAAGTTTCAGCAACGATTTCTTATCAAATTCGGACTTATAAATTTTTCAAGTTATTGTTAAAAATTCGGTTTATCGCGGGATAAAAGTCACTGCCAATAGATTATGTTTGAAGCTTTCGAGTTAATAGTTTTTTAATTTACGCGAACTATCGTGGTGGATTTTTGAAATCATAAAAATCCAAAGATTTTCGAACAGAGCCAAAGTTACTGCAGGTTTTTTGAAAAAACTTCAAAGTGGTTTTCTCGCAATACCTGCAGTTTGTTTTTTCTAAAAATTTTACGCCATTTGGGCAGATGCCTAACCTATAAACTCCCCAAGTTTCATCGTCGATTTGTTATCAGTTTAGGACTTATAAATTTTTAAAGTTATTGTTCAAGATTCGGTTTATCGCGGGATAAAAGTCTCTGCCAATAGCTTATGTTTGTAGCTTTCGGATTAATAATTTTTAAATTTACGCGACCCATCGTGGTGGATTTTTGAAATCATAAAAATCCAAAGAATTTCGAGCAGGGCCAAAGATACTGCAGGTTTTTTGTAAAAAAATTCAAATTGGTTTTCTCAAAATACCTGCAGTTTGTTTTTTCTAAAAATTTTGCGCCATTTGGGCAGATGCGTAACCTATAAACTCCCCAAATTTCATCGTCGATTTGTTAACAGTTTAGGACTTATAAATTTTTAAAGTTATTGTTAAAAATTAGGTTTATCGTTGGATAAAAGTCACTGCCAATAGCTTATGTTTGTAGCTTTCGGGTTAATAATTTTTTAATTTACGCGACCCATCGTGGTGGATTTTTGAAATCATAAAAATCCAAAGATTTTCGAACAGGGCCAAAGTTACTGCAGGTTTTTTGAAAAAATTTCAAATTGGTTTTCTCGCTATACCTGCAGTTTGTTTTTACTAAAATTTTTACAACATTTGGGCACAAGCCTAACCTATAAACTCTCCAAGTTTCATCGTCGATTTGTTATCAGTTTAGGTCTTATAAATTTTTAAAGTTATTGTTAAAAATTCGGTTTATCGCGGGATAACAGTCACTGCCAATAGTTTATGTTTGTAGCTTTCGGGTTAATAATTTTTTAATTTACGCGACCCATCGTGGTGGATTTTTGAAATCATAAAAATCCAAAGCTTTTCGACCAGGGCCAAAGATACTGCTGGTTTTTTGAAAAAAATTCAAATTGGTTTTCTCAAAATACCTGCTGTTTGTTTTTTCTAAAAATTTTGCGCCATTTGGGCAGATGCGTAACCTATAAACTCCCCAAATTTCATCGCCGATTTGTTATCAGTTTAGGACTTATAAATTTTTAAAGTTATTGTTAAACATTCGGTTTATCGCGGGATAAAAGTCTCTGCCAATAGTTTATGTTTGTAGCTTTCGGGTTAATATAATAATTTTTTAATTTACGCGAACCATCGTGGTGGATTTTTGAAATCATAAAATTTTTCTGTTCATCTTCGAACAGGGCCAAAGTTATTGCAGGTTTTTTGAACGAATTTCAAATTGGATTTCTCCAAATACCTGCTGTTTGTTTTTTCTAAAAATTTTATACCATTTGGACCTTAGATGACCCCCTAGTTTCGATATCGAATTATTGTTAGTTTCGGAAATATAAATTTTTAAAGTTATTGTTTAAAAAGCAGTGCCTTTTCTGTAATTTGGCAGACTTCGGTTTGATTATTTTTTCTGTTATGCGGACCATCGCGGTGGATTTTTAGAGTCATAAAAATCCAAAGATTTTCGAGAAGTGACAAAGTTACTGCAGGTTTTTGGAAAAAAATTTAAATCGGTTTTCTCGAAAAACCTGCAGTTTGTTTTTTCTAAAACTTTTATACCATTTGGACCCGTGCCTACCCTAGATGACCCCCTAGTTTCGATATCGAATTATTGTTAGTTTCGGAAATATAAATTTTTAAAGTTTTTGTTTAAAAAGCAGTGCCTTTTCTGTAATTTGGCAGACTTCGGTTTGATTATTTTTTCTGTTATGCGGACCATCGCGGTGGATTTTTAGAGTCATAAAAATCCAAAGATTTTCGAGAAGTGACAAAGTTACTGCAGGTTTTTGGAAAAAATTTTAAATCGGTTTTCTCGAAAAACCTGCAGTTTGTTTTTTCTAAAACTTTTAATCCATTTGGGCCCGTGCCTACTCTAGATGACCCCCTAGTTTCGATATCGAATTATTGTTAGTTTCGGAAATATAAATTTTTAAAGTTATTGTTTAAAAAGCAGTGCCTTTTCTGTAATTTGGCAGACTTCGGTTTGATTATTTTTTCTGTTATGCGGACAATCGCGGTGGATTTTTAGAGTCATAAAAATCCAAAGATTTTCGAGAAGTGACAAAGTTACTGCAGGTTTTTGGAAAAAAATTTAAATCGGTTTTCTCGAAAAACCTGCAGTTTGTTTTTTCTAAAACTTTTATACCATTTGGGCCCGTGCCTACCCTAGATGACCCCCTAGTTTCGATATCGAATTATTGTTAGTTTCGGAAATATAAATTTTTAAAGTTATTGTTTAAAAAGCAGTGCCTTTTCTGTAATTTGGCAGACTTCGGTGTGATTATTTTTTCTGTTATGCGGACCATCGCGGTGGATTTTTAGAGTCATAAAAATCCAAAGATTTTCGAGAAGTGACAAAGTTACTGCAGGTTTTTGGAAAAAATTTAAATCGGTTTTCTCGAAAAACCTGCAGTTTGTTTTTTCTAAAACTTTTATACCATTTGGGCCCGTGCCTACCCTAGATGACCCCCTAGTTTCGATATCGAATTATTGTTAGTTTCGGAAATATAAATTTTTACAGTTATTGTTTAAAAAGCAGTGCCTTTTCTGTAATTTGGCAGACTTCGGTTTGATTATTTTTTCTGTTATGCGGACCATCGCGGTGGATTTTTAGAGTCATAAAAATCCAAAGATTTTCGAGAAGTGACAAAGTTACTGCAGGTTTTTGGAAAAAAATTTAAATCGGTTTTCTCGAAAAACCTGCAGTTTGTTTTTTCTAAAACTTTTATACCATTTGGGCCCGTGCCTACCCTAGATGACCCCCTAGTTTCGATATCGAATTATTGTTAGTTTCGGAAATATAAATTTTTAAAGTTATTGTTTAAAAAGCAGTGCCTTTTCTGTAATTTGGCAGACTTCGGTTTGATTATTTTTTCTGTTATGCGGACCATCGCGGTGGATTTTTAGAGTCATAAAAATCCAAAGATTTTCGAGAATAATAATAATTTTTTAATTTACGCGAACCATCGTGGTGGATTTTTGAAATCATAAAAATCCAAAGATTTTCGAACAAGGCCAAAGTTACTGCAGGTTTTTTGAAAAAATTTCAAATTGGTTTTCTCAAAATACCTGCAGTTTGTTTTTTCTAAAAATTTTGCGCCATTTGGGCAGATGCCTAACCTATAAACTCCCAAAATTTCATCGTCGATTTGTTATCAGTTTAGGACTTATAAATTTTTAAAGTTGTTAAAAATTCGGTTTATCCCGGGATAAAAGTCACTGCCAATAGATTATGTTTGTAGCTTTCGGGTTAATAATTTTTTAATTTACGCGAACCATCGTGGTGGATTTTTGAAATCATAAAAATCCAAAGATTTTCGAACAGGGCCAAAGTTACTTCAGGTTTTTTGAAAATATTTCAAATTGGTTTTCTCAAAATACCTACAGTTTGTTTTTTCTAAAAATTTTGCGCCATTTGGGCAGATGCGTAACCTATAAACTCCCCAAATTTCATCGTCGATTTGTTATCAGTTTAGGACTTATAAATTTTTAAAGTTATTGTTAAAAATTCGGTTTATCGCGGGATAAAAGTCACTGCCAATAGATTATGTTTGTAGCTTTCGGGTTAATAATTTTTTAATTTACGCGAACCAACGTAGTGGATTTTTGAAATCATAAAAATCCAGAGATTTTCGAACAGGGCCAAAGTTACTGCAGGTTTTTTGAAAAAGTTTCAAATTGGTTTTCTCGAAATACCTGCAGTTTGTTTTTACTAAAATTTTTACAACATTTTGGCAGATGCCTAACCTATAAACTCCCCAAGTTTCATCGTCGATTTGTTATCAGTTTAGGACTTATAAATATTTAAAGTTATTGTTAAAAATTCGGTTTATCGCGGGATAAAAGTCACTGCCTATAGTTTATGTTTGTAGCTTTTGGGTTAATAATTTTTTAGTTTATGCGAACCCTCGTGGTGGATTTTTGAAATCATAAAAATCCAGAGATTTTCGAACGTCCAAAGTTACTGCCGGGTTTTTGAAAAAATTTGAAATTGGTTTTCTCGAAAAACCTGCAGTTTTTTTTTTTTTAATTTGACGCCATTTGGGCAGATGCCAAGCTAACATGCTCTTCAAGTTTGAATAACCATTTGTAATTAGTTTCGGTGTTATAAATATTTGAAGTTGTAGTTGAAAATCCTGTGCGCAACGGGAGAAAAATCACTCTAACTGAAGATGGCATTATTTCAGCAGCATAATCATTTATCGTAAATATAAACGCTCTCCGGACTTGATAATAAATTGTAACCTCCTCTTTTCATCGTTAGGTATTGAGCGGTTACAGAATTTCTTCGTTGCCTAAAATGTTATGTAAATATTAATTTAAGTTAATTATATTCAAATCGTAGGTCGTCGAACATACCTACGTTCACCTTTTATTGATTTGTTTTGTTTACTAAATGCTAGTAAAATTGCATTAGGGCGATTGGCGTTCCTGGGTCGTGATAACAGGACACATTTTTCACTTCAGATTAGCATAAGATTGAAAACGTACGGAAAAGTAATTGGGATCGCTAAAAATTAATTAGATTAAGTTTTTCATCGACAAATTATTAGTGTATTTAAAGTGATTAGTAATTTGGAATTTCACTTACCGTAAGTTCGGGATTTATCAGCTAATAATTAACATTCGCAAGAACGGTCATCGTGAGCGTCATCTACTTCGGTAGGATTAGCCGTCTTTGATTACGAGATCAAAATTGATTTGGATCGACTTCAACCTATCTTATTTTGTACAATAACGAACATCGATTCAGTGTCCACACATCACAGCACCTGTCTTCACTACCGATACAACTACGCTTATAAAAACCACCAAGCAGCAACTGTCCAGTTAAATACCTATTGGCTTCGAGTTTTTTTTGAGGTTAAGATAACGAGATTTGAAGATTTGCTTCTCATTGGGTCTACAGTCATCCAGTGCCGTACCAGCCATTGGTGTACTGCGGGGCAAAAGGGGTGAGCTACCCATATTCATTTTTTTTATTTTTTTTGCGGTTGTTTTGGTCGCCAAGTACGCGACGCAATTGGTACTTATTTACGTGAGTGCGAGTATCGACCAGTGGCGGGGCCACGAAGATTAGTTTACCATCGTAATTTTTTATTACTGTTTGCAAGAATCGAGGTGCGGCCTCGATTGTATGATTTCTGGTAAACCATTCAGATCTGACGGGTTGCTTTATTTTTCAGCTGCGCCTGACCTATTGTTTTTGTCAATTTTGTACATTGTGGGAGAAAGATTGTACTACTATTAAATTTTGTTCAAGTGCCTCTGTCTGCGTTTTATTTTTTCTATATACCCGGTATTAAGCGTACCTTCTGTGCGCTGTGCTACCATAACTTTTCTTTTTGCACTTTTCAGAGCGAACATCATTTTGGCGATAATAAAGTGCATGGCGCTTGTTTTGAGATAGTCGTATCTATTAGTCGAGGAATCGGGTATTCACTCCCGATTGCCTAACCCCGCCTAAATTCCTCTACGTGAGCTAGTTCGGAGAGGGTCGCCATAAAAGGAAGCCAGCGGTACAGGTAGGTGCCAGCGCTTAATACGGCTGTGGTTTGCAACAGGGTAAGGCGGTTGCAATTTGGCGCCCAACGTGGGGCCGCGTTTAAACAGACAGAGGCAATATTGTTTTGCGGGGTCACCAATTATTTCGGGAAAAATTTGGTGTGCTACCCCTTAGAGATAGAGTAACGATCTTTTATTAGGTGCAAACAAAGGTCAGAGGTTATATTTTGATTATATCTACATATTTTTTTTTGCGGACGTTATATTTTGTCGGAACGGCTCAAGTAGATAAGTGCACGGATTCAAGTTGAAGCTCGTTATTGCGCGTTAGAGTGTACACCAACGGTGATAGCCTGCAATTTCTAGTAGCATTCAATTTTGTTTTGTTTTGTAAGGTAATTGACGCAACAGTTGTTAGTTGCAATGGCGGGATCCAAGATCGAAATCAATAGGTTGTCGAAGGACGAGCTTGTGTACGAGATAAGCATTCGTACGGTAGCAGATTGCAAGGATAGAGGCATCGAGGTGCTACGAAAGATGTTGAGAGCTAGTCTTTCGAATAAAAAACTGTTGGATGAGTCGATACCAGCTTACCCATATACATTCGAGCAAGATGCGGCGGCGGTAAAATTGGCAATAGCGGAAATAGGTTTATTGCTCGACGAATATTCCGGTGATGAGCGCGACGGCGTATTTAGAAAAATAACAACGAAGTTGACATATGCGTTAGGGAGGTTAGGACGCTCGGTAACGGTTACAGGAGCCGACCTTAAAGCTAAAGCCGGACTTAATACTGATCTTTTACTTCTCGCAGACGACGTCCAAGCAAAAGGGAAAAAACTAAAAAAATCCCGCGAGAGCATACTCGATCTCAGTACCATTAGAACAGCACTTCGCGAGGATGGTACTGAAGGAAATGCTCCCGACGATTCAACGTCGGACTCTGAGGTTGAGGTAGAGACATCTAAGCGGCGACGTCCAAAACCACTTCCAGTAAGAGACTGGGGAGTGAAATTCGCTGGAAAACGATCAGGCGAATCGCTTAATGCCTTTCTCGAATTAGTCGAGGAAAAACGAGTACCTTGCGGCTTGTCACGAGCGGAACTTTTCGATTCGGCAATCGAATTGTTTTCCGGAGATGCTAAAATCTGGTTTCGGTACGCGAAAACCTGGGTTAACGATTGGGATAGCTTAGTTGCCGCTCTAAGGGAGGAGTACCTTCCCGTAAAATATGATCAGAAACTTTTTGACGAAATAAAAAAAAGAACTCAGGGTAAAGGCGAGCCTATTGGGGCGTATATTGCAGCTATGCATGCCATGTTTTCGCGCCTTCAGGTAAAGATTCCAGAATCGACTCAACTGGAAATATTGTTAGGAAATATTTCACCCCACTACCAACCGTTTTTTGTATTCGCCGAGGTGAACACCATGGCGCAACTTACGGACTACTGCCGTAAGATTGACGACCAACGCAATGTTGCCAATAGCTATGCGCCACCACCTCATAAAGCCAGTTGTTTGGAACCGGATCTGGCGTTTGTAGGTCCCAGTACGTCGGGTAGAGCAGCGGGCGTTAGTAGTTTGGGCACTACCGGTCCCAGGTGTTGGAGATGCGGTACGCGAGGGCATTTCGCGAGAGACTGTGAGACAGAGACCGGGAGGGTTTACTGCTCAGGTTGTAGGAAAGCGGGCGTAACGAGAGATAACTGCCCAGATTGCAACGACGAAAATTATTCAACGCGTAGGGGAGGAAACATTAACAGGGGAGCTGATAGGCGTCCGGGAAACGGGCCGAGTCGCGTTTAGGTTGTCGAACTAGACCGACTCCGTACTCCAAATCGACAAAAAAAAATTACATTGATCACATAATTAATTATATCTTGGAGCACGCGAAGGGCGATCAACGTCCTTATTTAACAGTAGAAGTATTTGGGTACGGACTCAAAGGATTGCTAGATTCTGGGGCTAACCATACTATTATGGGGTCGCCAGGACAAAAATATATTGAGAGATTTGGGGTTAAGCTAGAACCAGATGACACGATTTGCACAGTGGCAAACGGTCAGACGGTTCGTAGCGCGGGAAAATGTATGCTTCCTATGAAGGTGGCGGAGTCTACAAAGTTAATTGCGGTTACTTTCATTCCCGAATTGCCGCATTTATTGATTTTGGGGGTAGATTTTTGGAGGACGATGGGTATCGTTCCGGACTTGCGAAGCGACAGATGGGTTTTTGCTAGAGAAGCCACCGAACTTTTTGAAATAGGCAACGCCATTCAAAATACCGCCGACTTGAGCCTCGAAGAAAAAGCACAACTGGATGCTTTGATTAGGGAAAGTTACGAGCTCATGGGTGACGAGTTGGGGTGTACCAACGCTATCGAGCATGTTATTAAGACAACGGCTGAACCCATTAAACAGCGGTACTATCCGGTATCGCCAGTTATCCAGGGGTATCTGAACGAACAACTTGATGATATGATTGCGAAGGGGATTGTTCGGAAGAGCGATAGTCCTTGGGCCTCTCCGGTGATCTTGGTCAAAAAGAAAGATGGGGAACACCGTTTTTGTGTAGATTTCAGAAAATTGAACAGGGTCACGGAGAGGGACAGTTATCCCATACCGTACGTCACCAACACGCTTGACCAATTGAAGAACGCGAGATACCTGTCGTCGCTCGACGTAAAATCGGCTTTTTTTCAAGTTCCACTTGCGGAAAGCTCTAAAAAGTTCACCGCATTTGTAGTCCCTGGGCGAGGATTGTGGGAGTTTAATCGTCTTCCCTTCGGCCTATCAACGTCCCCCGCTACCTGGCAAAGGTTGATGGACAAGGTACTAGGGTACGACTTGCTCCCGTACGTATTTTGTTATCTCGATGATATCGTAATCGTGACCGATTCATTTGAGAAACATCTGGAGATTTTAAAAGAGGTGTTCAGGCGGTTAAGAGCCGCCAACATAACCGTCAAAAAAGAAAAGTGCCAGTACTGTCGTCCTCAACTAAAGTATTTGGGGTATGTCGTGGATAAGTTTGGCCTTCACGTCGATCCCGACAAAGTTAAGGCCATGTTGGAATTGCCCGCGCCGAAAAATATTAGCAGTGTCAGGGGGATACTGGGAACCTTTAGTTGGTACCGACGTTTTATCCCTGAATTTTCAACCTTAGTTGCTCCCATAACCGCGTTACTTAAAAAAAGTAACGGAAAATTTGTTTGGTCGGATGAGTGTGAGAAAGCGTTCCGCGTAATTAAAGAGAAACTTATTACGGCGCCGGTTTTGAGTTGCCCCAATTATAGTTTACCGTTTGAGGTGCAGACCGATGCATCAGGCTGGGGAATCGCGGCAGTTTTGAGCCAACCCCATCCCGAGGGCGAAAAAGTCATATCTTACATTAGTCGCTCTCTTACTAAGCAGGAGAGGAAGTACAGTACGACTGAACGGGAATGTCTCGCAGTTCTCTTTGGGTTAGAGAAATTCCGCCAATACATCGAAGGGGTGCCTAACGTGAAAGTGATAACCGATCACTATTCCTTGGTATGGCTACAGAATTTGCGCGACGTTAATGGGAGGTTAGCTCGATGGGCAGTCAAGATGCAGCAATACGACGTAGAGATTGTGCATCGCAAGGGTAAAGATCACGTCGTCCCTGACACTCTGAGTCGTAGCGTACCGGTGGTTGATATTATTAGCGGGGTAACAAACGATCTTGATACTAAAGATAGGTGGTATTCAAAGATGAAGCAGAAGGTATTGGCATCGCCATTGAAGTTTGCTCAATGGAGAGTGGAGGGCGACGTACTGTATAAATACTTACCACCATGTTTCTCTCGTTTATCCAATAATTGGGAGTGTTGGAAAATAGTTGTCAGGAAGTCTGATCGGCGAGCGCTAGTATCAAGCGCACATTGTGACCTTACGTCTGGGCATACAGGTGTTTACAAAACTTACGCGCGGTTAAAACAAACGTACTTTTGGCCTAAGATGAAAAGTGATGTCGAGCGGTTTGTTAAGCATTGCACGGTTTGTATGCAGTACAAATCTCCTAATAAAGCGCAAGCGGGGCATATGTTGTCTCATCCCCAACCTTCACAACCGTGGGAAACCATCTCCTCAGATTTGATGGGACCGTTCCCTAAATCTAAGAGCGGCAATAGATTTTTGCTTGTGGTATCGGATTACTTCAGTAAGTTTGTCTTGGTATTCCCGATGAGAAACTCCCTGGCCACCAACATAGTTAAGAGATTGGAAAATGAGGTATTTTTAATGTTTGGGGTGCCCAAAGTCGCCATCAGTGACAACGGCCCGCAATATATCAGTCGCGAGTACAAGTCGTTGTTGGAAAGGTATGATGTTGAGGTGAAATATACGCCATACTTCCATGCCCAAAGTAACCCTACCGAACGTATGAATAAGACTATAAAGGGCATGATAGCTTCGTATGTTAATGGGGATCATAGGAAGTGGGACGAGAACTTACCTAAAATCGCGTGCGCTATTCGAAACTCGAAGAGCGAAGCCACTCAGAATACACCTTATTTTATTAATTTTAGTAGATCGATGATCTTGTCAGGGAAAGACTTCGACCGTAGGGACATTTTTCGGGATGATGAAGTAGTTTCGGAAAATTGTCGAGTAGAGGGTGTTAAAGAGCTTTTCAGTTTTGTTAAGCGGAAATTGCTGGCCGCCTCCAACAAGAATAAAAGAACTTATAATTTAAGAAAGAGACCAGAGCAATTTGAGGTAGGTCAAGGTGTTTACCGGGTAAATCATGTTCTTTCAAGCGCGGCGGATAGATTCACGAAAAAGTTAGCTCCAAAATATGTAGGTCCATTTTACATAAAACAGAAAGTGTCCCCGTGGACATATGTGTTGGTAGACCAAAATGGTATAGGGAAAGGTACATGGCATGCACGGGACCTTAAGGCAGAGCCTCCCGACTCAGATTAGCGTGGTTAGAATAAACTAATTTTTTTATTATTAATTTTTAATTAGGGTAATTAATTGGGTTGACATTTTATTTTTAAGACCTGAAGGTCGAGAGTGTTACGGGTAACCCTCTGGTGGAAGGGGAGGAAGCTGTAACCTCCTCTTTTCATCGTTAGGTATTGAGCGGTTACAGAATTTCTTCGTTGCCTAAAATGTTATGTAAATATTAATTTAAGTTAATTATATTCAAATCGTAGGTCGTCGAACATACCTACGTTCACCTTTTATTGATTTGTTTTGTTTACTAAATGCTAGTAAAATTGCATTAGGGCGATTGGCGTTCCTGGGTCGTGATAACAGGACACATTTTTCACTTCAGATTAGCATAAGATTGAAAACGTACGGAAAAGTAATTGGGATCGCTAAAAATTAATTAGATTAAGTTTTTCATCGACAAATTATTAGTGTATTTAAAGTGATTAGTAATTTGGAATTTCACTTACCGTAAGTTCGGGATTTATCAGCTAATAATTAACATTCGCAAGAACGGTCATCGTGAGCGTCATCTACTTCGGTAGGATTAGCCGTCTTTGATTACGAGATCAAAATTGATTTGGATCGACTTCAACCTATCTTATTTTGTACAATAACGAACATCGATTCAGTGTCCACACATCACAGCACCTGTCTTCACTACCGATACAACTACGCTTATAAAAACCACCAAGCAGCAACTGTCCAGTTAAATACCTATTGGCTTCGAGTTTTTTTTGAGGTTAAGATAACGAGATTTGAAGATTTGCTTCTCATTGGGTCTACAGTCATCCAGTGCCGTACCAGCCATTGGTGTACTGCGGGGCAAAAGGGGTGAGCTACCCATATTCATTTTTTTTATTTTTTTTGCGGTTGTTTTGGTCGCCAAGTACGCGACGCAATTGGTACTTATTTACGTGAGTGCGAGTATCGACCAGTGGCGGGGCCACGAAGATTAGTTTACCATCGTAATTTTTTATTACTGTTTGCAAGAATCGAGGTGCGGCCTCGATTGTATGATTTCTGGTAAACCATTCAGATCTGACGGGTTGCTTTATTTTTCAGCTGCGCCTGACCTATTGTTTTTGTCAATTTTGTACATTGTGGGAGAAAGATTGTACTACTATTAAATTTTGTTCAAGTGCCTCTGTCTGCGTTTTATTTTTTCTATATACCCGGTATTAAGCGTACCTTCTGTGCGCTGTGCTACCATAACTTTTCTTTTTGCACTTTTCAGAGCGAACATCATTTTGGCGATAATAAAGTGCATGGCGCTTGTTTTGAGATAGTCGTATCTATTAGTCGAGGAATCGGGTATTCACTCCCGATTGCCTAACCCCGCCTAAATTCCTCTACGTGAGCTAGTTCGGAGAGGGTCGCCATAAAAGGAAGCCAGCGGTACAGGTAGGTGCCAGCGCTTAATACGGCTGTGGTTTGCAACAGGGTAAGGCGGTTGCAAAATATCTATATGAAAAACGAATATCGACACCACTGGAAAATTGGAATATTTAAAATTCTTGTTATTCAAAAGTGACCAAGGCCGTTTATTTTAAAATGACATAAATAAAATTAAAAATATGAGAGTTTTAATTTATGCCATTTCATATTGATTACATTTATACTGATAAAAAGAATATAATGCGAGTGAGTAATAGTACCAGAATACTGCCCTGATAAGCAAAACCCCCGTATAATATGTCAAAATCACGGTAACGAGTTAAATGACTTGAACTTGAAAGTTGACCGGCCAACTGATCCTGGTATGTTTATGTAATGCTTAAAATCGTACCCCAAAATCTGTCACTATCTCCCGGTCTATTAGCAAATATGTAGATCTTGATGTCAGCTATAAGAAACTAGCTAACTCATTTTAAACAAAAAATTATTTTGCGGGGTTTTGCTTAGCAGGGCAGAATACATGTTACACATGTCGTTTATTGGATATTTTATAATTTGAATTTTCGAAGAATTGATTTGGTTTAAGTGATTTATTATAATTTCTTTGTGCTAAGAATTTAATTGTAATAAAAATTCATGTCCAATGATATTTTGATTGGTTCATTTAACACGTTAACGGCCACAATAGAATAAAACTTTTTGGTATCCCAGGTCACGTATTTCTCAGTCCATTTAAAACAACGACTTGTGAAGCTATAGTGTTTCTCCTGGCGTAGAAAACCTTGGCAGGTGTGATACACGGTAGCTTCTTGTGGCAGTTAACATGCTAACGATACCTCCTGTTTCCTGTGGTAAGTTTTACGTAAGGAAAGCATAACCGGACACTTTTCTCATTTGAAAGGTATGTTTTCCAGGCGTTGAACTGGCCAAGTTGTGCTTCAACTTCAACGCTTCAATAAGTAACCACCGACAATAACTAGCATTAGTTCTTTAACATTTTTACAATACAAAATATTTATATTATCTACAAAATTGATTCGCAAATTATACATATAAAAATTTTTAATTTGCAGGATTTCGGTAACTTAGAATCTGAAAGCAGCCGCAAATTTGAGTTGCAACCTGAGATGAACGCCTATGAGACAAACCAGAAGTTAATTATAATAAAAGATGACGATGAGGGATGAAACATTAAGTTCCACTTGTAATTTTATGAAGCGTTAATCACGTTTCAATGAATAACTGCCGGATAGGATATAGAAGGTTTGTGACATTTAATAAAAATAATTATTTTCAATGCAGTAGTATAATATTGTAATTCGCTTCATTTCAAAAGTTTTAATTGAAAATTGTATTTAGTTTATAATGAATTTGAAATAATTGTTTTAGGTGCTGCCATCTAACCTCAAAGCTCGAAGTGACAATATAGGAATCTGCAAGAATGGTTGACATTCAAAATAGAAATCTAGAAATAAGGTAAACTTTTAGTTCGGCTAGTTTTAGTTAGGTGGCGCCACATGTCAAACAGTTTTCTGTTTTATTTAAAATTTTTAATATGACATCTTAAACGTCAAATATTGAAACCAATTTGATTGTATTGATTTTTTTTAAATAAAACGTTATTAATTTTAAATATTTGTAAGATAGAGAGCAATGATGCGTTGCTTGGAAGTTGAAACATAGGATATACTTTACCAAGTTATCCGAGGTGCTTCGTATTCCACTAACCCTATTAGATAGCTTGAACAATGTCAACGATGGAGCAATGACTGGTCGGAAGAGTAAGTTATGTTTTGTTTAATTTTGTGTACCTCAAGTATCATTTCGTTAATTTGTAAATTATTGAAATATTTCTATTAGTATTTCATGCTTTGAAAGTATTGAAGGAACAAACTGTAGACGGTAATGTCCTTATTTTTTACTAGTCATTGGTTAGCAGCACACACAAAAAGATTCGTATTTTGAAGTTTGTTGCTTTAATAGTTCCATCATTTATAGATTCAATCGACATTTGAATCTCAAAAATTTTAATTTAAATTCTTGCTGATTGTAGATTTTTAATTTGTTTTAGATCTCATAATAAATGGAATAGTGCAGTACAGAAAGTTTGTAGCAGAAATAACAAGTGGGAAAATTACCGAGGTGCAGTTCAATCAATGGATTTGAAAGCGAAAGGTCAGTTTTAATTGTAGAATACTGTGCTAGGTTGATATTAATTTGAACGTGCATCCCTTAAACTCATTTATAGAGATACCAGGGTTGATTGTATTTTACAGAGTTGTACTTAAAGTATTTGGTATTTGCTTACTTGATATCAAGTCTACTGAATGGTAAATAAATCACTTTTTAAGTGATTTTAAGTGATTAAGTATTTGGAAGAAAAGTTTAATTATTTTAAATAAATCACTTTTATGCAGAATTTGAAGCCTCACCTGGTTTGGTGCACTGATGTGCAGGTCAAGGGCTTATGTCAAATTAGGTCATTCCGAACTCCACCAAGCATTCCGTTACTGTTAATGTTATAAAAATTATGAAATGAAATAAATACAAATAAGTTTAAATTTTCTAATCTGTAGTTTTAATTTGTCCATTGTTTTTGTTTTGTTTGGTGGAGTTTAGAGAACCTCGATGGGATCCAGTTTTGTTAAAGCCACGGAAATTTGATCGTTGTTAAATAAATCATGATATAATAATAATAATTCAAAAATAAATTTTGTCAAAGTTTTGGGCAATGTGAAAGAAGTGTTTTTAAGTAAAAATTACTACGGGAAATATATGGCTGGAAACGTTTCCTTGATCATGCAAATGGATGATTATTTATTGAATTGTGAGTAATATCGCAAGTGTGTGTGCCAACATCGTCATTTAAAAATTGAATGTGTAGAAAAATTTGGTAATATTGCTCGTGTCAAACTGCTGTTATCGTAGCCAACATGGGAAGTGTACTTTACCGAACTCTCAAAAGGTTCACGGTAAGGTGCAATGCTGCCAAGTTTCTATAGAGAATAGAGGGTGTAATTTTAAGCAGTTCTTGTAACACCGTTGTTAGTTTGGCAACTGGCAAGACCATAACACCATGATGTAATAAACATGATCAAGGAAAGGTTTGCGGCCGTATGTTGCGCAATCATTTCCATTTAACACGCTCTTTTGAATTGCTGAAAATTTTCGAGTTATTTCCAAACATCTTGAATATTTGTTTACCATTTTGTTGAATTGAATTGTAAATTATAATCTCATATCATGCAATGTCCATTTTTTCAATTACCCCTTGATTGGGAGGTATGGGTGTCGGTCGTGAATGGATTAAAAATTAATCCCATAAGTTATTTCGTTCCTTATAGGACTACAAAAAGAAAGCATTTCAAATACAAGAATAGATTAATTTCCTCAGCTTAAGTTAATGAGTATTTTTTAAATCGTTTACATGTTAATAATGTTTATAACGAGGAGTTTTAATGTTTACTTGTTAAATTAATAAAGTGTAACAAACTTAGGATCATCTCAATTAACAAATATTTTATGTTAATAAAATGTTATTTTTGCAATTTATTAATTTAAAATGCAAATATTAAAACTCGAAAAACCTGCAGTTTGTTTTTTCTAAAAATTTTGTGCCATTTGGGCATAAAAATTGTATACCAAATAGGCAGATGCTTGCATTAGTGATGAAAATTTTTTACAATACCAAAAAGTCGTTAATTAAATTGATTTACAAATTATTCTTATAAACATTTTTAAATTGCAGAATTTCGAAAACAAGGAATCAGAATGCAGCCGGAAATATGGGTTAAATTATGTGGAACAAGAGAAGTTGAAGTAAACAGTATGGATGACAGATGAAAAATTAGGTTCCACTAGTAACTAGATGTAGTGTTGAACACGATTCAATAAACAAGTGCCGGAGAGGATGTAGAAGGTTTGTGAAATTTAATAAGAATATTATTTTCTTTTCAGTAGGATAATTGTAACTCGCATGCATTTCAAATTATTAAACAATTTATAAATTTAGTTTATTTACAACTAATCTAATTTAATTATTATAGGTGCTGCAATCTAACGTAAAAACTTGAAGTAACAATATAGGATTCTGCAATATCGGCGGCCGTGCAAAGCAGGTATCTAGAAATAAATTAAATGTTTAGTTCTGATATTTATCGTTAGATGTCGCCACATGTTTTCTTAAAATGACGTTTAGTTTATAAATGACAGGCATTACTCATTCGTATGGGCGAGTTTAAGTTAATTCTTTATGTTGATTTGTGAAATTGTTTCTAATTTTTAATTCGTTGTAGTTCACATATCAAAGCAAATTGTGCAATGGAGCAAACTAGGATAACCACGATGGATTTGAAAAAGCTGTCAATTGGGGAATCAATATTGAAAATTTTTCGAGGAGTAGTGAAGATGTTACTGCGATTTCAATTAATCGGTAAGTTACAATCCAATAGTATTTCGTCGTTGTTTGTAATAAAACGGTGTAAGGAATCAATAATTTTGTTTGTAGGATAACCAAAAACAATTCAGCAGGTGCATGGCGAGACTGCATTACCATTACAAAAATTTACATGTGAACTATTCAATTGATTTCGAATATCGTCAACGGTTCAAGCTGCAATGTCTGGATAAGATTTAAAAGGTATGGTGTGTTAAATATTTTGATGACGAGTAGCTATTTGTTAATTTGTACGTATTTGAAATGTTCGGTTTTTTTGAAGTTAAATGGCGTCACATTCATAAACGAAAGGTCAGTTTTATTTCTATAATAAATTGTCGACATTAATATGAGTAGACATACCATTGATTCGATTGAAACTGCTCGACTTCCTTTTTAGTTGACATTTTGATTCGAATTAATTCTTCCCTAACAAATTTACGGTTGACACACACGTGTCGAGTTGTAGTAAAAATCTGTGTTCAAATAAACCCCAATTGGTAGGATAAACTTTTTTTTGGATTTTAGTAGGGAATTGAATAAAAATGTTTCGCAAATTTCAGAAAAGTGGCGGTAATATAAATAAATTTGTAGGCTGTGTAAGTTTATTCCTATTTTTTTCCATATCTTTTGAATGCTTGTGTATAATATACCTAGTCGTACCATAAGTTCTGTTACATTTACAGTACCAGTAGTTTTAAATCGCAGGTACCTGTGCAATTAATGGATTGTTTGAATCCATACCTATCGTTTAGCTTGTTAAATGTTTCTTTTACAGTGAAATTGTTTTTGGCCGTCCAAATATTTTTTTAGCGTTCTTCTAACATTTTCACCTGATGTGATGGTTTGATGGGATGTGTCTTACAAAGCGGTAGCACAGTTATATTTTCATGAAAGAGATGTTAAAACAATGTCTCCAGTGTACCACCCAATGCTAGGTGAGGTAGTAAAACCTCTTAATAGCGCTCTATTCAATGGCAAGTCCCGAATTTTCTAACAAGATTTGGCAGAAAACAAAAACGACACAACGGTGACTTGAAGAAATTTTACTGACTAACGAGATGCTGTGAAGATAACAGCATCAATTTCGATGGGAGTTGTGGTTGCCACAATAGATTCCTGACCGTGACGTTTAAGGGCCTCAACTTTAAATGAATTAAATTAAAAAGATTTTTTGAAATGTACCTAATAAAATAACTGTTTAAAATTATAGTGTTTTTATTTTCTGTTGTATAAATTTACTCGCAAACATTTTACAGAACTTATGCACAACTAGGTATTTAAATAATTAATAATGTAGAATTTTTTTGGCACTTTGAAAAATAAGAAAATTATAAAAAATTCTTTGTTGTTATTTGATTTAAATCTCGCTGACCTACTGTTTTAATAGTTTTGTTTCGACAATGGTCAATAAGAGCAACTATAAATTGTGCTCAACGTTTTAGGTTCTTTATTAGTGACCCATTGTCAAAGCAACAATATCAATTGTTTTACAAAAATAATGCAAGGAGATGCACACTTTTCAACAGAATCCCTTGGCCTAATCTCAACAAGAGATATTCTTTTGAATGGTTTTGTGCCTGATTGTATAATTTTTCTAAAGATAATTGTTCATATTGTTATCGTGTCGATAATGGACCACTAATAAAGGAGCCACAACGTTGAATACTATTTACAGATGGTCACATTTATCACCTTTTCAAGGCTCCATAATGGGCCTTTCACTATTTTTTTTTATTTATGTAAATTATTTAATTAAACCGTAGTGGGATTGCGAGCTTTAAATGTACTAAGGATAAAGAAAGCAATGCACTCTTCTCGCTTATTATAAAGTACCGTGTGAAAGTCTGCGGCCACTTAATTAATTGCTATTAATTATTATTTAATCTTTGTTTTATGGAAAGTAATTAAGTAATTATATTGAAATAAGTGAAGCAGGAATTTGTATAAATATGCTGAAAATTTTAAATTGCTTTAAACAATTGTTTGAACCAAAAATTTTACAGGGAACCGAATTTTATTACGATCGGCAACTTGGCTTAAAATATTGCTTTGGTAATAAATTAGAGGGACCCATTGTAAATCCATAAATAATTTTAAATTTTAGTGCGAATCTTATGTAGGCATAAAATTACATTGAATTCGCACCAAAATATAAAATAATTTATGGGTTTACAATGCGTCACTGTAATTTATTACCGAAGGGTAATTTTAAGCTAAGCTGTGGATTGCTATAAAATTTAGTTACTTTTAAAATTATTGGTTCAAACAATATTATTAAAGCAATTTAAAATTCTTATTATATTTTATACAAATACCTATTTCAATTATTTCATTATAATTAATTTCCATATAACTGAGATTAATAAATATTTAAATAGCAATTAATTACATGAACGCAGACTTTTACACGGTACAGTATAATAAGCGAGAAGAGTGCATTGCTTTCTTTTTGATAACAAAAATAAAAAGATGTAAGTGGATTTTCGGTCGCAATGATCTATCATATAGATAGATACTCCTCTCACATTACGCTATCCAAAGATTAACGCGGGGCCTCCAGCCAAAAAACATACATGCAGATGGTCTAGCCACTGCATGGACCGCAAGGTTTTATCGTGCAACTAGTTTATCCTTAGCAAGGATAAAACTTTGCGGTCCATGCAGTGGCTAGACCATCTGCATGTATGTTTTTTGGCTGGAGGGGCTGCTTCTGCAGTAGCCCCGCGTTAATCTTTGGATAGCGTAATGTGAGAGGAGTATCTATCTATATGATAGATCGCTACGACCGAAAATCCACTTACATCTTTTTATTTTTGTTATCAGAGATAAAGTTCGCTTCGGGATTTTTACTTCGTTTTTCGGTGCGTCATACACGGGTTAAGATGGTTTCGGCTATAGTAAAATTGATAGTAGAATTTATGTGCGTAAATATAAATCTTTAGGGTGTCTTAACCTTCCGTTACTATGCATGCGAATTCTGACGTAAAGGTGTTCTGACGATGATCACGATCCTCCTGTAAAGTTGGAAGTAACCAATTTTAACGTTGGTTACTCGCAAGTTTATAGAATTCGCTTACTAAAATAACTTTTATTATTTACAAATGAAACCGATACGGGTGCGTAAACCCCCCACGCAATAAAAGCATAAGAAAGTATTTGCGTTTTAAATAGTTTTGTTAATATCATTGCAAAAGTTTGTAGGAATATTAATGTAATCCAATAACTAGATAAAATTATGCTAATTTAAAATTAGGTAAATCATTATGGGTTCGACGGACGGAAAATAATTAGGGGTTAAGATTTAATTTTTTTAGGTTCACGTCGAATAAATTTCAACTTCGGCGGTTTGGTAATTAATAAGCTGCCCAATTCGGGAACCGATTTTTGGCTCTATAAAGAGCCGTTTGTTTGTTTTAACGTGCGGTGCACGGATGCTGCGGCGGCGGCGTCGTTGTCGTGTCGGCAATTAAGCGCGCTCTCCGCGAATGCGCCTGGCGAGCTGGATGTCTTTGGGCATGATGGTGACGCGCTTGGCGTGGATGGCGCACAAGTTGGTGTCCTCGAAGAGGCCGACGAGGTAGGCCTCGCTGGCCTCCTGGAGGGCCATGACGGCGGAACTCTGGAAGCGCAGGTCGGTTTTGAAATCTTGGGCGATTTCTCGCACGAGCCGTTGGAAGGGCAGCTTGCGGATGAGGAGTTCGGTGCTCTTTTGGTAGCGACGAATTTCTCGGAGGGCGACGGTGCCGGGCCTGTAGCGATGGGGTTTTTTGACTCCGCCTGAAAGAAAGGAAACGTGTTAAAAATCGGCGAATCGAGAGGCGGCGTTCGGCGTGGTTTACCTGTGGCGGGTGCGCTCTTTCTGGCGGCCTTGGTGGCCAACTGTTTGCGCGGAGCCTTTCCTCCGGTGGATTTACGTGCGGTCTGCTTGGTACGAGCCATCGTGAACTGTCGACGGTTATTTAAGATAAATCAAAAAATAACGAAATAAATGCGGCGGTTTCTAACTGAACGTCGATGCGCGACTGGCAACGGTGCGAGTAGAACTGTGTCAATCGCTCTTTCCGGCCACTTCTATATGTAAACTCGAGGGCCGGGTGCGCCGTCGATTGGTCGGTTCGCGCGGAACCCACGCCCACAGAGCGAGAAAGCATAAATAGTGGTAATTTTAGAAATTTTTAGGCAGTTCTTCGACGCTCGTTGAAGACGTAACGTATCGCGTGTTTAGTAAAATTCGAAGATGACCGGACGCGGTAAAGGCGGCAAGGGATTGGGAAAAGGTGGCGCCAAACGGCATCGCAAAGTGTTGCGCGATAACATCCAAGGCATCACGAAGCCCGCCATCAGGCGTCTGGCTCGCAGAGGCGGCGTGAAACGTATTTCGGGATTGATTTACGAAGAAACCAGAGGAGTGTTGAAGGTGTTTCTGGAAAACGTCATCCGAGATGCCGTCACCTACACCGAACACGCCAAGAGGAAGACCGTGACCGCCATGGACGTGGTGTACGCCCTGAAACGTCAAGGACGCACCCTGTACGGGTTCGGAGGTTAAATCGCTGCCCGAAGTTGGAGGTCGTTTATCGATAACGACAAACAAACAAACGGTTCCTTTAGAACCTGTGGCCAGAACACATTTGCGTCAGAATTCGCATGCATAGTAACCGTAGCCTTAGTAATTTTTTTATTTCGTGCGCCACTCTTTAATAAAAAATGTAAGACATCGTCGGGGTACGGAGAAAATTTGCCAAGTCCGCCTTTTAGGTAAACGAAGTTTATATATTTCTGAAAAAAGTTAATAAGTCCCATGTGCAGGGTGGGCCAATTTCGATAGTTCTAATGGGAAACTCGGTAACTATACAAGATATGAAAAAACGGATGGCGCATCCTCTCGATCTCTTTTTTCGAGAAAAGCTCAATGGCCAAAACCGGAATTTGTTATCTTTTTGTTTGTTTTCGAGTTATAGCCAAAAGTTCGAATTTTCGACTTTTCGATAAATGTCGATATCTCGGTTGTTTTTCATGTTATCAACAAAATGTTAACACTTTCTTCGGGCACTTTTTTAAGATCAATAAAATGGGATAAAGGGATTTTAAATATCTATCTCAGTTTCAGAGCTATAACATAAACTTGTGTTTTTTTAAATGGAAACCATAGATAAAAATGATATTTTTAAATAGCGTTTTTTATCTTCTTTTCAACGATATATATAATGTGATATAATATAACAACAACAAAAATATTATAACATTATAGAAGATCGAAAAAATATCATTTTTAGTAAAAACAAACAACAAAATATTAAATTCTAACAAAAATTAAAGTAAGGATCAAACCGTAGTCTATTGTTTTTAATACATAATTTGGTTAAAACAAAACACTGCCAAACCATTATTGAAATTTAAAACATTTACACCAATTGTTTATTTTTTTAAATTTAATTTTAAAATAAAATATTATAGTTACTAAGATTTGAAAATTTAATGACAGCAACTAACGTCCATATTCATAGACAAGGCCTTACTGATTATTAAAACAAATTCGACGCGAAATGCCTTACTTAGAACTTAATACTTGTCTATGAATCTCGGCGTAAGCAAATATTGGCTTACTGAAAAACAATTGGTGTAAATGTTTTAAATGTCAATACATAATGGTTTAAATGTGTAGTGTTTTGGTTTAACCAAATCACGTATTAAAAGCAATTATACTACGGTTTGATCTTTACTTTAATTTTTGTTAGAATTTAAAATTTTGTATTGTTTTTTTACTAAAAATGTTATTATATTTAATTTTTCGGTCTGCTATAAATTTATAATATTTTTGTTGTTGTTATAATATATCATGTTATATATCGTTGAAAAGAGGATAAAAAACGCTATTTAAAATATTATTTTCAACTATGGTTTCCTTTTAAAAAAACACAAGTTTATGTTATAACTCTGAAACTGAGATAGATATTTAAAATCTTCTTAGCCCATTTCATTGATCTCAAAAAAGTGTCCAAAGAAAGTGTTAACATTTTTTTGATAACTTGAAAAACAAGCGAGATATCGACATTTATCGAAAAGTCTAAAATTCTAACTTTTGGCTATAACTCGAAAACAAAAAAAGATAGCGAATTCCGGTTTTGGTCATTGAGCTTTTCTCGAAAAACGAGATCGACGATGCGCCATCCGTTTTTTCATATCTTGTATAGTTACCGAGTTTCCCATAAGAACTATCGAAATTGGCCCACCATGTACTTTCTAAATCAGTGTTTCAGCTATTTAACTTTTATTAAATTATTTAAAAGTTATTCTAGTTAAATGATCAACAATTAATAAAACGACTATTGTGTTTTACTAACTGTTGTTCATTTAACTAGTAATTAATTAAGTATCGTAACTTGTGAAAATTAATAATAAGTTCAACTATAAAACTATTTATATTGCATGTTTTATTAACTTGTTTTAAATAGTTTTATAGTTGAACTTATTATTTAACTAGTATAATTTTTAAATAATTTAATTATTTAGTTAATTATTCCGCCGAGGTAGACTTCGATGATGATCGTCGAAGTGCATCTGGGGATTTATTCTCCGGGTGTAGTTCGGAGATCATTCGTTGAGTACACCAAGATGTTACGCTGCAGTGTCCGCCAACGGTTCACTACCTCGAGGACTATCCACGGGCTGGATCATGCTGTGCTCCGAAGGTGGAAGGATGGGCAAGAATCCCCTGATACATCTGGTGAACACGGAATAAGTTGTTTCAGCAAATCGGAGAAACTTTGGTTAGAAAACTTCTGTTTTATCAAATAATTCTATTACTATTTCTAGGAGTGCAAACTGCAGAGAAGAAAGAAGTTACCACCATCTAGGAAGAATATTTGCGAAGAAGTTTCGACCGTCACGTTGCACCTGGCGCCGGGATGCAGATGTCGGAAAGCACCGATAAGCCATGGAAAAACCCGGTTAAACGAAGCAACTTTGGTAAGTTCTAAACGGGTTTGTTTTAATTATTATTACTAATTCATGTGTTAATTCCAGAAACTTCATCTGCAGCGTAAGAACGGGAAGAAATTGGAAAGAAGCAAGTGAAGAGGATTATATCGGGGGTGTTCAAAGGTGTGCAAGGACCAACCCTCAAAATATATAAACGGGGTTTGGTGTAATTTAAAAAGGGCGGGGAACTCTGTTCCCACCTTTCTCCAACGACAAGAACACCCCTCCCCATGGGTAACCGGAGGTATAATAGGTTCTTCGAGTGCAACGTCGGGTGGTACCGCCGAGGTATACTTCGATGATAATCGTCGAAGTGCATTTGGGTAATTTATTCTCCAGGTGTACTTCGGAGATCTATGGTTGAGTACACCAAGGTGTTACGCTGCAGTGATCCGCCAACGGCTCACTACCTCGAGAACTACCCACGGGCTGGATCCCCATTGTTCGCACGAGGCCACGAGTCCCAAGCGGCAATAAGTCCAAACGGCGACCAATGGGGCCTGTCCACCTGTGCGGAAGGTCTCGAACCTGTGCTCCCAAGGTGGAACCCATTTGTAGCGAACATGGTAACACTCGAACGGTGCACTTTACCGTCGTCGAATGGGTATCGCCGAAGTTACTTCGACGATGATCGTCGGGTGCATCTGAGGGTGTACTTCGGAGATCCATCGTCGAGTATACTAAGGGGATACGCCTCGGTGGACCGCCGTGGGTTCACTCCTCCGGGATCTACCCACGGGATGGATCCCCGTTGTTCTCCCGCGGCAGCGGCGACCTGCGGGGCCTGTCCACCCGTGCGGAAGTTCCGGCCAAGTGCACCCAAGGTGGGACATTGAGCAAAAGACCCCGGGGGTCTTCAAGGCAGGGACAACCTCTCAATGGGGGTGTCCTTCCGCCAAGAACAAGAACCCTGGGGTCTTCGAAGAGGGGGAGGCGTCGAAGACAGAGGGGAACCTCTGTCTAATGGCGAGGGAGGCAAAAGTGAAAGACACTCCCTATTGCACGCCATTTTTTTAACTTTTTTTTTCTCATTTCCCCTTACCCCCCTCCCCCTCTTCCCCTTACCTCCCTCTACCCCTCACCCCCCTTTTCCCCTTACTTACCTCTTCCCCTTACCCCCCTCTTCCCCTTACCCCCTCTGCCCCTTACCCCCCTCTTCCCCTTACCCCCCTCTACCCCTTTTTTTTTTTTTTTTTTTTTTTTTTTTTTTTTTTTGGTGCGCTGGGAGTGGGGAAATCCTCATGGACACCACCCCGATGTTCTGGGGTGGTAGTGTCGGACTCTTACCGACTAAAACCCCACTCCTTGAAGGTGCCGGGAATCGCTTTCGCATTTCTTCCAGCAGTCTCCTGCCTTATACTTGTTGGACACTAAGACTTCCTGTTTGATCTTTCATCCTGTCGTAATCGTCCCATTTCTCGCTCGCTGATAAGCGCGACGTCCACATCATTTGCTGCGAAGGTGTGCTGCAGCAGGTCCTGGGCGGCTCTTGCGTGGTTAAGATTTGCCTGCAGGAAGACCGTCCTTTTTGAGACGTCGGTCCTCTGGGGCAGAGCTCGTGAACCCCCGTCTGTTGGAGGTTGGCTTATTTTCGTGGCGTGCTTTCTTTGATTTTGGGCACGAAAAACTGGTAGTTCGATGTCCCTCCTGCTTGCAGCTAAGGCAAAAGGGCGTTTTTGCTGGGCAGCTTTTGGCGTGGTGGCCCGCCCCTCCGCACTTGAGGCATGTCTCGCTTCTGTCTTCGTGTTCGCAGTTTGCTGATATGTGGCCTGGTGCCCAACATCGGTTGCACCTTTGGACCTGTTCCTCTACTTGGACTCTACAAGAGTTTATGATGCCCACCCTAATACGCGGGTTGTTCTCCAACAGCTTGATGGCCTCCCCGCTTGCCTCTACTCTGGCGATTTGAGTGCCCTGGTAGTAGTTTCTTAGGTCTCTCAGTAGGAGGCCGCCTTCTGGTGCCACTCTGCGGAGGTCCTCTTTCACCTCCTCAGGTGTTGCAAGTTGCTCAATATCTTTGATTGTAAACACCTTCTTTTGCCCGATCAGGTCCTTCATGTCGTTCCCTAGGTCTTTTAAGACTTCCTTGAGGCTGCCGAGTTGGTTTTTCTGTTCCAGTTCCACCAGTATGTCCCCCGCTCTTGTTTTCCTTATCGCGTTTATGGGGGGGGCTTCTGTTGCTCCCCTTACCGCGGTTCTTATCTTGTTCATTTTTTCGATGAAGTTCTCGTTGTCGGCCTTAATTAGTATTGCGTCTTTTCTAACTGGGTCTTTTGTTTGTCTTGCTGTCCGGGTGGGAGCGGGTGGGCGCTTATTGCTCCTACCCTTGTACGTAACCGTCTTGTATTCTTCGCCTGGGCCGCTTGTTCCGTCGTCCATCAGCCTCCGCATGATCGCTCTTTGTGCCGTCTCCTCCCGCTCCAGGGTGGTCTGTGAGGCCGGAGCTGGTAAATGGTTTGAACCTCTCGTGGCTGGCTTGCTTGCCTCTGTTTCCCGTCCTTTGCCGTGTTTTAGGACCTGCGCCATGGTTTCCGGCTTGGAGGAAAGCTTTTCTGGGATTCGCGCGTTTAGCTTGATGGACTTGATGTCGTCCATCAACTCCCGGTTCTGGGTTTGGAGCTGGATGATTGCTGCTTCTTGCCCCTTGATTAGTTTAAGTTCTTCGAGTAGCTCATTGTTGCGCTTTTGTAGCTGGGTCAGCGCTTCACCCTGTGACGTAATGGTCTGTATTACCTTGGCCATGGTGTCCTGCATTAGCTTGTATTGACTCTCCTGCACCGGTTTCCCCTGGGTGGGGGTTGCCACCATGGCTCCTCTCTTGTCGTGCTCCCGCTTATACGTACTCTCTATGAGGTTAAGCTGGGTGATCAGCATGATTTTGAAAGGCCCGTATATTGACCTAGTTTGTACTGTGTTTAGGCCTTCAGTAATTTGCTTGATTGAGTCCGCTATCTGGGCGGCGATGGGATCGACCTTTGGGACAACTCTACTTCCGTCCTTTTTTCCAGTCGCTTCTTGGAGCGCCCCGGCCTGGTCATCCACCGGGGACGCAGAGCAGTCTCTGGATGACGGTCGCGTGGCGCCTGCTCCGGCACGGCCATCCACGACCGGTACTGGGGTATCCCCCCCCTGCACCGTAAACGTTGTCTCTTTCTCTTTGTTCATTTCATAGCGTGCGTTGTCAGAGATTTTTGGGCAGGGCCTCTTACCCTGTTACCTCTCGCGTTAGCCTTGCAGGATCCTCTCTTCCACCGGGGTTGGGTACCCGATCTCGGAGATTCCCCCACAAGTTACCAGGGACCACCAGCGTGGAGGTGCGAGTAGGATTTTGGTCCCCCCTCTTCCCCTTACCCCCCTCTTCCCCTTACCCCCCTCCGCGACAGACCTAGTTATTATACCTTATTAACCATATCTGTCAAGCATTTTTCTTTTCTCGCTTTTCCCCTTTTTCCTCCCCCCCCTTCTCCTTCTCCTCCTCCTCCCCCCTTCTCCTCCTCCCTCCTTCTCCTCCTCCCTCTTCTCCTCCTCCCTCCTCGGGCTCCTTCGAGCCCCCATCTCCTCCCTCCTCCGTTGGTGGTTGACACCAACCACGAAGGAGGGTACCAAGTACCCTGCAGTGGTTCCACCTTGGGTGCACATGTCCGGGATCCATCCCGTGGGTAGATCCCGGAGAAGTGAACCCACGGCGGGCCACTGAGGCGTATCCCCTTAGTATACTCGACGATGGATCTCCGAAGTACACCCTCAGATGCACCCGACGATCATCGTCGAAGTAACTTCGGCGATACCCATTCGACGACGTTGTGAAGTGCAGCGTTCGGGCGTAACCATGTTCGCTACAAATGGGTTCCACCTTGGGAGCACAAGTTCGAGACCTTCCGCACAGGTGGACAGGCCCCATTGGTCGCCGTTTGGACTTATTGCCGCTTGGGACTCGTGGCCTCGTGCGAACAATGGGGATCCAGCCCGTGGGTAGTTCTCGAGGTAGTGAACCGTTGGCGGATCACTGCAGCGTAACACCTTGGTGTACTCAACCATAGATCTCCGAAGTACACCTGGAGAATAAATTACCCAGATGCACTTCGACGATTATCATCGAAGTCTACCTCGGCGGTTACACTCGACGTTGCACTCGCTGACGTTGCTCACCCTGAAGTTTCCTGCTCCGAACGTAACCTCGTCCTGAACTCGTCGAAGCCGTCGTCCGTCGATATTCCAACAACTGGTTCCTTCGTGGATGGACATCCTCTTTCCTAAGGCAATGCGATTCTGCAATCTAGAAAAAAATTTTAAATTAATAAATAACATTTTAAAATCAAGTATAGTTTTATTTACCTGACGTTACTTTCTCATCGGTCGATGATCCAGCATCCTCTTCTTACCATGATTTTGTAACACCGCACACCGAAAGCCTAAATCAAATAATAATGTTTAAATTAATAAATCACAACATATTACAATCAAGTATTTTTATTTACCTATCGGTGGATGATGTTCCAGTTTCCGTTGACTTCCTGTATGGATCTTCCTTTTCGTATTGCGATTCTGCAACACCCCGCACTTAAAGCCTAGAACAAATAACGTTTAAATTAATAAATCACATTTACATCCAACGGTTTTATTTACCTTAGTTTGCTCTATCGTTCGTTGGGGTGCCAGATCTGGTTCCTTCCTGGATTCTTCGTCACGAAAAGCCTAAGAAAAGAAGAAATGTTAAGCACGCCCAACCCCGTTACCAACGCGCGGCCTTTCTTCCCAGAGGATCCCGAATACGGGCGTGGGCTCCCTGGGTTCGCAATGGACTACTACCTGTCTACCTACGCCTACGGTATCCTACTACACGTAACCTACACCTAAACGCGCTTGGATCAGACCGTACAATGTGGGTGCTAGGACCGCACATTGCACGGCACTGCGGGTTGGAAACCCACGCACGGTCTTCATGGCCGCTTGGTAGCGTAATCCATGAAGTTCTTCGGGAGGATTCCCACCGGCGATAATATGCTTTTTGGAGTCGTACTTACGGTCCCCTTTGCCCAACGAGTTCGGCCATGATACAACCGCCCAGTTGTAAAAGTTTACCAAGAGGACAACCGAACCTCGAACGCCCGTCAGATCCTTTCACGGTTGCGGCGTACCAGACTGGGCTGGACCTATTGGTAACTCTACAACACTCGGCCGCACACGGCTTTTGCTCGAAGAGTTTATCGGGGCCGAACTCACGCTACACTTGCATGGGGGGCACGCCGGCAAGTAACCCTATGCTACTTACGCGTGTAAGCACATTGTTTATGGCAAACCCCAATAGCGGGTCCGGATCGGGCACCTAACGGATCTAATCGATCGCGGGGGTTACAGGCAAAACTTGGCAAGTCCGAAATGATGGAGATGTCACAGTTTTAAAGTTTCAAGTGCCCTCTAAAATCAGTAGTGACCACAATTTGGTCTTCAAGTTTACGCTGTATGCGCGTTCGACAAACTTACGCAGGCAGGCAAAGAAAAAAAATTAACCTACAATAAATTATAATAAGCAATTCAAAAATATTTTACATGTTGGAGAATAATTAAATTTTTAATATTTCTCTAACATGTAAAAACTTTTTATAATTAACTATAAATTATTAACTAGTGGGAATATAAAAGTTAAATAGCTAAAGTACATGGGACTTAAAAAACTTTTTTCAGAAATATATTAACTTCGCTTACCTAAAAAGCGGACTTGCCAAATTTTCTCCGTACCCCGACGATGTCTTACATTTGGGGTGGTCAGAACAGTAGTGAATCAAGTCCATTTAAAAAAAATTCTCTTATGATACCTAATGTCCCACGGAATAAGGTTTGAAATTCATATAAAATTTTTATGGAACAGATTAACTGCTATTTCAGTTTCTAGTCCATGAAAATTGTAAATGAATTTAAAACCTTATTCTGTAGGACTTTAGGGATCATAACAGAAAGATTCTTTCAAATGGACTTGATTCAATCCTGTTCTGACCACCCCATTTATTAAAGATAAAAAAATTAGTTAGGCTACGGTTACTATGCATGCGAATTCTGACCAAAATCTGTTCTGACCATGATGACCCTTCTATAAACTTGCAAGTGACCAGCGTTAAAATTGGTTAGTACTTCCAACTTTACGGGAACGGGTTATCATCGTTGTTGTGATATTGATAATGCTGCGCATGCCCATGTAAACGCAGGAGCTGCGAGCTACCAGTTGTGTGCCGACAGCCTAAGAGCTAACTTGTAACTAAATTCAAATAAAGACATTCCTACAAATTATTGACCATTTATTATAACATGGCGCAGTCGGAAAAGTGAATTAAATAAATAAAGTATGAAAATTAAAAAATAAATTATTGTGAAAATTAAAAAATAAATTATTGTGAAAATTAAAAAATAAATTATTGTGAAAATTAAAAAATAAATTATTGTGAAAATTAAAAAATACATTATTGTGAAAATTAAAAAATACATTATTGTGAAAATTAAAAAAATAAATTATTGTGAAAATTAAAAACTATTGTGAAATTAATTAAATTAACAAGAAATTAAATGGAAATGCATAACCAAGATCCACCTCAACAATTGGCCCCGATGAGGATGGCGCAACAACCAAGATCATTGGAATTTGAGGGTGATATGTCGGAAAACTGGTCGTTTTTCAAACAAAAGTTTGAAATATATTTGAAAGTAACAAACATAACTGAAAACAAAGGGTATGTACTGTTAAATTTAATTGGAGATCGGGCGCTTAAAATTTACAATACTTTTGTGTGGGAAGCAGGCGAAGATAGTACCGACAGTAATACAATAATCGCTAAATTTAATAACAAATTCCTACCTACAAAAAATGTCACCTACGAAAGATATCAGTTCTTTAGGCGTGATAAAAAAGTAGAAGAAAATTTTGACGAATATTGCACGGAATTAAGAAAATTATCAAGTACTTGTGAATTTGGTGACTTAAATGAAAGTTTAATTAAAGATAGAATCGTAATGGGTATTCGCGAAGTGCACATAAAAGACAGACTATTAAGGGAACCTAATTTAACATTAACACGGGCAATGGACATTTGTCGGGTCGCGGAAACAACAAAGCAACAAATTGAAAATATGAACAATAATACTAATAGTGAACAAGTGAATTTTGTCAAAAATAATAGAAGACAACAGGATTATTCAACAAAGCAGATGCAGACGGCGCCGGCGACAACGAAGCAGGTAATCCGTCCTGGGACAAACAACCAAAAAAGCACGTACAGAGGAGCGCAAACAAAGCGCACTCAGGAAACAGGTCGTAAAAATTTTATAAATAATTGTACTAGGTGTTTACGTTCACATCAAATAAATAATTGTCCGGCATATGGTAAAACCTGTATTAAATGTAAAAATCTAAACCATTTTGCAAATGCGTGCAGATTTCAAAATAATATTGTAAACGTGGTCGAGACAATTGAGGGTTTAAATTTAAGTGACTATGAAAATAATTTTGTAGGGAACATCGAAATAAAATATGACGATAAATTACATAGATGGGTTGAAAATTGTATAGTCAATAATCAGATTTGTGTAGATTTTAGGCTTGATACAGGGGCGGACGTAAATATTTTACCCATATCTGTGTTTAAAAATTTAAAAATTAAAGGGGAGTGTTTCAAACGAGAACCTAGTGTTGTTTTTACATTAACGGATGAAATGGTTCATTCGATAGGGACATGTATTTTAAAAGTTCAAGTAAAAAAAGATATCAATAGAACAGAATTTATCAAATTTAAAGTCGTAAATGTAGAAAGAGCTATTTTTGGTTTAGATGCATGCAGAAAATTAAATTTAATTAAAAGAGTCAACATCGATAGAGTCAATATAGTTGATGAAAATACTGAAATAAATAAAATTTTAAATAAGTACGAAGAGGTTTTTAAAGGATTGGGTTGTGTAAAAGCTCAGGAACACACAATCGAAGTCGATACAAGTATAATACCTACTGTAGATCCACCTCGCAAGGTACCATTTGCCTTGTTAAATAAAGTAAGAAAAAAATTAAATGAGTTGGAGGCGACTGGGATAGTTAAAAGAGTCGATGAACCGACGTCGTGGGTAAGTTCGATGGTAATAGTTCCAAAACAAAACTTGGATTTAAGGATTTGTTTAGACCCCCAAGCGTTAAATAAGGCAATCAAAAGAGAACATTTTTATATAACATCCTTAGAGGATATCACCAGTAATTTACAAGGAGCAGTAATATTTAGCGTAATCGATTGCTCAAATGGGTTTTGGCAAATAAAACTTGATGAAGCTTCAAGTAAATTATGTACATTTAACACACCTTTTGGTAGGTACAGGTTTTTGAGGCTCCCGTATGGAATTAAATCTGCACCTGAAATTTTTCAAAAACGAGTACGAGAAATTTTTGGAGGAGTTGAGGGTGTAGATAGTTATTTTGATGACATATTAATCTATGGCAGAAATTTAAAAGAACACAACGAACGGCTCGAAAAAGTAATGAAATTAGTAAAAGAATCCGGAATGAAATTAAATCCAAATAAATGTAAATTTGGCCTAAATAAAGTTACTTATATGGGGCATATAATAAGCAAAGATGGATTACAAATTGATAGTTCTAAAGTAGAAGCAATAACAAAAATGGAAAGGCCACAAAATAAGAAAGGAGTAGAAAGATTTATAGGAATAATAAATTACGTAAATAAATATATTCCAAATTATTCACAAATAACGGCACCGTTGAGAGAGCTATTAAAAAATGAAAATTTATTTGAGTGGGGTGAGCGGCAAGAAGAAGCATTTAACGAATTAAAACAAGTATTAACTAAGGCACCTATATTGCAATTCTTCTCAGTAAATGATCCGATAACAATATCATGTGATTCGTCCAGCGAAGGCTGTGGAGCAGTTCTTATGCAAAATAACAAACCCGTCACGTATGCTTCCAAGGCGTTCACAGAAACTCAAAAAAGATATGCTCAAATAGAGAAGGAGATGCTAGCAATCACGTTTGCGTGCATGAAATTTAAACAATTTATATATGGAAGAAAAGATGTAACTATAGAAACGGATCACAAGCCATTGGTTAGCATAATTCGAAAACCGCTATTGAAAGCACCTGCACGGCTACAAAGAATGCTTTTATTGTTGCAGCCTTATGCATTTACTTTAGTCTACAAGAAAGGAAAAGAATTAATATGGGCAGATACCTTGTCAAGAGCGTATGTAAAAGATGTGGACAAAGATTTTGAAGATACTATTAGCCAAGTTGAGCATCAATATTGTATGATGATAGACACACTACCAATATCTGATGAAAAAATGAATCAAATCAAATTAGCAACAAGTGCAGATGAGCAATTAAACGAATTAGGAAAACTAATTAAAATAGGGTTTCCAAAAGAAAAACAGAAGATGAAGGAGTTTTTAAAAATTTATTATAACATCGAAGAAGATCTAACATTTAATAATGGTATAATATATAAAAATGACAGAATTGTAATACCAAAAAGTATGAGAGTTGAAATTTTAAAAGTATTACACATTTCACATCTTGGAAGAGAAAAAATGAAATTAAGAGCAAGAGAGTTATTTTATTGGCCGGGGATGAATAATGAAATCGACAATTTGGTAGAAAACTGTGAATTATGTTTAGCACACAGAAACAATCACCAAATGGAACCTCTAATTTCGCACGAAGTACCAAAATTAGTGTGGGAAAAAGTTGGAGTTGATATTTTTCAAACTAAAAACGATATGTACATCATAACTGTCGATTATTTAACAAAATTTGTCGAAGTTCGCAAAATTAATTCAACAAATTTTGCAACGGTATCAACGTACCTTAAAGAAATATTTTGTCGACACGGAATCCCATTTACAATTGTTTCAGACGGAGGTCCACCGTTTAACTCTATAGAATTTAAACAGCTCATGAAAAAATACAACATAGAGCATAAAATAACTAGCGCTTATTACCCCCAATCAAATGGCCAAGTAGAAAGAACAATTGGCACTGTGAAGAAAACCATAATCAAAGCCGAAGCTCAAGGACTAGATTATAATATGGCCATCTTGGAGCTAATGAACACACCGCTGACAAATAACATTCCTAGTCCAGCACAGTTACTGTACAACAGAAGGCAAAGAACACTGTTACCAATAAATAAAAAGTTATTAAAACCTAAAATTAATAACTACAAGAAAGTTCGCGGTAATTTTAAAATCAAGCAGCAAAAAGCTGAACAATACTACAACCAAACAACCAAAGAGCTTTCTAAATTAAGGGTTGGAGAAAATGTGAATTATAGAAATTTTAAATTGGGAAGTCAAAAGTGGGTGAAAGGAAAAATAATAGGGGAAAGAAAAGGTTATCCTAGATCGTATGAAATTAAAACAGATAACGGGAATTTGGTAATTAGAAATAGAAAACATATTGTAAAACTTAATATTAAGGGATTTGATGATAAAAATAGTAATAATAGTATAAATTATAATTATGAGTTGCCAAATGATTACCGTGTAATAAATGGCAGCAACAATGTTAATGGTGAGTTGTTAAATAACCCAAATGCCAGTGTCGGTGGTAACGAGAGTGAAAATCGAAGTGATACACGCGGTATAACACGCACGGAACGTAGTGAAAATCGAAGTGATACGCGCGGTATAACACGTACGGGACGTACGGTAAAGCCTCCCATACGGCTTAATCTTTAAAATAAGTTTGTTAAATTAGAAATTAGTTTGTTAAATTAGAAATAAGTTTGTTAAATTAGAAATAAGTTTGTTTAATTAAAATAATTATTTTGTTTTCAATTTAAAAATTAAGTTTGTTCATTTAGAAAATTAGTTGTTAAATTAGAAATTAAGTGGTTTACTAAAACTATGTTTATGTTGGTAAACAATGTAAAAAAGGGAGATGTTGTGATATTGATAATGCTGCGCATGCCCATGTAAACGCAGGAGCTGCGAGCTACCAGTTGTGTGCCGACAGCCTAAGAGCTAACTTGTAACTAAATTCAAATAAAGACATTCCTACAAATTATTGACCATTTATTATAACAATCGTCAGAGCACCTTTTCGTCGGAATTCGCATGCATAGTAACCGTAGCCTAAGACAACCTAAACATTTATATTTACGCACAAAAATTCTACCATCAATTTCACTATAGTCGAAACCATCTTAATCAGTGTATGACGCATCGAAAAACGAAGGGAAAATCCCGAAGCGTACTTTATCTCTGATTTCTAACATAATTAGAAAATAACAAAGATAACCAAGGACAACCTAAAGATTTATATTATATTCCCACAAAACATAGTCCCACTTTTTCAATCGCGAGTTAACCCAAAATCAATAGTTAACTTCGACTCCTGACCAATCAAAATAGTCATAACTGTAGGTTAACCATTGAATTTGGATTAACTCGCGATTGAAAAACTGGAACTAAGTGATTTCCCTATAGTGCCAACTCCTAACCATATTATCCCGTATATTATAAGGCATCGAAAATGAAAAGTAAAAACTCCCAAGTAAGTATTCTATATTTTCTATCCCTTTTCTAATATAATATATATATTTTACGAAACACATCTTAACTACCGGACCACGAGAAATGATTCTAACCCGTTCAGTTCAATTCCTACAATTACACTTAACCTCCGGAACAGACCTATGTCTACACAAAAACAATCCTTTTACCTAATTGAACTTACCCATAATAACGCGGCCGAAATACTACAATTACAAAATCCATCCCGTTCAGATCAATTCCTACAATTACAACATACCCTAACCTCCGGAACAGACACAAGTCTTCCCACGGATATTTCTGTTAACAATATCTCTAACAATTTATTGAGCACGGCCATAATAACGCAGCCGAAATACTACAATGACAATATCCAACCCGTTCGGTTCTATTCCTGCAATTAAATTATACCCTAACCTCCGGAACAGACCCTACTCTTCCCACGGAGATTCCTGATCAAGATATCTAGGACAATTGACTAGTGACCCTAACCACACATACGATAATAACACAAAGGAAGCGCCTAAAATTATGGGGAATTACGATACGGAATCTTCCCGTTTAATGATGTGCCATACACGACTAAAATGGTTTATACTATACACAACAGGGACCCGCTATTCCTCTTCGAACCTATACTACATTACAAAGAAGGTGGGATACCTTCATATTGAACCAACCCAAAGACCACGAGGCCTTGATCAACCAATTATCTAATACTACATACTCTACCTACTCTAGACACTACTACTACTAGTGACACCGCGAAAATTTAACACCCTTATTCATAGACTCCGCTTTATAAATTGACCCTTATCAACCGAGTAAATAGAGTTGCAACAAAAACAAATGCGACGCGAAATGCCTTACTTAGAACTTAATATTTGTCTATGAATCCGGGCGTTAAGCATTTATCTATATAATATGTAATTAAGAATTAAATCTAATATAAAATCTACATCAAATAAAAAAGGGGGGACAGAAATCCCTGGTTCCTAACTCCCATCCGATTGTTTAATTACCCGAGAATAGTGTACGCTCGACGTTCCGCAATTTATATAAATCAAAAATTCAAAAACCACCTCTACTAACTTATTGGCCGATGACGGCCCCCCGTATCCTCGATGATCCTTGAACAGATGTCTTCTAATCGACCGACATCCGAATCCCTGGTCCGGTTATCCCCTTGGAGGGGTGTTCTTGTCGCTTGAGAAAGATAGGAACAGAGTTCCTCCCCCTTTTTACATTACACCAAACCCCCGTTTATATATTTTGAGGGGTTGGCACTTAAACACCGTTGAACACCCCCAAAACAACACTCCCAACTTGCATCTCTCCATGTAGGTGTCCTCTTCTTTTGTTGAAGATGTATATTCTGAAATAAAACACGTAAGTGAGTAATCAAAATTATAACAAAATCGTTTTGAGCTTACCGAAGTATGTTCGTCACATTGAGCCTACTTCTCCAGTGTTCATCGGTGGGCACTTCTTTGCTCCCAGGATAGTTAACAGCTACAATAAAATTTCTAAATTAGTGACAAAAATTTTCGTTAAACCAAATTTTTTCTTACGCAAGTTCCTCCGATCTGATGAATCAACTTTTTCTGTGTTCACCTGTGGTATCCAGAGCTGCATCGTGGGTGCTGCAACAACTTCCTATGGAGTGGAACCTGCTGCTCCAGCAAAAAATTACATATTTAAGTATTAAAAATTATATTAAACTATATTGGACTCTTACCTAAGTTTCTCCGACCACCTGAAAAACACCTTCGGGGTCTTCGTGTGTTATCCATGATCTGCTTCCCGCTCACCCAATTCTACCTCTGAACACCTCCGGTTATACGGGGTTGCGCCGCATAAGTATTTTCTGGAATAAAATTCATAAGTTAGTAATATAAATTATAACAAACGTATTTTGTGCATACCGGAGTTCCTCCGTTACGGTGAACCTATTACTAGTACTACATAGTGTACAACGAAGAACCTTTTTCAGATGCGATTCCTGAAATCAAAATTATATAAATTATTAACAATTTCATAACAAAACCTAATCGTCGTCGGCGCGTCCTGGACGATGCGGCTTCTCCACCTGCAGATATCCTAGTCGATGGTGCCTTCCTCTTTTTTGGCTGCAAATTTTGAAACTATAAAGAAATTCCTAAATTAATAATTAACAATATTAATGCAGCAAAACTATTACACCGCACATTCCGGACACTTTTTCAACCTACAACGAACAACGTAATCGATACATTACATTTTTTGTACACAACATATAACCAAATGTTGTCCACAAATTAATGGAATTTAAAATTGCCAGAACATACCTGCATTTCCACCAAAATGGAAATACCTATTCCGAAAAAACAAAGCAGAGCTTTGTCCGTATCCTCGAACGTATTCCAGGTGTTGCCTCCTTCTATTCCCGTCTTGCATCCACGATCTTGACTGTCCATGCGTTTTTTCCAGGTGTAAAATCTTTTGTCTTGTTCCAGGTCTGCGCCCTCGCCGCAACCTTTCCGAGTTGAAAAACACTGGATTTAATTTTCTACGTTAGTAATTAAGAATATTTGAAATATTATGCCATTCTAACCTTACAAGTATCCCGCACTTGATACATGACTTCCTGGGTTAGTCGGTGTTTTCTGTTACACCGCAATCCGGAAACTAGGCCAACCTAGAAGGAAAAAGTTATAAAGAATTACATTAAACTTACTTAAAACTAATTGAACTTCTAAAAGCTAAAACATAGACACAAAACCGAATTTTCTTCTGCTCCTGGTATACATAGTCGTCCTCGGTGTTCACTAGTGGTAGCCAGGATTTGCAAACTTCCGCCATTCCAGGCGGATGCATACAACTATTCCGCTCGCATGTTTCCGGGTAGGTGGTTCTTCTTCTCCCGCTACATCATTGTCTCCTAGAAATAAATTACTAAATTAATAATTTGCAAAATAAATTAACCAAATTTATTACTTCACATTCGGAAACAAAGAAATTAAGACCAATTCTCAATTTATATTAATTTTAATAAACAAACGTGGTTCTCACCTGTGCAGTATTGAAGGAGCTGGAGCACATCGACTTCACTGTTCAACTAGGATACACGTACTGACTAAGCCTTTGCAAATATTTCACAACCAATTATGAACGTTAAACGCATAATCAGTTTGACTCATTCGTCGTCATCGGTCCTGCATAAACGTAACACAAATTAATTGACCACTTTACAAAATTATTATTACATAAGAATGATAACAAAATGTAGATCAATTAAACAGAAAATTATTATTTAACTTATAAATTATTAAAAATCTGCGCCTACCTAAGTTTTTCCAAATCCGATGGACGGCGTCGTCGGTGCTCCACAGGAATTGCGCCCCCCTGACGCTGCAATCTGCAAGATGCATCTTCCCCATTTTAGGACTTGCAATGTCGCCGGCCTGCTCTTCTTTGGCATCTAACTTGTCCACTAGAAATAAAAACCAAAATTATTATTTAACTTATAAATTATAACAAATCTGCACTTACCTAAGTTTTCCAAACCCGATGGTCGGCGTCGCCGGTGCTCCACAGGAATTGCGTCCCTCTGACGCTGCTATCTGCAAGATGCGTCTTCCCCATTTTACCATTTTACATGTCGATAGACTGCTCTTCATTGGCATCTAACATGTATTGTGGTATTATTACTCACTCGCTTTATATTCCTTATCAGTTTAAATATAATCAAAATAAAACCGAATAAATAAAAACTCTCATGTTTTTAATTTTATTGATGTCATTTGAAAAACAACGTCCTTGGCAACTTTTAAATACCAAGATTTAAAAAAAATTACAATTTTTCAGTGGTGTAGATATTCGTTCTTCATACAATAAATTAATTGTTATCAAGTCCGGAGTGCGTAGACATTTTCAAATGAAATTATGGCATCTTCAGTTAGGGTTATTTTTTTTCGGTTGTTCCCTGAATTTTAAATTACAACTTTAAAAATTTATATTTCCGAAACTAACAATAATTCGATATCGAAACTAGGGGGTCATCTAGGGTAGGCACGGGCCCAAATGGTATAAAATTTTTAGAAAAAACAAACTGCAGGTTTTTCGAGAAAACCGATTTAAAATTTTTTCCAAAAACCTGCAGTAACTTTGTCACTTGTCGAAAATCTTTGGATTTTTATGACTCTAAAAATCCACCGCGATGGTCCGCATAACAGAAAAAATAATCAAACCGAAGTCTGCCAAATTACAGAAAAGGCACTGCTTTTTAAACAATAACTTTAAAAATTTATATTTCCGAAACTAACAATAATTCGATATCGAAACTAGGGGGTCATCTAGGGTAGGCACGGGCCCAAATGGTATAAAATTTTTAGAAAAAACAAACTGCAGGTTTTTCGAGAAAACCGATTTAAAAATTTTTCCAAAAACCTGCAGTAACTTTGTCACTTGTCGAAAATCTTTGGATTTTTATGACTCTAAAAATCCACCGCGATGGTCCGCATAACAGAAAAAATAATCAAACCGAAGTCTGCCAAATTACAGAAAAGGCACTGCTTTTTAAACAATAACTTTAAAAATTTATATTTCCGAAACTAACAATAATTCGATATCGAAACTAGGGGGTCATCTAGGGTAGGCACGGGCCCAAATGGTATAAAATTTTTAGAAAAAACAAACTGCAGGTTTTTCGAGAAAACCGATTTAAAATTTTTTCCAAAAACCTGCAGTAACTTTGTCACTTGTCGAAAATCTTTGGATTTTTATGACTCTAAAAATCCACCGCGATGGTCCGCATAACAGAAAAAATAATCAAACCGAAGTCTGCCAAATTACAGAAAAGGCACTGCTTTTTAAACAATAACTTTAAAAATTTATATTTCCGAAACTAACAATAATTCGATATCGAAACTAGGGGGTCATCTAGGGTAGGCACGGGCCCAAATGGTATAAAATTTTTAGAAAAAACAAACTGCAGGTTTTTCGAGAAAACCGATTTAAAAATTTTTCCAAAAACCTGCAGTAACTTTGTCACTTCTCGAAAATCTTTGGATTTTTATGACTCTAAAAATCCACCGCGATGGTCCGCATAACAGAAAAAATAATCAAACCGAAGTCTGCCAAATTACAGAAAAGGCACTGCTTTTTAAACAATAACTTTAAAAATTTATATTTCCGAAACTAACAATAATTCGATATCGAAACTAGGGGGTCATCTAGGGTAGGCACGGGCCCAAATGGTATAAAATTTTTAGAAGAAACAAACTGCAGGTTTTTCGAGAAAACCGATTTAAAAATTTTTCCAAAAACCTGCAGTAACTTTGTCACTTCTCGAAAATCTTTGGATTTTTATGACTCTAAAAATCCACCGCGATGGTCCGCATAACAGAAAAAATAATCAAACCGAAGTCTGCCAAATTACAGAAAAGGCACTGCTTTTTAAACAATAACTTTAAAAATTTATATTTCCGAAACTAACAATAATTCGATATCGAAACTAGGGGGTCATCTAGGGTAGGCACGGGCCCAAATGGTATAAAATTTTTAGAAAAAACAAACTGCAGGTTTTTCGAGAAAACCGATTTAAAAATTTTTCCAAAAACCTGCAGTAACTTTGTCACTTCTCGAAAATCTTTGGATTTTTATGACTCTAAAAATCCACCGCGATGGTCCGCATAACAGAAAAAATAATCAAACCGAAGTCTGCCAAATTACAGAAAAGGCACTGCTTTTTAAACAATAACTTTAAAAATTTATATTTCCGAAACTAACAATAATTCGATATCGAAACTAGGGGGTCATCTAGGGTAGGCACGGGCCCAAATGGTATAAAATTTTTAGAAAAAACAAACTGCAGGTTTTTCGAGAAAACCGATTTAAAAATTTTTCCAAAAACCTGCAGTAACTTTGTCACTTCTCGAAAATCTTTGGATTTTTATGACTCTAAAAATCCACCGCGATGGTCCGCATAACAGAAAAAATAATCAAACCGAAGTCTGCCAAATTACAGAAAAGGCACTGCTTTTTAAACAATAACTTTAAAAATTTATATTTCCGAAACTAACAATAATTCGATATCGAAACTAGGGGGTCATCTAGGGTAGGCACGGGCCCAAATGGTATAAAATTTTTAGAAAAAACAAACTGCAGGTTTTTCGAGAAAACCGATTTAAAAATTTTTCCAAAAACCTGCAGTAACTTTGTCACTTGTCGAAAATCTTTGGATTTTTATGACTCTAAAAATCCACCGCGATGGTCCGCATAACAGAAAAAATAATCAAACCGAAGTCTGCCAAATTACAGAAAAGGCACTGCTTTTTAAACAATAACTTTAAAAATTTATATTTCCGAAACTAACAATAATTCGATATCGAAACTAGGGGGTCATCTAGGGTAGGCACGGGCCCAAATGGTATAAAATTTTTAGAAAAAACAAACTGCAGGTTTTTCGAGAAAACCGATTTAAAATTTTTTCCAAAAACCTGCAGTAACTTTGTCACTTGTCGAAAATCTTTGGATTTTTATGACTCTAAAAATCCACCGCGATGGTCCGCATAACAGAAAAAATAATCAAACCGAAGTCTGCCAAATTACAGAAAAGGCACTGCTTTTTAAACAATAACTTTAAAAATTTATATTTCCGAAACTAACAATAATTCGATATCGAAACTAGGGGGTCATCTAGGGTAGGCACGGGCCCAAATGGTATAAAATTTTTAGAAAAAACAAACTGCAGGTTTTTCGAGAAAACCGATTTAAAAATTTTTCCAAAAACCTGCAGTAACTTTGTCACTTCTCGAAAATCTTTGGATTTTTATGACTCTAAAAATCCACCGCGATGGTCCGCATAACAGAAAAAATAATCAAACCGAAGTCTGCCAAATTACAGAAAAGGCACTGCTTTTTAAACAATAACTTTAAAAATTTATATTTCCGAAACTAACAATAATTCGATATCGAAACTAGGGGGTCATCTAGGGTAGGCACGGGCCCAAATGGTATAAAATTTTTAGAAGAAACAAACTGCAGGTTTTTCGAGAAAACCGATTTAAAAATTTTTCCAAAAACCTGCAGTAACTTTGTCACTTCTCGAAAATCTTTGGATTTTTATGACTCTAAAAATCCACCGCGATGGTCCGCATAACAGAAAAAATAATCAAACCGAAGTCTGCCAAATTACAGAAAAGGCACTGCTTTTTAAACAATAACTTTAAAAATTTATATTTCCGAAACTAACAATAATTCGATATCGAAACTAGGGGGTCATCTAGGGTAGGCACGGGCCCAAATGGTATAAAATTTTTAGAAAAAACAAACTGCAGGTTTTTCGAGAAAACCGATTTAAAAATTTTTCCAAAAACCTGCAGTAACTTTGTCACTTCTCGAAAATCTTTGGATTTTTATGACTCTAAAAATCCACCGCGATGGTCCGCATAACAGAAAAAATAATCAAACCGAAGTCTGCCAAATTACAGAAAAGGCACTGCTTTTTAAACAATAACTTTAAAAATTTATATTTCCGAAACTAACAATAATTCGATATCGAAACTAGGGGGTCATCTAGGGTAGGCACGGGCCCAAATGGTATAAAATTTTTAGAAAAAACAAACTGCAGGTTTTTCGAGAAAACCGATTTAAAAATTTTTCCAAAAACCTGCAGTAACTTTGTCACTTCTCGAAAATCTTTGGATTTTTATGACTCTAAAAATCCACCGCGATGGTCCGCATAACAGAAAAAATAATCAAACCGAAGTCTGCCAAATTACAGAAAAGGCACTGCTTTTTAAACAATAACTTTAAAAATTTATATTTCCGAAACTAACAATAATTCGATATCGAAACTAGGGGGTCATCTAGGGTAGGCACGGGCCCAAATGGTATAAAATTTTTAGAAGAAACAAACTGCAGGTTTTTCGAGAAAACCGATTTAAAAATTTTTCCAAAAACCTGCAGTAACTTTGTCACTTCTCGAAAATCTTTGGATTTTTATGACTCTAAAAATCCACCGCGATGGTCCGCATAACAGAAAAAATAATCAAACCGAAGTCTGCCAAATTACAGAAAAGGCACTGCTTTTTAAACAATAACTTTAAAAATTTATATTTCCGAAACTAACAATAATTCGATATCGAAACTAGGGGGTCATCTAGGGTAGGCACGGGCCCAAATGGTATAAAATTTTTAGAAAAAACAAACTGCAGGTTTTTCGAGAAAACCGATTTAAAATTTTTTCCAAAAACCTGCAGTAACTTTGTCACTTGTCGAAAATCTTTGGATTTTTATGACTCTAAAAATCCACCGCGATGGTCCGCATAACAGAAAAAATAATCAAACCGAAGTCTGCCAAATTACAGAAAAGGCACTGCTTTTTAAACAATAACTTTAAAAATTTATATTTCCGAAACTAACAATAATTCGATATCGAAACTAGGGGGTCATCTAGGGTAGGCACGGGCCCAAATGGTATAAAATTTTTAGAAAAAACAAACTGCAGGTTTTTCGAGAAAACCGATTTAAAATTTTTTCCAAAAACCTGCAGTAACTTTGTCACTTGTCGAAAATCTTTGGATTTTTATGACTCTAAAAATCCACCGCGATGGTCCGCATAACAGAAAAAATAATCAAACCGAAGTCTGCCAAATTACAGAAAAGGCACTGCTTTTTAAACAATAACTTTAAAAATTTATATTTCCGAAACTAACAATAATTCGATATCGAAACTAGGGGGTCATCTAGGGTAGGCACGGGCCCAAATGGTATAAAATTTTTAGAAAAAACAAACTGCAGGTTTTTCGAGAAAACCGATTTAAAATTTTTTCCAAAAACCTGCAGTAACTTTGTCACTTGTCGAAAATCTTTGGATTTTTATGACTCTAAAAATCCACCGCGATGGTCCGCATAACAGAAAAAATAATCAAACCGAAGTCTGCCAAATTACAGAAAAGGCACTGCTTTTTAAACAATAACTTTAAAAATTTATATTTCCGAAACTAACAATAATTCGATATCGAAACTAGGGGGTCATCTAGGGTAGGCACGGGCCCAAATGGTATAAAATTTTTAGAAAAAACAAACTGCAGGTTTTTCGAGAAAACCGATTTAAAATTTTTTCCAAAAACCTGCAGTAACTTTGTCACTTGTCGAAAATCTTTGGATTTTTATGACTCTAAAAATCCACCGCGATGGTCCGCATAACAGAAAAAATAATCAAACCGAAGTCTGCCAAATTACAGAAAAGGCACTGCTTTTTAAACAATAACTTTAAAAATTTATATTTCCGAAACTAACAATAATTCGATATCGAAACTAGGGGGTCATCTAGGGTAGGCACGGGCCCAAATGGTATAAAATTTTTAGAAGAAACAAACTGCAGGTTTTTCGAGAAAACCGATTTAAAAATTTTTCCAAAAACCTGCAGTAACTTTGTCACTTCTCGAAAATCTTTGGATTTTTATGACTCTAAAAATCCACCGCGATGGTCCGCATAACAGAAAAAATAATCAAACCGAAGTCTGCCAAATTACAGAAAAGGCACTGCTTTTTAAACAATAACTTTAAAAATTTATATTTCCGAAACTAACAATAATTCGATATCGAAACTAGGGGGTCATCTAGGGTAGGCACGGGCCCAAATGGTATAAAATTTTTAGAAAAAACAAACTGCAGGTTTTTCGAGAAAACCGATTTAAAATTTTTTCCAAAAACCTGCAGTAACTTTGTCACTTGTCGAAAATCTTTGGATTTTTATGACTCTAAAAATCCACCGCGATGGTCCGCATAACAGAAAAAATAATCAAACCGAAGTCTGCCAAATTACAGAAAAGGCACTGCTTTTTAAACAATAACTTTAAAAATTTATATTTCCGAAACTAACAATAATTCGATATCGAAACTAGGGGGTCATCTAGGGTAGGCACGGGCCCAAATGGTATAAAATTTTTAGAAAAAACAAACTGCAGGTTTTTCGAGAAAACCGATTTAAAATTTTTTCCAAAAACCTGCAGTAACTTTGTCACTTGTCGAAAATCTTTGGATTTTTATGACTCTAAAAATCCACCGCGATGGTCCGCATAACAGAAAAAATAATCAAACCGAAGTCTGCCAAATTACAGAAAAGGCACTGCTTTTTAAACAATAACTTTAAAAATTTATATTTCCGAAACTAACAATAATTCGATATCGAAACTAGGGGGTCATCTAGGGTAGGCACGGGCCCAAATGGTATAAAATTTTTAGAAGAAACAAACTGCAGGTTTTTCGAGAAAACCGATTTAAAAATTTTTCCAAAAACCTGCAGTAACTTTGTCACTTCTCGAAAATCTTTGGATTTTTATGACTCTAAAAATCCACCGCGATGGTCCGCATAACAGAAAAAATAATCAAACCGAAGTCTGCCAAATTACAGAAAAGGCACTGCTTTTTAAACAATAACTTTAAAAATTTATATTTCCGAAACTAACAATAATTCGATATCGAAACTAGGGGGTCATCTAGGGTAGGCACGGGCCCAAATGGTATAAAATTTTTAGAAAAAACAAACTGCAGGTTTTTCGAGAAAACCGATTTAAAATTTTTTCCAAAAACCTGCAGTAACTTTGTCACTTGTCGAAAATCTTTGGATTTTTATGACTCTAAAAATCCACCGCGATGGTCCGCATAACAGAAAAAATAATCAAACCGAAGTCTGCCAAATTACAGAAAAGGCACTGCTTTTTAAACAATAACTTTAAAAATTTATATTTCCGAAACTAACAATAATTCGATATCGAAACTAGGGGGTCATCTAGGGTAGGCACGGGCCCAAATGGTATAAAATTTTTAGAAAAAACAAACTGCAGGTTTTTCGAGAAAACCGATTTAAAAATTTTTCCAAAAACCTGCAGTAACTTTGTCACTTCTCGAAAATCTTTGGATTTTTATGACTCTAAAAATCCACCGCGATGGTCCGCATAACAGAAAAAATAATCAAACCGAAGTCTGCCAAATTACAGAAAAGGCACTGCTTTTTAAACAATAACTTTAAAAATTTATATTTCCGAAACTAACAATAATTCGATATCGAAACTAGGGGGTCATCTAGGGTAGGCACGGGCCCAAATGGTATAAAATTTTTAGAAAAAACAAACTGCAGGTTTTTCGAGAAAACCGATTTAAAAATTTTTCCAAAAACCTGCAGTAACTTTGTCACTTCTCGAAAATCTTTGGATTTTTATGACTCTAAAAATCCACCGCGATGGTCCGCATAACAGAAAAAATAATCAAACCGAAGTCTGCCAAATTACAGAAAAGGCACTGCTTTTTAAACAATAACTTTAAAAATTTATATTTCCGAAACTAACAATAATTCGATATCGAAACTAGGGGGTCATCTAGGGTAGGCACGGGCCCAAATGGTATAAAATTTTTAGAAGAAACAAACTGCAGGTTTTTCGAGAAAACCGATTTAAAAATTTTTCCAAAAACCTGCAGTAACTTTGTCACTTCTCGAAAATCTTTGGATTTTTATGACTCTAAAAATCCACCGCGATGGTCCGCATAACAGAAAAAATAATCAAACCGAAGTCTGCCAAATTACAGAAAAGGCACTGCTTTTTAAACAATAACTTTAAAAATTTATATTTCCGAAACTAACAATAATTCGATATCGAAACTAGGGGGTCATCTAGGGTAGGCACGGGCCCAAATGGTATAAAATTTTTAGAAAAAACAAACTGCAGGTTTTTCGAGAAAACCGATTTAAAATTTTTTCCAAAAACCTGCAGTAACTTTGTCACTTGTCGAAAATCTTTGGATTTTTATGACTCTAAAAATCCACCGCGATGGTCCGCATAACAGAAAAAATAATCAAACCGAAGTCTGCCAAATTACAGAAAAGGCACTGCTTTTTAAACAATAACTTTAAAAATTTATATTTCCGAAACTAACAATAATTCGATATCGAAACTAGGGGGTCATCTAGGGTAGGCACGGGCCCAAATGGTATAAAATTTTTAGAAAAAACAAACTGCAGGTTTTTCGAGAAAACCGATTTAAAATTTTTTCCAAAAACCTGCAGTAACTTTGTCACTTGTCGAAAATCTTTGGATTTTTATGACTCTAAAAATCCACCGCGATGGTCCGCATAACAGAAAAAATAATCAAACCGAAGTCTGCCAAATTACAGAAAAGGCACTGCTTTTTAAACAATAACTTTAAAAATTTATATTTCCGAAACTAACAATAATTCGATATCGAAACTAGGGGGTCATCTAGGGTAGGCACGGGCCCAAATGGTATAAAATTTTTAGAAAAAACAAACTGCAGGTTTTTCGAGAAAACCGATTTAAAATTTTTTCCAAAAACCTGCAGTAACTTTGTCACTTGTCGAAAATCTTTGGATTTTTATGACTCTAAAAATCCACCGCGATGGTCCGCATAACAGAAAAAATAATCAAACCGAAGTCTGCCAAATTACAGAAAAGGCACTGCTTTTTAAACAATAACTTTAAAAATTTATATTTCCGAAACTAACAATAATTCGATATCGAAACTAGGGGGTCATCTAGGGTAGGCACGGGCCCAAATGGTATAAAATTTTTAGAAGAAACAAACTGCAGGTTTTTCGAGAAAACCGATTTAAAAATTTTTCCAAAAACCTGCAGTAACTTTGTCACTTCTCGAAAATCTTTGGATTTTTATGACTCTAAAAATCCACCGCGATGGTCCGCATAACAGAAAAAATAATCAAACCGAAGTCTGCCAAATTACAGAAAAGGCACTGCTTTTTAAACAATAACTTTAAAAATTTATATTTCCGAAACTAACAATAATTCGATATCGAAACTAGGGGGTCATCTAGGGTAGGCACGGGCCCAAATGGTATAAAATTTTTAGAAAAAACAAACTGCAGGTTTTTCGAGAAAACCGATTTAAAATTTTTTCCAAAAACCTGCAGTAACTTTGTCACTTGTCGAAAATCTTTGGATTTTTATGACTCTAAAAATCCACCGCGATGGTCCGCATAACAGAAAAAATAATCAAACCGAAGTCTGCCAAATTACAGAAAAGGCACTGCTTTTTAAACAATAACTTTAAAAATTTATATTTCCGAAACTAACAATAATTCGATATCGAAACTAGGGGGTCATCTAGGGTAGGCACGGGCCCAAATGGTATAAAATTTTTAGAAGAAACAAACTGCAGGTTTTTCGAGAAAACCGATTTAAAAATTTTTCCAAAAACCTGCAGTAACTTTGTCACTTCTCGAAAATCTTTGGATTTTTATGACTCTAAAAATCCACCGCGATGGTCCGCATAACAGAAAAAATAATCAAACCGAAGTCTGCCAAATTACAGAAAAGGCACTGCTTTTTAAACAATAACTTTAAAAATTTATATTTCCGAAACTAACAATAATTCGATATCGAAACTAGGGGGTCATCTAGGGTAGGCACGGGCCCAAATGGTATAAAATTTTTAGAAAAAACAAACTGCAGGTTTTTCGAGAAAACCGATTTAAAATTTTTTCCAAAAACCTGCAGTAACTTTGTCACTTGTCGAAAATCTTTGGATTTTTATGACTCTAAAAATCCACCGCGATGGTCCGCATAACAGAAAAAATAATCAAACCGAAGTCTGCCAAATTACAGAAAAGGCACTGCTTTTTAAACAATAACTTTAAAAATTTATATTTCCGAAACTAACAATAATTCGATATCGAAACTAGGGGGTCATCTAGGGTAGGCACGGGCCCAAATGGTATAAAATTTTTAGAAAAAACAAACTGCAGGTTTTTCGAGAAAACCGATTTAAAAATTTTTCCAAAAACCTGCAGTAACTTTGTCACTTCTCGAAAATCTTTGGATTTTTATGACTCTAAAAATCCACCGCGATGGTCCGCATAACAGAAAAAATAATCAAACCGAAGTCTGCCAAATTACAGAAAAGGCACTGCTTTTTAAACAATAACTTTAAAAATTTATATTTCCGAAACTAACAATAATTCGATATCGAAACTAGGGGGTCATCTAGGGTAGGCACGGGCCCAAATGGTATAAAATTTTTAGAAAAAACAAACTGCAGGTTTTTCGAGAAAACCGATTTAAAAATTTTTCCAAAAACCTGCAGTAACTTTGTCACTTGTCGAAAATCTTTGGATTTTTATGACTCTAAAAATCCACCGCGATGGTCCGCATAACAGAAAAAATAATCAAACCGAAGTCTGCCAAATTACAGAAAAGGCACTGCTTTTTAAACAATAACTTTAAAAATTTATATTTCCGAAACTAACAATAATTCGATATCGAAACTAGGGGGTCATCTAGGGTAGGCACGGGCCCAAATGGTATAAAATTTTTAGAAAAAACAAACTGCAGGTTTTTCGAGAAAACCGATTTAAAAATTTTTCCAAAAACCTGCAGTAACTTTGTCACTTCTCGAAAATCTTTGGATTTTTATGACTCTAAAAATCCACCGCGATGGTCCGCATAACAGAAAAAATAATCAAACCGAAGTCTGCCAAATTACAGAAAAGGCACTGCTTTTTAAACAATAACTTTAAAAATTTATATTTCCGAAACTAACAATAATTCGATATCGAAACTAGGGGGTCATCTAGGGTAGGCACGGGCCCAAATGGTATAAAATTTTTAGAAAAAACAAACTGCAGGTTTTTCGAGAAAACCGATTTAAAATTTTTTCCAAAAACCTGCAGTAACTTTGTCACTTGTCGAAAATCTTTGGATTTTTATGACTCTAAAAATCCACCGCGATGGTCCGCATAACAGAAAAAATAATCAAACCGAAGTCTGCCAAATTACAGAAAAGGCACTGCTTTTTAAACAATAACTTTAAAAATTTATATTTCCGAAACTAACAATAATTCGATATCGAAACTAGGGGGTCATCTAGGGTAGGCACGGGCCCAAATGGTATAAAATTTTTAGAAAAAACAAACTGCAGGTTTTTCGAGAAAACCGATTTAAAATTTTTTCCAAAAACCTGCAGTAACTTTGTCACTTGTCGAAAATCTTTGGATTTTTATGACTCTAAAAATCCACCGCGATGGTCCGCATAACAGAAAAAATAATCAAACCGAAGTCTGCCAAATTACAGAAAAGGCACTGCTTTTTAAACAATAACTTTAAAAATTTATATTTCCGAAACTAACAATAATTCGATATCGAAACTAGGGGGTCATCTAGGGTAGGCACGGGCCCAAATGGTATAAAATTTTTAGAAGAAACAAACTGCAGGTTTTTCGAGAAAACCGATTTAAAAATTTTTCCAAAAACCTGCAGTAACTTTGTCACTTCTCGAAAATCTTTGGATTTTTATGACTCTAAAAATCCACCGCGATGGTCCGCATAACAGAAAAAATAATCAAACCGAAGTCTGCCAAATTACAGAAAAGGCACTGCTTTTTAAACAATAACTTTAAAAATTTATATTTCCGAAACTAACAATAATTCGATATCGAAACTAGGGGGTCATCTAGGGTAGGCACGGGCCCAAATGGTATAAAATTTTTAGAAAAAACAAACTGCAGGTTTTTCGAGAAAACCGATTTAAAATTTTTTCCAAAAACCTGCAGTAACTTTGTCACTTGTCGAAAATCTTTGGATTTTTATGACTCTAAAAATCCACCGCGATGGTCCGCATAACAGAAAAAATAATCAAACCGAAGTCTGCCAAATTACAGAAAAGGCACTGCTTTTTAAACAATAACTTTAAAAATTTATATTTCCGAAACTAACAATAATTCGATATCGAAACTAGGGGGTCATCTAGGGTAGGCACGGGCCCAAATGGTATAAAATTTTTAGAAAAAACAAACTGCAGGTTTTTCGAGAAAACCGATTTAAAATTTTTTCCAAAAACCTGCAGTAACTTTGTCACTTGTCGAAAATCTTTGGATTTTTATGACTCTAAAAATCCACCGCGATGGTCCGCATAACAGAAAAAATAATCAAACCGAAGTCTGCCAAATTACAGAAAAGGCACTGCTTTTTAAACAATAACTTTAAAAATTTATATTTCCGAAACTAACAATAATTCGATATCGAAACTAGGGGGTCATCTAGGGTAGGCACGGGCCCAAATGGTATAAAATTTTTAGAAGAAACAAACTGCAGGTTTTTCGAGAAAACCGATTTAAAAATTTTTCCAAAAACCTGCAGTAACTTTGTCACTTCTCGAAAATCTTTGGATTTTTATGACTCTAAAAATCCACCGCGATGGTCCGCATAACAGAAAAAATAATCAAACCGAAGTCTGCCAAATTACAGAAAAGGCACTGCTTTTTAAACAATAACTTTAAAAATTTATATTTCCGAAACTAACAATAATTCGATATCGAAACTAGGGGGTCATCTAGGGTAGGCACGGGCCCAAATGGTATAAAATTTTTAGAAAAAACAAACTGCAGGTTTTTCGAGAAAACCGATTTAAAATTTTTTCCAAAAACCTGCAGTAACTTTGTCACTTGTCGAAAATCTTTGGATTTTTATGACTCTAAAAATCCACCGCGATGGTCCGCATAACAGAAAAAATAATCAAACCGAAGTCTGCCAAATTACAGAAAAGGCACTGCTTTTTAAACAATAACTTTAAAAATTTATATTTCCGAAACTAACAATAATTCGATATCGAAACTAGGGGGTCATCTAGGGTAGGCACGGGCCCAAATGGTATAAAATTTTTAGAAAAAACAAACTGCAGGTTTTTCGAGAAAACCGATTTAAAATTTTTTCCAAAAACCTGCAGTAACTTTGTCACTTCTCGAAAATCTTTGGATTTTTATGACTCTAAAAATCCACCGCGATGGTCCGCATAACAGAAAAAATAATCAAACCGAAGTCTGCCAAATTACAGAAAAGGCACTGCTTTTTAAACAATAACTTTAAAAATTTATATTTCCGAAACTAACAATAATTCGATATCGAAACTAGGGGGTCATCTAGGGTAGGCACGGGCCCAAATGGTATAAAATTTTTAGAAAAAACAAACTGCAGGTTTTTCGAGAAAACCGATTTAAAAATTTTTCCAAAAACCTGCAGTAACTTTGTCACTTCTCGAAAATCTTTGGATTTTTATGACTCTAAAAATCCACCGCGATGGTCCGCATAACAGAAAAAATAATCAAACCGAAGTCTGCCAAATTACAGAAAAGGCACTGCTTTTTAAACAATAACTTTAAAAATTTATATTTCCGAAACTAACAATAATTCGATATCGAAACTAGGGGGTCATCTAGGGTAGGCACGGGCCCAAATGGTATAAAATTTTTAGAAGAAACAAACTGCAGGTTTTTCGAGAAAACCGATTTAAAAATTTTTCCAAAAACCTGCAGTAACTTTGTCACTTCTCGAAAATCTTTGGATTTTTATGACTCTAAAAATCCACCGCGATGGTCCGCATAACAGAAAAAATAATCAAACCGAAGTCTGCCAAATTACAGAAAAGGCACTGCTTTTTAAACAATAACTTTAAAAATTTATATTTCCGAAACTAACAATAATTCGATATCGAAACTAGGGGGTCATCTAGGGTAGGCACGGGCCCAAATGGTATAAAATTTTTAGAAAAAACAAACTGCAGGTTTTTCGAGAAAACCGATTTAAAAATTTTTCCAAAAACCTGCAGTAACTTTGTCACTTCTCGAAAATCTTTGGATTTTTATGACTCTAAAAATCCACCGCGATGGTCCGCATAACAGAAAAAATAATCAAACCGAAGTCTGCCAAATTACAGAAAAGGAACTGCTTTTTTAACAATAACTTCAAAAAATTACATTTCCGAAACTAACAATAATTCGATATCGAAACTAGGGGGTCATCTAGGGTAGGCACGGGCCCAAATGGTATAAAATTTTTAGAAAAAACAAACTGCAGGTTTTTCGAGAAAACCGATTTAAAAATTTTTCCAAAAACCTGCAGTAACTTTGTCACTTCTCGAAAATCTTTGGATTTTTATGACTCTAAAAATCCACCGCGATGGTCCGCATAACAGAAAAAATAATCAAACCGAATTCTGCCAAATTACAGAAAAGGCACTGCTTTTTAAACAATAACTTTAAAAATTTATATTTCCGAAACTAACAATAATTCGATATCGAAACTAGGGGGTCATCTAGGGTAGGCACGGGCCCAAATGGTATAAAATTTTTAGAAAAAACAAACTGCAGTTTTTCGAGAAAACCGATTTAAAAATTTTTCCAAAAACCTGCAGTAACTTTGTCACTTCTCGAAAATCTTTGGATTTTTATGACTCTAAAAATCCACCGCGATGGTCCGCATAACAGAAAAAATAATCAAACCGAAGTCTGCCAAATTACAGAAAAGGCACTGCTTTTTAAACAATAACTTTAAAAATTTATATTTCCGAAACTAACAATAAGTCGATATCGAAACTAGGGGGTCATCTAGGGTAGGCACGGGCCCAAATGGTATAAAATTTTTAGAAAAAACAAACTGCAGGTTTTTCGAGAAAACCGATTTAAAAATTTTTCCAAAAACCTGCAGTAACTTTGTCACTTCTCGAAAATCTTTGGATTTTTATGACTCTAAAAATCCACCGCGATGGTCCGCATAACAGAAAAAATAATCAAACCGAAGTCTGCCAAATTACAGAAAAGGAACTGCTTTTTTAACAATAACTTCAAAACATTACATTTCCGAAACTAACAATAATTCGATATCGAAAGTAGGGGGTCATCTAGGGTAGGCACGGGCCCAAATGGTATAAAATTCTTAGAAAAAACAAACTGCAGGTTTTTCGAGAAAACCGATTTAAAATTTTTTTCAAAAACCTGCAGTAACTTTGTCACTTCTCGAAAATCTGTGGATTTTTATGACTCCAAAAATCCACCGCGATGGTCCGCATAACAGAAAAAATAATCAAACCGAAGTCTGCCAAATTACAGAAATGGCACTGCTTTTTAAACAATAACTTTAAAAATTTATATTTCCGAAACTAACAGTAATTCGATATCGAAACTAGGGGGTCATCTAGGGTAGGCACGGGCCCAAATGGTGAAAAATTTTTAGAAAAAACAAACTGCAGGTTTTTCGAGAAAACCGATTTAAAAATTTTTCCAAAAACCTGCAGTAACTTTGTCACTTCTCGAAAATCTTTGGATTTTTATGACTCTAAAAATCCACCGCGATGGTCCGCATAACAGAAAAAATAATCAAACCGAAGTCTGCCAAATTACAGAAAAGGCACTGCTTTTTAAAAAATAACTTCAAAAATTTATATTTCCGAAACTAACAATAATTCGATATCGACACTAGGGGGTCATCTAGGGTAGGCACGGGCCCAAATGGTGTAAAATTTTTAGAAAAAACAAACTGCAGGTTTTTCGAGAAAACCGATTTAAAAATTTTTCCAAAAACCTGCAGTAACTTTGTCACTTCTCGAAAATCTTTGGATTTTTATGACTCTAAAAATCCACCGCGATGGTCCGCATAACAGAAAAAATAATCAAACCGAAGTCTGCCAAATTACAGAAAAGGCACTGCTTTTTAAAAAATAACTTCAAAAATTTATATTTCGGAAACTAACAATAATTCGATATCGAAACTAGGGGGTCATCTAGGGTAGGCACGGGCCCAAATGGTATAAAATTTTTGGAAAAAACAAACTGCAGGTAATTCGAGAAAACCGATTTAAAAATTTTTCCAAATACCTGCAGTAACTTTGTCACTTCTCGAAAATCTTTGGATTTTTATGACTCTAAAAATCCACCGCGATGGTCCGCATAACAGAAAAAATAATCAAACCGAAGTCTGCCAAATTACAGAAAAGGCACTGCTTTTTAAACAATAACTTTAAAAATTTATATTTCCGAAACTAACAATAATTCGATATCGAAACTAGGGGGTCATCTAGGGTAGGCACGGGCCCAAATGGTATAAAATTTTTAGAAAAAACAAACTGCAGGTTTTTCGAGAAAACCGATTTAAAAATTTTTCCAAAAACCTGCAGTAACTTTGTCACTTCTCGAAAATCTTTGGATTTTTATGACTCTAAAAATCCACCGCGATGGTCCGCATAACAGAAAAAATAATCAAACCGAAGTCTGCCAAATTACAGAAAAGGAACTGCTTTTTTAACAATAACTTCAAAAAATTACATTTCCGAAACTAACAATAATTCGATATCGAAACTAGGGGGTCATCTAGGGTAGGCACGGGCCCAAATGGTATAAAATTTTTAGAAAAAACAAACTGCAGGTTTTTCGAGAAAACCGATTTAAAAATTTTTCCAAAAACCTGCAGTAACTTTGTCACTTCTCGAAAATCTTTGGATTTTTATGACTCTAAAAATCCACCGCGATGATGGTCCGCATAACAGAAAAAATAATCAAACCGAAGTCTGCCAAATTACAGAAAAGGCACTGCTTTTTAAACAATAACTTTAAAAATTTATATTTCCGAAACTAACAATAATTCGATATCGAAACTAGGGGGTCATCTAGGGTAGGCACGGGCCCAAATGGTGTAAAATTTTTAGAAAAAACAAACTGCAGGTTTTTCGAGAAAACCGATTTAAAAATTTTTCCAAAAACCTGCAGTAACTTTGTCACTTCTCGAAAATCTTTGGATTTTTATGACTCTAAAAATCCACCGCGATGGTCCGCATAACAGAAAAAATAATCAAACCGAAGTCTGCCAAATTACAGAAAAGGAACTGCTTTTTTAACAATAACTTCAAAAAATTACATTTCCGAAACTAACAATAATTCGATATCGAAACTAGGGGGTCATCTAGGGTAGGCACGGGCCCAAATGGTATAAAATTTTTAGAAAAAACAAACTGCAGGTTTTTCGAGAAAACCGATTTAAAAATTTTTCCAAAAACCTGCAGTAACTTTGTCACTTCTCGAAAATCTTTGGATTTTTATGACTCTAAAAATCCACCGCGATGGTCCGCATAACAGAAAAAATAATCAAACCGAAGTCTGCCAAATTACAGAAAAGGCACTGCTTTTTAAACAATAACTTTAAAAATTTATATTTCCGAAACTAACAATAAGTCGATATCGAAACTAGGGGGTCATCTAGGGTAGGCACGGGCCCAAATGGTATAAAATTTTTAGAAAAAACAAACTGCAGGTTTTTCGAGAAAACCGATTTAAAAATTTTTCCAAAAACCTGCAGTAACTTTGTCACTTCTCGAAAATCTTTGGATTTTTATGACTCTAAAAATCCACCGCGATGGTCCGCATAACAGAAAAAATAATCAAACCGAAGTCTGCCAAATTACAGAAAAGGAACTGCTTTTTTAACAATAACTTCAAAAAATTACATTTCCGAAACTAACAATAATTCGATATCGAAACTAGGGGGTCATCTAGGGTAGGCACGGGCCCAAATGGTATAAAATTTTTAGAAAAAACAAACTGCAGGTTTTTCGAGAAAACCGATTTAAAAATTTTTCCAAAAACCTGCAGTAACTTTGTCACTTCTCGAAAATCTTTGGATTTTTATGACTCTAAAAATCCACCGCGATGATGGTCCGCATAACAGAAAAAATAATCAAACCGAAGTCTGCCAAATTACAGAAAAGGCACTGCTTTTTAAACAATAACTTTAAAAATTTATATTTCCGAAACTAACAATAATTCGATATCGAAACTAGGGGGTCATCTAGGGTAGGCACGGGCCCAAATGGTATAAAATTTTTAGAAAAAACAAACTGCAGGTTTTTCGAGAAAACCGATTTAAAAATTTTTCCAAAAACCTGCAGTAACTTTGTCACTTCTCGAAAATCTTTGGATTTTTATGACTCTAAAAATCCACCGCGATGATGGTCCGCATAACAGAAAAAATAATCAAACCGAAGTCTGCCAAATTACAGAAAAGGCACTGCTTTTTAAACAATAACTTTAAAAATTTATATTTCCGAAACTAACAATAATTCGATATCGAAACTAGGGGGTCATCTAGGGTAGGCACGGGCCCAAATGGTATAAAATTTTTAGAAAAAACAAACTGCAGGTTTTTCGAGAAAACCGATTTAAAAATTTTTCCAAAAACCTGCAGTAACTTTGTCACTTCTCGAAAATCTTTGGATTTTTATGACTCTAAAAATCCACCGCGATGGTCCGCATAACAGAAAAAATAATCAAACCGAAGTCTGCCAAATTACAGAAAAGGCACTGCTTTTTAAACAATAACTTTAAAAATTTATATTTCCGAAACTAACAATAAGTCGATATCGAAACTAGGGGGTCATCTAGGGTAGGCACGGGCCCAAATGGTATAAAATTTTTAGAAAAAACAAACTGCAGGTTTTTCGAGAAAACCGATTTAAAAATTTTTCCAAAAACCTGCAGTAACTTTGTCACTTCTCGAAAATCTTTGGATTTTTATGACTCTAAAAATCCACCGCGATGGTCCGCATAACAGAAAAAATAATCAAACCGAAGTCTGCCAAATTACAGAAAAGGCACTGCTTTTTAAACAATAACTTTAAAAATTTATATTTCCGAAACTAACAATAATTCGATATCGAAACTAGGGGGTCATCTAGGGTAGGCACGGGCCCAAATGGTATAAAATTTTTAGAAAAAACAAACTGCAGGTTTTTCGAGAAAACCGATTTAAAAATTTTTCCAAAAACCTGCAGTAACTTTGTCACTTCTCGAAAATCTTTGGATTTTTATGACTCTAAAAATCCACCGCGATGGTCCGCATAACAGAAAAAATAATCAAACCGAAGTCTGCCAAATTACAGAAAAGGAACTGCTTTTTTAACAATAACTTCAAAAAATTACATTTCCGAAACTAACAATAATTCGATATCGAAACTAGGGGGTCATCTAGGGTAGGCACGGGCCCAAATGGTATAAAATTTTTAGAAAAAACAAACTGCAGGTTTTTCGAGAAAACCGATTTAAAAATTTTTCCAAAAACCTGCAGTAACTTTGTCACTTCTCGAAAATCTTTGGATTTTTATGACTCTAAAAATCCACCGCGATGGTCCGCATAACAGAAAAAATAATCAAACCGAAGTCTGCCAAATTACAGAAAAGGCACTGCTTTTTAAACAATAACTTTAAAAATTTATATTTCCGAAACTAACAATAAGTCGATATCGAAACTAGGGGGTCATCTAGGGTAGGCACGGGCCCAAATGGTATAAAATTTTTAGAAAAAACAAACTGCAGGTTTTTCGAGAAAACCGATTTAAAAATTTTTCCAAAAACCTGCAGTAACTTTGTCACTTCTCGAAAATCTTTGGATTTTTATGACTCTAAAAATCCACCGCGATGGTCCGCATAACAGAAAAAATAATCAAACCGAAGTCTGCCAAATTACAGAAAAGGCACTGCTTTTTAAACAATAACTTTAAAAATTTATATTTCCGAAACTAACAATAATTCGATATCGAAACTAGGGGGTCATCTAGGGTAGGCACGGGCCCAAATGGTATAAAATTTTTAGAAAAAACAAACTGCAGGTTTTTCGAGAAAACCGATTTAAAAATTTTTCCAAAAACCTGCAGTAACTTTGTCACTTCTCGAAAATCTTTGGATTTTTATGACTCTAAAAATCCACCGCGATGGTCCGCATAACAGAAAAAATAATCAAACCGAAGTCTGCCAAATTACAGAAAAGGCACTGCTTTTTAAACAATAACTTTAAAAATTTATATTTCCGAAACTAACAATAATTCGATATCGAAACTAGGGGGTCATCTAGGGTAGGCACGGGCCCAAATGGTATAAAATTTTTAGAAAAAACAAACTGCAGGTTTTTCGAGAAAACCGATTTAAAAATTTTTCCAAAAACCTGCAGTAACTTTGTCACTTCTCGAAAATCTTTGGATTTTTATGACTCTAAAAATCCACCGCGATGGTCCGCATAACAGAAAAAATAATCAAACCGAAGTCTGCCAAATTACAGAAAAGGCACTGCTTTTTAAACAATAACTTTAAAAATTTATATTTCCGAAACTAACAATAATTCGATATCGAAACTAGGGGGTCATCTAGGGTAGGCACGGGCCCAAATGGTATAAAATTTTTAGAAAAAACAAACTGCAGGTTTTTCGAGAAAACCGATTTAAAAATTTTTCCAAAAACCTGCAGTAACTTTGTCACTTCTCGAAAATCTTTGGATTTTTATGACTCTAAAAATCCACCGCGATGGTCCGCATAACAGAAAAAATAATCAAACCGAAGTCTGCCAAATTACAGAAAAGGCACTGCTTTTTAAACAATAACTTTAAAAATTTATATTTCCGAAACTAACAATAATTCGATATCGAAACTAGGGGGTCATCTAGGGTAGGCACGGGCCCAAATGGTATAAAATTTTTAGAAAAAACAAACTGCAGGTTTTTCGAGAAAACCGATTTAAAAATTTTTCCAAAAACCTGCAGTAACTTTGTCACTTCTCGAAAATCTTTGGATTTTTATGACTCTAAAAATCCACCGCGATGGTCCGCATAACAGAAAAAATAATCAAACCGAAGTCTGCCAAATTACAGAAAAGGCACTGCTTTTTAAACAATAACTTTAAAAATTTATATTTCCGAAACTAACAATAATTCGATATCGAAACTAGGGGGTCATCTAGGGTAGGCACGGGCCCAAATGGTATAAAATTTTTAGAAAAAACAAACTGCAGGTTTTTCGAGAAAACCGATTTAAAAATTTTTCCAAAAACCTGCAGTAACTTTGTCACTTCTCGAAAATCTTTGGATTTTTATGACTCTAAAAATCCACCGCGATGGTCCGCATAACAGAAAAAATAATCAAACCGAAGTCTGCCAAATTACAGAAAAGGCACTGCTTTTTAAACAATAACTTTAAAAATTTATATTTCCGAAACTAACAATAATTCGATATCGAAACTAGGGGGTCATCTAGGGTAGGCACGGGCCCAAATGGTATAAAATTTTTAGAAAAAACAAACTGCAGGTTTTTCGAGAAAACCGATTTAAAAATTTTTCCAAAAACCTGCAGTAACTTTGTCACTTCTCGAAAATCTTTGGATTTTTATGACTCTAAAAATCCACCGCGATGGTCCGCATAACAGAAAAAATAATCAAACCGAAGTCTGCCAAATTACAGAAAAGGCACTGCTTTTTAAACAATAACTTTAAAAATTTATATTTCCGAAACTAACAATAATTCGATATCGAAACTAGGGGGTCATCTAGGGTAGGCACGGGCCCAAATGGTATAAAATTTTTAGAAAAAACAAACTGCAGGTTTTTCGAGAAAACCGATTTAAAAATTTTTCCTAAAACCTGCAGTAACTTTGTCACTTCTCGAAAATCTTTGGATTTTTATGACTCTAAAAATCCACCGCGATGGTCCGCATAACAGAAAAAATAATCAAACCGAAGTCTGCCAAATTACAGAAAAGGCACTGCTTTTTAAACAATAACTTTAAAAATTTATATTTCCGAAACTAACAGTAATTCGATATCGAAACTAGGGGGTCATCTAGGGTAGGCACGGGCCGAAGTGGTATAAAATTTTTAGAAAAAACAAACTGCAGGTTTTTCGAGAAAACCGATTTAAAAATTTTTCCAAAAACCTGCAGTAACTTTGTCACTTCTCGAAAATCTTTGGATTTTTATGACTCTAAAAATCCACCGCGATGGTCCGCATAACAGAAAAAATAATCAAACCGAAGTCTGCCAAATTACAGAAAAGGCACTGCTTTTTAAACAATAACTTTAAAAATTTATATTTCCGAAACTAACAATAATTCGATATCGAAACTAGGGGGTCATCTAAGGTAGGCACGGGCCCAAATGGTATAAAATTTTTAGAAAAAACAAACTGCAGTTTTTCGAGAAAACCGATTTAAAAATTTTTCCAAAAACCTGCAGTAACTTTGTCACTTCTCGAAAATCTTTGGATATTTATGACTCTAAAAATCCACCGCGATGGTCCGCATAACAGAAAAAATAATCAAACCGAAGTCTGCCAAATTACAGAAAAGGCACTGCTTTTTAAACAATAACTTTAAAAATTTATATTTCCGAAACTAACAATAAGTCGATATCGAAACTAGGGGGTCATCTAGGGTAGGCACGGGCCCAAATGGTATAAAATTTTTAGAAAAAACAAACTGCAGGTTTTTCGAGAAAACCGATTTAAAAATTTTTCCAAAAACCTGCAGTAACTTTGTCACTTCTCGAAAATCTTTGGATTTTTATGACTCTAAAAATCCACCGCGATGGTCCGCATAACAGAAAAAATAATCAAACCGAAGTCTGCCAAATTACAGAAAAGGCACTGCTTTTTAAACAATAACTTTAAAAATTTATATTTCCGAAACTAACAATAATTCGATATCGAAACTAGGGGGTCATCTAGGGTAGGCACGGGCCCAAATGGTATAAAATTTTTAGAAAAAACAAACTGCAGGTTTTTCGAGAAAACCGATTTAAAAATTTTTCCAAAAACCTGCAGTAACTTTGTCACTTCTCGAAAATCTTTGGATTTTTATGACTCTAAAAATCCACCGCGATGGTCCGCATAACAGAAAAAATAATCAAACCGAAGTCTGCCAAATTACAGAAAAGGCACTGCTTTTTAAACAATAACTTTAAAAATTTATATTTCCGAAACTAACAATAATTCGATATCGAAACTAGGGGGTCATCTAGGGTAGGCACGGGCCCAAATGGTATAAAATTTTTAGAAAAAACAAACTGCAGGTTTTTCGAGAAAACCGATTTAAAAATTTTTCCAAAAACCTGCAGTAACTTTGTCACTTCTCGAAAATCTTTGGATTTTTATGACTCTAAAAATCCACCGCGATGGTCCGCATAACAGAAAAAATAATCAAACCGAAGTCTGCCAAATTACAGAAAAGGCACTGCTTTTTAAACAATAACTTTAAAAATTTATATTTCCGAAACTAACAGTAATTCGATATCGAAACTAGGGGGTCATCTAGGGTAGGCACGGGCCCAAATGGTGTAAAATTTTTAGAAAAAACAAACTGCAGGTTTTTCGAGAAAACCGATTTAAAAATTTTTCCAAAAACCTGCAGTAACTTTGTCACTTCTCGAAAATCTTTGGATTTTTATGACTCTAAAAATCCACTGCGATGGTCCGCATAACAGAAAAAATAATCAAACCGAAGTCTGCCAAATTACAGAAAAGGCACTGCTTTTTAAACAATAACTTTAAAAATTTATATTTCCGAAACTAACAATAATTCGATATCGAAACTAGGGGGTCATCTAGGGTAGGCACGGGCCCAAATGGTATAAAATTTTTAGAAAAAACAAACTGCAGGTTTTTCGAGAAAACCGATTTAAAAATTTTTCCAAAAACCTGCAGTAACTTTGTCACTTCTCGAAAATCTTTGGATTTTTATGACTCTAAAAATCCACCGCGATGGTCCGCATAACAGAAAAAATAATCAAACCGAAGTCTGCCAAATTACAGAAAAGGAACTGCTTTTTTAACAATAACTTCAAAAAATTACATTTCCGAAACTAACAATAATTCGATATCGAAACTAGGGGGTCATCTAGGGTAGGCACGGGCCCAAATGGTATAAAATTTTTAGAAAAAACAAACTGCAGGTTTTTCGAGAAAACCGATTTAAAAATTTTTCCAAAAACCTGCAGTAACTTTGTCACTTCTCGAAAATCTTTGGATTTTTATGACTCTAAAAATCCACCGCGATGGTCCGCATAACAGAAAAAATAATCAAACCGAAGTCTGCCAAATTACAGAAAAGGCACTGCTTTTTAAACAATAACTTTAAAAATTTATATTTCCGAAACTAACAATAATTCGATATCGAAACTAGGGGGTCATCTAGGGTAGGCACGGGCCCAAATGGTATAAAATTTTTAGAAAAAACAAACTGCAGGTTTTTCGAGAAAACCGATTTAAAAATTTTTCCAAAAACCTGCAGTAACTTTGTCACTTCTCGAAAATCTTTGGATTTTTATGACTCTAAAAATCCACCGCGATGGTCCGCATAACAGAAAAAATAATCAAACCGAAGTCTGCCAAATTACAGAAAAGGCACTGCTTTTTAAACAATAACTTTAAAAATTTATATTTCCGAAACTAACAATAATTCGATATCGAAACTAGGGGGTCATCTAGGGTAGGCACGGGCCCAAATGGTATAAAATTTTTAGAAAAAACAAACTGCAGGTTTTTCGAGAAAACCGATTTAAAAATTTTTCCAAAAACCTGCAGTAACTTTGTCACTTCTCGAAAATCTTTGGATTTTTATGACTCTAAAAATCCACCGCGATGGTCCGCATAACAGAAAAAATAATCAAACCGAAGTCTGCCAAATTACAGAAAAGGCACTGCTTTTTAAACAATAACTTTAAAAATTTATATTTCCGAAACTAACAGTAATTCGATATCGAAACTAGGGGGTCATCTAGGGTAGGCACGGGCCCAAATGGTGTAAAATTTTTAGAAAAAACAAACTGCAGGTTTTTCGAGAAAACCGATTTAAAAATTTTTCCAAAAACCTGCAGTAACTTTGTCACTTCTCGAAAATCTTTGGATTTTTATGACTCTAAAAATCCACTGCGATGGTCCGCATAACAGAAAAAATAATCAAACCGAAGTCTGCCAAATTACAGAAAAGGCACTGCTTTTTAAACAATAACTTTAAAAATTTATATTTCCGAAACTAACAATAATTCGATATCGAAACTAGGGGGTCATCTAGGGTAGGCACGGGCCCAAATGGTATAAAATTTTTAGAAAAAACAAACTGCAGGTTTTTCGAGAAAACCGATTTAAAAATTTTTCCAAAAACCTGCAGTAACTTTGTCACTTCTCGAAAATCTTTGGATTTTTATGACTCTAAAAATCCACCGCGATGGTCCGCATAACAGAAAAAATAATCAAACCGAAGTCTGCCAAATTACAGAAAAGGAACTGCTTTTTTAACAATAACTTCAAAAAATTACATTTCCGAAACTAACAATAATTCGATATCGAAACTAGGGGGTCATCTAGGGTAGGCACGGGCCCAAATGGTATAAAATTTTTAGAAAAAACAAACTGCAGGTTTTTCGAGAAAACCGATTTAAAAATTTTTCCAAAAACCTGCAGTAACTTTGTCACTTCTCGAAAATCTTTGGATTTTTATGACTCTAAAAATCCACCGCGATGGTCCGCATAACAGAAAAAATAATCAAACCGAATTCTGCCAAATTACAGAAAAGGCACTGCTTTTTAAACAATAACTTTAAAAATTTATATTTCCGAAACTAACAATAATTCGATATCGAAACTAGGGGGTCATCTAGGGTAGGCACGGGCCCAAATGGTATAAAATTTTTAGAAAAAACAAACTGCAGGTTTTTCGAGAAAACCGATTTAAAAATTTTTCCAAAAACCTGCAGTAACTTTGTCACTTCTCGAAAATCTTTGGATTTTTATGACTCTAAAAATCCACCGCGATGGTCCGCATAACAGAAAAAATAATCAAACCGAAGTCTGCCAAATTACAGAAAAGGCACTGCTTTTTAAACAATAACTTTAAAAATTTATATTTCCGAAACTAACAATAAGTCGATATCGAAACTAGGGGGTCATCTAGGGTAGGCACGGGCCCAAATGGTATAAAATTTTTAGAAAAAACAAACTGCAGGTTTTTCGAGAAAACCGATTTAAAAATTTTTCCAAAAACCTGCAGTAACTTTGTCACTTCTCGAAAATCTTTGGATTTTTATGACTCTAAAAATCCACCGCGATGGTCCGCATAACAGAAAAAATAATCAAACCGAAGTCTGCCAAATTACAGAAAAGGCACTGCTTTTTAAACAATAACTTTAAAAATTTATATTTCCGAAACTAACAATAATTCGATATCGAAACTAGGGGGTCATCTAGGGTAGGCACGGGCCCAAATGGTATAAAATTTTTAGAAAAAACAAACTGCAGGTTTTTCGAGAAAACCGATTTAAAAATTTTTCCAAAAACCTGCAGTAACTTTGTCACTTCTCGAAAATCTTTGGATTTTTATGACTCTAAAAATCCACCGCGATGGTCCGCATAACAGAAAAAATAATCAAACCGAAGTCTGCCAAATTACAGAAAAGGAACTGCTTTTTTAACAATAACTTCAAAACATTACATTTCCGAAACTAACAATAATTCGATATCGAAAGTAGGGGGTCATCTAGGGTAGGCACGGGCCCAAATGGTATAAAATTCTTAGAAAAAACAAACTGCAGGTTTTTCGAGAAAACCGATTTAAAATTTTTTTCAAAAACCTGCAGTAACTTTGTCACTTCTCGAAAATCTGTGGATTTTTATGACTCCAAAAATCCACCGCGATGGTCCGCATAACAGAAAAAATAATCAAACCGAAGTCTGCCAAATTACAGAAATGGCACTGCTTTTTAAACAATAACTTTAAAAATTTATATTTCCGAAACTAACAGTAATTCGATATCGAAACTAGGGGGTCATCTAGGGTAGGCACGGGCCCAAATGGTGAAAAATTTTTAGAAAAAACAAACTGCAGGTTTTTCGAGAAAACCGATTTAAAAATTTTTCCAAAAACCTGCAGTAACTTTGTCACTTCTCGAAAATCTTTGGATTTTTATGACTCTAAAAATCCACCGCGATGGTCCGCATAACAGAAAAAATAATCAAACCGAAGTCTGCCAAATTACAGAAAAGGCACTGCTTTTTAAACAATAACTTTAAAAATTTATATTTCCGAAACTAACAGTAATTCGATATCGAAACTAGGGGGTCATCTAGGGTAGGCACGGGCCCAAATGGTGTAAAATTTTTAGAAAAAACAAACTGCAGGTTTTTCGAGAAAACCGATTTAAAAATTTTTCCAAAAACCTGCAGTAACTTTGTCACTTCTCGAAAATCTTTGGATTTTTATGACTCTAAAAATCCACCGCGATGGTCCGCATAACAGAAAAAATAATCAAACCGAAGTCTGCCAAATTACAGAAAAGGCACTGCTTTTTAAAAAATAACTTCAAAAATTTATATTTCGGAAACTAACAATAATTCGATATCGAAACTAGGGGGTCATCTAGGGTAGGCACGGGCCCAAATGGTATAAAATTTTTGGAAAAAACAAACTGCAGGTAATTCGAGAAAACCGATTTAAAAATTTTTCCAAATACCTGCAGTAACTTTGTCACTTCTCGAAAATCTTTGGATTTTTATGACTCTAAAAATCCACCGCGATGGTCCGCATAACAGAAAAAATAATCAAACCGAAGTCTGCCAAATTACAGAAAAGGCACTGCTTTTTAAACAATAACTTTAAAAATTTATATTTCCGAAACTAACAATAATTCGATATCGAAACTAGGGGGTCATCTAGGGTAGGCACGGGCCCAAATGGTATAAAATTTTTAGAAAAAACAAACTGCAGGTTTTTCGAGAAAACCGATTTAAAAATTTTTCCAAAAACCTGCAGTAACTTTGTCACTTCTCGAAAATCTTTGGATTTTTATGACTCTAAAAATCCACCGCGATGGTCCGCATAACAGAAAAAATAATCAAACCGAAGTCTGCCAAATTACAGAAAAGGAACTGCTTTTTTAACAATAACTTCAAAAAATTACATTTCCGAAACTAACAATAATTCGATATCGAAACTAGGGGGTCATCTAGGGTAGGCACGGGCCCAAATGGTATAAAATTTTTAGAAAAAACAAACTGCAGGTTTTTCGAGAAAACCGATTTAAAAATTTTTCCAAAAACCTGCAGTAACTTTGTCACTTCTCGAAAATCTTTGGATTTTTATGACTCTAAAAATCCACCGCGATGATGGTCCGCATAACAGAAAAAATAATCAAACCGAAGTCTGCCAAATTACAGAAAAGGCACTGCTTTTTAAACAATAACTTTAAAAATTTATATTTCCGAAACTAACAATAATTCGATATCGAAACTAGGGGGTCATCTAGGGTAGGCACGGGCCCAAATGGTATAAAATTTTTAGAAAAAACAAACTGCAGGTTTTTCGAGAAAACCGATTTAAAAATTTTTCCAAAAACCTGCAGTAACTTTGTCACTTCTCGAAAATCTTTGGATTTTTATGACTCTAAAAATCCACCGCGATGGTCCGCATAACAGAAAAAATAATCAAACCGAAGTCTGCCAAATTACAGAAAAGGCACTGCTTTTTAAACAATAACTTTAAAAATTTATATTTCCGAAACTAACAGTAATTCGATATCGAAACTAGGGGGTCATCTAGGGTAGGCACGGGCCCAAATGGTGTAAAATTTTTAGAAAAAACAAACTGCAGGTTTTTCGAGAAAACCGATTTAAAAATTTTTCCAAAAACCTGCAGTAACTTTGTCACTTCTCGAAAATCTTTGGATTTTTATGACTCTAAAAATCCACCGCGATGGTCCGCATAACAGAAAAAATAATCAAACCGAAGTCTGCCAAATTACAGAAAAGGCACTGCTTTTTAAACAATAACTTTAAAAATTTATATTTCCGAAACTAACAGTAATTCGATATCGAAACTAGGGGGTCATCTAGGGTAGGCACGGGCCCAAATGGTGTAAAATTTTTAGAAAAAACAAACTGCAGGTTTTTCGAGAAAACCGATTTAAAAATTTTTCCAAAAACCTGCAGTAACTTTGTCACTTCTCGAAAATCTTTGGATTTTTATGACTCTAAAAATCCACCGCGATGGTCCGCATAACAGAAAAAATAATCAAACCGAAGTCTGCCAAATTACAGAAAAGGCACTGCTTTTTAAAAAATAACTTCAAAAATTTATATTTCGGAAACTAACAATAATTCGATATCGAAACTAGGGGGTCATCTAGGGTAGGCACGGGCCCAAATGGTATAAAATTTTTGGAAAAAACAAACTGCAGGTAATTCGAGAAAACCGATTTAAAAATTTTTCCAAATACCTGCAGTAACTTTGTCACTTCTCGAAAATCTTTGGATTTTTATGACTCTAAAAATCCACCGCGATGGTCCGCATAACAGAAAAAATAATCAAACCGAAGTCTGCCAAATTACAGAAAAGGCACTGCTTTTTAAACAATAACTTTAAAAATTTATATTTCCGAAACTAACAATAATTCGATATCGAAACTAGGGGGTCATCTAGGGTAGGCACGGGCCCAAATGGTATAAAATTTTTAGAAAAAACAAACTGCAGGTTTTTCGAGAAAACCGATTTAAAAATTTTTCCAAAAACCTGCAGTAACTTTGTCACTTCTCGAAAATCTTTGGATTTTTATGACTCTAAAAATCCACCGCGATGGTCCGCATAACAGAAAAAATAATCAAACCGAAGTCTGCCAAATTACAGAAAAGGAACTGCTTTTTTAACAATAACTTCAAAAAATTACATTTCCGAAACTAACAATAATTCGATATCGAAACTAGGGGGTCATCTAGGGTAGGCACGGGCCCAAATGGTATAAAATTTTTAGAAAAAACAAACTGCAGGTTTTTCGAGAAAACCGATTTAAAAATTTTTCCAAAAACCTGCAGTAACTTTGTCACTTCTCGAAAATCTTTGGATTTTTATGACTCTAAAAATCCACCGCGATGATGGTCCGCATAACAGAAAAAATAATCAAACCGAAGTCTGCCAAATTACAGAAAAGGCACTGCTTTTTAAACAATAACTTTAAAAATTTATATTTCCGAAACTAACAATAATTCGATATCGAAACTAGGGGGTCATCTAGGGTAGGCACGGGCCCAAATGGTATAAAATTTTTAGAAAAAACAAACTGCAGGTTTTTCGAGAAAACCGATTTAAAAATTTTTCCAAAAACCTGCAGTAACTTTGTCACTTCTCGAAAATCTTTGGATTTTTATGACTCTAAAAATCCACCGCGATGGTCCGCATAACAGAAAAAATAATCAAACCGAAGTCTGCCAAATTACAGAAAAGGCACTGCTTTTTAAACAATAACTTTAAAAATTTATATTTCCGAAACTAACAGTAATTCGATATCGAAACTAGGGGGTCATCTAGGGTAGGCACGGGCCCAAATGGTGTAAAATTTTTAGAAAAAACAAACTGCAGGTTTTTCGAGAAAACCGATTTAAAAATTTTTCCAAAAACCTGCAGTAACTTTGTCACTTCTCGAAAATCTTTGGATTTTTATGACTCTAAAAATCCACCGCGATGGTCCGCATAACAGAAAAAATAATCAAACCGAAGTCTGCCAAATTACAGAAAAGGCACTGCTTTTTAAACAATAACTTTAAAAATTTATATTTCCGAAACTAACAATAAGTCGATATCGAAACTAGGGGGTCATCTAGGGTAGGCACGGGCCCAAATGGTATAAAATTTTTAGAAAAAACAAACTGCAGGTTTTTCGAGAAAACCGATTTAAAAATTTTTCCAAAAACCTGCAGTAACTTTGTCACTTCTCGAAAATCTTTGGATTTTTATGACTCTAAAAATCCACCGCGATGGTCCGCATAACAGAAAAAATAATCAAACCGAAGTCTGCCAAATTACAGAAAAGGAACTGCTTTTTTAACAATAACTTCAAAAAATTACATTTCCGAAACTAACAATAATTCGATATCGAAACTAGGGGGTCATCTAGGGTAGGCACGGGCCCAAATGGTATAAAATTTTTAGAAAAAACAAACTGCAGGTTTTTCGAGAAAACCGATTTAAAAATTTTTCCAAAAACCTGCAGTAACTTTGTCACTTCTCGAAAATCTTTGGATTTTTATGACTCTAAAAATCCACCGCGATGATGGTCCGCATAACAGAAAAAATAATCAAACCGAAGTCTGCCAAATTACAGAAAAGGCACTGCTTTTTAAACAATAACTTTAAAAATTTATATTTCCGAAACTAACAATAATTCGATATCGAAACTAGGGGGTCATCTAGGGTAGGCACGGGCCCAAATGGTATAAAATTTTTAGAAAAAACAAACTGCAGGTTTTTCGAGAAAACCGATTTAAAAATTTTTCCAAAAACCTGCAGTAACTTTGTCACTTCTCGAAAATCTTTGGATTTTTATGACTCTAAAAATCCACCGCGATGATGGTCCGCATAACAGAAAAAATAATCAAACCGAAGTCTGCCAAATTACAGAAAAGGCACTGCTTTTTAAACAATAACTTTAAAAATTTATATTTCCGAAACTAACAATAATTCGATATCGAAACTAGGGGGTCATCTAGGGTAGGCACGGGCCCAAATGGTATAAAATTTTTAGAAAAAACAAACTGCAGGTTTTTCGAGAAAACCGATTTAAAAATTTTTCCAAAAACCTGCAGAACTTTGTCACTTCTCGAAAATCTTTGGATTTTTATGACTCTAAAAATCCACCGCGATGGTCCGCATAACAGAAAAAATAATCAAACCGAAGTCTGCCAAATTACAGAAAAGGCACTGCTTTTTAAACAATAACTTTAAAAATTTATATTTCCGAAACTAACAATAAGTCGATATCGAAACTAGGGGGTCATCTAGGGTAGGCACGGGCCCAAATGGTATAAAATTTTTAGAAAAAACAAACTGCAGGTTTTTCGAGAAAACCGATTTAAAAATTTTTCCAAAAACCTGCAGTAACTTTGTCACTTCTCGAAAATCTTTGGATTTTTATGACTCTAAAAATCCACCGCGATGGTCCGCATAACAGAAAAAATAATCAAACCGAAGTCTGCCAAATTACAGAAAAGGCACTGCTTTTTAAACAATAACTTTAAAAATTTATATTTCCGAAACTAACAATAATTCGATATCGAAACTAGGGGGTCATCTAGGGTAGGCACGGGCCCAAATGGTATAAAATTTTTAGAAAAAACAAACTGCAGGTTTTTCGAGAAAACCGATTTAAAAATTTTTCCAAAAACCTGCAGTAACTTTGTCACTTCTCGAAAATCTTTGGATTTTTATGACTCTAAAAATCCACCGCGATGGTCCGCATAACAGAAAAAATAATCAAACCGAAGTCTGCCAAATTACAGAAAAGGAACTGCTTTTTTAACAATAACTTCAAAAAATTACATTTCCGAAACTAACAATAATTCGATATCGAAACTAGGGGGTCATCTAGGGTAGGCACGGGCCCAAATGGTATAAAATTTTTAGAAAAAACAAACTGCAGGTTTTTCGAGAAAACCGATTTAAAAATTTTTCCAAAAACCTGCAGTAACTTTGTCACTTCTCGAAAATCTTTGGATTTTTATGACTCTAAAAATCCACCGCGATGGTCCGCATAACAGAAAAAATAATCAAACCGAAGTCTGCCAAATTACAGAAAAGGCACTGCTTTTTAAACAATAACTTTAAAAATTTATATTTCCGAAACTAACAATAAGTCGATATCGAAACTAGGGGGTCATCTAGGGTAGGCACGGGCCCAAATGGTATAAAATTTTTAGAAAAAACAAACTGCAGGTTTTTCGAGAAAACCGATTTAAAAATTTTTCCAAAAACCTGCAGTAACTTTGTCACTTCTCGAAAATCTTTGGATTTTTATGACTCTAAAAATCCACCGCGATGGTCCGCATAACAGAAAAAATAATCAAACCGAAGTCTGCCAAATTACAGAAAAGGCACTGCTTTTTAAACAATAACTTTAAAAATTTATATTTCCGAAACTAACAATAATTCGATATCGAAACTAGGGGGTCATCTAGGGTAGGCACGGGCCCAAATGGTATAAAATTTTTAGAAAAAACAAACTGCAGGTTTTTCGAGAAAACCGATTTAAAAATTTTTCCAAAAACCTGCAGTAACTTTGTCACTTCTCGAAAATCTTTGGATTTTTATGACTCTAAAAATCCACCGCGATGGTCCGCATAACAGAAAAAATAATCAAACCGAAGTCTGCCAAATTACAGAAAAGGAACTGCTTTTTTAACAATAACTTCAAAAAATTACATTTCCGAAACTAACAATAATTCGATATCGAAACTAGGGGGTCATCTAGGGTAGGCACGGGCCCAAATGGTATAAAATTTTTAGAAAAAACAAACTGCAGGTTTTTCGAGAAAACCGATTTAAAAATTTTTCCAAAAACCTGCAGTAACTTTGTCACTTCTCGAAAATCTTTGGATTTTTATGACTCTAAAAATCCACCGCGATGATGGTCCGCATAACAGAAAAAATAATCAAACCGAAGTCTGCCAAATTACAGAAAAGGCACTGCTTTTTAAACAATAACTTTAAAAATTTATATTTCCGAAACTAACAATAATTCGATATCGAAACTAGGGGGTCATCTAGGGTAGGCACGGGCCCAAATGGTATAAAATTTTTAGAAAAAACAAACTGCAGGTTTTTCGAGAAAACCGATTTAAAAATTTTTCCAAAAACCTGCAGTAACTTTGTCACTTCTCGAAAATCTTTGGATTTTTATGACTCTAAAAATCCACCGCGATGGTCCGCATAACAGAAAAAATAATCAAACCGAAGTCTGCCAAATTACAGAAAAGGCACTGCTTTTTAAACAATAACTTTAAAAATTTATATTTCCGAAACTAACAATAATTCGATATCGAAACTAGGGGGTCATCTAGGGTAGGCACGGGCCCAAATGGTATAAAATTTTTAGAAAAAACAAACTGCAGGTTTTTCGAGAAAACCGATTTAAAAATTTTTCCAAAAACCTGCAGTAACTTTGTCACTTCTCGAAAATCTTTGGATTTTTATGACTCTAAAAATCCACCGCGATGGTCCGCATAACAGAAAAAATAATCAAACCGAAGTCTGCCAAATTACAGAAAAGGCACTGCTTTTTAAACAATAACTTTAAAAATTTATATTTCCGAAACTAACAATAATTCGATATCGAAACTAGGGGGTCATCTAGGGTAGGCACGGGCCCAAATGGTATAAAATTTTTAGAAAAAACAAACTGCAGGTTTTTCGAGAAAACCGATTTAAAAATTTTTCCAAAAACCTGCAGTAACTTTGTCACTTCTCGAAAATCTTTGGATTTTTATGACTCTAAAAATCCACCGCGATGGTCCGCATAACAGAAAATATAATCAAACCGAAGTCTGCCAAATTACAGAAAAGGCACTGCTTTTTAAACAATAACTTTAAAAATTTATATTTCCGAAACTAACAATAATTCGATATCGAAACTAGGGGGTCATCTAGGGTAGGCACGGGCCCAAATGGTATAAAATTTTTAGAAAAAACAAACTGCAGGTTTTTCGAGAAAACCGATTTAAAAATTTTTCCAAAAACCTGCAGTAACTTTGTCACTTCTCGAAAATCTTTGGATTTTTATGACTCTAAAAATCCACCGCGATGGTCCGCATAACAGAAAAAATAATCAAACCGAAGTCTGCCAAATTACAGAAAAGGAACTGCTTTTTTAACAATAACTTCAAAAAATTACATTTCCGAAACTAACAATAATTCGATATCGAAACTAGGGGGTCATCTAGGGTAGGCACGGGCCCAAATGGTATAAAATTTTTAGAAAAAACAAACTGCAGGTTTTTCGAGAAAACCGATTTAAAAATTTTTCCAAAAACCTGCAGTAACTTTGTCACTTCTCGAAAATCTTTGGATTTTTATGACTCTAAAAATCCACCGCGATGATGGTCCGCATAACAGAAAAAATAATCAAACCGAAGTCTGCCAAATTACAGAAAAGGCACTGCTTTTTAAACAATAACTTTAAAAATTTATATTTCCGAAACTAACAATAATTCGATATCGAAACTAGGGGGTCATCTAGGGTAGGCACGGGCCCAAATGGTATAAAATTTTTAGAAAAAACAAACTGCAGGTTTTTCGAGAAAACCGATTTAAAAATTTTTCCAAAAACCTGCAGTAACTTTGTCACTTCTCGAAAATCTTTGGATTTTTATGACTCTAAAAATCCACCGCGATGGTCCGCATAACAGAAAAAATAATCAAACCGAAGTCTGCCAAATTACAGAAAAGGCACTGCTTTTTAAACAATAACTTTAAAAATTTATATTTCCGAAACTAACAGTAATTCGATATCGAAACTAGGGGGTCATCTAGGGTAGGCACGGGCCCAAATGGTGTAAAATTTTTAGAAAAAACAAACTGCAGGTTTTTCGAGAAAACCGATTTAAAAATTTTTCCAAAAACCTGCAGTAACTTTGTCACTTCTCGAAAATCTTTGGATTTTTATGACTCTAAAAATCCACCGCGATGGTCCGCATAACAGAAAAAATAATCAAACCGAAGTCTGCCAAATTACAGAAAAGGCACTGCTTTTTAAACAATAACTTTAAAAATTTATATTTCCGAAACTAACAATAAGTCGATATCGAAACTAGGGGGTCATCTAGGGTAGGCACGGGCCCAAATGGTATAAAATTTTTAGAAAAAACAAACTGCAGGTTTTTCGAGAAAACCGATTTAAAAATTTTTCCAAAAACCTGCAGTAACTTTGTCACTTCTCGAAAATCTTTGGATTTTTATGACTCTAAAAATCCACCGCGATGATGGTCCGCATAACAGAAAAAATAATCAAACCGAAGTCTGCCAAATTACAGAAAAGGCACTGCTTTTTAAACAATAACTTTAAAAATTTATATTTCCGAAACTAACAATAATTCGATATCGAAACTAGGGGGTCATCTAGGGTAGGCACGGGCCCAAATGGTATAAAATTTTTAGAAAAAACAAACTGCAGGTTTTTCGAGAAAACCGATTTAAAAATTTTTCCAAAAACCTGCAGAACTTTGTCACTTCTCGAAAATCTTTGGATTTTTATGACTCTAAAAATCCACCGCGATGGTCCGCATAACAGAAAAAATAATCAAACCGAAGTCTGCCAAATTACAGAAAAGGCACTGCTTTTTAAACAATAACTTTAAAAATTTATATTTCCGAAACTAACAATAAGTCGATATCGAAACTAGGGGGTCATCTAGGGTAGGCACGGGCCCAAATGGTATAAAATTTTTAGAAAAAACAAACTGCAGGTTTTTCGAGAAAACCGATTTAAAAATTTTTCCAAAAACCTGCAGTAACTTTGTCACTTCTCGAAAATCTTTGGATTTTTATGACTCTAAAAATCCACCGCGATGGTCCGCATAACAGAAAAAATAATCAAACCGAAGTCTGCCAAATTACAGAAAAGGCACTGCTTTTTAAACAATAACTTTAAAAATTTATATTTCCGAAACTAACAATAATTCGATATCGAAACTAGGGGGTCATCTAGGGTAGGCACGGGCCCAAATGGTATAAAATTTTTAGAAAAAACAAACTGCAGGTTTTTCGAGAAAACCGATTTAAAAATTTTTCCAAAAACCTGCAGTAACTTTGTCACTTCTCGAAAATCTTTGGATTTTTATGACTCTAAAAATCCACCGCGATGGTCCGCATAACAGAAAAAATAATCAAACCGAAGTCTGCCAAATTACAGAAAAGGAACTGCTTTTTTAACAATAACTTCAAAAAATTACATTTCCGAAACTAACAATAATTCGATATCGAAACTAGGGGGTCATCTAGGGTAGGCACGGGCCCAAATGGTATAAAATTTTTAGAAAAAACAAACTGCAGGTTTTTCGAGAAAACCGATTTAAAAATTTTTCCAAAAACCTGCAGTAACTTTGTCACTTCTCGAAAATCTTTGGATTTTTATGACTCTAAAAATCCACCGCGATGGTCCGCATAACAGAAAAAATAATCAAACCGAAGTCTGCCAAATTACAGAAAAGGCACTGCTTTTTAAACAATAACTTTAAAAATTTATATTTCCGAAACTAACAATAAGTCGATATCGAAACTAGGGGGTCATCTAGGGTAGGCACGGGCCCAAATGGTATAAAATTTTTAGAAAAAACAAACTGCAGGTTTTTCGAGAAAACCGATTTAAAAATTTTTCCAAAAACCTGCAGTAACTTTGTCACTTCTCGAAAATCTTTGGATTTTTATGACTCTAAAAATCCACCGCGATGGTCCGCATAACAGAAAAAATAATCAAACCGAAGTCTGCCAAATTACAGAAAAGGCACTGCTTTTTAAACAATAACTTTAAAAATTTATATTTCCGAAACTAACAATAATTCGATATCGAAACTAGGGGGTCATCTAGGGTAGGCACGGGCCCAAATGGTATAAAATTTTTAGAAAAAACAAACTGCAGGTTTTTCGAGAAAACCGATTTAAAAATTTTTCCAAAAACCTGCAGTAACTTTGTCACTTCTCGAAAATCTTTGGATTTTTATGACTCTAAAAATCCACCGCGATGGTCCGCATAACAGAAAAAATAATCAAACCGAAGTCTGCCAAATTACAGAAAAGGAACTGCTTTTTTAACAATAACTTCAAAAAATTACATTTCCGAAACTAACAATAATTCGATATCGAAACTAGGGGGTCATCTAGGGTAGGCACGGGCCCAAATGGTATAAAATTTTTAGAAAAAACAAACTGCAGGTTTTTCGAGAAAACCGATTTAAAAATTTTTCCAAAAACCTGCAGTAACTTTGTCACTTCTCGAAAATCTTTGGATTTTTATGACTCTAAAAATCCACCGCGATGATGGTCCGCATAACAGAAAAAATAATCAAACCGAAGTCTGCCAAATTACAGAAAAGGCACTGCTTTTTAAACAATAACTTTAAAAATTTATATTTCCGAAACTAACAATAATTCGATATCGAAACTAGGGGGTCATCTAGGGTAGGCACGGGCCCAAATGGTATAAAATTTGTAGAAAAAACAAACTGCAGGTTTTTCGAGAAAACCGATTTAAAAATTTTTCCAAAAACCTGCAGTAACTTTGTCACTTCTCGAAAATCTTTGGATTTTTATGACTCTAAAAATCCACCGCGATGGTCCGCATAACAGAAAAAATAATCAAACCGAAGTCTGCCAAATTACAGAAAAGGCACTGCTTTTTAAACAATAACTTTAAAAATTTATATTTCCGAAACTAACAATAATTCGATATCGAAACTAGGGGGTCATCTAGGGTAGGCACGGGCCCAAATGGTATAAAATTTTTAGAAAAAACAAACTGCAGGTTTTTCGAGAAAACCGATTTAAAAATTTTTCCAAAAACCTGCAGTAACTTTGTCACTTCTCGAAAATCTTTGGATTTTTATGACTCTAAAAATCCACCGCGATGGTCCGCATAACAGAAAAAATAATCAAACCGAAGTCTGCCAAATTACAGAAAAGGCACTGCTTTTTAAACAATAACTTTAAAAATTTATATTTCCGAAACTAACAATAATTCGATATCGAAACTAGGGGGTCATCTAGGGTAGGCACGGGCCCAAATGGTATAAAATTTTTAGAAAAAACAAACTGCAGGTTTTTCGAGAAAACCGATTTAAAAATTTTTCCAAAAACCTGCAGTAACTTTGTCACTTCTCGAAAATCTTTGGATTTTTATGACTCTAAAAATCCACCGCGATGGTCCGCATAACAGAAAAAATAATCAAACCGAAGTCTGCCAAATTACAGAAAAGGCACTGCTTTTTAAACAATAACTTTAAAAATTTATATTTCCGAAACTAACAATAATTCGATATCGAAACTAGGGGGTCATCTAGGGTAGGCACGGGCCCAAATGGTATAAAATTTTTAGAAAAAACAAACTGCAGGTTTTTCGAGAAAACCGATTTAAAAATTTTTCCAAAAACCTGCAGTAACTTTGTCACTTCTCGAAAATCTTTGGATTTTTATGACTCTAAAAATCCACCGCGATGGTCCGCATAACAGAAAAAATAATCAAACCGAAGTCTGCCAAATTACAGAAAAGGCACTGCTTTTTAAACAATAACTTTAAAAATTTATATTTCCGAAACTAACAGTAATTCGATATCGAAACTAGGGGGTCATCTAGGGTAGGCACGGGCCGAAGTGGTATAAAATTTTTAGAAAAAACAAACTGCAGGTTTTTCGAGAAAACCGATTTAAAAATTTTTCCAAAAACCTGCAGTAACTTTGTCACTTCTCGAAAATCTTTGGATTTTTATGACTCTAAAAATCCACCGCGATGGTCCGCATAACAGAAAAAATAATCAAACCGAAGTCTGCCAAATTACAGAAAAGGCACTGCTTTTTAAACAATAACTTTAAAAATTTATATTTCCGAAACTAACAATAATTCGATATCGAAACTAGGGGGTCATCTAAGGTAGGCACGGGCCCAAATGGTATAAAATTTTTAGAAAAAACAAACTGCAGTTTTTCGAGAAAACCGATTTAAAAATTTTTCCAAAAACCTGCAGTAACTTTGTCACTTCTCGAAAATCTTTGGATATTTATGACTCTAAAAATCCACCGCGATGGTCCGCATAACAGAAAAAATAATCAAACCGAAGTCTGCCAAATTACAGAAAAGGCACTGCTTTTTAAACAATAACTTTAAAAATTTATATTTCCGAAACTAACAATAAGTCGATATCGAAACTAGGGGGTCATCTAGGGTAGGCACGGGCCCAAATGGTATAAAATTTTTAGAAAAAACAAACTGCAGGTTTTTCGAGAAAACCGATTTAAAAATTTTTCCAAAAACCTGCAGTAACTTTGTCACTTCTCGAAAATCTTTGGATTTTTATGACTCTAAAAATCCACCGCGATGGTCCGCATAACAGAAAAAATAATCAAACCGAAGTCTGCCAAATTACAGAAAAGGCACTGCTTTTTAAACAATAACTTTAAAAATTTATATTTCCGAAACTAACAATAATTCGATATCGAAACTAGGGGGTCATCTAGGGTAGGCACGGGCCCAAATGGTATAAAATTTTTAGAAAAAACAAACTGCAGGTTTTTCGAGAAAACCGATTTAAAAATTTTTCCAAAAACCTGCAGTAACTTTGTCACTTCTCGAAAATCTTTGGATTTTTATGACTCTAAAAATCCACCGCGATGGTCCGCATAACAGAAAAAATAATCAAACCGAAGTCTGCCAAATTACAGAAAAGGCACTGCTTTTTAAACAATAACTTTAAAAATTTATATTTCCGAAACTAACAATAATTCGATATCGAAACTAGGGGGTCATCTAGGGTAGGCACGGGCCCAAATGGTATAAAATTTTTAGAAAAAACAAACTGCAGGTTTTTCGAGAAAACCGATTTAAAAATTTTTCCAAAAACCTGCAGTAACTTTGTCACTTCTCGAAAATCTTTGGATTTTTATGACTCTAAAAATCCACCGCGATGGTCCGCATAACAGAAAAAATAATCAAACCGAAGTCTGCCAAATTACAGAAAAGGCACTGCTTTTTAAACAATAACTTTAAAAATTTATATTTCCGAAACTAACAGTAATTCGATATCGAAACTAGGGGGTCATCTAGGGTAGGCACGGGCCCAAATGGTGTAAAATTTTTAGAAAAAACAAACTGCAGGTTTTTCGAGAAAACCGATTTAAAAATTTTTCCAAAAACCTGCAGTAACTTTGTCACTTCTCGAAAATCTTTGGATTTTTATGACTCTAAAAATCCACTGCGATGGTCCGCATAACAGAAAAAATAATCAAACCGAAGTCTGCCAAATTACAGAAAAGGCACTGCTTTTTAAAAAATAACTTCAAAAATTTATATTTCCGAAACTAACAATAATTCGATATCGAAACTAGGGGGTCATCTAGGGTAGGCACGGGCCCAAATGGTATAAAATTTTTGGAAAAAACAAACTGCAGGTAATTCGAGAAAACCGATTTAAAAATTTTTCCAAATACCTGCAGTAACTTTGTCACTTCTCGAAAATCTTTGGATTTTTATGACTCTAAAAATCCACCGCGATGGTCCGCATAACAGAAAAAATAATCAAACCGAAGTCTGCCAAATTACAGAAAAGGCACTGCTTTTTAAACAATAACTTTAAAAATTTATATTTCCGAAACTAACAATAATTCGATATCGAAACTAGGGGGTCATCTAGGGTAGGCACGGGCCCAAATGGTATAAAATTTTTAGAAAAAACAAACTGCAGGTTTTTCGAGAAAACCGATTTAAAAATTTTTCCAAAAACCTGCAGTAACTTTGTCACTTCTCGAAAATCTTTGGATTTTTATGACTCTAAAAATCCACCGCGATGGTCCGCATAACAGAAAAAATAATCAAACCGAAGTCTGCCAAATTACAGAAAAGGAACTGCTTTTTTAACAATAACTTCAAAAAATTACATTTCCGAAACTAACAATAATTCGATATCGAAACTAGGGGGTCATCTAGGGTAGGCACGGGCCCAAATGGTATAAAATTTTTAGAAAAAACAAACTGCAGGTTTTTCGAGAAAACCGATTTAAAAATTTTTCCAAAAACCTGCAGTAACTTTGTCACTTCTCGAAAATCTTTGGATTTTTATGACTCTAAAAATCCACCGCGATGGTCCGCATAACAGAAAAAATAATCAAACCGAAGTCTGCCAAATTACAGAAAAGGCACTGCTTTTTAAACAATAACTTTAAAAATTTATATTTCCGAAACTAACAATAATTCGATATCGAAACTAGGGGGTCATCTAGGGTAGGCACGGGCCCAAATGGTATAAAATTTTTAGAAAAAACAAACTGCAGGTTTTTCGAGAAAACCGATTTAAAAATTTGTCCAAAAACCTGCAGTAACTTTGTCACTTCTCGAAAATCTTTGGATTTTTATGACTCTAAAAATCCACCGCGATGGTCCGCATAACAGAAAAAATAATCAAACCGAAGTCTGCCAAATTACAGAAAAGGCACTGCTTTTTAAACAATAACTTTAAAAATTTATATTTCCGAAACTAACAATAATTCGATATCGAAACTAGGGGGTCATCTAGGGTAGGCACGGGCCCAAATGGTATAAAATTTTTAGAAAAAACAAACTGCAGGTTTTTCGAGAAAACCGATTTAAAAATTTTTCCAAAAACCTGCAGTAACTTTGTCACTTCTCGAAAATCTTTGGATTTTTATGACTCTAAAAATCCACCGCGATGGTCCGCATAACAGAAAAAATAATCAAACCGAAGTCTGCCAAATTACAGAAAAGGCACTGCTTTTTAAACAATAACTTTAAAAATTTATATTTCCGAAACTAACAATAATTCGATATCGAAACTAGGGGGTCATCTAGGGTAGGCACGGGCCCAAATGGTATAAAATTTTTAGAAAAAACAAACTGCAGGTTTTTCGAGAAAACCGATTTAAAAATTTTTCCAAAAACCTGCAGTAACTTTGTCACTTCTCGAAAATCTTTGGATTTTTATGACTCTAAAAATCCACCGCGATGGTCCGCATAACAGAAAAAATAATCAAACCGAAGTCTGCCAAATTACAGAAAAGGCACTGCTTTTTAAACAATAACTTTAAAAATTTATATTTCCGAAACTAACAATAATTCGATATCGAAACTAGGGGGTCATCTAGGGTAGGCACGGGCCCAAATGGTATAAAATTTTTAGAAGAAACAAACTGCAGGTTTTTCGAGAAAACCGATTTAAAAATTTTTCCAAAAACCTGCAGTAACTTTGTCACTTCTCGAAAATCTTTGGATTTTTATGACTCTAAAAATCCACCGCGATGGTCCGCATAACAGAAAAAATAATCAAACCGAAGTCTGCCAAATTACAGAAAAGGCACTGCTTTTTAAACAATAACTTTAAAAATTTATATTTCCGAAACTAACAATAATTCGATATCGAAACTAGGGGGTCATCTAGGGTAGGCACGGGCCCAAATGGTATAAAATTTTTAGAAAAAACAAACTGCAGGTTTTTCGAGAAAACCGATTTAAAATTTTTTCCAAAAATCTGCAGTAACTTTGTCACTTCTCGAAAATCTTTGGATTTTTATGACTCTAAAAATCCACCGCGATGGTCCGCATAACAGAAAAAATAATCAAACCGAAGTCTGCCAAATTACAGAAAAGGCACTGCTTTTTAAACAATAACTTTAATAATTTTTATTTCCGAAACTAACAATAATTCGATATCGAAACTAGGGGGTCATCTAGGGTAGGCACGGGCCCAAATGGTATAAAATTTTTAGAAAAAACAAACTGCAGGTTTTTCGAGAAAACCGATTTAAAATTTTTTCCAAAAACCTGCAGTAACTTTGTCACTTGTCGAAAATCTTTGGATTTTTATGACTCTAAAAATCCACCGCGATGGTCCGCATAACAGAAAAAATAATCAAACCGAAGTCTGCCAAATTACAGAAAAGGCACTGCTTTTTAAAAAATAACTTCAAAAATTTATATTTCCGAAACTAACAATAATTCGATATCGAAACTAGGGGGTCATCTAGGGTAGGCACGGGCCCAAATGGTATAAAATTTTTAGAAAAAACAAACTGCAGGTTTTTCGAGAAAACCGATTTAAAATTTTTTCCAAAAACCTGCAGTAACTTTGTCACTTCTCGAAAATCTTTGGATTTTTATGACTCTAAAAATCCACCGCGATGGTCCGCATAACAGAAAAAATAATCAAACCGAAGTCTGCCAAATTACAGAAAAGGCACTGCTTTTTAAACAATAACTTTAAAAATTTATATTTCCGAAACTAACAGTAATTCGATATCGAAACTAGGGGGTCATCTAGGGTAGGCACGGGCCCAAATGGTGTAAAATTTTTAGAAAAAACAAACTGCAGGTTTTTCGAGAAAACCGATTTAAAAATTTTTCCAAAAACCTGCAGTAACTTTGTCACTTCTCGAAAATCTTTGGATTTTTATGACTCTAAAAATCCACCGCGATGGTCCGCATAACAGAAAAAATAATCAAACCGAAGTCTGCCAAATTACAGAAAAGGCACTGCTTTTTAAACAATAACTTTAAAAATTTATATTTCCGAAACTAACAATAATTCGATATCGAAACTAGGGGGTCATCTAGGGTAGGCACGGGCCCAAATGGTGTAAAATTTTTAGAAAAAACAAACTGCAGGTTTTTCGAGAAAACCGATTTAAAATTTTTTCCAAAAACCTGCAGTAACTTTGTCACTTCTCGAAAATCTTCGGATTTTTATGACTCTAAAAATCCACCGCGATGGTCCGCATAACAGAAAAAATAATCAAACCGAAGTCTGCCAAATTACAGAAAAGGCACTGCTTTTTAAACAATAACTTTAAAAATTTATATTTCCGAAACTAACAATAATTCGATATCGAAACTAGGGGGTCATCTAGGGTAGGCACGGGCCCAAATGGTATAAAATTTTTAGAAAAAACAAACTGCAGGTTTTTCGAGAAAACCGATTTAAAAATTTTTCCAAAAACCTGCAGTAACTTTGTCACTTCTCGAAAATCTTTGGATTTTTATGACTCTAAAAATCCACCGCGATGGTCCGCATAACAGAAAAAATAATCAAACCGAAGTCTGCCAAATTACAGAAAAGGCACTGCTTTTTAAACAATAACTTTAAAAATTTATATTTCCGAAACTAACAATAATTCGATATCGAAACTAGGGGGTCATCTAGGGTAGGCACGGGCCCAAATGGTATAAAATTTTTAGAAAAAACAAACTGCAGGTTTTTCGAGAAAACCGATTTAAAAATTTTTCCAAAAACCTGCAGTAACTTTGTCACTTCTCGAAAATCTTTGGATTTTTATGACTCTAAAAATCCACCGCGATGGTCCGCATAACAGAAAAAATAATCAAACCGAAGTCTGCCAAATTACAGAAAAGGCACTGCTTTTTAAACAATAACTTTAAAAATTTATATTTCCGAAACTAACAGTAATTCGATATCGAAACTAGGGGGTCATCTAGGGTAGGCACGGGCCCAAATGGTGTAAAATTTTTAGAAAAAACAAACTGCAGGTTTTTCGAGAAAACCGATTTAAAAATTTTTCCAAAAACCTGCAGTAACTTTGTCACTTCTCGAAAATCTTTGGATTTTTATGACTCTAAAAATCCACCGCGATGGTCCGCATAACAGAAAAAATAATCAAACCGAAGTCTGCCAAATTACAGAAAAGGCACTGCTTTGTAAACAATAACTTTAAAAATTTATTTTTCCGAAACTAACAATAATTCGATATCGAAACTAGGGGGTCATCTAGGGTAGGCACGGGCCCAAATGGTATAAAATTTTTGGAAAAAACAAACTGCAGGTAATTCGAGAAAACCGATTTAAAAATTTTTCCAAATACCTGCAGTAACTTTGTCACTTCTCGAAAATCTTTGGATTTTTATGACTCTAAAAATCCACCGCGATGGTCCGCATAACAGAAAAAATAATCAAACCGAAGTCTGCCAAATTACAGAAAAGGCACTGCTTTTTAAACAATAACTTTAAAAATTTATATTTCCGAAACTAACAATAATTCGATATCGAAACTAGGGGGTCATCTAGGGTAGGCACGGGCCCAAATGGTATAAAAATTTTAGAAAAAACAAACTGCAGGTTTTTCGAGAAAACCGATTTAAAATTTTTTCCAAAAACCTGCAGTAACTTTGTCACTTCTCGAAAATCTTTGGATTTTTAAAGACATAAAAACCAGTACAATGGTCCGCGTAAGAGAAAAAATAATCAACCCTAAAGCTACAAAATTACCGAATTGGATGCGATTTTTGCCCATTACTAGCCGGTTGTCCCACAAGGTGAAAGTTTGAAGGAGGTTTAAAATCGTTAAAAATATCTACCACCTTAAAGTTTTCTCACAGAAGACTGCCATTCTGAAAATCTCTAACGTGGAACATTTATGTTCTAAGATGTCGAAGTAAACCTGTCTAATACTTTAAAAGTACAGATTATCACGAATTTAAGCTGTAATTGAACATTGGTAAAATATTTACCAAAAGTGTCATCTTGCACCAACCAAAAATTTTCATATGAAAATACGGAGTGCCGTAAAATCACCCAATAAAATATCAATATTAATTGAATAACATTCCTATCACAAAGAAATTACTATGAAATCAATCGAACTGAAAAAGAGATCACAAAAGAAATTCTAAAATTAAAATACCGGTGTAAATTTGATTTATTTGTTATACCAATTATTGAAAATTGCAAAATAAAGAAGGTAAACATCATTTACGTCTTACAAAAAATACGTCCTGATAAGCTTTTGAATAAGCGGATGTACATGTGTCGTAAATTTAAACAAAAACTATTGAACACATGGAAGTTACGATTTAAAACGAAAGGTAGTAATTTCAAATTATATTAATTATTTTTCAGTACAAAATTATCAAAAAATTGCTATGAAACCTGGTGTACATTATTTTAATTTTCAATAAATGGTCTCCGGAACCTGTTGATAAATAATGACATTTCCTAATACTGCCATCTGGGGTATTGCTAAACCACATTCTCGTTATAAGTATTTCAATTTTAAAATCTTCTTCGGGAGCAAGTTTACTGTTTACTACAAAGTTTACTATGGTGTGATCAAATTATTATATTGAAATTCAAGGTTTTATAAAAGTTATCACAATTCAAAATAAACGATTATTCAAAAATACACAGCAACAATGACGTTTCCTATGAGTCAGTAAACAGGAATGAAAATGAAAGTGAATTCGCATAGCAATATTAAACTAATGAACTAAAATATCATAAAAATTTTAAAAGTTTTCCTACATTGAAACCTAATATAAGTTTCTTTTTACATGGGGGTCACAAAATTCAAAACTATAATAAAAATAAATTCAAATTGAAGAAAGTTACTAATCTTACATTTATATAAATACTTAATTGTTAAAAAGGAAACGTTCTGATTTTACTTTCTTTGAAAAATGTCTTTAAAAAATAACCGCATTAAGCCATCCGTGGTCCTTTAACGCTTGCTTGACTATAGGTATTCGATGTACATTTTACTATTCATGGTGGATAAAAAAAAAGGCTAAGGGCCAACTTTATAATGAATTTTAAAGGAAGCGCTAATTTTAAACAGCTTTTAAAGCCAAATTGATTATATTGATTGATATATTATGTCTTAAAATCGGTTTTAAATTTAACGCTTCCTTTAAAAATAATTATAAACGTCGCGTCGGTATGATTTCACGCAAGTCGTAATATTAATTTCTAATTTATTCAAAAGCTTTAACAAATTTGAATAAATTGGCTGGAAAGTAAAAACAAGCAAAAGTAACCAATATAAATTTCTGACGTTTTCATATTTGACACGCTGCGGTTTAAAATTAACTTGACTTATCGTTTCATTTAAAACATTAAAAATGATGTACTTAGCGACTTTTGCCAATCAGAACAATAACTAAATAAAATTTAAAATGTAAATACCTCTTATTTTCAAATGCAGCACCTCTAGAATGACTGCTTCACATCCAGACATATCGGTAAATTTTGAAACTGTCTTTATCCATTTTTCACTCACACACTACCACTTGATTTGTTAGAATGTCTAGAACAAATTACAAATTTAAAATCACCAATAATTTCGTAAAAGTTCATAATTTTTGAAATTAAAAACGCGAAAGTAAGTAAACCGCCCGACCGATTTGAATGACACATTCGCACGTCATTTAAATTACATAAAGTCATTTTAAAATCTAAATGACGTGTGGCGACATCTAACGTTATATATCGGAAATATCCAAGTAGCTTACCATACTTTCTAGATTTCGTGTCCAAGGCAAAATATTGAACCAAAATTCGCGTTTTACAAAATGTGAAGCGCCACGTAGTGTCCTTAGCGGTAACTAGCATAAGCGGTATTCGGCGTTTTTTCGCTTTGAGTGTGTACTAAGTTTTTAGTGTTTTTTTTAAGCAATATGGATTAACTCCTGAAAAGTAAATGTAGTAGTATGAAATAAAGTGTTTACGGGTGTCATAGCAAGTCTGGTCATTGAATAAATTATGAATTAAGTGTATTTCAGTCTTTTTTAAGTGTTTCTATATATAATTACCATTAACTATCATTTAAATTACAAAATTAACTAATGTAAACCAAATTGATTTAAAAAACAAGATTTCCAATGTAAATAACGCAAACTACAATATTTATGTAGCTTTATAATAGCCGTTAATACTGCATAAGTCGGACATATTGTTTTAGTAGAGCGCCACCTATCGGTAGTGTAAAATGCGAATAATAAAATACAGAAATTTTGAAATGCATGCAAATTACAAGTAGTCATTTGTCTGTAGATATCAAAAATTAAATGTCAGAAACCTATATTCTATCCGGCCCTTGCTCTGTAGTCGTTGCATCGAAACCAATCCAACCATTACTTTTGAATTTTGCTTCGGATTGATCTTGTATTTTTCCATCCTTCCCATGTGTATTCAAAACCCTTGAATATAAAGGTCACATGAGAAGTTACAAAATGTTGTAGTTTAAATAGATTGCTTATGACGTGGGAAAGAATTTGTGATACAAACATAGAATCCAAATAGCTGCAACATGCGTAAGTAATGTAGAAATAATACAACTTTAAAAACACGCATTACCCCATTCTCCACAGAATTTGTTCCGTCTATCGTCACAAATTTCTCTTTTGCACCGAGAGATCTTGCTTAACATGGAATATATTTCCACTTGAACAATTTTTTCTTTTTTCTATGTTTAAAATACGCTGATACCATGGTAAACCTTAAACCAATTTTTAATTAACCGAAAATTGCAGATTGCCGTAATCAAAAATTTAGAAGTTTAAAGAGTAAAATTTGTTAAACCTACGTTGGCAATCTTCCGTTATTTGTGATCACTTTTTCTTATTTATGGTGAACACGTACTTTTCAGCTTTTCAGTCGGTTAAATACAAATAAGTTCCAAACTGCAGTTAGCAAAAATGTGAGGTTGTAACAACGATTTTGTTGTCATTAATGCATAGGCGTACATTATTTCTTTACCTTAGATAAAAAGTAATTTAATTACACGAATCTACCGAAAAATTCAACAGCCTTGTATTCTTTTAAAAGCTTAAACCTGGCCCTTGGACCCTGTCTACATTTGTTACAATAATTGGAAAATCGCAAATATTCAAATTTTGAGACCTCACAGTATTGCAGTCTATTGGACGATAAAAGATGTGTAGAGGGTGCGCCAGAAAAAGTGTACCAGCGAAAAACTTTTTTATTCGTTGCAACTCTTTTAGAGAGGATTCTTGACTAATCATTCGGTTTATCTATTGCTATTTTGATTTTACTTTGTGTGGAGAGCACCATTCAATTTTTACGTAGGAGAAGACAAGTTCTTGTCACCGTCTGTGATGGATTACAATATAAATTAAATATTGAACGATTTGATAAAGCTCCAGTTGTTTTGTATAATGGAGCAAGTGTTTTTTTTTAATTACAAAAAATTAACAATAACAAAAATTTATTTTATTAAAATCTTACTGGAATAGCTTGAAAGAGTTCGGTCTATAAATATAAATTCTTTTCCACACTTGAATATGGAAAAATCGTTTTTGTTTACACAAAAAATTCAGTTTTTGAGTTTTGGATTTAAAAATTTGTTTTTGAATGTTTAGCATTGTTTTAGCATTAAAATTTGGACTTTCAAAATGTTACCTTTGTTAAAATGGTTGCCTAAGCTGAAAAGCAATATAACTGCCATTTCTGATGATGAAAAATGTCGCGTCAAGTTCACGATTTTGAAATTTTTTCAGGTAGAAATAATTATATTTTGCTTGAAATTATATCAAATGTAGGGAATTTTATAAAATGAAGAAATTGGTATAGGCATATTATTTTTATTTGAATATAAAAAAAATTATTTTAATTTTGATATCGAAATATTTTTGATAACAAAAATTATTTTTTGGTAAAGTACAAAATAGATAGAAGCAGTGGCGGATTTCCGAACAGGCGCAAGAGGCGAGCGCCTAGGCCTCATAAATCCAGGGGGTCTCAAAATTCAGCTCAGTAATACAAATATTTAGAGTAGTCCCCAAAATAAAATTACTAACTTAAGACTAGCGTAGATGCTGAACCTGAAAGAGAATTAGTTTGATTAGGTATATCATTAGCAAGCAACTAAACTACCGCGAACGAATAAAAGCAATTAAAAAAAATATAAGCAACTAAACTACCGCGAACGAATAAAAGCAATAAAAAAAAAATAAGCAAATATCAAAACTAGCGTGCAATTGAATTTAATGTTGCCGTCGTTCGTCCACGACGACAACTGCAAAAAAAACTTAAGACTAACGTGCGATTGGACTGCAACCTGAAAAATTAATAGAGATACACGATAATTAGTGGGTTTATATGTATTTCATTTGCCTAATCGACTAGCCTAAAATTAATATTCAATTTACAAGTGTTAAGATAATACTGGGCTAATAAATGCCTATTACATTGGCTAAGTGGACCAAGTTATTCCACATAATTCTTCAAAAATAAATGATGAAACTGCATTAAAGCATTATTCTCTTCGGTTCTTCTGTTTGTTTAACATAATTGAGTCTCGACATTCGAGATACCCTAACGATTTTCTAATCAAATGATCAGATTGACACATATAGCTTAAATCTACGTAGGAATAATTATAAGTGTTTATCCGTTTCTCTTCACCACAGCATCCAAATTCATGGGACTTTACAGTTGCTTCAATAAACTTGTTCACCCACACTTGAATCGTTGAAAAAAAACATGATGATAGAATAATAATTATCCTGATGCGTGGTCTTAGGTGAAAAACTGCCCCGCTGACCCTTCGCCCCCTTAAGTAATATTTATAAAATATAATTGTATTCAGAAGACTTGTTAACTTCAAACGATGTTTGCCATTTGGCAATAAGTTATAAATTAATAACAACAATTATCACGACTACTACAATTAAGTAGAAACATAAGCAACTATCTAAATATTATTAAAAACAATCGTCTAATTATTGAACTGTGAACTGATGGCTTGGCCACCAACTCATCTACATGAATTAAAAACTAACTTAAGACTAGCGTAGATGCTGAACCTGAAAGAGAATTAGTTTGATTAGGTATATCATTAGCAAGCAACTAAACTACCGCGAACGAATAAAAGCAATTTAAAAAAATATAAGCAACTATCAAAATATCAAGAAAAGCGTTAAATTGAACGGTAAGCATTTGGCTTGGCTTATCGCTTTGCCCGAGTGTGCAGGGCCGGTTTTACAATTGCAAGAAGAAGATGGGCAAAGCTCGGTTCCTACACCTCGGGAATTTTATTTTGGAATTCTGTTATTTATAAAATAAGACTACGAAAATTTGTACGGAAACTAGTGTCTATTGCGCAAGACTGAGAAGTGTCATCTAGCAACGCTAGATGACAAAACCAAACTGTCAAAATTAGCTGGTGTATTGTTAACATTTCTGTTGTCTTAAGAAGAGTTTGATTGGTTTGATTATCATTGCCTTTTTAGTATTTTAAAATCAATTGTAATTATTAATTTATACAATACAAATAACATAATGTTTGTATAAACACGTGTTTTATCTTTTTTTAGGTAGTTTTAGATTAGATAGCTGCTTTTGACAGTTTGGTTTTAAACACCGTTTTTATAATTTACATTTCCAAAAAATGAGATGAGAAAGGCTTATTTAGTTGAAAAATATCAAAATTCCGGAATATTGGTCTCCAACTCAATCGGCATGCTTGTGTTCAAAACATTTTAGTGACCATGCTACGCCCCTGGCAATTATATCAAACAGCCGCCATAGCTAAGTTTCAAGCATGTTTTTGTTGAATATAGAGCACCGAGATGGCACTGCAATTTTAACGTCTAAAATTTCAATTTTCCTAACATAAACTAAATATACTATAGAAATTTTATAGAAAGATATAGAACTGTAGAAAATTTATTAGCATAAACTGAATACGGTGTGTGACTTTCATAATGATTTTGATTGCTCAATCTGTAAAGCAAGTGACTTGTATTGAATGTTATATAATGAAATTGGTAATACTCTTGATATATTTTTCGTTTAACCCTTAAATAATATTGTTGTAGATTACTAAGTTGGAGATTCCATTAGTGACCATAAATCGATCTTATTGATCATATAGGAAATCCCATTCATAATGATACAAAGAAAATGTGAATTTATAATAATATAATATGCAAGTACTAACTGATCGCATGGACAAACAATTTTGTAAATGGACAAACTCGATAGGAATACTGACGGGGGCTCGGTTGCGATTAACACTTATTATAATTCAAGAGTTCGCACGTAATCTTAAAAGAAAGTGTAGAAAGATTTACCAAAAACGTAAAGTAAACGAATATGAGCTTTTTCAATTTAAAAAACTTATATGTTTAAGGATATCAGGATAGTGGATCGCCAATGAAAACTAATTACTTGTTTGTCGACGTTTCGGTTTTTTATAGAAACATATTCATGACTTACAAATAGTGATGGAGGATGTTTTCAGCGAAAAATACACAAGGGAAGCAACGTTGTCCTTCAGGTGGATCGTTAACCAAGTCAATATTATAAAAATCATCAAAAGGTTGTAAAAACATAAAAATTACAAATTTAAACAGTAACAAAACAACAACCATGTCAAAATTAAAAAACAACCAAACCAACCAAAAAAAACAATTTTGACATGGTTGTTGTTTTGTTACTGTTTAAATTTGTAATTTTTATGTTTTTACAACCTTCTGATGATTTTTATAATATTGACTTGGTTAACGATCCACCTGATGGACAACGTTGCTTCCCTTGTGTATTTTTCGCTGAAAACATCCTCCATCACTATTTGTAAGTCATGAATATGGTTCTATAAAAAACCGAAACGTCGACAAACAAGTAATTAGTTTTCATTGGCGATCCACTATCCTGATATCCTTAAACATATTGTTAGCCGTTGGACGACAATTTTACACTTGTTAAAAAACTTAATTGTGTTAAATAAATTTTTTTAGGTTTTATTCAAACTTCAATTCCTAGAAGCGTAACTGCAGTGTACCTTCGAAAGGCTAACCTATTAATTTTTAATTTCACTAAAAGCCATTTGAAGATGATGACCTATCGTGAACCACAGTATCATTTAAATTTAATAAGAGAATAATAGCTAGTAAACTCAACAAGCTAAAGCGAAGCACGACAAATGGTGTGAAGTGATATTTCTAGTGGTATCGATGCAGATTTTCAGAGGTGCGGTATTAAAATATATTATTTCAAATAAGTATTAACAACAATGTTGTACCGAGTGATTAAAAAAATGCTATAATTGTCCCACTGTATAAATTTGGCAGCAAAAGTAATTCTGTTAACTGCTGTCACTTACTCGTGTCCGGAATTTTGTGCAACAGCATTTGTTCGACAAGCACTTAAATCGACAGCATTTGTGCGACATAAAATTTTGTTCAATATGGAATTTTAATCGAGATGCATTTGATTTGTTCGACTCAACATTAATGCAAATAAACATTTGTTCTACGTGGAATTTTATACCTCCGTGAAGTTGGCCTCCCATCTATAAAATTTTGATATAAAAAAATATGAAATCGTTAGGTCTTGAATGGTCACTAGGTAACGTTAGGTCACTTCTAGTTTTTTCAATAAAAATTACTTAATTTTTTGAAAATTCTCTTAGTAAGTTGGCATCCCCATTACACGTTTTCGATAAAATAAAAGTAGAATCCGATAGGAAATCGACTACTGAGGATTGGTCACGTATAATTATCGTTAGGTCGTCATTAATTTGCTTGCAATAAATAAATTAAAGTTCAAATTCCCTATTGCGCTTGCACATAACCCAAATATACTTATTCAATTTTTCTAAAATTTTCTTGGTAAATTAGCATTTCATTTATACGTTTTCTATGAAATTAAAATAGAAATCGACTGCTAAGGATTGGTCACATTATTTATCGTTAGGTCGACATTAATTTATTTGCAATAAATGAATTAAAGTTCGAATTTTTATTTAAAGTTGGTGTCGGGGTGCGTTCTTGCTTGCACTTTTGTGCATAAAGATCGGTTCAAAAGCTGACAAAAACGTCGTAAACTCGGAACTCTAACGCAGCCACAGAGCTTTATCAAATCTGTGACGTTCGGAATCGGAATCGTGAATTGACATTATGGAATACCGGGCTGAGCCCACACTTCCTTAAAATGACCGGCGAAGATCGCCTAGATATAGCATCGGGTTGAGGAATTAGCACACAACCGTCCGCCGGGGGATCTGCCGACTTTAGATACGATTAGAGCCGTATCAAGACTGTCGACAGATTGAGATGTGATGGGGGTACGTGATCCCCATCGCGAAAGTCGCTGACAATGCGAATCGTGGCATGCGGAATGGGTCCAAAAACATGGCGGGACCCAGCGGCAGAAGATTTAAATTTGCCTAAGAAGATGAAAAACTAGCCGTAACTTTATCGTTCGACTTCAGAGGCGCGAGGCTGGTAAGGGCGAGGCGAGGTCCAGTCCGTTGTCGAAGGAGAATCAATCGCTTCGAGAAAAAGGCTTTCACGCCGGGCGCGCCACGTGGCGCGTCCATCTTCCCGCTTCCTGGGTCATTGGGGGGGGGGGGGCTGAAGTCGACACCGATTAGAGCCGTTGCCGACTCTTCGGCGCCCCCCTCTTTGGCCTTAAAGGAATACCTGAGTCACGTGCTCGAGTATGGCTTTGCAGTCAGGGGAATGGGGTTACCATTACCTGGTCTGTGGCTTGTAAACATGCGTTTAGAACTTTAATTCATTTATTGCAAACAAATGACGATCTAACGATAAATATATGTGACCAATCCTTAGCAGTCGATTTCCTATCGGTTTCTATTTTAATTTCATAGAAAACGTGTAAATGAAATGCTAATTTACCAAGAAAATTTTCCAAAAATTGAATAAGAATATTTGGGTTATGCGCAAGCGCAATAGGGAATTTAATAAAGGGTCAGTCTGAGCTGATAATCAAACGGTTCAGAAAGAATAACAAATAAGGACAGCACAAAACAAGAAATTATTTTTATTAATTAACTGTAATATTATAAGTCATCACCACTTTTTTTTTACAAGTCACCACTTTTTTTTTACAAGTCACCACTTTTTTTTTACAAGTCACCACTTTTCCAAAAGTTCTTTGTTCCCGTAGATTTGATAAAAATTCATTTAGACAAAATTTACGAAGGGTACATTATTCCGGCTCATGCGCAAAATATATTCCATTACTTTGAAGAAGTTTTTCAATACAGATATGGAATTGCTATGAATCAGTGGTACAGGGCTTACCAAAAACAAATAATTCAATCTAGGGCTGGCATCGTGGTTTCAAATATCAGATTTTGGCCAAGCATCCTAACATAATATGGAAGTTTGTGACTGCTATAAAACTTGAGCAAAGTTTAAATGAGCTACGAATTGAACAGTACATTAGTGGTCAAAATCCACCTTGTACAAAAAAAATATAAAGATAGTGGCAAGAGACTTATTCGCATTGTAAGCAATTTTTAACCGAACGAAAGCAAAACTCAGTATTTCCAAGGAGTAGCTCAAAATATAGCATTTTAAATTTCAAGCTATATTATGTTAGATACTCGTAAGAACTCCAAATAAAAACTATGGTTTATAAATAAAATACAGTACAGGGTGGGCCAATTTCGATAGTTCTTATGGGAAACTCGGTAACTATAAGAGATATGAAAAAACGGATGGCGCATCGTCAATCTCTTTTTTCAAGAAAAGCTCAACGGTCAAAACCAGAATTTGCTATCTTTTTTTGTTTTCGAGTTATCGACTTTTCGATAAATGTCGATATCTCGGTTGTTTTTCAAGTTATCAAAAAAATGTTAACACTTTCTTTGGGCACTTTTTTAACATCAATAAAATGGGCTAAAGAGATGGTAATTTAATTATCTATCTCAGTTGCAGAGTTATAACATAAACTTGTGTTTTTTTAAATGGAAACCATAGTTGAAAATGAAATTTATAATAGCGTTTTTTATCCTCTTTTCAACGATATATAACATGATATATTGTCATGTTTCAATTAACAGACCCCGTAATTAAGATTCTACATTATAACACAAATAAAGTTTAAACCTTTTTTTTTAATTAAATTTTGCTTTGGAAGCTCAGGATTACTTTTGATTGATTTTTATGATAATAATTTGTTTGGTTTCACATATTGTTTGAGTTTTATTAATAACGGAAGGCACGGTTAATAGTTTGTTTTGCAATTTTTTTTCAGAATTTTAAAATTTAAAGGATGTTTTTGGTCCACGATCTTTGAATGAAAAGATAAACGCCAAATTTATCAAAGCGCCATGGCTTTATTAGTTTTGTTAAAATTTTAATAACAAGTATTTTTAAACAATAAAAGTGGATACGTGTGATAATTTAAATAAGTGCGTCGACTCAACCAAAGTTTTCCACCACTTAACAATTCTGATGTGGTATTTGCTGGATAATGGAGGGAGAATGGTTTTTAAAAATAACTCATTCTGGGCAAGGCCGTTGTTTCGAGAAGTTCGAAATTAAAAGCCCAGAGTCACAAGTTTTAAATAATAATTAAGATAAAGTTAATATTGATAAATAAAATTAAAAATTTAAATTAGATAGATAAATTCTATGATTATAATTACTTACCTGAGAGTAAGAGTGTTTTTTTTTGTGAAATTGATAAGCAGAAGAAGAATTAAATTTATTCACCACGACAGGTGAAAACACAAAAGAAAATTAAGAAACCTAGCAACAAAATGAACAAGCAATAATAAAATTTTAAGAAGACTTCAACGAATAGGGTGAGAACAATTTTAAAAGCGCAAAACAATTAATTTTACGACCAGTGACCACGATAAAATTGATTATTTGATTATTGTATTTTTGCCATCTAATTTGAAAATTAAGCTAGAAAGTTGAAAAATTTACTTATAAATGCGTTTAATTTCCAAAATTGGTAACCTTTGTTTTATTTGGCAAACCGATGTTATGCGGTTTTAGATCAAAAACATCACAATTTTTACATCAATTTATAAACAACAACTTGATCAAACTGTGCCTTCTTTTGTAACATTTAAAATTTAGTATTCTGTGTGATTAAAATTACATTTGACATTTATAACTTGCTTAATTTTTTCATCATAAAATTTATCTTAAGGATCGCAAGCTTTATTTACAGAGATGGGTGTTCCAAAAGTAACAATTTAAGTTTTCTTTGTATAAGTTTAGCTTTTACACTTTTGAGCATCGCAATATAACAACAACAAAGATATTATAACATTAACATTATAGTAGAAGATCGAAAAAATGACATTTTTAGTAAAAAAACAATCGAAATTTTAAATTCTAACAAAAATTAAAGTAAAGATCAAACCGTAGCCTAATTGTTTTTAATACACGATTTGGTTAAAACAAAACGCTACACAATAATTAAACCATTAGGTATTGACATTTAAAACATTTACACCAATTGTTTTTCAGTAAGCGAATATTTGCTTAGTTGCTGTCATTAAATTTTTAAACCTTAGTAACTATAATATTTTATTTTAATTTTTTAAATTTCAATAATGGTTTGGTAGTGTGTTGTTTTAACCAAATTATGTATTAAAAACAGTAACCTACGGTTTGATCTTTACTTTAATTTTTGTTAGAATTTAAAATCTTGATTGTTTTTTAATAAAAATGTTATTTTTTCGATCTTCTACTATAATGTTATAATATTTTTGTTGTTGTTATATATCATGTTCTGTATCGTTGAAAAGAGGATAAAAAACGCTATTTAAAAATATCATTTTCTTCTATGGTTTCCATTTAAAAAAACACAAGTTTATGTTATAACTTTAAAATCATTAAAATTTAAAATCTCTTTAGCCCATTTTATTGATGTTAAAAAAGTGCCCAAAGAAAGTGTTAACATTTTTTTGATAACTTGAAAAACAACCGAGATATCGACATTTATCGAAAATTCGAACTTTTGGCTATAACTCGATAACAAAAAAAGATAGCAAATTCTGGTTTTAACCGTTGAGCTTTTCTCAAAAAAAGAGAAGGAGGATGCGCCATTCATTTTTTCATATCTCTAATAGAAACCTGGCCTCATTCGGATTACAGAGAAGTTCAGTTTACTGGATAAAGTTAATAATCAAAATTTTTAACATAATTTTTATTTTAGAAATAAACAAACCTCAAATTGTATTTGATAGATTAAATATCGTAACCTGTGAAAATATATAATAATTAAAATTAAACGTTGAACAGGTTAATAAAACGAATTAAAAAGGATTCAATTGTAAGCTTTCGAGTACCTGTTCACGTTTAATTTTAATTATAACAAATTGTATTTGTGTTATGCGAAAGCCCAACAGGAAATTCTAACTTTAATTCATTTATTACAAACAAATTAATGACGATCTAACGATAATTATATGTGACCAATCCTCAGCAGTCGATTTTCTATCGGTTTCTATTTTTATTTCATCAAAAGAGTGTAAAAACCTAGTGACCGTTCGATACCTAACAATTCCATATTTTTTATATCAAAATTTTATGGGATGCTAACTTCACGGAGGTCACACATAATATTATGAATGTTTGTAGTACTTATGTATTGCATTACATACATATTTTTTATCCTATTCTTTCTTCTGCAATCTGAACATTTTATTTGTTGTGTTAATAATAAAACAAATGGTAGAAAAGAGTATGATATTCTAAAAAAGAATACATATGTCGTCATGTCGAAAAAATGTCTATTCGCTTAAATGTTGAGTCGAACAAAATTCCATGTCTTACAAATGCTGTCGATTAAGTGCATGTCAAATCAGTTTTACTTGTATAGCTTGTAAGAATTTTGAATCACTTGTATCGGACTATAATATCATATCGTCGCTGGATGAACAGGGTTACTTTTCAGGATTGACTTCAGTAATTCAATATGTATCTGATAACAGTGATTCTGTGAAGCAGGTTGATTCGAAATTGATGGATTTCAAGAAAGCTGTTGATTTAGTTTCACACACTGTGCTTATCAATAAAATATTATTTAATCTGAATTTAGACGAAGAATAACTCTAAGGTTTGAGAACTTATTGAATTGTACTAGGTATGTAAAAATCAACAATGTGATCTCTAACCATGCTTGTGTTACATCAGGTGTACCGCTAGGAAGTGTCGTGGGACCTTTGGTTTTCTTAATATTTATTAATGATCTATCCAAAGGTATTTCATAGAAAAGAGGGTGGTGTAAAATTTGCATTGGAAAATTGTTACAAGACTGTTCGTCATTAACAATACATATCGTCACCTGAATGTAAGAACTAGGTAACTCGAAAAAGTTGAATTTGGGTTAGAGCTAAAAAGAGACTTATGAATATTTTTACAATTAAATGGCTAAGTGCAAAAAGGGAAGTACTGATATTTTTAACAAAATTGAGTTATACATGTTTTTGTATAGTTTTGAGGTAGCCCGATTGTTTGGTGTAAAAATAAAAATTATGTCAGCAAAATTTAAACAATTTTACCGATTATCACAAGAAAATTCAATTCAATATCAAGATTTTTATTCTGATATATCGATACCATTTTTTCAAATTATTGTAAGTGACATTTTTCCTGCAATATCGTTTATACACGTTTATAATCGTTTATAGACGTTTATACACGTTTTGTTAAAATATCATAATTTTATTTTAAGTTTTTTATGGTTGGTTGTTATTATGATACTTTAATAAGACGTAAATAAACGTCTGATGCTTACGATAGCAGCGAAATCTCATTTTCAGGAAAAATGTCACTTACGATACTTTGACAGAAAGGTGTCGATATTAGATTGGCCAACCATGCAAGAAGATCAATCAGATCAGGATGGTAATTAAACAATTTATTACTTCAAAGTAAAATTTTATTTTGTGTGAATTTTCTATCTTTTTTAACAATAAATTATGATTTAGTGCAAAAAGGAAAGTACTTCACAATACAAAAAAAGGGTTTGTTAAAAAACTATTATTGTGGAGGCGCATTTTTTTGGGTGGTTTCTTATCAAGAAAATATGTTTCTAAAGGATTGTAAAAAAAATATAAAGTTTGAAGATCAATTACTCAAAGCAGACAGTTTAAATCGATTATCTCGTAATGTCGATTTTGTAGTACTTCCCTTTTTGCAGTTAGCTATTCAATTGTTTTAAGATTCAAATGAAACGATAGTATATTTATTTAGGTGTTCGTGACTTAATATGTAGTTAAATGAACAATTGGATCTAGTTAACGGACCGCTTGTAGATATTTGTGTAAAACTCAGGGAAACCACTGACAAATAAGTCACAATAATATTAATTAATTTTTCAAATATCAGATATATACATTTTATAAACTGAAAGATAATATAAGCTGTATTCTTTTTACCTATTTTATTTCCATCTCAGTTACACAACTGAGACGAAGTGAGCTGAGCCGAACAGAGATTAACTGAGCCAAAGTGAGAAAAACATAAGGTGAAAAGAACAACAAAAATACACTACCAACCCATGATAGAAAAATTGCTTACCAACCATATTAAATTAATTTTTACTTTGTATGTCAACAGAAAATCCGAAATAGAAATTTGTTGAAACCGGTGATTAAAATTAGGTAATATAAGTAATACAATAATTAAAACTATTATTATAATTTGTTTATAAAATTTAAATGTCAACTACAGAAGAGTCACAAATTAACGAAAACCACAATGAAAACTGACGTCAACCTTTTTAAATCGACCAATTTGGGCTATTTCCCAATTTGTCTCAGTTGTAACACTTTGAAACAGCAAGATCAGTTGGGTTAGGGAGGGAGGTAATTTTCTCAGTTAAAACTCAGTTCGGCACGGCACAGTACTTCCATCACAACGGTAAAAAGAACACCCATTTAACTGAGTACCTGAGTATCTCAATACAATCTCACTTAAAATAGGTAAAAAGAATACAGCTATAGTATACCGAAACATATGTATTTGAATAGATAGGTTGTATACCTATTTTTGAATAGTAAAATTTTTGACAATAAATAGTTAACATTAATAATTTGTTACGTAGTTATAATTTTGCTATATAAGTACAATAAATAAAGTAAAGTGACGATATATAATGCACCCTGCCTACAACAGTTTGAAAGAATAATTGTAAAACCCATCATTTCTATCGAGGCGTGTTTATGTGCACAAGATCAAACTTCCTTTGTACAACACGAATATCGCGTTTGGGTCGGTTTGGGGATATGGAATTAAATCATGGAACCAATTGCTATTTTGATGAAAAATTGCCAAGTTTAAAAACATTTAAATGTCATATTAGTAATCATCTGATTCTAATTGACCAAATTTGATGTCTGATATTATATATTTTAATTGCATGTATTCTGTAGTTCACTGCCACCTGGCATTTATGCTTAGTTTAGTTGATGTAATAAACAAATAAATAAAATATAAATCTCTCTTATACCATTATCCACGTATCCCTTTTTCTTGATGATCTTCTTTGCAACGTTCCATTCTTCACATCTATTCCAAAAGCACTACAACTATCTTTATAGCCATCATTAAGAAGTTTAGAAATTTAGTGCTGATAGGGGGGGAGGGGGGCAAACAGTTTTAACTACATTCGCTTTTGTCTTATGCACAATAAGCTTGAGTTCTTGTTAAATATGTCGTTTTTCATATTATAAGCGCGAGTTTTTTGTCAAAGATGACATTTTTATTACTATAAGCTTGAATTACTTGGTAAAGATGATATAATTTGCACCATAAGCTTGAGTTTCTTGATAAAGATGAAGTAATTTGCACCATAAGCTTGAGTTTCTTGATAAAGATGAAGTAATTTGCACCATAAGCTTGAGTTTCTTCATAAAGGTGATATAATTTGCACCATAAGCTTGAGTTTCTTGGTAAAGTTGACGTCTTTTATCAAAGGTGAATACAACGGGGTTATCTCTAAAACCTAAAAAGAAGCTGTTAGTACCATTCAACTGTTACGAATTGGGAAAATATACCTATTTTATCGTGATAAATTCGAACTTAAATAAAACTCCATTTGCTTGGGTAGGATCCAATCTTGTTGAAAATCTTCGACCGTTTAGGTTGTCATCTTAGTTCCATGTGTATAAGAGATTACACGATTTACGCGATAGTTCACAAATCACCAATACTTAACATTATTTAATAATAAAGATAATCACTCACCGATATGCTGATCCCACGTTCGGAACCTACCTAAAAGAAGCAAAAGATTAGTACCTATGTAAAATTTGATTTCATCCCCCCCCCTTTAATATTTAGTTGTAATGTACCTGAGTGTGAAGCTGTCACACACTAGTTTGCGCAAAATAGCTTGGCCAGTAAGAGCCTAGCTATGTTGCGGGAACTGAGTATACGTAATCAAAGAAGGAAGTAATTACCTTTATCCTCGTATCCTTTCGCTTTCATGATCTTGGTAACGTTCCATTCTGTTGATCCAATCATTGCACTATCACAAAACTCTGAAGGGAACTATCAAAAAAAAAACACAACCCGTACATTTTCACTAACGCACAGAAACAAAGAAAATCGTACTCGACACATATTTCCGACCGCGGTGCACTTGTTAGTTCTCACTAAATATCTTTATAGTCTTTATTAAGAAGTTTTGAAAACAAGTCCAGATCCAAGGAAGGCCGTCAGGAAACAACGGGGGGATCTCCAAAATCTGAAAAGAAGCAGTTAAATCTACTGAACTGCTAGAAATTTGGAAATTATACCTTTCATGTTTGTGATAATGAACTTAAATTACACTTCATAAGCTTGGGCTGGATCTACTCTTGTTCAAAATCTTCTTACGTTTGTGCTGGCATCTCACCACCATGTTTGTACGAGGATACGGTTTACACCGTAGTTTAATAATTATGATAATGACTTACCGATATGCTGATCCCACGTTCGGAACCTACCTAAAACAAACAAACAAAAAATTAGTATGTAATTTTTAATCTTTCTTTTATCCCCCCCCCCCCTTTTCGTTCTGGTAAAGAGTAAACTAGATTGTATAGATCTCTCTAACTACTATCTTGTGGAAACCCTATGCAAGTAGGTATACATGCATAGTCAAAGAAAGAGTAATTACCTTTATCCTCGTATCCTTTCGCTGTAATGACCTTCTTTCCAACGTTCCATTCACTCGTAGTGCACTATCACAAAACTGATGAGAACAATTAAAAAAAAGCACTACCCGTACATTTTCACTAACGCACAAAAATGAAACAAAAACGTACTCGACACTTTTTCCGATCGCGATACACTTGTTAATTATCATTAATGTTAATTAGTTCTTTAAATCACTTCTTTTATAAATTTTTTCTACATCCATTTATAGATTTCATTATAGCTTTAAATACAATCTTCCCACAAAAATTCACCTATCTGGAACAAAAATAAAATTTGTAATCAAATAATTTAACTCAAGTCTATTTTGTTAGTGTATTTTGAATTCCCCTGTACAATAAGAACTGCTAGGGATTTTTGCAGGGAATTGGTAAGAGAATGAGAAATCACTTTTTTGAAAATTGTGCTGAACGTTTGACGTTTTAAAAATAATACGAAAACTTAATTAAGAATTTTAGATCAGTTCGAACAATATAATTTCTGTAAGTTGAAGCTTTCAAGTTGCATTTTTCTTTTATAACTTTTGGCGATTAATTTTGAGTTTCATTTGGTGGAATAATTATAATGTGAGCTCAATACCACCTGTACTTAATGATAAGTTTGGTTGTTCGCTGAAGATGATATTTTTAATAACGATTACAGCTACGTGGTTAAATACAATGATAATACTTCTCCGGAAGATAGGTATGAGATGAACGACCACATCTTTTTATTGTTGCTATTAGAATTTTGTTATCGAATCTACATCTGCAACAGTTTATTTGGGAGCTTGCAACATTTGGTAATTTTATTGAATTATTATAAGTATCGTTGCCATTTACTATAGAGCAGTTAAATTAATACTAGGGCCAATGTCATATTTCAACAACGCAGTTCTAATCTGATATCGTCAATGCTCATAACATGTATGGAATTAAGATTTAGAAATACTATTTTAGAAGCCATTAGTAGTTTTTTGCTTTTGAGTGTTATCTTGTTTAGTGCATGACTTTCAAAAACTTTGAGAAGAGCTTGGCATTGTAATCGTTGCAACTTTCAGTCCAACATTGTAGTTTGCTTAAGGTTAAAAATAAAAATAATTTATTAAAAATAATCAAAATTAGTTTTTTCAGATTTGTGAACAAAAATGTACCCAGATGCTGAGTACCTGCTAAATTGATATCAAAAATGTTTAACGCAAGCAGTGTACCGATGTCGACGCATATTATAGTTTTTGAAAACATTTGAAAGATTAATATGACAATGTTGAAATTAGGGTACTTTGAGCATTGCAACTAGAAAACTTTGTCATCCAATTGAATGAGTTCTTAACAAAACGTACAATGTAACATACCGATGAAATGGGAATGGATTATAAATTTATTTCAATGGATTGTAATTGGAACGGCTACGATGAACAGTCAAACTGGCAGCGATCGTAAACTGATTGCTCTAGTTTAACACTGCTATTGGAAAAGAAATGACACCTCCATCATACCTTAAACAGTTAAAGTAATTCATAACCCACTTCGTCACTCTGATAATTCCTCGAAACAGAAAGGTATATTAAAATATACTTTAGTGATTAATGTGGTTGTTTATCCTCACTGGGGTATATCGTTACTATGTGCGGAAGTAATAATTGTTAGACTGTCGTACAGATTTCAGCATTAATAGGTGCATAGTACTTTAAAGAAGATATTTATTGTAAGAAACCACGAAGGTAATGTCAATAGTACTAATCCTCACATGCAAGGAGGATTGACGTTCAGAGAATCGCACTGGCCATGCACCATGTGTTTGAATAAAGCGGGATGAGTTTGCGGGTTGAGCAATTCATCAGAAACTGCTAAATTAATTTGACTAGGATTTTAAATTCTTCAGAAAGTATAATAAGAATATGACACTGTGGAAGACCACTTTTTTAAATTCGATTATGAATATTAACGCTTTAACTGTTCCACAAATGCAATTATTTCCAATATTGTTAAGTAGTTCATTCAGTTTGGCTTTAAAAAATCGAGCAATTAATTCCAGCCGAAACAATAGTCATCACGTCGAGCACTTCCTATAATAGTCCTTGGGCCTAGGCCTACAAAAATTTGTGGTTACCGTTCTTTATGCCCAGTCGGACAACTTGTTTTAATAAGAAATTACGCCTTAAGGCTGTTCGGTAGGTTTAGATTTTGTGCAAAAAAGATTGTAATACAGTGTATTTATCTTAATATTCTTGTAGAACTACATATTTTAGATAATCAGGTCTATTATGTATCACAACCTTTAAAAATAACGGTCAACCTTTATGTTATAATAAAGTTTCAAAATAACAGATTTTTTAACGTTTACTACAGAATTGGTATTACGTATCAACCTTTAAAATAACCATAGCAAATCAATGTTATTTTGTAACGTACTTGTTATATTTTGCACTAGGAAACCTCTATTATAAAGATCATGTTAAAATAACGGTTTATTAAAACGATACGTAATACCAATTTTCCGAAAACCTTAATGTTATCTCATAAAGGTTACCTTTATAATAACGTTGGTGATACATAATAGACCTGAATATTTGTTTATTAAAATAAATTCTAAATAAATTAGTTCAGCCGCAATTTGTACTCAAAATATGAATTTATTTACGGAATGCCTGTACGATCCTGATAAAATATCATAATGGAACTTGTACTAAATGCAAGTCTTTAATTTACTACGACAAGACATAATTTTTATTTTTTACTTTGAAAAACTAAAAATTTATGGAACAAAAAATGTATGCTTTTCTTATAAACGTTCTGTTTTGAATAAGTATTTAAAAATTCATATTTTCAAAGTAATTCAAAGTAAAAATCAAAATAAACATGTCTTGTCATAGTAAATTAAAGATTCTTGCGTTTAGTACAAGTTCCATTATGATATATTATCAGGATCGTACAGGCATTCCATAAATAAATTCATCTTTTGAGTACAAATTGCGACTAAACTAATTTTTTTAGAATTTATCTTTATAAACAAATATTATCTAAAATATGTAGTTCTACAAGAATATTATAATAAATACATTGTATTACAATTTTTTTTGAACAAAATCTAAACCTACCGAACAGCCTTAACTTTAGGGCGTCCGACCTCTAACGATCCTGAAAACGCAACTGTGAGTTTTTCAGGTTCGTTTAATAAAAATATTTAAAATTAAATGGTATTCTTGACCGATAAATTTTTTAGGGAGTTTCTGCTGTCGGACGCCCTAGAGTTAAGGGTTTCGTGCAAAAACAAAACGCTCCCTTTTCGAGTAATTTCTTATTAAAACAAATTGTTCTGCTAGGCGTAAAGAACGCATACACGAAGTCTCAATGGTGAGGTAATCACAAATTTTTGTAGACCTGGGCCCAAAGACTATAAATGATGAATTAAGAATCACAATTTGGCCAACAGTCTGATTATTTTCGATTAATCTAGAGCTAAGGTAATTCATAAATGTCGACTACCCATTACAAATAGATCTTCTCCGAGCAGTGAAACAACAAAAAATTAAGAAGGAATTGGTATACGATAAGCTGCAAACTGTAGCATCGTTAACAACGATCTCCGTGTGGCAATTATTTAAATACTTCATAACAATTGAATGGTGTTACGCAAAAAGATCCAACCCACACCAACTTCAAATTATTGATTAATATTTATATTATTTTTAACAAAACATTAAACACAATTCACACTAGGAATTAAAAAAATGTGGATTTTGGTGTATTTTGAAAAAATGGCTCTCCGATATTTTTGAATGCTCATAAAAAAGGGTAAAATTAAAGTTAGAAAATTTAATTATTAATCAATTGAAAAAGATAAAAATTTTGCTTTATAAGAACAATTGCGATTGCAACGATTCCAGTCTTTATATATTATAATTCGGGGTGAATAATTTTAAAGTTGATTTTCTCGAAAACTTCTGACAATCTTTCTCTACGGCTTTGGGAAAACGTTTATCGAGGGCTGATCTTCCAGCACGATAAGTGATAAAAATTACAAAAATGCGGCTGGTGGATCCACCTCCTAGTAAGTTATAATATTGTGACTTCGCAAAGCTTTGGGGCAACTGTTTGTTATTATATCGCAAAATAAAATTTAATTCTTTTAAGTTTTGATGAAATTCTTCATAAATTTTTAAGGACTGAACATAAATATAATAGAAGTGGGATTGAATATTTTAACCACAACTAAAACGGCAAAGAAAATTTTCGTCGCATCTTGCAAGGCTGCAGTGGAAAGGGTAACGTAATAGAACCACGCGAGTGGTTCCTTCAAGGATAATGCAGCTGTTGAAATGAACAAAAAATGGTCTGGCTCTTATCAACAAATGTGGTCGTTCTCACAAACAATAAATTCAATTGAAGGGTTCGAATAACAAGATTTGATTTAACTCAATTGTGAATTTCAGCATCATAAAATTTTCAGTCAAGATTATAATTATTGTAAAAATTTAAACATGGTTTTAAAAATGTTAATAAAATAAATTTATTAGGTAGAAATTGAAATAATTGGATGGAGTTAATACAGGCAGTGGCGGCTCTACACCCCCCCCCTCATAATTTGATAATTGCAAAAATTAAATGTAAACTATTTAGAATTTTATTACCACAAATTTTCAACAACTACATAATTCATTCAATACAAATTGATTTAAAAAAAAATATACTAACCTGAGTGTTTTTGTGTTTTTTCGGTGGCGAGAAGACAGATAAATGCTATTTTTAGGTTGGACCAATCTCGTGCTAGTATGAGTCATCAGGTTGTTTGCTGATGAGATGACGCCATATTTTTCACGCTTCTAAATAGAAATTATTATTAAAAACTTTTTAGGTTTACTTTAAACACTTTCAAATTTATTTCAATGTTATTTCGTTCAATCAATTTGCTTTATTTAATTAATAGCCAAACTTTTGTACCCTTTTATTTATTATATAGCAAAAATATTTTGATGCAAACTTTAAAAAAAGTATTTAAACGAATAACTCAACTTATGTTATGATTAACTATTTTTGATATATTATAATTGTAATTAATTATATGGCATTCATACGATAAATTAAGGAGTAGATACATGCAAAATTACAAAATTTGAATTAAAAATGTCAACCTGTTGCTGAGCGTCACTTTTAAATTTTCTCAACAATTACATTAAGTTATACCATGTTATACACTATCCACGTTAACAAGTTGACTTTTGTAAAACAAATTATAACATTTTATAGAAATAAAACTCACCGGCATTGTTGCTAACTAAACTTTTCAGGACATTGCATTGCATTAAAGCTTAAAACAAAAGCTGGCCGCCATTTTTATGCCGCTTCTGGTTGAACGTTTCTTTCATGCTTTTGGTCATGACGCAATTGAATAAAAGCTAGAAAAAAGAAATAATTGTTAAGAAAGCAAAATATTTTCCGATTTATCTGGCAAATTCAAATTAATTCCGAGTTATGATGATTGTTTTTTGTGTTAACGAAAAAAGCGCGCGAATAATACGTGCGAGGTTTAAGATCAAATTAAAAGTTAAAAACTTACGCGAACAACTTTTCAATGTTATCAATCGAATAATCACAAAAAATCACTACATAATTCGATTATTACAAATTGATATTTGCATAATATCACTGAATATTTTAAATTATCGTAAAATGAACTGACCTGCACAATGGAGTCGACGCGGACTACGGTAGCTGTTGAAGACGAACAGCCTCTTGGGAATTTTGTGCCGACCAATCACGTGCGATCACGTGACTTAAAGTTGCTTAAGATGCCGTCCTCCATGTTTCCCAAGATTTTAAATTGAAATTAAAATTTTTAAATTATTTTAAGCAATTACAAACTTATTAGAAAATTTTTTGATGAAATCCGATTATTTATTAATATAAATTATATAAATTATGACGGCCAAGCAGAATTTCCAAAATTGAATTAAAAATTTCAACCTGTTGCAAGGCGTCACTTTAAAATTTTCTCAATAATTACCGAAAGTTAATCTAAACACTTATGAAATTAACTAAAACTAATTGTTAACATTTAAAACAAACCATTTTCCGTTATATCCTGCAAATTAAAATTAATTCCGAGTTAGGATGATTGTTTTTTGTGCTAACGAAAAAAGCGCGCGAATAATACGTGCGAGGTTTAAGATCAAATTAAAAGTTAAAAACTTACGCGAACAACTTTTCAATGTTATCAATCGAATAATCACAAAAAATCACTACATAATTCGTTTATTACAAATTGATATTTGCATAATATCACTGAATATTTTAAATTATCGTAAACTGAACTGACCTGCACAATGGAGTCGACGCGGACTACGGTAGCTGTTGAAGACGAACAGCCTCTTGGGAATTTTGTGCCGACCAATCACGTGCGATCACGTGACTTAAAGTTGCTTAAGATGCCGTCCTCCATGTTTCCCAAGATTTTAAACTGAAATTAAAATTTTTAAATTATTTTAAGCAATTACAAACTTATTAGAAAATTTTTTGGTAAAATCCGATTATTTATTAATATAAATTATATAAATTATGACGGCCAAGCAGAATTTCCAAAATTGAATTAAAAATTTCAACCTGTTGCAAGGCGTCACTTTAAAATTTTCTCAATAATTACCGAAAGTTAATCTAAACACTTATGAAATTAACTAAAACTAATTGTTAACATTTAAAACAAACTATTTTCCGTTATATCCTGCAAATTAAAATTAATTCCGAGTTAAGATGATTGTTTTTTGTGCTAACGAAATAAGCGCGCGAATGTTAAAATACGTGCAAGAGGTTAAAAATGAAATTAAAAATTAAAAACTTACCCGGGCAACTTTTGAAAATTATCATTCGAACAATCACAAAAAATCACTACATAATTCACTTATTGCAAATTGATATTTGCATAATATCACTGAAAACTGAATATCACAAGAAGAACTGCCGGCATTACGGAGTCGACGCGTTACTGCTGTAGCATTTCAGAATGAACAGCCGTGTGCGAATTTTAGTGCCGACCAATCACGTGCGAGCATGTGACCTAAGGTTGCTTAGCGACGACGCACCGCCATGTTACCCAAGCTGCTAAACTGAAATTAAAAATTTTAAAATTATTTTAGCTAATTACAAACTTATTTTAACATTATTTCGTGCAATCCATTTATTTAATTATTTAATTTATATAAATTACGACGTCCATGCAGAATTAGAAAATTTAACAAAAAATGTCAACCTGTTGCAGCGCGTCACTTTAAAATTTTCTCAATAAATACTGAAAGTTAAACTCGATCCACGCCGAACAAGTTGATTTTTGTAAAACAAACTATAAGATTTCATGAAATTAAAATTTAATACTCACCGGCATTATTATTAACAATAGCCAATCGCCTACATAATTTGACGGCGCATAATTGCACAAAATCTAGAAAGAGAAAAACAATTGTTAAAATTTAAGACAAACTATTTTCCGTTGCATCTGGCAAATTCCGATTAATTCCAAGTACAGATAACTATTTTTTGCGTTCAAGATGTACATGTACCCAAGGTATACCTGGAAATCCTGGAATCTGTCGCGGACAACTAAAAATGTTTTCATTCGAACAACCACCAATAATTGTCACCTAATCGCTAATCCACTCATTGCAATTTGATTTTTATAAAATTAATTTGAATATAATAAGTTAATTTCATCTGCTTCGTTGTCAACACTTATTCGGTGTTGTCGCAAAAAACAAATGAGAACAATTAGTTGACAGATAATCTAGAAGATACCAGCGCCAATTGTTTCAACTCTTTAAAAATTATTGGAAAATTAATTAGCAATTTTAATTTTTATTTAAATTAGCAGTTTGTTTTTCATGCAAAATAAAGTTTTAAATGTACTCCAAGTACTTGGAAGCTCACCTCAATAGCATTTTCAACAATCCGCGTAAATCATCATAAGACAAACATTTAACATTTTGTGCACATTCCTTAATATCCACCAAAATCAATTTGATTTTTACTGTTTACTATCGGACAAATCAGTTTGCAGGTTCTAACTGTCGTCTACAAACTATTGAAATTCACTAATTGACATGTAATTACAATATAATCCACAATATTACACAAACTTGAACAATCACCCACCACGGTCGAACTTAAAAGAAAACTCAACGGAATTAATGTCGATTCTAATGGATCTAGCGTCTTCTAGAAAGAGAAGTCAGAGTCTGAAAATATGTAGATATGAACCAATGAAAAATAGTTACGATTGGTACATCCACGGTAATGCACTTCAACATATATTATATGCAAAAGCCTAAAAATGTTTCTTAATTTATTTGCATAAAAATATATAAAACTTTTGGGAAAAACTACTTGATCGAATATAATTATTTATTTAATTTAAATAACACAAATTATGGATTACCGCGCAATTAAATTTAATTACTCTGGTATTGAAATTTTTTAAATTTTAAGTACTTTTTATAAATACCTACTAATTTTATATCAAGCCCCTACTATAAAACTTCCCGGGGAACAAAACTTTTACATTTTAAATATCAACCAAAGCATGGGCGGTCATCAGGGGGGGGGGGGTATTCAGATCTTTTAGAGACATTTTTATCATTTAAAAATCGCTTTTACAGCAATACTTGTTAGACATTTTTAGTTGAAAATTTCATTCCCTTCATTTTTACTTCTATACATTTTTTTATTTCATCGCACCGTTTCCGAGATACAGTGACTTGAAAATGTTTCTGTACGATACAATAAAAATTGTTATATCTCAGAAACGGTGCCACGAAATGGAAAAATGTATATAAACAAAACCAAAGAGAATAAAATTTACTACAAAAAATGTTTATACATTTTTCTATTTCGTCGTACCGTTTCTGAGATGCAAATGTGGCAATTTTAATTGTATCGTACAGAAACATATTTGTAAATCACTGTATCTCAGAAACGGTGCCACAAAGGAGAAAAATGTATATAAACAATAATGAAAGGATTGAAATTTTCAACAAAAAATGTCTAATAAGTATTGCTATAAAAGCAATGTTATTATGACAAAAACGTTTTTCAAGGTATACCTTACTTTGGGGGGGTGGTGGTACTATGGTCCCCTCTAGTTACGCCACTGGTTGTAAGTTGACGGTGGCTGGAATCTGAGAACCTTACAAAGGGTTAAATTCGAGTGCTTCCCGATTTTAAAAAACAGTAAATAAACAAATAATTCAGATTTTGTTCTACCACGTAATATTATTTAATAAAAAAATTTAAATGGGTACTATATTGTAATCTGCTGTTTTAAAGAAAATTCTATTATTTTGTATCAAGACCAGCAGTGTTGTGTAAAGCTTAATTGATCGGCTACGAGGGGGGGGGGGTCGATTATACTGCTGTGATCTAAAGCCAAGTTCGATTTAAAGTCTATACATCTAGGAAGGTTAGCTTGCTAAAACATTTGAGGGCTTACAGAACCAGGAGTCCTAAATTAAGAATAACCAGAAGCATGAAGGTGCGTCCCATCTTTATTAGACTTCCCAATGAACACAATAATTTATATCTCAAACTTTGAAGAATAGTTAACACTAAAAAATGTATAACTTAAAAAATCGCCTGCGGCGTTTTAATGAAAATATCCAAGGGAGACGCGTCATGACAGAATTTGAATGGACTCCCCATCAGACTAGCAAGAGTCTACAGACTTTTACCCCATTTCTGTCTCTTCAAATAACTTGTCGACAATGAGAGCTGCTTTGCTGTTTTTAGGAGAGGGGGGGGGGCAGAATAGCATGCTCGCATGTCTAATAGTTTATAGATTTTTTTTTTAAATCAATGTACATACTATATCCTGACTCATCAAGTATTATCAAGGCATTGTTCCCATAGTTTAATTTATAAAAAATTAAAAATTTTTTTTTTTCATACATGCATCCATTCATGCGCGTCAGTGATGACAAATAAAATTTATTATGGTTTAAAAGATTTTTTATTATTGCAGCTGTGTTGAAAATTAAAAATTCCATGCTTGAATCTAAATATTAATCTAAAGAGAATAGCCAGCAGTTAATCATTATTTTTTATTAATTGCAGAAATTTAATTAGGACTATTTTTAATCGTTTAAAATTAATTATAAAAACCTAATCGCCAAGTAATCTACAGGTAAGTCAAGGTAATTAATGTGTAAAGACCCGAGTGTAAAAACTCATAGCTCTCGGATAATAATTTTATTGAATAACCCATTTTTTTGAGAGTTTGTATTTTAATTTAATTGGTTGATTTTATTTCAATATTACCCAAAGCATTACCCCTACTGATTTTGTTAAAATTGTAATTTTCGTTTTTTGTTGTAAAAAGGAAAGCAGTGGCGGCACCAGCGGGCGCTGAATCCCTCATTGCCTGGGAGCCCATGACCATAAAATTTAAAACTTCAGTTTTATTTCTGAAATGATTAGGGGAGCCATGGGGCAATGATTATTAATTATTATACATTGGGACTCGGCATAATATCTGAACTTGTGCAGTTTTGAAAAACTTTTGAGTATCACACCTGATCGGTTGTTTTGCGATTTAAATGTAGATTAACCTCATTTCTTCTGATCATATTTAAAATTTCAGTTTGATGCTTATCTCTGTTAAAACCACAAAAAAGTATGTGATCACAAATAACGGAAGATGTCAACATGAGTTCTACAATATTCACTCATTAAATTACTGAATTTTTTTTAACAACCAAGCACATTTGAATGTAGTTGTTTATTTTCAGTAATTATCAAGTTTTCTATGGTAGCAGCGGTTTGGAAACATTGGAAAAAGGAGAGAATTCTTGAAGTGAAAATGTATTTTGGGTTCAGGTTGATTCTATGGTGCAAGCTGCTGTCATTAAGGGAATCGTGATGTATATGAAAGAACGGATAAATTCTGCAGAGGTAATTCATGTTTTACAAGTTGTAATGAACCTACACTTCTTATGCATTGTTCCAGTTATTTGTGAATTTAGAAAATGGGAACCTTGAAGAGTTTTGCTTATGCTACAAATTTTTCCTCGTGACAACATTTTTAGCATTCGGGCCAACTACAAAATTTCTATAAATGAAGAATCGGGACCACAGAGGGATCCTCATACTTGCTTCATTTTTAGCATTTGGCATACAAACGGGGAGGTTAGACTTACCTAATTATCGAAAGTGATGCAAAATTCCATAACAACTGTTGGATTCGTTTTAAACTTTATGAAGGCCTTTGAAATAATGGTTTATCGCAGGCCGAATAGGAAATAAAAAGGTTACAATATTTATTTTTCTCTTATGAACTTCTATAAATTATTTTTTTGTTGACATTTAGATAAAAAAAATCTTGAAATTAAAGTAAGCTTCTTGAATTACGTACGATTAGTTGGAGAGGGGATCCTTCTAATCATGGCAACGCTACGTTTGTATGCATTTGTTTTAAAGTTTGACGTTTAAAAAGTTACACTGTAAGTATCGACTATTTAGATTGTTGACTACTATTACAACTGTCACAATGCCAATTAATATTGTTATAAGATATTACGTTACTATAAAGATGGATATTAACAATAGTGTTTTGAACGTACCTTTGTATGTACAAAGTACAAAAAAATTATGAATTAAAATGATACTGTAATATGTTGCACTCGACTTGCAATTCAGTGTCTCCTGAATATAACAGAAGAAAACAGCATGTCCTAACGTCCAATTATTCTTCAAACGTACAATAAAATTGATTTTGCACTAAACAAGAATAACTTATAAATTATAATAAATGAATAAATAAATTGCACGTTACGATGATTACTTTAGCATGCATGAAGAATTAGTTTAGTTTCTCTCTGCAACCTGCAATATAAACACAATTACTCAATGACCATGCAATAGATCCATCTGAAATTTGAACAGATTATATTAATATTTAATGCAATGAACTGAAATTTTTTTGGACAGAATTGGATCGTAGGACATGGATGATCATAGGACCTTACATTTATTATAGTGTGGAATGTAGAAATTGCGTGACAAAGTTTCTGTATTTTGTTTAAATGCTACATTTGATCTGGATAGTTGTCACGAATGTTGTTTTACAAATTTTTATTTTTCAGGATTTAGAAAACACATCATATGAAAATGCCTATTGTAATGAGAGAGAATGAATTTACCTATGCAGAAATCTGAACACGCAATGAAAAATTTCGTAAAAATGGAAAGGTTTGTAGCATTTCATTTTTAATGGTTATTTATTATTGGCATGCATTTTAAGTTTTTAAAATAACCTTAATTTGTGTTTAACGTGACATTTAACAAAACTTTGATTTTAAATCTTCAAAATTTCAAATGATATTTATCGTTGATGTCGGCGTACGTCATTTATGTTTCAAACGGTATTAAATTTTTTAAAATGAAGTTTTATTAAGTAATTTGTTTTCACTTGTTTAAATTAAATAAATTACTTTGAATCGTTGTGAATTTCTTATTAATTTTTGAATTTTTATTTTAGTTTTCGTAATAAATGAAATGAAGCAGTGCCAATGGGCTGCACAATTACATGAATTGCAATGCGTTAATTAGTGATTTACTTGAAGATATGAAGAAGGCTGTCTGCCCAACATTTTTTCATAAAATTTCTACAGATGAAGTTCCTCGAGATGGAAATTGCTCTGAATGTGAAAATTCTTGGTGCTCACGGTAGCAAGCAAAATACGGAAGAATTGGCCACATACGAGCATGGTGTATTTAATAATATGTTGTACATAAAGAGAAATTTATTATTTGTGTGCTATAAAATACTAAAATCTAATTTCGACTTTCGAATTGTTAATGGCTGCAATAAATTTGCAAAAATTTATTAAAAGTTGTGAAATTGAAATGGTCTTTATGTATTAAAAGTCTTATTTATCTTTGAAGTGAATTATTTTATTTTCTGAACATTAAAATAACTCAGCGTGAATTCAAAGACGAGTAGCTAAGGTTATTGTTAAATATAAAGTATTTTAATGTTTCAAATATTAACAATTCAAAAATACAAATGTAAATTTCTAATAATATAAATTAATAGTTGTCTTCAACTTTAAGAGTTCAAACAGTTTTCATTTGATTCAGGATATGTCAATATCCGATATTCAGGATCTAGTAGGATCCACGATTCTTGAGCAGATGCAATGATCTAAATAAGTTTCGGTTTAAAAAAAAGGAAATAGGTAATAATACTTTATGTATGAAGTGAGATTAGTTTTTAAGGATATATTTTTGGATTTCTTGTTTTTCTTTTTCATTTGTTTATTCACACCGGGTTTAGTAAGAAAAAAGAATCTGCGTTTAAACTTGACTGATTTAATTTGCAACATATTGTTCGTTACTTTTATCACCCTAATGTTTTATTGGTTGTCCGTTGTTAAAACTTTGATTGTATCATGTGTATTTCTGTACTTGTAGACCTAAAAATTGAAATTTGAATTGACAAAACAATTATTATTTATTTTCAAATGAAGCATTTATTAACTGGTAATAATCGTAATACAGTAAAGTTCTTGACGTTGACTTCATAATCACCATGTGCACTATTATCAAGTACCATTATCTTGTTATCGTGCAGTATATGTTAAATCAGTTTTGTGTGAATCCTGAGACTTATCGTTCTTCATTAGAACTACTCGTTTTGTTCCACTTCGATTGCATATATAGTCATCGGCATTTCCTTTGCTATAATACTGTTTTGTCCAACTGCATTTTTATACAATCTGGAGACATTTCTTTCAGTGCAACAAAATCTATAATAAATTTCCGAGCCGTTACATTTTATAATATCGCTAAATGCAACTGTTCATAAAGTTTGATATTTGACGAGTTCTTCACGTTCGTGATTAGCACCATGATTTAAAAATAAATATCTTACATCTTTAAGTTAGTTTTTAATTCATGTAGATGAGTTGGTGGCCAAGCCATCAGTTCACAGTTCAATTAGACGATTGTTTTAATAATATTTAGATAGTTGCTTATGTTTCTACTTAATTGTAGTAGTCGTGATAATTGTTGTTATTAATTTATAACTTATTGCAAAATGGCAAACATCGTTTGAAGTTAACAAGTCTTCTGAATACAATTATATTTTATAAATATTATTTAAGGGGTCGAAGGGTCAGCGGGGCAGTTTTTCACCTAAGACCACGCATCAGGATAATTATTATTCTATCATCATTTTTTTTTTCAACGATTCAAGTGTGGGTGAACAAGTATATTGAAGCAACTGTAAAGTCCCATGAATTTGGATGCTGTGGTGAAGAGAAACGGATAAACACTTATAATTATTCCTACGTAGATTTAAGCTATATGTGTCAATCTGATCATTTGATTAGAAAATCGTTAGGGTATCTCGAATGTCGAGACTCAATTATGTTAAACAAACAGAAGAACCGAAGAGAATAATGCTTTAATGCAGTTTCATCATTTATTTTTGAAGAATTATGTGGAATAACGTGGTCCACTCTTAGCCAATGTAATAGGCATTTATTAGCCCAGTATTATCTTAACACTTGTAAATTGAATATTAATTTTAGGCTAGTCGATTAGGCAAATGAAATACATATAAACCCACTAATTATCGTGTATCTCTATTAATTTTTCAGGTTGCAGTCCAATCGCACGTTAGTCTTAAGTTTTTTTTGCAGTTGTCGTCGTGGACGAACGACGGCAACATTAAATTCAATTGCACGCTAGTTTTGATATTTGCTTATTTTTTTTTTATTGCTTTTATTCGTTCGCGGTAGTTTAGTTGCTTATATTTTTTTTAATTGCTTTTATTCGTTCGCGGTAGTTTAGTTGCTTGCTAATGATATACCTAATCAAACTAATTCTCTTTCAGGTTCAGCATCTACGCTAGTCTTAAGTTAGTAATTTTATTTTGGGGACTACTCTAAATATTTGTATTACTGAGCTGAATTTTGAGACCCCCTGGATTTATGAGGCCTAGGCGCTCGCCTCTTGCGCCTGTTCGGAAATCCGCCACTGCTTCTATCTATTTTGTACTTTACCAAAAAATAATTTTTGTTATCAAAAATATTTCGATATCAAAATTAAAATAATTTTTTTTATATTCAAATAAAAATAATATGCCTATACCAATTTCTTCATTTTATAAAATTCCCTACATTTGATATAATTTCAAGCAAAATATAATTATTTCTACCTGAAAAAATTTCAAAATCGTGAACTTGAAGCGACATTTTTCATCATCAGAAATGGCAGTTATACTGCTTTTCAGCTTAGGCAACCATTTTAACAAAGGTAACATTTTGAAAGTCCAAATTTTAATGCTAAAACAATTCTAAACATTCAAAAACAAATTTTTAAATCCAAAACTCAAAAACTGAATTTTTTGTGTAAACGAAAACGATTTTTCCATATTCAAGTGTGGAAAAGAATTTATATTTATAGACCGAACTCTTTCAAGCTATTCCAGTAAGATTTTAATAAAATAAATTTTTGTTATTGTTAATTTTTTGTAATTAAAAAAAAACACTTGCTCCATTATACAAAACAACTGGTGCTTTATCAAATCGTTCAATATTTAATTTATATTGTAATCCATCACAGACGGTGACAAGAACTTGTCTTCTCCTACGTAAAAATTGAATGGTGCTCTCCACACAAAATAGCAATAGATAAACCGAATGATTAGTCAAGAATCCTCTCTAAAAGAGTTGCAACGAATAATAGTACATTATGCACCAAGGGAATAAAGTGATCCTTTTTTGGCCTGAGGGTAAAGGTTTGTTTGCACGAGGCGTAGCCGAGGGCAAAAATTACCCTCAGGCCAAAAAATTCACTTTATTCCCGAGGTGCATATACTGTTTTTTGCAATTGCGGGAGGTAAAGTACTTACTTCGACAATAATTACGAAATTTTAATTAAAATTTGTTCAATAAAGCACGTGGTTGATAGTACCAAAGTAAATGAAGCATAATTGGTTATATTATTATTGCCAACTAGAATTTTTTCACTAAAAATTTTTTCACTAAAAGGTACTAGAATGGTTCAGTTACATTTGTGCCTTTGAAGGAATAAGACGTGTCAAAAGGCTAAAACGTTGAAGTCGTTGACCATGTGGTCGCAGTATTCTATGATCAAGGCGGTCACCAAATTGGAAAATAAGATTGACATCGGCAATTTCCACAAGTTATCCGCTTTTATGAAGCGGAAAAACGCAGGATATGTTCCGAAAAAATCGCGCGTCGTAACCTCTGACCACGTGGTAAAATTTTTAAAAGGGCGCCTCGTGAGAATTTTTTTGTAGCTAAAGTAAGTGCTTTTTATTTATTTACCAATTTATTTCACTGTAGGTTGCACTAATATTGGAATCACAAATTACGGTCAAGTTAACATAAATATAAATGTTACAAAAAAATGAGAATTAAATTGATAATAAAATCTGGTGACTTCTTTTTTGCCCGGCAGTAACTTCTTTTTTACCCGGCAGTAACTTCTTTTTTGCCCTAGGGCAAAAAAGTACCACTTTACACCCGCCAATCAGGGTCTAAAGTGAGTACTTTACCCCCGCTATTGCAAAAAAAAGTTTTTCGCTGGTACACTTTTTCTGGCGCACCCTCTACACATCTTTTATCGTCCAATAGACTGCAATACTGTGAGGTCTCAAAATTTGAATATTTGCGATTTTCCAATTATTGTAACAAATGTAGACAGGGTCCAAGGGCCAGGTTTAAGCTTTTAAAAGAATACAAGGCTGTTGAATTTTTCGGTAGATTCGTGTAATTAAATTACTTTTTATCTAAGGTAAAGAAATAATGTACGCCTATGCATTAATGACAACAAAATCGTTGTTACAACCTCACATTTTTGCTAACTGCAGTTTGGAACTTATTTGTATTTAACCGACTGAAAAGCTGAAAAGTACGTGTTCACCATAAATAAGAAAAAGTGATCACAAATAACGGAAGATTGCCAACGTAGGTTTAACAAATTTTACTCTTTAAACTTCTAAATTTTTGATTACGGCAATCTGCAATTTTCGGTTAATTAAAAATTGGTTTAAGGTTTACCATGGTATCAGCGTATTTTAAACATAGAAAAAAGAAAAAATTGTTCAAGTGGAAATATATTCCATGTTAAGCAAGATCTCTCGGTGCAAAAGAGAAATTTGTGACGATAGACGGAACAAATTCTGTGGAGAATGGGGTAATGCGTGTTTTTAAAGTTATATAGTTTCTACATTACTTACGCATGTTGCAGCTATTTGGATTCTATGTTTGTATCACAAATTCTTTCCCACGTCATAAGCAATCTATTTAAACTACAACATTTTGTAACTTCTCATGTGACCTTTATATTCAAGGGTTTTGAATACACATGGGAAGGATGGAAAAATACAAGATCAATCCGAAGCAAAATTCAAAAGTAATGGTTGGATTGGTTTCGATGCAACGACTACAGAGCAAGGGCCGGATAGAATATAGGTTTCTGACATTTAATTTTTGATATCTACAGACAAATGACTACTTGTAATTTGCATGCATTTCAAAATTTCTGTATTTTATTATTCGCATTTTACACTACCGATAGGTGGCGCTCTACTAAAACAATATGTCCGACTTATGCAGTATTAACGGCTATTATAAAGCTACATAAATATTGTAGTTTGCGTTATTTACATTGGAAATCTTGTTTTTTAAATCAATTTGGTTTACATTAGTTAATTTTGTAATTTAAATGATAGTTAATGGTAATTATATATAGAAACACTTAAAAAAGACTGAAATACACTTAATTCATAATTTATTCAATGACCAGACTTGCTATGACACCCGTAAACACTTTATTTCATACTACTACATTTACTTTTCAGGAGTTAATCCATATTGCTTAAAAAAAACACTAAAAACTTAGTACACACTCAAAGCGAAAAAACGCCGAATACCGCTTATGCTAGTTACCGCTAAGGACACTACGTGGCGCTTCACATTTTGTAAAACGCGAATTTTGGTTCAATATTTTGCCTTGGACACGAAATCTAGAAAGTATGGTAAGCTACTTGGATATTTCCGATATATAACGTTAGATGTCGCCACACGTCATTTAGATTTTAAAATGACTTTATGTAATTTAAATGACGTGCGAATGTGTCATTCAAATCGGTCGGGCGGTTTACTTACTTTCGCGTTTTTAATTTCAAAAATTATGAACTTTTACGAAATTATTGGTGATTTTAAATTTGTAATTTGTTCTAGACATTCTAACAAATCAAGTGGTAGTGTGTGAGTGAAAAATGGATAAAGACAGTTTCAAAATTTACCGATATGTCTGGATGTGAAGCAGTCATTCTAGAGGTGCTGCATTTGAAAATAAGAGGTATTTACATTTTAAATTTTATTTAGTTATTGTTCTGATTGGCAAAAGTCGCTAAGTACATCATTTTTAATGTTTTAAATGAAACGATAAGTCAAGTTAATTTTAAACCGCAGCGTGTCAAATATGAAAACGTCAGAAATTTATATTGGTTACTTTTGCTTGTTTTTACTTTCCAGCCAATTTATTCAAATTTGTTAAAGCTTTTGAATAAATTAGAAATTAATATTACGACTTGCGTGAAATCATACCGACGCGACGTTTATAATTATTTTTAAAGGAAGCGTTAAATTTAAAACCGATTTTAAGACATAATATATCAATCAATATAATCAATTTGGCTTTAAAAGCTGTTTAAAATTAGCGCTTCCTTTAAAATTCATTATAAAGTTGGCCCTTAGCCTTTTTTTTTATCCACCATGAATAGTAAAATGTACATCGAATACCTATAGTCAAGCAAGCGTTAAAGGACCACGGATGGCTTAATGCGGTTATTTTTTAAAGACATTTTTCAAAGAAAGTAAAATCAGAACGTTTCCTTTTTAACAATTAAGTATTTATATAAATGTAAGATTAGTAACTTTCTTCAATTTGAATTTATTTTTATTATAGTTTTGAATTTTGTGACCCCCATGTAAAAAGAAACTTATATTAGGTTTCAATGTAGGAAAACTTTTAAAATTTTTATGATATTTTAGTTCATTAGTTTAATATTGCTATGCGAATTCACTTTCATTTTCATTCCTGTTTACTGACTCATAGGAAACGTCATTGTTGCTGTGTATTTTTGAATAATCGTTTATTTTGAATTGTGATAACTTTTATAAAACCTTGAATTTCAATATAATAATTTGATCACACCATAGTAAACTTTGTAGTAAACAGTAAACTTGCTCCCGAAGAAGATTTTAAAATTGAAATACTTATAACGAGAATGTGGTTTAGCAATACCCCAGATGGCAGTATTAGGAAATGTCATTATTTATCAACAGGTTCCGGAGACCATTTATTGAAAATTAAAATAATGTACACCAGGTTTCATAGCAATTTTTTGATAATTTTGTACTGAAAAATAATTAATATAATTTGAAATTACTACCTTTCGTTTTAAATCGTAACTTCCATGTGTTCAATAGTTTTTGTTTAAATTTACGACACATGTACATCCGCTTATTCAAAAGCTTATCAGGACGTATTTTTTGTAAGACGTAAATGATGTTTACCTTCTTTATTTTGCAATTTTCAATAATTGGTATAACAAATAAATCAAATTTACACCGGTATTTTAATTTTAGAATTTCTTTTGTGATCTCTTTTTCAGTTCGATTGATTTCATAGTAATTTCTTTGTGATAGGAATGTTATTCAATTAATATTGATATTTTATTGGGTGATTTTACGGCACTCCGTATTTTCATATGAAAATTTTTGGTTGGTGCAAGATGACACTTTTGGTAAATATTTTACCAATGTTCAATTACAGCTTAAATTCGTGATAATCTGTACTTTTAAAGTATTAGACAGGTTTACTTCGACATCTTAGAACATAAATGTTCCACGTTAGAGATTTTCAGAATGGCAGTCTTCTGTGAGAAAACTTTAAGGTGGTAGATATTTTTAACGATTTTAAACCTCCTTCAAACTTTCACCTTGTGGGACAACCGGCTAGTAATGGGCAAAAATCGCATCCAATTCGGTAATTTTGTAGCTTTAGGGTTGATTATTTTTTCTCTTACGCGGACCATTGTACTGGTTTTTATGTCTTTAAAAATCCAAAGATTTTCGAGAAGTGACAAAGTTACTGCAGGTTTTTGGAAAAAATTTTAAATCGGTTTTCTCGAAAAACCTGCAGTTTGTTTTTTCTAAAATTTTTATACCATTTGGGCCCGTGCCTACCCTAGATGACCCCCTAGTTTCGATATCGAATTATTGTTAGTTTCGGAAATATAAATTTTTAAAGTTATTGTTTAAAAAGCAGTGCCTTTTCTGTAATTTGGCAGACTTCGGTTTGATTATTTTTTCTGTTATGCGGACCATCGCGGTGGATTTTTAGAGTCATAAAAATCCAAAGATTTTCGAGAAGTGACAAAGTTACTGCAGGTTTTTGGAAAAAATTTTAAATCGGTTTTCTCGAAAAACCTGCAGTTTGTTTTTTCTAAAAATTTTATACCATTTGGGCCCGTGCCTACCCTAGATGACCCCCTAGTTTCGATATCGAATTATTGTTAGTTTCGGAAATATAAATTTTTAAAGTTATTGTTTAAAAAGCAGTGCCTTTTCTGTAATTTGGCAGACTTCGGTTTGATTATTTTTTCTGTTATGCGGACCATCGCGGTGGATTTTTAGAGTCATAAAAATCCAAAGATTTTCGACAAGTGACAAAGTTACTGCAGGTTTTTGGAAAAAATTTTAAATCGGTTTTCTCGAAAAACCTGCAGTTTGTTTTTTCTAAAAATTTTATACCATTTGGGCCCGTGCCTACCCTAGATGACCCCCTAGTTTCGATATCGAATTATTGTTAGTTTCGGAAATATAAATTTTTAAAGTTATTGTTTAAAAAGCAGTGCCTTTTCTGTAATTTGGCAGACTTCGGTTTGATTATTTTTTCTGTTATGCGGACCATCGCGGTGGATTTTTAGAGTCATAAAAATCCAAAGATTTTCGACAAGTGACAAAGTTACTGCAGGTTTTTGGAAAAAATTTTAAATCGGTTTTCTCGAAAAACCTGCAGTTTGTTTTTTCTAAAATTTTTATACCATTTGGGCCCGTGCCTACCCTAGATGACCCCCTAGTTTCGATATCGAATTATTGTTAGTTTCGGAAATATAAATTTTTAAAGTTATTGTTTACAAAGCAGTGCCTTTTCTGTAATTTGGCAGACTTCGGTTTGATTATTTTTTCTGTTATGCGGACCATCGCGGTGGATTTTTAGAGTCATAAAAATCCAAAGATTTTCGAGAAGTGACAAAGTTACTGCAGATTTTTGGAAAAAATTTTAAATCGGTTTTCTCGAAAAACCTGCAGTTTGTTTTTTCTAAAAATTTTATACCATTTGGGCCCGTGCCTACCCTAGATGACCCCCTAGTTTCGATATCGAATTATTGTTAGTTTCGGAAATATAAATTTTTAAAGTTATTGTTTAAAAAGCAGTGCCTTTTCTGTAATTTGGCAGACTTCGGTTTGATTATTTTTTCTGTTATGCGGACCATCGCGGTGGATTTTTAGAGTCATAAAAATCCAAAGATTTTCGACAAGTGACAAAGTTACTGCAGGTTTTTGGAAAAATTTTTAAATCGGTTTTCTCGAAAAACCTGCAGTTTGTTTTTTTTAAAAATTTTATACCATTTGGGCCCGTGCCTACCCTAGATGACCCCCTAGTTTCGATATCGAATTATTGTTAGTTTCGGAAATATAAATTTTTAAAGTTATTGTTTAAAAAGCAGTGCCTTTTCTGTAATTTGGCAGACTTCGGTTTGATTATTTTTTCTGTTATGCGGACCATCGCGGTGGATTTTTAGAGTCATAAAAATCCAAAGATTTTCGAGAAGTGACAAAGTTACTGCAGGTTTTTGGAAAAATTTTTAAATCGGTTTTCTCGAAAAACCTGCAGTTTGTTTTTTCTAAAAATTTTATACCATTTGGGCCCGTGCCTACCCTAGATGACCCCCTAGTTTCGATATCGAATTATTGTTAGTTTCGGAAATATAAATTTTTAAAGTTATTGTTTAAAAAGCAGTGCCTTTTCTGTAATTTGGCAGACTTCGGCTTGATTATTTTTTCAGTTATGCGGACCATCGCGGTGGATTTTTAGAGTCATAAAAATCCAAAGATTTTCGAGAAGTGACAAAGTTACTGCAGGTTTTTGGAAAAAATTTCAATCGGTTTTCTCGAAAAACCTGCAGTTTGTTTTTTCTAAAAATTTTATACCATTTGGGCCCGCGCCTACCCTAGTTGACCCCCTAGTTTCGATATCGAATTATTGTTAGTTTCGGAAATATAAATTTTTAAAGTTATTGTTTAAAAAGCAGTGCCTTTTCTGTAATTTGGCAGACTTCGGTTTGATTATTTTTTCTGTTATGCGGACCATCGCGGTGGATTTCTAGAGTCATAAAAATCCAAAGATTTTCGAGAAGTGACAAAGTTACTGCAGGTTTTTGGAAAAATTTTTAAATCGGTTTTCTCGAAAAACCTGCAGTTTGTTTTTTCTAAAAATTTTATACCATTTGGGCCCGTGCCTACCCTAGATGACCCCCTAGTTTCGATATCGAATTATTGTTAGTTTCGGAAATATAAATTTTTAAAGTTATTGTTTAAAAAGCAGTGCCTTTTCTGTAATTTGGCAGACTTCGGCTTGATTATTTTTTCAGTTATGTGGACCATCGCGGTGGATTTTTAGAGTCATAAAAATCCAAAGATTTTCGAGAAGTGACAAAGTTACTGCAGGTTTTTGGAAAAAATTTTAAATCGGTTTTCTCGAATTACCTGCAGTTTGTTTTTTCCAAAAATTTTATACCATTTGGGCCCGTGCCTACCCTAGATGACCCCCTAGTTTCGATGTCGAATTATTGTTAGTTTCGGAAATATAAATTTTTGAAGTTATTTTTTAAAAAGCAGTGCCTTTTCTGTAATTTGGCAGACTTCGGTTTGATTATTTTTTCTGTTATGCGGACCATCGCGGTGGATTTTTAGAGTCATAAAAATCCAAAGATTTTCGAGAAGTGACAAAGTTACTGCAGGTTTTTGGAAAAATTTTTAAATCGGTTTTCTCGAAAAACCTGCAGTTTGTTTTTTCTAAAAATTTTATACCATTTGGGCCCGTGCCTACCCTAGATGACCCCCTAGTTTCGATATCGAATTATTGTTAGTTTCGGAAATATAAATTTTTAAAGTTATTGTTTAAAAAGCAGTGCCTTTTCTGTAATTTGGCAGACTTCGGTTTGATTATTTTTTCTGTTATGCGGACCATCGCGGTGGATTTTTAGAGTCATAAAAATCCAAAGATTTTCGAGAAGTGACAAAGTTACTGCAGGTTTTTGGAAAAATTTTTAAATCGGTTTTCTCGAAAAACCTGCAGTTTGTTTTTTCTAAAAATTTTATACCATTTGGGCCCGTGCCTACCCTAGATGACCCCCTAGTTTCGATATCGAATTATTGTTAGTTTCGGAAATATAAATTTTTAAAGTTATTGTTTAAAAAGCAGTGCCTTTTCTGTAATTTGGCAGACTTCGGTTTGATTATTTTTTCTGTTATGCGGACCATCGCGGTGGATTTTTAGAGTCATAAAAATCCAAAGATTTTCGAGAAGTGACAAAGTTACTGCAGGTTTTTGGAAAAATTTTTAAATCGGTTTTCTCGAAAAACCTGCAGTTTGTTTCTTCTAAAAATTTTATACCATTTGGGCCCGTGCCTACCCTAGATGACCCCCTAGTTTCGATATCGAATTATTGTTAGTTTCGGAAATATAAATTTTTAAAGTTATTGTTTAAAAAGCAGTGCCTTTTCTGTAATTTGGCAGACTTCGGTTTGATTATTTTTTCTGTTATGCGGACCATCGCGGTGGATTTTTAGAGTCATAAAAATCCAAAGATTTTCGAGAAGTGACAAAGTTACTGCAGGTTTTTGGAAAAATTTTTAAATCGGTTTTCTCGAAAAACCTGCAGTTTGTTTTTTCTAAAAATTTTATACCATTTGGGCCCGTGCCTACCCTAGATGACCCCCTAGTTTCGATATCGAATTATTGTTAGTTTCGGAAATATAAATTTTTAAAGTTATTGTTTAAAAAGCAGTGCCTTTTCTGTAATTTGGCAGACTTCGGTTTGATTATTTTTTCTGTTATGCGGACCATCGCGGTGGATTTTTAGAGTCATAAAAATCCAAAGATTTTCGAGAAGTGACAAAGTTACTGCAGGTTTTTGGAAAAATTTTTAAATCGGTTTTCTCGAAAAACCTGCAGTTTGTTTCTTCTAAAAATTTTATACCATTTGGGCCCGTGCCTACCCTAGATGACCCCCTAGTTTCGATATCGAATTATTGTTAGTTTCGGAAATATAAATGTTTAAAGTTATTGTTTAAAAAGCAGTGCCTTTTCTGTAATTTGGCAGACTTCGGTTTGATTATTTTTTCTGTTATGCGGACCATCGCGGTGGATTTTTAGAGTCATAAAAATCCAAAGATTTTCGAGAAGTGACAAAGTTACTGCAGGTTTTTGGAAAAATTTTTAAATCGGTTTTCTCGAAAAACCTGCAGTTTGTTTTTTCTAAAAATTTTATACCATTTGGGCCCGTGCCTACCCTAGATGACCCCCTAGTTTCGATATCGAATTATTGTTAGTTTCGGAAATGTAATTTTTTGAAGTTATTGTTAAAAAAGCAGTTCCTTTTCTGTAATTTGGCAGACTTCGGTTTGATTATTTTTTCTGTTATGCGGACCATCGCGGTGGATTTTTAGAGTCATAAAAATCCAAAGATTTTCGAGAAGTGACAAAGTTACTGCAGGTTTTTGGAAAAATTTTTAAATCGGTTTTCTCGAAAAACCTGCAGTTTGTTTTTTCTAAAAATTTTATACCATTTGGGCCCGTGCCTACCCTAGATGACCCCCTAGTTTCGATATCGAATTATTGTTAGTTTCGGAAATATAAATTTTTAAAGTTATTGTTTAAAAAGCAGTGCCTTTTCTGTAATTTGGCAGACTTCGGTTTGATTATTTTTTCTGTTATGCGGACCATCGCGGTGGATTTTTAGAGTCATAAAAATCCAAAGATTTTCGAGAAGTGACAAAGTTACTGCAGGTTTTTGGAAAAATTTTTAAATCGGTTTTCTCGAAAAACCTGCAGTTTGTTTTTTCTAAAAATTTTATACCATTTGGGCCCGTGCCTACCCTAGATGACCCCCTAGTTTCGATATCGAATTATTGTTAGTTTCGGAAATATAAATTTTTAAAGTTATTGTTTAAAAAGCAGTGCCTTTTCTGTAATTTGGCAGACTTCGGTTTGATTATTTTTTCTGTTATGCGGACCATCGCGGTGGATTTTTAGAGTCATAAAAATCCAAAGATTTTCGAGAAGTGACAAAGTTACTGCAGGTTTTTGGAAAAATTTTTAAATCGGTTTTCTCGAAAAACCTGCAGTTTGTTTCTTCTAAAAATTTTATACCATTTGGGCCCGTGCCTACCCTAGATGACCCCCTAGTTTCGATATCGAATTATTGTTAGTTTCGGAAATATAAATTTTTAAAGTTATTGTTTAAAAAGCAGTGCCTTTTCTGTAATTTGGCAGACTTCGGTTTGATTATTTTTTCTGTTATGCGGACCATCGCGGTGGATTTTTAGAGTCATAAAAATCCAAAGATTTTCGAGAAGTGACAAAGTTACTGCAGGTTTTTGGAAAAATTTTTAAATCGGTTTTCTCGAAAAACCTGCAGTTTGTTTTTTCTAAAAATTTTATACCATTTGGGCCCGTGCCTACCCTAGATGACCCCCTAGTTTCGATATCGAATTATTGTTAGTTTCGGAAATATAAATTTTTAAAGTTATTGTTTAAAAAGCAGTGCCTTTTCTGTAATTTGGCAGACTTCGGTTTGATTATTTTTTCTGTTATGCGGACCATCGCGGTGGATTTTTAGAGTCATAAAAATCCAAAGATTTTCGAGAAGTGACAAAGTTACTGCAGGTTTTTGGAAAAAATTTTAAATCGGTTTTCTCGAAAAACCTGCAGTTTGTTTTTTCTAAAAATTTTATACCATTTGGGCCCGTGCCTACCCTAGATGACCCCCTAGTTTCGATATCGAATTATTGTTAGTTTCGGAAATATAAATTTTTAAAGTTATTGTTTAAAAAGCAGTGCCTTTTCTGTAATTTGGCAGACTTCGGTTTGATTATTTTTTCTGTTATGCGGACCATCGCGGTGGATTTTTAGAGTCATAAAAATCCAAAGATTTTCGACAAGTGACAAAGTTACTGCAGGTTTTTGGAAAAAATTTTAAATCGGTTTTCTCGAAAAACCTGCAGTTTGTTTTTTCTAAAAATTTTATACCATTTGGGCCCGTGCCTACCCTAGATGACCCCCTAGTTTCGATATCGAATTATTGTTAGTTTCGGAAATATAAATTTTTAAAGTTATTGTTTAAAAAGCAGTGCCTTTTCTGTAATTTGGCAGACTTCGGTTTGATTATTTTTTCTGTTATGCGGACCATCGCGGTGGATTTTTAGAGTCATAAAAATCCAAAGATTTTCGAGAAGTGACAAAGTTACTGCAGGTTTTTGGAAAAATTTTTAAATCGGTTTTCTCGAAAAACCTGCAGTTTGTTTTTTCTAAAAATTTTATACCATTTGGGCCCGTGCCTACCCTAGATGACCCCCTAGTTTCGATATCGAATTATTGTTAGTTTCGGAAATATAAATTTTTAAAGTTATTGTTTAAAAAGCAGTGCCTTTTCTGTAATTTGGCAGACTTCGGCTTGATTATTTTTTCAGTTATGCGGACCATCGCGGTGGATTTTTAGAGTCATAAAAATCCAAAGATTTTCGAGAAGTGACAAAGTTACTGCAGGTTTTTGGAAAAAATTTCAATCGGTTTTCTCGAAAAACCTGCAGTTTGTTTTTTCTAAAAATTTTATACCATTTGGGCCCGCGCCTACCCTAGTTGACCCCCTAGTTTCGATATCGAATTATTGTTAGTTTCGGAAATATAAATTTTTAAAGTTATTGTTTAAAAAGCAGTGCCTTTTCTGTAATTTGGCAGACTTCGGTTTGATTATTTTTTCTGTTATGCGGACCATCGCGGTGGATTTCTAGAGTCATAAAAATCCAAAGATTTTCGAGAAGTGACAAAGTTACTGCAGGTTTTTGGAAAAATTTTTAAATCGGTTTTCTCGAAAAACCTGCAGTTTGTTTTTTCTAAAAATTTTATACCATTTGGGCCCGTGCCTACCCTAGATGACCCCCTAGTTTCGATATCGAATTATTGTTAGTTTCGGAAATATAAATTTTTAAAGTTATTGTTTAAAAAGCAGTGCCTTTTCTGTAATTTGGCAGACTTCGGCTTGATTATTTTTTCAGTTATGTGGACCATCGCGGTGGATTTTTAGAGTCATAAAAATCCAAAGATTTTCGAGAAGTGACAAAGTTACTGCAGGTTTTTGGAAAAAATTTTAAATCGGTTTTCTCGAATTACCTGCAGTTTGTTTTTTCCAAAAATTTTATACCATTTGGGCCCGTGCCTACCCTAGATGACCCCCTAGTTTCGATATCGAATTATTGTTAGTTTCGGAAATATAAATTTTTGAAGTTATTTTTTAAAAAGCAGTGCCTTTTCTGTAATTTGGCAGACTTCGGTTTGATTATTTTTTCTGTTATGCGGACCATCGCGGTGGATTTTTAGAGTCATAAAAATCCAAAGATTTTCGAGAAGTGACAAAGTTACTGCAGGTTTTTGGAAAAATTTTTAAATCGGTTTTCTCGAAAAACCTGCAGTTTGTTTTTTCTAAAAATTTTACACCATTTGGGCCCGTGCCTACCCTAGATGACCCCCTAGTTTCGATATCGAATTACTGTTAGTTTCGGAAATATAAATTTTTAAAGTTATTGTTTAAAAAGCAGTGCCTTTTCTGTAATTTGGCAGACTTCGGTTTGATTATTTTTTCTGTTATGCGGACCATCGCGGTGGATTTTTGGAGTCATAAAAATCCACAGATTTTCGAGAAGTGACAAAGTTACTGCAGGTTTTTGAAAAAAATTTTAAATCGGTTTTCTCGAAAAACCTGCAGTTTGTTTTTTCTAAGAATTTTATACCATTTGGGCCCGTGCCTACCCTAGATGACCCCCTACTTTCGATATCGAATTATTGTTAGTTTCGGAAATGTAATTTTTTGAAGTTATTGTTAAAAAAGCAGTTCCTTTTCTGTAATTTGGCAGACTTCGGTTTGATTATTTTTTCTGTTATGCGGACCATCGCGGTGGATTTTTAGAGTCATAAAAATCCAAAGATTTTCGAGAAGTGACAAAGTTACTGCAGGTTTTTGGAAAAATTTTTAAATCGGTTTTCTCGAAAAACCTGCAGTTTGTTTTTTCTAAAAATTTTATACCATTTGGGCCCGTGCCTACCCTAGATGACCCCCTAGTTTCGATATCGAATTATTGTTAGTTTCGGAAATATAAATTTTTAAAGTTATTGTTTAAAAAGCAGTGCCTTTTCTGTAATTTGGCAGACTTCGGTTTGATTATTTTTTCTGTTATGCGGACCATCGCGGTGGATTTTTAGAGTCATAAAAATCCAAAGATTTTCGAGAAGTGACAAAGTTACTGCAGGTTTTTGGAAAAATTTTTAAATCGGTTTTCTCGAAAAACCTGCAGTTTGTTTTTTCTAAAAATTTTATACCATTTGGGCCCGTGCCTACCCTAGATGACCCCCTAGTTTCGATATCGAATTATTGTTAGTTTCGGAAATATAAATTTTTAAAGTTATTGTTTAAAAAGCAGTGCCTTTTCTGTAATTTGGCAGACTTCGGTTTGATTATTTTTTCTGTTATGCGGACCATCATCGCGGTGGATTTTTAGAGTCATAAAAATCCAAAGATTTTCGAGAAGTGACAAAGTTACTGCAGGTTTTTGGAAAAATTTTTAAATCGGTTTTCTCGAAAAACCTGCAGTTTGTTTTTTCTAATAATTTTATACCATTTGGGCCCGTGCCTACCCTAGATGACCCCCTAGTTTCGATATCGAATTATTGTTAGTTTCGGAAATGTAATTTTTTGAAGTTATTGTTAAAAAAGCAGTTCCTTTTCTGTAATTTGGCAGACTTCGGTTTGATTATTTTTTCTGTTATGCGGACCATCGCGGTGGATTTTTAGAGTCATAAAAATCCAAAGATTTTCGAGAAGTGACAAAGTTACTGCAGGTTTTTGGAAAAAATTTTAAATCGGTTTTCTCGAAAAACCTGCAGTTTGTTTTTTCTAAAAATTTTATACCATTTGGGCCCGTGCCTACCCTAGATGACCCCCTAGTTTCGATATCGAATTATTGTTAGTTTCGGAAATATAAATTTTTAAAGTTATTGTTTAAAAAGCAGTGCCTTTTCTGTAATTTGGCAGACTTCGGTTTGATTATTTTTTCTGTTATGCGGACCATCGCGGTGGATTTTTAGAGTCATAAAAATCCAAAGATTTTCGAGAAGTGACAAAGTTACTGCAGGTTTTTGGAAAAATTTTTAAATCGGTTTTCTCGAAAAACCTGCAGTTTGTTTCTTCTAAAAATTTTATACCATTTGGGCCCGTGCCTACCCTAGATGACCCCCTAGTTTCGATATCGAATTATTGTTAGTTTCGGAAATATAAATTTTTAAAGTTATTGTTTAAAAAGCAGTGCCTTTTCTGTAATTTGGCAGACTTCGGTTTGATTATTTTTTCTGTTATGCGGACCATCGCGGTGGATTTTTAGAGTCATAAAAATCCAAAGATTTTCGAGAAGTGACAAAGTTACTGCAGGTTTTTGGAAAAATTTTTAAATCGGTTTTCTCGAAAAACCTGCAGTTTGTTTTTTCTAAAAATTTTATACCATTTGGGCCCGTGCCTACCCTAGATGACCCCCTAGTTTCGATATCGAATTATTGTTAGTTTCGGAAATATAAATTTTTAAAGTTATTGTTTAAAAAGCAGTGCCTTTTCTGTAATTTGGCAGACTTCGGTTTGATTATTTTTTCTGTTATGCGGACCATCGCGGTGGATTTTTAGAGTCATAAAAATCCAAAGATTTTCGAGAAGTGACAAAGTTACTGCAGGTTTTTGGAAAAATTTTTAAATCGGTTTTCTCGAAAAACCTGCAGTTTGTTTTTTCTAAAAATTTTATACCATTTGGGCCCGTGCCTACCCTAGATGACCCCCTAGTTTCGATATCGAATTATTGTTAGTTTCGGAAATATAAATTTTTAAAGTTATTGTTTAAAAAGCAGTGCCTTTTCTGTAATTTGGCAGACTTCGGTTTGATTATTTTTTCTGTTATGCGGACCATCGCGGTGGATTTTTAGAGTCATAAAAATCCAAAGATTTTCGAGAAGTGACAAAGTTACTGCAGGTTTTTGGAAAAATTTTTAAATCGGTTTTCTCGAAAAACCTGCAGTTTGTTTCTTCTAAAAATTTTATACCATTTGGGCCCGTGCCTACCCTAGATGACCCCCTAGTTTCGATATCGAATTATTGTTAGTTTCGGAAATATAAATTTTTAAAGTTATTGTTTAAAAAGCAGTGCCTTTTCTGTAATTTGGCAGACTTCGGTTTGATTATTTTTTCTGTTATGCGGACCATCGCGGTGGATTTTTAGAGTCATAAAAATCCAAAGATTTTCGAGAAGTGACAAAGTTACTGCAGGTTTTTGGAAAAATTTTTAAATCGGTTTTCTCGAAAAACCTGCAGTTTGTTTTTTCTAAAAATTTTATACCATTTGGGCCCGTGCCTACCCTAGATGACCCCCTAGTTTCGATATCGAATTATTGTTAGTTTCGGAAATATAAATTTTTAAAGTTATTGTTTAAAAAGCAGTGCCTTTTCTGTAATTTGGCAGACTTCGGTTTGATTATTTTTTCTGTTATGCGGACCATCGCGGTGGATTTTTAGAGTCATAAAAATCCAAAGATTTTCGACAAGTGACAAAGTTACTGCAGGTTTTTGGAAAAATTTTTAAATCGGTTTTCTCGAAAAACCTGCAGTTTGTTTTTTCTAAAAATTTTATACCATTTGGGCCCGTGCCTACCCTAGATGACCCCCTAGTTTCGATATCGAATTATTGTTAGTTTCGGAAATATAAATTTTTAAAGTTATTGTTTAAAAAGCAGTGCCTTTTCTGTAATTTGGCAGACTTCGGTTTGATTATTTTTTCTGTTATGCGGACCATCGCGGTGGATTTTTAGAGTCATAAAAATCCAAAGATTTTCGACAAGTGACAAAGTTACTGCAGGTTTTTGGAAAAAATTTTAAATCGGTTTTCTCGAAAAACCTGCAGTTTGTTTTTTCTAAAAATTTTATACCATTTGGGCCCGTGCCTACCCTAGATGACCCCCTAGTTTCGATATCGAATTATTGTTAGTTTCGGAAATATAAATTTTTAAAGTTGTAATTTAAAATTCAGGGAACAACCGAAAAAAAATAACCCTAACTGAAGATGCCATAATTTCATTTGAAAATGTCTACGCACTCCGGACTTGATAACAATTAATTTATTGTATGAAGAACGAATATCTACACCACTGAAAAATTGTAATTTTTTTTAAATCTTGGTATTTAAAAGTTGCCAAGGACGTTGTTTTTCAAATGACATCAATAAAATTAAAAACATGAGAGTTTTTATTTATTCGGTTTTATTTTGATTATATTTAAACTGATAAGGAATATAAAGCGAGTGAGTAATAATACCACAATACATGTTAGATGCCAATGAAGAGCAGTCTATCGACATGTAAAATGGTAAAATGGGGAAGACGCATCTTGCAGATAGCAGCGTCAGAGGGACGCAATTCCTGTGGAGCACCGGCGACGCCGACCATCGGGTTTGGAAAACTTAGGTAAGTGCAGATTTGTTATAATTTATAAGTTAAATAATAATTTTGGTTTTTATTTCTAGTGGACAAGTTAGATGCCAATGAAGAGCAGGCCGGCGACATTGCAAGTCCTAAAATGGGGAAGATGCATCTTGCAGATTGCAGCGTCAGGGGGGCGCAATTCCTGTGGAGCACCGACGACGCCGTCCATCGGATTTGGAAAAACTTAGGTAGGCGCAGATTTTTAATAATTTATAAGTTAAATAATAATTTTCTGTTTAATTGATCTACATTTTGTTATCATTCTTATGTAATAATAATTTTGTAAAGTGGTCAATTAATTTGTGTTACGTTTATGCAGGACCGATGACGACGAATGAGTCAAACTGATTATGCGTTTAACGTTCATAATTGGTTGTGAAATATTTGCAAAGGCTTAGTCAGTACGTGTATCCTAGTTGAACAGTGAAGTCGATGTGCTCCAGCTCCTTCAATACTGCACAGGTGAGAACCACGTTTGTTTATTAAAATTAATATAAATTGAGAATTGGTCTTAATTTCTTTGTTTCCGAATGTGAAGTAATAAATTTGGTTAATTTATTTTGCAAATTATTAATTTAGTAATTTATTTCTAGGAGACAATGATGTAGCGGGAGAAGAAGAACCACCTACCCGGAAACATGCGAGCGGAATAGTTGTATGCATCCGCCTGGAATGGCGGAAGTTTGCAAATCCTGGCTACCACTAGTGAACACCGAGGACGACTATGTATACCAGGAGCAGAAGAAAATTCGGTTTTGTGTCTATGTTGTAGCTTTTAGAAGTTCAATTAGTTTTAAGTAAGTTTAATGTAATTCTTTATAACTTTTTCCTTCTAGGTTGGCCTAGTTTCCGGATTGCGGTGTAACAGAAGACACCGACTAACCCAGGAAGTCATGTATCAAGTGCGGGATACTTGTAAGGTTAGAATGGCATAATATTTCAAATATTCTTAATTACTAACGTAGAAAATTAAATCCAGTGTTTTTCAACTCGGAAAGGTTGCGGCGAGGGCGCAGACCTGGAACAAAACAAAAGATTTTACACCTGGAAAAAACGCATGGACAGTCAAGATCGTGGATGCAAGACGGGAATAGAAGGAGGCAACACCTGGAATACGTTCGAGGATACGGACAAAGCTCTGCTTTGTTTTTTCGGAATAGGTATTTCCATTTTGGTGGAAATGCAGGTATGTTCTGGCAATTTTAAATTCCATTAATTTGTGGACAACATTTGGTTATATGTTGTGTACAAAAAATGTAATGTATCGATTACGTTGTTCGTTGTAGGTTGAAAAAGTGTCCGGAATGTGCGGTGTAATAGTTTTGCTGCATTAATATTGTTAATTATTAATTTAGGAATTTCTTTATAGTTTCAAAATTTGCAGCCAAAAAAGAGGAAGGCACCATCGACTAGGATATCTGCAGGTGGAGAAGCCGCATCGTCCAGGACGCGCCGACGACGATTAGGTTTTGTTATGAAATTGTTAATAATTTATATAATTTTGATTTCAGGAATCGCATCTGAAAAAGGTTCTTCGTTGTACACTATGTAGTACTAGTAATAGGTTCACCGTAACGGAGGAACTCCGGTATGCACAAAATACGTTTGTTATAATTTATATTACTAACTTATGAATTTTATTCCAGAAAATACTTATGCGGCGCAACCCCGTATAACCGGAGGTGTTCAGAGGTAGAATTGGGTGAGCGGAGTCATCGTGTGCAACGCCGAGGTATACAGAATACAGCAGCTGATGGAAGCAGATCATGGATAACACACGAAGACCCCGAAGGTGTTTTTCAGGTGGTCGGAGAAACTTAGGTAAGAGTCCAATATAGTTTAATATAATTTTTAATACTTAAATATGTAATTTTTTGCTGGAGCAGCAGGTTCCACTCCATAGGAAGTTGTTGCAGCACCCACGATGCAGCTCTGGATACCACAGGTGAACACAGAAAAAGTTGATTCATCAGATCGGAGGAACTTGCGTAAGAAAAAATTTGGTTTAACGAAAATTTTTGTCACTAATTTAGAAATTTTATTGTAGCTGTTAACTATCCTGGGAGCAAAGAAGTGCCCACCGATGAACACTGGAGAAGTAGGCTCAATGTGACGAACATACTTCGGTAAGCTCAAAACGATTTTGTTATAATTTTGATTACTCACTTACGTGTTTTATTTCAGAATATACATCTTCAACAAAAGAAGAGGACACCTACATGGAGAGATGCAAGTGGAGAGTGTGGTTTCGGGGGTGTTCAACGGTGTGCAAGTGCCAACCCCTCAAAATATATAAACGGGGGTTTGGTGTAATGTAAAAAGGGGGAGGAACTCTGTTCCTACCTTTCTCAAGCGACAAGAACACCCCTCCAAGGGGATAACCGGACCAGGGATTCGGATGTCGGTCGATTAGAAGACATCTGTTCAAGGATCATCGAGGATACGGGGGGCCGTCATCGGCCAATAAGTTAGTAGAGGTGGTTTTTGAATTTTTGATTTATATAAATTGCGGAACGTCGAGCGTACACTATTCTCGGGTAATTAAACAATCGGATGGGAGTTAGGAACCAGGGATTTCTGTCCCCCCTTTTTTATTTGATGTAGATTTTATATTAGATTTAATTCTTAATTACATATTATATAGATAAATGCTTAACGCCCGGATTCATAGACAAATATTAAGTTCTAAGTAAGGCATTTCGCGTCGCATTTGTTTTTGTTGCAACTCTATTTACTCGGTTGATAAGGGTCAATTTATAAAGCGGAGTCTATGAATAAGGGTGTTAAATTTTCGCGGTGTCACTAGTAGTAGTAGTGTCTAGAGTAGGTAGAGTATGTAGTATTAGATAATTGGTTGATCAAGGCCTCGTGGTCTTTGGGTTGGTTCAATATGAAGGTATCCCACCTTCTTTGTAATGTAGTATAGGTTCGAAGAGGAATAGCGGGTCCCTGTTGTGTATAGTATAAACCATTTTAGTCGTGTATGGCACATCATTAAACGGGAAGATTCCGTATCGTAATTCCCCATAATTTTAGGCGCTTCCTTTGTGTTATTATCGTATGTGTGGTTAGGGTCACTAGTCAATTGTCCTAGATATCTTGATCAGGAATCTCCGTGGGAAGAGTAGGGTCTGTTCCGGAGGTTAGGGTATAATTTAATTGCAGGAATAGAACCGAACGGGTTGGATATTGTCATTGTAGTATTTCGGCTGCGTTATTATGGCCGTGCTCAATAAATTGTTAGAGATATTGTTAACAGAAATATCCGTGGGAAGACTTGTGTCTGTTCCGGAGGTTAGGGTATGTTGTAATTGTAGGAATTGATCTGAACGGGATGGATTTTGTAATTGTAGTATTTCGGCCGCGTTATTATGGGTAAGTTCAATTAGGTAAAAGGATTGTTTTTGTGTAGACATAGGTCTGTTCCGGAGGTTAAGTGTAATTGTAGGAATTGAACTGAACGGGTTAGAATCATTTCTCGTGGTCCGGTAGTTAAGATGTGTTTCGTAAAATATATATATTATATTAGAAAAGGGATAGAAAATATAGAATACTTACTTGGGAGTTTTTACTTTTCATTTTCGATGCCTTATAATATACGGGATAATATGGTTAGGAGTTGGCACTATAGGGAAATCACTTAGTTCCAGTTTTTCAATCGCGAGTTAATCCAAATTCAATGGTTAACCTACAGTTATGACTATTTTGATTGGTCAGGAGTCGAAGTTAACTATTGATTTTGGGTTAACTCGCGATTGAAAAAGTGGGACTATGTTTTGTGGGAATATAATATAAATCTTTAGGTTGTCCTTGGTTATCTTTGTTATTTTCTAATTATGTTAGAAATCAGAGATAAAGTACGCTTCGGGATTTTCCCTTCGTTTTTCGATGCGTCATACACTGATTAAGATGGTTTCGACTATAGTGAAATTGATGGTAGAATTTTTGTGCGTAAATATAAATGTTTAGGTTGTCTTAGGCTACGGTTACTATGCATGCGAATTCCGACGAAAAGGTGCTCTGACGATGATAACCCGTTCCCGTAAAGTTGGAAGTACTAACCAATTTTAACGCTGGTCACTTGCAAGTTTATAGAAGGGTCATCATGGTCAGAACAGATTTTGGTCAGAATTCGCATGCATAGTAACCGTAGCCTAACTAATTTTTTTATCTTTAATAAATGGGGTGGTCAGAACAGGATTGAATCAAGTCCATTTGAAAGAATCTTTCTGTTATGATCCCTAAAGTCCTACAGAATAAGGTTTTAAATTCATTTACAATTTTCATGGACTAGAAACTGAAATAGCAGTTAATCTGTTCCATAAAAATTTTATATGAATTTCAAACCTTATTCCGTGGGACATTAGGTATCATAAGAGAATTTTTTTTAAATGGACTTGATTCACTACTGTTCTGACCACCCCAAATGTAAGACATCGTCGGGGTACGGAGAAAATTTGGCAAGTCCGCTTTTTAGGTAAGCGAAGTTAATATATTTCTGAAAAAAGTTTTTTAAGTCCCATGTACTTTAGCTATTTAACTTTTATATTCCCACTAGTTAATAATTTATAGTTAATTATAAAAAGTTTTTACATGTTAGAGAAATATTAAAAATTTAATTATTCTCCAACATGTAAAATATTTTTGAATTGCTTATTATAATTTATTGTAGGTTAATTTTTTTTCTTTGCCTGCCTGCGTAAGTTTGTCGAACGCGCATACAGCGTAAACTTGAAGACCAAATTGTGGTCACTACTGATTTTAGAGGGCACTTGAAACTTTAAAACTGTGACATCTCCATCATTTCGGACTTGCCAAGTTTTGCCTGTAACCCCCGCGATCGATTAGATCCGTTAGGTGCCCGATCCGGACCCGCTATTGGGGTTTGCCATAAACAATGTGCTTACACGCGTAAGTAGCATAGGGTTACTTGCCGGCGTGCCCCCCATGCAAGTGTAGCGTGAGTTCGGCCCCGATAAACTCTTCGAGCAAAAGCCGTGTGCGGCCGAGTGTTGTAGAGTTACCAATAGGTCCAGCCCAGTCTGGTACGCCGCAACCGTGAAAGGATCTGACGGGCGTTCGAGGTTCGGTTGTCCTCTTGGTAAACTTTTACAACTGGGCGGTTGTATCATGGCCGAACTCGTTGGGCAAAGGGGACCGTAAGTACGACTCCAAAAAGCATATTATCGCCGGTGGGAATCCTCCCGAAGAACTTCATGGATTACGCTACCAAGCGGCCATGAAGACCGTGCGTGGGTTTCCAACCCGCAGTGCCGTGCAATGTGCGGTCCTAGCACCCACATTGTACGGTCTGATCCAAGCGCGTTTAGGTGTAGGTTACGTGTAGTAGGATACCGTAGGCGTAGGTAGACAGGTAGTAGTCCATTGCGAACCCAGGGAGCCCACGCCCGTATTCGGGATCCTCTGGGAAGAAAGGCCGCGCGTTGGTAACGGGGTTGGGCGTGCTTAACATTTCTTCTTTTCTTAGGCTTTTCGTGACGAAGAATCCAGGAAGGAACCAGATCTGGCACCCCAACGAACGATAGAGCAAACTAAGGTAAATAAAACCGTTGGATGTAAATGTGATTTATTAATTTAAACGTTATTTGTTCTAGGCTTTAAGTGCGGGGTGTTGCAGAATCGCAATACGAAAAGGAAGATCCATACAGGAAGTCAACGGAAACTGGAACATCATCCACCGATAGGTAAATAAAAATACTTGATTGTAATATGTTGTGATTTATTAATTTAAACATTATTATTTGATTTAGGCTTTCGGTGTGCGGTGTTACAAAATCATGGTAAGAAGAGGATGCTGGATCATCGACCGATGAGAAAGTAACGTCAGGTAAATAAAACTATACTTGATTTTAAAATGTTATTTATTAATTTAAAATTTTTTTCTAGATTGCAGAATCGCATTGCCTTAGGAAAGAGGATGTCCATCCACGAAGGAACCAGTTGTTGGAATATCGACGGACGACGGCTTCGACGAGTTCAGGACGAGGTTACGTTCGGAGCAGGAAACTTCAGGGTGAGCAACGTCAGCGAGTGCAACGTCGAGTGTAACCGCCGAGGTAGACTTCGATGATAATCGTCGAAGTGCATCTGGGTAATTTATTCTCCAGGTGTACTTCGGAGATCTATGGTTGAGTACACCAAGGTGTTACGCTGCAGTGATCCGCCAACGGTTCACTACCTCGAGAACTACCCACGGGCTGGATCCCCATTGTTCGCACGAGGCCACGAGTCCCAAGCGGCAATAAGTCCAAACGGCGACCAATGGGGCCTGTCCACCTGTGCGGAAGGTCTCGAACTTGTGCTCCCAAGGTGGAACCCATTTGTAGCGAACATGGTTACGCCCGAACGCTGCACTTCACAACGTCGTCGAATGGGTATCGCCGAAGTTACTTCGACGATGATCGTCGGGTGCATCTGAGGGTGTACTTCGGAGATCCATCGTCGAGTATACTAAGGGGATACGCCTCAGTGGCCCGCCGTGGGTTCACTTCTCCGGGATCTACCCACGGGATGGATCCCGGACATGTGCACCCAAGGTGGAACCACTGCAGGGTACTTGGTACCCTCCTTCGTGGTTGGTGTCAACCACCAACGGAGGAGGGAGGAGATGGGGGCTCGAAGGAGCCCGAGGAGGGAGGAGGAGAAGAGGGAGGAGGAGAAGGAGGGAGGAGGAGAAGGGGGGAGGAGGAGGAGAAGGAGAAGGGGGGGGAGGAAAAAGGGGAAAAGCGAGAAAAGAAAAATGCTTGACAGATATGGTTAATAAGGTATAATAACTAGGTCTGTCGCGGAGGGGGGTAAGGGGAAGAGGGGGGTAAGGGGAAGAGGGGGGTAAGGGGTAGAGGGGGGTAAGGGGAAGAGGGGGGTAAGGGGCAGAGGGGGTAAGGGGAAGAGGGGGGTAAGGGGAAGAGGTAAGTAAGGGGAAAAGGGGGGTGAGGGGTAGAGGGAGGTAAGGGGAAGAGGGGGAGGGGGGTAAGGGGAAATGAGAAAAAAAAAGTTAAAAAAATGGCGTGCAATAGGGAGTGTCTTTCACTTTTGCCTCCCTCGCCATTAGACAGAGGTTCCCCTCTGTCTTCGACGCCTCCCCCTCTTCGAAGACCCCAGGGTTCTTGTTCTTGGCGGAAGGACACCCCCATTGAGAGGTTGTCCCTGCCTTGAAGACCCCCGGGGTCTTTTGCTCAATGTCCCACCTTGGGTGCACTTGGCCGGAACTTCCGCACGGGTGGACAGGCCCCGCAGGTCGCCGCTGCCGCGGGAGAACAACGGGGATCCATCCCGTGGGTAGATCCCGGAGGAGTGAACCCACGGCGGTCCACCGAGGCGTATCCCCTTAGTATACTCGACGATGGATCTCCGAAGTACACCCTCAGATGCACCCGACGATCATCGTCGAAGTAACTTCGGCGATACCCATTCGACGACGGTAAAGTGCACCGTTCGAGTGTTACCATGTTCGCTACAAATGGGTTCCACCTTGGGAGCACAGGTTCGAGACCTTCCGCACAGGTGGACAGGCCCCATTGGTCGCCGTTTGGACTTATTGCCGCTTGGGACTCGTGGCCTCGTGCGAACAATGGGGATCCAGCCCGTGGGTAGTTCTCGAGGTAGTGAGCCGTTGGCGGATCACTGCAGCGTAACACCTTGGTGTACTCAACCATAGATCTCCGAAGTACACCTGGAGAATAAATTACCCAAATGCACTTCGACGATTATCATCGAAGTATACCTCGGCGGTACCACCCGACGTTGCACTCGAAGAACCTATTATACCTCCGGTTACCCATGGGGAGGGGTGTTCTTGTCGTTGGAGAAAGGTGGGAACAGAGTTCCCCGCCCTTTTTAAATTACACCAAACCCCGTTTATATATTTTGAGGGTTGGTCCTTGCACACCTTTGAACACCCCCGATATAATCCTCTTCACTTGCTTCTTTCCAATTTCTTCCCGTTCTTACGCTGCAGATGAAGTTTCTGGAATTAACACATGAATTAGTAATAATAATTAAAACAAACCCGTTTAGAACTTACCAAAGTTGCTTCGTTTAACCGGGTTTTTCCATGGCTTATCGGTGCTTTCCGACATCTGCATCCCGGCGCCAGGTGCAACGTGACGGTCGAAACTTCTTCGCAAATATTCTTCCTAGATGGTGGTAACTTCTTTCTTCTCTGCAGTTTGCACTCCTAGAAATAGTAATAGAATTATTTGATAAAACAGAAGTTTTCTAACCAAAGTTTCTCCGATTTGCTGAAACAACTTATTCCGTGTTCACCAGATGTATCAGGGGATTCTTGCCCATCCTTCCACCTTCGGAGCACAGCATGATCCAGCCCGTGGATAGTCCTCGAGGTAGTGAACCGTTGGCGGACACTGCAGCGTAACATCTTGGTGTACTCAACGAATGATCTCCGAACTACACCCGGAGAATAAATCCCCAGATGCACTTCGACGATCATCATCGAAGTCTACCTCGGCGGAATAATTAACTAAATAATTAAATTATTTAAAAATTATACTAGTTAAATAATAAGTTCAACTATAAAACTATTTAAAACAAGTTAATAAAACATGCAATATAAATAGTTTTATAGTTGAACTTATTATTAATTTTCACAAGTTACGATACTTAATTAATTACTAGTTAAATGAACAACAGTTAGTAAAACACAATAGTCGTTTTATTAATTGTTGATCATTTAACTAGAATAACTTTTAAATAATTTAATAAAAGTTAAATAGCTGAAACACTGATTTAGAAAGTACATGGTGGGCCAATTTCGATAGTTCTTATGGGAAACTCGGTAACTATACAAGATATGAAAAAACGGATGGCGCATCGTCGATCTCGTTTTTCGAGAAAAGCTCAATGACCAAAACCGGAATTCGCTATCTTTTTTTGTTTTCGAGTTATAGCCAAAAGTTAGAATTTTAGACTTTTCGATAAATGTCGATATCTCGCTTGTTTTTCAAGTTATCAAAAAAATGTTAACACTTTCTTTGGACACTTTTTTGAGATCAATGAAATGGGCTAAGAAGATTTTAAATATCTATCTCAGTTTCAGAGTTATAACATAAACTTGTGTTTTTTTAAAAGGAAACCATAGTTGAAAATAATATTTTAAATAGCGTTTTTTATCCTCTTTTCAACGATATATAACATGATATATTATAACAACAACAAAAATATTATAAATTTATAGCAGACCGAAAAATTAAATATAATAACATTTTTAGTAAAAAAACAATACAAAATTTTAAATTCTAACAAAAATTAAAGTAAAGATCAAACCGTAGTATAATTGCTTTTAATACGTGATTTGGTTAAACCAAAACACTACACATTTAAACCATTATGTATTGACATTTAAAACATTTACACCAATTGTTTTTCAGTAAGCCAATATTTGCTTACGCCGAGATTCATAGACAAGTATTAAGTTCTAAGTAAGGCATTTCGCGTCGAATTTGTTTTAATAATCAGTAAGGCCTTGTCTATGAATATGGACGTTAGTTGCTGTCATTAAATTTTCAAATCTTAGTAACTATAATATTTTATTTTAAAATTAAATTTAAAAAAATAAACAATTGGTGTAAATGTTTTAAATTTCAATAATGGTTTGGCAGTGTTTTGTTTTAACCAAATTATGTATTAAAAACAATAGACTACGGTTTGATCCTTACTTTAATTTTTGTTAGAATTTAATATTTTGTTGTTTGTTTTTACTAAAAATGATATTTTTTCGATCTTCTATAATGTTATAATATTTTTGTTGTTGTTATATTATATCACATTATATATATCGTTGAAAAGAAGATAAAAAACGCTATTTAAAAATATCATTTTTATCTATGGTTTCCATTTAAAAAAACACAAGTTTATGTTATAGCTCTGAAACTGAGATAGATATTTAAAATCCCTTTATCCCATTTTATTGATCTTAAAAAAGTGCCCGAAGAAAGTGTTAACATTTTGTTGATAACATGAAAAACAACCGAGATATCGACATTTATCGAAAAGTCGAAAATTCGAACTTTTGGCTATAACTCGAAAACAAACAAAAAGATAACAAATTCCGGTTTTGGCCATTGAGCTTTTCTCGAAAAAAGAGATCGAGAGGATGCGCCATCCGTTTTTTCATATCTTGTATAGTTACCGAGTTTCCCATTAGAACTATCGAAATTGGCCCACCCTGCACATGGGACTTATTAACTTTTTTCAGAAATATATAAACTTCGTTTACCTAAAAGGCGGACTTGGCAAATTTTCTCCGTACCCCGACGATGTCTTACATTTTTTATTAAAGAGTGGCGCACGAAATAAAAAAATTACTAAGGCTACGGTTACTATGCATGCGAATTCTGACGCAAATGTGTTCTGGCCACAGGTTCTAAAGGAACCGTTTGTTTGTTTGTCGTTATCGATAAACGACCTCCAACTTCGGGCAGCGATTTAACCTCCGAACCCGTACAGGGTGCGTCCTTGACGTTTCAGGGCGTACACCACGTCCATGGCGGTCACGGTCTTCCTCTTGGCGTGTTCGGTGTAGGTGACGGCATCTCGGATGACGTTTTCCAGAAACACCTTCAACACTCCTCTGGTTTCTTCGTAAATCAATCCCGAAATACGTTTCACGCCGCCTCTGCGAGCCAGACGCCTGATGGCGGGCTTCGTGATGCCTTGGATGTTATCGCGCAACACTTTGCGATGCCGTTTGGCGCCACCTTTTCCCAATCCCTTGCCGCCTTTACCGCGTCCGGTCATCTTCGAATTTTACTAAACACGCGATACGTTACGTCTTCAACGAGCGTCGAAGAACTGCCTAAAAATTTCTAAAATTACCACTATTTATGCTTTCTCGCTCTGTGGGCGTGGGTTCCGCGCGAACCGACCAATCGACGGCGCACCCGGCCCTCGAGTTTACATATAGAAGTGGCCGGAAAGAGCGATTGACACAGTTCTACTCGCACCGTTGCCAGTCGCGCATCGACGTTCAGTTAGAAACCGCCGCATTTATTTCGTTATTTTTTGATTTATCTTAAATAACCGTCGACAGTTCACGATGGCTCGTACCAAGCAGACCGCACGTAAATCCACCGGAGGAAAGGCTCCGCGCAAACAGTTGGCCACCAAGGCCGCCAGAAAGAGCGCACCCGCCACAGGTAAACCACGCCGAACGCCGCCTCTCGATTCGCCGATTTTTAACACGTTTCCTTTCTTTCAGGCGGAGTCAAAAAACCCCATCGCTACAGGCCCGGCACCGTCGCCCTCCGAGAAATTCGTCGCTACCAAAAGAGCACCGAACTCCTCATCCGCAAGCTGCCCTTCCAACGGCTCGTGCGAGAAATCGCCCAAGATTTCAAAACCGACCTGCGCTTCCAGAGTTCCGCCGTCATGGCCCTCCAGGAGGCCAGCGAGGCCTACCTCGTCGGCCTCTTCGAGGACACCAACTTGTGCGCCATCCACGCCAAGCGCGTCACCATCATGCCCAAAGACATCCAGCTCGCCAGGCGCATTCGCGGAGAGCGCGCTTAATTGCCGACACGACAACGACGCCGCCGCCGCAGCATCCGTGCACCGCACGTTAAAACAAACAAACGGCTCTTTATAGAGCCAAAAATCGGTTCCCGAATTGGGCAGCTTATTAATTACCAAACCGCCGAAGTTGAAATTTATTCGACGTGAACCTAAAAAAATTAAATCTTAACCCCTAATTATTTTCCGTCCGTCGAACCCATAATGATTTACCTAATTTTAAATTAGCATAATTTTATCTAGTTATTGGATTACATTAATATTCCTACAAACTTTTGCAATGATATTAACAAAACTATTTAAAACGCAAATACTTTCTTATGCTTTTATTGCGTGGGGGGTTTACGCACCCGTATCGGTTTCATTTGTAAATAATAAAAGTTATTTTAGTAAGCGAATTCTATAAACTTGCGAGTAACCAACGTTAAAATTGGTTACTTCCAACTTTACAGGAGGATCGTGATCATCGTCAGAACACCTTTACGTCAGAATTCGCATGCATAGTAACGGAAGGTTAAGACACCCTAAAGATTTATATTTACGCACATAAATTCTACTATCAATTTTACTATAGCCGAAACCATCTTAACCCGTGTATGACGCACCGAAAAACGAAGTAAAAATCCCGAAGCGAACTTTATCTCTGATAACAAAAATAAAAAGATGTAAGTGGATTTTCGGTCGTAGCGATCTATCATATAGATAGATACTCCTCTCACATTACGCTATCCAAAGATTAACGCGGGGCTACTGCAGAAGCAGCCCCTCCAGCCAAAAAACATACATGCAGATGGTCTAGCCACTGCATGGACCGCAAAGTTTTATCCTTGCTAAGGATAAACTAGTTGCACGATAAAACCTTGCGGTCCATGCAGTGGCTAGACCATCTGCATGTATGTTTTTTGGCTGGAGGCCCCGCGTTAATCTTTGGATAGCGTAATGTGAGAGGAGTATCTATCTATATGATAGATCATTGCGACCGAAAATCCACTTACATCTTTTTATTTTTGTTATCAAAAAGAAAGCAATGCACTCTTCTCGCTTATTATACTGTACCGTGTAAAAGTCTGCGTTCATGTAATTAATTGCTATTTAAATATTTATTAATCTCAGTTATATGGAAATTAATTATAATGAAATAATTGAAATAGGTATTTGTATAAAATATAATAAGAATTTTAAATTGCTTTAATAATATTGTTTGAACCAATAATTTTAAAAGTAACTAAATTTTATAGCAATCCACAGCTTAGCTTAAAATTACCCTTCGGTAATAAATTACAGTGACGCATTGTAAACCCATAAATTATTTTATATTTTGGTGCGAATTCAATGTAATTTTATGCCTACATAAGATTCGCACTAAAATTTAAAATTATTTATGGATTTACAATGGGTCCCTCTAATTTATTACCAAAGCAATATTTTAAGCCAAGTTGCCGATCGTAATAAAATTCGGTTCCCTGTAAAATTTTTGGTTCAAACAATTGTTTAAAGCAATTTAAAATTTTCAGCATATTTATACAAATTCCTGCTTCACTTATTTCAATATAATTACTTAATTACTTTCCATAAAACAAAGATTAAATAATAATTAATAGCAATTAATTAAGTGGCCGCAGACTTTCACACGGTACTTTATAATAAGCGAGAAGAGTGCATTGCTTTCTTTATCCTTAGTACATTTAAAGCTCGCAATCCCACTACGGTTTAATTAAATAATTTACATAAATAAAAAAAAATAGTGAAAGGCCCATTATGGAGCCTTGAAAAGGTGATAAATGTGACCATCTGTAAATAGTATTCAACGTTGTGGCTCCTTTATTAGTGGTCCATTATCGACACGATAACAATATGAACAATTATCTTTAGAAAAATTATACAATCAGGCACAAAACCATTCAAAAGAATATCTCTTGTTGAGATTAGGCCAAGGGATTCTGTTGAAAAGTGTGCATCTCCTTGCATTATTTTTGTAAAACAATTGATATTGTTGCTTTGACAATGGGTCACTAATAAAGAACCTAAAACGTTGAGCACAATTTATAGTTGCTCTTATTGACCATTGTCGAAACAAAACTATTAAAACAGTAGGTCAGCGAGATTTAAATCAAATAACAACAAAGAATTTTTTATAATTTTCTTATTTTTCAAAGTGCCAAAAAAATTCTACATTATTAATTATTTAAATACCTAGTTGTGCATAAGTTCTGTAAAATGTTTGCGAGTAAATTTATACAACAGAAAATAAAAACACTATAATTTTAAACAGTTATTTTATTAGGTACATTTCAAAAAATCTTTTTAATTTAATTCATTTAAAGTTGAGGCCCTTAAACGTCACGGTCAGGAATCTATTGTGGCAACCACAACTCCCATCGAAATTGATGCTGTTATCTTCACAGCATCTCGTTAGTCAGTAAAATTTCTTCAAGTCACCGTTGTGTCGTTTTTGTTTTCTGCCAAATCTTGTTAGAAAATTCGGGACTTGCCATTGAATAGAGCGCTATTAAGAGGTTTTACTACCTCACCTAGCATTGGGTGGTACACTGGAGACATTGTTTTAACATCTCTTTCATGAAAATATAACTGTGCTACCGCTTTGTAAGACACATCCCATCAAACCATCACATCAGGTGAAAATGTTAGAAGAACGCTAAAAAAATATTTGGACGGCCAAAAACAATTTCACTGTAAAAGAAACATTTAACAAGCTAAACGATAGGTATGGATTCAAACAATCCATTAATTGCACAGGTACCTGCGATTTAAAACTACTGGTACTGTAAATGTAACAGAACTTATGGTACGACTAGGTATATTATACACAAGCATTCAAAAGATATGGAAAAAAATAGGAATAAACTTACACAGCCTACAAATTTATTTATATTACCGCCACTTTTCTGAAATTTGCGAAACATTTTTATTCAATTCCCTACTAAAATCCAAAAAAAAGTTTATCCTACCAATTGGGGTTTATTTGAACACAGATTTTTACTACAACTCGACACGTGTGTGTCAACCGTAAATTTGTTAGGGAAGAATTAATTCGAATCAAAATGTCAACTAAAAAGGAAGTCGAGCAGTTTCAATCGAATCAATGGTATGTCTACTCATATTAATGTCGACAATTTATTATAGAAATAAAACTGACCTTTCGTTTATGAATGTGACGCCATTTAACTTCAAAAAAACCGAACATTTCAAATACGTACAAATTAACAAATAGCTACTCGTCATCAAAATATTTAACACACCATACCTTTTAAATCTTATCCAGACATTGCAGCTTGAACCGTTGACGATATTCGAAATCAATTGAATAGTTCACATGTAAATTTTTGTAATGGTAATGCAGTCTCGCCATGCACCTGCTGAATTGTTTTTGGTTATCCTACAAACAAAATTATTGATTCCTTACACCGTTTTATTACAAACAACGACGAAATACTATTGGATTGTAACTTACCGATTAATTGAAATCGCAGTAACATCTTCACTACTCCTCGAAAAATTTTCAATATTGATTCCCCAATTGACAGCTTTTTCAAATCCATCGTGGTTATCCTAGTTTGCTCCATTGCACAATTTGCTTTGATATGTGAACTACAACGAATTAAAAATTAGAAACAATTTCACAAATCAACATAAAGAATTAACTTAAACTCGCCCATACGAATGAGTAATGCCTGTCATTTATAAACTAAACGTCATTTTAAGAAAACATGTGGCGACATCTAACGATAAATATCAGAACTAAACATTTAATTTATTTCTAGATACCTGCTTTGCACGGCCGCCGATATTGCAGAATCCTATATTGTTACTTCAAGTTTTTACGTTAGATTGCAGCACCTATAATAATTAAATTAGATTAGTTGTAAATAAACTAAATTTATAAATTGTTTAATAATTTGAAATGCATGCGAGTTACAATTATCCTACTGAAAAGAAAATAATATTCTTATTAAATTTCACAAACCTTCTACATCCTCTCCGGCACTTGTTTATTGAATCGTGTTCAACACTACATCTAGTTACTAGTGGAACCTAATTTTTCATCTGTCATCCATACTGTTTACTTCAACTTCTCTTGTTCCACATAATTTAACCCATATTTCCGGCTGCATTCTGATTCCTTGTTTTCGAAATTCTGCAATTTAAAAATGTTTATAAGAATAATTTGTAAATCAATTTAATTAACGACTTTTTGGTATTGTAAAAAATTTTCATCACTAATGCAAGCATCTGCCTATTTGGTATACAATTTTTATGCCCAAATGGCACAAAATTTTTAGAAAAAACAAACTGCAGGTTTTTCGAGTTTTAATATTTGCATTTTAAATTAATAAATTGCAAAAATAACATTTTATTAACATAAAATATTTGTTAATTGAGATGATCCTAAGTTTGTTACACTTTATTAATTTAACAAGTAAACATTAAAACTCCTCGTTATAAACATTATTAACATGTAAACGATTTAAAAAATACTCATTAACTTAAGCTGAGGAAATTAATCTATTCTTGTATTTGAAATGCTTTCTTTTTGTAGTCCTATAAGGAACGAAATAACTTATGGGATTAATTTTTAATCCATTCACGACCGACACCCATACCTCCCAATCAAGGGGTAATTGAAAAAATGGACATTGCATGATATGAGATTATAATTTACAATTCAATTCAACAAAATGGTAAACAAATATTCAAGATGTTTGGAAATAACTCGAAAATTTTCAGCAATTCAAAAGAGCGTGTTAAATGGAAATGATTGCGCAACATACGGCCGCAAACCTTTCCTTGATCATGTTTATTACATCATGGTGTTATGGTCTTGCCAGTTGCCAAACTAACAACGGTGTTACAAGAACTGCTTAAAATTACACCCTCTATTCTCTATAGAAACTTGGCAGCATTGCACCTTACCGTGAACCTTTTGAGAGTTCGGTAAAGTACACTTCCCATGTTGGCTACGATAACAGCAGTTTGACACGAGCAATATTACCAAATTTTTCTACACATTCAATTTTTAAATGACGATGTTGGCACACACACTTGCGATATTACTCACAATTCAATAAATAATCATCCATTTGCATGATCAAGGAAACGTTTCCAGCCATATATTTCCCGTAGTAATTTTTACTTAAAAACACTTCTTTCACATTGCCCAAAACTTTGACAAAATTTATTTTTGAATTATTATTATTATATCATGATTTATTTAACAACGATCAAATTTCCGTGGCTTTAACAAAACTGGATCCCATCGAGGTTCTCTAAACTCCACCAAACAAAACAAAAACAATGGACAAATTAAAACTACAGATTAGAAAATTTAAACTTATTTGTATTTATTTCATTTCATAATTTTTATAACATTAACAGTAACGGAATGCTTGGTGGAGTTCGGAATGACCTAATTTGACATAAGCCCTTGACCTGCACATCAGTGCACCAAACCAGGTGAGGCTTCAAATTCTGCATAAAAGTGATTTATTTAAAATAATTAAACTTTTCTTCCAAATACTTAATCACTTAAAATCACTTAAAAAGTGATTTATTTACCATTCAGTAGACTTGATATCAAGTAAGCAAATACCAAATACTTTAAGTACAACTCTGTAAAATACAATCAACCCTGGTATCTCTATAAATGAGTTTAAGGGATGCACGTTCAAATTAATATCAACCTAGCACAGTATTCTACAATTAAAACTGACCTTTCGCTTTCAAATCCATTGATTGAACTGCACCTCGGTAATTTTCCCACTTGTTATTTCTGCTACAAACTTTCTGTACTGCACTATTCCATTTATTATGAGATCTAAAACAAATTAAAAATCTACAATCAGCAAGAATTTAAATTAAAATTTTTGAGATTCAAATGTCGATTGAATCTATAAATGATGGAACTATTAAAGCAACAAACTTCAAAATACGAATCTTTTTGTGTGTGCTGCTAACCAATGACTAGTAAAAAATAAGGACATTACCGTCTACAGTTTGTTCCTTCAATACTTTCAAAGCATGAAATACTAATAGAAATATTTCAATAATTTACAAATTAACGAAATGATACTTGAGGTACACAAAATTAAACAAAACATAACTTACTCTTCCGACCAGTCATTGCTCCATCGTTGACATTGTTCAAGCTATCTAATAGGGTTAGTGGAATACGAAGCACCTCGGATAACTTGGTAAAGTATATCCTATGTTTCAACTTCCAAGCAACGCATCATTGCTCTCTATCTTACAAATATTTAAAATTAATAACGTTTTATTTAAAAAAAATCAATACAATCAAATTGGTTTCAATATTTGACGTTTAAGATGTCATATTAAAAATTTTAAATAAAACAGAAAACTGTTTGACATGTGGCGCCACCTAACTAAAACTAGCCGAACTAAAAGTTTACCTTATTTCTAGATTTCTATTTTGAATGTCAACCATTCTTGCAGATTCCTATATTGTCACTTCGAGCTTTGAGGTTAGATGGCAGCACCTAAAACAATTATTTCAAATTCATTATAAACTAAATACAATTTTCAATTAAAACTTTTGAAATGAAGCGAATTACAATATTATACTACTGCATTGAAAATAATTATTTTTATTAAATGTCACAAACCTTCTATATCCTATCCGGCAGTTATTCATTGAAACGTGATTAACGCTTCATAAAATTACAAGTGGAACTTAAGGATAGGTTCTGCACGACGAAAAATTGACTCCATATATATATCCCTTTTATTTGCTGCAAAGTGCTGGCACCTAGCTTTCAGTAGAAAAGTCGTACAATATGGCTATTATGATGTTATCTTGCCAATATTTAGAGAGGAATCTACCCTCAAAAATATACCTGGGGTATGCTTACAAGACTTTCAGGTCATTTTGGGTAAGGTGACGATAATCCCCTTGTTTGTTGGTTGACGCGTACAAAGTAAAACTGTTTTACTGACCATTCAAAACAAAAACTTTTTAGGAAAACGCTGATGATGAGAAAGTAATCTATGAAGCACAAAGTAACAGTAGCTATATCCAAAGCGATTTTGTTTTAACCAAAATATTGGAAAAATAACCGAGTAAAGTTGGCCAAAATTTTCACTTTTATCGGCGTTTTTACTTAGGCATTACAAACTTCTGTTTTGAACTATAGAAAAACAAAATAGTCAGGATATAATTTGTACTTTATGGTACCGTTTAGTACTACACACGTACTTTTTAATTACTAAGCCTAACCACATTCATTTCATTAACGTCTTCCATCTTCATATATTATCTTGTGCTTACACTTATCGCCACTTTGAAAATGTATCTTTCAACAAAATTGCATAAGCCAATACATAATTATAAAACATATAAAAATGACCTATCATCTACCAAATAACAAGATACATAAAATATTGGTAAGTACACGGCATGTGTGCACAAATAATGATAATTAGATATAGTAGAGAAGAACAAGTGTCAAACATACAAATGGTAAATATGAAACACTTCTAACATAATATACGAAAAAATAAATAAATAACGATCAAGTGTGACTTCAAAATTACTGATAAAAATTAAATCGCAAAGTTTGAATTGAAGTTTGATTCAGGCATTAGGCAATTTTGTCGGTGTCGTTGCATCCCATTACTTTCTTATGTAAACGACGTGCATGCTGAAAAGATTACGCCATTGTTATTATGTTACAGTGACTACGTAGAAGCAGGGAAGGCCCTTCGAAAATGAGCAAAATTTGGTAAGGAGTTGGCAAAATTGTCAGTTTTCACAATTCACTCGCGTATATTGTTAGAAAATTAATAGCATTTCTTTAAAATAAGAAGTGAGAAAGCAAAATATATAGACTGCTAAATACATAACATTATAAACTAATAAGATTCGCAACCTTATGAGACAGGCGCGGATACAGGATTTTGTTTAGGGAGAGGCAATTTTTGTGTGATTTACATAATTATCTTCCAAAAAATTTGTTTTAAACAAAATTTTAGTTTGTTATTTGAAAAAATTATGAAATTGGTCAAAATAAAGTCAAGGGGGGGCAATTGCCTCTATTGCCTCCCCTTGTATCCGCGCCTGTTATGAGAACTTTTGGCGAGGGCCTCAGGGCCGTGCGCTGATATGATGCAAAGATGGGGCCGCATCAGGCGCATGAGGCGGCACTATAAGAAGGCGGCATAAACAGCAAGAACAAAATATAATTTGAATTATAAATAATTAAAAAATTTTCTGTTATTTTCTATACTTTAAAATTTTGCAATGCTAATTTATGAACAGATTTAAGTTATTAAATAACTAACTAAATAACAACTATACCTAGTGAATTATAACCATAAAGCAATAAAACTACCCTTAATCTGCTTATTGATTGCATACTTTGTGGGCGGTCGGGTCGGCCAGTAAACGTATATCGTTTTTTGGAAAAACCAACTTCACTAGAAAAAGTTAAATAACATCTGGACATTCTATCTTCTATCATTGATTCTTCTATATAGGGCATTCCACGCCAAAAAGACCACTTTTTTAGGTGACCCCTTTCCGATTTTTCTCAAAATTTTATGTTTTTGAGATCGATGAAAAACGCGTTTTTGTGTGTTTTCAATTGTTTTTGATCATCTCTTCTTGAGGTATAATTTTTTTTTCAAATGGTCGTAACTTTGTGTACGAAATTATGTTTTAACTTTAGATGTAGAACGACTACGAATACGTCAATATAAGTAATTTTCATTGATGAAGAATGAAACAGAGTTTTACATTTGTTTTTATTCTAATTAAATAAATCAAACAAAATTGCACTCTCATCATTTTTTCCAGTAAGCAATATACGCAAATTACAAAAGTAAAAGTACAGTAATGAAATTTAAAACACCCCATAAAATTTTGTTGAAAAATAAAATGTTGGAGCATCTGTTACTACCTACCACTTTTACAAATAAAGATTTAAAAATATAAGTAATAAATTTCTTATTTTTATCATGTTTCATAAAATCCATTTACTGATGTTGAAAGTTGAGCAAAAGAAAGCACTATTTTCAAAATTTGTTCAGTTATTCAATTCAGTTATTCAGATATCGCGAAGTTTTTGTAAGGTATCCTCGTGCCACGTAATTAATAAAAAATGTTCTACAATGAAAGTTTTTGATTTTATATTATGGCGTTTCTGAAAAATTTCTGCTTACAACTCATTCATGCCTGGTTTCACAAAGTTAGTAAATTACGTTACTATTCCAATTCTGTAAAATATTGTTGTCGAAATCCGCCAAGTTGAACACAACAAATAGGTTGTTGTTGAATATTATATTCAACATATTAATTTAATAATATTAAATTATAATAAACTTATTAAATTAATAAACTTTATTATTATTATTTAAAAAAAAAACGACCTATATAAAGGTTATTGAGGGTGTGTTATACAATTAAACTAAAGTGTGCTAGAAGAAATTTCTTTATATTTTTTACAATCGTGGACTACCTATTCTTCGACCCCCGCCAACATAAAAATCCAGTCCCAGAAGCTGTTCGTATGTTTCTGATTTACAGTATGTTTTGTCGTCAATCATAATATATTATGAAATTTTTTTATAAGATTTATTAATAAAATTAAAAATTTTCATCATATAATTTGCTGGATCTGGTTTTTCTGTTGATTTTTAATTTTTTTGATCGGTTAGCAATTTTGATTTCATAGACTTTTTAACAACTGCTGTTTTTGAAATTTTTTATAAATTGAACAGCGTTTTCTGCACATTCACGTTTTCTTTTCACTGCTGATTATTCTTTCAATTTGATGAGTACATTTTGAACAATTGTTTTTGTTAAGAAATGAAAATTGTAATATTCATCATTTGGTTTGACCACTGGACCCAAAGATTTGTGTAACCATGCTACCGACATTAGGTATTGCTGATCGTAAAAATGAAAAAGTTTTATTCTACAAATTTTTGCATGCAGAATGTATAATTTACATTTAATATTGCTGTGGTATTTAAAATAATTCTCAGGGTGCAACAAAAATAAACATTTCATTTCAAGTTTTCAATAAATTCAATTTTTATAAATAATTTTAAATAAAGTGATACATTTTTATCACGCGTAGTCCTTATCTATCAACCAAATTTTTGTCAAAATTAAATATTTTTTAAATATTATTTCTCAGTAGTTACCATAAATTTAGTTTCTAATTAGCAAACTTCATCACTACCTCTTTGGTAATTAAACAAAACCGTCTTCAAAAACATTTTCCAAATTTATTTGAAAAAATAATTTTGGATTTGTATTATTCCTTATAATTGTTTATCTTTCTGTATATTTGAAAAATATTACAATTTTAGACATTTTGATCTATTATATTCTATATTTTATAATAACTATTCTTGAAATACGGACAGGCCTGAATACGGAATAACCTCATCTTTTAGTGTCCGTCTAAAAGGTTGATTCCTTTTCTATATTTAGCACCATAAAAATATTGTCGACTAGTCGTAAATGATCAAAGCCGAGCATAGTTTAAAACCGAGACGGAAACATTTCCATCTATGCGCTGAAAGCTACACTATAGTGGTTAAAATTTTCCAAAGATTTCAACGATCCCTGCAATGGTTTGCTACTTGAAGATGTTTAAAATGGCGATATGTATGTTTTGCAGTGGTTTACTGGAGTCAGTGACATTATTGATATGAATGTTTAAATAATGCGTACGTAGTGTCAAACGAAGCTCAAGGGTACAAATTACATCCTGAGTATATTTGTTTTTCTATATTCCATCACAAAATGTTTTAATCGCTAAATAACAACAGGGAAATTTTGATCAAGTTTAGCTTGTTATTTTTCAAATATTATAAAATTTTAGTAAATAAAAAATAGCTTAGGATGCAGTTCAGACTTTCATGATTACGCCTGTGCATTTTTGTTTTCCTAGAGTGTATATTTTTTGAGTGTCACTGACTCCAGTTTTACTCTGCGCGTACCAGAAAACAAGCCGAAAAATCGCCACCTTAATGTTTCATCCCTCATCGTCATCTTTTATTATAATTAACTTCTGGTTTGTCTCATAGGCGTTCATCTCAGGTTGCAACTCAAATTTGCGGCTGCTTTCAGATTCTAAGTTACCGAAATCCTGCAAATTAAAAATTTTTATATGTATAATTTGCGAATCAATTTTGTAGATAATATAAATATTTTGTATTGTAAAAATGTTAAAGAACTAATGCTAGTTATTGTCGGTGGTTACTTATTGAAGCGTTGAAGTTGAAGCACAACTTGGCCAGTTCAACGCCTGGAAAACATACCTTTCAAATGAGAAAAGTGTCCGGTTATGCTTTCCTTACGTAAAACTTACCACAGGAAACAGGAGGTATCGTTAGCATGTTAACTGCCACAAGAAGCTACCGTGTATCACACCTGCCAAGGTTTTCTACGCCAGGAGAAACACTATAGCTTCACAAGTCGTTGTTTTAAATGGACTGAGAAATACGTGACCTGGGATACCAAAAAGTTTTATTCTATTGTGGCCGTTAACGTGTTAAATGAACCAATCAAAATATCATTGGACATGAATTTTTATTACAATTAAATTCTTAGCACAAAGAAATTATAATAAATCACTTAAACCAAATCAATTCTTCGAAAATTCAAATTATAAAATATCCAATAAACGACATGTGTAACATGTATTCTGCCCTGCTAAGCAAAACCCCGCAAAATAATTTTTTGTTTAAAATGAGTTAGCTAGTTTCTTATAGCTGACATCAAGATCTACATATTTGCTAATAGACCGGGAGATAGTGACAGATTTTGGGGTACGATTTTAAGCATTACATAAACATACCAGGATCAGTTGGCCGGTCAACTTTCAAGTTCAAGTCATTTAACTCGTTACCGTGATTTTGACATATTATACGGGGGTTTTGCTTATCAGGGCAGTATTCTGGTACTATTACTCACTCGCATTATATTCTTTTTATCAGTATAAATGTAATCAATATGAAATGGCATAAATTAAAACTCTCATATTTTTAATTTTATTTATGTCATTTTAAAATAAACGGCCTTGGTCACTTTTGAATAACAAGAATTTTAAATATTCCAATTTTCCAGTGGTGTCGATATTCGTTTTTCATATAGATATTTATTATCAAGTCCGGAGAGCGTTTATATTTACGATAAATGATTATGCTGCTGAAATAATGCCATCTTCAGTTAGAGTGATTTTTCTCCCGTTGCGCACAGGATTTTCAACTACAACTTCAAATATTTATAACACCGAAACTAATTACAAATGGTTATTCAAACTTGAAGAGCATGTTAGCTTGGCATCTGCCCAAATGGCGTCAAATTAAAAAAAAAAAACTGCAGGTTTTTCGAGAAAACCAATTTCAAATTTTTTCAAAAACCCGGCAGTAACTTTGGACGTTAGAAAATCTCTGGATTTTTATGATTTCAAAAATCCACCACGAGGGTTCGCATAAACTAAAAAATTATTAACCCAAAAGCTACAAACATAAACTATAGGCAGTGACTTTTATCCCGCGATAAACCGAATTTTTAACAATAACTTTAAATATTTATAAGTCCTAAACTGATAACAAATCGACGATGAAACTTGGGGAGTTTATAGGTTAGGCATCTGCCAAAATGTTGTAAAAATTTTAGTAAAAACAAACTGCAGGTATTTCGAGAAAACCAATTTGAAACTTTTTCAAAAAACCTGCAGTAACTTTGGCCCTGTTCGAAAATCTCTGGATTTTTATGATTTCAAAAATCCACCACGATGGTTCGCGTAAATTAAAAAATTATTAACCCGAAAGCTACGAACATAATCTATTGGCAGTGACTTTTATCCCGCGATAAACCGAATTTTTAACAACTTTAAAAATTTATAAGTCCTAAACTGATAACAAATCGACGATGAAATTTGGGGAGTTTATAGGTTACGCATCTGCCCAAATGGCGCAAAATTTTTAGAAAAAACAAACTGTAGGTATTTTGAGAAAACCAATTTGAAATATTTTCAAAAAACCTGCAGTAACTTTGGCCCTGTTCGAAAATCTTTGGATTTTTATGATTTCAAAAATCCACCACGATGGTTCGCGTAAATTAAAAAATTATTACCCGAAAGCTACGAACATAATCTATTGGCAGTGACTTTTATCCCGCGATAAACCGAATTTTTAACAACTTTAAAAATTGATAAGTCCTAAACTGATAACAAATCGACGATGAAATTTTGGGAGTTTATAGGTTAGGCATCTGCCCAAATGGCGCAAAATTTTTAGAAAAAACAAACTGCAGGTATTTTGAGAAAACCAATTTGAAATATTTTCAAAAAACCTGCAGTAACTTTGGCCCTGTTCGAAAACCTCTGGATTTTTATGATTTGAAAAATCCACCACGATGGTTCGCGTAAATTAAAAAATTATTAACCCAAAAGCTACAAACATAAACTATAGGCAGTGACTTTTATCCCGCGATAAACCGAATTTTTAACAATAATTTTAAAAATTTATAAGTCCTAAACTGATAACAAATCGACGATGAAACTTGGGGAGTTTATAGGTTAGGCATCTGCCCAAATGTTGTAAAAATTTTAGAAAAAACAAACTGCAGGTATTTTGAGAAAACCAATTTGAAATTTTTTCAAAAAACCTGCAGTAACTTTGGCCCTGTTCGAAAATCTCTGGATTTTTATGATTTGAAAAATCCACCACGATGGTTCGCGTAAATTAAAAAATTATTTACCCGAAAGCTACAAACATAATCTATTGGCAGTGACTTTTATCCCGCGATAAACCGAATTTTTAACAATAACTTTAAAAATTTATAAGTTCTAAACTGATAACCAATCGACGATGAAATTTTGGGAGTTTATAGGTTAGGCATCTGCCCAAATGGCGCAAAATTTTTAGAAAAAACAAACTGCAGGTATTTTGAGAAAACCAATTGGAAATTTTTTCAAAAAACCTGCAGTAACTTTGGCCCTGTTCGAAAATCTTTGGATTTTTATGATTTCAAAAATCCACCACGATGGTTCGCGTAAATTAAAAAATTATTTACCCGAAAGCTACAAACATAATCTATTGGCAGTGACTTTTATCCCGCGATAAACCGAATTTTTAACAATAACTTTAAAAATTTATAAGTCCTAAACTGATAACAAAACGACGATGAAATTTGGGGAGCTTATAGGTTACGCATCTGCCCAAATGGCGCAAAATTATTAGAAAAAACAAACTGCAGGTATTTTGAGAAAACCAATTTGAAATATTTTCAAAAAACCTGCAGTAACTTTAGCCCTGTTCGAAAATCTCTGGATTTTTATGATTTGAAAAATCCACCACGATGGTTCGCGTAAATTAAAAAATTATTTACCCGAAAGCTACAAACATAAACTATTGGCAGTGACTGTATCCCGCGATAAACCGAATTTTTAACAATAACTTTAAAAATTTATAAGTCCTAAACTGATAACAAATCGACGATGAAACTTGGGGAGTTTATAGGTTAGGCATCTGCCCAAATGTTGTAAAAATATTAGTAAAAACAATTTGCAGGTATTTCGAGAAAACCAATTTGAAATTTTCTCAAAAAACCTGCAGTAACTTTGGCCCTGTTCGAAAATTTTTGGATTTTTATGATTTCAAAAATCCACCACGAGGGTTCGCGTAAATAGAAAAATTTTTAACCCGAAAGCTACAAACATAATCTATTGGCAGTGACTTTTATCGCGCGATAAACCGAATTTTTAACAATAACTTTAAAAACTTATAAGTCCTAAACTGATAACAAATCGACGATGAAACTTGGGGAGTTTATAGGTTAGGCATCTGCCCAAATGTTGTAAAAATATTAGTAAAAACAATTTGCAGGTATTTCGAGAAAACCAATTTGAAATTTTTTCAAAAAACCTGCAGTAACTTTGGCCCTGTTCGAAAATTTTTGGATTTTTATGATTTCAAAAATCCACCACGATGGTTCGCGTAAATTAAAAAATTATAAACCCGAAAGCTACAAACATAAACTATTGGCAGTGACTGTTATCCCGCGATAAACCGAATTTTTAACAATAACTTTAAAAATTTATAAGTCCTAAACTGATAACAAATCGACGATGAAACTTGGGGAGTTTATAGGTTAGGCATCTGCCCAAATGTTGTAAAAATATTAGTAAAAACAATTTGCAGGTATTTCGAGAAAACCAATTTGAAATTTTTTCAAAAAACCTGCAGTAACTTTGGCCCTGTTCGAAAATCTCTGGATTTTTATGATTTCAAAAATCCACCACGTTGGTTAGCGTAAATTAAAAAATTATTTACCCGAAAGCTACAAACATAAACTATTGGCAGTGACTTTTATCCCGCGATAAACCAAATTTTTAACAATAACTTTAAAAATTTATAAGTCCTAAACTGATAACAAATCGAAGATGAAATTTGGGGAGTTTATAGGTTACGCATCTGCCCAAATGGCGCAAAATTTTTATAAAAAACAAACAGCAGGTATTTCGAGAAAACCAATTTGAATTTCGTTCAAAAAACCTGCAGTAACTTTGGACCTGTTCGAAAATCTTTGGATTTTTATGATTTCAAAAATCCACCACGAAGGTTCGCGGAAATTAAAAAATTATTAACCCGAAAGCTACAAACATAATCTATTGGCAGTGACTTTTATCCTGCGATAAACCGAATCTTAAGCAATAACTTTAAAAATCTATAAATCTGAAACTGATAATAAATCGATGATGAAACTTGGGGAGTTTATAGGCTAGGCATCTGGCCAAATGGCGTAAAATTTTTAGAAAAAACAAACTGCAGGTATTGCGAGAAAACCAATTTGAAGTTTTTTCAAAAAACCTGCAGTAACTTTGGCTCTGTTCGAAAATCTTTGGATTTTTATGATTTCAAAAATCCACCACGATAGTGCGTGTAAATTGAAAAAACTATTAACTCGAAAGCTACAAACATAATCTATTGGCAGTGACTTTTATCCCGCGATAAACCGAATTTTTAACAATAACTTTAAAAATTTATAAGTCCGAATTTGATAAGAAATCGTTGCTGAAACTTGGGGAGTTGATAGGTTAGGCATCTGCCCAAATGGCGTAAAATTTTTAGAAAAAACAAACTGCAGGTAATTCGAGGAAACCAATTTGAAATAAACCCTAAACGGATACACGTGCTCCTCTCTGTCTGCAGTTGAAAGAGAATTGTTAGTACTTGTTTCGCAAATTAATAAGCCAGTTTTCTTATTTAAGTGCACATATAACATGTTTCGTGATTTAAGAATTATTTCGTCATTACGAAATTTATAAATTACACCATATCGATTGCCTGCAGTCTAAAAGAATACTTTATAAAAACTTATCTACGTCCGCCGTAAACAAATATTCGTATAAAATTCTTGAGTAAATGAAAATAGTATTTCGGTTTTATAATAAAAATAATTATAATTTATGCAAAAATGTGTTTATGACTAATGTATATAAATTTTTCTAAAGTAATCTTTTAAACTGCAGGCAATCAATGATGTGTATTTTATATACTCCAAAAAACTGGTGTACATTATTTTAATTTTTTAATAAATGGTCTCCGTACCCATAAGTGTATTGGTTTGGCACTTAAGCATTGTATGGTCCCGTAGCATGAACCTGTTTGTAAATGACTCTTCCAAATAATGCCATCTCGGGTATTCCTAAACTACCATTCTCATTATAAGTATTTCAATTTTAGTATCCTCTTCGGGAGCAAGTTTACTTTTTACTACTAAGTTTACTAGTGGTGTTATCAAATTATTGAAATTCAAAGTTTAATAAAAGTTCTCACAATTTTGTAATAAACGATTATTCAAAACTACAAAGCACACAGCTGTTAATCACGTTTCCTATGAGTCAGGAATGAACAAGAAATACAAGTGAATTCGCATAGCATTATTAAACTAATGAACTTTAATGAATTGTAAAATATCTTCGAAATTTCAAATGTTTACAGAACTATTACGTCCAGTAATATTTTATTTACAAATTTGACTAGTTATGAGTTAATTCACTCGCCTTCTGAAAGAATAACCTAATATTTTACATTAAGTTAACACCCAAAACTCCAGCCAATATCGATTTTAACACATTTAACATTATAAACAAATTTAATTTTAACAGATGATTCGATGATTCTCTACAAGGTACAAAATAAAACAAAGCGATTAAAAACTTTATTGTTAAAAAGAGAACGTTCTGATTTACCTTTTTTGAAAAATTGGACATCAAGTCTAACACGTGAAGATGATAATAAAAAATTTCTTTAAAAAATAACCGTTTAAACCCCGCGGTGGTCGTTTAAAGCTTGCTCGACTAAAGGTATTCGATGTACATTTTAGTATTCACAGTGGATAAAAATAATAACACGAATAATAAACTTCAGTATGATTTCACGCAAAATTTCTTAATATTAATTTCAAATTTATTCAAACCTATAAAAACTCATGCCCGGTTTCTTTTATAAAAATAAAATATTTAATTTTTATAAAAGAACTCGTATTCGTGTTTGTCCGGAAGACTTCATGAAGAAACCGGGCATTAATTGGCTGGAAAGTAATAACAAGCAAAAGAAAGCAATCACACAAATCGCTGTTTGTCAAAAGTCACCAATACAAATTTCCGATGTTTTCATATTTGACATTATTTGACTTATCGTTTCATTTAAAACATTAAAAATTAATAACTTTGTACTTGGCGACTTTTGTCAATCAGAACAACAACGAAATAATATTTAAAATGTAAATACCTCTCATTTTCAAATGCAGCACCGCTAGGATGAATTCTTCGCATCGGTAAATTTTGAAACTGTCTTTATCCATTTTTCACTCACACTCACTACCACTTGAATTGTTAGAATGTCTAGAACAAATTACAAATTTAAAATCACCAATAATTTCGCAAAAGTTCGTAATTTGTGAAATTAAAAACGCGAAAGTAAGTAAACCGCCCGACCGTTTTGGTTTTGAATGACAAACGCGCACGTCATTTAATTTTAAAAAACAAATCATATTTAAATGACGTGATGCGACACCTAACGATAAATATCGGAAATATCCAAGTAGCTTACCAAACTTTCTAGATTTCGTGTCAAAGTCAAAATATTAAACAAAAATAATAAATTTATAGAAATTTGAAATGCAAGCAAATGACAAGTGGTCAAAAATTAAATGTTACGAACTTTTTGATTTTCTATCTTGCTCTTGCTTTAGAACCGTTGCATTGAATGTAATCCAACGGTCGTTGAATTTTGTATTTTTCCATGCTACCCGTGTTTATTCCCAACCCTTAAATATAAAGGTTTTATGAGTAGTAACGAAATATTGTAATTTAAATAATAAATTGCTAACGAAGTGGGCAAGAATTTGTGATACAAACATGATCGTTCGAGGATCCGAATACTTGCAACAATGCATAAGAAATGTAAAAACAATACAACTTTAAAAACATGTATTACCTTCACTCTCCATAGAATTTGTCCCGTCTTTCTTCACGATGTTTTCCTATTGCACCGCGAGAAATCGTACCTAACATGTAAACCAATTTTCAAACAATGTCCTTCCTGTGTCCTGCTGTTTGAATTAAACGAATTTCACCAGTAAACACCTCTAAAATAGTTGAATAACTTGCCACTGATACGCTTCCATGTCAATCTTATGAGATTGCAAACATAAACTTTTCCAGTCATAGGTATGCAATATCATTTGGGGTCTAATGGACTTTTCTAGATTTAACTTGACACAGTAGTTTCTTAATTTGCGCTTCTGTAAAAACAGTGGCCAGGATATCATTCATATGTCTGAGTTTATTTGACAATTCTGTTTGGTTTTCGTCAGCGGCTTTTCAAATACTTGTAAACTTTTGAATTCCATTTTGTGCTCTGAAAACAATATAACAGTTAAGATAAAATAATGTAATAATTTAGAAATATATAATTATATGTACATAATCAATAATGCTTACTTTTTTAACTCGGTTGCTAAATCCACCTTCACATTAAGTGTTTCCGCATTGTTTGCAGTACTACACTGGTATTTGCTGAACGATCTGACCTTTCCTCTGCTTGCCTTTATTTTCTTTTTTATTATTGCCTGGAAGTTATAAAGTAGGTATAGTTGTCATCACGAAAAAAGAAGCTGACGCAATTTTCGATATGCGTATGAAATAAGATGAAAATTGTAAGTCAAATAAGTGTTCGATATAATAAATTTAAATCATTATATAAAAACAAAAAATTCAAATAACTGTCAATATGCAATAATTTTAAAGTCCTTATCACACGGTAAAAAAATTTATTAACAGATAAAAATAATAATGAACATTTTGTTCGTGTGACAAGGGTTTAAGTCGTAGATTTGTTTTTCCTAAAGATACTCATTGCTTGAAACATGTAGTTTCCAAAATAATGTAATAAAGGCTGAGAAGTATATGTTTATTAAACTATTTGTTTATTATACAAGTTATTGAAATAGATAATATTGCAATTTTAAACACAATCATCACGTTAAAACTTAAAATTATTTATTGATGAAAACAAAGTTAAATAAACTAATATAACGACGGTCAAGATCAAATTCCGCCTTCGAAGAGACGGTGGTTATGGCTTGACGCTTAAGTGCGTTGACTGCTAAGCCGAGAAGCCCTGTTCGATCCCGGGTGGAATAATAAATTCAGACCATCTTCCCTCGGAAGGCAGTGGAAAACCACCGAGGTACTTTGCCAAGAAAGCCACTTCGCAATCCTTGAGAAACAGGTCACGACGTTCGAATTTGAACGTCGACGACGAAGAAGAAGAAATATCAAATGCAGAAAGAAGCAAAGATAGAATGGCACCCCAGTTTTGCCCTTTAATCACTTTCTAGATCAGTGTCGGAATCGCTATCATCATTCAATTAATTTTTTTGGTATGACAAACACAATTTCTCTAGACTTCTTGTGAACATTTCTCCACTGCCTCTTCTCACTTTGTTATTACTTTGTCATTCCCGTAACTGTCCCGACCGTCCCGACCTATATGCTTATTGTAATAATCTTTGCTATGAACGCACACTAATTCGATTGCATTAAATTCGCAGTGGTAAGGTGGTAGTCGTAACACTTCATGACCATGTTCCCTTATTAATTCGTCAACTTCGTATCGTTTTTCATTTTTGGGCAATTTAGACAACGGAAGTAATTCCGGTTTAAAAGAATGTGGATCGTAGTCAATATGTCAAACGTGAAAATTGAGCACCATACAATTGGAAGCAACTTATTCGCATCTCTTCCAAAAAAATACCGATGATCGTGACAGATAAGATCCAAGAAATATATTTGATTTTTCCTGTTTGCTGAAATGAAAGACGTGTGCAAGGTACATAAAAAAATAAAATTGGCAACAAATTTGAGTGGAGACCAGTACAGCGTTTGAGTTATATCAAAGCCTAATCTTTCATTGTGTTATAACACTCCTTGAGAGAAGAAGATGAAGTTCTTATAGAATTTCATTCTAACGAAGAAAATCACATGCTAGTGGGGAAAAGAAAAATACTTTTTAAGTACCTCCATTTGATTAGCTCACTCCATCACAAATTTTGACTGATATCTGATTCTGTAATTGTGACAAGTTTGGTTATATTTTCTATATTTGATATTTTTTAATATATTTGTATTTAAATTTTTGGTTGTACTTGTATATTATACAAAATATAACCAAACTTGTGTACTTGTCAGTTGTCACAATTACAGATTAGTCACTATAAAAACTACTTTCATTATAATTATTATGCACGCTAAGAACTATTGTAGCTATCTTTTTCTATCGCATGCGTTAAGTATCATATTATTTTCGACGTATAAGTTTTCTAAAATCACACACTAAAGACACATTTATGCCAGTCTGTCTTTGTTGCACCTATGTTACAAATTATTAATTTAAAAAGTAATTTGTCGGTACTTCATTCAGATGGTTCTGACGTCAGCCTCATTTTTCGTGAGAGCAACTTTACCACATCAGATTTCAAATGTCGTCTGTTTTTAAAAGTGTAGTTAAGAAGCCGTTCTCTTAACGGAACTTCAAAGCTGTCAACTTCGAAATGTTGAGAACAAACACATGCTAAAATATAAGATAACAATGTAGTGAGATTTAAATACCACATAATATCAATTTAACATACCATTTTTTAAGTTTATTTTGCATGCAACAATTCATTTCTTAAACCTCATCAATATTTGGAAATCTGAAATACTTTATTTTAGCTAATGAGCTAGAAACACAGAAATGGGTAATAGTTTCGGTAAATCGGAATCGGTAATTCTGTGTCTGCCACTCTTCCTTGATTGTGTTTATTTTTATTTTATTTTATATTTCTGTTCCTTATGTCTTTTTATTAGTATTTCCACATTTGAACACTGCACAACCATCAACTAATTATTATTAAAGCTTTTATAAAAAATAAAACAACCACTTGTTGAATTAAATACAAACGTAGATCTAAACATCTAAACGATGTCAATAAATACAATCATTTCGATATTTTTGTATGACGGCTAAGGTACGACGGTACAATAGACACAGACACAACTGTCAAATTTTTTAACCAATAAAATAATGGAACTTATTTATTTAAAAATTGGGAGGGATTTTGTATTCTTATTAATCACAAGTAATCGAACAATCATTTCCTGTTCTCTTATATAATGCAATAAGCAGTTAAAAAGTGTTTGTGTGAAGTTACCAATGTATTCAGACTACTTAAAAATTTGTGGTGTGCCCACAAAAGTTATTTCGTTCGGTAAACGAATTGTACTTGAAAATGTGGAAGAAACGGAAGCAAAAGATGTGATTCTTCTTATCCCTGGTAATCCTGGTTCTCCTGATTTTTATACGAAATTTTTGCAAACTCTCTTTGACCAAACAAAGTGTTCCGTTGTTGCCGTAGGACACACTGGTCACAATTTCACAAAATCTGAAAACTTTCCATCACTTAAAAACAACAAACAGTTGTATGGGCTTCAGGGGCAAATTTTACACAAAGTAAGTAGTGCCTACTTCAATTAACCATTGCAATTAAAAAATTTTATTGCAGATTTCCTTCATTGAAAATTATATTCCAAAAACTGCAAGAATTCATATAATAGGTCACTCGATTGGAGCTTACATAGCTATACAATTATTGAAGAAAACGTCAATTAGGTCTCGTGTAAGTAATGTACATTTATTATTTCCCACGATAGAAGAAATGGCTGCAACACCGAATGGAGTTTTATTTACTCGTACTACTTCTCATTTGGCTTGGCTGTTAATATTTCTTAGTTGGATTTTAAATTTGTTTCCGTACTTTTTGAAAAACCTGATGTTTGGCATCTATAAATTTTTGTTTTTAAATTCGTCTCGGTTACAAGTAGACGATGAGGTCTTTCTCAATATGCTGCATCCTGAAGTTATCAAGAGAATAATTTTTATGGCTAATGAAGAAATGAAAGCGGTCAGAAAGCGAGACACAACTATTTTGATAGAAAATAAACATTTAATAAAGTTGTATTACGGTGCAAGTGACAATTGGACACCTGCCAGTTATTTTAATAACTTAAAGTCTGAGGTTCCCGATATTGATGCTCAAATTTGCGACAAAGGCTACGAGCATGCATTTGTGTTGTATAATTCGGTCGATATTGGGAATTTAGTAGCTGGTTGGATAAAAGAATAAACTAAAGCTTTTAGTTCCAAAATTATCATTGTGTTAATTCTTTTCAAGTTTATTTCAATTGTTTTTTTTTCATTTATTATCTTTAATAAATTATGTTATTGTTTTTAGTTGCAATGTTTTATAAAAATTTGTTGATTGTGATTGCATAATGTATAATTTTCAATAAATGCAATTATTATAATGGTTCAATTAAACTTTGTTTTTGAAGTGGTTTCAAAGTTCATAATAAATCATCGATCAGCCGGTGTAAATTTCTAGGTATCAAAGTGTCTTATATTGAACTCGGATATTCTTGAAAGATACCCGACCAGGTAACCTATTACCTCTATTACAAAGTACAATAGAAAAATGTAACGAACGAGACAAGATCCATATTTTGTAACACCTTGTATACACTTATCAACAATGCTGACGTATCTCTGAAGTTGGTAATAAAACTCGTAAAACTTCACAAATTGCAGCATGGTAGTGGATTGATTTTTACAATAACTCTTTGCTAATTTATTGTATACATTGATTAATTTTATTTACGACTTATCAAAACTCGATCAAAAATGAGTACAATTTTAGAAAAAATTGCGGCCATCGAAGCCGAAGTAAGTAGAAAATAAATTTCGAATATCCATAACCTAACTTGTTACTTGTAGATGGCAAGAACCCAAAAAAATAAAGCTACAGCTGGTCACTTGGGTTTATTAAAAGCAAGATTGGCTAAATTACGGCGTGAGTTGATCACTCCTAAAGGTGGAAGCGGTGGTCCCGGGGAAGGTTTCGACGTTGCTAAAACTGGAGATGCTCGCATTGGTTTTGTTGGTTTTCCGTCGGTTGGAAAATCAACTTTGCTTAGTAATTTGGCTGGCGTTTACTCGGAAGTTGCAGCTTACGAGTTTACAACTCTTACGACTGTGCCCGGTTGTATTAAATATAAAGGAGCAAAAATCCAAGTAAAATTTAAACGTCTTGTGTGTAATTGAAGTGTAACAATTATTTTTGTAGTTATTGGATTTGCCTGGAATTATTGAGGGTGCTAAAGACGGCAAGGGTCGTGGTCGACAAGTCATTGCCGTTGCACGTACCTGTGGCCTCATTTTTATTGTGTTAGACGTATTGAAACCTTTACAACATAAGAAATTAATAGAACATGAATTGGAAGGTTTTGGTTTGCGGCTTAATAAACAACCTCCAAATATTACTTTTAGAAAAAAGGACAAGGGTGGAATTAACTTGAATATTATGGTACCTCAATCTGAACTTGATTTGGACACAGTTCGAACAATACTTTCCGAATATAAAATTCATAATGCCGATATAACACTAAAGTATGATGCCACAAGTGATGACCTTATTGATGTTGTGGAGGGTAACCGAATATACATGCCATGCATTTATCTTTTAAATAAAATTGGTGAGTAAAAATTTAACAAAATTGCTTCTTAACTGACTTAAATTTTGTTGCAAGATCAAATTAGTATAGAAGAATTGGACGTCATCTACAAAATTCCACATTGTGTGCCAATTTCTGCTCATCATAGGTGGAACTTTGATGATCTATTGGAAAAGATGTGGGAGTATTTGAAATTAATTCGAATTTACACGAAGCCGAAAGGTCAATTGCCGGATTACAATTCTCCCATTGTTCTACATGCCGAAAACGTCTCGGTGGAAGATTTTTGTAATAAGCTGCATCGAAGTATTGCGAAAGAATTTAAATAGTGAGACTTTTCTTTCTGATTTTTGTATATTTAATTCTTACAAACATAATATTTTAGTGCTCTCGTTTGGGGTTCCTCTGTTAAACATCAGCCTCAAAAGGTAGGCAAGGACCATATTCTTGCAGATGAAGATGTTGTACAAATTGTTAAGAAAGTGTGAATTGTGAATTTAAGTGAAAGTGAAGAACAGACAATTTTTATCACGAAAATCCAGTTTGGCTTTATATTTTTGCAGTTGCAACTTAAATGTGTACGAAAAATTGTGAAACAATAAATACTACATTATCGAAATTGACTTAAAATTTTTATATTAATAAAAATACCTTTGTAACTTGCCAGCAAGGGACGGCAAGAGATTCAGCTGCAAAATATTTCAAAAAATTCATGCAATGTTGAACATAAATAGAAAATTTTTATTTGGGTAAGTAAAATAACTTCAGATTTAGACAGAAGATTTAATAATCTTGTAATGCACAAGGAAAAATATGAGATTAAGTAAGCACTAATGGGAGAGAGCACTACCTTAAGTTTTTATTATTCAATTAAAAATCTCTCGTAGCCATTTCAGGATTCCCATGAAATCTGTAAAGTTGTAGAAGTCATGAATTTTTGACAAAATTGGCAATTCTATAAAAGTCTTGATTTTTATAATAGATTTAAGAAAATAATCATTTGGGTTAGTTGATCCATATCTATTTTCTTTTTTCCTTTGCTTTCTGTGTTGCATTGAGAGTTTCTGATTGTATTTATCTTGATTTAGTACAAAATGCACTGGTTGTTTGCACTTATATTTCAAATGTTAAGCAATCCTTAAATCGTTAAGTGCCACTAATTTCGTTGCTTGTTGGTTCAATGATTTAAAGGAAATCTAAATTTTTAATTTACTTATATATTGCTAACCGGCATTAAACGAACATCATTATTCCCGTTGTTTATTTGATGAAAAACGAAAATTGTTCTTTCTGGTCATGGATTCAAGCCCCACCTTGAAATCCTGAAATTTATTCTTTTGATAAAAGAAATATTTGTTTCGTTTAAATTTATAATATTATATTAACTAAATAGCTGATAATTGTGATAATTTTAAATGTGAGACTGCTATTACAAAAAAAATTTTTAATGGTAATTTATTATCCATTTGGGGACTCAGTTTGACTCTGGAAGACAGGCCCATGACTACATTGTTACGCCACTAGTAGGAGATTCCGGGAAATTAAATGTATTAATTCAACTGTGTATTTATTAGTTTTATTTAAATTAAAAACAAATATTTTTTTTACATATTTAAAGAATAAAAGAAAGTGTTAGTCGAAACAAAGGTATAAAAGAATTTTAGGAATAAAATTGAAAGCGTAGTTTTAAGTCGTTAGATGAAATAATCTGGTCCGAATTTGTCGAGCAGAATTATTATATTATACGATTAGAGAAGAAAAGATAACGTATTGTCTATTATTAATTATTATTGTCCATAAAATGTTTTTACAATCCTTACCAACCAGTAAGTACATCGTCACGATCGGTAAGTCAATAAAACAGATCATCACAAATTAACTTGACGTAATAGCTTCTTCAATTATATATTGCTATGGTATCTACCCTAGTATATTGGGGTAGCCATAAGTCTTTATATTAATTTTCAAAGTAAATTTTATGTTTTAAAATGTCTTCCAAGTAAGGGATCCCAAGTGTCCGTCACAGATTTGAATATGCGATTGTGCATTTGAAAAGTGAAGTATATCATTGCACCATTCTCCTTTCGGGAACAATCGTAATGTGGGTTATAGGAATTACTGAAGAGCATTTTTGATCATGGTAAGTACTCATTATCGAGGTCGTACTGTACAATAATAAAGTTGCACGTAAAACTTGCTCGGAGCGATTGACTAAAGGAACACCATTAAAGCTCGTACAAAATGCATATTCATAAAGCTTTGTCGCCCATAGCTGCCGGATATTTAATAGGGTAGTTGTGCATGTCTAATTAAACCGTGTTTGGGAAAATTAAATTATTTAATCAATTAAGAACAAAGAACAAGCATGATTAAATTTGAAATATGCTCTCAAAGAGCAAATATAAGTTCAGACTTAAAATATACACGTTGCGATACGTAACACTGCAAACTAGAATAATAAATCGTCATAATTTTTCAGCAGAACGAATGCATTAGACGGAACAACAAGTAAATTGTTTATAAACAATTACTACTTACAAGAGATATTTTCCTTAGCTAAACCGACGAAATAAATGTCTTCGAATAAATCAGAAGTAAATTTCATACTTTTTAATGGCCAAACTTTTTCTCGTTTATTAGTTGTTCCGATAGAAACTCCTAAAGAAAAGAAAAGAGTGGACGAGACAAACCACAAACTAAAAATATTAAAAAAAAGCAAATTGAATGGTATTATCTATCTTTATTGCTGTTTATTTCAAAATAAGCCTAACTGTTTTACCTGATGTCTTAAGTGACTTGATTAAACCCTAAACATTTGATGCCTTTGGGGTCATGAAAATTGAATGAAAATTTAGTGGATAGTTGAACGAACGCACAACAGTACAAAATAAATTATTCTACCCCTATTGTGGTAATTTGAATCTTTTCGTTTAATTTTTTGGCCTACGTCGCGGGAGAAATATAATTTTGATTAGAGCGTTCTTGAAGATTCAATTATACAATTTTGTTTGTAAATATTATTATGCAAATTATATACAATAATAATTGTTTTTAATGGAATATTCCAGACCGTATTCTATAATTTGTTGTAAGAAGTCTCGTTATTTAATTTATTATTTAACTTTAATTTAAAGCCATTTTCTAATTTGGCAAATTGTTGATGTACAACTGACAAATGGAAAAACACAACTAAGTGGAGCTGATTTGCATATTTAATAATATTTTATTAATTAGTTATTTATTAATATTAAGAATACGAACGGGCAAAAGTTGGTAAATTTAGAAATAAGTTTGCGGTTTGTTAATCCCCGAAACTTCCCTAACAAGCGTATTGATTTCGCGCAAACAAAAAAGTTTGCTTAAACATCAATATTGGTTTAGAATTAAAAAAAAAATATCGATTAATTTAATCGCCACACAATGTCCGATGTGAATTTTCCTTTAAGATGAAACTGGATAATTTTCGAATGCCACCGAGCTATTTTCCGCATAAAGTATTACGCGAATTACTTAGGTTGTATTGCGAATATTCCACAATGTATTTATAAATAATATGCAAGAAAATGTTATTATATTCTATTTATTCACGAGTAGATGTATTTGAGCAATTGAAAAATTTTTCTAGGGCATAGGAAAGTTTTTTATTACCTTCGGTTTGTAAAATATTAATAGTATAATAATAGGGAGCATAATAATTTCGTATAAAATAAAATTGATTCTGCAGTGCACGTCACACCGAGAGTTCATGTGATGTGATGGAATGGTACAATGGCTTCAAATACAAAAACAAGAAACAATCCAAATAAATTAATAATTTAATATTGTAATTTTAATTTTTCGTTTGACTTGACAAAAGGCAAAATAATGCAAGCTAATTATTCAATTTATTTAGAAAAGGACCTCGAGTTAATAAAAATTTAAGTATATAAGTTGTGTACAAGGACATTTCTTGCAGTATCTCCTGCGGTAACGATTAGGCGGTAACGAGTGAAGATTTTTGTTCAATTTCGAGTGTATAACATTGTAGTTTAAAATGATAATGCGAATAATAGCATCAATTTTTATCGTTGGTGTTGTTATTGCTGTTCCAAGACCAGAAAATAAGCCAATAAGTCAACAGAACGCCCAAACAACAGTATCGTCGCCTTTGGGAGTTTTGCAAGGTTCAATTCTTGCCACTCGATTAGGAAAACCAATATTTGCCTTTAGAGGTATCAGATATGCGAAGGCTCCAATCGACCAATTGAGATTTCAGGTGAGAAGCACTCGATTAAATTCTCTTTTAAAATATTAAATTTCTTATCCGTCTTAGCCGCCGATACCGGTAGAAAAATGGGAAGGTGTTTATAATGCTACCATAGATGGTCCGGCATGTCCGCAACCCTCAACGACTCACACTTCTGAAGACTGTTTATTACTTAATGTTTATTCTACAAAGGTAAATTGAACACACATATCGGTACATTACTATTACGACAAATTCTATAGTTAATTACTAACAAAGAACGAAAACGCAAATGTATTAAATGTAAACCACTGACTGTAAGTAAGAAAGACAATCTGAAAAAGAAATCAACGGTGAGTTTTGCCGTTTTCCAAAATACAATTTAAACTTCTTCGAAATAAAGTAGGTACGAAAATCGTCGGCATAACGCAAATTTCATTTTTAGTTACCAAAGCACGGAGAAGTCGAAAACCGACCGGTAATCGTATATTTTCACTCTGGAAGTTTTTACAGCGGATCTGCCAATAGTGGAAATTTATCTCCGAAATATCTGTTAGATCACGACATTGTTTTAGTCGTTCCAAATTACAGGCTCGGTTCCTTAGGTAAGCAAGCACACAAGTTTTATAAAACAAAACAAAAACATCGCGATTGTTTTCAGGATTCTTAAGTACAGGAGAAAAGGAAAATCCTGGAAATGTTGGCTTCAAAGACCAAGTTCAAGCACTTAAATGGGTAAAAGATAACATTGCTTCTTTTGGAGGTGATCCCGAAAGTGTCACGATTGCTGGATCAGATGCCGGTGCCATCAGTGTCACTTTACATATTGTGTCTCCCCTTTCGAGAGGTAATAACGAACCTCCTCACGTCGTCGTGTTTATCATGTAACATTTATTGGTAGGTCTGTTCCACAAGGCTATCGCGATGAGCGGTTCAACATTTGGCACTTGGTCCATCCAACAAAACCAACTTGAATTGGCCAAAAGACAAGCAAGATTACTCAAGTGTCCCGACGATAGCGCAACCAGTATAGTTACTTGTTTAAAAACCAAATCGGCTGACGATATAGCTCAAAATGTACCCAAATTTAAGGTAACTTTGGTTTGGTTTCATTTTTGAATTCTAAAAATATTTTTCCGCAGGATTTCGGCTCTCTCGATCCCACTCTAGTGTGGTTACCCGTAATCGAGCAGGATCATGGCCAAGAAAGATTTTTGGTGGAGCACCCAATCGAATCAGTTTTAAACAAGAGAATTAACCAAGTTCCTCTCTTAACCGGCGTAACAACCGACGAATTAGTAAAGCACGCTTTTGGTAAGGCATAAAAGACATTTCCCTTGGGATTCACGTAATTTTTGTATTTATTTTAGCCGTTATTAATAGTCCAAAATTGTTGCTGGACTTTGACAAAAATTTTGAAACAATTGGACCGATTTCTTTGCTCTACGAAAAAAAGAGCGAGAATTCGAAACTTATAAGCAAGGAAATTAAAAAATTCTACTTCGAAGACAAACCTGTGGATAACTCTTCTATTGCAAAGCTTACTCAGGTTAGAAAAATTGCAAATTTTAACAATATGTATTGTGAAAATTAATTTGTAGTTGTATTCCGATGCAATCGTTGGTTTTGGAGTACATAGAGCAGCAAAATTACTTGCAGAGAACACTAACCAATCGGTTTATTATTATAGATTTAATTATAAAGGACAACGTAGCAATTTTTACTTGCCCGATTCAAATAATACCGTTCCTTATGGTAATTGGAGAAATTAGCTCGCCCAAATAAAATTGTCTATATTTTTAAAATTTCAGGAGTCGCACATTTGGATGATCTTATTTACATAATACCAAGTCCCAATTTGTTCACAGATTTTAAACAAGAAGATCCCGAAACCGACTTAATTGAGAAGATGACCAAGTTGTGGTCGAATTTTGCCCACGCCGGGTACGTCCAATTTAATTGTGTTAACTGTTAAATATTTACTCATTTTTTAGGGAACCTATTTCGGAACAATCAGACGAATTGGACAACGTCAAGTGGGAACCATTTACGATTAAAACCGAAAAATATTTAGATATCGGAAATAAACTCATGATCCACGAGAAGTTATTCGAAAAGAGGTACGCCGAATGGGAGAAACTGTTTCCATTGACGAAATACCAGGAGAAAAAGAAATTTCAGGGTTAAAAAGTGTTAATTTACAAAAAATGTCTTACAATTATTATAATAAATAATATAGCAAATGTTTTCTAACAAAATTTTCAGTTTTGATTATCCTAACTCTATAGATATTGTTCATATAAGTTTGAGATTGATCGTCTTAATTGGTCCGGAATTAATGAATGAAAAAAGTCGTAAAAAGTCACTTGCGCTCTCCGAAAATGATTTTCAAGGTAAAAAAATAATTAATATATTTGATTAACATGACTCTTATTTCTTTCGACGAACCAAACAGGCAGGCGGCACTAAATTAAATTGAGCGCCGGCAGTAAAGTAAAGCAATCGCTTTCACACAAAAACCGAATTGGATAATTGAACGACAGCGACAGCGAAATGTTCTTGATCTTATCTGAAAAATTAATAATTAAGCAAATTAAAAAACAGGTACTAATATTTAGATACCCATTTAGTTTTAGTCGGAAGTAATTTTTTATTTTATTATGAAAATTATACACTAAGCTCACCAAAAAATGAACTGCAATCTGGAAGTTTGCGTAATAAAAATATAAACAGCTTTGGTAATATTTAAATTATTTACACATTCGTGAAAGCAACTTAGTGTTGTCTTTTACTGCAAAAATCGATTCGATTAAAAATGTAATTTAAAAATTTTATTTATTACTTAATAAGATACTCCTTCCGTTGTTGTTCGAGCATATTTTCGAGGTAGGTGCACTTCTCTTGCAAGGAAGCATTATCGCGACTTAATTCTGTTAAAGTTTCATCTTTCCTTGCAACTGCTAACTTTACTCTGTAAATTTACAAAAGTAATTACTAGTTGAGTCACAGTAAGAAGTTGGTTGAACTTTAAACTTAGTTAAAACTTAAAACTTGCATTAGTATAACAATGTCCAGGTTTGCGCTAACGGCAAAAATAATAACAAAAAGTGAAAAATATTCTAACGTTTCAACTTCAGAAAGCAATCTCAATGATTTCCTTTTACCTCGCATAAACCTGTTGCATTTCCTTTTCTTTTTCAATTTTCAACTCTTGAAGTTCTTTTTGCAATGCCGTTACTTCCAATTTCGCTTCTTCTTTCACTATTTCTTTTACTTTATGTCTCTCATCGGATAACTTATCGGCAAACTAAAACAGAAATAAATCACAACTGCAAACATCATTTTTATACAATTTTACATTTTTGGTGTCGGTTAATTGAAACTCCAAATGTTTAATTGTAGCTCTCAGGTTTATGACAGCATCTTCAGTTTCCAGCAACCTGTTTTTGGTTTCTGCGTATTTAGTGCTGCTGTCCTTCTCCAACCTCTCTAAATCGCGAATTTCGAGATCGTACTTTTCCTTGAGCCGTCTAAAATTATATCCCGATAAAAAGAGGGAATTAATTCGAGTCGAAACTCACTTTATCCTATTTTCGGTACTTTGTTCAATGTGAGACTTGGTTTCTTCCGATTCCATTTCCAAACGCTCGATAACCGCTTCTATTTCTTTGTCTCGTTCCTTTTTACATTTTTCTCGAATTTGAATTTCTTTTTCTCCCAACTGCAGGGCAACTTGTTTTTTATAGTTATTTCTAAACGCTTCGATTTCTAGTTCAGTTTTTTCTTTCAGTACCGTTAGTTCCGTGCCGTGTCGCCTCAGAGCGGCCTACAAATAATATTACTTTCTAGAAGAAAAACAAAATGAAAATTTAACAATCAAAGACCTGCAGTTTATCTTCAAAGTCAGCCTGAGCAGATTTGATAGCTTTATCGCGTTCTTGAATGGCTAGATTTTCACGATCTTCACAATCCAACAGTCGGTTTGAATGCTCGGAAAGAAGCTTGCGACGTTGTTCCTGAAAATTTTGTTCTTCCATTTCCACCATTTTATCGTACCTAAAAATTCGACAATTTGATAATTTATTACACTCTTTCGTTATCCACCAATTACCTTTGTTTCAAAATTTCTCTCTCGCGTGTAATTGCTTTCTCTCTCTCGGTGGTCAATTGCTCACGGAGAGCTTCGCATTGTTGCTGCATTTTTCTAGCGTTTCGCAATTCCATATCTTCGATTTCGCGTTTATGAAACGCCCTAATGTCCGATATTTCTTGTTGGTGTCTGGAAGCCATACCATCCAATTCTGGTTCTAAACCTCTTATGGTAAGTTCCTAAAATTAGAAACATAAAAATTCGATTTGGCTCAAAATGCTATAATCACATAAAACCTTGATCTTTTGAGTTTTCACATCTACCCAACGCTCCTTACGCATTTTCTCGCCCGCCAAGTGCATTTCTTTAAATTTCATCAATTCCACTTTGTGTTTATGTTCGGCCGCTTTCAAATTGGAATTATACCTGTCCTCCAAAACTTTCATTTCGTGTAACAATCCTTCACATTGTTGATTTAACGTTTTCTTGTCAGCTATTAATTGATCTATAAACTTTTGGTGTCGTTTCACCACATTTTCGTAATCTTCCTTTTGGGTTCTCAACTTCTGCTTCATGATGTCGCTGGAGTCTTTATTCATTTTTGTTACTTGTTGACGTAAAGACGACAACTCCTTTTGAAGAAGTGCTATTGCGGATGACTTTTCTTTTACACGTAAACTTAAGTCGACCACGTAACTGGATAGTTCTTCGTTGGTCCGTTTAAGTAATTCTTCAATTCTGATTAAAATAAAACATTCATTTACAATCTCAAGTCCATCACCTCGGTTTACTTACTTTGGGATGGTGTCTAATGCCATGACGTTGCTCTGCAAAACTTGAGTAGCACAATTTACCCGCTCCTTTGCGCAAGCCACCGTTTTGACGCAAATTTTATCCACTTCATCCAAATATGTGATTATGTCGCTACGATGATACAAGAAACTTACAATAAAAGAAGTACACGCTTTCAAAATATATTGCTTACTTTAAGTTCGTAGAAGAATTTAAAGAAGCCCGCAAGGCTTCGCTCGATGCTCCAGTTGATTTATAAGGACTAATGCTTGGACCAAAGCAATCTTCCATAATATAATTCTTTTCCACAGCACTTCCGGTGCATTTCAAACTGTATTCGTCTAAATTGAGTTGACTATCAACCACATTTTCTTTTTTAGCTTCATTTGCAGTGGAACACAATTCGCTGTCCAGAATTTCTTTTATGGATTCCATATTATTATCTAAAATTTTAATCAAATCTTTGAATTTTATTGGTACACTTTTATTTACACTCACGTGATTTTTTATCTTCCTGTTCTAAAACTTGGAGAATAGCAGCTATATCGTCATAGGTGTTTCCATCATTTTGTTCCACAAAACTGGAGTCAATATCGTGTTCTAAAATATGTTCGCTACTGCACTTGCCACAACCTTCTTCCATTTCGTCAATTGTATTCAAGAATTCCAAATAAGACGATTGTCTAGAAGGTTTTAATCCTAAATTATTCGCTGCGTTATTTTGTTTGGAAGACATCCAAGAGTCCACATCTGTAACTTGTTGAACGTTCGAAAATTGATCGACAGAACTGTTAACCTTATTGGAAGTATCCGAAGCGTAACTTGTACGTACATTGGAAGCTTTCTTATTACCTTTGGGATGTACTTTCATATTTTCTTTTATAAAATTTTTTTTGGTCGAAAATTGGTTCTTATGTTTCTCGTATTCCGATTTGAGCTCTTCCACATTAAATGGTTCACTTTGATTTTTCTTTAAGCTAGATTTACGATTACTTAGCAGAGTCTTCTTGGTGGCAGAGTCTGTTTGATTGTGACATTTTAAATTGTGAAGCGATAAATCTGTATCCAGTTCGGATTTTAAAACTTCGTTGTTTGCTCTGTGCTCGTCTTCCATCCAGTTTTGATACTTGAGATCCATTGTTTCGGAATTGGAATCTAATGTGGTGGTACTTATTCCCTCATCGGAGTTATCGGTTAATATCTTATTATCTCTATCTCCTAAGATAATTCCATTTGAGGTAGACTTAATTTCGTAGCTGGACGAATTGTTTGGATCACACTTTTTAGGCAAGGGAGGTTTGGTTTTTAGTCCCGGCAGTAAAATCATTGGATTGCCTTTTGCGGAATTTAAATTTTCTCCTTGTTCAAGATCGTAGCTTTTTCTTTCCGAATCTTCTCTTGCCGTTTTGACTAGATTCGAACTGGATTTCGAGTTTAAATTTAGACGAGGTATATCTTTTTCGGATAAGCTGCTGCTGCCGTCCGAAACAATATCGGGACTTTCACTGGTTTCGGATAATTTTGCACTTCCACCTGTTGTTGTTTTATGATTTTTGTGCTTGTTTGACGAAGTAAATCGTACGCCGTCTCTCCACGAGTGCAGCGGCTCCGAGAGAAGATTTTGATACAACTGCGAAGATGGCAAATTGGCATCGGTCTCTTTAAATAAGAAAAATTTGCAATATAAAAAGTTAAGAAAATTTAAAATTGCTCAAACGTGTAAGCAATAAAACATTTGAGAGAATAAAATAAAGGGCAAATTAATTATTATACGCTTGGCTAATTTATTCTTTACGTATAAAAGGACGAGCAATTATTTATACCCTAAACATTCACTTTTAAATTCTACAAATGATATAAAATAATTTAAAATTTTTCAACGCACACACCTTCGTCGCTCGACGATGCAATATCTGGACTATAGTTGGGCATTTTCGTTGGATATGGGTTTTCAAATTTTTGGAATGGAAAATCTGCCGAAAAAGGACGTCTGCTTGATTTGGTGTAATCGAATTCGTTCTAAAAGGCTCGAGAGTGAGAAATGAACTTTTGAATTTATAATTGAGCGCATACATAAGGCAAATTTAGTAGAGGAACCACCGAGGCGCATCTGGAAACTCCTCGTCCTAACAACGCACATCGGGAACTTGCCGTACTATTATTTTCAAGAGAACGAGTGGTCAACTTAATCTAAATAACAATAATTGTTTAAACAGTAATAGTCAAATTAGTTACCCTTTCTAAAATGCAATTTAATATTTACTTGATTTCCTGTCAGTCGCAGAGTATCTTCGTTATCGGTCGATAGCGCTGTATGCATATTCCGCTTAATTGTTTAATATCAAATACTTCTTTTATGCAAATTATTAACATTTGACGATATTGTAAGTAAAACTAACACAGGTTAAACTTATCAGCAGTGTAAATGTAATTGACACCTAAAAATCAATGTAAATACAAACATTGTGTTGCTAAGGCGACGCAGTTTGAATACCGAAGGACGATTTACACACGAAAAGGTTATTATTCTAAATAGGTAGTAAATACGCCCTACCCCACAAGCCATTATCTGAGGAGTTTTTCAAAATTGCGTTTTCAAAATTTATAATTCTTTTTGAAATAATCGCGCATTAAAATATAATGAGCTTTTTCGAGCTTTTAAAAGCACCGCGAGTTAAAACATAATTAAATTTTTATGTCGATATCTTAAAAGTTCAAATGTTTGCTGATTAACAAAACTCATTTAAATTTTCTGTTTACTTTTTTTATAAACGTAAAGTAAACAATAACCTACTCGACTAAAATTTAAAAATGATGGCTGTGCTGTTATATTGTTTTTCCATCTACAATACATCGCTCCAGCAGCTTAATTCCGGGGAGCTTAACTATATTGACTTTAAAATTAAAACTTTTACGCTTAATTTAGAGGCAATATTAGTAAATTAAAAAAGCCCGTAAGAAAATTAAATTTTAATTGGTTAAATACTCGAGACCGATTTATATTTGCCGTTTTCAATTATCCTTAATATAAAACTTAAGTGCAATTTAAATTTTTCTTATGTACTATACCTACTTGCCTATAAGACCTAATTTATTCTTGAGTGGGATCCGAGATTTCATAAGATTAAAAATTTTTTTATTATGAAATTTTATAATTTTTTAAAAATGTTTTCTGTTTAAATAAACTAACAAATTTGCACTTATCTATGTAAATTTAAATCTCCTTTAAAATTTTAAACGTGTTTAGTATTTTAATTGTTTAATTAATTTCTGTAAGATTCCGCGGCGGCCTTTCGGGGAGGGTACGGGAGAGAAAGAATAGTAAAATATTAAAAATTAGTGAAATTACTGAAAAAGGTCTAAAATTTATAACAATAATTATTATAATATTATGTAATAATATTATTTCATTGATAAGCATCGAGCAAAAGCGTTTTTTTGAATTTTTGTTTTGGCGATGGATGTCCTCGAGTTTTTTCTTTTGTTAATATATTATTAATATTATTTAAATTGTAATAGTCCATTAAATAGTAATTATGTTACTAATAATTCGAATTTAGTTTTATTCAGATCAAACAATGTCGTGCAAAATGTTCTATTTTCGGTTTATTGTTTTCTCTCACTTCTCAATTTTAATTTTTGCTGGATACATACAGGATAAATTGGTAAATATACCTTTTAATCCAAAAAGAAAACAAATTACCCAAAAATTTAAATTTTTCAGATAAGTTCTAAAGTACTACAAGTAACAAGAATTGATGGCGAATGTCGTGGTCAAAACGTCCCAAAGCAATCTTTTCATCGAGGTATCAAAAGTGGAAGTTGGGGGATTTCCGTAGCCAATAGTACCTTAAGGGTAAAAGAAGATTTGGTTGACAACTTAAAAGTAAGACGAGCTTTTTTGTAATTTTCAACTAATTTTTTACACCCAACTTTATTCTAAAGTAATTTAATTTTGTTTTAGATGACAATTACAATTGAAAAATGTCAGTCTAGAGAAAATTTAGATTCGTGCGAAGAACTTGGTAAATATAAAAATATGGATTATTGCCTATCAATTAATCCAGATAATTTAATATCGAGTCAAAGTCCCTTTGTAATGCATTATGAGCCCAAGGTGAAATGTCCAATTAAAAAGGTATTAAGCTATCCGATCTATTATATTTATAGCGATTCTATAGCAATACAGTGCGGTCATAAAAATTCTACCAATTAAAAACTTTAAAAATTACATACATTTTCAGTACAAAAAAAAGCTTTCTAAATTAATTATTAAACTAACACTTTGGTAAAAATATTTTAATTTTTTAAATTATGAATGTAATAGTGAGTATATTTCTATGACCGCTACTGTTCGCAATGGAAATTTACAAAAATAAAATCCTTATGATGTCCTTTTCCATTTCCCACCTGAAATATATTTCATTTTTTATAAAACACAACTACAGACAGCGCTATTTTGTTTTGTTTTAGTATATTAAACCAAAACCGGTGTTCACCTAGCTTGTATTTTTATCAGCTAGAAAACTAGAATAATTAAATTTAATTTTAATTCATACCTTGCATTAAAGTCATCGTTTTATGCTTTACTATTATTTTTTTTTTCAGGGAATCTATAGAGCATATAATACCACATTAACTCTTGCTCCATTTGTGTTCCTCAAACTCGACAATTATTATTATAGATTGAAGTGCGAACTGTTTCCTCCAAATGGCGATAGATTACTTTATCGCTTAGTGGCCGAAGGACAAATAGTTACCAAATCACAAAATTAATTTGTATGTACTAAAAATGAATTGCATTTCTTAAATCACACAATAATAATAATTGTTGTAGTATAAATATTTACACTTATAAATAAACTTTGTTAGATTACATTTAGTTTATAAAAATTTTCCCAATAAATTCAGTTTCAGTTAAGGATAAGTTAAATGGATTTTGAATGAAAAAAGAATTTTTCAAATTAAATTTTGAAATGTAAAATTGAAATTTAGAATTTGCAAATTTTTAATTAATTAGTCGATGAAGCAGATGAAGTTAAGTAAGAAAGAAGAAGTGGCAAAGGATTGGAAGGTAATAAGGTAAAAATCTTTACGAAGAACAATTATTAAATAATAAGGACAATTTTAAATTAAAAAATGTTATAAAAGGATCAGCTATAGGATTTTATATTGTAATAATATTAGATACGTCCTCAGTCAAAAATGATCGTTAAGTATCTAACTGATAAGCATCGAAAAAAGAGATTTATCAATTTTTGCTTTTGACAATGTCCTCGAGTTGTTTTTCCACATATTTAGTTTAAATTGTAACAGTCCATTAAATAGGGATTATGTTGCTTATAATTTGAATTTAGTTTTATTCAGAGAATACACCGAGTAAAATGTTCAATTTTAAGTATATTATTATTTTCCACAATTTAATTTTAATTTATGCCGGGTACATACAGGACAAATTGGTAAATATATTTTTTTAATAAATTAATAATAAACTGCTTAAGTAGGTAACCGAAGAATTTACAATAATTGATTATTGTGTTCTGTAATTTATTTTTATACTTTTTCGTTTCAGCAGACAAAAACAAATCGAGTTTAATCTAAACTTGTATAATTACCTTGGCAACACATGATAAATTTGCCATATTAATCAAAGTTCAGCTTAAACTGGTTTTGATTTAGTCTGGTGAAACTAGACTTAAGATTAGGTTAGGTCTGATTGGTTACTTGGCTACTTATCTAACAGATTAGTTATCTAGAAGTTTTTTTAGTTGAAAAGAAGAATCGCTAGAAAAAGAAAAGCTCGCTTCTTTTAAAAATTGAAAGTTAAGGAGCTAAATAGAACACATTATATTATTTTCAGATGAATTCTAAAGTTTTACTAATAACAAGAATTGATGGCGAATGTCGTGGTCAAAACGTCCCTCAGCAATCGTTTCATAAAGGTATTCGAAGTGAAACTTGGGGAATTTTCATAGCCAATAGTACCGCAATAACCAAAGAAGATTTACCTAATGACTTGAAGGTAAAATTAGTATGAGTACTTCCAATTTTTATTACTGAAATTATATTACTAGAACCCCAAGAAACTGTTTAGTAGCTTAGCGGTTAACTTAAGTCAATTCGGGTTTATTCGGTATTTTGTTTTAGATGAACCTTACAATCCATAAATGCCAGACTCGAGAAAATTTAGATTCGTGCGAAGAAGTTGGTAAATATACAAATATGGATTTTTGTCAATCCATTAATCCAGATAATTTAATAACAAGTCAAAGTCCTTTTGCAGTCCACTATGAGCCTAAGTTAAAATGTCCAATTAAGAAGGTATTAAATATAATTTTAGAAATTATTTACTTTGCTAAATTTTCTTTTTTCAGGGAATCTATAGAGCGTATAATACCACATTGCTTCTTGCTCCATTTATGTTTCTCAAACTCGATAATTGTTATTATAGATTAAAGAACAACATTTTTTCTCCAGGTGACAACAATAGATTAATTTATTGCGTAGTGGCCGAAGGATTAATAAAAAATTCGAAATCCTAAGAATAATTGTAATTAATAATTAGGGAACTGCAAATGGAGATAAAAATTAGTTGCCTTCCTGTTATTCCTGTTAAATAAATATTTTATACATAGCATATTAGTTTTTAATTGTTAATTTTACCATTTAATTTTTAATTTAAATCTAATAATAATATCTATAATACTACCGAAACATTCCTAAATTTCGTTTGACGCGCAGTCAAATAAAACTTTTTAAAACGGAATTTTTTACCATCTGAAAATTTAATTTCAGTTGGAAAAATTACATTTATCCTCATTTCTTCCAGCTTCATTTAGTAACGGACGAAGTAATATTGGTAGATAATTAAGCGCTAAATTCTATTTGCTTGCATAATTTTTCGAGAGGACACCACTATTTTGTGCGCAACGCAAAGTTTTCATCTTCAACTGCGAGCTTTCCTCAAACACAATTTTCCACAGTTGTTCGTTAGATTTAACGCAGTCACGCGGGAAAGTAAACCACACGTTTTCCATATAAATACGTACTGCGAGTACTTTTTATTCGAAAACTGGACTTAAATGTTTAAAAAACTATAAACAATATTGTAAAAGTGCTTTTTTTAAATTTAGTTAAATAGCTTTCGATGTTTTGACTAAGCTCTAGGTGAGTTATTAAATTTTTTTGAAGTAATTATTTTTAAGTATTTACGAAGAAATTTTATTGCAAACTCATTTTATATTTCCAAAAATATATTATTGATATTTTGTAGTTTATTTGCTTTTCTTTATAAAATCAATCAATTGAAAAGGATTGACTGCAATTTTAAATATGTCCTTTTACGTCAGTAAAACTGTAAAACAGTTTGCTAATGCAATTTATTATAAATTACATTATTTAATTTTCAATTTGATTAAGAAAGAAGTTTTAGGCTTTAGTTGAAAACAAATTTGATGTAAAATAAAATGGAGCGATTTAAAAGTAGGTATATTAAACATTAATTAAGTACATTTTCCGGCATTATTGACAATATTGAGTTTTTTTTTTTAAATTGGAGAATTGTTTGGTGTTGGGTACCTATCCATTATTTTTAACGATAAACTGTTTTAAAACAATGTATTTTTTTTATTTACAAATAAAATCAAAGTCTATTGCGAATTTTATTAGAAAAAAACTCGAAAACGACGGTTTCAAATTTTTTTTATTATTTTTTGATTTCTTGAAAATTGTTTGGCCCACGACGACGGATATGAAAAGCTTTCATATTGTCAGTGTTTTTATTTCACGATTCTTGTACCGTACAGGATGTTATGTACGTAGCAGCAGCTGGTGTAAAGAGTTGATGTCCAAAAATTGTACAATGAACACCGTCTGGGTTTTCATTAAACTAAACTTTCGCAATACAAACAACAACTTTTTGTACTTTGCAGCAATACGCAAGATGATTTGGGTGAACGCAACAGAAGAAATTGTATAGGAATAGCATTTGTGAAATTTATTGTTTTCTAATGTGAAAAGTCAAAAATTAACCCAAAATAGCTTTGGGTAAAAATTATTATTATTAAATCATGAAGGGTTGGTAGATATAATCTCGTAAAATAAGCTTGACTTAATGGGAAATTATTTATTAATAATTATTATCGATTTTGATATTATTAATATATCAGGTATATTTAGGTAATTTTCATTTTTTCTCTAAAATCTCGTTCGTGTAAATATTAACGAAAATTAAAAATATTTGGAAAAAATATACTACTATATATTATCGCAAAATTTTATCGTTATTTTTGTTCGGTTAATAGCCTCTACGATATTATTATTAGTTTTGATCCAGGTCACGTGAGCACTTTAATGATATTTTGATAAAGCAATCCAATCTTGTCAGGAGCTTAATTAAACACAATCTTTAATCCCGCATCGTATCGCTGTTGTATTTTAACAAGTAAGAAAAAGACGCACAAAATCCCTGTAGCAATTTCGTTCTCAAGATCACGGCTAAAAGTTTCGTTTCTTTTGAGTCCGATAATTCAATTACATACTACTGTTAGAAGGAAGATTCACAAATCACTTTCTCGTTACGTTGGTGGAATATCAACTTTTTATTAATTTTTTATCGAAATTTAGCAAAACTGAGAATGCAAAGAATTTTTATTTCAGATGGAGGAAGGCAGCATCGGCGGTGGGCGGCGGTGTACCACCTGGACAGCTTTATTTTGCGGTCGAATAGGATTACTGGTATTGGTTTCCGGATACGCTGTTTTGGGAGCTTTCTTATTTAAGACACTGGAAGGTGGAAATAATGAAAATCCCACAGTCCACATTCAAAGGAACAGAGAGGACTGTCTACGCGAATTGTGGTTAATTACAGGTAATTTTTCAGCAGAATTAAAAATGCGCACCTCTGAAATTTTCATTTTTCTGATATAACATTTTTTTAATCAGTTTAGACGCCGAACTTAAAATTGCGGTGCCAACAATTAAAACAAGATCTAAATTAAACTCATAAAAATGTAAATTTTATGTAAAATGTGGACTACCTACACACTTATTTATGTTTCGAAACGCGACTTTCAGAACAACTTTTCACGGAAAGATCGAGTTATGTTTTTGCAAAATTTTCTATTATTTACCTTCGCGTAAACAGATAAAACCGTAGCAAAAATTTAAATTAAATTCTTGTGTTGCGGTCGGTTATAACGAATTTTCGTATACGTGTTACATAAATTAATAGCAATTTGCTTAATTACGTCAGAATTAAGCCTTTTGTTGCAAGTAAAATAAGCAAAAATCTTTCAGTTTTAACTTTTAAGCTCACCGTGTGAAGCTTTTTAATAAACGTTCGAGTAATGTGAATAATTGGCTTTCCATAGAAACTGGGTTATGAATGGTTCTCTCATATAACAAAATTTGCAATTTCGCTTGGTCGACAACGTTGTGGAAGACCGCAATAATAGGTTGGCGAAATACAGGAAGTTGGTGGTGTTATCGTCTGATAATTTTCGTCTGTTGCACGTGGGGGTAAACTTAGAAATCGTTGTTCTAATTGTTTGGAAGAAATTTAACTCGCAAACTAAATCACATTGAAATTCATGAAATTGTCATCTTGGCATTAAGTCGTACGTATAACACAACTTTCTTAGTTATGAGTTATAACTTTTCGAGGAGCGGCTTAACATTGCCGCTTTCTAACGAGATGCCCAATTATTTTTTTTTAAATTAAAACTTCGAAAAGATGAAAAATAGTTGTTTATGACATCAGTTTTGTCGTCGACCGAATAGTGCAATCACGCAAGCTCAAAATTTTGAAGGATTTTCAAATTTTTTATTTTATTGAACTTGATTAACCGAATAGATGTTCCGGCATCGTCTTGTCGGATTTTAATTCGACATGAATTACTCTAGCTAGCTTGCAATGTATATCCGATTGGTTGACTAACAAACCAATGAATTTTTTTTATTTTTATTCATAATTTAATTTCATTTATTTGAGTGACTGTGTTATTTGTAATCTTGCAAATATTATAACAGACTGGAAGTTTCTTATACATTAAAATTTTGTTTATGCTTAAATTAGCCGACCAAGATATTATTCCGAAATAAATAAAGTGACACAGTTGCGCCTCGTCAGTTCAATTTGAGAATTCGCGTCAGAAATAAAGTTGAAGAATAAATTTTGGAATTAATTTTCCGAAAACATAAGTGGGTCTTTAAAGTTTAAACTACAAAGGTAAGAACCTTTATCTTTTAAAATAATGACACAATTTTCAGAGAAAGCCAAACGTAGTTCATGGAAAATGCTTTTACTCGACTAACAAATTGACCAATGAATTTAAAATTTTATCTAAAGCTGTTCTCACACTAAAACAGCTTTGTCAACTTTTATCTTAAAGAAGTATAAAATATTTCTGCTTTTTGAATTTAATACTTTTGGATTATAAATGGCTTTATTTTTAAAAATATCTCGAAAGCTATCTAAAAAATAGAACAAATATAAAATGCATGTACTAGGTATCGTTCGTTTTTTCTTGTCAAAATAACGCTCAAAGGAAACTTCTCATCCGGCTTTAGAAACTGCAAACTGCGAACGAAAATAGTTTCAGTCAAAATCAAGAAACCAAAGAAATGTTAAAATTTATTCTACAACTTTTTCCATAAATATTTTATTACGTAAACAACTTCAGATTCAAGTTCATGTACATACAAACCAATTTCATAAATCTACATACAAACTTTCAGATACATAAAAGAATATTGGAATTTTTTTATAAAATTAAATAATTATTGGTTTACTAAAAAAAAATTAAATTACTCTTAATATTAAAAAATATATATTTCCCTCGCTCGAGCGGGATGATGTTTAGTTAACGACTTTTTTACTGTTTGAATTTTAGGATAATTGAAAATATTACGTCAAATATTGGAAATAAATTAGTCATAAAGCTTGTAAGCTGTGTTATTAAGAAAAAAGAGAAAACTCTAGCAAAGCTTTAAAAGACCCCTATAAAAGCGTGCTCGTAAATGGTTGGAAGAGAAGAAAGATAAGCTACTTTAATAAAACAAAGCATGCAATATCTTAGAAAATTATCAAAATAGATCTTAAATTTAGTTCTCTGTGGGGTTTTACATGTTTTTAATGGAAGTATGAGGGTTAAAATCCTGCTTAGTAAATTGCGAGGAGTAGGCTCAGTGTTATCAGAATATAGCTTTCTATAATCGAGAAAAACGAGAAGGGGGGGGGGTTGTCAAGAGCACAGTTTTAATATTTTCTAAAAAGCAATTTAACATTAAATTGTATTAAAAAATACGAGGCTCGATTTTAATTAAGAGTGTTTTCGGTAATTTAATCCCTTTTTAGTATATACATATTTTTGTGCAAAATTGCTCATTTTGCTTATATACTAACATCCATATTTAATCAATCGTTAAAACTTCAAAAGTGACTTCAACTCTTTCAATTCAATTAACAAATATTGAAACATTATAATTAAATTAGTATAGGGAAACTGTTTAAATTAAAAGACAAATTAAATACATTCATTTAATGCTCATCAGCAATTTTGATTTTAAATGTTTTATTAATTACGAAAAATCGTCAGCATTTTAGAACTTTATTATAACGACGCATTTTATTGGCAAATTTAATTATATTTCAAGTTTGAAAATGATCTTAAATGCTCACTTAAACAGACTTGAAGAAATTGACGCTTTCATTGGGTTGTAAATTGAATTTTGATTGGAGTAAAATAAACGTAGACTTTGAATGTGATATAAAATTAAGTCGAAATTTATATACGTTGATTAGCTAATTCAAATTTTAGTTATCGAACAAAACTTCATCTAAGCTTCTAAATTTTAGTAAACTTTCATAAGTAGGTATAGAGCCTACAAGCATGTTAGGAATTTTAACTAGTGACGTAATTAATCGATTATTACGCTAATTTATTGCCTATACATTATCTATACTTTCAGAAAATTGTGTAATAATTAATTATGAGGAGAAAATTTGATTTTTAACGCTTCACAACCCACATCATAAGCTTTATCTTAAAATAGTAATTTCGCAAAATGCTTTTCAAGTTTAAAAACCGTTTTATTTTATATTTTTTAATCTCTTCCATAATTTATCGTCGATTTATTGATATATCGCATGCCGTACACTGGCGTAGAAAAGTAATTAACTTGGACTGATTTTTTCTCCAAAGGAGGAAGGTTGTTTTTGAAAAACAATATAATTTAAAAATTAAAAATTGCTATTGTACCTTCTGTTTCGTTGAAAAACCAAAAAAGAATATTATTGGTTCTAGCAAATCAAAAATTGCATTGTTTAGCTTTTTCGGTTTTCTTTGTAATATTTAATTCAATTGAGGAAATTTGAAAGCATTTTTTTTGTTTTGCTTAGAAGCAATATTCTTACTTTATTAGTTCCGTTATCGAATCCTTTGTTAAGTGGAAAGACGGGTGTACTTTTATTATAAAATAACTAAATATCTGGTGTTGCTTCAATATAATTTTTTTTTGGATTTCTTGCATTGGAAAGGAAAAACCTAACCTAATTTTGATTAATACATTTTTAATTTGGATTTAGATTATTTTTTATTTATGGATAATCGCTAAGTTTACAAGTAATAACAAATACAATTCTAACATCCGTTACATTTTTCTGAATAATTCAACATAATATCAATGTGCCTTGTTATAAATCTAAAAAAAGCTACCATAAATAATAATCATTTACTTTTATTATACAAATATTATATCGAATAAAAATTACTTCACAAATAAATAATGTTATGATTTGTAGGTTTACACATTATATCGTGATAAAATTAGAACATATAGGCCACAGATTTAATTTTCTTAATTATGCTGGCGATTTTATTTAGTTCTTATTGTAAGGACTATAAATCCCTCCATACAAAATACATGTAAAAGTAACAGTTGTTGGATCAACTAAAAACTTTGTTACGGCAGAATAAAATTTGTTGTAGTGGCCTCTGATGTTAGCTAGGACGAGAGATCCTTTTTCACAGTGTATAGAACTAATAAATTGGCAGATTAAATTTTTCTTTTTATCGAAAGGCAGAATTTTTATTAAGACCCAATTATCAATCACCAGTTGTTATCCTTAACTTAACCAAAGGATTATTTCCATATCAACAATTATTTCTATAAAAATTATCCTTTGATTCGAAATGATTGGAGATGTGTTATAATCAATGTAGTACATTAGTCGACAGGAAGAAACAAAATATTATTCTAATGAAAACAACATTTATTTATTACAAATATTTACAAATGCCTTCATTGAAAACGCGATTAGGAAAATCCTTCTGTATAATACATGGAAAAATTAATTTTTCATATTCGGTTTACTTCTGAAAATCTAATATCTCTTTTCCCTACTAATTACAGAAGTATTCTAGAATTTTCATTCTAAAAAAGTTCAACTTATTCCTTGAGATTTATTTGACACGCTGCGTATGGGGAGATAAGGTAAACAAACAATATTTACCATTAGAATCCTTTCTCTTATTTGTAGAAAATCAAAAGGATATCGAGGTGTAATTTGTGAAAATAAAGCGCGTAAATTTATATTTGACGTTTTCTTCATGATAAGATTTTGTATTGTGCAAAAGTAATTGGAATTCTGTACAATTCTAAAGCTCAATTTTGGAAAGCTTTATTTACATTTTATTTGTATTTTATAGAGTTTGTTACAGTTAAACCATTTTGTTTTACGTTTTCAAGGTATTACCCTTACATTTGACTTTTATGGAACAAAAATAGCTTTGAAGTATCGAGCGGTTTTGTATGATTTAGTAAATACGGTCAAGATAAAATTGTATTTGTTGCAACGCGAAAACGTTAAAAAATTATTGGTTGTTTTATAATTTATATTTTATAAAAACAAACGTTAAGATAAAAATGGCGTTTTCCTTGTTGAAAGCGGCAAATGATAAAAATGAAATGTTGTTTTATAAGGGATTAATTATTAAGGCAATTAAAACGGTTTGTTAGGCAATACCTTATTATTTTAAATATTGCGGTTTTCTAAAGGAAAAATTTATTATTTCTTGCGTGTTGAATTCATTTTTTTTTTTTTGATATTAAGCTTTGATGTACCTTTTAGTCATTTTAGGCGCGTTGACTGGCGTGTTGTGTATTATTTACAGATAAGAAGTTGATAAGGTTTACACTTCACACTTGGCATGTTTTATCGGGCTAGTCGTATTAATTTGCGTGTGTTGCTCAGATTTTCACCGATAAAATCTACACTTAAAATTAAATTACTGCTGCTAATCAATAACCACTTGTAATCAATTAACCTTATAATAATTATACGTACTTACCGTCTTATTAGTGTTATATGTTAATGCAACAAAGCATTGGTCGATGTCATAAAAAAGGTAGAACTACCGGCATCCAAAACGCGGGTGCCGGTACTACTAATTGACTAAAACTTTTACCGTGTGATTTATTTTTGCCTGACCACTTCATTTCATGAAGAGTTTTCAAGGCAAATTACCTCGATGGTTTGCCATTGTCTGCCGATGGAGGACGGTTAGAATAAAGTTCTTGCTCCCTTGCTCGGTTCAATATTATTTTACAATTTTTTTAAATTTTATCATGTAATGCTAATGCAAAAAATAAATCACATAATACTTAAACGTAATATTCAACAACTGAATATTTTTTACACAGTCCACACACGCACTCAGTTACGCCCTACTTAAAACTTATGGAAATGATGAACGAAAGTTTACAATAATTTAAATTTTGATATTACAGTTTTCTGAGCACAGGCAAGCGACGAAAAATAAGAAGTTCATTTGAAGAATTTCTTTAATTGAAAAACAGCTGTCTAAGAATTCTAGAGATTCTATTAGTTGTTTTATCCTCTCCAATAGAATCATTACATTAAATTAAGTTACTACTTTGAGCGCTTCGAATATAAAATATGAGACGGTGGAACCACCTTATCTGTACTTCGGTGTGTATTTAATGTTTGTTAAGTTCATGCTAGATAAAAATCATCCAATTATTATTCTTCGTGCTATCGAGAATAAACTATCCCCTTTCTATTCAGATAGGAAGGATCTAGCATAGAATATCTCTAATATTGACATTTCATTAAAATTCGAATTTTTGAACCGACTATTTCTGCTCAACCTTGTTTGTAAACTAGGTGGATTACTTATTGCGAAGACGTCAAAATACTGTATTTTGAATGTATAAGTTTACGAAATACCATGAAAAAATAAAAAAATTCAATTAAAATGAAGTAGGTGGGTATAGTAATTACAACTGATAAAAAATTTAATTAATAATGCAAATTGTCGATTTCAGGGTTTAGTTGTCGGTACCGAAGCGTTCGATGGCATGAAGTAGTAATCGAATCTTTTCCATGTTTATTTCATTTAAAATTATTTGAAAAAGTTTTATTTTAATTAATTTCAATTTCAATCGCATTTTAGTGGTTTCCAATTTCTGTAAAAATCTGTTTCAATTTTCAACGTGACTGTTTCTCCAGTTTATTCCCAATATTGTTCATTTCAACTTGATTTTTAATAAATGTATTCTAGTACTTTGTGATATAAGTGCGTAAATTAAAGAAAATTGGTTTGTATTCTTGTGCTACAACATTATCCGCATGTAGCTTATAATATTCGTTTCGCATTGTATAATTCTACAAGATCGAATGGTACAATGCAACAAAATTAACTTAATTTTACAAAAAATATCTTAAAAAATAAAAAGAAAAGGAAAAATCAACCATCGAGACAACCAATCTTGACTGACTGTTAAAGCTGGCGTACAGAGCTGTTATGGAACCGGAATGGCAAACTAATGATATAATGTGTTTTCAGCGATATCAAGGAAGCGTATAATTAAATTAATTCAATTGATTCGCATGAAAAACTCTTAAAAATGCTTAATTCAAACTATTGAAAATGTCTTTTCGTCAGCAAAAACAAATCCTACCAAATTTCGTCCTGTCAGCGACTCCGCTAATTATTTTGAACCGTTACATGTTTGAATGATTGTTAAATAATAAGAGTATTATATTACTTATGTTACTCTTATTTATCGTTCACTCATTTTATTTTTATGATCGCGAAACATTTATTCATCTTACGGCTGCACCTTGAATTATCCTTTTTGTGCATTAATTCCCAATAAAAACGTCAGTGCGTTGTCGGATAATAAAAAGTTAACTTGAATTAAAAATTTTTAAATTTTGGTTAGCAATGCAGTTAAACCGAATCCAAAGCTCATCTATTGCAGTGTTCTGCTGTGTAAATTGAAAACATTGTTTTGTCAACAAATTTTTAATACATTTCTAAACCAGATACTTTGCAGAAATTGCTAGCTAGCAATAAAATTTAATGCACTTATATTTTATATTGATACAGCTATAGAGTAACATAAACATGTTTGCCACTCACGATGTTAATTAATCAAAATTTAGAGCATTAAATCCATTGGATTGGATGCTACAGTGCAGCTCTTCTAAGCTACCAACAAAGCTTTCCAAAGAGTAAACACCAATTATGTGACTCAATGTTGGATAGAGTCGCCACAATGGTAACTTGCGGATGTTAAATGAATAGCTACAAATTATTATCAATGCAATTCAAAAGATGCCTTCTTTGTCAACCTCTTGTTTTTCAGTATTTTAACGGTCAATGGTCATAGGCGGTTAATTTTAGATGATGTGTAATTTATTTCGTATTTTTTGTTTTGCAAAATTATAGTCAGTTGTAGTCAACACACAGGACATCAATTATTTTCACTATGGGAGGCTTAAATTAATAACTACGTCTAGTATTTGTAAAACATGTTAATTTAAATATTGATTTTTAATAAAAAAATATTCAATAACTGATTAGTTACTAAATCAATTCATATTATTAGGTAAGTAAGTATTTCCAACTTTCTAACTATAGTAATCAATATATTTGAAGATCCTTTAAGCGTACATTTAGTAAATAAGCAACAAAATGTTCAACTTTTTGAACTGTAAATATATTTTATTCATATGGATGAGAAGCTATCGATTTTAAAAGTTTTCTAATAAACTTATTTCATACCTAAATTCAATTTAAAATTTTGAGAGTAGCTGAGACAGCAATTACTTTTTTTGTGATATTCAGACCTATCGAGGACAATTTCAAATTAAATAAGACACTTTGCTCAATTTTATTTTTGATATTTAGCACTAGTTTGGACTCATCCCCAGTCTTTTTCAACGGTCCAGAGTAATTTCTCAAGCAATTACTTTAGCTATGAAAGTGCTCGAATTACTTTTGACCACTGATTGAGTATAGAACTAGTAATTTATTGATTTTACGGAGGCTGCTTTGTGTTGCAAAGGGATATGCAATTGAGTTAAATTGACTGTATCTTTTACAAGAAGATGATAATGATCCCAACCGTAACATTAGTAAAATTAAATAATATATTCAAAAATGTCGAAAAAATACAGGAAAAGATAGTAATCAACCTGTAGATAATACTTTGATGTACATTTACTTGACATTTTCAAAAATATTATTCAACATAGCAAAGCTTACGTAGTAAAACCGTTTACAAAGAGGCGTATTGTTGAAGTTTATTAAATTTTCGCATTGTGCAATATTTTATAGAATTTGATCAGCACTCGCAGTATTGAAAATTGCTCGAAAAAGTGAAGATTAAGTTGTTCCCAATTTCTTCCAGGTTAAATACTTTTTAGGAAAACTTGCTGAAAATCAAATTTTTATACTTCGCGACAATTATAATTGAACAGAGACGAGAAAAATTTTCGGCCGTGTTTCCGATTATTTATTGCGTTTCTTTCAAGTTGATATTCAAATCAATAATTTTATCTAAAAATAATTTCGAGATGCTATTTGTACATTATTTAAACAGTTGTAAATCAAGTCTTTTTAAAGCTTAAAGGGGATGAATTCTGATAGATGTGTAAGGGCTGTCTCTTGGGAAGTAAAAGCTGACTGAGCAGACAAATGGAGCGTGCAGTAGAAGTAGAAAGTATAATTCGATGATAGATATGTTGAAAATTGATTTTGCACATGGAAATTGTTCTAGTGGTCTTTTACTCACTTCGGGCATAATTTAATTTAATATTTATGTAAACCAGGCCGTAAAATTTTCTATTTAATGTTCGACACGAAAATAAAAATTTTGCAATAAATTATTAACGAATTAATGTTTTAGAGCTTACCCGGCCATGATTTATAAGTCAAAAACACTTTTAGTTTATACATATTTTGGAGGTAAATCGTAAACGAAAATAGTTCTAATAATCCAGAGGGTTTTCAATATTGGACGAGGTAAGCAGGTTAATGAATACTTGCTTTCTGAAAGGCAGCTTTTCTGTTAACTTCAATTTTGCGAGACATTAATTATTAATAGAAAATTGTAGGATCATCTTCCTTCGGTGGGAGTAGGTTTTTAAGAAAATTTCATCGTTTGATTTGACGCATTGTTTTCTTACTAACACAAAAAATGTTCTGAGAATGTATTAACCTTTTCGATCGCGGCTTTGTAATGAAATGTGATAGACCCAGACTTAAGCACAGGCGTGTCCATTGAATCACATTTAATGGAGGGCTAGTGAACACGATGAATTTCATCAGCTTCACTTGGTAGTGGATAAAATACTCGAAGGACCTGACGAGACATGCATATATGTACATTTATTTCACAATTTAGATTACACATTATACTCTCTGCACGTCGCCAATAATGTTCTTGTGCAAGCAATTTAATTATAAAAATAATAAAGCTCAAAGGAAAACCAAATCCTGTTAAAAGCTATTACGACATATTAGAAAATCTTTGATGTGTATTTGCCTGTGGTTTGCGACTAATAAGTCGCTTTGTCTAAAGGTGTCTGAATATGAAATTCTTCACTGCATGCATTTTCGCGAACAAAAGTTATTCGGGATGCCAAGCAAGAGATTCCTTTTCAATTTAAAATTTTAATTATGACTTAATAACAGTAACAGACGCAAAGTACATAATAATTTAGAAAACCTGTTGATTCTGTTTTTCTTAAAGAAGCTTTTAGATATTTTTAGTCTCGGTTTGTGGATCATTATGGGTCCACAGAGAGTCTTTTAACGGATATTTTCTTTTGTTACACGTTTCATGAAACTTGGTTGTGGTAAAAATTGAATTTTAATATTTACAAATCGTCCAATAATAAAGAGAAAAACCTCAAATGTACATTAAAACTTTTTCAAACCTCGATATTTATTACGTCAGCACACAAATTTAAATTAATATTTTAGCGAAGCGAGCAATTCAGTTGAGCTTTATAATAAATTGGTTTAACAACCAATACACATGTATATACTATATAGGTACAACATAGAAAGTGCAACATTAATTATTCACTTTTTTACATGCTTTGCACATTGCGTGCATTTAGTAAAGCTGCAATTAAAATTATTATAATTATTATGCAAAAAAACGAATAATTTATAACATTAAGCTAACCTTAATGCCATTAATCTGCTTCAAAATGCTCAGGCTCAGTTTCTTAAACAGAATTTCCAAGAATGTATTTGTTAATTTTTTATCGTGAAATTTTTAATAAAATCTACTCCGAAAGCTGGAGAAAAATTTGAATTATTTTAATGTGCTCGTATTTTCTTTTTGCACAAGCAAAGACATTCCTAAATCCTGTTTAATTTAAAATTGCGGGCAAGATATAAACCTAACATAAGCGCAAGCTTATTCTTATAGCCTGTCAGATTAGGCGCTCAAAAAATTTTCCTTTAATGTTTTCAAGTCTTTTATTATTTTTGCAATCTCAGTCGTAATACCCGAGATAGTTTTTCTTTAGTTTAACTTAACGTCAAAGAAGTTGAAATAGTTTTTGCGGACCTTTAGCATAAGCAATCTCATTTTTAAAAGGCTTTGCACATTTTGCGTTCTTGCGATAGTCGACGCCTCAAGAGATAGAAATTTATTAAAAATCCTACCGATTGATTTACTAATTTATCAGACCAGATTATTACCGAAACCGAAGGAATTAAATATATTATCTTGCCGGTACTTTTTTGTAGAATAAAATTGAGTTTCTCTGGAAAATGTTCTGCTTTTGTAGTACGGCGCACACCGTGCAGTAAATATTTGATGTGCCTGGGGATCTCGACCACAAAGGTGCAACATCTAATTTTTTAAATAATATTTTCACGTATTTTACAGTGCGATAAAATGTTTGAGTTACCGTGTTGCTCTTCGGTGCGTCCAACAAAGCAGTTTTGCAAAAGTTCCTATAGTATAATGCATATTTTGTGACGACGTAAAATTTTAATTTCGTTCGTTCGTTAAAGCAGAAAATATAATAATAATTGTATCTTAACAGGTTAACTTTGACCGTAATTTGTAACGGGGTTAACAATAAATTGCATTATTCCGTGCACAAGTGCAATTAAAAAATGTAAATGAATGGTTCAAGTTTTTGTTTCAAAAAGAGTTTTCGCTTATTACTTCGTATTGCTTAATTGCAAGAACCTCTATTAATTAAAATTTGATGGGCTTACAAAGCTGGAATTTTAATGTTTTCTGCAATCCGTAGCATATTCCTTTTTGCATGTATCCTATTTATTAATTTCGGACCACTTGAAAACTGCCCAACTTACTGTATTATGTGAAAATTCCTGTAATAAGGTACATTTTAATTTTGTTATTATTTTCTATATTGAAAATAAGAAATCCAACAATTATTGGACGTATCGTTGCGAAAAATCGTTGAGAACAAAAAAATGTGTAAAATTATATTTTAATTTTACAATAAATTATATTTGCTTTAGTAAAAGCGCAAAAAGAAAATTTGATCATTAAAAAGTTATTAAAATACTCATTTCGTTAGTAGCTCTCTTATTTCAATAAAAAAATTAAATTATTGTGCGATATAATTTTATTATAGGTATGCCTTGAAGCAAATTTAAATTTAGAACATTTATGGTTTTAATTTTCCCAAAAAGTAACACCTCCGGCGGATTAACTTGAATTAATTTAAAAATTCAATTTTAGAACTTACAATTAAATCTTTTCCCACATTTTGCGACATAGTTTTTTTACCTTTCGATACAGAATACCAATTAAATTATTCCAAGTTGAAAGTGTTCAATAAAAACAACCTCAAATCGTTCAGGTATTTAGCTATTCGACTACGCTTTTCAAGTAAAAAATTCTGAAAAATTCTCCGGTTGCGATAGATTATGTCAACGAAATTTAAATTCCCAGTGCAAGGCTATTTTATTTTTTTTAAAATAAAATATTGGGCTTTAGGCAACTCTGAAAATTTATTATAAATTTAAAATGCAGTAAAGCACCTGAGAATCGATTGGAGATTGCAATCTTTTACATGGTCACCCCAGGCGATACAATACTTAAATTGACCTTTTTTCGTATAAAAATTTCCAAATCTTGCATCCACTTTAGAACCCATGATTTACAACTAAACTGCACGTTCGAGTTATTTTCCCTGTAATACACAACATAAGAAATGCATGAGAATTTACTTTTGCAATTCCTATGTAAATAGGCTTTAATCAACGTTAAGTGAACATACAACTTGCTGAAAAGTATTTAATTTGAATTATAATAATTAGGAAAAGCAAATAAGCATTTTACTTGCGTCAAATAAATAATTATTCGTGTTTTCTCGTGTAAGATAGAAGCTTGGATAAAAGAGTGAATAAATAGGCGAATAAAGAAAACGTAAATATTAGTAGGTAGAAATAAAATGATGAACAAACTTTCATAGCAAGAAAGTTTTTAGTACAAATAGGATACCATTAATTAAAAAGATCAAAGACTCTGAGTAAATAATAATATTTTTTGGCATTTCTATCAAAAACATCAAGGCTTCCAAAAGTTACAGGAAATAATAAAATTGCTGGCACATGTTAAAAAAAAGTGGGTGCCCACCCCACAACCCCTCAAAAATTTAATTTAGTTTTCCTGAAAAACTGAAAAACCGTTCGACTAGAAGTCGTTTTAATAAACAAGTTCACTTCAGATATTCCATAAAATCTCTATAATACGATGTGCAAGTTAAAATAGTGGACACCAGATATTTTGTATCGATAAGTGAAACTAGCAGATTGGAAGTTTATTTAACACTTGCATTAACACTGTGAACATAACCGGCAAGTGAATAACAACAACTTAACCTAAACTAACATATTTATCTAATATACACAAGACAAGTTTACAACTTAGCAAACATAACTTTTAGTATGTAATAGCGTTGTCTGTCTAAACGGTTCCATATTGCAAACTGCGTTCCATAATGAGGATCTCTTCAGTAATTTGTTTCCTATACCAACCATGCGTTCGCTCTCGAAAATAATATGACAATATAAAAAGAAGGATTTGTTTGGCGAATCACTCTGTACATCAACTTTCCATTTGTTTCCAATTATAATTATGTAGTGCGTTTTGAGTATTCTTTTTGGTAAACCTGGAATATTTGATATTTTATCAAATCAACATCTTCTTTGTACAATTGTATACTGAGGTGGAAATACAGCAGATTTTTTCTTATCGACTGAAGTGCTCGTTTGTCAACTGTCACGATGAGGAAGTGAGAAAAGTAAGTAAAGAAAAAAAGTACCTAATTGAGCAATTTGGTGAGGCTGAAAGGTCGTCATCGAATAAATAGCTTGACGACCGACGCAAACGCTGCTGACGCAATTAGAGTCCTAAAATTAATAAAGCTCTCCATTTTGCACGGTTATTTATATATTGTAAAGTTTCCTTTCTAAATTATTTTTTATAATTGAAATATAATCAAGCAACTAATCTTGAAATGACGTTTTTTAGCCATTATTTTACGAGGATGTAATAAATTAGGCTTCAAATTGACACTTGAATGAAATTCAATTTTGCTGAAATTTACTTTTTTCCTTCAAGATTTCCCCCACTTTTAATTTTTTCGTCGCAGTAGACAATACATTAGCAAAAATAGAGTTTTATCAATTTAAACTTACAACTGAATTGAACAATCAGGCCTTAGCAGATAAAAGTTAAATTGAGAAAAGGTTGAGCCACGTATAAAAGCTTCCAAAAGTAGCTTTTTTTTATTGACATTACAATTCTGTCAGTTTGCTTTTCACAAAAGAAGGCATTATTTTCAAATATTGTAAGAGCAGTAATATAATTTTTAATACCCACTATTTCATTTTATATAAAGGTTGTATAATATATTATGAAATTTTGGATAAGTTAAGCTTTGTATGCCATAATTATATTATTTTACATTTATAATTTATTTTAAATTTTAAATCGTAAGATTTTGGTTTCTCCATTTTATTGTCAACCAAGCACAAATCTCTTACCCCGTTATCACAATAACAGAGGTTTATAATATTTAAAAACAAAATGAATTTTAATGTTCTTGCATAATATAACAACGAAAAGTATTATATTATTTAGATTTCTTAAGGATTAAGGAAATCCCCCTCTGAATTGAAAATTTACGACATTGCACCCCCCTGGCCGGTGTTATCTATGATGCACAATGCAGGATGGGTTATCGGAGATGGATCAACAATGTCTGGAACATTTGTTGAATTTCTAAATTCTCATTATAATAATAAATTTTTTGTTGCAGGTAAATAAGTAGATATAATATGTTAGAATAGGGATTACCGGTAAGTCTGGATTGTATTTGTTTTTCAAGTTTTCAAAGAAAATTCACCTTTTTCTAAGTTAATTTTATCGCAAAATTAAATTTTCACCCAACCGTAAAATTGGATCAATATTTACTTAATCAACGAAAGATGAAAAGGTTCAAGATTTGATTACGCGAAAAACATAAAATAAATTTACATAAATTAGAAATTTAGTTTTTCACAAAATGTGTATCGAGATGCAATTTTCTTCATATAAATTAGATAGTTAAAATATTGAGTGGAATTACAACGCGGTAGTTTACAGAATGATACGTGACCAAGTGGAGCAAAACGTAAAGTCGAAAACGTTCGGACGATGACATAAAATTCTAGGTATGCTTTTTGGATATCTAATTTTATTCTTAAATTATTCTCGTAAAACTGTTTTGGTAGTTTCTTACCAAAACAAAATCAATTGAACGTCGAGGAAAAAGTTTTGTTTCGAGTCACTCATCGATCTCAAGTAACCCGATATTTTTAAAAGTTATGATTCTCATAATTAATGCTACAATTTAAATTATTATATAAAATATAGTCAATAAGACCTTCACATATAATGTGTTAACAACTAATTTCATTAGACCGCTTTACCTGCGGCCTTGTGGAATTGGCGATGCCAAAGGAAACATAAGGTGGTCGATTTCAGGGATCCATTTACGAGCTTTTATATGTAATATGGGTATTATATTCTATTTATTATACCGTAAAATAGGGTCCAAAAATTAATATTTGCATAAGCAACCAGGATAGGCTTAAGGCGGTGCTGTTGCTGCTGACAGTAAAGAAAGTTTTATTAGTACTAAATAAATTTATGCTGTTCCATCACATTTAAGTTATTTTATCAGATGTTATTTCACATCCACCAGTTTTTGCAGATAGTAATGCCCTTCTGATTGGTTGGCTATAAATTAACCGACCAATGGGTTTAGCTCAGCAATTTGAAAATTATAATTATCTTTAAATTTAGAAAGCGATTCAAAATGACAAAAAGTACAATTTTGCAAAATTCACTAATTAGTGAAATTATTTTCCTCGCTAAAATAAATAAACTCAATGAATTTTTACGATTCCATCGAAATAATTATTATTGTTTTTGAATTTATTGAAATATTCATTTTAATTAATTCACATAATGCACTGAAAATAGGCCGCTCCGTTCAAATTAATATAATAATTATAAATAAGCGTAAAATGGCACGGCAAAGTTTAGTTTGTAAAGCAAATTTGTAAATATTGACATTACTGTTCGTTGCTGTTTAATCCCTACTTGGTTTTGTTTTGTTATTTTTTATTTGTTGCATTAATATTATTATTATTTACGAGCTTATAAAATGTTTACGTGTATTGCATAAATGTTTATAGTATACTATTATACTATTATTACTATTATTTTTGGAGAGCGATTCCTCGAGTAAAAATAAGTTCGCTCCTGCCTGTTTTTGGGAACATACATCTTTTTCTGTTATTGCTCAAAATTTTTGCATATGCGTATTTAGAACACCCTGTGAATACACTCTGGTATTCTCCGAATTTTTCCAAAATACAATATCGTAATCTTTTCTTCCTTAACATAATCCTGTGTCTGTTATAATGAGTAAAATATTGGGTTATCTAAAACAAAGCTTTTATTTCTATTATACTGTATAAATTTAACAAGTAGTAGGTATTATATTGTGCTAATATTGCAAAATGAACGAATTTTTAACACAATAAGTTCTTGTGAAAAAATATTATAATTAAATGTTGGTGTTAATAGAATTTGATATAATTTTCTTAAAGTATTTGAACTTTTAATTAGCCTTATCTTATTGTGCATTCTATAAATAGCATACTCGTATACTTTTAATAGCATTTTTTGTTCAATTTTTAAGGAAAAATTAGATACGCGGTTTTATTCCGCATTAAATCCTTTTAGTTGCAGTGACCCGAATTTTTGACTTTGTTGTAGTACCTTTCAAGGCTTTCGTACTCAAAACATAATGCCCGATATATTCGAAAATTAAAAAGTAATATGTTTAAGATTTCCAGCATCTAAGTACTTACTATAAATAATTAAAATCTATTTTCTAAAGGATAATATTTTTTCACAGAATACCTATATTTCTTTATAAGTAATTCGTTAGGTCGATGCTGTGTAAGGAACAAATAAATAGTCAAGTTCACTTACATTTAACCCCAATTAATTAGAATCGATTGCTCTCAATCTTTTCCACCAACAATCGAAACGTGTAATACTGAAGCAATAAATCCGTAATTATCATACATTTCAGTTGCAAAGACGAAATAAAATTTATTATTAATTGCATATACATTTTTTGAATTGCAAACATAGCAGTTTTTCTTCCTAAATATAAGTTATATTTTCAATATTTTAACCAAATCAATTTCGAATATAAAATTGCAAGATTTTGTGTCGTCTTTTAAAGTAAAAATGGAGAACCAATAAAAATTCGCTCATAAAAATTTTAATTTATAGCAGTAGGTATTTATGTAGATATAACATTAAAATTAAAATTTTATTCCTGTACTCTTCCAAAAAGGTTTACCCAAGGAAACCTCAGACGATGTCACTGTAGCCGCTTCTTCATAATTTAATATTGATTGTAATTTTTTTTCCATAATTTTACCAGTATTACGGATAAAAATTAATTTCTCGACTTTAATAAAAATATTTTGTCTTCTTCTTTCGTGTGCTTTGTTCGGTCTTTCGATCGTTCACCTTAAATTCTACTGTTTGACGTGGATACCAAACCACGGATTTTGGTTGGTTAAAAGTTTAAACAATTTTTTAATTTTAAAGTTATTTAAAATTTATAAATTAAGAATAATAAATTGTAAACCTCTAAAAACAATTTAGTGATGATAACGAAAATTTAAAGCAACAAACTACACAGATTGTGGTAAATATGGTCAAATATATTAATATATCAACCCTTATAATACAATAATACGTGTGTTTTGGTTATTGTAACTTTAAGAATCAAGATTATTATCTTAAAAAAAAAAAATGAAAAATGTTTGAAGTAACCGCTACCACCTATAGTTTAAATATAAATTTTACCTTGAACTTACTGCAAAAATATTAATGATTAAACTGAAACACTGGTAAACAATTTTTTCGTGAATATTTCATGTTTATAAACAAACCGGTATTTTTTCAAAAAGGCTACTTGAGTATCCGGCAAAATTAAACAATATTTTAATTTCATGTAAAAGTTCTGAAGTTACATGTACTAACCCTATTATTTTGGGATTTTGTATACCAAATTTAATTACATTTAAATTTTTGAAATTAATTGTGTAAATTATTAAAACTTTTCCCAAGGGTGAAATTAAAAGGATTTGTTTACAAACTTCTTCTTTTTTGTAACCCCAAGCACGTATGCTTGGTCCAAAAAGCGTAGGTGCAAATAATTGTTTTTCATAGTATTATTATATTTTATGTATTAATAAAATTGCACAGTTACAGTGTCCGATATTTTTAATTAATTTTTGTTATTACTTACGTAGTGAAATATTAACATTTTTTGTGTGTAGTAACACACTCGAGTCGATTACAATGGCGATATTTCTTTAATTTTTATCCTATTGTGTGAGTTATGAAAGGAGGATTATAAAAGCTTACTGAATGTGCTTTTTGTGGCATTCGTTTTTGATTAAATTTATTTATCGGACATTGGACTTTTTCTACGTAAAAATCAGTGGTTCCTTCAATAACTTACCTTTTTGTTGTGCATATAATACAGTTACGATAACAGTTTATTGTAAGCTTGGGGAAGCTACCAAAATGCGAAGGATATTTTTTTTAATATTAAACTTTTTACTTGTTTACGGTTTTTGCAAACTTTATGTTAGACATCATAAAGTGTTTTATTAAAAAAAAAGAAAAAAATTGGGCATCCGCCCAAATAGTAAATAAAGTGTTATAGCAATTTTCAACTCAGCAGATTAATTTTATTAAAGTTAGAAATATAAAATATTATACAGTTATATCTTGAACGAAAACTTTCACAAATACAATAAATTTGGGAATTTCGTTTTTCTTCGTTTGATTGTCAAATAGGTTTTTCACGTAAATTAAACATTATGTTGCGGGAGGATATGATAAACTTTGCTCCTTAGAGAAACAGCATACTATTTGATGTAAAATGAGCATATTCGCCTAGCAATTAAAACCTTCAGATAAGGTATATTAGGTACATTATTGTAATATTATTTATTACAGTAATAAATGAGAAATCGCAGAGTATATAGTATAATTTCCGACAAAAATAAATTTATTTATCAATGAAAGTTAAATAGAGCCGGAGAATATTATGCGGGTTAACATAAAATTGTTTTTATAATACTCATTGTTTCAAATACAAATTACAGAATCTTTGTTATCTTTACGGTGTGATTATTGTATATTATGCTATTTACTTAATTATAAAACTAAACAGTATACCCACCAATAGGGGTAGATTGTACTGCGAATATAATAATGCAAGAAGTGGTTTTAGGATTAATTTCAAGATATTTGTCTTTTTATAATTTTGTTAAGAAAAGCGTTTTCTTGCAATTTGGAAATTCTAAATCGTTATTGATTTATAGCCTTCACGTAGTATACACGCTTTAAAATTTATTTGAACTTTCTTCGTGGTGGGTAATAAAACATCGATGTTTTGTTCTTTCATAAATTTACTAAATACTCATACAACTGACAGTTTTATAAATAAAAAATATCGTTTTGTTGTACCGATTTATCGCACTTTTCGGTTTATGAACATTTTTTGTTTATTTATTGATCGATAAACCTTTTTACAACGTTTAATATTACAAACAAACCTGCATATTCTACATGCTTAACTTCTATCCATGGTACAATAGATATCCGTGAGGTAATCCACATAACTTTGCTTACGAACGGTTCTAGAGACTTATTTTTACTTCATTTAACACAAAACTTTCAATTCGCATTCAGAATTCCTTTTTTGGAATTTGCGTGGAATCCTAACCACGGCACAAATAATTTAAGAGCTATGACTGTAGAGCTTACTCAGCTTAGAAGATGTAAAAATGTTGCTAAAAATTTGTTTTTTTTTGGTTTTGTAAAATTAATAACGAAAAATCCTTGCATTCTTATGATTTGTAAAAATTGTAATATCAAAATGGAATTACACTACTCTACTTAAATCAATTGATTATGTAAAAATTTGATTTCTAAACTCTGCCGTATTTCTTTGTCTGATCTCTGATTTGTGGGATTCCAAGGTTTCCAAATTATTTATGTGTTGTTTTTAATGTAAATAACGTTAATTTGAATTTAAGCAAAGCAGAAGATCTGTTATTTAAGAATCTGTTGTTTATTATAATTTCGGTTTATACCAATTATATGCTAGGATGATTTTTTGTTTTATCAAGCATACCCTAACCCGGTTAAAGAGTAAAAAAATGTATTTTGTGAAATAATTTATTGTTAATTTAAGTTATTTTAATTTGAATTTTGTAAAATTAGCAGTTTTAAATGTGATTTTATTAAAATGAACATTGGAAAAGTTAAAAGCAGACTTATTAAAAATCTAAATAGAATTTATTTAGTAAATCGAGAAAATTTTATAATTAGTAAAATAGATTAAAATTTAGCAATACTAATCCGAAACGTGTTGGTCACAGTTGGCCAAAGTGTAAACGATAACGTTTACAAGTTTCAAAACATTAAATTGAGGTCGATTGGAATTAATTTTAAAGTTCGAAATGATTTTATAAAATTTAACATCAACCCTTAATGTAGAATACCACTGCAATGCATATAATATTTAATCAGACAGGCACAAACTTTGAGTTTCACTACTTAAACCACGAATCCATCGATAATGATGAAAAGTTACAATTTAATATTTTTTAAATTTGAAAATGCCATTAACGGTGCGCCGAGGTCGAAAGTTTATTCTTAAATTAGAAACCGATTTTGGTTTACTTTTTGTTAACCAAAATTAGCCTAAACAAATGAACCCTTAAAATATCTCTTAGCGTGCTATTGCTGTTTGTAGATAAAACTTTGATAAAACCCGTAAATTCATACCGTGTCATATTTAACCTAACATAAATAAGTTTTTATAATTTACAAGATTGATATAATTTTACATTTCGTATTTCTACTGTCAGTGCGAACACAACAGTTTGCCAAACTGATAATTGCAGAAGCTAAAAGTGAAAAATTGAAGACAAATCTAAATTGAAATGTGTTTCATTAAGCTGTCAACGATTTTCACGCTACTATTATTTCGTGATCCTTACAAATTATTTTGAGTATGTCAAGTAATAATTAAATTTTATCGCTTTCTGGTGGTCACATTACGCAAATAAAATATAATGTTATGATAATAGTATTTTTTTCGTAATTACTTAAAATTCATTTGAGATAAAAGGAATTTTTCATTCGTAACCTTTTTACGTGGCATCAATAAATTCGCTCATATAAAAATACACGTCAATATATATCCAAAATTTAGTTTAATCTCTAGTTGCACTGCATTTTACCGAAGAGCGAAATAACTTCATTTAAATTACCCTAAAATAATAATTGTCGATGGTATATAAACAATTTGCTCTACTAGTTTTATTAAAACTAAATGATGTGTTCGTTTTGTTTGATTTTAGTGTCGTTTAACAGTCACTTCACTTATTTGACATTTACATTTTGAAATTAGACCGTTAGAATAATTTATATCGCATAATGGCATTTCAAACTGTCTATACCTTACGCTTGTACAATAAATAATGACAATCCTTTTCCTTTCTAAAACCAACCCTTGTTAGGGCAATTATGTGTCGCACATTTATTAGGTAAAAGCAAACACTTAACAAATTATATCGAATCACAGTTTATAGTCAAAATATTTAGTAGTAACGCTAAACTTTATTATTAGATGATATAGTTTCACATGACATAATTTATTATTAAATCGATATTGTAGAAAATAGTATAGTTACACCCAAGAACGAAATGAAAATTCTCAACTTTATTGTTAAAATAGTTTAATAATCGTACAATACGACTTTCGATTACTTCGGTCTTTACCTAAGGGGTTAGTCCACGCCGATGGCTATTTCAAGTTTAATTTTTTACTTTTACACTTTGTCTCTATTTCGCATTTGCAATATTTTGAGACGATCCTCTACATACAACATAAAATGTAATTGAAAGCTCCTGTAAATAAATGATTAATATGAAGCCAAACAAGACCATCCAAAGTTTATGGTTGAATAAAAACAAGCCCAATTTTTCTTCAACGTTCTCTGCTCTGACAGTGATCGACAATCGCGATAATTTTCAATCATGTTCGCTTGTGTATGGGGGTTAATAACACAAGTTTAGCAACTTAAACGTTTTATAAATAATTATTGTCCTTTGTAGTCGTTGGGGGATATCGTAATTAATTTTTTTCCGACACTTTATTCGTAGTAATAATTAGCGTCTGCATTTTGAAAGACGCGTTCGTGAATTTAAAGTAGCAATTATAATTCTCGATTAATTATTGATTCTTGTTGTCGTGAATAAAAGAAAGTATTTAAAAAAATTGTTAACACTCTGGAGAAAATTAGGGATAAGCACCAAGACCTGATGAAAATCGTTTAGTATTAAGCGAAGGTAAGTTGAAGTAGGAAGTTAACGCTAGAAGCAAAGTTTGCAGTTAACTTTGTTTGTGCACTTCTTGTTAAGGTTTTACACCCTTGAGATTGTCCAGTCATTACCAACACGTTGGTGAATAAAAGTAAACCAAAAGTTGTTACACAATGTAACGGATTAATATAACTTTTAATTCCCCAGAGCCTAAACAAACGCATTTTCCGCAATTTATCTATTATGTGACATATTAAAATATTAATTAAATTGTGATAGTAGAATAATGGTTCCAGTTATATCGATAATATCGTTAAGAAATAAATTTTCACAATAAAGCACGCGAAAAGCACATTTAGATGTATAAGTTTTCGTTGGTCTTATATAAAAATATAAAAAAATTATAACGATATTTTTATTAAAGTAAATAATTTTCTTAATTTAATTTCTGATAAAATTAAGTTTAGTTTCCTTATAATAATACATTTTACGATTATAAGTGCGTGCTTTCATATCATAATTTTTACCGACCACCTCACCTTAACTTGAAATGACTCTAAACGGGTATGTTTACATTTTATTACTTACCAAACTTTTATTATTAGTAACAATGAAACTTTTGGTTAAAATTTACATTCACAGTAAATTTGTGGTGTACAAGATCTAGGAATTGTCAAGGAAATGCAGGAATCAGAACCAAAAAACGAAAATTTTTGTTTATTTATTTTTATTTTGTATATTTATCACTGAATGTGAATATCAAAATTGAAGATTGTGTGCCCCCCTTCCATATTGACCCTAATTAAAGGTTGCATACAGATCGATAAAGTACTAAAATATTCTCAAAGAGAATATAAATCAAATGCAAACATTAATTTGGCAACAACAATGTTTCGTCGAAAGATAGCTATGTATCAACAATCAATGCTTTCAAACTGCATAATTTTTAAAGAGAATACAATGTACCTAATTTGTCAATACACTCAGGAAAAGAATTTGTCGTTCCAACAAAGTTTTAGTAGAAACAAATTTTATACTGCCATATTAAAGCTCTCTCTGTTATCAAAAACAACTTTTTTTGCTCAGCCTGTTAGCCCATTAAATATTGGCAGTCATTAAAGAACAAACCTTCTAAATTCAAAATAAGGGTTGTGTTTACTTAAATATTTTGTAACCGACAGATCATAAAATCGCAATTTGGTACATCATAAATCGAATTTAAAAATAATTTATGCTGCAAATGTGTAGGTATATTATAGTCAGTTATAACTGCTGTTAACACAGTTAACAACGTATAGCATCATATAGATTATGTTATGTCGCTGTAATGCAACGCAGAATAGCAAAAGAGAATAAATAGAGCCTAGCATTGCTTTGGAGTTTCCAGTTAGTGTCTGAGTGCATTCATACGTTTATTATGCTATAGTGTAAATTTTGCTTGAAATAGATATAGAAACTGAAGATAATATCATATAACATAAATTTCAGATGTTTTTTTTTAAAAAAAGCTACTCATTGTTATTACTAATCGTTAGTTGCAATTAATCAAAAAACCAAAAATTTGCCTTTTTTAAATTGAAAAAATAATATTTAATTTAAAATAAATTAAGTAATTAAATCTTTTTGTTACTTGGGTATAATATAAAATATTTGACGTTCGCTTGGTGTATATAAACAGTTTAGCTAAAACCTTTAGCCAAAGTCAACTTAATTTTCTTTTTATTAATGTACAAAAAATTTCAGTTGCGAGTGCTTACCTACCTTTTATAATAGCAGTAGCTGATAAAAAAATTAATTCTCGAGCAAATAAATTACAAAATAATTCCTGTTAAATTTATGCAAATTGTCTTAATTTGGTAAAGCAACATGTGAGTATTACGATTTCTCATTTATATACAGCAAAACGTTCAGCCAAATGTTCTTAGTTGTGCTAAGTTGAAATTGAAATCAAGCGGCTGTATTAATTAGAGAGGAATTTATACATGTAAACTGGGAAAATTCACACACCACCGTTTGACATTTAAATAATAAGTTTGATTTTATTCGAATGTTTTCACAAAAGCTGTTTAGCTGTTTTTTAAAATTTATTTCCTTTTCAAGTCGGGATGATTTTTTAAACGATTAACTGGCGTTTTGTCGTCTACATGTTTGGGTTTTTAAAACAACGTTTAATTGCTTTGTCCAATTAAACGGTGAGACGAAATGCATTTTAATAGGTTTGCGGTTATTCGAAAACAAATTTAAAATACTCAGCTTTGCAAAGCACCCCCGAATGCATCGTTTCGCTAACCGGTTTAAATCCGGGGTGACCTAGAGTGGATTCCAATCTCCAACTGTTCACAGTTGCTTTGAATGCATTTACTGTACACCATAAATATCCAAGTGGATTGAGGAAACTGCTATTTTCTATTCTGTTACCCAACCCTTTGGGTTATACACTTAATGTGTTTTCAGGAAGTTGGTCAATACAACGAAAAATATTTTCATTATCCTGAATACCACACCATTATTAAAAATTTATCGATTAGTTATCATGCACAGGAAGCATTTCGGTTTTAATCTCACCCAAAAGTTAATTTTCAAATTTTTTGCCAAAGTAAATATTAATTAAATTCTATAAAATTTTTATCCAGCTATATACTACATATTACATAAGCATACATATAGTATAAAGGACTATTATCGTTTTGGAAGCATTTTCCTTATTTTAAATAAAATAAACGTCATTCTTGACATGATACAAGATTTTGGTATGAAATTCTAAATACATCAGTCTTTCGTATCATTGTAGCACTTGACGTTATCCCACAAAGATGGTCGTTTTTTGAAGGATTTGATTTTAAATGCCTTTTCAAATTTATATACTTTCGTGAAAACAAATTTAAAGAATAAAAATAAATTTTTTTTCATAACCTGCTTTATTTTATTTAAATAAATTAATTCTGGTTTGCTATATCTTACGCTTTTGGGCGCCACAATGTTAATATCTACAAAAAATAATTTTTAATATTAATCGAGTTTACATACTACCAATATCAAATTGACTCATCATACTTTTCCATATTTCGTAATTGGAGGCAAGAATTCTTAATGAATCAATTAAAGATAAATAAAATAGAAAAAAAAATTCGTTTGAAACTTAAAAATCAATAATAATTAATTTTTAAAATTAAATTACGATAATTTTGCTATTAAAGCTTATCTTGTCAGTTTGATAGTACAAATAATCAATAATAATCTAACCACTTTTCTAAAAATAATTAAATTTATTTAACTACTTCCCGTGAACTTTTTTACTTATTAACCTGTCCAATAAATAGGTAAGTTCAAGTCATAACGTGTACAAACCTTGATTTGCTCTCATTCAAACTAATTTGATTTGCTACTCGTATTTTTAATTTAAATTAAAATTAAGTTTCAGTTTTTCAACTAATTATATTAAATTGCAGAAAGTCTATTAATTGGAACGCCCTAATCCCAAATAAACAAATTAAAACTGCATAATTATTGCAAACATCTACCAGTTTTTGCAAATGAAAGTTAAAATATATTTGAAACTATTTGCAATTTTTCCTTTTACATAATTTAGCACATTATTGTTGTAATGAGCTCGGAAAGCTCAAGCTTAATAAACAAAGTTGCTGGAAAATATTTATTCGTGTTTTAATTATTATTAGTAGGTACTTGTATTTAATAAGATTTATATATACTTTTCAATTTATTTCTAAATGACTACAAATATTTACGGCTTTAATAAAAAAATAAGTTAATTTGAAAGTATAAATCCAGACAGATATATAATTTAAAAGTCTCATATTTAAAATGCGACTATAAATTAAAATCCTTAATAGCAAACAGCCTTTGAACTTTAAAATTGCTTTCTGCAGAAATAATATTTTTTCTTAAACTTAATGCCATGATTTATATAAAACATAATTGTGTTTTATAAAATAAATATAATTTTAATAAGAAATAAAACGCAGAAATTGAACTTTTTCGTAAACCGCAAGAATAAGGGAAATAAGGGTATGTGTAAGACAAAGATGTATTCTGCACGCTTTAATTTTCTGATAAGCTTTTTAGCAGAACCTTTATAATCTAACGAATAAATAAAAAATAATATAACTGCTCTAGAAAATGAAGTTCAAAATAACACGCCTTATATCCTTCTTTATCGCCTTACTCAAGCGGAAAATTAAAGAATAATATCCATGCGAACATAATGCGAGAATATTTCAAAGAAAACCGAGTTGAAATGGATCCAAAAATTTTGGCAACTTACCCCGGTATATCATATTAATAAACTCTGACAATTTAAAAATTTTCCGCATTTTTAATTTTCATTTCAAATTTAATTATCCAATAGCTTTCGATTAAATTAAGAAAGTTTTATTTTGATAGTTTAGTTTCCAGATTAGTTTTTTTTTTAATTTACCGGACTTATCACCTCATGCTTGAAATTAAATCTATAAGTTCTCCAATTTACTTTAGTCTTACATAAAACGGTCAAAGTAAATACGAATGTGTAACTTGGTAAGTAGTTCTTGTCATTTGAGGTATTCTGTAAAGGAATGCTGAAAATCTTTGCTTGGACGCTTCCATTCCTTTACACGAAATACTCGTGCCGAAATATGAGATTATGGTAATTTAATTTAAAGCCAAAATTGCAATAATCAGGTTTTCGGCTTAAATTTAATTTCAATCGTCTGCAGTAGTTCCACCTCAAATGAAAATATACAAAGTGAATAACAGAAATAAATATGAAACTAATGATGCTTTCTAAACTGGAGGGTTATTCCATTCCGAATACCGTTTAAGACTTTATTTTCTTCGAGATAGCTTTCCCTTAAATAAAAAGCTCTTAACAGCAAAAAGTTATAAAAATGTGCAGTGCTATGAATTGGGTATGCAAAGCGCGTAATATTTACATAAATAACAAACAATGTTGTCTAAAAGTACAAAACTGAAAATGCCAGAAAATATATTTTGTGTATTTCTAGATAACCAAACGAGAAGAATTTAAATTTGAAACCATTTGCTTAATGCGTCAAGTATAGTAAAACTTTAAGGAAACAGTTTGAGATTAACTTTATTAGTTTTTAACAAAACTTTTCCAAATAAATATTACGTTAGTTGACTTTAACGTCTTTTTTATGTATTAAAAAATTTAACCCCTGGTGTCATTATATAAAATTACGTCGCAGCTATTTAAAAAGTTTTTTTTACAAATACACCGTTTATAATATTATCCCCGTTGAGCAGGAACAAAGGACCAAGACAATAATTTAAAAAAGATATATTTAGATAAATAATAATAGGTTCTCGATACTACAAGCGGATTATTTCATAAAATCATGTAAAGAAAAAGGAAATTTTAATTTCGATGTTTTGAAATTTTATTATATACAATTTTCCTTAATTTGTATGTTTAGATTCAAATTTAATCTAAATAAATGTATAAAAGAATAAACAGAAAATTTTATTTCTTTCTGGTAAATCTCGTATTTTTCACAAGAGTTTAAGAATATGTAATGATGATATTCGTTCTGATTATAAATAATAGTAGGTCATTCCGTTTATAGATGATTTACTTCACGAAACTCTAATTTTTAAGTGTCAGTCACTTCGCTCACCATTTTAATTTTTAATTCCACTTCGTGTAAAACTTTTAAAAATAAGACTTGATATTTTTTATTAATTTCTTTTTAGATAATTCATGACAATTCAATTGTACTCGATTTATAATTATTTTATAATTTAAAATAATACAGCTTTTTTTTTTAATTTTCAGTTATGAATTGAACTTACTGATATGTCGATTACAGGATCCAAAAATTAAAAAGAGAAAGTTGATACCAAACACAAGGTTAATTATTTCGTTTTCCTATGTTTAATTTACGTCTTACATTGTGTGGTAAGATTTTATAAAACAAGAGCATTATCTTTCAAACGGTCTAGTTAATTATTTTCAGGATTCAGTATGTTGGAATAACTCGATTGTGCTTTAATTAAATCAGTGGCTTTATTGAAATCCCGGAAATACAATAGTTTCTATACACGTTTGATTGTAATAATCGTAAGTTATTATAAACTTGTATTCATAAAGTTATTCGTTCTTGAATATCGATAAAAAATTGTCTCTTTGTAGAATATACTTTGAAAATATTCAACTTTTAATTTTAAAACTTTGAGCGTTCAAAATTTTGTTGTTTAAAAAATAAGGAAAAACACGAGTGGTAAACGAGTGTCATAATTCATTCGAGAGAGAAAAAAGACAAAATTCTGTTTGCACTAATTTTATAGTTAATTATTTATTGTGATTGCTCGACTGTAATGTCACGATTAATGAGTAGTATTGCTTAAAAAAACGCAAATAAGTGTGATAAATGTATTACTCAATAAGAGTCAAAAAAATACATTGTTTTACAGTAATGGTGTTACTGTTATTGATTTATGGTTGGTTTTGCATGGTTTCAATTAATTGCAAGGCTTTGTTGATTGGATTAATTTAATTGGTTTCAAAATTCCAAGAAGTTCGTGTTCCTGCATACAAGATTAAATATATTTCTGGTATTTGAACAATATTATAATAAAATATAAATTGATATTTTTAATAATATATAGTTTATGTTAATAAGTACGTACGCTGTTTAGTTTAATTTTCAGCCATATTCGACTGAGCACAAACAAGCTAGACTATCCATGAGGGAAATCAATTTAAATGATAAAGTTTAAGACGAAAAATAAAAAATAGATCTTAGTTTAACAAATTATGTAACTATAAATAAAGATCTTTAACGTCGACCGACTTCAGTCTTAAGACGTCAAGTATAAAATAAAGTTTAAAACCTTTTCTGATTTGAAACATCAATAATTTTATTTATAACCTCCTACCAGCATATGCATATATTTTATTCATTCTTATAGTCAGTATTTATTCCCCATGATTTATTGAATGAATAAATTACTAGGTACTCTAATAGTAAAGTAATTAAACAAACCAATTTAATTTATATTAAAATTGCTGCTTTCATAGTTTCATTTTTTCGTACGAAAGATTGTTTTTGAATTAGAAAAATATATAAAAATATTATTTTTTAAATTTTATTTTAAAATTGTGCCAAGAGCAGCGGCACAATGCCACAAATCGTCATTGAATTCTATATTATTAATTAATTTATAACCTTTCTGCCTTCTTTGGTTATTTTCCTCGTTATGAGTAAATCTCGGTTAAAATATTAGGGGTCAACTTATTGAATATTATATTATTATTATTACGACATTAGTTTGTAACGTTCGCTCTCCAATGAGAAATGGTGTGTTATTCTACTAGTATTTTATATTTTCATTAGAACATAACATTATGATTATTATATTCTATAATATAAAGTTGAGTGGTTTAGTAATCAAGCTGTCATAGTTTAGCTTACTTGAGCAGAAAATGGTATTAATGTACCAAGCTATATTTTGTGCTTTTATAATTTTGCCAGAGATTATATTTAACACCAAAATGGTTACAGTAACATTAAATTGAGTAATAAATTATCTAAAATTAATTAAATTGGGTTTATAAATTAATTATATTTCTGAAGAAAACTGCAATTTAATAGTATTACCAAACCATGTAGTATGAATTTATATAGCACCTACATATCATAAAAATTATAGCGATAACTCAATTTATTGGGTGCAATTTTTTTTATTTCATAGGGAAAAATATATCTACAGCTGCACTTCAGAGGCAGAAGAGTGATTTCCTGCATTATTGTTCTTTAATCAGTCTCTGTCTTCTTTTTTGTTAAACAACTTCGTCTTTCATTAAGAGTATTTATTCTCGAAAGCAAGTAATTAGAACGTTAGATTTTTTGTAATCCAATTACGAAAAGTAATTTAACTTGAAAATGCCGTCAGTAATTTAAGCTGTTTCGAGTGGAACAATAATAATTAGCGTAAAATTAGCGAGGTATTCTTTTAGTATAAACAAATTCGGTTCAACAACTAAAATATATTTATAATTATTGTTATTTTTGAAATAATGAAAATTTAATTTCGACGCTTGCACAATGAAAGCGTCTAAAATATAAACTGGAAATGTGTATTTACACTTAAAACTTTATAGTATGAATATGTCATCAGAAGCGGAATTAAGCGGATTGGGGTAGCAGATTTTCCCAGTCTGTCGCTATTTAAGACATAAATGGGAAGCATAACCTGAGCGGTAAGATTTACAGAGAAAACATCCACCCTATGCTATGTAAACTCACTTTTAATTTTCTTAAATTGATGTTTCTTTTAAATTTTAAATTACTTCGTGTATTAATTTTCTCAAACTTTAATATAACAAAATTTATTATTCAAATTATTATTTTTTCAATAATAGGAAAATGGGAAATTTAAAAAAAAAACTACAAAATTCTATTTAGAAGTGTTATGTACCTACCAACCTACATAAATATTTTGAATAACTTTCAAAAATTTTCCTTTGGTAAAATGATATCGAATTTTGTACTGCATTCATTATGCTGTTGACCGTTCCTCACTAACTCAACATTCTAGACATTCCCTGTTTATATTGACAACAAGAGTTGGAAAATTATTTCCAATATTATTTGTCCTCAAATAGTTTAAACGTAAACATTATGGAATATCTGTGTGTACCAACTATTATACAATTAGATATTATAGAAAGTCTTCTCAAATATTATTATGGCTTACAATAAAAAAATTCACTTCTTTATAATTTGTTGAAAAAGTTACCTTTATTTTTATTCAGTTTGTTTATTTATCTGGGTAAAATATTCAGGAAGATTGGAACTGGACTACCATGTATTCTTATACCAGATCAAATTGATGAAATGCATAAATAAAACTGGGGGTTGATAATTCAGAAAAAAATTACACTCCTTTTAATACAATAATAATAGTAATAATAATAATCTGTATTCAATTACAGTTTATTTTTAGGGAAAATCGATAAAAATTGTAAATATTTAAATAAGCATCGACACAATGCTTTGGATTTTTTTGGTAGTTTGTCCATTCAGTTGATTTCTTTATTTATATTTTTAAAATGAAAATACTCTTTCAGTTTGCTAATTCTCGTTTTGTAAGAAAGTAATTTATTTTAAAATTTGTTTTGATTGCAAAGTAATGGAGGATTTAAAATTAAATTATTCTTGTCGAAATAATAAAAGAGCAGTGAAATTACATAGTGTTTTATTAAGTTAATTGAATGTATTTAAGATAGGACAATTATCACGCCATAAGAAGCTATTAAGGAGCTTTTCTTTGCTTCCGAAATACAATTTTCTTTGTAATCTAAAAGCCCATCTTCTATTACCAAAAAGGATTAAAGCGTTCTTTTGAAATTGTTCATCACAATAAAATCTCCAATACTATCTTATATTTATAAGGGGTTTGTCGAGTCTCGTGGGTGCGCTTATCATTAAACGATAACAAATGTAGAAAGAATTATTTTCTATTCCGTAGCGCTAAAAAGTTGCTAAATTATTTCTTGCATGTTATTCCTAAAGGCAAAGGATTCACTTATTTGCAAAGCAACGTTTAAGAGAAGCCATTCGACAAAAGTAAAATTCTCCGCATTGTTTTTTGAAACTTATTTGAAATTCCGGCATCCAATAACGACAGAACAGTAGATTACATCCGTTTTCTGTAGAGACAGAGCTTTAACCTATAGTGGGACAAGATTGACCTTACATTTATAAACGTCAGCACAAACTAACCTAACTCTCAAAGATTCAACCCGAGCATCAATATGCAATTTTTAGTAAGTTTTTCCTGCTATATTAAGTTAGAAAGCGTGGAAAAACCTTTTCCATTTCATGTTGCGGTCAAATTATATTTGCAAATTTTATGATGTATTCTATATTTGAATTCCCCAATTCACTATTTTAATAATAGAAAAAGGTTTTCTAAAAACTATTGTGATTTAAGTTAGCCCGATTTTATATTAAAACGTCACCTTCGCGATTTATTTTTTATTATATTATATTTTATGCAGGTACGTTGGAAAATGCTTGCTAGAGTCATTAAAAATTTGTTCCTACTAAATTTATAGGTATTATTTAAAATCAAATCACTTAGAGCCTGCTTTTTACTAAAAGCTAAATATTTTATGTCTCCGGCAGTAAAAGTAATGTTAATTTAATTAACGTAGACGTATTCTAGCCTGCTAGGTGTAATGTCAATAATTTAAAATAATATTTTATAATGGATTATCTGATACATTGAGCCCCAATTGATTTTTTAATTCTTTGGGATTTTCAATGGAAACTTGTGTTTGTTTCAGATCGATTATTTTAATGGTTTTAGTACAATTTATAATTTTCAATTTTCAATTTAAAATTAAACGTGGTACGTATAAAGTTACATTACTGTTTATAATAAATTGAATATTGATTATTGAGATATTCATAGCTGCTTTCCATTTCTAAGAGTTTATGAAAATTGATAATACTCGAATGAAATGAAATAAACTTCTACCACAATTCTCGCTTATATTTAATCAGTTGCTATAGATAATTACTTTATTGTTCATTTGCTTATATAAATGCAATCGTTCTAGAATTTAATTTCATACTAAATTACAAAAAAAGTTCAAGAAGCCTGTGAAAATTAAAACTCAACTTTAATTGTAAATGATGCGGAAATTAAAATTTCATTTTAAGCTTTATACACACCAGAGATTACGAAAGGTCGAATGGAGTGGTGGTGGCTAGGTGCATGCCCAAACTTTTTGTACAATACCCTTAATTTGCTAGAATGGTGAAAAATTGGCCTCACTTCAAGATCCGAAGTTAAATTTTAGTAAAGAAAACTAGAGCTGGAAAATAAAGCGCAGTAAGCAATAGTGGGAATATTGTTATAATACAGACAAGCCGCAAAAAGTACATATGCTCCGAATAAATCACAAAAATAAAAATTATTCGTTTAGTTTTCACTAAGCCAACATTGTAGACTCGAACACTCGATACAGCAGATAGGTTAAATGCAAAACACTTTAGTATTATCCAATCAAGAACATCTGTAATAAATTACAAGCTAATAGATTCCAGATTGGTCTGAATACGCAGTAAGGGAAATCAATAAATCGAAGCATAAATTTATAAAATTCCAGAATACATTTTAGATTTAATTACAATATTTCTAAATAAATTTAAATACAATATGATATTATGTTGTATTTATTCGGTGGAGATAAATAAATATCTACTGCTCGTTTTTTTAGTTCACTTATTTGCCATCACAATGTTTTTAAATTACTGCCCGGAAGATTAACGGCACAGTTGGAAATCTTAGCGTTTACGAGTCTTGCTAATGTAAGTTCAGTTTATATTGCTAACATTTATATTGATATACAATGTATACTAAAGTAATTTACAAATTACAATTGATTCAATTATATTATTTAGAGTTAGTACTCATTAACTTTCTTGACGTTACATTACTGCCTGCTATTAGAGTTTGATAAACTTAGACTTCCACATAATGAAAAATAAGTAAAAAATTTACAAGATTTTTTTGTTTCTCGAACGCGCGTTCGGGAACTTATATTTTTTTGGCTAGCGATATTTGAGCGGTCGTCTAGTATAATCCTGGTACACGAGAGAGTTTGTTCTACTGACTAATTATATTAGTTACCTCGTTTTTTATTAAATTTTATTAGTTAAACGTTATTTTCTACATGACATTGGTGTAAGAGATAATCGTTGTTTTTTGGTGTAATGAATTTGAGCTTGGCCGACAGCCAAAAAAACTAACAACGAGTAAGTCGTAGATTGCTCGTAACTAAAATTTTTTAATATTTTATCTTATAAATTTTATTCCTTACATTTCGTCTTTTAGTATGTAGTAAGAATTAAAAATGGGAAATAAAAGTTTACCTTTTTTTATTGTTTCATAATATACTATTATAATTATTTATTTATAAAAGTGCTCAAAGTCTCGTATACATAGCATCCTTGTAATGTGTCCTTAAATTTAGGTGAAATAGTTTTCATAGAATGTTCATCCTAGTTTGTCCTTAATTTTGAAACATATAAATACTCGGGGTTAGTCAGCCGTAAGAATTAAGTCGTAGCGACTTAGGAATGCTAAGCGCTACGTCAAATAATTTTTGTTTCGTTCCCTTGTTTTTCTCGACACCTTAGGCTCTAAATCTGTTTAAATGGAATGCCAAACTAGTCAGATACCTGTTGAAGAGGCTGCAGTAGCTTCGCACGCTCTGCAGTTTCGGCTCTTCTATCTAAATAAAGTTAAATACAATATCTTGATTATGCTGGTAGGTAGTAAATGTTGCAATTAAAAAACGCAATGATACTTTTAATGGAACGCTAAGAGTTGAGATAATTTGAAAAAGCTCCACGATTGTAATAAGGTGTTCGCATTCGAACGAACGAGCAGCTGCGTTCTCTACTCATTCCGTAGTAATTATTTGATTCACTCGTTGTAACCAGTTGCGAATTGAATTTATGATCGGCTCTTACAGGTCGGTACGTAATGAACTGTAAATTATTGTGTTTCAGGAATTTTGGATGTTAGGACGATAGAACGTGAAACCGCTATTCATATAAATAAAAGGTCGTGGCCTACGCACTAACAACCATATTAACGACTCGAGTTTCTCAATGTAATCTCTCTACTCGGTAAAATTTATGCATAATGATACCAACTTTTTAAGCTGATTAAGAATGAGCTTAATTAATAACAATGTGCAACAGTGGCATAATTAAACGAGAATTTATGATCTCTCCAGTTTGAATTAGTTAAAATTCTGAATTTCACCATTTCCAGCTTTTATTCTTTAAACTTGTGCTAATCTGTAATTTTAATTTGTCAAACAAATCGATCAAAATGATAAATTGCCCAAAGCAATTTTAGTACTCCAACCGATTTGTGAATACCTCAAGCGTTAATTTTGCGGATTATTTGCCTTACCAATAAAAAGTTGCAGATATAGTTTACTAACCCTAAATTTCTGATTGACACGTTTATTCAAGACATTTTTTTGCCCTGTACATAATATAAACAGGGTGTTTCAGGAGGAATCTGCAATGTATACAAAAAGGCAAATAAAAGATTCGAAACTGATAGCTGGAAGTATAAATAATCATAAAATCAAATTATTGCATTAAGAATGATTTCTTGTCATTTACCAAAAATTCATCCGCAGTAACATCTCAATTAAATTAAATCAAAATTTAAAAACAATCTCATAAAGCTTCAAAAACAAAATAAATAAAATAATCCTTTTGTGCAGTCTAATTAGGCATCTAATCTATTTTTGGCACGATATTTTTGCTTACAATGAAAAATGTAATCTTGGAGAGCAAATGAAAATTTACAAAATGTTATAAAAAGTTTTCAATTCCATTTATCTACGTAAGTAATTAAATTAAAAAATAAATTTTCAACTAAAATTTTTTGAAACTTTTGCTTCTTCGCATGAAAGAATGACTTAATGGCTGTTGCCCAACCGCTTGAATAATAATTATAGCAAGTTGATTTTCGTTTTACTTTATATGTTGTGCGTCGATTTTCCACAAAAATTTAATAATCCCCGAAATTCTCAAATAATTATTTACTTTTTTAATACCTTTGGTAAACAAAAATTCGTCGCGGTTTCCGACAGAGAGTTGGGTGGTTTAGTTTATTACAAAACGGATCGATTACTTGTTAAAATCAGTTTAAAACAGATATTATGCATAATATAAATAAAATCCTACGGGGAACATTTAGAACAAATAAAATTAATCTCACTCTTGCAATTTCCATCTATGAGGAAATTTATGCAGTCCCAATCGACATCGATTACATCATTCGTAGTCGATTTTGTTTAAATATTTATTAAAATTCCTGAAGAGCTATTGAATTGTATTGTCAAAATGAATAATAGAAATTGCAATAGTGTGTGATAAATCAATCCAATAATCATAGAAACATTTCATGTAGGTAGTTAAATATCATTCAATTTCCGGAAAATTAATATTTAATATAACAAAGTTTTGGTTTTATTATTTATTCGCGTTAATGTTTCAAAGCAAAAATCGCAAATAAATTTGACGAAAGTTAAGTTTATGTTAAAAACACTCAATTAACGAAATGGAATTGTAAAGCTGCCTGGTAAATATAAAATTAAAAAAAGCTGGTTAGCTTAGTTAGCTTTCCAACTAGCAGACTCGTGTCAACTTTTCCATTAATCTAGTGTCTAGAGAAAAGAAAAGCACACAAGAATGAATGAGGCTTAATTTTTTTTAATTTGTATTTGAAAAAAAATTCTCACTGCATGCAACAATATAATCAAGGTTTATAGGCAAATTTTAAAGAACTCAATTTAACTCTAGCTGTAGGTTAAAAGAGTTAAGTAATTTTGTTTTATACGTAGAGGGAAAGTTTTGTTGTATTTTCTTGTTAAGTTAACAAAAGCGGAGTCAACACTTCAGTTAGGAAATGTCCCATTTAATTTGGATTTACCAAGTGCAACTAAATTCTACCCTTCGGTGTGAATATCCAGCCTTCTTTTAAATAAAAAAACTTTTATTTGGTTTTAAAGTCATAGTTTTTACGCAAGAATGAAAAAGTATCATTATTTACAAACTTAGAGATGTTATTTACCGAGGCGCGGTTTTTAAAATTAAAAAAGTTGCGTAAAGTTACATTTTCCACCAAAAAGTGTCGAGAATCTCTTCAAATAATAACGATGCAAAGTAGACGCATTAAGATATTTCCCACAATTTCCCATTAAATCTTTGAATGGAAATCCGAGAAAATTGTAGCTCGAGAACTGGGTGTGTCGACTATTTCATCTGTTTCCGTCATCGCAACACGAATAAGTCTTAAGATTCGCATTAAAGCACTTGTCGGAGAATCATTTTGAAGTCAAAGTTTGAAATTTGCTAATTGTAATTAATCTTTTGTAGGCTGAAACAATTTTAATTATTAAAATTTTGACAGAATTATTTAATTACGACGTAAATTTGTTCAAAGCAATTGACAGTTTCTATAATGATTTACATCATTATTCCTAGCTAATCACATATTTTTGATCGATTGATTATACGTATCTACCTAGCTACGTAGATAATAACAATTTTTAAATTAAGCTAATTATAGTCAAATTTATACCTACCCCATCTAACATTGATTTATGGGGCTTTTTATGTAGTATTATACCCAATTAATGGCTAATGTTGATTTTTATCTTGATTTGCTTGAAAACTATTACATACTCATAGTTTAGACGTATGCTAAGTTGAATTTAGTTTCAATAGTTTATTTAAATTTGTAGAAGGCACAACTAAGAAGTTCGGATAACATGCTAGGTTTGAAAAATAGTCATGTGGTTCTAAATTTGTTCCTTTGATATGCTTTGCCACGGTAATAAATTTGTGGCTGTATGAGATTTTCCAGTGCTCTAACTTTAAATCCCGCTTTAGTCATTATTTGTAAACCAAAATACGAAAAGTGTAAACATTTTCTCAAAACGGATTATCTCCAAAAAAAAGTAGAACGGGAAAAATAAATGTAAACCACCGCATTAATTAAATTTTTCTTAAATCACCTTCATTAGTAACTTGTTTTGGGGGAAGAGGTTAGAGTAGCTCAAAAATTACAGCAAAAACACAAAAATTGAATATCGATGAGCACCAGGCGAAGCTAGTAAAACATAATAAGAGTGAAGAGACAGAAGGTTTGGTTCAATTAGCATTGATTGATAAAAATATAATTTGAAATCATCCGTTTCAAGCAGCTAACATCATTGATTCGTCCTGTTTACCAGGACCCAGAATCACGCATTAATAATTTCGACGAAACTAAAATTGAAACTTTAGGTTTCTACCATCCATTACATTATACGGGTATAAAATATTTAAGTATCTCATTATTTTGTACTTTAAACAAAGTTAGTATCCCAGCGAATATTCACAAAATAAATTTGCATATTATTGCTTATATTGTAGGTTAATCAATTTCCTTTCTTTCGTTTTCTTCTTTTCTAAGTAGCTCAGTATTTGGCTTAGAACTAATACTACTGCCGTTACTCCTTTCCGATTGTATGCTTTATTTTCTCAAACAACCGAAAATTTCTAACAAAATTGTTTTTATAAAAAAGCAAAAGAGCTAGTTTATTTTTTATTATTTGTTTGCATTTCTCGAATTATTATTTATTCTGGGTAACATCATTTTATGTGTGTATTGTGTAGTTGTAGCGATAATTAAATTTTAAAGGCCAATAAAAAATTTTCATTAAGAACCGTAAAAGACAAAATATAAACAGGTAGGTTTTCAAACAACAACGTTTAGAGCTTTAAAGTTTTTATTTTGCTTTTTATTTTTCCTACAAGGTAATCCTTTCTATAATCTGCGTACATGGCATTGAAAATCGTTATTTGACTTTTTGCGTCTTTTCTCCTGCCTTTCCTGTTTAATTAACCAGCCTCGATAAAATATTGACCCAAAATTAATTAGAAAGCCGTAATTAAAATTTTCTATGTACATTTTGATGGTTTATTTTATCCATTTAAATGATATATAAAAACCCTTGTCAAACATAAATTGAAAAAAAATTGTATGATAATTAATGAGAAATAGGATATTAATTTTGCTAAAATTAAGGTGATCAAAAATTAATTTCACCCAGCAAAACCATGACGTATAAGAATCTAATGACATTTTATTATAAATTAAATAATCAAATGCTTAGATTGATGATAGGGAGTATTAAGAAAGTTCTTTTATGCAAGCTTCAAGCCAATTTCTTTAAATAAGAAACCAACATTCGAAAATCTTCCGGAGTAATTTATTATTTTTAGTATTATTTCTTTAGAAGTCGAATTTGTGAGGATTTTATTTTATCAATTTGAATTTTAAATAAAAAATTGTGTCGAGAGCCTGCTTAAGTTGATTAGGCATCGAAATTATATCTGTCATTTTACTTTGCCACCCACCTATCTATAAATAATAATTACAACATGCCCTTAAATTTACTTTGGAATGTTCTACCCTTTATTTTAGGCACGCGAATGTTAAAGTTTATTCAGCGTCGTAAATGAAAATTTCTATTTTACTTGGTTAAATTGAAAGGGTCTAGAAAACTTTTAATTTCACATAGTGTTTTCCGTTTTCGGTGTTTACATACGAATTTTAGATTTAAATATACTTCCCTTATAACACAGGGCGTCGAAATACATTGCTTTTCGCACAACAATTTTTTAATTTCTTCCCAATTTGACAATTTCGATGGTTTACAAATTCAAACCACTGTAAATAATAAATTATTTATACCTGTGTAACTGCGAACTTCCTAATCTAGACTAAACTAGTATAATGTGGTAACATGTTCAGAAATTTAGTTGTTAATTGTCTAGACTGACATAAAATAATTTGCATTCAAAATTATGGAACCGGAACAAAATGATTTTGAAGCTCATGATCGGTTTGTGTTACAATATCGATTAAATTTTGTTTAATTTTAACAATTAAAGCGGTTTGATCGGTTCAATTTAAACAATGCTGGGGTATCGAATGTAACGAATAGCAGTTACAATTATTATTATGAAAAGGACGATAAAAAAAATTAAGCCCAGATGAGTAAGAAGGAAAATACTACTTGTCCATGGCATTTATTCCTGGCTTACATCTTCTTCGTACTTCCAGGGACCGTTTTCCGGTTCACCCGTTTCCGCTGACATGACACGCTTCACATAAATGACTTTAACATCTGCTCCAGGATATAAATCTTGAAATAAAACGTTCCTTGCTTTAAGTTTCAACGGTTTCGGTATTACTTAACTAGATTGCAACTCAACTTTAAAATTTCTTATTCGGGGTACACTTATTGCCATTCATTAACGGATTAATCGACTAAGAAGCCCATCGCATTCAAATCTTAATAATTGATGGAGAATTAGAAAACGTATTGGTCCTGAATATATCAACTTGCGATTGTACACTGTAAAAAATTATTTTACGTACATTGCAAACATTGCGTTTCAGCACATATCGCGATAACGCATTAAAATATTACTTATCACCTCAGTTGATATTATGTGAAGCATGAAATACGAATGTATTAATTTATTTAATTACCGCAATACACTCTAAATGCACTCCACGTGCACTCAACAAGTAAATAAAATCTAGAATGGTAAAAAATCAATACTAGACCGAGTTATACGCAACATTAAATCTACAGTGGGTTTGCACATTGTAGTACCTGTATTATTTCTTTAATTGTAGGTAATTAAAATATTACACTATGAATTCATCAATTGTTAATTATGTATAATTGGTTGAATAAAGAGACAAGCATTCGAACTCGTTTTGATAGACTACGTCCACCCATGTGGAGATCTGGGATCCAAGCCTAGAAACTTGTTAGTGTGCCTGCTAACAGTCCATATGTCCATCACATCATCGAACAATTAAATACTGTGTTTCGATTAAAATTCTGTTCGTACTTATCTTTAATTAATGTGTTCCGTTTATGTGTTAAGTAATAAGAAAGTCAGAACAGCTGACGGGAGGAAGTTTTCGTGACAGTTTTAGTTATTTAATTTTACATCTCTTTTACAGTGTAAAAACAGTTCTAGAATAACTTGCAAGTTCTTATCATAACACAAAGGTTGTGACGGTTTAAGTTTTGCCAAGATTGGAATCTTTTAAAATTTAGTTTCAGAGATGACATTTTAATATCGCATTTAGTGTGTATTCTTCAAAAGCTAGTCGCAACCGATGTGACAGTTTCACCAAATCGCCCTGAGAGACAAATAAAAAGGTTTTATTTATGTGTTATAAAGCAAATCTTGTTGCAAAATATTGTAGGGGAGAGCGGGTCACAGTGCAACGAGGAGCAATTTTTTTTAAGTTGTACAGTTAACACTAAAAGGTTTTCACACGAAATCCTTCCGCTTTGCATCGCTACTTACTCGTAGATAATAAAAATAGTTACGATTACTAAGCGGATATTACGATTGAATGAAAACAGAATTTCTAATAATGTAATCACGCTCACTAAAATCTAGTCGACCACAAAACCACATTTTCAACCAACATCCACTATTAATATATTAGGGTTTAATAGTTTCTAGGGAGATAATATCGCGGAATGTAATTTGGTAAACTATTAGCGGTAGCGTTGCTTTGCTTTCCTTAAAATGGAACAAAAGCTCTCGTGCTGGCAGTTATTAAAATAAAGGATAAATTTACGAACACAAGGTAACTTTTGACGTCCACATTAGCTCTGCCACTGGAGCAAGAAGTTTCAAACTTACTCTCAAGTTATTATAACATCTTCAAATTTAAGTGTACCATTTACCTGTTCTGATATTATATAAAATCATGCTCCTACATTTTATCAAAAACAAAAAAGTATGTAGGTATATAATATAATTAAAGCTTAATTTAATGGCGACCTGGTTTTATTGAGGTATTAAATTTTATAGCATTACCACTTGTCGGTCTTATTCTCAGCAACATAATTTTCTAATCTTACAATATTTCATCACAAACATTACGTCTCTACAATTAGACCGAGTTAAGTTATAATTAAAGTTAACCCCTGCCTCGACGAGATTACTTGAGGAGTCTCCAGATTTCCACCATATAAACTACACGTACTTATACACAAGAAGCTGTCGTAAATGTCAATTAAATCTCGCACATCCCGACAGTAACAATTAATTACTGCTCGTTCCTTTTATTATTGACAAGCAAAAAATCATAAAATCCTAAAAAAACGTTTGAGGATCTCCGAGATCGTTCTTTTATCGGGACGAGTTAAAAGGTGAAATAACTCGTGTTTTGTCTAAAAACAACTTTAACAAAAATGAAGAAATATTTTTTATGAAAACAGATGACTTTCTAAGTGATCTATCATTTTTTAAAATTCTCTTCTAGACGCTTTGGCATTGCTAACATGTAGTGCGTACTTCTTGACTTAATAAGATCGATCAGAGGGGTTCGCTTCGTACACAACAAAAAACAAACTTTAGAATTCTAATTAACCCGTTAGAGACATAATTGATTGTTTATTAACGTGGGGATCTGGAACTCGAAAGTTACAAAAAACCGAATTTCTACATGATTGTCGTAATGATGGTTGTATTTCAAACGACTACGACAAAGTTGGAAACGACACATCAAAGAAGCGCATAACAAAGTCGACAGCCGGATCCTTAAATTTGTTCAGTTTGAAATTGAAAATTTTTTGCGAAAATAAACATTACAAGTAGGTACTATCTACGATCTCGGGTTAGGTATTAATGTCGGATAGAGAAAATTTTAAAAGTTTTAACATTCAATTTAATACTCGAAACTGTTCAATTAATAATCTTCTAACTTTTGTGCTTATAAAATAATGAAGTGTTTAAAAGTGATAAAACTTAAGTAATTAAGGCGAAGTATTAGGTAATATTTCAGAAAGGTTCGTATTGATTTTCACTTTGATTTTGTAATTATTAAGATTTGATCTTAATAGGGTAATAATTTTCATTTAAGTATCTTCTCTTACATGATATTTATTTACTTATCTCTTCATTTATAATATCCAAGTGAAGTAAGCATTACGAGAGTGGTTGTAAAGTGCTTGCGGTTTCCGGGATTGCTGATTGTTAATTGTCCTGGTAATTTCGGAAACAGCGACAAAATAAAGACAATTTTAGCGTCAGCTTTGTATTTATTTTTCAATATGAACATAAACCCATCTGGTGAATGTATATATAGCAGTGCTAATGTAAGCCCTCGGAGGTGAAATCGTCGAGAAATAAAAAGCAAACTTGCACTAGAAAAGTTCTCTCGCGAAAATAACACCTTCAATACTAAAAAGTACTTCAGACTTTTTAAAAATCATATAAACACCACCTCTACCTTCTTCAAATTAGTATGCGTAAGCAGCACTATCTTTTGCATGTTGCTACTCTGCTAAAGGCGATTATAAAATGAATTATTATTAAAGTGCAAACTTCGGAACATAAAAATATGCATAATTAAGTTTCAAAATGCTTTAGAACGTTAACAAACACAAATTAAATACACCGAAGAAAAAAAAGTATCCACAAATTAAGAAATGTAAAAATTCTAAGATGAGGCACAAAAATGTACAGATAAATAATTCATGATCAGTTTTCAAATAAATTCATACACTTAATACCCTGTATTAAAATGCAATTTAAAATAATTCGAGGAAATGTGGTTTTTCGTTGGGCGACGACCAATTGGAAATTTTAAACACAATAATACGAAGGAAACATTTCAAAAACCTAATGTCAAAATTTTAATTTGTTTTGCGGCTTAAAAAATTTCAAGGGGCCTTTCAAGATGCTCGCATCTATATTTTACAATAGAATTTATATTATATTGAAATCCTAAACAAGAATAAAGACTTGAAATTTAAGCACTAGATTCGTGGTTGAAATAGGAAAACTCAATATTATCCAATCAACTTATTTTACGAAGATTTCATAAACGAAACACAATGGTGGTTTTTCAAGTTTTTCAATATTTAATAAATCAATTAACGCAGAATCTCGTTTTTCATCTTGCGATAAAATTAAATACCCTACAATTGGAGGCTCGTCCGGAATTATCACCCAATATGTTTTTGTATATGACGCGCAGGGTTGGCTTTCGAATTACCGTCCAACGATCTTTTAAAAATTAAAGTTCAATTTGTTTTATAAGAAATGTGAACACTGCACACATTGCTGGAAGGCAAGCATTCCATTGTACCAAACGCTATTTTTATTGATCTTCAAAAATTCGCATTCTCTTTCATGTATTTCAGTGCAGACTGCATTTTGCAATTTGCATAGTGGAATACCTGTTGGACAGAATATATATCTATATGTCAAATACGATATTGTTTCACAAAGTTTCTATTTCATAGGTATTTCGACAACGTTGAAAAGATTTTCCTCAGATTTCAGAAAAGCTGAATTTACCTGTACTCGACCATATCTATAATTTCAACGGCGACATAGACATGAAAAAACACATAAAACGTAATCGATTGCAAGTATTTGTCTGGAAAAAGGAAATATGAAAAGATTATTAATATATATTTTCAGCAACACGTAGCTGATCAATTAATCTTTGTTTTTGTTAAAAAAATATATACCAGTAGTTATATCTCAAGTCTGAAAATCACAATTTATACTCATTACACTTAGGTTAAATGACGCAATTAGTCTTTTTGATACTGGGGTAGGTACATGAAGTCACCTAGTAGATTAATATTTTTATGTCGGTATGTATAATATGATGGAAATTAATGCAAATTTTTCTAACAGTGTAACAGCTTAAGTACACCTAAACTTTATTTTTGAAATCATTACCTTCTGCGACATTTTAAAAACTTTCAATTTAATATATTATTTCAAAATTTTGTTAGCATTCGTCATCTTGGTATCCATCCGGCAAGGCATTTAATTTTGGATTGTGAAAAAAGGTTTCGTCGGTCCCCCAAGGAAACTTTTTCGTTCTTATGTACATATATTCATATTTAATAAATTTTGGTCGTACCATTTCGTGAGGATGCCCAAAAACATGAAAATAAGCAACGGCGAGTATTGGAAAAGCCACAAACAAGCTAATGTTGCGCCATATTTTTGCGCCCCCTAAAAATTGATTGCAAAGCTATATATTTTGGAAAAATCGTTACAACAATTTTACCATCTTCGGAAGGATGCACCCCCGATGGGCCAACTATACATTCAGTACCAGAGTCTATTTTCCGCATTGCTTTGCCACGTTTCTTTTTACAAGATTTAGGCTTTCTCGGTTTACACGCAGTTGTACCAAATGTTCTAAGAATTTGTCCGAAAGGAAAGTTCATTTTTAATTTGTCCAAATACACAACACAAAAATTTTGACGTTTTTGAAATTAAATTACAATTTTTAATGCGTCAGATTTTGGTAACAGCTACGCACTAGATAATTTTGTCTAATTTTTAGAAGATGTTTATTATCTTGAGGAGGACGAGAGAAGCTAGAATCACGATAAATATTTATCTATATAAAAAAGGTAAAATTAGAATTTAAGTGGTGTATTTTTTTCAAAAACTGAAAGATTTTCATCCAAAAACAATTTAAAAGTAATTGGTAAAGCACGAAAAATAATTTAAATTCATTTATTTTGATAAAAAAATGTTCACAAACATTAGCAGGTATTTCGAAAATATTACGATATTTTTAATTAAAAATGTCATCACCAGTTACGCATAGGTAATTATTGGTAAAGATAAGCTTTCCACTAAATTAGTAAACAAATAGCAGATTAAAAAAGTTAATATTTTATAAAAATAATCTAGCGATTAAAAAAAATATCTTGAAAACATGAAATTTTGCAGATGGGATTTTTTAATATTTTTTCGAATATTAAAAATATCACCTAGAACGGAAAAATGGTAAGTTTCAGGATAGTTTAGAGGTTTTTAGTTTGACGACCAAAAAATTGTATTAAAACGGTTTCGTAGCTAAAGCTGACACGGGAACAAAAAAGTGCCTGCATTTCTTACACACTACATCAGAAAATACGACAAGTAAATCGCAGGAAGCACAAGAAATTTTCCGGCTTCATTAAGTAGGTAATGCCAAAGGGTAAAGCTTCTTGAGTTAGGTAACTAAATCGTTTAAATATATCAAACATTTAAAATGTGATCTATCGTAAGTTAAAAGTAAATTCGGTAAAAAAACTGAAAAATAAACAATGATGAATTCACCTGATCGAGTTAATTTAAATCGTACGTGATTCTCCATCCCGATTAGTTTATTTTCGTGAAAACGTGTACGGTAATAATAGTTTGCAACGAAAATTTAAATTTAAAAATGAAATGGTAAAACGCAGTTAATGGGGAACGATAAAACCGTAACTATTATTAATTGCTTAAAATTGTGTTGTGCACACCGAACCAAAATATAAAATGCTTTTGTATTTTAACTAATTACAAAATTTATTATGAACGAATGTTTTAGCCAATATTATTCTCGGCGCTGCGTTTTTGCCTTAAACTAACAAATTTGCTACGTAAAAATCGTAAAACGTTCATATGTATTGTTGTAAAGATCATGCAGCTAGGATTTAAGCAACGTCACGTTCCTGATTCATGATCCTGTCAATCCTATCATCATTCCACATCGTGTTTTCGAGACACTTTGCATTCGATTTTTCTTTAATATAAAAAGTAACGGTATCTTGCATAGAATTAAATTTTCTTGTGGTTCAGTTTTTGATTAAAAATCTCGTCGTCCAAAATGACTACCCTGGGGTACACCAAAAGTATTGATTTTCCAACAGAATCGTGCCGCAATCCGTTTTTCTCTTTAGGAATTTGCTAGCCTAAAATTTTTCACGAGTCCCTTAAATTTTGAAAATTACTTTCTACGTGGCAAATTATATGTTACAATTTTGCTGATAAATGAAGCCTAAGAGCAATTTAAATAAATTTAGCAAATGCTAGCACACGCTAACGAGGTCGAAACCCATAAAAAAGAAATAACAGGACAAGTAAAGCTCATAAAGGAACTTATTTGTTAGAATGTGAAAAATTTCTACAACATTTTTCTCGAATATTTCGAAAAATTTATCAAATTTAATGTTTTTTAATTCAATTTTAGTGCAATAATAATGCAAATTTAATTCAATTTTATTTTTTTAAATAAAAAAAAAGAATAATGTGGCAATTTTCGCTGGTTCATTTTACCCCAGCCTTCGTAATAAACTCAATTTTTTAAGATTAATAATCTGGTGTTGTACCAGCTGAGCTATGCCACTTTAACAGGATTATATTTTAAAGCAATCGTAAAATCTTTAAAAGCATTTTAATGTAATCTATACGCATGTTGCATGAAGTAGAAGCATAAAAGACGTTAATACACAATATAATTTAAACTTTTCGTTGTATTATAAATGTTGGTTTCGGGATCGTAATATTTTTGCTATTGTAAAAATGTTTATTTTGAAATGCAAATATGAATTATAAAATAAAATTTAATTTACACTCCGACGACTTTATTTTCAGTGACATGCTCCTACAATAATATTTATATTGTTGTTTTTTACAACAAACGTCTTTTTTATTGTTTTAGTTACATGTTTTTAATTTATTGAGCGTAATTGTTAGAAACGAAGCGAATAAAAATTAGTAAAAGCTACATCTACGGCCGGAAGTCAATAGGAACAATTTAGAATTTTAAAATCTCCAATCTTATTTAATTAACCGTTTTTAACGGCTGGGTAAAATTTAAATAAATAAAGGATTATTTTATACGTCGTACGGTATTCGATTAATTCGTTCTTGCTCTCGGTTGAAAGTGGCGACGGAAAAAACTATTAGCATAGGAAAACATACAAACAGAAACATATTACGATAAAATTTTACACCATCTGAAATTTAGACAATTTTGCAATAATTATTATTTTGAATGATTTCGTGTACTTACCCTGTTTTAGACGTCGGCGTCGCGTAGTGGTGTTCCCACAAACCCGATCATCGAATTTATCATATAAATTTTTTGATTTGTTTGGTATAATTGGAATTTGGTATTTATTAAATTGAACGCCTTGAAATCCCCGAAATTTTGGTAATTGCCTAACAATTTGTCTAAAATTTGGAAACATTTTTCAAAATTGATACATTAAAATTTTTAAAAACAATTTGAATTTGACGTTTACGAATTTACGAGGGCTTTATAAAAAATTTTATTTTCATTTCAATCGCTCGATTATTCTCTCCTTATATTTTAATAGTCGACAATAAATTTTTTGAGATACATAAGCTATTACTAAACCTTCCTAATCTTGTGCATTAAGGTTTAGTACACTTTATGTAATAAAAGTAAATAGTAACCGAGCGCTCAAGACTAGTTTAGAATATAACGCATATAATAACCAAGATTAACTATTAGGATAGTCCTGACGTACAGCTGAGGTTCCTTAAACGGTTTCGTGTATCTACATTTATCAGATCCTTAACGCTTCGATAGTTTTGCCCATTTGTAACAGGATGGATGGTATATTGCGTTAAGAATTTTTAAATTCAATTTTTCTATGAACCATGTGCATTCAAGCTATCTAAGAGGTCGTCAATCAAGCCAGTAAAATAAGGAATCTTAACGTAACACCTTTTAAAACTTAACCGAAAGCTTTTAACCTCAACACATCAAATTTTGTTTTATAAATTTTTAGAACTCAGTCGTAACAAAATAATTAACCTTTCAAAGTTTTAACAGGAACAAAATTTAATTATCAATGTCTAGCATAATTTGTACAGGAATATTTCGGAAGTCTCAAGGTTTATGAAACTTAAAATACAATTACCTACACGGATTTTAATTTAAACTATAAACATTCGAACGGACGGTGGGCTCCGCGTTTTCAGACGTCGTTATGGCGGGCGAGATATTAATTTGTATTTGATAATTTAATTATTGTTTGTTTAATCTTATATTATAATATGCGTTTAAAAATTAAATTGTTTTGTGTTAGCAACCTGTGGTGGAAAGAAATTTTACATCAATCAACTTTATACATCAATATAAGATTTGAGACGTAAATTAAAATCAATCATTAATGCTGCACTTGACAGCTGAATTGATAGATTAGTTCTATAGGATTGCAAAAAATTTTTGTTCTATTTATCTCAATTCACGATTTCAGATTTTATTAGAGCATAATTTTTTTTATTAATTCCATTTATCCCGATTAAATAAACTAATTTTTGCGATAAAAATTTAAAGTGATAATTTTTGTAGGGATTCCGAAAAGTTCCCGATTAAATTTAATTAAACTATTCGGTAAATTAGCAAAATTTCTAATTAACATGAACAAACTTCAAGTGTCATTCTCAACTTGCGAAACGAATGTCTATTATGTATACAAATTACTTCTAGTTTCAACGGCGAGACCACAACGTAATGTGTTACTTTCATTCAGCTAAACTTTATTTACATTAATTTATAAACTTCTGACTAGAAGTTAATTGAAAAAATTTATTCAACCGCAACTTGAAGTAACTTGCGCTTTAGATATTAATTTGAATTTAATTCCAAATCGAATCTTGCTTAATGTCTGTAGCTAAAATAAAACTTTAAGAATAGAACTAGCTAGCTCCTTTGTGGCAGCTAAGATCCTATTATCCTTTCTCTAAAGAGTATATGATTTTTAATTTTTCAAAAAATTGAGGAAAGAATAAAGAGAATCTTTGAGGAATAAACAATGGTGGTTGAACTGCAAATCTTTAAGTTTAATTTAACGCTGGCAATAATTAAAACGGCGGTGTTATAGGAATATGATTAATGTACATAGGTAGACTCGTCTGTTAAAGCTATCCAAAACATTGTGTGATATATTAAATTTGTGACAAGAACAAATTCTTGTCAAGAATAGAAGTTTTGGTAAATTCCTGGTATTTTATTCTACTCTGTTGTTTTTGTAGCTATCATTCATTTCTAGTATGACATAAATTATACGTCGTGTAAAGTTTTAACATTTAATTTAAAATCACCTGAGACGCCAACATTGTTTCGAAATTTTATCCAAACAACACTGTGTGGCGATGTGCGTAGCATGGGCTAGGGCTGTTTATTTGTTTTAAAACTTAATTAGAACTGATCGAGATATCGGCGTACCTACTGCACAACAATCCAATAAGGAAGGATTGGTCAGCAGAAGCCATTTTAATCTGACTTTCTAATTAGATTGGAATTGAAGACCAAGTTTAAAATTACTTTGCTTCTTTGTTTACAAGTGTGTTTAGGATAAGGATAGACTAGGATTAGACGCTTGTTGTACATACTCGTAAAATAAAGTCTGGGTTTACCCTAACTCCCCAGTTACGATCCGGTTAGTTAACATGCTTATAAATTGACATTGTTCTATTTACCGGTTTACTAATTATATTGTTACACTTAGGAACATTCCGCTCAATTTTATTATATCCATCAATAGTCCATTAGTTTTCCAACAATAATATTGGCTGCATTGGGTATTTTTATAACTGGTCATTCTAAATATATTGATTTCCAACATATTAATTTAAGGTATTTTAAAAACGATTTTCCAAGCTAATTAAACTAAATTTCAGTTTTTAGAAGGTAGACATATTAAATATATAAGAGAAAATGAAATTGGAAACTTGAGTTGAAGACTTTAGTTCCAGCGTTAAATAACAATTATATTCTAAAATAATTTCGGGATTCAAATAAAGTTGCTTGCTCTAAACAAAATATTTTATAAATAATATCAAGTTAATAAATTAATTATACTCGAAAAGTTCCCCGACAACTGGGTAAACGCCTATAAATTTTTTTAAATACACCAAACTAACCAACGTCTTGCTGTGCCCTTCGACAAACTTTATAATAGTTATAACTGTAAATAAATTAGTCGTAATTTGAATCCTTAAATAATTGAAAACTCCGAAGTGCTTTTGAGCGGAGAAAGCTTAGTTTTATTTACATCCCAGAACGATAAGTTGGTACACACTTGGGAAATGACAAAGCTGATGATTAAACCTGTAACAACCGTAAACAAAAATAGTGCATACTTAAAGAGACAATTGAGAGTCATAATATTGATGTTAACAATGAGGGAGGGGGGGGGGCATCCGTTTATAACGTACTAGCAAAAGCTGTAATCGTTGTAGAGTTTATAAAAATATGAATATTTAAAAAATAAATTAACTTTTGAAATTTAAATTTAGATAAGTTAATTTTTAATTTAATTTAATCGCTAGCATATTATTTGATAAATCAAGTCCTGTCGATATTTTGATTGATTACAAAATTTATAATTTATTTATACCACACCGTTTTTTATTTATTCATGGATTCGTGAATGTTTCATTAAATAAACTAGCTTCCAAACAAACTTTAATTTTTTTCGCTAAAATTAAAAAAATAAGGTAAGGGTCAATAGAATAACAAAGCAAATAAAGGGGTTCTATTATAATAATAAAAATTTAAATACAAATTAAAAATTGAAACCTTACTCGAGTGTCATTTATTTTATGTATTCCTCTTTGGTGCTAAGAACTGATATTTCCTGAGCCGAAGATGACGTAGAATTTAAAGCGCTCGTATCGCAAATGTTGGTTAAATTTTCTTTAAGTAACTCAATTTCTAAGGAAGCACCGCAAATTTTCCTTTTTGTAATTCGTCTTGAATGCTTAATAACTTTTGGTGTTGTTGGTATGCGTTTCTGAATGTTGCTAGGTAATTTAACCGTGGATTGTTTACTCAAAATCGTGTGTTTTGCAGGTTTGTAAACACGAAGTGGTAAATTAAAATCTACGTTTTCTTTGTTGCCTCTCACTTTGGTATCACTCTTCTCAAATAACTTCTTTTTTATCAACGGATTTATCGTTACGTGCCGAATTGGCGGTAGCGTCGAAGGATTTTTTATATAAACTCCTACAGGACTTCGAATACTTTTCAGACTTGAAGGTTTCGCCATATTTTTCACGGTATTTCTTTCAATTTCCTTTAAAACCACCTTACTTTTGCAGGGCAAAATTGTTTTAATTGCCGAAACTGGCGCGCTGTGAATCAAATTTTTATTTTTAACCGGAGATACTTCCGAAAGGTTTAAGCTGCTACAGGTTACTAATCCCGATTGTCGGGTAGGAGGAAAGCACTTATGAGATCCTAACAATATATTTATTTCATCAAGAGTATCGTTAAATTCTTTGCCTTCAAATTTTGTAAATTCTTCGGTGTCTTTTTCGCAGTATTGCTTGCGGTCTTCACATTCATAAAATGCTTTATTTACAATCTCGTCTTTCAAACTGTCGTCGGATAGAGTTAAACTTAAATCACTTGGAGATTTGTTTGAAAAATTATGATTTGGTTCACAATTTTCTAAATTAAGATGTTCCATTTCTAAATTTAAGACATCCCATAAATTATCCGTACTTTGAACGTTTTCCTCCTTGGCGTCACTGAGCGTCAGATTAGACGATCCGTAGTATTTTTTTAAAGGATTTTGAAAATAGTGTTCCCCAATAAAGTAGTTTGCTAATGGCGATTTTGCATAAATTGTTCGTAAAGGCAATTCGGTACTAAAAGCAGATATTTACTATTTACTTTTTGAAATAATAATTTTATACCAAATACTTGATCGTCTATAAAAAATTTTATGTGGATTTTCGTCACGTAGCGCTTCTTTAATTTCTTCTGGGGTTATTAAATCCCATAGCAATTTGTTATATTTGTATATGGAATTTTCGTCCATCTAAATAATATTTAAAAATTGCTTAAATGCAGTTAAAATGATATTCTTTAATTGTCAATGGTTTTTGTTATTTCAACTATAAGTAACTTGATTTTCTCTAATTTGATGATAACTGACCGAGTTCTCCAATGCAATTATCCGTTTGGCATCGGTAAATTATTATAACCAGAGAGGGTGGATTTATATGCAATCCTCTATTTTTAAACTTGATTACAGCAGCTAAAATCCATAGCAGGTCATTGGAGAGCAATGAATGTAATACTCAATTAAGACTAAAACATAAATGATTAAGAAATATATTTTTATGCTGTGCATATAAATCCGGTCTCTAGTTATAACATTTTCAATAGCGCTTCCATTGGAAGCTTCCTCAACGAGATAGAGCTTTTATTAAAATAGAGACGGATCTATATTTACGAGAATCAGTTGACCGTACATTTAATAATTCCTGACATTAAAAGAAGTTAAATTAATAAAGCAATAAAATTGCATTTCCACTTTCAATTTTGGATAAAATTGGATGGAATTGGATTTTTAAATTTTATTACCTGAAACACATTCTTCATAAATTTCTCGTTCTTGTCACATTATATTAAGTACTTAGCTCGAGTAATCTAGAAATGCTTTTATAAAATGAATGACCGGATAAAAGCTAGTTTTACCCTCTTAGCTCCAATTACCAAGATCGATGGACATCGATTAGTTTTCCGATTTTGTTAGACGTTGGCAAATTGTTAGAATTGACATTGCTACATTTACCCTTTCCTATAAGTTTAACATGTCACATATTGTTTTAAGGTCTCACTTATTGGGGTACATTGACATACGTTTTCTATAAAAAGCGTTTCCAAATTGATGACTCGCTTAAAGCTTTTACGTTACTTGCATACTTTTCAGTTTCAAATTCTAAAAACTTTAAAGAACCTGAAACAGACAAACCGAACGCATTAAGTGACTCTTAATGGGACATTTTTTAAATTGTTTGTTTTTCCTTTTCGCGAAACACAGCTTTTAAGGTGTGATCTTGTTTGTTTGTTTGTCGAATCTCCTCTTTCATAGTTTCAAATCGAATGTTGCATCTTCAGAACATCGTGACAGTTTCAACAAACTAAGCCGAAAAATGTGATGAGATAGAAAAAATTGGAAACCACATTATTTATTTTCTTTTACGAATTGGTCTCCACCACTTGTATCCAACGGTGTATAATATAATTATGAATTGTATTCCTGGGCGAAGCACGACTCTCGCTCACCATTAACACGTAACTATTGAATTTTTTTGAAAGCAACGCCTGGTATTTTATTTTTTATATTACAATAAATTCGTATTTCATTTGGACCGCCTTATTTTACTAAAGATTCTAAAAGTGAAAATCCATTTTATCAGCCAAGATAGAACTGAAATAAATTGTTGACTCCGTTGAATGTCTGATGGAAATTAAATAAAAGAAGTGAGAATTTTTCAAAAGACCGACTTGACAAATAGACCAGACGTCAATACGTTATTTTATAAATCGAAAAAACCTGGTTTAAAACTTTTACAAAACCGGACGAGTTGGATAATAAAGTGGCATAATGCAGTGCTATAATAGTTGGACGTGTTTGGAAATTAAGTGCCAATTGTGTGTTCGGAACAGCATACAGCAAAACACACGAAAAGTATATCGTAATACAATCATTTTTAGTAGGTACCTATCTCATCTCGGAAGCGTAGCTTTCTTAATATTCACTTCTGTTTGGAAACCGAAATATTAAATTTGTTTTGTTTTTAAATTTAAGTTTAATAAAAAACTTGGTTCTATGCAAACGTGATATTAAATTACATTTGGAATTGTTAAGTTTTTGAATATGCTATGTATGAAGAAACGTTGGAAAGTAATTTTGTTCAAAGTATTTTGTTTTTATCACTCGCGTAACTGCTATTGCCTGAGAAGATGTATGTATTGTTATAACGAAATCAGCATTAAAATGTTTTGAGCTTATTTTTTCACCAAATTTTTTATCGAAAGAATTATGATGCCTTGTGGATAAGAAAACGCTTTTAGGGAAGTGTTTTAGGAAAACTTGAAAATTAAAAAATTAATCAGGATTTAGAAAAGCTTTATTCTTTGTTTAAGTTTTACCTGAAAATTTAATAAACCCCTTAAAAATTCATAATCGAAAATATTGGAGAAAATCAAGCTTTTTAAAATTTAAATTTAGATAAAAAATTAAAATAAGGAAAACATTGTTTCATATTATCAAAGCATAATTAGGTTTATTTTTTTTTTGGGTAGCATTTTATCTTGTTTACAAATTTGAAAAAAAAATTAAACTTCTTTTGTGATAAATTATGGAGATATTTTTATTGCCGTGTGTTTGGGCGATTACCTTAACAGTTTGCATGCATGGAAATAATCTGGAATCAATTTTTAATAACACCTGCATAAATATATTAACAATGCTACCTTTGTGAACAATCACCTTAATATAATAATTTCATAAGGTTTATATTCTAAAAAATTAAATGGCGCCAAGTTTGTTTAAATGAAATTAAAAATTAGGTATACAGGAATGTTTATTTATGTATCGTTATTATAAACCGTTCGCGTGATGTAAGAAATTTTATGCTTGTTTTCCATTTTTCTAAAGAAAATTGAGACATAAAATTATAGTAATGTGTTTGTAATCGTTTTATCTAACGGATTAAGAAGTGAAAACTATAAAATTTTAACAGTTTGCTACATAATGTGACGCCCGAGAAAACGATTCTTTTCTGGCCGAATCAATACGTGAAATTTTTTATTTTTAGTTTAGTCCAAATTTAATAATAATTTAAATTCTTTTTTTGGTTTTCTGTTGTTGGAGATCCAAGTTGATCTTTTTTATTGGCTAATGAGTAATTTTGGATTTGAAGCTCTCTGAGCTTAAGCCTAACAGTTTTCTTAGGATTGGCTAAGAATTTTTAAAGAATTTCGTGCTTAGTTTGCATGAAAGGTGAGTTTAAACATGGCTAAACCCTAATAAAAATTGATGGAAATCTGATCCTTTTTATTCGCCCTTTTGTGCTTTTTAAGTTTGTTAAAAAATCTGGATTAACGAGATTCAATTTATTACATTTTTAAAAAACGGTCTCTACTACGAAAGCATAACATTTTCTTTTATTTTCGAGTTATTCTTCTGCTGCATCCATGAACATTTCGGAACCTCAAATAATTGTGCCAGTCCCCATTATTAAGGGCATTAACCGACGTCAAGAATTTCGAGTATTTCTAATGTCGTGCCTATGCACACAATGATTGCACAATCCATAAACCAACCAAAAAATTGTCGCAAAAATTGTTTTTAACTAGGAAATGCAAAAGAAAGAAATGTGATTCCCTTTTAAAGTTGGTAATTCAATTTAAAATAGTTTGAAGTATCGAATTCTCGAGCGTATTTCTCAGTTTTCAAATGCACACAAGCAATTTATTTGGTTATAAAGCATTTTCAAGTTTTTATTTTATGGTTTTTTTATTTATTTAAAAGAATCGTTTTACCGTCTAATCTTTTCTCCTTTGTTATTACCACTACAATAGAAATGTTATTCTAAACATAATGACGAAATAAAACAAGAAGTAAGGTAGTGATTAATAAACTCATTTGATACTGGAATTAGCACAAGCCTCCAGATATTTCCACGAGAGCATTCAAACACATTTTAGTTTATTTTGAAAATTTAATTTACTAGATTATTAAATTTTAAGTTTCGAGACGAACACACTGCATCCACTGAATTTTAAATGCCACATTAATTTTATTTAAAATGTTTAAACATTTCGAGACACAGAGGGCACCAGCAGTTGCACTACCTGCTGGCCATAGGTAACATTTACGAATTACGTAACGAGCTGTGAACTATAATAATAATATGTAGTGTAATATTATTACGTAGGATATTTATGCATGGATTTAATTCAAAGTTACAGCGAGATTACGATGTAATGCCAATAATCGTTATACTAATTAAAGCTTTTCTTACAAGTTATGGTTTGGTTGTCTACATTATTCACTATTAGTAAAGACAACAAGAGTAAACCTATGTAAATTCCAATCATAATTAATTACGTCCATAATTCATGCTTGATCGGCTTTGTGTATTAATTGTAGCAAAAAAACTTGGTTTATCATGTTTCCTACTAAGCAAATTATTAAATAAATCATCATCGGTGATGAATTAGCATGATTTATTCATTAAGTCTTGATATAAAATCGACCAAGCTTGAACTTTACACTCATTTCATGTCAGTTAATTCAAAATTGAACGTAACACCACATATCCACTGCCTTACATTTTATCCTAAATTATTTTTAAACGAGTTACGTACTTTGCGTGCTTTTAATTAATAAATTTCTACAGTTTATAGTACTTCTAATTCAAAAATTCCTGTTAAGAATCTTTGAAAGCCAAAACCACTTTGATATCAAAAATTATACAAACATTTGGGTTGTGCAAATAAAAAATTAGTAATTTAATGGTGCGGCGTTTATGTGAACTATTTACGTTGGTGCTTTCCAAAACTTTATGGAATACACGACGTCTTCTCCTGTAAATGATTTCCAGTTTATTTTTTGCATAAAATATTATTCGACATGACAGTTTGAATTCAATTATCTCTATTAAGTACATTTGCTGTGTCTTGTCAAGTACGCTAATGAATACAAAGTGTAACAACCGAAGCAAGGATTAAGAAAGCTCATTGTGTCTTATCAACACCAATGTCTTCATAGGCGAGTAGTCAAAGCTCATACATTTTCCGAGATATGCAAACTAGAAACAGATGACTTTTGCAGAGACGAATGACATTTTTAAGGAAATACTACCTTAGGTACTAATTATGTCCTAGTTTCTAACATTGCTACACTCTGAGAAATTATTCTCATTCAAAATTTGTATAATATGAGTACGCAAAACGTAAAACAATCGCATAACAATTTTTTGCAATCTGCAATGTTTTAATTGGCCCTCGAACACAATTTAATTGTAATTATCTTGAAACGGAAAAGCTTCTTCCGCCAGTGACTTTGTTTTTGTAAACACTTCTGTTGTTTTCAATAGAAGTTTTGTTTTTGTTAGCAGCAAAACACATTAAAGTATTGATCAAAAAATACAAAAGTGAAATGGTGTACCAAGTCGGTAGGTACTACTATTGAGGTTAATTTATTGTTAGTTTTCGTTTTGATTTAAGCATACCAGTATTTTGTGTTTAGAAGTAAGCTGCGAACTTTTACATTTTCAATTTATCAGTTTAAACAATAGTAGCAGGTACATGCGACATTAACAATAATAAAAAAGCATTACTGCATGCTACTACACTTATATTTACTCATCGAATTGCAGATTTCGCGCAGCGGTTGCTTACATTTAATTAAAAATTTTATTATAATATAATACATATTATTTAAAGTGAAAATAAGTTTTATTCCAAATATAATCAAGAAAACGTTTGCGCAACTTTCAATCATGCCGACGACAGTTGCCTTTGAACTTCCTTAAAACGTGAAGTGATAATAAGGAATTAGGAAAAAATTTAAGTTTAAGATTAAAATTAGAAAAGTAATAAAGTACTCGAGACGAGTACTAAGATACTGCCTTAGCTTGGAATAACATTGCAATTTTGTGTCAAAGCTGTAATATCAGGAAATAATCTTTGATTAACTTCTCAAAGTGGATGAAACATAATCTTAAAATAAAAATAAGATATTATACAACAAAATTACAAAAAGAAATTATAAAAGTTTTTAATACTGAAATAACAGTGATGGATAATATAAATACTTACGAGTATATAAGTTAACTTGTCGGCTGCTTAAGTTTTAACTTTTACGGAAGTTTCGTAATTTTTAAAACTAAAACATGCTTTTTTGTAGGAAGTTTTTTATTAGTAAATTAAATAGTATATTAATTTTCAGTTTTTTGGATGAAACCATAAGATTTTGAGTGATGTACAGGCGTTTTTAATTTATCAGTGGGTATTTTGTGCGTTCTTTGGTTTAGCGAAAACAGCCTATATTTATGAAAAATACTATATTTTGTAATGTTAAAATATTTAATAAAGTTTAGAGGAGTGAAGGTTGGAAAAAATTTAATTTAAAGTTTAATTAAAAAGATTATGGGAAAATATTTAGTAAAATTGTTTATATAATTTTGCTTCTTAAGAAAATAAGAAGACAAGGTTTTCTGATTAAGAAAATAAAACAATTTAATCTGTTTAACAAAAAATGTATCCAATATGAATTTTTGTAATTTTTTTAAGTAAACGCTCAAATTCTGGTTTAATAAAGAAAGTTCATAATATTTAGACAACTTTGACTCGACGAGTTAATTATACGATGAAATAATTAAAACGTCAGGTTGCCGCAATGTTGTGAACTTGAAAAAAAGCTTAATAGGAAAAATGTTATTACATATAAAGTAGAAACTGCAATCTGTAGAATAGTTATAGTTCTATACATTGAAAATGTCTCTGGAATTATACCGAGTTCCTCGCAAAATTTCCCTTGGGTCTTTCTTGTACGTGTAATGTTATAAACCTCCACATGCTACTAAAGAAGTTAAGCAATTTAGACAGCAAAAGCGTTACACTAATTGGTTTCCAAGAGCAAAAGCCGGGAAAATAAACTTTTTATGCATTAGTGAAGAGCTTTCTTAATTTTATCAATAACGATTCTCGTTTAACGATTTTCTTTAGTGCACCGATTCGTTTACTTTTTGCATAATTAATTCGAAATGGCGGGTTATAAAATTTTTCCTAATTTATGTTAATTGCTGGGTTGTCTAAGGTTAAAAATTTATGGGGTCGTTAAACAAAATATCAGATTTTTTATGACGGTAAATTGCTATATCAACTGGTATGTTGTAGGTGCCCATTTAAATCTCTCCATAAAATATCAAAATAATGCGTCATTGTCGGAAAAGCACGTAACTTTTTTACAGTAGTTAAATATCATATCAATGCATCGTGTGTTTGAAAGCGCAACTTATCATATTTCCACGACCAACTTGGAAAATGCGTGAAAAATGCATAAATTTAAATCTATTAAAATTTTGATCATTTCCATGTTATAAAGTCGATAAAAAGTAATTGAATAGAAAACCGGAAAGCATTTGTGTTGAATATAAAAGTAGTCAAGTTACAAATTGTATCGTTCAAAGGTCAATTATTATTTTCTCGATTTTTCGTTTTAATAATAAATTTGCAAATATTACTGCTTCCGGCAGACGAAATATATTAATTAAACAGGCTCAGCCAAGATTCTCTCTCTCACTTTGGTTAATTAATGAGAAATTCTCGAATATACTGCTATCCAAGTTTTCATCTCGACTCAAGTGCTTTTTTTGCCAGTTATTATTTTCGGAAAATGCTTATTTATCGTTTATTAACTTTGGAGCGTTTTAAAATTACTCCATTTGGATTTTATTTAGAAGTCATCTTCGTTTGTTCATTTTCAACGAATTGCTAAAATTTGTTTTAAATGTTTTGATACAAATTAATTAATTTTAATTTTGCACCATAGAATAAACTTACTTTTAATTATCGAAACTTGGCGTGCAGTGTTCGGATGTAACATATTTAATAATATAAAATATTCAACTCCGAGGAATAGAAATCATCTGAGTTATGAAGATTAAAAAAATGGTTTAAAGAAATCGTAAAGGTGCCACCTGTCCCATAAAATCGAGAAATAAATATCGACCAGCAACGAATTACCTTCAACAATATTGAACCTTACAGTTAAAATTGTAAATTGTAGAAATAAATTTAAATATATGTTTAATTAAATATGGAATTAATTAAAACGACTACCAACTTGCAATAAATTGAAAAAAATTAATTTCTCGGATTATACAACTCATTCCTGATTATACACATCCAAATTATCCTTGAATTCAAAATATGCTTCATACGGCTTCGATCGACAGCAAAGTAACTTTTCCCTCTCGAATCGACGAGTTTCTTGCAGAAACCAAATAATAATATATAATAATAAATATGTTTATTAGCTAATGCTATCTTTACATGGTCATTACATATCAAAATTCAAAATCAATCCCCTCAAATACCCACTACAACCAACTCACATAAACACAACAAAATCTGGCCGTTCCCAAAATCAACAAAAATTCATCACAAACTATTTACAGTCTCCTTAATGTACAAAACTAATTCACTTCTAAATATTCTATAATTATTGCATTCCCTTAATAAAACAGGCAATCGATTGTATAATAGTAACCCCATGCAAAAAAATGAATTATATGATCTAGATGATGATGTTACATCCACGTAAAAATTGTCTCTCTGTCTCGTATTATAAGAGTGCACCTCATTCACATGTCTCAACTTATTCTGCAAATATTTTGGAGCCATACCATTTTTAATTTTATATACAAAATCTAGAACCCTGTATCTGATCTGTTGTGACACACTCATTAAGTTTAATACATTCAACATATCTTTAATTGGCGTAAATCTATTACATTGAATCATAATTCTCATAGCCTTATTCTGTATTTTTTGCAACTGTTGAGTTTCGGTTTTACTCATACTTAAAAACAAAGCCGAACAAAAATCAATATGCGGACCTATCAGAGATTTATATAATAGCACCCTAGTGGATGCACACATACTGCCCGAAATGCGTCTAAGGAAAAACACCTTGCGAGACATTTTTTTCATAACATAAGCGAAATGCTTTTTAAAATTCAAGTTTTCGTCTATAATGACTCCCAAATACTTAATTTCGATGACTCTATCCAAAATAATGCCATTAATCAAAACCTGCAACCCTTCAGTTTTTATACATTTTAAGACATGCCGTTTTCCCACAATAATGTATTTAGATTTCTTAAAATTAACGCTTAAACTGTTATTACAAAGCCACTCAAATACACATTGTAATTCATTATTTAACATTTCAAACATTTCCTTAACATCTGTACCACATATATATATCATGGTGTCATCAGCAAATATTTTCATTTTACACATTTTTAAACATCTTACAATATCATTGATATACAAGATAAAAATTAAAGGACCCAAAATTGTTCCCTGTGGCACACCATATTCAGTAAAAAGATCCCCTGAAAAACTGTTCCTAAACTTGACATTCTGTTTTCTATTACTTAAGTAACACTCAAACCACTTTAACACGGTGCCACTAATTCCCATTTTTTTAAGTTTTTTTATCAATAATTCTCTATCTATGGTTTCAAAAGCACGCTTGAAATCCAAGAACACTGCCAAAACAACTTCACTCCCCTCTATACTGGCAGTCCATTCCTCACAACAATCCAACACCACAGATTCACATGAGTGAAACTTCCGAAATCCGGACTGCTCCTGAACCAGAATACTGTTTGTCTCACAAAAATCTTTTAATTGGTCATGCACTTCATATTCTAGTATTTTTTCATGAATTGGTACTACATTTATTGGTCTATGTTCTTCACATCTATCTGTGTTTGCCACCTTTGGTATAGGAACTATACTAGAAGTTTTCCAATTTTCTGGAACGATTCCATTTTTTAATGACGCATTAATCGTGTTCAAAAAGAACTGGCCCACCACTGCAAAAGAATCTTTAATCGCTCTGGTATTAATTAGCGTTTCTGGGTCGGTCGTGTTTTTTAATCTACGAATGTTTTCTCTTAGTTTTTTCATAGTTAATGGCTTAAATTTTTCCCAATGCCTGACTTGTTTGACGTTCTCTAAAGCTCCATCATGATTGACACTCGACGGTATTCTCTCGATTAATTCTTTAATGCTATCTAAAAAGAAAGCATTAAATTTATTGGCTATATTTCTTTCATTTGTTTCTTTGACTCCTTGAAACTTTATTATATCCTGCGTTCTTACATTTTTTCCTGGCAATAATCCTTTTATTTCCCTCCAAAGATGGTTACTGTTTTTATTTTCGGAGACCAATTCAAAATAATACTTTCTCTTATTTACACGTATTTTTTCGGTTACCAAGTTTCGATGCTGTCTATATATTTCCCAGTCTTCTATTTTTTCTGTGAATTTTGCTTTTTTATATAAATTATCTCTTTTCTTAATAAGTTCCACGACATCGCTCTTTATCCATTTGTTCTCCTTGTATTTACTTTTAATCTTTATACTTTCAATTGGGCACATTTCGTCCATAGTGCTGATTATATTTCCGATGAGTTGACTTGCTTTATCTATATCCGATACCTCCACATCCCATTCTTTGTCCAACAGCTTCTCCTGAAATATTTCTGTTTTATAATTCTTTAGACTTCTCTTTCTGATATTTATATATTCGTCTTGTAGAGATTCTCCTTGCATATTGATAGTTATTATGTAGTGATCACTTATTCTAGGAACCTGATGAATCTTGACTTCTTTCTCCTTATTATTTGTTATCACATAATCTATTATTGTTGCACTTGTACGTGTCACTCGGGTGTAATCATTCACATGTTGATAATAACCACATCTCGTAATAACATTCTTCAATTTTTGTGTATAAAAATCATTTTTTGCGTAATCCAGATTCATATCTCCGTTGATAATAATATTACCGTCAAATTCCAGCGATTCAATGTACGTTTCCATATACTGTACGAATAAACCATCGCTACTCTGTGGTGGATGGTAGATACCAGCTATCAGGCTACTTTCTCTATTCATTTTTATTTGAACTGCTAAAATCCATAAATATTTGTTATTCGTGAAATTCAGCATGACTTTATACCTTATATTATTTCGCACGTATAAAAGAACTCCTCCAGTTCTTGAATTTTCTGTCAAGCATTTTTCCATTTTATAACCGACGATCTCAAGCTCTTCATCATATATGATTTCCGTTACATGTGTTTCCACCAGGCACAACACGACAGGCTTCCTTTCTTTAACTAATAACAAAATCTGGTCTTTGTTGTTCAAATATCCTTGACAATTAAAATAAATAATCTCGTTCCTTTTTTCTGTTGATTGCTATATATTATAATTTATTCGGTTACTCACTTTTTCCATCTCTTTTCTGTAACAGGGACAGTCTATATCCGTTGCACTATGATTCACGTCCACCTTGATATTGTACTTTTCCACCGCTTTACTGCAGTTTGCACATTTCAAGTTAATTGAGCTGCATTTTTCTCTGTCGCTGTGTTCCTCAGCACACTTAAAGCATATTTTTTTGTTTGTACACTCTTTTGCTATATGGTTAAATCCTGCACAATTAAAACAGCGTTTTATATTTATGTGATGATGGACGTTACATATTCTCCATCCCATTTTTAATTTTTCACGTTTCATAATTTCTATATAAGATTCCGGATCAGTTTCCAACACAATACTACCTATATTCTTCTTGGACTTTTTTACATATTTCGTTACAACTTTGATATTGTCAAACATAATACCGTTTTGTTCACTTATTGCCATTACTATTTCTTCATCTTGCAGGTTAACAAAGTCTTCTTCCACTCCCACAACAATAATTCTCGGGTTCTTCGCAATCACTTCTTCCACTTTGTATTTCTCGCTCAATACCTCTTGCACCTTTGTTTTAATTACTCCCTTAGAATTTGAGTCAGCACAACTAATCATTACTTATTAACGTATAATAATAATTAAAAAACGAATGACTTACGGTGAAGCTAAAATAATCAGCTAGCTAGCACTAGCTCGGAAAATATTAATTACCAGCAAACAAGCAGCTTTTAAAATCAGAAAACGAAAATTAAAAATCTGACTTCATCTGCAACTTATCAAAAATAAAAACATCGAAATTGTAAAACGACATGTTCAATACCAAAGCACTTCCTTAAGGCTTTGATTATATGGTATCAGATAAGCATCCCTTATAGAAGTTTTGGAAACACCAGTTGTAGTTCAGAAGATTATCAACATCAGATATACAAAATTAAAATGCTTGATAACAATTTTTCTAGGCCGTAAAGTTAAAAATTTTATAATTACTTTGTAATTTATTTTTGAATAGCTACATTTTAATTTAATTTTAAATTCTTAAGATTATTGGCTAAAGGAACAAAAGACAACTTTTAATTTGTAATAAAGTAAGATCAAAAGATCTGACTTGTAATCTACTTTTAGTGAAATTGTTTCACGTTCTACCTTTCAATTGATAGGATATCAAAGTCTAAAGTTTTCTCCTTAATTGTTATACTTAAATTATACTTTCCGGTTAAACAATATTGAATCGGTAATTCGTTCCAAAACTTGTTTAACAAAATTTTATTATTTTGAATTACCGTCTTAATTTAATTAAAACTTTTTGGTGTTAAGTAATAAAGACAAATAATAATAATAAAGTCAGTTATAAAATTTATTTTATTTTAATATGAAATTTTATGATTAATGAAGGCTCTGTTGTCAGGCTTCAAAGGCAATTAATTAATTTACTTCAAATACACGAATAATTAATAAATGTAATTACCAGTATAATCTCAATTATCAATCGCAAACTAAATCAATCAAATTTAATTTTTAATCTTGAAAATCACACTTTATTAATGTCGGTTATACAGCAATGGAACCAATAGCATGAATTTATTGGACTTAATTTTGTTTATTTTTGATAATCTTGGTAACAAAGTGGATGGAACGTGTGATCACCAACACGAATAGCATTCAGTAGTTTCCACTCGTCGTCGTCATCATTAAAATGAAAATCAAACCTCTCTTTGCAAACTTCACATTCGGCCACTCCTGTACCGCAATCAGCAGAAACACATGGAATTATTTTCTTTTCTTCAATTTTGATATCTGATCCTAGTTCCTTATTTATATCATCAAAATGATTTTCCGCTCTCTCTTCCGAATATTCCATCTCGATGTAATTAATCCAATCGGATTTCTTATAATACCAAGAATTCGAAATTATATTCCGTTTTTCTTTTAACTTGCGACTTTTTCTGATATGCCATGAAATATGTTCCTGGTAATGTTCGGATTCTTCAAGCGGGAATCGGATTCCACAGTGGTAACACTGAGTTCCCGATTCTAAACGACAAATTAGCGACAAAGAACGGGATTTTAAGGATGCTGGATTATCGAAAGAAATTTGATTATTTTCAACTGTCGATTTACAGTTATCGGAAGAAATTATTCCCGCTTTAACAAGGTTTTGATATAAATCTTGAATATTTAAGGTCGGCGAAGGAATATCTGAACTGCAGCTCGGCATTACGTTCATATTCGAATTGACCTCACCGCTGTTGTTTACATCAGAAAAATTTGAAGAAGTATCGCTTATTAGTTTGGGAGATCCTGTTATTTCCATATTTTTAATAAAAATTTGGCCAGGTATAACACCCTCCGGCAAAGAAGAAAATTGAATACAAAAGTTTCCACTGGGAAGACTTATAGTCATTGGAACTCCATTATATTCCATTTCAAACCTTACATTATCGATCAAAACTGCTAGTAATGCATCGACAAATTTTAAAGAATGATTTATTCCGTGTATTTGAAAGTATTGAACTTTGGGATCTAAAAATAAAGAAAATGTTTTCTCTGCATTAACCAATAATTGAATTTTTCCTGCTACCAAATCTAATCGTTTTTGCTTAATCACTATTTGTGGAAGTGGAGATTCTAACTTGATGGTTGTCGGTATTTGATTGAGAATAATAATTCTTTCGATATCGTCAAAATAACTTTGATAACCAGCATTGTCGATAAAAACTTCGCGCGATGGTGTTCCAAATCGAACTTGATGAACATTTCCATTAATAGTGACATCTTTATTTGGAGAATTAAAATTCAATTTTTGATATATATCATTGAAATAAATTTTCCTAGTTCCTCTTGCAAATATTATTTCACGTGGATCATCAGGATTCATGAAGACGATGGTGGTATTTTCGTAATAACGAAGTTCACGTTCTTGTCCGTATATAGATAAAGAGGTGAAAGTATCCGGATGTTTATATTCAATAATATCTTGCTTGTTGACATCATTAAAAGTGAAGTTTTCGGTTTGAAAAACCCGTGGTTGTTGAGAAGTATTATTGATGGAAGAATTTTGCATTTCCAATCTAGGCGATGGTAACTGCAAGTTTCCTAATAGTGAATTATTTTTCCAACCATTTTGGGTATTGTCATACTTGTCCTGTCGACTTCTTCCATGGGGAGGGTTTTCCCTTAGCGATAGAGATACATTATTATTGGAACCGATCGAATGATTTTGTGAATTTGGAACCACTTCATTTTTATACCTTTTCATAGCAGGAGAAATGTAATTGTTTAATATCCTTTTCGTTCCCTTCGCAATAGAAAAATCAGAATTGGTAGATAAATTTGTAGCATCGCGTTCCACATTTGAAGGCAAGGGGGATTTCCTTTCTGTCACAGCTGAGTTCGTATTAAAATATTTATTTGAGTGCATTAATCGTGGATCTCTACTGTTAATATTTAAATTTCGTTTCGAACTAGCGGTAGGATGTTGATCATAGTTTTTTGAATTTGTACAATTATTTTGCAGTATTAAATCATTGTTCAAACGTAAACCACAAGCCTCGTCTTGTAGCTGTTGTGTTTGGTTGACCAAACTGGCATTTGAATCTGCAGGATTCGTAATCGATCTACTTTGATTTTGCATTAAAATCTGCAATAAAGATATCTCTTCTTGAAGTTTACGTTGCTTTAATTCAAATATTTCTTTTTGTTTCCGAATGAAATATTCGGTGCTCTGTATTGGACTTTCATTGGAGGAACTTGTAGGTTGCTGAAGTGCAAGCTCCTTATCCAAACTGATTAATGTATTTGCAGGAACTATTTCATTCCACGTATTGCGTAAAGTAAACAATGCGGAACGTGTCTTTTCGTCAGTTCGTTTAAAAAAAATTAAAAAATTCGAAATCAAGTTTTTACAAAATAATGGTATGTATTGCTTTCCGATATTCTTCATGATGCAGTCGATTAAATAAAATACAGCTAGCTTCTTCGAAATGGCAATCCTCTCCAGATAAGCTTCGATAACGTCTACGACATCTTCGGCAAATGCAATATTTTTGTTTGCTAATGCACATAACGCGATAATTGTAGGTTTGCTGTTGCAGGATAATTCTTTTAATTTCAAAGCATATTCTTCTATTACTTTCATACTCTTCGCCATAATAACAGTTTGTTTTAAATATTACAAATTTTAAATTTTTTATATTTATTATATATTAATATTTTTATTATCGAATGTTTATGTTGGTAATATACTACGTAAACACATTAAATTAATTTGATTTTCAGCTCCATTCTCTCCTCCTTGGCTCAGGTTTTTGGTAAACTACCCGGTGACTGTCCCTTATAACTACAACGCAGCTAATGCATTTTTCATTTTAATTGCAGAAGATAAACATTTTAAATATCATACTTTTTCTGAACCCTGTATAATTACCGAAGGCATAGATGTTATAGTATTGATCAATTACAATATACTTAAACTGTAAATGTGTTTTCAGAACGACTCAACGTGTTGTACGAAAAAAATTGGACAAGACTAGTAACAGAACAACTGAAAAGGTTTGAAAGGGCCGTTATAGAATCGTCAAAAATTGAAAGCGCTTCAGCGTCTTACAGCGCTCATTGGACTTTTAGTAGTTCTCTTTTATATTCTCTTACATTACTTACTACTGTAGGTAAGTTTAGTTATTACTTTTGTAATTATTATAATTAACTCTTGGAAATGATGTAGGTTATGGCCGGCTTTCGCCTCGCACAACGTGGGGAAAAGCAGCTGCTATGATGTACGCCGTTATAGGCGTTCCATTGATGCTCATTTTACTTTCTGCACTGGGCTCGTTATTAGCTGGTGGGGCCAAAAAGGGATATTTGAAAATGTGCTGCAGGCATAATTCCTCTCCAAAGTTTTCTCCAAATGTGGGTTATCACAGGGCACCCTCAAGTCCATCTGCCAAACATTTTTGCCAATCTACCAATGAAGGTACACAGCTATAAACTGGTATAATATTTATAATGTAATTATTAAACTATTTTAATCCATGCAGATTCTTCATCTGTACAACTAATTCCAATGCACTGTATTCAAAATAACGTAAATCATAAGTTACGACACCAGCGCTTCGAACATATAGATAGTGACCAACTTCCCAAGAAAGCTCTTCTGGCAACGGTCAAGTCGAGTCGTTCTAGAGGTCGGTGTGTTCAAAGTCAAGTTCGTCAGATGCTAGCAGAACCCAGCATGTGCCCAACTCACTCTCACATGACGTCGGCAAGATACAGCCCTGGATGCGTCGTATCACTTTCCGATGTGGAAGAAGCCGAAGATACCGACGACAACGATTCGGGGTAATTATTTCGATCGAAACCAATTATTACAAAATTAATTCTTATTTTTGACAGGCTTTGTCCGCACGGTACTCCATCGAGGGTACCACTAATTTGGCGTTCACCGGAGCATCAAAAACAGCCAACAGATTCTTCATCCTCCATAGATACTTCGCCATCAGTGCCTGCTTCGATAGTGATATTATTTTTCGTGGTTTACATTGGTTTAGGAGCAGTCGCATTTGCTTCCACAAGTGACTGGAGTTTTTTAGATGCAACCTATTTTTGTTTTATAGCATTATCGACCATAGGAATCGGTGATAAATTACCACAAAGTGGTGATTATTATAGTCAAATACAGTTACTGGCCTGCTGTATTTATTTATTTCTTGGACTTGTGATTCTTGCTATGTGTTTTAGTTTAGTTCACGAAGAAATAGCTACAAAGTGTAAACAAATCGCTGCTAGCATGAGAATTACAAAACACTGACAGTGTCTTTTCATTTAGTTAATGTACGATAATCTTAACTTGTTACTAATTTTTAAAATAAAACATGGGATAAATTTTTATTTTGCCTTTCTATAGCCTACAATAATACTAATAAAATACGTTACTTGGAAGTAACGTGTAAATCAATTTTCAGGCAATACACTAATCTGAGAGTTCTAGTAGTGCGAATCTCAATGTTTATTTTCCAATACCAACCCTCTGTCAGAAACGTCGTAAATGATGTAACGTCTATAGTTGTATTGGTTGATGTGTAGGTTCCCTAAAAATGTATTAAAACGTTACCATTGATTATAAACTAAGGAAAGATACGAAAATATTTGTAATGTTAAGCCGGTTATTTTAACTTAGCAATAAATTGGAGATTTAAATGCTGGGTTAACACAGCAACTTTATTTTTTGTGCAAATTCAAAATTTTTTTAAATTTTAACCTTTGCATTAGGACATCTAAATGGAGGATTAAATTTAAACTTCAAAAGCTCCGCATGGCCTAGTTTTGGATCAAAAAATTTGCAGCAATCAACATTGTTGTATATTTGGTATAATTCGCAAGAATCCAAATTTTCAATTGAACTGCATCTATCAATTGTTGCATTCAACTGAAACAAAAATGTAGTGCAAGTTTTCTTAGGTAATTGTGAATTTTTACCTTGATGTTCCCGTTTACGTCTTCTTTCACAACAATTGTATTATTCGCAATAAATAACCGTTCAAGAGTGGTTTTTATGCCAGCATGGAACGACTGGATCTGAACATTTGAACCGCGACATAAACCATCGATTCTATTAATATGGATTGAAGTTGCTTCGGCCTATTAATATAAATATAATATCTATTTTTGTTTACAATATTTCTTCTGATAATAATTACCGTGGAATCTTTCAAGTTGACACAATATAAAATATAGAAACACTGGAGAACAATAGACTTCATATTACTATTTGGACCAACCATTTTATCCGATAACTGCTGACGTTGTGCAAAATATTTAATTTTGTTTGTTTTTTATATTCCATGTTAAATTTGTTGTAATAATTTATTTTAGAGGACATCAAAATAATCTTTCTGGTTTGTAGTTAACAAAATTACATATTTATTTCCCTGTATTAAAATACTATAGTTAAACTTATCTGATGAACCATCATCGCTAAATATTAATTTCCACGACGAAAAACTTCTTTTCGATTTCAATATAGAAAACTAGAAATAACTTTGAAAAGATCTATAGCTTTTTGCTTCTAAACTATCTGGATTAATTGATGATTTCTTCGCAAGAGTTCAAGTTTTCACTAGAGCGACACCTGTGAATAATAATATCTAACTGTAAATAGAATCGATATTGAATAAAATTTTAAAAAATTATTTGGAAATTCTGTAAAAGAACAAACAACAAGAACAAAAAGTTTTAGAAACATCCCTTACTGAAAGGTTCTCCATTGGGTCTTCCTTTACAAGGAGTGTATTAATGCTTATTATGTAGTAACCTACTATTAGTTTTAATGCCTCGGGAAAAACTTTGAAGAGGGAGATTCTTGCCCTCATACAAACCATCAAGGCTTATGATTTGTAAAGTTTTATTTTTATCTAAAGAAAAAAAAATGAAAAAAGTTATATTTTTAAATGTTATATTCACAAAAGAAATTTAATTATTACATTAAAAGACACTTTAAGCACACACACCGTAGATAAATAGGAAAAGAAAATTCACGAAGGATGTTCGTTAACGAACAATATGACTGACAAGAAAAAGTACTTATTTTTCTTTCAACGTTTATTACCTAAAGGCAAACAAATGGCTTGTACGTAATATATCATAATTTTTCTAAGGATTTCTATTTTTTTAACTGCCTGAAAACATTTTTTTTTAAAGAAATATAACAACAAAATTTGTTTACTTTTTGTATTTATAACTTGAGTAGGTACAACTATGAAATTAAAATTTACATTCATATAATTCAGTTGATAATTTAGTTTTTTTAATACTCGGAATTGGAAAGTTGGAGTGCATGCAAGCAATTTGGAATTATCAGGTGAATGTCAAATTTCCAATCCCAAGCTTCTAAAGGAAAATATAAAAATGGCGTAAGATTTCAAAAATAAATTTACTACCTACTCTGTATTACTTGGAAGTAACGTGTAAATTCAGTTTCAGACAATACAGTAATCTGAGAGTTCTAGTAGTGCGAACCTCAATGTATATTTTCCAATACCAACCCTCTGTTAAAAACGTCGTAAATGATGCAACATTGATCGATGAATTGGTTGATATATAGGTTCCCTAAAAATATATTATATTGTTTTCATTGATTATTATCAATTTTTGAAGATGTGAAAAATGTTGTGCCGTAATTAATCGTTTACAATGGATATGTTTTAATAATAATGACTGGAGATTTAAATGCTGGGTTAGAACATTAACTTTTTTTGGTAACTTCAAATTCAAAATATTGGAAATTGAATAAGTGTCCATTATTGGAAATTGCCAAGTAAAAACAATTTATATCTTTTAAAAATTAACCTTTGCATGTGGACATCTCAAAGGAGGATTAAATTTAATCTTCAACAACTCAGGATGGCCTCCTACTGGATTAATAAATTTGCAGCAATCAACGTTTCTGTATCTATGGTATAATTCGCAAGAATCTAAATTTTCAATGGAACTGCATCTATTCACTGTTGCAGTCAACTGAAACAAAAATAAAGTGTAAAATATTTTTCTGAAATAATATTTTTGGCATATTGTTCAAAAGGACGTGAAACATCTTAATTTACTTAATTGTGAATTTTTACCTTGATATTGTCTTTTACATCTTCTTTCACAACAATTGTAATATTCGCAACAAATAAGCGTTCGGCAGTGGCTTTCAAACCACTATAGTAAGATTGGATCGGAACATTTGAACCACGACATAAACCATCGATTCTATTAATATGTATTGCAGTTGCTTCAGCCTATTAATATAAATTTAAAAAACCAATTTTTGTTTACCACATTTCTTCTGATGATAATTACCATGGAATCTTTCAAGTTAATACAATATAAAATATATAGAAGCTGGAGAGCGATGGACTTCATATTATACAGAACAACCATTTTGCCTGATAACTATTGACGCTGTGCAAAATATTTAGTCTTGTTTGTTTTTTGTATTATATTTTAAATGTACTTTAATAATTTATTATAGAGGACATCAATGTAATCTTTCCGGTATATAGTTATGAAAATTATATAGATTTCGTTGTATTAAAATATAGTTAAGGTTATCTGATAGACTATCTCTAAATGAAAATATGATTTATATATTTTCATGTGGAAAAACTTCACTTCGATTTCATAGAAATATTGCGATGCTGAAAATTTAAGAAAACTTTGGACAAGCAAAAATAAAGACCTTGATTGGGCTATTTGAACTGTAGTCTTTCACTTACAGTTCACAAAAAATAACTGTTTTTATCGGTACTGTTCTAAATTACCGGTAAAGTACAGCAGTACTTTAGTGCCGTCCGTTACCGGCCGTGAAGTGTATAGTACAATTATTGCTTTCTTGAAAAGTGAATATTTAAGTTTCACGACAAAAACTGAGGTTTGGATAATGAAGTTTTCTTTTTATATTTAGCAAACCTACCTAAACCATAACTCGAGTGTTGTTTGAGTGTTGTTTAAAAAGAAGTTTAACAAAGTAAATTGTTTATTTTTTTGTATTTTTCACTTAGGTAAATCATGAAATTAAAATATAGTATGTATATTCATTTAATTCAGATTATTGATTCAAATTTTTAAACCTGTGAATTGGTAAATTGGCGTACTTCAAGAACTCCGCATCCAAGCAATCTGCTGTTATCAGGTGAATGAAGATATACGTTCAGTTTCCAGTACCAATCTTCCAATGGAAAAAAAACAAATGGCGCAACATTCATTGTAAAATTATACGCATGGTGAACACCCTAAAAAACCCTTTGGAAATAATATAAATCATGTATTAAAAAAATAATAATAAACCTTCTTTCCTGGACATATTATAGGTGGTTGATATGGAATTCCAAAAGGACTTAGACCAATATTATTGGCGTTAATTAGTTGGCAAGCGCTCATATTACTTCTTGAATAAACTTTTTCACACGAATCCAAATTTTCTCTAGATCTGCATCTATGAACCACGAAAGTAGACTGTAACCGAAATTATTATTGCATTATAAATAAATCTTATTGTAGATTACAATAAAATTTTCTGTTTGCTGTTATTATATGATTTGCGTAATGATATTATGTAGCTTACAAATTTCGTTCAATATTCAAAAAGTTACTTTCTGCAGTCTTGGACAAAAGAAATTTACCTTATAATCAGTAGAATCATAGTCTTCCAAAATAACTATAGTGCTATTGGAACAAAAACCTTCCATATAATTAGTAGTTAGTCCGTGTGTATATGCAATTACTATGGGATTTTTACCTTTACACAGACCATCTATTCTGTAAACCTTAATAGTCTTCTTTGGAAACTAAAAATTAATATTTTATTTTATCTTTATTTGAGAATATAATATTTACCAGTTTATCTTGTAAACGTCCCGAAAGTACAAAGATTACAATTTGCGACAAAATTAGAATTTCTTGTAGATACTTCATATCGCAATGTCAGCGTGGCGTCGGCGTCGCGTCACGTCCGTCGGTGAATTTACTTCCAACGACTGTTCGTATATAAAAAAGTGGGTATACGTACAATAGTTTTATAATATTATATATACTTACTGATTTGCCTATAAATATATAATATATTTGCGTTCTTTTTTATGTTTTAATATATCTGTTTTTCATTTTTAATCGATCTACAACAATCTTTCTGGCTTATGAACACTAATGTTCGTTTAGAGTAAATGCAGAATTCTTTGAAAGGAACATGATTATAAAAAATGATTACACGTCCTAATTATATATACAGGACTAAATCTATTTCAAATTATGCAGGTTTATGTTTTTGCATTTGCATTGGTTTTTGCTAGTAAATATTATTGTTACATTTGTTGTTACTTATAGAAAATGAGAGAACAAGTATTTTTTAAATATACATATTCCCATACAGGAGCCCCCAGAGTTGAACAACGGGGCCAGGCTAGGGCCAAGAGTGGGACGCCGAACTTCGGCGTACCATGGTTGGCCCAAGACTGGGTAACTCAGCCTCGGCCATTCCTATGATAAGCCAGTCTTGGGCCAAGCCTGGGTAAACCAGCGTCGGCCATACCTGCAGTTACCCAGCCTTGGGCCAAGTCTGGGTAACCCTGCTTCGGCCATTCAATGGCGTGCGAGGCTTGAGCCAAGACTGGGATACCAAGCCTCGGCCATCCAATGACGTGCCAGTCTTGGGCCAAGCCTGGGTAGCCCAGCGTCGGCCAAACTTGCAGTTACCCAGCCTTGGGCCAAGTCTGGGTAACCCTGCTTCGGCCATTCAATGGCGTGCGAGGCTTGAGCCAAGACTGGGATACCAAGCCTCGGCCATCCAATGACGTGCCAGTCTTGGGCCAAGCTTGGGTAGCCCAGCGTTGGCCATACCTGCAGTTACCCAGCCTTGGGCCAAGTCTGGGTAACCCTGCTTCGGCCATTCAATGGCGTGCGAGGCTTGAGCCAAGACTGGGATACCAAGCCTCGGCCATCCAATGACGTGCCAGTCTTGGGCCAAGCTTGGGTAGCCCAGCGTTGGCCATACCTGCAGTTACCCAGCCTTGGGCCAAGTCTGGGTAACCCTGCTTCGGCCATTCAATGGCGTGCGAGGCTTGAGCCAAGACTGGGATACCAAGCCTCGGCCATCCAATGACGTGCCAGTCTTGGGCCAAGCCTGGGTAGCCCAGCGTCGGCCATACCTGCAGTTACCCAGCCTTGGGCCAAGTCTGGGTAACCCTGCTTCGGCCATTCAATGGCGTGCGAGGCTTGGGCCAAGACTGGGATACCAAGCCTCGGCCATCCAATGACGTGCCAGTCTTGGGCCAAGACTGGAGAGCCCAGGAGTACTGCGCATGTATACTTGTGTGCTTGCGCGAAACGTCTTTTCCAATAAATACACGACCATTTTGCAAGTTGTTCTCTTACTGTTTCTAGCGTGCTACATCATATTGAGTTTTGATTTGAATCACATTTTATAACAATAATTAAACCATGTCTGATTCATATTTCAGAGTTAAAAAGTGGCGTGCTTTACATAAAACTCGACAACTTTTAAATAATCCCAATAATACAGACGTTCAATCAAAAAACAAAGTTATAAACTGTGTGAGCAGTGAGAATTCTGTTATTTCAGAAGCAGGTGGTTCACAAGAATGTTATAATGATTTAGATAATAGTAATCACAGTGATTTGTACAGTAGTGATCATGATTCTATCAATAGTGACGATGATATTGAAAATGTCAACTGTGAAGACTTATATGCTAATGATGTTCCACATAACTCATCACCTCAGAGTGAGAAAGATGATATGCCGAAAAAAACTTTGCTTGAAAAACTCCGTTGTTGGACACTAGACAATATAAATGTTTTAACCTTAAATGTAGTGACTCAGTTATTGACTATTTTACGAGAAGAAGGTCATGAAGATTTACCAAAAACTTCCCGACAACTGTTACAACCTGGATAAATAATACTTAACCGACTATTGTAAAAGCGAACCTAAGTGTTTGTTAAAATTTTGAACATTGTTTAAAAGGTGTGTAGAAATAAAGAATTTACAAAATAATTTCATAATTTTTTTATTATGTAAAAATTTAGAAGATCGTACTCGTTAAATAAATAAGTTATACTTGGGGCAGTCTTGGCAATTATACTCGGGCCAGTCTTGGCAGTTAAGCTTGGGCCAGTCTTGGCAGTTATACTTGGGCCAGTCTTGGTAACCCAGTATTGGCCCAGCCTTGGTGAAAGCCTGGTATGATAACGTCGTGCCAGCATTGGTGACCATGTTTGGCCCAGCCTTGGCAATCAAACTTGGCCAAGCATTGGTAACGTAGCTTGGCCCAGTCTTGACAACCAAGCTTGGCCCAGTCATGGCAACCATGCTTGGCACGACGTTATCATTCCAGACTTCCACCAAGCCTGGGCCAATATTGGCTTACAAGCCTGGGCCAGAGTTCTTTAGAGTTGGGCCAAGCCTGGGCCAAGTCTGGGCCCGTCGTTACTTCCTGTATGGGTTATTCTGAAAAATTCAGTAGCTTTTGTAGCGTTTCAACACATTTCCCCTTGCATAGAACTATAGGTGCTTTTAAAATAAAAATCTAAGTAATTTTAAAAATTCCAAAATTATTTCAATTGTTTGAAAAACTTTAAGTCGATTCTTTCGCAAATTGAAAAGTGCTTTAGGGAGCTGCTTATAGTATTTGTAATAATATTATATTAGTTAGTCAATACTATTAGATTATTTTTATAATTTTTATTATAATAATTGCTACAAATAGCGTTGTACACTTTGAATAAAACAACTTTGTTATATTAAATCATTGATTTTGTATACACATTTGCTTCCACGTTCATGCAATATAGTAAGCTTTTATCTATGGGAGAATAATTTTTAATTATGACTTTCCAATACCAGCCGTCCATGTTAGGCAGCATAAATGGAGTAAGATTAAAAGTATAGTTATGAGCTTGGTAAACACCCTAAAAAAATAATTTGTTTATTATTCTTATCATTATAACAACTAATTTAATTTCACTTTTTTAATGGGACACTTCAGTTTCGGCTCAAAAGGTATTGCCAAAGGACTTAACTTCGTAAGGATGTTATCTGGATTGATAGATAGGCAATAATCAAGGTTTTCCATTTTATAAAATTCTTCGCACGAATCCAAATTTTCTCTAGATGTACATCTGTTCATGACAACGGTAAGCTGCCACAATAGCAATAAGTAAATTTAAAACTGCAGAAATTATTTTTAAGATCCAACATTATCTTACCTTGATATTTTCCATCAGATCCTTCTTTACGGTCATACTGGTATAAGCTATAAATATTACCTTTAAATCAGATTTAATACCTTGAAACACTGCTTCCGCCGGCACAGTTTTACCGCGACAATGACCATCCATTCTAATAATTTTTACCACTTGCGAATTAAACTAAAACAAATACATTTAAAAAATTTATTTTCTTCAAGAAGGATTTTAAATTTAATTATCAATAATTGGTAATTAATTCAACTGGGGCCTTCCCCAAAACAACACTTTAAAATTTACTTCATTGTGAATTAATGACGCCGAGTAATACTTTCATTTTCGAACAAAAGTGAAAAGCTGCTCACAATTTTTAAATTATTTAAATAAGTACCAATTTATCTTGTACACGCCCAGTATATGCCAAAATTATTATTTGCAAAAGTATTATCCAATACAGTGAATAAACCATTTTAATCTGTGTACCACTGAAACAACTTTGAATTAAAATAATATAGTTTTGATATGTGGTATTCGGTTTTCAATGATTGATTATAAGATAAATGTTTAAATGTACATAAAAACGAGCGATAAAATCTTTCTACATTGTAGTTTAACTTATAATAAGCATAATAATAATAATATTTTAGTTTACAAAATACTCAACAAAATTATTGTTTGATCATAATAATTATCTCGAAAATTTAAATAAAATCTCTGCAATAGTAAAAATATATTTAATAATAGGGTTAAACCTATTATAAGTCTAAAATATTACTACTATAATATTATATTGTTAAAATTGATAAAAAAATAGAAAAGCACATAATTTTTGAACTAATACCACTACTACTTTTTAATTACTGATCGTAAGCCGCATCAGTAACTGCAGTAAAACACTGTAAACGTACTTGTCTCTCTCTCTTACACATCAAAATAATCTTGCATCTCGCTTGCGCTTACCGCCACCTTAATGTTAAGCTTTCGCCAAGTATATTGCTACCTTGTACAATAGTTGAGATATATAAAGTAAATATACAATAGAGTGGGTTGATAAAGAAATTAAAGTAAATAAAACAAATTTCCTTTCCAATCTTTATTTTTGTTAAATTGCAACTTGAATTTATAATATTTTTTGAATTCACCATAATACATAATATAACCATCCATGTCATTTTTATATTATTATTAATAACAATTACGTTATTGTAATACAATAATTAAGTTTCATACATTTTTTTTAAATATTTATACATTTGCTTCAACATAGGTGCATTCCATTAATCTATTGTTTTCGTTAGGAGAAAACACATAAGCTTTAATTTTCCAGTACCAACCGTTATAATTAAAAAATATAAGTGGGGTAAGATTTAAAGTAAAATTATATGCACGATAAATTCCCTAGAACAACAAAATATGATCTTTTTAATAACATGTAAAAATATGAAATTTGCATTTCACCTTTTTGATGGGGCACTTATATTTTGGTTCGTAGGAAATTGCAAGAGGACTTTTGTTTGCTAGTATATTATCTGGATTAATGCACTGACAGTAATCAATATTTTGCATTTTATAGTATTCCTCACAAGAGTCCAAATTTTCTCTAGACTCGCATCTTTCAATCGTAACAGAACCCTACAACCAGAACACAATATTATAATAACTTTATTAATTTAGTAGTTTTAAAATCTTCACCTTTAGATCTTCCCTAAGATCTTCTGCAATAACCAGAGTGGAATTTGATACAAATGCTTTTCTAGTATCACAATTAATACCTTTAACAAAGGCCTGAATTGGAGCATTTAGACCACGGCATTGACCATCGAATCTGGTAATTTGTATTCTTTTTGGATTAAACTAAAATAATCTATAGCAATTTATTGGATTTAATGAAAACTTTCGTATATTAATTAAACAATTTATAATATTCTTGTTTTTTACACAAATCTTCCTATGTAATTACCAAGTTTTGTTGAGCATGTGCAGCAAAGCTAAAAATTAAAGTATTGCAAACAATAATTAAAAACTGTAGACATTTCATGATTGCTGTGTCATGAGTTGAAAATTGTTAGCAATAATATATTTTTCATGTTAATAATTTGGTTTTATATTGTTCAATATCATCTAGCATACAAAAGGAAATTTATTGTTAAAATCTTTCTGCTTCGTAACTACGAATACAATAACATACATTTTCAAAATAACCGATAAGATAATCATTTTTGATAAAAATGTAAAATACAAGTTTTGTTCCATTTGAATTATTCGAATACTATTTTAAATTTTATCATTTTTATTAAATTTTATTTATATTTTAATCATCATTTTTGCAGAACTGTACTGCATTATATATTATATATTATGTACATTTAGGCATGCGATTTGAATACTGTACATGCATCTATATATAGACAACCAACAAGTCTGCGCGGTTTGGCAATAAAAGTTTCCGATTTTATCTTCCAGTACCATCCATCCGGATTAAAAAACAAAAATGGAGTCAAATCAACGGAAAAATTACTTGCCATGTAGTTTCCCTGAAAATAATTTTAAAACGTTACCACAACTTTTAAATTAATAGCAATTGTTACTTTTTTAAAAGGACATTTAAATTTTGGTTGAAATTGAGCTGCAAAGGGGTTTTGACCTATTAGACCGTCGGGATTCATAGCCTTGCAGATATCGAAATTTCCTATTTTATAAAATTCAGCACACGAGTTTAAGTTTTCTTTGGAATGACATCTTGTGATTGTAATAACTGTCTATAAAGAAATCCATAATTACTGCATTGTAGGTACATATTATAATAAACCATTTTGTTCCAAATATCTTCCCATAACAAATTTTTAATATACCCGTTGTGTGAATCACGCAGGATATGTGACGTCATTATACTAAATAATTATAATCTAAAAAGAATTACTCTCAATTTCTCTAGAAGATCTTCTTTTATAGTCACATTAATGGTAGATATAGAAACTGATTTACCATTGCTTTTTATACCTTGATATACAGTTTGAAATGATAGATCTTTACCATTGCATTGTCCATCAAGTCTGTCTATTTTGACTGATTTCACATCAAACTAAAACAAAAATTTTAGCAAAAATTAATTACCGTCAAAAATAATAAATTATAATATCGATCAATTAAAAAATTCATTTAAAGTAATTTTTAACCTTATCTCGTATGTACCCAGCAAATGCAATTGTTGGACTATGAAAAAATATTAAAACAAGTATTAGATTCATAGTACACAATTTTTAAGTTCAAAAGAGTTTCCAATTAGTTAGCATAAGTCTTCAAAAAATTTTCAAATTTATTTTTGTAATATTACTTGGCAACGTATACTTTCACATTAACTACAACTTTAAAATAAAATTCTATACAAAAACGAAATATGTTTTATTTTCAAAAGATATATCGTTGAAATCTTTCTGCTTTGTAGCTACATTGGTGATGTTTTTTATTATATTAGTATAATTTCTCTGTACGAAATTATACGAATAATAAATAATTTAATTTATAAAAACATTAATTCTATCAAATTTGTGAGTATCAACTGTTCCTATGATTACAAAGCTGCTGTTCAACAGCACACCAACGTAGTGTTATGGGTGTTTATACCCCCTATATGCCCATAAATATGTAAGTTTATTTATATGCATGTTTTAAGTTAATAATAAAATTAAATTGTTATTATTAACTGATGATATTAATAATATAACAAATGAATAAATATTTAGCCAGATACATAAATCAATTTACAAAGGGGTTCCGGAAAGAGAATATAGCATGATACATAAATAATTATGTGTCTATATTACAAAAATTGTTTTGCCAATAGTTAGGTAGGTACTTCAAAATAATATTTTGATTTACAAATTAAAATAAAACAATAACAAATAATATTCTTGCAATGTTAATGTTTTTCTAAAACCATCCAGTTTTGGGCACAACCCAATTCTTATTTTAAGGGACTTAAAATTTTAATCCTATAAGTCTGGCTAATGACGCCTTGGATGAATTCATAAATAAAACTTTATTGCACAAAAAATGTTGGTTTCGTTTTCAGTTTACAAAATTTATTGTAACTGGATTTTACCAACTTTTGCTAATTTTAATAAACATGGGAAGCTTCCCCCTCCCCAAAGCGGAGTCGTCCCTGCTTCAATAATATGTTTTCAATGTTTAAATTAAACTAAGTACTACTACTAGTTGAAATGTTTGTAAAATCTAAATTACTCTATAAAAAGCGCTAATCGTTGTCATTCAGAAAGATTTGTTGCTCTGCTAGTTATACTATTTGTATAACAACATTAAAAAGTTATTTTCTGACAATACAACATTAAGTTATATTATTTGAAGTTGATTTGGTTAATTCAGTTGTAACAGAATGCTACTTTTAAAATTTACTTTAATACTTCTGCAATATTTAATTTTTGCACACTCTGGGTTGATGCAAGACAAGGTAGATTATTAAATAATTATTATGTATTCTTTTCTTAATAGAATTTTGTAATTGCAAATTTTATCGAATACCAAATTTTGATATTTGTCAATTAATGAATCCCGATGGTATATTTGGTCAAAATATCCTAGCAGCTCCTTTTACTCCAAAATTCAAGTGCCCATACAAAAAGGTAAGTTTTTATCCCGCGAATACTTTCTCGTTTATTTTTAATGACTCGAAATATTTTAGGGCAGCTATTCCACATACAATTCCAGGCAAATTTAACTCCTTTCCTGTTTTTCAATCCGGAGGGGTGGTATTGGAAAACAAATATTGAACTATTTTCTCCTGAAGATAATAGATTACTTGGTAGAATGTGTATAGAAGGCGGTTGCGTTGCCAAATCAAGCAATTAAAATGTAACCGAAATGAGAAAACTATAATTCAATAAATTTCTTATACGCATCTATAATAATTGTTGTAAAAGATAATTTCTTACCTACATAAATTCGAAAATAAAAACAAAATTTTTCAAAAACTTAAATTAATGGGATATTAATTTTTATTATTGTTTTTTATAAAAATATATTGCCTTGTTTGTACTTTTATTATTTGGTGAGTGATTTCAAAACAACCTTGATTTTAAAAAACTTTTTAAAAATAATTAAAAAAATTTAGCTAGATAAACGGATAAACTAACTTAATCTATTTGAAACGATCGTGAAAATTTAAATCACTATAATAATTATGTAGATTTGATCAAGCAGAAAGATTTGTGACATTGTTATTTACCCAATTACTACTTTTTTGTTGAAAATTATAACAACACATTACTAACAGCAAATTTCATATTTGCATTGTTTAAATTTGTTTTGGTCAACTTGGATGATGTTACTCGTGCAATTTATTTTAATAGCATTTCAGTACATAATTTTTACAAACTTTGCATTTCTACAAGATAAGGTAATAAACTTAAATAATTATTTCATCGAATTTGTTAGATTTTGATTGATTGATTTAATATTATGCAATTTTAGTTGAAAGGAAAAGTAGTGAAAATAGATCGATTTGATGGCCACTGCAACGGTAAAAATTTTCCATTTCAAGGATTTTTTCAAGGTGTTAAAGGCGATACCGATACTAAAATATTATCTATAACTAATATCACAATTGCCGTTAAAGAAGATCTTATGAATAAAATTCGAGTAGGTTTCAGTAATTTTTTTTGATAATCTTAAGCGTGGTTTACAAAATTAGATTTATAGTTAATAGGATTTCTCTAGATTTCCATTGTTTCGTTATTAGGAGTAAAATAAAATTATGTTTCTAATATTATCTATTTTGCATTCTACAGGGAATCGTCACAATAACAAGATGTCAGTTTAAAGAAAATTTAGATTCGTGTGAAGACTTTTCTCGAATACCAAATTTTGATATTTGCCAAATAATGAATCCAGATGGTTTACTTGGTCAAAATATTCTAGCAGCTTCTTTTACTCCAAAATTTAAATGCCCATACAAAAAGGTAAGTTTATGGATGGATACTATACTTTCTAATTTGGTCATACAAAAAATTTTTAGGGCATCTATTCTGCATACAATTACACTGCAAATTTATCTCCTATTATGTTTTACAATCCGGATGGGTGGTATTGGAAAGCAAAGATTGAACTTTTTTCTCCAAGAGATAATATATTACTTGGTAGAATGTGCATTGAAGGCTGTATAGTTCCCAAATCACACAATTAAAATGTAATTTAAATAGTTTTGAGTTTGGGCAATCGAGGAATTTGTAAAAATATTATTTCTATTATGCACCTGAAATAAATTTATAAACGCAAGTTTTGTAATGAACACAAATTAAACATGGTTTTAAAATAATAAGAACTGTTGATTTTATTGAAGATAAATTAATATTGAGCAACCCTGAGAGAGAGAGAAGAAAATAAAACTAATTAAGTAATTCAATAAAACAAACAGGCAAACTATTTCGTTTGGAAATTAATTACTCTTTGATAACTAATAATTAGTTTACTTACCTAGTCACACTTTATTTAATAGATAATAATTATACACATTAACAGCATTATTGGATGTAGTACCCCAATAAAGAATAATATCCATTACAATACCAATTAACTTTCAGTGTATTTTATTTGTGAAAACTTAAAAACATTTTAGTTCCAAATGTGCGTGCATTTCATGAGTTTCCTACAATATTGATATGATTAAAATCGAGTTTCAGTACAACATATAAATATATTTTTCAATGCTTTCGTGACTGAAGCTAAATCGCCAAAAAGTTTAAAGCTTATAAAACTTAGTTTAGGTGCTGAATATAAGATTTGCTTAAATGTATTTCATTAAAACCATACAGGGTCCATACCATTGGTCAAAACCATACAATTAGAACTATATTATTAGATTATGAGATAGAGTGTCCGTTATACTTGTGCCTTAATGATTTTAAAATCGAAACACATTCTACCTAGTAATCTATCCGTTGCCGGAGAAAACAGTTCAATTGTTGTTTTCCAGTACCATCCATCCGGATTAAAAAACAAGAACGGTTTTAAATTTATAGCAACATTGTAGGCGTAATACTTGCCCTAAAAATATTGTAATGTTTTAACTACCAGATAATTTTTTAATTTATTGTTATCGTACCTTTTTGTAAGGACATTTAAATTTCGGTGTAAAAGGAGTTGATAAAATATTTTGACCAAGTATAGCATCGGGATTCATTGCTTGACAAATATTAAATTTCGGAATTTTAGAAAATTCTTCACACGAATTTAAATTTTCTTTAGAATGGCATCTGGTAATGGTGATGACACCCTGTAAGTAAAATCGTATAATTTATACAATACGGATTTCCAATATAATAAATTTTGGATCTTACTTTAATTTTATCCATCAGATCTTCTTTTATAACCATTGTAATATTAGTTACAGAAATTGTTAAATCCTCACTTTTGAAGCCTTGCAAAAGACCTTGAAACGGAAAATTTTTACCATTGCAGTGACCATCAAGTCGATCTACTTTTAGTAGTTTTGCCCTCATCTGAAATAGAAAATGTTTTTAATTCGAATAGTTCAGTTTTTCTAATACTCAAAAAAACCGGGCGAAGCCGAGTATTTTCACTCATGGAAAAATAATAACTAATTTTTATGCACTTCGTCATTAAATACCTACCTTATCTTGTAATAATCCAAGATGCACAAATGTTATGCATTGTGAAAATATTAGCAAAAATTTGATAAATAGCATTTTAAAACCCAATATATTCTAAGCAGCTTCACAGAAAACAATTAAATGGTAATGTCGTTTGAGAATTGATATTAGTCTATTACAATATAATGTAATGATGATTGTAGTGAGCTCAGTTAATTTTTTCTACAAAATAATCGAAGTTATGTGAATAGCTTCATTGTATTTCCTTTTGCTTTATGGTAAACATAATATTGAGTTTTCTTTTTTTAGTAGGTATGTTTTTTTCTATTTTTATTTGTTCCTCACAGATAACTAGTATAGATAGCCTTTTAACAAAATTATATGCACTGCAGTAAGGCTACTGTAAACGAAATCGACGGGATAAAAACCATATTAGATTATTAGATATAATTATGAACCTACGCTTTCAATAGTTCTTTAGTTTCGTTATCAGGGGCCTTTTTAGATAAGCAATCGGTATTCTTTTTTTATGTAATTTCAGATAAATCTTTGTTTTGAGCCCAGAATTCAACTGGGGACCCTTTATACCCTTCAGTTGATTAATATTTCCAAAATAAAGGAAGGGAAAAGTTTCCAGCCTTGAAAGGTTGGCTTTTTTATCATCAAAATAGAATTTGCCAAAAAGTTACAGAAGATTTTGTTGATTAAAGAACGGTATAAGCTTCTATTTTGATACAAAATAGCAATCTATTATCATTTAGAGTAATGACATCAATTCGGGTTCTTTCTTTCTATTTTAATTGGACATATACGTTTGAGTTGGAAAAGAACTGCAAGAGGAATTTTGCCCAACTATAGCATTCGGATTTCGCATTTCATGATAATCTTCAGACGAATCTAAATTTTCTCTCGATTGCTTTAAAGTGTTACCTTAGGGTTACTCACAATCCCTTCAACAAGTTAAAATTTTATTATAAGAAATTTCAAAAGGTGAAATTTAATCTGGTTGCAATAGTTAATACCATGATTAAATTGTTTAAAACAGCAAGAAAGCAATTAATCATTTGTAAATTGTAATTTAAACTTTATTAATATTATAATATTTATATAAAATTTAAACAAGACTGGAAAATGGAATCTTTAAATTGATAACTTTATGCTTTAGACTTGGGAATCGCGTAAGCTTCAATACATATGGAAGACATTAATCTCTTATCCTTCGGAGAAAAAAGTTCCAGTTTAACCTTCCAATACCATTCTTCCAGATTGAAGACAATAAATGGAGTCATATTTACTGTAAAATTGTATGCGTGGTAGGAGCCCTGCAAGTAATTGGCTACTATTCTTCCTCTTTTTTTTAAATAATATGATAGTAAAAATTTATTACCTTCTTGATGGGACATTTAAATTTAGGTTGGAATGGTGCTGCAAGAGGATTTTGACCAAATAAACCATCAGGATTAATCGAACTACAAAAATCCACATTTTGAATTTTATTTACTTCTTCGCAAGAGTCTAAATTTTCTTTCGAGTGACATTTTCTGATCGTGAAAGTAATCTGCAGACAAAAACCGAATAATACATAAAATTACAAAATAATTTTAAATTCATACCTTTGGCTTATCATTGATATCTTCCTTTACCAGCACCGTGTTATTTGCTATAAAAATTACGTTGGCCTCACTTTTAAAGCCTCTATACATAAGTTGTACTGCCAAATTTTTACCATTACACCGGCCATCAATTCTATCAATTTTTATAATTTTTGTATCCAACTTGAAAAATAAAATTATCATTTAATCTCTTGAATTTTTATTGTTAAATCAAAATTTTAAAAATACCAGTTGAGCAATAAAATTTAAAAAGTTATTTTCAAAATTTTGGTTTAATTTTTATTTCGTGCGTTAATAATTTTTAGAAAACCCACGATTTTACAATTAAAAAATTACCAGTCTGTCCGGTAAAATTCCAGTATGCACAAAAATTATATAAGGCAAACTTATCATAAAGAAAAATTTTAGAGCAAACATTTTGCCAGGACGTGTTTTTTATAACTGCTACCTATTTTGAATTGCGTTCGTTTGGAAACATGTGGGAAAAAAAGTTAACAATAATCTGAAAAGGATATCATTTAAAAATTGTATTTTCTTTTATAGTTAAATATAGTTTTGGTGATGTTAATCGAGATATATTTCAGGGATTGCATGATTATACAAAAGGCTATTTAGATTAACTTTAAAGTAATTTGTTATCGTTAAATTTTTGTATTTGTATGAGTGATATTTTTTTTACCAGGTATAAATAAAATTTTCAAGGCAAGCCTTTATAGAAGCGAAATGACTCGTTACCTGTACATTGTACAAGCTATGATCTAAGAATTTTTTTATAATAGTCCGGATAGTATGATTGCAATAATTTCATGTCTTTTTGACCCATGCTGAAAATTTCTTCTTTCGCAATAATATATTTTTGATCAATTTATTGTAAACCCACATTAATTTGTTTGCAAATTCACTGCAAGTGCCTGAAGACGATATGCAAATTATTTAATAGATCAGCATTTAATGCTTTAATATAGCAATTATAAATAATTTTCACCTTGAAACTGATAATACCAGAAAATTAATTTGTTATTGTTGTACAATATAGATCAAAATTAATCAAAAATTTTATTTATAATTCTAAACTTGTAATACATAGATATCTATGTACATGTTAATTTATATTATATATTTTATTTTTTTTCGTACAGGTACCACTTAAAGTGATTTTCATTTTGTGGTATTAAGTTCCTGATTTGGAAATTGACGTATGCATTTCCGCGTATGTGCAACTCACTAATCTGTTGTTTTCCTTAGGCGAAAAAACTTCATTCTTTAATTTCCAATACCAACTATCTAGGCTGAAAAACAAAATTCGATCGATATCGATAGTAAAGTTGTAAGCGTGGTATGTACCCTAAACATAAAGTAAATTCAGTTTGGCTAAAACAATACATCCACAATCCTAGTAAATTCTCAAAAAAATTTGTTGTTTGTCTAATAAATAAATTTTTAATATTACTTTTTTTATGGGACACTTTAGTTTTGGTATAAAAGGAACTGCAAGAAAGTTTTTCTGTCCCAGTATAGACACATCCGGATTAATGGACTGGCAGAAATCGAGGTTTCGCAATTTTTTAAATTCTTCACAGGAATCTAAATTTTCCTTCGAGTGACATCTTGTAAACGTGTACGTATTCTGCAATAATTTGGAAACTTGTAATAATTATTAAAATTTGCAATAATTATTTTACTTTAAGTTTATCCATAAGATCCTCCTTAACAATTATTGTGTTATTAGTAATGAAAATTGATTTTGTATCGCATTTACCAATTTGAAAAAACACTTGATGTGGAAGGTTCGTACCATGACATGGACCGACGCTATTAAATTTTATCTAAAAAGTTTGATTATAATTTTCACTTTTATCTTTATTTGTTTATTTATTTCTTCACGTATAGTACAAAAAATTTAAACATGAAACTTACCAATTTATTTTGTAAATATCCAGTATGCACAAGAACTATTAATGGAGAGAAAATTAGGAAAAATTTGAATGGTCCCATGTTACAGTCGCTATGGGGAATGCAAATTTTCAATTTGATAATATCATTTAAATACCGGAGGTAGTAATGGATTTTTAATGTATCATTTAAAAAAAAGTCAATTAGAATAGCTATCTTAAAAATCTTTCTGCTTTATGATTAAGCATAAGCACCTATCTCACAGGAACATTTGTTGTTAATCATACTAATATTTAAAATCATTGAGTTTATTAGATTTTGCATTTTATTATTATTTTTTTTTTGAATCATGAATCGTTTCTCCGTGAAAATCGTTGAAAATGTTTTTTGATTTTATTAGTGTGTTTAAAACTAGTAAAGCATTTTTTCCACAACATAAACAATTATTTGGATCTATCACGGAATATGAATGAATTTTCAAATTTGATTGTGTTATTTAATAAAAATCACAATATTTTTTAATATAATTACATTGAGTAAAATATAATTAAGTGTTGAACTTGCGCTCTATATATCCTTCGCCATAAAAGCAAAAGATTAAACTATTACTATTAGGAGGATGAATTTCAGCATAAACTTTCCAATACCAGTCGCCCACATCGAATAATAAAAATGGTGTAATATTGTAAGTTAAATTAAATGCTTTGTAGGTATTCTAAACAATAAATTTATGTGTAAAATTCTTGACTGTAAATCCAAAATCCAAAAAAAGACTTACCTTTTTCACAGGGCATTTAAATTTTGGTTCGACAGGAATTACAATTGGATTTGGTATAATTGAATCCGGATTAATAGATTGACAGTAATCAATATTTTGTTGTTTGAAAAATTCTTCGCACGAATCCAGATTTTCTCTCGAAAGACATCGACGAAATGTAATGCTAAGCTAGAAAATAAAGTAACTAATACTTATTCTTAAAACTGGGAAAAACTCTCAATTATACAAATTTATTATTACTTGATAACATTTTAATTATACTTGCCATAAGTTTATCAGGAAGATCTTCCTTTACATGTATAGTGTAATTACCCATGAAAACTTGCCTAGTAGTACTTTGAACACCTCGCACAAAAACTTGCACTGGAACTTTCTTTCCTGGACATGTACCATCAATTCTAACCAAATGTATTGGTCTCACATTTAGCTAAAATATTCAAAAGTTAAGGTTTTTTATTTTTTAAAATAAAAATTCAAATATTTATTTATCTAGATAATATATTTTTTGTAGGTCTTGATACAAAATTACTTACCATTTTATCTTGTATCTTTCCAGCGTTTAAAGAAATAATTACATTTTGAAAATATATTAACACTACAATAATTTGTATGCAGTATTCTTCAGCCTTCATGCTTTGAACTACTTAATAGAAATAAGGCTTAATGATGAACTGATGATCATTTAATAGTTTCATTTGAACATGAAAAAACAATTTAATAAATAGTTAGGTACATACAAATTTTCTATTGTATTAATTTAATAAAAAGATAACCTAATTACATCAGCGGAATTGGCCAGCACCCAGTTGGTATAACTATATAATTTTATTGTCCTATGCTGATTTTTGATAGCAGACTCATTAATTGTAATTTTAAGTAAAAGGTAAAAATAAAATTAAAATTAACTAGTTTATTATTTGTAAAACTTTTGAAATATAAGTGGAGATGAAATGACAAGAAATTGTCAATCTTTCTGGCTTCCGGGCAATTCAATTCATGCTTGTCCAGAAAAATAAACATGGAAAGCTAAGCCAGCATCTTCTAACAAAAAACTGAAAAAATTAGCTTTGTATAATTTTACTCCTAGTTTGGGGGGAAGATACATAGAGCCCCGAAATACCAATTCAAGTATGGAAGAGTTTGGAGAGTTTTCTCAAAACTTCATTGCTGATCAAGATAACTTAAAATTTTCAGAACCTTTTCAATTAATAGTCAAAGAAAGATGTGATACGCTGTTATTATATTTTGCAGTTGATACATACTCGTACATGCGTTGTAATATTAATATAGTCAACTAATTAAAAATAATAATGGTTTTATTAATTTTACACTTTGGACTTGGTTACCAAGAACCCTTCCACATAAGAACAACTCACTAAAGTGTTACTTTTACGAAGAAACATTTCACCAGTAGTTTTCCAATACCAATCATCTATATCAAAAAATATTAATGGGGTCATGTCGACTGTAACATTCAATGCCTGGTAAACCCCCTGAAACAATAAATTTATAATAGAATAATATTATTTATCTTATATTTTACCTTTTTGACTGGACATTTAAATTTTGGTTTAAAAGGAAGGACGAAAGGGTTTGCCTTACTAATTATTACATTGTCTGGATTAATAGCTCGACATATGTCCATGTTATGCAATTTATAATATACTTCACAAGAATCTAAATTTTCTCTGGAACGGCATCTGATTATCGTAACTACGAACTACAAACAAAACGATCTAAATTGTAATCACGTTTAATTACAATAATGATAATTTACTCGAATTTCTTCTGTAAGATTTTCCTTTGCCAGCACTGTTATATTTGGTAGGTAAGCTATCGTTGGACTTATTTTAGCATCTCGAAAATGAAGCTGAAATGGAAGATTTGTTCCAGGACATGGACCAATTCCCATAACTTTCCAAACTTTCTCGTTCGACTAAACAATTAAATATAGCTATTAATATCATACTGTAGAAATAAAATGAAATTTTCCTACCAATACAGGTTGAATAGAACTTAGAAGTTCCACGTAAATTAGTAATACTATTATTTTGTACATGTTACCACCGCACTGCTGTGATCTAAATTATTTTAAATGTAACCTTTATAATATTTTATTATTTTAAAAATTAGGAAACTAGAAAAACTCAAGGGCGTCATTAATATTTTTTGTTATACATCAAATTTCCAAATCGTTTAACAAACAAACACTACTAGAAAAAATTACCAGCGAGAAATTACTCTATATCACTACTAATTAGTAGTTATAAGAGTATTAATTAATAATAAGGAACTAAGAGCCATAAATTACTATTTGTCCTTCCAATAAATAGATCTGCTACCCAATCACGAACGGTAATGCAATAATCACAAATATTGTGAGTGGTGGTAATATAATTATATATAATATATAATAATAATAACAAAATTATTAATTAACGAATAAAATAATAACGATACAAAACACTTATCTTGTGAGATGCTTTCGATGGTTCTCTGGCAGATGGTGAATTATTGTTTTAACCACAAAATACGAAACCAAAGATTGTAGCCGGACTAAAGTCCCCAAAAACGAAATCAATAAAAAAAACCTTCCAATCAAATGGTGGACAACGTAATAATAAAACTTCGATTCCAATATGAGAAAATAAAGGAAAAATTACAAACATAGTTTGTATTATCAAATCCCAAATTGGTAGTTAGGCTTAACCTAACCTAGGCTGAACCTAACCTAGGCTTAACCTAACTTAGGCTACACCTAACCTAGGCCGAACCTAACCTAGGCCGAACCTAACCTAGGCCGAACCTAACCTAGGCCGAATCTAACCTAGGCCGAACCTAACCTAGGCCGAACCTAACCTAGGCTTAACCTAACCTAGGCCGAACTTAACCTAGGCTGCACCTAACCTAAGCTGAACCTAACCTAGGCTGAACCTAACCTAGGCTTAACCTAACTTAGGCTGCACCTAACCTATGCTGAACCTAACCTAGGCTGAACCTAACCTAGGCTTAACCTAACCTAGGCTGAACCTAACCTAGGCTGCACCTAACCTAAGCTGAACCTAACCTAGGCTGAACCTAACCTGAACCTAAAGAGTCGATGTCTCTCGAAAGAAAATTTAGATTCTTGTGAAGAATTTACAAACAAGCAAATATTGATTGCTGTTAATCCTCAATCCTCTTCATGTTCCTTTAAAACCGAAATATAAATGCCCAATGAAACAGGTAACTTCAAAACCTTAAGATATAATTTACATTATATAAAACCTGAGCAAATCAATGGTTCGAAAAATATTATTTTGAAACCTCGAATTGTATTTTGAATAATAATCTAAAAGTTATCTAACCTTTCGGCATTGTAAGCTTGTACCATGAAAAATTTGATATCAAAGATAGAATTGCCACAGGAAACTAATTAATGATTTTTATTTTTTATAACATTATACCAACACATTAAAAAACAATTATAATAACACATATGTGCAAAACAATTATGCATAATCATCAGTGATAATTTCTAACTTACGATTAACGTGTTCTGTAAGCTAAAAAATGGTGAATCCAAAATTTCTTCTGATATTTTCGCAATTGATAATTTTTGTACACAGTGGATTTGTGCAAGATAAGCTGGTAATTTTGAATTTTTAGAAGCTTTAAATTTTTAACCTTTTGGAATTTCAGTTAGATTCTAGAGTGTTAAAGATTACTAGAATCGATGGTATTTGTCATGGTAAAAATGTACCAATGCAAATTTTTTCACAAGGTGTTACAGCTGATGGAAAATCAGTTTCTATGGCCAATTATACTGTGGTAGCAAAGGAAGATATTCCGGAGAAGCTTAGGGTAAAAACGTCTATGTTCGCCAAAAAAAATTTTAAAAACTACATCGACAGAATTTCTTTGCAGTTTGCTGTTCTAATTAATAGATGCCGTTCGAGGGAAAATTTGGACTCCTGCGAAGAATATTATAAAATGAATAATCTTGACTATTGCCAGGCGATTAATCCAGACGGTGTAATGGGTAAAAATGTTTTAAATATTCCATTTCAACCGAAATATAAATGTCCCATCAAAAAAGTAAGACTTGAAAATAATATATAATTTCGTAAACATAATATAATTTCTTAGGGAACATACAGCGCATATAATTTTACCATCAGCATTGGTCCGTTTTTAATTTTCAATATAGACGGTTGGTATTGGAGAGTCAAAGGAGAACTATTTCCTCACAGAGGAGAAAAATTAATTGCATGCATGTATTTTGAAGGATATACTGTACCTAAGTCACAAAATTAAACAGCGTATTTTCAAATTACTTACATACATTTTTGTAATGAAAAAGTAGTGTTAAAGTAAGAACTATTGGAAGCGATTGGAAGTTTTCAATATTTTGTGCAATTGTCCTTCGGTGTAGTCCAAACTATATAATTTTTATTTTTGTAAACGTAATAAACCCTCAAACTAATAGAATTATCCTTAAAATCCCCATCCTGAATTATTAAAAATAATAAATTTGTAAAAGAAAATAATATAATGTAATAAATTCAAATAGGTTTTTTTATTAAATAATTAGAAAAAGTTATGAGCATAATATTAATAAAAATAAAGTTGAATGTTGTTTCCGAAAACATTTGTTATATAATAATTTTCGTCTTATAAAATTGAATTGGGAGTTTACCACTAGACGAATAATAGAGATGGTCATAAAATTTCAAACATAATTTGGATGTTTTTTATTTATTATTTTCTTCGAATTTTAGACATAGTATATAATTATATTATTGTATATTTAAATAGTTGAAAAAATGCGATGAATCATGCTGCGGTATAAGGAGTACCTGTGTCCACTTGAAATAAATTTCGGATGGTTGTAATTTCCAGCACAAACTAAAAAAAGTAAATGCATTTTTGTCTCTTAATGAACAAACGTCAATGACAAATGATTAGTAATATTAATAATTATTATTATGGTAGGATGTAGTACGTAGCTCTTGGCGAAGCAATGAACTCTTAAGTACATTTCATTAAAAATAAATTATATCTAATTGTTTTAATTTTGCCAAATACACTTTTCGACATTTATTTTAATCTTAATATAAAATTGAATAATAATTATACAAAATCTTTATGTGCGGGTTTTCCACGATACTCATCATTTTTACGAACATAAATGCCCAAAGCATCATATAAAAAGAGATATACTGCACATGCCCCCCCATCTTACATAATTAGAACATTTTCATAAGTAAAATATTTTTTCGAGATCCCGTTTTTCTTTCGAAATCGATAATATTTGGGCTAACTGGAAAAACGGCCTTGGCAGTACCTTTCGGTATCATCACAGCTTACCGCTAGTGAATGCAGATATGCATAACTAAATAGAAAAAAAAATTATATCCTCGATATGAATGTAAATTTAGATGAACGGGGGTATTTGATGGATTAGTAATTAATGAGGTAATCCATACTGATGATGAGGGTATTATGGAATAAAATATCTAATTTTCAATAAACGCTGTATATTTCTATTATTAAATTTTTTTCTTCTATATGTACCTGCGATTATAGGCAACGGCAAACGATTAAGGGTAACAGAATGTTATCTCTCATCTTTCAATACGGGCAAGGGTGTACCAATTTGAGGGCTCCAAAATTCTATTTCTTGTCTAGGACAGGTTACATTAAAAAACTGTTCTATTGTTTTGGACCCCAAATCACTCACATTGAAAAAATTCAAAGGAAATCTGTCAAGTTTTAAGTTTACATATATATATTTCAAGTTTTGCTTCAGCCCTAATTATGAATACAACAGGCTACTCAACTTGTTTGGCCTTTCTCGATGGGATAAAATCAAAAAGTTCGCGGTCTGTGTTTTCTCCATTCAAACTTTGAATTACCTGATTGACTATACATCACCCCTGCAGAAAGTCAATTTTTGGGTGCACCCTATCTGTGCTCATAAACCACACCTGTACCCACCATCATTGACAAGACTATCAAATCTTGCTAATTCTAACAGCAATCCAGATTTTGTTAATGGCTACTCGTTAGGAATTTCAAAGCATGGATTCATTGCAGCCTGCTTATTTAAATATGGGGTTCGATTACATTATTTTGTTTTCTTTTAATTTTTAATTTTTACTTTATACCTAATATATTGTTTAGGTATATTTTAAAATATTTAAAAAGGTTCTAGTGATTACCTAATATGTTAATAGCATTGATTGAAAGAAATTTGTATTTTTGTAATTATTGTAATAACGAAGTTCCATAATAACAATAACAATCAATTAATAAACCTGTACCAACAGACACTGGAAAAGCCAGAATTCTGTCTATTGTCTATTGCAGTGATGCATTCCGAAATTATGCACTAACTTTAGATCATTTAAACCGCAATCTTGTTGTATTCTTGATGTGAAACAATATGTTCAGTTTATCCAGACGAAAATTAAATCAAAAGTAAAAAAAAAGAAATTAAACAGTCAAGTTCTCTAACAAATCATCAAAATTTAATCCCTCTTTTTTCTCCAATAAGCTTCAATCTCAAAAATATTTCCTTAAAAACATTCCACAAATGATGCTACTATTTTTAATTGTTATTATTAATTTGTGTTTATATTTAAAAAAATACTAATTTGCACAACCTATACCAGGAATAAAAGTGATCAAAATTGCAACCTCTGTGATGTGTAAAGTACTGTTTCAAATTATGTTTAGCTATTACTATTAAAATTAATAATAACATAGATTTTGTCAATAAATTAATTAAATTTTGAAATTTAAAAAAAAGAAATTTAATTAATTTTGCCCTTTCGAATTTATAACTGTGTATAGCTCGAGATAAATACAACCCAACAGTCGACTCTCTCGAGGCGGAAATATTTCGGTTTTCAATTTCCAGTACCAACTGTCCAAATTAAAGAGTACAATTGGAGTCAGATTTATTGTAACATTGTGAGCAATATAGACACCCTAAAAATAAAATATTTAAAATATTTAATCAATAAGCTAAGTTCTACATTACTTTTTTAATAGGACATTTTAATGGGGGCTTGTAAGGAATTGCAAACGGGCTTCTAGCCAAAACTAAGTTATCTGGATTGATAAACTGGCAGTAATCACTATTTTCACGTTTAAAAAATTCTTCACAGGTATCCAAATTTTCTCTAGAACGACATCTAGTAACAGTAACAGTAAACTAAAGGAAATTTTAATTTAATATCTTATTTTATAGTATTCATTATTTATCTTACCTTAAGTTTATTCATAAGATTTTCCTTTATAATCACCGTCTTATTGCCTATAAAAAGTGTTCTGGTGTCGGATTTCATATCCTGAATAAAAATTTGCATTGGAACATTTTTGCCAAGGCAGCGCCCATCAATCCGCGTAAATTGCATAGATTTTCCATCACACTAAATTGTTAATATTTTATTATTGTTTATTGTAGTATTGTGGTCTTTGAAACATTTTTTATGTAGGTAGGTGAGCATTGGCGTAAACCCCCTAACAGAATCTTTAAAAAACCTGTACTACAATAAATTAAACAAATTCAAAATAAAAAAAAATGTAGTAAAAGATTTATTTTGTGATTATCTACATTCTGTTTATATATAAATCAAAAAAATATTTGTATAATAATTACCAATTTATTATGCAGGTATTCAACCAGGATGAATATTAAGAATTGGGAAAAAATCTTAAATATTATATTTGGTAACATTTTCCAGCCTTCAAACTTCCAACAACTATGAACGAAATATATTATGTTCGGAAATACTTCCCACTCCACATGTTCTAAAGTTGAAAAAGCAAAGGAAATAGTGACATTTGGATTCAAAAACTTAAAATGCTAGCAGTTTTCCAAAATAAAATGCACTAAAATATAATTTTCAGATGAAACCTGAAGTTTTTATAATAGCGGCAATAGCTACAAATTTTCTCATGGTAAATTTATTAGACAACCTTTTCTAAAATCCTACAAATATTATTATATAATAATAGGTATAATATTTATATTCTGATAATCTCTTTTTGAATTATCAGCAAAAACAAAGATAAATATCAGTAATTATGTACTCTAATCGTCAAAATCTTTCTGGTTTGTAATTTCCTGATTGCTCTATAAAGTTTGATTTTTAAATTAAAATTTTCTGCAGTTGTGCATTTTACAAGCATATATTATGTCCTTCATTGCAAGCACAAATTTTATTATTTTTATGTTTAATTAGCTTTTAGGTGAATTTATGCTGCATCTTCCATATTGTACTGGTCTTACGGCCTGGTTTTTGCCTTTGGTTTTGGGATATTAAGGTATCAAAAAATTACTAAAAAGAAGACAGAAGAGGAAGAAATAAAGATAAGTATTAGCAAGAGAGGGTCGCAAGATCAATTCATCAATACAGCGAGATCACAGATTGAAAAATTAATTTTTCTCTTTTCTTATGAGGTGCCAGAACCATAATATAGTATAAGAGAGACTTTTCCTACAATTCTTATGTTTCAAGCACTGCAAAAATTTAAACTGGAACCTATCATAAAAAACAAGTTTTATGGCTTTTTCTTTCTTTAGCAACGGTTTGGTAGGTATAAATAAATAATTAAGAGTTGAATTATTTAGCATTGTTTATATTAAATACAAATTTTAAGTCCAAGTAATTATGCGATTATTCCACAGACCACTCAACAAAAATTTTCCTATTGGTGTATTTTTCTTTTTGTAACTACCTGCCCTTCAACTTCTGTACATTGAAGTATCCTATTTTCGTCTGTCGGAAGAACAGTACCTGATATTCTCCAGTACCAGTGACCAGAAGTCATAAATCTAAAGGGAACGAGACTCATAGAAACATTATGTGCTACATAGGTCCCCTAAAATGCATAACATTAAATTAGCTAATAATCTAAAATGTTTTTCAGAACGGCAGTAGACAAAGATGAAGGTGTGGAAGCTAGAGCCATTTGTACCTTTTTAAGTGGACATTTAAATTTTGGATGATAATCTGCAGCGAACGGACTCTGAGATAATAAGAAGCTGTCTGGATTTATTGATAAGCAAAAATTAAGATTATCATAACTTTGCAATTTTTCACATGTGTCTAAATTTTCTCTTGAGAGACATCTGTATATCATAATACTTAACTAGAAACATAAAATTATTTTTGGATAATTAAAAAAAGTAAAAACTCACCCTAAGTTTTTCCGGTAAATCTTCTTTTAATACGTGGGTGATATTGGTAAAATAAATACGCCAATTGTCAATCCTACCTCCATTGTAATAAGATTGGAGCGGTACCTCTTTACCACGACAAATACCCTTAAACTTAGTTACTTCGATTATTTTGGAATTTTCCTGAAAAACTTACACTGAAAACGTTTTCTAAAAATTCATTACGCCTATAAGAAAGCTGTATATAAAAATATATTTACGAATTTTTCCTGAATGTGTTCAGCATAAATTATAATTATAAACTGCACTAACAGCAAGATTAATTTAATGTGGAACATAATTCGCGTCATTTACAATCGAATAATTTATGAACAACGATCAAAATTTGCATAATATATAAAATACTGGAGGACAAATTCTGCTAATGTAGATTTTCATACGTGATTGCTATCAATATTGTATTTTAAGGACAAATATTATTTTAAAGCACAGAACTTTTTTTTAAATTATAAATAATACTCCTACTATTTTTTAGGCAGATATATTATTGATTAATTTATATTGTGTAATTCATAACTTAGGTGTTTTCAAATTTTGGAAAAATTTTCAACCCAAAATTGGTTTTAAAAAATGGAAAAATGGTAGGAAGCATAAAGATGTCCTTAAAATTGTGTTGTGAAAAAATAATGATTTATTTCAGAATTAGTAAAACATTTTTAAATTAAATACAAAATATATTATAAATTTTCTTCTTCCGAGAATACCTCGAAACTCCTATGTTTATAATATGTTAGATGTTAATAGACTTAACTAAATTGTAAGCCATCAATTGGGAAATTTCCACTAGTAACAAATAAGAAGAAAAAGTCACGACCTCTTATAGTGTAAAACTATAAACGGAAACCAAAGCCAAAAATATTAGTTACGTTATAATAATTCATACCTCGATAACTGGCAAATTTAATTTGAACCTGCGGTTACAGAATTATATCATAACTGAGCAATCAGGATAAAAAGACTCTAGTTTTGCGTCAAATATATACAAATTTATCAAATGCGTTTTACATGTGGTAGAATAACACGATAATAAAAAATGCCCAAACACTTTTTGATGAATCACGTACAAAATTAAGAACCCACAATTCCCTTTATCAAAATTTCAATATCAAATTTTGATAAGATAAAAATCTTTATTGTTTTTCAGTGAAATAAGAAAATCTTTTCATGTAAATTTTTGAATAATTGGCTTGTTCATCAACAAGCTGGATAAATATTTTATTAGAAAAAATGTTTTATTGTTGATTTATAGTATTAATCCACAGTAACTGATAGTTTTTAAAATTTATGTTGTCATAAACCACTTATTTTTATTAGTTTGTGTATTCTAAGAGGAAATTCCTCTTCGGTGCTAGGGTCGATGCTCACGGAGCGGAGGCGACTATCGGCGAATTTTTCCATCTATTGCCTATTTACTAGTTTTGTTATAATTTATTATTTGTGTTACTGTTATTAATGTTGTTATGTTAATAAATTTTATTTTATTTTTTGTAAAAAACCAACTGATTTTTAATTATTTTCTGATTAATCTTGTTAATTTTTGTTTATCGTTGTTAATCGTATTATTGTAAATTTAAAATTAAAAAATAAGTTTTAAGAAATAAGTAAGAAAGAAATAATTTCTTTCGTTCGTTTCAAAACAAAAACATAATAATATCCATTTTGTATCAATGGAAAATTTTTGGGAGTGTAATTAAACGAAAAATGTAAGTTATTAAAAAACCCATCCATTTGAATGGATTTACCTGCAGGCTTTTATAATGAATTTCTATGATCCGAAATGAAAAAGTTACCCACTTTTTTGGTTCCTAATTATTTGTTTCTCTTTAAACTAAAACAGAATGAAAAATTACTCATTGAAAATTATTTTAAAAATGTAGTAACTAGAAAAGTTGATTGAATTTTGTGCTAAGAATAACTTTTTGTTTTAAAGGTCAATGATTACGAACCCGAAGTTATAAAAATAAAAACTTTATACTACGATATTTCTTTAGAAACTTGAAAAAAGTTGGAAAGCATTGCTTTAAATCAAAAAGCGTTTATGAAATATTAAACAGGTGTAGTTTCGTTCAGAAACATTGTGTGTACCCAAGGGATAAGCCAACCTTAAAGAAATTTTGGCAGCTTTAAAAATATTTAATTATTTTTTATAAAATCCGGAACTGAAAATTTTTTTAATTTTTGAAAAAAAATAATTTTCAAATATTTCAAAAACTATTTAAAACTGTTTTATCAGGATTTTTAACATAGTTTACTCATTCAAATAAATAAATAGATTTCCGGTAGGTTATAAATTATTTTTAACATAAAAAAGAATACACCACTACATTTATCTTGTCTACAAAAATTGATTAATGAAATTGAGTGTCAGATGCAATTTAAATAAATAAATTAACAATTTCGCCGTAACAATGGGGTACTGCCACAAGAAAAATGCGAAATTACGATCCATCTGCTCATTTGCGACAAGCAAAAAGGACAATACGACCGAGGTAGTAAATACTTTGAAAAATCGCAGAAAAATTTGCAATATCCACGCACTTCAAAGGGAACTATTTACTATCACCCATAAAGAAGAGCTCTGGTTAAATAACTTTAAATAATGTACAAATTATTGCAATAATTTATAATAACATATGGCAGTTACTTACTCAAATAATACTCTGCATAATATTATTATTGTGTCAAAAAACTTATTATCTTTGTAATCAACGTAATCTTAAAGCAATGCCGCTATAGATATTTTTTATATTATTATTTTGATACAAAAAACACCGCACGATGTGAGGCGGTCATTGACCTAATAGTTCAAGCAATCGTGCTAAGGTACCCGTTTCGAACCCGGAAAGAGGAATAATTTTCGTGGTTGGTAAGCATTGAGTTTTAGCCGAAATATTTCTGAAACAAAACAAAAAAATAATTCACGCAGTCGTTTAGAATTTGCACTCGTTCAGTAATCGGACTTTTTGCAAACTCGCGGTGTAAAATACCATTATCACGACAAAACACTTGCATTGTTCTTAAGTTTATTGCTACTAAATTAGACATTGTAAAAATATCTTTACAGCAAACAATGTTAAGCTTGGCCTAACCTATATTATTTAATTTCAAAATAACCTTTCACGCTTAATGCTTTTATAACTTAAATCCAAAAAAAATATTTGTTTATTAATAACAATCAACTGCGTTAATATGCGTTTGTTCCTTGCTATTCAATACAATAAAATTGTAAATTAGGAAACTCTAAATGAAGTGGAGCCGATAGAATTTCCTAATTTCCTTCATTCGTACATTTGGAATTAAAAACCCGCACGTGGAATTATTGTACATGGGTCAAATTTACTATAACAAAAACAAAGTTGTGTTTATGTAAAATTAAAAATCTCCAAAAATTAAAATAATGCAAATCAGTAATTACCTTTTTTTCAAACAGTTGCGATACTTCAAGTTCAGTGGCCAACCTTCACGATTCAATTGTCAATTTGTTACTGACCCAAAGCATTTTACCATTACATACTTGGCCTGTTAATACCCATAATTTATGAAACGTTAGTAGAAGATATTATACCTTCTCTTTTGATGCACATAATAGTATTAGCGTCTGTTTTGAAGACATTTTTGCGGAAGTGTGTTTTTTTAGTTTTGGTAATTTGATTAACGTCTTGTTGTTGTGTAGTGTCAACAAATTTTTTAAATGCGCATCATGGTCAGTTTACCGTGAAATTGCAGAGAGATTTCGTAATAATTCAAATCGAATTATCTTCAAAAATATAGAAAAATATTAAAGTAGTAAGGTTTGTTTTCCAAATTTTTTAAATTTTTTTTCACACGAATGTAAAATTCTATGCATGGTTAATGAATATTAAAAATAAAAACTAAACAAAATTACATAAGGAACCTTATAATTTATTTTTTTCTCTGTGACGTCAAGTAAAGGATTGATTATTCTGTTAGCACAAACGATGAAATTTTACACATGTATGTTAAAAAAACAAAATAAAATAAAATGAAAATCGGAAATGGGATTTCCTATGGTAATTTTGAAAATAAATATAGGTACTAAAATTTATGGTCAAGATTGTGCTTCGCATTTATAAGCTCAAGAGATGCCTATTTGGTATAAAAACTAATTGGCTTAATCAATAATCACAGCTTTCATCGAGGCAATATAATTAAATCCTTTTTATATGAATTTGGTACGGTATTTACGTATGGATAATCCATTTGACATGTAGGGATAAACCCACACGAACTGATTGAAGCGGTCTCCTTATATATATCGCGGGATCAGAAATTTTATCACTATTTCAGTTACAATACAATAGTAGTAGTGATAACAGAAAAGTATAATATATGAATGAAGGTTAATTTTATTTAAGTGTGAAATTATCATCTAACAAATTAGTTAACTTCAAAAGTTCGTATCGTGTAGTTAGTTAATCGTCCTGGAAAACGTGCATACTAATTTTCTTTAAGAAATGTTTATTCCGTAAGTTATGCTGAAATTTCAGTTTCGTCCTTTTTATAATATTTTTTATTCATTTTATTTTTCGTTTTTAAAATCAATAGGAAAACCAATACTGTACTTCTTCATTTTTAAAATTTAGTAATAAAAAGATTAAGTTAATATCTTTTAAATAATAATTGTTTTATCGTTATCCTAGGATCAAAAATTTAGATAAATTAGATAGTAAAATTTATTTGTACTCCGTATCTTTCAAGAAAATTGTTTGCAATTATTACTTTTTAATAATGTCTTGTAATGTAAAAATATTTGGAGAGACTAATTTTTATTATTTATTCATATCCTTTTGAAACAAATCCTTAGGCTCATATTAAATTTTGTGAGGTTCAAAAACAGCCTTTCTTTGAGTACCAATAATAATTACGAGTTTGGATTGATAAAAATAAACAGCTCAAAATTAACATAACTTTTGATTCAAATTTTAGCATATTTTAATTTTTTGAATTAAACAAATTAATTAAATAATATAATAAAGTTCGATATTTTTTTTGAGCTTTCAACGAAGTATATAGTATTCTTGCATTTCATTTTTCACAAGTTAAAAAAATTTATATATTTTAATAATTTGTGTTTTTAAGTTTTAAAATTGTGTCCGATGATGACAGGACTGAAACGTATCCAAATTTATTCAAAAAGTTCCTGTATAAATTCATTATTATAACTTCCCGCAAAAAAAAAACTTTTGTTAAATTAAAAAAAATCAGTTAAATAATTTATTTTTATTCTTCATATTTTTTTAAACAAACAAGATTTAAAGAGGTATTCCCCATGCATAGAAAGCTTTCCTTTTGAATGTTAGAAAAAAACAAGTTTTTGCACTAAAATATGTTAATACTTTTCTAACGATTTTATTAGTGAAATTTTAACAGATTGTAAAATCAATTTTTTTTCATTTATAGATTTACTATTTATAGATTAAATGTTTACATTTTGTGAATTACATTATTGGTCAGACAGAATATTCAATACTTTAATATTATTGTCGAATTGCTTATTTTCAAACAAATAATAAAACGTGGTCGGGGAAAATAATTAAAAACCAAATAAAATAAATAATAATTAATAAATTTGATAACAAATTGTTTTTTTATCACGTTGCGTCGCGTGTTAGTGTATAATTACTAAAATTTAAAGTTAAATAAATATCCAGTATTTATATAATTTGACGCAAGATCAACTTACCTATTCAATTTATTATTGTGTTTAAAAAAAAAATTAAAAATAAAAAAAAATTGAAAATGCTGTTATTATTAATAATATCCAAGGGGCTTAAACAATTATTATTTTCATAGAGCAGTCAAGTCATAACAAGCAAAAAACAGCTTTTCCGAATTTTAACCCTTAAAGAGCTATGTATGGGGGACTTTGTATTTTTATTGTATTTTTTTTTTATTACACAACCTATGTCTCATCATCATCGATAATAAAAGATGTGTAGAATTCGATACTGCATAATAATAATTACAATTCATGCTGGTGAAAAATTATGAACAAATTTTGACTATTTTTAAAATAATTATCGTAAAATATATTAAAATTTCAATGAACTATTATTAGGCTAGAAAAAAGTGTCCTTTTATTTTTTTACAGTACCTCACCTGTAGTTTTTGATTTTTCAATTAAAAATCTCTACACGAAAATAATACAATGTCATTGTTTCTGATCTGATTATATTCTCCTTTACTTAAAACTTATTATTTTATCTATTTTATTTAGAACACTCAAATACATATCAATTAGTACCTATAATAACTATTACATTGAATGATCGAAACTGCTGATTGTCGACAATCACCTGATAATTTGGGTCATTCACAGTAATAGTGTTTTGCTTTATAAAGTTAGGGTGGTTGGGTGTAAAACATAAAATCTCGATTAAAATCCTGATATACAGTAGCGGTCTAACAATCTATAAATCGTAAAACTTGAGAGGATTATGCATTTAAAGGCTTAATGGGTGGAGGTACCCTATCTAATCAAAATTATATCTGATTTTGCAGTATCATTCTGACCGAAACTAAAATAATTAAAACATTTAATTTATTATAAAATAAATTAATCACAATATCAAAAGATTATCATATTGCAGTAGATTTAATGTGAAGATAAACTTAATTTTTTACGAAGTGGAATTTGTTCGTCTAGTTCTATTTTATTTTGCAATCTTGATTGCTTTTGTATTGTTTAAATACTCAAATTTGCAATAACTGCGGCAGGTCAAGTTTTTTATTTTTTTAAATGTTTAAAAAATCGACTATAAATTACAATAAAATAAAATTGCTGTTATGTAAAAGAAAATTATTACAATTACTTAAAAAAAGTCTTGATTTCACATAAACGTAAATTGAATCTTGTTCGACGATTAAAAACAAATTTTTGCTATTATTGTGAATAATTTATAATTTTTAATTATATATGGGACAACGATGGCTAAATTACGGAAAATAAACACGCAACCTTCTGATGCAACTCATAATATGTATAACTACGGACGCGGAGTCATTCATAAAATAAAATAGTCTTACATAAAACGAAATTATAAAATAATTTAATCGGATATAAATTGAGTTCATTTAGAGCGATTTGACAAATAAATTGGATCGACTTCCCAATGCGTTTAATAAATTATGCAAGTAAAAAAATTAATATACGGATGTATATTTTAGAACTCAAAGTCGAAAAAAAAAAGACATGGAGGTAATGGCGTTATAATATAAATAGTATATAAAGATCAGTGAACCAAGCCATTGAAAATCCCAATACGTCATCTTAACAATGACGTATCCTAACAATGACGTATTCAATAATTTACAAACAATCGGTGCAACGATTGCAATGCAAAGTAGGTAAAAAATATTTTAATTCACTTTCATCTGAATTTCTTAGCTATACATATTATATAAACCGGTCGCATTGAACCGGTCTTCACTTCCTAAACATTTAAAATTACAAAGAATATGTGAGCTTGGTAGCAACATAGTACATGAAGAGCTTATTTTCCAAATGCAACAAGTCCAAAAATTAAAAATTTAATTTTGGGGTATCTTGAAAAAGGAATTGCACTTTAAAAATTTTAAGTTTGAATTATTTATTTTTTCAAAAAAATTACCAAAAATTATCGTTTAGTTTATTGACGTCCATTTCACAGAAGAGTTTTGATTGTTTGGACCCTGCAGCCACGGGAAATACAGTGCGGTTATAGAGCAGTGGCTTAAATCTTCTTTTATCTTAAGAACACTGAACTACTAGCCCAATTACACTTATCAATAATTATTAAGGATATTATTTGTTAGATTTTTTATTTATGTATTTGAGTTGGAGATCTTCTGTAGTTCCTCTGAAACCAATTGCTTCTAGGTTGAAATTAATACAGACACTGTCTAGTCTAGACTATCAGTCTAGATCTAGACGAACAGGCTCAATTCTTATAAAATAATTTTTATGATGGTATTTTTTGTGGTAAATCTCTACGATTCTCAAAATGAAACAGTTCATAAGCATTAAACGCATTGCACGTTTTTAATTAGGAAGGAAAGGTTGAAGAATCTCATTTTCACACTTCTCAAGGTAAAAAATGAAGGTTAGGACGTCGTATGCACCACAAATTGTAGATTGCGTTCGTGATCAGTAATATTTTATTTGGACATGTATTTCCATTCCAGGAAAGGATCAAGTCCAAAAGGATTTCCCCACTTCAAACGTTGAAAACCTAAATTCTTCAATAAGTTCTCCAAACACTTTATAAACTTTGTATTCTCGTCGTTACAATATTATATTTTTATTAATATTATCAGCATTAGAATGAAACACGTAGATAATCACAATTTTTAAGGTTAAATGATAAAAAAAAAATTGATTATTTAAGACAGTAGTTTGCAAACTGCGGGTTTACGACCCAAACAGAGGCCATGTAAATTCAAATAATTATAGTAATAATACCAAACCAATACGATAAAAAATTTGAGTACCACTGAGACATAAAGGTATTTCGACATAATTTGGGTTAAAAATGAATGTCATATTTAAACTAACCATTACTTTACAATTAAAAACAATATTTTATTATTTTATCTTCACTTGCAGAGGCAAATTGTTAATTCTCGGCGTGAGCAGCTTATTGGTTTTCGGCGGAGTTGCAGTAGGACTAGGATTATATTTTGGCCTTTCGCCATCGTCTGATTACAAAAACCAAGGTGCAGTAGTAACAAATGGATTCGAATGTGCTTCTATAGGAAGGTACGTAATAAACATATTTCTAATAAACCACCGTGACTGAAACCATCATCTTTTAGTTCAATCCTGAAGAAAGATGGTTCGGCCGTTGATGCAGCCATTGCTTCGTTATTTTGCGAAGGCATTGCCATGCCCCAAAGCATGGGACTTGGAGGGGGATTTCTCATGACCGTATACATAAAAGATAAAAAGATCATTGATACATTGGATGCGAGGGAAGCGGCGCCATTGAATGCTTCCAAAGATATGTTTGATGGAAATGCTACTTTGGCAAGGACAGGTAATATACATAATAACTACATTTGATCATCTCAATGTTGTTGTAATTTTTGTAAATTTAAATTATTTACATTACTTATTTCAATTTAGGTGGCTTATCTGTGGCAATTCCTGGAGAATTAAAAGGATACTGGTACGCTCACCAAAAATACGGAAAATTACCTTGGAGTGAGCTTGTGAAACCAACGATAGATCTATGCATGAATGGTCACTTGATTACTCCTTTCTTAGCATTTTTATTGAAAAAACAAGAAAAGCAACTTTTAAACAGTCCTACGTTAAGGTTTGACTATAAAAAATATTTTTTTCGATAGAAAATAAAATTTTGAACATTTTAGAGAAATTTACATTGATCCCAGCACTAACGAAACTTACAAAGAAGGGCACCGGTTGAAAAGACTGCAACTTGGAAAAACTTTACAATTGATAGCACAAAAAGGGGCTGATGTTTTGTACAATGGAGAATTGACGAAACAATTTGTTGACGACATTAAAAATTTAAATGGAATTATAACCGAAGAAGATATGAAGTCTTACGAGTAAGTAGATTTTCGATTATTGGTTTCAAAAACTTAAATTTTGTTTTTTTTAGGCCGAAATGGAGTACTCCGCTCGTGGCAAAACTTCAAGATGAACAAACCATGTACACAAGTCCCCTGCCGGGTTCTGGTGTCATTTTAACTTTCATTTTAAATATCTTGAATTCATTTTTGGATACAACTGAATTAAATACGGTTAAAAATTGGCAAAGAATAACAGAAAGTTTTAAATATGGGTATGGTAAACGTACCGAACTTGGTGATCCGCAATTTGTGCCTGAGGCTGGAGAGGTAAACAAATATTGTAATACATTTTTTTTAACTTATTTGGAATACATTGTTACAGTTAGTGAAAAAATTGACTTCGACATCTTACGCAGAAGAAATTAGATCTAACATTTTTGACAACCAAACTTTTAATGATCCCGAACACTATGGTGCTAATTTTTCCATTGTTGAAGATCACGGAACCGCTCATGTATCAGTTTTAGCATCAAATGGAGATGCAGTATCCGTAACCAGTACAATCAACCTTTAGTTAGTGTTTAAATTTTTTTCCTCGAGTATTTGTATTAATATTATACGTATTTTAGTTTTGGTGCTGGAATAAGATCACGTAGTACCGGAATTATACTAAACGACGAAATGGATGACTTTTCCGCCCCAAATATAACCAATGGTTTTGACCTTCCACCTTCTCCTGCAAATTACATCGCGCCTGGGAAGCGACCGCTATCTTCTATGTGCCCAACCATAGTAGTAGATAAAAATGGTGAAGTTATTCTTGTAATTGGGGCTGCTGGTGGTTCGAAAATTACAACCAGCATTGCCTTGGTAAAACCTAAAAACGAATAATTTTAGTTTCATAAAAATAATTGTTAAATTTGTAGGTAATGATGAGAACCTTATGGTTTAAGGAACCGCTCGTGTATTCGGTTAATGCTAGCCGTATTCATCATCAACTGTTTCCTATGCATGTCAGTTACGAAGAAAGCTTTGATCAGGTATGAGGTTTTTTTTCCCCACTATTTGAGATATTTTAAACTTGACACTTTCAGACAATAATAAATGGACTAAGTAAAATAGGTCACCAAGTTCCTAGTCCCTCAACTACGGACGGATTTGCAGCCTTAATAGCAATTTCAAGGAGAAATGGAAAAATTGAAGCCAGTTTTGATCGCAGACGAGGGGGCCAAATTGAATATATTTAGCCTCTTCGAATATTAGGATAGTAAAATAAGTACTAGACATATTTAATTTATTTTTGACGTTATTATTAATAAATAATAACTCAATATTATGTTCCTCTAAAAAACATTATAATTTGAGTTTCGATATTGTGATGACTCGAGTGATTATGCTTTTCGACATTGTATGATATATGTTAATTTATAAAGTAAATGAAGATAATTTAATAAAAATTAATAAGACAAAACCCAGTTTTCACATACTCATTCACATTCTAACCTACTGCTTAGAATAAAATACAAAATTTGGTCCACATACAAAAAATACTGAGTTATTTAGAATTTAATAGATATTAAATTAATACGTTTTAATGCTATTATTGTACTGTATTTGGATTATCCTTCAATGTATACTTTGCTCTTCAGTCAAGCGCCAAAACTGAGAAGTTATTCGGTTTCCAATGCTTTATTCCAACCCCCCCTCCATTTATAAGATAATTAAATTTTATTATTATCATTACATTGATGCTTAGGTATATTCCAATAATGAGTTTCATTATTACTTAAATAGATTAATTTTATGTAGTGCAAGTACCTGTACTTGACATAAAAATGCACTATCATAGGTAATTTTTTATCTCAACTCTACATAAGTTTACAACTTTTCAACTGTTGTTAAAAATCTGATTTTGTAATTTTTACTGATTTTCTGTATAAAATTTTGAGCAAAGCGTTCAATTAGTTGGCGCGTGTTATTTTGATGTTTTACATTTCAAACTTCAAAATAGTAACTTCAATATTTTTCAAATCCAGTATTCCAGCAGATCTTAAAAATGACTACGTCAGATGAAGATATGGCGAATATGATAAGTAAAGTAAGCTCACTGAGTCCCGTGGAACCCCCACCTGCCAAAGTTAGTCGACCAGAAAATGTGGCATCGAGACCTCCTAGAGGGCTAGATCAACCTACTCGTAGTAGAACTATGGAGAATCGACGTCGAGCTAGGAAGTCAAATTTGGGGTTGGATTGAAACTTTTCCTTTTAATTGTATATTATTTCGATTTTTGCAGAATCAAGTTTTTTGTTTCTTTAGCTACGCTTACGTTTATAATTGGTATGATAGTAGCATCTCTTATCTATTATGCCATCGTTTCACAACCAAAAGAACTTATATCGTTTGCAGGCTCAGCAGTGGTAGCCAACGGTTATGAATGCGCCGAAATTGGAAGGTAATTTGACTTTTGCGATTATACCAAAATATTAATTTGTATGAATAATACAGAGCGATGATATACAAAGGTGGATCGGCCGTCGATGCTGCAATAGCCACGTTATTTTGTGAAGGTGTCGCAAATCCACAGAGTATGGGACTGGGTGGAGGATTTATAATGACCATTTATAAACGCGCAAGTAAAACTGGTGTGGTATTGAACGCCAGAGAAACTGCGCCAGAAAACGCTTACAAAGACATGTATACAAATAATCCAGATTTATCAAGAAAAGGTACAACCGCTAGAAAATGTATTGCAAGAATCATAATAAACTCTCTTCAGGAGGTCTATCTGTTGCAATACCTGGCGAATTGAAAGGGTATTTCCAAGCCCATTTGAGATTTGGACGATTATCTTGGAGCGAACTTATACAACCAACTATAAATTTATGTTTAAGAGGCCATTTAGTTACTCCCCACTTGGCAAAACTTTTAAAACAAAAGGAAGAAGAAATCTCCAACGAACCTACTTTAAGGTAAATTGAAAGCTTTGGTCCACAAAAGTTTAAATCGCAAATGTTTTAGTGAAGTCTTTATAAATCCCAGAACTAATGAGGTTTATAAAATGGGAGACTTTATTCGAAGAAATAAATTGGCGAGAACTTTGCACATAATAGCAAGAAAAGGAGCTAACGCTCTCTACGAAGGGGAGTTAACAAAAGGTTTCATTAACGATATAAAATCGTTCAAAGGAATCATAACTGCTAAAGATTTAAAGAACTATAGGCAAGTAATTCTTTTCCCTTCTTATTTCGGAATTCAAAACCTTTTAGTTTTAGTCCAACCTGGGGGAGTGCATATAGTAAACAGTATATTAATAATAAATGGACAATACATACCAGTCCTTTACCTACGTCGGGAATCATACTGACGTTGATATTAAATGTTTTAAATAATTATTTAAATTACGAGTCCTTTGACACGCAAGACAATCTACACAAAATCATCGAAACTTTTAAATTTGCATATGCCCAGCGAAATCAATTAGGGGATCCAACGATTAATCCAGAACTATTAGAGGTAGAGGCCCCTCTTTCGTACCTATTTCATTTATAAATTTAAGCTTAGTTAATTATTGAATACTTTTAGCTAGTTGAAAAACTCCAATTAAATTCTTACGCCAGTAAGATAAAAAAAAAGATTAATCCAAGTAAAACGTTTCAAGATCCACAATACTATGGTCTTAATTATTCACTCATTGAAGATCGTGGAACTGCTAATATTGCAGTATTGGCACCAGATGGAGATGCCGTGTGCGTTACGAGCTCAATTAACCTAGTGTAAATATCATTTTTACTCTAGATTTACATAACTAAAATAATTGTTACTGTATTTCCAAGTTTTGGTGCAGGAATCCGATCTCGTAGTACTGGAATTATTTTAAACGACCAAATGGACGATTTTTCCCATCCAAATATGACTAACGCTTACGGACTCCCGCCGTCTCCTAAAAACTTTATCGTCCCTGGGAAACGACCGGTGTCTTCTATGTGTCCATCCATAATAGTCGATAAGGACGGTGATGTAATGCTTATTATTGGATCGGCTGGTGGTCCAAGAATTACAACTGCCGTTGCTTGGGTATTACCAACAAATTTAAAACAAAGTTAAAGCAATTATGTTAACCTTTGTCTATGGCTTTAAGGTAATCCTTAAGAAACTATGGTTTGGCAGTACGTTAATCGAAGCAATTACTACTAGTAGACTACATCATCAGCTAATTCCTATGGAAATTTTGGCGGAAAGCAATTTTGATAGAGTTAGTATCTTTTCTCTAATATCCATAATATATATTTTTTCTATAAAAATTTGTCCCAGGGTTTACTGAAACAACTACGTCAACTTGGTCACAAGATAAATTTCACCGAACTTGATGGATTTGTTGCTGTAACGGCTATAGCTAAGACGGGTGCTTATATGGAAGCCCAATTTGATTCGAGAAAAGGAGGTTCGCAAGCTGTAATAAAAATTTAAATTAAAATAAAATCACTTATGATACTTTTATGTTTATTGTCGCAACTTCCTACAAGAATGAGCTGGATGCCCCTCCGTTCTTAGGCATCCAATTCAACACTGTTGTGTAAACGGAGCTCGATTAATCTCTGCCGTGATCTCTTCGTGGATCGCCAAAAATTTCCAGGCTTTCATCTTCGTAAGCTATGACCAACATCCATGGCCATTTGGAGGAGGTCGCATTTAACATTTTTACTGCGTGACCGTATTTAATTAGATATTCCAATTCAAACTGCAATTGAAAAATGCGTTTTCAAAATAATTTAAGTTGTCTTTATTATTGAGCACCTTGATCGTAGGTCCTTCGTAAATTAATATACCCGAAATAAGTTCGTGGTGATAGCGAAATTTTTCAACTGCCACCTTTAGTGTATCGTTTTTCAAAAAATAATTCATTAAAACCTAAAATGCTAATTAATAAATAAAAAATTTGGATTCTCAAGTTCTCCATACCAACGACATCGATGTAATTACTCTGCTGTCGCCGTAAGCACTAAGCACTAATTTTAACTCGTCCTTATCGTCCAGTACCATCATGGGACTATGAAATGTTGTCGATCTGTTATTATAGAATAACTGAGTTATATTATTGTCAAATTCTTCGTCGTTCACTTGGTTTAAATAATTAACCATATTATTATTTAACACGAATCCATGGGTGAATATGCCTGAACCAAACCTACAAGATGCTAACTTAAATTAAAAAATTTTCCTCCAATTCAGTTCATTACGGATCATTCAGAGAACAACATGCAACTATGGCATCACCATTTGGAGCTATCACTGCCACATTTGTAGATCCATAAACATTGGTAGAATTCATTCGAAATATTTCTTGATCTTCCGGATCATCAGAAACAAGTTCGGGAATTTTCTTGTTCGGAATCAAGCTGTCGGGGAAAACCGTATACTTTAAATCCAATTTGTCACATATTTGTAAGCCCCAATGTTTACTTAAGAAATTATAAAAATCCTACAAAAACAATTTTTTAATTAATTTTATTTTTGTAGGTCTATTAAGAATTTTCTTACAAAGTCGGAGAGCGAAATCTTATCATCCAGTTTCTTTTTCTGAGCAAACGTATGTTTCATAGATTCCACAATTTGATGATTAAAAAATTCTGCTTCCGTTGATGACACTTCCGGATGGAAATTTTTCTCGTGATAGTACCATTGCACAATATTTAAGATCATGGGTATCATCATCGCGTAACTTGGTAATGGAGGAACGTGAACAGTGAAAGCTGCATTTTTGCTATCTTCCAGAATTGACGTCGGGGTATTGGACCATTTAACTCTGCAAATTGAAAAGAGCCATTTGAATTACACTTATAAATTGAAAATTGGTTTAAAAGTTCAACTAGATACCTGTAGTTTTCGAAATCTTTCTTGCTTAAAATACCGTCCATGGCAAGACTTTCTTCTTGAATTTTGCCAGTTACTTCTCCAAAGTAAAGACAATTCATGCCTCCTGTCGAAATATTCTGTAATAATTCTGATAACTTTAGATTAACATAATTATCGCCCTCTTTATAGAATTCTTTAGTTGTGGGATTTAGAAATATTTCCCTGTGACAAAGAATGGTTATACGAAAATAAATCCAAGTGAACGTTTGGTAATTACATTAAACTGTTATTATTAGACGACAATTCCTTCTTGTGTATATCTAAAAATTTTGCCATGGTTTCACTGAATGGAAAACCGTTGGACGCTAATGTTATTGAAGGTTTTATAAGTTTTTCCCAAGGTAGTATTCCATACCTCTTGTGCGCTTCCCACAAGCCTAGCCCTTCTCCTGGAGTTGCAACCGATAACCATCCTACAAATAAGCAAGATTATTTCAAGTCTAGTTTAGTAAATTGTTTTGCTAGATGGTACCTTTAGGGTTTAAAGTTTTTAGAATGTTTGCGGTCATGAAAATAGTTGCCGTTTCTCTAGCATCCAACGTAATAATTTTTTTATCCTCGTGTATGTATATTAACATTAAAAATCCACCACCGAGTCCACTATTATAGGGCTCCACGACACCTTGACAAAAAATCATAGCAATTCCGGCATCCACAACGGAACCATTTCTAAGCAAGATTGATCTTTAAAATTAGATAATTAGCTTACTAATAGAAACCAATTCATAATTTTGCACCTGCCAACTTGGGCGCATAGGTCGTTTTGGGCAAACAATTTCATTTTGCGAAGTTGTTTTAAATAATCGTTATGATCGTTTTGGACGTCTATATATTCTTGAACTTGTTCCATAAATTCTTTTTCGTCTGCGGTTTCTATAGTCTTAGAAGATGGCCCTTCCACTTTCTGACTGAATACAATATCTCCTACAATAGCAATAACAGCGATTACTACTATAACAATAACTAAAATAACCGCGATCCAATATTTTTTTTTAATGGTATTTGCCATTGCTAGAATTTCAAATTATATTTTTATTGCACACCAAGTTATGTCCACAAATGTATATCTTTCAAAATTTTAAATTGTGGTTATAAAACGAAAAGTGCACTCTTTGTTTTCTGAATAAAATAAATTACAACATAAATTACATTCGTAAAATTAAACTAATTTTATAAAAGCTCTACAAGTGTTAGGGACGGATGATCACATAGGCTACCTGGGCACGTGCCTAGGGGCGCACGAAAATAGGGGCGCAATTTAAATTTAATTCAAATTTAATTTTGAAAAGGAAACATTTCTAAAAACCTATTTTAAAAAAAGGTTATATTTGTATACCGAACAGGGGTATAATAGCCAAAAATAACGTTACATGTTTTCAATCGGGGGGGCGTCTAGGTTAGCCGATTTGGTTCCGCGATTGCATCCATTCTAAAATGGGAAATTATTTTAATATATTTTTTTCAATTTTAAAATAAAATTTGAATATTGAAAATGCAACATTTGCAAAAGAGAATTCTCGGACAAATACATTTTTATTATTATACATTTTACTATTAAAATCCAATAAAGGCAAACAATCAATCAATTTTACGAACTTGTCAAAAAATAACAATAAAATATATTAATTAATGGGCTATGTGTTAACTTTATGACCACATAACTATTTTACAAAGTTCAATAATAAAATTTTTGGAATGTTTTTAAAAATCGTACACTTGAAAAATTGTAATTTATGCTTGTTTGTTAGTTTTGGAATGGTACAAGGTCAGTAGTAAAAATTACGCACTTATTAATATTTTTCTAAATTGATTTAAAAAATTTCTACGAAAATGCAAAAGACATTATCTTTTAACATTTCCGCCAAGCTGGACCACCAAGATTGCAATCTTATCAAATTTGTTTTATTTAGAATAATATTGCTAGGTTGATTATGGCCAGGACGTGCAACCCACATAAAATATTGAAGTTCTAGTTTTAGTAAATCAAAGATCATTCTACGTAAAATTGTCGGATAATACAGTCGTGAGTAAAGAAAAGCGTTTTCTTTCTAAAAAAATTTTAACTTTCATTTTGGAAGCATATGTGGCGCAGTCGGTAGAATTGTCTTGGCGTTTTCCGAAAAAATTTATCGACAAAATTTCGCGTAAAATTTGTGAAACGGTCGTTTCAACGAAGGCAACCCAAAAAGGATTCAAAAGAAAAAACCGTTCGTAGGACGAAACTGGGAACTGTGCAGACACAACAGAAACTGTAAGTGTGTCAAATTTCCCACAATTCCAATTTTTTTCCCAAAACCATAAATCGGAATTACAAAATTTTTAACCTAACGGACGAGGATTAAAAAAAATAAGAATTTAAAAACAAACTTATTTATTTTGAAATGATCCATATCCAATTAAATTGAACAATTTTCCAGTTTCGCAAGGAAAGGAAAGGGCTACGCCAACAATCCACAACGACTTTTGATTTATGTGAAAATGTTGTAAAAAATTGAACATAGGGTAATCACCTGCAAAAAGAGTTGCGGTGACTATTTGAACGATATTGCCTTCTATATATTATAATTTAAGCTGAAAATAAAGAATTCGAAATTTTCTAAATATTTTATTTATTTCATTATCATGAAGCCGATCTTGAAACACCCTAAAATAAGATATTGAAAATCAAACTTTTTAAATGAAACAATTTGTCTTGTAAAAACCATTTAGGTCATAAAATGAATGATCCTTAAAATTTTTCTAACTTATCTTGACTAAAAAACAGTTTTAGTGTGGTTATAATAAATTATCTTATATTATTAATTATTTCTAGGAAGTATCTAATAATATTATCACCACTTGATAAAAATATTTTTTTAAAACGACAGAAAAAAGTTCAAGTGCGGTCAAAACATTTTCTAGATGTACCGTTATTTTTATTAGTGATCATTGCATATTGAAGGCGACAAAAGAAGCGCCCGACACCCTGCATTTGGGGCACTACATTTTTGTAAAAAATAAAAGTTTATTTGTATTGATATACACACTCAAATTTGTATTGTCGTGGAACATATAAACTGAAATCTGATCACCCTACTATAATGCTCGGTTAGCTGGATTTCAAGCTGAACAAATTTCTTAAATAACTTGGAACTTTTTTTTTTAAATATTTATGCAAGAACAGGAAGTCGGCACCTCGGCAGACCATAGAACATGTCAAGTTTGAACACTGTAAACTGTTATTCACGCCCTTATTTTATGGTCCAAATAGCCAATTTGTATATTGCACACTTTAGTCTTTAATCGACTTTAAAAAATAGTATATTCGACGCATATGGTTTTTTAAGACAGTACAGTAGTATGTAGTTAAGTCAAAGCCACAATTTACCCAGAAATTCTCCACAAACCCTCCACAAACCTCGAACAATTAGTATATAATATATAATTCCTATCGAATGTAGACTTTGTAGTATACAAATAGCTGTTATCATTTTAACAAACGCAATTGATGACAGAAACTGTGTGTATGCACTCCACTTGGACATGCATTTTTTTTTTAAAAGCTATGACATTACCTGTATAATATTTTTAATCAATTAATTGCTTGCCCTTAGAAAAATTGAAAATCTAACTTATTATTTCCGTACCTCTACATTATTAGTAGGTACTATCCTTGGAACAAAGTTCAATATGGTTTAATTCCTAAAGAGGTGTTTTTTACTTTCATTTTTTATGGATTCTATAGAAACGAAAATATATAGTATGTAAATGGTTCTTCGAGAGCCTCTCGAGTATTCTACTCGCCCCACTGCTGTGTGGGATTTGTTAAGGGTTTAACTTAAACCACTTGTCTAGCTCTTCCAGTTGTGTCGTTGTGCACATGAACTCATAAATCAGTTTGCATTAGAAGACTTTGATAATTGATTTATTTACCAACCGATAAATTTTAAACTTGGGGTCAAAATTCAAAGATACATTTATTTTTAATTTGTTATTAGAATTTGGTGGGGGAAATCTAATTGCTTAATAATTGGAGTAGGGATCGTGTTGTTTCGTTTTAAGTAATAAAAGTATAAAAGCAACTTAGCAATATTTCTTGTAAGTGATTGTTTGGTGTCCACTCGGATCCTGTCCTATTATCCACTTCGATATTAAGTAGGTAGGTACAATTCTACCATCAGTAAGAAATTTTTTATTTAGTATGCAAAATATGTATTCAAAATGTTCAATTGTTCACTTCTTTTTCTATGTTATCAAATACTCAAATTCAGCAATAATATGAGACGGTTTCATTAGATTTTTACTTAAAATCGCTCTTTTATTTTATGTTACTTATGTTAATGCACGATTAGAATTTTAAACAGATTAGAAATCGAAAACAAAAATTTCGTTATCTTTCAACAATGGTTTGTTGCTGTCGTTGCTGTTAATTGTTAAATTTTAATTTCGCTGTTGAATAATTTGTATATTTTAAATGTGCACGTAATATTATTTTGATTATGTTTAATAATTTGCGAATTTTACATGTGCGATTATATGGCCATTAAACCTACATGTGTCCATTTTGTAGAAACAGAGCTGTTGAACCCTCAGGGGGTCCCCCTGTAGCTTTCAGTTATTCGTCGAAAGAATAATATAGTATGACATAATGTATAGCTCACGTTGTTTGATTATTTTTCAGCAAGCAAATTGGTTTACTTTGCTCACAGATAAACATAGTTTTCCAAACCATTGTTGATTTTTAGAAAGTTGAGACTTAGGGTGGATTTCAATAAGACTTTCAAATTTACTCAAACATACTAATGAAAACCACCAATTATAGCTAAATTTTTACATTACATTTTAACTTTTTGGATAAACATTCAATTTGAAAAACGCAAAATAAGTTATGAGCAAAACTGTAAAAGATAAATATATTGTTTTGTAGCCTCTATAAATAGTTTCCAAGTTACAGCTATAAAAAACTCGAACTGTTTTCGAATTTTACCCAAAAATGCATTGTTAAAAAAACAAAAAAATTATATATCTCGAGAAATATGCAAGTTTCAATATCTTAATTTTATAAATTTTTTAAAATAAAAACCATACTTTGCGTTACGTTAATTTTCCACCTCTAACACTGAAATGGAACTATTTAGAAAAAATTTGAAAAATAGCAAAATAATGTAAAAAGTAATTAATTTGGATAATTCGAACATCTAGGGCAAAGTTAGGTCTTGAAGGTTGTTTTAAAAGGCATTTTACTTAATTTCTCGAAAACAACTCTTTGTACCACTTTGAAAATAGCAGACGCGTATTTGTTTAAATTTAGTAATATAAAAAAATATAAGTAAATTTAAAATTAAGGAATTTTTCAGGTTAAATAGTGAATAATGAAAAATTTAATGACGCACAAATATCTGCATTTTGTTTTGGTTATTTTTGATATCAAATTATTATCAACAGCTTTGTTTTGTTAAATCGAAATCCAATAGGTAGATATTCTGCTACATGATGTCTATGTATTTATGTGATTCACATTGCAATACGATCGAACACATTTTTATGCTGAACAATCTAGAAAAAAAAATTAAAAATTATATTTAATATTCCTATTTAAGTTACAACAGACTGCAGCAAACATAAGAACTGATTACAAGCTGTTTCTTATCTAAAAGTTACATTGGTGCTAGAGGGTTGCTTTGATTTTAGTTTATCTTTCAAAATTTACCAGTCAAATTCAAAACCACCCTTATCCTTATTATAATACAACATAATGTACATAATAATAACATAAATATTTATTGCTTTGAGAAACAAATGGTTGTATTGTTTGAAAGTTCTTCATTTTATTGGGTCGGTATTTCAAAGTCGCACCAATTAGAATAAAATGGAATAATTATGTTGAAATAAATACTTTATTGTTCCACAAAAGAGTCATTGTTATCATCACTCTGCTGATATAATCATAAAATTGCAAGCAACCTCGGCATTTTTATAAAAATTATCATTTTTGCAAACGTTGCCATTGGAGGTGTATAATCTGACACAACATTCTTATAATTAAAATATGTGATACCAGTGATACTGCAATATTCTCCATTTGCTGTACACTCGTAATATGAGTTGAGGCTTCAAAGTCGACGTGGCAACTTGATTTTATCTTTTATGTTCTGCGCATGTCAGCATTTCTGTACGTTAATCTCCATACCCGAATTTATGCTCCATCCGAAGTGTGTTTATGTTTGTGTTCGGTCCACCATAATTTTCGAAATTGTGTAGTTTTCTTTGCTTTTACCGCGTAAGTATAATTTTTATTACTTCACATTGCTACATTGTATTGCTTGCAACAGTTTAGTTTGCAAATTCTCGGGGAAAGTGAAGCCAGAATTTCTCCCGCCAATTTGATCTTTTTTTAAGTTTTCAAATTAATCGTTCACTAGATTTGGTTTATCGATGCGAATTTTAATACATCGGAATTTTCAAATTTTGTTCAATAATTTATTCAACATTTCGAATTCAGTTATTGCTATTATATTTTAGGTTATCACCTAACCTTACTTGAAATTTATTGAAACATAATTAATTTTAAACTTTTGGATTGGAATATCTTGTATTCAACTGAGAAGAGAAATTTCAGAATTTCATGAAATGGACATTCGCCTATTCTTTTGTAGTGTCCACATGTGGTCTCCGTCCTTGTAACAGCAGTTTCCAATAAAATGGGAACTTCAAAGATTAACTGTAATTTAAAACTGGGCTAGGAAAGTAATAAATAATTCTTGTAGGTTTTATGGTCGTATTTTTGGTCCTTTCAAAATGGAAACTATCATGTTTGCAATTGCAGGCGCATAAATTTGGCCAAGAAATTTTTTTAGTTCAGTTTGGTAGAAAACTAAGATTCATATAAATTCAAAATTTGTAATATAATATACTCTTATTATTTTTGAGAAAAATATTTACTGACAGAAAAGCAAAACGTAATAGTAGATAATGTATACCTCATAATGTAATTGGATTAATTGAGATGAATACAAGAATTACCAGATTAAATATATATTATATTATAATATTATTTTTTGCATCGAATTTTGATTACACTAATGATTTTTTACGTAGAAAAATTTGGAAAAATGTTGTACAGAACTCAATTTGTGGAATAAATTGCCAAAAAAGTGGAAACAGAATATTATAAAAGATTAATTTTTAAATAATAAGATTTTGTAAAATCGGGAAAATATTTTAGATAAGACATTGATATTTAGTTAATAAATACATAGAATAAATTTCACAAGATAAATTTGTTAAGAACTAAAGAAATGACAATATACATAAAACATTTTACGTGACGCGTTAGAAAAGGACCAATCATCACCCGCTTACGTCTCGTGTGGGAAACATACATAAATTGTTTCTTTCTATACTTATCTCATAAATTACTATTATTGTGTATTATTGAACAGTGTTTATGAAAGTCAAAAATTCATCGATATTTAAAATTGATTAGTGCATCATTTTTGTTCCCTGTATTTAATTTACGTTTAATTAAATCTTAATTCCCTTTTGTGAAACCCGATAGTGCTATTAGTTGGGAGTAATACTTTAACATTTTATAATAAATATAAATAAACCGAATTAAAGAACAACATTAATTTTATTTAATAATAATAATTAAAAGGGTCAACTAAGTTATGGTTAAATGTCGTAAATTCTACAACCTGCTCTAGCTAATTAAAGTTACCCAATTTGTGTTAGTTAATGTGTGGTTAAAATTTAATCTGTAATTAAATTGCCTGTTGTTATCATTGTTAACTAACCTTGGTTACGGTGAATAGAAGTTGGTATACCTGGAATACACTTCTAACTACTACCTACTAAAATCGGTCCAATCTATGTACATATCTTTAATTCTCGAATTCCTAATTAGTTCCTAACTTGGTTGAAAAATCTCTGAAACTTAAATATGGAATAAAATTGAAGGAATTATCATAATGGCTGAATTTATTTTCAAAATTATACGGATTTTTTTTTCTAAATGTTTTGAATTGTCCGTTCCTTTTGTGAAATTGTCATGCATTTCACAAAACTATTGTGTTGGGTTAATTACGTTTTTTTTTTGTATATATCTAATACATAATATAATATCATTATAATATTAAGTAAAGTATCCATCTTTACATCCATCATTGTTTTCATAAATATACTAACAGTGAGCGGGGTCTTACAGTATCATACAATATAAAGAAATACTATTTAATTACAGAAAGATGCTGCTGCTCGAAGATCTATTTAAATTTATTTTCTGGATGAAAATCAAATTATTATTAATGCCAAAGGAAAGTGAAAGAAATCTTGAAAATATAAAATTCGAGACTGATGACTGGCTAGCTCAATATCTTCTATATCATGCAAATCTGACTGGCAGAATAGGATACCTTCGAATAAGGTGCCAGGTAATTATTTTGGTGATGGGATTATCTTGGGGTAACTACAATAAAACAGAAACCCACAATGCAATTTGGCACAAAAAAATGTAAGTGGCAATAAGTATTTAAGCGGGGAGCTATAACGTGGTATTCTTTTATTTTGAGTACTGGGGGAGGGGGTGAATGGCCGACCCCAAGTTTCCAGACGGTAAATTCTATGATTGCACTTGCATTATAGGATGTAAAATTAAAACCTTTTCTAACGAAACGATTACCCAAGATTGCCTCTTTTTCCAAATAGTAGTTTTTGTCGGTTTTTGTTTTATTTAGGTATTTTAAAGTAGGTTATCCTGGTGGTGGTTAATAATTAAGAATTTGCTTGCATTTTTAAGACATAGACAGGACCGGACGATTGGATAACAATTCGTCGACTACAGCGCTTAGATATTTACAAAGCATTAAAATAGACAAAAAGTGTAGGTAATATAATTTATTTTAGATTAGATTAAATTGTTTAAAACTTTACCCGAAAAACTTTTAATGATATTGACAAGTTCTCCGCTTATCCGTTCATTTCAAACAAGCCACAAAAAGTATATTTTCTCCGAATAAAACAAAATGCTCGCTGTTAATATGACGATCTACACTAAAGTGTGACAATTCAATTCATTTATTCGCTGTCTAATTAAGCAAGTCAGTCAGTAAACATTGAAGTTAAGCTAATATAAAATCACAAACAAAGTCTACAGAACATCCAAGACCAACAACAATAAATAATCACTACAGAATTACAATAAAAACAGATCAAAACAATGAAATTGTACACTTCTATCTACATATCACACTCTGGTCTTCATATTCCCCAATAATAAAAATGTTGCTAGTTCTTCACTCTATGAAATGGCGCACGTAACATCTTAACCCCCCCCCCCTCCCCAATTCAATTTTTTTATGAAGTTTTTTCAAGATAATATTTTATTATTCGTGTAAATGTAAAATCGCAAATTATTATACAATAAATTATACAGCAATTATTATTATCAACGTTTGAAATTGGTGATTTTTTAGTCATTTACAGAAAATTTTTGTTTCAGTGTAATCGTGACCAAATATTTAGCGTTGATACATAAATTAGAACCAAGAATGTTTCCTTATGATTCCAATCCTAATCGCAATTTCGACTTCTATAATCGAAGACCTTGGTAAGCAATGTTAACAACGGTTTTCTCTTGTGAATACAGTAGGCACGCGATACCGTGAACACCGAGTACCGTAAATCTCTGACTAACGTGAATATGTTTTTTATGGACCTCGGTATAGTGCGGAAAACAATCCACCATGTAACATGATTTTAACAAACGTGATTTTATTTGTTCACGTCATCAAGTGTCGACTGTAGTTATTTTATATTGGGTACGTACAGTAATTACATCTCATTTGCTTGAAATTTTTTTTTCCTCATCTACTTTACTTGAAAACCTTCGTTAGCTACGGACAGGTTGTCAGAAAACTACCCAATCCAAAACGCACGCAATTTTTCTCGTAGATGTATAATAAAATTAGTGTCAATTATTATAATCCTAATATGAGTTCAGCTGCCTGCATTTCCACTAGTTGTTAGCCTAGGCTAGTTTACATCTTTCGCGCAGGATCTTGACTATAGAAAACATTTTTACTTGCAGCATTTAGGAATTCTTCCTTTATTCCACGATTTTTTTATTTTTGATCATTTCGCCTCTGAAGAACGGACAAACCACCGAGGTGTAATCTGTCTAGTAAATCTCAAAAAGGAGAAAGGGTTTTTGCCGTTGCGTCGATGACCCAGCGTGCCATTTTGAAAGAAGTCGGATTAGATTAATCTTGCTAGATGCTTTTTCTAAATCGTAAATATAATTTATCAAATCTACAATTTTTTATTAAGAAAAAATGTTCGCCTACTTGTATGTACTACTTTTTTTAACTTAATACTCCCAGATTTAATTAATTTTTTTGTATTGATAGTTGGCAGCAATATTTTCAATTACACCTTAAATGACATTTGACGTTATGTCCAGTTCAGTTTTATTGTTAATGTGGTCGAATTGCAGTTTTTAAAGATTTTAACCAAATGCATAGGTAAGTGGGCTCTTCAGAGCAATTACGGTTCTATCTTTACGTTATCATATATTTTTCTTTTAAGTCAAATTTTTCGTACAGTTTCAATATTGAAATAGTTTGACCAATACGTGTTGAAAGCTCGGCCGTTAGTTAAATTTCAGTCAAACGATTAAGTTAGTCAAGATTAGCTTGAATTTGTCGGTCAAGAATATCGATGCTTACTATGATTTTCATCCACCACGTGTCTGCATAAAACCCAGAGACAGCTCCATGGGGGCAGCCCCCCCCCCAATGTTTGTCAAAAAACTTAAAACTATCTCATCTCATTTCCCGCCTAGCTCACTCCGGTAAGTGTTTTGGCAAAAGATTTTCATTTACACACCAATTTGAAAATTAATTTTCGTTCACTTATTGTTATTCCCTTTTTTTATTACAATTTTAAAAAATTTTATAAACAAAATTAAATTGAAAGAAATTGAGAACAAATAATGTCTGATTAGTATTGCTGTAAAAGCAGGTTTTATACGACAAAAATGCCTTTTTTTGCTGAAATTTACATTGGTAACATAATGCTATTATTTTTTCAAAAAAAAGAACCAAGATCAATAGTGCCACTTGCCGGACTCCTTCTTAATGGGGATACAACTTAGCAGGGCAGCTGGTCTAAAGCTGTTTATTCTTTTAAATATTTTTACAAGTAATTGTAATTTACAAGTAAAAAAAAAACCGAGTGCAAAAACCCAGAGGAGGATGCAGCTTTTATTGCTCTATCTGAAGATATAAGCAGATTTGAAATTCAACGTTTTCAGCGTCCTTCAGATTAAAAATAATAATCTCCCACTACAAAAGTACCTGCAACCAATACCATTTTACGGTTTTCAGAGCCACTCTTTCATTTCGAATGTTTTGTTTGAATTGTGAAGTTGTTGATTTTTACGCAGTTTTGTGTTTGGCATAATTTCATCGCAATGCTTCATTGGATTACTTTTGTTTACAATAATTAGCGCCCAATTTTTTGAAGGTAACATTTGTTTTTTTATATATTATTTACGCATATACGAAGTTACCACATAATTTACTTGAAATTTATTTTTTAAGTTCATGTCTATTTTTATTTTAACTTGAAATTGCGTTTTGTAAATTCATTTTAAAATCGCTAGTTTTAGTATGAAACTAAAATTGAAAAAATTGTTTTTAAAGAATTTTAGCCAAGTCCAGTTGCTAGTTAACTTGGGAAAGTCCAGGCAAAGATTGTAGAACAGGGGTAATAAATTGTGTATAAAATTTAAACCTTACCCGTTAGGGCTTGAGGAATCATAATTGAAAAATTTTTCAAGTGGACTAATTCATTTCTGTTCTGGCCACATTATTGCTGCTCTGGTTACCCATAAAAGTGTCCGGCCACTTTTTAAAAAAGTGCGGTAGAAATAATTTTGAAATTTCAAGAAATTAAGAAATTTGACCTTTTGGGTCAGTTGTATAACGGAAAATTAACCTCGGATCAGAGTTAACCTATGGTTTTGGCCACTGTGATTGAATAAACAGGGAGTTAAACTCTTACCTGAGCTTTAAACCAGGTTTAACTCACTCTTTATCCAATCACAGTGCTCAAAATCCTGGTTTAACTCTGATCCGAGGTTGAACCTCTGTTATAAAAATAGTTGAGATAAGGGTGGTTTTAATCTAAGCAGATGAATATCTAAATAAACAACATCGCGATATAAAACACCAATAGCCAGGGCCGTCTTTTGAATTAATTCAGGCGTTAAAAGGTTAAATTCAAAAAAATGTGTTTCGAGCTTATTCGACGGTTTTATCCGGGACTCCAATTTAATGATCAAAGTTGTGGATATTAAATAGCTTACTTGGTTATAATTATTTTTTGTCAAAAGTTGAAATAGGCAAATTATATAATAAAAGCAAATTGACAACGCAAAGCGACGATGGTAACTGCCAGGAAATCTGGATTTAGACCGTCAGTGATCCCCTTTAAAGAATACAAAATTTAGTAATAATAAAATTTAGGCGATGCGACGTGAGGCAGTTTTTTTTAACCTAAATGGGCGAGCACCGTAATGATAACAGAGGGCACTAGTAAATATAAGACCAACCCCTATGTCCCCTATGCTAATTTAATTAAATAATAGATCAACCATTTGCTAATTTTTTCCTGTTTTCCTGTATTCGGGGTTTTAAATGGAACAGCTGGCTGAAAAGATATGAACACGATGGCTGTTCAATGCTTTATTGAATGTTAGTAGTCTTTAGTGTAATGACTGTTGACTGAAGAATATTGCATATCTTCAACATTGGTTTAGCATGTTACTCTAGCCCATTACGGAGATCATTCAAAAACATACTGCTTTTTCCATCAAATTATTTAAAAAATAATTTTCATCAGTTTTTTCGCCAATACTCAATTTTCTTGGCTAACCTGTGCACTGAAATTTATAGAAATATATTCTTTGCCTTAATATTGGCCTGCTTGGCCACAACATTTATTTTTATCAGTTTAAAACCTCTAGCCAGAGACGGACCGAAGCGAAACTTTTAGGGTATTTTAGGGTACCTCTTCGGTATTTAAATGACCTTATTTTTTGCTTTTACATATTTTATTTTAAAGAAATTCTATAAATTTCTAACAATATATTTTGAAGCCAAATTTTGCTAATTTTCGAATATATGGGATGGGGTAATTTGCGTGTTTTCAATTTTAGTAATATGCCAAACTTGGGTATGTTGAAGTGTGAAAGTTAAACTTTCACAAACTGAAGAAGAATTAATATTGTTACCGAGAAGTAGGGTGGAAACCGAACCCCTATTATGTGAATAATGTATAGAATAATACTTCATTTAAACATTTACCCAGTCGTAGCCAAATGTTCCTATTAGACTGTTATGTTACCTAATACTCGGCAGTGTAGTACCTAATACCAACAATTTAAATCTACAGTTAAAATTTATTGAAAGAAATTAACTTAAAAAATAAATTTCAAGTAAATTGTGCGGTAATTTAGTATGTACGTGAAATGTAATATTAAAGAAATCTAAACAAAACATTAAAATAATAGAATTTTAACTGTAAAGTGAAGAATACAATTTGAATTTTTTGAAATTTATTGCTTTTTTATATTGGTGAGCTTAGTTATTTGATTTTCATGGTAAGTTATTTTCATTCTATATTTTTTAATGTTTTCTTAGGTATTTTTAACTTCGTTTTTTCCTAGTTATATGCGCCTGCAGATCGAAAATAATCGTGAATAGGGCCTTATATCACAATACTCAAGTTTTATTTAATTTTTAATTTTTATTTTGCTTCTTTTTCAAAAGTATTAAATTATTGTCTTTTTTCATTGTTTATTAAATGATTTCCTACGTACTATGTATTCTTCACTTTATAGTTCAATTCTATTATTTTAACGTTTTGTTTAGATTTTGTTTAATATTAAATTTTTATCCTAAATTATTGTAAATGCATAGCTACATCTAGAGATCAACTAATTTTGTTTTCGCGGAAGGGAGGCCGAGACCCAAAGTAACAAAAATTACATTTGTACTCATTGTTAACGCGTTTCAAGCTATAACTTTGTAATAAAGGGCTTTTCAATAGGGGCGATAGATCTTTGCTCCTGGTAGGAGATTCTGCAATTTTTTTTTTATATTTGTATTCAATAAACTCATTAAACAATGGATCATTACAACACAACATAACGCATTGAAATTGTGAAAATTTGGATAAAAAACGATGAATCGATTATTTACTTAAAGAATACGCAGGATAAATTAAAATTTCATAATGAAAACGTGGGAAAAACAAAAATTACAATTTCCACTTTCTTGGCATTTCGTTCCACTGTGTGCGGGCAGATTATCATAATCTGATGCCTGAGGTGCCATAATTTTCGTCTTGGATGTGTATTGTGAAAGGCGTATCTATCTCATTCTAATTTATTTTTGCCAATACTTTTGTCGTTCCGGCACTACTGATAATTTTTTTCTTTTTTATAAATTTCTACTCTTGCTTTGTTAGATTTTTTAAACATTATTTTATTTGAAAGTAGGTATCCTCCGCAAAACTCATATGTAGGAAACGCAAACTTGTACCAGCAACATTCTCAAGTATATTGGAATTTTGACTATCCAAGGTAAAGTAGACTTTGAAACAATTGGCAAAATACATCAGTTATCACAAAAAATCATTATCATTAGCTAGGAGTACATAGTATGCCCAACAAGTTGAGGGACAAGTTTCTATCGTTTTAATTAAAATAAAACTTTTCCATAGATCATCTATAAATAATTATTATAATAATAATAATAATTTCAATCGCCGTCGAAATCATTATAGAGGAAGTTACTCCAATCGCCAGACATTTCGATCGACAGAGAGAGTAATTAGTAATTTGACGATTTCGCCATCAATTACTAAAGAAGCTGACGTTTCGGAGAGATTAAGTCCCGATAAAGGAGAATCTGTAAAAGATACAGAACCTACCGAAAACATCGTCGAAAAAAATACCACAATTCCACTTGAAATTAGTTACAATGATATCAATAATGTTGAAGTTGATATGGAAATTGATTCCGATGTAGATACAGTAATACTACCCGATACTTCGCCAAATGAAAACAAAGCTAAAAGTGTTTCAAACAAATCCAAAAGTGATTCGACTAAAGAAGTAACTATAGAAGAAGCCTCGAAAATTGCGAAGAAAAAGAAAAACAAAAGGAGGAGGTCGACGGCAGATAGAGAAATTTATCCGGTTCTCCCGGCGAAACGCAAAGAGAGATCGGCGTCAATACCAAGAAATTATCTTTCGCTTTTAAACCCATCATCGGACCCCACTGTTATAGTTACCCGATCGAAATCTCGCGAAAATTTATGTTTAGAAGAAGAAATGCTGTCTTGTAAGAAAAAAATTGTAACTAATGAAAAGAATTCCGAAATGTGCGCAGAACAGCCAAAATCAATAGCCGATAAACTTGCAAAAAAAACAATTAGACGCAGTTCAATGTTTGCAACTAAATCAAATGCGGAAACTAATTCACAGCTGTTAAACCGCGATCCGCGTTTACAAAATCGTAAAGACTTAAAATACAAGATAGTATCTAATAATGGTGAAGCTTTGATGTCAACTATCGGCCCAAATACTAACTCGACAAAGGCACAGACTCAAAAGGATCCAGAACAAGGAAATCTTAAAATGCGTATGCAACAAATATTTGGAAAAGAAGACTCGAACTCGCCTCCTAAACATTCCCAAACAGAAACAGGTTATTATAAATTTCTGTAAAATTGCAATTTGTATAACTCAATGTCCTAATTTTCAGTTCAAAGCACGTCGAAAGAGAAGGAAAAAAAGAAAGACAAGTATTCGAAAAGGAAACGTGAAAGCCAAAGCCACGAAAAACCAAAAACTAAAGTTAAGTCGGAAACTACAAAACGCCATAAAAGTGCGGAACACAGAAAATATGATAAAAGTCTCGTCGAAAAAAAAATTTCAAAAAATATGAATACAAGCACAGATGCTGAAGTAGAACAAATGGAAGAGGAGGTTGTAACGGACATTCCCGAGTTTGAACTGGTGCCAAAAACCGCGCAACCTCTTATTCATGGTAAATTGATTTCTCCAAATCGCATTACCGAAACTAGTTTACAGTTATGTGATGATCAAGTTGGTGTAATTGATATAGATACTCTACCGGATATTTCCGAAAACTCGTTAACCGAAGATTTATTAATGAAAACCGAAAAGTTAGTAGAAGAATTTGATTGTGGAACTTATCCGTCTTCAGATAATTCAGTAGTGACGGAAGATAGCGATATTTTCGAATATCTTCGAGAGTCCGATCGTAAACATAACGAAATTACTACGAATGATCAAAATCTTGATTTCGGCAACGAACGTATAAGTGATATCTCACAATTAACTATAGCCGCCGTCGAAACTGTGATTACTTCTCCGTTATTATTGCACACTCCAATGGAGTTGCAAGACATTAAATTTATACCACCAGAAAGTGACGATGTTAAGCCCGTTTTACCCAAGGAAGCGATAATATTAATTGAAGACGAAGATCCAGTGCAGGAGCTTATAAAAATTGATTACTCCGATTTCGCGAACATGTTCGCTCGCGACTTTCATTGTTACCACATTGTTGAGAATACGGTATACGAGTTGAGTGTTAATACTGCAACAACTCCAGAAAGTAAAAGTAATTATTTAGAATTATTTAACAGCAGAACACAAATTTTTGACCGAATATCGAGAACAATGTACGCATATTTTCAAAAATATGAAATTTTAAATTTTAATTGCAATAATTTGATTGAAGAAATCAATCAAACTTATAAGAAAAGGTGCAACAGTGAAATTACAAATTTGAAAATTCTAAGGTTTTTACATAACGTTGTGCTGACGTGGAGAAAACCTGAGAACGATTTTATGAAGCGTTTTTGTGATGATATTGGTCATTACATGTTGTTATCGAATATGGAGATCGATCATGACAAAAGTCAGCCACCAAAGTCCATAATATCTAGTACCTCTGAAGCCGTTGTTACTAAAGATTCCACATGTCCTTCTCAAACTGGTAAGTTTTTAAAGCATTCTTTGTATATGACTCTTGCGGTACTCTCGGCTCCATAGTTAGTGGTGACGACAACATTTACTCATCGACACGAAAATACGATTTGTTGTAAGTGCCCGATGCTTTGTTGTATCAGAAAGTTTAGATTTTATTATTTTTTTTAATTAATACTTACAACTTGATTGTACGGTTTTCATAGTATCCATATATTTTTCATTTTATTTTTAATATAAATGACAATTCCAATCGATGGAAATTGCTACACAATCAACTTGGAACTATTGACTATGGATCTGTTTGCTTTATTGACCGTTATTGGAATGAAGTTTTCAATTTCTATTTTTTATTGTAGTTGCCGTTGCTGCACAAACCACCGTAGAACAAAACCAACAAGTTGAACCAACTTTGAATGCAAAGCAGACTATTACCATTTCTACTCGACCAATTGAGCAATTATTGGCCAAACCTCACCTGTCCGAGCGTACTCTAGTCGAAGAACCTATCTCCAGCCAAACTCAGCCATCAGTTAATAATAATTTGGGCTCGCCTAGACTCCAACATAGTCACGGTGCATCATATCAAATTACATTACCACAATCGACCACTAGAACTGCCGAATCATTGCCACCATCGTATCAGTCTACCTACGAAGATCAGCAAAGTGTAACTCGAAATTCGATGCAACCTCCTTTAAATAAGACACCTCCGGTCTTGCCTACAAGTTCCCAAACTCAATCATCGTCAATTGCTAAACCAAAAAGTCGTCCAGCTAAAAAAGTAGCAAATAAATCTCAAAATCAATTTACTCAATCTCCTCAAAATTTATCTCAACCTCCACCGTATTCAACAAATTTAAATTTAATTGAAAATTTATATAGGAATATGACACCAGCTCAAAATAAACACATCCCAAGTCCTACCTATCATTCTCGATTTCAACCAATTCAAAATTTACCGGACACACATAGTTTAGGCATTGCAGAGGTTCCCACAAGTCAAGCAGCATTATGGAGTTTGCAACACATGGCAAATACAGCTCAAGCAAGATTACCCCAGTCTAAACAATTTCAAAATAATTCGTCTCTACATACATATCATCCGAGATATGCTCCACCTACAGTATTACCAGCACACTTGATGCAATCTCGGCCTCAAGCGGTAACCAAATCTTCAACCCAAGGTAGTCAATTTCATGAACACGTACAAACTACTTCTTCTGCAAACTCAAATACGTACTACCCAAATTATTCCATGTATCAAGAACACACAGAAAATCAACCACATCAACAATTTCAATATGAAGTTGCACCGAGAGCAGCAACTACATTAGCTGAAAATTCATCCAATGACAATTTGTATTTTCACGGACATGAAATGGAAAATCACAACACACGACTACAAACGGCACAGTTGCAACATCAAGTGGCTGTGCAACCATCACTTCTGGTGGAACAGTTAGGAAGGCCTTTAAGGAACAGTCCTCAAGGTTATTCAAGACCAATTGAGGTTTCAAATGCACAGCTCAGAATTTCGCATTCAAACGGTACATTTAATTCAATACGTTCGCCTTTGAACTTGAGCAGTCAATTTGCACCTCCGCATCTTTCCGCTTCTCCACGTATTAGTTCACAAAGTACATCACAATATGGACATGGACAGCAATTTCAAGGTCTTATTGGGCAGGCCCAGCAGGTACAAAAATTGCCTAGTCAACAACGCAATCGAAGATCTTCAAGTGGAAGCCATTCATCGCTGAATCAAATATTGCATCCAATAAGTTCAAGAGGTAATGTCAAAATATCAAACCGTCATTACGAAAAAGTATAATACAATTTTGTTTTAGTTGCCGAATGCACTTCTACAAGTAGAACTCCAGATATTGAAAGCAATATTCCGCCTAGTGTAGGTAACAGTTATACAACAGTTAATAATACTGTCGTAAATACTGAACCTGTAATAACGACTGTTGTAGTAAAAACTGAAATCGTGCCTAGGCAAATCGATACTTATGAGTGTATCGTCATTGATGATGACAATGACGACAACATTAGCAGTCATTCTGAAGATCAAAGTGTAAGTAAAATAATTTCTCATTGTTGAATATATCAAAAAATGTTTTGTAAAAAGTTATCATTTTTGAAAATGTAAGCTTTATTTTTTTATCTTAAGTATTTTTGCCATCTTGCAAGTTTTGTATAGTCTTGAAGAAACCCAACAAATAATAATAATTAAATTTAATGTAAGACTGCAAGTTGCACCCATTGAAAGTTTTAGTATTTTTTTAAATTATAAACGCAGCTTTGAAGCATCTTATTTCATGAGCGCTATGGGATAAGAAGCTTCAATTCCTTAAATACTTTTTAGCAATAAAAATTTTCAAAACTTTCTGACCACTCAAACTAATTTTCTTCATAATTATCTTTATTCACACACAGGGTGAATCAATATTGTAGGCTTGGTATATTCCTACTTCCCATTTCACTTCAGTTTATTATTGTGAACTTGTTTTAACTACTTTACAGTTGGATTTTGGTGAGAGAGGTTGTCCAAAAATTGTCAGCACTTTTAAATAGATAATAAATAATAAAGGAGGCTCGGGTTCGTCGGTATGCTATCAAACTTCGTGTCCGAGTCAAGCTCGAGAAAAACTGTAAAGTGGTTAATATTCTAGTTTCTGAAATGTACAATGTTAATTTTTGTAGTTCATAATAATTATGTAAATCAATAGTTACCTTGTCATGTCAACTAATATTGGCGTATATTGTGCAGGGTCCTGTCTATTAAACTTGACACAGGTGGCGACATAAATTAAAAACTTTGAAACGCTAGAACTCAATTTTTTTTAAACAGATAAATTCTAAATATTTTACTTATAGGTCCTGAGTTATTTTATCTTTTAATAAAATATTTGAATCTTTGACATTGTGACAGAGAATGGGTATCCTAATATTTGATTACTGACGTGATGTACATTTTGGTTGCGCACATTATGCAGATACAACATACTTTATTTCTTTTTAAATTTGAACCAACTGCAAGGTAAGGAACAATTGAAGTTGATTCATCCTGTATACATGGTTTCTAAACAATTACTACAAAAGTGTTATCTTTTTTACTTCCTACCTATCTTACTCTATTTTGCTTATATAAGATTCATCCATTCATTCATACTTTTTGTTCATTTACTTCTAATTTCTCCTTTTTTTTTTTTATTAGTTTTAGATGAAAGGACTACTTCGTCGAGGTCAGTTTCTTCCTAGACTTAGAAAGCTTAGTATTGCTTAATATTTTATATATTTAAATCAATTTTACTTTCATGTTCGTTAATGGTCTTTCTAAAGTGGTTCAATTTATACGAAATGGATATAAGTTCCCACTTTGAAAGACTAAATCGGAAATATTTTGAAAGTAAGATGGATGTACATAGTTATATATTAGTGATCATAATAATATTTTTGATTATTAATTACTAAATCTTCAAACTGAAAGTGAATTGAGAATATTCAATATTTAGTAGTTACATATTGGTCATTAATATCACAAGCTTTGTTGTAGATGTTGCTTTTCAGTATTTAGACGCTTATAAAAAAATAATAAAACTCACAATAGTGCACCTGGCTCTAGAATAGAATAGAAACGCAATGCACTTAGAATTTCACATTTTTTTCTCGTTGTGCTTCTGCACAATGCAATTTTTGTTAATTATTGTTATTTAGTTGTTTTGTCTTTCAAAGTTTATAATTTATACTCACCATGTGATGTGATTCCTTCTACAGCTGTCGTCCCCCACAATTACGTCATCATTAAATACCACCCAAGTATGTTACACATGAATTACAAGTTATAATTTTTAATTTAATTTTGTTTATTTTTTAAGACTCAAGATAATAGTATAATTAACTTAAGCAAAATTTGTATTTGCAATGAAGAAGCAATTTTTATTTGTGTTTGCAAAAAAGCACTGTACTGCAGCATCGAATGTCAGGTAAATATATCTCTCGGGGGTAAACAGAATTGAGAGGCCGGTGGCACAAAGGGTGCGCTTTTACCAATCCATTCTATCTATCCTTTTTATTTAGTGTACAAAAAATTTACTTATTTTCTTTCGTTCAAGCAGAAAAAGGACTGGGACAAGCACAGTTCCGTTTGTATTTGAAAGGAAAAGTTTCGTCTACCTCTCGTTTCAGTATTTTTTAATATAATAATTTAATTTTTTACATTCCTAAGTTTTGTTATATTTATAAGAAAAACTTGTTATTTTTTATTGCGTACGGAAGATTTAGATCTGAGTTGTTAAAATCATTCTCAAGTGATTTATCGAAGTTTTTATGAATGTTATATTTTATTATTTTACTTGTGAGTTGTGAGCAATAATGTTTGGTACGCACATATTATAATTATGTATTTTGAGGTTGTTTGGTAGGTGTAAATTGAGATCGATAAAATTAATTTAACTTTTTTGTCAAAAACTGATAACAGCTTATGTTTTATATGTAAACTAAATTTTAGATATATTTTTATACACAAAAATTATTTATCCCTACCAAGCATTCTCGACATTTTGTTGTTCTTCAATGAACTGTTCTTACGTTTCAAGATTTTTTGTTTCCAAATGTGTTTGAATTAAAAACATTTGCTATAAGTTGTGTTTTGTTATTATTGAATCCTTATTTCTGAATAATAAAATAATATAGCGGAATTATTCAAAGACTAGAAGATAGGCAATGCGCTCATCGAGGAAGTACGATTTTATATATTTGTTTCAAAGAGCAAAACCGAATTTATCCAAAAACATTGTAAATAATGAATTAAAATCAGTTAAAAAAGTGTAATCTAAACTACTGCGATCCCAACAGTGAGATTTACAAGAAAATTTAAGTTAAGTGAAATAACATTTATGTTTGTTCGTTATGGCCGTTCTATTGTACTATGCACAAAGTGATGACCAAATTTTTATTCATTCTTTTAAAAAATATAAAATAGTTGCGAATTTTTAAAAACGCCACTAACCAGTGCCGTATCTACCATATAGCAAGGGTTAGGAATACAAAAGAAATATTATCAATCAAAGTAAATTATACCAACTTACAATATTAGTATTTGAACGTTTAAGGAAAATTTAAAATTTCTCATCCAGTTATGAAATAAAAGGTACCTAGTTGACGCAAAAAGAAGGAAAATGGATTATCAGGTGAACGCAAGAAGTTCAGCAATCTTCCACGAGTTGCATGCAGCATTTTATCTAATCTTCGAGTGGGAACAGACTAATTGTCACAGCAATTAGGTAGGTAGGTAACATCTCTAGATAATATTGTTTATTTATTAATACATACTTATGATTATACTAACCTTAACCGACCTGCATCGGTGAAAAAGTAGCAGGATTTTTTAGTATAGCTTTTTCGATTGCTCTAATAACGAATTTTCTATATCCGAAATTAGATAAAAAAAAAATAATGAAAGAAATTAAGAGGAAGATTTTATAATTTTTGATTCTTTGCCTACCTTTTCGGTTACTTATAACGCGATCTACCTATATTTTTATTTGTACAATTGATAAGCAAATGATTCATTCTTAGATATAATTTTCTTATCATTTACTTATCACTTAGTTTTTTACTACGCGTAACGGTTCCATACAACATTACATTAATTTATTCAAAATGAAAAGTATACCGGTACTTATAATCTTTGGAATACTCGCAAGTTTTGTTAATGCTTCTGGTAAATATTCATAAAATAATAATTTTATTTTCTATTATAATTTTTTTAGTAAGCGGGCAAAATACCAGCCGTAGTTTGCATTGTTATATATGTGAATCAGAACAGACCAGTGCTTGCCAAGAATCGGCCGATGTGTCGGTTTTAACGTCGGCCGATTGTAAAGAGTTGCCTCATCCCAAGCCAGGTTCAAATAAAATCGAAGTAATACATGACTTGATATCAAAATCAGTAGATGGAAAAATTCGTGGGGCTCCGTTATTGAATAGCATTTTTGAACAAGGTGGACAACAACGAAGTGGAACTGATGAAATGAAATTCGTTTGCTTAACTGTTGCCTTGTCCTCGGGTAAAAATATTTTCGACTTCAAAAATATATAACGATCTTGCTAAATTTGCATTAAAATTGTAGGTGATATGAAGGGAATATCCAGAACTTGCCAACAAGTACCAGCTCACGTTAAGGACGTATGCGATTTTATTAAACAAGATGTAGAAGCACCATTACAAATTAATAAATGTAGAGCATGTACAACAGATTACTGCAATTCGTCATCGGCAGCAAGTTTAACCTTCTTTTTAATATTCGTAATCACGATGAATATAATTCTTACAAAATAAGTCAAATGTACATACATGTAAACTCAAAAAGTTAGAGAGTTTATTCATATATTTTGTGTTATAGCAATTCTTTCATTTGTTGTGATTGTGAACATTGTATAATGTATTAATAAATAACTATAAGAATAGTTTATTTTAATTCTATAGTAATTTCCTGCAAATTGTTTATCCCATACCACGAGTCAAGAAAAGTTGCAAAAAGTCGGAAAGTTTTCAAATATAACTTGCAGGAGGCAGACAATCATTGCAAAAATATTTTAAAAAAATAAATATTCAAAGGAGATGAGTTTCAATGAGTAAACCGAAAACAATACAAAAACAATGATATATTTTGGGTACTGTTCGATTTGATTGGTCTTTGTAGGTCCTCTAACGGACAGCGCTATCGCTACATAATATACAGAAATTTACAATAACACCACAATAATTTTATATTTATTTATTTTATATAATATTGATATTATTGACAAAAATTTACGTAAAGGTTGTTAACATATGGGCTGATCTGGGCCCATGACCTGCGATTATTTGGGTTTCTATCTCACTTTATAAATTATAAGTTACTTGCAATGTAGAGGAAATAACAGAAAAAAATACAAATAATAAAATTGACAACTATTTTGAAAAATATAATAATGGGGAGCCCTTCACGCTACTTTACCACCGGGTTTTATGATATGCAAACAATATTAAAAATATAATCTTGTTTTTTCTATTACAAAAATTGTCAATATGCTATAAATTAATAGAAAATAAAATATAATCCGTTGTTAAATATTTTGTAACCCAATTGGCGAAATAACAACAGGGCGCAGTTAGAGCTAACAAAATTAAAGTTGATTCATAAAGAAATACAAAATTTTTTATCAGATTATTGACAAAAAAATTATAAAATCTATGTTTAAATAACAATGAGATAAATGAACTTACCTTTGTTATAAATATGGGAGAGGCCAAAATTTGATCACAATAATTGTTAATGAAATTATACATGGTAGTGCAGAGATGGATACCATTAACAGTTTGGCTTTTATTGCAATTTTATTAATCGTAGTTGATTCTGCATGTAAGTATTAATAATTTTATTTTATTTTTATGAGTTTTTTTGAAACTGTAGTTATTTTAAAATTATACTTATAGATTCTTTACGATGCTATAACTGCAGTTCGACAGATCCCGATAGATCCTGTTTCGATCCAATAGATGCAGACAATGTACAATCCATATTTTGCAATTCTTCCGATTCGGAGACTTGCGTGTCGTTGGAAGCCTTCAGTAAGTTTTGAAACGAATAATATTTTTTACGCAATACTAAATGTCTTTATTTGAAATAAATATAGAGATTGATCTTAATAGCAACGAAACGATTTCAAGAAAATATTGTGCTCCAAAAATCGAAAATATTTGTGAATCTATTAAAGGGGGTTTACTAGCCGATCGTTTCAATGTTAGCCATTGTACAAGTTGCGAAATTGATAACTGCAATGCTATCGTTGATACAAATTGGGGTAATAGCAATTGCCCAGGACAGTTTGTATTTGTTTTCGGGACAATTGTGTTAATACTACCAAAAATAAAATAAATCGCGGGGGATTTATCAAATTATTTATTTAGCACATAATTTGAATATTACATTGACCGCATAGGTAACTATATATTTTGTAATATTAATTTATTTAATAAAATTCGAAACAGCAATAAATACTTTAATGACTTTTAATTTATATTAAATTTTTATTTTATAAATCTTCATGATACCGTAAAATATTCTTCGGTTTGCATCGCAATATTTAAGTACTACTTAAAATTAAGTAAGTATTTCTTAAATATAGCTGATACTTAAATACTGCGGTGCACTCGAACATTAAACCCAGCATAAATTCCTACTTCCTCTTCATCAATTGGCCAGATTGGATTTTATATAATTGTATACATAGAACCAATTTAAAATTTTTCACCAATCCGGGGTGCACGAGGACAATATCAAAAATAATTATGGAAAAATTTTCACAAGCACAAATGAGTAGGTATTAAATTTGAAAATGGCTGATTACTTTGCGTCTCCCTTTTCGGGAAACAAAGTACTACTTTTCCTCCGGCAACAGATCAAAAAGAGAACATATTGAAAAAATTTCTTTAAAACTGTAGGCTCGAAACGGGTTAAATTTTAGTTATTAGAAGAAATAAAATGATGGAAGACGTTTTTTATCGATACGATAGATAAATCGATTTGACTTGATAACACTTCAGTTGGGCAATTCAAGCAATGCAAATAAAATATATTACAGTTCTTGACAAAATTTTAATGGACGATTATTGCTATATATAATATTTTATAAGGTAGTTTTCAAAAATCATTTGTCATCCATGAAATCCCACTCTATTTTGGATATAATGGGTAAAACACCACAATAACCTTTGATATTTTTACATTAAAATCAGAAATACAAATTTTGCAATAACAATCAAGCAATGGTTAAATATTTCAAAAATATTTATAGCAATGTACCTAGTCCACCTACAATAATCCCATTAACAAATTAACATGATCAAAGCACGTGATCGGAGGTGATGGATGGTTAACCGTTTAATCATTTATTCGACCATTCTCACAATGTTAAAGTGAGAACAATCGAACAAACGTGTGTTAAATAGTTAGAAGAGGTTCAACATTCTTTAGTCTTGTGGCAGAATACAATAAACGTGATTATTATTGTTTAGTAATTTACAAACAACTTAGCAGAAAATCGGCATATATTTTGCATAGAGAAAGCAGTTTACCAAATTTAAAATATTTAGTAGGTAGGTACTCGACGTTACAGCACTTAATTTTTTTAAATTTAAATTTTCACTTCAGATACCACATAAAATCCCGAATTCGGCAAGGTTCTTTGGCAATAGTTAAATCAAGGAGTGGTAACAATGAAGACCTTTAATTTAATTTTTTCGAGCATCTTCGTTTTGGTCGTAGGATTTTCAACTCTTGGTAAGATTCACAAATATGTTTATTTTGTTTCGTACGTAACCAACTGGAAGAGGCAATTGCTGTTATGTAATTATTCAATTGATCGAAATTGCCTCAATTTAAAATCAAGTTCACCTGCTCACTGCGTGATCGCGAATTGCTGAGTAATATTATCCTTATACGCATCATTTGTTTTGTTAAAATAAACTATTAATGTCCAATTTGTTTATTTCATTCTTTGTTATTGAAAAGCCACTTTGAAAATATCGACGGTTATCGATTTCTAAATATTTACATTAGATGCTAATCGTTGTCCGTTTTTTTCTGTCTGCGATGGTTTTTTTTTCAAAAGTTTTGGAAATCAGGTCGTCGTTCTAAATCCGGGACTGTCGTTTTACTCATTATATTTCTCAGAAATTTTACAATCGCTCTATTTGTCATGTTTTTCATTCCAATAACCTAGGTATAAAAATATAATGAAGCAAAACAACGAAAAGAAATAATCGGAAATAGACGACGAACGGCTGGAAAAATCTGACTATTACTGCTTAATATTTCGTTAATTTTGATTTTAGCAAATTGCCAAAACTTTTACTACATGTCCCTAATAGAAGATGGAGATCGTTATCACAACTCCAATCAAACCAACTTGGATTACGCTTACAATTCAGTAAAAGTCCTTAGCTTTAGCCATTTATTGACTTACATGCTATTGGTAAGCAACTTTCTTTTGTTTTTGATTTTTTTCAACAAGAATTATATTTCAGGTTTTGACTATTTTGCTACAATTTTTGTACAACCAATAATAAATAACTCGATCGGTTATCCGTTCAATATTTATATTATTTTCGATGCCATCGAGCGAAGAAATTTTATAAAATACATACGTAATTTTTTAAAGTGATCAAATGACGTTGAAGGAATTAAAAATATAGCCACCTAATCATAATACTCGACTTATACTCATTAGCAATAAGAAGTATTGGTACAAATTCATTTGTTCACTTCCCTTTGTTTCGAGCCATTCAGTCTTCTGGAAAGTGGAGACCAATCAATGCAGAACCGAGGAAAAAGTAAAAATTGATTCCGATAAAACCGCATTTAGCATCATCGGTGTTGTTCCAAAAATATAACGCGATAATAAATAAATGTGTATTTTCTTTTACGAATAATAACTTATTTAAATAAAAAAATGTGTTTATTAATTTACTTAATTTATTCTATAATAAATTTTTGCTCAATCTTTCTTTTATACCATTTTTCAACTTCTTCATTTTTGCTCCTTGCAAAATTTCAGGTCACCGAATTAATAAAGTCAAAAATATACTGAAATATGAAACTATTTATTTTTATGTACATTTGATATTCTAAAAGATGTTGAAATTAATAAGAGGATGAAAGTATAGAATTATTTATACTGATAATAATTATTTTACGTCCCTTCGTGCAATTGAGTATTTCTAGTCAGTTCGTCAAAATAGCCTCTCATGAGAACTTGGTTAATAAGATTTTCAGCTAAGATTTTTTGACGATCGTTCAGCTTCCGTAGTTTTGCGGTCCAACTAATAGTAACGGCTTCGTATTCGCCAATATTTCTTCCACCCGCCTCCGTAAAAAAGGCTTCTTCTATTTTTTCCGCAAATTTTCGTTTTTTAATAGTCGGCTGTGAAAAACTTATTGGAGCGGCAAAAACCTGTGGAAAAATTGGTAAATTTTTACGAAAAGGTATAGCAATAATAACAGCACCTGCATGTCCTGTGAATTTTCTTGCCCCATTTCGATAAAATCTTCCAACTCATCATCCAACTCGTCTTCCTGCTTATCATTATTCGAAGTCTCACTGGGAGTCTTATTAAATATATCATATTTCTTTGAATCTTCCAAATCGTCGTTATCGTCCTGAGGAAGTTCGCTTTCAAGTGTAAACTGGAGTAATTTATAGTACCACAAATAAGTATGATGTGGTTTACCCTTTAGTTTTGACTCTTCGATTTTTCTATATTCTCTTCGAAAAGTCGTTCTGAGATTTTGAATCTTTCGTTTTACGTCGTCCAAAGTACATTCTTTATGGAAACGTCTTCCATACTCTAAAAGCTTTTGATAAGCGGAAGCCTTTAAATCTCTATTTGTGTAGTCGTCACTTTTAGTTTGCCACAAACACGGAAAAGATCGGTAAAGTTTAATCAGTCCTAATATGAACTCTTTCGACATATTGGAAACGATTTTTAAGGACGACGATGCCAACTTCAAGTTAGCAACCAAACCTGTATTTTTTTGATTATCAAAATAACACAGATTACCCAAGTAGCATTTTGATGCTACAAAAAAGCAAATTGCTAGCTAAATGCTCTGTTGTGCAGCTGCAGCAGCTACAGTAGCCAGCCGATTAGCGCCTACAATGCAGCAAAGGTGCTGCAATATTGCTAAATTGGCCCACTATTTTTGAGCAGAAAGCCAGCAATTTTTAATGGTAGTAGCACGCTATGCAGCTGTTTGGTAGCTGCCTGCGACACTCAGGAATAGCTTACTAAAAGTCAGCTACGGTAGCGTGTAAATGACTGACTAGAATTGCTTAAATTTTGCTAGTTGTATAGCAGCCGTAATTTATTTAAAATTAAAAAAAATTTTTTTATTTAAAAAAATCAAAAATTGTTTATTTTATCTACCCTATATAATATATTGATATAATAATTTCATTTTCAACAAAATTAAAAAAAATATATAATTTCTCACAATTGAAATTCTTGATTATACCGTGGTTTCGATTTTTATTTATAATTCATAATCTACAAATTATTATATTATTATTAAATTTTTTTCACTTATTCTTCTTTACTGGTTATATGACACTCGAAATTCCTAGATGGTAAATCTGTAAATTTTTAATATTAAATACAATTTTGTAAACTTCTTTTTTTTACTTACCTGGCTGGACTGGGATTCGAACGCCGTACCCTCGCATTACGAAGCTTCCACTTAACCCCCTAGGCTATATGACTGCTATATTTTTATAATGTTAAAATGCAGGTATTATTATATGGTACTTACGTGTGGTATATAATATGTAACAATTATTTAAATTGTAAATTACTCGCAAAACAATGGAGAACTATCGTATAAGAAGTATTGGTATCTGTAAATATAATCTTACGAATGATATTGATTTGCTCGATATGATGAGAAGATTCAAAAGAAGCGGTACGTATAAAAGACGCGTTAATACGAGAATCATACATAAAAAATTGGAACTAAAATCAACACGTGGTAATGTCAACTTGGAGGCAATCGACAATGTTGGCTGTAATAACGCTGAAACCAATGGCCAAAATTTGGGCGATGTCGACTTCGATGCCAATGAAACTAATTCGGATTACCATATAAGTTTTATAAAAATTTTATGAAGCCGTTAAATTTAACTAACCAATAGGAAATATTTATCATTATTAATAAGCCAATAGAAATCATTGGTTAATTTTGTAAACGGTTACATTTGTGTTCCTAGCGGGACTGAGGTACCTTAATGCGCCCCTGAATTAAACTATCTTTTAATACGGTGCACCGTATGCCACCGCGGTCGAATCATTTAATCAAATAAATCATTTTCTTACTAAAATTTGTAGTTAAGCACTGTTTAAATTTAAGGAATAATAAGCCAATGCTGGCTGTAATAACGCTGAAACCAATGGCCAAAATTTGGGCGATGTCGACGTCGATGCCAATGAAACTAATTCAGATTACCATATAAGTTTTATAAAAATTTTATGAAGCCGTTAAATTTAACTAACCAATAGGAAATATTTATCATTATTAATAAGCCAATAGAAATCATTGGTTAATTTTGTAAACGGTTACATTTGTGTTCCTAGCGGGACTGAGGTACCTTAATGCGCCCCTGAATTAAACTATCTTTTAATACGGGGCACCCAGTGGCCCCGGAAGAGTTAAATATAGAGGGGGGCAAAGTATTAATTTTTGTTAGGCTTTATGACTTTAAAGGAAAATTCTTAATATTTTACGAGCGCTAGCTAGGTAAAAACAAAAAATTTAATTTTCTAAGGGGGGCAAGTGCCCTGCTTTGCCCCCCCTATCCGGCGCCTATGGGTCACCGTATGCCACCGCGGTCGAATCATTTAATCAAATAGATCATTTTCTTACTAAAATTTGTAGTTAAGCACTGTTTACATTTAAGGAATAATTATGTATGGAAATTAATAAATTTTTATTGTAACGACAAATCAGCTACGGAATTAGTTAGCTTAACGGTGTATTATTATAATTTCTCGTTTATATTCGACATCAAGCCGAATGCAAACGAAGGTGAGTTGTTCAAAAGCAGCAATTTTTAAACCTATGTAACTCCGAATTAGCTGATTTTAAAATTTGCTACCAAGAAGCTATTATTAAGCTATTATTCATGCGTCATTAGCAGGTATTATAAGCGGCTACAAATGGTAGCAGTTATTTAAGAGCTATTACCTAGCTAATCAACAGCTATTTTTTATACTAATATACCGCTGGTAAAATATCAATAAATAGCTAATTTGTAGTCAGCTAATAACCAGCTACAAAACTTCGCAGCTGTTTTGTAGCTAGAAATGCTACTTGGGTAAGTTTCCACCTTTGTTTAATTCACGACATCGATTGGCAAATTGTTTAAAAAAACTGGTCAACACAAAACGGCTATACCTTTATGGTTCCAAAAATAAATCGATAAGTTGATGATATCGTCCGATTAATTTACTTCGAGATTGTTTTGACAACTGAACAATTTGTTTGCCAGAGGAGATTTACTAGCAAGTAGAAACCTGATCGTACAATTCAAGTTTTCTGCTTTAGAACAGAGATGCCTCTCTCTGTTCCGAATCGTTCCATTCATTAAAATAGTAATTATTTTGAAATAATTAAATTGCTCTCTTGTATTTATGTTATATTATGTTGGTATCACTTATTATATCTTCCTTTTGTTTAGTTTATTTTTACTTTTAATTTCAATCAATATTACTTAGCTTTATTTTTTCATAATTAATCATAAAAATAATAGTCCAACTTATACCACTCTCCGATTAAAAAACTTTTCAAATTATTTGAGTAACTTAAAAACTTGTCTTTTATTTTTTGTTCTCGATTGAGAAGCCACTACCTATCTCGCCCAGATAGCCAACTTCGACAAGGGTAAATTATAAACCCAATTTTTAAGAGATCATCAGGCTCCGGAGTCGGGAAACTCGGGATTGGTCGCATACAAATTTTTTCCACAGGATAACATTAAATCAAATCCGAGTAAAACTTTTCACATCAAGAGCCTTAAGTTTTTGATATTCAAAATTTTTAACAACCCAGAACGCTACCCCGAGGAACTCCAAATAACAAACAACACCTTTTGGTTTATTAATTTAAAAAAAATTGTTTTCAAGTTACAGTGTTTTTTCAAAAAGTTAGCACATAATATTATTTGAATAAGATAACTCTAATTACACCGCAAGGTGATTTCATTAGAAGTAATGTTAAAATTTAAGTAAACATTCAAACTTATCAACTTAATAATGAAAGATATAACTAAGATATAAGTTTTTCAAAACAACGCAAACAAACATTTCATGAGATACATATTATGTACATATATAACTACTGGGCAGGTTTCGATGTGTGGTAGGTGTGACAATTGAAAATAAGAAATAAAAAATTACAACACTGGTTAATCAAACTAAAACTACATGCTATGTTTTTCTTTCAGCTGAAGAAGAAACCAAGATCAAAATGAAGGCAACGAAAGACAATGCCTGTTAATGTGTTATGATTGCTAAAAATATAAATATGGATAAGGTCGACACCAGTTGTCTTTCGACTATAAAAGATTGAATTTACGTTTCAGTTTGTACCGATCGATTATATACTATATCATGTCATTCTGATGGTATCTGATGTATCGTAATTTTTTATGAATGGTATGTTGGAAATAGTATCTATCTTTAGATACAATATATTATGCATTAAATGCAGAAATCAAAGAAAAACAGAAATATATGTGATATTTTAATCAAACTACCCAGTGGTGGATTTAGCATTTAAGAGGCCCCAGGCGCAATTTAATTTTGAGGCCCCCTCTAAAAATTTTGCTACTCACATCAGTTGTCATTTTATTAGCCGACTTAATTTCAATATGATTAAAATTTTTAATAATAATTAAAGAATAAAGGGGCAGAGACTGAACGAAGTAAATTTTTTCGGGGGGAGGGGCAGTTCTCAATTACCCAACTGTCGATGGTTTTTTTTTAGCTTTTTTGCTTCTTTTTTTAAAGAAATGTTTCAATTTGATTGTGCCAACTTATTAGTAATATTAATTTTACTAACTTTAGATAATTTTCTAATACTTTGGGGGGGAGCCCCTTTTCCCCCATGGGACTGTCCCTAAAAGGGGGAGGGATCATTAGTAGTCTAAATCCAGATTTTCAGAAAATTACTATTAATTCCAAGATAATAATAAAAATAAACAAATTCATCCTAAAAAAATTTAAAGAATTTTCTCCGGGAACTAAAGTAGCTGAATATTTTAATTGCTTTTAAGAAAATAATAGTATAGTAAATTCTTCCTAGAAGAATTTAAAGAATTTTTTCGGGGAACTAAAGTAGGTGAACATTTTAATCGCTTTTAAGAAAAGAATAGTATATAGTAAATTCTTCTTAGAAGAATTTAAAGAATTTTTTCGGGGAACGAAAGTAGGTGAACATTTTAATTGCTTTTATGAATGAATAGTAATAGTAAAATTCTTCCTAGAAGAATGTAAAGAATTTTTTCGGGGAACTAAAGTAGGTGAGCATTTTAATCGCTTTTAAGAAAAGAATAGTAGGTATAGTAAATTCTTCCTAGAAGAATTTAAATTTTTTTTGTAATGAAAATAATTAATAATTATCACTACGTATTTTATACTTCTTAATAATTGTGGATAGGGAAAACATTTTGAAAACCTTCTTTTTAAGTCGGCTAATAAAATGACAACTGATGTGGGTAGCAAAATTTTTAGAGAGGGCCTCAAAATTAAATTTCGCCTGGGGCCTCTTAAATGCTAAATCCGCCACTGCCTATGCCACAATTTCTTAAGAATTATGAAATACGGTGTGATAATTATTAATTAATTATTTTCAATCCAAAAAAAGTTAGATGAAATTACTTTATTTTATGTTGAGAGCTGAATTTTGAAGCCCTGTGGAAATCCGCCACTGAAACTACCCATTCTGCAGTTGAGCCGCAAAAAAATTTCTTTGGCCCGCAAAGAACAAAAATACTTGACTACAAATTAAATTTATATTTTTGTTTGCAAAAAATTAGTTAATCTATTGATGAAATAAACATATCAATTTTTACTACCTACTTAATATTAATATAATATTATTAAAATGTTTTTTTAACTTTTGATTGTTCACAGAGATGGCGCGTATCATTGTCATCTTCTAAATCTCGTGCTAGAATAGACAGGATTATTATTATTCTTTAATTGTTTAAATTTCTGCACGAAATAAAAAATACCAAAATAATATTTGTTTTCCTTGCCGTTCGGCCTTAGCCAAAATAACGAAAAGTTTTATTCCAAAAAACCTGACTAATTGCAATAATATTTATCTACCTACTTAAAAATTAATTTAAATTTTTATTATTATTCATACAGATGGAATTAAAATTAATTTTAGATTTGTAGTGTTTACTAATTCCGAGATTGAAAGCAAACATCCCCGCCCGGAGCATCCCTTATTCCGGTGCCAGCTGGTCTTGGATATATTGACCGAGCATTGTGACCTAAATCCTAGTAGCAGCTGAATATGACCTTGAAAAGTGAATCTTTGTTTATTGTATTATGGGAGTCATCGCAAACTAAAATTTTCTTGTAGCCCAATAAGAACCCGTTTGTGTTGTCCATTGCCACTGAGTAATAAGTATTACTATGTAGACTATTAAAGGGAGAAAACCTATCGCGTGATTTTTTCCTTTGCTTCGGCTGAATCATCTCAAGTTTGAACCTTTTTAGTACGCTTTCTGCATTTCGCGCGCGTACGTTGTTGGGAGTTGTGTTGCTCATTCAGTTTGGTGTTTGTTATTCACTTTCACACAAATTTTTGTAAATTTTAAATATGGCAACTTGTTTATTATATTTAAGCATATTTTTACTTGCCATAACGACAGGTGAGTTACATATTATTACAATACATAGTAGTCCTGATGTGGGGGGTAACGAGGGTGGATTTACGAGCTGCAAGCGTTGTTTCTTGATTTTTCGGTTAAATAATACTACGCAACTGTTGCGTACAATTCGTTCTATTTTCGATTGTGTTAATTAAAAATTTAATTTGTATGACATCCAAATGATTAATGGAAGAGTTCCAATCACAAAGTGCTAATTAATCATGCATTAAATATGTGTACTTATTGCAACATTATTGACTTTGTATAATATTTCATTGCAAAATTTATTGGCTTTAAGGAAAATTATAATATTGCACTTTTAAACGGCAACATTGAATGTTATCGCCGACCATTCCTACCTAATTGTTTAAACAACTATGCAGCTCAGTTTATTTACTTCACTTATCTGTTTGCATTCCAGCTGAAACAATTAACTAAATGGTTTTATTTAATTTTTAATTTTAAAAAACACGACAAATTCGACAAAGTAATATTATTTGTTTTCGACCCCCGATGAATAATAAGCTAAAAGTACCTACTTTTAATATGAGTAACAACTGACAAGGGGTGCGCAACCCCAAGTTGTAAAAATTTATTACAATAATTATAATGTGATCAAGTAGATAAGCAAGTAAAAAATAATGTTGTTCAGTAATTTGGAAATTAAAACCTTGAGAAAAATACAAAAAGATTTTGAATTTGCACAAAAAGTAATATATTCATTTAATTAACTTTTAATTGTGAAACTGCACCTTTTAATTTATTTCAGACCACAGAGCAACCTCGAGGGTATTTGCCAAACATCATTCAAAATTTTTCCACAATTTTAAATTTAAAAAGAATGATTACACTATTTTGAATTATTATAGCAATGTCGGTTATTGATTTTACTCCCCCATATAACTTTAGTTCGTCTGTGTGCAATAAATGCAAAATTTTATCAAATAAAAAAATATTATTAATTTAAAAGAAAAACTACCCCGAGTTCTGTTTTCCTTTAAAATCAAAGGTTGGATACATTTCGCGAGAGCGCGATTCGTTGGCAAATATTAATTTAATTATTAGTTTAATATAGACAGCAATTAAGATCACATTTCAAATGTCAACATGTTGGCAATTTGTGTTAAAAATATTCTAGTTGTCCAACATTTAATTATTTATTTATTACCTCAATTCTATACCAGCACTTAATATTTTTAAATTGAAAAGTTTCTAACCTAACTTAACATCTAACTGAAATAAATGAAAAACTAAGTATTTTTTTATTTGAGAAAATTGAAAAATAATAAATTTAATAATCATTGAAGGAAAGGCAAATTTATAATGTTATATGCGATACGAGGGCAGATGGGTATGCTTATCAATCAACACATTTAACTTTTCCATTTTATGTGAAAATTATAAAAGAGATTGTATTTTTCTGGCAAGTTAGTTTGGAAAATTGATTATACAGTTGAATATTTGCAAGGATCTTCCAGGACTTCTTGTTACCTTCTTCTTCGCCTGTTATGTTCCTTATCTTGCGATAACAATGGAGGACAAAGGACAATTTTGAGATTGGAAGAAGGTCCTGAAAATTAATCAAGATTATAACTGAAATCCCAACATATATAGCATGCTCTAAAAGCTACTATACTGGCCCTGTTATTGGTTGGTTTATAACAATAGATTTAAATACCAAATTATAAAAATTTTAAAAGGATAATATGTAGGATATTGCATCACAATACAACAAAGTACATCGAACTCGTGGTTAAATAGAACTGTAGTATTTTCAATTTTTGTCCGGATATTGCAATAATATTGTAACAAAAGCAAAAAATTCGAGTTGAATATAAAGAAAATATCGACGGCAAATAAGAGAGAGATTATTAAATAAATATACTGAAAAGTTTAATCGGCAATTAAATTCAAAAAAATTATGCAGAGAATGGAAATTTAAATGGCATTTCAGAGAAAGAAAATTTTGAATTGCAAACTTGCTAATTAAAACAACTTTTATTAAAGGTACTAAAGAACATATTTTAATTAAAATTCCCTTTTAGGTTTTGAATAAATTTAATAAAATAGAATTAATTTAAGATTTAAAGGATTTCATCACAATCGAATTAATTAATTATTATTTAACGCATTTATAGTTATTAGTCATATTCTTAATATTTCAACAGATATTTAAAAAATTCAATGATAAACATTGATAAATATTGAAAACATTTCATATTCAGACATGAAAAAACAAATATGCTGTCATGGACTATCAATAATAACAAATATTGTAGTTACCAGGAACTGCTTAAATAAATTATTGGCTTCCTTAATTGAGCTTTCAGTTCGAGGGGCTTCATAACTTTTAATGTAGGGCATCGGCCTTGCATAAACAAACTTTTGCACTATAATATAAATAATTATTCTGTTTTGAAAATAATTAAATTACTTTTTTTGCGTTTCGAGCTCGAAGTATTGTATTGTACAGATCAATAATTTGAATATTCTTTTAAAAAAATTTCTAATCAAAGCTGCAAGCGTTGTAGTTCCTTCTATTCTTATAAAACTTAAATCACGCAACTTTCCCCCAATTGTATTTTCGATCAATACGAAAGATATAATTAAGTTTATTAAATTATATGACAAACATTTTGAAATTTTCTGCATATAAATTTGTATCAAAATTTTAATTAGCCACTTCAAAAAAATATCTTTTAAAGGTCAATTCGCGCCTTTAAATAATTTTTTGTAATATATCTCGAGGGGCGTATCCACCCTTGTTGCTAACACAAACAATTTCTATTAAGTTAAGGTTCGATGAACCAATGCAATTTGTGAAAAAAATAGATTGATTATTGATTAAACTATATAAGTAATATAAACAGAAAACTATACCTTAATGGGCACACCCTTAATATCCAGTAATGGTGGTTTTATCCTCGATCCATTTATTTTAGTAATCGTAAATTTTCACACGTTATAAATAATTCATTTTTGTGGCATCAACCCCAATTTAGAAATAACGAGTAAATATTTTCTAAACCAAACATTTTTTTATTTTTCAGCATCTGCCCTAAAATGCTACGCTTGCACGGGTTTTGCATGCAACTATCCGTTGCTCTCCTTCACTTATCCGGAAGTTCAATGCGAGGCTAAAACTGGAAACTCTCTTTTGGACAAAATTACTTCTGCAATCCCAACGCAGTGCGTCAAAGTGATAGGAAAAGGTAAGCCCCCCATCGAAAGGTGATTTGAATGATTGTAATTGATTTTATGATTTTAGATGAAAATGGCAGCTCGTTTGTGGCCAGAAACTGTACAACGTACACTACCCAGGTTGGATGCAATCTCATAACCAGTGCCATGGAGCTCGGTTCCAAAGTGAAGGATATCGAATGTTTTACTTGTACTTCCGATTACTGTAACTCGGCTTCCAAATTTTCAGGAATGGCGGCAATCGGTATTCTGATTGCGTGCTTCATGTTTTTATTTTAAAAATCTGTAACTGTAATATAATATCGTTCATGCAAATTGATGTTGCTTCAAGTCGTAAATGTTTGTCATTCATGTAACCATAATGTACAATGTATGATATATATTTGTGGATATGTTTACCTCAAACTATACTATATTGTTTTATATTTTTTTACTTCAATCCACGTGACCACTATAATAATATAATAGGTGGGTACCTATAGTACTTAAAGATTATTTATTATCGACGGAACAGAAATTAAAAAATAATTTTCGATATTGTACCTACGAGTAGTTTATAAACGCAAGTAGTTGTAAGGGAAATGTAGTAATTAAAGTATACATTTTTTAATAGCTTTGCTCATGCTAAATTGTATCGGCATTTAATCAAAACATGTATAGGTATTATCTACTTTAGTATCGCATTCATTTAAAGTCAAACAAACGAAATAGATGCAGATTTATATGGGCTACCAGTATTTTGAATAAATTTCTAATAAAAGTTTTAATTTTGATTGATTTTTATTTATCGTTTAAAAACGGCAGATACTATGTAATAAAACTGGCTATAGGAATGGGAATAATGGCGAATTGGATTCTTGGATTGTATACCTTGTAATTAAATGTTTCAACAAAAAGCAGATATGTCACCAGAGGCATTTAATGATCCTGTTACGTTTACTCCAGATATTGCATATAATCCAATGAGGTCTTTTGCTTTTTCCCAGACTAAACTGCTGTAATGTATGAGTTTCTTCATTGAGGTACTCGACCATACTTTATCTCAAAAGTGAACTTATCTTTTTGAGAAGTTTTGATCAGTTTTTGACAGAGAAGCTGTGCCTCCGTGCATTAGAATATGTATATATAGTAGTCTACCAGTCATACTACTACGTATTCTATTAGTAGATTTGCACAGTTGTGGTGTTTTGAATAGTCTGCCCCACCTCGGCTCCTCAAAATGAATATTTGGCAAAATTTAAAAAAATCAAAACACAGCTGAGAAAAGAATGCTAAAGAAGATTTGACTTTTTTAATTCCATAAAGATTTTGAGATTTGAAATATTCCACAAGTTGGAAGCTTTCAAGCAATCTTCATTTCGAAGAAAATATTTTTTCACTTTTTTGTTTAAATGATGGCAGGTAATAGAAAGATTGATTCTCAATGTAAATTTTGTATTTACTATCAAGGCTAACAATTACATCATGGACTGCCAATGTGTTTTTCAATTCAGCGATGATATCATCGCAACAGAACTGGACTGGCAACTTAACAGTTACTTGAATTGACCACAATTCTTTGCATGGACTAAATATTCCAAAAAACAAAAATTTAAGATGTACATAATATCCCAGATTATTATCTGCCATATTAATTGAAAAGAGGAAAGGTCCTTTATTGTTACTTAGCTAATTTAATCCACCAAATAAATTGCAATTCACTATAACAATTTAATTTTCGTGTTTATTAAATTTCCTATGCTAAATTATATAAACCTACCTACTCGTTCAGTAATCTGTTCCTTTGATAAATCATGGCGTAAACTACTGAAAAGTATAAGAGCAGGACATTTTTTATTCTAAATATTTACTAAAATACGCGAGAAAATAAAAATGTGAATATGGAAAAATATGTTAATTTTCTTGTTTATTAATTTGCAATAGCTTAAAAGATAGCTTCCTATATCAGAATGAGTAAATTTCCTTCATTAGCGGAAAAATCGATATACTACACGCATGATTATAAAAAGATATTCTTTTACGCCGATTAATTAGTTAAATTGCTTCATGTTTATTCTTATCTAAAATGGTTACCGGTTAATCGATTTTTCATTAGGAAAAATGAAAATAAAACCATCACAAACAAAAACGTAATGAGAATTGATTAAATTTTTTGGGTAGTAGGGAAATCACATAGAACAACTCTTCATAATTAATTGAAAATAAAATTTCTAGTACGACTCTGTTACTATAAAGTTTCACGTGACCACATTGAACTAGAAGTTTTCTCCTACAGAAAAATATAGTAAGCATTAGTTAGTATAAGTCGGTATTTTGAGTAATAAAGTTCGTTCCTAAGTATTAATAATAATTAACATTAAAAAATGGCAAAATTTGTGAGTTTATTAGTTTGTTTAGCGGTGCTTGTGCCAGCAGGTAAGAGATATTTTATTTAATTTTTTTTTTTTTAATTAAATTCGAAAAGTTAAAATTACGTAAGCTGCTTCCTAATTTGGCCAAGAAGAAATTACCAAGGAGTGCCGGTATCGCATTTTTGTACTTTTTATTATTTTTTTTGCGGTTTAAATTTTTAAATCTAATCCAAACTTAATTTTTGATAGGCGCATAAATTCAAATTTGTTTTCAAGTTGTTTAGCACAATATTGCTTGTAATCTTTAATAATTTATTAATCAAATCTTTTAACATTTTGAATATAAATAAAAATTTTAATTTTTACAAATTTTCCAAAATTATTTTATTGACTGTAAATTACAATTTTGAATTTTTTTTTCAGCACTTTCCTTAAAATGCTACTCCTGCAGTTCGGAAAAAGAATCTGGATGCCTTAAGAGCGCAAATCCTGGGCCTATCACCTGTAACCCTGTTGTAACCAACGCCTTCAAGAACGTCTGTATTTACAAACACACTGTCGGTAAGAAACATTTTTTTTTAACAAGCAGATATACTTGGTATAAAAGATCCACCTACGCCTTTATTTTCGAGCTATGCAAGCATCAAATTAAGGTCAATTAATTCAGAATGGGCACGGCCGTTTTAAATGCAAATCAAGTGAGTAAATTTTAACGTCTACGCGAGTAAAATAAAATATTCATGATTTTGTAATTCCCCCCCCCCCCGCGTTTTAATGCAATTATTGTTCTTTTGTACTATTGCAAGTTTTGATGTCTCAGGTTAATTCAAAGGTGTAATTTATGTTCAATTAATCCTGGAAATATATTTAATCAAACCAAGTCGTCAATATTATTGTTAATGTTAAAGAATATATTATGCTGATGATTAAAATTAGTAAATACTGCACGGTGAGACATGGTAACGAACTTTGTCACTTGGTGCTCGATGGAGGAATTATTAAATTTTACAATTAATTGCCCCCATTATTCGTGTTTTTCAAATGGTAAATTATGTGGTATATTTTTAGGTTCGAATTTCTGTTTTAGAATTTAAATTACAATTATTTATAGAATAAATGGAAAGTTCGCCCATTATTTTAAATCAAATTGTAAGAACCTTTGAATTAATTCAATTTAATGAACTTATTGTTATTGTTGATAAAAGGTAAATCGTGTTCAAGCCGGTGCCGGCGAACAAAAAGAAATTATTTCCATATCAAATAATTTTTTTTGGGTGAAATTTAAAAAAGTAGATTATTTGTATTCTAATTTTCTTTTAATAGAAATGCGTTGTCAAGGTTCTCGTCTTGGTTTCAATTGATACTGGTACGAGCTGCGCCTCAATTTAAGTGGTAATCAATATTATGTTTCTCATGTGTATATAAGGAAATTTTCAATTCATAATTATTCTGTAATTGCCCGTCCCATGCCCGGATATCAATAAAATCCCAATTTAGAATACACAGAAAAAAATTATTCCAGCTCAATATTTTGTTCCGTTACTTAATTTTTCAAATTAAAAAATTAGACATATACTTCTCTATCAAATTGTTACTAAGATGTTTACCGAGGTTGTTTATATTTAGACAAAGTGAAGGCCAGATGAAGCTCCTTAAAAAATTAGTAAAAACAATGATGGAAACATCCGGAAGAGTTAAAAGCAGTTTGTTCGTTCTGATACATTGCTTTTTGGATTATACAACAGATTTTACCTTCATATTGGATTTGAAAATTGCCCATTGAATTTTGACATTATGTATTTTTTTAACCTTTTGCGATCGGTAGCGTTGAGGTAACTTCTATATTTACTATGCTTATTCAAAATGGTTATTTCAAGAACCTGGCATTTTCTTTCGCGCACGTTAATAATTTTCTAAAACATTCCAATACGCCCACGAAATAAATAGATTCATTCAAAATAAAAGTAAAAATGGTATAGTCATATCGTTTTTATTGTTTAATCGCTGGTCAATGTTCAAATAAACGTAGGTAACAATTATTATCGCGATAGTTCTTTTTCAACAAACTAATATATTAATAATCATTGTCCTTATCAAAAATTTATTGCCAACAAGGTCCATATTATTGTATTGCTCATCAAGGACGTACTATTTTTCAATCGAATGGAAGTCAGCATACGTGTTCGTTTTTTATTCTTAGCCAAGTTGTTCCTACTTAAATAAGTTTTATTGAAACTATTAATAGGAATAACGAAGGACCCGTTAAATTTACAACTCGAAATCGAAAAACAAAAGTGAACTGCTCTCCCTCCCTTTTTGTTTTAATTATTTTTGGATTTTGAAAAACTATTATTTTTATTTTGATTTACAGCCAAGGACAAAGTTGCCATAAATTCAAGTTGTGGAGTCATCGCAAACGATGCCCCAGTTGCGGCAGCCAGTTTGATGGAATGTAAAACAATTCCCGGAGGCCCCGAAATTAAAGAATGCCGAGTTTGCGAAACCGAGTTGTGTAATTCCGCTCCTGCATTTAGTATAAACTACGTCGCCCTTTTGTTTACACCAATTTTATATTTTGTCACCAGACTCGTAGCACACTAATTATTATTTAATAAGGAATGTACCTTTGCTGTACAAATTACATAAATTGATGTTACAGTGTAGATAGTAATTTGTGGAATGCTTTTGTATAATTTGTAAATTTAACAACTTTAAATGTTTAAAGTAACAACATAATTATTTAAGAAAAAACCGTCTGTTACAATAGTTACCTAACAATATGTAATGCTACTGTATAAGAACTGGTAGGTACTTACTGTTATTCTGATTTTACATTTTACAAGAAAAATAGAAATTTAAGTTTTTTACAGGAATATTTTTCAAGATGTAATATGTTGAAATGTTTTTTGTATGGTTAATTAATCATGTTCTTAAATAAAAATAAATAATTCAAACAAGTTTTTTATTTATTCGACATCCTCCTTGTCTAAACTAAACAAAAACAAATTATATTTGTACAGTGCAAGGAAGTTAGTTATTTAAGGTAAGTTAGAGAATAAAAGTTTGAGGAGCATTATTTCTCTAGAAAACTTATATAGACTTCAGATCTTCCAAGATAGCTTCTATTGGCCAAATATTTTGTTTAGTTTGCAGAGTTATAAAGTCAAAAAAATTGAATGGATATTCTGGAATCAGTCGTGAGCCAAAACGGTAAGCACTGTTTAATTGTCCAGCAAGTAAGGAAAAACCTCGGTTTAAATTCTAAAAGATTAGCATTTTTTTAAAATTATTCTGCTATGTTAAACAGCATGGGATATGGAATTACAAATTTTATTGTCATCGTGAATTCCACCTTTCTATTGATGAAACTAATTACTTTTTTTGAAATGCTCTGATTATTTCAGCAGCAGTTGTTTGAATTTCATTTTACCGTAACACAGTTTTGCAGATCAAAATGTTACATTTTCTTTAAATAGCTTAATGCACCAGAGATCGATGGTTATTTTGAATGTTGAATGGACTGGAGTGCATTCCACTGCAACCTAATGAAATTAAAAATATATCTTGAAAATTTATAATATTATTTCAAGTGAAGACTTTAAAAATTTGTTCAATATACAAAATAGCAATGTATCCTTGTGATTTATGTCAGCTTTCAAAATTTTGAGTAAATTCGTTTTTGAGATAGTTTTCACCTTATAAAAAAGGATAAAATCTAGAAAATATTTTTTGGGTAGTTTTCCACTATTTTTCTTACAATTTAGTAAATTAATCTCATTTAACATAATTGTTATGTATTATTTTATTTAAATTTAATTAAGTGATCATATTATTCAAACTATAGGGAAATTTGTTTTGTTTAAATTTGATAGTGGAAACTTTTCTATTTCACGTAAGTACATATAATAATATTATGTAATGTATATTTTTTAATACATTAGTAACTCTGAGGTCCGATTTTTAATGTTTTTTTACAACAATACAATGTTTGACTAATTTTTAGAATTGTTATTTAAATTATTTATGCAGTGGCGGATCCAAAAGCGTATAAGAGACGAAGAAATAGTCAGTTTTATGAAAAACACACCACGTGACCATAAATGAGCGTTTAAACTAATCATTATTTTTAGTATAAATTTAAGACATTAATTTTTGGTGTTTTGGATTAAAATTTTTTGAAAAAAAAAATTTCATATGTGATACATGCACATAAGAAGCATTCAGTGAAGTTTTGAAATTATAGTCAAATATCCTATGGGAATCTCGTTAATAGAGCGCAATTTATGCGCGTCACTTAATTTGCACAATAAGCAGTGCGGATTTCCGAACCGGCACAATAGGCGCCCGCCTTTCATTAATTTTATCTAACTTCTTTTGTAATAAAGATAATTAATAATTATCACAGAGAATTTCATAATTCATAAAAAATTGTGGCATAGGGTAAACATATTATTGAAATTAAGTCGGCTAATAAAATGATAACTGATGTGAGTAGTAAAATTTTTAGAGGGGGCCTCAAAATTAAATTGCGCCTGGGGCTTATTAAATGATAAATCCGCCACTGTATTTATGACATTATTAAATTTAAACTGTCCAAATTTTGTAAATTAGATTGTCCTATTGTTGAAATCCATTCTTGCATTGAAAATTTCAGAAAATTCATAACAAATTTTTGGAAATATTACGATAAATATATTACCTATGTATGTTAAGTTGAAATTTTTTATGGTGCTTATTTAAATTTTTGTTTGCGGCAAGACATTATCATTTTAATATAATAATAATAATAATAATACATAAACTAAAACCTAATTAACGAAGGGAACAAAAAGAAAATAGGATTACGTTTTGTAAAAGATAAAAATACGACTTTTGCAATCGTGCGGTTTTTAAAGTCGAAAATAAGTTAAATATATTTGGATATGATGACAATAAAAAGTATGGAGAAAAATACTACGGAGCTGAATCACAAAAATTTAATAACAGTGAAACATGATGGTAGTTTGTCATGGTTTGGAATTATACATGTCCGGAGCTGGGGTTGGTAATCTAGAATTTATTAAAGTAACTTTCAATCGTCATGTTTATTTGAATCCATTACAAATAATTTTATAGGAATCTGCTGAATAAATTGAAGTGATCTTCAAAGTTCGTCTTCCAATAAGATAATGATCCTAAACACATGGAAATAATTTATTGTGTTTTTATATTGAAAATAATAATAATTATTATAATAGAACTATGTAGTAAGAAAACTTGAAATATTAAAAATAGATATGCAGTGTACATAGACCTATATAACATGTACATAATATGCACATATTCTAGTGTTTGCATCACAAGGTGTACTTAAATAATGCAAAGCATTTACTAATAACTTCATGGCCATGTAGGTGACGACAAACCATTTAAAAAATGTTTCGTTCGGGCTATTAAACTAATACAAAAGTTTGATGTCTCAAAAAGTATGATTTTATTACCATATTAAATTTACAATGTGATGTATATTTTTTATTATCATAACCAACGTAATACTTTCGTAAAAAAATCAAGGAATATATCAATATTTTAATTCCTTCCCCGCACGGTAAATGGTTTCTTGTAATTTTCTTTGAAACTTTCGAAAATTGTAAATTCATGAAGTTAGCTTGAATTTTACACGAATAACAATGATTAATAAAAGATGATCTCATTGAGTGAACTAATCCAAAAAATTTTAAACAATGTAGCTTGAACTAGAAACAATTTTTGACGTTTAAAAAGTGCACAATAATTAATTGCAATTATACTTTGTAATGAAATGGAAAAGTTATCTGCGTTTAAACGACAAACCGAAGTTAATCAATCCGGAAATGATTTAATTCGTTTATTGATTTCAGCAACCAAAACTGCAATCTATCTCGATGTGTAGAATTTTGCGGTAACCATGATTATGGTAACAGCTGAAATTATGGCACAAATGGCAGTAGCAAATTCACAATACCAAAAATGAAATTGAAACATTTATTATGTTATAATTTATTATTATTATGGGTAAACAAGTTTATTTTATTTAAGGTCAAACCCACACCAATAAATTACAAGTCTGCACTTTCTAGTTGCATATATTATGTACTGAACTTCAACGTGGAACACGAACCACGGCACGAATAATTCTGTCATAATTTGGTCACGAGGTAAAACAATTTAGTCCTGAAAATAAAATAAATGGGGAAACCTAATTTATTAAAAATCAAAAATTGTACTAATTGTGTAATTGTACAGGTTTTTAATATAATAATATTTCTTGAAACAACGACTTGGCAAGAAACGAGTTACATAAGCAGGTTAAATTGTTTAGTACCTTTTATAATTTGGTTTGCCTTGAAGTTTTTATGTAAATCTTACTATAAAAATAATGTTTGAATCACATTTTAAATAAAAGTTTCTGCAATAACTTACTAATAGGATCGTTTAAATTTTATTTTCAGAAATACAATCCGTTGATATTACTTTTCGTAAATAAGGGCATAAGTGATCCTTTAATTCAAAATTTTAATAGCAAATCATCCGAAAATAATCGTAAAACTTGAATAAATTGAGTAAGGCGAAAGTAACAGAATTTTATAGAAAATATTCTACAAAATAATAATATAAAAAAAATTATAAATTGTTACAATAATAAATTATCAGTAGGCACAGTAACTATGCAGGTATATGAGAAATAAGAAATCTCCTTTTTTTTAAATAGATTGATAACTTTCATAACTTTGTTGCAATAACCATGATGCAATTGTTTATTTTTCGAACCAACCGATATATTTAAATAAAATATTTGTGTTTACGTACATTATTTAATTTAGTTATCACTGTTGTTAATTAATAATAATTATTAGATACTAATTAATAGATTAATAACAGAAACAATAATTTTGATAGACTTTGATCAAATAAAATAGATATAAAACTAGGTAAATAATATAATAGAATTAATAGGGGGGGGGGGGGCAAGCAGATGTAATCAATATAATAAAATTGCACAGAATAAAATATAATATAATAGTAATATTTTTCTTTAAGCGTTAAAAGTAATTACTTATTAAATTCAATTAATATTACTTGTATTTTTTCTTTTAATTTAAGATAATCAGGGTTTGAGTCATAAATTTATTTTAAAGCGATGAATATTAATTAAATGAAATAATTAGGTATTATCTTATGATTACTGAAATATTGAGTAATAATTTGGTCGTTATTGTTTAACAAAACGAAGTATCAAATTATATCAGTATTTAAAATACATAAAAAGAAGTACAAATTAAATGCACAAAAATATGTGTTATAATAATTAAAAGGCTATTTTAGAATTTATTGTATTAAAAAAATTCAATAAATGTTATTGTTTATTTTTAATTAGTTTTGTTCTGTCGAAGAGTGTAAATATTAAGTTTTAATATTCTTCAAGCTATATTTAAGAATATAGTCAATATTTTGATAATTATACAAATTTTTATATTATAGTGTTTACTGCGACATTCTTTCCGAATATAAACCATGTTTTTGAAAAACAAAATTCAAGCATAAGATTAATAAACTTATATTGATTTTTGTTGTAGAATATTTGTACAAGAAGTATTTGGTAAAGTTCGTTTCATTATTTTTATGATTCACGTGGAGTGAATTTTCATTCGATAATGTGATTTGTCATGCATGGAATTCAAAATGTGTTATCGGTGCTGATATGCATTAATGACATTGAAATTTCGATAAAGTTAATAATTAATTATGAAAAATAAGGAATAATGTTACGAAAGATTAAAATAAGAGAAAGCAAAGATGTTATTCAAAATACTGTTTACATGGTTGTCAAATAAAAATCACTGCTAGTTCAATTTTATGGGACGCTTAGCGAGGCGCCGAAAAGTCGACGTCGCTGGAGACGCTTGATATTTTTAAGTCTTTACTCAGAGACGAACTAGGATATTTAATAATTCACTCGTTTTTATAGCAAGTGCATAAGTTTAATTTGGTATCTATTAATTATTGATTTTATCATTTTTATTATTTTTTGGTATTATTGATGAGAAAGCTCGAATATTTCCTGCGTCGATAATATCATTAAAAGCCATTTTTAAAAACCTATTCTTTCCTGCTAAATAAATAAACAAAGGTTAAACATTTATTTATGAAAAATCTATATTGCTATAAATTATAAAATTATAAAAATATAAATTACTGCCGCTAATGTAAATTCAAAAAGAATATTTTGTTATAGATAGGTATCAGAAGGAATAATTTAATTAATGCGTGTGTTACGAAATTTATTGTGCATAGTTGAACTTATAAAATAGAAGCTCGCCCCGAATAATAATTGTGATAATGTTTTATGGACGATTATAATTTACTTTGCCTAATTTACAAATTACAAAGCACGAAAAATGGAAATATACTATACGCATTCAAATTAACATTCAAAATTAACTTTTAATATAGTGAAATGCGTTTTAATGCGTAGAAAACTATTTTTATTGGAAATTTTTTGGGTGCGCGTGTTAATGGAAGAACTTTCCACCCTCAAAACATGGCATATCAAATCTAACGATTTCTAAAAGGGGTCGTAGCACTCGCCCCTCTCGGAGACCGAAACTCTAATATAATGTAAGTTACATGATCCTGATTTGGGGTTTAGAAAATTCTAATGATTTTAGTTCATTTTGACTAGCATTAATTACCACCGAAGTATTCCCTTGGACGACGACCTAATGTTTTATTATTACTAATTAATATTTTATTGCCCAACATTAATTACATGCAATGATTTTACAAACAGTCTATTGAAGTTTTATAATAATTGCAGTAGGTAGGTACCTACCTCCAGATATGTTTATTATTATGGCAATGTATTTATGTAGCGAACCATATCAGCTCGCGAAGGACAACAAAAGTTATTTTTGTAAATAATTGTTATCTATTTGGACATTTGTTACACAATCCTGGTTTTATCCTATAAACGATTGCTGCGTTTTAGTTAATTTTAGCTTTCTTTCCTAATTTTCTTCATTTAAAATTAGCTAACCTGTTGTGGACTCTTTTGATGGAAACACAAATACTAGTTTTCTTTCTTTAACTGTATGATTAACGTAATAGTTACAACTTGAAGGAGTTAAATTATCTAACTGATTTTACATACAATTTCATGAGTTTCAAATCGTTATCAATATTTTATAATTTGGCAATTAAAATATTATTTAGCAATTAAAGAATTAGATAATTAAACTTAAAATAACTAGACCAGATCGACCTGGCTTATCTTTAATAATATCTTTATCTTATCTTTAATAATAATAATAATAATACGATTTATGAATATTGGGTGTTAAAGTTTAAGCGGTTTCCTTAACAAACCACTACAATATCCCTAGCTCGAACTGTGCCATAGAGTAAAAATAAATCTCCACTCCGACATTAGAATTTGTTAACATAAAATGAATTAAATCAGATTTTGAAAATTTCACGTGTTGAAAAATGAAAGGCTACGTGTGTTTATTTTTTATGCTGGTGGTTTGTGAAAAATGTAAGTTTTAATTATGGAACTTGATTTCTTACTTAAAACGACAAATTTGCATTATAAAAATGTATTTTGAAAATATTACTAATAAATTTAATAATTATAAGAAATCAAAATATCTTTTTTGAATTAGTTTTTATTAAAATAAAGGATTTGGACATAGGATTGCTTATAATTATTAATTGAAAATTCCCAAATTGCTAAATTGCTAAAATGAATCTTAATAATAATTTATAATTATTTTTAAATTTAAAACATGTAAATAAATAAAAATTTTATAATATATAATAATTTCTGAATAAATAGGAAAAATTTGAATTCAACGTAGGCAACACACGAAGCTTGTAAGTTATAATAGCCAGCTATATTTTGTACATTTCAATATCCAGTGCCGGGACACCAAAGGATGTGAGCAAGGGGCAAACAACATCATTTTACAAATCACCATGTTGTTATTTATAATTTTTATATTTTTAGCCCATGCGTTAAAATGTTACGATTGTGAAGCAGAAACTCTGTATGCCTGCAGAAAAGGTTCATCGTTTGTAAAAAATGTCTCATGTGGATTGGAACACCCGAATTTCTTTCGATTTTGCATCACTCGAGTTATTTACGGTAAACAATAAGAAAAATTTGGTATAAAATTCAATGAAATATTTTTAGATAAGGTTGACAAGAAGACCAAAGTAAAGATGGGATGCGATCTATTGGGCAAACCTGCTAATTACAAAACTATTCCGCAATGTACCTTGAATAAAACACTTTATGATTTACGAGATTGTAGGATATGTACCACCGACTTTTGCAGTTTTTTAAATTCCAGCCCTGGATTAGGCCAACTTTATTCCAATTATGTTGTACTCTTATGTTTTTGCATTGCAATTGTGTCGTCATTTAATATTCTTTTCGCTGACATGTTAAATTGGCCAAATAAATTTTAAAGGATTAAATTATTAATATTGCTGTCTTCTATTTTTACTTGAGAACCGTAAAATTTAAAAAATATTATAGTACCTATACGCATAAACCAAAATTTTTTATACAATAATAATTTGTCAGTGGTTTTTCATTTTTTAGGTCCTTTATTTTCGGTGCATTTTTTAAATTTATGTTTCGACTACTAAAAAAAATATATCATTTTCATTGTCCCTTTCGGTTATTTTAAAATTTGGAATCGGACTTCATAAAACTACCGTTGAGTAGTGAAAGAATGAGAGCGAAACCAAAAACAATGCTAGGAATTTATCCAAACTGTAAATTTGATTGATTATTATTGATGGAATTATATTAGCTACGCCTTAATTTTTTTAAATGTTGTTTATTTCTAGAGTTTAACAAAAATAATCAGCACAACAAAATATTGAAATTCATTTTATTTTTTAAAAAATTTGAATTTTTCGGCAGAAAGAATAAATGTTTTGAATTAGCAGTTATTTAATCAATGATAAAAACTCGCATGCGCCACACACCTAGAAATAAAGTTAAATGTTTGATGAAGTCCAAATAATATTTTCTTATGATACCGTATATTGTCCCACGTGACCAGGAACAATTTTTCCCACTTCTAGTCCGCTTCGGAACTCGAGCAATCGTTTCAAGTTTGAGCGGGCTCATATTTATTTTAAAATAAAATAAAATTTCCAGTGTATAAAAATAATCAAAAATGAGACGATATATTGGATTAATTTTGTGTTTTTCTTTGTTTCAAGCAAGTAAGTTATCTTTTAAGTCGTTTACATCAATTAATATGGTATGTAGGAATAAATTCTTGTCAATTAAAATTAACTTTCGCTTTTGAGAAAGCGTAGTTAAGATATTACAGATAAATTTAGGTTACCAAACTTGTTATTGTTTAAGGTTATTCCATAAAATGTTACAATTGTCAATCATCTTCGGAAAACGATTGCACTGATTTGAAGAAAGTTCCTTCCATTGAATGTTTTCCAATAAAGGACCAATTTCCACCAGTCTGCATTCGAAAGGTTCTTAAAAGTGAGTACCTATTTTTAGCTTTACTTATCGAATTTTGCTTTAATTACAATCAAATAGCTAATAACTTAATTAACAACTGTAGTTACATGTATGTATACCCAATTAAGTTGAATTCAAACTGAAGTTGGATGGAGGAATATTAATTTCAAGGATAATTTATTGTTTTCTATAGCATAAATAAATTTGTCATTCGGTAAATCCTTGAATGTTTTATGAATTTTAAATTAATATAAATTCATTATATTTTATAAGTAACTACCTAATAATTTTTAATTTGAATTCGGTGAGCTATGAGCGCAGTAATGCGAATTTGCTCGTTTTTAATCAAAAAATATTTGAAATAACTGTTGGATCATTTTATATATGCAAATTTTATGTAATATAACCGCATTCTTGCATATTATGAGACTATCAAAAAAAGTTTTTAAATTTTATTATAAAGGTGCAATTTATCCATTTAAAAATATTATTTCAAAATGTACACGATGCAGCAAAAGTTATCACTGATCAATAGTTAACCAACAGACAGTTTTTCCCATATTTATTTTCATTTATTTGGAAACATTTAGCCCTTAGGGTGTGAGCATCAAAATTTAAACATAATCAAATTGGATGAGGCTTATTATATGCCACTTTTAGCACTATACAGCTTTTCGTGTCTATAATAATTTATTATGTTCGTTAAGTTCTAATCATTTTACTAAGAAGTTATTGTAAATTTTACCAATTAGAGAATTAGGTCACAAATAGTTTTCTTAGATTAGTTTTTTAATTTTAGCTAGATAATTAACAACGTATAGTGCTGGTTTATAAATATAACTCAAACGAAATTATGTCACACATAATATTATTTATAAACAATGTTTTGCATTCTTAAACAGAATCGAGACCAACTGAAATAGTTTTATCGACTTTTAAGTCATGGTGGAATAAGTAAAATAAAATTAAAGCAAAACTTTAAAAAAAATCTGATCCTAAACCATAGTATCTGGACGGTATCACATAACATGTCGACATAGATCCAGTGGGGCATTTAAGAGGTCCCAGACGCAAGTTAATTTTGGGGCCCCCTCTAAAAATTTTACTAGTCACATCAGTTTGTCATTTTATTAGCCGACTTAATTTCAATAATATGTTTTCCCTATGCCACAATTTCTTATGAATTATGAAATACGTTGTATTAATTATTAATTATTTTCATTACAAAAAAAAGTTAGATAAAATTAATAAAAGGCGAGCGCCTCTTGTGCCGGTTCGCAAATCCGCCACTGCTTATTGTGCAAGAAAATGTTAAAAAGGTTAAGAGAAGAGCGATTTCTCATGAAATTAAGTGACGCGCATAAATTGCGCTCTATTAACGAGATTCTCATGGGATATTTGACTATAATTTCAAAACTTCACTGAATGATGCTTATGTGTGTGTAGCACATATGGAATTTTTTTTTTCAAAAAACTTTGATCCAAAACACCAAAATTTAATGTTTTAAATTTATACTAAAAATAATGATTAGTTTAAACGCTCATTTATGGTCACATAGTGTGTTTTTCATAAAACTGAATATTTCTTCGTCCTTGACAAACATTCAATGTGTTTTCCCTATGCCACAATTTCTTATGAATTTTGAAATACGCTGTGATAATTATTAATTAATTATTTTCATTACAAAAAAAGTTAGATAAAATTACTTTATTTTATTTTGGGAGCTGAATTTTGAGGCCCCCTGGTTTTATGAGGCCCAGGCGCGCGCCTCTTGCGCCTGTTCGGAAATCCGCCACTGCATAGATCTATTGATTATTGTAGATACTAATTTATTATTATATGGTTGTAGGAAGTTATAATAATTGGGAAACTTGGGATCTTTCACCCATGGAGATACTTGACCTAATGGATTTTGCTTTGCAATTTCTATACAACTGACTGAACAGTAAACATTATACATTTCCGATAACCTACGAAAAACTCCCTTGGGTCAAATAATATCCCGTTGGTCAAGGATCCCAAATATTAATTTATTAGTACCCAACTAAAACTGTGCATTATGCAACAATGACGTATGAATTTACAATGTATTATTATGATAAATACAATTAAACATAATTTCTTAATATAGCAAATTTATAATGATTCAAGATAGTAACCATGGGCGTCCTTAACGCAAGCAATGGGGGCAGATGCCCCGCTTCAGTTATTAAAAAATTATTCTGTACAAGTTAACACGGACGCCTATGCTGGAAACGATGATATAATGTAATAAGTAATTTTAATATAAATTACACAACGAACAATATACTTATTTATGTATTCTCCACATCATGTAATTGCAATCAAAAAGGTAAACAACAATAATTTGTTTACTGTAAATCACTAAATATTTAGATTGATAACCTCGTAACGGTGCCAAAAAAACTAAATTTACTTTTTAATTTCATTAATTTTATAAATCTAATTTATTGTTTTAATTGCAGATACCAGTGGCATAAATATAACATTGCAATGTACTGACAAACAAACTGGAAACGAATGCGACCCCCCATCGGTAAATTATTCAGTGGATTCTTGTCACATATGCCAAGAAAATTACTGCAATAGCGAAAATTCGATGAAACCGTACAGCTTCATTCTGCTATTGAGCTTTTCCTTCTTTCATTTAATCCGTAAATTTATTTAAACAAACTTTTGCTTGACTGTGACTAATTTTAAGCGCTGCCAATATGTACCTCCGTTGACCCACCAGTTTTTTGTTACTTTTTATTGTTTTATTTTTTAATATTGTGTATTTATAAAAATATGTTAATATTTCATAATTAAATATAATTTGTTGTAAATACAGCTTTGTTTTACTTCGTAAAGTAACTTTTACCTGTCGTACATTAATGGATTAAAAATTAGAAAGCCTCGCCCTTATAAAGTCCGACACTTCCACCCCTAAATGTTAACTTCATAAAATGCAGTACGCACCTTGAAATTATTGATAAAGTTTGAAAAAGCCATTATGGAAGGGCTAAAATTAACCTTTTATGCTTGAAGAGGAAAATCAGAAAACTCGACATTGCGTAACTTTAATTAATTAGTAATTAGTAAAGAAATATAAAAATTAGGTTTTGTTTTTCTCCAGTTTTTTGGTTAAATTAGTCGAAAATTAGGAAAACTGTAAGGAAAAACCAGATTAAATGTAACTATTTGTATAAGGATATTTTACCAAAATTGGAAAGACATGGAAGTTCTTGGACTTGAAAATAAAAAAATTTGAGTTAGTACAGGCAGATGAAGTTGAAGTTTTGAAATAATTAATTTAAATATAATAATGTAAATAATAATTAGTATAATTTATTAGTCACGTAAATAAAATAATGATGGTTGATAAATACCTAATCAAAATTGTAGCAAATTTTGGTTAATTTTTTTATTGATAAATTTTGAGAGAGTGATTATGTTATTTGTTTGGTTCAGAAATAGTTTTAACTGTATAAAATCTTGAAATCTTGAAAGCTTTAATTGATTTAACCGGAAATCTTAGATTGTTCTTTCAAAGATATTTTTGAAGAATTTTGATTTCCTATTTGTTGCTACTGCAAGCTAATATACAAGTTGCAAATAGAAGTTGCCTATCCAAAACTTTTAGCAACAATCATAATAATAATTATTATGGCAGTTATAAAATTAAGAAGAACTCTCGAAGAATAACGTCTGGAATAACGGTATTACTAATCAAAAGGTTAAATGAACAATGATGTATACGACGGGGGCGTAAGATCAACTGGATTAACCTTTGCTTAAAAAAAGTGTACTACTGCTTCTTTAATTTATATAAAATGACTTACTTAACTTGGTTATCCTTCCTATTTAATAAATTCATAACGAAAGTTACGAGAGATTTTTAAGATATTGCCGATTGCCATCAAAAAACTTTTCAAAAACTTCTACCTCTAATTAATTTAAAATTTTGTATGTAAAATGTTAATTAGTATTTTTATGATTGCTGTTTCCTATTGCAACAGATATCTTTTCCCTTTTTAGGTTCCTAAAAATCTGGATTTAAATGGGCTTCCAAATCTTTTTCCCAAGGTTAATTTTAGTACCATTTAAGTACCATTTAAGGTCATCACAAATCTTCTACTTTAATTGGAGTTATGTAATGTATGCAATTTTATTTTTTATTTTACATGGTTCGCATCAGCTACTGCAAAAATCAACATGCAGTCATCATGCAAGTATAACCTTCAGATTAGCAAGTATTAGAGTATAAGTATCTATTATGGTATAAATAAATTAACTGGTTGGCATAATTATTTTACCTTCAGAACTGAGAACATAGGTATACATAGATTTTATAATATTTTTTTATTATTATTCAAATATTTCATTTTATTACAATGTTTATATGGGGTGCAAAAAATTCGGCTCGAAGGACCAAGTATTGTATTGCAGAATTTCGACCAAAGCAATTGTTTGTAATAATTACTAATCCTACTAAATTTTTGTCATAGCAAATTACTATTATTACACATCTAGTACAATGTGTGTGTGTTTTATGCATATTATTACACTTACACATGTATTTAAATAGGTGTCTTTAATTAGCATGATGAGTGGACTAAGCCATGATATAACTTAATGTTTCCTATAATTTTCAATGTCAATTTTGAGTCACAATTTAATTCAATTAAAAACATGTAAGTGTTCGTTCATGAACTGATGTAACGGCTGATTATTTATTTATTGGAACAATACATTTTTATTAGCACATCTAACGGAGCAGATCTCGTTATATAATTTGTTTATATGAAAATTGTACCAAGCACAACAATACCTTCTCTAATCACTTTTGCTTTACCGAATGAAAGCTCCTTTGCTGAGTTATCAATTTCCTCACGGATTTGACATAAAAGTTACTAAAAGTTTTGCAAGTGATCAAATTTCGATTAACCTGTTAACATCTCATTTTTCTTTTGTGTAGTATATTTCTGCGTTCTTCATGCCCGATTTCACTTTATCAAAATATACAGTTTCGGTTTTTGTTGGACCTTTCTTAACAATAACAAAAAAATATCGTAGGTGAGGTCAACGGTTTTATTAATCTGTATTACCGATATATAATTAGCAAATAAACCTCAAACTGAAAAAAATCAATATCAAACTATTTAATATTTTTTAGTATCTATTGTTATTTCTATTAAATATTTGTTCTAGAATTGATTTTGGGTTTTTACATAATATGCCTATTTTAAACTAATTTGTTGAATTTTTACTCTGAATTATTCTTATATAATTTGGAGCACAATAGCATGGTATAACAAAGTGGATTATTAAAGTATGTTTTTAATTCCTAAAAATATAGAGAACAACGAAGGAATATAATAATGTGTATAATAGTTAAATACCATAAGTACCAGGATTGGTATTTTTTTAAAGTATTTATTTCGAATTATTAGAAATAACTAAGTAGCAATCGAAACTAAATTACATTTTCAGTCTGCTTCTATATAATTTCTAATGTTAATAATATTAATGAGATAACATATATGAGGGTTAGTTTGGGTTCGTTGTAATTTTTAATGTAAGCAATAAATTGAAAGATTACAATAATTGTTTTCAAAGGTTGTTTTGATAACTAACAGTTTCGTGTAAAGTTTAAGTATGATTATTAGTTTTCAAATACATTGTTGATTATTAATTATCAAAGACAAAATTATCGCTTTTCAAACCATCAGTTGCATATTATCAAAAAATATTAAAATATATTATTGCTATATACACTTATACGATATAAATATTATAAAATATTTTTTTATATATAAAAATTTGCCTTAAAAGATTGTCACGTCTACGATATGCAACACTGATTAAATAAACTACGCTGATCCTTGAAAGGACAACACTATAATGTAAACGTGGCATTGAACTAAATTTTGAAAAATGTGTAACAAATTTATCTTTATCTCGATATTTAAAAAAATTATATTCTTAAATAAAATAATTTAAAAAATTTCTAGGATATGGAGAAATAGTCAACTTGACAAACAATCATTAAGAAATAATTTAAATATCTGGTGTTAATGTTTTAAATAAATACAATTAATCACATTTTAAATATGCATATTATCTGATTCTAATTATTACTATTATCAAGTCCAGAGTTTTCGTTGAGGGGTAATCTGGTATACAAGTGAAAGTAAATCTGAAGAAATTCAGGAAATCTTAGAAGTTTTTGCAAAAATGGGTAGTTTTTCTTCTTCTTCTATTTTTTCAAAAGGACATTTTAAAACAATCCAGGAAAGAATCTGGTAAAGAGAAATTCCACCAATAAAATAATAACAATATGCCGATTCAAATTAATTAAATTATAGATAATCTTGCAATTTTTTTCAAAAATCTGTGACATTGGATATTTTTCACAATATGAGTTAAATTTTTTTATCCATCAACCACACAGTATTAACCCAATTTCATGATTTACGAACACAATGAGTATGTTTTTTTCTAATTTCAAAATGTAAACAAAGTTATAATATTCATGGTCTTTTTCGACAATTAAATGTAGGTAACCACTGAGGTGGGGCTGAGCGTCAAGTTAACTCTTACCATATAACCAACCATCGTCAGTCGCTTATAAACCATTTGTAGGTGAAGATTTGTGTTGTAGTGGTGTGGTGAAAATTTAAAAGGATTAATCATTTTCGTGTGCAACCAATTACAATAATGAATAACTACGTATTTTTATTTGGAGTTTTCCTAACTTTTGCTGCAGTTAAAAATGGTAAGTTTAAAACGTGCAAAGTTTCGAAAATTAGTCTACAAAGAAATCAATATTACATGCAGCATAATATTTATATGGAAGATCTTCCGGAATACAAAAATAAACCAAACGTACGAAAAGAAAAGATTTGTTTTGCCACCCAACGTTTCGGACATGTCGTAAATATAAGGAATTTCTCGAATCTGACGATTTAAGTTTTATAAAATGTCCGTATTTCTGGTAATTCGTTTAAAAATCAACCTTAGAATTTAAATTCCACCGAAATTAAAAAAACAAATTTGTAAATTACTTTTAATTAGATGAAAAAAGTACTGCGTATATTTCAAGGCTAAATTACCTAACTCTTATTTTTTTTTAATTTACGTTAATTTTCCTTTAAACCACAGTCAGGTGTAATTTATTAAATAATATATCTAATGGTTAATTCAAGAATTTTTTCAAATTTAAGCTGTTTTTATTTATCAAACGAATACATTTTGAAAACCGGTTCGGCCGTGTGGTAACCAATGATTTTATTTGTTTTCGAATTTTTACACAACATGTTGGGTTCATTAACTCCGAAACAGAAACTGCGAAGCGAACGGTCAAAACAAGATTATAACTTTCTTACGTTTTTTATTAGGGGAAGCTATCCAGTGTTGGGAATGCACATCTAACGAAGGCGGAAGTTGTGCCGATTATTTCAATACTACTCGCTTTCCAAGATCGTCGTCATTTTATTCTGCAGTGGGTGCCAACAACAGTCCAAGATTGACCCAATGTTCGAGTCCATCGGGGTATGGTTACCAAAGAGAAGTGTGCTTGAAGAGGGTCGAAACTGACAAAAGTAAGCAATGCGCCATTAATCTGTAGCAAATATCCAATCTTTCTCCTTTTTAAGGATTCCAGCGCACAACCTACATAAGACAGTGCCATACATTGTTAAACGACGAAAGACCTGGTCCCTGTCAAAAACAATTAACCCACAACGACATTTCCATTGATTTTTGTGAATATTGCGACACGCACGAATGCAATGGAGCTCCGAAAATAACCACCAATGCATTGTGTATTGGCTTCATCAGTATTGCAATATCTTTATTTTTAAGAAAACAAGTGTGAAAAATTTTTAGTTCGTGTTTTGTATTATGTAAATTCTATTGTTTATTTTCTGTAAGATTACCTTAACTGTACACATAAAATATAAGTTTTAACTTTGTTGACCCACATTTTCGGCTCGAATGACCATCAATTTACGCCTTAAGTTTTAGAAACTTAAAATTTTCTTCGTCCGTTAATTAACCTAATTTGATTCGCTTTAATATTAGTTGACGAAAAATCGACTTTTGATTTTGATCACCCTTACATTTATTATGTAGGACGATGAGAAAAATAGTATTGAATTATAAGTCATAAAGTAGAACATACCAGCATCAGTAATTTAATTCAATCGGTTTTATTTGTTCCCATCATTAAAGTCCATTTACGAAATCTGGTTAATAGAAAAGTAACAATAGAAATACGGGGTAAGCTCTCCATAGATTTTTCGGCAAGCTTCAATAAAGATTCATGTACAAATTATCGTGTAGGTATTACCATTACTAATAACAGCTAAGAAGTAAATGTTCACACTTTTGTTATGTACAAAATATTTTAATAAAAGTTTGTTTATAAGATTAAAATTAGTTATTATTAATCAGCCACACCTGGTAGCGCAGTAAACATTTGAGTCATCCAAGTAAATTTCCATAACTATTATTTGATATTATTTATCTTAATTTATTGTAATCGTTTTTGTAAAATAAAGGTTTGAAATCAAAATTCACTCGGAGGTTTATTTTATTTTGCCAAAAACTTCAGCAAATTCGGATAAATAATCTCCCCCCGAAGATTACTATATTTTAAAATGCGTGCGAAGGATCGTCAAATTGTTTAAGTGATGTATAGAATTAAAAAAAACTACGCATATTATACAACGACACGCATCAATTAACACAGTAATTTATATTGAAGAAGTTACTTCAAACTTAATTACAATTTTAATGAGTTTACTAAAATGGGCAGTTTTTAAATAAATTCACTTTACACATCAACAAGTTAGTGGCACCTACGTCAGATATTTAAATAAATTAAACAATGAGAATAGCATTGTTGTTGCAGAATATTTAGTATTTTACCAAAATAAAAGAAAATGTACAAAAACTTTTTGATTAAAATACATAGATAATAAACATATTATTGTAATTGTCATAATCTTAAAATCGCTTCCAAATTTTTGATTTAATTTTAAGTCAAAATAAATGGCGGCTTCGTTTTTGATGAGCCCTACCTATTTTAAAACATTTTAAAATATGTACAATGTAAAGCACCTGGAAAATTATTACTAGCTTGGCGAGTTTAAAAGGCATATTTTTGTAAAGTGCAGAATGAAGACATTCACATTTTACCTAGTATAAGGAAGTCGTTAACGAATAAATAATTCAATCGTTAGCATAAATTTCTTATATAACATTCAGCTTATTTAAATATAAAAACGAATTTCGAATTACAAAACTTAAAATGTATAATAATCTTCTATACCTATATAAATCTTAAGGAAAGTACGTTACAAAAATTTCTCCTATTATTTTAACAAAATTTCACCAGCCTATCGCTGCCAATCCCATCAAGAAGTAAGTGGGTACCATATTTATCTGTCCAGTATTTAAAAGAAAGTTAAATACGTCTTCAGCGTTATAAATGAAATCAATGACCCTTGCTGGCTCAAAAGTGTGAATGTATTGCCAGTTAGTAGGTATTACAAAGCATAAAAATTGAATTATTGCTGAGAACGAAAATTGCAACATTAATTAAAACTGGATTCCTCAGGTCAATTTATTTTCTTTCATTTTTGATTATCAATCTGCTGTTTTTTAATTCCAAACGCAACAAAATTTTTGAAATCAGAAATTCAGAAGCAGTGCTCCAATTTACTTTCAAAAATTCCAAAGAATCCCACGATTTCCAATAGCCATTCACATAGCCCATCGGCGGCAGTAAAGTATAAAACAATTGCTTTCAATAAAAATTGAATGTCAAAGTTTAACAATTGAAAGACACAAAATGAACTTAATTTGATATGTTAAAAAAGAGCTTTCAATATTTTGACTAAAAGTAGTTTTCTCTCCTAAAAACTTTATAATTTGTTGGAGGTGGCAAAATCATCAACCAAATTTTTATGAAAATTAAGTAAACAAAACAATCATAATGCAACAAAATATTTTGATCAAATTGAACAAATTTAATTATTCAGTGAACCTTAAATTTACTTAATTAATTTTCAATTTACAATATGTTTGGGTGGGGTTTACCAAAATGCATTTTAGCAGCAATTCAAGGAGACGCCAAAAAAAAACTTGCTTCGCTAGGTATACATTGCGTGCAGTGCAGTTTAGCAGGGTGGTAAAACCAACTTTGAGCAAAACTTAAAACTGAAATGCTGGAGAAAGCGCCAATTTTCAGTCTTACAATTTTTTTTTCTTTGTTTGGGTATAATTTTACCTAATTTTATATTTTTTGGTTGAAATTGCTTCAACCAATAAATTTTAAGACAATTTTCTATCATAATACAATAATGAATTGACAAGAACATAATATTTGGAAGAGTAGAAAAATTTACGGTGCAATCGATTGATGATTCTTAAGCAAATACAACACAATAAATCCTTATTTTATTCGTGTGTCCAAGTTACCCACTTTACAATACTTTTCTTACAGTGCTTATCCGGGCATTGTCGGTATTACCAGTACCAATAGGATAATGTAAAAACGTTTTTTAAAAAATTGTAAATAATTTATTAAGTCAAAAATGTATAAAAATGGACGGACTTGAGATTACAATTAGTTTCTCTAATACTAAGTAGTGGTGCCTACTTAAATATACTGTGGACGCTTAAATTAATAAAAACTTATTTATAAACACCCTGGTCGATGTAAATGTACAAAAAAATTCAAGCTTAAAATGAGTTACTCAGTTTTTCTATACTAAAAATGTAAACATACTCCGCAATGATACGGAAATAACAAATAAGGAGCTTAAAACTAACAACATGGATATGTTTAATTTGTTCGAGTTATTACATCCGTCTTTACTATTACAAGTGCAATATTCCATAAAAATATTGTACGAACCAGTTCGTAACAAACAAAACCGTTCGTCACCTTCTATACCTGGCTCACCCAAAAAGGCACAACTTCTAAAATACTTCCAAACGCCATTAACTAAAACATAAACTTGTAAGTGAATACGATCCGATATAACAACTTAGCGACCAACCTTTCTGTCTAATTTTCCTACACAATTTGGCCTCTTCTCCAACTAAAAACTCCGATTTAAATTGTGGACAATCCGTCATGGAAAACGTGCTATTATCGAACGGATCTGAGCATCTTGGATCGATATCCGATCGGCAATCCCAACATTTTATTGAATACACTACAAAAATTAGAAAAGGTTAACTTAACCTGTGCTTCAAAACATGGATAACAAAATTTACTCACCCGTTTGACTAAATACCACAATTGTAAGGCATACGAGAAGAAACTGTAAATTTAGATCCATCTTTTCTAATGTGAATAATCATTTAAAAATTATTATTTTGTTGTGCTACGCCCTTTTCTTTATTAAATGACGTTCCATCGTCACGTGACCAAACATTAACGTACCTGACATACACGGACGAGAGGAAGTTTTGGTCAACATCCAAAGTTACTTTTAAAAATTTTTTGAACCCATTTAATAGGTACCTGAGCCTTTTATTATTAAATAAAATCATCTTATATTATTAAAGTATTAAAATCACGAATTCTTAAAGCACTTCCTATCTGCGAAAGAACTTGTTGACAAGATTAACATATCTGTTTCACCGTGTATATTAATTTGAACTAATTAATTAAACATGGCGTGTTTTGTTTTGTGATTCACTAGGTTAATCATTCAAAAGTAATTTTACCAAAGCAAAATGCATAAAAACCAAAATTTGATATTGTGCATAACATTTTTATCACTGATTACGATAGGTAAGCATGTTATTGTTTTGAAAATTTTGGAGATATCGAAGTAGGCGTGGTTCGTTTCTTTGTTTTTATAATTAAAATTTTGATTGTTGTTAGGAAGTACAATTCGATGTTATCAATGTAGTTCAGGACAGGATCCCGATGACGAGGACAATTGTGGAGCCTACAATAAATTTGATAAAACGCAAAGTATTGCGATCGATTGCAACAGCGAGGAGAGTCACATGCCTGGATCGTTTTGTATGAAAGTTACTCAGCAAGGTCCCAGAGGATTTATATGTAAGTGATTTAGGTGCTCGAAGATTTGTTGTTGGAAAATTAAAATTATTTGTTTGTAGGGGACGGCAGGTGGAGGCAAGTTATTCGCCGGTGTGCATCAGTTGCAGAGACCGGAGTGACGGGTGTTTGTAATTGGGGGGTATATGAAAACGGCGTTTATTGGGAAGAGTGCTATTGCGTGGAGGATGAATGTAATTCGTCTACTATTCGTACCTTTAGTTTAAGTTTATTAATTTCAACGATATTGTTAATCTGTTACAACTATTATTTTTAACGATGCTGTCTGTAAGTATTAGGAGGCTTTACACTTTTTTATATTTTTTGATCTGAAACTTGAGATGTAACATACAACCTCATTGGTTATACCTCGTATTAAAAATTGTCACAGTTTTATGCTGTTGTAAAATTTGATGACGACACGCAATCAAACTTATTTGTGCCTTACAATTTTAATACAACTTCGTGTTAATTATGCCGTCCAAAAAGGTTTTATTTATATGTTTGGTTCCGTCCACTGTTATTTAATATTTTTAGATTTTAAGAAGTTTAGATGATTTACATTTTTTTATATAAAATTTTACTGGTGTACAATTTTTTAAATAAATTTTTATATTATAATACCCAAGACTTTTATTCAGATTCGTAGTATGGTAGGAAAATTTGGCAACGGAAACTTCAAGCAAACGTGCAACAATTTAAATACATTTAATAAATATCTTTTTTTACAAATATATAACAGGTGAAATATTTCTAATCGGTTTTCCATGTAGAGTAACCTACCAATTTACAACTTTATAACTACAACATTTAGCACTCGAAGCTGATAGCTTACATTAACAACCGAGAAATGATAGGAGATTAAAATTTAAATAATAATATATTATAGTTTTGATGGTAATTTTAAAATTAAAATTGCCAGCGAAACACGGTCTAAGTTAATCAAAACTGCTCAGAAAAGTTCAACTGCACGACTACGCAGGCGGCCGAAATATTGGACATTAAAAGAAAGAACAGAATTTTGATTCGAGGTTTAAACCAATCAATAGTGCAGTTTTCATACATTTTTAGGTAATATGTAAAGTCGGGAAGAGGCAAAAAAGTTGGAACATTTTTTTACCTCCTCCTCTTAGCTTAAATAATATTAATTCCGCTTATGAATGATGAGAAAAAAATGGCCTATGTAGATAATAATAGCAATATATTAATTTTTGATTTTAATTGTTTTTCTTTTTAAACAAAGCTACCTCGTGTAACAGTACAGTGTTATAAGTATTGTCGTCCATTGAATAATCGATATATTATCTATATACACAAAATAACTCTTTGATCTACTTTCTATCACATTTACTTTTTCAATCTTATTATTGGCTAATAACATTACATTTATATTGACAATTTTATATTTAATTTTTTAAATGAAAACCAATACCTGCTAGAGATGGCAATAACGATAAAGAAACCCTACCTACAAGACATTGACATTTTTTTCCACAAGACTGTGGTTGGCCAAGATTGGAAGCAATTCACACCAAAAAATTTTTAAACAGGTTTCTGTAGAGAAGAAAAGCTTTTCGGTTCAATTTTATAAATTAAAATTAGTCTCAAATCATTGCAATTTATTATTTCCCAAAAACCTAATTTTATTTTAATATATCGTTTTGCGGCACTTATCGATAATTTAGAAAAGGGGGGGGTTTAGAAAAAGGTAAACTAGATTAAAATTTAATTCTTTGTGCCATAGCAATCACGATTGAATTATTACAGTTATTGTGTTTTCATTAATTTTTAAATAGTCGGGGAGGGACTGGTAAAAAGCTACATATTTTATATGGATATTTTCAATTAATTTATAAGTCGACTTTAAATTTTTAAATTCAAACGATAAAACTTAAACACCAGTCCGACCCTGTATTAGACGATCTTGAAAACATGATTGCGTTTATTATTAGCAAAAATTCCTATAGTTTCTGAATATCTCTCTATTCAAACAAGCGTATAGCTAAATACATTATAATATAATACGCATTGCCTGCCACGGAACTTGAGTTTGAGGTCATCAGATTTCAATTACGAACCGTGACGTAACGTCCAAGTTCCGTGAAAACCACTATATCGTGAAAATGTTCTCTTCGGTATTCAACAATGTTCACAACACGTACAGTTCAATAGTTTTCTATCTTGCAATAAAAAATCTACTAATAAAAATTCCCTTGATTATTAAGTTTTAATTTGAATCTTGACTCCTCTGAATATGTATAAATAGTAAGAACCTAGCAACTCGATCAAGTTTACAGTTTTATATGAAAATTTTAACAATCTTTTAGTTAGTACGGAAAATTTAGTTAACTTTCTAATATTTATCAACAATAAAAAGTAGGTACTTAGCTAAATTATAATTATTATTTACAAAATCAATATAATATTGCGTAGAAAAATATATTTTAATAAAAGGTCCGTAACAGTATCGTAATAACTTATATATCCCGAATAACAAAATTCTGACTAATTTTCAGCACTGTTTGCTAAATATAATATTTTTAGCTCCGCGGTTTAGCACCGACAATAGCAACGTCATAAACCGAAAATATATTTAGCAATTCGTGTTTTTTTAATATGAAAATATTAAATCTTCACAGCAGGACCTTTTATTTATTATTTTTGATTTAGAATGTAATATTTAATAATATAAACTTTTTAAATACAAAACAGTTGAGCTACATAAGTACGAGATAATTTCTAAGTCACAGTTAAAATTAAGGCATTTATAAAGTAACAAATAATTTTATAATTGGAATTGACTAACCAACAATAGAATAACTTACTAGTATTGTAAATTTTTTTACAAATTTCTAAAGCAGTAACGAGGAAAGGTTACAGGGTAGGTAGGTAGGTTTACACTCAGTAAGTTAGATTTGTAATAAAAAAAATAATTGACATCTTGTATATGCACGAAACACATTTTTGGAATATTAATTTGACCGAAAGCGACTTTAAAAATCTACAATGCTACTTAGCTGCGAGTAGCTAGTAAGAGCTAATTTAAATTATAGCGAGTTTTAAAAGCGCCCTCAGTTAAATCATTTGAAACACAACAATCTTATTTTTTATTTAATATTAACATCTAACAGTCAACACATAACAAGAAAAATGTGTATAAAATATGTTTAAAAACATTAAGAAACGATAACGTTGAAAAATTTAAACGTAAACTGGTTTTCGCGTATCTTTTTCACTACCGTGCCTTCCCAACCTATACCACTCTTCACTACTGCTACACATTAGTCAAAGTTCATCCGGAGGCTTTGTCAAAAGACACCCTGGCCTTGATATAGGACTTTGAATCATTAAGGGTGCATTTAAATTACTAAAATAACTTCCACTTTTAGGTTTTAAATGCCTATTGTGCACTTCCATATGAACTATTTTCATAAATTCTATTTGAGCAGCCATTTTTTGAATTTCTTCCTGTAGAATAAGCAACATAGTATATCAATCTTTTGGTATAGGCATAGCAAAAGTTTTAATTTAATAACATAAAGTTTTCCTCCCTTAGGAATCGCACAAAGAATCGCTAATACTCTTTCCGGAACTATGGCGCGCACGGCTGCCGAGTTATTGTAATGGAAAAATAAGGACCGACATTGTTGACCTTTCTCGGTCAAAAATTATTAGTATATTTGTGTAACTTTATTACTTCGGAAAGATTAATTTCAAATGTCAATAGGCCCATTACAGTCATAATATAACCATTTGGAAGGTAACGAGACTACTGTAGATATTATTTCCTCCCCTATTCGTTCGTATTACGGATGAATCAGCACCCCCGGGTTATGAAATAACATTTTTCAACAAACAAAATTGTTAAGCAAAACTTAGATAATAATCCCTTACGCAGCTTTAGCTACATGTAGGCAAGCTACATTATTGTTTATAGCTCTACATTAATTTACTTATAATAGTCCATAACTTAAATCAAATGCATTACTTAATTGAAATGTTATGATTTGATTTACCCCAATGTAGCAAATTTATTATTCGACTTTACTGAAATGAGGATTTTCACTTAATAGAAGGGAAAAATAGGTAACCATCCCGATCGCGCCTGCGAAACATTATTTTCTATTAAATAAAAAATTAATTAATTGCGTTTATTTCTCTTTTTTTAAATTTTGAATCCTGAATTGGACATTCCCCTAAGTTAAAACTTTTGGAAATTATTTGAAATATTAAAATTAAGTACGACTGAAATATTTTATAATTAACCCAAAAACAAACAAATTAAAAATTACGATTTTAAAAACGTTTAATTCAACGTATAATTAGTTTACCGAAATAAGTGTATTTACTTTTTAAGTTACTTTCAACAACTGTAAAGAGAAAATCGATTTAGCTCACTTTGAAGTAGCTGCTTACATTATCATCTCAAAGGAAGAAATAGAATAAAATGTTTATTTTGTTTGACTCGAGAAAGAAAACATATTAAATAATAATTTTAATATTTTTATATCAGAATACCTTATTTAATGACTCGTTAATTTTGTTCGTAATGTACCTTAAAAGAGATTTAGACCCTTACTTTCAGTTCTTCATTTTCTTGATATAAATCGGGAGCTTCGTCTGGAACCAATCCAATTCCGTTTAAAGAAAATGATGCTGTTACTCCTCGAGATCGCGCACGGTTGTCCCATTGATCACCTTGTCCCCGAAGTACACGCAATACCTAAGACATACGAAATAATATATTACATTCTGTAAAAATTCAAAAAAATGATACTGTGAATAATTCGAATCTTACTTTAGGACCAAACACAAATCCCACTGTAACTGATGTAGATAATTGGGTTCTAATAAATCCCAACAAATATTTAATATCAGGTCCCGCTTGAGGAAATATGAATAAACTGAAACAAAATTGGATTAAGCCCCTTCCTTGTAAAACAGTGGTGCGTACTTACTGAAATGCTACCATAGTGGTATTAACAAGTGCTATATTATAAATTGCATAGCTTATCAGTCTTGCTTCGTTATATAATGACTCGGCATTTCTTACATTGTAACAAACCCGGACACCCCATGCCAGAAATAACACCTCCCCTGAAAGTGGTCGGTAGAGAAAGATTAATTTAGGTTCGGATCTTACCAATTGCTAAACTATGATCCCACCAGTTATATACACATTGTTTGAATTTCAAACCTTCCGCATCTTCGATTATTTCCGCTGTAGGGGTATCGGATAGAGTCCATGTACTTAAATATATAAGCATTACTAATAAAATTGGCACCATCCACTGAAGAAGTTGTTTATCGGTAAGCTTTACTTTGTGCGCAGATTTAACTCGATACGTGAGGGAAACCCTAGTTTAAAAAGAGTATTTTTATTAGCTAAATGACTGTTGGTATTGAGAGCGATGAGATCACTATTACATTTTGAAAATATGAAATTGAATAATTCGAAAGATATCAATCCCGGCCCACCCGAACAAAAATGTCTAGCGACGCCGCTGCTTTGCGGCACTTAAAAAAAATTGAAGTAATTTTTCCTGTTTAGTTATAAATCCAAGACCTGCCATTTGAAAGATACGCCGGTCTATCGATTTTATAGGTTTTATAAAAAAAGAAAACTAATTAAGGACGAAACAGCTATAAAGCAGTGTTTTAGTGCAGTAATTATATTGTATCGATTAACAAACAGTGGTAAAACAACCAAAAAAATTCTTATCTGAACGTATTTAACATTGTGAAGGTGCTTACAATCTTTTAGTTTCGGAACATTAAGTTGAAAAAATAACTTTAGCATTTAACTTCACAATCGTCCTTGTTTGCTTTCTATGATCCTTTCTAACTTTTGAAATCTTTTTATTTTTTCTCAATTTTCTTTTAAATGTAAAAGTTTTAAAAATAAAATTGTTTAGATAATTTTGATATAATTAGAGAAACTTTACAAATTTCAAATGAATTTTGTGCTGCTGTCTCAGCTCAGCTATTTTTAAGAACAGCTACTAATTATTTTAAATGTAAGGTTTCCTTAAATAAATTTTGTGTGATTATTATGTTAAGAAAGTTGTTTTGATTTTCTCACCTCCAAGTTTTCATCAACAAGGCAGTATATGTTACACAAAATCCAAGATGTCGGGACCACTTGGTGATTATACAGGAATACTGATCTAAAACGGGAAAAATGGCCGCCATCTAAACAAAGGTAACAACATTTATAAAAAGACGGCGAAAAGTTATAATTCAAATTACTTTCCTCTAAATACATAAATCCACATCCCAAAAGCGTAATTGCCAAAAAAATTGGGCTAGCTACTTTGAAGACTTTTAGCTTTTTATGTCGATACATGTACACAATTAACACTAACGTACAAAACGCACATATAACACTTATGCTTAATAATGTTATCCTGCAAAGGTTAATTTGTTGATTCCTCAATGAAATTTAATAGTGCTTGCTTACCTAAAAGGCCAATTATAATTTGCCAAACACGGTTGCGGTCCTGTACAGCGATCGCAACCAGGAGCACATCGTCTACACCGAAAGATGTTCAACCAGAAACTGCTATGATTTGCTTCTTTTTCTTGCCAAGCAACTGAAAAAATTAAATCAGTACAACGCATGATTTTGGGTAAAGCTCACTAACTTTCCACAATTGTGCCATTAAATATTCCATCCTGGTGCGGGGAATAATACCCCGCTCTGCATTTGCACTGATAGCTTCCTCTAGTCCAAGCAGATGCTGTCAGCTGTCTCCGATACAAGCACTGTAAAGTATGAACGGATATAGGTAATGGATGTGTCGGGTGAATAAAACATGGCGTTACCTGGGATGTTATATTATCACATTTGTGAGTTCCATGAAAAACTGATATTTCGGAATATGGATGTCGACCTCTAATTTCGCACTGATTTACTTCTAAGTTTGATACATCGACGTCTAAACTCAAGAAACCTTTCATACTAAAAAATAAATAATAGTATAAATTTTTTGGAATATTTCAGTCATATAGCATAATATCCAGCCCGTTGCATACACCCTCAATCAACTACTCATACTCTCCAATTCTTTTGGGAAGAGTTTTCTGGTAGAACTTTCTTTGATTTATTGTAAAAGTTGCTATTTTGCTTTGTTTTCTTCTTTTAATACTAAGACCCCCTTCCTTTTCTAGAGTAGTGTTGGCACTCTTGTCTTGCTTTTTCTTGTTCTTGTCTTGCCTTGTCTTGTTTAGCAAGACAAGACCAAGACAAGACTCCATGATTAAATTGCAAGACAAGACAAGATATTTTTAGCAAGAAGTCTTGCGAGACAAGACAAGAAATATGCAAGAACAAGAAATCTTGCCAAACTTTTTGAATTTTTTTTATATTTGGCTATAATGCAACCAAAAATTAATAATAATTATCATAAATTGGTGCAAATTAGGTACATCGTAAAGACTTTGTGTCAATTTAATTTTCTTTAATAATTTATTAAATAAATTTTTATGAACAATTTTCAATTATTACTTTTATAATCTTTAAATGTTCAGGTAAATAGTAATTATGCGTAAAATTTTTAAACAGCTTAAATTGAATACTTTTTTTGATTGAATCTGTGGTTGTGAATGGTAAAAATTTGTAAAGAGATTAAATTAAATAACAATTAAGTATCTAAATACTAAATCTAAAATTTGAAAATCTTTGTAAAATTAATATTTTTATTAATTCTTGTAACTGTAAAGGGCCGAATACTTTTTAAATTTGGAAATTCCAGAAATTTTACCAGCAGAAGCCCCTTTATTAACTAATGCAGGTAGATGTAAACGGTAAAATTTGTGAAAAGATTTAATTAAATAACAATACGAAATTTATTATTTCAAAATATTTCTAAAATTAATATTTTTATTAAGTCTTATAACTGTAAAGGGCCAAATACTTTTTTGAATTTGGATATTCGAGAAATTTAACCAGTAGAAGCCCCTTTAACTAATGCAGGTAGTAGTGAATGGTAATATTTGTAAAGAGATTAAAATAAATAAAAATTATCTAAATCATAAATTTAAAATGTTTTACCCCCCCCTGCCCCATATGGCATGGCGCGCCACTGCTACCACCAATGTTTAACCACACTTGGAAAAAAGTTAATGATATTAGGAATTGCTTTTACTTTTATGTAGTACTCGTATTCAGGAAAATTTAATAATAATTATTATTATAAAAGAAAATAATTTCAGGAAAAAATAAATATTTAATGTAATTTTTAAGGGTAAATTATATTTACCCAGGAAAAACGATATTTTTAATATTCAGTAAAAAAATTTAAATTGTCAATATCGGTGAGAAGTATTTTAGATGTTGATGTGCTATTTTGTTTTACATGTTTAAACTAATTTTATACAAAATAGTCAATAAATATGTAAACTTTATTTATATTAAATTTAATAATTTAAATAAAATTCAATGAGGAAATCAGGACCCATAAAGATCACTATAGTCTTAATTTTCCAGTTTATTTATTAAACAAAAATGTAGTTTTAAGTAATTTATTCGCCATGCGATTTAAACTTTTCCAAAAACGATTAAACCAAAGTAATAAAAAATATGGAGCGGGTAATGTTATGCAAGACAAGAAATTGCAAGACTCTCGCAAGACAAGACAAGAAGTTACCTTGCAAGAATCGAGCAAGACAAGACTTGAAAAAAGTTCTTGTCTTGCATTGCAAGACAAGACAAGACTTCTCCAAGTCTTGCAAGACTTCTTGTCTCAGCCATCACTATTCTAGAGCCTAATCTTGATAGTAAGATTAATGATTAGTCTGCTCATAATTGGAAAATTGCGAATTTTGGCATTAGCAATCGCATACTCCGCTGATTTCCACATTTTTCAATGATTTTACATTTTTTTAGACTTCGCGACCGACTAAATTCTAATATTATTCAATTTTATGACTAGAACCTTTATCATGCATATCTTTTATTTTTAATCTTATCTTTTAGGCTTTTATCTCTGCGCATTCCAATTACATTATGTTTCTTTCTCTTATCAAAATTACTAATAGTTTTGTTCTTGCATTTAAACTATTCGAGTAAAAAATAATAGGTTTGATTCTTTTGACTAGGCGAAATCTTCAGATACCTGCTCAATCTGATTTTCTCTAGTCTTAGCAATCAATTATTTATTTTTGTGCTTCTTCCTTTTTTTCAAAGGCTATAAACCACATGATATTCGTAACTTCTTCTTTCTCCTCTTTTTCTTGAAGGTTAAAAGTTCTCTTTAACAAATATCTGCTCTACCTGCTCTATTTGGCACGACATCTTCATAATGGAAGACCAAAAAGTGGAAGACTTTACTTTATATTTTACCAGTTTCATTATTGTCTATTACAAATTCCGATACACCCAGTATATTTGACAAAAAGTTCAATCTTTAAATTTTAGCATTTTATCTTATATGTTAAAAAAAGCAATTTATAAGCAAAACTGCGAAAATTGAAATCAACAGGTTCACCCTCAAAATTAACTTTATCAAATAAGGTCGATAAAAATTTGTCAGGTCACTTAACTTTAAACTTCATAAGTTTTAACGCTGATCTGGCCGATCTTCAAGGATAATTTGGAAATAATTAAAATATACGTACCCATGTCTACCTGGTGATGGTATTGGAACGCTATACGAAATTAACCATTTTCTAGAAACGCAGGAATAATAAGGATATGTCCACCAACCTCTATAGGAAACGTTGACGGGACTGTTAATAAATTTAGGTGACCGTAATTTGGGAGTGGTTTCGGCATCTTCAAACCTGAAATACCTACACTATAATTTTTCGAATCCATCCTTCGCCATGTTAACATGGTTTCTAAAGAGTCAAGTTTGTTTATGCTTAGGAAATTATGTTTTACCAAGGATAGTCGGAATCGGGTCGATGTCCTGCTTCGGGAACTCCGTCTGTTAATTTTCTAGGACCACCCATTTCCAAACCCTGTCGTTGCCACCAAGCGCAGTTGACTATTTGACCTGTGGAAGCGTTGATGGCCAAGACACGTGCAGACATTATGTTTTTGTCCGACACTAATAAATTTCTGGATATGGCATCCTGTAATCCTGTAAAAAAACAAAAACTTGTAATATTCAAATATTAATTTTTGAAATTGTTTCGAAGAATAATAATTATCTAATTATTATTATCAGTACGTCAATACTATCTCATTTTATCATGATATTTTTGTTTGTTACCCAGCTTTAATCATTCAGTTGATTATTTAAGTTATCTACATGCTGTGTGGTGATTGTAGGCTGGCATAATTTATATAGCACAAAAATGCCAAAAATTCCCGATCCGGTTTTGTGCAATTTAAAGTGTTCGAGATGTAGAAATTGGATTTCTTGTGGTCCTATAAGATTATTGCCAAGCGGTAAAACTTTATGCGGACGTTGTCAAGTGCACAAGGATGGACCAAAAGGGGAGTATCGCCATTTTGCATTTGAAGCGCTCGCCTGTTATTTTAAATTTCCATGCAAAAATTTCGAGAACGGCTGTCCCGAAGTCTTAGGCTTCAAGAAAGTACTGGAACACGAAAAGAAATGTTCTTACAGTTCGGCTTGTGGCATGTTTTTTATGCATCCAATTGCATCATGTCAGCCAAGAAAATATTTGAACAGACGAGGAGGTAGGTGAGTTTTTAAGTGAAATTTAAATTTCTAAAAATCTGTGGCGTTACAGATATACAATTTGAAGTTATCCCGGATGAGGTGCTGCAATATTTACGGTGTGGGAGCTGCGCTGGTTATTTATCCAGCTCTCCTGTCCAGGTATGTCGAGACGGAACGAGCGTTTGTCACCGCTGTTGCAAGCAACTTTTTCCTAATCCAGAATTCATCCTAGATGAAGATTTTCAAAAATTGGTATTCATGATGATTTTCCCGTGCATTTATCGTTATCACGGTTGTGCTGAGTTTTTTAAGTTTGGACAGGAAGCGGAAGAGCACGAAAAGGTGTGTCCGTACAGCAGACCACGTCCTAATATGAACAAGAATTCAAATCGACAACAGCAAATTTCGCAGATAATTCAACGACAGGATTCTATGTTAAAAAATCCCAAAAATAGTAGAGAAGTTATTATAAACGAACCGATAGTTAAACGACAAGAATCCATGTTAAAGCCGGGGCAAAAAGAAAGAGGTGTTATTGAAACACACAGAGGTCATATTTATGCCACTCTCACACCGAACGCGCCGCTTTTTGCTCTAAAATCACAATCTAAACATAGCGGCCATGACGATTTTGATAATCATAGGGAAAATTTGGCGAATAAGTGGGGTAGAGGTTACCAAAATCAAAATTCTGCAACCAATAATTTTCAAGATATTCGAAATAGCACTAATCATACTCCACAAGACCAGAACGATTTTGATGATACCGCCAGTCAAGAAGGTTCCATTTCGGATAGGATAGACACCATGTTCGGGGATATAGGGATCGATGATAATCCCTATCCTAGTGTGATAACTGAGTTAAAAATTAAGCACAAGCACAATTACAAATTGGGAAATCAAAGTTATAATAATAATAATCAGGCACCACAAGCCAATTCCCAAGACCAACTGGGGGATTATTCGGTGCACAACTAAAAGGGAACTATTGACATTTAGACAGTCGATTATTGCTTTTGATTTCAGTGGATAAACATTTTTATTGCGGAAGGATAAGATTAAAGTGCCAACATAGTTTTTTGAGTAAGATTAAATTATTGACGCTGCTACAATAAATTTTTCGATCTTATCGATGTTGTCAAATTTACTTGGCTACTTGAATTTCTTGTCCAAGTGTCTCTATTTAATGGTTTTAAAGTTTAACGATCGTCAGTATTATATAATATCACAATATAATTCAATTTTTACTACCTACCCATCTTGTAGAAATATTTTAATAATAAAATAAGCAGAAATGGTTATCTCTTGTTCATTGTGTAAATTTTATCATGGGCAAGAATATTTTATTGTTATCTTTCAAGTTTCGTCGAAAAGAAATCGAAAAATTAAATGATTTACTACCAACTATACGTAAGTACTACATGGAATTGTTAATTTTTAAATCATGAACTGACTGTTGATCTTACAACAAATTGAAAATATTTACACTATCGCATATCAGAACATTGTTTTCTTATTTGCTTTCCAAAAATTTTATTTGTGAAATCACTGTTATTGATAAGAGGAAAACATAACTGAAGATTATTTAAAAAAATTACCGTTGCATTTTTTGACTTCATCTTGGGTTCAAAAACAAATGTTGCTCTTTTCGACAATAAATAACAGCTTATGGTTCTCTTAATTAGTTTACAGACTCAGCATATAGGTCAATTATATTTGAGAGGAACGAGAACAATCGATACGGAACATTTGTATTCCAGTGTGTTTGAGACCTTAAATAAAATTTTTACTAAAATTTCCCATTCCATAAAATAAATTTTTCTACGAGTGCCTTGAAGTAATACTTGAATTTAATGTAAGGGGGGAACGGTGTTTACGTAAGTTTTATGCGTCAACTTTATTATCTTGGAGAGTAAAATTTGTTTCAATTGTTCAAGTGTTCCTAATAAACCCATAATATATTTAATTAAATAATTTTCAAAGGGTAATTTGTTTATTATAACGAAGCAAGATGCCAAAACCGTAGACCCAATTTCTGTATCGGGATTATAAACCAATTAATTTGCCTAAAAAGTTTACGGTTTCACCAAAATGACTACCCCGACGAGCATTGTTCGTAAATAATTTAATATGCAAAATTCGGGATGCTATACCTCTTAACAATGATTAGATATTTTATTTATAAAAATGTTGGTCACCTCGGCTTCTTGAAAATTGCCGATATTACAGTGGAATACTTTTTGTTATAAAAATTGCAGGACTATTTATATAAAGCCAAGATTACGTAATGGCAACCTACCAAGCAGAGCTGACACAAACAGCAAGAGATTTATAAAATGATATTTTATCTTGTGGAAGTTGGGATTGTTATATAAAAAAAGAAAATTGAAGCAACAGCACTCTTACGTACAACTAATCCTTTCTGAAATTGCAGTTCATGAAATGTCAGCTATATTAAAGAGGGATTTTTAATAGTTTTTGTAAATTTTAATAATTAAAACGGACATTAAAACTTTGTTGTTGTAATTTGTCTTAAACATATATACTCCAAAAGATTTTTAGTGCCCCCCCTTCCTGGCTGGGTCTCAGGACTATGGAATTAATTGCATTAATTTTATGAGATACCCTGTTCCTGGCATTTAATCAGATCACTTATATTATTATATTAGTTAATTTATTCTGATTTTAATTTAATTTTTTTTGGAATTTAGAAATTGTAATAATAATTATTTATTTGGTTTGGTATTTTCAAATAATATGACAAGATTTTATCTAGAATTTTGAAAATATAAATATTACTAATTCTGACCATTTTCGACGTCTATCGTCACTACAATCGTAAAGCGAAGACATGAAATTATATTTGCCTTTGTCTCATTTGCTATTCTACTTATCATTCATAATCAATTGCCGGTACATACATGACATAAAATACTTAATACCTTTTAAAATATTACAACTACTGTAATATTCATTATGTTTATTTATATTCAATAATAAATTAATATTTACTCGTATATTTTTTGCTTAATATGTTATAAACAGTGATGGCACGTAGTTTGATATACCAGGGGGGGGGCGACGACTGAATACATCCATAAAGGAAAGATATTTTTCGAAAGTATAACGTTGATGCATAATGAAACATCAAGAAGGGCAATAATGGTCCTCAAAAATTTTTCAAAAATTTCAGCTATTTATCAGCAGCAATATCGAATTTTAAGATCACGATCACGAAATAATTATAGAGTCTGACCACAAAAGCAATTTGTAATTATTGTTGTTTTATCTCCAATCTTGCACTATTGTACTCCTATCTTATCTTACTGTATTGCCTTTTGAAAAAAATGTTGCAAGATTTTTAATCATTTAAAAATTCATTTATTCATTTTTATTTATATTATATCACATTGATATTCTATTTTAACAAGGTTATACGATAATTTGAAATAATCCAAATTTAATACTTAGTACTATATCAAAACTTATAATAATATATTGTTATCTATCCCTAGTATACCATTATTTTCTTAACTAAATTTTTGAAAATTTTTGTCTATTACATTTAATAATATTGTAACCCAGATTATCTTCATTGCTCATTTTATTAATTATTACTTTTATTGAACAATCTTATTTAATTTATTAAATTAAACAATTTTGAATCAAACTTTTTTAATTAAATTTGTTAAATTAAACGTAATTAAATTTAATTAACTTTTTAATTTTAAAAACTTGTTATTTATAAAGTAAATTGAATAGTTAGAATTTTTAATACAATATTTGCAGTTCGTTTAGAAGAAACACCACACGACGTAATTTCATGTAAAATTACACAGATACAATTTCAGTTTTATGATCTGGATGGACACTGGAGGTGACTAAGTTACGATTTATTTTATTTAGCAAGCTATTAAAAAGTTAATCACAAATTAATTAGCTCGGGACCAACTGTGCCCGTCCCGAAGAAAGGCATTTGGAAAACTTTTGTAATTTTACATTTGTTTTCGACGAAGCACCCAAAGCATCGGCTTATATTAACTTATATTGTGCTGATATCAGAAAGACACTTGAATCACACCTGCTTGCTATTGAATTTAGCTTGTCAAATTCAAGTAAGCAGGAAATTTATATCCAAAAGTTTTACAATTTTAAAACAAGTTGATTTGTAGTTCCGTCAACTGTTGAACTTTCGCAAGTTTCAACGCTGTTGTAAGTCAGTTTGTTCGCGTGAAGAAATTAATGATTTATATCCTCAGTTTACAACAAAAAATATTTTGCTATTAATTTGATTCTCCACCGTCCATCGATAGTGCAGACCTAAATCTACCTGCTGGTTCCAGGTTAGACAATATAATAATGTATCGATAGTGAAAATAAATTATTAATTAAAGAGCAAATAGAAAATTTAATTAATAGAGTGTTTAATTTAAAAAGTAAAATTGTATTAGACTTTGCAAATTTAATTGGAAAAAAAGTATTTGAAGCCGATATTGTTAAAGTCTACTCTATTGATTTACCTTGTATACTCTACAGACAGAGATAATGCGCAATTTTTTTTCAATAATGTAGTTAATAGGCAGCACGCTTTTCATTTTAAAATGGTAAATTTTAAATGGAATGGATTAAATTTAAATTTTTTAAAAATCTTACCGTTGTGTCGCGCTACTCCAAGATCTTGTAAGAGTGTGGCTGCCAAATCTGCTTTTTGTCTTGCCGGTTCGAATCGAATTGCATCTAATGGAACAGACAGCGAACGAAACTTTTCTGTAACACACAGCGCTCCTAGACTTCTCGTTGCGACATCGTGAATAATTTGCAAACTTAAATCTATTTCCTTCTGTAAAAATTAAAAATTTATGGATTAGGGTTTATTTTATTTTTTACGGATGCCGATTTTGAATTATTCAATTTTTAAACTCTCCCTACAGTGTCTAACTATCGCGCCGTTAACATTAACTTGATGCAAATTTCAATTTAAAAAATAAGAAATATAATATGTAAATTAAGATATGCTTTTATTACCGTGCTGATTTGCTAAAGCAACAGGTTCGCAAAAATTCAGTGACGATGAGTTTTATTTTAAATGTTTTAACATATTACATTTTTGGCAAGCACATATCGGCACGGCTAATTAAATCCTTTGTATGCGCAGCGTCTTAACAGGTTATGAGCCCAGTAAGCTCCTGCTTAAAGTTATATTGATTAAATACTTTTGATCAACAAGTTAATACAGTTTGATATTTTGATCTACTCAACCTAGCAGGTTAAAATGCAATAATAATCTTAAACCTGCTCCAATTTCAAGCATAGGTACCTAATTTCAAAATAATTAGGCAACAAAACGTGATCAATATTAATAGCTTTCCGTTTGATGCAAACCCTTCAGAAAGTCGTAAAATGTCGAAACTTGAAATAAAGTGGCATTAAGTTTCGCAATTTAAACCTTGTGCGATAAGTCGAAAAATTAAAGAGCGAATCAAAGAGAAAAGCCATTTAAATTTTGGTAATTTTTTTTAACAATCTTTGTAGATAATTCTTGCACGTTTCTCTATTTTCACGATTTACGTATAATTTATCACGAACTAAAGAGAAATTTCCTATTAAGAGTAAGTCTCTTGTGTGGCCTTAAGACAAATAAATGTTTCACCGACAGTCACGCACATACCAAGATATTCGAACTTCTATTTATCTTTTATTTTACAAATAAAAAATTTCTTTTTCCCGAAATTTATTAGTTCTATTGGTTTAAAATAATTAAGAAGAATAAGTGCAAAGTGGAAATGGGTAAGTTACACAACCGAACATAACGCGAAATTCCCGAGGCAGAATTTTAGTCGTAATTAGGGCGATTTTAATGAACAAGGATTAAATTAAATAAACTACAAACGAAATTACTTGTATTATTTTATACAATATAACATTGTATTAACATTAAATTATTACAAGTTCGTTTAGTCCAATTTTTGTCACGGAGTCAAACAACAGAAATTAATTTATTGAACGTTTTATCATTAATTTGACGTTGCCTCATTGTTTCATAAACCGAAACCGGTCGACACCTAGCTATCGCTTTTTTTTCAAAAAGCTTTTTACGGTGTAGCTAAATTACGCTAATTATAACCTTTGCAAAAGTATTTGAGAGAAAACGTAAAAGGTAAATGGGTAAATCCCTTCAGAGTTGAATTGAGTGTATTTTTAGAAAGCTTTTTAATTATAACTTGCAGTTAGATCAACTTTTAAAGTATTATTAATAGTTCAATTTTCCAGACATATCTGTCAATATTATGTTGGTAAAATATTGAAACCTGTTCTTTGATTCTGATTATTTTCGAAAAGATCTATAAAGCAGTGATTGTGCCGAAAACAATGGACGAGTTAGGAATGCAAAGATACTAAGTTTTAATGATATTTAAGAAATTTACACTTCAAGTGAATTAGGTACTCATTATGAACTTTGTATAATATTATTGTTGTTTTATTCTGTAGTCTTCAGCAATAAGGGTAAGGTTACTTACTTTGTTTTATTATTTGTTATGTGCTTTTGTCCTGATTAGGGAATTAAAATATACGTCAACCAAACTATTTTCAATCTATGCTATCACAATTTTTGTAATTTTATTCGACTACTTCTGCAAAATAATTCTACAATTTAATTTGCTAAATGTTCTGTTGATGTGCGCTTTGTTCTTAATTCTTAATTTAATTACAATATAAAGCAATTATCTTCGTCTTGGCGTTTCATTAATTTTACCTGGCTACAGCAAAACCAGCACTTTGTATTCACAATTAATGATAATAGAACCACCCGAGCAAAAGAACTTAAATATATTTCGCACTCTCTATATTGATTAAGATTGGTCGCCTAAGGCTAAGCTAAACCTAAGGCTACCGCAAAAGCAGTACCTCAGCTTAGAACATAGCATAATTATGCAGATTATGAATATTTAGTACAACATCCAAATTTGAGATTAAAGTTATAATTATGATTTTACCTTTCTCACGGGCTCTTTTGCGTCTGTATATGCTCCATAATAAATTAGAACAATCAACGGTAGTATCCGTGTGAAGAAAGCTAAATCCATCACGAGCCTTCATTGGTACTGAAATGAAAAAGAAATCAATTACATTTTTTTTATAATATTGTTTTACTTTTAGTTAAATAAAGAAAACTTTCCGTTCAGTAATCTGTTTCTTTTCCCACTCATTGCGTAAACTAATATTATTTCCAATAAAGCAGCGCCAGCGCCAAGAAAGGTTAGAAACAATTTAAATATCTTAATTTAAAATTGGATCTATTAATCAAAACGAGGAAAATTACCTACACAATGGGAATTAATTTATCTGCAAAGTAATTGCAAATCTTAGACAATATTGGTATATTTTCCTTGGATTTTACGTTTATCATCAGAGTGTTATCGTTATTGCGTTTTCTTGTAGTTCACCAGATATTTTTATTATTATTACCACTGTTTTATTAGCCATGTGTTGGAATAGTATATTGATATTTTCAAGATCATCACAGCAGTTACTTAATATTTAATTTATTAGCTACATTAACAAACAGATTTTTATTATGACTTATAGGAATAATATTTTGATATTTATAACAAATAATTAGTTTGCAAATTATGAAATACTGGTTAAGAATTATATCTTTCTACGAAAAATTTCTCGTGATAAGAAGTCATCTTAATAATTATCTGTTATTGAAATCGGCAAAACAAAATACCCCACAGAAAGTTTTCAGTTTTAAGCCGGAAAACCTCGAGGAAAAGAGATAGATGAATTGTTTGAAATTTATCTGGCAGTGCAACATTTGCTGCAATTAGTAGTTTCAATCTTCAATAATATTTTGGTTATGTGTGGGATATGAAAACCGAAGACTTTCTTTTTTCAAAAAAAAATTCAATTATAAAAAGAGCATTTACGGCACGGCGTGCGGTAAAGTAATTATTCCCGCACGCTTATTTTCAAAATTTTAATTTAATTTTTGTTGATATAAGTACGAAATATAGGGTCTCAAACATCGAAATTATATAATATGATCAAATCTGTGTGGAAGTATTAAAATAAAATATTATTTTATATCGAAAAATAATAACAAACTGTGGCAATGAAAGTTTAGGCACTAATTTGGAAGTTTAAAACAGTATACCTACAAAATTCAGTTTTAATTTTGCCATTATGGATGTTGCTGTAAATAATAATTGAATGAAATATAACATCATCCTTGCGTATTTAGAAATCCTCAAATATTGTACAATATGTAGGATACAAAATAAATATCTCAAAAAATTACTTAAATTCAAATGTCAGAATGGTTTTGTCTTGTACAAATTAAAATTTGCATTTGAATGAAAAATAATGATAAATTATGGTGTGCTCCTACTGAATGAAAATGATTAATTATTTTCCCGAATTGCGCTTTTTAAAGAACCTACAAGGAAGAATATTTGCAAATTTTAATTTGTATCGATGGCAAAATATTGTCTGATATTTACAATATTATATTACTAATGTTTGTTAGTTTTAGTTTATAATAAGTTTTATCAAGAAATGTTCGGTTTAACTTTGGAAATCCTTTGTTTGATGTTACGTTTTGTTTTCCAAAACTGAGGGGTTGAATAATAATAAGCTGGTTTAATTCATTCAGTTCTTAATACAATGTGTATTTACTTCGTTGAAATATTTACAGTTAATAATGCGATGAAGTGAAACCAATTTTAAATACATATTACACGAATTTACAATTTGGAAGTATTTTTAAATTTACAATAAAATTATTTCGAGATATATAAATTGAAAAATCAAGCATAATGGTGAAAATTTGAAATAAAACCTTTATTGAAAATAATTATATTGTTTTATTATGCGCAGTTTGGTTTTAAACATTTAAATCTCGATTTTTTTCTTTCCAGCGAAGAAGTACGAAATTTATATATTTATTTATAGAAAAGCGAAAATATGAAATTTTATACTAATTTTTAAATAAACTCGTATCTGTATATTGTTTTAGTTTTAAAGGGCCTCGCAGTATTTATAAATTTTGATTATACTTGGTGATTGAAATTCTAAAAGGACCAAGCGTAAATGTTCAGGAAGTGTGTAGGCAATGATGTTTATACCGTAGTATGACATTAACCACAGATCACAAAAAGGAAACGCTTTGCTCGTTCGTGCGTACATACAAACATAGAACAAATATTGAAGACTTTGTTTCGAAACAATAAAGCATAAAATTGCAATGTACAGAGCAAAATAATTTTTAGTAGCAGTCGCAGTTCTGCCCAACTCGGAAATGTATTAAAATTTATTGACGATGAAAAACTAAGGGTCGGTTTATTCCTTTCGGAAAATAAATAAACCAATTAAAAAATTGGGTTTAATATACCGAAATTTAATTCCGATCGGTAAATGCTATGCGCACTGATTTGAAGTCAACTGAAAAACTTCGATCTCTTTTTTATAATATATTTAAGGAAAAAGTATGACGTGATTGATGGATCAATTCTTTCCATAAAATGCAAATAGATAAATAATGTATAATTTATTTGTTCAGCGTAAAGCAGAATTTTTTGTAATATCTCAATGTTGGCGAACTGAAACAAGACTTCTTACATAAATATTTGAGAACACAATTAATTTTACAAAATTAAAAAAACCCGCTTGTAAAAAGTAAGCAGGTAATTTGGACGAACATCGTTATATTTTACTTCGTACTTGAAAACTTTAATATAATCCAAACTTAAATTACCCGATCTAACAAACAAAAATGAGCAAATCAGACCGACGAAAGTTCGGATCAGTTTTAAACCTTGCGTTGCAAAAATGTGAGTTAAATTTTAAGCACAATAATAATATTTCGGTAGTGTAGCGTTCCATGATTAAATAGCCTTTTTACAGACGACGTATCAAATGTCAAATGAAATCTTTTGTTGAATAGCCCATTATTAGGTCGATAATCTAAACAATAATTTTTGCAATAACAAAACATATTTTTGAATACACATAATGAAAAATTAATAAAATTTGGCAGTGGTTTAAACGGAAGTCTATGAATGTAATTATAAATTGTCGATCGTTATACCTCTTTTTGCGTTCTGCTTTTTGTCTCTTGACAAGTAATAAATCGCTCATTTTTTTCCTTTTGGTGCATAATCGAATCATTTCAATCAATATTGAAAGACGAAAAATGAAAGAAATTTTTACTCCCACGTTTCTTTAATTTGCTTACCTACTTGCTGGTTTTCTACTCAACACAGAAAGTTGCAACATTTTTAAATTTTATTATTTTCGCAACATAAAAATATTGTTTTTCTTCTTCAAGTATTTAATAAATTAAAGTTTTTCTAGTGTTTTTTAAATAAAAATTTTCTACGTACATTTTACGTTAATATTTTAACGTTTTTATAAGTTACGCTAAATTTAAACTGAATTAAATTCCTATTTAATTATTAACAATTAAATTAGTTTATTTACCAAATTTTGTAACACGTAGAACTTAAAGCTATGTTATAATAAATTCTAAAACCGTATGAGTAAAACACGGTGATACATGGAATAGTAGCAATATTTTTCCTCTTTCCTTTTAATAAATTAGAGAAGATGTCGTAGCATAATATAAAATAGCAGTAATGTATTCGAAGCGTCGGAGCATTATTTCGTATTTATGTTATTAATTTTTTCGCAGTCGAAATTTAAAATTTATATTTTAGTATAAAGAATGTGTTCCTTTTAAATGAAAAATACAAAACATATCTCACGGTGTCATTAAAGTATTTCATAATTTGTCCGACAAGAAACTTTGAATATTTTTCAATAAAAAAATTAACCAAATAAAACATTAAAATTTTCTTTTTAATCCCAAGAGTACAGAGAGAATTTTAATTATCCCTGCTATTTTGAATGTTTTTAATTTTGTTTGCTTAATTCGCAAACCATAACGCAGGACGAAACACAAAAGATGTTTTATTAATTTTTTTAAGAAATTAAGTATGAACAACGAATAGATTCTTCGGGGATACATTTCTACAGGATAATAAAGTTATTCGATATTTCGTATTCATATTTGAATATCAAGATCAGTTTACAAAATGAGTTATCAAACTGATTGTCTAAGCAGATCGATATTAGACATTTCACATCGAAAACAAAATAAAAATAATATGTGGAAATATTTTGGTCTCTTCTCTCTGAAAAGAAAAGAATTCATCTCCACGTTTCTTTTTTTTTAAATTAAGCAAACAATTAATATTTTCTGTTGATTTGAAAAATTATTTTTAGCCAGGAAATTTTGTGAAATTACTTTTGTACACAAAAATGTATTTATTCGAAATGAAGCTAATAAATAACATAAAGCCAATATAAAATTTACAAAGCCAAAAAATTCCAGAGAAGGAAACTTGAGCGTTTAATATTAATTTTTGACGATTAATTTATTAAAATTATTAATCTCGGCTGATTTATAAAATATTGCGTCATTAAAATATTGAAACATCGATAATTTTTTTCAATTTCTTATAATCAGATGCAGACAGCCTGTCAATTACAAATGAAATTGACATTTACGTAATTCAGGGTTAACGAACAATTTAAAAGTAACGGAATATAAAACAATATTTAGTTGGAAAGTAGAGCACCCTGTCCGGGTTTTCCGAAGAACCCAACACGTTGCTCGCAGCTCTACAGCGTGGGTGAAATCGATTTTCGCTGGAAAACTGCAGTGGCGTTCAACAAGTTTTAATTCGAAAATTTCTTTTAAAATCATCACAATAGCGGATTTCTATGAAAATCCTACAGCTACTTTTTAATTTCAGAGAGTAGCTACATTTGAATTTCCATTAAATGAAAATTCTTCAACCACATAAATAGTGAAAAGGTCATAATAGATTAAGGCGAAACAGCAGCTCCAATCTATTATAGCAAACTTACAGAATTAGTAACAAAAATATCTCAATTGAACGCAGCATAATGCCAATTTTCTCGGTGGCACAAGTTATAGTTTAACCTCGAGCATTCACAGCTAATACGCCAGGATTTGAATCCAAATAGAGAAAAATTATTTTACGAAAAATCTCTTTTATTCTCTCTTTAACTGCTGGAAGGTTACTGACTGGCTCCATAAAACTTTTAACAGGCCGTTAAAATTAACTGATGATTTCTATTGAACTGCTGCTACTGATAGGTATTTTCTTTTGGCCAGATAAATTTAACGACTTGCTAATCGTTTTATGAAACCGAACATATTTTGGCCACCATGCCTAAGGATGGAAGTAAATTGAACTGGCTTGAATGAGAAAAAGCCTCTCCATTTTCAATATTTAAATTTTTAATTTATTTCTGTTCTTACCCATATTTTGATAAATTCAAACTAAAATTTTTCGTGCCACCGCCTGCCTGTTGATCAAATCTGAGCGCAAGGCTACAGTTAAATTGCACACTTCTATCCTGAAAAATTTAATTTTAATTTTTCTTAGTTTATGTCGCAATTTTATTAAACCGCCTTTAGAAAAATGATTGATGGCGAACAAATTTTAAAGCAATTTCATTAAATTATCTATTTTTGGACCAAATTTATTTGTTATAATAACAAAGTTTTTCTCTAATATGATATTTTATTTCAATTTGGTAAATCGACATTCTGATTGCCTTATATTTGCAAGTTTGGTATTTACTAATTCGTGGAGGAATGATAGTTTGGCAATGGAATGCAAAATCCGATTTATTACCTCTTTGTTGTAAAAATAAAATAGAATATTTTGTTTTCATTTTTGCTGCGATCCACAGATTCCAGACTTTCCGGAACAGCTTGAAAAATTAAAATAGTAATAAACCGAAATGATTTTGAAAAATTACGTTTCACTAAAAAAATTGAATTAAAAATTATTACAGAGCGATTAAAACTTTAGGATTCATTTAAAAAACTCAAAGTATAAAGTCAATCGATTTATTTCAAAGAAGTTTTTTAGACAATGAAGCAGAAAATTAAGAGGAATAGGTTCACAAGGAATTTAAATTATTGAAATCGCCGTAAAATATAAAAGGAAATTATTGTCCTTTTCAAATTAACTATATCCTGTATGACTTTTTACTTAATACGTTAGTTTAATAGTGAAAGGTTAAGCTCTTTTAGTTCAAGCTACATTAATCCGGGATTTTAGCAAGATCCGTATAAATTACGCATCAGAAATTAACCATAATGCCAGCAAGGTCTTAAATAATGAACTAAACTTGAAGCTGTCAGATTATATAAAAACAAAGCCGAAAAGTTTTTTGTAACCGTAAGAGAACGGCAAGAAATCTCGAGGCGCATGCACTCATCGATGCTGGTTAATTTCCCTAGCTTGCGATTTTTTTATATTTGTCGTATTTTTTTACGAATTCCTTTGTGGTGACATGACAGAAGGACAGCTAAGTCATATTTCTGAGCTAAGTAGCTGTGGATTATTGTTAAAAGCAGTTAGTCCTGTGGCAGACCACTCGACCGCTGAGAAATAAATAGGATTCAAAGGCGAATATTTGGTTAAGTTAGGATTAATGTGTTGTGAAAGAAGTATGTCGTTCGACTTTTTTGAATAAATGTCACATTTTGTTGGGCTAGGTTTGGTTTGATTTAGGTGCAGTTAAGTTTAGATTATTTTAATTTCAGTTATTTTATTTTACCTTGTAGTAACATTTACGATGATTATATTTACTTTTTTACTTTTATGTTTGTTATTTTAGCACGCAGTCGGCTCCAAAATAAAACGAACAATGTTAGCTCTTAGTAAACAATGTTCTTTGAAAGAGTACGTAAAAATGTGTTCCCTAACACTGTGGCTATGATTGTCGAATAATACAAAATTTTGGTGTACATTTTTCAAATAACTTTGTTCGTCGCGGTTTAGACCCGGCTTTAAGTATGGTTTGTTAGTTTTATCCAGCTCTCCGTCCAAATTAAATAAATAAATAAACCGGAGATCTTCCTACACCGCACTATAAATCAAGTTACCTCTGTGACATTTGGCATTCGTATTCGCATACTAGTTATTTATGGTACTAGCGAGTAAAGAGATATTTATCGACGTTAGGAAAAGTTTGGTACTTTTCCCCAGTGGATAATGTCTTTACTCAACGTGTTGCATTCAATATTGCATCCAACGCCTATTAATAAGTCCTATACATGATATGATATAGAAGATTTGTAACTTATTGATAAATAGAAAATCAAAGATTAGATCAAACATATATCTTTATTTGCTAGTATCTTACTAATAAATTGCTAGTACATTATAAAATTATTACATACCCGATAAAATAACTAATTAACTTGCAATATTTTATTTAATCATTTACAGCTTTCGGTTAGACTATAGATTAATTTAATCTTTTTCCTGTCTCAAATAAAAATAATGTAATACTTGATACTAAAATTAGATTTTTTATATTTTTACCATTTTGCGTCGGCGAATTGTACAAAAGAAAATTATTACTTTGGTATATTACATTTGTTTTCCATAAAATAGTTAAACAAAATTTTCCCTTTGCTGAATTAACAAATTGCGAGACAATAGCTGAATGATACATTTGCAAAAAATTTGAAAGGTGTCATACGGACCTTAGCAATATTTTTAATACAAAATCATAGCAAGCCTATAATTTCGTTGTCTACAAGAATATTGTTGTTGCTCGAAGAATAGCAAAGCAAACTCGTATTTATTCAAGAAGTAAAAAAATACAAAGAAAGAACCAAAAATTTAAAATTTAAATTAAAATTTAAAATTCAGCAATCGTACATAATTACCACATACCTAACTTAGAAAAAGAAGGAACTTAATTGAGTGAAAATTACAAAGCACGCTTTGATAAAATGTTGATCTGAAATATTTTATAGCGAAAAATAGAGAAATTAAATATCTTTTCGGTCTGTATATGTAGCATTTCGGTAAAAAATTTGAAAAACTATTTTCAAATTATATAATAATATAAAAATATAATGTATAATAAAAAAAATTTCCCTAGGCGGCCTTAACGTGGTTTTCCACATTTTCGCCTGACCAATCCCCTCCTGGCGCTTTATCCGTTCATTTTTGTTATTTTACAATAAATATAAACAGCTTTGAAGAGATAGTACAAATACAATTTATACTTTGTTTAAAAATTTGATAATTTGAAATGAAAAGGGCGGCCAAATTTTCATCTCCGCTTTGAGCAAATAAGAAGCCATAGCTAACATTGTGGACTTATAAATTAGAATTGACAAAAAGTAATTTTAAAAAACTTTAATAAATGATAAGATTAGACGACTTTTTCGAGTTTATATAAAACTACAAAAATAGTAATTTAGGAAACTTGTTAAAAACTTCAACACGTTTTCTCTTTCGTTATTCTAGGTGTGCAGGTTTCATTTATCTTCTTTTGTAAAGGGTAGTTCGATTTTGTTGCTTTTTAATTTTCTTTTTATTTTTACAACTTAATAAATTGCCAAATTCCAAAGTCCGATATAGGTACGACTCAAAGTAATCATTTAGGTATGTGTACATTGAAAATATTGTAATTTCCAGCAAAGAGAGAAAAATTTAAAATTGTACCACAAAACTCTCTTATTTTTTTTAAATTTAACTGGGGTCTAACTAACTTAAATTTGAATTTTTTAACAAAAGAAAGTTCTACCCTTAAAATGTTCTACCCTAAAAATCAGGATCCTTATTTGCGTTGCACGAAAACACATAACACCTAACAATAAAATGTCTTTTCAACTGTAAAAACTTTACATGCGAAATAAAAGTGCTTTTCGTTTGTTGTTACGCTTTGAAAAAATAAGAAATGTTGATTTTTTTTAAATCCTTTTTTATGTTTTGAATTTCTGTTTAGTTCGTTATTTTCTGTAACCACTATAAATATAATCCAGATTGCAGGTTACAATTATAGAACTACAATAAAGCTTCAAACCATGGGGTTATGGATTCCATCCCAGATTATTGGAAAAAATTTCAAATTTATTTTTGTAAGTTAAATTATGTAAAGTTAAAAATTATGAACTTGGGTAAAGAAAATAAACTTTTGTGTATTTTTTTTTCTTATATACACGCTCTATTTTACATTAAAGGTTTTCTTATAACCACCTGAAAGTTTCCTCGATTACAATAACGTCTTTTACGATAAAATCGATAGTGTTTCAGCATTGCATTCATTTTTTCTTAAACTTCGCCATTTAATGCCAAGTTTGCTATTTTTGACATAATAATATCAAAAGTCGATGATAATTTAAAAATCTATACGTACACAACTTTTTCAGATGCGGAAACATCATTCCCAAGAGCTTCTAGAAAATTTTTATTCAACAAATGTACTGAGATATATCTACGAATATATCAACTTTTTGCATTCTTATGAATAAAAGGAATATTTGTATATTTTCGAGTATTTTTCAATTTATAAAATATAACATATTAATTAAATTAAAACAAAAAATTTTATTCCGTAGGTCTGTACATATTCGTTACTTTGACTTACCTGTAACTAAGTAGTTAAAATACAGGAATAAAAATAAAATTTTGTTTCGTACATCTTTAAAGATCAAACGATTAAATGTGTACAGTATGCAATAGAAAATGTAGTTATTTTGCAGCGGAGGTTAATTAAAAGTATTAAAAGGCAAATTGCTAACCGCAAGTTCTATCAAGACCTTTACATGGCATTCATTTAACTCCAAAAACATGAAGTAAACATATTAAAATGGATAACATCAGTACATTTAAAGCGAAATCTGACTTATACTTGGTATAGTTTTGTTGGTTAGATATATCCTACTGTATTCAGAGTATATTATGCTGTTTAAATCAACCGTAAAAGAGAGGGAGAGATGTTTAGACCAATCAAAATATTACATGCAATAAAAAGTAAAATATAATTTTTATTATAAAATAATAATTGTGTGTGTGCATATCTGGAGAGATGCGTTAACGTTAATGAAATTTCAAAACTTTTAATTAATAATTTGAAGCTGGAAGCTTGACGAGTGAGTTTAGATTAGTAAAGTATAAAAGAAGTTAAAAAGTTAAACAGCTTTTCACAGCTGCTTGTAATATTTTAATTGATAATGAATATTCAAGATCCGTTCCAAAGCTGTACATAGCAAATTACTCCATATATAAATATTTTATAAATTTTACTAAAAAGAATTTAATTAGAACAACCGCAAGTACGAGATAAAGCGCAATGAGATTAATTATTTTTGCCAAATTAAATTGTATATGTTCGACGATCTTATTGCACATCAGAAAATGGAAAATCTATTTATTTTCGCTTTGATTAAATAGTATCGTTTTTCAAATTTAATTAAACGTAACTTAATTAACTGGTAGATTTCTATCACTTGAAGTTGGATAATGTGTACCATCATTTTGAGGTTGTATTACAAACAAATTAATCCAGATACCGCCCTCGTCACTACTTTCGAACATGATGGATGGAACTAGTAGTCAATTTAAGTAATCGGATATTATTGAAGACTTTTTCTTCGTCTATTTATTGATGTGTCATCAAGTTATTATTTGGCAACGAAACACAAATGTCTAACATTGTTATTTTAATATTTTTAAAAGTAAAAATATTATATTCCTATGAGACTGCATTGTATAAACAGCTTTTTTAATAAATATTCTATGTTTACAAAAGAACGCTTTTTATATTTTCTCAGTTTTCGTGATCAAATCGAAATTGATTAACTTAAATCGAATTAAGTTCTCATTAAACATTTGCGCTCGTATTTTAACTATTTACACTATTCGATTTATCGGAAATATGTATGTATATAAAGAAAAAAGATTAAAAACGTTTGCTGAAAAAACAGCTATTTACAAAAGAAAATTGAAATGTTGCAAATGGAAAGAATTTTTATTTTTGAAGAAAGAAATCCAAACATGGCGGCTAGCACCGATGTGAAGATTAAAATAAAACCTTCTGGGGATGGTTTCCAGGGTTCTTTGAAATGCGTTCAAAAGGAATATCAAAGTTTTTGACACCACGTCAAAGTTTCCTTGGATATTACGACTATCTCTCTAGAGATATGGACTAGACTAAAGGATAAGCAAGCTTTTTACCTCGATTCCAAAACAGGATTTGTAATAAAATGACTAATCAAAATTCGCTTTCAGCAAGGGCTAATCTGAGCTTCTAGAATTGATTTCAAGTTACCTCAAATTACACTGCTCCCAATCAGATATCAGTCGTCTGAAACCACCAGAAACCACAAAACAAATGAAATGTGGCTGTGTTAGGGAAGTCCCCTGCTACAAAAATTCCCACTTAAAATTAATTGAGTAATTAAAGTAAAGTTAGTAATAATAATAATATTATAATTTATGGATAGGTAAACTACTTTCAAACAAAACTTTGAAAGTCTGAAAGTTTAGATTCGACATAAATACTATATAGTTTCTTGTTTTATGTAAATTTTAATACAACTTTACCTTATTTTGTCTTTTATTCGCACCAGCCAAGTATTATGTATTCCAAAGCACAACATTACGTAAAAAGTTTACAAACCATCTTTTTAATAAACCACTTGCACCCCCAAAACTTACGATGCCTCTGCGCGTAAAAGAAAATCTTATTATCTACATAGGAACTACATATTATATTATTCTAAAAATGTAAAAATTTAATTACTTTGTTCAACTTCAAACGGAAGCCCCAGTTAAATTTATGTAAATAAAGTTATAAGATTTCCAAAAATTAAGAAGATTAATTTGTGATGAAAGTAAAAATTTGCCACGTTTGAATAATTTATTTGTATTAATTTAATTTAGTGTGGAAACAACTTGAGGTATTTTATTTTTAAGGGTCTTTCGTATAAATTTTTACCGAACGTTCGTGTTTGTCGAAAGAAAAAAGTTGGCTACTATTTCTTTAAAGAAATAATACAAAAAATATCATTTGTAAACACACAAATGTTTAAACCGCAGTTTGTTTCGTCATAGAAATGCATCTCTGTGTGTGCACTGTGCATTTCCCGAATCATTGATTTTCCAAAGCTCAATATCAACCTATTCTGCAGTTCTCAATATCTGGATATAGAATATCATCACGTTATCGTTTTAATCCGGAGAGAGTGCAATAACAATGCACGAAACAATTCTTGTGTTATGTGCAATTTGAATTTTTATATTTAAATGCCCCTTGCAGTGGGTACTTAACAAAATTATTAGCGTTAACATAAAATTTATCATTCGGCGGCGGCTTTTGCTGCGATATAAAATAAAATTCAAATATAAAATTATCGAACCATAATATAAGGAATTTATTATCTAGGATGAAGTTATATTGTAAAGCCCGACGGTAGTTATCGCGATAAATTTAAAATTTTCCAATATATTTTTAATTCAAAATTAATCTGCACTTCCGTAGCTTAAGCAAACCGCGGTAAATTGTCTTTATCGGGTCGTAAATATCACAAAGGTGTCGAATGCGGGCATTCTTAATTACGGTGTTAGTTGCTAGTTAATAAATGAATTACTTCTAAGGAGTTTATGGAATTCTTAACAAAGTTAATTAACTGTAATTAATTTCGCCGAGGTATAAATTTCATTTTAGTAATACGAAATATGTAGAAGCCGGGAGGGTAGAGCGCACAATGGATTTTAAATTAAATGCCACCTAACGATAAAAAGTACAAATACGCCAGGCAACCGCACCCTTAAAAACAAACTTTAATATAATTCCTCATATTTGACATTGACATTTTTTTTCGCGTACTACTATATAAAATATTTATTCAATGGAATAAAATATCATCAAAAAATATTTCAGAAACACCAAACGATTTATCTCTTGAAAAGAGCTCGAATTAGATTTTATTGGCTGCGAAGCAATGAGCCGGTCGTTCCGGAAAAGCTCTTGCGATGTTATTTAAGTTCACATGAGTTATGCGTTCAAATTCGGTTTTTATCCTTTTCTACAAATTATCCAAATTGTTTCATATACATAGTTGGAAACCACCACTTTCAAATCATCCAGGAGTATAGCGAAATTTTCTCACAGAAACTTTCAGGTAAAATTTGCTAAAAATTTTCGCCCCAAAATTACTCCAAGCCAGCAGCGTGTTTCTATCACTGTTTCGTTAAATTTATATCTAAATTTTATGGTCGACTGCCTTATGTGAAAACATAAAACTTTTCATGTTGTTGTTTACTAATAACAGCATAATTATTATATTTTTATTAACAAAGCTTAAACTCGACATATTTTGCCAAACAATTTTAATAAACTGATTTTTTATTTTATTTACTCGATGTACTGCAATAAAAATTACAAAGTTACTTTGTTCCTCGTAGCAATGCTTTGGGTCATCTCGTCCAAAAGTGTTCAATGCGCAAGAGGCGCGCGCCTGGCCCTCATAAATCCTCAAAATTCAGCTCTCAAAATAAAATAAAATAAAGTAATTTTATCTAACTTTTTTTGTAATGAAAATAATTAATTAATAATTAAATAATTAATAAAACGAAAAAATATTCAGTTTTATGAAAAACACACCACGTGATCATAAATGAGCGTTTAAACTAATCATTAATTTTAGTATAAATTTAAAGCATTAATTTTTGGTGTTTTGGATTAAAATTTTTTGGAAAAAAAAATTCTATATGTATTACATACACATAAGAATCATTCAGCGAGGTTTTAAAATTTTAGTCAAATAACCTACGAGAATCTCGTTAATAGAGCGCAATTTATGCGCGTCACCTAATTTCATAAGAAATTTCCTCATTTTGAAATAAATTTAACTCTAATATTTTTGAAGTCTATAGTATTAATTGAAAAGAAAAAATTAGAAGTCCATACATCCGACCGTTGACGCAAACCACAATTGGGTGCTTTTCAGGTGAGTGAATACGTTTTGTCCGACTTGCGGTGCTTTTGTTCTAAGTTGTTAACGTTTGAGACCTAACAGAAGCAACGAGAAACTTTTCTCTTCTGTTACCTTCAAACCAAAAATTCCAAAAAATATCTCAAAAGAATTAGACGATTTCACTTTTGGAAAGAGTAATTGGAGTAACTCAAAATACATCTCTATTTTTGTGACTACAACTCAAGATTGCATAATATATCATAACTAAATAAGCCTGAGATCAAATCTAATTTCATTTCACATTGATTGAAACAAATAAACGACTCGGCCTTAAATTTTCCAGACAAATATAAATAAATTAGGAGGTTTAAATTTATACTCCGACCTCTGTCCTTTGCTTTGGTACGTAGGTACGTGGGCTCTAAGCTTACTCCAAACATTCTTCGTTGGTACCCGGTGACGCTCTTTGTCATTGATTGCTTGCATTACCAATCAATCATAACAAATGTGCCAGTGTAAATTGCGGTAGCAAGTCTGATAAGCTTCTATTAGTTCAAACAATAATTAACCAATTAGAATAAGTCATCAGCTTCTCCAAACAATTATAAGCCTCCATCGGATGGTCGATATTTCAAGGTAGGTAAATGTAATTCGATGGAGAGACAAAATATCTTTTAAAAAGAATACAAAATTGAAAATTGCCGTGATTACTGTGATCTCAAGTCCAAGTTCAATGCGTGTCCTATGGGGAAAGTAGCGGAAAATGATCACCTCAGGAAGTTATCTGCACAAATTACATCATAATCACATGGAGTATCCAGAATATCGGAGAACCACGATTGAACATGCCCGCCAAAATAAACGGCTAATGTTAAACGTTTTCTCAGTTTCAGCGTGACAGAGCTGAATATTGCGAGTTCACTGAAATGTAAATCAGGTAAGCTTGCGAAGCAGTTAAATCTTTACAGTCAGGCAAGTAGAAATAATTTCAAATACACTTTGAAATAATTTAAAATTTACAGTCTGGGTTATGTCTTAAAATTTCGCTTAATAATTTAAAAGAAATAAATAATAAATTAGCTTCTCGTTTAGTTAATTTGATAAAATTTAAAGACGAGTATTTGCTAAGAGTATTTTCCGAAAAGCATCAAATGAAATAATTAAATGTCGAGTTATTTATGTTTTAAGTTATTTTAATATACAATTTTAGGTTTCCTTTTTATTTTCGTCGAAACTCGTCAAAAGGCTAATCCGTTTGTTTACACTTGCTAACGCTATATTACTTTGTCTCAAGTTCTGATAGAGAGCTTGTCAAGAGAACATTTTAATTATTTTACTTTGTGTCAAGTTTGAAATCGGTGCTTTACTGCTAAGTCTAAACGCTGCTAAAATATTAGCTACCTACTGCAATAATCCCCAAAATTGTATGCCTATCTCCCTTCGTCTTTAAATACACATTAAAATATTTTTATTATTTGTACACGTTTAACTCGAGAGAAAACTGGAAAGTTTCTGTTACAAATTTTGGTCCAAGCGTGTGGTGCCATTTTTCGATTTTCTCTATAAGCTGAATTGAAGCGTCGCAAAGGACCAGAAGCTGCAGGTAAGCCCGACGACAATATGTAGCGAAAAAGTGTGGAAATTCAATTAGGTATGGAAAAATGCTCTACTTTCCATAAAAATTCTGTGCAAATCAGGTCCCGATGTTTATTAATTAAATACGGATTTAGTTATCAAGTTATTCACTTTCTGGAAAAACGTTAAAGCCCGGCGAACGTCTGACAAGTCTCATATTATGCTTTAGTTTAATAAAAATTTTGTTTGGAAAGTACGTAATCAAAACGTAGTACAGCTTATATTATGAAAATGAAACTCGAGATTCAATTTTTTCCTCGTAAAATATATTTCATAAAAGCAAGAATTGTTTGAAAACTAATCCAATCGATACATTCTATTAAGATAGGAATTATCATATTATGAATAGGAGCTTATCGTGTAATTAAAAATTATAACATGTACATCAATATTAAATTAGTGCAACTACCAATATATTATTGAGATTAAAATAAATTAATAATATCGTACACACACGGAAATTAATACGTCATCTGATATTAAAAAATATTATTAAATTTTTTTAAAGAGCAAACTAATTAAACTTTGAGTAAATACATTATTTATTCTGTACGTGCACGATCGCCGATATTTGAAGAGATTTACCCGTACGTCCAATTTATTTATGTAAACATTTGCAGCTGAGCTTGCGAATTCCCGTTTTATACATGGCCAAATTTTTCGCAGTTAAACATAGCAATATATGAATGTTATTATTAACGAAACAAAAATAAAAATTCAGATGGCAAAGCTGATTTGTGAAAGTTATTGCAGTATTTTCAGTGGCCGTGAATTTAAGTAATTTCATGAAAAGTTTAAAAAGATTTTATCTCCTCTTAATTAATGATAATTTTAATGTCTACTCCTTTTTGCAGAGCCAAGTTAATATTCTCTCTGATGCGAGTTTTGATAGGATTTCCATTCGTGTTTTGGTTTGCATATGAATTTAAATAAACCTTTGAATTTTTACCGCACCGCAAAATCGATTATAAAGCGAAAAGCACCGGGAACGGTGGTCTTCCCATATGTGGATATAGCAATCTCCGAATGCGATGCCGTTTGTATAGGCCCATACCGCACCACATTAAAGTAAACTTTATTAAAACATTTACTAGAAAAAGCTCTGCTCTATATTTGTATTTACGGATTTTGAATAAACTAGGGGTAAAACTTGATATTCCTACCTAATTACACAACACATTATTTACTAGACCAATATTTTTAAATTATTGCTTTGATAATATGGGTCATGTTAATCATAATAAATCAGGAGCGGTGGTAAAACTAATTAGCTACTAAATTGTTAATTTTAATACGTTACCTTTACTTCCAATAAAGTTCAAAGCAAAATGTAATTTAATAAAATCTTAATGGTTATGCATAATATCAGCCGCACTGTAACTTTAATTTATTTATTTTGCTTTTGATATGACAATTTATAGAAAAGCACGTATTATTGTTAATTTAAGATTGCATTTAATTAACGCCAGATATGCACTGAAATTAAAGTTCGAAATTCGAGGACACTTGAAGTACATTGAATTTACCATTATGTGACAGGGCCGGCCTGGCTCAAGTTTAATGTTTTGAAAAACAATCAAATATAATTTAATGGTAATTATCCAAAAGAAAATACAAATTCTTCGTGTAACTGATCTGGGCCCGTAACCTGATATTATTTGAGATTTTCAGGTGCAAAAAAAATGTTTCGAACGACGAAGTGTCGACGGCGAAATGTTCTAGACCTCCTTCGTCCTAAATCAATTTGAAACTAAAATTAGTTTTCGAATCAAAATCAAATGATTGACTTAAAAATGCATTCGCTTCAATATATTATGAATAACTTTGGGAATCGATCAAACTCAAAACACAGAATACAGGTCGTCTGCAATCGTACGCGTTATTGAATTAAAGTTAGTTTGAACTACTCATGATTAAAGACGACTGATGTTGTTATGCGTTGAATTTAACCAATATGGCTCGATTATTCATAAACCACCTAGCACATGCATTTTTTATGTTTTTAATTCTTTTTGTCCAAAGTAGCACTTTTGTTCTGCAATGCAGGCTGGCAGTAATTAAACCATACGAATTCTGACTTATTGTCCATTTCGACATGAAATATTTAATCAACTACAGCAATTAATTATTATACTATAAGTTTGTTATTGAAACCACATGCAAATAAGATGCATGTCGAGTATGCTCCAACAGATTTCCATCAAATATTAATATATCACTGCCAATATCAGCTTGATGTCTACCCACAAAGGTTGCAATCACTGTACAATTTAAATTAACTAAATGTTTTTTCCAGTTTTAGGCCATTGAATAAATAAATGATCTCGAGATGATTAGTTATAATACATCACTTGAATTCTATTTCCTTACTTTAGATGAAGCACAGCTTCCTAGTCGCATTCATCACACAAACTCATCATCCATCGGTTCAACTTTTTCATTCATTTCTCTCCTAATGGATTACAATATCCTACCAGATTTATGTTAAAAATATTTATAAATCAATGTCAAAGCGGCATAGCCCGGTTTAACAACATCGGAAAAGTAAAAATTATTATTATATTTTGCAATCGTTTTCGGTACACCATGGCATCATCAGGCGTTAAATTATTTACATAATACAAGGATGAAAAACAAATTTTTAAGAGTGGAAAACCACAGCCTTTAGGATGTAGGAAATGTTTTGGTTAATTGTGAAGTGTGGCAAACAACTATCGACAACAGTAAAGTTCACTAAAGTGAAAGACAACATACAACGTTAGTCGATTATCAACTTGAGAAAGTTCGAAAGGGAAGATGCTGGTTTCAGCAAACTATAGTTTCCTAAAAATTCCAAGATTTAAAAGATTTACGAACAGATATAAGCTTTAGCTAGATTTAAACGATGTAATAAAGCCGCTTACGAAATAAATATAAAAGATACGGACGCATTTATTTTTCTGAAGTATTGAAAGACCTTCATTGGTAAAATGGTTTATTTAAATAAATTCGGCTGTTCGATTATTGTAAAAGCAATTCGATAATTCAATTTTGCCCTGCATAATGTGCATGTTAGGGAAAAACACATTATTATTGCAAGAATAAAATCCTCGGTCCACGGTCTGCCAATTAAATGTAATTGGAGCTCGCCGACTGTACCTAAATGAAATAAGCAAAAAATTCAATATCTATTATTCGCTCAAATAAAAATCTTAAAAGTGAAATTGGAGTTTTGGATTTGGAGAATTTAGATATAAATGAACCCTCGGCACAAAACGTCGGTACATCGCATAAAAATGACTAACTCTGGCGAACTTAATCTGAAGAGAATCTTACAATGGAATCCTTTTATTAACAAGGTACTTGAAAATAAAAGTGAATAATGGAAATTAACGGTTCACTAAACAATCGGTATAGACAAACCGTTTATAAAATAATTACCTTGCTGCATAGAGGACACCGAACCTGTTGCATTGTTTGGTAATTGCTGAAGCTTTATGAATGAATAAATAATATTCAATTAAACAAGTAACAAATCTCCGAGGGTGAGTAATAAATTAGTAAACAAGAGGGCATGTTGATATTCAAGAATCGGTTCGACTCCCGGTGAGAGCAAATATTTACTGCAAGTTATTCCTCGGAAGCTGCATTTCGTTGTCGGATTTATCCTGTTATTTAAAATTGATTAAACAGTAATTTACTTAGTAGGTAATAAAATTTAATTTTAATTATCGAATTTTACTTGGACTTAATGAAGCAATAAGTTTTAAATTAGCAACGTGATTAATTAAACATCTGAAATTCTTTTGGAGTTCTTAATTAATTATTGGATAATTGGCTACCGCAGTCCAATTTTAATAATCATCAAGTCTGTCCGGTATGTAAGAATGCAGATTTTGTTAAACAGAACAAATAGAAATTTGATTATGTTGGAAATTGTAATCACCCCCCATTCGTAACGGAAAAACACTGCAAAATATATGATCAAATTAATCACGAATTCAAAATAAATACATTCAAAGTCAGCATACCACTGAATTATTTTGAATTTAAAATCATTGAATAATTTATTATTGTCGAAATGCTTTCCAAAAATGATTTTTTTTAAAACAATATGGAATTTTAAAATTAAACCTTTTAAATATAAAATTTTCTAATATGTATATTAACTTCAAAGTACACCTCTTTAATCATCGACATCAAAAAATAATTTTTAATTCCGTCTTCTTTGATTTTTTACGTTAATTTAAAATATTTCTATTTTGATTTTATGCTTATTAAATTTTTCAATAATATTCTATTTTTTAATTCCAATTTAATTTCTAACTGTTATTCTAATTATGTTTTTCCTTTCATTTTTCCCCCGTTTTATTTTTAATCGAGTTTTTATTTCGTAAAAATTTTGCTTAAATCTCAATTCATAACTTGTATATTTCCAAAGTATTGTTTAATGTAACGCTTGATCATTTTCACATAAAAATCGGCCACTACTATAAGGAAAATATCCATTGAAGCATTTTCTCTCTCTAGCCAAATATCTATCTTCTCTCGTTCCTAATCTGAACACACTGTATAGACGATTAATTCGATGAGTTGTAAAGTGATGACTTCATTTGGCTGAAAATTGTATACGCGTTTATAATTTTAAAGTATTTTAATCAACATAGCAGAAAGCAATAATTTTAAATAACCACAAAATGTTGCAAATGCGGAAGGAAATCATACAACCGAGATTACAAAAGTATACGCAAATATTTCCTACTCGAATAATATTTCGTTGAAGAATCTGGGCCAATTTTCGAAAAATACTTACTTTAGGCATAAATTTTTGATGAACACGAAAATCACACTTTTCATTTGCAAAAGTGTCAACCAACGCATGAGGGTGATGTTATTCGAGAAAAATGTACAAATATTTTTATGAAAGAAAACAAAGAAGGGTAGCAGTGTCAGAAGAAAAAACGCTTTCCTTTTAGTACGGAGGGTATCTTGCCAGTAATAAAGATAAGCATCATGATTCTGCTTCCAAAACTTAATACCCTAGCACTGCCTAGCACGCATAATAAAATAAAAAATTTAAACATTTATTTTAAGCAAAAAATTTAAAGTCTGGACTTTAAATTCGGTTGGTTTATCTTCCAAAAATAATCTGTGAGTTCAGTAATTGAGTTTTATTTACTCGAACTTTGGACAAGTGAGAGAAGAATTCGACGATTTTTTTTAAATAATTAAAAATTCAAAAAAAACACCAAGACGTCTCTACGCTTATTTTCTAAAATAAAAGTGCATTACATGCAAAAAATGAGGCTTTGTCATGAGAATCGCTGATGCTAAGAAGATTGAAGTCCTTTATGCGAATTTCCTATGTGTAACTAAATTTTATCACTCATAAATCTAAAAAGCAATTTGGAAAATTTAATACACGAAATATAAAGAATTAATTTAGGCGTTCACTGATGAGGTAATTTGGCACAATTTGTTACAACACATCGTCCACATTAAACATAATTAACTAAATAGACCCAATAACGATTAACTCATTTCCAACAACAAAAAGAGACGATTAATTGTGTCTCGACTAAAGTTATCTGTTTGTGGAAGTAAAAAATTACAAAACGAAAACTCACCCTTTTAAATTTAAACATTTAAGTAACAAAATTTGTAAACACTTGAAAGTATTACATGTTACCAAATCGTAACGCTATTTCGTAATTGATATACATTTTGCGAACGTTTTTTAATTTTGAATTTATAAACAAAGCATTTCAAATGTTTCCCTTGCTTTCTAATTTTTATATTTCCTCTAACGTGCACGTAAAAACACGGAATTATACGGTAGTGCATCAAATGAAAATTTTAGCTGTACTGAATTTTGCTGGAGTTTCGGCAGCAACATGAGAGCTTTCGAATCGGCGCAATCGCAAATACATACAAAGGGTGGAATAACAACTTAGATTTTCGTAAACTACAAGTTATTCTAAAGTAATTATTTAATTTGCAATATTGTACACGATAATTAACAGCAAACACCACCATCCATTAACTTCCCCTCTTGGAAGAAAATTTAACAATCATAGCTTAAACGTTTAATATTTTACTGCACCACAAGAAAAGTGGAAACCGACGACCTATTATTGGATTTGATTTCGTTTAAAATTTTTATAAAAATTCCAAACCACAGCTCGACCGTTCTGGACGTCGACAAGTAAAACTGACCTAAAACTTTTAATGCGAGTTATGAATTCCTCTTAAGACCTTTTTAAAGCTCTTGCAGGAAATCTTCCAAGCGGGTGTTATTAAAGGGTAATTTCCACTCCAAAGTAAAAGTATACTTCGAAACTTGAAATGTTCAACCTCTCCAAAGTTTTAGAATTATTGAGATGGAGCAAACATACTTTGAACAATTATTATTAATTACACAGGTATGCATTTTGTTTTTTGTCCACTAAATTATTGAATCTGTGGTCAAAATTTGAATAGTATACTTTATGCAACACAAAAGTTTAATTCCAAAGTTGGCAGTTTTTCAAAATATTCCTATCAGAACTACAGATTCGGAGGTATTGCCCTGAGTTTGGTAGGATAGTAATAAATAGGTCCAAGGAGATTTATTGTTAGCACCTGTACGATCTGGCATCTGTACTAGAAGAAAATAATTGGAAAAAATGTATTATTGAACTATCATCTGTTGCAGAGTCTATAAACCATTTAGATGTTTCAGGAATTACTACCTCTGATGATATCAAACACAAACTGAGAGAGTTCTACTAATTAAAATTCAGAAAACACTACAGAAAATATAGTGAAATTTTGGCCAAAACGTTCATTCATTCAGATTTTCATTCCTTTAGGAATACAGTCACCCCCTTCCGAAAGTCTTGATGAATCAATTTTATGAGGTGGATACAAGTAAAAGTTAAAATTTACGAGTTAATGATAAATTATAAAATCTTAATTTATTAAATGTATAAAGTAAACTGCGAATTCAAAAGAATGTATATTTATTTATGGTCCGAATATCTTAAAACAGTTACTCTCACTGCAAAATGATTAAAAATAATAAATTAAGTATGTTCAAAACTCAAAGAAATATTCAGTTTTATGAAAAACACACCACGTGATCATAAATGAGCGTTTAAACTAATTATTTTTAGTATATAAATTTAAAAAATTAATTTTTGGTGTTTTGGATTAAAATTTTTTGAAAAAAAAAATTCCATATGTATTACATACACATAAGAATCATTCAGTGAAATTTTTAAATTATAGTCAAATATCCTATGAGAATCTCGTTAATAGAGCGCAATTTATGCTCGTCACGTAAAATTATCACAATGTATTTCATAATTCATAAGAAATTGTGGCATAGGGAAAACATTGAAATTAAGTCGGTTAATAAAATGACAACTGATGTGAGTAGCAAAATTTTTAGACGGGGCCTCAAAATTAAACTGCGCCTGGGGCCTCTTAAATGCTAAATCCGCCACTGCCTACCTTATCTTTTACTTTATGGTCTGTCAGGAGAAACGGTCATAATAAAGGATATTTTGATTTCCAGAATGAAAAGCTTCCAAAAATTTTCATTTTCTCCTTAAATTATATTATTTCAGGACTACTAGGCCTTTTCTTCATATGTTTTAACCATACCAGCCAGAATTGAATTCAATTTTTTTTAAATATTTAGCAAAATTAAACAAAAAGCGTCTGTGCCGTCCAATATTTTCAGAATTTGTTTGGTTTTTCACATGAAGTTATATTATTTAAGCTTTATTTTTTAAATATTATCTTTACTAATTTTTACATTTACAAAATAAAGCCCAAAATAGGGCTTTCTATATTTTTTTATTTTATCATCTTTCACAATGTAAATCGTTAATTTTTTTACTGATATGTTTTTCAAATGCTTTTCATTTTTTTTTTTAATAACAATTTTCTACGTATGAATTTTTCACTTTTCACTTAAAAATTTATTACTTTAAGGTTCTGTTTAATTTTGTTAAATATTATATGAATACTTTTTGCTTTCTTCCAAAAAATATATTAGCACAAGTCCGCGTGGTGGTAACTCTTGAAACTTCGAAAATTGGCAAACACACAGAAAAATAAAATTCAATTTTTAATTTACTTTTTATTCATTAAATAAACTTACGCTTACTAAAATGTGCAAAATAATTACTAATTACAAGTCATTATAGCATCAACACCAACTAATATTACGATTATTATTAAATACAATGCAATACCTATAGATAGAATTTGTGTAATAATAAGAAAATACATACAATATTTACTTGTGTTTCGACTTCTTTCGCTTCTTTTGCTTTTTCTTCGTTTTCTTTCTTTTCCTACTTTTCTCGTCGTCACTTGAATCACTATCAGATTCTGATTCGCTGCTAGAACTAGAATCTTTTCGCGTTTTCTTTCTCTTGTGCTTCCTATGCTTCCTTTTCCTCTTCTCTTCCTCGGAACTAGACTCGCTGCTATCTGAACTGCTTTCTTCTTTTTCCTCCTCCACTTTTGCGCGTTTCTTCGCATTATCTGCAGAAGGTGAAGCAGAAATCGATCGTTTCTTGCTTTTCTCATTTTTATCTTTCTTTGAAACCTCTTTATCGTCGTCCGTTTCCAAATCATAATCTGGAACAAAACTAGCTTCGTCCAAAGTAGCTTTACGTTTATCGGTGGCGGATTTTAATTTAGAATTTTTATCGTCCTGGTCGCTCTTCCCACCTTTGGACTCTTTGTCTTCTTCCTTCTTTGGATGCCGTTTAACCTTTTCCTTCTTCTTGTCTTTTTTATCGCGCCTTTTACGCTTATCTTTATCGGCACTCTTACTTCTGGATTTCAAATGTTTCTTGTGATCTCTTCTGTTATCGTCGTGCGATTTTTCGTTATAATCGCCGTGACTTCTTTTATCAACTCGATCGTCACGCTTAACGTCTTCCCTTTTATAATCTTTATCTCGTCGAGAATCTCTGTGATAATCTCTTCGCGAATCTTGAATGTTTCTTCTCAAATCGTGTTCCCTATCTCCTCTATATGGCCTATGATGGCGATCGTGACTCTTATCGCTATGTCGTGATCTCGAACTTACTCTTTTACGTTCCTCACCTTCACCTTGGTGTTCGCCCTGGCCCAAATTTCTATTTAATTCGCCAGCGCGCCTACTAAGCGGCGACAAACTCCGAGAACGATTACGATCGTACGGCTTTTCGATTTTAACAATCCTATCCAAATCGTCCACTTTGCACCCCAATCTTTCTTTAACTGATAATCGAGGTTTCACAGAAGACTGCGAAGATTCGGCATCTAAACTTACTTCGCCTTCGAGTGCGCTATGAATAGTAACCTGAATATTTCTTATATCGTCTTTAATTTCATCTCCCTTTGCATCGCGACATCGTTCGCCCGAATACAATTTGGCACGATCCAAGCTTATCTTTTTAATTTCAATAGGTCGTATCGCATTAATAGCTTTGGTAAAGAGTGCGTTTTTGGCACGCTTCAACACTTCGCTGGTAACTTTTTCGGATTTTTCCGAATCAGGATCAAGTTTATCGGTCACTGAGCCGGCGTCATCGTCGGCATCATCGTCGACCTCCCATTTGGAACGTTCCGGAAATGACGCCAAAACTTCGGGTTTATCTAGATCAGTTTTTAACTCGGCTTCATTTGTATGTAATTCTAAAATATCTTTTTCGGATTCGTCGTCGTCGTCCTCCTTACTGCCAGCATCAGCAGCAGTACCTTCTTTTTCGTACGGCGGCGTTAACTTAGGATCATAATTGGCTGAAGACTTTTGTGTAACATCTTTAATTTTTCCATACGTTTCCATTAGATTGCTATCGATTCCTTCGGTTAATATATCGCCGTACAAGTCAGCTTTATGCTCAAAACTGTTTCCTTCTGAAATTGAACCTAATCGCTTCTTAATATCGTTATTAGGAATTTCAATTTCATCGTCCTTTGAATCTTTGGAAGCATCTTGAAACTCGAGAGTACTTTCGATATCAGCAACCCCACTTTGAGGAGGACTACGATTTTCTTCGCTATAGCTTGCGTTTTCGTCTTTAAAGACTTCCTCTTCCACAATTTCTTTTTCCAAAATTCTTTCGTCATCGTTGGTCGAATGACGACGAACTTCCTCTCTTGTTTTTCGTTCCACTTTAATCTTGTCATCAGATTTTTTCTTTTCTTGTTCTCGTTTCTCGCGCTTCTCTTTCCGTTTTTTCTTTTCCTCTTCTTTTTTCTCCTTTTTATCCTTCTTCTTCTTCTTTTCTTTATTTTTCCTCGATCGTTCATCATCGGATGCTTCCTTTTTCCTATCGTACTTTTCTTTATCTGAATCCCTTTTGTCTCTATCCAACGATTCGTCTCGTCGTGAACGTTTATGTTTATCCGGCGAAGGTTGATGTTCCCGTTCACGTTCTTTTGAATGTTTTCTAGGTGAAGCATACCGATTTCTGTCAGGCGAACGACTATATTTGTCGTGCTTGCGATCTTTATTCCGATCGTTGTAAAAATCGTTTTTATGCTCTCTCTTGCCGTGATCAGTTCGCCTGTCGATTTCTTTATCTTGATTCGATCGACTCGGACTGAACCCTTCGCGAGGATTTCTATCTTCCCGATTGTGCTTGTCATAAAAGCGATCTTCAAATCTTGGAGTACTTTCTACTCCAGGTATAGGAGGTTGTTCGGTGCCAGGAGGCGCTACATCGTCGTATCTTCTCACGGGTGGAGGCAAATGAGTAGCACTCGGATGCATAAGAGGTGGCGGATGTTGATGTATCATAGGCGGCATGTGATGAGGTGGATATTGATCTCTTTGTGGATATCTACACAAACATAAAAAATGCAGTTACAAATATGCGCAGGCGGGATTTAAAATAAAGTTAACTTTAAATATAATTACTTTTAGTCGAGATATTATAGAGTAGGTACTCAAAGATAACTTTATTTTAACTATAAAATTTATTATTGAATATATAAAGCTACACAATGCATTAATTGAAATTACCACCAAATATATTACATGTAACGTCTACTAATAAAGAAAAAAACTAGTAATAAATTTTTTGGGTCCTTCATCTTCTTCGAATTGGCAACAAAATTTCTGAAAAGTATGAAATTGTTGAAATACACTAACACAATATAATATTATAATATCAACCGTAATGAACCAATTTAATGCAGTTATTTTAAATCAAAAGTTAATTTTGAGTATTTTCCTCATGCATTATTAGACCAATCGCAAGCCTGCCGTTGCGATTTTCATAAGTGAATAAATTGTGAACTAACGGATTTAATCAATTTTATCTCTGATTAAACTTCAAAAGGATTCTTGACAATATGATACATAATTCATATTAATTTTGCAATAATATGCATTAATCGTTCAATTTAAATGATAATCTATGATTCGAGTTTATATTTTAATAATTCAACATTATTTAGTTGAATTAGAAAGACTTATATAATTGATGGCTTTAGTGATGATGTAGTGGAAGTTATACATAATAAAGAGCAAAACTCAAACCCAGAAATAATCCCAGATTATTTCTGGGCTTGAGTCTTTATTAGAAGGATTTATTATGCAAATTGAAATAAAATTTAAAAAATTTTACCCGAATTTAATTTGAAAAAAATTAATATTAATAATTATTACAAAACATACAATAAAAAATATAGTACAAATCTTATAACTTGGCTGTTACGTCATAACTCATAAGCATCTCCATTAATAGTAGTATTATTTATTTGTATCGAGACTTTTGTATGAATAAGAATTTATTAAAAATGTCTTGAAATTTTCGTAAACAAGAGTGCATAAAGATTTTTTTCTGATGAAAAAATTCATTCGTGTGATGAAGTAACATTCAAGTTCGAAGATTAATAGTATTATACCTTTTCGGAAAATACTCTAAATTATATAGACCGCAAGAATAAAACTTTTTAGTTAAGAATAATTAAGAACAAAATTATAAATAATTAGAAGTGTTATTCTCATTCTTATTTTACTATTGATAAAGGCTTTTTCCGACATACTGTCTATCACAATTTCACTCTTAAAAACTAAAACCCTGAATATTAAATTGGTTCACAACGTTTGGTTTCAAGTAGGTGAAAATAATAAATGAGGTAAAGAAATAAAAATTCTCAAATGAACCAAGAAAATTTATTTTTGTTAAAATTTGTTTACAATTAATAAAAAGTTACAAATAAAAATTGTTTAATAATTCATTTATTTACACTTTCATGTGAGTAAATAAAATTATAATATCTGTACATATCCTAGAATGTTGCTGCATCTTTCTGTACATCTTTCAGACGATATTGCTAATATTTTTTCGAAATATGAGGTAACGCATTGACAGAAAAAACAAATCGATTACACCTTAAATGGGTAAACCCTTTATTTTTCAGTCGATGTTAAAAAATAGAATGTATTAAACTAAAAATTGTCAAGGTGCCATATAAAATATTATAAATGTACAAAAATATAAGTACATACATCATTTGCTAGCAATTTTTGTTAGGAGTACAAATCAATGCTTGACTAAATAGCTTAAAATTGTAATAAAAGCAAAAACACGTATTAAATATATAATCCTAGCAAAGAGCTTTCTTGCTAATGAATGTTTTTATAATAGCACCTAAGATTTTTTTCAATGTAAGCTTTTATATTATTATCTAAAAAAGTAATCACAATGAAAGAAACCAAAATATACAATTTCTCAAAAAAAAAAGTTGTCGTTCTGAGCAAGTAAGTGAAATGGTAAAATGAAACAAAGGATCGGTTGAAATTTCATTTTCATGGTAACAATAATTCATATTGTATGATACAAAAGGATAAAAATAAGTACCTAACTGAAATGTATTAGATTTTTTTAATAATTAGAAAAATTCCATTTCCTTTCAAATTAATCAGTGATAGTTGGGTAATTCCAATTCAACTTTCTAGCGCCCACTTTGAGAACCACCGATTTAAACAAATATAGCTTAAATATAAACTGAGATTTGGTGAGAGGACGGAATCAACAACATTAAACACAAATTACTTAATGACAATTAGATATTGTTCTTAAACAGCTTATAAAAATAGTAATAGTAATGCGTTTCTCGAGTGGTAATTAAATTTCAAATCATATAAGTACTCTATATTTTAATAATAACTCTTGATAAAAGTTTAATAACCACCACGAGAAATGTTTTTATTTTTATTCATATAAACCTTTTAATATCAAATAAATATTAAGTTTTCCTCTCTTCTTTCATTCCTATATTCATCTAATACTGGTGTTGAAAACGTCAACCGATGCCCTTAATTCAATCTAGCCATTTTAATTACTTACCTAGTCACAACGTTCGAAAAGTAATTTATTGCATAATCAACATACCAAAAAATAGGAAGTTTCAACTCGTAACTAAAAAGCGAAACGATCTTCATTCCTACTGACAAATCATTATTCGGAAAAATTATTAAGTTCAGATATAGCGGTGCAAAGTTAAGTATACACTCCAAAGCTGTGAATGTGGATTTTCATGTTTGAATCTTGGCTCGGATAGCTGCGTTGTTGCATTTTAAAAGACCAATGTCAGTCAATCTGTGCATTTTTTACAAAAATTGCCACACATTATAATGAAAGTTTCATTGAATCAATAAAAATTTATCAATTTATAAAAATTGTATTTATTAATTAATAATATATTTTTAAAATTGTTCATTGTATTTATAAGTTTCATAAATAAGTATATTCTTAAAAAAAATTTACAATAATGATTCACTATTAAAAAATATTAAGCGATCGCAGTAAAGAACAATTAAACTCCCTAAACCCACAAATCAGTCGCTGAAGAACTATATCATCCCCTCTACGGCAAACTAGCAAATCTACAATTTGATAATTGTTCAGGAGAACTAAAACCAACTTTGACTCTGTGGAAAATCCATTTTTTTACTTTTATGGTTGTTTTTATCTATTAAAAACCACATTTATAATCGTGTTTGAATGTAAATTTAAGTTTTGTCTTTATTCTTAATTTAAAGGCAGAGATTTCAATTTCATTACTTTGGCAAAGTGGTTTTATTCGAAGATTTAATAATAATCGACAGATAATTACCTCAAAACCTCTTTGTTTTCTTCAAAATTTCTATTTTTATTTTTTTATTATAGGTACAACAAAAATATGTTGGTGGTATAAAATACAAAAATTTTATTTTTTACTTATGTTTTGAGTCATCAAAAATGTGAAGTTCACTAGAACATCTTTCGTTGTTTCTGATAACAGAAGTCTTGCATAAAACATAAATGGTATGCCTTTAAGATTTGTAAGTTAGCACAAAGTTTCTTGAAAGTTTCTCTCTGGTATCAGAAGTACAGAATCTTTTTAAGTAAGGTTTCACTATTCCTTTGGATGCTTTAAAACAAATTTTTGGAAGGTGGCATCTTCATATGTTATCTTAATTGAAACTACATCTGGTTCTCCTTTGTATATCGAAATCACACTGTTTTTCAGCAAGGCAACAAATTTTTATCTCCAACAGCCACAAAAGTTATACTTGATTGAATTAAATTCAAGTACCTGGTTCAAATCCAGGTAGAGTTTAAACTTTCCTATGAGACGACCGTTTCTGTGCTTCGAAAGGTACATAAAGCCGTTGGTCCCACTGGGTTAATGATTGCCACCACGATCTGTTAAAACAAGATCTGGATTTCCGGATTAAGCAGTCGTTGGTCTTAATGCTTAAACTTCTTTACAGAGAAAGGCGTAGAAGACGACGGGTCCTGTAGTAGACAGAAAAGGCTGAAGATTTAGTCACATTCCAGTAAACCAAAATTACACTTTCGCTAGTTTGGCATAGATACTTGGCAACGATATAATATGAACTATTATAATGATCAATTTTGTCAATTTTTTTCAATACATCAAAAGTGGCAAAAAGTTTGTCCTGGTTGGATATTCAATACATCTTTAAATTGTTAATTATAATTATTAAACCTAAATATATAGATTGTCCATCAATTTCTTCAGTTAAAATCACTCTGATTTGGGTCACTTGTTTAAAAAGAGCATTAATACACGCCGTTTACTTTAGAACATATCAAGGCAGGCCAGAAACTACGCCCATAGCCATAAAATACAAATTACGCTTTTATGTTGCAATTAAACTAACCAGCCAGGGTACTCACTGAAAATCTCCCCTTTTGTAAGAGGAAATTGCAAATTTTGTATGGCATAAACCCAGTCTTTTTGTCCATAAGAAGTGAAATGAAAAATTTTGATGTGAATTTCTTAAACAATAATATGCCGCCAGCATATTAAAATTGGTAAGTAGACAGCCCTCTGAAATTTTAATCAATCTTAAAAAATGAATGTGTGTCAACCTTGGCTCATATTGTGACGTTGAATGATAAGGTAGATTAACCTGGCCATGGAAAGAAATATTTTTTGACTTTCCTTACCTCAAAGTCGTTTGGTTCCCTTCATATTCTCATATTTTTAAATCCAAGAAAAGTGAGAATGTACTATTTGAAGCACCAAGTAATACATAATTGATAATAAGAACCCCTTCTATCGATAATTCCACTCTTCATCTGTGGTTCACCCTGAACTATATTCACATGCCATATCCTAGACTTGACCCAAGTGAGAAAACTTGGAAGATAAGTTAAATAGATCAAATTATTATTAATATACTTCGATAAAATATTATATCTCCTTCCAAAATTTTTGTTTAAATTTGTGGGCTATTATAAACTAAAAGTTAAACTAATTTTTGTTGAATAATTCATTACTCAAGACTCAAGTTTAGAGTACTTTATAATTACGCATCATAAAAACAATAAGCGCAGTCAAAACCATGAAAAATCTTGTTTGTAAAAGTTTGTGTTAGAATCTTCACTTGATGGTCAGAAAAATCACAAATTAAATTAAAATTTAGCATAAACTTGAAAAATACCAATTACTCACCTCCTTAGAGAATAAATTAAAAGTTTTGAAAATCATACAACTGAAATTCAAATTTGAAAATTTACCAGCAAGGATTCTTTACAAAATTTAATAACAATAAAATACAATAACAAACATTAATTTTTTCACAACATTAATAAATAAAAAATCTAATTCTAAAGACTATAGTGTAACTAACAGTTTTGAGATCACTATGTACTATCACTGTAGTTCCGTTTAAAACTTAAAATTATTAACAAAGGCAAATAACAAATTGTATCATGTTTTTGTTACCTTTCCTAGTAGTTGAAACAATAAATAAAACTTACATTTTAATAACAAGAAAATAGCCGCACATTTGTAATAAAATTTAATAAGAAACAAGAAAAGATTTTATAAAATTTGTACTCTTTATGGAAATAAACAACAATTTCATTTGTGCACAAAAAAATAAAAATAAAACGCTTCAAATCGATAATTGTTACTGCTAAATATTTTTTATTAAATTTAATTTCAGCTAAATAGGATGCAGAATAATTTTATGGCACAGGAAATACCAGCGACTAGAAAAATGTTGGGCAAACTTTAATACTCACAGATTTTAATACTCAATTGTGAGTATTCATCAACCCAAGAAGTCTTGGTTTTACAAAAAGGCTTCGGATACAAATGACTTTTTTTCTCGAGTACTGGAAAATATGAACCCCGAAGATGTGAAGTAAAACCAACTTTTTAATTAATTTGCTCAAGAATGATTTAAGATAGAAAGAGGTACAATAAGCCGAGAGCTTCAGTGCAAATGGGCCCGTTCATCAATAATAATAAAATAAGATTGAAACATTCTTTAGAAAATCGCCCGGGATAGCTTCTACTACTAATGGTATAATTTTTAATTAAAGCTGGATTAGAAATATTACAATTTGATGATCGTCAGCATCAATTTGCCCCTTAACCCATTCTTTCTGGGTCTTTTTAGATTCAACAGATAAATTTTCAATTTTATTGATTGAGCATAATTATTATTATTTTTTTGTACAAATGTCTATAAAAGTTCAATAGCAACTATGTAAATATTAGATTAGTCACTTGAGAGTGACAATGTGACTACACAACAAAAAATAAATCTGTACAAAAAGCAATACCAATGGTTTGCTTTGATTCATGCAAAAATGCACTTGAAGTGCGCTAAACAATACTTTGAAATAAATTTTTGCATTCACGAATAGCCAAAGTATTGTTTAACTTACCGAAACAAAAATAAAAATCACTAAATAAATTACATAAAAAAATAACTGATAACAAATACCTGTTGGATGGCACAAATGGTGGAGGCTGAGTGGTCATATCAGGTTGATGATAATATTGATCAGAAGGACCGGTGTAATCCTTCCTGGTTGGATTCCACGGCGGTCGGCCTCTTCCTCGTTCTCTATCGAAGCCCTCATAGTACTGATGGTCACGATCTCTCGGTTCTCTATCTCTAAAGTCTCTTTCACGATCTCGTTCTCTACTAAAACCACGATTATCGCGAAAATCTTTTTCTCTATCTCTATCCAGATCTCTGTCTCTATCTCGACCACGATCACGCTCTGCGAGAGGTTGTTCCTTATATCGATACCTAAAAACGTAATATTAAAAAATAAGTAAAATATGAAAGTTACGGACAATAAGAATTGATTAGTATTTTTTTAAAGTTAAGTTAAATAGACAAACCTTTATTACATTAACAAAAGCAATGAACCCAAAGCTTGTGCTGCATTCAAAAAGAGTCAAGTCAACTCTTCCACTAGTCAGCTAAGGGACAGTTTTACAATCACAGTATAAACTTGGAATAACTATTAATTCTACAGTACAGATACATTTATTCCAAGTACAAATACCACAGAATTTCTTAATAATATAGTAATCCCGTGGAAATGTCACAAGATAAGTCAACATAATCATAATCATTGTAAAACATAGGTATCCCGTAACAGTGATTATAAAACTTGCCCTAAATAGAAAAAAACTCCAAATATTTATGCGCAATAAACAGCCAAACGATTTAGAATGAGTAACAATAGCAAAATATTTTTAAAGTTAATGTAATCAAAATATTGTACAGATATCCAATGTTTAATAATAAAATGATATGAAGAGTTAACTACCTTGATGGTGATCTAGCAGGTGATCGGTAACGAGAGTGAACACCCCTCTTGGGTGAATATTGCCGTGGCGAATTAGGCCGAGGACTAGGAGAAAATGACCTTGAGCGAGACCTACACCAAAGGCATTCGTTAAAATTTTGTCAGACACAAACAAATAAACAATTCCATTCTAGGCAGATCCAAGAGCCCTAAAGAAGATTAAATTTCTTGTCAACCCATGGATCCGCTCATAAAGTCACATTTTCATCTAGCACAATAAGCGCATCAATACTGAACAACTTTTAACTTGGATGATTTTACATTAAATGATAAGCAACCCACACATAAAAAGTTCAAATTTTTAACTAACCTGCTGATACTGAAGGATCTAGGACTGCGACTCCTTCTACGAGGAGATCTGCTACGCATTCTACGTGGAGACCTACTGAAACTTCTACTAGAACTTCGACTATAACTTCGAGCTTTTCGTTGCTTTGCTCTACGGTCTCTTTCATCTTTTTCTCGCAGCATTCGATTGAATGCCTCAAGAGGATCATCGATGACTCTAAAAATAGAAACATGAAACTTTGGCAAATCAAAAAAAAAAATTTAAATTACCTCGGTGGTGTTCTAACACGCCTGGGAATGTCTCGATAGTCACGCCCTCGTGATGAAAGACCGGATGGATACCCAGGATTAAACGGTGGTGGTCCCGACATTGGTGGTCTATTACAATCGTAAACTGGTCTGGGTGGAGCGTTGTATCCACTAAAAATTTAAAAGTTAAATTTATTCTAGTTGAAAAGTTAAGGTTAGTACCTCTGTAAAAATGGTGGAGCCGATCCAGGTGGAGGCAGGCGGAAGTTTGGAGGAGGACCTTGTGTCGGTGGAGCATATGTAGTTTGAAGAGGTTGACCAACTATTTGACTAAACGCCGATGGAATAGGTGTGGGAGCTTGAACTGAAGGTGGAGGTATTCCCATCATTGAATTTAATACTGGGGGAGGACCATTATAAATTTGTTGATTAGGAAATACGTTAGTGGAGCCTATCGATCCTACACCAGGCTCATCAACGGTAGGAGTTCCAGGACGGTCTTCATTTCTAGATCTACACAAAATTATTATAACTATAGGAGTGGTTTGGAAGTTTTAAAAACTTACAAAGATTCCTGATAAGAAGGTGATCTTGTAGCTACATGATGTGGACGTCTGGGTGATCGATTATTTGATTTATGGTTTCTAATATCTAAAAATATTTCAATTAAATATAATTTTAATTAACTTACAAAATCAAGCAGAAAACTATAAATTACACACCTCTAGAAGGATTTGCCACCACAATTCGTTGAGGTTTAGGTGACTGCTCGTGTTTTGGCGACACACCTGGTGGTCCTTCGGGAAGCACCAAGGCTTTATCATCTTTCACATCCACGTCCTACAAAAATTACATTAGAAACTCATCGTATTCATTAAATATAACACTTACAACTGCTGCCTCGGACTTTAATTTTTCAGAGGTTGTTGATTTTGGCTCGGTAGAATCGGCTTCTCTAATTATAGGTTTCTCATTTCCATCACCTTTAGAAGATTCTTTAACATCATCCGTTTCTGTCGACACTTGCAACTAAAATATTACAAATTAATTGGAATTATTAACTCGTGAAAAGTATATAAAAATTAACACAAAAACCGATCGTGTATGTTAATTCATAAATTTGATATCTTATTTTAATAAATTTGTCAAGTTAATGACACCTCTTTTAAATTAACAAAATATATATAACTTAATACCTCACTCTCGTGTTGAGAAAACTGTGGTTGTTCTTTAATAACCTGCGGTTTACAGGTCAACCTTTTCATGTATCCAGTGGTACTTTTAAAATTGGTCACTGAATTACGTAAATATCTGCAAACGAAGAACAATGTTAATAATTTTTATACACAATCACAAACAAAAATATTAACCTGTTGGGAATCAAAGTCCCTGGTGAAATACCTCTATCGTGACAACCTGGACACTCGTGTTCCTCAGATTCTAATAAACAGGTACGAATGCATTCATCGCAATAAGAATCACCACAGCAAGGGATCATTACGGCATCAGTCAATAAATCTGAACACAGTGTGCATAAGAGATCGTCAGGAATATCTAGTTGTTTTTCTTCAGGTGGTGCAGGTTGTGATTTTTCTGTGTAAGCCTGATGATCCAATACCGGTACTGCAAAGGAACCATTTGGTGTCATCATAGCACCCTGCACTTGCGGACCATCGACCGGTACCATAAAACTTCGAGGAATTCCTGTACTCTTTTTAATTTCAATAGGTTCCTATTAGAAAAAAATTTAATATAGACAAATGTTGGGTAAATTCTTCTGAATGAAAGATTTAAAAAAGAGAATTCTGTTCAACAGGTAACTTTGGGCTACTCTAGTAGTTTAGTTTATTTATTTTCATTTAATAGGTTATTATTTTGGTTCTAGTAAAAGTTTATACAATAATCTAACTCCGAGGTTATTCCGTTCCAGTTTGTTTAATTGCTTTCTTGTAAAAAAACATCTTTCAGCTCTGTTACATAAGCTGTAACAATGATTTAATTGTGATTAACAAAAGAGCTTATGTTAGAATCCGGTAAACTGTGCCATTCGAGTCACTGTAATTGTAATACTAACAGTTTGTTAAATTGTGGCAACAGTCATTATCCTGCCTGTTGACATTGCATAAATTATTTAGAGCACAAATATTATTATCTATTGTAAATGACTACAAAGTTGAGCATAACTTTCTTATTTTAAACATTTGAAACAAAATCGACTTACCGATCCCTGACTTAGTGAGCAATCTTTGATCCAATGACCCCCCTGATGGCATTTGAAACATTGATAGTCTTTTGGCACTTCCCCAATTTGATTTGAACCTCGAACTTTTGTATAACTATAAATAATATACAATAAGTTATGATTCAATACCACAATAAAGTAGGTTTGATTAACAAACTAGAGTGACTTACGTGCTAGGATGATAGCCAGCCGAACTTTGTGTCATCATTGCTTGAATTTTATCGGTTTCCGATGCATCGACGCTGGCCAAATCCAAAGCTTTAGCGACCGGTCCACCCTCATCAACTTTAGGAACGGGACTAGAATTGCTGCCATATCCTTCCCAAGTTTTTGTTTTAGTTTGCGAGGAAGGAATCCTCGCAATCAACAGTGATGTATTTTTAGAAATTAAAGTCTCTTCGTTATCGTACACTAAAACAAATCAATAAACCTCCGAAACACTTAAATCCTGAAATAAGGTACCTTCTTTAGTTTGTGCATTGGTTACTTGTAGATCAAATTCTGTGTTTTTGCCAATTCTTTTCTGCTGCATAATAGAATTTTTTAGATCGCGAACTGATATATGCAGTCCATCGAAAGTTATGGTGTCATACTCCAGAGCCGATTTAAATTTGTAATGAACAGACATTGTGGCGCACTTTATTATATTTTACTAACACAATAACTTACAAAAATTGTTTGTGTAATCACTGCCGCTAGTCGGTAGTATTAGCATGTTACGATTTTAAATTGTTACGCAAGATTCGAATTTCCACTTACATTTATCAAAATTGCAGTAATATAATATTATATATTCGGATTAAAGGTAAACATTATTTTATTAACAAAGCATTTCACGAAAATGTTTTCTTAAAACCAAAAAGTAATCGTTGACTTATCGAATGACAAAAGCTAATTCAACCATTACGACACGGCTGCCAACCTACGGTAACCATATACCTACGCCAGGATACAGGGTGTTTCAAAAATATGTTCCATAAGCGACGTTAAGATTTTGAAGATTCAAAATTTTTCTATATTGTGTTTAAACTAAAAGAATTTCACGTCGTGCGTTGGTATCTTTTTAAAAGTATGTTAAACAATTTACCATGTACCAATTAAGGTACTCACCCTCGAGAAGATAAAAATCTATCTTATTAGCATTTAGATGATGTCGTCACTTCCCATGTGAGAAACACTGTCCGAAAAATTCGGTATGATTGGTTAGGGATCACACAACTGTGGAATAAAAATTCAACATTCCTACTACCACCCTACAAATGTACACTATTTGGGTAGTTACGAAAGTGTTGAATTATCATTTCCAAAAAATATTCGCTTGTATGTGATCAAAATTTATGAGAGCTCGACTTCTTGAGATTTAGAGCAAATTAGATTTTAGTTAAAATAGGTGAACAAAATAATAAAATAAATAATTTAAAATTTTTGATTTCTTTATTTTTAAATTGGGTAATGAAGTACAATATCCTGACTTCGTTAACGAGGTTGAACATAGATTCGGCCATGCTCGGATTCAATTCCAAGCAACGATGCTGTTCATCAAGTAGCGATTTGTTTTTGGCTTTGACTGGCAACCACCTCACCCTCTTCGTGACTTCTTAAAACAAAAACATAATTATAAACAAGGTTTATACAAAATCACTGATCAAAATAACATGAATTTATATTTAAAATATAAGAGCAATGTCCCTCCCATGTGAATAAAAATCAAAATGATTAAACCGATTTGGATAGGTACATTTGTGTAGGGAAATTTAATTATCATTTATTTTCTGTAATTACCTCTCAAATCTTTACAGTTGCTATTGAAGACACATCAGAAGAATTATTGTTTTACAGCATTCCTAAAATAAAAAAATAAAATTTTTAAACAAATTCGATGCAAGACATAAATGGTTTTGAGTTGGAAAGTTCAGTATAGTGTATAATCATAAAGATTCAGTATCCTTTTGGCTTATATTGAGTTTTATCATCATCTCAATTATTTGAAATAAAATTTAAATTAAAATAAATTATTCCCCTTACCATTTTAAATTTTTTCCAAAAAATCTTCACTGAAATTGGCATCTTCTGGAAACGAGTCTTCTGAAATACAAAAACCTCAAATTAACAAACTAATAAAAATGTTTGAAGATGAAATGACAAAACGTTAAGAAAATTTCAGTTTAAAAATTTGTAATCAAAAATACTATTCATTATCCTTTTAGCTTAATTAGTTTGTTCATCATTTTTTATAATAATAATTGCATTATAATTTGGTTCAGTAATTACCTCTCAAAAATGGTAGCTCATAGTAGCCTCTGACTAAGGTTGATATCTTCTGGAACGGCACATTCTGAAATAAGAAAACCTCAAATTAATCGACGGACAGAAATGTGCGAAGATGAAAAGAGAACATTACGAAAATTTCAGTTTAAAAATTTATAATCAGGAATACTATTCATTATCCTTTTAGCTTAATTAGTTTGTTCATCATTTTTTATATAAATAATAATTGCATTATAATTCGATTCTATAATTACCTCTCAAAAATTATTTCTCAGCTGCCGTGGAAAAGAAACCCAAGGTCTGAACTCCTGAAATAAAATATTTAATTAAAATAAATTCAATGCAAGTCATAAAATATTAATGAGTTTACAAGTTCAGCATAGAATTTATAATCATAAAAACTCATTATCCTTTTGGCTTAATAAATTTTATCATCATTTCATCAAATTTTTAACTTGGAATTAAAACTTCTCTTACCTATTATAATTGGCAGGGGTGAAGCATCTTGAATCCTGGAACAAAACATTCGGGGTTAAATAAATTTACAATATATTTTGTAAGACACAAAAATTATGAACGACTCCATAGAATATAATTTGAAAAAATGTACAGAATAGGGTTTGACCATATTAAGTGTCTCGGCCCAGAAGCTACACAGTCTATGGAATCTATCCTATGTACCTCCCGAAGGGTACTCAATCTACGACACTGCGACGGTAAGCCCCACGATGAAGAAGCTCCTTAACGCCAGCGGAAGGTAAGTTCCAACTGTTATGTCAATAAATCTATATAAAAATCATAACCAACTTTACAAAACTTACACTTTCATGTTATATGGATCCGCAGCAAACATTTTTCATCTTGGACGGAGCGACTAAGAACAATGAAGACCATGTGCTCTTTCTGCAAAAAAAACGCATATTTTAATACATTTTCCTTTTTAAAAGAAAAAATTATATAAGAATTTAGCAAATCAGACCGCCCTAGAATAATATCCACATGGGTGTTCGGTTTCAACCATAAACATTAAAAATCTAAATCATCATGTAAAACACGCGGTTGCCCACGTGGAAGTGTAATTTTCCTAATAAATTTTGTAATAAAATACGAATGCAAACTTACCATTGTGAACTTCTTAATTCGAAACTTTTGCAAAAAGAAGCAATTGTTGCGTTTCATCAGACTTATCCACAATCTTAATAATGATTGAGCGCCGTTCACATCCTGGAGGAAAATGTGGGAAAATGACAAAAATTCCATCGACTGTGGCTAACATAGTGCCAACGGTTGACACCCGAATTAAAATTTTAAATTTAAAAACTTTGAAAAATAAAATTAAAAATAATCTGCCTTGCATGCCTTCATGGTGTGGTAAATTAGCCCCTGTGTCATGAATAAGTCCAAAAACAATTAAAAGAATTCTCAAAAATGCCCCCAATCTTTATTTCACATAACCTCACATTTACATTTTTTAACCTAAGATATTAAAAATGTCTTTCTTACGGCCGTTTATTCGTAAAGCACTGATTACCACTAATTACTTAACAGTTAACAGGTAAATTTGAAAGAACAATTTTTTTGCGTTATTTCAGAACATTTTATTTTTAGATTGAGGGTTACCAGTTACTGTTACTCGACTAAATCTAAAAATGAAGAATACGACGATACACCAATAAAATACACCACTAGTCCCGCTGGCAAGTGGAAGGCCCAACATTCGATGCAAGGGCACAATGCTACAGAACGGTTATGGTACGAACCGTTAGTTATGTTTGGCAGTATTGCGGTGTTTTTAATTTATTTTTGTATTTTACGTGAAGAGAACGATATTGACAATCATTTAACTGCTAGTTTATATGACCGAATTGACGGTTTAGAAGAATATCAGCTTAGAACTGTATTAAAATATAATCAAGAGCATAATTTAAGTACTAAAGAAATTTTAGATCGGTTGAAACAAATAGAAAAAGAGAAAACGTCAACTTGAAACAGGTTGAATAGTATTATCATGTTTTAGGTAATAAATTAGGTATATCGCAACTTGAATTATTATTTTGAAAGCCTGTCCCGCATTAAAGATACCAATGTAATTGTGCTACAATATAAAATAAATTCAACAGAGCAATTTTGATTTTTTTACTAGTGCGTTGCTTATATCCTTGATTTGGAATGTGAAATTTCTTGGTTTTTCTCGGGGGATTAAACCCCCAAATGCACGATTTGTAATAATAAATTACACAATGTGAAGTCTCAAAATTTTGTAGTAATTTTTATGCAGGCTATCCTTCCCTGTGTTCAAAGCTGAACGATTCTGTCTTAACAATAGATAGGAAGGCTAAGAGAGATCCCTCCTTACAACCAAATAATATACAGCAGTGGTGGCTTGTGCCCATGATTCCAGCAACCCAACTTCAAGAATTACTTCATTATCAAGTTCCCGAGCGTTCTAATACCCACTCGGGTAATTTTTTATAAGCCAAACAGAAGGATTTAAGATAACAAAATGATCTTGCAATAATTGATCATCGATGAAGTAAATTTGTTTGGTATTAGAATTTTCAACACAAATATCAGCTTCCAAATTACTTTCATGCCCACTGAAAAAATCGGATACATATTGCCCCAACTTATAAAATCTATTTCTAAATAAAATGAAAAAAAGGGAGAAGTACCAAGGCAGTCTACAAAAGTAGTTGCAATGTTAGCCAAACCTAGATCAAAGAGAAACTGGAAATGCAAGAAATGGACAAAGTTCGTCTACAATATTTTATATTTATTTAACCAAAACTTATTTCTAATCTAAATAATACATACATATAGTTAATTCTAATAAAAAAAATAGGGCAAAACCCCCTATGCTGGCAGACCCTCGGATCCTGCAATTTCTCTCGACCACTTTCGAGAGAGAGTCCTCGAGATATGCCAAACACAGAATGTTTTATCCTACACAATATTTAAGTGGAATTTTCTATCGGAAAATTTGTTTCAATAAAAAAAACTTACAGTAATGAACACCGAGGCCTACCAAGAGCCAACTTTGTAATTAACGGCTTGCAGATCTTGCAAGCCTATTTTATGATAAATTATGATTTATTTTATTATGTTTCACAAACAAATTACAAATGGTGGATGAAACAAATAAACATGACATGTTTAAAACAAAAAGAAATTCATAGTAAATAAGAAATAAATTAATTTAAGCACGTTCGCCTCGAATTCGGCGAGCAAGCTGAATGTCCTTGGGCATAATGGTAACCCGCTTGGCGTGGATAGCACACAAATTTGTGTCTTCAAACAGACCTACCAAGTAAGCTTCACTTGCTTCCTGAAATTAAAAAGAAAAACATTAATTTATCAGCCCATGAAAGAAATCAAGTTAATTTAATTGTAATTAATCATAATTAATGCAAAATGTGCAAACAGAGTGAACAGCAAGTAAAAAAGATTCGGTTAATGTCTCGAGTAATATAACCTCAATGCATTTAGACCAATTTTACCGCCAAAAATTGAGATAATTTTCTGAATTTTTCATACTACAAACTATGAAATACTGACCTGTAAGGCACCAATGGCAGCAGATTGGAACCGCAAGTCTGTCTTGAAATCTTGGGCAATTTCTCTCACTAAACGCTGGAAGGGCAGTTTACGGATGAGCAATTCGGTAGATTTTTGGTATCGACGAATTTCACGAAGGGCGACGGTACCAGGACGGTAACGATGAGGTTTCTTGACACCTCCAGTTGATGGCGCCGACTTACGAGCTGCTTTAGTCGCCAACTGTTTACGGGGAGCTTTACCTCCCGTCGATTTACGGGCAGTTTGCTTAGTACGAGCCATTGCTTACTAAAAACAAAAAACCAGTTAGCATCGATCAACCCACACAATTTGCAAGTCCGTAGGACCCCAAAAAGGAAAAAAATTGAAAATATTTAAAAAAAATTAAATAATTTTTACAAAAAAAACAAGAGCTGATCTTTCCAACCCTGTTAGTTGCCATGACAGTTTTTCTGTTTTTCATCACAATCTAATTAATTAGGAAAAAAATTGGAAAATTTGTTCAAATAACTACTAAGTAATTTAAACGTAACAAGAATTCTAAAAATGAACAACAGAATTGGAGAAATTTGGCCAACAGTAATATTTTACCGCTCAAACACCGTAAACCAAAACATGTAATGGCGGCCAACGAAGTTTGTTAACACCAAAAGTGAAATTTGTGTATACAACGAATCAAGAATGCAATTTGGTGAAAATAATAAGCACGCAAAATTAACAAAACCGTAAGATTACATTATCAAAAACGTTTAATTAATAACTTTACCTTTTCTCAAAATTTGCACAAAATTACTATCGTAATCAACTAAACAACGTTTACTGAACGAAGCTGACACTCGAATGACGAATTCTGAACTAATATCATTCGCTTGCTTACAATGCAGCCGGGGCACGGGATTGGTAGTAATAACGATCATTGTGATTGGTCGAAAATAGCCAATTGTCATTGGAAGATTACGTGGGATCTAATTATTTAAAATTTTGTTCTCGAAATTATTTTTTAAACTCATATTTTGAGTTTAAAAAAGAGGCATTTTGACAAATTAACCATTTTTAACTGTAAGAACCAACTTTGTCTTAAATATAATCGATTGCGTTAGTGAAATTATTAAGAAGTTTTTGAATAATCTTGCTTAATGTGCCGAACACGGTGTCAAACGATGACAAGAAGGTCGTTAAAAATGTTTTTTTACGTTATTCCTGTACCACCCTGAATTATTTACTCTGTTATTTGATTAACACCCATGTTGTACGTGAAGAAAATTTTATTATTTTCTTAAGGTTTTTTTAATTCATGATGCTGACAATAAATTTGTAAAAGTTTTCATACTTGAAAAATTCATGCTTAGTTTTAATAATGTTTATTTTGTGCAGGGACGACCTTACACCGTTACTCATGTAATTATTTATATAAAATGTTTTATTCGAGATAAATATTTGTTGTTGTAAACTATGATGTTCCGATATTTAAACCTTTTAGAATTTTTTTTTATTATTTCTAAATTTCAATTAAGCTCGAGTTAAATTGATATTTTTTTTATTGTTAAAATTAGGTACATTAGGCAGTACCGGCTTATAGTTAAATTGACGTCCGAAGCCGGACAACATGCGCGGATTTAGAGCTCGGTTCTAGGAGGGGCTAATTGATTAAAAAAATTTATTTTTGTTTTTTTAATATGTGCGGTCTCTGAGAGAGGTAATAATTATCCTAATTTTTTTAAGGCTTCACTTGATCAGCAACGGTCATAGTGGGTCAGCATTGGAACTGGTCTCGTTATAATTAACACAAAGACATTTGGACGAGTACAAAAATTATGAACTTACTAATATCCAATAATTGAAGCAAGTTGCTATTGTCGGTTAACGTGTAGACTGTTTTTTTTTAACGTTGCACAACATAATATAAACCTCGTGAATAAATTTTAAATCAAAAAGAGTGTTACTATAATTTCGCTACTTTATTTATTTTGCATGTTGCAATACATATTACAATTAAAAAATCAGCTTAGTTTTGACTACGAGTGTTCTGCATTTCTCGTCCCGAAAGGCTTGATTGTAACTTATCGTAAAGTTAGCCTCTCGCGTACCTACCTAAAGTTTGGTTTCATTGGTAAACACTTGGACGGACGCCTTCGTATGCAGGATGTCCAGCGTTAGCTGGAGGTAATAAATTATTTAAAAAGCAAAAAGTGAAATAAATTGAGAAAATTTATTATAGAGACAAATAAATTATAAAAGCATTATACATAGTAATTTTTAAATTCTAATCCAACGACAAACGTTACAATACTCACATCAACAACTTTGTATTTTAAAAATATTTAATCTCTAGACCACGTTACACATATATTGCCAAAATACTACAACTCTTTTTTTCTTCATTTCCTTTGTACTTACATTACAAATTATTATAGTAGTATCTTTAATTCTACACAGATTTTTTACGTCTACAATCTTATCTTATGTTATTATATAAAAAAAATACCGTACAAACATTAATATTATTACAAATTACGGGGTGAAAATTCTTCTGTGTAAAATTAAAAAATATAAAAATCATTTTTTGTAAATTTGTTACAAAGGTAAGGGTATAAACATCGTATGCAAACCTTATTTTGCTTTGTTGTGTGTGAGTTTCTTTTTGTACTCCAATATTTAGATCAACATCTGCCACAATGAACAAACTATGCAATAAGGGCGTTCATCAAAAAATTAATAAAATTGAAAATTATTTTTAACACATTTTTGGAAAAAATTTTCAACATTCAGATCAACAAAAGTTGATTAACACATTGACTAATAAAGCTAATAAAAATTTTTACAACGTCAGTTTTGTTCCTGCACATCACTTTAATAATTATTTCTCAATAAAAATGGTGTACAATAAGAAAACTTGAACAATATAAAATGCTATAATATACAAATAATAAAAAATTTGAACAACTAGTAAAATAATAGTAACGAACGTGTGAATTAGGTATCGGGTGACTTTATAACATGTTCAACATCTTCAGTAAGTCAAAAACATTTATACCAAATGTACGAGTTTGAGTAAACAAGTGAGCCTTCGTATAGGTAAAAAAATGCAACAATTTCCTAAATACCCGTAGTAAATACAATATTGGAAAGTATATTTCGTGTAAAATCAACAAAATGATTCATCTACACATAAACAACAATTTTTATTCTAAAAAACAAAATTCGATATCGAGGCAAACTTTCAAAATAATTTGAGGTAGCAATGAGTTTTGTAAATCAAATGCTAGAGGTACCAGTAATTATAGAACATGTAAGGTACTCCGTATTTTTAGCCAAATAGGATGTTGTTTTTTTAAATTTTTTTAATTAAAAATATCACAAATAGACCAGCCAAACCATTTTACCAACTTCCTAATTTTGCAAAACAGCGCTTTTTTATTTTTAACCGATAGCTTCTAAGCTAACTTTTAATAATTACTTTCAAATTCTGATATTTAAAGATACCAATGTTTCCTCAAGCATGGGTTACCCGTAGATGACTCTGCTTTACGTTTTTTTAGTTTCAACTGCGTTGCCCCATGCTTGGGTAAAAGAGCTGTAATTGAATGGCAAAGCAAATGTTTTATGGATAATTTCATAAACAAATATCTTTGAAGAAGTACTTATCCCTGAGTTTTATTTCAAATGGTATATCGTTATTTTATGTGTTCTATTCAGTAACGCCTGGCATGGCCGGCAACAGAATACTAAATCATTATTCATTTTTAAAGATAATAATTATTATTGCACATGTTAGAGTAATATTTTTAAATGTCAAATTACACTCTTCAACCTCCAATAATCAGCCCTTCTTCTATTATATCAAACTGGTGCTTTCAGAATTTTACAACAATTAAAATAATTCCGTATTAATGGTTTTGAAAATATAAAAATGGTTTATCTCAAAAATCGATTTTAAATGGGTACTTCAAGATGAAAACGTAAGTTTTACAAACGATTCCATATTTATTTAATTAATTGCTGATTCGTGGAAATGAATAGGAAGAAACATTGTGTGCGTTATTTCTAAGTCTTTTGGCAAAGGGAGGGTTAAAGTTTAAATTTTGAAAAACATAAAAAAGTTTTACTTCAACGTAAAATAATTTTTAAGTATTTAAAAATTCGACGATTTTCTAAATACGAATTAACAATTAGATAAAACATTTTTTACTATTAATTACTAAATTCAACAACTTACAAAATCATTTGTGTACTCAAACCAAATATAAAACCTACAATTGTTATCTTTGTTACTAAAAAAACAAAAATTAGTGCAAGCAAAATATCAATGGAATGTAAAATAATCAATCAATTTTACTTCGCCTTTTTAAAACTTTGCGATATTCTTGAAAAAGAGTGGGACGAGGATATCTTTTAAACTTTTGAGAGAAAAAATAAAAAAATGTACTAGAATGATTTATTTGTAAACAAAGATGACAATAGTAGTCATTTAAAAAGCCACAAAAATTGGAATTTTTGACTTACTAAAAAATGTATCTTTACAATTCTACCAACGTATAATAACTATAGGCCCACTACTTTTATAATAATTACTATAATTTATTTCATTACTACCTAGTTAAAGTTATATTGTACGGTAAAAAGTTTTATCTGTTCTTTCTAAATATTTAGGATAGCATTCTAAAAGCAAATCAAATATAAAAGGTATGGTACTCTTGTAGGTATAAAACAACTTTAATTGACCACCTGTACTTTGCGTTCAGTCGCACTGAACAATAATATAAAAAGGATTCCTGCTGCACTTTGCAACTTGTTTGTTAAAATAATACCCAAAAATCATAATATTTAATCAACTTGAGTTGTATGTATATAAATGGAATCGAAAAAAAATGATATCACATAAATACAAATATAAAAATATATTATTTTCTTTTTTCTTGCAAAAATAAAAAATTGATATGTTCACAGTGCAGCAAAACTAAAAAATAACGCCGAAATAAAAAATTATAAAAACACAACTATCATTTTCCTAAGTATCTAAATAATATTTAATTATAAAAAATAATTACTAAAGCTTGATGCGATCCCTTAAAACAGTTTATTTCTTTAAGCGACGTCAGTTACATTTAATGCATAATTGGTACTAATATTATCATTTATATTATTAAAAAATCTAAGATGGTTAAACACGACACATAATAATCAATAAATGTGATGTTTTCTAAAACAATTTAACTTTAAAAAGAAATCAAACAATTTTAAAAAATCGCGAAAAATCGTAAACCTACGTAAATCTAATATTATATCTTTTATTAAAAATTTGTTAATGCATGCAATATATCTGTGCCTCGTATATTTTCTTTTCATAAAAGAGAAAGTCAAAAAAAAATACTATAGTAAGTGCATGATAATCATTTTTCAAATGACTAGATAAATAATTAATTTCTTTTAAATCAACAATTGGATTGCCAATTTCAAATCCCAAAATTTTGGTGAAGAAATCACAACCCTAGACAATTCCTTTTTGGTTTCAAGTCAACTCGATAAGTTACAATCTTAAATTTTGTAAAAGTCCAATTAATTTAATCGACCCAAATTTGATTGTAACAAAACCAAAACTACAACAATTAATCCTTTTCACTCGCAACGAAACACACTTTTCAAAGTCGCGAGATGTTTGAGTTGCATTGCCGACTACAAAGTTCGGCAGAGTGAAAAGTCTTAAGTACATAAAATCAAAACACGAACCTCTTCGTATTAGGGTGTGATAACTGCATTTCATGCAACCCGAAATCCCTAATTCTAAGCTTAAAAAAATACCAATTTTTGGAATGTACCGCGTAAAACCAACGGTTTTAATTTGTTAAGATTGAAAAATAAAAGATGGTCTATAGTAAAATAATAAAAATTAAAATAAAAAAACCTAACAACAATTAGATTGTTACATAATAATAATTGGAAAAAACACAGTTAAATTGCATGCCCACCTACGATTCTTAATTTCACATGTTATTAGTCAAATTGATAGGCGTTTGACAGTAAGGACATTCGGATTGTGTCATAGCACAAGACTCGCACAATACAAAATGATTACAATTTAAAGTAACTGTCCTATTCTTTTCTTCACATACCATACATTTAGACGCCGTCTCCCTATATAAAACTTTATCGATTTCCTCTAGATCGTGTCTCAGCCTGGAACGAATATTTTTCAAATCGCCCAAAGACAACTTTTTTAATTCAGAGACTTTAGTAATACTGTGCAAATGAGGACCACCTTGTAAATTTTCACACTCCTGCTTAATTTTAGCATATTTTGTCATCACATCTGATAGTTTATTTTCGGATGCTTTTGCCTTCTGCATTGCTTCATCCGTTTCCCTTTGCCAGGCTTCGCAAGCCGTTCTCGCTTGCTGCAGTCGATCTTCCCAATTGTTAATTTGTAAGCGTGCCGTTTGTAATTCGTCACGTAACCTAACCACTTCTAAATTACTACTCAGACTCGGAGATATGCTAAAATTATTGTGATTTCTAGAATTTGGCGAAATATTTTGTGTCGTAAAGTCGAAAAAATTTGGAAACGAATTTATTTTTGAAGAACTATTATTGAGCTGCATTTGCGAATGATTTAAAAACGGATCTATCGAATCTGACTGTGAAAAACGTGCAGGAGTTAAAAAGCTCGATTGTAATTGCAAGGGACTATTGCTTGTAGGACTAAATGCGCCTAAACCTGTGCGCGCGCCCGGAATATTCACCGGAGCTGTGCTACCCAACAAACCAGCTGACGATGCCAAACCCACCGAAATTGAATTGCTTACTGAAGGCGACGCAGTCTCCAACTCGCGATCCAAAGATGACAGATTCAAGTCATCCAGTTGCAACTCATCCAATGCACTACCTACAATAACGAAACTTTAAAAATAACAAAACATCTCAATTTGTCACACAACTTACCAACTACACTCTCCACAGTATCGTTTCCAGTGCTGTAATACGGCAATGACGATCTAATTCCACTAAATGCAACGCATAAAGTATGCTTCCTTTGTTCCCGTTCCAATTGATCTAAACATAAAAATCAGTTGCTCACTATTTGTCGCAGCATAATGCAGTACCAGAAAATTTACCTAAAGTTGGATCGTTTTCAATAGCTAACAATTGTTTAGAAAGTTCTACGGATCCCATTGTACTTAATGACCTATTGTATGGAATTGGTTTATGGGTTAATTGAGACCCCGGTGCTTTATTATGAGAACTATTATTTGATCCTATCGAAGATGTAGAAGAAGATTCGGATACCTCTCCACTTCCGTTCTAAAAATCACAACTTTGAAAATCTACAAGCCAAACTACAACCGCAAATGCTTACCGAACTGTCGCTATTTTTATCCTTCTTATCCAATGATGTTTGCGGAAGTGCATTTGATAATATTTCGGCTAAATTTGTACCACCATCTAAAGGTGCACTATCTCTAGTAACTCCCATCTCTTCTGCAAAGGTAAAAAATTGTTTTGTGTTGAATGAAACGACAGGTTTACCAATAAGACTTACGTTCGACATGTGCAAAGGCGCAAAAAACGCCTCTGGGGCAGTAACCAGATTGTTGAACATCGTTACATTTTGTACTTTTGTAAATTTCTGGGTGAAATTGTTGTTCTGTTCGAGTGTGACAATAAGAACAAGTATCTCCTGCATCGCAATTGCCAGGTTCTCCCCATTCTTCCCCGTGCTTGACATTGGGACACGGTGTGGAACGATACTTGAACTTTCTAGGACTTCTCCTTTTGTCTTTACTATTATGGTACTGAGGGCATGCATATCCTTGTCTACAAAGTCTTGGTGGTCTTTTGCATGGTTCTGTTTTGTAATTTGCCAAGACATAATTTGTATCTACAACAATTTTATCGGTCAGTTCGATTGGTACTTCAGAAGCAACATCTCTTCTTACTATATAACATTAAAAATATGAGTAAATTTTTAAAATTCCGAATTTATTGAAATAATTCTCCCTCGTCTAAAAAAAGAGATTCATTGGAATAGAACCTGCATTTCTTTAAGTTTTTTTTATGAAACAAATGTCATGTGCTTTGATAGAAAATAATCGTTAAAACTTATGATAAAAACGATCAAGAGTAGATTTCATTCTTACTTTTTTTATTATGTGACTTTGTATACATACAGCACATTGTTCTCATTAAAAATGAAGCTGATGTCAGAACCATCTGAATGAGGTACAGATAATTTGTTTTTTAAATGAATAAATAACAGAGGAGCAACAAAGACGCTGAACGAATTATTCTTAAGTGTGTGATTTTTCTTACACTAGAGAAAAGACACCAAATAATAAACTTTAAAAAAAGAGGACTCGAGTCATGACATAATGAAATGTCGGTAGCTTTCCTTAAATTTGTTGAACGTTTAAGAAAAGGAAAAATTTATTAGAAAATTGAAAATAAAAATTATTTATCAAGTATAAGCATAAAAATTGAAGGAAATTAAAAAAAATATTAATAAATAAAATTTTGTAGTTGCAAACCGGTCAGCTGTTTATTTTAATAAACTTTCTTGCTGGACATAGGAATATGTTTAGAATGTAAACAAAAACAAATGAAAAGTGAAAGTGAAAACAATTCAAGTTCACATTCAAGGTCAAACATGAACGATGCCCAGTGATAAAATACTAAAAATATTTTCTCAAATTGTTTTCATCAAAAATGCAAAAAGCAAGTTAAATTTGTTAAAAAATTAAAATCAAAACCACTACCTTGCCACTTGGGATCCTCGTTCATCAGATTCCTCTCTTTATCCAAAGCGTTTGGTCCATTGGAATTGTTTCCTTCGGCTTCGGCTGCCTCCAACGCCTGTATCTCCTTAATATCGTATACTGGTGGTCTGTGATCGTTAATCCCATGAGCAAATGCACAATGCAAGCCATTTTTAACACAATAGCCTCTGGAATCTGTGTCGTGTACGCACATGCACGTCTTATAATACCTTAAGTGGTATCTTCTTTCGGTGTCGCCGGCGGTGCGATGTAAATACGGACAGCTAAAAGGAAATTCAAAAATTAAAACCGCAACTTGTTTAATATTAAGTTAGGTTGTGTAAATTACGAAATTTACGTCACGGACGAGTTTGTTTTGATGAAAAGTTTGGTTATGGAAGCGCTTGATGTTGTTGTTGTTTGTCAGATTTTAAACGACAACCGTCGGAGATGGAAGAAAAAATGTAAATTCAAGTCCGCGAAGGGTGGACATCCCTAAAATGGAAGCATTTGTTTGTCGTTGAATTGTTAAAAAATAAATTTGTCGAAAACAATATGTTGTTTGTCACACCCACTACGCTTAAAAAATGACAGTCCCGAGTTAACCAAAAAAGGTGTACTCACTCGTCTCCATCGGGACAAATTCCCGTAGTTTCGTCGTATTTTGTGCAATAATTGTCGGCGCTATAATTAAACGTTCCATCTCTTCTTCGTACAGGTCGTCTTCGCCTTTGATTCATAAAATGCCAATGAAAACAGGTGAATGGACGATGCTGTGTACATTTGTGTTGTAAGAAGAGCGGGCATTGCTCGACGCGAAACTCCTTTAAATATCTAAAACAAAGCGATTTACAGAAAGTCTCCTAGCGAAAATTGAACAAAATTCATTATGGAACGCGTAGGTGTAGGTTTAATTTAGTAAAAATACACTTACGTGTAATGATTGGGTTTCTCAGGTTGAGTTGTCAACAAAGGTTTCGACTCCGACGGCATTTTGTAATCACTAGCGCGCACAAGAACTGCGCAAGGCACGCTTCTTCTCCGCCAATTATATATTGGCGGTTATGTCACGTGTATTGTTCAACGCAAGAAATTTGAATACTCAAGGACATTTATGTTTTGATCAATTTATTTCGACTACCGTTATTCCTGAATTTCTTACCTGATTTATATAATTCGAACGCGTCATGACGACGTAACGCAACAATTGAATACCCGATTTTGTTACCTACTACCCTTTATTGTCGACGTCTACAGACAATCGAGGTCCCAACTCCAAGTTCGCGCCCAATTTTCGTGCAACAATGATAATAATAGTTAGCATTATGAAATTTATGTGAACAATATTATATCTGTTGACATTTCGATTAAACTTTTTTGCCAATCCAAAATACAAAATAATAATAATAATGTAAACGGAGTTCTCTCTCGGGACTGTCACAAAATCGTAAACAAGTCATTAAATATTTATTGTTTTGTTTATTAACAGATTTATCTGTATTATTGCGTACACAATTTATTGTTACCACACCTCCACCATAACAAATTATTAATTTACCTAATTATTGTGAGCGAAGTGTGGTTGGAAACATCTCCGGATTGCAATAAAACGCGATTTGGCTAAAAAATTGGTATAATTTATAGGAGATGAAAATATACCTAGAGCAACTCATTTTATTATAATAAAATACCTTCTTCAACGGCAAGAATATTATTAGCTCTGTCATTAGTGTATTTCACAGCAGAGTATTGTGCTCCAATCCGAGGGCAACGCTCCCACATTCGTTAGTTAATTCAATGCTAAAAATTGCACTTGATTTTCGGTTGTTGTTCACTTAGCTTCTCATAAAATTAGAAGAGATGTAGCATTGCATTGCTTCTCCCCTCAAGATAAGATTATGGTTACGCCACCGAAGGTGTCAACTTAATATTAGAAAAATCTGTAAAAATGGACCAAAAATTAATGCAGGTAACCAGAAAAATAATCAACAAATTTTTTTATTATAATACTTTATTCTCTTCTCTAAACATAAAAGCTATAATTATGCATTCATGCATATTAACTCACAATGGCAAATAAAATTAATAAAATTTTTATGACTAGAAAATATTTGCTTTTATGGTAGAAGACACAACAAACGAAATTAGTTTAAATTTCGCTTATTATGCCTTGCACGATAAATATTTTGTGCACTGTACATATTATTTGATGTTGTCAATATTAAAAGTTAATTTTGTAAAAAAATTTAAATTAATATTAGACAACAAAAATTATTACAATAAAAAGTGATGCACGATATTGGAAAAAAATCACAACAATAAAATAAAACAAACAAAACAAAAAAAATCAAGAAAAATCTTGTTGGATTTTACAAGCTCCCTACTTATCCCCTCTTAATAGAATTTTAAATTACTGTAACTTTTTATAAAATAAAAACATTAATTAGAAAAGAAAAGGGATTATATTATTATACATTCACATTTTGTAAATCATTTTAAAGTATCACAGTTTTAAATATATGGTATGTATTTTTGCTGCCCGATGGGCGAAAGCTAATCAAAAACACGAATCTAAACCTTCTACACGGTTGTTTTTAAATGTGAATGTATTTTTATTAAATTATTCAAGAAACAAAAGCGTAAAAACTAAAACTACAGCTACGTTGGCCCTCTCCGTCATTCGAAATGAATTTTGAAACAATTGATCATAATTATTAGTGCTCAATAATTTGTTTACTACTAAAAATATTTTAGCCTGAGATTCATTTAAAAAAATTATACTCGCAGTATTGTATTACTTTGCTACAAGCCAAAACAAAAGCCAACAATTATCCAGAATATTTGTGCCACACTCTGTATATTAAATATAATTTGTACGATTATTACTAGTTTATTAAAAGTTTTTAGTATTTAAAAGTCATTGCTTGCTCGGCGTAAGCTCATTAAGCTTTTCAATTTACATTCGACCATCATACACCCTAACAAATTATACAGAGCGTTTTGATGTAACTAACCCGACATTTTTGTTTCGATTTAAAATGTAAATAAAAATACTAATATTAAATATCTACGTAATTGACCTCGAAAAGCAAATTTATTTTAAAATTCCTACCAATTTATTTGATATGGTGGCGTTTGAAAAATGAAATCGTAATTAAAACACCCCATATAACATGATTTATAAATGTGAGACATCCAGTGCTTAGCAAATCACATCAAGCTTTAAAATTTATATAAAAAAAGACGAAAACATGTAATCTTACGATATGGAAATATTAATAATAAAAAAAATTATTAAATATTACCTATAAAATAAGTTGTTATAAAAATTTTTAAAAAACAATATTTCGATCAAAATGATCAGACAGTTGTACCATATGTGCTAAAAACAACCCTAGTACTATCACTATCGAGAGTAACATCTTCTGGACTTGCTAAATCGACTCTTACGCTACCCGAATTGTTACGTTTTCGTTGTCCCCAATCTCTCAACGTCCACTGATAAACCCCATCCGTCGAAGGACAATTGGACTGATTTGTTTGTTGTTTGGTTTCATCTACACCATTCTCCACGCTATCCATCGTTTCGGAACTCGAACTTGCAGTTTCGAAAGTGTCTCCACCACCTCGGTACCTATTGACACCTATAAGAAAAATTTAGTTTAGTTGGCAAGTAAAAAACGAAAAACATACCGTTGTCATCAGGTGAAGTGTGACTCTCTTCGATTCCTCTAAGGATGTTTTGACAAGTTTCCGATTCTAACGGAATCGGATCGTCCGAGTCACGATTGTGAATTGTAATCGCAATGTGAGCTGGATGAGGAATCGGTAGTGGTATTACCAACTTGTCGGGCGAAAACGACTTTAGTTGTTTCTTCCATGGCAACCACATGTTCACCCTTGCACTCACTCGAAGAGAACCCAAAGCCGTCGTTGATTCGCTTAAAACAAAAAGTTATTTTCACTTTAACAAGATTTGCAGTCTACTTACGCTTTCTTCTCCGTCTTCTTATTTGTGGCAGATAATTTAGAGCGTGGATTGAATGCAGACACTTCCAAATAAGGTGAATGGACTTGAATGTTTCCCCTGGGCGTGTAAACGTTGCCTAGCAGATCGGGACCACCGACGCCTAAAATAAAAATGTAAAATATATACAAAATGTAAACGCACAAAACACACCTAATTGGACATTATGAACCATTTCGGTATAGCGAGTTAAATCCGCTTGCGGATCAGGATCGAGTCTGAAGCTGGTGTCTGCATGATCCAATGGAGTTAGAATGTCTAAACTAAAGAGTTCCGAGTACAAAATTCCCGTTAAACCGGCCCAATCGCCAGGACTCAGAGCACGATTTTCCCAAAACTGGTCTTCTGTGCATCCCAATTTGGTTAATATTCGAATAGGGTAAAAACGCTCCAGCATTAGTGCGCCTTGTTGTATTGCAATCTGAAACACAATTTAATGTTCAAAAATCAATAATCACTAAAATATACCTACTCAAGAAAATTAAAATAACACAAACCTTTAAATCAGCAGTGGTGAGTTTAATTTTGCTTTTGACGCTTACGCTGAGACCAGTTTGCAAATCACGCCGCCTTCTTTCCAATTTTTCATGCAAAATAGAAATAAGATCCTGTCCCTCCTTCTCGAGAACCTTATAAATTCCATTTTTAGCTAATTGTGTTGAGAAGCAACCAAAACAAGCTTCCACAAACTGACTGAAGTCTTTCTGAGGTTGCAAAATTGTTTGTTCCATCACCGTTTGATATGCTGCCAATTCGTCCCACTCCATTTTCGCTTCAAAAGCTGCTAAAGCTTGTTCGGGACGAATTTGGAAATAATAATCAGAGGTTAAACCGGGACCGGCAATTCTTTTAACTACAAAACTATCTGTTGCAGGTATACGACCTCGTTTTTTAATTATTAAGTGGAAGATTGTAGAATCCCACAGTAAACGTAACCAATATCGAGAAACACCAACTAAAAATTAAAAAATTAGTTACAATAGATTTCTTTTCAAAGTTACAGACTTACCTCCTAGTATCACAACGGAAATAAATGGACAAACAAATGCAGCAACAAAAATTGCCACTATCGGCTGCACACAGCCCAGCATTAGAATGTTTCCTATGACGGTTTCAAAAATAACAAAGTAGCGATTTCTTTTTGGTTCCGGACTGTCCAGATCATAAATTAACGCATTCGTTATTTGAATCATCAGTGTTAAAGCTGGCATCCAAATCACCGCAGTAAGAGCAATAAATAAACTGGTCAAAATCGTTATGACACAAACAACTGGCAGAATTATAACCAAAATAATTGTTCCAAATAAACCTTTGACAAAGTAATTCCATATTCTGTTTACGTGGCGAGTGAAACCTTTACCTATGAAACCAGTATCAGGCTTGGTTTCAAAGTGCGTCCTCGACTTTGAAATGTGCCTCCATAACGTTATCAAACGTGACATCAACGTTTCGGTAAGGCTACTTTTTCGTGGAAAAAGCGTGCCATTCACTTGAGACAACTCCAAGTCGGGCATAAAAGGTTCGATACAAAATAAAGCTCTTAAACCAACCGGACTACACCATGGTAAAACTATCCCAAAAAAGAAAACTGCATTCCAGGTCCAACACCAGGTACGATGAAAGTAATTGAAAACTCTCCATAACGGCCACCTCGTTGTGGTCGTTCTAACTATTTCTTTTTCTACCAAAAAAACCTAAAAGAAGAAACAACAATAATATAATAGCATGTAACGGCTTATAGCCTAGTCATGACATTGTAGAAAAATGCATGGAAATGATTCGAAAATGCAAACACAAAAATTTATAATCCAAAACAATTTTGTTCATCTTTCGGTTCGAGTTCAATGTAAAGGTTTAAGAGAGAAACATTGCTTTCCGAGTTATTTCCAAGCAACAATACCTAATAAGTCAACTTACTGGCTGACTAGGATCAGATCTAGGAGTGGTAATACTGGTCGCTTGTTTACTCAAAACTGTAGGAACTACCTCAGATTGGCCCTGAAAGTTTCGTCTAACAATCCAATTAAATGGCATCCAAATCTGCGTGGGCCACAAAAAATTTCTAGTTGGCGTTTTGATTTTTCTCAATTCACGTAGCAAAGCCGGTTCTCTCTAAAATTAAAAATTCAGCACATATTTTAACACAAATGACGAACTACGTACCTCTTTCATAAATGCTAAATCACGATTTAAAAAATAAGCAGTCTGATGCAGTCTTTCGGTATTACACAAATTTAAAGCTTCTTCGTGTCCACTCCATTGATTTTCTTGACCAAACTTTTGTTCGGCCGTATTCAGACGAGATCTCAACCAAGGACCGATGCGAGATAATACGGGATGGGAACTACACAGGCGAGTTTTAACGTTTTCCTGAGATTTTGAAAGTCTATATTGGACGTTTTCTAAAGCTCTAAAAGATAAAATTTAATAAAATAAACAATAGTATGTTCATTGTAAGCTTACTTATGCATTAAAACAACGCTCTGAGCTTGTTGAACAAATAATTGGGGTATACCTTCTCCTAATGCCAAGAGGTCTGGATGAGAATAAATACTATTGTATACGCGTTGAAGGTACTCTTTCATTACTGCTTCGTTTACTTCCTAAATTAAAATACGGTTGTTAAAAAACTCACAAGAAGTAAATTTGTAGGCTACTCACTCTTTCTATATCTTCATCGGACATTTTTTGAGATCTAAGTTCAGCTATTAAGCGTTCTCTAAAATGTAAAAACCATCCCCTCGTTTCGCGTTCTAAAATAGTTACCAATATTGGAAGAGCTTTACGCATTAGCGTTCTATCCCATAATCTTAAATCTAGTTCGACGTTTGCAGGCGTCAAATAACGGTAAGGTACGGCTACTGGAGGTTGAGAACATTCTCGAGTTACTTCAAATTTTTCAGTTGCTGCTCTTCTTAGCTGCCTTCTGACGTAGGAACAAATCACTTCTAAAGATTCTTCGTGTTCCGGCTAAAATTATGTACCGTTTGAAATGTCTTTCTTTTCTTTTTCTTAAAAAAGAACTTACTCTACAAATTAATTCGGCCACCAAATATTTACAACGTTCCTCCCGAATTTTTGTGTCCAAGTTATGAGCCTGCAAGCTAGGAAGTCCAATTACGATATCAAAAATGCGTAACAATCCCTTCAACAAAGCCTTAACCGATTCGGAAACGCTGAAGAAATGTGAAATTATACGTCCTTTGGCCGTGATAAAAATAAATCTTAACGCTAATGCTAAATCGTTCAACAAGGAATCGCGGCTTCTTTCGGTTCCTTTCTGCAGAAGTTGAGACAACTTCCAACGATGCTGTTGACCAGGAAAGTTTATGGATTCCACATCGAACTGGCTGAAATGTAAATAAAAACACAAAATTATAAACGTGCCGAAAATTAAAAGTATAATTAATGCAAAAAGGTAAATTAGATGTCGTTACTGTAAAATGCACAAGAGCAAAACACTCTGCACACCAATTAAAAATTTTAACTGTAACTCGACAATCTATTCAAAAAACAAACAAAACCAAAATAAAAACATCAAATTTGACGATCCACATCACACAGACCTACCCGAGGCGCCTGATTGATTCAAGTTGTTGGGAGTTCAAACGTTTAGGTTTTCCATACTTATCCTTGTGCAAGCTTTACAGAACAACATATACTGTGAATTAACCATTCTTTTAAAACACAAATTAAATGTTGAAAACACATAAATTTAAAAAACTCAATTATGGAAACGAAATCAAGAGTAACAAAGTCAAACTTGATGTAATTTCATAAGAAACACTTTGTTGAAGCGCAGTGTAGCTAAGCTTCGTTGGGTTTTATTTTCCTGATTTAGATAAAATTTTGTACAGAACTATTAAGCCTGCCCAAGAGCAAACGGTCAATTTAAATTGTACAAGTGAAATAATTTTTTCTCCAGTATTGAATTAAAAAACTAAAGCGGTAGATTTATGTACGCTAGCTGCTGCGCTTCAGTTTATGAAACACAGTTTCGTCCTAGTTTGAGCCTGTTAATTAGAATAGAAAGGTAGGTGTTAGGAAGGACGCCTACCGTCCCAGTCTATGTTGGTGATGATGCAAATGAAAATATGATTTACAGTTTACGCTGTAAAAAAACAAGATGATTTGGGGTTTACCACTCTCATAAGATAGCCTTCCTCTTCACCGTAAGAAGGTATTTCACGCGACCCATGAGATTATGAAACTTACAACATTTACGATTACAATTCAAACAAATACTTACCCACGCTCTCTAATCGATTCCAATTGCTTTCCAGTTAATTTTCTAGGTTCACCTTTGCAATCGACGGCAACGGCGTCCAATTCGTCAAAAGACGGAGCGACGAACAAATCTCTCAAGTATAACTCGCGCAAATGATATTTCAATTTGTAACGTCCCAAAGAGCCGTCAGAACAGATTTGTGAAGGAGGAAGCAAATCTTTTTGGAATATCGGATTGGGTAAAACTTGAACAGAGAAAAAGTTATAAAATTTTTCTTAACATTTCCTTTAGTAAAACTTACTAATGGGAAACGTTTTCCAGTGATAAAGAAATTGTTCTGCTACTTGTTTGATGTTATTTACGAGTTGTTCTACTTCTGGTGGAGCTCCAATTAAATTTACGTCAAATTTTAATGGTTCTCTTTCAGGTTGTAACGAATCGATTCCGCCATCGTTTAACTTTAGTGGATACAAAGACGTCGGACGTTGACATGGTGCGTCGTTATTGAAACTAGAACGTGATGTTACTGAAATTTTTTTAACATTATAAGTTTTGCATTTTTATTGCGTGAGGTTTTTACGTTGAGATCCGCTTAATTCGCATCGTTCGTAGGCACCCGATTTTGATCTGTGATGTCCGTGTCTTCGTTCGCGTTGATTATCCAAATCAAAACTTTGCCCTGAATCGGATCTGTGATGACCGGATCCAGATGAACTTTGTCTGTGGTGTCCACCCGACTCTCCGCTTCTCCTGTACGATTTATTTGCAGAATTCGGCCTACTGCTCATTTTTCTACTCGTACCTCTTCGCAGAGGTTAAGTATGGCGTAATTTATGGCGTTTAAACATTTCTATAATAAAAAATAATTAGTGTCAATCGTGTTGGTGCAAGCAAATGTCGCGCGCGATAGCTCAAATTAGCAAAGCTTGTCGAGTAGTTTCAATAAATTGAACCTACTTCGTACGAAAAAAAAAATAGACAAAAGGAAGTTTTAATTCAATTCTGTGTGTGTTACATTGGAAATAAGGCTTCAAGAAGCGTGTCCGGAATAAGTAAAAAGGGATTAACGTATTTTGAAATGATTCATGTATAAATACTAGATGTATAACTGAACTCACGACTTTAATCGGATTTTATAAGTTTGAATGAAAAGTGAGAGCAAACATAAACGAACGAGCATTGGAAGAGTCAGTCTAGACACCAGCGAGACACCCGTATCCGGCATATTAAAACTCAGTTTATTATATAAAAAAAAGCGCGAACTCGGAATAGGAGTGAAATTACAAGGAAATAAAAAATCAATCAACTAACCACGAGCTTCCGCATCTTTGTGAGAACAAAATCGCCACATCTATTGACATCATAAATGAATATGTATACATTTCTGAATCAGTTTTCTTTTGAATGTTAAATCAATAAATTGATTTTAAAACTAATAGAACTTAACGGGAAATGCGGCGGTAATTAAATAACTGCAGGGTAGTTTTAAAAAATTAAGATGATTATTGATTATATATAATTATAGAAGCAATGCTTCATAAACTTGCGATTAGATGTGTTTCTTGGACATGGATAAATTTCGGTCATTGAACTAGTGGTTAGCACGATGAACTGTTAAAGCCAAAGTACCTGGTTCGAATCCAGAGAGAGACTATGACTTTCTTAAATCCGACTTTGTGTTTCGGAGGGCATATAAAGCTGTCGGTCCCTCTGCATAGGCCATCATCAGCCTAGCCTCCTCGTCGATAAGGTCGAGTATGTGAGACCCACTGTTTAACATCGTTTCCAAAAGACCGACGTTTAGGTAATACCCTACTGCACTGATCAAATAAAGGTTGATCTTAAATGGGTCATCCATACAAGTACTAGAAACCTTGTTCGACTACTCGACTATTTCTCTAGCGAGGCATATATTATATGGCCAAAAATACGTTGCTGCGAAAAGTTGTTGGCTCTCCCGAAGCAGAATGTTTCTGCAACTGCACTCTTTACTTTTATAGCAATGCCTCATTGAAGGTTATTGTTTTTTATATTCAGATTAATAAAATAAATTTTAGGGCCCGGTAGCCTATATTTGGATATTTTGTAGGTTTACATATTTCGAATCATAGTGAAGAAGAGAGGGGTAGCAATGTCTCAAAGTTCTATTCGAGGACCAACTGTGCAAAAAACATTTCTTGTTTGTAAACGAAAATGATTGCTTTCAGATAAAACAATAATAAACGCAAGTGCAGTTTCCGCTTTTGCGAATAAACGTGCTAGTACCAGTGACGCGTTTTCTTACACATACACGAGCACCCATAATGTTTATTTTATTGCATACCAACCAGACTTCCTCGTGCATCTATGTATGTACGTCCGCAAGTCACCGGAAAATTCAATTTTTTTGCATAAAAAAGCTTGAAACTTCTTGCGAGCTTTTCAACGGAAAATTTTGACTCACCTGACTTAATTTTGGCCGTTCACTTTACAAGCCAAGCAGAAAAAAATCAAACTTTTACAATGAGTTCACTTGGTTTGAAAAAGTAAAACAAAACACCGCGTTCACTTTTCAGCTTCAATGGGGAATTTTTAGGGTTTCATTAAGCATTAAAATTAATGAAATTATTTCAGACCATGGAGTACTAATTTTATTTTGTGACTAGTAAAGCGTAGTGCGAACAAGAAGCCTTTTATTATGTAGCATAATACACACAGATGAATGCACAATTGGCCATAAATTTTAGTGTTTATTTGGAAAATAAAATAAAAACTTACATAAGAGCACATGTCGGTTAAATAAGTAAATAAATTACGCTCTATCAATAAATTGAATTACTACAACATACTAACTAAGTAATTTTTGTTGTTATTACACATATCTTTCAATAAATTGCGATAAGGTGTAGCAGTAGTCTACTTAATTATTATTATTTATCATTAAAGCAGGGACGGTTCCAGAGAAATTTTAAATAATCTGTTTGCGTGCGAGGTTAGATCCCGGGTTCAAGGTTAAATTTGACGTAGCACGCCCTTCGAAATGTGACGCTCTGCCTTCTTGCGCCTAACTCCGGACCTGTCTAAAAACGTTACACCGACTTGATAAAACATTTCCTACAATAATATAAACAAGGCGATTACGATAAATTTTCTAAAATCAATTAATTAAAATTCTCCAATAAAAGAATTATCACGACAGTAGTAATAATTATTATCCGTTTTAGCTTTGTTCGAGTAATTAGGATGAAGTAAAGTCAAGGATTTATTACTGGTATTATTAGGTCAATTCTTTTCATCTACATACCAAGCATAGTTTTTAGTTGGGAACTTCAATGTTTAATTATAGCAGCGTTCACTTGAACAAAATCGAAAGTTAAATTTATAATTTTTGAAAGAATTGTTACACACAATTTTTTTAAGTATAAAACAATGTCGATGTAAATTTAGAAGTACGCTCCCAATTCAAAAATAATTTGCACGGATAAATTTAATCAAGCCTAGAACGTAATAATAACTTATCGCCCCCTAGGCGCGCCAAATGTTTTCGAAAATTTTGAAAAAAACAAAGAAATTGTAAAACGTAAACATAGGAGAGGAAACACCCCCGTCGTGTTTACGATCCACCCTAACCTCCCAATTTTAAGCACTCAAATTTTGCACCTCTTTATCGTAATTATAATTGGTAAATTGCATGCAAATAATAAGAAAATTGCTCACCACTAACCAAAGCTAAAATTCCTTAATTATCATCCAAAACCTTGCACTTAAAATTATTATGAACATACATATTTAGGCACTTAAAATAAAACAAAGCGACACTTTTTATTATTCCCACTTGTGTGCATTACACTTAAATAATAAGTACAACATCGAAAATTAATTATTTGTTTGAATTTCTCGCCTAAATTTAACAAATAAATCCACACTACTTCATTACACCCTGTGTCAAACTGAAATCAAATAAAAGATACCACGCTACCGCCATCTCTTGCCGAACCCGCATTTTAAAACATTTCACGCCTTTTCGAAACTTTCGATATTGATATGTTTCAAGTACGGAGGTCCTTCTAAAAAATTAAAAGGTTTATAAAAATTCTACTTTAAATTACATTAACCTATTCAGTGGCGAATTTAGCATTTAAGAGGCCCCAGGCGCAATTTAATTTTGAAGCCCCCTCTAAAAATTTTTCTACTCACATCAGTTGTCATTTTATTAGCCGATTTTAAAAAAAGGTTTTCAATATGTTTTCCCTATGCCACAATTTCTTATGAATTATAAATTACGTTACGATAATTATTAATTATTTTCATTACAAAAAAAAGAAATTAGGTGACGCGCATAAATTGCGCTCTATTAACGAGATTCTCGTAGGATATTTGACTATAATTTAGAAACTTCACTGAATAATTCTTATGTGTATGCAACACATGTGGAATTTTTTTTTCCAAAAAATTTTAATGCAAAACACCAAAAATTGATGTTTTAAATTTATACTAAAAATTATGATTAGTTTAAACCACTGGTTTAAACGCTCATTTATGGTCACGTGGTTTGTTTTCCATAAAACTGAATATTTGTCAAAAAGTCCCATGGTGCTATCGCACCTCGGCATCCCGGTTCAGTCCGCCACTGGTAATATGTGATAGGAGTTTCGTGTTGAGGAGGGTGGGCTTGCTGAAGTAGAAAAAAATACAAGATTTAAATTAATAATAATAATAACGTCTTTATTTCATATGAGACAACAATAAACTACAAATTATTATCAACATTCAAGATTTATGTTTAGTTGCTGTGTTTACTTGTGTCCCCACATGAAAAAAGTGAAGTTCTTGACTCAATTTTTCAAGATTTTGCAAAATACGGAACAACTGGATAGAAAATAAAAATGTTTGTGTCTTCAGTTTGATGGCAATTTTTGTAATTTGCCCACATTTCCAGTTTCAAAATTTTGATTTGACATGAAATACTTGGTCAGTTTTATTTCCGATATTTATTAATAGGTGTCGCCATCTGATAGATTCACCGATTTTAAATGTTTAATTTACAAAGTTAATTTATTTTAGTCATAACAAATCAAATTATATTCTAAATGAACAGCGTAGAAAGTTTGGATTACAACAGTTGGAAAAATTACCAAGTTAAAGGTTAATTACAATCGTTAAGTTACTAACGAGAAACCAAGTTCAACATTGTTAATTCTGAATGTTCAAAATGAAACCATCAATCGTACATTTATTGTTACATTAGTAGTATATCTTTACGCTGTTATATGATTATAATTTTGGCTACAGAACAGGTGGTTTTAAACCGATAGGTGTTTACAATAATTCTACAAGTAGATACTACTTCTATCAAACGTAATCGTATTTTAGTAAATGCACGATGATACATAATATGGATATGATCACAAAATTGTGGTTTTATTGGCTATTTGCATTTTAGGCATTTGGTAGTTCAGTTTCCTAGTTATTTTATAATACATGATACAAAAAGTGGAAGTACTTGAGGAGCAGGCATAATTAGCAGATTAATTCAAAAATCTTTTTTGTTTATCAACTCTTTGTATAGTTTGATCTAGCTTTTCAAACTCTCTACAATGTCGTCATAAAAACAAAATCCCTTTGACATAAAATCTTGTCCCTGTATTTGTACGTACTTACTTAATTGCATTTCACGAATGCGATTTCCACCTGACAATTTGATACGATTTTAGGTTGCGTCAACGGGAAACTAGGTTCCTTCACTAAATATTGAGTCAGGTTTATTAGAAACTTGGTGACCTAATTTTATAGCGGAGAGCTGCTTCGAGAAGAAACCAAGTCTTTGATCTGTGTTTTTAGACTGGACTTTAGGAGGGAGGGCTAAAGTTGTCTCATTCCCTTTCGTGCGCTTGCTACTAATTTTTAAGTTTCTTAAGAATCTTACAATAACCGAATACGTGGATTGTATTCATGTTAATCAATTGGAATTAAAGATTCTTATAATTTGAATAAATTGATCCAACAGTGGTAATGGTTTACGGAACAACTACCTGATAGGAAATCAACAGATTTCTGACATTTAATTTTCAGTGTCTCCAGATATTTTTAATTGGGATAATTGTGATTCATGAATTTTACTGCTATTCAGTAATCCTACATGGCTTCTGATAAAGGTAAACCTATGCAAGCTACCTTTCGAATCACTACACAATTTATTTGGAGTTTCTGAAGGATACTTTCTCGTAGACCAGTCGAATATCTATAACAGAACGTCGCCACTTTCGTCCACACAACACGAAGTAAGAAATTCCAATTTTTACTTTGAAACTTATATATTTCTAATATTTGTTGTTTGAATTAAAGACACCGATAACTGAATTTACATCAATACGGTAATGCGGTTGTCACACCACTTTTGATCTAAGACACCTGCCATATTTAAAGTTTTTCCGAAAGTGACTCGACAATCAGGATGGATAGTAAATATTAAAATTCTGCTATTTCGATTAGATTCCTTGTTTTCTGACTTTTCCAACTGGTAGTTGGAAATCGTAAAAACTAGGAGTTTCGCTTTATTTTCATGTTTATTTTCAAATATGATTATTCCTATAATATTTTTATCTTATCCACCACCAGCAATATTTAGCATAAAAAATATGAAGTTTTGTTACAAATTTGATCTTTGAGAATTTTTACAAAAAGAGTTCAATAGGGGTTTGTTCGCATTTCAGCGTTTGTTTTACCAAGTGTGTGGGCATTTTTTATCTCTCCTTAATTCTTTCAGTCCTACGTTTTAAGTTTAGGTTTTCTTCTGCCGTGGCACAATGTAAAACTGCATGGAAGAAACGGGGGCTTTACTCGAAGGGATAAATATAAATTTTGGGACAAAAACTTATCGCTATCAAATTTTCTACAATTTTTGTTAAATAGGTAGCCAAATTTATTTTAATGTTTGTATACACAGGGTGTCCTACCTACCAACGCTTCACCGTAGACTCGCAGGCAATAATAAGTATTAGGGGGGGCTTACGTTTGTTTTGATAGAATTTTTATTTAAGGAAAAAGTGGGCATATTTGAAAAGCACCCGCGCAATGAAAGGCATAATATTATTTATGTGCAGAAGTAATTTATTATATCAGTATAATGTTAAGGCTTGGTCTTAAGTATAACACCTGATTTGGTATTACAATGTAACTGTACAATTGTTGAAATCAAGCCACGTAAACAACAATAAAATATTTTTGTTATTGTATTAATACAAAGGTGGTGTTTAGAGGAACCACATCCAGATAACAAATTTCAATTAACACAATAATTACCCACTTCACAAATACGATAATAACCTTTTTAACAAGTATAGTTAGTATATTCTTTTATATATTAAAAAAGTTTGTATTAATACAACAAACGACGATAGGTACAATACAATAACAATAAAAAAACAAACAATAAAAGATATTAAAAGTTAATATATGTACAAAAACATAGTCAAAAGAAACAACCTTTGTACAATTGCAATGTACCTGATATTTAACATTACTCCTATCAGTCCAAAAATTTAAAAATAAATTCTACACATTTACAAAAAAGAAGTTAGCTAACATTTTACAAAATTGATTTTATATTTTATACACTTGTTTTTGGGTTAGAGAAGAAAAATGTAAATATACATATTAAGAACAAAGTATATATTACGCTTTGCAGCTATTTTAGCATTGCAAAAATACGTTATATTTCACATATACTGAAGAAAGTGAACCTGTGTATTAGAAATTCATGCAAATTATAAACCAAAACCTTACATTCCGATTGGATAGATGGATACATTTTTGAATCGCATTTTTTAAAAATTATTTTAAAGTTACACAAATAACAACCGATTCAAATTATGTTTATGGTTGTTTACCGGTGGCGCCCGAGTTTAATTTTAAATATATAGTATATTATTATGTATATAAGAAAAGTAGTACGCCATACAAGTTTTTAAATTGTTTTGATTTTTTGTTTAATTTTCAGTTAGGTATTTGCATAACTTCTCAAGTCCCAGTAAAACAAAACGATAACAATTTTATATGTGAAAGTAACAATGGTCAGTTCGTATGCGATATTTTATATATACAATCATATGAATTATTCGTACACAATATCTTTATACAGACCTACAATATAATTCTAGAGTGATCAAAATATTTATTTACGTTAATGATAAATTTATTAATAAACACATACAAATAAGTATATGGTAGAGTAGTTAGCTTACTTATTTTAAAATATATTTTGGAATGCGTCAATTACGTTGGAATATTTTCTTTTAAATTGCACTCGATTTAATTCATTATTCGCTTACCAATTTTATTTCTTCGTATTGGAAGTAAAATTGGTCAGAGAAATGGCCAAAATTAACTTGAACTGATCGCAGGAGAATAGAGGAGACATAAAAATCTATTGTAAACGATTTTAATATAAGAGCCGACAGCTTTAGTGAGGTTCGGTGATTTAACAAATCTTTAAAGGAAGGATAATTATAAAAAGTAGCCTAGATTGTAATAGGTACGGTCGCGTGTCCACGATAACAATGCATTGCACGAAAATCTCGCAAACGGCAACCGGTCGAGACTTATGGTTAAATATCCGTTAGGCAGGTACCGTTAACGAGATTTCCATGCGATGCGTTCTTATCCCGAAGGCACTGCACGGTGCCCCACGTTGGGCGCCAATTTCAATAACGCTAAAAATCACCGAAACTTACTCGGCGAGCGAATCTTATATTTTCGAGTTATTGTAAAGAATCGCCCTTTGAAGCGTAGCGGCAAAAAAGGTAGCTAAAAATTTCGTTGCCAACAAAAAGATCATTGCACACATTTTACATTGTAATAAGGAAAAGTTTGTTGTTTGTTATATTTTACTTAAATACAGATATCGTCTTTATCACATGGGTTTTATCAGTTCTCACGCTACAATTTCAACTGTAAATTTTTACACAGTCACAAAAGTCTTAAAAGTCTTTGGAAAATTATCACAAACTAATTAATATATTTTTGTCTCTCATCCGCAACATAATCATCGAATTTTGCACAAAACACTTAATGGAGTCGATTGTTTTTGTTACGCGGCGCGCAAAAATTCTCTTTTACATTTTTCAACTTTGATATTAGTATTACGTAATGGGTTTTTAAAATTGTAAGAGGTAGACAACATCAAAAATGAACGAATCGAATAAGCTTAATGCCATTAATACTGAAACTTTCCTCGACATGCTGAGCAAATAGGGATGGACAAAGAAAGGAAACAATACGGATAAAAGGTAAAATTAAAAATCTATACATCGAATGGAGATTAAAAAGTACGGTTAATAACCGTAAAAATTTTTGTCATACTATATACTCGTCCCTCTTAAAATTAATATTTTGTGATGCGCAAAATTCGCGCGTTAATGGAACACAATTAAAATATGAACACACTTCGCAGTCGTAAACTGGAATAGTAAAAAATAATACCAACAAAGCGACAAATAAAATTCCCGCCGAGACTAAACACAACCAAACCAGCACAATTTTCTTTTGCCTATCGTATGGTCCGAATGTGATGAACGGCAGTAGGGCAAAGGATAGTAAAAAACCGAAAACGAATCCGAACAAATGGGCGTAGTTGTCTACCCAAGGCATTAAACCGACTAGAAATAAAAATAATGTTATGGAGAGAAGTTTAAATATGGCTTGATTGGGATGTTTCAGCATCGGCCATGCGTTTAAAACTTCCACAATCAAGCATGCGAGTAATCCGAAATGAGATCCCGATGGCCCAACCTGAAAGAGGAAAAAGTCGATTACGTCGAGAGGCGGTCGAGAATGGGACCAAATACTTACGTCAGCTCTGTATGGTACAAAAATAGCGCTCGCAAGATTTCCAGCCATTCCTGAACCGATGTAAATAATAGAGATTCGAAAACTTCCAGTTAATTTTTCTAAATCACGCATTAAAAAATATTGAACAACAATCGTAATGAGCAATTGTAAGATTCCGGCGTGTAGAAATAAAGACGTCCAAAGTCGATACACTTGATCGGGAACTTCGTCGAAATAAAATGGAACCATACCACAAACGTCATCAAGACAGGACACCTAAAATTCGAAATCAATACAAAATGCCTTCGCCGAGAAGACCTGTATTACTTGTGAACACAAAGATGCCTCCTCGTGAAATGTTCCCATGACGAAATCGCAGTATTCTCTAGTTGTTATCTTGCACATTCCGTGAATTCCAATGCAACAAGGATGCCCAATAACTTCGCAGATCATGTGTTCGGCAGATTTATCTCGCGGACCGTTATGCTTTTGAACGGAATACTGCATATTATTTTTACGACAAATAGGCCATTTGGTTATATCATCTGGCCACTCGTACGGATGGACACTTGCTGGCGCATCACAGTATCTGGGAAAAAATAATTTTTGTTAAGTTTCAACTCGAGAGTACTCGGGCGTAGTTCGAAATGAACTTACTTTGGATCAAGTCCACAAACCGATCCCGAAATTCTACCTCCAGGTCCCGCATCTCGTGGTGTCCACTTCTTCCATGTCGATATTGTATTCTAAATGAGAGATGCAAATATGAGATACAAGTTAAGAAGACGTCCATAAAACATCAATTTTTTTTTATAAAATACATTTTTTCATACCTAAACGTGCATTTGAAATAAAAGTTATTTTTACAGATTACGTGGTGGTCGAACATTTAATAATAATAAAAAAACCTCGTACATCATATTATTACACTTAAACTTATAGTTTTTATTCCAAAATTTACCGCGTTAAACTGGCCCTAATCATTGCGCGGTGTTGCTCAACCGTTTTATTGCAATTTCAAATGTTATTGGCCTACACATTTATATATAAAGTGTTAAATATGCGTATTTACGACTTCATCCCCTTATCGACCGCTTATATACAATGAAATCACCAATCGGTGGGCATTCGAGTATGGTATTCTTTATTGCAAATCACACTATCGATTTCGCTTGGACGAAATATAAAATGTTTATAACTTTGTAATAAAGTCAACAAACATTTTATTTTTGCCGGCAATCAAAATTAACGGATTCGATATTTTTCATATATTGCTAAACCGAAATTGAATTATTGGAGATAAATTTTAATACAAGCAGATACTACAACAATAGAAACTAGGTCACCATTATTATATTAACTTTATCCTAGTTGTATAATATGCAATTTGCAAAGATGATTATAAAATGTTATATTAATCCATGCTTGACTGCTTCATTATTACAAGCTCGAATTAGCATATTGCAATATAATATGGTAAAGAGAACTTGATATTTGTGATGCTAAATGAGATTTACATTAGATTTCCCATTTGCGAATGCACCAAATCAACTCAATTACGAAATCAAATCCAAATAATTTTTTTGTGATAGCTTTTTGTTCAGTTCTGTGTCCAGTTTCTCCATTTTGTCGTTTTGTTTGTACATGGATGACATTCGCTTGTCAGATTAACGTGAGTATCTAGCGCAATATGTAACGAAGGCTGGTATGATAATGTTTGCCCAAATGGAATAATCTATTAGCCGTGTACTAGTAATCTACATAATATTATAAATTTTTTCAATTTGTTCTACGTATTTGTATTTTTGCGTATAATATTATATGCTGTTTAGATGTCTCTCTAAAAAAACTTGAGCTATGAAACTTTAGCAATGAAAAATCTTTGCCGAACATTCTGTTCTGAATTTCTAAATAAACGCAACTATTTTTATCGTAAAGTACCGATCGTACCCGCTCCCTCACAACCAGCGCTGCCAGTGGTCCATTGGCTGCTTCAATTGTTTTTATTAGTATTTATCTAAGGGCTACTTGCAGGTTAATTTTTTATTTGAGCGTTCTCTGGTTTAGACTTAAGCTATACCTATATATTAACCGAAAGTTCAAACTTGTGATTTATTAAAATTTATTTTGAATTAAAGTTTTAGGTGACTATTAAATCTTGAAATGACGATGGTGCATCACTAATAAATAAAATAAAGAAACGAAATTAAAAATATATAGCCAAGTTCTTTCAAAATTTAAAAATTAATGCCCATATTCGTTGATTTGGTTCGAATAGAGTGATAATAAATTTATTGTGTCGTTGCGGGTTTTTATCACGAATTTAAAAAGCAAATGTTGTTCTGTTTTCGAGTATAAAAATTTTGTTTTAATAAAATTTACGACACGTAAAATTGTGTCTCGACTTTAGAAAAAATTCATTTTAGGGTGTGAGTTGATACAAAAACGTACTAACGCACTCTCATCACTTCCATATTAAACATGTACGACGTGTAGCACTTTTCATCCAGTTTTCAGCTCACAAACCGTTACTGCATTTTGTTATGATGTGAAAATCTGCAAAATTTTGACCCTCTCTTTAGCAGACAACATGTGAATACGATATTCGTTTACGAGGAAAATGTTACAATTTCAAAATAAAATTAAATCAAAACTTTTTTAATAAAATTTTATGTGATGGAAATTAATTTCGAAAAATGAAGTTTACGTTTTATTCTCACATTATTTTAAACGATCGACCACCATTGTTGTTAATAAGTAAAATAAATAACAATAGCATGCGTCAAACTGTAATGAAAACATACCGATGGTCTTAGTCCCCGTACCAGTTGGTTTGAAAACAAATATTAATTATCAACACGATATTATACAAGTCAGCAATCTCAAAAAGTAATTAGTTAAAAAATTTACTCACTGAGCAATCGGCCCTGGACGATTGCACGCATCCAGAATCGTCATTTCTTATGCAGCACGCCGTTTCCCGTTCTTTGGTCCGTGTCTTCTCAATTTGTTGTTGAATTTTGTCGTCTATCCTCATGCAAGGCGCAAATTTTGCCCCAAGATGTACCAAATCGGCCGCTCTCGGTCCAAACCTAAACAAATTTGTCAAATCAATCGACTTGGGCTCGAAATCCACAAGCTTACCAAAAATTTGCCGGTTCCATGTACTCCACTTGCTGCAACGACAAACTAGGCACAAGAACTTGACCCGATCTCGATTGCAAATTAACCCCAAACGGTCCAAAACCATAACAAACTAAAGAAATAATAAGAACTAAGATTTGTACTGTCGTAACCCAATACGTAAACATAGGCCTATGGTCTTCAATATCGTCTAACTGCTGCTTGATATCCTGATCGTGCGCCACGGAAGATCTTATAGATCGGCTAAATTAAAGCACGTTAAATTTATGTGGATAAATCTTTTGGAAAACTTACCCAAACATCTTCCCCACCCAACCCATTCCGTACTGTCTTCTGTCGGAATTATCCAAAACGTTATCGAGGAGCGAGGAAAATATTCTTGTTCCGCCAATATCTCGCCTATGTTCTCCTCTCGTTCTCACCACGTTTTGCGGATCTATTCTCCATCCGAATCGTATTCTCGGATCTAACGGTTCCAGGACGTTCGGATCCCGATGTTCGCCATCTCTGGAGTCGGTGACGGTAGGCGACGTTGGCGACGACGGCAACTGATCGAAGAAGGTGTTCTCTTCCAGGGACAGACGATCCGATACGACAGAAGGTGGAAAACTTCGCGATTGAACTGTATCCGATCTTGGTCGTGGCCTATGCCTCGTCAATGTCTGCAAACAAAATGTAAGCGGTTAGTAAGGCCAAAAAATGCGGTGGAAAAATATAACACGATATAAAACTAATTTATTAGTTAATTATATTTTCATGCAAAATGAAAATTAGCTCGAAATTCGAATTATAAATGTGCCAGACCAAAAAGGAATATAGAAAAGTTTATTTTCGAAACGTTATTAACTACTAATAAAAGAGAGTGTAGTGCGGTTTTATTTTCAAAAAAGAATCTGATTATAAAGTAAAAACTAATTTATATTCTGTGCACGAGTTATTCTTTGACGATTCAGTAAAATGCTCATAATCTTCAACTTTTTTTAGCTTCGAAAAAGTTAATTTTATTGCGTGTATCTGCGTATGTATGTCTGCGATGTGCTCGGGTTCAAAAAAATTCAGTCGAAAACTTAAAAGACCGTAGGGACTGCTAGATCTCGTTTTTGCATAATTTTAGTTAGGTGTCGTGCGAGCTATAAAATTTTATAACTTACGTTCGACCTTTATGTGTTAAAGATTGAATTTTTAAAAATGTACGTTTTCTTTGAGAAGGCGGGCGTAGGAAAATATGTTTTTCTCAATGGCACTAAAAGTTATCGCAGCGAACACCATTTTCTCTCATTTTTTACCGAACAATCGGCTTTATTCGTTTGCATTTCCTCGAGATTTCTTTCAGATTTTGCAATCAATTTGCATATCGTGCGGTTGTCCTCTTTCGGAAGCAAATCACATGTACAAATATGTGTTTTATATTTTATATTAGCATCCCTACGAAGCGGTTCATCTCGACGACGTGGTTGCACGTACGTAGCATCTTTTGTTCAAACATTGAACAAGCATAACTTTTACAGATGCACACAGAGTGGATTTTTCACTAGCGTAACAAAACTTTTGTATAAATTCCCATACAAGAGATACTTGCGATTTGTCTTTGCTGTCTGCAACCCCCTCCGAGTGACCGAGCAAAAAAACTACACGAACAAGAATTTCCTCTTTGTACTGGACAACCGATAACAGCACAAGCCACTGATCTGTCGAGCAATAAAATTAAAACATAAAATTTTACTAGGTTACTCGCAATCATAATTTAAAACTGATTTAATTTGATTTCCTTCCGTCCAAATTCAATTAATTTAAGTTATCGACAAAATAATAAAAAGGGTCAGTTCGATTAATGCATGCCCCAGAAATTACAATCAAATGGCGGTAATGGGATGTAAAAAATTTTATCGAGGAAAAAGTCACTCGATAATGCATTTAGTGTTGGGATAAAAAAAGCTCGAACAAGACTCGCAGCACGACAATATCGTCAGTAATAAAAGTTGCTTTTTAGCTGCAGCTATAAATCAAAGTCGATGTGAAATAAGAATAAGAAAAATAGAAAAACTACTGTATAAAATTTTTCTATATACCGTAAGAAAAATGGAAATAAATGAAAACATCTCGAGTGCAATGGTCGCGACTACGAATTCGACCCTAAAAGTTTTTTAACGCAATATAAAAAAAAGATGTTTGTCTATTTTCACGTGACGTTAGTTCCAGAAGCACTTAAATTATTACAAAGCTTCCCCACTAAATAATTTTTAAAGCAAAGCTCGCAGAGGAAAAATTTGTAGAAAACACGAAAACTCAGGTGAATGTCATATTACGTAAAGGAAAGAATCCTAATGGTACGATTCTCTTAATTCTCCACGGTGACATTTTCTTCAAGTTTCGAAAGCGTATTTAGGTCTGATGTCATTCGAGACAGGTGTGAGTAGGGTTATTTTAATTAGGAAAGCCCTTGAAAAATTAATCAAACCAAAAAAGTTTGACAAAATTTATATATAAAACTTGGAAACTTGCTAAAATAATTTTTTAACAACAGCAGCGATTCAGATTTCCCGAGTCGTTTGAATTAAAATGACATTCCCAGTTATCTTTTTCCTCTGAAAATCTCGTCTAATTTTTGATAGCGTCTATAGAATATCCCGTCTATTAGCACATAAAAGGCCGTCTTTTGCAAATGTTGGGATATTAAATGAATATGATAAGATGTACATGCATTATGCATATTTTTTAGAAATAAAATTTGTATTTTCTTTTTGGTTTAAACGTCACGTTTCATTTTAAAATAAATTAAGTTAATTTTTTTAAATTTATTTCTTTGCGAAATCTTGTTTCTAAAAATTCAGTTACCCTCTGATCCTTTCTTTTTACATATTTTAACTTCTCCATTATATATCATGTACTTACATATGTCTACATTCTCTCAATGGAGCGATGAGTTTGTTTGTGAATAATATTTAAAAGTTACAAAATGTACTACGACACAAATAAAACTTCATTAATCAAACATAAATTCGACTATCGAAATGGTTACCATTTAAAATGTATCCACTTTATTTCATTAATAATGAAAACACTTAATAATTGGATACTTAATACAAGCAGATGCTCCAATTTCAATCTCGGATAGAGGCAATTTATATTATCAAAATCAATAGATAGATATTTACACGGATAAACTGTTTCCTAGTTTCAATTACTTAATTCTTTTATTCAAATAAAGCGAACGGTTTGTTTATCGACAACTCTGAATATATTACGGTAATTATTTTCAATTTCAAGTTACCGTAAACCACATCCGCAATTTTCCGATTTCAATTTAAGAAAATTTTCCTAAAAAGTTATTTATTTATACATAAAAAAATAATAACGAAATTAACACAGGAATAAACAATTTAGAAGCACTTTCGTTAAAAGGAAAACGGTAAATAAATAACTAATTACAACAAACACAGAAAAAAATTAAACCAAGAAATTACATAAGATCATACCGAAACATAATGTATGTAAATTTGCTATTATTAGAATAAGAAGAAAAAAAAAAGAATTAATAAAACCGTGTCAAGCCGTGGATATGCATTGCGAAGGAAGTATATTATATCTTTGATATACATAGACCGCCCGATCGAAATTTCTTTTTGAATTAATCCAATAATTTAAGTTTCCGGCAAAATAGGAAAACTCAACGCCAATACGTTTATTAAACGTCGTTTAAATGTGCTAACGACTGTAATTGTTGCTCAAACTATCGATGTCAGTTTTCCTGTTCATTGCGTGCTTTCCTTTATTATTTCGTGAACAAGTCATCCTGATAATTTTTAATTGACGTCATAATTTCAGGACTGTTTAAATCAGCTATCGACTAAGATATACTTGGCAGTTATGGAAAATTTATTACGTCCACCCATTCTCTTCTCACAGTATTGGCTAGTTTTGCCAATATTAATATTATACTACGCGATTAACTTTTTAGTTGCCCGAAAGACGCTTAAGGAGAGAGAGAGAGGACTCAAACGATTTCTGTGTATAAGACTGAGACAGATGATGCGTGTGCGATTGATGTGGTTGTTCGGTCATTGGTTTCACAGAATGGCGATTGTTACCATACGTAAACGTCATGGCTGCTCAGTATTCCCGATGGCTAAATCAATTAGCCTTTTATAGCTGTGGCTTCAGTGTAAATGTCCTAGTTTGCTATTCTTGGAAAATTTAATATTGTAATATACATAATTGAAAAAATGATACAGCTAGTAGGTATTTATTTTCAATGTCTCTGGATTGTCAGTAGTATAGGGCAAAGCGGTAATAACTACTTCAACAGAGATTTCTAAACATTATCCTCAAGGCAGTACTTAAATGGTATTTAATATACCATTAAAGCACACGTGAAAATATAAAAAGGAAGATTTCTTCCCGTATACGCGAGAAAGCTAAACTAGAAAACAAATATTAAATACTAAAACATGTTTATGGATCTTTAAAATTTTAAAAGAATCCGAAATAATGAAAACCGTAGATACAATACCAGACTGCAAAATAAACCGGAGGAACTTTTTAGAAAAATTAAAACATAAAACCGCATCATACGTTCCCAGTTGAATGTACACTCGTATCGCGCTATAAGCACTCGCGCTATTAGCACTACCGCGTTATAAGAACGGAGCGCAGCGCACTGTAGTAGCGCGAGTTGCTTCTCCTACACTCCCTCCACTAGACTGGAAAAGTCTGACGTCACAACATGGCCGCGACCATATGATCGGTAAAAACATTGGATTGATTACATTTGTTCCCATAAGATTAACATGGAACCGTGTCAGTGGTAAGATAATTAATAATTTTAGAGGTGTTTACAGGCGAAATTAGTGTAATTCAAATAGCAGGACACAGTAAGTACATTGTCTATTTTGAATTTATGCTTTAATATTATTTAAAAATGTCTTATTTTTTAAATTTAAAGCGAAACAAAATTTGACAGTTCTAAGACTCGCTTTGTATACCGACATAACCTTTTTCCGTTTATTTCTTCTTTCAAAATTTTTTATTGGAAATATCAAATTTTGTTTCGTTTTATTTTATTTCAATCACATTTCAATGAACCTAAGTTTTTGTTACCAGAAAATACTCCGAATAATGGACAAACGGTTCCATGTTAATCTTATGGGAACAAATGTACAATGTTTTTACCCATCATATGGTCGCGGCCATTTTGATGACGTGTTACTTGGCCAGTCTAAGACCAATATTCCAACATTTTCTATTTTTCAACCAAAATAGCCTTTATCATCTCATTTTTTGGAAATGTAAATTATAAAAACGGTGTTTTATAAATAATTATATATAATAACTAACCGTTATATCAATTTGAAATTTAAAAATGTGTCACCGATAAAGAAGTTGATAGGCTGGGCGGAGCTTACGGTCGGTCGAGAGGGAGCAGTGCCTTTCCCCGCTCGGCGTTACTATAGCGCGAAGCTCAAGTCCCGATCTCGTGTTTATAGCGCGATTCGAGTGTATTACATTTCGTGGTCGGTGCAGAAATTAAAATAAAAATGTTTTGAATATTTTATCTTTCAAAAAAATTGCATGGATCGTGATTAAACAGACGAATTTTGAAATTATGTATATCGAATGCAATTTTTAAACGAAAGCCTTCGGGGATGGATTACCAAAGACAGGTATTTTTTTATTTCCCATATTATTTGCAATTAATCTAGAGGAAAATGTCAAAATTTTCCAGTCGATTCGGGAGCACGTACTCTCCTAACCCTACAGCATTCAATAAAGGTTATAGCAAAAAACATTATTTTTGGCTTTTCTCGTGATAATAGTTCGCTTTTCTGTCTCGAAGCGTCTGTTATCAATTCCTTTAATGATCAAAATTACTCTTCGGAGGTTAATAACATTTAAAAGCTAACGTGTAACTGCAATTTGCGATGCGAAATAATAAGGTACTCAAATATTTAATAAAGATTAGATTAGAATATTTTAGAATGCAATAATTTTTATTAAAATATAAAATACTACTTTGCAAATTTGTGTAGTGGTTGGGAGTCCACGTATACACTTCGATCTTATAGCATGTAATTCGATTTCGCTGGTAATATAGTAGATGGAATATTTCTTTTCGACTTTTCTCGATCAAATTTTAACTTTTCATAAAAATGTTAAAATTACTCACTTAACTAAGCCGAGTAAATAATACTATTAAAATAATAAAGTGAGTTTAAAAAATTTAATTGCATGGTCAGACCCGGTTATATAAGAGAAACGTAAAAACAAAGCCTCTGCCATTAAAAAAATAAAGAAAATAAATAAAAGCGGAAATTAATTTCCCAAAAGCAATAAAATGCGACCGTGTTTATTTATCTTATTTTAAAAATGTTATAGAAACTGAAATTTAAGAGAATTTATTTATACCAAGTCTTTAAGCCCGAAAACTGCCGGAATAATTTTCAGTTGATCGCCTTAAGCAGCATCCCGAATGTTAAAGGTTTCTCATTTTAAAGAAATTTGAATTAAATTTGCCAAAATCCATTCAAGCTAACTATTTCATTATCAAGTGAATATTGTTTTAAAATGTTTTTACAAAATATGCATAATTTCGAAAGGTAAATTTTAGGCGAGCCTTGTACGTGCATTTAAATGCTAAAGAGGATTTCAATATTTCATACTGCATTAATAATTACAACGGTTATTAGTTTTTCTGTTGCGCTGTAGTTTTGCATTGTGGTTAATTATTCGTAACATTTGGATCGTTTAATAAAGTCGTGGTAGTTTTATTTTTACTGAAACAAGCGAGCTTGTAAAATATTGAAAAAATTAATAGCTTTTTAAAAAAACTCTACGTGTACCAGCGTGTGAAGCATTAGAGAGGCTATGCGCAAAATTTTTTGGTTCGTTTACCATTTTCCGTAATTTTGAATAAAAATATTGCAAAAAATATCATAATATCAAATATCATAAAGTGACCAACACCTATGAAACAATAATATCTTTAATTTTGATAACAATCTTGTAATAGGAAATTTTCAAATAGATTTATGAATATTTTGTACTTAAAAAAAAGTTGTATTGCAATATTTCTATACAATAAACTTTTTTCCATGCTATTCAAAAAGGTTCAAAAATAAAAAAATTAGATTGAAAATCATTTTCGGCAAACATTTGGGAGATATAACATGTTATTCAAAAATATTTTGTATAAATTATCGAGGTTCCATATTTCGAACAAAAAAAGTCAATAAATAACTCCAACCACTTTAAGGTTGTGGTTGTACCGAAGGAGAAAGACGTAACATCTTCATGCAATAGAAAAAGGCCAAAATATGTTACAATTTCACGATGGTAAAAAGTATTATAAATTCAAGAATAACTCGAGCAGAAATATAAAATATAAGTTTACGTCTTTTACATAAAATAAGCTTTATTGAACAAATTAATTTAAAAGTTCGGTTTTTATTGCTTACAAAAATGTGCATTTAAAAAAATGCAGTGACGGGTATTTACAATTTTTAAAAATCCAGACAAACTGTTATTAACATAAAATTTAATATTTCTCTGCTTTCTGTAATGACAAGTCAATAATTTAATATTTTTTAATGCATCTACAATGCTTTCTTGTGGTTAAAAATTATTAAAGATTGTGTGGAAATTCAGTTTGGTGCTGGAAACTTGTTAAATCGATAGAACGTGCATTTTTCTTTGTTCGAGTGATTACACTTAATGTCGATAATAAAAATGGGAAACGAATTTAGACTTACCGTTACAACATACGAAAGTCCATCCCATGTCATTCGCGCTACCGAATCTTTCCTCCTAAGTGAAGTCGTTGGCCATTGATCTTGAACGTTATCCACTACATCGCTAGGACCAGGTAAGACATCGGGACGCCATGCCGACATTCGTCCAGGAATCGTTTGGCCAGGTGGTATTTCCGATATGGTTCTCCTATTACTCCGACCCAGTGTTCGATACTCGGCCTTCAGCGGTCCGTAAGTTCTGCAAAAAATAAATTATCAATAAATTTATCCCAAGTTGGAGGAACAGAACGGTTCGTACAAGGAAAGTGTGGTACATACATAGTTTGGTCCCATTTGAATTTAAGTATTTAGCATATTTGTTATGAGCAAGTGGCAGAAATTATTAGTCCCAAGTTGAAAGTTCAAGTATTTCTGTCACAGGCAACACTTTATCAAGTGTTTTGCCCTTATTGCAGAAACATAAACTTTAATGTCTTGGAGGCATAAATGCAGTTACGGTAAACCAAGTAAATATCCAATTATTACGCTCGCATTATTGCTATTATTTGTAATTTTTGCAAAATTGCAAAAGTGTTAGTTGCGCCATTAAATTAATTTAAATTATACGTCGGGTTAAAGTGCTATTCATATTTGTGATTTATGCAACAATTTTAATAATGAATTTGGTGTTATTATTTTCTAAATGTCCAATGTAAATAAATCACTGTGATGCAAGTGATTTATTTAAACTTAGGTTAACACAATGAAACCACCTCCGGTATGAATAACCGAATTCCTGAAAAGCGTAATATCAAAGCCATTGTCGTCCAATTATTCAGTGGATTAAGGTTAAGTTATGTATTATTCAGAAAGACAAATTTCGAGAATTTACAAGGTCAAATAGATTACAAAAAACCCTTCACCTTCGGGCCTCCCTTTCATATTTCTTGTTTTATGTTAATTGTACTTCTCGTGCGAGATGAAAATTATTTTGGCAGCCAATATATTAAACCCAGCGTATCGATGATGATGATGATGAGAGTTACGAGCCATTCGGGTTCGAATTCTATCGATTTCGACAGAAAAATAAACAAGGTAGCAGATATCTGGTAATGGTCAGATGAAAAAACAAATATTAATAAAATAAAATTTAATGAGGGAGGGAAAAATTAAAATATCGGGTTTTAAGTGAACATTCATTGGCTAAAATCTGAGATAATCAATTTATACCGGGTGAATGGTTTGACTCTTATAAACACCTTCTGCCTAACAAATTCTATTCGTGGGGGAGCTGTTATATATTGTATTGAGTCTTTGAATTGCCAACCTTAGCATGATCGCATTGAGATATCAATTGAGTTTACTTGTCAAATGCAGGCTGTCTTAATAAATTCAACAATTTAATAGCTCGAGCAAATTTTAATTTATTTTTATTGAGAGTGCGACGAATTTTTGAATTGAAAATTATGGAGTTTTAGGAAACATTCGTTTGACGGGTAGATATTAGAACAGTATTTTGCACCTTCATGGAATGGTTGCTACGACAATCTATGATGGTCTTTCCACCTCGTCCTGTTCCTTGAAAATGTACTTATGGACCCTGCGCCATAAAAAATTTCCAACGATCTAACCATTAGTCTACTTTTAGTACTTCACTACTGCTATTTAAAGCATTCGTATACAGGTATTGTCTTCAGGAAGGACATAGAGGAATTTTAAAAATATTCATGGATTAATTGAGCATTAATTGAAACGTACCAAGAATTCCTCTCTATGTAATTGCCTCCTGTGGCTAGAGGAATTAGTTAATAATAAACAATCGAACATTGTTGGTGGCAGACAATTTCAACTATGCATAATATGAGGCCATTTAAAAAATAAATGTCCATATTGGTATTCCTTGTTAAATTTGTTAAAAAAATTTAAGCAAATTGTTATTTATATAATATATAAGAGTATTGAAGAGTTTGTTTTTTGTTAAAAGTTTGCAAAGAGTTACACAGCGAATTCATTTCATTGTTGAAAATGCGAGCTTATTTAATTGGATAAAAATAAACAAATAAATATTTATCGGGATTTCGTCACCGATCCAAATGAAATACTTCAGCGAAGTCGACAAAGTTAAAGAAAGTCGAGACTTAGGATTAATTATTTTGACGGTCACAAAGTAGACTGTTAATAACATTTTCAAAGAAACTTAAATAAACTATAGGAAGGTATATAAAATAATAATCAATCTTAATAATTAATTAAAGGAGACAGCAAAAGAGTATACGGCTAGACATTCAACTCTGAGAGAACTTAATGTAAATACTTTACAGGCTGATAGATCTCAGGATTCTTGAGAGCTCTCGTGATCTTCAATTGCCTCCATACGAGATAATCTGACCCAAGACATAGTAATAGAAACCCAGGAAATATGGAAGTTGTTATGCCATTTATTTTTTATATCTTCCATTACAAAAAAATAATTGGTGTAGATTTGAGTTTCGTTTGTATAACTCGAGAATTTTAATTCGGCGTATAAAAAAATTGTATGCCTATTCGAATAACATAAAGCTGATCGTTTTTATACATCTTGAACTAACGTATTCAGATAGCAAATCTTTTAAAAAGTTTTAATATTATTCGTATTTTTGGACTCCCGATGTGCTTCCTAATCTTTTCTTTTTTTGAAATTAAAAACTTTTATATCAGGATGGACAACTTTTTAAGCTGATTAAAATATCATTTTATTTTGCCTCAGTCAATTCGATTTACTTTTACAACTATTATTTTACTGTCTGTACTTTAGGAACTGAAAGCATTATCGGTGTGCATTATTATCACTGGAAATTTAAATAAAAATGTTCGCTTTTTGAATGTAGTGCAAAATTTTTATTACCTTCGCCACACAAACTGTAAACCTAGCAACTTCGCCATTGTGATGGTATATGGCTGCTATTTGCTTCTCGTTACAGAAAATAAATTGGTGCATTTCTTTTTTCCACAAATAAAATTTTAAATGCTAATTGTATTGTGATATTTGAATCTCTCATAGTTTAAAATTTTACAACGTACTTGAAAGCAACGTACACAAATTTACATAAAAGCTTACTGAGACGTGCAGCTGCAACTTCACAAGTAACACTTAAACATTCTTGTTCTTACCATCTTCTTAATTCTTTATTATTTTCAAAATAGACATCGTGATGGTTCGCAGCAAGAAATAATGAAATTATAAAATTGTTGCCTGATGTATTACGCGGCATTCTTTGGCAGAAAAACGTCATTGAAACGCAAATCCTTCCCTAATGTTCAGTAAGTTGTTGGTAAATAAACGGTCTTTTGCATAAGTGCCGTCAATTTTCGAGTCGAATAAGATTTCTATTAACTTACGTAGGTATTTAACTTGTTTTATTTCTGGTAACTGAAAATTCTTCCTTCGGAGAATCCTTTCATTATTTTGCTTTTCAGTTCACAAACGAGCAAAGTTTAATATTAGTGATGTCTCATATTCTGGAATTTAATTAACACGCCAACCGTTTCGCTACCAAAATAACGTAAACAATAAATGGTAATTTAATCGAATCCAAAGCCATCGCAACTACAGGTAAGGCAAAGTGGCATTAATTCTGGTTATATCCTGGCATCTCTTTGCGACGGACGCTTAAGCTGAGTGTTATTTTAGTTTGCAATGTTCATCTGTTACGGAACTTTGGCAAAAGGTTTTTTTAAAAATTGAAATGCAAACTAGAAAATATTGAAATATCACCTTCCACATAATATCCTTTTTGGATAAACTTTTCCGCATATGTAGGCACACATTTTGCACATCAAATATTTTTAAAAGTTGCAACTGCATGTAGAGCGTTATTTTACTTATCATACATAAATTTTTCAACAAAATAAACCAAGTTTAAAAGGTTATTTATGATATCTTGCCTCGTGCACTGCAGAGCAAAAGAAAACCTCAGTAAATTTACATTATCTAATCGATATTTTCTCCCATTGCAACTCTTAATCAATTATTGCAGACGTATATTCATAAATTACCGAGGTCTGTATTATTAGGCACCTCTTGCCCTTTTTTTTCTGACTACGTTTAACGGTCGACGATTGCGTTCTGAAATGCAAATTTCACAATCGAAGATGAAGCTGACGTTATTAAAGTGCTTGTAAAATTTATTAAGGAGAAGCATTGTATAATACACTTGTTCGTTGTACATGTTTCTTAATAGCATAGTAACGCTATCGTGGAAACTTGACTGCATTTGCAGACGTGCAGTTAACTTTGGAAAACAAAGTTTTCCACTTGTACTGTGTTATCTAAAATAAGCATTAACTAGTCAAAATATTATACACAAGTGTAGGCACATAAAACGATGTCATGCTCACATCGTCGAAATTAATTACATAAGTAAATATGTTACGTACCTAGACGCGAGTCTTTTTCTTCTATCCAGCCATTTCAATTGCTCGTCTTCCTGATTGTCTTCGTCGACGCCGAAAAAGTTGGCCGTTTCCTTTTTGATGTAATTTTTTATAACTTCCTTTCTCGATATACTCCTAGAAAGTTTCGGCCTGTTGGGTATTCGTTCGCTTTGGCTATATTCTAATTTTCGTTCCGGTATGGCTCGATACTTTTCGGGTGGAGAAGCTGGTAGCGAAATTGCTCTTTGTGCTAAAGTTTGCTTTGGAGAAGGTGGAGGTTGCGGTGGATTTTGCTGTTGCTTTCGTATCGATTCATCTTTTACAATTTCCTGTTCTATCGCTTCTTCTACGCTCGGCGGAGGTATTGGTGTAACCGAATGTTGCTGTGGCGATTGTTGTTGAGACGACTGCGGTTGTTGCTGTTGTTGGGGTTGTTGCGGCTGTTGCGTTTGAGGTTGTGGCTGTTGCTGTTGCGGCGTAGGAGTCGACCTCCTGAAACGAAAATTCGAAAAATTATTAAACGGAAAAACAATTTACGCTTTTAACAAAATTCTTATTTGCATAATATTACGTATCTAAATGTAATTTAATTGAAAATATATGCCGATAGAGTTTAATTCGCAGAGAACTCAATTTTTGTTGACATACAGCTTTACAACTAGGTCAATTTCATCAAAGAAAATCTGAAAACACATTTAAATTTTAATAAGCTCCATTTAGTTAGCCACTCTTAACATTAATTTAACAAACAAATTTAACGCATACAAGAAATTTGCATTTTAAATGAGATAAAAAGAAAATTTAACAAAAAACCTTTACAAGGCGAAACCACCTTTGGGTATTTATTGTAAGTATGTAGAACGAAATAAAAGGTAATTTTCCGAAAATTAAATAAAATATTAATAAAAATTTGTATTACATTTTTAAAATTGAATAATTTTTTGGAAGAAAAGTGCTTAATTCTTAATTTAGCTGTAAGTGAGTAAATATTTAATAAAAAATGTAATAAATAAATTATTCCACCTTGGAGCATTTCTCATTTTAAAATAAATTAAATTTGAAAGTAGCAAAGTTTTCCACATTAAATATTAAATGTTTATCGAATATATTTAAAAAAAAATAGGTGGAAATTTTGCAGCATCGCAATAATAATAATACTACGCATGTACTGCAGCTACTCGTCGGGGTTTATAATTCCTAGACCACCCTGTACCTTATAAATTAATTATAAATCGTTTCTAATAATTTTAAATTTTTCATCAGACAATCTGGTATGACTCATAACAAGATAATCTTGGTTTTCCTTGCGAATAGAATTTTTATGAGACTCGAATGTAGAAAACCGATATAATAATGTAACGGTGGAAATATAAATTAAATAAGTTCTGCTTAGTTTTACTGAAAATAATAATTGAAACTGACGCTGAGCGTTTCGATTTATTGGCGTGCTTTCGTGAAAATTTTAATGACTTTAAAAATCAATTCCTTGATAAAGACTTATCCCAACAAATTGCTTTCTTTTCTTTATAACAAACTTTTAGCTTTCTCTTGTAAAAGTTTTTAATATTTAGGAAAAAACGAATTTATAATGCAGGCACGTAAGCCACTTTATAAAATTAATGTTAAAAACATATTGCAACTTGAAAATTTAAGTAGTAGCTGACATTAAAAATATTAAATTGAATGTTAATACTTTTTTATTCTTCATTTTCTTCTGTCAAGACTACATCGGGCTTATAATTAAAAATATACTGTATACCTAATTTTTCTGCAATAATTATTGTCAAGTTATATATTGACGTGTTTTATTTTTATTTTATTTTAGTATTTCCAAGAATTTGTTACACGAAACAATCGTTTGATTAGCGATAATTAATTTTACTTCTTTATTTATTAGGAACATAGCGGATGACGTTAGGATCTTCTTTCGCGACTTCAATAATTGTACATCTCTTGGGCGACCCTCGTCGAATGTGTGCGAACGTGTGTCACAGACGAACTAGATAATTTAACGATATAAAGTTTACATATATCACATGCTCCGTAGAGTAGTGGTTAGCAATAATATAATTAGTTGACTATAGCACAAAGCAGAAGAACCTCGTCGGTTCAGAATATTTAATTGAATTATTTCGACTTTGAACAGAATTTGAGCAAAAAGTGTTAGAAAAGCTACAAAAAATAATGGTAGACACATAACGCAAAAAAACTCTTACGGATATGATTTAGTTAGAGTAATATTTTCTCTAAAATATCATATAATGTCAAAACAAATAATACAGAATACAAGGCTGACCATTTATTGCGGCAACAAAAAACAAAAATTGGTGTCTAAAGTTATAAAAAAGAAAAGATAAATCAAAACAATCTCAAACACTGCCCATATGCGGAATACAAATTTTGTATTGTACTATTGCTGTTGCATAAACTTGAATTATTGATTTTTGATTGATGTTCTCGTTTTTATTACCGCAGCTTACATTAAAATGTCGGCCTAGTTTGGAGAAGAAATTTAGGTAGCACAAAAAGTTCCCGTGTGCTTTTTGTAACACAAAATGGTCTCATCGACGTACAATAGTTACACTCCAGGACACAAGAATAGCACGTAACCAAGATTTAAGATAGGAAAGTAGTAAGCACCAAATAAATAACACGATTTTGTGTGTGTCGATAACAACGGAAACATAAATCTATAACGACAAGCAAGTTTTTAGAGACTTTCCTGTTTTTCCAATAGATTATCTCTTTGGCATCTGAGATTTCTACATATAAATAAAACAATTCCATTTGGAAGAAATTATCGCTCTGAGATTGCAATAATTAAATTTCAAACGTTCAAAAAAAATTCGGCCGATTTGTAGTTCGACGAATACTGGTGTGTTCGAGTATTCCAATACAGCAATAAATAAATTATGAAAATTATAGCAAATAACATGTATAAATTATTGAAGACCGACATTAAATAACTCGCCCCACGTTGGGTGCCAAGATTATTTATTTTATTGGAATGCCGACAATTTTTGAAATTTTTTCAAAGAAAACTTCAGAAGGGTTAAGCAGGCTTTTAGACGAAATTGTCCCAAGCTATCCGAAGCAAAATCTTTGTTTTTAGTCTCTTGGGTAATACACAAGCAATAATCGGTTTTTTGCCATCAAGTCCACCCTCGTTTAGCGTTGATTACCAACACGATAAATTTAAAGTGGACTTTAACTTTTCATTATCGAGATCAAACATAAGTAAGTAATAAATATGTATTCCCGAACGGTCGAGTGATGTGTTATTATAATAAAATATGATTGATGAACTTTAAAGTTGACAGAGCGGAAAAGCGTCCGAACCGAAAAATTTTCATATAAAATGCAGTTTTACGTTGATGGTATTTTATCGATTACTTCGCCCAAATTGTAATAAAGCGGTAAATAAAATTTTATTTGTACGCAATAATAGCAACTTTATCATTCGAACATGGCTTACGAAATTAATAAATCGTGCAGGCGAAGCTTTAATAAATAAATTGTCGCCGAAAAAGTGCAGGGAATCAGGGAAGTGCAGGGTTTTCATTAAATTAGGGTTTTCGAACGGAAACTAAAATTTAAGAATACCATAAGGCACGAGAACATTTTTATATCAAAAGTTTTAACATTAGTTTATTATTATAATAACAAACAAATTTAAAGTAACGGAGCTTATGAAAATTATGAAAAGTTCTTGAATAGTTGGGAAGTTTACCTACTTGGCAATAAAATATATATAGGAAAAATATTTATTGGAAAACTCATAAGAGATCATTTAATTTTTGTTTTCTATGTACTCAAATCGTTATTAAATTTTTTAAATTTGCTTCCTAAACTTTTTCAATAGCTACCATCATTTGCAGACCTTTTCTTTTGTCGTGTAATATCTTAACGTACTATATAATCAATAAAAATTAATTATTTAATGTTTTTATTGCAGTTATTTCTATATAATTTAATATTCTTCTATTCGGCTGCACCTTGCTTAAAATTAGCTGGTGGTGGCAATCATCAAACTCCGAAGCACGGAAACGGTCATCTGAAAGTTTTTCGATTCGAACCGGATACCTTAGAGTCAACAGTTGTTCGGCTAACTAATATTAAAAAATATATTTAATTTTAAGTAAAAATAAAATTAACTTTTGTTTACAAAGTATATAAATAGAATAAAAATAAATAACTTTTAAAGATATAAAAGATGAAGCAATAATTTTTTTCACCGGAAATGGATTTTCTTACTCATTTTCCAGCTCAATTTCCTTAAAAAGTTAATATTACATTACACATCAATCAATCAATAATTAATTAATTCATAAAATAATCGACTTTTAATTGAAGGTAAAATTTGTTCCCAAATGTAAATCTTAAGCAAGGTAAATTGGATAATTCAAAAAAGAGAAGAGAAAAATCTGCATGATTTTTAGATTAATTTAAGAACCCTTAGAGTTTTTGTGCTACACAAACATATTTAATCAAAGTTTAATTATAATTAAATTAGATTAGTCTTTTCCTTTCGTTAAAATACAGGAAACGTATTCACTTCGCCATCTCACATTTTGTAAAGAGCGTCTAAAAAGAGCGACCGTTGCAGAATATTTAAATAAAGAATTATTAGTAATTTTTTGGATTACCAATGTTACACAACAAATTTTCATTTCGAGACCGTTAAAAAGTTAATAAAGTTCCATCTACACTCTTAATTAGTTTTTCCTTGGTGTCATCTGCGGGTGTGCAAGTTACTTTATGTTTTTACGACGATCCCATTTTTTTTACATTAAACCCGCTATTTTAAATATTACTTTTTATTTCCAAGTGCAATTGGTACGCTCCCCAAGTAAGTTTCATAATATTTCATTCACAAAATATAGTGTGTCCAGAATAAGAACGTAGCGAACAAAATCTCGCACGCGGCAAGAAATATCGATTTACATTATTTAATAAAACGTAAGTTATTATTACGAAAACTATCGACGTTTTACCAAAAATAAACAGTATATCGAAAGCTTATCCTTCGATGGCGTACCATCAAGGTAAAATAATAAAATCTCTTTATGTTGCAACGTTGCAAATACAAATTTCCATTGTTCAATAATAATTGATTTACCATTTTTCTCCTTATTCTTATTTATTCTATTACCTGGTTATACAAACTATTATTCTAATCGAGACAGCGATGCTACTGAATTTGAGGCAATTCATCACGAAGGAAATCGTGAGATTAGCTATGAACGAATTATGGAAGAAGTCTTTATTTATCGGCAATAATTATATGTCAGATTGATTGGTTTGTCAAAATTCGGCATAACAAATTGCACAGGAAAAATTTTACATTTTAAATTTCGTAGTTGGATTGAATAGATTTTTTTAAATAAATTAAATTTAAAACTAATCTAACATTATGGTACCGAATTATATTTGCAGTCCTGCTAATTCTTCATTGATTAATGCTGTTCAATTTATAATCATCCTTTGTCTAAAAATTCAACAACAATAATTTAACGATTTAGTTTTAAATGTAAATTTAAATATTATGTATATTGGAGTTTTAAACTAAAACTACATAATATCATAAAATATTACGACCTTTAAAAAGTTTTAATTTATTTTTATTAGTGTTTACATTAAATAAAGTAAAAAGTTGTCTGATATTTATTTAGAATTTTACGATTTCCAGGGGCGGAGGTAATACTGTAGATCACTTTATAAGAGAAAGATAGCTTCCTCGACTATAGACAGTCATCGAATCCTCTACTGTTAAATTATGTTAACTTCAAATGTACATTTAAATATCATTCCCAATAAATAGTTTAATACAAAATTAACAAGTTAAGTAGTTGAAAGCTTTCGACATCGGTGTCTCCGCCGTACAACACGACAGTCCGACAGTCTTAAGACGAGGTACAGCGATGGTGCTGTCAAAAGCTTACAATTTAATCTAAATGCTCGAATGATTATTTATATAAATAATTTAGTATGCAGTGAATTCCTCAAAATTAAATTGCAAATATTTAAAATTTCTTGAGATTTTCACTTTTGTTTGTTATAGAATAAAAAAGGAAAACGTCTAATCATTATTATTTACGTAACCGGGAGAAAAGTACCTCTTTACTGGGCAAGTCCACAAATCCGCAGGCAAGGCCTAAAAACAACAAAGTGAACTTTGCATTTAAAGCTTTAAAATCTCAAAGTTAACAATTTTCGAAATTTTCAGTCAAGACCATCGACAGTCAAGTGTCATGCGCCTCCAATAGATTTAGTTTCATTCGGTGCATTTTTGAATTTTTCAAACCTAGTTGATGGTAATCCGGCAATCCTACTTTAACTTATTCGAGAGAACCTTTGATATAATAATAATTAACAGAGTTTTAACCGAAAACCTGTAATACTACTCAAACTGATTAGGTCAAAGCCAGAATATAAATTGTCTTGCTTGAACGTTTGATCTGGGCACATACTTACTTTCACAATTGATCCCTAAATTAATCGGGATAGCTCAAACGGTTTTAAAATATTATTTCAAGTGAAATAATAACAAATTAATTGGCAATGATGGATCTCGAGAACAGGTTCCCCTTAAGTATATAAATGGGTCGATTTCGATAAGAATAAACAGTTTAGTGAAAAAGCAATTACCTCGAATTGTTTTGTGTAAAGACAAGACTTGGACAATTATGGAGGAAATTCAAGCGGAAATGCTCGTATAAGACGACTTCCGGATTCCGGACCCTTGTCGTTGGTTGACGGATTGTCGAGTGTATTGCTGCGATGCACTATTTTGTTTTTGACTATTTTTTGATGTGCGATGAGTTTTAATGGGTTTTCTTTCTCAATACTTTGGTTTAACATTAACAAGTCACCGCATCCCAGCCAGTGTGCATAATAAAGCCGATCCAATAAATGGAATTATTCGAGGAGCTTATTAAATTTTCCACTACCTCGAAAGAAGAAATATATTGCATTGTTTTCAATTACAACAGATGCGATAAATAAGAATTTGTGTGACATGTGAGAAAATATTCAAGAAAATAATATTACCAAGGCAGGTAGTTCATTGAACGCTTCCTAAAAGCTCCTTACATCCACTAACTCGCATCTTTACATGCTTTATCCGCTTATCTAACCTGTACTCCATTTTTCTTGCACTATCTTTTATTTTTCAAGCTTTCTGCTTCCCACCTAAATATCGTTACTTTATATCATTCGACTCGAGTTACACACCTGATGTCGAAAAAATGAACACCAAAATAAAGAGATCAATACGGAACTCGTTCAAAAAACAGTTCGCTTCATTTACAGAAAAATAAAATAAGAAAACGTTAATTCGGAATTTATAAAATTCAAGTTCAAAAAAGTTTAAATAAATTGTATGTAGCTACACGCCAAACAAAAAATTGACAAATTTAAAAGGTCTGTTGTCGTTGGCCACCATTAATCTGAATTGTACGGTCACATTCGTATAAAACACTTACGCCTTTCAACTACACGTACGCGAAATTCAAGCTTTTGTGAAAATGCTGGTTTTTGTTTAAAGAAAGCGTTGGGGGTTATTTATTTCGGAAACGTTAAAGAATCGAAAACCGATGAAGTTGCAAAAGTGATCGAACACTAGTCCGTTAATTACGGCGACGTGGTTCGGATTCCACGTTAAATTGCGGGTCTTCAAAGAGCGGTCACGAATAGAGTTAATTTTATATTGCTCTTATACCTAAATCTGCTATCTGTGTTAACCGCATGCACACAATAAAATAAAAATTCACGTTTTCCTAAATGGAAAAAGGTATCGAGAGAGATGTTTAATGAAAAGTTAAACAAGGTTATGAAAAGAAACAAGTGCGTGCAACGCTACACCTCAAGGCGAATTTTCTTTGATATTTTGTATTTCCCTCATGACCTTTAATATTATGATAACGTAACGCGGCGGTGTTCGCCACAACTTTAATGTCACTATAATCTCAATACATTACGTGATATCCAAGAAAGTTAAGGTGGGAAATTGATCGTAGCTCTAACCGAAATTGGAAACCAAAATTTGACGTGTTCGTTTCGACTAAAATAAAGAACCCCTCGAAAGCATTTCTACAAATACACAGGTTTGACATAAAATTCACCCAGGGTGGTTCGTTTTGAAAATGAACTTGTTAGAATTAAAAAAAGGAAAAAGGTTGCTTGAAAATTCATAAAGCACAATCCATGAACCCAAATAAGAATAAAAGTTACATAAATTTCAGTTAGCAAGTGCTTATTACATATTCATACGAATGTCTGCATACTTTCGGAATGTGAACTGCAACTTCCAGATGGAGTAATAACTTTTTCGTGACAAGCAATGCATTTCGTTGTTTGAGGCACTAAATATTTCAAAACCCTTAATTATCAATTCTTTATGTTCATAAACGCCGGTTCTCAGCTGGCTTTGGAAAATTATTCCCAAATATCCAAAATGGGAAAATTAATTTTAAAAAAAAAGGTACTCCGTTAATTAATTAATAAGTAGTATTATTATAATGCCTATAGTAGATTGCATTTGTAATTAAATCAAGATTATTTTAAAATTAAAATTTTATATTAAACAGAAAATTTTGCTTGATATAATAGAATGAAATTTTATATTGAATATTTTAAAAATTTTAATTTAAAATCTCAATATTTTTAATTGGTGATTATTTTTAACCCCTCTATGGAATTGAGATTACAGCAATAGATACATACATACATACGCATATACTATGTATGTATCAATACTGAGGGTTATTGGTATTGCTTTGCAGAGGCAGATTTCCGAACAGCTCTCAAAATAAAATAAAGTAATTTTATCTAACTTTTTTTGTCAAGAAAATAATTAATTAATAATTATCACAGCGTGTATTTCATAATTCATAAGAAATTATGGCATAGGGAAAACACATTGAAAATTAACCAATATAAAATAACAACTGATGTGAGTAGTAAAAATATCTAGAGTGGGCCTCAAAAATAAATTACTTCTGGAGCTTCCCCAATGCTAAATCCACTGACAATAACCTTTCCCAAGTCCTACTGAGATAGGCCAAGTATTTCAGTTGCAGGTTAAACCAAAAAATTTGGGTTAAACAATGAAATACGTTGAAAAGCTGTTTTTTACGCATATCATTGGTTAACCCACACTTTTTGGTTTAACCTGCTACTGAAGAAGGCGCAATTTAATTTTGAGGCCCCCTCTAAAAATTTTGCTACCCACATCAGTTGTCATTTTATTAGCCGACTTAAAAAAAAGGTTTTCAAAATGTTTTCCCTATGCCACAATTCTTAAGAAGTATGAAATACGTATCTAGTGATAATTATTAATTATTTTCATTACAAAAAAAAAATTTAAATTTTTCTAAGAAGAATTTACTATACCTACTATTCTTTTCTTAAAAGCGATTAAAATGCTCACCTACTTTAGTTCCCCGAAAAAATTCTTTACATTCTTCTACGAAGAATTTTACTATTACTATTCATTCATAAAAGCAATTAAAATGTTCACCTACTTTCGTTCCCCGAAAAAATTCTTTAAATTCTTCCAAGAAGAATTTACTATATACTATTCTTTTCTTAAAAGCGATTAAAATGTTCACCTACTTTAGTTCCCCGAAAAAATTCTTTACATTCTTCTAGGAAGAATTTTACTATTACTATTCATTCTTAATAGCAATTAAAATGTTCACCTACTTTCGTTCCCCGAAAAAATTCTTTAAATTCTTCTAGGAAGAATTTACTATACTATTATTTTCCTAAAAGCAATTAAAATATTCACCTACTTTAGTTCCCGGAAAAAATTCTTAAAATTTTTTTAGGATGAATTTGTTTATTTTTATTATTATCTTGGAATTAATAGTAATTTTCCGAAAATCTGGATTTAGACTACTAATGATTCCTCCCCCTTTTAGGGACAGTCCCATGGGGGAAAAGGGGCTCCCCCCCCAAAGTATTAGAAAATTATCTAAAGTTAGTAAAATTAGTATTACTAATAAGTTGGCACAATCAAATTGAAACATTTCTTTAAAAAGAAGCGAAAAAGCTAAAAAAAAACCATCGACAGTTCGGTAATTGAGGACTGCCTCTCCCCCCGAAAAATTTTACTTCGTTCAGTCTCTGCCCTTTTATTCTTTAATTATTATTAAAAATTCTAATCTTTAATTTCCACGATCCCGAGATCCTTTAATCAAATAGTATTTCATTGTTTAACCCAAATTTTTTGGTTTAACCTGCAACTGAAATACTTGGCCTAACTCAGTAGGACTTGGGAAAGGTTATTGTCAATGGCGGATAGCATTTGAGAGGCTCCATGAGTAATTTAATTTTGAGGCCCACTCTAAATATTTTTACTACTCACATCAGTTGTTATTTTATATTGGTTAATTTTCAATGTGTTTTCCCTATGCCACAATTTCTTATGAATTATTAAATACGCTGTGATAATTATTAATTAATTATTTTCGTTACAAAAAAAGTTAGATAAAATTACTTTTGAGGCCCTCTGGATTTATGAGGCCCCAGGCGCGCGCCTCTTGCGCCTGTTCGGAAATCCGCCACTGCTCAAAATTAAATTGCGCCTGGGGCCTCTTAAATGCTAAATCCGCCACTGTTGCTTTGCCATTATGACGTTCACTGCTGGTGGGTTTTGCTTTGAAGCCTCGGTTTTAACAACACAAGAAGATATAGATAGTTTATTCTGTTTTAGTATAGCCCGGAAGTAAGTTGACTTTTCAATCACCAGAAATCACGATAGAAATACTTCATTAATCCTTCAGCGAGTAAATTACGAACAAAAGCTCTCTAGGAAATTATTATTATATTTTGTAGTGGACCGCAAATTAACATCCGACATTGGCAAAACAGTGAAGGAACAGTAATACTTTATTTAGAATTTCATTAATTATTTACTCGGTTCTTCGACTTTTATTTTCGACCTAGTAAAATAGGATATACATTGTGCCATTATTTCCGTCTGGTTTCAAAATTACACCTCGAGAATAATTCTGCTTTTCTCCCCCTTGATGTTTTGTATACTATTAATTATTTACGATTTAATTAAACAATATGTTTCGTGCGAGCCGACCAAATTTAAATTCAATTTCAAAATTAAAATTTTTGATTAAATTTGTTTAACCCCAATTTGTAAGGATTAAACACTGCAATATATACTTAATCAACAAATGAGAAAACTGCGTGTTACCTGTCGTCCATATTAGGTTTAATATAAAATTTAAATTGTTTATTGAATGAAATAGTAATCAGTCAGCTACACATACTTATTTCAGGCAAATCCTGGCCTGCGTAGCGGAACACTCTGTGCTAAGTTCTGACCGAAACAACGTCAAATAATTTAATTTTTATGTTACATTGCAGGATATTGTACATTACATTATGTTTTATTTTAAATATTTTCAGTGTACATAAAAATCCCTCGAGGTTATTGCAATTTAAATTATAAATTTGTAAAACGTATATTTTTGCATTAATTGCGCTTCTTTGTATTAATTTTGCAGTGCTAAAATTGGCTAACTTTATGAGTGGTACTAAATTTAATACCAGAATTCCCTAATTAATATTTAGAATCAGCTCTTCCACCAGCTTGATGCTAAGCAGTTCATTGTAATATTTAGATAATTAAAAGAAATTATATTCTTGATGAAAATCAGAGAGGTGGTCCTGATTTTTGCGATATCTCAAAGGCATCGCTCGAGAGTGTCCTATCGTAAATATTAATTGCGTGGGACTACATGTGTATATAAAGTTTTATAGAAAGGAAAATTCATTAATTTAAAACAGCGCATAAAAAATAAACACAAATAATAATTTAACAAAGTGTAATGTGCCTTGAAGTCATTGCTGATTTAATTGTGCATTTTCATGTAGTACTTTAAATTTAATTAAACATAAAAACAGTATTAAAATAAAAACAAAATGGCAAAAATAAAACAGTAATTATTTCGATTCATTTGTTGAATATAATATATTAAGCCAGACCAAAAAAGATAAAAGCTTGTCAGTTTAATTTGAAAATTTAAAATGCTTTTTAAATTTTTTTTTCGTTTGCGAAATTGAAATTAATTGGTTTAAATTATCGTAATATTTAGCCAGGTGGATAGAAACTCCACAAAAGTGTATCAAGCTAAAGGAAGGTTGACATTGCAGTTGCGCTGTGAATTGTACTTATTGGATTTTAATCTCCAAATTTTTTTGAATATACAATACAAAAATCAATGGTGACGTTAATTTTTGATGGCTACGGTTTGCACAAAGTGGAAATTTGAGTAGAGCGAATACCCCACTAAAACTCTACAAACCAGACGCAGTTTAATGTTAATAATTATTATTATGTTGAAATTGAAAGCAAAAATGTTTACCTTTACAAAAGGGGAATCGTAGATTAATTGATAATATTTAATTTAATATATACGTAATAACAAAGCACTCGTAGCATTTAGCTTACTTTAGATACAATTTAGTTAATTAATGTGTTTATGAATTAATCTAACTATTTTTGGTTGCTCAACCAAAAATAAACATGCTAATTTGTTGAATCAAATATTTTAACCGTACCAATAAACATGCAATGTCAATCGGTCACAAATAATTTAGTTTTGTACATTTTTATATAAAAATTAATGAAGTAATTGTATAATTACTAAATTTTAAAAAACAAAAGAAAATTGTACAAAGATATAATACTTGAAGAATAAAAGTAAATTAATTAACTCGGTCCTTTAAAAAAAAGTACGGCATTAAAAATGTAATACAAATCTTTTCAATTGTTCAAGTTGGTACGTTAGAAAATTTAATTTAAAATTTATAACAATACTTTACTTACTCCAACAATGTAAAACTTAAAAGAAATAAAGTAAAATGTAAGTTGAGCTGAGCTTTGAAATGCAACAGGAAAAGTCATTGTAACTCACGTACTGTAAAATACTAGAAAATAAAACATAAGAAAATGAAGAAACAGTCTAAGATTTTTCCTTCTCGATTTTAAATATGATATTTTCAACTCATAGATTGACACCATTGTTGAAGGTGCGGGTATTATATTAAGTAGATATTATATTATTATACTATAATATACTATATTATCAGTGGCGGATTTCTAACTTTTTTTGTAATGAAAATAATTAATTAATAATTATCACAGCGTATTTAATAATTCATAAGAAATTGTGGCCTAGGGAAAACACATTGAAAATTAACCAATATAAAATAACATCTGATGTGAGTAGTAGAAATATTTAGAGTGGGCCTCAAAAATATTCAGTTTTATGAAAAACACACCACGTGACCATAAATGAGCGTTTAAACTAATCATTATTTTTAGTATAAATTTAAATCATTAATTTTTGGTGTTTTGGATTAAAATTTTTTGAAAAAAAAAATTCCATATGTGTTACATACACATAAGAATCATTCAGTGAAATTTTTAAATCATTGTCATATATCCTATAAGAATCTCGTTAATAGAGCGCAATTTATGCGCGTCACCTAATTTTATGCGAAATCGCTCTCCTAACCTTTTTAACATTTTCTTGCACAATAAATAAAAATAATTAATAATTATCACAACCTATTTCATAATTTATAGGAAATTGTGGCATAGGGAAAACATATTGAAAACCTTAGTCAAAATTAAATTGCTCCTGGGGCCTCTTAAATGCTAAATCCGCCACTGTATATTATATCGTTTTTATTTTATTTTCAAATTAACTTTCTATTTTATTAGCACAATAAATGCATTTCGTTGTTATCGCTTGTTATCGTTTCCAAAATAAAATAACGTTAGATTTTTAAAATCTAATTCGGCGACTTGGTTGAAAATAAAACGTAAAAAGTAGCAACTATTGAGGTTTCAAAATCAATCAAGTTTTTATGGGCTCGGTCGACATCACGCTACGGATATAGAATACCAAAGCAGTTCGTTCTTGTGCTTTTTGCGATCGTTTTAAACCGATAGCGCCCTCAATTACTTAATTTAATTATTATACGTTTAATAGACGACTTTTTATTTTCTCACTTTTTTGTCAATAATTTTTCAATTTTTTTGAAATATGCCAAATTTAATAAAAAAAGAGAAGAGGGAGAGTGAGCTTAATAAGTAGAACGAATTTTCAAAAGGCTATTCAAAAATTAATGCCGACAGAAGGGCGAATGTTTTAATATGCGGCGCGATCATCAATAAATATATAAAAATAAACAAAAGTAACCTTCAGATGTGATCGTTGCGCGACTTTATTTAAATAAACGATGTATATTTTCAGACTGAAAATAATATAAAACGTCTATTAAGTACATAAAAATTTTTTTTAGGTTAGCATGAAAGCCAATTTAGGGTATCGGCTAAAAAATTTACAATAGATAAAGAGAAAATAAAGTTGTAGTCGACTGCAATATAAAGTTGGAATAAGAGTTTTTCGTCTTTGTAGGTTTTCCGAGACGTAAAGTAATAATTCGCTGTTTAAGCCAAAATAGAGTCGTTTATATTTAAACTAAATCATCCCAATGTTTAACATTTTTTTTATTACTTGTAATTTAAAAATTCAAATTTCAATAAATCTTATCAAAAGGATTTGCCTTTTGGTGTGCCTTAACACGTGGTGGACTTAAAAATTTCCTATCTGGTCAAGGTCAAAAATGAATGAAAAAAGTAGTATTATTTTTTAAATCAACAACCATTGTTGTTAAATTCAAAAATGGCAAGTAAGACAAAGTAATTATTAATATGTTATGTAAAGACCAGGATTAAGAATTTTGTTGCTCTCCACGAATAATTTGATTAATTTCCTTTTGCGACTTTTATTTTTTAATAATTCATTAATTCACATTTAAAAAAAAGTTATTTAATTTTTATTACCTTGGATCTCACAATTTTATAAAAATATACCATTTTTATATCTAATTCAATTTTTCATTTGTCATTTTAAATGGCAAACTGTTACTTTTTTTATTTTGAAAGCTTTTTTCAGTGCTAAATGACGATATAAAAATTTTTGACACCTTACATAAAAAATTTTTCGAATAAAAATCAATTGAAATTGATGAGAAAACCATAAAATCTATTATTATGAAAACTTGTAGGTAGAATTTCAAAAAAATTAGACACAGTAAACAATACAGAAGAAAATAAGCTCTAAAGGCTAATAATGTATCTGCTAAAAGCTAACATTTAATAAAAAAAGGATAAATAAAAAAATTTGATGACGTCCAATGGAAAAATGAACTTGAAATAAAAATGTATATTTTACAAAATAAAATCTAATGTAAGTGTCCGAGAACTATTTTTCAATTTATTGAATTAATTTCTTACCCTGTATAATGAAATACAAAAGATATTCACAAGGGAGTACGAAATGAAATCAAACGTAAATGTTTTAAAATTTAGTTATCAAGTTTCCAAGCATTTAGTTATTTAAACAGGCTACATATTTTAATTTTCTATTCTTAGGAAAAATTATGTGGAGTAACCGAATTTTCCTAGCGAATATCAGCGACCACGCAAATTTATATGAGCTTAAAATACGCGCTTTGTAAACTCTTTTATTTAACTTGCCTTGTATGTTTGTTTTGTAATCGATTTTTTAATCACTTCCAGATGAGCAATAGCTCTGCAATTTGACATAGTATTTGTGTTTTCCCGATGAAAATATAATAATCCGTGGATTTTTATCGTGAAAATTTATATAGTAACATATTACTTGTTATATTTATATATTACTGATCTTAGGAGAGAGAATCACAGAAATATAATCTAGTTGACACGAACTTGTAAGGTGTACTCGTGTACTTTGCAGACCAGTACTCTCAGGAACCCATGTATTTTGCGTCGCTATGCATAAGTAAGTAACTATGGCATTGAGGCAAACAATAAGCCTGGCCACTACCTTTGATAGTCGTATCAGAAACTAAGTAAACCTTATGAAAGTTTTAGAAACTCCTGGAGGATTTCAAAAGGCTCTCTAAACTCCTGTTCGTATTTGCACTTACAAAAAAAAAATTATGTTGGACATTTGTCAAACAGGTTTGGCAAACATCGACATTTGACAAATATACAAATAGTAAAATTGCCATTAGCATCTGCCAAAATTACAGCATCCAAGGACGAAATGGATCTTTATGGACGAAACCTGGATGTCACAGCATAAATTAATCAACAAAATGTCGTTAACTGGATTGTACTATATCTTCCTGTATGCGTGTTGTTTTACAGGAGAACTGCACATTGAAAGGAGGATATAATTCATTCAATTGTTAGCAAAACAGTGTATCAAGATAAATAAACCGAGAGAGCAAACCGAAGCTTTCAAAAAGTCTTGAGACTATTTCTGTGGCATAACAGAGGATAGATCGGCAAAAGCTTTTCTTACAAAAATTTTTTCTCTCTAAAAATGAATTATGGCAGATTATGTTCTTCCGTTTAATTTTTTGTTTTTCGGTCTCATTTCGTCTAGCACTGCATTAACATTTGAGCAGATTGTTTAACTACGTCGACAAACTTTAAACTTTACACAAATTATTCAAAACTTTGTGGTACTCCCTAAGGCTTAAATTTTTCAAAACCATTAACGACGAAGGAAGATTTGCCTTGACAACTTGACACATTTGTTTAATTATTCTAGAGATGAGGTCCAACGCAATAGTTTACAAGAAACATTACAATATCCACTTAATTTTGAAACTGACATAGTAACTCGAGAAGTAACTTTCATAAGAACTTTTGAATATATTAAAACTGTTTTTAAAAATTGAATTCAAAAATAGGCTCGAGTAATTTTAAAACAATTGAAAAAGTTATCAAAACTCGACTTTAAAATAATCAACTAGTAAGAAGGATAATCAATAAGTGTGCCTAAAGTTTTATAAGTTGCTATAAAAACTTTTATCAACTTTCCGAAAATACGAAACTTTCTATAGTAGGTACACAAAATTGTTAGTCGTTTTAAACTATTTTGAAATAAATTCTTGTTATTTTTTGTCGAAATATTTTGAACAAACATTTTTAAAATATCAGATAAGAGAACGAAAGGCTTTCGTGACATAGGAATAAACCTTGGCGACGACCTAATAAAAAAAAAGTTGAAAATGTAAATTATCCCCGATCGCAACAACGGATTTGGTTAAAAATATATGCGTGCATGCAAATCTTTTTTTTTTAAAGGTCTTAAATGCATCGCGAGTTATGCCCCCGGCGCGAAAGAATATACGATACAGTAAAATTTCATTTGTTAGACCACAAAATCGTAAAAAGCAATATCTAAAAAAATTGTGTAACCAAAAGAAAGTTTTCTCATATTGGGGATGTAGTCATAAATCATCCCTCGCTGAGAAGGCGAGTGGAAAATATCTTTTGTATAAATACAATGTCCAATACCTTATTTCATATGATGGTTAAATGTTTATGCAAAGTTCTGAATATAAATTTTGTTTATATTTAGAACAAACGCCACCTTAGATAATATAAATTGAATCGAGCTTAATTAAATGTCTTCCTTTGAGGAAGCACTTACACGACAAGTGTTTTTGCTACAAAGCTCGTTATTTTTTCCAATTCTCCCATATCTAAGACATTGTCATACAAAAACCTTTTAGCTGGTATCAGCTAAAATTAGCCAAGCTTCGATAATTTAATTTTTTCGCTTTTTCTCTTTGACGACGTGAACGATAAAAGGCGCGCCTTTCTAATTATTCTTTTAATTGCTCGATAATTATCGGAAAGCCCTTCTTCTTGGGGTTTGCAAATATCGACGCATTATTTTCATCCAAGCAGAATGCATTTTCACAATCGCGAAGTGGATCTTTATATTCGCCAAGCTTCATATAACATTTGGTACGTCGTAAAAGAGCTTTCAGATAGCTCTCGTCAAGCTTTAATATTTCGTTACAATCGCTGACAGTTTCCTTGAATTCAACGTGATAAGACTATAGCACGATTGCAATGCAGCCTTTATTTCGTTTCGTGCAACCAGAGTTATTCTTTTCAAACCGTTCGCCTTACAAGTTTTCCATTTAAATTAGGAAAATCTTGAGAAACCTCATTAATAGTGCTTATGTCGCACCTAATTCGGCTTTTCCAACATCTTTTCTTTAAAAAAATGAGAACGTGCCGACCCAGAACCGACTAAATTCGACGAAAGAATACTTTCTTTACCTCTTAATTCTTGTCTATCTTAAAGTTTGACAACGATCAAACGTAGTGTAACTTTCCCATTTTCGGGCATTTTAAAACTGATTTCATATTATATACGGAAAGACACAATGGAGCTCCGGTATGACAATTACATTTTTGCTTGTCACTTTGCAGTTTTCGTTACAAACGTCACGACTTTTGCCTTTATAAGATTCATCTTTCAAATATTCTGTTAAAATCATGAACGAAAAGGAATACAGCTCTAAGTTGCAAGAATTTGAATGTAATTAATGAAATACAAAACTAGGACAAATAAGGGATGTAACATTTGCTCAAAATAACGGATCTAGAAGTATAGCATTACAGTAAAATTATTGAAACCCGAAACGTTTTCATAATTGTGTATCTTTAAAGTGAAGCGGCTGAATTAAATTTTAGCTCAAATTTAATGACCGATATCAAATTTTCTTATTACATTTTTTCATAATAATAATTATATTGCAACAGGATATTAATTTGAATATAAATATCACAGCACCAAATGCCATGATTTCTTCCTTTATTGACAGTTAATGCAAATTTATTACCATCTCGTTAGCAAAATTATGAGGTCGTTATGAAATGCTCTTCATCCTATAGCAAGTACCCACCAACTTTATTAAATATACTTGTATGTCCTATTATTGTTAAACCAACCTTTATGATGGTAGTACCTCAAATATGATCCTTCTTTCAATCCACTCTATTGTGCTTTTCGTTTTGATTACCTTTTACGCTTAAAATTAAATTCGTCTATGATTTTCGCATGTATGAAATAAATTTATAATACAATGCATTTGTTTATATTCCAAGTTCAATCTAAATGCGCTTTGTTTTGGATTGTTATCACCCAATTTTCCGATTGATGAAAATCTGATTGATTGCTTCGATAATTGTAATGTTCCATTTTCATTTGTGAAATTATTACAAAAAGTTTTCCAATAACGACTGTTATTTTTTATTATATTCTTATCTATATTTCATTATATCGTAAAGATGACAATAATGTTTAATAATACCTATAGTATCGATGTTTAGAAAATTTATGTTTATCAGACCTTCAGGGACTTTGTATAATTAAATTAATAAATAAATATTAGTAGGTAATAGCTATCCCAAAGCTACTATAAAAAATTCATAAAATATCTACCTTCATGATCTACGTCTTATAATTATGGTAAGTATTGCAATGTTTTCTTCCTTAATTTGGGGGTAAATATTTTTTTTAAAATAGATAACCATTTAAAACAACAAATTTGAAATAGCAAGAGCAAAAATTTATGATATTCTTACATCGAATTATATGAAATCATAGCAATAAATTATTTAGTATAAATATGGTTTCGTCCGTTTATTTTAAAAGAACAAAAGACTGGAAATGCTCTTTGAAAATTACGTACGGCTTACTTAAAGGAAGATCGATTTCTTAACGTTTTTGTATCGACTACATTATGACTTCATAAATAGACCGTAAAAGTTTATTAGGGTCGCCAATATTATTAACTAACTTCAATTATTAAATGGCATTAGCGAAAGAAGGTAAATAGCAATAAATAAATAAAGTGTAATGGAAATAAAATGAGGACAATGGCACAATGTGTCTACTATTGTAAATGTGCTTAATTTTATGTTGGAGCCATCAATTGTAATTTCTCCAATTAAAAGTTACTCGTCGTTTACAAAGTTCTAGCCTTGCACAAAGTTAACTTGTGGTAGATCATAAAATATGCAAGTAAGCATTATTCGGTGGTTTAAATTAGAATTTGTTATAATGAAATTTAAACTTTTATATATTTTGAAAATTAAGGATTAAATTTGCACATTTAACTTGCTTTTATAAATCTTATTTACCCAACAAACTTTTCTGTAAAATATACTACAGTGCGCCTTTATTGTTTATTTTTGAATTATTAACAGAGTCCCTGATTTGGAGAATTATAAATTGTGCTATATTAAATGAATTACTGGTCTCTATTGAATCACTTGGAAACTTTATAGGGCGGATTGCTCTTCGCACGATTTAGTAGTACTATTAAATATCTCTTCCTATGTCTATCTTCTTCATTTAAATATTTAATTTCTTATAAAAAAATATTTGACTTCAATTAAAAATAACAACTATTATTATCGATGTTATATTTTATTAAACATACATTTATGTATCGGGAGTTCATGCATATCCGGTGTGGGTTTTCATGTGTAGGGTTCATCAGAACAAAGCAGCGAAGGAACATCGTATTAATTAGTAGAACCAGTAAGTATCTATTAGTAACTAAATATCTATTAGTAGAACTTGGCGGTTTTTGAAAATTAATCAACATCCTAAATTACACTTAAAATTGAGTAATTCTCAGTAGTTTCAATTTTGTGCTAATTAACTGCGTGAGTTTTTCAAACAAATTAAATATTATTAATAAATTAAAGTCGAAGAGTTCAGATTTATAATTTAAAATTTGAAAATAGGTACAACTTAAAAAAAATACATTAAAAAAACTGATTTTAAATATTTCTTGCGTCCGAATTCTTACGGCCATCTTCCGACCAGAATTTAAATTCCATCATATCATTGATTATCATCAACTCTCTCTGGGGCTCTTAGATTTTGCTTAATATTTGATTAAACGATGATAAATGATTAACATGGGTTTATTCTTACAATTATCTGCTGGGTTAGTCAAGGATACTTTGGAGATTTCTCTCTGCTACATCTTGATCTTGGATAATCGTTTGTGTAGAGCTGTGATCGATAAACGACAATGACCAACAACCCTCATGTTTGAAAACCGCAAGGAAGGACCAGATGATGCATGGAGTTGGTGCCTCCGCGTTCTCGAAACTGGAGCAAATTTTGTAATGAACTCATGAGATAATGGAATTATATCGATGTTAGGAACTAATAAATTGGATAGCCAAAAAAGTGTAGTTTTTCAGTTAGATTACGTTGAAACAAATTACTCCTTTTACTTTGTAACGATGCTTATCAAGAAAATTGCGTGCGGTTAGTCAAGAGTTACGTTTTTCTACAAATCTGTTTCTTCAAAGGTCACGCAAAAGTTCGAAGTACCTATATTCATTCCCTACAAATTATTAAATGATATCTCAATAGCACTAAAAATTTTCCATCCAACAAATACCGCTTTTATTTAACCTGCAATAACAATCTCTTTTATGTAAACAAAAGTCGAGATTTACGTTTATATACCAACGTAATTTTGTAACGACCCATACTTTTTGTCATACAAAAGTAACTACCATCAAAGTAACAAAAAAATTTCCCGCTACTGTTATAAAAGTGTACTGCTTTCGTACATAAAAAGTAAAATTCCCACGTACACAATAAAAACCACAGCAAACTTGCAGGGTGATTTACTGAAACGATGCTAGCAGAATTACAGCCAAAACAGGTCAAATAGAAACCTGAAGTCAACAATAAAGCAGTCCAAAAAAGACGTAAACTCAACGCTAAATTAACTATTGATAGAAAATTTAAAATGACACTACATGGAATATTAAGTGCAAGAGCTTCCGTTGCGATGGTGACGTCGGAATCAATTTCCATATTCAAAGGGAGTAAGTGTTTCGCTTAAATTGCACCGGGTATCGTGTTATATAAGTCTAAGGGAACATCCACAACAAAATCCGTGTGGGCAAATGAGTCGCGCGACCAACGCGGAATATTTCAGTTTTACATTATGTTATGTTTAAATTTTTTTATATTTAATTAAACGCGGTTTAATTTTTAACGCTTCCTTTATACACCGATTGTATAAAATAATGGGGGTTTATCCGAGATTTTAATTTAATAATCCGGTATTAAGTGCTATACCGTAAAGCCCATAGCATAATGTTTTAGTGCACCATGCTATAGATTTAATCGATATTATGATATAACTAGTAAGTTTACTGTTTAGTAGAACCATACTCAATTATAACCTACTTATTACCAATTAATATCGTGCAGTAATAAACTCAAGTTGGGGTTTTGTTTCCAACTTGTTACTACAACAAAGTTCAAAATTCATATTAGAATCGGTTTACATATTTTATATTATACATGGGAGGCTGCGACATGGATAATCGAGATTTTTTTTATAGAAACACTGTAATAGACAATTAGAGAAACACGAAAGAGGTCTTTCGATTATAAAATGAGGGTCACTAAGCTCACATGCACTTTAGATCGCTTAAACGACCCCATTGTACAACGTCCGCTCCAGTTGAACAACCCTCCCGGCGCTATCATTTCTCAACTAATTCCGACTTGAAGAAAAACTTAAGAATTTTTGCGAATAAAGTGCTGGTAATGTTGAATATGAGGATGTGTTAAGGCCAGAAGTTCCTCCACCGTGCAGCGACTCATTAATGTCACAGCTGAACGATGACAAAGCACATACGCTCAGCAGTAGGCAGCCAGAAGCAAACGGGTGCTAAAGATTTAATGGAAAAAGAAAAGAATATGTTAACTTTGACTCGTTATGTAAAAAATTAAAAATTATTTCGGCATTAAAAATAGATACTTCTTTTACAATGCATATCCGAAGCTACGTATTGTAGAGGGTAGCACCTTGGGCAGCCGATTGATCAATGTTGAAAGTATTAAATATTTTAGGAAAGCAGCCTTAATTAAATGTGTAATATAATTTTGCAATCGACGGGGATGACCAATCCTGCACATTGATTAATTGAACTTCTATTATATTATGAATTACGCTCTGAATTAATAAACTATTATTATTATCGACGATATGGAATCATGCAATTGAGCCACCCTAAAATAAATTTCAACTTTAATATCTGGAGAAAATCAGGTTTTAATAATTTTTGTAAACTAGGATCTCCGTTTTACTAAGCAAATTAAATAATTAGTATCTATGAATGTTCATTTAAGTCTAAGAATTTATATCTACATAAGTGGTAGCAAGCAAGGAAGCATATGTCAAAAACCACTAATTTAATTCCGATATATTAAACCATCCAAGGTGGAAATTATTAGCTTCAGCTTAACTAGGTTAGCGCGTTGTAAATCAAAGGTTTACCATTATCCAAGATATTTTCCGTTGCTTATTTTATTATTAGAAACGAAACAAGGTGTGCGGTTCAGTTAATAGCACTCCATGTATGTATGTTCACTTCAATGAGTTTAATATAATAAGAACAATAGAAAACCCAAAAACACAAAGATGAGACAGCTCATGAGCTTAAGTAAATCTATCTTAAAAGCCATTAGCTGTTTGTTTGCTGAAAAGCACTTAATTTAATTTAAAGTACGACCTCTGCACTAAACACTAACGTATTCCATTTTGACAAAAACTATATTAATTATTTTAATTTAAATCATATTAACAATTATGGTATTTGAAGTTCACGAAGTACATAAACGAAGAAAATACCTTTTAGTTCCCCCCCTATATTTAGAAAGTCATTTTTCTGCGCCAATAAATTATGTGTGCAAAAACCTCATCAAAAGTTGCCCTGCAATAGATAAAGAAACCTACAAAAATGGTGAGAACTTGGCAAATTAACCAAAATTGGAAAGAAAAGGTCCTAGAGACAAATCTCAAAACAGGCCCAAACTGGCACATCAATGAAATGTTTTGGCACACCAGGGAGTGTCGGAATGTAGGAGATTCCATTTAGGAAGGAGATTTATAACTCCATTAACTTTAGGAGTAGTCAGTTCCCAGGTAAAACTTTACATTAACCCAGCATGAGCTCAAAAAGGTTATGTTCAAGTTAGTTAGTTAGGTCAGGCTAATTTAGTAATTGTGTAGTTATTTTCAAAAATTTCAATGTGCATTAGATTTCTTATAATAACAAAACTATTACTAGTTTATCGATTATGGTTTTCCTGGTGAAAATTAAATTTAGAGGTTTCGTATTACACGAGTTTGTTTATAAGCTGTAATTATTTTATACGTATATATACGTGCGCTGTAAAACAAAACTATACAATGTGAAGAGTTTCACGAACGAGTGTTTATGAACAAAGAGAAGAATAAAAACGGGTCATATATTAATGTTTTATATAACACACAACAATATGTTATGTTAGCAGAAAACTAACATTTGCTACTGAAACATGCATAAATAGCCGAAAGTGATCTTCGGGGTTAAAGAGTAAAGATTAAATGTTCCCATATAAACATGGCAGTGAGAAATAAGTTGCAGTAATGAACAGGAATAAGGATTATTATTATACCGACAAATAAATGAACACGGGAATCAAGTTATTGCAATAATCTTGTTCTCGAAGAAGTTAATTACAATATGACAAATATAAAGTTATGGAAGTTCTTTTATTTTACAAGAGAAATTTTTTATTCGGATTTTGGACGCCAAAAATTTGCACTGCGCATCCGCGAAGTTTTTGTTTTTTATTGTTATTTTACAATGCAATTAATTTAGTCTCAATTGCCCATTAGATGGAATGGCGACATTACGTTGGTTAAAAGAATCGGTAAATGTGTAATGGGATTATTTTTATCTTAATCAGAACCTATAAAATTAATTGTCAGTCTGTTTCAATTCAAAAGTCTGTTAAAAATTTCGACCTTTCCTCCTATAACCTGAAACTTTCTCTCCTGTCTATATCGATCGAGGTTTAATTGCTGCCGAAGCATTACAGAGATAAAACCGTTGGTAAAACTAAATTTTCACTTAAAAATAATGATTCTATTTTTAACAAACTCAACAAAAATGACGCAGTTCTAACTGTAAATAAGCCATAGAAAGGAAACGTAAACCATTTTAATTAAAAGATAATTTAAACATAAGGAACTGAATATCTTAATTAAGAAGTAATAAACAAATACGTTAAGTCGAGACTTTCTCGTTAATCTGGAAGTAAAATTTCGAATGTAAAAATAATCAACGAGAAACGTCGACTTGGCCGCACAACTAAATAGCATGGCAATACTCTATTTATATTTAAAAAAAAAATCGTTATGGGTTAAAGAACCCCTTTGTTGTATGTCTGGAAACCAACTACGCGAGATAATTGTTTTCAAGTACTACCTGTTTGTCTCTGGGCTCCAAAAAAGTTGTTCGCTTTTCACATAAAAAATCCACATCCATAATTTTTAATTATCCACCCTTGATGATCTTCGGGTCACGTTTAGTACTTTTCTTTCCAGACCAACCGACGTGTCTAATAACACTAAATTTAGCCACGTCTAGTTTTTGGCTTCTTTACTTACATCGCTTTGTTTTATTTCGTAGCCTTTGTTGTATATCTCCTGCCATAAAGTTACAAGATATAAGGTGTAACAAACTGTCTTCCATTTCGATTATATGTAGTCGTTTTACGATTCCTCTCGGAGACATGACAATATAATTTACGCGATACTTCTTCGATTTCAATGATCAAAATACAATAAAATGAAAAATTCTCGCATTACTCTCTCTTTCCTGCTTTCTATTTAACTAAATTTTCGGCTAAGTGTTTTTGAGAACTGGGGTAAATTTCAAGTGGCAATACAATGGAATTTGCAGATCAAGGTTATAACGCGACGACGTATATCTCTCTTTGAGTAAATTCAATATTAGGAAGAAGTAGTGGATATTCAAAAATTGAAGAAAAAAAATCTAATTTTGCAATGAACACCCGAACCACATATTATACAAGAATAAGGAACTGGGAGAAAAAGAAATATGTCAAGTTACAGCCTGCACATCGCAGGCAGAAAGAAAATTGCAACTAAAATTTTTTAAATCGCCTAAAAAGGCAATAATTAAGTCAAAATTGACACTAAAATAGAAATGAAGTCTAAATTGGAGCGTAAATTTACAAAAGAAATTAATTCTAACAAAATAAGAAAAACGTGACGGCCTTCCACGAGTTGAGAATATTATTCTCAAAATCACTTTACAAGAACAAATGAAAGTTGAAGTTTTGCAATTCACGACCTACTGCGACTTTGCAGCACATTTATACACTCATTTGAGCATTTGTGCAAACAAAGTTCCAGTTGTTCCGGCATAACAATTGAAGAATTTTGGAACGTTTTCGGTATAATTTAATTTTTTCTCATGCCGGATAATGCGAGTGAGTGTTACACTAAACGTTTATATTCAATATACGAAGTCGCAAGTTGGAAAAGGAACAAATGTATTTACAAACTTTTTGGGTTAAACTTAGAACGACACAATTTGTACTTTTAGTTTGCTCAAACGTAGTTGTGTTAGGGATGTCATCACAAGTTTTAAACTTTTCAATTTGCCGAACATTAAATTTTTGAAATTCAAATTAAATTGACTACGATGACGTGAAAAAATAATAAAAGATATCGGGTAGATTTGCGAAATTGTTCGCGTGATCGTGATCTCGAAACACTCGGAACATGTTGTAGAAATCTTTCATCTTGCTTTATTTCGACATTCGACATGATATGATATAGATATAGAGAGAAAATAAAAGTCGGGGGTGGCTATAGCAACGCTCCTTTTCAATAATAGATTGCGAAAACGATCGCTCACCTATTTTTCTTAATAAAATTTCAATTTTAATAAATTTCCAAACTTTCCGCAAACCGTGATCCACTCAGAACGACACGACACTGGGGTTCGGAACTTGGCGGCGAAGGGTCAATTGTAACTGCTGTGCAAGTACAAAGTGGTCTCCGGAGACCTTAAAGATCATCAAAAGACTTTTGGACTTGATGCGTTTCCGAACCAATAATTTGCGGCTATCATAACATCTGCATTGTTATTACATCGAGTTGATCGAACAATTTTGTGCTAGATTAACCGACAATAATTTGAATAATTTGAATCGAGGAAAAGCTACGTGAAATAAAAATAAAGAAAAAAAATTCGTTTTGCTTTCCTTAAAAAAAACATAAATTGTAAAACATGAAGAAAACTTGATGATTTATAATCAAAACTTTAGCCTCTCTTTACTCAAAGTTATGAAATATAAGGAAAACTATTGCCGTAAAAGATAAATAATGCGTTGTGACGCTTTTCATCCTCTTGATTTCTAAACGGTAATGACTGTTATCAAAAACCTTTCATGGCGGTCTTTTCTTTTTAGCGTTGACAAGATGTAACTTTGTGTCACTTCACCATTTCTTAAATGTTCTGTCCCGCAGCGTTGGTTTCTTATTGTGTTAGCTTTTCTTATGGATACATTCACTTTTTCAATAAACTAGAATTAAGTTGGCGGAAAACATTATGTACGTCAGGAAAGTATAATATCAACAACTATTGGAAATAAAAGTAAATTGTATTATTGAAACCTTTCCCAGCAGAACCAATTCAAATTTTCGTATTTTTTTAAGTAAAATATTTTTACTTGCTTCGGTGTGCTGTATCAATTTTTGCATTTGCGATAACACACTTGAATAACTTGGTAACGTTATGCCGCTCCCAGACGATGCCTATGTTCTTCTGCCACTTCAAACTTGATCACCTTTATTTTTCAATATGACGGGAAACCTCATATTTTACATTTATGCAGATGATTTATCGTCAAACATTTCTAACAATCTGTAAAACGCATTCAACTTATTATAATCTAGTTAATGGTGCACTTGGCATCGAAATATTCGGCAAATATAAATTGGGCAAATATACGCCACGTCCGAGACCGACATTACCATCAATTTCTCGCAGTTATTGTCGATTATTATAAGGATAGCAGAGTCAACGATTCTTGTTTATTTAATTGGAATTTCTGTCTAATTAACGTCGAATAACTTTGCATTATTCATTACATTCCATTGCATTCTCTTGCATGTTTCATCGCCACGTTAAACATTTCATTTTCGCAGATTATTTGCTTTAATTATTACGAAAATTTAAACGTAATTTAATAATAACATTAGTTGGTAGCTTTACCGTTAATGAAAATTAAAATTGAAAATTATTAATCAAATCAAAACAGGTTTAAAAATACTAAATGCACTGATTTAATATAAATTTTTAATTTAAAAGAATTTAATGCGAAATTACCAATTAACTGTTAAGACGATTTTTTTGCGTCGGTTTTTGCCAAATGTTGGTCTAGACGTATTCGCCAAGTAATTGCCATGCCGCAAGTATCAAATCATGCGACTTGGAAATTATTTGCAGTAACTGATCAGAGAAAATGTAAAAGGAAGTTAAAAAAATTAATAAAGTCAGCATAGTATAAAATTAGAAATAATAAACTAGATTTGAATAAGCCGCATAATTAGCGCACGGGAGGAAAATGTAAAATGTAAAATGTAAAATTGTAAATTGAAATGAGAATACACATTCGTAAAACGAAGTTTCGTTCCATTTTGATGTTCATCTTTTCGTATAGAAAATATAATTAGTTTTTCAAAATAGTATGTGCCATCCGTAGCACGTGAATGCTAATGAGGTTAAAAAAAGTTTTCATTTGGGTGGCTCGAGTCGAAACTGTTGTTAATAACCAAAGCGAATACGTGAACTTAATTAGAAATAATATTTTTATTTTATATAATAGCAGGTAGGCAGATAATAACTTCGTTAATATACAGAAAAGCAAAAGTCAACAGGTAGCTGTTATCACGATCGCTTCATTTTATTCCATCCAAAAATAGTCGGCAGAAACAAATAATTAAAAAAAACTTTTAAAATCGTTAAAAAAATTATTTCCGGTACAACTATACTGTTTCGTTTAGCAAAAATGTTATTTTTGCCGAAAATAAAAATAACAATCCAAACAGCAATTAATCATCCTCATCTATCAAAGATTACAAATAACATTTATTTTAGCAGTATAAATCGCCAAAATCTTTGCGATATTTATTTTTTAAATTTAATACCAAATTAAGATACGTTTTTAGCGGATGATCCCGCAAAATTCGTAAATTTTTTAAATTTAATTTTAAGGGGACACATACCTACAACACACCTGAGACAATTTAATTATCCCGGCAATGCTTTCAGTTAGTTTGAATTTATTTAAAATTATCCGAAAACTTTAAATTAACAAATAAGCAACTTGGTAAATACTAAATATCAGGTTACCTAGACTAAAACTAATTTAATTTTCAAAGGTAGTATCTACTATACCTATATAATATATTATTATTGTCATGTATTTTCAGAGACCATCCAATTGTCTAGGCAATTGCCAAACCTGAAAGTCAAAAAAGAAGAAAATATTTGTTTATAATTTATATATAGAATGTGTCAATACTTTATGTAATTATTTAACTAATAATAACATATTAGTTACAATACTTCATAGTCAGCTTTTTGATTACAGGAATCGATTTCATGAGTAATATTGGTGTCAATATAAAATTAATCCATCACAGTTAAAAATCGTTTACAAATAAATTATTACGAATTATTATCTAAGCATTTATTGATATAATAACAACTAACTCTTGCGACAATGCTGACATCGTAACTTGTAGGGGAAAGTTTTTGGCAGAAGTTTTTTCGGAAAAAAAGAATTTCAATCTCTGGAATTTTATACGAGATTGTCAATGAATTCGATTGTGATTTTGTTGTACTCTCTCTGAGTAATCTAATTATTTATTTGGTTTGTTGAGTTTGTTAAGTTGGTTTTGATTTATGCTTAATTTGAAAATTCAAAAAATATCGATCCTATAATTTAATTTATATTTTATGTAATCAATTTTGTTTTGTAGCTATCCTTTACGTGGCAGTACGTCTTGAAAGTCTAAAATTTCAATTCTAGACTTTTGGTTGATTTTCAAACTATCCCTTTAGTGTGAAGGACATTTAAGTAATATAAAAAATATTTTACTAATATCTGCAGTACTTACAAGGAGCGGCGCACGTTTAACATACAGGAACGAGGAAGTGTAGCAAATGAAAATTTTATAACGGTCGAATTAAAATTTAAATCGGGTTGATTTTATTTAGCATGCATAAAAGGTTTCAGGAAATGCTTTTATAATACCTAGTATATTAATAAAAATAAAAAACTGAATATTTAAAGAGAAAACTTAATAATATAGTATATTATAATAATATCTTGAACAATTAAATTGTTTTTGTGACATTTAGTGATATTTACTACATCGATTTAATTTAAATTTTAACAGTGTTTTCTACTTTGCGTTTTAAATTTGTAATACAATATGAAAATTTAGTGTGTCTTTGTTGTATTTCGCCTTTATTTATGACGTTGAGTTCTGTGAACATGCTTTAGAATTAATTAAAATTCAGTAGCGCACATGAAATATTCAAAGTATCCAGAAAAGAAAATTTTCGCAATTGTCTATAGTTGAAAGAGGCCGTGCTGCAATATAAACAGTTGACGTTACGGGGAGTTTGTTCCTTGGCGTAAAGTTTTAAAAGAAATAATATGCGAGAGAGCCTCACAATGGCACCCTTTTTTTCGCAAATAGTCAAAGTCGCACACATAATAATCTCTTCAGAACGATTCCATAGTAGGTTAACTGTACGACGGGATACAGGTGTTGTATATGTGATAGACCCTTATCCAAATATCGACAATTGTGAAATACGCGCACGAGTCGTCAAGCTGCGAGTGGAACTATCGATCCCGAGGAAACGTTGCAATAGTCGTATCCCTATCTTCCTCGTTTTCCCAATTATCCCGTATTTCTCTTCCAAACATATGATCCAAGTTAAATCGTTCAAGGCATAAACAAACTCACTACTTATCTCTTTTGACATGCATACCTTGTAACTTATGCAATTTGTTTGCATTTCATTTTCAACGATACCCACTTTTCCAGCATTAGGTGCCGAACATATTTGGAAACAACTTTAGAAAACGTACAGAGAACTTAAGGTATTCTTTTATGGTTATTTAAACTTGCACGTATGAGTTACTGCGATAGGAAGACGCTCTCCGAATACCAATTCGCACTGTTTCACCTTTATTCAAAAAAATATTTAATAAAAAACGCTTAATTTTTACTTACTCCTCCGACAAATTTACGCAGAAAGACCAACGTTGTGCAATACAACATTTTCTCAACTCTAAATGTTGGCAAGCTGTTTAAAACGGTTAAAAGCATTAAAATTTACAATGGAAACTGTAGAAAGAAAAATGACTCTGGAACTTAACGACGTATAGAAAAACCGAGAAAACTATTACTTTCAGCCACTCGAAATTTAATAAACTTAAAAGAAAAACTATTGCGTCTGCGGCGCTTTTAAGAAATTAGAAAACTTGAAAAAATAATCAAGCGCACATTTTTTATCAACTCAACGTCGATTAAATTAATAATCTTAAATTAATTTTAAGCTTTGAATTGATACAAGCGGTTGCACTGGGTATTCAATGGTCTGACTTCATTGGAGTTGAAGAGTTGATGTACTTGATGTTGGTTTAACATGTTAGGTGAATTTTTAAGCCTCCAGTTAAAAAATATTGAGCTTTCAAGCTGATGATGAAGTTCTGTCGAATTTTACTATACATGTACACCAAAATTTAACATGACTTCGCGAGTGTACAGCATTATCGAAAAAGTCGCCCACGGCGCCTTTCAATTTTGGATGTTTTCTTATTTTAAATATTTTTAAAAAACAACACACGACGACTTTATTTCGGATTTTCTTGAATATTACCTACTATTCCCATAAAACACGAAATACCGAAACAAAATATTCTGGCATTAAGGTCTGGAAGAAACTTAAAACAACAAATTTAATATCGTACTTGAACGTCGCACACTGTGAAACTTGAGAGCATCGTGCCAGAAAGTTAACATAATCTTTATTGGCTTAAAAAAATTGTTAAGAGTTTTAGAGTCTTGTAAGAAGTTGGAAAGTTTAATTTCGTATAGCCAGTCGCCAAATACTTAAAAACGCTTTTAAGTTTCAAAATGTCTGTAAAACGTAAGCTCGGAGCATGAATTCCCGAGTTTAATCGTCTTCACTTCACAATTGCGTCCAAGCATGCACAAGTATGATTTGTACGGCCTAAAATCCGCTCGACTTAAAGGTAAAGTGTAAAATATATCCTTTATTTGAATGTCAAAACCTGAAAATCTCACTGACACCGTCATGTTTTGACTTTTTGAATATTTTCATCCCGAAATAGAAATGTTAAATGTTCTGGTTTGTAGAGTTCGATCTTGGTTATTGCCATTTATTATGAAACTAATTAATTTCAATTAGTTAATGAAATTTCTTCGATGTAAATTTAAGCTCTGAACTTTTACCTGATGGAAAAACTAGCACCGATTTTGTATTTAAATAATAGGGAATTTATTTTTATCAATGATTCCAAATAAATTTTTGTATCGATTTGCCATTTATTCCATATAAATTTGTTTACGAAACCTAATATTACAATTCAATATACTATACCTAAATAAAAAAAATTACAATTTAAAATATATTGAAAACATGGATACACAATGCTGAAAGCTTTTCTGAAAGAAATATATTTTTAACTTCTAAAATATTTCTTCACAAATGAAATAAATAATGTGATTTATTGAGTAGGTACACGTAAAAGGATTTTTTATCACATATCCTTTAACAAACACCAGTAATTCCTTTTAAATAAATATACACAAAGCTCCAAAGGAAAATTTGGAAATATAAGCGCAAGTTAAATGAAAATTTAGAATAAACGTAATGTGAAAGATAATTTTATAATATAAATATTTGATTTTCAAATTACCGGGTGTAGTGGCTTTATCGACGGCGGCGACGAGAAGCAGATTTTATATTTAAGTTTGAATAGAAGCTCCGAAAGCTCGTGAAAAATTAAATCGCATTGTCACATCTCTTCAACGAGAACCTCAAGATACACTGGTTGGACACCGATGTTTCTAGAGAACTCGACCTAACGTAATTTATAATCACGGATAACGAAAAATCGTTAATTAAATTGGGAATTAAAACTTCCAATTAACAACACGAAACTGTTTTCCAAAATTAATAACATTTTAATAACAGTTTCAAATTAAAATAAATAATCTCGCGTAAATAATAATTAATAATCGAGCAAAATTATTATTTCCCAAATAATAAAGGCACACCATTTTGCATAAATTTTGACGGAATGATATTGAACAGGATAATTAAATTGTGTTCATATACATAGAGGCGGTAAAATTTTCGATAAAATATTAAACGAAAATTACGGGAAAATGAATTAAATTATTTTTCTTGTACAATTTCCTGTTCATTTTTTGCTACCTGCATGCAAAGGTGCGTGTATTTTAAAATAATTATTTTAAACAATAATAAAAATTTGAATCACGAAAAGATGCAGAAGATTGTTCAAATAAATTTTTTTAAATCGCATTACGTAGATATATCGACTATAAATCTTCGTTTCTTTCTTTTCTGTGCTTGACAGCAAATCCTTCCACTGTCGCGTTTTATTGTATTAACTTTCCTTGATCCCAATAACATTTCCAACAACTATGTACAAATATTTTTGAAATTTCTACTTACTTAAACATTCCGAGTGAGTTAAAATTTTTGTCAGAGATTGGTTAATTTAATTATTATACGCTCAGGGCGACCGGAGACCGCCTGACCGAGTTACACCCCCATTTTTTCAGGAATCGTAATTTGGAGTTTTTCCACGGGAAAACGTTAAATCACGTAAAAAGTAATTTATAATAATATGATCAGCGGCCTGAAGCTTTTGCTTCATTAGTTTTCAAGTAAATCCGTCGCCGGTAAAAAGTAACTGACACTAAAGAAATATAAAAACGCTTCGTAGATTAATTTAAGATTGTTGACAATAACAGAACCTCAAAAAGCCATTAAACCTGGCTGTTATACATTTTGCGATATATTTGGACGTTTAATAATATTGTCTTCGCAAAAACCGTGTTAAACGAGAACCGCGTTATTGGAGGATGCCAGAATATGTTGTGTCCATGTTTACAATCAATATTTATTTAAATTTCGGAGGTAATTGATATTCAAATTAACTTAAAACTCGCCAGGAATGTATGCTTATTTTGGCGTAAATAATCTAATTTTAAACTCAAATTGAACCCGTGCATCCAGAGTTTTCAAACTTTCCTAGCGCGTCAAGTAAGTAATCTAATGATTTGAAACTATTTGTGTACTTTTTGAAGTAAAATAATATGATATAAGTATTTTATATTTGCAACAATGGTAAATACTCAGCAAATATAATAAATTGGTAAATATTTGTTCATATTTGTACATGTATAAATCATGATCAATCTATCACCGTAATCCATGCTCTATATATTTAGAAAAACTTTATTTTAAATTTAAATAATTTATATACTAAAAGTTGCATTTAGTTTAAAAGCTTTACCATGTTATTTCAATTTAAAAGGTCAAGACAATTATTGATTTACTTTACAAATTCTATTAATGCGTTCTCAATACAATTCTGTTACTAAACTTGGTGCTTTTTGGCTTAATTATTATTCATGTGCCTGTAATAAATAATTCAACATTTGTTAAATTTAAGTCTATTTCTTACCAGCACCAGCAAATTTTAGTGAACCTACGAGTGCAAAGGGGTGGGTACTCACCTGAAAAAAAAAATAAATATTAATAACTTTTTTTATTAAAACATACAGAAATTAAAAAAAAAACATTTATTTTAACTATAAAAACATTTTTCTGCTCAATTAAAATTCGAACTTCAAATATTCCGACATGAATCAACTTTCTTCGTGATCCTAAGTGCTTCTCAAGTGCAGGATTTATTCCTGCGACGATACATGATGATGAAATAAAATTTAAAAATAAAGTAAAAAACAAGTTTTATAAAAAAAGCTTTATTGAATGAAGACAAATGAAAATTCTTTCTTCTATGTGTGCTCTTGCTTGGAACCGAATAGAGTATAAGTTTCTTGTAACATAATTTTCTTTTCAAACTTTAAAGCTTTGGTGGTGCTTCACATATTATACGATAACTTTCGCCGAAGTTGATATCTACTAGGTATACGTTTTTCTTCCTTATAGAAAAGTCTATGAAAGGCACCACCAAAGCTTTAAAGTTTGAAAAGAAAATTATGTTACAAGAAACTTATACTCTATTCGGTTCCAAGCAAGAGCACACATAGAAGAAAGAATTTTCATTTGTCTTCATTCAATAAAGCTTTTTTTATAAAACTTGTTTTTTACTTTATTTTTATTTTGTGGTTTTTAAGTTTTATTACAATCATTAATTAAAATTATTAACTCGTGAAACTCAGCGCCGAAATATTAAAGATATATCTGACATTAACTTGACACTTGAACTAAGTCAATTAATTTTGACACATGCTCACTTGATTTCGCGGCAGATAGATTTGTGTCAAAATTTGTATAGAAAATGTGATAATTATGCGGTGGATGATCAGATCGGTTTCAAAATTTGATAGATTAAAATGTCTCGAGATACAAGTCGGTGTTTCAAATTTCAGCTTGTTTGGATGACTAGAAGTGAATTAAAAAGCAGCCGAAAGATTTTTACCTCCTATATATATATATATATATATACCCGGGCAAGTTAATATAAAGCTTTTAAAAAATTAGTTTTGTCCAATTTAGCTCACCATTAGTTGATATTGTAGGTTACTAAATGTAGGGACATTTGCTTGATCAAAACATGTCATTAAATCAAGAATCTCTCCCTTTAGGGTTACCCTTGTCAATTTAGTCGCTCTTTCAAACATAACCGGAACGGTTAAAGCAGTTTCTCAAAATAAATTACATGTTCAACAGAATCACCAACTTTCTGTTTAGTTTTAAATTTACTTTACAGACACCAAATGTGTCTTTTCACTACTATACGTAGTGGTAAGGTAAAAAAAATTTCAGCCAAACCACGTTCAAATCCCTAACTAATATTACCTTATGTTACCGAATATTGTATTCGGTGCAAAACTTCAATCGATATCCTGATGAAGTCGTAACCCACATATTAAGTGAAAAACAGACGCTCAAAGTTAGCTATCTTCGGAGTTGCAAAAAATGCTATACCAATGTTAACTCTGAGATGTTTAAAATTAATTCCGAGCAATTAAACTCATTTGCACTTAATCCTAGTCTGTAGACACCCGCCCAGTTTTCCTCTACATTAATTCAGTTTATACCACTCCCTTTCTGTCTTTAAATTCAATTAAAGTATTAAAAGGTTTCTAGGTATTTGTACTTAGACGAATTTTATTGAAGAGACGTACAACTTTAGTGATTGCTCGATTGTCATTGATTGGTAGCTCGACACGAGGCCATTACATCCCTTAACTCTCCATCTACTCTACGACAATTTATAAGAATAAGGAAAGTTTAAGTTTATTAACTTACTTTCCATTACGTTCTTCCTACTATATAATTTAAAGCATTGAATTATATCTGGCCAATAATTTATCTATCTATACATAGTGTTGATGATAACTTGAATCGATATGATACACAGATCCAGGCTAAATTGGTGACCCCTACTTCTTCTGCCTAAGTTTGAACATAGGCCGCTTTTCTTCACATAACGAAGATAAAAGGAAGTTGATGCTTGGAAAGTTAATTAGTAAAATGAAACGAAGGTTCAACACAAAATATTTAGTAATTAAAGATGAAGAAGGAAAATTAAGTTTAAAATTACAAAAACAAAATTTAACATTGGATTTGTAAACCACATGCAAGGGTAAGGCGTACATCAAGCGCTCCATTGTAAGAAATTAAATGTGCACGTTAAAATTTAAACTTCAATGTGAATTATAATAATAACGAAGTTAAATTAATACCAAGAAAACATTTTAGTCGTATAAAATTATAAAATATAATAAAAGTGTAGTAAAAATTTTCTTCAGCATCTTAACAATTTTCCTAACGAGGGAGGGTTTGGGGAACCGAATGTAAAGTGTTGATTTTAATTTTGGGAGTCTGTATTAGTTGACGTGTAAGCAATTTTGTATTTATAGCTTTTCACATCAAACGCCCTCTAGCGAATTATAGTAGCAATCCAAACTTTTTTTGTTTATTTAACATCTCGATCTCGATTTGGGTTAAATGCATTGTTTATGTAGGATTCCGTTAGATACTGAATTTAAGGTATTTCCAGTGAATACTCGCATTCTCTGTGCAATGCCGTAATTCTTTTGTTAACGCTTAATGGTTAAAGCAAGTTGAACTTATTTAGTCTATGGCCGACCTACGAATCTTATTTCCGCACTGGATAAGCTGGTCGTCGATTGTGCAAATGACTTATAGTGGAAATGGCAACAACACATTTAGACATTGTTAAAAAACAAGAAATATTGCTCGAAATGCAATATGCAAAACTTGACTTGAAATTTGAAACCGAGAGAGTAGGTCGATGCTATTATGAAGTAATGGATAGGTAAAGAGATGTAGGAATGGATAATGCATGTTACGTATCAGAAGCTAAAGGATAATGTTGTTATATTAATGAGATCGCTAAACTATGTATGGGGATACTAATAGTTACATGTAGAGCACTAAACATACCAAGTCTGTCAATTGAAATAAGTCAATGTAGGGTAGGTACCCACTGTATAACGCACATTTACTTGTGTATGCAAAATGGATTTTGCGCCCTTAGGACGTACCGGGTAGGCGGGGTAGGGTATCTGCTCAATAGAGGAAAATTGTTAAATTAGAGAATTGATTCAGTCACAAATACCTTTATCATAATAAATTAATAATTACGTGAATAAATAGTCTCCCGTGTATGAGCGTCGTGTGATCATTATTTATTTTGGTCGCGTACACGCCAAACTAATCAAATTGAAAGAGAGTAAATAATCTTTGTTATACATAATTATGTTTTGATACCACATTAATTAGACTATTAAATTTATGTAAACTAATTTAAAAATTCATAAACATTTCGTATAAATTTTAATCAAGCTCCGAGTGTATTTAATTAATAAAGCCATGAAAGCGAAATAACGGATATCGTATTGAGTTCTCCTAGTGGTACATTTAAATTATCAAAATCTTGCTTTCGGTATAGAATAACTAGCGAGCCTATGGGAATTGCGTAAAAAATCATACCAAAGAGACCATTAAAATATAAAAAATGTACTAAAATCCCACCCAAAACACTTATTCTTAAAAGCAACACAATGTTATTTAAAATTTTACTATTATCTCTTATCGCAGACCATAAAAATATTTAAAATGTACTATATTAATTGCTCATTCCTAATGTAAATGTTTACTTTTTCTGAATTTATAAAACATGCGAGAAAATAACGTTTCCAGCTAAAATTTATAACAAAAGTAATTTTTTTTTCAAATTAAATACACAGACACAAGAACGAAAACACTTTTTGATTAAAAGTTTTTTAAAAAGGCTTTCGTTTCTCAAAGAACAGAGTATATATAAATAAAAATTGTAAATTATAAATAAATTTTTACAAAGACGAATCGAGATAATTGCAGTTAAAGATTTAATTCATAAGCCGCTTAACAATTTGCGGTTTTCGAACGCCAAAATAAAAATATAATTATGAATTTCGTAAAAAATTATTTTAAATTAAGTATTAATATATTGCTATAAAAAAAACTCAATGGTAAATGGAAGCATAAAAGGAAAAGTTAAAAAACAAATTAAGAGAATTAAGAAAAGAAAGTATAAGAAAATAAGAAGAGAAAAATAAAGTGGGATCAGATAATTGTTAAAATAATAAATTTTAGAAAATTGGGTATAAAATATTAAATTACTTTTCCAAAAAAAAATATTTATAGCTTGCTCAGCTAAATTAGCTCAATCTCCCTACAGCTAAAAGATATTATTGCTAAAATAATTCTAATCTGCACTATTAAAGTTTTAACGCTATTTTTGGGAAAAAACAATAGAAGCAAAATATTATCGCGATAAACTTTGCAGAATAAACAATTTTGGTGGGAAATTATTCATATGGCTGAAATATTAATTCAGTTGAACGAATAAACGCTTTAATAAGTAAACTTCCCTTGAACTACATAATAAATTTTACATTATAAAATTTCTAATGTGTTAAATGGCATACTATAATTTGGAAAGATTACAGCGATTTACGAAATCCATAACCAAGACAAATAAATTCATATATTATTAAAATATGATTTTATTGGTATATTATTATCACATCATAATATGCAATCCAATAAATATATTACAATATAAATAATAATATATTTAATTCATAAATCAATTCTCACCCTACTACTGCTTTCATAATACAAAAATATATAAAAACTTTTAATCTTTGACGAATTTTTGTCCCATTTTTAGAAGTGTAGTTTTGATAGTCCAATAAAAAAATTCAGCGAACAAAAATATATGAAATTATAAAAAAAATTTAGCATGAGTTTTACTTAAACTCGTTTTGTTTTTGCCTGGCGTGATCGTCCCTTAGCATGTGGTGCCTAGTTAATTAAACTAGTTTAGCTTAAACTGGATTTGTTTTTGTCTGATGGAACTGGACCTTAGGCGCAGTAAGTGTATATTGTCATACATTTATCATAGGTTCGATTCCCAGTTTATTAAGATATAATTATAATTATTGCTAGCTACCTACATAAAAAAACTGAAAACCAAACTGCATTTAAAGAAATCTGATATGGAATTAACGTTGCAGATAAAATGGTGGCCAAGACATCGCCCGTTAATCAATAAACATTACTGTGGAGGATATAAAGGACGATTTGAAATTTAAAAATTTTGTAAAATCGCTTAACGTAGATTGTTTATATATTGTAATTAAAATTTATTTATAAAAAGTCACTAAATATCCATAAAATTCGTGACAGATACCTACATATGTGCTGCTTTTACAAAGTAATCAAATTTATTGTACATGTTTATACGTGATGATTAAAAATAAATATTTGTTGTGAAATTAATAAATCAATGCTCACAATTTCAAATGTTTCCAGTTCAATCATTTTTTATTTTCTAAAGTCACCTCTTGCAATTTCAAAGCTGACAAAGATTTCTTTTTCTCATTGTCACTTTAATTAAATTTTTACTTTGTCTTCGCCCGTTTGCAAGATTTTGTATTTCCTAAAGTTGTTGTGTTATAAATTTAGGTTGTGTCATTTTCGCAAATTAAATTAGAGCATTTAGCACTATCATAATAAAATTATAAATACATCTTAGCACTTAATTATTTTTAAAAGTATAATAGCTTATTGAAGATTTAATTTAAGATATTTAAAAAAAGTTTTATCTGCGGACAGCGGTACTATTGTATAATGTTGGCAGTACACAACTCTCTCTGGTATTGTTTTATCTAATCTGTTTCTAATGTATTCGTGGTTTCAAACCATTAAATTATCTAGAATTGATGAGGAACACAAAATTGATAATTAGGATTCGAGTTAGTTATCTGGCAGAAATTTGTTGCTGCTCTCAGAAGTAGTTTCTGGGATATTTAACTAAAAAGTTCTGAAATCATTTTTTGATTTAGAAATAAAAATTTTGTAAACATAAGTTTCAAATGAACATAACACATTTGCGAAGTTGCCTGCAAATTTGAATGGGATATTCTTATTTTACAGTAGCTCAAATAAAAAGTTAAAAAAACGCGAAGAAAATAATTGCAAAGAGTGACAAAAGCGTGAACGGAGAAAATCGAAAGTTGAGTCTGGAGATAAACCAACAGACGATAAAATCTACGACATTGAAGAGAATGAACAAGAGAAGCTACACAAGAGACTTTTCTCAAGGTGGAGAGACGTTGTGAGTAAAAAATATTTATTCGAATACATAGTGTTGTTACCTACTAAATATGCATCCAATATACTTTATAATTTAACCTCCCTAAAGAAAAGAAGATAACTACATGTGAAAAAGTGTGAATTGCCCAAAAATTAACTTAAAATTGTTACTAAATGGTTATGGTATGTACGTATTACATTAACTATGCCGAGTACAAGAGAAAATGTGTACGAAATTTGAATTTTAAATATTTCAAGGTGTAGACATTGTCATTTATTTTTTCTTTATAATTGTTGGGAAAACTCCGAAGTCTAAACTACCTGTACCAACACGTTCGAGATTTAAAATATGCAACAAATTCGCTTTCTATAATTGTTTTAATCAAATCAACCTTACGCTACTACGTTGACCTAATTAATAGAATTATAACAAAAAATTGAAAAAAAACTTACAAATTTTGTAACTCCATGTTCCTTTAGTATAGGTACAAAACGGCACACACTATAGCGGATTTTCTTAGTGTCTATTAACGCGCAATACTGCATGTGACATGTAATAATTTAATAAAAACCGCACAATAATAATTATTTGGTTCGACAAAAATGATTATAATTTAGATGATTAAACCTCAGAAAAACAACCTAAACTGTATGTAGTTGATTCACAACAAAATGTGTGTCATAGAAAAATGATATGAATAGATACCGCGTGTTTGGTTGGTGAGTTTATTATTAGACCAGACAACTTGTTGGAGTACTTTAAATCCAAATAATAAATATTTGATGTGGTATTTAAGGGAAGATCGCGAAATTGTGATAAGGTAGATGATTTTTACAGTTTTGAATACACTTCTTTGCCATGCGTTTAGTACACTATGCACGAAAAATTATGAATTTTTATTATACTCGTTCGTGTATAATAACTTGGAAAGTTTGTTTACAATATTGAGATTATAGGTATGTTCGTAATCTTCCCACTCTATATCTAAATACACAGGTGGGCAAACAGTGGCGTCACCGACAGTTTTTATTACTATACAATTATGTTCAAATGCTACGTTTGCTATTTACTTGAAATTCTAACAAAATATTAAAGGGTTAACAGGTTTTCTCATTAAATTTTCTTTTAATTAATTTGAATTCGCCAGTCTGATTGATATAATATTACTTGCCACCTTCATAATTGCCTAATCTGGGCTAAATAATTAAATTCTGTTCATCATCTTCACTCTTCCCCTCCTAATCCATAAAAATACACTCCAGAAAAGTTATAGGAATAAAAAAGGACACTAGAATTGAAACTACAATGATTTATCTTCCTTGTATTAATTTTCATTACTAATTTTTTATTGCAACTAATAAAACCATCAGACACCCACATGAGTGAAATAAACTATGGAAAAATATGCGGAAGCGATCTCGAGAAAACCAAATAAACTATCCCCAATAATCTACCACCGTATTAAGGTAAATTGATCCGCGATTAAGTAAGTAAGTAATTAACCTGCAATCAGAATGATTAAATTTGACCTATTGGATAATATTATGTTATTGTAAGAATTTAAATTCAAATCGAAAACACCCTGTAATATTTTGGATGTTTAGCAGAAAGCAATTTTGTAAATTGGACAGCGATAACATAATAACGTCCTTTTTAATTTTGTAAACTTTACGAGCGCAATTGATGACATTATCAGTACATATTTGCTCTTGCATGATTACATTTTAATAACGGTTTATTAGCCATTTATCCAAACAACGAAGCTATAATCAAACCGTTTATTTCATTTTAGTCAACTTGCATTTTGTTACGAAGGTAACCGAAAAATTAATCATGAAATTGAAAATATTTCTATCGGGAAATAATAATAAATAATTAATCGTTTGCACAAGTGATGACACTGTCGCACTGGGGTAATTGTACTGGAGTGCACGATAGATAGAAGAAATACATACAACCCAGGATGCATTTTGGCGCATCACCTCATTTTCTGAACGATTTTTAAGGCAGATTAACTCGGAGGTTTGCCATTGCCTGGCGAGGGAGGTCTCCACTTGCTCCATTCAGACTCCAACCAGGAATCTCTTTTAGTAGCCATCAGACCGTAATGGTCCTCCAATTCACCACTTTGTGAATTGAATATTATATATTTGTAAGACTAGACTGTCTTAAAAAAATTATTTTCCAAACAAATAAAACGAAAATACAAGTACGTGGATACTATTTGCAGTATTGGAATTCACCGCTCTTCATCGAGATTAGTCTGTAAAAAGTGTCAGATGAATTGTATCTGAATTTTTTAGTAACATAAGAGCAAGCCTAAATAGGTAAAATGGGTAACGAGAGACACAAATAACATACATGTGGGTTGCAAGTTCTTTCACGTTATATAAAATCTTTACCCAGTGGGTTTCCACATGAGTCGACTGTTCATTATTCCATTCTATTTTGGGATAAATAAGAATAACATCATTTAGAAACGCAATACTGCGGTAATACTTAAAAATATTTTAAGGTGATGTGTATATAATCAATTTTGTCTTTTGGAAATTCAAATATAATAAGCCCAATAAAATATTTCTTTTATTCGGTACTAACTTCGTATCAGTGTCATCGAAGTTGTGTAACAATTTAAATTTTATTAGTGCGAATCCTATTATCAACATAGCAACATTAGTATAACCAGGTCCTAAACCCATCAGGCACCATTAAACACTTTGTGTTTTTTTGTAATCCGCTTTAAGCTTTAAAGTTTTATTTGTGCTACCCTATAAATTTTATATCCTCTAAAACTGAATAGTGAAATTAACATTTTGGCGTACATGATTCACCTTATGAGCTTATAACAAGAGATCAATAAAAGAGGAAAATATGCTCAGGTTTTTAAGAAAAACTAAATCATAAGTTCTTAAATTACCCACTCTCCTTTAATTTAAAAAAAATTAATTCTGTGGGAGTTGTAAGTTAATTGGTTTATGGATTCTTTGGTCTCGAGTTTGATTTTTTGTTGCTCTGAATTATTTTGAGTCGTAACTAATTAATTTTGATAGATATTATTTGCTGTATAGAAATATCAACTTTGCAACTTCTTGGTTTCACTTAAATAATTAAAAAATACTCGATTGTTGTTGGCTTTAGTAATCAGCAAGAGATTCGCTTCGACTAGATTATTGCGGCAGGTTTAACCATCCCTGACGTACACCTGGGGTGTATTAATTTATTGCAATTAATTTTCGAAGTAAATAATTTATTTATCGACGATGAATTATTCAAATTTCTGGAAATTACTCAATTACTATATGAAAATGTGTTGTCATCAGCTTTACCTCATTATTAGGTTTAGCATTTTCCGAACGCCTCGTCAAAATGTAAAAATAGAATTTGTGTTGGGTTTTTAAAATAAATAAGTAATTTCTTATTTAGTAGATACCTTAAAGTCATAAAATACTAAATTATTCTCTTATCCTTTTTATTGTTTCATCTGCTTACGTTATTCCGCCAACTTCATTGTAGCAGGTAAAACTAAACTTTTCGATTGATGTTCAAAGTTATTTTAAAAATAAAGTTATAATTTTATAATAATAATTTATTTATCCGCATTGAATTATTGTATAAATTTAGCATAACAGAAAATGATTTAAATAAAATTATTTTAGCAGCGGTTACCCTAGAATTAATACAGAAAATCCTTTTCAGTCAAGTTCTTGCAAATTACAGTAATCCTTTTAACTTTTACAGTTCTCCCATTTTAATAAGGTACTTCTTAAAAAGATAAATAAGCAATCATTTTGCGATGTAAAATGTTAGAAATAAAAATTTAATTTAAATTTTAATAATTATAAAATTAAAAAGTTTCCCTACCAATAAAACTTTTCAGCAGATAAAAGTTTAATTAAAGTCATTCTAATTACTACTACTTGACACCAAAATTAAAAATGAAATTGCTGGTGATACAGCATTATTACTTTATTGTTATCAATTTTTACATATTTTCAGTTCAACTTAGACCGTGTTTACACTTTATTTAAAGGTTTCCAATTAGTATTTAAAGAAAAGCACTCCATTAACCTTCGTAATAAAGTAGCTCGTGAAAAGCTGAAAATATGTTTTTAAATTATAAAAGTTAATTTTGAAAGTAACTGTAGTCCTTATAAAAATTTACGTAAACCCTGAAATTGCTCGAATATAGCACATTTGCTTTAATATATTTTTTTAAATTATTTTATTTAGTTGTAATAGGATTAGAGTGTTTATGCTTTAATAAAAAGTTCCGAATAGAACTTTCTTGGTATTCAAAATTTAATTTTACCCAACAAAACATCGCTTGGAGCTTTTGATTACTACATTCAACTACTCCAGATACTCGGTTCAATCCCGGGCAAAGTAATCGCTTGTTTTCCCAAGGAAGCTGCGATTTAATTATTTCGCTTGAATAAAATTTTTTTATTTTCAGTAAACAATATTATTCGGTATGTTTTTGAATTACATAAATATTTTTAATTACATATGAAATAAATTCGAGATATGATAGAACATGAAAATGAAAGATTTCAGTTTAGTAAGTAAAGATTTGAATTTTAAAGAGCACGAAGCTATTATTATATCCGAATACATAATTTAAGTTATGATACAATATCATACATTATTATAAATTGTTAAAATTTATGGGAACAATACCATTAGTAGTTTTAATTTTTCACAACTATGTACTCAAAATTTTAAACAAGAAACGAGAAAAAATTTCAGTTTGTGATTTTTAAAAATTTTGTTTTAAATCTAAAAGTTTGTATTTTTGATGTTTTTCATAATTTACACATACCTACTCCTATATGTTTTCTCTTTTTTCAGTTTTCAATAAATTGGATTTCATTTGGATACAAAAGGTAAAATTTTAGTACAATACATTTAATCATTATCATAGCCTTTTGTTTTGTGTGGAACCTGATTGGATCATTAAAAGCTTGAGTCTGTTTCTTTACACCCTTCTTTTATTTTGGTTTCATATCATAATTATGGTGTTATGCGATATAATATGTAGGTCTAGATGATATATTTTTAAACATTTTTTATTTAAATTTAAAAAAAATTATTTAACATTGTTATGGTTCTTCTCCTTTCTTGCTACCTTTTACTCGGGCCTAATCTATTGAAGATATACCTATAATAATATATTGTCTGGAACCTTTTTATAGGAAATTTATATCTTCAAAAAATGTTTATAATATTATTATCGTGTATTTTGATTTAAAAATGATAAGCAGTAGAAAAACATTGTAAAATTATTCTTTTAAAATAAGCTGAAGCTTTCCAGTATAAGCTTGCAATATATTTTACAAAGCAAAGATTTCAACTGAGTGAATAGAATTACTAGGTGGATATAAAAAAAGTAAGCATTTGGAAAAAAATTCTGTATAATATATAATACAAATACCTAATAATTTATAATTCAATTTATTATCTTTATGTAATATTGTAATATTATGTAGCTATTACTAAATTTGTAAAATTTGGAATAAAAAAAAAAGTGCTAACCAATTTACCGGTAAACCATTATATAGGTAAATGCTTTATGTAAACTAAATTTAATTATATAAAATAAATTTTATATTCAATGCATTGCCTTGAAAATGGGTCAAGACACGACCCGAAACGTCAGACAATTATATTGTTTAAAATGGACCTATTCCTTATATTGCATATAGGAGCAAAAATATGGAGGTTAAATTTCAACAGATATTATAATAATAACTAGGTTGGTCTCAACGAGGATAACATACTAATTAACGTAAAACCCAAAAACTATTTGTAGATTATTGTCATAATAAGAACAAAATAATTGTACTTTGTTAACTAGGAACTTTCGCATACGTTAAATTAAATTGCTTTAGCATGACACGTATAAGTGTAAACTATATGTATTGCAGTAGTTGAGGATTAAATTGAAACTGGTTTAGTCGTTGTAACTCCAACGATTGACTGCATTTGATTGCATGGCATGCTAATTTATTTACGGCCATTGTAAAATATCGTTTGTTATAATTCATTATTGTTTTCTGTTTGGATTAAACGCTTTAATGTATAAATCTTGCTTTTCATCTCTCAGCGCACGTAACCTTTTTTCTTTCCCAACGCAAAATTGATCAGCTAATTTGTTTACCACAGAAAGTAAATTTCATCAGGAAAATAACAGCATGGGGTAGAGAAACTCTCTATACATCTCTTATTTATGTACATTACTGGGCCGCTGCTGCGGATAAACGATGCTTTCTGTTCTTTTAAAATTTAGAACATGAATCTAATCACCTTTATTTTCTACTATACAAAATTTACAACTTTTACCAATTTCAACAATTTGGTAGAGCAGTTTCTTTTGCGAGATAAACACTTTTTTAAAGCGGAAGTCCACTTCTCCATATTGGAGTTTTAGGCTCTCAAAGAAAGGTCCTCTTGCGGTTTTTCTCTCCATTCACTAAATTGTCGTCCCTTAGGGATAGTTCGTTGGAGGTATCCTAAGTTTGTTATGTTTATCTACACTATTACAAATTTAATTACAGTAATTGGTAACAGAATTTCTGTAATTGCAACTATACACTTTTACCGTTATCCATTTTAATGCTCTCCTGTTTTTTTTTTCACTTTTTTCGCCGTCCAAACGTGCAGTTTCAACTTTTTACTAGCATTCTTAAAATTCATTTCTGGCCTAAAACTTGAGGCCTGCAAAAAATTTACATTATAAACATACCTTTGAAAATTTTCAAAAATTGCCTACAGCGGCATTGTTCATGGATAAATGACAGCGCTTTGAACAATAGCAATATTTTTTTGATTTTTTTACAACAATGTTTAAATTTTGAGAGAACCAAACATTGATTTTATTGTAACAAGTACAAAAGCTCTGTAAATATATTTAATTCCAAAAAATGCTTTATTTATTTCTCCTTGTGGTACTTTTTTTGCAGTTTTCATAAATAACAATGCAATGAATAACATGTTTTAATTTTCAAATTGAAATTGGAACAACAACATAGACATAGAGGTTCATGCCAAATTTATCCGCATCAGTATTACGGTGCCAGACCGCCATCTCTTCCTACTTGAACTCCTGCGCTGGAAAAATGTAGGTTTAGACTCTAGAGCGCTTACAGCTGTATTGTTGTAAACCTCACAACAACAAATCCAACATGAGGCAAGTAATAATAAATTCATAAGCTGCTTGTTTTCCGTCGAGGATTAAAAGCAGTAATTTGGAATTGTTTAGAAAAAATCTCATTCATATTTGATAAAGCCATTCTTCTGAAAAGATTTGTCGAGCGATAATCAATGTAATTGTTCCAGGGAATCTATTTTGGACACGAGCAGCCAGCGAGTGTCGTAATACATGCGAAAGGAGTAATCACTTTTATACGCTGGACAAATACTATACTTTTTCTACTAAAAATAAATCATTTTAGATTGTATGAAATATAGTAGAAATAATCAAGTATAACAAAGTAAACATGATTGGCTCTATTCCTTAAAGCTCAGTTATTTAAAGCTAATTTAGTCGGTTTAAACTTTTATAACCATTAACTATTTGTTAAGTAGCACATATACATACTAAAATTTATTTTAGATTATATCTTGATTTAAATTCTATTTAAAGTAAGCCGATCGATTGAAAGTTCAAATTGGTTAAGAATATAGTAATTTCATTCGTTTAAAAATTATTGATAAAATTCTAATAGATTTTAATAATCTAAGCTATTAATCTAATTTTTTAAATTGCCCCCATGTGAATGCATCTAGATAAGCATACATCAAAAAGTCAAGGTAGTTGGGTAATTAGTAAGTAAACAAGGTATGATAAAAAGTTATTAATTATGTCCTGAGATTGCCTTTGTGAAATTTCACAACTGTGCACGATATTTTTTTAAAGTTGCTGGACACCATTTTTATTTTGTGTGGTATATCTTCTAAGTATTCTATAGTAAATCTTCGTGTTGTAATATAAGCTACGTCAGTCATATACGGTACTTGCATTCATGGTCTTGAATAATTGATGATGTTAAGTGAATTATATCTTATCGGCAAAACACCGAAGCGATCAATAATATAAGCATTAACAAAAGATTTAAAAAATTGCTTGAGCACTATAATAGCAGAACCAATTTAAAAAAACCTCCAGAAAGAAGTCAGCTCCTTTCACTCTGCGTAAATTGAACTCCGTCTTAACATCTTTGGCAGGTTTGCGTAAATCGAACAAATCTCCAGTTCATTTTAATTAATAACAAAGTTAGATATACCTATAACTCATTCAAGATAGAAACGGGAAAATGCGTTGGTTAACAGTGTTTTTTTTTATTTATTTAACAAATTCAAAATGTTGTTTAAAGTTTATAAAAGGTTTCGTTTCAACTTTTCTCAACCGCCAAGTTTTATACGTCATAATTTATAATCTCTAAATCTCTCAGGATAATAATAAATTCTGTTAAATTTAAGCTCACAAAGCAAACCTGAAACTACTTTTAGTTTAATTTTACCAATTCAGTGCTCGGTAGTCTTATTTTGTCTTTTTAAGACATCCCAATTGTATCTTCAAAATTGTGCTCAACGATATCAAGTTTTGCAATTCTACGTTGCACCAAACCGAGTTGGCGTAACCGAACATATTTTGCGACTGTTAAAAGCACATCCAGATAACGACAATAAAGTTTTCAATTGCTCCACGTTTGCAAAATTGAAATTGCGCGAAACTACAATTTATTTGAATTACTTAGGTGAAAATTGCAGCAAAACTAATTAACACAACGTCGTGTCCAATTATATTCCAATAATTAAATTAATTAAATTTTTGTTAATCGTAATTGTCATTCAATATTGAGAAGTGGAGCTTTATTTTATCAAATGTTTGCAGCTTGGCATTACGAACAAACGCGGATTAACTAACTAAATAAGGGGTATGGATAACAGCGGTGTACCTACACAAATGTCGAGGGGCTTCGAAGGAATTAAATGTTTTCGCAAACGACAACGTAGACAGTCCTTGGTTTTGTGGTTTGTTTACTTCATTTATTTAAACCTCTTTTTTAACAAAACTCGGAACTAATTTATAAACCTAGCATGCAGTCCGATATACGTAAACATGTAAAGCATTAATTTATTTTTTTAAGTTTTCAACCGAAACCATTCCACCGACGATAACGCGAAAGCTTGAAACACTTGCCGATTTGAAATTGTATTTTATTTTATTTTTGTTTCGCCTCTCGTATACGACCAATATTTGTACTACATACATACATCCTATATCAAAACGTTACTAATGAAAGTCTACCAAATAATATTTGTTGAAGCTTCAAGTTATAAAAGCTCTCCACGGAGGATATTAAGTTAGAGTTGGATATTTCGTTTAGCAGTCCGGAAAGTACTTCATTGATAAACAGTTTGACGGTTGGATTAATTGTGAAAATTGTCAATCGAAATCACCAGACCTTAATCTCTGATAGATTACAAGTTAAGAAGGTTAATCCTTAAAGCCACATCGACTAGTTTGTCTAAAAGCTCATCGTACTTACGTTACTCGGAGTAATTAAATGGATTATTCCTTTCGCGTGTAAAAAAGTGAAATATTGAAATTGGAAAATATTTTACTCTAAATAAATTCATCGGATTTTGATTAACCACAATCATATCGCAAAACCGTTCGACGGTATTTGAGATTGGTACGCAATTCGAACCAATCATTTACGCCAGACTTATTTCAAAATGCAATTCAACCGAATTAAGTCCAGAATGGCGTGCCGAGATAAGCTTTTATTCTAGACAATTGCGATTGTTAGAAAATATAAAAGTATTTAATTTTCACATTTATGTGATATTTTTTAAAATATTAAAAAAATATTTAACGTTTCAGCGCATCGGCAATACCGTGCGCCGCTAAGCCCGAAGCGAAGTTTAAACTAAAATTACTCAGGTGTGATTGAAAACTGGATCAACTGCTCGGGAAATCATAATAATATCCGTTCTTAACCGTACGACAATCCCGATAAATTTACTACTTACTCAAAATAATACAAATTTAATGAAACCCATCAAGTTGAGACGCTCGAATAAATTTGCTGTTTATTTTTTCTATCCAAATATCTCGAATATTTCCCATCAATTGCGTAATAATTTACCTCGACATTTATACCGAATAATTCCAAAATGAGGTTCTCTTGGTTACTAATAATAATAATAATAATAATGATTAGCACTCACCAAACAGATAGGGTATTTTGAGATCTTCGAACACAACATTGGTCGGAACAAATTGAACCGTCTGCCGATCCAATACTGCCTCGTGGTGGAGGAGTAGCGCACACGTGCCTTCCTCCCGATTGTCCAACGTATTCCACACTAGGACTAGCACAAATTCCGTGTCTGCACTGAACTTTACCGGTTCGTAAATTAGGAGAAACGTATCCAGTACACGCTACATCCTTCTTCTCGATTCGCGCGACAATTTGAAACCCGGTACACTGTACTTCTTTGTTATTAAAATTACCGCATTGTATTGCCTTTTCCTGTTGGAAACCGCTTAAATTTTGGCACTGCACTTCCTGTACGTTGCTATTGCTAGCCACCTCTTTTTGTATTTCTTTTCCCTGACTAGTCACCGAACTGCTGGAACTAGAACAAGGACTACTTTTGCACAATTGATAGCACTCTTGATATTGACAACACTTAGTTCGACTTGGTGTTCCCATATACCGTATTCGTTGATAAGGGTTTTGTTGAAAAGGAACGGTCACACGAAATTGATTATATGATAAATCCCGTCGCATGTAAGGATCCCCATTATTAGCACTGGGAGGATTATATTTGGGATAACGTTCGTATTGATAATAAGGTTCCTGCTGTTGAGGAGTGTATCTTTCGACCGGGGTGTGAGGATTTGGCGGAACCGTCGTACGATCACCATTCGCAAATCTTTCTTGAACATTTATATAACGTTCGGGCAGAGTATTGTACGAAGTTTGCGTTTGGTGAGGAGCCGGATAACGTTCGTTAGAAGTATAATATTGATTCCTATCCTTAATTCTTTCTTGTTGGTACGAGACGTACCTATCGTTTGGGTTCGGTGACGTAGCGTATCGTTCAGAATACATTTCTCTTTGTTTCTTTGGTGAAAATGTTTCCGTAGGTGAAGGCGATAATGGTGGAGGAGGAACAAAACGTTCTGGAGGTACCGAATTAGTTGGCGATGGAAAGGTATTAGAAGCGTAACAATCCGGACTTGGTGTATTTGTTGGCGATAATGGAGGAGGAGGAATAAAACGATCACTAGTAGGTGCCGGAGATGGTGGTGCCATGTAAGGTACTTGGGTGAAAGAAATTTTTTCTGGTCGTTCGTTCCTTTCTTGTGTCGCAAAGCGTTCGGGACACGGTATCGGAGGAAACCTATCCGATGGAAATCGTTCGGGAATTTCGTACCTATAATTTTCGGTGTGCTGTTGAAAAGTGTTATCGATTGACTTTCTCTCGGACGATCTTGATCTATCTCTTCTTTTGTACATGTCGGAAGTAGGCGCATTTTGAGAGGCGAAATATTGTTCTCTCTCGTTGTGATTTCTCCGTGGTCTTTCGGTCGGCGTGTGCCTGCCCAAAGTGTTAACGTTCTGCGCGGAATGTCTATCGTTGGAATTAAAGGATTCGTTAGTGGAATACTTTTCGATAGGCGTGTATCTATCGTTGCTGCTGCTACATCTTTCCTTATCAGTATATATAGTGTTATAACGATCAGTCGGAGTACTTGTTCTAGAACACCTATCGAGTGTAGCATGATTGTGATATCTATCCAAAGATCCGATATTCTGAATTGGTGTGAATCTATCGGGATACTTTTGGTTTCTATCCGTGTACATGTAGCGTTCCGGTTGGAAATTTTGACGTTCACCATTATTGCCTTGACAGTGAGTTGTCGGTTGAACGAGTCGTTCGCTCGAAACTGCCGTTTGCAACCTATCGCCAAGAGGATAACGTTCCGAAACGCCTTGGTATCTTTCTCCAGATGGCAGTCGATCCGAATTGCTTCTTTCAGACACGAAACGCTCCGAATTAGACTGAAAGCGTTCTGGAGGCTCGAGCCTTTCCACCAGTTGACCTGTCCCTTTGTCATTTGGAGCGGCAAGTCTTTCTTGTGAAAAGCGGTTTGCCGGAGAGGTCGTCTGAAAACGATCACCAGATGCAGCAGAAGCCGGAGAAGCAGCGGAAATTTGAAGTATACTATGTCTTCGTACATAGTCTTCGTCCGCAGGCATTCTGGAGGCCCTGGGCCCGCTGTCAGGACATCTGCAAATAAAAAAGAGAGACTTAAAACACTGTTTGCGTTCATTACGAGGGGCGGCAGATAAACCTAACGTTTTTTGGTTCTACCGCACCTCGTAGTATTTATACTACTGTTTACTTAGTATTAATCGATTCATTCAAAGCCAAGAAGTTTAAAGCACCGATGTTTACAAACTGCTCTTGGTAAATGAACCCCGCGCGCTGCGTTGTTCCAAAACTGTCATAACCATTAATTGAACTCTAAAGCTTTATATGAACCTCTGAACAGCAATCGTAGAGAAGTGAGTTTGACATAAATAAGCAACCCGCGGTGCACACTATTGTGCCAATTTTACTCAAAATTACAAACTAAAAGCTTTGAGCTCAAACTAAATCGCCTACGTAATATTAAACTCGGTATACTTAGCATGCCTTACATGTTAAAAATGAATATCTCAGGTTTGGCTTAATTTTAGAATAAAGTGTGAAATAAAATGCAATGTTGGTAGGTATTTTTAAATTCAATTTACATCCCTAATTTCCTATTTTAAATTTAAAGAAGTAGGTTAAACATTTGTTGTTAATTAAAAATAAGCTTATGGAAATCTCTCCGACGTGGAGTAGATGTATGCTTTTTACTCGTTTTTAAAAATTTGATATCAATTAGCCTAAAAGCATGATAAATTAATATTTTTAATTTAAGGTTCAAATTGCACGTCAAATTTTTTTAGGATTAACGAATTACCTGCAAAGTAATAAAAGTTTCCCAGATAGAAAATTTTTGCTGTAAATTTTAGGCGAGTCACGACATTTTTTAATTAGATATTTTTGAATGTTGTCGTTAATTTAAGATCGCGGCATTGATTCGATGCGATCTCTGGTTGAGTTGCAGGATGGCAATTCCGCATTCGGACATCGGCTGTCATCAAACTTTGGCGAGATTGCAAAAGGAAAAATGGGAATTATAGATGGTACACCGGACCGAGCATGCGTGGTAGATAATATCATTTTTGATATTTATTATTCGTAAGACTAAAGTAATCAGAGGAGAAAAATAGCCAACAAAGATTAAAAATGAATTTTTTATGAAAACTTAAAATTTGTGTTTGATTGGACCGACCTGGAAAAATTAATAAAATATCAAAATAAAGTTTTGTATGTTGAAGGAAACTACACAAAAAATGTATTCTTACAACTAAAGCGTACAAATAATACTATAAAGCTTATTTTAGACGCACTAAGCGTCCATGAAACTCGGTATCAAGAAGATAAGACTTTTATAGATGTTTCAATATCACATAAGCAACGAATTGTCTAAGAAAAAGTCCATAAAACGTTTTCTCTACGTCTTTTTGCAATTCTTCAATAATTAGATTAATTTCTTACACCCATAAACTTTTTGAGTGGAAAAATCTTTAGTAAATTTTATGTATTTTTACTTAAGAAATATATAAAATATTTAATTTAATTTGTGGATCAGATAAAATTTTTAAAAATAATATTTTATCGATTTCGTTTTCAACTTTTACATGGCTTACATATTTATATAATATGTAACCTGAACTAATTTGGGTTAAAAGTTTTTTTGAACATGTATTCATGAATCCACAAAATAATCCTTTATATTAAATAGTAAATAGAATGTTTTAAATTCTAACATTTATTTGCATACTTTTCATTTTTATTTTATTGTTTATTTATTTTTATTTTCAATTTTTTTTTACTTTATTCTTTGCCCAGTTTTTTTTACCGAGAATCCCTTCCAGAACTCGGTGTAGTCCACAGCTCTAGACTGTTGTCGAAGTTGAGTTTCTCAGTTCCTTTTGGCGAATATTATTAAGTCACGATAGGTTTAACTGAAATTTTGTAGAGATGGTAAAGTGCAGAAGAGAGTTACCATGAAGATGGACTATTTGAAAAATTTCTTGCGTACAACCTATATTTTTACTGATCGTCCGATAGCATTTAATTAAAAATTCTGCTATTAACCTAGTTTATGTTTTTCGCGCAGGATCTTAGCATAAGGAAATAATAAATAAATCAATTTGATTGAATCAATTATGTTTTATAATATAATATTATAATATCATATTGTTGCATTACTTTGTCAACACGCACAATGAACAGGTGAAAATATTTAAAACCTGAAACGGAAAAATACCGTAGCAAAAAACTCATAGTCGATTTCATGTGACGCATTATAATATTGTAGAAGCTCTTTAGGGACTTTGTAGACCAATGGCTTGAACTATTTTTCTCTGTTTCTGCCTATATCCTGCAAAGTTTTTCTAATTGATCTCCTACCTTCATCTTCTGGCCTTTTTCTTTTTTCGGTAGTCTATCAAACGTGACCTAATCATCTTATTCACATTTATCCGCATTTTTCAATTTTCTCCAGTGGAATTGTTGAATTGAATCCATATGGATCTCCAAACAAGCGATCAACCGTTTCAATATTTTGGAATCCTTCATACTAGGGCAGTTTTTGCACCGATATTAGTTGATGAAGAGATAGCTCAAATTTCAAATAATGTTATACCTACTTAAAGAGTATATTGTCTTTTGACTTTGAAATAAAATGTAATAAAACGAAAAAAAATTGTGAAGGCTTAAAAATTCATGTCGCATAACATTAATTAATGAATATGGGAACAATAATGAATAAATCGCATGAAATTATTATTCTGTTGGAGATTTTGACGCAACGAGGCTTTCTTAAAACCAATATAATTGAACTGGGTAATTTAATATTCAATTTAGTCAAATTCCTCGATAATAGAGATTTGTCCCAAATACTAAATTATTAACAACAATTTGATTTGAATTGGTGAACGGTTTCGGTTCTATTGTGTGTAAGGAAACATGAAGGATTAAACTAGGTAAATGTATGAATTACGGATGTTAATTTAGAAAATGTCTTTTATATCCTTCAAGTATTGTACTTTGTACAATGTACATACGTAACATATATTTGTTAGAAAATGTAACTAGGAAATTTTTATACTTTTTGTATGCAATAACAACCGCAGTATGCAATTTATAAGGATTAAGAGTTTTTATTTTCTTTACAACCTTACAGGATTATATTTATAAAATAAAAACAGTTCACAGTAGCTAATGCAATATTGATCCCGGTATTATTAAAATAATTAACATTAAAAATACATATATGAGCAACAAAATGGATTTGTATAACAATGGAAATATCACATTCAAATGCACCAACAGTTTTAATTGTATAGCCTAAACCCTAAAGTATGTACTATATCAGATAACTTGAAAATATAGTTTCTAATCAACGCATGTTACTCGGACGCAGATAGGAAAGGATTCTAAACCAAAAATGTCATACTAATTAAAAACTGTTTTTTCAATTACAAACTTTTTTGTTTGAAGTATAACTAACGATAAATTAATGTAATTCCAACTTTATTGCTTCAAATTAAATATATAAATGTATTAATCGAGCAGAAATTTTTAATTAATTTTCATTAATGCTCGTGTATATACACTCCACTTTGATAATAACCATCAGTAAGTTATTGCACGGAAACGCTATCTACCATTAAACTAATAAGGTATACCCTTATATTAAGTATCGATATTATCTCTCACATAACCCATCAAACAAATTCTAGATGAACTAAGTTGAATGACTGACCTTTGCAGCTCAATAAAAAAAAAGTTAAACGAAAAATAATTTTTACGCTTAATTAACATGAAATAACTTTGTGAGTCCGCTAAGGATCAAGTTTTCCTAAAGGCGGATTAGAATGTTAAAAGGGAACATATTATAATGTTTTCCAACCTTCTGTAATTATGTTAGCAATAATAATACAAATAATACTTAGGCTACCTAACCGTCCAATTAAAGCTAAGGGCACAAAAAAATGATTCGTTTTGGGGTAAGTACCAAAAATAAATGTATATACGTATTTCCTATTATAGTAAAATATTTCCATATTGATTCGTATCCGAATGTTAAATTTGCAAGGGCCATATAATAAAAAGATTTTTATTCTTTTCTTGATAAGCACGACACAGCTTAACTCGACAGTAAAATTGATAAGCTCAAATTGTTCCTTTAAAATATCCGTCGAGTGTCATATGCAGTTCAATGTTCAATATAAAACTGTTACACGATCACTGCACAATTTATTGCTTAAAGAAAACTTCTTTTTGATGATTGATCGTTTATGAATGACCCTTTGAAGTTTTTAGGTTAACTTTGTTAAGTTTTTGTATACAACTACTGGACATTTTTCAAAATACGTTATTTATTGCAAGTTTTAGTCTGGGCCGCGCCAGAGTACTTTGTCGCCATGGTCCAAATAAAATCGAAATTCGGTTATTCCTTCAATACTTTTACAACTTTCAAACTGCGTTGTCGCTATTTTTTATATTACAATTTTTCTATGATAGCAAGAATATGTCAGAATAGCCCAGCGGTGTAGCTTTATTGAGCTCGAATTTCCATCGGTTGAGCATCAACCTTCACATAGCACCAGGGAGCAGTGGATATAATGGCTCACCAAATAGAATTTTTGGGTAAAATCCTCTTTTTCTGTTATCTCATTAAAAGGGTAAGTTACAAATAACTCCACTACAAACCTTATTTTGAGAACTAATTTGAGATGAATCAACATCAATCAGGGTTGAATCAATGGGAAAATATTTTCACTGAGCTTCGATCAAAAAGTCTACAAGGCCTCCTCTAAAGTTTTCCCAAATAACTTTGCAAAATTGTTGATGTTCAAACCATGAGAATAATTTTAATAAAAAATGTAATTTAAAAACAGCATGAAATAATATTAGCTACTGTTACTGTGCTTATATTTCCATATAAACCGATCGTTAATTCAACAAACCTTTCTTTGTTATCAATAAATTAAATTAAACTGTTAATAGAATTACCATTAATTAAAGTTACAGTTTAAATTAAATTCAAATTAGTAAAAGTTTATAAGAAGTTGAGGTTTTTCAAGTAGGAAGTTAATTTAAACGGATTATTTAAACTTATGCAAAGAGTCTTATTGGGTTAAATCTTTCGACATTTAAGAAAATGAATTATTTATGTAAGCCATTTTTATCCAATAGTGTTGCCGAGCATTGATCGCTTCGATATTGGAAAAGAATGATTTTCCCTCCAATTTTTAAATAAATGTAAGCCTAACTTTATAAACAATATAATATTAATTATATTGGATATCCCTTTTGTGGGTTGATTAAAACAGTGCGGTGCCTATATGAAATTGTATCGCGATAGAGAATATGGTTTCCTCGTGTTGCACAAATAATAAACGTCGGAGTAGTTTGAACTATAAATTAAACATTTCAATATGTGGTTTAATATAAAAACAAAGTTGTGCCAAGTTAGCAGTGTAACATTTGTAACATGAAAGCAATACGCGGTACCAAAATGCATGGTCAAACCTGTATATTTTCTTAACGCTGGTTGTTTTAAGCTTTTGCTCTCGAAAAGTCCTTTTAACCACGGTTAAAGGCTTAAAGGCAAACAGAGCAACTGCTAAGCAATAAAATGCATTCGTGTCATTCAAACTCAAAATTTCGTGCCATTGCCTTGTAATTAGTTTAATTAGTACTACTCGTTGGTAAACTAATTTAGCGTGGCATGCATGCATTTTGCTACTTACAAGTATTTTGTTAAAAAGTTAAATAACGAGTATGATTTGCAGTACCTACTACGACTAAATTAATTAAAATTAATTACCGTTTTAAAATTGCGTTGCCTTTAAATTAAGATGCAAATTGAAACTGTTAGGAGAAAATTTAAGCTCGAGTCGAAATGTTAGGTGTAGATATTTTGTACAAACTTTTGTGAAATGAGTTCATTTAAGTTTTCAGAATAAATAGTTATTTGTGTCCCAATTACTATTTAGTTTGTTGAAAATTATAATTTATAATGCTTAGATTATACAATTACACGTGGCAGTTAATAACCAGATAGTAATCAATGTTTCAGACTTCAACAACTAACAAAACTTATTTCTACAGTAGCGTGTCAATCCTACATTTCATTTTTAATCATAAATTTGAGTACGTAATCGTTTCGAGTACAGCTCTCAAAATTTCATTTTATTAATTTAAACAAGGATTTTCCAGGATTTACCTACTGCTATTTGAACGGGCATCAAGATAGACGAATTAGACAATATATTCAACTTTCGTCAAATTTCAATTTTCTTATTACAGGAATTTATACATTACATTACATTTTCACTGTTGACTTGCCAGTGCCGGCAGAAAAGTACTTCTCTTTTCGGACGTATTAATAATTTAATACGCACCCACAAAGAGTATCTTTTTTCAAAGGGAAATTAACGTATGCTGTGAAACTCGACGAGAAAGCTTTTGTGGAGCATTTCACCGCAATATATTATTTAATTTCTATCGAAGTGTTTCCGTTTTCTAATATTGGATTAAAGATTCATAGTGCAGTTTATAGTTTTTATGCAGCGCTCAGTTCGTTTCATCTTTAGCACTCTTTGAAATGCTAACGATTGGATTTTAATCGTTCGGTTTGAAGCTTTTCATCGCTTGCACAGTTTTGAAGCTCGCAACTTTTTTTCTCTTTATGTGGTTCAGCAGAAGCGTGGTGGCAAAATTGAAAACCATTTGAATTTAAATTTAAGCTTTGTTGGCTTCTATAGATTTTCTTACTAGCAACAATGTATACTGTTTACTACAACAATTTACTACACACATATTAATACATCATAATGTATTATGTAGTATTACATAAATATTTGTTGAATTTCTTGAACAATAATGCAAGAAATATCAAATGCTCTTTGCTTTATTATAATATAGTTAAATTTCTTAATGAACAAATAACGCTAGGGAATATTATAATATTGTGTTAAATGTAAATATAATAATATGTACCATACATTATAATGTATTATGTAATATGTAGAATAATATAAATCAGCTTATGAAATAATTAAAATTCAAATGCGTTTACTTAAAGTTTCCCTAACCTGAATACTGCATCAGTTTTAGCTTTGAGACTCTTTTAAAATCAATTTTTAGGTTCACTTTCCCAAAATTAAAATCGTAATTTGCCCGGTTAGTATAAATTTCCAATTATAAATTTCTATGGTTGTTCAGTGATCGAACCTACGACAACCTCCCTTATATTTTTAAAAAGGAACACGACAGTAAATATATTGCTATGATCTACCCTCTCGATTTATTCTGAAATAAAATCTGACCACTAAAACTTTCCAATGAACTCTTCGTCTCGAATAGTAGAAATGGCAAAAAATTATTTACATGAACGTCAAGTTCGAATGATTTTAACCGTAAATTTAAAAGTGGATCCTAATAATTTATTGCAAATTGACGTTTGAAAATGCGTCAAATTTTTAATGAAATTAGCGAGAATTAAGGTTTTTTAACATTTCAATTGGCATATTTGCATCGATGCAAAGTATATCTAAATTGAATTGAAAATACGTTTTCGAGTAAGTTGATCACATCAGAGCTATTGATTGGCCATTATCAGAGTGATGTAATTAAGTTTACATCGACAGGTGTACACTAACTTGAACGTGAACATACAAAGCATATGCAAATTTCCCTTGGCTAGCTTGTTCAAAGCAATCGATAGCGAGGTTATTACATTTGCCCTATCTTTGATGGAGCTTGTATGTAAAATAGCTTTTTCTTATATTTTTTTGTTTATTGGAATATCTCGAAATTATGGATCGGTTGCTTTTCCGTTTTATGCGCATCAATTCGGTATTGTTCAATTTAGTTTTAATAATACACTGTCTGGTTAAAATTTCACAATATCGGGTCATAACGATACCGTCATTGTCATGTGATTCGGGTTTTGTACGAAACGGAAATTTAAAATTGCAACGCAAACGAAAATGTTCACTACTGCGCCAAACGATTTCTGGAAAGAGTTTTATCGACAATATTTTATGGATAAATTTGATATCGTGTTAGGAAAATGTTAAAGGTTCACAATAACATGACAGTGTCGGGTAGTGGCCGAAATGTAAAATTATTACACGAAATAATAATTGGTATTGGACAATGGATCTTTTTTCGCTGGTACGATACGACTGCAAGCCCCACGGCATATTTGGAACACTTAGGGTTATTATGCAGATCACATAACAGACTTTATCTTGCATCAAGACAGGATGCGAGATGACATCTGCGCGTGTGACAGAACTAATAAAGATTCAAATGGCTTTGTGGATCTAGTCCTATGCAAATAGCGTTTTCACACCTGCCTTCAAAGCTTCCAGCTTTCCCTGTGTAAAGCTCGAAAGTGTTTCTACAATTTACTTATACGATCGTTTCGATCTTAAGAATTTACTTTTAAAACTTTTACGCAATTTTGCTAAACCAAAATTCACGTTACGGTATTGGAAGAAGGTACGTAGATGGAAGAAAAACATTGGCGTACTCGGGGTAAAGAAACTAGTGGGTTCCGCTCATCCCTCTGGAATACTTCATGGCTATTTCAAAGCTTTGTATTCTTAAAATCTCAATACTATACCAGTTTTCACTAACGCTTACTACACCTTTAAAACTCTCTTATATTTATTTTCTTACCACGATAACTATTTAATAATGCATTTATGCTCAACTATAAACAAAATAAAATCAAACAAATAATATAAAAGACGTAGACCCCACGAGGCTGCTTAAACGGGATTGAAAAATGTACATAATATGACCCTGTTTTATTTCTGATGGTGGCCATAGTGTGAGGAGAGGTATTAATTAGGGAAGTTTATTACTTTTAAAGCGTTTTATAAATGAACCAGAAAATTAAATTATGTTTACTTAAGAGTAAATAAACAAAAGAACGTTGTTTATTTATAGCAATTTATTAACAACAATGTTTTTGTAGTTGCCTTTGTAAAACGCCCTCTTGGCAATGGTGGTTATCTAATTTTAGAATAAATTGAACTAAAAGTGATTATAACTTGTAGAGAAAATTTAACGATTAAAGGTTTTCGAAAAACATTGTTCATTATTTATAAAGAACAACTGGTTTATAATAAGTTGGAATGTAGAAGATCTAAAACAACGAACAAATTATATTGTCTACAACAATCGGTCTTTTATAACTTTGAAAGTGGTGAAAGAAACGACACAAAAGATTTTCTCTAACGTCCGATATTTTTTTAAGAAAACTAAACAAAAAGCGTACACTAACTAAAAAACAAATTGAAGCCAACGTTTGAAGCGGAGCGCACGTTTTAAATTATCCCCTTTTGAAATTACCGCACAAAACTTGAGAAACAAGAGACTTTAATTTAAATAGCATCGAGTGGTTAATTTGGTTATAAATAATGTATTGATTAAGTACAAATAAATTAAATTATCGTAGTCAAATTTCCTCATTTGCGACTAAAACCGAATTGTATTGATCGAAATTATGGTGTCAATGAAGAGACAAAATTAATAACGATGACTTATTCGTATATTGATTTTATCAGTTACACACTAAATTTGCAATTTCAGCTTGAAGTATATTTCGTGATTTCTTTCAAGTTTTAAACATAGTTTTTCGCTAAATTAGGACGATAGGATGTACCTAACGTCATATTTTTATCTGCAGCACAGCCCCATAAAACTTTAAATCTGAATAACTAACTAGGTTAACGTGTTAACGTCGAGTTAACGTGGTTGCGGTAAGCTTGCACCTGAGGATTTTACAATTAAACGAAATATTTATCGAAACTATGTTTCTTGCAAACTTTTATGATCTAAAAAACATAAAAGTGGTCCTCGTTTCAACAAAAGAGTTTTCCGATGTCGAAATAAATAAATTTGACTATACAAAATTTTGCAATATTTTTTGCACGTACGTTTCCTAACAAACGAAAAAGGTAAAGGTATACAAATATGTTATACTTTATTAAATAAGGACTTTTCATTTCCTGTCAAAAGTTTTTGATACGAAGATGTCAGGTTTGTACATAAAATACAATTTTCACTTTAAAAAGTGATTTGCTTGATCGAACTCTAAATTTATCAAATCTTTGTAGCTTATATTATGTGATGGCTACTTTGAAAAGAATGTTTATTTTTGTGATTCAACAGTTTTGCATTTTACTTTTAAATTCCTTTTCGAAGAAAATAGAAAAAGCTACATTAAACGTGACTAATCTAGATTTTCCTATTAAAGTAGTAAAGCGCAGTGGGAATAAAGCAATACTTTTGGAATACTAAATTACTCGGTTAAATTGCGATTAAAATCTAATTTGCGTTAAGCTTTTTTTGTTCAAGATTCATTTTAACTAAAATAAAGTACGCGATTTCTGTATGTTTCTAAAATAAAGAGCTTTCTTATTTAAGCTATACCAAGCAAGTCCGACTTGTGTGAGCTTTTCTGAATTTCGGTTCTGAAAAATTTTACTGACGATGACGCTAGAAAATAGTGACTAGCATGCAAGTAAACTGCAAACATATTATAATATAATAAAAATTTAAATATTTACCTGTGTCGGTCGCCGTGGTGACCCGTTGTGGCGGCGCCAGGTCTAAAAGGGGGTGAACCCCCCTTACCCCGCCTACCACATTGGACCTCTTAAACTTCCTGAAACAAGAAAATTAAAATAAATAAAAGTCGAAACATTTAGAAGTAACGTGATTTATTTAATCCTTTGATACTTAGCAATTCCTGAAAATTATTTTTTAAAATACGGTTAAAAGTTTAAACGACGCCCAACTTAGAGAAACACAAAACGAAAAATAAATCAAGTTTTCTCTACACCTGAGCCGCATTAAAATATTTATGTATTTAATTTATTTAAGAATGTTTAAAAGAAGAAATGTTTCCCTTAAACTGCGTTCGAATTTATTCAAAAATGAATAAAATAAATTTAAACAAAAATGACTACCCAAAATTTTTATATTATATTAATATTTAATCTTTTATTCCCCTACAATGCGATATTTGATTTGGAAAAAAATATCGTAAAAACTCAAAGTGCTTTTCACATAAAAAAATAAAATTGTAATTGCTTGACTTAGAAACTTTCCTAACGATTTTTTAAACAAACTTTTATGATTAACTACATTTTTGCGTGAAGTTGACTTTTCCCCATCAATGGCAACACTGTGTGCCTATGCAAATAGATTGTGAAACTACTAACTCAATGTCATAATTTTTCAAATCTTTATTTATTACTTTAATGGTTACATTAAGTACTGTCAATATAAATCATGGGGTAGAGAAAACCGTAATTAAAAATTGCAATGACATTATGACCTACAGTTTGCGTTGTGGATTTAACACGAACTACCTGTCTTGAGAAATAAATTGCACACCACCAAACAAAGAAGATTTTAAATTTTCAAAATGCAATATAAATTTTATTCTATCTTGATGCAATAAAATGCAACGCAATTACTTATCTTCGCAGCTGTAGTTTATAACTTAAACTAATCCATTAAAATTTTAGTTAATACAGCAAAATTGTATCGCAATTTCCGATTTTCTTGTTGCTATTTTACATTATTTTATTTCTCTTTTATTCTTCTCTCATACTTTCTTCTGTTTCACTTCTAAATTTTTTCGCTCTTTTTATATATCATCAGGTTCTTTATTATTATTTTATTTTATAAACCAATCCTAGGTTATGCAAAATTATGAGAAAATATTAAATTTGCAAAATTTACATTTCAAAAATAAAAATTTTGTGGCTAAAGCAATTAAGGCCATAAGGAGGTAACTATTTACCGTGACCGAGTGTACTTAAAAATCATTCGTCCATCCCGCTATTGCTTGGATAGATTGATAGTCCTTTTCCATGTGTCCAAATCCGCACATGGATTTGCATTTCTTCACATTTCAAAACTTCGTTTATTAATTTAGCAACTGGCGTCTAGTTGAAAATATCATCAAAACCTCTTGTCTGCATCGTCTAAATTAAAATAGCATTTCCACAGTTAACCGGAAAAATAGTAAATTATAAATTTATTTTTCCTATCAGGTAACGAACTCAGCCTCGTTTACAGTTGATTATCGCAAAGTTAAGTTTGGATATAAGGTTTGACGATTGCAGAAAACTTGAGCAAACTTGCGTGACAGTTTCAACTAAACCCTAGGGCAATTTTTCACGTAAAGATAAATTAAGAAATAAAATTAAGTCTCTCAATTTTTACAAAATTAATATTGTTCGCATTTTTTATTTATTAAATAATGAGTCGCTTTGTCAAACGCCTTAAAACATCGCCGTAATAATAATAATTAAGCTATAACGTAGTATAAAAAATTAAAATGTGAAACCATTGTACTATATTAAAAAATGTGCTTCATTAAAAATTTCGAGTAATAATACTACAAGGAATAAATTGAACTTGGTAATTGCTTGTAATTTTGGAATAAATTCAATATAATAATATTTTTTTTTTAAATTATAAATTCATATTTACATATTTACACATTAGTCACCCTTGATTGGGTTCAAAATAAATGAAACGAAAATGCTAAAAAGTTATAAAACATGTCAAAACAAGTGGGTTGGGAGAAAACTAAGTTTTAGTTTGATACAAAAAATGTCAATAAATGAATTGTGTATTAAATCTTACTTTTTTCAGTTATTGTGTATCGATTGTTCACAAACTTTTCAAAGTTTTTGTCGTTATATTCTATTGTCACTTTTTGTGATATAAAGAATTACGTTTGTTTTATTTACTAAATTAAAGAATTTATTTTTCCCGACAAAGAAATATTTGTGATTTATGATTTTTTATTGCCATCATTAATTCGGTATAATCGCAATGTGAAAGATTATGCGAAGAAGTACGCCGAAAATTTGTGTTGTTCCACTTCCATCTTATTAACATGCTTACAACCGACTACTCCAGATTATCAAAATAAATGTACCAGCATTATTTTGGTATTTAGTTCGCATCATGTAAATAGTTTGGAAATTATCGACCAAAAAGCTAACAAATTTCGAGTATGAAAGCCGAAACAATGTCGGCAATTCGTTTTCTCAAAAACGCCGTTTGGAAGAAAGGTAATTTCAAATTAAATTAACTTTATTTTGCAGGTAGTGTTACATCTTTTGATTAAATATATGAAGACCCGTAATAAAACCACAAATTACACAGCCAATAAAGAATTCCCCGTTGAATAACAATACGAACAGTCGAATATTGTTCGAATACATTCGTTATTATGTCAATTAAGTTTTTTATTAGGTTTTTAATTTTAATAACGCACGACACGAGAAAAGCTGGATAAATAACGAGCATTTTTATATTTCAAATAAAATAAACATTGACAACATAAGCATAAAATTATTTTTAAAATTTTTCATTTGCTGCCATTATTTTAAATTTTGAAAATTCCAACAAAACCATGTTTTATGTTTTGATACGAATTCTAATTGTAAAGGTCTTTGTTAATTAATCTAATACTAGTTATTGCATGTGCAAATGTAGAAAGCGACATTTTTTTATGCGCTGAAACATGTAATAATATAAATTAATTACCGCGCGAACTAATAATTACAAAGCTACATAACTTGACCATAGTTTCTTAAATGTCAGCTTAAGAAGTCGCATTCAATAGTTATCTATATTCAACAAGGCGAGGGGTTGAGCTTCATATAAGCATATAAACTAAAATAGAGTCGATAACTAGAAATGTTCTCTAAGAGAACTTAATATATGTTATTACCAGCAATAAATTTTATAGGTATATTCGAAAAGCTTTAAAAATAATAACCACGAGATATGGGGGTAAATTTTCGGCATGTCTAATACTTATAATAATGTTACTACAAAGTCAGTAATCAGACATGTTCACTTAATTCAATATAAATAAATAATCGCTATCGCACGGTTCAATATTATGTATACTGGGTTAGTAGGAATCTATTAGTTTTAAAATTTTCATTTTAAATTTAATTTAAAAATAAAAAAACCAACAAAGCTTTGGAAGTTGCCATAGATAAGTACTCCATAATTTTATGCAAATTTAGAAAATAACTTTTCTATATTCTTTGTAACAATAGCAAGATCTACGATCTATACCGACACCGACGAATTGATTAAGGATCTACCTACTTTGAAAAAATAATAAATTAAGTTTTAAAAAAAAATTCAACCCCTATCCATTCGACGAAGGATACACTGCAATATATACAACTTTCTCAACTTCTTATTCTTCTCGAAAATATAATTATAAATATTTAATATAAATTTAATATTTTACAATAGGTAATATAAATATTTTGCGAGAGCAGTACGGTTTTTTATTTTGAAAATTTATAGTCTAGAGATATTAATAAATTAATATAAATTATTAAATATATTATTATTGTATAAAATTTATAATATTCGTGGCATCTGAATCAACTATCTTTTTGCTTCGCTATATAATATACTATTGAATATATTTTTTTATCTTAACTCAAAAAAGCGATATATCTACTAAAATTATATTCTAAATTACTGAATATATAAATTTGGGTTTTCACTCATGGTATAATATTAATTTTCACCAAGCGTCTCAAACTGTGCTTAATTCCATTTTATTTATCTATTAACAATATATGTTTTTTTTTTAAATAAACGATAAACATTTATTTCGTGCTCTGCTATCTGAGAATGCTTTTATCTTCATTACATTTTCACAAATTGTTTTTCTAGAATATTGAAGTTATTTTATTTTGTAAAGTAAACCTCAATCTCTGTGTAAATTATGTAAGAAAACACTTTTGGTTGATAAACTACCTGGTAATTTTTTGGGGGAATAATTTCCACACTCGAAAATTTAAATAAATGCCGTGACGCGATGTCGTTGTCAGGCTTCTTACATTTTTACAACCTCAATATTCTTATTTTAGAAAATCGATGGATATTTTAAAATTTCTTCTTAATAATAATTTACATTACAAATTTAATAAATTCGTTTTTGCAGTAAATAAAATTAAATTGAATATAAATGGAACAAAATCGCATTACTATGATATTAAATTTTATAGATGTAATTAGTTTTTCAGTTTTCGAGGAAAATCGTCAAGAGTTCGCTAGTATGACTTTTATTTTTAGTTTCATTTATTTTTGCATTCTCTAAGGGTATGTTTTGTAATCATTATTATTATAATAAAACTTAAGAAGTAAAGTAAAAAATATCAAGTAAAATATTTAAACCGGAAAACAAATTTTTATTAGAAATGCTTTTAGCTTTTTACTCAAATGGCATCTACATTTTTTAATATTACTTGGCGGTGCTTTATATTATACTACAATATACAAGCAATTATTTTCTTAAATTTTCTACCAAATTAGAATTTTAATATTAAAAACTAAGAAATGTATAGTAGATTCGAATTTAATTCATTAGTTTGTTATTTTTTAATTTTAATGTTGTATAATAAATTTTCAATTAATTCTTCTGTTATATAAAGCATAACTTTGTTAGTTTAAGCCAGTTTTATAGCGGTTTAAGGAAAATATTAATTTTAATTAACGTAATTATAATATCGGAACACTAAATGAAATAGGAGAGGCCGGGGCACATAAGTCCTATTGTGTTTTTCTTTTATAAGTTTTCTATTTTAAGATAAACGATAAAACGGCACATGACAATATCACATAAATTGCTAAATACTTAAGAGATATTTGTTGGGTGAAAAGCCACTTTGCAAGTCTTTTTTTGGTATCGAGAGCAATGAAAAGTGTTCAATAAAATTACAAAATTTGATCTAAAAATTGTATATATCTACTACAAATAATAATATTTTCATTATAGTTGTGTGTTTTCTAGAAAGTAGAAATTAATTTTAATTATATAATCGCAAAGTTAATTTTCGTTTCGTGTAACACCTACATATTTGTGGATTTTTAGAAACACTTACAATATATCTTAATATATCTTTCCCTATACTTATCCACCACCAAGGTTTCTTGGTAAACAATATCTTTTTCCAATATATGACTGTTAGTTCTCCGCCTTAAGTGCTTTTAAGGATACTTTTTATGTAAGCACGAGTTTTTCTATGATGTATTTGGAACGTAAAATGGCATTAGCAAATATATCGTATCCACCATGTTTGTAACATAAATCGTATTTACATTATTTGTTAGCTTAGAAATGGTAATAAGATTTAGGAAGTTAAGTTATAGGGGTTGAACAAAATTCAAAAATCAGAAAAAAGTTCCTACATTTTTTCTTTCTAAAAGGAAAAAATAATTATAATTAATAATTATTATAACGACGATAAGTTGCGAAATTTCTTCTTTAGATTAAAACTATTAATTTTTTGTGCTGGTGATGCTTCGTATGCGTAAATACTTTTCGCATATTAACAAGATTTAAAATTTTAAAAAGTTTTTACTCCGAAATATTTAATTATTAATTTAGGAAAGTTTAAAAAGGTATAAACAAGTTTTAATTAAATTTTTTTGGAAAGTTACTCTCGACTTTACAAATTGGGATCGTAATACATTTAATACTGGTGAAATTGACAGAAACTGAGAGATATATATGCTAATCAATTTTTCAATACCTATTTGGAAACTGAAATATTTCGTCCATAAGTCACACGTCGGTTTGACCCAACACACATTTTTTTTATCTTCTGCAATTATATAAGATGTCAAAGTTGAATTTTCTAAGCAATATTTTAAATTGCTTGTATTATAAATTTTTAAAATATGCGCCAAAAAGTTAAAGTAATGATGAGGCAATTTATTATTTAATGTTAACAAAATTTTTTACCCTTAAAAGGTCAAAATCATATAAAAACTGCAATTTATTTTATATACATGGCATCATGGATCAATAACAACGGTCACCCCATTACTTACTAACATAGAATGTTGAGAACTTTAATTCAAACATTTATTCATGTTTCCTTTCTAATTATTTATTGCGTACTTATAGGCATCCAGACATTATACAAGATATCGTCAAATAATGGGAAAAATAACCGAATGACAAGATTCCTGTGCATGAATAAAATCCTATATTATTTGTTTAATCTTATGTAAAATACAACATATAAATATTTATTTCGAGAGAATATACCGGGATTCCGAACGTTGAAAAAAACTTCGACAAACAAAATAAAGTTTAAATTTAAATAGTATGAAATTGTTCCACCACCCACAGCACCAAACTAAAAGAAAAGCGTTTCAAACTACATAAACGGGCGGGGCTATTTTTTTGGAAGCACTGAAAAGCTTCAAACCGAACGGTCAAAATTTTATCCTAAGCACGTGAGCGCCTGACCGAAGGCGATCTTTGAATATGGAAAATAAACTTGTGACACCGGAATCCAACTTTTAGTATGTCTTGGAATACTTAAATATTTAAAAATAATCTTCCAGCCTTTAAATTTTAAATGAAATTGAAGTTTAAATAATTTTAACCAACACCTACATAATTTATATAATTTAAGATTAGAAAAGGATAACTCAAATCGGACACTTCGAGTTAAGGTGTCAAAGATATTTATTATTTCCAAGTTAAACAAACACGCTACTTTATTGACCTCTATATACAGGGTGATATACAAGTGCAGAATAAGTTATTATTTCACAGTTACCGAAAGACCACACTGTATAACTCACATTGTATAAAATGGTGTTTAGCAAATGATAAACACAAAAAATTTATATTTTCAGTTTAAAAATTTAAATTTAAGTTGATGGTTCAATAAAAAAATGTTGAAAAGGTAATTTCGCGAGCGTAAAAAGATATAGCTGATGTTTAAGTTCTACAAGTGCGTGTTGAAGCATTTTACGTATATTTGAAGAATGTCAAACAATATTGAAGAATTTTTAGGTGCTTATACGAGTTTTCCAACTTGCATTTCAACATATGAAAAATACAAAACGTCATTCGCAATCAAAATATTGGATGATTTCACGCAACAATTTAAAACAAGTTTTACAATTTCCTACTGTCGTTATTTCTAAATATTTGTTAATTTAATTAACTTAATGTAATAACTTTGACCAAGTTAAGTCAAAATTGTGTGTACTTAGTCTAACAACACACAAATTTACCAATAAGGTAAATATTTAAGGATTCATATTATTTAGCTAAATTAATCTACTATTAACACTACAAAATTTAATTAATTATTATAATAGCACAAGTTTACATGAAAACCCACAAGCTGAAACAGTTAAAAACATAATTAGTCTGCAATTTACTTTAAACGAAAAGTAAATATTTAATTAAATAATTTTGTATAGCATTCTTTGATTTTTAATCGTTTAGTGAAATTTCTAAAACTTTTATAGGAATTCGTATCATAATTAATAAAATTAAACTTTTCTGATGCTAACTGAAATATGATATAATTTTTATCGGATAAATTGTTTCAAAATAGAGAGAACTAATAAAACAAGAAGCTAATAATTTAGGTAGTATGAAAACTTAAAAAGTAGAAAAAATAATATAAACGATTTAATCAATTTTTGATCGTAGTTTTCCATGGTAAAATTTGATTTACTGAAATTTTGATTTGCGGTTACATCCGCCGATTGAACCAATTAAAATTAAAAACATTGGTTATTTAAAGTGGTAGATTTAGGATTATCGATTCAACCACAAACCGTGTGGCTGCATTTACTCCAAACTTTTGAAAAAATATTTACGTTTATGAACTCTTTAAAACAAATTATTTATATAATAAACATTTTTAGCATTTTGGAACTCTGATAAAATAGAATTTATTACATTTTCATTTTCAGAGCTAGTATTTCCAACCCGTTTAGATGCATACGGAATCATTAATCTTTGTACCAATTCCAAAGGGTCGCCCCAATCAATATATTTAATTTCTATCATATAAACCGCAGGTGGTCAGCCATGTAAGTGCCCGAAGTTGTAATAGATATAAGTGCTTTTTTTTAATATCCATGCAATTCTTTTTTCAAATAATATACCGTATGACAAGCATATCTTCGAACAACTTTTCACTTCATATTACACGTGTGCTTGTTTTTGTTGCAAATACGTTCAAAAGTGAATTAAAACTTTCCTTTTTAAGCTTTTAAAATTATATGTAATTAATTAAAATATGTTATGTACCTACATCAGCAGTTTTTGAAATTTTCAAACAAACATTTGCGAGATTAATTAATTATCTCTAAGACAAAGTTTTCTGCTGTTTTAAAATAATATCATTTATCCTTATATTGACTTAACGTGTTTTTCAAATTCCATTTTATGAATTAATTGATGGGGAAATCGTACCTACAAAATAATAGGCACCTATATGAGTATACTATACAGAAACGCTTCGACCGAAAAAGATAAAACCTCAATAAAATGTTCAATATAACCACAGAAAAGTCGCTTATCCGACCCTAATTTCATTAGCTAGTTTGGAAAATTGTAACTAATTGAATTGTAAATTATTAAAGAAACGATGACTGTCGTTATTATGATTTATTAGTTATTAACAATTTAATAAAGCAAATTGTTTTTCAATTTAAAGTAACTTTTAATACCATAATGAACGACATGAAAACTTTGCACTTATATTATGATCTCCTTGTTAACAAATAAAATGCGGGAACGTTAGTTTATAAACTGTAAATACATTCAACACCACTTAAGAAAATTAAAAATTTTAAAAACAGTATTATATTATGTAAGTATACACCAGTGTATACTAACAATTTTAATGATTTTCTAATTTATAAAGTTATTCTTTTTTTTCAATTAAGGATATTAAATTTTCTTGCTCATAATAGCTATATTTAGTCGCTTTGCTAAAAATATATTTTCACAAACCTAAATATCAACAATAATTATTATTTTAATTCTTGCATTTCGTACAGTAGAATTTTTTATTTATTTATTTTTAAAATTATTAAAAATTAATTGACCAAACCCAGCGTAGTTACAAACACAGTTCTGTACGTAATTATATTGTTCATTATAGTTAAGAAGATTTATTCCCAAAGTCTACTAATTATCGCTTAATAATTACGTAAATAAAAGTTATAATAATTTTAGCACAAGAACTCTTAACAAACATTGGTGTGCGTTTTATAATTTTCAAAATTAGTATGGCATTCAATTAGCATATTAAAAAAATTTCCCTTTGAAGTTGCACGAACAATTTCATAATCTTTCTTTTGCAGATACTTAACTCTTTCCATTTTGAAAATAATGTATTTTTTGGTAGGTACCTACTAACGAGAAAGATTAATTTACAAATTAAATTATTCATTATAGAAATTCTCTTACATTGCATAAATAATACAAAAACAAAAGGAGAATTAATTATGGAATAATGGACTACCGATTTATGAAATGCAAATAATAAAAATAACGATATAATGTATGTATTTGAAACTCAAAAATTTTCAAGCCTTTTTACAGATTGGATCTGACGATGCTATAAGTATATAAGCGAAACCGGTTACCCAAAATTGAGTTAAACGAGAAAATTCAATTTGATTTTAAGAATATTGTAGAACCGGAAGTAACGAACATCAGCACACAATATCTAAGTGATTCTCACAAATCTACTAGATAAATAATTTCAAATAATGCTATTAATTTTGAGTATTTACAAATATAGTAAAACAACAACAACAAATAAATAACAATTTTAGTTAAAGCACTAGAGCTTCGTATATTAAATTATGTATAAAGCTTTGAAATATTCACCATCGTACAGTGCACTTCAGTTATTGATCAAATTTTATGCTTTGTTAGCAGTCCTGGTGTATTTAATTTAACTAACTCTAACTCTCCGATACGTTTTTGGTTTCATTAAGTTTTTCGTAGTGGTCAATTAATTATTTACAATGGAACCTTTTCTTTCGAGGAAAATGAAATCATAGCGTCCAACAGTGCGGACTTAAGTAAAACAGAAAGTTTTCATTCTGGATGGAGCGCTAGTGTAAGTTAGCTACCGAATGTTACATAATTTCTAAAATTAAATTTCCTCGTTAGGTTTTTATTTTAAATAATGCTCGACATTTTTTCAGAAAAACTTTTGAAACGAAAAATAATGTGACCCGGATAAGAAAGTATAAAAACCAAGTTTGCATAAAAATAAGGAATATCATGGCTTGGTGATTAATAGCCATAAGAAAATTGCTTATCATTTCGTAAGATAATTTTCTATGAAGAAGAATATCTTTAATACACAATGTATATAGTGAAGTACATCATTTCGAGATAAGAAAATTGTGATACAACAAAGAGTTTCCCAAGAAAAATTTCATTATTGTTAAATTTGTACACATTTATATTAATTCGCAAAACATTTCACCTCGTGTTTTATTTTTTGCGAAACTACGATTTAATTAGATATAATAAATCTTTTCGTTTTTTTATTTTCATTATTTCTGGTTTTTATCACAATCTATAGTTAATAGTGTATATAGTGGTAAATATCTTTCACAATTTACTTGATGAAACAAAATTAAACATTTTTGCGTTATTGGAAATAACTCGGGGACGACTAAAAAATTGTTGAAATGTTTTTATGTTAATTACGTCAAAAACTATATATAAACGATTATTTTTGTATATATTAATAAAGCAATTTTATTATTATTACACTTGAAACAAATATTTACAAAGTAGATAGGTAGGTACAACAAAACTGTTTACTGAAGTAAATGTAATATGAAAAATGAAGAATAGATTTGCTGGGAACAAATAATAATAAACGTGCGTGACGTTCAGTTTCATTTTTTGCTCTTTACTTATTTAAAAGGATTATTAGAAAATTTAGTTTTAACCTACGTCAAAGAGAAAGGAAAGCAAGCGTAACAAACAGGATGTTTAAAAAAAAAGTATTCACGTAGACCACACATCATTTAGTATATAATATAGGGACGTATGTGGAGTTCCTACAAGTCACTGTTCGGCACAATAAATTTGATTTATATCTGATTATTTTTTAATTAAAAAAAAATTGATAAGTATCGATTGCCCTCTTTTTAATTGTTCGGCCTAACCATTAACGAAAATTTGTTTTTATTAACAATTTTATTGGTGTATAATTTGTCTTGAAGTAATTATTCATCGATTTCGTTCTTCTATTAATCATGGTCATCATGATTTATTACAATACAACCCCGACCTTACTAATTGTATAAACACATTTTTAAATGAAATTGATGCCCAATTGTAACGAACACAATGGATCAAACTTTTATTAATTGAAAATTAATTTTTCATAAAAATGTTCGGCGTAAATAGGCAAACAATGTAGACGTAGTAACAAAATAATCTCATAACCTGATATTTTTATAATATATTGACTAGAACCATTTATTTTGTTTTATTATTTTGAAAATCAAAACGATATACAGTGCGGCCAGGATGAAAATTCACCAGCATGACATGAGAATCTCGTCAATGGTAAGATATATGCATATATCTAGCAGAGACAATTCTAAATGATACTATAAATTGTATTTCCTATTACCACCAACAGAGTAATCAAAATTGCACACTGTACGATGTGTAAGTTACTTCTTAAAAATCGTTAAAAGATTTAAAAAAATTAAACTCACTGAAAGCAAAATAAAAATAAACAAATTATTGCCTAGGCTTGCATTTGACCGGCTGAAAAGAGAAAAATATCCGGCTGTGCATCGAATATAGGCAATATAAAACTGTGAATGAGAAAAACTTAAATTTTTGAATTACTGATTGCTTCTTAACATAAAATAATATTTAATTAAAATGGTATAGATCAGATAATATAAGAAGCTTCATGAGTGAAGAAAATGCATCAGGGAAGATAAAATTAATAAGAATTAAATTAAAATTTAAAAATGTTAAGACAAAAAAGATTTTGATCCAACCCATCTTATGCCATTACACTTTTACATATTTTCTGAATTTTTCTCACAACTGCAACCTTGCCCCGATTTTTAACATTTAAACTATTCGCATTGCAACAATTCAATTCTGATACATATGAATTTTAAAAAATCTACAGTTAAGCTTAAAATGTGTACAACATAAAATCGATTATGCCTGTTATAACTGTGATGTGGCAAATGTATGTATGGGTAGTTTTAAGCTGTCGTGTTTGAAAAGGGTTTGTATTTTCTGTACAGAAAAAGGTATGGGTATCATCATGTTATATAGCCTGTCGATTAACAGAAAAATTAAACAAGTATTTTGTATTCCGCTTCTAAAAAATTCAATATTTTTTTTTATAAGAACAAACATTTTCTTTAAAAGTTTGAAGTCCTGCATTAGCAATTCGATTCCTGCAAATTGGGGTTGTTTCAAAATGTTAATTATAGTTTTAGAAAGAGATCCATTATTTGATGGAATGACAAAATCGATGGCTGATTGAACGGGTGTGGTCTGTAAACAAAATCCAAATTAATAATTCGAATCAGTGATTGCATTATGCAGTTAAATTGCTTTTGCATTTTCTTTAAATTACAAAATTAAATAAGGAAAGGTATTTGATGTGCAAGTTTGGAAGGGAAGAATTTTAATGAGTTTCTCCCTTTTTGGGTTGGTGGAGACAAAAATTATGGTTCTTGTTGGATTAGACAAAACCTTTAATTTAGATGTTATATGAGATAATGAGTTGGGGAAAATCACAGCGACGTGATTTATGAGTTGTTCCAAAATATAAAAATTATACATAAAAAAGAGACGATATTAGATCCGAAACGAAGTTGACGAAGTGATTTTTAATTTGTAAGATTTCCTCACTGAAATGGATAATCGCCAAAACTCAATTATCATAGCAGCACATAAGTGCTTACGTAACAATATTAACAATACACTAAAGCTTGCTGATTCCTTTATCTCGTGGCACCTACTAAATCCCTTCTTACTATTAAAGATAATCTAAACTGCAAATACACCTCTGCTGTGGGGGTGCATAACAATAAATTCTCTCATAATTAAACTAAACAACAAAACTCGACGTTTTGTTATTAAATTTAGAGATTTAGATGAACAACTAAGAAGGCCCGTCACAAAGGGACGTAAAGTTTCCAAATTGTTATTGTTATTAAAAATAAAGTTAAATTTAATTTTATTTTAGTTTAACAAGGGCAGGGTTAGGTAAATATGTGATCCCTCTTATCTGTTCCGTATATTGTATTGACCGTACATTATCGCCCTCGATATCGACGAGGGTAAAGTAAATTTATATTTCCAATTTTATAACTTACGAGTCAGTTTTTGTATCAACCAAGAACGAAAAGGCCAAAACTAAGTAAAAGCCTAAATAAAACATTATCACCATCGTTCATTCTTGTCATCAAAAAATATTTATGGAATAAAGATCACAAAATTTTTCTTCTGTTTGTACCTTCAGATATACAATCATAAATAATCAAAAGCAAAAAATAGTATACCATGAAAAAGCTCAATAATTATTCTAAATATACCACATAACAGCTAAAATTACGTTATACAAAATAAATTATGAATATTTAGTTACATTATAATGTATCTACTACTTGTGTAATATTACAAATGTATCAACTTTTTTTTCAAATTGACTAAGCGTTGGTAAGTATTTTCCAAGTGAGAAATTAGAATTTTCGTGATGCCACAAAGAAGAAATCTCCCATAACTATGACGTCACCACTTACTATTAGAGGAAGAATAAATTTTAATTGCAAATAGCTTTCTTGAAGTGTCTTTCCAGCTTTACAGTGTGATTTCTTGAACCTTTGCAATAATGAACTTTTCATTTTATTTTTTTTTGCGACTGAAAATGTTAAATTTTTGACTATTGTTGCTAAACTTCAATTGCTTGGTTAACAATTAACTTTGTAGATCCTGATGAAGATGAAGTAAGGACTTGGAAAGATTTCGAAGAAAAGGTTTACATATTAAAGAACTGTGTGTATTCGAAGGTCCACTATTCGCACAAATTCGTTTCTGTTCAATACCTCACCAGAGTTCATCCTGATGTTGCAACCCTCTCCTCTTCTATCTACCCTATATGTACCCCATAAACAGCATAGAGGATCTGCTGTTATATAAATAAAATTTTCATAGATCGACTGTGTTCATTTTTAATTTCGCTTCAAGGTAGACAAATGTTAAAAATCAACTAATTGTAATATGTTTTGTGAGAGTTAACTACAGCTACCAGGTTACAGCCCTATTAGTCCATAGGTTAGCGTAGGTCTGATAAGAACGCTATCATAATACATCAATCAGAGCCTATAAACTATTCTGTAAACTGGCCGCTATTTCTTACGGGTGTTTCCTTTAATTATAAATAATTACTGAATCTGTTCCAAAATAACAGTCCTGAAGGCATTCTAAGTCCTTTCTAGATTATTGGCATGTCTGGCGGTAAAGATTAATTTTAATTTCGACTTAAATTACCTCAAAATATTATATCGAACGATTTTAAATTATGTAGTAAATAATAGAACATTGTATTGAAATACGAGTACATAATATTATTTGATCAATTTATGAACTTTTCTCTTGAAACAAGCGAAAACAGTTTGGAGCTATTATTTTGGAACAGATATACACCATTATATAATAATAACGTATACATCTTTCTCTGTCTCTCTCTGTGTTCGGATACATTAATAATATGTAGTTAGTTAATAATTTAGTTTAATATTTTTGTAAAGTGGAAATAAAATTTATAAATTAATTTAAAAAGAGCTTTAAGGAATTTAAATGTAACAATAATTATTATTTTGTGCAGTGTACAGGGCTGGTACACCTCTAACGACATAAGTTACTAATACTTTACACATTCAGTTCATAGTGTAAATTGGCCAGTTATTCACTATGAGAAAAAAAAAATTTTTAAGCACAATAACTACATAACTGAGATATTATTTCACATCTACCTTCCTGTTTCAGAGACTGAAGGTTTGTGTACAAATGCATGTCCTGTAATGGATTTTATTAAATAGAAGGTGTTTAAATAATTGGGGGGATGCTGTGGGTGAAAATAACCTCCAATCGTCAGTAATATGCAAATTACCCTTTAATATGTGAAAATTAAAATATTTCGAAATTGTAATCAATTTTATTATAAATAATCAATAAATAAATCCCCACAATGCAAGGGGGAGACTTTATCTAAAAATATCTTACAGTGACAATAATGACAACGATAATATTAGCACAGTGCAATGCAGAAAGACCTAAGAAGATTACAAGTTCACCATGTTAACAAAAAGTTTAATAAATTCAAGAGTTACTGAAGCAGAAATTTAAATATAAAATTAAATCTTTCAATAACAAAAGATGAAGCGTTTCGACTTCAAACAGCCATCATCTGGCTGAGTTCGATTTTATTTTGTTTCGTTATTAACAGAATATCTCTTAATAATAAATTTTATTTACATCTAACATCCAAAACCAATCGTAATGGTTAATTTTATGTTGAAAATGTCTACTCTTTCTAATGAATAACGGGACTCGTTTACCACTTACATATGTCGCAAAAATATTTTCGTAAGTAATCAGATTCTTTATTCACTCTTTGAATGGTACACTATTATCTTTCATTTCTATAACTTTATAGAATAATCTTTTATAAAGCAAAATAACTTGAAAAACACCTCTTGATGTGGTATGTGGGCACTTCAAAGCAGCTTCAATAAAAACAAGATGTAAAGCAGCTTACAAAAATATAGGTTAGTAGGTAAATATTATGTAGGTATGTTTTTTATTAAGATTATTTATTGAATAAGGGCATTTCAAAACTGATTAAAATCACAACACTGTTAGACCGTACCCAGTCAATTCTCACATTAAATTCTTTAAATCTCTCTATTTGTCGTCTTTCAGAAATCTTCATCGACATCTTCCCTCAATTTAAATTTTTTTATTATCATGTACAAAGATTTACAGCTGCTTTTACCGAGACAATGATGTTACAGAATTTGATGAACCCAGATAAGGAAGTAGTAATTGCCGAATCGGAAGAAAAGCTGTAGCTGAATCTTAGTATATTAATATTTCTTTTTGGATTGATTTATTTATCAATGTTAACTAAATAATTAAAATTCGATGAAATATTCGTTCTTTTTATTTGAATTGAATTATTTACTTCGACCATTAATTATTGCATTTTCTATTCGCCAAATACGCTTTAGAAAGCATTTGGTTTTGTAGTAATCATATCAAAAATGTATTTTTCTTATTGAAAAATTTGAATGAAAAAAGCTTTTAAAATTATTCGATTAATTTTTGTGCTAATTTTTGGTATAAACGTAAGCAATTTATTTTAAATTAACTTGCATAATTTAAAAAATTTCTATACTTTTTAACAAGCTTTTCTTCGATATCTTTACTTTTCGATTGTATGTTTCATTTTCGTCGTTTTTTACACTGGGCTTTTCAAAATTTAAACGTTAATTTATTATTTTCATAGTTAAAAAAATAATTTTGTATTAGCTTCTTAGAGAGTCCACACTATCGATTTACACCGTATATTGACTATTGAGAACGACCGGCTGCACTTATTGATTTAATTGATAAAATAAATTGAAAAAGGAGGATGTACAACGTGGTACTTAAAGAAAACACCCGAAAGGATGTAGCAGAACCTTAATTTAAGCAATTTCACGTTTTTAAATATAACAAGAAAGAATTAATCTAGACTCTGCACACCTTTTGCCGAAAGTTCTCTACAAAGACACTAAAGCATTGCTTTGATCATAAAGTGAATATTTCAAGAAACAAAATAGCTTGAGTCATAGCCTTATTAACAATCTGCTTGCACTGAATTTATTTATATTTTTGAGCCAACGATCACTCGAAATGAATTTGTGCAAATCAACTGATATTTCCTCAGAATTAAAATATAAACTTAAAAAATTTTCTGCCGATAATTAAATTTTTACCGAATTTAATATTATGTTTTACCTTGATTTTTTTGCAAATAATAAAAAAATTATATTGACTTACACAAAATTTTGTTAACATCTGACTATGTCAAAAAGTTTTCCTGATTTACTCATGACACACATCTTGTAATTTGCATAATTATTTAACATTTATATCTCGAGAAACTACGATTAAATGTAAATAAGAGTGTCGGATCGTCTCATAAATATGTTTAAAAATTTTAAAATGTAGTGATAAAAAATTGAAGCAAAAACATTACCTTTGTTCAAACGTGTTATTAGATAATCCATTTTAGAAAAACTTAATTTTTGGATGATCGATATTAGAAAAAACACCCACTAGATGCGTGAGTTTTAACACCACTAAATTTAAATTCACTAATCAATCTTTCAATAATTGCAAAATATTAAAAAATAATTTTATTCACAATTTGCCGAAATTATTTCAATCACACCAAAATATTCACCACACGTTTCATGTATTTAACAAAATTTTAACGTTTAACAGTTTCCAAGTTATTTAAAAAATATGTTCTCCGATTGGTAGGTACTAGCTATTTAAAATTTTCGATTCCTAATTTATTGTTACCACTACTTCCTTACTAACCTAAATTGTGCAAAGAAAAAATTTATCAGCATTCACAATGTTTAGCTCAAAAATGTGACTTGAAATTTCGGGAAAGGTTAAAATTGACCGATGACTAAAATAAAATTAATCCACTTGTCGAAACGGTAAAAGGGTTAAAATAAAAGAAAATTCGCTCATTTTCACCGAACAGTTATGATATTAACACACTGTAAACGTATACGCCTAAACGACTACAGCAAAATGGCGAAAGCTGCGCTGCCACCAAAAAAGCTCTACAAAACGCAAAATAAACCTCTGAAGCAACTTTTCACGCGATTCAAATAAAATAAACAATCTAGTTTACTAATTTCTGATCGAATTTTGAAAAGAAGTTGAGAGAAAACTAAAAAATATATCCCATCGTCTACCACCTTCCGTATTTTTCACATACGCACGAATTTCCACGGTTTTATTAACCATTAACGGGGCACAGCGTCGCTTATAACTTTCGTCTACACATATTTTATTATAAACAGGTCCGAAAATTTTATTAAATCCAATTTTTTAGTCAAAACATAAACATAATTGTATAAATACCCGAACTAGTATGCCTACTGAACGACATACATAAGTCCGACTGAATGTAGAATCGACGGGCGTCGGTTTTCCAAAACCGTGGTGGGGAGTTCATTGACCATTTTCTCATTTTTATAATAATAATTACTAGATCCAAAGCAATCTTTGAAATGTCTACAGAAAATATATCCTATCATATAAAAAAAATATTTATTTGAGGAAATTAGAAAAATTTTCCGCAAAAATCCTAGCTTTCATAATGGTCTACGCTTTGAAAGTTTCTTGACGCTCCGATTTTTTCTGTTTCGAAGCCAATTTGCAAACAAACGGTTAATTTTGTTCCACCCTATATATTACAGTAATATAAATGTTTAGTGCAAATATGTTAAACAATTTCTTTTTCGAATGATGCTATAACGCACGTTAAAAATAAGGTGAAACGAACATGTGCAGTTGGATACGATAAGCGTCGCGATGCAAACGTCGGGCGGTACAAGGACGCTCTCTAGCGGGCGTCGTTTCAAGCACACACAAAAGCAGCGCGCGTTTCTAGCGTCAATATGAAATGCGATTGCGCTTTCGTATTTTATGGACTTGGATGTAGGTGATGACACAAAATACAAAATTATATTTTGTAAAGTTCAAAAAACGAAAGAAAAATTCATTACAATGTGAATTTTACAAAGCTAGAAATGTGAACATGTTGTATAATAAAACTTTGAAATAGAATAAAATTTGAAAAGTTATACTCGAATTTTAGTTTTCGTAAAACATCCACTTTGATGTGTTACATTATATGATAGTACTCTTATAAATATTTTTATTGCAAAGTAAATTTTTAAAATATTTTATGACGGAATTTAATTAATTACTAAATTTTGTCCCAGAAAAATATATTGTTGAAGTTTATAAATTTTTAATTTTGCAGACAATTAAAGTATTTAGTTCAAAATTGCGAAAATTCTCGTATATGTTAAACAGGCGTTTCTAGTAATTTGAAAATCGATATCGTTCAAACAAAGTTACATAACATTTAATTATCATTATTATGTTGAACTCTGTATGCTGCGGCGGTTTGTTTTGCTCGCCGATCTGATTCTACTCTTTCTGGTCTATTTTTCGAGAAAAACCGTGAGAGCTCTGATCTTTCCGTAGTTTTTCGTGCGAATCTGTTATTATAACTTTCCTTTTTGTTCGGCATATGTTAGAATAACTAAAGAGAAAAAGAAAAACATGTACCTATTTGAAACTTCACAAAAGAAGCTGTTACATGATATTTTCTAAATATAAACCTAATAAAAGTTAGTTTTTCGTGTGGATCTGTTGTAACTGAACGCTTCTTGTTCACCATACTTACGTCACGTCTGGGGAGTAAATTTAATGTTGATAAAGATTAAAGAATGAAGAGAAAAAGGAAAAACATAATTATACCCAACAAGCAACAACGGGGGGAGTTCAACCCTTTGGCGTACATTTAAAATGCTACTCGTATAAAATAAACTGTATGTTACGCACTTACTATGAATTTAAAAATTACTAAAGGCAAGAAAATAAAATTTAATTTTAACAGTAAACATAATATGGAGCTAGATACGTATAAGATGCACCCTTATAAATAATTCTTTCAAAAGTAATACCTTTCCTAAAAGACCTTGAGTCAAAACATTGAGTTAAAAACTTTAAAAATTGTCTTTACGTATTGAATGGACGCTCCTTGAAATATATCTAATAATATTAAACATTATTATCTACCAAGAATCTACCAAGAAGTGGACCTTGCCTTTTATTTTATTTTTTCGGTTCATGTTTTCAATAAACTTAGCCGTATCATTGTAGTTCTGCCGCAATAGTCGTCGTCTTTCCGCCAATTCCATCGTAGGACACAAAATACAAGTTCAAACACTCGCACAATTTGTTAACAGCTACGAAAAAATGTATTTAATGATCACTAACCATCACGTACAATTAAAACTAAGATTTAAATAAATAATGAATTGCGATTATTTAAAGCTTCCATCAAGCTTTTCCACAAATTCGTACTCGTCACTACACTCCCGACCGCGAAAACCGTTCCGAAGTATAAATCCGATTTTTCTTCCTAATATGAAATAGAATTTTCTTACCTTAATAGTTCTGAACATAATATAATTTTCACACATTTTCACGATAATTCACGATATTAATCTATTAAATTTTAAAATGATATATTTATTCACGATGATAAATCCCGTATTATAAAACTGATGGAAATTATTTAGAATGAAGCTGCCTAAGAGTTAAACGTTTTCTAAGGCCATATAGGGTAAGTATCCTCTCAAAACAAAACTTGAAGAAACGTGGGTTTTTGAAAATAACGAGTTTCAATTTTTTCATTTTTGGATTTTTATATTTTTTAAATCAATTACCTAAGAGAAATATATCAATCCAAAAGCTACAAAAATATAATTGAAAATTTGTATCTATGATATTCAAAATACAAATGTAGACACTGACCTATATTAAAAATTCTTAATGTTTCCTTTAATTATTAGTTTTAAAGTTATAGCTTTAAGAACTGATTCTGTGCTTAAATAAATTTAATTCATTTTTTTATAGTTAATAGCTTTCGTTTTAATTTAACTTAATAAACCTATTTTGTTTGTATATACGATTTGCTCTAATTTTGTTTTTTAAACAGCGTATACTTAAAACTTTTATTAAAGTAAAGTTTTATTTAACTTAAATAAAACTTGAAAAGATAAAAGTTTTCCATCACAGAAGCCGGATCATCAGTTTCATTTTTTTTATGTTAAATGTTTTGTTTGTTCTATATTTTAAGATTTAGAAATATGCATCGCCCCCATCTTATTTTCTATTTCTTTTCGCGGCGTAATAAAGCAGTTTTCTTAGTCTTGGAATGTTTTATTAATTTCACCTGGCGCCTATCAAATCCAGCATGTTTGCTTATTAGGAAAAAATTGAAAGTTATAGTTAAAAGAATAATAAAAGAATAAACTTTCCACTCCCGCTTTTGCAATGGTATATCGTTTTGGTCGATGGGATCCTTAAATGTTTACATTATTGTCATTGAAATATTGACTTAGTCGAATATTTGCATTATGGAGAGAATTGCGCCATTATGTACACATACAGATGTATACAAATATGTAGATTAGTAAATAACGATTAAGAATAATATTATCGCCAGTTGTACTTCACTAAAGCGTAAAGTTATAAAGTGCAATAATTTTGAACTTAGTTTAGACCTGACATTACTTACAATTATGCAATTCATCGCTGCAGGGCTTCGAATAAATAGAAGATTATCATATAACTTGGCAATTTGACAAAAACCATTTCCTAAATAAAATGTTAATTCGCTCCAAGTTCCTCAAAGAAAACTAAATAATAAACTCGAGTAGCCAATTAAAAACTTGACAACAGCTTTTATACTTTAGACAACCTTACTGGACTTTTGTTATTTCATTTTGATCGGATTTTTACATAATGGATCTGCAGTATTGGATACTTTTTAGAGCCAAGCCAGCATTGTTAAAATATTCTTGGATAATGTCATGTAAATTTAAATAAAGTTTTACAAGAAATAACGAGTTTTAAAAATATAATGGCTTAGGAAAGAAACCAAAAACTGGAAAAACTCGGAAGAGTTGAATTAGGTCGGCTAATCCAAATCCAATTCATGGACTTGTTCGACACAGTTTTTTAATCCATAATGAAATACTTATTTTTTCACTCATTTCTGTATGACGGCTCGTTGGTCTAGGGGTATGATTCTCGCTTTGGGTGCGAGAGGTCCCGGGTTCAAATCCCGGACGAGCCCAAATTTTTTGAATTTTGAATATAATTCCTCCTGTCGAACATTTTTATTTCGCATCATTAAAATGAAATTTATGTTAATCGCAAAATTCATTATTATCAAAAGTTTTCCATAGGAAATTATACACTAGTGTTGACTTTTTTGTGTAATGTTGACCTTAATTTGTAACACTGTGTATATAATCCTCAAGAGACCTCACAATGTAACCAAACGTAACTAACGAAGGCTCGTTGGTCTAGGGGTATGATTCTCGCTTTGGGTGCGAGAGGTCCCGGGTTCAAATCCCGGACGAGCCCAACTTTTTATTTAATTTAGTGGGATATACTTCCAACCGGATTAAATTTCTATTTTCAAAGAATATTGGAAGAAGCAGTTCAAACTAGAAACATAAATAATATAATAATTGACACGCGAAGGAATACAAGAGCAAACAAATTATTCTGTTGTATAGCATTTGCGTTGCGTCGATACCTAAATCATAATAGAGCCCCAGAAACTCAAATGGGGTAACTTATACATTAATACAAGGAAATTAACATGTCATGTTGTGAGCAACATAAGGGCTCATTTCAAAATTTATAGCATCCGACAACAATACGCTACACAATTTTCAAAACAATAAATACAAAAATTTATTTATGTAGGTATCTATCTGCAAGAAATTTTAATTAAAGAGAAGGAATTCATTTGTTGCAACACAATGCGTTATAATCGTTTTTAAAAAATGTGCAATCCTTTAAAAATGAGGAAAATGAAACCAGAACAGTGCTTTCAAAACATTTATCCCCGCAAACTATTTCAAATAAAGAGTCACCATCAATTAATTTCGATGTAAAATGAATTTTTTAAATTAAAGTTCACGTAAGTCTGGTCTGGGTAAATAAACAAAGTCGATGAATCCCATAAACAGGATAAATCGTCGGGCAAGTTGAGAACTGCTGTTTTGCCAAACAAGCCAACAATGATTATTAAATCCATAATATTTTTATTATCGTTTCGAACTTACTTGAAAGTTAAATTTAATTTGTAATATTTAATTAATTTAGCGGAAGTTGAATGAAATTTAATTAAACATGAGATTATTGTTGCTCAAAATTTGTGTCGGTGCCGTGTATTTTATAATTGGTTGTTCCCAAATACAAGTGAGTGGAGAAATTGTACAACCAAAACAATTAATAGAAGTACTACAACAAGAAAATTTAATTCGTCCTGCATATTACTCTTACAAAGTTTTGAAAAATGCGGAAAATAATGCTCGATGTCAAGTTGATACATTTTCAAAGAAATGCAACGATTTGCTAAAGTCTCCAGAAAATATTTTCAAAATCTTGCAAGAACTCGTGAGTAAATCTGGAAAACAAGGTTTGAACTTGTCACAAGAAAATCGAAAAATGATTAATAAAGAAGATCGCAGAAATAGAGAGGTTATTAAGGGTAATTATAAACAATTTCCCCTGAACATGATGAAGTTCTCGGCCAAATTAAACAAACAAGAAATCAATAAAAATTTTAATAATGGAAAAATAATTGGTTTCGGTAATTACTTGGTAAGTAAAGAGCAAATTTATTTAATCCAAAAATTGTTTTTGCAGATAATATAGCCATAAAAACTGTAATAATAATAAAAAGAGGAAACAAATATTGGATAATTTAATATTTCTAAATTATTTCTTTTCAGGAAAGAATGATCCAACGTTCGGCTAAATCTAAGGCAACGTCCTCTTCCAAAATTAATTTAAATAATCAAAGTAAAGAACTTCATGAAATTCCAAAAATTAGGAGAGTTCGAGACATCTTTCTACCTCTGGTGGACTTCAAAGGTCTTCAAGACGCAATTAAAGCCTCAACTTATTTTTCTCTCTACAAAGATGGTAATCTCAGCAGTTTCAAACATTTTAATTTTCACACCAACACGCACAACTTTTCCACCGTAAACAACGCTTCTCGAGAAACGCCGCGTCTCGCAAGATCCGTTAACGATGAGAAAGAAAACTCAATCAAGAAAAAAAGTGCTATTGGCAAATTTTTGCTACAATTTCAAGAAGCTCTGGAAACAGTAAAGTATTTAACGGACGGGATGTTTGATCCCCGAGTGAAAGATAGCAATAAAATATATTTTTCAAACGCTACAAGCGCAAATGATACATTGAATGATGAAACAGTTACTCGCAAAATTAGACAATTAAGCAAAGAGATCGATTCGTCGTTTAAAAAGAAACTTATCGAGATGAACCAATTAACAGAAAACATTGAGGTAAACAAAAGGAAACTGGACATGAAAACTACGAAAATTACCAAGAGGTTTTAAAAATTGTGAAAAACCTGAATTCGTTGCTTCGTTATTTTGTCGATATTTCGGTCGGTGAACTTAGAAAGACCAAGAATTTCAGCGACGCTTTTATGAAATTAAGGGACATTAAATTGAAAAACTTTCGGAGTGAGCTCCAAAAATTTAGGAAGCATTTAAATAGTAATACCGCATAACGTTAGATTTATATTAACATTTTCATTAAATATAAATAAATAAGAATTAACAAACTAACCTGATTGTATTATGTAAAAGTACCCTAGCAGATCTCTTCTCGATTTTCCAAAAAATCAACCTTGTTCTCTAGAATTACAAATATCCAGTACTGTGGTGCCACTAGGGAGAGTAAAAACTTTAACCTTGCTCAAATCAAATAAAACATATAAAATCAAACAGTAAATAAATCTTGTCGGCCCCGTGAGTTGCATTTGCATTTCATTACTAACTTCAAAAAAAATCCGCAAACCAAAATAAACTACAAAACTTAATCCGCAGCTGAAAATTTGCTTTCCTTGATGGTTTTTCATAAATTCCATTTCCTCCAAACATTCATCTCTTTTTACCTACTTCTGAATAATTAAAAGGATGTAGTTAGGAAACTGCAGACCTCTAATCCAGGAAAACATTTTTATAATATTGCAAGGATACTATCGAAAATCACACTTAGGTTTTATCAATTATTATCATTATTATTAAAGTTATCAATCATATTTATAAATTATTATATACCGCATACATAACATTTCAAAATGCATTTTTAAAACTATACAATGGAAGAATTGATGGAGGACAGGTTGCAGAAAAATTATCCAGATAATTATATTGTTCGATTAATATTTTATTATAAACTAACTGAAGTTAAGACGTAAATTAGAACAAAATATTTAAAGCTACATTATATTGTTTTTCTGTTCCCATGAACTCTCACCCTGTAAACACAAGTGTAGATGGGATTACCATGATTTGTTAAAAAGTTAAATTCGACAAATTTGTAAGTGTTTGGCACTACATTATTATTGACTATTGGGAAAGTCTGTAGAGGTTTATTCTTATCAATTCTGTAAGTGAAACAACCCAATTCGTCTCTCACTTCTCCACGTTCGCCATTTAGGCCCTAAAATAATACAATTTTCAATATAAAAATTAGCAGCTTTGCCAGAAGAGAGTGGGTCGTGATACAGTTTAAATTATTCTAATCCTCCCACAATCACAACCGATCCATGCCTTTCTTTTGTTCCCTTGAAACGAGGAACTGACTTACATAAAATACAAAATCCTTAGGCGCGCTGTTGATACTTTCCACCAAATATGGAGATGTGTGCTCGATTGTGATAGCAGTAATGTCGATTAACTGACTCAGTCCAATTTGTATTCGACCACGATGTCCTTTAAAAGCAAAGCACTCTCCCGGCAAAGTACCTGACTTAATAACAAGTCTGGGATTTGAATCTTTATTTGCTTTTAACATAAACTGTATGGATTTCAGAAAATCATAAGAAACAATGTTAGAATATCCATAAGTTTCCGGTGTAGAAATTATGTATCCTCCAGCGGACTCCAGAGCATAATCTATTAAATAAAAATATAAATGTATAATTTATAATCAGTAAAATCTAATCAGCCTACCAAAAATTCCTACTTTATCGGCGTCGTGTATAGTTAATGCTTCTTCGATTTTTGAATTTAGAGACATTTTCAAATTTCCAATTTTTGTTTCAATATTGTGCCTAGAAAGCAATTTTTAAGTTAGATGAACAAAATGTAAACTTGGCATTTATATGCTCACGTATGTTTCTGCATATTAAGTTGAGCACGATATAAAGCTTCCAGTTTTTGAGTTACAAACTTCAAATTTCTATTAACGTGAACCAAACGTGCATGCTGGTTCACATAACTATAGCAATATGCTAAATCGAAATTGATTTTTTTATGTGTACTCACTTCCACCGAATGATTTTTTGATAAAAATTTTGGGTATTCTAGAAAATAATAATGAATTTTAGTAGAACTATAATCCAAGTTTCTCAAAAATTAGTTTGATATAGATACTATATTTTGCATTTTAAAAGATTTTTCAGAAATTTGAGAAAAAGAAGCTATAGTAATTGTCTTGCGGTGAACAAAATAAACTGAAGAACATAAATTTCAATTTAATCGTTCTTATATAACGACGTTAAATAATGTAATGTCTTTAAAAACCTACCAAAACCTACAGAAACTAATTTTTAAAAGGAAACTGGACGAACAATAAATAATATGTATTCGACGCTTTCCGTGCTTACCTGGGTTAAGAAAATGTACGATAATAGATGCACAAGTAACCGAAATTATTAAAGTCAGAAATTTTGCACCTGAAAACAATCAAGTGTTACATTTAAGTTGATAAAACAAAATTAACAACTTACAGAGTCGATGAGGAGCGTTTACAGTTAAATTTATCGGCTGATAAATAAGATTTTCGTCTTGAAAGTTTGGTAAACATTCCCTGGGATTCATATTATCCTCTATTCGTCTGTTACTAGTCGCCGGTACACTTCTATCGCCTTCGCCAATCATTTCGAGTGGTCCAGAAGAACTCCTCGTACAGCACCTATGCGAATGATCACAAAACCGACAGACAGGACTTGAAGTCTCGTTTGTGATTCTGTCTCTGATGCGCAAACTTCTACGCATTTTAATTAACAAATAAATTCTAAAAACTTTGACATGCTGTGAAACTAAAAACAAACAAAAGTCATAATTACCTTTTTGGGGGTTATTAATTATTATTAGTGTTTTGTTTATCGGTTTTAAATTATACAAACAAATTGTCAGCAGTTGCAAATAAAGTATTCTTATTACTAGTGCAAAAAATTAACGTGAGTTTTCATAGTCAAATTAAAAATTTTGAGCGCTAAACTCAAAATGCACAAATTTGCCCGTTTTAAATATCATACAAAGCTAAGAAGACAGCCGCATTCACATTGATGAAATAAATAATGGGAGCTTATAAGAAAAAAAAACTTTATTACAATGTAAATTGTCAAATACATTAAAAAAACATTTTAATTCCAATTTTCTTGAGTTCCTCCCCAATTAGGTTGAATTGGTTGAGAAGCAATGGCATTTGCAGCCCAATCGTTAGCAACTTGCGTTGCCCAATCGTTTGCAACAGGTGCTACATATGGAACAGAATCACTTGAAGTACTAACATCCAATACAACAGGTACAACAACAGGCGGTTCTACGTTCCACTGTTCTTGCTCAGGTGCGCCCCAATCGTCCACGGGGGCTTCTAAAAGTGGCTGAGCCACCTCCGTTTTAGCAGGAGCCAGCTCTTTAGCAGCCAACTCTTCCTTTTCCGCTTCCTCAGGTTCTCTATAGAAATAAAGGTCAACGACGACGTCCCACTTGACATCTCTTTTAATTAGTCCACGAAGACGTAACACCTCACGTGCAAGGAACCACCACATCAAACCAATACTGTGAGGAGATTTATTATTGCAAGGAATTGCAATGTCGACATATCGTTTAGGAGAATCCACGTTACAAAAAGCAATAACCGGAATGTTAACGTAGGAAGCTTCAGTGATGGGTTGATGATCGAAAAGTGGATCGGTTACAATTAAGAGGCGTGGTTCACGAAAAGCGCTTTGAATTTGATTGGTGAACGCGCCTAAAAAACAATTTTATTAACACAGTTGCCTAAATAATGTTGTGTTCCTCACCTGGTGTGAAACGACCTGCAATTGGAGTTGCACCGGTATGGGCAGCATATTTCAAAACTGCACGCTGACCATAAGTACGACTTGAAATGGCAAAAACCTCACCGGCGTTTTCGATGGCAACGATTGCCCGTGCGGCTAATAAAAGTTTCTCCCATGTACGACGGACATGAATGATGTTAACTCCATCCGCACGTCTCTTATAAACATAGCTGTACGAGTTAAAGTTAATGATAATTTGAAGAAGGGATTAAAGAATATAAAAAAGAACTTACTCTTTCATTTGATGGTTCGCATTGTTGGCCCCCAAATGGATACATGCTGCTAGCATTTTGGTGACATCGTCTTGTTTAAGACCGAGTACTTCTAAACCTCCAGACATCTTTACGTTTTTTCAAAATTACGATAAACCTAAATAATTTAGTCAAATAAATACTTTTAAAGTTCTTCCCTATCACATTTAAACTTTAAGTACGAAGAAAACTTACGTTTGAACGCCACAAGGAGATAGGCACAAAGATAGAAACCAGATTGAGGTTAAAATTTTTAAAGGTCCGATTACACGTGCATACTTTTTTGAATTTTCATATCAGAAATTTTAAATTTAATTTGAAAGTACTTTATCTGATTGCCTGATAACCTTTGCTTTTTCTTTTGCATATTAGAATTATTAAATGAGCTGCATCGGATTTTAAATAATATTTAAATCAAAAATTTAATTTTTCACACGCAGTGGCGTACTCGGGGAGGATCTAGGAGGACATCACTTCCCTATTTATTTTTGTCACCCTAGGGTACCAAGCAAATATTTTATTAACATTCTATGTTTAATGGGATGAGGATCATTTGCGTCAAGCTTCCAAGAACGCTGTCTGTTCCGTTCTGAAAGGTTCTGGACGCACTGCTCTTTGACTCGTACATTCACAGTTTACATAATATTATGAAGATCATGTGGAAACTCTTGTATTTTTTATGGTAAAAAAATAATATTAGCAATATATAAAAGAATTACAAAATCGTTCAAAATTAAACTTTAAAAAATCTGACATTGTTTAGTATTTTGTTAACCACCGCGTTGACATTGGACATGATTATGTGATGGATTTTGCTCGGTTAGCTTTCGAATTTACGACGAGAAAGGAAAAATAATTGATAGATAAAATTATTTTATAATAACATATATTTTACTAAATAATTTGCACTTAAATGATAATAGATACATAAATCTATGTTAGTATTTACATAATTAAAATATTTTAAGCAGGATAAAAAATAATGCCAAAATATAATAATTACAATTTTGGAATAAAATGCACAGCAAAGTGCAAATTTAACAAACCAATTAAATAAAAAACATAAACCAATTTATTTATACTTATATACAGGTCCAACACTAATTCCACTAAATATTCTTGTACAAATTTTAATTTTTGTTAAATTTGCAGCTTTGGTGTGTAATTAAAATTACAAATAAAATAAAAGATCGTATAACAATGATAAAACATTTTTTTTAACAAAAAAAAAATAAAAAGTAAGATGATTAAACACGTACAACTAAAATGGCATCGGTCGATAGATTTGTGCAAGAATCTACATGAAGTTTTGGAAAGTAAAATTTCTTGTAATTTTCGGCAAACGAGCGGCACAAAAAACAAGGTTTTCGTTGTTAATTTACATTATTGCTTTATCATTGATAAGAGCATACAGAATGAAACCTTATTAAATAATCATACAAAAATATCATTAAATTTTTTTCTAAGTTACAATTACGCCTTTTAATATAATGAATCTAATTTTTACGTTCCTTTTTTCCAAAAAATTGTAAAAGCACAATTAACTGAAACGGTAAGAACAGTTGAAAAAATAAAAAATTTAGGGTACATGTTTTTGTTTGTCGTTACAAGAACAAATATTTTTAAATTAAATTTCTTCAGATTGTTTTATTTATAAAAACTGTCCTTACAATAATATCATAAAGTATTACCGCTAAAATAAGATTTTATTTACATGGATACAAATAAAAGAATTGTTTTAAAACCGAAAATTCACATTAGCACAAAACTGAGAAGCATCTTACCATATAAATAGATTAAATGTAAATGAGAATTGTTCCTCCTATTCACTTAAAAATGCCTTTTTTCTGAACTAAAAAAATTATGGTCACGCTTGCTCCACAAAAAAACAAGCATTCAAGTTATTTATAAATTAAATTGCATATTTTCTAAATAATATCACTCAAAATAACTGTATGCAACTCCTCCCTCCTTCCTTGCAGCACCTTAACTAAAATTAGCACAACAGTCGTCAAAAATTTGAATATTAAGTAATTTTAAACAAAAATTAAGCCAAAATTTAGGTACACACTGTAGGTATACGATGAAAAACACCCTGTACATTACTAAACTGCTATTGTTTTGATAAATATCACACACAAATTTTGATTATCTTAAAAACCAAACAAATGTGAACAAATAAAAATGTGCATCTTAATTTTGGCAAGACACTTAAAAAAAAAGTTCTTTAAAAAATCTAATTTGTGCTCGCAATCGAAGACTTTTCTACCTAAGTATGATAGGCTGTGACGTAGGTTGCGGGGAAGAGACCACGACGATGACCAATTTCGCCATGCCACCAGTGTTGGTCGCTTCTGTCAGTCACTGTTATCACGTCGCCTCTTTTGAAGTCTAATTCGCCAGGCTCTTGTGGCGTGAAATCGTATAACGCCTGCACCAGACACTGAAACAATAAGCCCTATTAGTAGGTATACCACGAAGAATGCATTCAAGTTAAAAAAATTAAGCTGGGGGCACTTATATACTTTATAATATCGTATGCATAAAATTAGTGTGTCTGAAAAATATTGTTTAAAATCTGTCTGTAGCCAATATTCCAAAAATATGTTGTAATTTGTTTGGTCTTATATGGGTTCAGAGGCCACATTTTCACAGAAATTAATAATTCCAAGTTAGAATTAAGAACACTAGAAAGTTCTGTTCCGTCTTGTCTTGATATTTTTTACAAAAGCATATTTAGCTAACTAGACTGAAATGGGGTACAGTGTATAATGTCGATATTTTATTCTGTTCAAACTGAATCCACAAATTTTGTACTTATTATTACAAACGTAATTTGTTTTCACCAAATTCTTTTAACACAACACATTTATTTACCGACACAGTATTTATCGTGTTATGGATTGATTCCATAAAATATTCCAACAAAATTCTATAAATATTGCGTCGGTAAATAAATATGGGTCGTCTAGAAAAGTTGTATTCTGTTTAACAATAATAAATTATATCCTTACCTACTTTAACTTTCATTGTCAAAAATGAAACCTGAGATATAAACAAAAAATAGCTTATGAGCTACATTATTTATACTGCAAAATGTAGCTGGATGAAAAAAAAGTAAAAGTGGCTAGTTCATCTCGTGTGATTACCTCCAGCAAAAGTTGTATTGATAAAAAATTATAAAATCATTTTGATACCCAATTCCTAATTCCATTCCCAAAGAATCCTCTCGTAGTTTTCGTATTAAAAATGACTTTATTTAGATGTTTCTCGACATTTACACCCAAAGGTGGAACTTGAATAAAAAATTCTTTGAACTAATTAACTCATACTCACTTCCTCTGCAACCATATCTCTTAATTTGACATCTTGAGATCGCGAAACGGAAGCTGTGCGATGGTACTCGACTAATTCATTAAGGGAATTAAATTTAACTACCCATAAAAAAAATTTTCCTTGTGCATCACGTAGGACTTTAAAATGCTGTACACCGTCGGAACATCTGCAAATTAGAGATAATTAACGTGTGTCCGCTTGGTGTGCATATGGAGAAGAACCTTACTTTACAGATAAGGAGAAATCACCAGGCGAAGATTCACTAATACGAATTAAAAAGGCCCCTTCGTGTTTGTTCATTAATAACTTCTCGGCATCGGCTCTAGTTATCCTACCGTAGTACCAACTAAAATAGGACAAGTGAAAATTAAGAAGCAGTGGACATAACCTTAAAAAACTCACTTGTGATTTTTCATTTCGATGTAATTACTAGGTATGAGTCCCTCTTTGCCGTCCAGTTCAGCCCTGTACCAATTCATGTCGTCTTCCATATTTAAAATCTAGAAAGATAAGGAATTTTAGATAAGAGTGCTGGAAGAAACAAAAATAGCCACCTTGAGAACTTGGGCCCTTTTAAAACTTAATTCGTCGTCTGCTGTGGCATTGAATTCGTGTTTGGCTACGGCCTCCATTCCGGAATCGTTTTGCACAACACTCTCGATACACAAAAATAAAAAAGTAATTCAGCAGCAGCACTTTGCACAACACACAAAATTCACAACACAAAAGACGTCAACAATTTAGCATTTCTATCACAGCACCTTTTTACGTATAAAAATAAAGCCCAACTTTCTTTCCTCGATAATTAAAATTGCGACGATATTTTTAGCACAATCGTGCGATAAAATTGGGTATTTTTAATAATAAATTTTTACCCTCTTATCCGATGTCCACTCCCACTATCCACCATTAAGGTTGAAAACTTGACGCGTAGGACAGTGTCGAAAATTTTCACGCTCGACACAAAACGCAAATCGTATTTTTAATGCGGTCACACGAAAATAATAGAAAAAGACGAATCAAAAATAAACCGATTGGCGACCGCCCGCACAATTACGAGCAAATTATTTAAATATCCAAATTAAACTGTCGACTGCTTTATGTTCACTACGCCGCTGTGTTGCCATGTGTGTGCGCTCGCAGAATGTGACATTTCAAATTTGGCAGCTCCATTCTTTTGCTTTATTTTTTAACTCATCCTAGCGACCTTAAATTTTCAAAAATGGTAAGAAATCGTGTCGGACGTAATCAACATTAACAAGCCGTTTCGATTCGTTAAATTTTGTATTATTGAAAATTTTCTAGGTTAAAATGTCGATGTTGCCATTTAAGCAAATTATAACATTTTATTTTGTTTTGTCGTTTGTGTGTTTTGGAATCCCCACATCAGGGCCGTCGTGAGTCACCTTCAGGAACATCCGACTTTTTTTATGCTGGAAATATGCCCCCTGTAATAATTTTGTACATGTAATTTTCACGACCTATTAAACAATATGATCAAAATTAATTTTCACTTTTATTTTTTGTACTTTGATCTCATTTTTATTTGTTAGGTAATTATGACAAATCACGACAAATTACCACATTTAGGATAGGTGAAAATTTTTTAAATGATATACGAAAGTTACTTGACGCTATGGTCCATTGCAATTTGAATAGCAAAATATTTTGACAACCATAAGGACTTACGATGTCCGAAAGTGCGGCCAAGGAGCAAATAAAAGTCGTGCGAGTTGGTTATGTGGATACCCTGTGGGTTTCTTACATTGTTGCTGTTTTGGCAGCATGGGTTGCAGAATTTGGTGAGTTACCTTTTTTGTTTACATTATTTTGTTTTGTAATTAACCATACATGTGGTTACTATGGCAGTGTATCCGCGGATTTTTTTTCTAAAAGTCAGCTGATTTTGACAGTACTACCGGTTTAAATTTATATTTGAAAAAAGTAATTATTCTTCAAATTAATATTTAAATAACCACAGAGTTGTATTCGCACAAATTGGGATATACTCAAGTAAATCCCCCGCCAGGGAGATCCCCCCAAATATAATCGGATTTTATTTCCTTGAAATAATAATCATAACCACAAGAACTTTTGGGTTTAAAATTCCAATCTTCCGATTTTTTTAATTAAAAAAATCTACAGTCACTCTAATTAATAGTATATTACATAATAAGGATCAAAGAATACTAATCGCGAGTGTCAATAGTATATTACTAAACTAAATTGTATGGGAATAATATCGTAAAACAAATTTAATTTATATTTTAAATTACTTGTGAAACCCACCATGAGAACATTAGGATTTTTTGAACGTGGACTACAGAATTTATATTTTATTTTCAAAAATAAATAAAAGTCGAAACCGGTACATTAACTCTCTAGACTGAATAATGCGAGGAAAATGTTTTTTTATTGATTTGTGATTATACGTATCCCCCAGGAAAATTTCTAATATAATAGATAATAATATGTTGGATTTCTACTGTTAATTTAAGTAGCAAAACAACAAACATTAAACTGTTTACAGTCGGACTTGAGAAAAGAAAACGAAAAGTAATTCATTGTTATTACTAGCAAATGTCCATTATTTAATCTTAATTTATAATGTGTGCATATTTTGATAGTTTTTCCTTTTGAATAATTTATTTCTTTTGTTGTTTTTATAATTTTATTGTCCGCTTCAGTGAAACTATATTTTTATAATATATTAATCACAATTCAAATAATTACTTAAGTGATGATGCGCTATTTGCGTTATTTTATGATTAGAGATGATGACCAGTGATTATTTAAACTGTAAAATTATTATTAGCTTAATAGTTCTTTTATTACCGTCATTTGAAATATGGCTGCACTATAGTGCCTCGATAATGACAGTAATTACCGACCTGCATGTGTATCACAGCACTCAGTAAACATTTTTAATTTTCCCGTACCTTTTTGATTTTGTTCTCTCGAAACGTGGGATATACCTACCCAATAAAAAAATATATTTGTGACAAATTCTTTATAGTTGATTAGAAATACCAGCGACACTGTGGTTTGATTTTTGATAACAACAGGAAATTTATTTCCTGATTTGCATTTAAATTAAATTTAAATTTTTTTTATTTACTAAAATGGTTTTCTTATCAGTCCGCCCATTGTTTTAAAATGTTGTTAATTATACAAGAATTATACAAACAGGAGCATTCGTCACCTTACGTAAATTCTATTTTAATATTTTATTTTTAGCTTGATTGTTGTATTTTACATAAATAATGGCAAATATTTTACTTTATTTTAGATTTTTATTTTTCCGTGCATCAGTGATTTAATGTGTTTTATCTAGACTCTTGAAATTTTGTATTACAATATTTTTGCAATGACGTCTTTGTATTATCCATCGCAAAATTGTTGATAAGCAGAACTCTCTAGGACTCGAGATAATCGAAATTGCGTCTTCTTTTGTTGAAAGACTTGAGCTTTCCTTTTCTGTCCCATTTTCTTATTATTTCAAGTTAATAATCTAAGCAAAATTATAAAGTCGAGGAAACATATGCCAGACATTTTACAGAGATGGAAGTGTGGATGGTATCTTGTTTTCGGCAGCTCATGGAAAGGTACAAAGCACTAGTTATTCATGGACTTTTATTGTTTGACAGTCACTGGTTTGTACGAGAAAGCCGATTGGATGTTTTATAAGAAATTAAATACAGATCAATTAAAATCAAATTAAGTTTGAAGTTAATACAAAAAATGTAATCGGCAATAACTGAAATAAAATAAAATATGAAGAAATTTCAAGTCTTTAAATAAGTGAAAGAAGCAAAAAATTGGCTAAACTAAAGAAAGAAGTTTTCAATTTGAAAAAGAGAATAGCAATAAGCGAGAAGTTATACTAACTATAAGTTATAAAATTAAAAGAAGAAAATGAAGATTGTAAATTAAATTTAAAATTTAAATAATAAAATTAAAACAGCTGAGCTTTCTGATTTTGAAGAGCTGGATGTGACAAAACCCTCGCCGATGAGCGAGAGTTTTGGGTTCACCCAATAGATACTTTCGATAGTAAAAGTTGGCCAAATCTTCTTCAAATCGGTTTTCCTAGCACCGTTTCTCAGGATTCTCGTAACAACGATCATCTAAAATTTTAATCGAATTACCTTCTGCCCATTTCAATATTTTGTCATAGCAGCCGCACCGCCAAGGATTGGAATGTATGCTTATGACACCTAACACATTGAGATCATTTAAATTTTTATCAAATATGAAAGTAAAATTATTGATGTTTAAAGTTAATTCGTAAATAAGTGCAAAAGATTCGAATAAATTTTCATCCAATCCTGTAAGTCTGTTTTTGTCTAAACCCAAGGAAAGCTTGTTGACGTTTTCCTGGAAAGCAAAGGTTATTGCTCAAATTCAGTATTTCAACTTTTGGCAAATTCACAAAAGCCTTTGTTTTCACCTCCCTTATTTTGCAATTTTTGAATTTGATCGCTTGAAGGTCTGCCAAATTTGACATCGCGTCCACATGCAGTGGAAGCTATTCAAATTTTTAACTTTGTATGATACTAAAGCTTCAACAAACGTCACAGCACCGGCAGTTTCGGTTGCACACATTTTTGGAACCACACAGAACCACAACCAAATATATAAATAATATAGCAAAAACATCTCCTATACTGAAATTTTGTTAGTGTTAAACTCGCGATAGTTTGTGCTCTCTGACCTTATATCATACTTACTATCACTTGCTGATTTAATAATTGACAATTGAAGAACAACAACCGAAGAAAAGTGGAATGTTAAAAAATATGATCGGGGGAGGGTTTTACATTTATTTATTCATGATCAGCGCGCCGCAGGTGATTTTCAAAATCGAAAAAAAAAACAATTTTGTAAAAATAAAATCGTATTTAACATAGCTGTTGTTTTATCAACACGTAAAATTATATTGCCGATAGTATACTTCGTTTAAATCCTCGTCTCTGTCTTCCAAACACATTTTTTCGTGGTCCCGTGGAACAATGCAGACCGGATTATTGATGCTGAGACACGTAGCATACTTATGTATAATTGTAATGGAATTACTACCGGCCCAATCCAATATCTTTTCGTAACAACTGCACTGCCATGGATTCGAATGTATAGATATGGTTTTAAGACAATTAACGTCGTTCAGAGATTTATCGAACATAAAAGTTAAATTGTTGTTATTTATGATTAACTCCTCGATAACTCTAAAGGATTGGAATAAGTCCTTGTTTAACTTTTTAAGTTTGTTGTTGTGCAAACTCAAAGTTAAAAGATTGGAAGAGTTTTTAAAAGCGTCTGGGTGAATGTGTTGGATTTTATTTCTTCCCAGCTCTAGGTACATTAAATTATGGTAACGCGCAAACATCCCTCGTTGTATGGATCTCACAAAATTGCCCTGCAGGTCTATCCATTCTAAATTTACGTTTTCGCCAAACCACTCCGGTTCGAAGGTTTCCAGTTCGTTATCACTCAAGACTATGTATTTTAAATTTGTTAAAGAAGCAAAAACGTCCGGTTCCAAAAATGGTATCTTATTCTTGTTTAATTCCAAGGATTCGATAACGACATTTACGAATGCGTTACCATCTATCGAGCTGATGAGATTGTCTTGCAAATCCAAAATTTTAAGTTTTGGCAAATTAACGAAAGCGTTGGTTTTTATTTGTCTTATTTTGCACTTTTCAAATTTGATCGTTACGAGGTCTTCCAAATTTGATATTGCGTATTCTTTGAGAACCGGAATTTCTTGATCTTCTCCAGAAATTGTGACGAGAGATTTGTTTCCTATTTGTTTTGAAAAAATATCCAGTGTTATTCTTCCTGTCAGTAACACACTTTTTACGTTGTTCGAACCACCAACTTTGTATGAAATTAAAGTTTCCACGAAAGTCACATCATCGGTACAATTTTTTAGACCGACAAAGAGGTACAGCAAAATTATTGTCAAACGTAAACTGTTTTTTAAACTCATTTTTTGCTAAGCACGACTTGTTTAAGTTGAACGTTAATAAAAATCTGATTTGAAGATAATTTTTGCCCCCCTGACCTTTTTATAAGCGAATAAAATAATTAAACATATTTGCTAATTTATTTAAGTTGTACTTTACACAGATTTGTTGTTAAGTCTACATAGACCTACGTCTGATTGCTAACTGATGCAGCTTCACTTGATGACCTTGACTTAACATTTTTGCATATTCGTGATCTTCTAAAAAAGTACAACTTCTAGAATCTTTTAATGATTAATGTAGAAAAAAATCCATTCAACGTTATTATTGGAAGAAGGAATGGAACGCAAATTTGATCCTGCTTAGGTTTTGCGCTCCATAGGTTCTCGGATGTGTCTTGGTTGTATCTCTGACTAAACTCGGACTTGCATTACATTATTTTTTTACAGCGAAAATAATAAAATACAAAATACATTGGTATTACACGAATTTCCTTCTTTTTTCAGTTACATATCCACTAGACTTAACTAAAACAAGGTTACAAATACAAGGTGAAGTAGCAAACAAAGCTAATGCAGAGGCTAAATCTGTAAGTGGCTTCCTGTCTAAAGGAAAATCGAAATAAAGAAAATCTTACAACTTTTAGATCCCCTACAGGGGTATGTTTAAAACTGCACTGGGAATAGTCAAAGAAGAAGGTGCGCATAAATTATGGCAAGGAATGAGCGCCGGTCTATTACGACACGTCGTATATTCCGGTACCAGGATGGTGACGTTCCAATGTCTCCGAGATGACGTATTTAAAAAACAACCCGAAGCACATTTTGCCTTATGGAAATCCGCATGTTGTAAGTCTTGCGAAACTCTTTAAGTTTAACTTTGCTGATTATTTGTATGATTTAAGGCGGAATTACTGCCGGTGCTTTTGCACAATACATTTCTAGTCCAGCCGATCTCTTGAAGGTGCAGCTACAAATGGAAGGAAAACGACGAACCATGGGGCTGCCTCCCAGGGTTCACGGATTATCTGATGCTTTTTTCAAAGTTTGGAAAAGTTCGGGTGTGAAAGGACTTTGGAAAGGTAGAATATGCCATTTTCTGAACTGTTACCTTCTCTACTGATCTTTTTTTTTAAGGTTCTGTGCCTAACATGCAACGAGCAGCTTTAGTTAATTTAGGCGATCTCACCACGTACGATTATTGCAAACGATTTATTTTAATGAACACCACTTTTAAGGATGGTCACTTGGTACATGTTGTGTCGAGTTTTTGTGCAGGATTTATGGCAGCTGGAATGGGAACTCCTGCTGACGTTATCAAAACGCGTGTCATGAATCAGCCAATCGATAAAGATGGCAGGTAAGTTTATTGTTATTGTTATGGAAGGTGGCCTTATGGGTTAGGAATTTTAGGGGATTACTGTACAAATCGTCCATTGACTGCTTAATAAAAACAACGAGGTCCGAAGGTTTCTCGGCTTTATATAAGGGTTTCTTCCCTATTTGGTTGCGTATGGCGCCGTGGTCTTTAACATTTTGGCTTTCTTACGAAGAAGTCATGTTTACAATGAGAACCAATAGCCTCTAAGACCAAAATGACTTGGACATTTTCGTTGGTATCTGTAATAAGTTTGCATTTGGGTTTAGCAAATATTTTTCCGTTTCCGTCTCGATTCCAATATTTATGGTTTTCCGCAAGATTGCTTTTTTAGCAATTGCTGGCGTAACATTTTTTTACAAGTGCAAATTTATTACCGCTACATATTTCACAAAACCTCTAGTAATGATAGATAGATTGATATAGTCGATGTAACGTAAGTATTTAAGACTGTTGTAGATATTAGTGAGTAAAATACGTGTCAAATAGAAAAGTTGCACAGAAAATTGGTACAAAAATTGTATATAGTGTTGCCTAAAGGAAAGTTTCTACGCCAAACCAAATTTGACTTTGAAAATGTGCAATAGTGAAAAACTACCCTCTGGATTAAATTTTATAAAAATGATCTCCATCACACATGCATCACAATATTACTTGGGTTTTTGGTATATTTATTTAAAATAATTTTATGTATTTCAACTCTTCTTTATACCTACTACATTTTCTCATCATTATTGCATTGTTTGGATTTTTGTCACATTAGGAATTGTTGGTTTATGTTTAATTAAATTGTATTGCAGCCGTAATTAGGCATAAATTTACCATTATTTTTTATAATCCATTGTTGTGCCATATTGAATATTTATATAAAAACTCGATTACTCATGCAATTGTAGTCAGTTCTTCCACAACGAATAATGTTCATTTAAATCGTCAAACTAATTTCATTTAAAATACAAGTACTTCCCCTAATTCACCCTTGCCTTACAATAAACTATTTATTCGTGATGAAGCTGTTGGACATTAAATAATTATATTTAAAATTTGTATGGTTTGGCATCGGAAATATACAGAGTTATGTACATATATCATAAATAATACAATATACGACTCTGTATACTGCTTACTTCTCTGATGAAAATATTATGTAGCTATTACTAAATATATTCCAAAGTTCATATACATTTTTTTGAGTTTTGAAACACATACAAAAAGTGTAAAAAATAGTTTGTTTGTAATTTTATACAATTATTAAGAAAATGCTCAAAAAGTACTTCTAGTCTACTAAACTTGACTCTTTTTGTAACATTTTTACCAATAGTGATAAAAAGAGGTACAAAATTACTTATTTGTACATTGAAGGCGCCACCTATTTACAAAATTAAATATTTTAGATGTTTTACAATGACTTTTGTTGTGTAGTGTAACTTTTAATTTTTGTTTGACTCAAAATAAAAAATTGTTTTTGAAATTGTTTATTCTACCTTTCCAAATCATATTTCATAAATAGGTACCATGAGTGTATGTCAGTAGAATCTATTAAGTAGGTAAAAGGAATAATAATAAATAGTTTATATTAGATATCAATTACATAATATACAATAAGAAATAATTTTTTCTATACAGAAAAACTGTATTTTTTGTACCAAGAAATTTTTATTTTACTAAACAAAACTCAATAATGCTATAATATACAATTTAATTACTATTAATTCTATATAACATTTATTAATATTCTATATGGCGTTTACTAATTTGGCACTTGTAGTTTTATCAAAAACTCACCGATTATAATTTAAAATCAAACGTTGTTTTCACAAAATATAGCACATTTTAAACTTGATTCTCGTTGGAGTTAACGGAAAATTTTACTGAAGCATCTTAATATTTTCTAGTAAATAAGCTGTACTTACCTATCTTATTAATCTAATATTGATACTGAAAAGGTGACGTCGGTTTACATTTACAATAACAAAACGTATTTTTTTGTACTATTTTTGTAACCAATGAAAGAATATTATTTTTAAATTTGTTGCCAAATTGAGAAATTTCAGTAGAGTTACAAGGTATTGTCTCTAACGCACTTTGTTGATTTACGTAGATAGGTAAATATTACAGATTGTTGATTTGGATTTTTCATTATTAGAGGTCATCAACACCACAGGTATTAAAATATTTTTGAGGAATTACTTTCAAAGACAGTATTTTCCAACATAATATAATAATATGTTCAGTTGGGGAAATGCTGGATTCCCCCACCTAGAAAGAAGAATAAGAGACTGAAGAAGAACCAGAGCATAAGCTAAATTTATTTTCCAATTGTTAATTAAATAATAGTGGCTTTGTCAATATGTTAAAAGGGAAACCAATAACCTAGTGATGGGGTAGAAGGAACCATTTTCGTGGGTACCACAAGGTTTCGTCTTTGAACCTACTTTATTTTGAAATTTAACTGTAGACATAACCAACTTTCTTTGGGGATAGAGGGGGATACCTTCCTTGGAATCCCAGGGCAGCTGGATGGGCATCTGGATTTTCAGTTACTCCTTACACGTGAGGAGCCTTTCTTTGAAGCCCCAGGATTGCTTTCCACTTTGGGTATCTGTATGCAACATGGGATTACCTTGAAAATCGGTAAAGCTATGGAAGGGGAGGAAATGGCCGACTACCAAATAGTTTCTTTGTATTTTTCTCCTTATAAAAATGGATTTCTTCAATTTATTAAGGTGGAACTTTTCTACATTGCCTAACACTAATAAATTATAAAATTGATTCTTGTTTACCTACACACATCTTACAACACATTAACCATTAAGCAAACAATTAAAATTTTAATGATAAATTGATAAACATAAGATAAGTTAATTCAAAATTTGAATTATTTTATTTACAGTTCGTTTTAAAAAAAATACAAGTGCGTTAGCCATCATAAATTAGGTTTACGTTATGTATTTACTTATGTCTGTGATTGTATATTAATGGAAGTTGAAAAAAACTACTTTATATAAGCCCAGCCATTGTTGTGGTGATATCAAAATTTCTCCAAAGTAAAATTTGTGATTTTCCTATTCCTTTTAAAATCCAATGAATTGTAAGTAAAATTTTAATTTATGATTTTGTGAATGTGGGGGTTAGGGGTGCTCGCCAGTCTGCTTCATCATATTTAAGGTGGCGATATGCATATAGGAGAGCAGGGATGCGTAAAGGAAAAACAAAAGAAAATAGTAATTTACTGCAGCGCTTCGCAACTGTTAACATCCTTTTGCGTTCTCGACGAAAGAGATTAAGATATAAAAAGAACAATTGCGACGCGACAGCAGCATTCAAAATTTTTATTTATCTGATAAAATAACAATCAGTCACAACATTCATTCTAATTATAGATTAACTAGGTGATCAGCTAATTAGCATCACAAAATTTACTCGAATCGACCGGTTTTCGTTTCCATGTCTAAAAGATAAGGTGATTTTCATTCCGTATTAGGTACCCACTTGGATTTTTCCGTCAAATGCTATCTGATTTTTTTCCATTCGTGTTTATTATTAAGTATATTTTTCACTGTCCTAAAAGTCACAAGTACACCGACCGAGCTGTCACTGGAATGACCAGAAGATTTTATTACATTTAATATATTAATTTTAGCTAGATACAACAAATTATCAAAGAAACTTTCTTCAAAATGCAATCCAAAAGCAATGTTGTACCAACGCATCAATATCCTCAATTGGTTGCCTCTGTACTCAAAATTGGATGCAGTCTCCGATATAGTTGCTGGAATAACTGTAGGGCTAACCATGATGCCGCAATCGATGGCATACGCATCTTTAGCTAATCTGCCGGCCCATTATGGATTGTATTCTTCGTTTATGGGTGCCTTTATTTATTTATTTTTCGGAACCATTAAGGAAGTATCGATTGGGCCAACAAGCCTCATGGCTTTATTAACCCTGTCTTACACGTACAACTTACCCATGGATTATATAATTTTGCTGTGCTTCCTATGCGGATGGGTCGAACTACTTATGGGCGTTTTGAAGCTAGGTAAGAAGTGCAAGAAACAAAAGAGATGCCCAATAATATTTATTTCAAATTAAGGTTTTTTGGTTGATTTCATTTCTGCCCCGGCAATATCTGGGTTTACATCGGCAACATCGGTAATTATCATTATGGCTCAGTTGAAGGGATTGGTCGGTATAAAATTTAAAAGCGATAATCTCTTTCATTATTTTGAAAAGTTTGCCTCTCACTGGTCGGATATTAATGGAGGCGATACTATGCTAGGTGTCGGCTGCATTATCGCACTTCTTGTTATAAGGGTAAGAATTTCGAAAGCGGACTTATTAGTTGAATCCATTTTTTGCCCTTACAGAGTTTCAAGGATATTAAAACCAAAAATAACGTGTTGAAGAAAACGTTGTGGTTTTTATCCATTGGAAGGAACGCTCTCATAGTTGTGGTTGGATCTTTCATTGCCTATTACTACGAAAGTAATTATGGAAAAGCACCATTTGTACTATCAGGTAAGTGTTGATTGTTAGGGACATGAAATGAAAATCACACAATTTATTTCGAAATAGGAACTGTTAATGCCGGAATTCCGCCCTTCCGTTTACCTAACTTTAGTACCAAGATTGGAAACGATACCGTATCGTTCACCGAGATGGTCCATACACTTGGTACCGGGATTGTCGTTATTCCAATTGTTGCCGTTTTGGCCAATGTTGCCATAGCCAAAGCTTTCGGTAATTTTATTTATTTTTGACACTTTCATGCCATGTAAGTTAATTTTTAGCAAGTGGGAAAACCGTCGATGCTACCCAAGAGATGATCACTTTGGGATTGTGCAACATATTTGGTTCCTTTGTCCAATCCATGCCAACGTGCGGAGCTTTCACGCGATCCGCAGTAGCTAATAGCAGCGGAATTCGAACTCCTTTTGCGGGAATTTACGCAGGTAAAATATAAACTTTCCCTTTCTTTTCTTTTTATTTCTAAAAATGATTCGTTTATTTAGGCATCATAATTCTATTGGCATTAACATTTTTGACTCCATATTTTTATTACGTGCCCAAAGCAACTTTATCTGCCGTTCTAATCAGTGCGGTAATTTTTATGATCGATTACGAAATCATTCCAAAATTATGGAAAAACAATAGTGAGTATTGATTGATTGATTGATTGATTGATGAAAAAAAACTAAAATAAACTTCCAGAGTTTGATCTGGCGGTTACGCTTATCACTTTTATTGGAAGTTTGGCTTACAGTGTCGAGTATGGATTACTAGCCGGAGTTCTCTTCAATTTATTCCCATTGCTCAAAATTTGGACGAGACCAAACATCGATCACTGCGTTTGTTCGGTTTGTGTATTTCGGTTATTTCGTTTGGTTAAACTTTATGCTTTCGTTTCTTTTTAGAAAAGAAAAAATTTTGAATATATTCTCGTGAAGCCGGAATTGGGATTATATTTTTCTGCTGTAGATTATTTACTACAAGAAGTAAATAAGATTGCGATAGATATCAAATCCATTCCCATCGTGATCGATTGTCTCAATATCATAGAATTAGATTATACGGCTACGCAGGTAAATATTACCTCTTGTTCAACTCTTAGGAGCAGAATTTAAATATTCGGTTTGTTTCAGTTACTCAATAATATGATCGGCGATATGAAGAAGAAAAATCGTCAAGTAATATTTTTAAACTTAAAAATGAACGTATCGATCAAGTTACAAGCGATAGTGGATAAACACGCCGTTGCCTGTTGCAGTAATGAAGACGAGATTTACGAATACTTAAAAGAAGTTAACTCTAACAAGGACGAAGTTGAAATGGTCCTGATAGCTCCCAAATAAAAACTGTGATATTATTTTAGATTTAAGGTGAAATTAAGTTTGCGTATTTATTATTATACTATTTTTTTATTTAATTGAAATTTGAAAATTAACAAGCAAATTAAATTAACTAAAGATAACGATCGACAGGATCATTTTAATTAGCTACACGAATCCTCCAATCCTCAAACCCAATAACATTCTCTATACAATGTTACAAATAATTGAACAAGTTTTTCAATTGTTTTACCATAGTAGCTGTTCCATAGAAAATTTACTCGAGCTGGAAAAACAGATGCAAACCGCGAACTTCTAAAAAAGTAATCGATTCGTTCGCTGGTTTGCTCATCAGTTACTTCGTTTGCTTATTTGTATGTTGATTCATTAGTTCATTCTTTTGCTTGTTTGTTCGTTCGTTCGTTCCTTATCTCATTTGTTTCTCTGAAGGTGGTGCAACGCCAAGATTCATGTTGCTAGTTGTTTTCGATTTTACCAAATTGCAAAGAAAGCGACTTTGCAAAATTAGTTTTAAATATAGAAAAAATATTTTAAAGTTTTTAGACAGCAAACTTTTCGCACACCATAAAATTTGCAAAACTTTCTACCCATCCTGTATATAAAAACAATAAGCGCAGTGTTTGTGGTGTCATCTGCTCGAATAAGTAGGAATGATTTTCACGATATCAAAAATAATCTAAAATTAATTAAAACCGAATTAAATGTCTTAATTATCGACATTACAAAAAATGGTGATTTGTGGTTAACTTTTAAGGAATTATCGTGTCTCAGCATGTGCCCAATTATTTAATAGTTTATTTTTAATATTTTTATAGTTATCAATAATTTAAGGTGCCCCCCCAATAAAAGTTATAAAAAAATGGTCGAACTTGCTACCGTCAATAAAGAGAAGGAAACGGCCGAAGACAGAGAATTGCCTCTTAGTTTTATAGAAAAAAGACACACGCAAGAAGTGGAAGGAATACCTTTACCAATTCTACCGTGGCGTTTTAAAGATAGAGTAAGGTCTGATGTTTCTACCGAGTTGTTTCTATTTATATTTTGTTTATTTTAGATGAAGACTGTTAGCGTAGCTTTAGTTTTATGTCTAAATGTTGGGGTCGACCCGCCGGACGTTGTTAAAACGCAGCCTTGTGCTCGGTTAGAGTGTTGGATAGGTAAAAACAAAACCGCTGCCATTTTAGTTTTACATTTCAAATGTTGCAGATCCTTCTACCCTATCACCCGCCAAAGCTTTAGATGCAATTGCAGGCAGCCTGCAAAAGCAGTATGAGCGTTGGCAACCTAGAGCGAGGTATAAACAAGCATTGGATCCCACCAGCGATGATGTTAAAAAATTATGCACTTCTTTGAGAAGAAATGCAAAGGAAGAGCGAGTTCTGTTTCATTATAATGGGCACGGTGTGCCTAAACCTACAACGAACGGAGAGATCTGGGTCTTTAATAGGGTAAGTGAATTTTAACCTACAAATTTTCTTATCACAATTATTTTTTTAATTCAGACTTACACACAATACATTCCACTTTCAATTTATGACTTGCAATCGTGGATGGGTTCCCCTTCGATTTATGTGTATGACTGTTCACATGCAGGTTTGATAATCGAGTCCTTTCAATCGTTTGCCCTTCAACACCAAAACGAACATAAGCAAACTCAAACGCAAGCTTCGACGCAGGGCCGAATGACGCCAATACAGGAGCCGCCCAACTATCAAAATTGCATCCATTTGGCAGCATGCTCGACCACTCAAATGTTACCGATGAATCCCGATCTGCCGGCCGATTTGTTCACTGCATGTCTCACGACTCCCATCAAAGTTGCAGTACGTTGGTTTATCACAAGGCACACTGCCAGATTAGTGCCCGAACTGACATTAGAATTAGTGGAAAAGTGAGGATTAAAAAATCTTACAACTTCTTTTTGACCACTGGATCTTTTTCAGAATACCCGGACTGTTAACCGACCGAAAGACAATGTTAGGAGAACTGAATTGGATTTTGACAGCAATTACTGACACAATTGCGTGGAATACGCTTCCAAGAGGTAAGCTTTTGTTTATTTTCCTTCTAGTTTAGTCATTAGGTACTTTTTTTTTAAACTTATTGACAAATTTACTCATTTCGATTTCAACCTCATGTAGAAAATTTATGTACCATATCTTCTTTCAGGCAAAAAATTATTTTCCATGTAGATTTGTTTATCATGACTGAACTAATCGTCAATGTTTAAATGTCAAATGTGACAAAATGTCAAGGCACGGTGGTGAAGACGATCCATACATATTATGTATTAAAGCAGTGAAGTGGATACCAGTTTTGTTTGTATCGTTGATGTTGGGTTGGTCGTATTATGCTTACGTAGTGGAACTTTGCATTATAACCGTGGAGTCGCCAATACAAAAAACTGTGTTCTTGATTGTGTACCACTTAACGTTTTTTATGTTTATTTGGGCATATTGCCAGACCACATTTGCTGCGACTGCTAGTATTCCCGACGAGTTTTATTTATCCGAAAGCGAATACGATCGTTTAATGCACGCTCCTAACGAAGAAATGCAACATCACATTTTATCGGTGTTTGCTAAAAATTTACCTGTTAAGAATCGTACTCTGAGTGGAGAAATTCGTTACTGTGAAAAGTGTAAGTGCATTAAACCCGATCGTGCCCATCATTGTTCAGTTTGTGGGGAGTGTATTTTGAAAATGGACCATCATTGTCCTTGGATAAATAACTGTGTGTGTTTTACAAACTACAAATATTTTCTTTTATTTCTCGGATATTCCGTCATTCATTGCATTTTTATCACAAGCACTTCTACTCAATATTTTATCGAATACTGGAAAGGAAATATGGACGGAATGGTTAAGTTTCACGTTTTGCTGCTATTTTTTGTTGCTTTACTGTTTTTCGTAAGTCTGATGTCGTTATTTAGTTATCATTGTTATTTGGTGTTTAATAACCGCACCACTTTGGAAGGCTTCAGGCCTGCAGTATTTCGAACTGGACCCGATAAAGATGGCTATGATTTAGGCGCAACCGATAATTTCGAGCAAGTTTTTGGAGAAGATCCGGTACTATGGTTCTTTCCGGTTTGGACTAGTCTGGGTGATGGTGTGAACTTTGCTGTTCAACCTCAACATTGGAGTAATTCCTCATACCACTCCATCAACACTGTTTAATTTTATGCAATTTAATAAAACATTAAACTTTTCAATTCGAATTGTTCTTGACTGCTTCAGGGTATTATTTCGACTAAGTCATATCTTTATTTAAATTTAAATAAATAACATTCTGAAAATAAATGACAAAACACAAATTGCTCGATATAGTACAGGTGCCTGTTGCACTGTGATAATTTTTACTAATATTATAAGTTATGAGTAACCTGAAATACTTTCCAAATAATTAGAAGCATCGGGTAGCTAGCATTTATTATCGAAATAACCTATTGTAAAAGCGTAGCCAAATATAATGCTTCAATATTATGCATTATTAGTAATAATAATCAACTTGTACTTTCCAACTAATAATAGCAGTAACCATTGTACCTAACAGGCCCCTGGAGGTTGCTTTTAATATATTATATTAATTTGAGAAAATTATTATCATTCTTTTTGATCACGAAAATATTAAATGTTTTTAACAAAAAATTGCTAACATTTTCTATAAACAATAATACAACGACTTTGAATTGCCAATTTACATATAATTAGATACATTCCTGCGAAACTTCTGACAAAATATTAAGAAATCTGTTTTATAAAAATGAAATTTGCGAGAAAATAAGTTTTCTATTTTTAATTCTTGGGGAATTTAATGTTAACTTCTGTTTAGCATTTAACAAACGATCCAGATGTGATGGAGTTTAAAATTAATTGATCTATAATTTTTACAGATTTATTTCAAAAATTATTCCGTCAAGACCTTCTTGTGGCGAGCTTGTTCAGAAATTTTCTATTAGCCGAACGCATTTTACGATCTTACGACTGCACACCTGTTAGTTTTCCCATACTACCGCAAACGCATCAACACCCCATGTGGAAAGCGTGGGATTACGCGCTCGATTTAAGTTTAAAGCAATTGCCAGACATACTAAACAAAGAAAAACCCAAACCATATCAGCAGCTGACTTTTTTTGAAGATCAACTGACTGCTTTCGAGGTTTGGTTGAAATTGGGTAAATATTACATGTTTGATTAAAATAAAATTGTCTATAATTATCTTTTTTTAGGTTCACAAGATCGAGAACCACCGATGCAATTACCTATCGTACTGCAGGTTCTGTTGAGTAACATTCACAGATTGCGTGCTTTAGAACTTTTAGCGAAATTTTTAGACTTGGGTACTTGGGCCATTCATTTAGGTTTATCCGTGGGAATATTTCCGTACGTTTTGAAATTGCTTCAAAGTGTCGCCCAAGAGTTACGACCTCTTTTGGTTTTTATATGGGCCAAAATTTTAGCATTAGACAACGTAAGTTGTTTAATAGTTTATTTTAATTTGAATAATTTTAAGTGTGGTCAATTTTTAGGATTGTCAAAAAGACTTGGTTAGAGATAAAGCTCACACTTATTTTATTAATGTCTTGAGAGATTCCACCATCGATGTAAGTTTGGTCCGCTTTTTCTTTCTGTTTTTTGAAACGTTCAGTTTTAGATTAAAAGTCGCACCTTGGCAGCTTTCAGTTTGTCCTGTATAGTTAACAATTATCGTGAGGGACAAGAAGTGGCTTTACAGGGTTCGCTGGTTAGTGATTGCTTGTTTTTGTTGGACCATCCTAATTCTCAACTGAAAAAATGGGTGACTATTTGTTTGGCGAGATTGTGGGATCATTATGATGAGGCTCGTTGGACGGGAGTTCGAGATACTGGTCATGTTAAGTTGTACACTTTACTCCTAGATCCTTGTCCTGAGGTAAATAAATACATTTTTATTAAAACTTGTATTTTAAAATTTTGTTATTTGTGTAGGTCAGGGCTGCTGCCGTCTATGCTTTGGGAACCTTTATAAATTCAGTGTCAAATCGGTCGGAACAAGCCAATAATATAGATCATTCTATTGCAATTACGTTGTATAATACGGTACACAGTGATATTAGCAGCTTGGTGCGTCGAGAGTTGGTTGCAGCTTTACAATGGATTGTGTTGGCTTTCGAACACGCTTTTGTTAATGTGGCAATGCATGAAAACACCATAAGTTTTAGTCAAGATGGTAGTGCAACACCAACTTTAAAGAGAGTCGGAAGCAGGTACAGGCTTTGTTTTAATATCAGCACAGCGCTGATTCATCAATCAATCCTTTACCGATCCAGATAAATTCCTATCTAGGTATTTATCCATTTTTTGCTTTAAGTCTATTTTTATATATTTTAAATGAGATAGCTAGTTTTGATAAATTTAAAATTTGGGCTGACCAATATAATATACAAAGGCTAATTAATAGTGTCGACTTGCCTTTTTACCCAAAAAAAGTACTATACAAGAAGTAATTATTTTTTCAGAACTTTTTGAACATTAAAAATAATGTATTATTACAAAAGTATATGGACATAATATTACGGTAATTTAAAATTTTAACCTTTAATATTTTAAATAGAAGAAAGGATTATACAAGAAATCTACACTAATGATTTGCCCTGTATACGGAACTGACAAATTTTTTCATTTTCTTTTTCCAGAAATTGAGCCTTTCACTATCCTGTTATTTCTATAAATTGTTGTAACATCTTGAGGATAACTGAGCCGCCAAAATAATAACATCTATTGTTTTACTATTTAGGTCGTTTATGTCTCCTGTTTCTTCATCTCATGACAGTTCGGATTTAAATGAGCGACTCAAGAGGGTCGCATCTAGTTCGTCAATAAGTACATTAAGTCATACCTTACTCTCACATCACGGAAGTCTGGGCACTCTATCAAACGTGTCATTTGCTTCGGTCTACTCAAAAATTTGGATTGGATTATGTAATCTCGAAAAGGATCCTCACCCCGAGGTTGCAGAATTGTGTTCGTTCATCACGGGTCACATAAGAAACAAAGTTAAGGTGTAACCAAAATACTTCCATCACAATCATAGAATGTACTAAAAATACTTTTTAGGAAACGGTAGCGCTTACTAAAGAACAAGTGGATAGAATGTCGGCGAGTATGAGCTTGCCTCCTAGTCCTAATCGTAGTAGTAATTTTTTGTCGGGTGACAGTCCACCTTCATTGAACCTCAACACCGATTTGCATCGATACGCAGCTAAGTGGGTTGCTTCTTTCTTAAAGCTAGTTTGTTTTGTAACATTATTTATTTTTAGAACTTCACTGGCCAGTAGAAATCGAAAATTATATCAGAATACAATAAACGAAGAGGGTAAAGGCTTTTTAGTAAGAAATCCTTTAGTAACAACAAAATTTGTGCCTTGGTCTTGTAAATATTTTGCCGAACAATTAATTAAATCGACCGAAGTTGATGTTGAATCGGCGAATTTTTATGAAAAGGAATGGAGACTCGAGAGGTTGGTGGATGTTGCTATAATTTCCTATATTAAATTATTTATTTAGGAATGCTATGGTGCGACGAGACGCTCAGGAGGAACATAAAAGAGCTGCCAGTAGTAAATTAGACTCTCAGATATTTAGTACTCGTTCTGCTGCACCCCCTTCCGTACTTCAGTTTCATCCCTACGATCAACAAATTGCTGTTGCAAGTTTAGACAGTTTTGGGTAAGTTTCTAGTTTTTTATTTTTTCTTCTCTAGTGAAGTATTTTGTAGAATATGGGATTGGGGTCGGGGTGCAAAAATTTGCAACTCTCAAAATAAATCGGTAAGGTATCAAAATACAAGTAAAATTACCGCTTTGGAATGGGTAAATTCTCACGATATTGCACTATTGATGGTTGCATCGGACGACGGAAGTGTAAAATTGTGGCACCCAAATAAAAATTCCAATCGAGAATCGGTGTTGGTGTCTGCTTGGCAAGCTTACAACGACATGACACCGATAAAAGTATCAAATTGTGAGTATAAATAAAAATATTTATAAGTATACTGAGATTTAATTTTTACAGCTTCTGGATTATTGTTAAGCTGGGAGCAATGGAGCCAAACTGTGATAACTGCAGGCGATAGTAGATATATACGTTTTTGGGATGTGGCACAAGAGTTACGTGCATTCGAAATACCTTCCGGCACTGACGCTGCGATAACTTGCATTGATTCATCATTTTCAAATTTGCAATATGCACAGAGCGATTGTTATATGGAAGACTTTGATAGCACCGACACAGGAATTAATATGTGCATGGATGAAGAAATTTCAATGGCTAGTAGACAAAAACAGGGTTTGGTTGTAGCCGGTTGTACTGATGGTTCGGTCAGGTTATTTGATAGAAGATGCCCACCTCTGGATATGCGTGTAAAGACGTGGATGGAACATGGTTCGTGGGTATTTGGAGTACAATTACGTGATAATAAAATTATTAGTGGATGGTAAGTTGATTATTTTATAATTAGAAAGCGTTCAAAGAAGGGACTCGAGTTTCAGTGAAAATTAAAACAGCAAAATAAATTGAAACTAAATGGAGAATTTAAATTTCATTTGAATTTCTAAAATATTTTATGTGTTGTAGCATTGGTGGTGATGTGAGAACCTATGATATTAGGAAAAACGATTCCATTTTTGTTAATTACGTAGCTCAGCCCAACGATATGTCCGCATTTGCAGTTCACCCTACATCAGATATTTATGCCTGGTAAAGATTTAATTTTTCCGTGTTACCTTTTAACTTTCAGTTTTTCTTTTTTCAGTGGTTTAGTGAACCATAATATAAGTGTCCACAATATTGCGGGTCGAAATTTGAATGTAATTCGTTTCTATGAAGGTTTTATGAGTCACAAAATGGGTCCCGTTAGTTCGCTAGCGTTTCATCCCCACAAGATCGCTTTGGCAGCTGGAAATGTTGATTGTACTGTCACCGTCTACGCTATGGACCACAGAAGATGACATGGGTCGTTTTCCTAGGTTTATTCCATTTGGGGACTGTTAGAAAAATGTTAGTAGAATTATAAGTCTCCAAGTTATATTAATTTTTAAAAATGCAAGACTGGCTTACAATAGCAAATAAGATAATTTTTAATGATTTATTATTACTCGATTTTTAATTTCCTTCGCTAAGCTATGACGTTTTAAAAATCTTAGTTATTTTGTTTTAAATTTTATGGGTATTCTCCCACTTTTCTTATTTTATTATGGAAGAATACTTTTATAAAAATTGTTAAATCATTGTAGTGGTCCTATATGAGATTTTTGCTTGGCTTATTTTAATAAATTTTACTATAATTTTAGAATACGTAAATTTTAAGACAATTAATTTTAAAACAAACCTCGGAAGTTTTCTAATCTTAATTATTTAATGTGCACTAACCAAAGCTCTAATTATACTTAATAAGTGAACATTTTTAATTTTTTAGTAAGAAGTAAGCTTTAATTTTAGAAAAATGCGCAGGGTTGTTATAATTGTTTTATTTTTTTTACATTAAATCTAAGATTAATAATTATGTAGATGCCTAATCCGGTAGTGTGGAATCCTTTTCAATTTGATGGAATATTATAAAAAATTATGTATATTGAATTTCTGACATATTGTATGATTTTGTTAATCCATTATTTACCTGTAGTTTCCTGTTTTGGTGCTAATTAGTAATAATGAAAATTAATTATTAAATACCTGTACATGGATAAGCACAAGAAAATACTTTTAAGCTTTTTTAGGCTTAGCAGTAACTTAGATGTGATGAAAACTTTTTAAATGTTGTTAAAAAATTATGTAAATAACTTTTAAGTTTAAGTTTGTTGATTTTCACGTATTAGGTTGTAAAATGTTTTGTTATGTGCATGGTAAACGTGTTACTTATTAAGTTTATAATGTGAGAACAAATTTTAAAATTTAATTCGGTGTGTATATAATATTTTAACTGTATGATAGTGATGCCTTCTACTTTTTATGAAAATGCATTAATTTGTATAAACAATTTAAGAATTGCAAAATTGAAATTTAATTATAATATACCTATTTGACTTTTATTTTAAAATAATATTTTTGTGCCATTTATTATTTGATTATTAAAGGAAAAAAGTTGGAGCAATCACCACCTGGGTTTTTTTTAAATCTTACGTTGGATAAATTAGGGTAAGCGCGGTCAGAAGTGGCAATCGCATATGATTTTAATTAAAGTGGATTTATATTATCTGCTTTTGATTCTGCTAAATCATTGATTATAGATTAAGTTCCTTAATCAATGGCTAAATTAAGAAACTTCAGCTCCTTAATAATGTATGTGATGATCCGCCACTGCACCATACCACCTGTTTTGTTGAATATATCAAAACATATCGCTAGATGTCGCTACCATTTGTTCTTCTGAAATGTTCTGAAAGCTAATCTGTAACCTAATTTTCGAAAAAAATTTAACAAAATCATAAATAGCGACTATAAAATTTTAAGTGCACCAAAAATAAACATGTTATTTAAAAGATTGTTAAAATGTGGTACGCCGCCCTCGTCAGATTCATAAGGCGAAGAATCGTACTTGGAATCATCTTTACCTTCTCTCTAGTCTACTGTATCGTCAGCTTCGTACACAAGGTAATGTTTTGCTTCATCTCGACGTGAATTAATCCGACGAATCTTTTCAGAGCGAATACTTGAACAATGATTTGCCACCTCCCATTCGTCGAACGAAACCCTTCATTTGGAGGACCTTGCAGGAACACAACGTTAGCAGCGATAGCAATATCGTCTGCAGGAACTCGGTGCAAGGAAAGGTATTAATAGTCGACGACAGAGGTTATGTTTGTGCCCGACACGATATTCTACCCAACGGCTGTTGCAACGACGCCTCTTCTTCTGCATATCAATACTCTTGCGAAACTTGTAAGGTTAACCACTGCTGTGCTATATACGAATACTGCATTTCCTGCTGCTTGCATCCCGATAAGGTAAGCTTTTACATTTCATCAAATTTTACTTTCAAATTTGCCTGCTTAATTTATTCAGAAAGATATGCTGGAGAATGTTTTGGATAAGGCAATAGAAGACAATAACGTTTTGTTTGCTTCGGTGAGTGATCATTTTGAACTGTGCTTAGCAAAGTGTCGCACCAATTCACAAAGTGTTCAACACGAAAATTCTTATAAAGATCCCAAAACTAAACACTGCTATGGTGCCACCGCTCCCGGTGGCAGTAGTATTAGTAACGAAAACTAAAAATTTTAGACTAATTTTGCATAAGTATAATGTGAAATAAATAATTTTAGATTAATAAAGAATTATTTTATGATAACAAATATACTGGCTCTTTCTGAATCTCGATCATTACATTTGATCCTGTCTATCCAGATGTTCCAGAGTTCAAAGATGACAGATTGATATGGTTGCTGCCATCTTCCAATTGAAATTTGAAAATAGGAACTATGTATCGACGGATAGAATACGCATTAGATTTTCCTTGTAAATTCTAAAAGATAGCCTTAGCGTAGACAATCTAATCGTATAATTTCTAACAGCCAGAGAGTCTTCATAACATATTTAAAAATTGACTGTGTTATTGCTATATTTTCAATTAACCAGATAACGATTTATTTATATAATCAGGTTTCTTTCTTGATAAAATCACATTCAATGGAAAATGTAAGCATGACTTTTGAGATAATACTGCAAAGGTCGTTAGTATCATACATACATCAAATTGCATCGATTTTACCCAACTAAATGGTACCCCACCGAAGAGTTTCAATATCTAATCGTACCTACCAGCATATATTTAGCTTTAATAGTGTGGGTATAGGAAACGTAAAAAATCCGAGGAGATTTTTTAGATATAAAATATATAATTTTTTAGATTAGATATGTCCTCACCTTTTCGAAAAGACTACATCCTATATGTACGCCACCCAATTGATTTGTATAATTATAAAAAAAACATTTAAAAAATTTACAATGTATTTGAAAATAACTCTAAATTACATCATTTCGAGAAACTCGAGTTTCACTTTTTATAGTTGTAAAATCCTTCGCCAGATTTGACGCCCAATTTTCCTTCGTCGATTAATTTTTTAACAACTTTGTTGGGCTCAAACAATGGATTATCGGGGAACTTCTTATGCCAACCTTCCATAATAAAGTGCGAAGTATCGTGACCCACATAATCAGCTAATTCTAAAGGACCCATGGGATGACCGGCTCCTAGCTTCATGGCAATGTCGATATCTTTTGCCGATGCATCACCTTAAACAAAATTGCCGCTTCTAATTTTATGAAAGTTAAAAACACTGCAGGGGACCGGGAAACAACATGGAAGAAGGGATTCGATGATGGTTGGGTTTAATCTTATTCAACAATTGTGATTATTACCTCTCTCGTACATCCTAATAGCTTCAGCAATAAATGGCACAAGTAAACGATTAACAACAAATCCGGGGGTGTCCTTGCATGTTATGCACACTTTGCCCATAGCTTTTCCCCATTCTAAAATAGCCTTATAGGTCTCGTCGGATGTTTCGTTAGTCCTAACCACTTCCAGCAATTTCATGACAGGAACGGGATTAAAAAAGTGCAATCCACCAAAACGATCCTTACGATTGGTAACGGATGCAATCTCGGTGATACTCAACGAACTAGTATTAGAAGCAAAGATAGTGTTTGGCGGAGCGGCCCCATCTAAAGCTTTAAACAGTTTATGCTTAACATCGATATTTTCAACAATAGCTTCAATCACTAAATCGGCATCTTTAACGGATTGGCTTGTATCGGTCGATGTTTTAATACGACTCTTACTATCGTTGACGAATTTATCTGCCTCCGCTGGCTTATCTTTGTACAATTTTTTTGCAACGCGACCCAAACTTGTTATAATGTTCTTCTCAGACTTTTCCAAGATTTCAGATTTTACGTCCACCAGGGTTACGTTGTGACCAGTTTGGGCAGCAACCTACACACAAAAATATGGTTAAAAATAGTTGTAGAGGTTACATAAGATTAGAATACACTTCTTTTCTTTTACATTTTGTTTTGATTATTTTAATATATTTAATTAATATTAATACTATTATTTTTTGTCATTGGTTCTGCAGTTCTTACGGCAGCGGTTGTAAATATTTTTTAATATTTTATTTATTTAACAGCTTTCTTATTTGCTCCTGCGGCCTCTACTCTCAACTTTGTTATTCTACCTCTGCCGACGAAATTTTGGATTAATACGCGTAACATGCTCTAGGGTGAAAGATGTCAAGTAGTGGCAAAATGTAATTTTTGGCAGGGTAAGTACTTTTTTAACTACAACAAACTTCGATTAAGTGCGGAAATGATTTTTCTTCTACATATGAACGTCTGTAAGGGGAATCTCGTTAACCCATTAAATGTGCGTCAGTAGTAGGCATATGATGGATAAAGCTCTTTTTTTCTATCATACCATCTGGTAATCCTACGTACAAAAATTGATCAATTCTACCTTAATTTCTAAAATTTAACCCATTTGAAGCCCCATTGATACGCCTATGGATGCAATAAATCATAACCCACATTTTTAATTTAAAAATTAAAAATCAAGTCAGGCAATCAGTTTCGACACAAATGGCAATAAATTTTATCGTTTTCTAACGTGATTTTGCGTGACTTGAAAATTTAGCCAACTTTGTTTAATCTTATCACTACAGGTTAGCAAGCAAATTAATTTTACCTGTGCGATCCCCGATCCCATAAGGCCGCCTCCAATTACGGTAACATTTTTAATTGCGTTCCTCGCAGTCGATGTGGACAAGGACCTTTTGATTAAAGAAAATGAGGATGCCATTATTACGATAGATTCCAATTCACAGTTCGAAGTAAACTATATTTCTGTTCGGCTTTTTTTCAACACACACACACAAGTTCAAAGTCCAAGAGGCTCAAGGTCCAATTTTCTTAATTAAAATACAAAATAAATGAAACGTTTTTAGAACAAAACAAACCTCTCAAAATTTCCTATCGGAAACTACATAGAACTTAGGAACTTAGGTTAAGGTGGCAGAAAACTTGGAACCACCATCTTGAATCCCCGTATCGCTTCGCCAGCTATCCGTCAGAAAAAGAAAACAACATTTGTGTATTTTGCTTTATTGAGATTACAACGAATAATTAAATTACAATAATTTTTAATAAAAAATATTTCAGTCTTAACCCAAATCAAAACGGATCAATTTCCTCATTCGAATGAAACTTCGTTTTAAACAGGAAAATTTATCACGAACACTACAAATATGTCACAAGTAACTCCCTTTAAAAATTCAAAAAATAAACAAATTCTGCGGGGCGATATTTTCGAATCGTCGCGTCGTGATTTATTTGGAACTCGTGTACTTGGTTACGGCCTTGGTGCCTTCACTGACTGCGTGTTTTGCCAATTCACCGGGCAATAAAAGACGCACAGCTGTTTGGATTTCCCTGCTGGTGATGGTCGATCTTTTGTTGTAATGGGCAAGACGCGAAGCTTCCGCGGCGATGCGCTCGAATATGTCGTTTACGAAGCTGTTCATAATGGACATTGCTTTACTCGAAATACCGGTATCGGGATGCACTTGCTTCAATACCTTGTATATATAGATCGCATAACTCTCCTTCCTTCTGCGCTTCTTCTTTTTGTCGGTCTTGGAGATGTTTTTTTGGGCTTTTCCAGCTTTCTTCGCCGCTTTTCCGCTGCTCTTCGGCAAAGGCATGTTCGAAACACTCGACAATTATTGGACAATTACAATGATTACTATCTGGCTTATGACAGACACAATTGAATAATGACGTCAGCACCCCGCGAGAATCTGATTTTATAACTTTAGAGTTGTACACGTAGACTCCGCCCGCCGCGAATTTACGATCTCATTGGATAACGCGATTTTATATATAAACGCATTTTGAACTGGACCCCAGTTTATTGACGTCTGTAACTTGGTGACGATTGCGTCGTGTTATTTTATTGAATTAAATTTTTTTGTAAATTGATTGAAAATGTCCGGTCGCGGTAAAGGTGGCAAAGTTAAAGGCAAGGCAAAGTCGCGTTCTAGCCGTGCAGGCCTACAATTTCCGGTTGGCAGAATTCATCGCTTATTGAGAAAAGGCAATTACGCCGAACGCGTCGGTGCGGGAGCCCCCGTATACCTGGCTGCAGTCATGGAGTACCTGGCCGCCGAAGTACTCGAGTTGGCCGGAAACGCCGCTCGAGACAACAAAAAGACCCGCATTATACCACGTCATTTACAGCTGGCCATTCGCAACGACGAAGAATTAAATAAACTTCTTTCCGGAGTGACAATTGCCCAAGGTGGCGTTTTACCCAACATTCAGGCCGTTCTATTACCAAAGAAAACTGAAAAGAAAGCCTAAACATCTTTTGATCGGTCCATATTCGGGACGAACGATTGGGAAGTTAATGTTCATTAATTTATTGGTGTATTTTATAAATTGCCTTGTAAATAATTTCGAGTTTTGTGTGTTAGATAAGATAATTATTTGTTAAACTTTTTTCTTAATAAACATTTGTTGACTGACGAACTTTGTATTCAAATTTAATTTAAGTTTTGCATTTTGTACTTGAACAAATAAAAAATCTTGGAAATTAAAGTTGCGTTTATTTTGATACAAAATTGTTAAATAAATACATTAAATTACAAATTAATAATAGTAGTTCATAATATATTTGACAGTTCATAAAATGGAACTCGAAAATCAAACACAATTGGGGTTCTGAAAAGAACCGTTTTTTTTTTTACTTGAAGCAGATGGTCGTCTTCAAAGGGCCACCAAATCGGGTCTTCGAGAAAGCGATTAACCGCCGAATCCGTACAAAGTACGACCTTGACGTTTCAGAGCGTAAACGACGTCCATGGCGGTGACGGTTTTTCGTTTTGCATGTTCGGTGTAAGTTACGGCATCACGAATTACGTTTTCCAAAAATACCTTCAGGACACCGCGCGTCTCTTCGTAGATCAAACCGGAAATACGTTTGACACCACCGCGTCGGGCCAAACGACGAATTGCTGGCTTCGTAATACCCTGGATGTTATCGCGTAAAACTTTACGATGACGTTTCGCGCCTCCTTTTCCCAATCCTTTACCTCCCTTACCGCGACCGGTCATTTTTCCACTTCAAAAATCAACTAACTGAACGATACGTACACTAATACGAATGAGAGAGTTGTGCTGCCAAAAATTTTTAGCGCTTCGTTTTTATACGACTTCGCGAAGGGCGGAGCTAATGGCATCGCGCGAACCAATCCACGCTCCGGAACTCACAAAACACGAATTCGCGATCCGCATTGGTCGCGAATAAAAAATCAATGCGTTGGTACAGTTTGTAAACAAGAACTTTTCGAAAATTTTAGCGGTTCTAAAAAGAACCTTTTTTTAAATAAAAGTTTTTAAAATAACTCTCACGCGGAAGTAGATCGCCCTTAAATCGTAATCGAAAATATTTACTTCTTTTTTGGTGATGCTTTCTTTCCTCTTTTTTCGGCCGCCTTTTTGGGCTTTGGCGATTTTTTTGCTGCGATTGGTTTTGCCACCTTTTTACCTCGGGCCGGTGACGGTGCCTTGGCTTTAGCGACTGGCGCTTTCTTGACGGGAGTCGAAGCTGGCGCGGCTTTTTTTGCTTTACCGACCTTCTTCTTGCTGGCTGCCGGTTTCTTGGTGGATTTGGGCACCGGCGCTTTAGTTTTAACGATGCTGGTGCGTTTGGCGGGCGCCTTTTTCTTTGAGGCTGGCGTTTTCTTGGCGGAAGGTTTTGTCGTTACACTCGAAGCCAATTTAAACGAACCGGAAGCGCCTTTACCTTTAGTTTGAACCAATTCCCCGGAAGTAACCGCAGATTTGACGTATTTCTTGATGTAAGCCGGGAACTTTTCTGGATCGACTTTGTAGTTGGTGCAGATGTACTTCTTTATGGCCTGAAGGGACGAACCGCCGCGCTCTTTCAGTGCGGAAATTGCGGCGGCAACCATTTCGGAAGTTCGAGGATGAGTCGGTTTGGATTTCGACGACGCCGACTTGGCCTTCTTCGGTGTTGCTTTTTTAGGAGTTGCCGTCGTCGAAGCGGGCGCTTCGTCGCTTGGTGTTGCTACTACCGCGTCGACCATTTTTAATAATTTTTCAAGTTAAACTTTGTTTGTCACGAATAATGAGAACTACGACACACGACGTATCAGATACGAATGAATTTTCGGAATCCGACCGGTTTAATGACATTCGGCGCGCACGTACCGGCAACAGAAAACTTGCAATCGTTAATGGCACGTCGATCAGGTCATAGCTTTCGTGTTCGTCTTTTAAGATTTAAATTGCGTTGGACAATTTTACGACTTATTTATTGGCCATTTCTTTGTTTAAACTTAATCTAGACACTTCAGTTTACATTTTTCTCAAACACGTTTCGCAAACCATGAAATATTTAGGTCAAAATTAAATCAAACTTTACGCTTTAACCAAACGAGTCTCGCAGATGAAGCTCTTCGAGGGCTTACCATTTTACAACCCCGACGAAAATAATTATTAAAAATACAAATTTACGTTAAGACAAGACTAAGGAACGAGATACCAAACAATTTCGGCACTCCAGAATTTTCGTTTGCCCGTAATAAAATAAATAAAACGGAAGTGTGTCGACGAGCGGTTGTATCTCTCGTTCATTGCATTGGCTTTTTAGAACAATTTTGATCAACCTGGTTCAAAATTTTATTCAATTTTTAAAAAGTCGATTTTGCTAATTATAGTTGGACGTTTTTTGCAATTTGAAGTACTTTTCGATTTCGTGGTAACCTTCATCTTGAGGAAATTTCAAATCGGAGCCAATTATTAGGAAATGCTCACAATTCACATGGCATACGTGAAATTATTTGTATTTTAAAGTGTTTCAGATTTTCTCGGAAAATAATTTTACGTGCGTTAGAACAACGAGGGGATCCTTGAGGGCTCGATATAAGAAAACACCAATTTTATTAGAAAAATTGCCAGCTACACGTAACGGTTCAATTTATCAGGTCAACGATTAAGAGATCTCCATTATTTAAAGATGCTGATTTGGATTAAATTTTTTTCACAATGCTAATTTTTTAATGTGTCGACATTAAAATGGAAAAGCCCTTAAATACACATTTCTGATGAAATATTCGTCGCTTGGCGAGTAAGCAAATTTGATGAGATTAGGTGAAGCTGCTCGCGGCATTAAACTTATCGGGATTTCGTGTACATAGGAAATGGTTTCCAGGCCAAATCTATTGAAAATATTGCAGCATTCTTCGACTAATTTTTGTCAAAACAAAATGCACCACCAGGGATTTGCCTGAAATTTACGATGCAAGTGCAAATGATGAGAATTGGAATGACGTCACGGAAGAAAACCCAGCGGAAAAAATTAAAATGGCTGATCCATCTTATTGGAATCTTTATGAAAATCGTTTAATCTCTTATTTTCTCCATAATTCCTCATTATTTGCTCTTCCTTGGATATTTGGACGACGCTTCTTCGTTTTATATCTTTTTTAATAATAAATCATTCCTCCTATCAGGAAAATGAGTGATCGAGAGTTGTACCTATCTATTTTATTCGCCTGGAAAAGAAATGCAAATGATGAATCCGCAAATTGAACGTTCTACTTTGGAGAATCGTCAACTTATAACCCAACTTTATAAAGTTTTAAATCGTGGTGGTTTATAATAATAGCTAAATCTACCAACAGCAGCGTTTTATCCCTAACAGAATTGGCTTGGTTTCAAGCTCGTATGACACTATGTGCATTTTGGGATTTTGACCAAGAAGAAACACTCCTATTGAAACTTTGAAAGTTTTGTTAATGTCAAATGCAGAACAATTACAGCAGTGGCGGCTCGTGGCTTTTCTTTTGAGGAGGCTGATCATAAAGTATAGTGTAAGAGTGTAACCCCATCCTAACTTCTATTTTTAAATTAAAAAAAATCAATTTAGATGCTTCCATTTACAGCTTACTACTAGGTCATTTAAGAGCTATGTTGGATACACAATCGATCATAGATAGCGGCATCCGGCATATACAATCTCAACACCATCAGTAGTAGAGTAAAACATTGCAGTTCAGGTGATGACTAAACCATCTGTATATGTAATATGTGGTAGTCTCACGTTACTATTTAAATATGTATTGTGGAAGGAGTATCTATATTTTAACAGGTTTCCCGATCACAACTGCACTTTTTAAAAAATGTTAATAGTTTATTAATTCAAAATTTCAGGAGAAACTAAGCCTCCTCTTACAAGTCGCCGTCGAATCACAGGGTCAGCCTAAATATATTTGGCTCTAATGGATCTCACAGATCGATGCCATACTGGGGAAGGGAAAGTAAACACAGTGCTCGGCCAAATCATGATGTGAGATCATTTACCCTTATACGATATCCCGTTGAAAATTCCCTTGAAAAATAAAATATAAATCTACATACTTTTCCCCTGAAATCCCCATCTTTGAATTTATACCTAATAGGTACCATAAAGTAGGTGTTTATTTTACCAGAATCATAAGAAAATACTCGTAATAACAATGCAAAAACATAGGGGGAAAGGTTAACTGATTTGAAGTATAATTGCCAACTCAAAAGGCTGGCGCCTCGTGGCCACAGTCCATTTAGACCTGTCGTTAGGGTGACCCTGACGTACCCTTAATGCTGAATTAATTACTTGGCTTCAAAAGCAAAGTTGACATATTGCATTTTCAGTTAAAACTACAGAACTACATTTAGTAATTTTTTTTAAAAATCAAATAGCTAATTTAGGTGGGAGCCCCCCCTCACTAAAGCACTATTGTGAGGCGTCCGACAGGTGCTTAAAAATATGCTGTATATATTTTTTAGTTGGTAATAGAATCGTAAACGAAAGCAATATAATATAAATAGTTCGCTTCAAGGGAAACATCCTGTACGCAAATTTTCTCGACACACTGCGCAGGTATTAGTAACTTTGACATCAAAACATAACCTCCAACATGGTAAATGTTATGAAAGGAATTCTAGTTAAATGGTAAGTTTTTATTTACTTAATCTTAGAAATCCTCCAATTATTGCAAACAAATTTACGCGATGTAATCAAAATCACTGGGAATACCAAATTGTTTATCCAACATTTCATCTTCATAACAGAACTTGTTTTTGCACCAAGATTTGACTGAAAAAATGTTGTCTGTCCAACGATTTGCTGCATTTTTTATTTCCTGAATAAAAAATATTAGAACCGAAATCTAAATTTTAAGCGTCATTACCTTAGTCGTGTTTTCAATTTTACGCAAAACGTCTGGATCGTTTTCTTCATACCTCTTCAGTTCCTCACTCAATTCGTCTCTTTCGATTTGAAGTTCAACCACCTCATCGAGAAGTGTATTCCTTTCCGCGCTATCTTCTCGTCCCGTCTACAACGAAATTTATTAAATAAATTATCCGACTTTTAGTGTCTCGATTCACCTTTAATTCTGCAATATTCTCGGTTACAACTTTTAGTTGCTTAGAACTTCGCTCGACGTTTTCAGTCAGCTCTTGCCGTTTCCGTTTTCTAGATTCTACTGCTTTACTAAAACAAACAAAATTTTGATAGTACGATAAAAGATATTAGGAGTAAAATTTATAAACCTTGGAAAAGCCCAAAAATAAACAGATGTCCCAATTTTGTCCGTATCGATTAAACCATCGTCCACCAAATTTTGTACAACCTCTTTCACCGAATTGACGATAATTCCTTTCTCTTTTGGGGCAATTTTCTCCAAGTCTTTTAACTGAAAAAATTCTTTTCTTTCGTAAAACAGCTGCAACATCCTGATCCGCTTTTCTTCGGCACTGACTCCTTTACGTTTCGACATGTTGACGCTTAAAGTGAATTTTTGATTTTAGTGATCCGGCTATGAAACAGTTTTTGTTACACTTGGACGAAACACTTCAATTGGGACGCAAATTTATTATTCAAGATCTCGACGAAACCCACCTGTTTATTTCCGCCGACATTTTAAACGATTTGCAAGCCAAAATTGACGATTTAATGGATCAAAATAATTTTGTTCCATAAGAAAGAAAAATGTCAAACACAAGATCGTCGTTGCGCGGGTCGGCCCGTCTCAAAGAGGGGGATAAGCGACGCATAGTAGATGAAACGACGCGTAAACGAAGACACAGGAAGGCCTTGGAAAATTTGGAGGTGGATAACTTTCACGAGGATCCTCATGCCGATTTGGTAATGAGCAAGAAGGTGCCGAAATTTGATGATAATTTGGAAACTCGTACTCGTAATAGAAAGAAAGAGAAGAGTGCGGAATATTATCAGACCAAGTTTCGTAAATACAATTTTTTGCAATTGTTGGAAGAGGATCGGGTCGAAGCCGAAACCACGGGAAGGTACTCCTACACCGACATTACAGCGGGAGATACTAAAATACCACATAGACATTTTTGTGCAGTTTGTGGATTTTTTAGTAATTACGTGTGTTTGACGTGTGGGGTTAGGTATTGTGGGATTAGGTGCATGGAGACTCATATGGACACCCGTTGCCTGAAGTGGGCTGCCTAAGTTCACTTTTTGTAATTATTGTGTGCTAACAATAAAGAAAATGTATTTTAAATTTGTTTTATGTTAAATCAAAAATATCGACAACGAATTGAGAAAGAAAGCATAGAATGCTTTGGTATGGAGGCTCCAATTAACTTGACAATCTAATAATCTTAAAGAATAGTAAGTCAACTACTTACGTTTTCGTATTACAAATTATACCTTCAGCATACACAAGTATAACAACGCTAACGACTTGGTAAAAACAATTTCAAAATTGTGAGGTTATAATTTTGACATTTACTAATTATGCAGCAAGTGGTTTTTATGGCGCGAGCTTATAGAGCGGTAACTTTAAACTCGATGATTTTATCCGGTATTTTTGCTTATAACAATGGACACAAATTTTAAAAATGCATGTTGAGCGTACTGGGAAAATATTCATTTCAAATCCTGCGAATTTAAAAAATTTGTCAGTTTCTTTTCGACAATCTTATTCGTTGTTAGAGAAGTGTAACAACTACATCATGGGTTCAATAATTTGGAGATAATATGTAATAAATTAAAAGTTGGTAAGTAAAATTTTATATTATTTTATTTATACCATAAAACTTATCAAACATATAATTTTATATAACTCAATGTACTTATACATAATAATAATAATAAACACATAATCGGTTTGTTTGTAAATGTTCCTATTGTTAACTTTTCCTTTACTTAAAGATATTAATAAAAGCACCTCGTGTTACTTTAAACCTCTATTGCATTAATAAACGTGTTTTAGGATACCTGTTTTAATTTTAAAACCTTGTGGAAGAAAAATTGTTTTAAAATCATAAAAAAAATTTCCTTTATTTTTATCTCAAATAAACTTGCAGTTGTAATGCGCATTGTATTAGAACTTTAAGTCCAGGCATAAAACTAGCAATTTGCGCAAAATCGGGACCGGAAACTAACTGCGTATGCAAACTTAGGCAACTCGTGTAATCTCCTGCTTGCATTAATTCTACCAACTGTTGCATAGCTCCCGTCGTGTTGGCCGATAACTAATAAATGAAAATTGTTTAAAAACACAATCGTGAAAGTAAATTTTTTATTTACCTTTTGTTCTCGCAACAAATCGTACAACAATTCTAACTTCTTTGCAACATCATCCAATTTTCTTTTCGTTTGCTACAAATTTAAAAATTTAAAGAAAAGTAGAAAAAAGAAAACAACAACTTACGGGATTATTGGCAGAAAACGAACATTGACTTCGTAACTCTTCTAAGACGGATTGAATTCCTTTGTATTCGTCTGGAATAGGACCTTTTTGTATTGGTTGTGGTTTTTCCACGGGAACTGGTGAAGCCCTGTGTTGTGGCTGTTGAGGTGGTGCTTGATTATGAAAGTTTTGATTGCTAAAATTTGGCTGCAATATTTGCTGATTATTAGGTGGTAAATTTTGATACGACGGAAGTGGCGGTGCAAAGATTTGCTGTTGTGGTTGTTCCACAAAACCATTGCTTGTGGGCATGTTTTGCACCGGAGCTGATCCGTAAAGTGGATGAGTTATCGGTTCGGGTTGATGATAATCTGGTTTTGGCTAAAAATTACACAAAAAATTCTTCATCAGTTACGTAAATTTCTATACAATATTTTTAAAAAAATTAGTAAAGCACGGGGAATCAAATTTTTTAACCTTTGTAAGTACACACCAAAAACTTCAATAATTTTTGAAAAATATATTCAGAAGTCAAATATCTGAATTACAACGCAAAAACTCTTAACTATTTAGGCGAAGTTATACCTCATGGTGACCAATATAATTTTTCCAAAATCTTGTGCCACAATGGACAGCCGACATATTTTGTTCTAAGTTCTATAGAATATAATTTAATTAATTTTTTGTATGGAACGAAAAGAAAACGTGAAAATGTAAAGAGTTGTAACCTACCGGATATCTAGCAGAAGTCCTTGTCAATGATGGAGGGTCGTTCCATCCAGGGGCCACAGGCGATGCAGCCATGTAACTTTGTAATCTAGCAGAAGGCGAAAAAGCAGGTTCCGCATGATCTATTGGCATATTAGGTGCACTATGAAATGGCGATTGACTTGGCTGTGGTAGAGTTGGTATTAAAGGTACTGGATTAGGTGGTTGATTGTTGGGTATGTAAGGACTAGCTGGAAAAGCGGGTTGTTGTGGTTGCATCATCGGAGCTGGATTGTATTGATTTCTAGTACCATATGGTCCACCGGACTGCACGGATGGATCTACCACATATTTCGCCCTCGAAGTTATGCCTCCTGAAATAATTATTTTGAATCATTACCTTAGGGTTATTTGCTTTATTTTGATCAAGTTCAAGTTCTTGTGCCATCACCGAATATGCTTTATCTTTTAAATTTTATTTTGTCAAACTCACCGTGTGCAGAACCAACACTTGGCGGTCGATTTGGATGTACCAGTGGTGGAGAAAACGTTTTGGGTGGTAACGCTTGATTAAAGTTTGGAGCTTGTTGTTGCCAGGGTTGAACGATTGGTGGCGTCGGTAATCCAGGGTTAAATTGATTGTAAGTCGGATTTGGTTGATTTAAAGAAGCAAATTGGCTGTTTGGGTTAGCTTGAGCAGGCGTATTCGAAAACGAATGTCTGGAACTGTAACGACTTCTCGGTTGTATAGTTCCATACGATGGTTTATGACCTAAACTGACGCATAATCGGTCCCTCAAGTTAGTCACTTGTTCGTTTTGTGAACTTCCTAAATATGTTAATGCTGCATTAAGATTTCCTTGGGAAGCTAGAATTGACGCATAATCAGACAGTAAGTCTGCTAAACTTCCAGTTATCTACAAAAGAACAACAATTTTTGTTTCGTAAAAATAAATTAAAAAATTTACCTCCACGGAGCGACCTTGCCTCTCGACAGCCTTTTGCAAAAACCTTACAAGTTCAATTAACTCTTGTAACTCGCTCGAGGATAATTTAACCGAATTGCTCCAAGAATCAACCAATTTATCGAAACTTCCAGCACATATGTAACAAAGCTGTGCATCTAAAGTTAATTTGGGGTTATTTAGACCTTCTTCTTCAAGACGATTACCAAGCAATTCTGTAAACCAAATTTTATTTGTTGATTTAAAAAAATAAAAGTTGACTTCGTACCACACAATTTTGGCAAATCTTCGTTAGTGGAATGGGTTAAGGTGGCCACCAGAGCCTCCTTCCAGCTATTGATATCACAGTTATTTATTACAGTACTCCAGTCTTCCGTGACCAAAGCAGAAATTAAGGAAGAAACACAATTTTCATTTTTCTGTATATATTTATACTGAGTTTTTGCTAATAATTCTGGACCACCTAAAATTATAAGATAATTTAAACAATAAATCATAAAATTTCATATGTAATTTTCTCACCGCTCATAGCTATTATAATAGCATCGGCGTATCTTTCCGCTTTAAGGCATAATTCTACGGCAGCTTCGATATTTCCTAGTAACAAGGCTTGGGTGATGTAACCTTCCGTGTCTAAAAATTCAAATATGTAAAAAAGTGGTCAAAACATATTACCGAGTCCTAACCGTTTGTTGTTTTAATTTTAAATAGCTGTTTAGGTTTTGCACTTGGAGAAGTGGCCGATACCTGATTTATTGACAGATTTTCATAACTTGCAGGCTGAAATAAAAAGCTTTTTAGTATTTGTTTAATTTAAATTATTATGGAGATTCGTAAAGAGAAAGAATTGTTGAGGATTGAAGACAGTTTTTGAAAATTGAAAATCCACACCAACCAATTATAAGTTTGCACTTTTTACGTCAAGCTACACGTGCATGTAGGTACATAATAGAATCTACTAGGTAAAATTATGTAATGTATAAATAAGCAATAACTAATTAAGAAAGAAGGTTGTTTAGGCTTTCAATAATTAATATCTTCAAAAACATAATCATGTAAAATCTGTTAATTATTTTTGTCTCAAAATGTTGCATAATTCATTATTGAAAATGAATGGCAACAAAATTTTGATTAAAATTAATTTAGAAAGTGAGCTTTTACGTAACGGTACTAGATTATATATTGTTTGGAGTTGGTTTGAGCACCGACACATAAACCTCCATGTATATTCTAGGTATTTCATAAATTTTAAAGAATTTAAGAACAAGACTTATTTTTCTTTCTTGTGATGAGCACTCATTTTAAAAAATCAACATAAAATTTCAATTTTAATTTTTCAGTTATTTAAACTTCCTCTCCTTCATGCAGACATTAATTTTGAATTGTTGGTTAAAAAATGATAAGATTGTATTAAGGGTAAAAATTAGTTAATTAATAAATAGGGTAAACGCGCTCATGGATATCACGAGCAAAAGCACGAAGGGGTTAAAATACTAGTACACCGACTAAGTTTCTCTTCATGCAGTTGAAAAAATACACATGACAAGTGCTACAACGGTCTAGAAACACTAACTGTTTGTTTACACACCGAACAATAATAATTTCTTTAACTACAATATTCATAATATCACAAGCACAGTGCTTACCGACACATCGGAACTGCACTTTGACGAGCAGTTATTTTCATCGTCAGAATAATTGTACTAAAGAAAAATTAAACTTACAAAACCGTTTTAAATACCATCAAAAGTGAAATGGAAAGAAAAGTTCTAGCAAATAGGCTAGAAAATGTTAACATAAAAACTTACTTTAATAAGGTTTGAAAATTGGTCGTTCAAATTAATAACATTATTTTCCGACTCTTGTCCTACTACCTCGTCCAATTTACTTTTCACATCTTCAATTTTGTAACCTAATAAGTTTAGTAATTCTGCTCGTGGATTTTCCTCAAAATTTGCTTTCAAGAAATACCAAATATTTCGTTTATGCTGATCGCTTAAAGTATCGGCTTTATTTGCACAGTATTCTGTAAAAGAAATATGTTTTTAACACTCTCACAAAATCAAATCGCAAATTGCACCAACCTGTAAAATTTCCATATTCTATAGCTTGTTCCAATTGTGCGGATTGGTTAACAAGTTCTGGTTCCGTGATCACCTGACTAATAAAGACTGTTCTCGTAACAGCAGCAGGTGCTTGATCAGTCGGCGTAGTTTGAGGAGTGTCGTTTATAAAACTAATCAGTTTTCCACCAAACTAAAACAGTGTAAAATTAAAATAAATTGCCAGTCTCATTTTAAAACCCTTTATTCAACTTGGCATGATCATTGTGTTTTTGCACGAACTTCTGTAAGTTTTATTTATATGAAGGCCCGTAAGACCGTGTTTATTTCAAACTTCACATTAACTAGGTCTGAAAGCAACCCGTACAGTCAACTTGATATGGACTAAGATCTGGGTATAAAAAATTTAATTTATTTTACTTCCTTTCTATTATTTCTTCTTTCGAAAACAAAAGAACAAGCTATAAATGCGATGACAAATAATTGAAAATTTATGTGGGATCATGTCTTTGTATAAATAAAAGCTTTTACCAAATAAACAAAGTTGTCTTAATGACTTACGGCAAAGCTGGTCCTGATGGGTCTTTTAAGCCACTTGGGTGCTTTGCTTAAATCCACACTAACCGGTGCAGTATTTTGCTGTGGAACTGGGGCTTCAACGTATCCATCCATTCCAGGAAAACTGTCGGCTATTTTAGCAGTTGTTTGAATCTGATGCGTTTTACCACCCATAACAGAATAAACGGAAATGTGGCCATCAAAACTTGGACATGCAATGAGAGCAGGATTTTTCGGACACCAAGCAATGTCAAAGTTCCACTGATTAGTTTTGGCTATTTCTGACAAAACTTCGCCACCTTGGTTGTTAGAATTTGGATTCCAACATACAATTCTGTTATCTTTGCCACAACTCACTAAAAGATTCGAATCTTGTGCGCACCAGGCCATCGATAAAACTCCTCTTTGATGATTTTCTAAAGTTTTTAATGGTGATGTGGCAAATCTTAAATCCCACAGTTGAATGACGGGAGCTTGATCCTCCTCTACAACATATTTAGGTTACAAAAAAAACAATAAAACAATTAAAAATTTGGTACCTGAAGCTAAACACAACTGAGTTGCTACTTCCGGATGCCAAGCGACAACTTTCCACCGAATTCTCGAAACGGTGTCCGTCAACTTAATGATTGGCTCGTTTTTACGTAAATCCCACACTACACATTTCGATGAAAACGTGGAAGCTAAAATGTGTTGGACTTGACGATTCCATGCTATGCACATGACATCTTCAAACGGTTGCGATTTGGCACCTACAAATTTAAAATTGAAAGTACTTGGATTTGACTAGAGATTTTATGCAAACATTACCTGGTGTCATAGGCGCAGTTGTGTTATTTAAATCCCAAATGTAAATTTCGGATTCGGCAGCACCGGTAGCCAACAAGTTGGACTGAAATGGATTAAAATCTAAGGCATGTACAGCACCAGTGTGTTTAGTTGATTGCGCAACCAAACCCTTCTCGCCCTTCAATAAATTAGAAGCACTATAAATTTGCACTACACCACCATCACAACCGCCGACGATGGTACCATTACTCGCATCTTTTCCATAAGAACCCCATATAACTTTTTGAAAACGTTGATCTGCGGAAACAGACGTATTTAATTTCATATCCAATCCAGGCTCGGATAAGTTTAACGAGTAAATCTCCAAAGTGGCATTTGTGTTAAACGAGGCATCTAATTGCTGGGCCGCAGTTCCCGCAGCAAGATAAATGGGGTGTTGATTGGAAGGCGACCAGGCAATATTCGCCGTTCTTTCTATATCTTTCACCTTCATGTTTGCTTAATTTTTTACTCCTAAAAACGAAATTAAGGTAGCAATTAAACCTTAAACAATAAGACGGTTTTATGCTTAAATTTGAAATTACAACTAACCCAGAAAAGGTGAACAAAATATAAAATGATTCTGTCCGTACCTTATGAAAACATAAATTATTTTAAGAAATTAATTAATTATAACAAAATAACAACCGGCCATCGACTTTGACAAGTCGACACTTCCAACGTGGCTCTCGCAATGTGTCAAATATAAAAATAAAAAAAACGTCATCTGTTATAAATTTCAGTAACTGTAGGTATTTTCGAAAATATTGCTGATAGTCGTACGCAGTCGTACGTATAATTTTAGAAGTTTTTCTAAAATTTATTATAAAGAAAGAAGAAATTAAAAGAAATCAGCATTCAGTACGTTATGCCGCCACCGCTTTGGATATAATTTTTTACCATTTACTTCTAGAACGCTACAAAAATTTAAACCATCATTAATAATTCCATTTGAACTATTTTTGGAAAATGTCTGTATGTGTGTTTGCTGTTTGTGAACACCTGTGAACACGAAAGCATCTAAATTTTTTTTAATTTTTTAAAATTTAGAATACAAACCATACAAGTTAAAATGTTCTTTAAAAAAAACGGTATTAATTTAAAAAACAAGTGATAAGTATGGTTTAACAATCTTATTCCGTATCGCATTGTATAAACCCATCATAAAGTCACAAAATTTGGGGTTGCAATCGCACTTCGGCGTCCCGTCCCTGACCGCCCTGATCAGTCCGCCACTGGTACTATGTGTGAGGAGAATGGAAGATTCAAATTAAGCAAAATACGAAATAAATGGATTTGTGGCATTTAATTTCTGGTGTCGTCAAATTGATGGCTATTTTTGTAATTCGCCTAAATTTCAAGATTTAAAATTTCTATCTGTGATTTGACATCAGTTTTATTTCCGATATTTATCATTAGATGTCGCCACATGTATGACTGTTCATAATTTATTTGTTTTCGTGTTTTTCATCTTGCAAAAGTTCAAAATTATTACCGATTTTAAATGTGTAATTTATTTTAGTCATCATAATAAATCAAGTGATATTGTGAGTGAAGAGTGTAGAAAATTAGGATTGCAACGGTTGGAAAAATGACCTAGTTATATAGAAGTTAGTTGCAATCGAATAATATTTTGTTGTTCTGACAGAACTTTCCAAGTTCGACATTGTTAAATTCGAATGTTCAAAATGAAACCATCAATTTGCTGTAACGCTATGTGATATTTGACGAGGTACTGTTTTTAGTATTAACTTTCCGCTGTTATATTTAAATTTATTCTACAGAATAGGTGTTCTTAAAACCGAAAGGCATTTAGATAATTCTAATGGTAGATATCACTCTTACCAGACGCAATCGTATTTTCTTAAATGCATGATGATACATATGGAAATGTATTCAAAATTTTAATACGCAGATTATAAAAAAACATCTTGTGGATTGGTAGGTACCTATATGAAAGTTAAAACACCAAAAATTTTGATTGGTGGCTTCCGCCAGAACCACACGACTTTTTGCGACTGCTTTGTTTTGCTTGCTATTAACTATTAGTTTTCAGCCGATAAAAGTAAAAATTTATTTAGTTTTTAAACTCAATAAAAAGTTAGGGGTTTTTCATCGTTCAAATTCAATTTTTTTGTGATATTTTTTCCAAGTTAAAAATCAATGTTAGGTGCAAGTCTTAGGGTTTTAATTTACAATGCATTTTTAGTAATATTTACTGATTAATCTTGGAAATAAATTATGTAAAATAACAGAATTAGCAAATAAAAGAATTTAGTTTTTAGTTTTATATACCTAAAATGTGTTGTTAATTTCTAAATAATATTAGACTTTAATATCATAGTAAAAGTTCTCGCATTTAGAGGAACGCAATCAATTTCGAACACATTTTGCATAATATTAAGGACGAACGGTGGACACTGTGTTTCTGACTCATTGGTCTACCTCAGTACCGTATCAGTAGTTATCCAACTCTTAATTATGCAATTCTGCACCAATGGCGAGCCAAGCTCTATCAAAAATTTAACAAGATAATCATATCATTACAGAAGTTCACACATTAGATTTGAAATTTCCCAAGGGATAGAATCTTTGCAAAACTGCAAAAAAAATTTAAATATATAATTTATAATATTCCTTGCAGGAAATAGTTACAAAAAGACTAGAAATTTCCATGATATTAAAATATAAAATTTGTAGTAGTTTAATATTATTGTTGTGTGTCATCACTTGCATTTCAAATAAAACAAGTTTGTACACGATTTACAAAAAATTAGAGATTATTAATGCTATAAAATATGTGGATATAAAATTAGGTGATTTGTTACTAAACATTTTTGAATAAATTCTTATTCTGTTTATTCCTACCAAAAATTATTTAAAATTTGGGACTTGAAAACAAAATTTGTTTATTAATAAAACTAGAACAATCTTAGTTTTATTTTATTAAATATGAACGCCTTTTACGATATCACGGCGAATCAAATAGAATAAAATTTGTTATAATTTTGTGACCAAAAATATGTATTAAAAATAATTCACAAGTTTATGAGAAGACAGAAGACACTCAATTTCTATTCTGAATTTTGACATCCAAATTTAGCAGTTTTAGCTATTCCAGCTGTGATTGGCATCATGTCTGTAATCATTAGAAGATAAAATAAGTAGGAAAGGTAGAAATGCCTTTTTACTTGATTTCACTTGCTACGAAGTATTCCCACAACCGTTATCTTTTTTTTGAGTTCTTCCAGAGTACTTTGGAGATTTCTGTTGGTTGTTACTGCAAAACAGTTCCATCGAATGTCTTTCTGAATTTCTATTACTTGTACGAAGTGTTCCTCCCAACACGTACCAGTTTTGCAAATAGTTATTCAACCATAAAGTTTGTTCGATAATAATTTATAACAAACGAGAAACCCGGTTCAATCCTGAGCAAAGTAGGAAATTCTAACCGTCTTTCCTCGGAAGGCAACACCACCGAGGTATTAAGAAACTAGAAATAAGAGCTGTTTTATTACAAAAAAAGATCGTCGAACTTTCAGCTAGGGAAATAAAATTTTGTCTGTATGCAAATGATTGATTTGTCGTTCTTTGGAATTCCGAGATTCCGAGCTTGTGTACACTAATTCTCAGGGATATGTACCTTTCGGTAGTTACTGACGCTCCTATTGTTTCATGTTAATTTGTTGTATTCGTTATATTAATTATTATAAAAAAAAATGATTTTTTGAGTGTAAGATGTCACGATTTTAGTTGAAAAAGACTTACAAAGTCGAAACTAGTTCTTTTTATTCGACCTTGAGAGTTGTCACATATTAAAAATTCTTAAAACAATTTTTGATGGACAAATTTTTAGAATTTTTTATTTTTCAGGGTTTAGAAAACAAACCATACGAAAACGACTGCAGGCGTTGAGAGAATGGATTTGCATAATGTAGAAAAGCAGAAAAGGTGATCAAGGTGAGGTGAAAATTTTGACAAGGATTGATTTCCAACATTGGTAATGGTTTACGGAACAACTACCTGATAGGAATTAACAGGTTTCTGACATTTAATTTTGAGTGTCTCCAGATTAATAGTTATTTATACCAATTTATAATTGGTATGCATCGTTATTTTCACATAATAATTATGTTGTAACCTTTGTTCGATTCCCTTCATAATGTAGTAGATACTTTTTTATTTTATTGTCAAATTTTGTAAGTTTGGGACTGATTAGTGATTACCTTGCAAAATTTCTGCTACAAGGTCATAGTGTTTTTAATTTGCCAAATCAGTAAAGAAAAATTACATGTTGCCATTTAAAGAAATTTACGATGTCACAGCTCAAAAACGAAACACTACAAGAAAATGTCAATAGTAGAAATATATGAAATTGCAAAAGATTGACGTGTCCGAAGATTTTCTGAGAAAATTTAATTAAACATTTTTATCGAATTTGTTCCAAACTTTACCAGCTCACTGTATACAACGTATTATTTCCTATATTTATCGTTAGGTGTCGCCATATGTTGTCCTGTCAATTTTGTTTGAAATTTTTAAAATGACACATATTTTGTCCGTAAGTGAGTAATAAGTAAACTTATTTGTTTTCGCGTGTTTTAATTGCAAAAATCGTGAACTTTTATAGATTCTTACTAACTATTGGATATTTTATTTATCCTAGTGTTCATGACAAATCAAATAATGCATTGTTAGTGAATTTGGGTGTCAACAGTGAATTGGACCGGAATGCCGAATCAAAAGTTATTATGGTAATTCAGTATTTGAAGATGAAAGGTTAGTTATATTGCTATAATATTTTGTTGTTCTAGCAAAAGTCACTAAGTTCAAAACGATTGCTTTATTTGTAGAATTTTTAATCTACAAAATTAATCCTTAAATGATGCATTTGCTTTAAACTTATGATGTAGATATATTTGAATATCGACCTTACTTCATTATAATATATAAATTAATCTACAGAACAGCTAGTTTTAAACCAAATAGTGAAAAATCTGAAAACTGCATAAATTTGAATTGATGACTTCTGTCAAAACATTGATTTAGGTAATTTCTTTCTTTTACTTGCTGTTGGGTTTTAGTCAATGTAGATAAAAAATAATTTGTGAAGCTTTTGAATAAATTGAAATTAATTAATACTGCTATCCATGAAATTATACCGAGTAGGTAATTTTTGGAACTCAACTTGTAGTACCTAGGTATACTATTATGATTTTGATTTATCCCTTTTGAATAGTGAAAAGTACAACGAATAGCTACAATCAAGCAGGTTTTAAGAGGCCACATGTTGAGGGTTTTATGCGTATATGTTTTTAAGAAATTATTCTAGGAAGTTGGAAGACAAAACATCTGTTAAATTAAATTTTCTTGTAACCATTTGTTGGTTTATAAATCAATATTGGCTAGACTTTCCAGTCTCATCGAAGGGGTTAAAATCTATAGACACGTTAAGATTTAGTTTTATTTTGCCAACGACCGAGATTGACCAAGAAATTATTTATATTTTTCTTAAGATTTTGTATAGAATATATTATCTTTGTATTCAAAAACCTATTAACAAATGATTCGTGTAGTTTTATGAATTTACCCTCTCATATTGATTTTAAGTTAATGTTATTGATTTTAACGTTAACCAGCATTAAGTTGGTGCAGGTGCACTTTTTAAAGTTATTGTTTAAAATTCGGTTTATCGCGGGATAAAAATCTAAAAATCACTGCCATTTCAGTATATTTTTAGCTTTCCGGTTAAAATTTTTTATTAACGCGAACCATCGTAGTGGATTTTTAAAATCATAAAAATCCAAAGATTTACGAACAGGGCCAAAGTTACTGCAGGTTTTTTGTAAAAATTTCAAATTGGTTTTCTGGAAATACCTGCTGTTTGTTTTGACAAAAAATTTTACAACATTAGGGCAGATGCGTAACCTATAATAATCTCCCCAAGTTTCATCGTCGATTTGTTATCAGTTTAGGACTTATAAATTTTTAAAGTTATTGTTAAAAATTCGGTTTATCGCGGGATAAAAGTCACTGCCAATAGTTTATGTTTGTAGCTTTCGGGTTAATAATTTTTTCATTTACGCGAATCATCGTGGTGGATTTTTAAAATCATAAAAATCCAAAGATTTACGAACAGGGCCAAAGTTACTGCAGGTTTTTTGAAAAAATTTCAAATTGGTTTTCTCGAAATACCTGCAGTTTGTTTTCACTAAAAATTTTACAACATTTGGGCAGATGCGTAACCTATAATCTCCCCAAGTTTCATCGTCGATTTGTTATCAGTTTAGGACTTATAAATTTTTAAAGTTATTGTTAAAAATTCGGTTTATCGCGGGATAAAAGTCACTGCCAATAGTTTATGTTTGTAGCTTTCGGGTTAATAATTTGTTAATTTACGCGAACCATCGTGGTGGATTTTTGAAATCATAAAAATCCAAAGATTTACGAACAGGGCCAAAGTTACTGCAGGTTTTTTGAAATAATTTAAAGTTTGATTCATCGAAAAACCTGCCGTTTGTTTTTGCTAAAAATTTTGTACGAATAGGGCAGATACCTACCCAATATGCCCCCCTAGTTTCAATACCAATTTGTTATTAGTTTCTGAGATATAAATTTTTAAAGTTATTGTTAAAAATCGGTGTCTAACGGGAGAAAAATCGCTGCCAATTCGGCAATTTTGTAGCTTTCGGATTGATTATTTCTTCTCATACGCGGAGCATCGTACTGGATTTTTCAAGTCATAAAAATCCAAAAAAAATTGGGCAATGTCAAAGATATAGATTTTTTTTGAAATAATTTCAAGTTTGATTTATCGAAAAACCTGCTGTTTGATTTTTCTAAAAATGTTACGCCGTTTGGGTAGATGCCTAGTTAACATGCTCCCCAAGTTTCAATATCTATTTGTAATTAGTTTTGGTGTTATAAATATTTGAAGTTGTAGTTTAAAATCCTGTGTGCAACGGGAGAAAAATCACCCTAGTTGAAGATGGCATTATTTAGAGCATTATCATTTATTGTAAATATAAACGCTCTCCGGACTTGATAACAAATATGTGTATGGAAAAGGAATATCTACACCACTGCAAGATTAGAATGTTTAAAATTTTTAAAATGACATAAATAAAATTAAAAATATGAGAGTTTTTATTTATTCTATTTCATATTGATTACATTTAAACTGATAAAGAATATAATGCGAGTGAGTCATACTACCAGAATGCATGTTACACATGAGGAGCTTATTTTCAAAGCGCAATATGTCCTAAAATCTTTATTCGAGATAAACGGTAAAAATGAATATCTCAATAATGTGACGACATATTGAGGTAAACTTTTTTATTTTCAATAGGTATTGATTTATAGATATTTTACAATATATTTAGATAAATCTTAAGTGTCTACTTTCCAAAAAAATTAGCAAATTGTTTTGGACTTGTTGCATTTTGAAAAAAAATGATGGACTTGTTTATCTTTGAAAACTAATTAGGTATTTTTAATCCTTAGGTAGCCTATATATTTAACAATAAATGAAATTACAATAAACGTTACCTTTATTATATGTTACCATAACGGTCCTCTTAGGCCCAGTTGTAGGTTAAACTAACAAATTTGGGTTAACCAATGCTATACATAAAAAAATATCTTTTCAACGTATTTCATTGGTTAACTCAAACTTTTCGATTTAACCTGCAATTGAACAACTGGGCTTTAAGAAATGAAAAATTTTAAAATTAAAAATACAAATTATTACAAAAATGTTTAAAAAATAACAGCATTAAAAAAATTCTTATGTATTGAAGTGATATTAATTTCAAAAAAAAATATTCCAATTGGATTTAGCGGATAACTTTTTAACACTTCTTAAAATATTTTGGTTATTAATTTTAAATTCTTCAAAAATAGGCTCGTTAAATTTCCGATAAACATACCCATCTGTCTCGGTATTGCAATTAATTTAATCTTTCCATTCAAAAACAAAACAATCAAAATCACTTGTTTTTTTAAATTATTCTTTATTTTTCTTGAATATTTGGCAAAAAAGCCACTTATCCTCACCTAGTTGGCGTTAGGTTTTCCAGCTCGCGAGAATTTCAAAATTCAAAACAAAAATAAAATAAAATTCCAATTTTACATCGGACGACAACTTGTTACTTCTTTTTTTTACAAAAACGTTCCACGACAGTATATTATTAAAAATAAGAAGTCAAAAATTTTAATGCACTGGTTCTTTGTTTTCTTCTAATCAGTCGCACTCTTCTTCAAAGTCCGTCGGTTGTATAACTTCTGGAGTCTAAATATTTTAACGATCCCTAATTCTGGATGGACATGTTGCGGTACGAAAATAAAAATATGCTGGACTTGTTGCAGTTTGAGAATATATTTGAAATTTGTTACACGTTTTCATAGGTTTAGTTATAGTTTCTTATGAAAGTTTTAAAACTAATTTGTAGAGAATGTTTTTGACTATGTTATGATATCTGTATCTAAAAATTTTAATTTTTGGACATGTTGCGTTTTGAAAATAAGCTCCTCACATGTCCTTTATTGGATATTTTATAGTTTCAATTTTCGAAAAATTGCTTTGGTTTAAGTGATTTATTATAATTTCTTGGTGATAAAAATTTTATTGTATTAAAAATTGATGTCCAATGATATTTTCATTGGTTCATTTAACACGTTATCGGCCACAATAGAATAAAAAGATTTGGTTTCCCAGGTCACTTATAAAAAACTTGTGAAGCTATGGTGTTTCTCGCAGCGTAGAAAACCCTGGCGAGTGTGATGCACGGTAGCTTCTTGTCGCGGTTAACTTGCTAACGATACCTCCTGTTTCCTGTGGTAAGTTTTACGTAAGGAAAGCATTATCGGACACTTTTCTCAATTGAAAGGTACGATTTCAAGGCGTTGAACTTTCCAAGTTGCGCTTCAACTTCAACGCTTCAATAAGTAACCAACGACAATAACTAGCATTACTTCTTTAACATTTTTATAATATAAAATATTTATATTATCTACAAAATTGATTCACAAATTATTCATATACATAAATATTTTTAATTTTCAGGATTTCGGAAATTTAGAATCTGAAAGCAGCCGCAAATTTGAGTTACAACCTGAGATGAACGCCCTAGTGACAGACGAGAAGTTAATTCTAATAAAAGATGAGGATGACGGATGAAACATTAAGTTCCACTTGTAATTATATGAAGCATTGATCACGTTTCAATGAACAACTGCCGGATAGGATATAGAAGGTTTGTGCCCTTTAATAAAAATAATTATTTTCAATGCAGTAGTATAATATTGTAATTTGCTTCATTTCAAAATTTTTAATTGAAAATTGTATTTAATTTATAATTAATTTGACATAATTGTTTTAGGTTGCTAACCTAAAAGCGCTAAAAGCTCGAAGTGACAATATAGGAATCTGCAAGAATGGTTGACATTCAAAGTAGAAATCTAGAAATAAGGTAAGCTTTTAGTTCGGCAAGTTTTTGTTAGGTGGCGCCACATGCCAAGCAGTTTTCTGTTTTATTTAAAATTTTAAATATGACATCTTAAACGTCAAAAATTCAAACCAATTTGATTGTGTTGATATATTTAAATGATTAATATTGTATAAACTATCTATAAAACGTTCTTAATTTTAAATTTTGTATGATATAGAGCAGTTACGGGAAGGTGAAACATGCGATATTCTTTGCCAGGTTACCCGAGGTGCTTCGTATTCCACTAACCCTATTAGATCGGCTTGAACAATGTCAACGGTGGAGCAATGACAGGATCCGAAGAGTAAGTTATGATTTGTTTAATTTTGTGTACCTTCAAGTATCATTTTGTTAATTTGTAAATAGTTCAAATATTGAAATATTTCAATTGGTATTTCATGCTTTGAAACTATTGAAGGAACAAACTGTAGATGGAAATGTCCTTATTTTTACTAGTCATTGGTTGGCAGCACATACAAAAAGATTCGTATTTTGAAGTTTGTTGCTTTAATAGTTCAATCGTTTATAGATTCAATCGACATTTGAATCGCAAAAATTTTAATTTAAATTCTTGCCGATTGTAGATTTTTAATTTGTTTTAGATCTTATAATAAATGGAATAGTGCAGTAAAGAAAGTTTGTAGGAGAAATAACAAGTGGGAAAATTACCGAGGTGAATTTCAATCAATGGATTAGAAAGTGAAAGGTCAGTTTTAATAGTACAATATTATTCCGTGTTGACTTTAATTTGAACGTGCATCCCATCAGCACATTCATGCAGAGTCAGCTTGCAACGATTTTAGGTTTTATTGTATGCGAGTTAATTGTTTATATTTAACGGCGTATGTACCTTTTTTGAATTTTACGACTTAGAAATTTTCATTAGATATGTGTTATTCTATTAAATGATAAATAAGACACTTTCGCAGAAATTTATTTAATGAAGCCTACCAAGTTTGGTGGAAAGTTGTGCGCATTTACAGGGCATGGGTTTATGTCAAATTAGGTCATTGAGAACACCACCAAACATTCCATTACTAGTAAAGTTATAAAAATTGTCCAATAACAGTCAACAAATTGAAAGTACATAATTAAAAAATTTTGATTTGTTATTATTTCTTTCATTTCATAATTTTTATAACTTGTGAGTAAAGTAATGTTTGGTGGAGTTATAAGATCCTTTCGAAATTATATAGTTTGACATAAGTCCTTGCCCTGATATGTGCACAGTAGTACACGAAACCTGGTCACCGTCATTAAATAAATTTCTGCAGAAGAGTGTTTTATTTACATTTTGTCATTGAATCTGCAGTTGTAGATTGATAATTTCAATTCTACTAATAATCATGGATGGGACTATCGAATTATTGGGAAAAAAAAGACTTGAAAATATAAAAATAATAAAGGTTTTTTGGTTATTTCCATTTTGTTTTCATTGATTTTCCATCTTAATCTTAAAATGATTTAGTTTCAACGATGGTCAATAAGAGCAACTATAAAGTGGTGTCAATTTAAACAATTGTAGTTGTAAGGGGTGTGTTTTTGATTAAAACTGACCACGGAACATATGGCCGAAAACGTTTCCTTGATCATGCTGTTGTTACTTGTGAATTGTGTTGGCAGTTAAATACCGGGTTACCGTTCGATTTTTGAACATAAGGAATTTACATGGGAAATTGATTTTTTCTAAATTTTTGCTTCCCATTATAACGGATAAGAATAAAAAGTATACCAAATTAAAGAGTTTTATTCCGCGTCTAAAGATATTTAACACTTGATATTCTGTTTTTTAATTATTATTAAAAACTCAATAGTAAAATTAAGAAATGCCGCCTTTTAAAAAAATATTAACCGGCGTGGTCGTCGCATCCTGCTTAATTGCAGCATTATTTTGTTTTTGTATGAAAACCAAATATAACCCACAAGTTACTTTAACAGATTAAAATTAATTTAGTTATTGAGTTTTTAAGAATAATTCAAAAGCAAAATATTGTTGGGTATCTTTAGGCGCGGAAAAGAAATCTCTTTAATTTGATATTTTTTTATTCTTATCCGTTGTAATGGGAAGCAGGAACTTACAAAAAATCAATTTCCCATGTAAATTCCCTATGTTCAAAATTCGGACGGTCACCCGTATGTACGAAAAAGTGTTAATATTGCCGGGTCAAGCATTTGTTTTTGTAATGAAAATGGGAACTGTTGACCACACTGACTGACCGATTTACGCCTGATGTATGGTCTATCAGGAAGCCACATTACTGAGAGGCTTTTATTTTATTTTTATAATGTCTTAAAATTTGGTCCAAATGGTTCAACATTTTAATTAGCCCTTAGCCTGGGGGGCAGCAACTCATCTTTTTAGGTGATTGTCATGAATGGAACGAATACATTAATTCCATTAATATAAGGTTTAATAAAAATTAAGTTTTCCTGAGTTTTATTTCCTTTCCAAACACAATATTTAATTTCCCCAAATTTGGGTAGTGTATTATAATTATATGTAATTGAAAATGTTTAATTAAAATTCTGTTTTCTTTTTTTATGAAAACAACATAATTTTATTTCGTGTATTTAAAATACACATCATCGATTGCCTGTACTTTAAAAGATTACTTTAGAAAAACTTATCTACGTTAGTCTTGAACAAATATTTGCATAAATTAAAATAATTATTTTTAAATTTATACGAATATTTGTTTATGGCGGATGTAGATAAGTTTTTCTAAAGTAATATTTTAAACTGCAGACACTGGATGGTACGAATTTTAAATTACGAAATAACAAAATCAATTTAAAGAAAGAATTTTCCACCATTTAGATTTTTATTAAAATTTTGAAAAATATCAGACGTCATCGTTAGACCCGCAAGAAACACTTTTACAGTACAACAGATTTTTTTGGTACTTGCCTATTTTGTTGCTATATAAATTAAAATAATTGTATTTTTTTATCATGCAAATGGATAAAAGTCACTGCCAATAGTTTATGTTTGTAGCTTTCGGGTTAATAATTCTTTTATTTACGCGAACCATCGTGGTGGATTTTTGAAATCATAAAAATCCAAAGATTTCCGAACAGGGCCAAAGTTACTGCAGGCTTTTTGAAAAAATTTCAAATCGGTTTTCGCAAAAAACCTGCAGTTTGTTTTTTCTAAAACTTTTATACCATTTGGGCCTGTGCCTACCCTAGATGCCCCCCTAGTTTCAATATCGATTTGTTATCAGTTTCGGAGATATAAATTTTTAAAGTTATTGTTTAAAAAGCAGTGCCTCTTCTGTAATTTGGCAGACTTCGGTTTGATTATTTTTTCTGTTATGCGGACCATCGTGGTGGATTTTTTGAGTCATAAAAATCCAAAGTTTTTCGATAAGTGACAAAGTTACTGCAGGTTTTTGGAAAAAATTTTAAATCGGTTTTCTCGAAAAACCTGCAGTTTGTTTTTTCTAAAAATTTTAAACCATTTGGGCCCGTGCCTACTCTAGATGACACCCTAGTTTCAACATCGAATTATTGTTAGTTTCGGAGATATAAATTTTTAAAGTTATTGTTTAAAAAGCAGTGCCTTTTCTGTAATTTGGCAGACCTCGGTTTGATTCTTTTTTCTGTTGTGCGGACCATCGTGGTGGATTTTTCGAGACATAAAAATCCAAAAATATTCGAGAAGTGACAAAGTTACTGCAGGTTTTTGGATAAAATTTTAAATCGGTTTTCTCGAAAAACCTGCAGTTTGTTTTTTCTAAAAATTTTATACCATTTGGGCCCGTGCCTACCCTAGATGACCCCCTAGTTTCAACATCGAATTATTGTTAGTTTCGGAGATATAAATTTTTAAAGTTATTGTTTAAAAAGCAGTGCCTTTTCTGTAATTTGGCAGACCTCGGTTTGATTCTTTTTTCTGTTGTGCGGACCATCGTGGTGGATTTTTCGAGACATAAAAATCCAAAAATATTCGAGAAGTGACAAAGTTACTGCAGGTTTTTGGATAAAATTTTAAATCGGTTTTCTCGAAAAACCTGCAGTTTGTTTTTTCTAAAAATTTTATACCATTTGGGCCCGTGCCTACCCTAGATGACCCCCAAGTTTCAATATCGAATTTTTGTTAGTTTCGGAGATATAAATTTTTAAAGTTATTGTTTAAAAAGCAGTGCCTTTTCTGTAATTTGGCAGACTTCGGTTTGATTATTTTTTCTGTTATGCGGACCATCGTGCTGGATTTTTCGAGCCATAAAAATCCAAAAATTTTCGCTAAGTGACAAAGTTACCGCAGGTTTTTTGAAAAAATTTTAAATCGGTTTTCTCGAAAAACCTGCAGTTTGTTTTTTCTAAAAATTTTATACCATTTGGGCCCGTGCCTACCCTAGATGACCCCCTCGTTTCAACATCGAATTATTATTAGTTTCGGAGATATAAATTTTTAAAGTTATTGTTTATAAAGCAGTGCCTTTTCTGTAATTTGGCAGACTTCGGTTTGATTATTTTTTCTGTTATGCGGACCATCGTGGAGGATTTTTCGAGCCATAAAAATCCAAAAATATTCGAGAAGTGACAAAGTTACTGCAGGTTTTTGGAAAAAATTTTAAATCGGTTTTCTAGAAAAACCTGCAGTTTGTTTTTTCTAAAAATTTTATACCATTTGGGCCCGTGCCTACTCTAGATGACACCCTAGTTTCAACATCGAATTATTGTTAGTTTCGGAGATATAAATTTTTAAAGTTATTGTTTAAAAAGCAGTGCCTTTTCTGTAATTTGGCAGACCTCGGTTTGATTCTTTTTTCTGTTGTGCGGACCATCGTGGTGGATTTTTCGAGACATAAAAATCCAAAAATATTCGAGAAGTGACAAAGTTACTGCAGGTTTTTGGATAAAATTTTAAATCGGTTTTCTCGAAAAACCTGCAGTTTGTTTTTTCTAAAAATTTTATACCATTTGGGCCCGTGCCTACCCTAGATGACCCCCTAGTTTCAACATCGAATTATTGTTAGTTTCGGAGATATAAATTTTTAAAGTTATTGTTTAAAAAGCAGTGCCTTTTCTGTAATTTGGCAGACCTCGGTTTGATTCTTTTTTCTGTTGTGCGGACCATCGTGGTGGATTTTTCGAGACATAAAAATCCAAAAATATTCGAGAAGTGACAAAGTTACTGCAGGTTTTTGGATAAAATTTTAAATCGGTTTTCTCGAAAAACCTGCAGTTTGTTTTTTCTAAAAATTTTATACCATTTGGGCCCGTGCCTACCCTAGATGACCCCCAAGTTTCAATATCGAATTTTTGTTAGTTTCGGAGATATAAATTTTTAAAGTTATTGTTTAAAAAGCAGTGCCTTTTCTGTAATTTGGCAGACTTCGGTTTGATTATTTTTTCTGTTATGCGGACCATCGTGCTGGATTTTTCGAGCCATAAAAATCCAAAAATTTTCGCTAAGTGACAAAGTTACCGCAGGTTTTTTGAAAAAATTTTAAATCGGTTTTCTCGAAAAACCTGCAGTTTGTTTTTTCTAAAAATTTTATACCATTTGGGCCCGTGCCTACCCTAGATGACCCCCTCGTTTCAACATCGAATTATTATTAGTTTCGGAGATATAAATTTTTAAAGTTATTGTTGAAAAAGCAGTGCCTTTTCTGTAATTTGGCAGACTTCGGTTTGATTATTTTTTCTGTTATGCGGACCATCGAGCTGGATTTTTCGAGCCATAAAAATCCAAAAATATTCGAGAAGTGACAAAGTTGCTGCAGGTTTTTGGAAAAAATTTTAAATCGGTTTTCTCGAAAAACCTGCAGTTTGTTTTTTCTAAAAATTTTATACCATTTGGGCCCGTGCCTACCCTAGATGACCCCCTAGTTTCAACATCGAATTATTGTTAGTTTCTGAGATATAAATTTTTCAAGTTATTGTTTATAAAGCAGTGCCATTTCTGTAATTTGGCAGACTTCGGTTTGATTATTTTTTCTGTTATGCGGACCATCGTGGAGGATTTTTCGAGCCATAAAAATCCAAAAATATTCGAGAAGTGACAAAGTTACTGCAGGTTTTTGGAAAAAATTTTAAATCGGTTTTCTCGAAAAACCTGCAGTTTGTTTTTTCTAAAAATTTTATTCCATTTGGGCCCGTGCCTACTCTAGATGACACCCTAGTTTCAACATCGAATTATTGTTAGTTTCGGAGATATAAATTTTTAAAGTTATTGTTTAAAAAGCAGTGCCTTTTCTGTAATTTGGCAGACTTCGGTTTGATTATTTTTTCTGTTATGCGGACCATCGTGCTGGATTTTTCGAGCCATAAAAATCCAAAAATTTTCAAGAAGTGACAAAGTTACTGCAGGTTTTTGGAAAAAATTTTAAATCGGTTTTCTCGAAAAACCTGCAGTTTTTTTTTTCTAAAAATTTTATACCATTTGGGCCCGTGCCTACCCTAGATGACCCCCTAGTTTCAACATCGAATTATTGTTAGTTTCGGAGATATAAATTTTTAAAGTTATTGTTTAAAAAGCAGTGCCTTTTCTGTAATTTGGCAGACTTCGGTTTGATTATTTTTTCTGTTATGCGGACCATCGCGGTGGATTTTTTGAGTCATAAAAATCCAAAGATTTTCGAGAAGTGACAAAGTTACTGCAGGTTTTTGGAAAAAATTTTAAATCGGTTTTCTCGAAAAACCTGCAGTTTTTTTTTTCTAAAAATTTTATACCATTTGGGCCCGTGCCTACCCTAGATGACCCCCTAGTTTCAACATCGAATTATTGTTAGTTTCTGAGATATAAATTTTTCAAGTTATTGTTTATAAAGCAGTGCCATTTCTGTAATTTGGCAGACTTCGGTTTGATTATTTTTTCTGTTATGCGGACCATCGTGGAGGATTTTTCGAGCCATAAAAATCCAAAAATTTTCGCTAAGTGACAAAGTTACCGCAGGTTTTTTGAAAAAATTTTAAATCGGTTTTCTCGAAAAACCTGCAGTTTGTTTTTTCTAAAAATTTTATACCATTTGGGCCCGTGCCTACCCTAGATGACCCCCTCGTTTCAACATCGAATTATTATTAGTTTCGGAGATATAAATTTTTAAAGTTATTGTTGAAAAAGCAGTGCCTTTTCTGTAATTTGGCAGACTTCGGTTTGATTATTTTTTCTGTTATGCGGACCATCGAGCTGGATTTTTCGAGCCATAAAAATCCAAAAATATTCGAGAAGTGACAAAGTTGCTGCAGGTTTTTGGAAAAAATTTTAAATCGGTTTTCTCGAAAAACCTGCAGTTTGTTTTTTCTAAAAATTTTATACCATTTGGGCCCGTGCCTACCCTAGATGACCCCCTCGTTTCAACATCGAATTATTATTAGTTTCGGAGATATAAATTTTTAAAGTTATTGTTGAAAAAGCAGTGCCTTTTCTGTAATTTGGCAGACTTCGGTTTGATTATTTTTTCTGTTATGCGGACCATCGAGCTGGATTTTTCGAGCCATAAAAATCCAAAAATATTCGAGAAGTGACAAAGTTGCTGCAGGTTTTTGGAAAAAATTTTAAATCGGTTTTCTCGAAAAACCTGCAGTTTGTTTTTTCTAAAAATTTTATACCATTTGGGCCCGTGCCTACCCTAGATGACCCCCTAGTTTCAACATCGAATTATTGTTAGTTTCTGAGATATAAATTTTTCAAGTTATTGTTTATAAAGCAGTGCCATTTCTGTAATTTGGCAGACTTCGGTTTGATTATTTTTTCTGTTATGCGGACCATCGTGGAGGATTTTTCGAGCCATAAAAATCCAAAAATATTCGAGAAGTGACAAAGTTACTGCAGGTTTTTGGAAAAAATTTTAAATCGGTTTTCTCGAAAAACCTGCAGTTTGTTTTTTCTAAAAATTTTATTCCATTTGGGCCCGTGCCTACTCTAGATGACACCCTAGTTTCAACATCGAATTATTGTTAGTTTCGGAGATATAAATTTTTAAAGTTATTGTTTAAAAAGCAGTGCCTTTTCTGTAATTTGGCAGACTTCGGTTTGATTATTTTTTCTGTTATGCGGACCATCGTGCTGGATTTTTCGAGCCATAAAAATCCAAAAATTTTCAAGAAGTGACAAAGTTACTGCAGGTTTTTGGAAAAAATTTTAAATCGGTTTTCTCGAAAAACCTGCAGTTTTTTTTTTCTAAAAATTTTATACCATTTGGGCCCGTGCCTACCCTAGATGACCCCCTAGTTTCAACATCGAATTATTGTTAGTTTCGGAGATATAAATTTTAAAAGTTATTGTTTAAAAAGCAGTGCCTTTTCTGTAATTTGGCAGACTTCGGTTTGATTATTTTTTCTGTTATGCGGACCATCGCGGTGGATTTTTTGAGTCATAAAAATCCAAAGATTTTCGAGAAGTGACAAAGTTACTGCAGGTTTTTGGAAAAAATTTTAAATCGGTTTTCTCGAAAAACCTGCAGTTTTTTTTTTCTAAAAATTTTATACCCTTTGGGCCCGTGCCTACCCTAGATGACCCCCTAGTTTCAACATCGAATTATTGTTAGTTTCGGAGATATAAATTTTTAAAGTTATTGTTTAAAAAGCAGTGCCTTTTCTGTAATTTGGCAGACTTCGGTTTGATTATTTTTTCTGTTATGCGGACCATCGTGCTGGATTTTTCGAGCCATAAAAATCCAAAAATTTTCGAGAAGTGACAAAGTTACTGCAGGTTTTTTGAAAAAATTTTAAATCGGTTTTCTCGAAAAACCTGCAGTTTGTTTTTTCTAAAAATTTTATACCATTTGGGCCCGTGCCTACCCTAGATGACCCCCTAGTTTCAACATCGAATTATTGTTTGTTTCGGAGATATAAATTTTTAAAGTTATTGTTTATAAAGCAGTGCCTTTTCTGTAATTTGGCAGACTTCGGTTTGATTATTTTTTCTGTTATGCGGACCATCGTGCTGGATTTTTCGAGCCATAAAAATCCAAAAATATTCGAGGAGTGACAAAGTTACTGCAGGTTTTTGGAAAAAATTTTAAATCGGTTTTCTCGAAAAACCTGCAGTTTGTTTTTTCTAAAAATTTTATACCATTTGGGCCCGTGCCTACCCTAGATGACCCCCTAGTTTCAACATCGAATTATTGTTAGTTTCGGAGATATAAATTTTTAAAGTTATTGTTTATAAAGCAGTGCCTTTTCTGTAATTTGGCAGACTTCGGTTTGATTATTTTTTCTGTTATGCGGACCATCGTGGAGGATTTTTCGAGCCATAAAAATCCAAAAATATTCGAGAAGTGACAAAGTTACTGCAGGTTTTTGGAAAAAATTTTAAATCGGTTTTCTCGAAAAACCTGCAGTTTGTTTTTTCTAAAAATTTTATTCCATTTGGGCCCGTGCCTACTCTAGATGACACCCTAGTTTCAACATCGAATTATTGTTAGTTTCGGAGATATAAATTTTTAAAGTTATTGTTTAAAAAGCAGTGCCTTTTCTGTAATTTGGCAGACTTCGGTTTGATTATTTTTTCTGTTATGCGGACCATCGTGCTGGATTTTTCGAGCCATAAAAATCCAAAACTTTTTGAGAAGTGACCAAGTTACTGCAGGTTTTTGGAAAAAATTTTAAATCGGTTTTCTCGAAAAACATGCAGTTTGTTTTTTCTAAAAATTTTATAACATTTGGGCCCGTGCCTACTCTAGATGACACCCTAGTTTCAACATCGGATTATTGTTAGTTTCGGAGATATAAATTTTTAAAGTTATTGTTTAAAAAGCAGTGCCTTTTCTGTAATTTGGCAGACTTCGGTTTGATTATTTTTTCTGTTATGCGGACCATCGTGTTGGATTTTTCGAGCCATAAAAATCCAAAAATTTTCAAGAAGTGACAAAGTTACTGCAGGTTTTTGGAAAATATTTTAAATCGGTTTTCTCGTAAAACCTGCAGTTTGTTTTTTCTAAAATTCTTATACCATTTGGGCCCGTGCCTACCCTAGATGACCCCCTAGTTTCAACATCGAATTATTGTTAGTTTCGGAGATATAAATTTTTAAAGTTATTGTTTAAAAAGCAGTGCCTTGACTGTAATTTGGGGGACTTCGGTTTGATTATTTTTTCTGTTATGCGGACCATCGTGCTGGATTTTTCGAGCCATAAAAATCCAAAAATTTTCGAGAAGTGACAAAGTTACTGCAGGTTTTTGGAAAAAATTTTAAATCGGTTTTCTCGAAAAACCTGCAGTTTGTTTTTTCTAAAAATTTTATACCATTTGGGCCCGTGCCTACCCTAGATGACCCCCTAGTTTCAACATCGAATTATTGTTAGTTTCGGAGATATAAATTTTTAAAGTTATTGTTTATAAAGCAGTGCCTTTTCTGTAATTTGGCAGACTTCGGTTTGATTATTTTTTCTGTTATGCGGACCATCGTGCTGGATTTTTCGAGCCATAAAAATCCAAAAATTTTCGAGAAGTGACAAAGTTACTGCAGGATTTTTGAAAAAATTTTTAATCGGTTTTCTCGAAAAACCTGCAGTTTGTTTTTTCTAAAAATTTTATACCATTTGGGCCCGTGCCTACTCTAGATGACACCCAAGTTTCAACATCGAATTTTTGTTAGTTTCGGAGATATAAATTTTTAAAGTTATTGTTTAAAAAGCAGTGCCTTTTCTGTAATTTGGCAGACTTCGGTTTGATTATTTTTTCTGTTATGCGGACCATCGTGCTGGATTTTTCGAGCCATAAAAATCCAAAAATTTTCGAGAAGTGACAAAGTTACTGCAGGATTTTTGAAAAAATTTTTAATCGGTTTTCTCGAAAAACCTGCAGTTTGTTTTTTCTAAAAATTTTATACCATTTGGGCCCGTGCCTACTCTAGATGACACCCAAGTTTCAACATCGAATTTTTGTTAGTTTCGGAGATATAAATTTTTAAAGTTATTGTTTAAAAAGCAGTGCCTTTTCTGTAATTTGGCAGACTTCGGTTTGATTATTTTTTCTGTTATGCGGACCATCGTGCTGGATTTTTCGAGCCATAAAAATCCAAAAATTTTCAAGAAGTGACAAAGTTTCTGCAGGTTTTTGGAAAATATTTTAAATCGGTTTTCTCGTAAAACCTGCAGTTTGTTTTTTCTAAAATTCTTATACCATTTGGGCCCGTGCCTACCCTAGATGACCCCCTAGTTTCAACATCGAATTATTGTTAGTTTCGGAGATATAAATTTTTAAAGTTATTGTTTGAAAAGCAGTGCCTTGACTGTAATTTGGGGGACTTCGGTTTGATTTTTTTTTCTGTTATGCGGACCATCGTGCTGGATTTTTCGAGCCATAAAAATCCAAAAATATTCGAGGAGTGACAAAGTTACTGCAGGTTTTTGGAAAAAATTTTAAATCGGTTTTCTCGAAAAACCTGCAGTTTGTTTTTTCTAAAAATTTTGTGCCATTTGGGCATAAAAATTGTATACCATATAGGCAGATGCTTGAATTAGTGATGAACAATTTTTACAATACGAAAAAGTCGTTAATAAAATTGATTTACTAATTATTTTTATAAAAAAAATTTAAATTGCAGGATTTTGAAAACAAGGAATCAGAATGCAACCGGAAATATGGGTTAAATTATATGGAAGATGAGAGGTTGTAATTGAAGTAAACAATGTGGATGGCAGATGAAAAATTGGGTTCCACTAGTAACTAGATGTAGTGTTGAACACGATTCAATAAACAAGTGCCGGAGAGGATGTAGAAGGTTTGTGAAATTTAATAAGAATATTATTTTCTTTGCAGTAGGATAATTATAACTGGCATGCATTTCAAATTATTGATCAAGTTATAAATTTAGATTAACAACTAATATAATTTAATTTTTGTAGGTGCTGCCATCTAACGTCAAAACTTGAAGTAACAATATAGGATTCTGCAATATCGGCGGTCGTACAAAGCAGGTATCTAGAAATAAATTAAATTTTTAGTTCTGGTGTTTATCGTTAGATGTCGCCACATGTTTTCTTAAAGTGACGTTTTGTTTATAAATGACAGGCATTACTCATTCGAATGGGCGAGTTTAAATTAATTCTTTATGCTGTTTTGTGAAATTGTTTCTAATTTTTAATTCGTTGTAGTTCACATATCAAAGCAAATTGTGCAATGGAGCAAACTAGGATAACCACGATGGATTTAAAAAGCTGTCAATTGCGGAATCAATACCGAAAATTTTTCGAGGAGTAACGAAGATGCTACTGCGATTTCAATTAATCGGTAAGTTACAATCCCATAGTATTTCGATGTTGTTTGTAATAAAACGGTGTAATGAATCAATAATTTTGTTTGTAGGATAACCAAAAACAATTAAGCAGGTGCATGGCGAGACTGCAATACCATTACGAAAATTTACATGTGAACTATTCAATTGATTTCGAATATCGTCAACGGTTGAAGCTGCAATGTCTGGATACGATGTAAAAGGTATTGTGTGTTTAATATTTTGATGACGAGTAGCTACTTGTTAATTTGTACGTATTTGAAATATTCGGTTTTTTTTGAAGTTGAATGGCGTCACATTCATAATAGCTACATAAATAAACAATAATGACATGAATCGTTAAAATGTCGCTTACGGAATAGAAGAAATGCATACAAATTAACTGAAATAATGGAAGCATGCACCTTAATTTTGTTTTTTAAAGTAAATTAATGTTTTTTTGAGAATTTGTGGCTGACTTGAGATATTTAATTTATTCTAGGCTTTATAACAAATCGTCTAGAGCAGTGCCAAAAACTTGTAGAAGAATAACAATTAAAAGTTTACCAAACCGAATGAGCAGCGATGGAATTGGTGTATTTGTAAACGAAAGGTCAGTTTTATTTCTATAATAAATTGTCGACATTAATTTGAGTAGGCATACCATTAACCCCAATTGCTAGGATAAACTTTTTTTTGGATTTTAGTAGGGAATTGAATAAAAATGTTTAGCAAATTTCAGAAAAGTAGCGGTAATATAAATAAATTTGTAGGCTGTGTAAATTTATTCCTACTTTTTTCCATATCTTTTGAATGCTTGTGTATAATATACCTAGTCGTGCCATAAGTTCTGTTACATTTACAGTACCAGTAGTTTTAAATCGCAGGTACCTGTGCAATTAATGGATTGTTTGAATCCATACCTATCGTTGAGCTTGTTAAATGTTTCTTTTACAGTGAAATTGTTTTTGGCCGTCCAAATATTTTTTTAGCGTTCTTCTAACATTTTCACCTGATGTGATGGTTTGATGGGATGTGTCTTACAAAGCGGTAGCACAGTTATATTTTCATGAAAGAGATGTTAAAACAATGTCTCCAGTGTACCACCCAATGCTAGGTGAGGTAGTAAAACCTCTTAATAGCGCTCTATTCAATGGCAAGTCCCGAATTTTCTAACAAGATTTGGCAGAAAACAAAAACGACACAACGGTGACTTGAAGAAATTTTACTGACTAACGAGATGCTGTGAAGATAACAGCATCAATTTCGATGGGAGTTGTGGTTGCCACAATAGATTCCTGACCGTGACGTTTAAGGGCCTCAACTTTAAATGAATTAAATTAAAAAGATTTTTTGAAATGTACCTAATAAAATAACTGTTTAAAATTATAGTGTTTTTATTTTCTGTTGTATAAATTTACTCGCAAACATTTTACAGAACTTATGCACAACTAGGTATTTAAATAATTAATAATGTAGAATTTTTTTGGCACTTTGAAAAATAAGAAAATTATAAAAAATTCTTTGTTGTTATTTGATTTAAATCTCGCTGACCTACTGTTTTAATAGTTTTGTTTCGACAATGGTCAATAAGAGCAACTATAAATTGTGCTCAACGTTTTAGGTTCTTTATTAGTGACCCATTGTCAAAGCAACAATATCAATTGTTTTACAAAAATAATGCAAGGAGATGCACACTTTTCGACAGAATCCCTTGGCCTAATCTCAACAAGAGATATTCTTTTGAATGGTTTTGTGCCTGATTGTATAATTTTTCTAAAGATAATTGTTCATATTGTTATCGTGTCGATAATGGACCACTAATAAAGGAGCCACAACGTTGAATACTATTTACAGATGGTCACATTTATCACCTTTTCAAGGCTCCATAATGGGCCTTTCACTATTTTTTTTTATTTATGTAAATTATTTAATTAAACCGTAGTGGGATTGCGAGCTTTAAATGTACTAAGGATAAAGAAAGCAATGCACTCTTCTCGCTTATTATAAAGTACCGTGTAAAAGTCTGCGGCCACTTAATTAATTGCTATTAATTATTAATTAATCTTTGTTTTATGGAAAGTAATTATATTGAAATAAGTGAAGTAGGAATTTGTATAAATATGCTGAAATTTTAAATTGCTTTAAACAATTGTTTGAACCAAAAATTTTACAGGGAACCGAATTTTATTGCGATCGGCAACTTGGCTTAAAATATCGCTTTGGTAATAAATTAGAGGGACCCATTGTAAACCCATAAATAATTTTAAATTTTAGTGCGAATCTTATGTAGGCATAAAATTACATTGAATTCGCACCAAAATATAAAATAATTTATGGATTTACAATGCGGCACTGTAATTTATTACCGAAGTCTAATTTTAAGCTAAGCTGTGGACTGCTATAAAATTTAGTTACTTTTAAAATTATTGGTTCAAACAATATTATTAAAGCAATTTAAAATTCTTATTATATTTTATACAAATACCTATTTCAATTATTTCATTATAATTAATTTCCATATAACTGAGATTAATAAATATTTAAATAGCAATTAATTACGTGAACGCAGACTTTTACACGGTACTGTATAATAAGCGAGAAGAGTGCATTGCTTTATTTATGTTTAGAAATTTATTTAAATTGACGACTTTTGAAATATTTCAAAATTTAAAATCAGAAAAACCTGGAAGTTAAGTAATTTTATTTGTTTTAAACGAATTAGTGTGTACCCCATAATACTGCCACTTGTTTGGAACTTGCAATAAGTGAACCGTGACAAACTATTTTGATTCGTAATATTCAGACCCATTAAGGACAGTTAAAATTCTGTACCTCAGAACCTGACGAACGTAAGTCCAAATATTATGATTTTCTGAATATTACATCATTGTATGTAGAATTTGATTCTACATCAGGCATAATAATTGAAGTCGATTGAAAATCCTTGGTAAATACAAAAGGCGATTTTTCAACGGACTTAAATTATTATGGCTTACGGAGAATCAAATTCTACATACAATGAAGTAATAACTTGAAAAACGTAATATATTTGGACTTACGTTGGTCTGGTTCTGAGGTACAGAATTTAAATAATACATTTTCCTCAATATGTTATTTTTATATTCAGAACCGGTTTCGACTTATCCAAGTCTTTTTCAATGTCAAATATTTTACGTATTAAGTATTTAAATTAATTTTTATTCAATTTCCCAACTTTTTGCAAGTTTTCGAAAATTCAACTTATTTGGTCGTAGAGAAGATTTGGTAGGCCAGTGCATTTAGGCGATATTAGCTCAAATGTAATATGTTTAGAAGTACGATCTTTGATAACATTAATTAATTAATCCACGTCATTTTTTTTCCTTTGTGGTATTGGATTTGAAGTAAATGTATTCCTCCGTCAATTTGAAGTAAATAATGTGATTGGTGCTCCTTGTGCAGGAAAAGTTTAAAGCGAAGAATTGTTAAATAAAAATCACGGTGATGTGTTTTATAATGGCTAACCAATTGCAAAGTTGTACCACTCCAAGGACATCTTGCTATTGGACATGGGTAAGTGCGGTACCTACAAGAAATTTCGTGGTCGAAGCTTTTGTTGAATGGAAGTAATGAGGAACAACCGTCGCCCTCGTATTTACATGGGAAAACATACGCCGATGCCAAGTCTTCCAATAATTTACATCTTACTATTGGCGTTTTTAAGGTTTTTTTACAAACAAAACAAACGGGTTGTCCATCAGCTTTAATACTAATCGGAGATGTGGATAAAATTATATTGCATATGCTGCACAAGAATTTTGATATCAACGATTTTGGCATCTCCTGTTGTTCAGACATTTTCCTTCTCTAAAACACAAGATTTTGATTGCATCGACAATAAATTAAAATTTAACTACCCACTTTAAAATTGCACTACAAAAATTTCTAATTTCAATTTTATTATTCCATGCCATTCCATGCTTAAGTATGTTTTCGATTTTTAAACAAGATAAATTTGAACACATGCGCAAATAAATCAATTTTTTGGTAAATTAATTTTACTTTCCCATTTACGTAGTAAACGAAAGTGTTTGTTCTTTTTCTAACAAATCAAATTTAGTGTTTGTTAAGAAATGGAAGAAAGCTTGGAAAAAAATAATCAATGTTTTTTTATGTCTTTTAATTCTGGAATTCTACAGATTTTTAAATAATCCTTAGCGTTCCAGGATACTGTTACATCTCATTTGAATATTGCGTTAAATGTAAACTCCCCCCCTTTTATAATAATAATTATTATAAAAATAAATGACATGACTCGAGAAAAACCGCTGACGAAACCAATATCGAATGAATACATAAAATTTAAAAGTAGCATTTCTTACTATAGCAAATTATTTTTAAACTCCAAAAATCGAAAAAAGTTTATTTTTGCTTAGTTTGTAAAGCAATTATTTGCGAAACTTGGTTGAAAAAATGTCACGTGACGTAATTGGAATTCAAATGTTTATTTGTTGAAGTGCGGTTGAAGTAAACACAGTGCGCTTTTGACTGCTGTGCTAAATTAATTTTTAAAAAAGCAAAATTATAAGCTGGCGTTGGTTATTATATATATATAATATATATGTATATATAACATTTACTACAGAAGGACTCTCCATCGGCTTCAGGACCCCAAGACCAGGAATAATATCTGCGAAAATCACGAAGGCAGATTTCACAGAACAGCTGTGAGAATAGAAGGTCCGCAATTCGTATCATGTTTGTTGGTTTAATTGATCTACATTTTGTTATCATTCTTATGTAATAATAATTTTGTAAAGTGGTCAATTAATTTGTGTTGCGTTTATGCAGGAGCGATGACGACGAATGAGTCGAACTTATTATGCGTTTAACGTTCATAATTGGTTGTGAAATATTTGCAAAGGCTTAGTCAGTACGTGTATCCTAGTTGAACAGTGAAGTCGATGTGCTCCACCTCCTTCAGTACTAAACAGGTGAGAACAACGTTTCTTTATTAAAATTAATATAAATTGAGAATTGGTATTAATTTCTTTGTTTCCGAATGTGATGTAATAAATTAGGTTAATTTATTTTGCAAATTATTAATTTAGTAATTTATTTCTAGGAAACAATGATGTAGCGGGAGAAAAAGAACCACCTACCCGGAAACATGGGAGCGGAATAGTTGTATGCCTCCGCCTGGAATGGCGGAAGTTTACAAATCCTGGCTACCACTAGTGAACACCGAGGACGACTATGTACACCAGGAGTAGAAGAAAATTCGGTTTTGCGTCTTATGTTTTAGCTTTTAGAAGTTCAATTAGTTTAGACGCCGATTAGGGTTTGTTATGAAATTGTTAATAATTTATATAATTTTATTTCAGGAATCACATCTGGAGCTATAGAGAAGCAATTCAGTGTTAAAAAGGTTCTTCGTTGTACACTATGTACACAGAAGAAGTAATAGGTGCAGCGTGACGGAGGAACTCGGGGATGCACAATAAAGGGGTTTGTTATAATTTATATTACTAACTTATGAATTTTATTCCAGAAAATACATTTGCGGCGCAAGAAGATGACACTAACATGGCAAGATGCAAGTGAAGAGGGTTGTATCGGGGGTATTCAAAGGTGTGTAAGTGCCAACCCCTCAAAATATATAACCGGGGGTTTGGTATAATTTAGAAAGGGGGAGGAACTCTGTTCAGCTGGACACGAGGATACCGACGGTGTTTTTCAGGTGGTCGGAGAAACTTAGGTAAGAGTCCAATTTAGTTTAATAACATTTTTAATACTTAAATATGTAATTTTTTTTAGCGGAAATATATCTGTAGCTGGAGGAGCAGGTTCCACTCCTTAGGAAGTTGTTGCAGCGCCCACGATGCCGGTGATGGTTACCACAGGTGAACACGGAAAAAGTTGATTCATCAGATCGGAGGAACTTGGGTAAGAAAATATTTGGTTTATCGAAATTTTTTGTCACCAATTTAGAATTTTATTGTAGCTGTTAACTATCCTGGGAGCAAAGAAGTGCCCACCGCCCCCACCGATGAACACTGGAGAAGTAGGCGCAATGTGACAAACATATTTCGGTAAGTTCAAAACGATTTTGTTATAATTTTGATTACTCACTTATGTGTTTTATTTCAGAATATACATCTGCAACAAAAGAAGAGGACATCTACATGGAGAGATGCAAGTGGAGAGTGTGGTTTCGGGGGTGTTCAACGGTGTGCAAGTGCCAACCCCTAAAAATATATAAACGGGGGTTTGTTGTAATATTAAAAGGGGGAGGAACTCTGTTCCCACCTTTCTCAAGCGACAAGAACACCCCTCCAACGGATAACCGGACCAGGGATTCGGATGTCGGTCGATTAGAAGACATCTGTGCAAGGATCATCGAGGATGCGGGGGCCGTCATCGGCCAATAAGTTAGTAAAGTTAGTTTTTGAATTTTTGATTTAAAATCGTGGATACACTCTCGTGTAAGTAAACAGTCGGTTGGGAGGCAAGTACCGAGGTATGGTTGTCCCCCTCCCCTTTTGAATTGAGTCAGATTTTATATTAGATTTAATTCTTGATTATGTTAAGATTTAATAGATAAACTTTAAAATTATTAACTAGTGAGAAATTTATAAAATATTAAAAATTATACTGGTTAAATAAACTTTAATAAAACAATATTAAAACTATCTTATTGTTTTATTAAAGTTTATTTAACTAGTATAATTTTTAATATTTATAGATTGAATAGATATTTACATGCTTTTGATTTTCGCGGTGTCGCTAGTAATTGTAGGTAATGTAGAGTAGGTAGTATTAGATTATTTGTTGATAAGGGTCTCGTGGTCCTTGGGTTTGTTCTTTGAAGAAGGTATCGCACGTTCTTGGAAATGTAGTATAGGTTCGACTTGGAATATCGGGTCCCTGTTGTGTATAGTATAAACCATTTTAAGTCCTGTATGGCACATCATTAAACGGGAAGATTCCGTTTCGTAATTCCCTATAATTTTAGGCGCTTCCTATGTGTTTTTATCGTATGTGTGGTTAGGGTCAATTGTCCTAGATAAATTGATCAGGAATCTCCGTGGGAAGACTTGCGTCTGTTCCGGAGGTTAGGGTATGTTGTAATTGTAGGAATTGATCTGAACGAGTTAGATTTTGTAATTGTAGTATTTTGGGCCGCGTTAATATGGGTATGTTCAATTATGGTCATGTTCAATAATTGTTCTGAATATTATTAAAAAGGATGTCATTGGATAGCCATAGGTCTGCTCCGGAGGTTAGGTGTAATTGTAGGAATTGAACTGAACGGGTTGAGATCATTCGTCGTGGTCAGGGACAGTAAATAAAGAATACTTACTTCGGAGTTTTTACTTTTCATTTTCATAACATGGTTAGGAGTTAGGACTATAGGAAAATCACTTAATCGTAGGAGTTTTGTGGGAATATAATATAAATCATTAGGTTGTCCTTATTTATTTTGTAATTATGTTAGAAATCAGAGATAAATGAAAACAAAATGTCAAAGTTTGAAAAATTCAATCTTTAACATAGCAACGACCGTGTTTGATAACAAAAATAAAAAGATGTAAGTGGATTTTCGGTCGCAATGATCTATCATATAGATAGATACTCCTCTCACATTACGCTATCCAAAGATTAACGCGGGGCCTCCAGCCAAAAAACATACATGCAGATGGTCTAGCCACTGCATGGACCGCAAGGTTTTATCGTGCAACTAGTTTATCCTTAGCAAGGTTTTATCGTGCAACTAGTTTATCCTTAGCAAGGATAAAACTTTGCGGTCCATGCAGTGGCTAGACCATCTGCATGTATGTTTTTTGGCTGGAGGGGCTGCTTCTGCAGTAGCCCCGCGTTAATCTTTGGATAGCGTAATGTGAGAGGAGTATCTATCTATATGATAGATCACTACGACCGAAAATCCACTTACATCTTTTTATTTTTGTTATCAGAGATAAAGTTCGCTTCGGGATTTTTACTTCGTTTTTCGGTGCGTCATACACGGGTTAAGATGGTTTCGGCTATAGTAAAATTGATAGTAGAATTTATGTGCGTAAATATAAATCTTTAGGGTGTCTTAACCTTCCGTTACTATGCATGCGAATTCTGACGTAAAGGTGTTCTGACGATGATCACGATCCTCCTGTAAAGTTGGAAGTAACCAATTTTAACGTTGGTTACTCGCAAGTTTATAGAAGGGTTATCATGGCCAGAACACATTTGCGTCAGAATTCGCATGCATAGTAACCGTAGCCTTAGTAATTTTTTTATTTCGTGCGCCACTCTTTAATAAAAAATGTAAGACATCGTCGGGGTACGGAGAAAATTTGCCAAGTCCGCCTTTTAGGTAAACGAAGTTTATATATTTCTGAAAAAAGTTAATAAGTCCCATGTGCAGGGTGGGCCAATTTCGATAGTTCTAATGGGAAACTCGGTAACTATACAAGATATGAAAAAACGGATGGCGCATCCTCTCGATCTCTTTTTTCGAGAAAAGCTCAATGGCCAAAACCGGAATTTGTTATCTCTTTTTGTTTTCGAGTTATAGCCAAAAGTTCGAATTTTAGACTTTTCGATAAATGTCGATATCTCGGTTGTTTTTCATGTTATCAACAAAATGTTAACACTTTCTTCGGGCACTTTTTTAAGATCAATAAAATGGGATAAAGGGATTTTAAATATCTATCTCAGTTTCAGAGCTATAACATAAACTTGTGTTTTTTTAAATGGAAACCATAGATAAAAATGATATTTTTAAATAGCGTTTTTTATCCTCTTTTCAACGATATATATAATGTGATATAATACAACAACAACAAAAATATTATAACATTATAGAAGATCGAATAAATATCATTTTTAGTAAAATCAAACAACAAAATATTAAATTCTAACAAAAATTAAAGTAAGGATCAAACCGTAGTCTATTGTTTTTAATACATAATTTGGTTGAAACAAAACACTGCCAAACCATTATTGAAATTTAAAACATTTACACCAATTGTTTATTTTTTTAAATTTAATTTTAAAATAAAATATTATAGTTACTAAGATTTGAAAATTTAATGACAGCAACTAACGTCCATATTCATAGACAAGGCCTTACTGATTATTTAAACAAATTCGACGCGAAATGCCTTACTTAGAACTTAATACTTGTCTATGAATCTCGGCGTAAGCAAATATTGGCTTACTGAAAAACAATTGGTGTAAATGTTTTAAATGTCAATAGTCAATACATAATGGTTTAAATGTGTAGTGTTTTGGTTTAACTAAATCACGTATTAAAAACAATTATACTACGGTTTGATCTTTACTTTAATTTTTGTTAGAATTTAAAATTTTGTATTGTTTTTTTACTAAAAATGTTATTATATTTAATTTTTCGGTCTGCTATAAATTTATAATATTTTTGTTGTTGTTATAATATATCATGTTATATATCGTTGAAAAGAGGATAAAAAACGCTATTTAAAATATTATTTTCAACTATGGTTTCCTTTTAAAAAAACACAAGTTTATGTTATAACTCTGAAACTGAGATAGATATTTAAAATCTTCTTAGCCCATTTCATTGATCTCAAAAAAGTGTCCAAAGAAAGTGTTAACATTTTTTTGATAACTTGAAAAACAAGCGAGATATCGACATTTATCGAAAAGTCTAAAATTCTAACTTTTGGCTATAACTCGAAAACAAAAAAAGAGATAGCGAATTCCGGTTTTGGTCATTGAGCTTTTCTCGAAAAACGAGATCGACGATGCGCCATCCGTTTTTTCATATCTTGTATAGTTACCGAGTTTCCCATAAGAACTATCGAAATTGGCCCACCCTGTACTTTCTAAATCAGTGTTTCAGCTATTTAACTTTTATTAAATTATTTAAAAGTTATTCTAGTTAAATGATCAACAATTAATAAAACGACTATTGTGTTTTACTAACTGTTGTTCATTTAACTAGTAATTAATTAAGTATCGTAACTTGTGAAAATTAATAATAAGTTCAACTATAAAACTATTTATATTGCATGTTTTATTAACTTGTTTTAAATAGTTTTATAGTTGAACTTATTATTTAACTAGTATAATTTTTAAATAATTTAATTATTTAGTTAATTATTCCGCCGAGGTAGACTTCGATGATGATCGTCGAAGTGCATCTGGGGATTTATTCTCCGGGTGTAGTTCGGAGATCATTCGTTGAGTACACCAAGATGTTACGCTGCAGTGTCCGCCAACGGTTCACTACCTCGAGGACTATCCACGGGCTGGATCATGCTGTGCTCCGAAGGTGGAAGGATGGGCAAGAATCCCCTGATACATCTGGTGAACACGGAATAAGTTGTTTCAGCAAATCGGAGAAACTTTGGTTAGAAAACTTCGGTTTTATCAAATAATTCTATTACTATTTCTAGGAGTGCAAACTGCAGAGAAGAAAGAAGTTACCACCATCTAGGAAGAATATTTGCGAAGAAGTTTCGACCGTCACGTTGCACCTGGCGCCGGGATGCAGATGTCGGAAAGCACCGAAAAGCCATGGAAAAACCCGGTTAAGCGAAGCAACTTTGGTAAGTTCTAAACGGGTTTGTTTTAATTATTATTACTAATTCATGTGTTAATTCCAGAAACTTCATCTGCAGCGTAAGAACGGGAAGAAATTGGAAAGAAGCAAGTGAAGAGGATTGTATCGGGGGTGTTCAAAGGTGTGCAAGGACCAACCCTCAAAATATATAAACGGGGTTTGGTGTAATTTAAAAAGGGCGGGGAACTCTGTTCCCACCTTTCTCCAACGACAAGAACACCCCTCCCCATGGGTAACCGGAGGTATAATAGGTTCTTCGAGTGCAACGTCGGGTGGTACCGCCGAGGTATACTTCGATGATAATCGTCGAAGTGCATTTGGGTAATTTATTCTCCAGGTGTACTTCGGAGATCTATGGTTGAGTACACCAAGGTGTTACGCTGCAGTGATCCGCCAACGGCTCACTACCTCGAGAACTACCCACGGGCTGGATCCCCATTGTTCGCACGAGGCCACGAGTCCCAAGCGGCAATAAGTCCAAACGGCGACCAATGGGGCCTGTCCACCTGTGCGGAAGGTCTCGAACCTGTGCTCCCAAGGTGGAACCCATTTGTAGCGAACATGGTAACACTCGAACGGTGCACTTTAACGTCGTCGAATGGGTATCGCCGAAGTTACTTCGACGATGATCGTCGAGTGCATCTGAGGATGTACTTCGGAGATCCATCGTCGAGTATACTAAGGGGATACGCCTCGGTGGACCGCCGTGGGTTCACTCCTCCGGGATCTACCCACGGGATGGATCCCCGTTGTTCTCCCGCGGCAGCGGCGACCTGCGGGGCCTGTCCACCCGTGCGGAATTTCCGGCCAAGTGCACCCAAGGTGGGACATTGAGCAAAAGACCTCGGGGGTCTTCAAGGCAGGGACAACCTCTCAATGGGGGTGTCCTTCCGCCAAGGACAAGAACCCTGGGGTCTTCGAAGAGGGGGAGGCGTCGAAGACAGAGGGGAACCTCTGTCTAATGGCGAGGGAGGCAAAAGTGAAAGACACTCCCTATTGCACGCCATTTTTTTAACTTTTTTTTTCTCATTTCCCCTTACCCCCCTCCCCCTCTTCCCCTTACCTCCCTCTACCCCTCACCCCCCTTTTCCCCTTACTTACCTCTTCCCCTTACCCCCCTCTTCCCCTTACCCCCCTCTACCCCTTACCCCCCTCTTCCCCTTACCCCCCTCTTCCCCTTACCCCCCTCTTCCCCTTACCCCCCTCTTCCCCTTACCCCCCTCTACCCCTTACCCCCCTCCGCGACAGACCTAGTTATTATACCTTATTAACCATATCTGTCAAGCATATCTGTCAAGCATTTTTCTTTTTTTCTTTTCTCGCTTTTCCCCTTTTTCCTCCCCCCCCTTCTCCTTCTCCTCCTCCCCCCTTCTCCTCCTCCCTCTTCTCCTCCTCCCTCCTCGGGCTCCTTCGAGCCCCCATCTCCTCCCTCCTCCGTTGGTGGTTGACACCAACCACGAAGGAGGGTACCAAGTACCCTGCAGTGGTTCCACCTTGGGTGCACATGTCCGGGATCCATCCGTGGGTAGATCCCGGAGAAGTGAACCCACGGCGGGCCACTGAGGCGTATCCCCTTAGTATACTCGACGATGGATCTCCGAAGTACACCCTCAGATGCACCCGACGATCATCGTCGAAGTAACTTCGGCGATACCCATTCGACGACGTTGTGAAGTGCAGCGTTCGGGCGTAACCATGTTCGCTACAAATGGGTTCCACCTTGGGAGCACAAGTTCGAGACCTTCCGCACAGGTGGACAGGCCCCATTGGTCGCCGTTTGGACTTATTGCCGCTTGGGACTCGTGGCCTCGTGCGAACAATGGGGATCCAGCCCGTGGGTAGTTCTCGAGGTAGTGAACCGTTGGCGGATCACTGCAGCGTAACACCTTGGTGTACTCAACCATAGATCTCCGAAGTACACCTGGAGAATAAATTACCCAGATGCACTTCGACGATTATCATCGAAGTCTACCTCGGCGGTTACACTCGACGTTGCACTCGCTGACGTTGCTCACCCTGAAGTTTCCTGCTCCGAACGTAACCTCGTCCTGAACTCGTCGAAGCCGTCGTCCGTCGATATTCCAACAACTGGTTCCTTCGTGGATGGACATCCTCTTTCCTAAGGCAATGCGATTCTGCAATCTAGAAAAAAATTTTAAATTAATAAATAACATTTTAAAATCAAGTATTTTTATTTACCTATCGGTGGATGATGTTCCAGTTTCCGTTGACTTCCTGTATGGATCTTCCTTTTCGTATTGCGATTCTGCAACACCCCGCACTTAAAGCCTAGAACAAATAACGTTTAAATTAATAAATCACATTTACATCCAACGGTTTTATTTACCTTAGTTTGCTCTATCGTTCGTTGGGGTGCCAGATCTGGTTCCTTCCTGGATTCTTCGTCACGAAAAGCCTAAGAAAAGAAGAAATGTTAAGCACGCCCAACCCCGTTACCAACGCGCGGCCTTTCTTCCCAGAGGATCCCGAATACGGGCGTGGGCTCCCGGGGTTCGCAATGGACTACTACCTACGCCTACGGTATCCTACTACACGTAACCTACACCTAAACGCGCTTGGATCAGACCGTACAATGTGGGTGCTAGGACCGCACATTGCACGGCACTGCGGGTTGGAAACCCACGCACGGTCTTCATGGCCGCTTGGTAGCGTAATCCATGAAGTTCTTCGGGAGGATTCCCACCGGCGATAATATGCTTTTTGGAGTCGTACTTACGGTCCCCTTTGCCCAACGAGTTCGGCCATGATACAACCGCCCAGTTGTAAAAGTTTACCAAGAGGACAACCGAACCTCGAACGCCCGTCAGATCCTTTCACGGTTGCGGCGTACCAGACTGGGCTGGACCTATTGGTAACTCTACAACACTCGGCCGCACACGGCTTTTGCTCGAAGAGTTTATCGGGGCCGAACTCACGCTACACTTGCATGGGGGGCACGCCGGCAAGTAACCCTATGCTACTTACGCGTGTAAGCACATTGTTTATGGCAAACCCCAATAGCGGGTCCGGATCGGGCACCTAACGGATCTAATCGATCGCGGGGGTTACAGGCAAAACTTGGCAAGTCCGAAATGATGGAGATGTCACAGTTTTAAAGTTTCAAGTGCCCTCTAAAATCAGTAGTGACCACAATTTGGTCTTCAAGTTTACGCTGTATGCGCGTTCGACAAACTTACGCAGGCAGGCAAAGAAAAAAAATTAACCTACAATAAATTATAATAAGCAATTCAAAAATATTTTACATGTTGGAGAATAATTAAATTTTTAATATTTCTCTAACATGTAAAAACTTTTTATAATTAACTATAAATTATTAACTAGTGGGAATATAAAAGTTAAATAGCTAAAGTACATGGGACTTAAAAAACTTTTTTCAGAAATATATTAACTTCGCTTACCTAAAAAGCGGACTTGCCAAATTTTCTCCGTACCCCGACGATGTCTTACATTTGGGGTGGTCAGAACAGTAGTGAATCAAGTCCATTTAAAAAAAATTCTCTTATGATACCTAATGTCCCACGGAATAAGGTTTGAAATTCATATAAAATTTTTATGGAACAGATTAACTGCTATTTCAGTTTCTAGTCCATGAAAATTGTAAATGAATTTAAAACCTTATTCTGTAGGACTTTAGGGATCATAACAGAAAGATTCTTTCAAATGGACTTGATTCAATCCTGTTCTGACCACCCCATTTATTAAAGATAAAAAAATTAGTTAGGCTACGGTTACTATGCATGCGAATTCTGACCAAAATCTGTTCTGACCATGATGACCCTTTTATAAACTTGCAAGTGACCAGCGTTAAAATTGGTTACTTCCAACTTTACGGGAACGGGTTATCATCGTCAGAGCACCTTTTCGTCGGAATTCGCATGCATAGTAACCGTAGCCTAAGACAACCTAAACATTTATATTTACGCACAAAAATTCTACCATCAATTTCACTATAGTCGAAACCATCTTAATCAGTGTATGACGCATCGAAAAACGAAGGGAAAATCCCGAAGCGTACTTTATCTCCGATTTCTAACATAATTAGAAAATAACAAAGATAACCAAGGACAACCTAAAGATTTATATTATATTCCCACAAAACTTCTACGACATAGTCCCACTTTTTCAATCGCGAGTTAACCCAAAATCAATAGTTAACTTCGACTCCTGACCAATCAAAATAGTCATAACTGTAGGTTAACCATTGAATTTGGGTTAACTCGCGATTGAAAAACTGGGACTAAGTGATTTCCCTATAGTCCCAACTCCTAACCATATTATCCCGTATATTACAAGGCATCGAAAATGAAAAGTAAAAACTCCCAAGTAAGTATTCTATATTTTCTATCCCTTTTCTAATATAATATATTTTACGAAACACATCTTAACTACCGGACCACGAGAAATGATTCTAACCCGTTCAGTTCAATTCCTACAATTACACCTAACCTCCGGAACAGACCTATGTCTACACAAAAACAATCCTTTTACCTAATTGAACTTACCCATAATAACGCGGCCGAAATACTACAATTACAAAATCCATCCCGTTCAGATCAATTCCTACAATTACAACATACCCTAACCTCCGGAACAGACACAAGTCTTCCCACGGATATTTCTGTTAACAATATCTCTAACAATTTATTGAGCACGGCCATAATAACGCAGCCGAAATACTACAATGACAATATCCAACCCGTTCGGTTCTATTCCTGCAATTAAATTATACCCTAACCTCCGGAACAGACCCTACTCTTCCCACGGAGATTCCTGATCAAGATATCTAGGACAATTGACTAGTGACCCTAACCACACATACGATAATAACACAAAGGAAGCGCCTAAAATTATGGGGAATTACGATACGGAATCTTCCCGTTTAATGATGTGCCATACACGACTAAAATGGTTTATACTATACACAACAGGGACCCGCTATTCCTCTTCGAACCTATACTACATTACAAAGAAGGTGGGATACCTTCATATTGAACCAACCCAAAGACCACGAGGCCTTGATCAACCAATTATCTAATACTACATACTCTACCTACTCTAGACACTACTACTACTACTAGTAACACCGCGAAAATTTAACACCCTTATTCATAGACTCCGCTTTATAAATTGACCCTTATCAACCGAGTAAATAGAGTTGCAACAAAAACAAATGCGACGCGAAATGCCTTACTTAGAACTTAATATTTGTCTATGAATCCGGGCGTTAAGCATTTATCTATATAATATGTAATTAAGAATTAAATCTAATATAAAATCTACATCAAATAAAAAAGGGGGGACAGAAATCCCTGGTTCCTAACTCCCATCCGATTGTTTAATTACCCGAGAATAGTGTACGCTCGACGTTCCGCAATTTATATAAATCAAAAATTCAAAAACCACCTCTACTAACTTATTGGCCGATGACGGCCCCCCGTATCCTCGATGATCCTTGAACAGATGTCTTCTAATCGACCGACATCCGAATCCCTGGTCCGGTTATCCCCTTGGAGGGGTGTTCTTGTCGCTTGAGAAAGGTAGGAACAGAGTTCCTCCCCCTTTTTACATTACACCAAACCCCCGTTTATATATTTTGAGGGGTTGGCACTTAAACACCGTTGAACACCCCCGAAACAACACTCCCAACTTGCATCTCTCCATGTAGGTGTCCTCTTCTTTTGTTGAAGATGTATATTCTGAAATAAAACACGTAAGTGAGTAATCAAAATTATAACAAAATCGTTTTGAGCTTACCGAAGTGTGTTCGTCACATTGAGCCTACTTCTCCAGTGTTCATCGGTGGGCACTTCTTTGCTCCCAGGATAGTTAACAGCTACAATAAAATTTCTAAATTAGTGACAAAAATTTTCGTTAAACCAAATTTTTTCTTACGCAAGTTCCTCCGATCTGATGAATCAACTTTTTCTGTGTTCACCTGTGGTATCCAGAGCTGCATCGTGGGTGCTGCAACAACTTCCTATGGAGTGGAACCTGCTGCTCCAGCAAAAAATTACATATTTAAGTATTAAAAATTATATTAAACTATATTGGACTCTTATGTACCTAAGTTTCTCCGACCACCTGAAAAACACCTTCGGGGTCTTCGTGTGTTATCCATGATCTGCTTCCATCAGCTGCTGTATTCTGTATACCTCGGCGTTGCACACGATGACTCCGCTCACCCAATTCTACCTCTGAACACCTCCGGTTATACGGGGTTGCGCCGCATAAGTATTTTCTGGAATAAAATTCATAAGTTAGTAATATAAATTATAACAAACGTATTTTGTGCATACCGGAGTTCCTCCGTTACGGTGAACCTATTACTTCTACATAGTAGTACTACATAGTGTACAACGAAGAACCTTTTTCAGATGTGATTCCTGAAATCAAAATTATATAAATTATTAACAATTTCATAACAAAACCTAATCGTCGTCGGCGCGTCCTGGACGATGCGGCTTCTCCACCTGCAGATATCCTAGTCGATGGTGCCTTCCTCTTTTTTGGCTGCAAATTTTGAAACTATAAAGAAATTCCTAAATTAATAATTAACAATATTAATGAAGCAAAACTATTACACCGCACATTCCGGACACTTTTTCAACCTACAACGAACTACGTAATCGATACATTACATTTTTTGTACACAACATATAACCAAATGTTGTCCACAAATTAATGGAATTTAAAATTGCCAGAACATACCTGCATTTCCACCAAATTGGAAATACCTATTCCGAAAAAACAAAGCAGAGCTTTGTCCATATCCTCGAACGTATTCCAGGTGTTGCCTCCTTCTATTCCCGTCTTGCATCCACGATCTTGACTGTCCATGCGTTTTTTCCAGGTGTAAAATCTTTTGTTTTGTTCCAGGTCTGCGCCCTCGCCGCAACCTTTCCGAGTTGAAAAACACTGGATTTAATTTTCTACGTTAGTAATTAAGAATATTTGAAATATTATGCCATTCTAACCTTACAAGTATCCCGCACTTGATACATGACTTCCTGGGTTAGTCGGTGTTTTCTGTTACACCGCAATCCGGAAACTAGGCCAACCTAGAAGGAAAAAGTTATAAAGAATTACATTAAACTTACTTAAAACTAATTGAACTTCTAAAAGCTAAAACATAGACACAAAACCGAATTTTCTTCTGCTCCTGGTATACATAGTCGTCCTCGGTGTTCACTAGTGGTAGCCAGGATTTGCAAACTTCCGCCATTCCAGGCGGATGCATACAACTATTCCGTTCGCATGTTTCCGGGTAGGTGGTTCTTCTTCTCCCGCTACATCATTGTCTCCTAGAAATAAATTACTAAATTAATAATTTGCAAAATAAATTAACCAAATTTATTACTTCACATTCGGAAACAAAGAAATTAAGACCAATTCTCAATTTATATTAATTTTAATAAACAAACGTGGTTCTCACCTGTGCAGTATTGAAGGAGCTGGAGCACATCGACTTCACTGTTCAACTAGGATACACGTACTGACTAAGCCTTTGCAAATATTTCACAACCAATTATGAACGTTAAACGCATAATCAGTTTGACTCATTCGTCGTCATCGGTCCTGCATAAACGTAACACAAATTAATTGACCACTTTACAAAATTATTATTACATAAGAATGATAACAAAATGTATATCAATTAAACAGAAAATTATTATTTAACTTATAAATTATTAAAAATCTGCGCCTACCTAAGTTTTTCCAAATCCGATGGACGGCGTCGTCGGTGCTCCACAGGAATTGCGCCCCCCTGACGCTGCAATCTGCAAGATGCATCTTCCCCATTTTAGGACTTGCAATGTCGCCGGACTGCTCTTCATTGGCATCTAACTTGTCCACTAGAAATAAAAACCAAAATTATTATTTAACTTATAAATTATAACAAATCTGCACTTACCTAAGTTTTTCCAAACCCGATGGTCGGCGTCGCCGGTGCTCCACAGGAATTGCGTCCCTCTGACGCTGCTATCTGCAAGATGCGTCTTCCCCATTTTACGATTTTACATGTCGATAGACTGCTCTTCATTGGCATCTAACATGTATTGTGGTATTATTACTCACTCGCTTTATATTCCTTATCAGTTTAAATATAATCAAAATAAAACAGAATAAATAAAAACTCTCATGTTTTTAATTTTATTGATGTCATTTTAAAAACAACGTCCTTGGCAACTTTTAAATACCAAGATTTAAAAAAAATTACAATTTTTCAGTGGTGTAGATATTCGTTTTTCATACAATTAATTGTTATCAAGTCCGGAGTGCGTAGACATTTTCAAATGAAATTATGGCATCTTCAGTTAGGGATATTTTTTTTCGGTTGTTCCCTGAATTTTAAATTACAACTTTAAAAATTTATATTTCCGAAACTAACAATAATTCGATATCGAAACTAGGGGGTCATCTAGGGTAGGCACGGGCCCAAATGGTATAAAATTTTTAGAAAAAACAAACTGCAGGTTTTTCGAGAAAACCGATTTAAAATTTTTTCCAAAAACCTGCAGTAACTTTGTCACTTGTCAAAAATCTTTGGATTTTTATGACTCTAAAAATCCACCGCGATGGTCCGCATAACAGAAAAAATAATCAAACCGAAGTCTGCCAAATTACAGAAAAGGCACTGCTTTTTAAACAATAACTTTAAAAATTTATATTTCCGAAACTAACAATAATTCGATATCGAAACTAGGGGGTCATCTAGGGTAGGCACGGGCCCAAATGGTATAAAATTTTTAGAAAAAACAAACTGCAGGTTTTTCGAGAAAACCGATTTAAAATTTTTTCCAAAAACCTGCAGTAACTTTGTCACTTGTCGAAAATCTTTGGATTTTTATGACTCTAAAAATCCACCGCGATGGTCCGCATAACAGAAAAAATAATCAAACCGAAGTCTGCCAAATTACAGAAAAGGCACTGCTTTTTAAACAATAACTTTAAAAATTTATATTTCCGAAACTAACAATAATTCGATATCGAAACTAGGGGGTCATCTAGGGTAGGCACGGGCCCAAATGGTATAAAATTTTTAGAAAAAACAAACTGCAGGTTTTTCGAGAAAACCGATTTAAAATTTTTTCCAAAAACCTGCAGTAACTTTGTCACTTGTCGAAAATCTTTGGATTTTTATGACTCTAAAAATGCACCGCGATGGTCCGCATAACAAAAAAAATAATCAAACCGAAGTCTGCCAAATTACAGAAAAGGCACTGCTTTTTAAACAATAACTTTAAAAATTTATATTTCCGAAACTAACAATAATTCGATATCGAAACTAGGGGGTCATCTAGGGTAGGCACGGGCCCAAATGGTATAAAATTTTTAGAAAAAACAAACTGCAGGTTTTTCGAGAAAACCGATTTAAAATTTTTTCCAAAAACCTGCAGTAACTTTGTCACTTGTCGAAAATCTTTGGATTTTTATGACTCTAAAAATCCACCGCGATGGTCCGCATAACAGAAAAAATAATCAAACCGAAGTCTGCCAAATTACAGAAAAGGCACTGCTTTTTAAACAATAACTTTAAAAATTTATATTTCCGAAACTAACAATAATTCGATATCGAAACTAGGGGGTCATCTAGGGTAGGCACGGGCCCAAATGGTATAAAATTTTTAGAAAAAACAAACTGCAGGTTTTTCGAGAAAACCGATTTAAAATTTTTTCCAAAAACCTGCAGTAACTTTGTCACACTTGTCGAAAATCTTTGGATTTTTATGACTCTAAAAATCCACCGCGATGGTCCGCATAACAGAAAAAATAATCAAACCGAAGTCTGCCAAATTACAGAAAAGGCACTGCTTTTTAAACAATAACTTTAAAAATTTATATTTCCGAAACTAACAATAATTCGATATCGAAACTAGGGGGTCATCTAGGGTAGGCACGGGCCCAAATGGTACAAAATTATTAGAAAAAACAAACTGCAGGTTTTTCGAGAAAACCGATTTAAAATTTTTTCCAAAAACCTGCAGTAACTTTGTCACTTGTCGAAAATCTTTGGATTTTTATGACTCTAAAAATCCACCGCGATGGTCCGCATAACAGAAAAAATAATCAAACCGAAGTCTGCCAAATTACAGAAAAGGCACTGCTTTTTAAACAATAACTTTAAAAATTTATATTTCCGAAACTAACAATAATTCGATATCGAAACTAGGGGGTCATCTAGGGTAGGCACGGGCCCAAATGGTATAAAATTTTTAGAAAAAACAAACTGCAGGTTTTTCGAGAAAACCGATTTAAAATTTTTTCCAAAAACCTGCAGTAACTTTGTCACTTGTCGAAAATCTTTGGATTTTTATGACTCTAAAAATCCACCGCGATGGTCCGCATAACAGAAAAAATAATCAAACCGAAGTCTGCCAAATTACAGAAAAGGCACTGCTTTTTAAACAATAACTTTAAAAATTTATATTTCCGAAACTAACAATAATTCGATATCGAAACTAGGGGGTCATCTAGGGTAGGCACGGGCCCAAATGGTATAAAATTTTTAGAAAACACAAACTGCAGGTTTTTCGAGAAAACCGATTTAAAATTTTTTCCAAAAACCTGCAGTAACTTTGTCACTTGTCGAAAATCTTTGGATTTTTATGACTCTAAAAATCCACCGCGATGGTCCGCATAACAGAAAAAATAATCAAACCGAAGTCTGCCAAATTACAGAAAAGGCACTGCTTTTTAAACAATAACTTTAAAAATTTATATTTCCGAAACTAACAATAATTCGATATCGAAACTAGGGGGTCATCTAGGGTAGGCACGGGCCCAAATGGTATAAAATTTTTAGAAAAAACAAACTGCAGGTTTTTCGAGAAAACCGATTTAAAATTTTTTCCAAAAACCTGCAGTAACTTTGTCACACTTGTCGAAAATCTTTGGATTTTTATGACTCTAAAAATCCACCGCGATGGTCCGCATAACAGAAAAAATAATCAAACCGAAGTCTGCCAAATTACAGAAAAGGCACTGCTTTTTAAACAATAACTTTAAAAATTTATATTTCCGAAACTAACAATAATTCGATATCGAAACTAGGGGGTCATCTAGGGTAGGCACGGGCCCAAATGGTATAAAATTTTTAGAAAACACAAACTGCAGGTTTTTCGAGAAAACCGATTTAAAATTTTTTCCAAAAACCTGCAGTAACTTTGTCACTTGTCGAAAATCTTTGGATTTTTATGACTCTAAAAATCCACCGCGATGGTCCGCATAACAGAAAAAATAATCAAACCGAAGTCTGCCAAATTACAGAAAAGGCACTGCTTTTTAAACAATAACTTTAAAAATTTATATTTCCGAAACTAACAATAATTCGATATCGAAACTAGGGGGTCATCTAGGGTAGGCACGGGCCCAAATGGTATAAAATTTTTAGAAAAAACAAACTGCAGGTTTTTCGAGAAAACCGATTTAAAATTTTTTCCAAAAACCTGCAGTAACTTTGTCACTTGTCGAAAATCTTTGGATTTTTATGACTCTAAAAATGCACCGCGATGGTCCGCATAACAAAAAAAATAATCAAACCGAAGTCTGCCAAATTACAGAAAAGGCACTGCTTTTTAAACAATAACTTTAAAAATTTATATTTCCGAAACTAACAATAATTCGATATCGAAACTAGGGGGTCATCTAGGGTAGGCACGGGCCCAAATGGTATAAAATTTTTAGAAAAAACAAACTGCAGGTTTTTCGAGAAAACCGATTTAAAATTTTTTCCAAAAACCTGCAGTAACTTTGTCACTTGTCGAAAATCTTTGGATTTTTATGACTCTAAAAATCCACCGCGATGGTCCGCATAACAGAAAAAATAATCAAACCGAAGTCTGCCAAATTACAGAAAAGGCACTGCTTTTTAAACAATAACTTTAAAAATTTATATTTCCGAAACTAACAATAATTCGATATCGAAACTAGGGGGTCATCTAGGGTAGGCACGGGCCCAAATGGTATAAAATTTTTAGAAAAAACAAACTGCAGGTTTTTCGAGAAAACCGATTTAAAATTTTTTCCAAAAACCTGCAGTAACTTTGTCACTTGTCGAAAATCTTTGGATTTTTATGACTCTAAAAATCCACCGCGATGGTCCGCATAACAGAAAAAATAATCAAACCGAAGTCTGCCAAATTACAGAAAAGGCACTGCTTTTTAAACAATAACTTTAAAAATTTATATTTCCGAAACTAACAATAATTCGATATCGAAACTAGGGGGTCATCTAGGGTAGGCACGGGCCCAAATGGTATAAAATTTTTAGAAAAAACAAACTGCAGGTTTTTCGAGAAAACCGATTTAAAATTTTTTCCAAAAACCTGCAGTAACTTTGTCACACTTGTCGAAAATCTTTGGATTTTTATGACTCTAAAAATCCACCGCGATGGTCCGCATAACAGAAAAAATAATCAAACCGAAGTCTGCCAAATTACAGAAAAGGCACTGCTTTTTAAACAATAACTTTAAAAATTTATATTTCCGAAACTAACAATAATTCGATATCGAAACTAGGGGGTCATCTAGGGTAGGCACGGGCCCAAATGGTATAAAATTTTTAGAAAACACAAACTGCAGGTTTTTCGAGAAAACCGATTTAAAATTTTTTCCAAAAACCTGCAGTAACTTTGTCACTTGTCGAAAATCTTTGGATTTTTATGACTCTAAAAATGCACCGCGATGGTCCGCATAACAAAAAAAATAATCAAACCGAAGTCTGCCAAATTACAGAAAAGGCACTGCTTTTTAAACAATAACTTTAAAAATTTATATTTCCGAAACTAACAATAATTCGATATCGAAACTAGGGGGTCATCTAGGGTAGGCACGGGCCCAAATGGTATAAAATTTTTAGAAAAAACAAACTGCAGGTTTTTCGAGAAAACCGATTTAAAATTTTTTCCAAAAACCTGCAGTAACTTTGTCACTTGTCGAAAATCTTTGGATTTTTATGACTCTAAAAATCCACCGCGATGGTCCGCATAACAGAAAAAATAATCAAACCGAAGTCTGCCAAATTACAGAAAAGGCACTGCTTTTTAAACAATAACTTTAAAAATTTATATTTCCGAAACTAACAATAATTCGATATCGAAACTAGGGGGTCATCTAGGGTAGGCACGGGCCCAAATGGTATAAAATTTTTAGAAAAAACAAACTGCAGGTTTTTCGAGAAAACCGATTTAAAATTTTTTCCAAAAACCTGCAGTAACTTTGTCACACTTGTCGAAAATCTTTGGATTTTTATGACTCTAAAAATCCACCGCGATGGTCCGCATAACAGAAAAAATAATCAAACCGAAGTCTGCCAAATTACAGAAAAGGCACTGCTTTTTAAACAATAACTTTAAAAATTTATATTTCCGAAACTAACAATAATTCGATATCGAAACTAGGGGGTCATCTAGGGTAGGCACGGGCCCAAATGGTACAAAATTATTAGAAAAAACAAACTGCAGGTTTTTCGAGAAAACCGATTTAAAATTTTTTCCAAAAACCTGCAGTAACTTTGTCACTTGTCGAAAATCTTTGGATTTTTATGACTCTAAAAATCCACCGCGATGGTCCGCATAACAGAAAAAATAATCAAACCGAAGTCTGCCAAATTACAGAAAAGGCACTGCTTTTTAAACAATAACTTTAAAAATTTATATTTCCGAAACTAACAATAATTCGATATCGAAACTAGGGGGTCATCTAGGGTAGGCACGGGCCCAAATGGTATAAAATTTTTAGAAAAAACAAACTGCAGGTTTTTCGAGAAAACCGATTTAAAATTTTTTCCAAAAACCTGCAGTAACTTTGTCACTTGTCGAAAATCTTTGGATTTTTATGACTCTAAAAATCCACCGCGATGGTCCGCATAACAGAAAAAATAATCAAACCGAAGTCTGCCAAATTACAGAAAAGGCACTGCTTTTTAAACAATAACTTTAAAAATTTATATTTCCGAAACTAACAATAATTCGATATCGAAACTAGGGGGTCATCTAGGGTAGGCACGGGCCCAAATGGTATAAAATTTTTAGAAAACACAAACTGCAGGTTTTTCGAGAAAACCGATTTAAAATTTTTTCCAAAAACCTGCAGTAACTTTGTCACTTGTCGAAAATCTTTGGATTTTTATGACTCTAAAAATCCACCGCGATGGTCCGCATAACAGAAAAAATAATCAAACCGAAGTCTGCCAAATTACAGAAAAGGCACTGCTTTTTAAACAATAACTTTAAAAATTTATATTTCCGAAACTAACAATAATTCGATATCGAAACTAGGGGGTCATCTAGGGTAGGCACGGGCCCAAATGGTATAAAATTTTTAGAAAAAACAAACTGCAGGTTTTTCGAGAAAACCGATTTAAAATTTTTTCCAAAAACCTGCAGTAACTTTGTCACACTTGTCGAAAATCTTTGGATTTTTATGACTCTAAAAATCCACCGCGATGGTCCGCATAACAGAAAAAATAATCAAACCGAAGTCTGCCAAATTACAGAAAAGGCACTGCTTTTTAAACAATAACTTTAAAAATTTATATTTCCGAAACTAACAATAATTCGATATCGAAACTAGGGGGTCATCTAGGGTAGGCACGGGCCCAAATGGTATAAAATTTTTAGAAAACACAAACTGCAGGTTTTTCGAGAAAACCGATTTAAAATTTTTTCCAAAAACCTGCAGTAACTTTGTCACTTGTCGAAAATCTTTGGATTTTTATGACTCTAAAAATCCACCGCGATGGTCCGCATAACAGAAAAAATAATCAAACCGAAGTCTGCCAAATTACAGAAAAGGCACTGCTTTTTAAACAATAACTTTAAAAATTTATATTTCCGAAACTAACAATAATTCGATATCGAAACTAGGGGGTCATCTAGGGTAGGCACGGGCCCAAATGGTATAAAATTTTTAGAAAAAACAAACTGCAGGTTTTTCGAGAAAACCGATTTAAAATTTTTTCCAAAAACCTGCAGTAACTTTGTCACTTGTCGAAAATCTTTGGATTTTTATGACTCTAAAAATGCACCGCGATGGTCCGCATAACAAAAAAAATAATCAAACCGAAGTCTGCCAAATTACAGAAAAGGCACTGCTTTTTAAACAATAACTTTAAAAATTTATATTTCCGAAACTAACAATAATTCGATATCGAAACTAGGGGGTCATCTAGGGTAGGCACGGGCCCAAATGGTATAAAATTTTTAGAAAAAACAAACTGCAGGTTTTTCGAGAAAACCGATTTAAAATTTTTTCCAAAAACCTGCAGTAACTTTGTCACTTGTCGAAAATCTTTGGATTTTTATGACTCTAAAAATCCACCGCGATGGTCCGCATAACAGAAAAAATAATCAAACCGAAGTCTGCCAAATTACAGAAAAGGCACTGCTTTTTAAACAATAACTTTAAAAATTTATATTTCCGAAACTAACAATAATTCGATATCGAAACTAGGGGGTCATCTAGGGTAGGCACGGGCCCAAATGGTATAAAATTTTTAGAAAAAACAAACTGCAGGTTTTTCGAGAAAACCGATTTAAAATTTTTTCCAAAAACCTGCAGTAACTTTGTCACTTGTCGAAAATCTTTGGATTTTTATGACTCTAAAAATCCACCGCGATGGTCCGCATAACAGAAAAAATAATCAAACCGAAGTCTGCCAAATTACAGAAAAGGCACTGCTTTTTAAACAATAACTTTAAAAATTTATATTTCCGAAACTAACAATAATTCGATATCGAAACTAGGGGGTCATCTAGGGTAGGCACGGGCCCAAATGGTATAAAATTTTTAGAAAAAACAAACTGCAGGTTTTTCGAGAAAACCGATTTAAAATTTTTTCCAAAAACCTGCAGTAACTTTGTCACTTGTCGAAAATCTTTGGATTTTTATGACTCTAAAAATGCACCGCGATGGTCCGCATAACAAAAAAAATAATCAAACCGAAGTCTGCCAAATTACAGAAAAGGCACTGCTTTTTAAACAATAACTTTAAAAATTTATATTTCCGAAACTAACAATAATTCGATATCGAAACTAGGGGGTCATCTAGGGTAGGCACGGGCCCAAATGGTATAAAATTTTTAGAAAAAACAAACTGCAGGTTTTTCGAGAAAACCGATTTAAAATTTTTTCCAAAAACCTGCAGTAACTTTGTCACTTGTCGAAAATCTTTGGATTTTTATGACTCTAAAAATCCACCGCGATGGTCCGCATAACAGAAAAAATAATCAAACCGAAGTCTGCCAAATTACAGAAAAGGCACTGCTTTTTAAACAATAACTTTAAAAATTTATATTTCCGAAACTAACAATAATTCGATATCGAAACTAGGGGGTCATCTAGGGTAGGCACGGGCCCAAATGGTATAAAATTTTTAGAAAAAACAAACTGCAGGTTTTTCGAGAAAACCGATTTAAAATTTTTTCCAAAAACCTGCAGTAACTTTGTCACACTTGTCGAAAATCTTTGGATTTTTATGACTCTAAAAATCCACCGCGATGGTCCGCATAACAGAAAAAATAATCAAACCGAAGTCTGCCAAATTACAGAAAAGGCACTGCTTTTTAAACAATAACTTTAAAAATTTATATTTCCGAAACTAACAATAATTCGATATCGAAACTAGGGGGTCATCTAGGGTAGGCACGGGCCCAAATGGTACAAAATTATTAGAAAAAACAAACTGCAGGTTTTTCGAGAAAACCGATTTAAAATTTTTTCCAAAAACCTGCAGTAACTTTGTCACTTGTCGAAAATCTTTGGATTTTTATGACTCTAAAAATCCACCGCGATGGTCCGCATAACAGAAAAAATAATCAAACCGAAGTCTGCCAAATTACAGAAAAGGCACTGCTTTTTAAACAATAACTTTAAAAATTTATATTTCCGAAACTAACAATAATTCGATATCGAAACTAGGGGGTCATCTAGGGTAGGCACGGGCCCAAATGGTATAAAATTTTTAGAAAAAACAAACTGCAGGTTTTTCGAGAAAACCGATTTAAAATTTTTTCCAAAAACCTGCAGTAACTTTGTCACTTGTCGAAAATCTTTGGATTTTTATGACTCTAAAAATCCACCGCGATGGTCCGCATAACAGAAAAAATAATCAAACCGAAGTCTGCCAAATTACAGAAAAGGCACTGCTTTTTAAACAATAACTTTAAAAATTTATATTTCCGAAACTAACAATAATTCGATATCGAAACTAGGGGGTCATCTAGGGTAGGCACGGGCCCAAATGGTATAAAATTTTTAGAAAAAACAAACTGCAGGTTTTTCGAGAAAACCGATTTAAAATTTTTTCCAAAAACCTGCAGTAACTTTGTCACTTGTCGAAAATCTTTGGATTTTTATGACTCTAAAAATCCACCGCGATGGTCCGCATAACAGAAAAAATAATCAAACCGAAGTCTGCCAAATTACAGAAAAGGCACTGCTTTTTAAACAATAACTTTAAAAATTTATATTTCCGAAACTAACAATAATTCGATATCGAAACTAGGGGGTCATCTAGGGTAGGCACGGGCCCAAATGGTATAAAATTTTTAGAAAAAACAAACTGCAGGTTTTTCGAGAAAACCGATTTAAAATTTTTTCCAAAAACCTGCAGTAACTTTGTCACTTGTCGAAAATCTTTGGATTTTTATGACTCTAAAAATGCACCGCGATGGTCCGCATAACAAAAAAAATAATCAAACCGAAGTCTGCCAAATTACAGAAAAGGCACTGCTTTTTAAACAATAACTTTAAAAATTTATATTTCCGAAACTAACAATAATTCGATATCGAAACTAGGGGGTCATCTAGGGTAGGCACGGGCCCAAATGGTATAAAATTTTTAGAAAAAACAAACTGCAGGTTTTTCGAGAAAACCGATTTAAAATTTTTTCCAAAAACCTGCAGTAACTTTGTCACTTGTCGAAAATCTTTGGATTTTTATGACTCTAAAAATCCACCGCGATGGTCCGCATAACAGAAAAAATAATCAAACCGAAGTCTGCCAAATTACAGAAAAGGCACTGCTTTTTAAACAATAACTTTAAAAATTTATATTTCCGAAACTAACAATAATTCGATATCGAAACTAGGGGGTCATCTAGGGTAGGCACGGGCCCAAATGGTATAAAATTTTTAGAAAAAACAAACTGCAGGTTTTTCGAGAAAACCGATTTAAAATTTTTTCCAAAAACCTGCAGTAACTTTGTCACTTGTCGAAAATCTTTGGATTTTTATGACTCTAAAAATCCACCGCGATGGTCCGCATAACAGAAAAAATAATCAAACGGAAGTCTGCCAAATTACAGAAAAGGCACTGCTTTTTAAACAATAACTTTAAAAATTTATATTTCCGAAACTAACAATAATTCGATATCGAAACTAGGGGGTCATCTAGGGTAGGCACGGGCCCAAATGGTATAAAATTTTTAGAAAAAACAAACTGCAGGTTTTTCGAGAAAACCGATTTAAAATTTTTTCCAAAAACCTGCAGTAACTTTGTCACTTGTCGAAAATCTTTGGATTTTTATGACTCTAAAAATCCACCGCGATGGTCCGCATAACAGAAAAAATAATCAAACCGAAGTCTGCCAAATTACAGAAAAGGCACTGCTTTTTAAACAATAACTTTAAAAATTTATATTTCCGAAACTAACAATAATTCGATATCGAAACTAGGGGGTCATCTAGGGTAGGCACGGGCCCAAATGGTATAAAATTTTTAGAAAAAACAAACTGCAGGTTTTTCGAGAAAACCGATTTAAAATTTTTTCCAAAAACCTGCAGTAACTTTGTCACTTGTCAAAAATCTTTGGATTTTTATGACTCTAAAAATCCACCGCGATGGTCCGCATAACAGAAAAAATAATCAAACCGAAGTCTGCCAAATTACAGAAAAGGCACTGCTTTTTAAACAATAACTTTAAAAATTTATATTTCCGAAACTAACAATAATTCGATATCGAAACTAGGGGGTCATCTAGGGTAGGCACGGGCCCAAATGGTATAAAATTTTTAGAAAAAACAAACTGCAGGTTTTTCGAGAAAACCGATTTAAAATTTTTTCCAAAAACCTGCAGTAACTTTGTCACTTGTCGAAAATCTTTGGATTTTTATGACTCTAAAAATCCACCGCGATGGTCCGCATAACAGAAAAAATAATCAAACCGAAGTCTGCCAAATTACAGAAAAGGCACTGCTTTTTAAACAATAACTTTAAAAATTTATATTTCCGAAACTAACAATAATTCGATATCGAAACTAGGGGGTCATCTAGGGTAGGCACGGGCCCAAATGGTATAAAATTTTTAGAAAAAACAAACTGCAGGTTTTTCGAGAAAACCGATTTAAAATTTTTTCCAAAAACCTGCAGTAACTTTGTCACTTGTCGAAAATCTTTGGATTTTTATGACTCTAAAAATGCACCGCGATGGTCCGCATAACAAAAAAAATAATCAAACCGAAGTCTGCCAAATTACAGAAAAGGCACTGCTTTTTAAACAATAACTTTAAAAATTTATATTTCCGAAACTAACAATAATTCGATATCGAAACTAGGGGGTCATCTAGGGTAGGCACGGGCCCAAATGGTATAAAATTTTTAGAAAAAACAAACTGCAGGTTTTTCGAGAAAACCGATTTAAAATTTTTTCCAAAAACCTGCAGTAACTTTGTCACTTGTCGAAAATCTTTGGATTTTTATGACTCTAAAAATCCACCGCGATGGTCCGCATAACAGAAAAAATAATCAAACCGAAGTCTGCCAAATTACAGAAAAGGCACTGCTTTTTAAACAATAACTTTAAAAATTTATATTTCCGAAACTAACAATAATTCGATATCGAAACTAGGGGGTCATCTAGGGTAGGCACGGGCCCAAATGGTATAAAATTTTTAGAAAAAACAAACTGCAGGTTTTTCGAGAAAACCGATTTAAAATTTTTTCCAAAAACCTGCAGTAACTTTGTCACTTGTCGAAAATCTTTGGATTTTTATGACTCTAAAAATCCACCGCGATGGTCCGCATAACAGAAAAAATAATCAAACCGAAGTCCGCCAAATTACAGAAAAGGCACTGCTTTTTAAACAATAACTTTAAAAATTTATATTTCCGAAACTAACAATAATTCGATATCGAAACTAGGGGGTCATCTAGGGTAGGCACGGGCCCAAATGGTACAAAATTATTAGAAAAAACAAACTGCAGGTTTTTCGAGAAAACCGATTTAAAATTTTTTCCAAAAACCTGCAGTAACTTTGTCACTTGTCGAAAATCTTTGGATTTTTATGACTCTAAAAATCCACCGCGATGGTCCGCATAACAGAAAAAATAATCAAACCGAAGTCTGCCAAATTACAGAAACGGCACTGCTTTTTAAACAATAACTTTAAAAATTTATATTTCCGAAACTAACAATAATTCGATATCGAAACTAGGGGGTCATCTAGGGTAGGCACGGGCCCAAATGGTATAAAATTTTTAGAAAAACAAACTGCAGGTTTTTCGAGAAAACCGATTTAAAATTTTTTCCAAAAACCTGCAGTAACTTTGTCACTTGTCGAAAATCTTTGGATTTTTATGACTCTAAAAATCCACCGCGATGGTCCGCATAACAGAAAAAATAATCAAACCGAAGTCTGGCAAATTACAGAAAAGGCACTGCTTTTTAAACAATAACTTTAAAAATTTATATTTCCGAAACTAACAATAATTCGATATCGAAACTAGGGGGTCATCTAGGGTAGGCACGGGCCCAAATGGTATAAAATTTTTAGAAAAAACAAACTGCAGGTTTTTCGAGAAAACCGATTTAAAATTTTTTCCAAAAACCTGCAGTAACTTTGTCACTTGTCGAAAATCTTTGGATTTTTATGACTCTAAAAATCCACCGCGATGGTCCGCATAACAGAAAAAATAATCAAACCGAAGTCTGCCAAATTACAGAAAAGGCACTGCTTTTTAAACAATAACTTTAAAAATTTATATTTCCGAAACTAACAATAATTCGATATCGAAACTAGGGGGTCATCTAGGGTAGGCACGGGCCCAAATGGTATAAAATTTTTAGAAAAAACAAACTGCAGGTTTTTCGAGAAAACCGATTTAAAATTTTTTCCAAAAACCTGCAGTAACTTTGTCACTTGTCGAAAATCTTTGGATTTTTATGACTCTAAAAATCCACCGCGATGGTCCGCATAACAGAAAAAATAATCAAACCGAAGTCCGCCAAATTACAGAAAAGGCACTGCTTTTTAAACAATAACTTTAAAAATTTATATTTCCGAAACTAACAATAATTCGATATCGAAACTAGGGGGTCATCTAGGGTAGGCACGGGCCCAAATGGTATAAAATTTTTAGAAAAAACAAACTGCAGGTTTTTCGAGAAAACCGATTTAAAATTTTTTCCAAAAACCTGCAGTAACTTTGTCACACTTGTCGAAAATCTTTGGATTTTTATGACTCTAAAAATCCACCGCGATGGTCCGCATAACAGAAAAAATAATCAAACCGAAGTCTGCCAAATTACAGAAAAGGCACTGCTTTTTAAACAATAACTTTAAAAATTTATATTTCCGAAACTAACAATAATTCGATATCGAAACTAGGGGGTCATCTAGGGTAGGCACGGGCCCAAATGGTACAAAATTATTAGAAAAAACAAACTGCAGGTTTTTCGAGAAAACCGATTTAAAATTTTTTCCAAAAACCTGCAGTAACTTTGTCACTTGTCGAAAATCTTTGGATTTTTATGACTCTAAAAATCCACCGCGATGGTCCGCATAACAGAAAAAATAATCAAACCGAAGTCTGCCAAATTACAGAAACGGCACTGCTTTTTAAACAATAACTTTAAAAATTTATATTTCCGAAACTAACAATAATTCGATATCGAAACTAGGGGGTCATCTAGGGTAGGCACGGGCCCAAATGGTATAAAATTTTTAGAAAAAACAAACTGCAGGTTTTTCGAGAAAACCGATTTAAAATTTTTTCCAAAAACCTGCAGTAACTTTGTCACTTGTCGAAAATCTTTGGATTTTTATGACTCTAAAAATCCACCGCGATGGTCCGCATAACAGAAAAAATAATCAAACCGAAGTCTGGCAAATTACAGAAAAGGCACTGCTTTTTAAACAATAACTTTAAAAATTTATATTTCCGAAACTAACAATAATTCGATATCGAAACTAGGGGGTCATCTAGGGTAGGCACGGGCCCAAATGGTATAAAATTTTTAGAAAAAACAAACTGCAGGTTTTTCGAGAAAACCGATTTAAAATTTTTTCCAAAAACCTGCAGTAACTTTGTCACTTGTCGAAAATCTTTGGATTTTTATGACTCTAAAAATCCACCGCGATGGTCCGCATAACAGAAAAAATAATCAAACCGAAGTCTGCCAAATTACAGAAAAGGCACTGCTTTTTAAACAATAACTTTAAAAATTTATATTTCCGAAACTAACAATAATTCGATATCGAAACTAGGGGGTCATCTAGGGTAGGCACGGGCCCAAATGGTATAAAATTTTTAGAAAAAACAAACTGCAGGTTTTTCGAGAAAACCGATTTAAAATTTTTTCCAAAAACCTGCAGTAACTTTGTCACTTGTCGAAAATCTTTGGATTTTTATGACTCTAAAAATCCACCGCGATGGTCCGCATAACAGAAAAAATAATCAAACCGAAGTCTGCCAAATTACAGAAAAGGCACTGCTTTTTAAACAATAACTTTAAAAATTTATATTTCCGAAACTAACAATAATTCGATATCGAAACTAGGGGGTCATCTAGGGTAGGCACGGGCCCAAATGGTATAAAATTTTTAGAAAAAACAAACTGCAGGTTTTTCGAGAAAACCGATTTAAAATTTTTTCCAAAAACCTGCAGTAACTTTGTCACTTGTCAAAAATCTTTGGATTTTTATGACTCTAAAAATCCACCGCGATGGTCCGCATAACAGAAAAAATAATCAAACCGAAGTCTGCCAAATTACAGAAAAGGCACTGCTTTTTAAACAATAACTTTAAAAATTTATATTTCCGAAACTAACAATAATTCGATATCGAAACTAGGGGGTCATCTAGGGTAGGCACGGGCCCAAATGGTATAAAATTTTTAGAAAAAACAAACTGCAGGTTTTTCGAGAAAACCGATTTAAAATTTTTTCCAAAAACCTGCAGTAACTTTGTCACTTGTCGAAAATCTTTGGATTTTTATGACTCTAAAAATCCACCGCGATGGTCCGCATAACAGAAAAAATAATCAAACCGAAGTCTGCCAAATTACAGAAAAGGCACTGCTTTTTAAACAATAACTTTAAAAATTTATATTTCCGAAACTAACAATAATTCGATATCGAAACTAGGGGGTCATCTAGGGTAGGCACGGGCCCAAATGGTATAAAATTTTTAGAAAAAACAAACTGCAGGTTTTTCGAGAAAACCGATTTAAAATTTTTTCCAAAAACCTGCAGTAACTTTGTCACTTGTCGAAAATCTTTGGATTTTTATGACTCTAAAAATGCACCGCGATGGTCCGCATAACAAAAAAAATAATCAAACCGAAGTCTGCCAAATTACAGAAAAGGCACTGCTTTTTAAACAATAACTTTAAAAATTTATATTTCCGAAACTAACAATAATTCGATATCGAAACTAGGGGGTCATCTAGGGTAGGCACGGGCCCAAATGGTATAAAATTTTTAGAAAAAACAAACTGCAGGTTTTTCGAGAAAACCGATTTAAAATTTTTTCCAAAAACCTGCAGTAACTTTGTCACTTGTCGAAAATCTTTGGATTTTTATGACTCTAAAAATCCACCGCGATGGTCCGCATAACAGAAAAAATAATCAAACCGAAGTCTGCCAAATTACAGAAAAGGCACTGCTTTTTAAACAATAACTTTAAAAATTTATATTTCCGAAACTAACAATAATTCGATATCGAAACTAGGGGGTCATCTAGGGTAGGCACGGGCCCAAATGGTATAAAAATTTTAGAAAAAACAAACTGCAGGTTTTTCGAGAAAACCGATTTAAAATTTTTTCCAAAAACCTGCAGTAACTTTGTCACTTGTCGAAAATCTTTGGATTTTTATGACTCTAAAAATCCACCGCGATGGTCCGCATAACAGAAAAAATAATCAAACGGAAGTCTGCCAAATTACAGAAAAGGCACTGCTTTTTAAACAATAACTTTAAAAATTTATATTTCCGAAACTAACAATAATTCGATATCGAAACTAGGGGGTCATCTAGGGTAGGCACGGGCCCAAATGGTATAAAATTTTTAGAAAAAACAAACTGCAGGTTTTTCGAGAAAACCGATTTAAAATTTTTTCCAAAAACCTGCAGTAACTTTGTCACTTGTCGAAAATCTTTGGATTTTTATGACTCTAAAAATCCACCGCGATGGTCCGCATAACAGAAAAAATAATCAAACCGAAGTCTGCCAAATTACAGAAAAGGCACTGCTTTTTAAACAATAACTTTAAAAATTTATATTTCCGAAACTAACAATAATTCGATATCGAAACTAGGGGGTCATCTAGGGTAGGCACGGGCCCAAATGGTATAAAATTTTTAGAAAAAACAAACTGCAGGTTTTTCGAGAAAACCGATTTAAAATTTTTTCCAAAAACCTGCAGTAACTTTGTCACTTGTCGAAAATCTTTGGATTTTTATGACTCTAAAAATCCACCGCGATGGTCCGCATAACAGAAAAAATAATCAAACCGAAGTCTGCCAAATTACAGAAAAGGCACTGCTTTTTAAACAATAACTTTAAAAATTTATATTTCCGAAACTAACAATAATTCGATATCGAAACTAGGGGGTCATCTAGGGTAGGCACGGGCCCAAATGGTATAAAATTTTTAGAAAAAACAAACTGCAGGTTTTTCGAGAAAACCGATTTAAAATTTTTTCCAAAAACCTGCAGTAACTTTGTCACTTGTCGAAAATCTTTGGATTTTTATGACTCTAAAAATGCACCGCGATGGTCCGCATAACAAAAAAAATAATCAAACCGAAGTCTGCCAAATTACAGAAAAGGCACTGCTTTTTAAACAATAACTTTAAAAATTTATATTTCCGAAACTAACAATAATTCGATATCGAAACTAGGGGGTCATCTAGGGTAGGCACGGGCCCAAATGGTATAAAATTTTTAGAAAAAACAAACTGCAGGTTTTTCGAGAAAACCGATTTAAAATTTTTTCCAAAAACCTGCAGTAACTTTGTCACTTGTCGAAAATCTTTGGATTTTTATGACTCTAAAAATCCACCGCGATGGTCCGCATAACAGAAAAAATAATCAAACCGAAGTCCGCCAAATTACAGAAAAGGCACTGCTTTTTAAACAATAACTTTAAAAATTTATATTTCCGAAACTAACAATAATTCGATATCGAAACTAGGGGGTCATCTAGGGTAGGCACGGGCCCAAATGGTATAAAATTTTTAGAAAAAACAAACTGCAGGTTTTTCGAGAAAACCGATTTAAAATTTTTTCCAAAAACCTGCAGTAACTTTGTCACACTTGTCGAAAATCTTTGGATTTTTATGACTCTAAAAATCCACCGCGATGGTCCGCATAACAGAAAAAATAATCAAACTGAAGTCTGCCAAATTACAGAAAAGGCACTGCTTTTTAAACAATAACTTTAAAAATTTATATTTCCGAAACTAACAATAATTCGATATCGAAACTAGGGGGTCATCTAGGGTAGGCACGGGCCCAAATGGTACAAAATTATTAGAAAAAACAAACTGCAGGTTTTTCGAGAAAACCGATTTAAAATTTTTTCCAAAAACCTGCAGTAACTTTGTCACTTGTCGAAAATCTTTGGATTTTTATGACTCTAAAAATCCACCGCGATGGTCCGCATAACAGAAAAAATAATCAAACCGAAGTCTGCCAAATTACAGAAAAGGCACTGCTTTTTAAACAATAACTTTAAAAATTTATATTTCCGAAACTAACAATAATTCGATATCGAAACTAGGGGGTCATCTAGGGTAGGCACGGGCCCAAATGGTATAAAATTTTTAGAAAAAACAAACTGCAGGTTTTTCGAGAAAACCGATTTAAAATTTTTTCCAAAAACCTGCAGTAACTTTGTCACTTGTCAAAAATCTTTGGATTTTTATGACTCTAAAAATCCACCGCGATGGTCCGCATAACAGAAAAAATAATCAAACCGAAGTCTGCCAAATTACAGAAAAGGCACTGCTTTTTAAACAATAACTTTAAAAATTTATATTTCCGAAACTAACAATAATTCGATATCGAAACTAGGGGGTCATCTAGGGTAGGCACGGGCCCAAATGGTATAAAATTTTTAGAAAAAACAAACTGCAGGTTTTTCGAGAAAACCGATTTAAAATTTTTTCCAAAAACCTGCAGTAACTTTGTCACTTGTCGAAAATCTTTGGATTTTTATGACTCTAAAAATCCACCGCGATGGTCCGCATAACAGAAAAAATAATCAAACCGAAGTCTGCCAAATTACAGAAAAGGCACTGCTTTTTAAACAATAACTTTAAAAATTTATATTTCCGAAACTAACAATAATTCGATATCGAAACTAGGGGGTCATCTAGGGTAGGCACGGGCCCAAATGGTATAAAATTTTTAGAAAAAACAAACTGCAGGTTTTTCGAGAAAACCGATTTAAAATTTTTTCCAAAAACCTGCAGTAACTTTGTCACTTGTCGAAAATCTTTGGATTTTTATGACTCTAAAAATGCACCGCGATGGTCCGCATAACAAAAAAAATAATCAAACCGAAGTCTGCCAAATTACAGAAAAGGCACTGCTTTTTAAACAATAACTTTAAAAATTTATATTTCCGAAACTAACAATAATTCGATATCGAAACTAGGGGGTCATCTAGGGTAGGCACGGGCCCAAATGGTATAAAATTTTTAGAAAAAACAAACTGCAGGTTTTTCGAGAAAACCGATTTAAAATTTTTTCCAAAAACCTGCAGTAACTTTGTCACTTGTCGAAAATCTTTGGATTTTTATGACTCTAAAAATCCACCGCGATGGTCCGCATAACAGAAAAAATAATCAAACCGAAGTCTGCCAAATTACAGAAAAGGCACTGCTTTTTAAACAATAACTTTAAAAATTTATATTTCCGAAACTAACAATAATTCGATATCGAAACTAGGGGGTCATCTAGGGTAGGCACGGGCCCAAATGGTATAAAATTTTTAGAAAAAACAAACTGCAGGTTTTTCGAGAAAACCGATTTAAAATTTTTTCCAAAAACCTGCAGTAACTTTGTCACTTGTCGAAAATCTTTGGATTTTTATGACTCTAAAAATCCACCGCGATGGTCCGCATAACAGAAAAAATAATCAAACCGAAGTCTGCCAAATTACAGAAAAGGCACTGCTTTTTAAACAATAACTTTAAAAATTTATATTTCCGAAACTAACAATAATTCGATATCGAAACTAGGGGGTCATCTAGGGTAGGCACGGGCCCAAATGGTATAAAATTTTTAGAAAAAACAAACTGCAGGTTTTTCGAGAAAACCGATTTAAAATTTTTTCCAAAAACCTGCAGTAACTTTGTCACTTGTCGAAAATCTTTGGATTTTTATGACTCTAAAAATCCACCGCGATGGTCCGCATAACAGAAAAAATAATCAAACCGAAGTCTGCCAAATTACAGAAAAGGCACTGCTTTTTAAACAATAACTTTAAAAATTTATATTTCCGAAACTAACAATAATTCGATATCGAAACTAGGGGGTCATCTAGGGTAGGCACGGGCCCAAATGGTATAAAATTTTTAGAAAAAACAAACTGCAGGTTTTTCGAGAAAACCGATTTAAAATTTTTTCCAAAAACCTGCAGTAACTTTGTCACTTGTCGAAAATCTTTGGATTTTTATGACTCTAAAAATCCACCGCGATGGTCCGCATAACAGAAAAAATAATCAAACCGAAGTCTGCCAAATTACAGAAATGGCACTGCTTTTTAAACAATAACTTTAAAAATTTATATTTCCGAAACTAACAATAATTCGATATCGAAACTAGGGGGTCATCTAGGGTAGGCACGGGCCCAAATGGTATAAAATTTTTAGAAAAAACAAACTGCAGGTTTTTCGAGAAAACCGATTTAAAATTTTTTCCAAAAACCTGCAGTAACTTTGTCACTTGTCGAAAATCTTTGGATTTTTATGACTCTAAAAATCCACCGCGATGGTCCGCATAACAGAAAAAATAATCAAACCGAAGTCTGCCAAATTACAGAAAAGGCACTGCTTTTTAAACAATAACTTTAAAAATTTATATTTCCGAAACTAACAATAATTCGATATCGAAACTAGGGGGTCATCTAGGGTAGGCACGGGCCCAAATGGTATAAAATTTTTAGAAAAAACAAACTGCAGGTTTTTCGAGAAAACCGATTTAAAATTTTTTCCAAAAACCTGCAGTAACTTTGTCACTTGTCGAAAATCTTTGGATTTTTATGACTCTAAAAATCCACCGCGATGGTCCGCATAACAGAAAAAATAATCAAACGGAAGTCTGCCAAATTACAGAAAAGGCACTGCTTTTTAAACAATAACTTTAAAAATTTATATTTCCGAAACTAACAATAATTCGATATCGAAACTAGGGGGTCATCTAGGGTAGGCACGGGCCCAAATGGTATAAAATTTTTAGAAAAAACAAACTGCAGGTTTTTCGAGAAAACCGATTTAAAATTTTTTCCAAAAACCTGCAGTAACTTTGTCACTTGTCGAAAATCTTTGGATTTTTATGACTCTAAAAATCCACCGCGATGGTCCGCATAACAGAAAAAATAATCAAACCGAAGTCTGCCAAATTACAGAAAAGGCACTGCTTTTTAAACAATAACTTTAAAAATTTATATTTCCGAAACTAACAATAATTCGATATCGAAACTAGGGGGTCATCTAGGGTAGGCACGGGCCCAAATGGTATAAAATTTTTAGAAAAAACAAACTGCAGGTTTTTCGAGAAAACCGATTTAAAATTTTTTCCAAAAACCTGCAGTAACTTTGTCACTTGTCAAAAATCTTTGGATTTTTATGACTCTAAAAATCCACCGCGATGGTCCGCATAACAGAAAAAATAATCAAACCGAAGTCTGCCAAATTACAGAAAAGGCACTGCTTTTTAAACAATAACTTTAAAAATTTATATTTCCGAAACTAACAATAATTCGATATCGAAACTAGGGGGTCATCTAGGGTAGGCACGGGCCCAAATGGTATAAAATTTTTAGAAAAAACAAACTGCAGGTTTTTCGAGAAAACCGATTTAAAATTTTTTCCAAAAACCTGCAGTAACTTTGTCACACTTGTCGAAAATCTTTGGATTTTTATGACTCTAAAAATCCACCGCGATGGTCCGCATAACAGAAAAAATAATCAAACCGAAGTCTGCCAAATTACAGAAAAGGCACTGCTTTTTAAACAATAACTTTAAAAATTTATATTTCCGAAACTAACAATAATTCGATATCGAAACTAGGGGGTCATCTAGGGTAGGCACGGGCCCAAATGGTACAAAATTATTAGAAAAAACAAACTGCAGGTTTTTCGAGAAAACCGATTTAAAATTTTTTCCAAAAACCTGCAGTAACTTTGTCACTTGTCGAAAATCTTTGGATTTTTATGACTCTAAAAATCCACCGCGATGGTCCGCATAACAGAAAAAATAATCAAACCGAAGTCTGCCAAATTACAGAAAAGGCACTGCTTTTTAAACAATAACTTTAAAAATTTATATTTCCGAAACTAACAATAATTCGATATCGAAACTAGGGGGTCATCTAGGGTAGGCACGGGCCCAAATGGTATAAAATTTTTAGAAAAAACAAACTGCAGGTTTTTCGAGAAAACCGATTTAAAATTTTTTCCAAAAACCTGCAGTAACTTTGTCACTTGTCAAAAATCTTTGGATTTTTATGACTCTAAAAATCCACCGCGATGGTCCGCATAACAGAAAAAATAATCAAACCGAAGTCTGCCAAATTACAGAAAAGGCACTGCTTTTTAAACAATAACTTTAAAAATTTATATTTCCGAAACTAACAATAATTCGATATCGAAACTAGGGGGTCATCTAGGGTAGGCACGGGCCCAAATGGTATAAAATTTTTAGAAAAAACAAACTGCAGGTTTTTCGAGAAAACCGATTTAAAATTTTTTCCAAAAACCTGCAGTAACTTTGTCACACTTGTCGAAAATCTTTGGATTTTTATGACTCTAAAAATCCACCGCGATGGTCCGCATAACAGAAAAAATAATCAAACCGAAGTCTGCCAAATTACAGAAAAGGCACTGCTTTTTAAACAATAACTTTAAAAATTTATATTTCCGAAACTAACAATAATTCGATATCGAAACTAGGGGGTCATCTAGGGTAGGCACGGGCCCAAATGGTACAAAATTATTAGAAAAAACAAACTGCAGGTTTTTCGAGAAAACCGATTTAAAATTTTTTCCAAAAACCTGCAGTAACTTTGTCACTTGTCGAAAATCTTTGGATTTTTATGACTCTAAAAATCCACCGCGATGGTCCGCATAACAGAAAAAATAATCAAACCGAAGTCTGCCAAATTACAGAAAAGGCACTGCTTTTTAAACAATAACTTTAAAAATTTATATTTCCGAAACTAACAATAATTCGATATCGAAACTAGGGGGTCATCTAGGGTAGGCACGGGCCCAAATGGTATAAAATTTTTAGAAAAAACAAACTGCAGGTTTTTCGAGAAAACCGATTTAAAATTTTTTCCAAAAACCTGCAGTAACTTTGTCACTTGTCGAAAATCTTTGGATTTTTATGACTCTAAAAATGCACCGCGATGGTCCGCATAACAAAAAAAATAATCAAACCGAAGTCTGCCAAATTACAGAAAAGGCACTGCTTTTTAAACAATAACTTTAAAAATTTATATTTCCGAAACTAACAATAATTCGATATCGAAACTAGGGGGTCATCTAGGGTAGGCACGGGCCCAAATGGTATAAAATTTTTAGAAAAAACAAACTGCAGGTTTTTCGAGAAAACCGATTTAAAATTTTTTCCAAAAACCTGCAGTAACTTTGTCACTTGTCGAAAATCTTTGGATTTTTATGACTCTAAAAATCCACCGCGATGGTCCGCATAACAGAAAAAATAATCAAACCGAAGTCTGCCAAATTACAGAAAAGGCACTGCTTTTTAAACAATAACTTTAAAAATTTATATTTCCGAAACTAACAATAATTCGATATCGAAACTAGGGGGTCATCTAGGGTAGGCACGGGCCCAAATGGTATAAAATTTTTAGAAAAAACAAACTGCAGGTTTTTCGAGAAAACCGATTTAAAATTTTTTCCAAAAACCTGCAGTAACTTTGTCACTTGTCGAAAATCTTTGGATTTTTATGACTCTAAAAATCCACCGCGATGGTCCGCATAACAGAAAAAATAATCAAACCGAAGTCTGCCAAATTACAGAAAAGGCACTGCTTTTTAAACAATAACTTTAAAAATTTATATTTCCGAAACTAACAATAATTCGATATCGAAACTAGGGGGTCATCTAGGGTAGGCACGGGCCCAAATGGTACAAAATTATTAGAAAAAACAAACTGCAGGTTTTTCGAGAAAACCGATTTAAAATTTTTTCCAAAAACCTGCAGTAACTTTGTCACTTGTCGAAAATCTTTGGATTTTTATGACTCTAAAAATCCACCGCGATGGTCCGCATAACAGAAAAAATAATCAAACCGAAGTCTGCCAAATTACAGAAAAGGCACTGCTTTTTAAACAATAACTTTAAAAATTTATATTTCCGAAACTAACAATAATTCGATATCGAAACTAGGGGGTCATCTAGGGTAGGCACGGGCCCAAATGGTATAAAATTTTTAGAAAAAACAAACTGCAGGTTTTTCGAGAAAACCGATTTAAAATTTTTTCCAAAAACCTGCAGTAACTTTGTCACTTGTCGAAAATCTTTGGATTTTTATGACTCTAAAAATCCACCGCGATGGTCCGCATAACAGAAAAAATAATCAAACCGAAGTCTGCCAAATTACAGAAAAGGCACTGCTTTTTAAACAATAACTTTAAAAATTTATATTTCCGAAACTAACAATAATTCGATATCGAAACTAGGGGGTCATCTAGGGTAGGCACGGGCCCAAATGGTATAAAATTTTTAGAAAAAACAAACTGCAGGTTTTTCGAGAAAACCGATTTAAAATTTTTTCCAAAAACCTGCAGTAACTTTGTCACTTGTCGAAAATCTTTGGATTTTTATGACTCTAAAAATCCACCGCGATGGTCCGCATAACAGAAAAAATAATCAAACGGAAGTCTGCCAAATTACAGAAAAGGCACTGCTTTTTAAACAATAACTTTAAAAATTTATATTTCCGAAACTAACAATAATTCGATATCGAAACTAGGGGGTCATCTAGGGTAGGCACGGGCCCAAATGGTATAAAATTTTTAGAAAAAACAAACTGCAGGTTTTTCGAGAAAACCGATTTAAAATTTTTTCCAAAAACCTGCAGTAACTTTGTCACTTGTCGAAAATCTTTGGATTTTTATGACTCTAAAAATCCACCGCGATGGTCCGCATAACAGAAAAAATAATCAAACCGAAGTCTGCCAAATTACAGAAAAGGCACTGCTTTTTAAACAATAACTTTAAAAATTTATATTTCCGAAACTAACAATAATTCGATATCGAAACTAGGGGGTCATCTAGGGTAGGCACGGGCCCAAATGGTATAAAATTTTTAGAAAAAACAAACTGCAGGTTTTTCGAGAAAACCGATTTAAAATTTTTTCCAAAAACCTGCAGTAACTTTGTCACTTGTCAAAAATCTTTGGATTTTTATGACTCTAAAAATCCACCGCGATGGTCCGCATAACAGAAAAAATAATCAAACCGAAGTCTGCCAAATTACAGAAAAGGCACTGCTTTTTAAACAATAACTTTAAAAATTTATATTTCCGAAACTAACAATAATTCGATATCGAAACTAGGGGGTCATCTAGGGTAGGCACGGGCCCAAATGGTATAAAATTTTTAGAAAAAACAAACTGCAGGTTTTTCGAGAAAACCGATTTAAAATTTTTTCCAAAAACCTGCAGTAACTTTGTCACACTTGTCGAAAATCTTTGGATTTTTATGACTCTAAAAATCCACCGCGATGGTCCGCATAACAGAAAAAATAATCAAACCGAAGTCTGCCAAATTACAGAAAAGGCACTGCTTTTTAAACAATAACTTTAAAAATTTATATTTCCGAAACTAACAATAATTCGATATCGAAACTAGGGGGTCATCTAGGGTAGGCACGGGCCCAAATGGTACAAAATTATTAGAAAAAACAAACTGCAGGTTTTTCGAGAAAACCGATTTAAAATTTTTTCCAAAAACCTGCAGTAACTTTGTCACTTGTCGAAAATCTTTGGATTTTTATGACTCTAAAAATCCACCGCGATGGTCCGCATAACAGAAAAAATAATCAAACCGAAGTCTGCCAAATTACAGAAAAGGCACTGCTTTTTAAACAATAACTTTAAAAATTTATATTTCCGAAACTAACAATAATTCGATATCGAAACTAGGGGGTCATCTAGGGTAGGCACGGGCCCAAATGGTATAAAATTTTTAGAAAAAACAAACTGCAGGTTTTTCGAGAAAACCGATTTAAAATTTTTTCCAAAAACCTGCAGTAACTTTGTCACTTGTCAAAAATCTTTGGATTTTTATGACTCTAAAAATCCACCGCGATGGTCCGCATAACAGAAAAAATAATCAAACCGAAGTCTGCCAAATTACAGAAAAGGCACTGCTTTTTAAACAATAACTTTAAAAATTTATATTTCCGAAACTAACAATAATTCGATATCGAAACTAGGGGGTCATCTAGGGTAGGCACGGGCCCAAATGGTATAAAATTTTTAGAAAAAACAAACTGCAGGTTTTTCGAGAAAACCGATTTAAAATTTTTTCCAAAAACCTGCAGTAACTTTGTCACACTTGTCGAAAATCTTTGGATTTTTATGACTCTAAAAATCCACCGCGATGGTCCGCATAACAGAAAAAATAATCAAACCGAAGTCTGCCAAATTACAGAAAAGGCACTGCTTTTTAAACAATAACTTTAAAAATTTATATTTCCGAAACTAACAATAATTCGATATCGAAACTAGGGGGTCATCTAGGGTAGGCACGGGCCCAAATGGTACAAAATTATTAGAAAAAACAAACTGCAGGTTTTTCGAGAAAACCGATTTAAAATTTTTTCCAAAAACCTGCAGTAACTTTGTCACTTGTCGAAAATCTTTGGATTTTTATGACTCTAAAAATCCACCGCGATGGTCCGCATAACAGAAAAAATAATCAAACCGAAGTCTGCCAAATTACAGAAAAGGCACTGCTTTTTAAACAATAACTTTAAAAATTTATATTTCCGAAACTAACAATAATTCGATATCGAAACTAGGGGGTCATCTAGGGTAGGCACGGGCCCAAATGGTATAAAATTTTTAGAAAAAACAAACTGCAGGTTTTTCGAGAAAACCGATTTAAAATTTTTTCCAAAAACCTGCAGTAACTTTGTCACTTGTCGAAAATCTTTGGATTTTTATGACTCTAAAAATCCACCGCGATGGTCCGCATAACAGAAAAAATAATCAAACCGAAGTCTGCCAAATTACAGAAAAGGCACTGCTTTTTAAACAATAACTTTAAAAATTTATATTTCCGAAACTAACAATAATTCGATATCGAAACTAGGGGGTCATCTAGGGTAGGCACGGGCCCAAATGGTATAAAATTTTTAGAAAAAACAAACTGCAGGTTTTTCGAGAAAACCGATTTAAAATTTTTTCCAAAAACCTGCAGTAACTTTGTCACTTGTCGAAAATCTTTGGATTTTTATGACTCTAAAAATCCACCGCGATGGTCCGCATAACAGAAAAAATAATCAAACCGAAGTCTGCCAAATTACAGAAAAGGCACTGCTTTTTAAACAATAACTTTAAAAATTTATATTTCCGAAACTAACAATAATTCGATATCGAAACTAGGGGGTCATCTAGGGTAGGCACGGGCCCAAATGGTATAAAATTTTTAGAAAAAACAAACTGCAGGTTTTTCGAGAAAACCGATTTAAAATTTTTTCCAAAAACCTGCAGTAACTTTGTCACTTGTCGAAAATCTTTGGATTTTTATGACTCTAAAAATCCACCGCGATGGTCCGCATAACAGAAAAAATAATCAAACCGAAGTCTGCCAAATTACAGAAAAGGCACTGCTTTTTAAACAATAACTTTAAAAATTTATATTTCCGAAACTAACAATAATTCGATATCGAAACTAGGGGGTCATCTAGGGTAGGCACGGGCCCAAATGGTATAAAATTTTTAGAAAAAACAAACTGCAGGTTTTTCGAGAAAACCGATTTAAAATTTTTTCCAAAAACCTGCAGTAACTTTGTCACTTGTCGAAAATCTTTGGATTTTTATGACTCTAAAAATCCACCGCGATGGTCCGCATAACAGAAAAAATAATCAAACCGAAGTCTGCCAAATTACAGAAAAGGCACTGCTTTTTAAACAATAACTTTAAAAATTTATATTTCCGAAACTAACAATAATTCGATATCGAAACTAGGGGGTCATCTAGGGTAGGCACGGGCCCAAATGGTATAAAATTTTTAGAAAAAACAAACTGCAGGTTTTTCGAGAAAACCGATTTAAAATTTTTTCCAAAAACCTGCAGTAACTTTGTCACACTTGTCGAAAATCTTTGGATTTTTATGACTCTAAAAATCCACCGCGATGGTCCGCATAACAGAAAAAATAATCAAACCGAAGTCTGCCAAATTACAGAAAAGGCACTGCTTTTTAAACAATAACTTTAAAAATTTATATTTCCGAAACTAACAATAATTCGATATCGAAACTAGGGGGTCATCTAGGGTAGGCACGGGCCCAAATGGTACAAAATTATTAGAAAAAACAAACTGCAGGTTTTTCGAGAAAACCGATTTAAAATTTTTTCCAAAAACCTGCAGTAACTTTGTCACTTGTCGAAAATCTTTGGATTTTTATGACTCTAAAAATCCACCGCGATGGTCCGCATAACAGAAAAAATAATCAAACCGAAGTCTGCCAAATTACAGAAAAGGCACTGCTTTTTAAACAATAACTTTAAAAATTTATATTTCCGAAACTAACAATAATTCGATATCGAAACTAGGGGGTCATCTAGGGTAGGCACGGGCCCAAATGGTATAAAATTTTTAGAAAAAACAAACTGCAGGTTTTTCGAGAAAACCGATTTAAAATTTTTTCCAAAAACCTGCAGTAACTTTGTCACTTGTCGAAAATCTTTGGATTTTTATGACTCTAAAAATCCACCGCGATGGTCCGCATAACAGAAAAAATAATCAAACCGAAGTCTGCCAAATTACAGAAAAGGCACTGCTTTTTAAACAATAACTTTAAAAATTTATATTTCCGAAACTAACAATAATTCGATATCGAAACTAGGGGGTCATCTAGGGTAGGCACGGGCCCAAATGGTATAAAATTTTTAGAAAAAACAAACTGCAGGTTTTTCGAGAAAACCGATTTAAAATTTTTTCCAAAAACCTGCAGTAACTTTGTCACTTGTCGAAAATCTTTGGATTTTTATGACTCTAAAAATCCACCGCGATGGTCCGCATAACAGAAAAAATAATCAAACCGAAGTCTGCCAAATTACAGAAAAGGCACTGCTTTTTAAACAATAACTTTAAAAATTTATATTTCCGAAACTAACAATAATTCGATATCGAAACTAGGGGGTCATCTAGGGTAGGCACGGGCCCAAATGGTATAAAATTTTTAGAAAAAACAAACTGCAGGTTTTTCGAGAAAACCGATTTAAAATTTTTTCCAAAAACCTGCAGTAACTTTGTCACTTGTCGAAAATCTTTGGATTTTTATGACTCTAAAAATCCACCGCGATGGTCCGCATAACAGAAAAAATAATCAAACGGAAGTCTGCCAAATTACAGAAAAGGCACTGCTTTTTAAACAATAACTTTAAAAATTTATATTTCCGAAACTAACAATAATTCGATATCGAAACTAGGGGGTCATCTAGGGTAGGCACGGGCCCAAATGGTATAAAATTTTTAGAAAAAACAAACTGCAGGTTTTTCGAGAAAACCGATTTAAAATTTTTTCCAAAAACCTGCAGTAACTTTGTCACTTGTCGAAAATCTTTGGATTTTTATGACTCTAAAAATCCACCGCGATGGTCCGCATAACAGAAAAAATAATCAAACCGAAGTCTGCCAAATTACAGAAAAGGCACTGCTTTTTAAACAATAACTTTAAAAATTTATATTTCCGAAACTAACAATAATTCGATATCGAAACTAGGGGGTCATCTAGGGTAGGCACGGGCCCAAATGGTATAAAATTTTTAGAAAAAACAAACTGCAGGTTTTTCGAGAAAACCGATTTAAAATTTTTTCCAAAAACCTGCAGTAACTTTGTCACTTGTCAAAAATCTTTGGATTTTTATGACTCTAAAAATCCACCGCGATGGTCCGCATAACAGAAAAAATAATCAAACCGAAGTCTGCCAAATTACAGAAAAGGCACTGCTTTTTAAACAATAACTTTAAAAATTTATATTTCCGAAACTAACAATAATTCGATATCGAAACTAGGGGGTCATCTAGGGTAGGCACGGGCCCAAATGGTATAAAATTTTTAGAAAAAACAAACTGCAGGTTTTTCGAGAAAACCGATTTAAAATTTTTTCCAAAAACCTGCAGTAACTTTGTCACACTTGTCGAAAATCTTTGGATTTTTATGACTCTAAAAATCCACCGCGATGGTCCGCATAACAGAAAAAATAATCAAACCGAAGTCTGCCAAATTACAGAAAAGGCACTGCTTTTTAAACAATAACTTTAAAAATTTATATTTCCGAAACTAACAATAATTCGATATCGAAACTAGGGGGTCATCTAGGGTAGGCACGGGCCCAAATGGTACAAAATTATTAGAAAAAACAAACTGCAGGTTTTTCGAGAAAACCGATTTAAAATTTTTTCCAAAAACCTGCAGTAACTTTGTCACTTGTCGAAAATCTTTGGATTTTTATGACTCTAAAAATCCACCGCGATGGTCCGCATAACAGAAAAAATAATCAAACCGAAGTCTGCCAAATTACAGAAAAGGCACTGCTTTTTAAACAATAACTTTAAAAATTTATATTTCCGAAACTAACAATAATTCGATATCGAAACTAGGGGGTCATCTAGGGTAGGCACGGGCCCAAATGGTATAAAATTTTTAGAAAAAACAAACTGCAGGTTTTTCGAGAAAACCGATTTAAAATTTTTTCCAAAAACCTGCAGTAACTTTGTCACTTGTCAAAAATCTTTGGATTTTTATGACTCTAAAAATCCACCGCGATGGTCCGCATAACAGAAAAAATAATCAAACCGAAGTCTGCCAAATTACAGAAAAGGCACTGCTTTTTAAACAATAACTTTAAAAATTTATATTTCCGAAACTAACAATAATTCGATATCGAAACTAGGGGGTCATCTAGGGTAGGCACGGGCCCAAATGGTATAAAATTTTTAGAAAAAACAAACTGCAGGTTTTTCGAGAAAACCGATTTAAAATTTTTTCCAAAAACCTGCAGTAACTTTGTCACACTTGTCGAAAATCTTTGGATTTTTATGACTCTAAAAATCCACCGCGATGGTCCGCATAACAGAAAAAATAATCAAACCGAAGTCTGCCAAATTACAGAAAAGGCACTGCTTTTTAAACAATAACTTTAAAAATTTATATTTCCGAAACTAACAATAATTCGATATCGAAACTAGGGGGTCATCTAGGGTAGGCACGGGCCCAAATGGTACAAAATTATTAGAAAAAACAAACTGCAGGTTTTTCGAGAAAACCGATTTAAAATTTTTTCCAAAAACCTGCAGTAACTTTGTCACTTGTCGAAAATCTTTGGATTTTTATGACTCTAAAAATCCACCGCGATGGTCCGCATAACAGAAAAAATAATCAAACCGAAGTCTGCCAAATTACAGAAAAGGCACTGCTTTTTAAACAATAACTTTAAAAATTTATATTTCCGAAACTAACAATAATTCGATATCGAAACTAGGGGGTCATCTAGGGTAGGCACGGGCCCAAATGGTATAAAATTTTTAGAAAAAACAAACTGCAGGTTTTTCGAGAAAACCGATTTAAAATTTTTTCCAAAAACCTGCAGTAACTTTGTCACTTGTCGAAAATCTTTGGATTTTTATGACTCTAAAAATCCACCGCGATGGTCCGCATAACAGAAAAAATAATCAAACCGAAGTCTGCCAAATTACAGAAAAGGCACTGCTTTTTAAACAATAACTTTAAAAATTTATATTTCCGAAACTAACAATAATTCGATATCGAAACTAGGGGGTCATCTAGGGTAGGCACGGGCCCAAATGGTATAAAATTTTTAGAAAAAACAAACTGCAGGTTTTTCGAGAAAACCGATTTAAAATTTTTTCCAAAAACCTGCAGTAACTTTGTCACACTTGTCGAAAATCTTTGGATTTTTATGACTCTAAAAATCCACCGCGATGGTCCGCATAACAGAAAAAATAATCAAACCGAAGTCTGCCAAATTACAGAAAAGGCACTGCTTTTTAAACAATAACTTTAAAAATTTATATTTCCGAAACTAACAATAATTCGATATCGAAACTAGGGGGTCATCTAGGGTAGGCACGGGCCCAAATGGTACAAAATTATTAGAAAAAACAAACTGCAGGTTTTTCGAGAAAACCGATTTAAAATTTTTTCCAAAAACCTGCAGTAACTTTGTCACTTGTCGAAAATCTTTGGATTTTTATGACTCTAAAAATCCACCGCGATGGTCCGCATAACAGAAAAAATAATCAAACCGAAGTCTGCCAAATTACAGAAAAGGCACTGCTTTTTAAACAATAACTTTAAAAATTTATATTTCCGAAACTAACAATAATTCGATATCGAAACTAGGGGGTCATCTAGGGTAGGCACGGGCCCAAATGGTATAAAATTTTTAGAAAAAACAAACTGCAGGTTTTTCGAGAAAACCGATTTAAAATTTTTTCCAAAAACCTGCAGTAACTTTGTCACTTGTCGAAAATCTTTGGATTTTTATGACTCTAAAAATCCACCGCGATGGTCCGCATAACAGAAAAAATAATCAAACCGAAGTCTGCCAAATTACAGAAAAGGCACTGCTTTTTAAACAATAACTTTAAAAATTTATATTTCCGAAACTAACAATAATTCGATATCGAAACTAGGGGGTCATCTAGGGTAGGCACGGGCCCAAATGGTATAAAATTTTTAGAAAAAACAAACTGCAGGTTTTTCGAGAAAACCGATTTAAAATTTTTTCCAAAAACCTGCAGTAACTTTGTCACTTGTCGAAAATCTTTGGATTTTTATGACTCTAAAAATCCACCGCGATGGTCCGCATAACAGAAAAAATAATCAAACGGAAGTCTGCCAAATTACAGAAAAGGCACTGCTTTTTAAACAATAACTTTAAAAATTTATATTTCCGAAACTAACAATAATTCGATATCGAAACTAGGGGGTCATCTAGGGTAGGCACGGGCCCAAATGGTATAAAATTTTTAGAAAAAACAAACTGCAGGTTTTTCGAGAAAACCGATTTAAAATTTTTTCCAAAAACCTGCAGTAACTTTGTCACTTGTCGAAAATCTTTGGATTTTTATGACTCTAAAAATCCACCGCGATGGTCCGCATAACAGAAAAAATAATCAAACCGAAGTCTGCCAAATTACAGAAAAGGCACTGCTTTTTAAACAATAACTTTAAAAATTTATATTTCCGAAACTAACAATAATTCGATATCGAAACTAGGGGGTCATCTAGGGTAGGCACGGGCCCAAATGGTATAAAATTTTTAGAAAAAACAAACTGCAGGTTTTTCGAGAAAACCGATTTAAAATTTTTTCCAAAAACCTGCAGTAACTTTGTCACTTGTCAAAAATCTTTGGATTTTTATGACTCTAAAAATCCACCGCGATGGTCCGCATAACAGAAAAAATAATCAAACCGAAGTCTGCCAAATTACAGAAAAGGCACTGCTTTTTAAACAATAACTTTAAAAATTTATATTTCCGAAACTAACAATAATTCGATATCGAAACTAGGGGGTCATCTAGGGTAGGCACGGGCCCAAATGGTATAAAATTTTTAGAAAAAACAAACTGCAGGTTTTTCGAGAAAACCGATTTAAAATTTTTTCCAAAAACCTGCAGTAACTTTGTCACACTTGTCGAAAATCTTTGGATTTTTATGACTCTAAAAATCCACCGCGATGGTCCGCATAACAGAAAAAATAATCAAACCGAAGTCTGCCAAATTACAGAAAAGGCACTGCTTTTTAAACAATAACTTTAAAAATTTATATTTCCGAAACTAACAATAATTCGATATCGAAACTAGGGGGTCATCTAGGGTAGGCACGGGCCCAAATGGTACAAAATTATTAGAAAAAACAAACTGCAGGTTTTTCGAGAAAACCGATTTAAAATTTTTTCCAAAAACCTGCAGTAACTTTGTCACTTGTCGAAAATCTTTGGATTTTTATGACTCTAAAAATCCACCGCGATGGTCCGCATAACAGAAAAAATAATCAAACCGAAGTCTGCCAAATTACAGAAAAGGCACTGCATTTTAAACAATAACTTTAAAAATTTATATTTCCGAAACTAACAATAATTCGATATCGAAACTAGGGGGTCATCTAGGGTAGGCACGGGCCCAAATGGTATAAAATTTTTAGAAAACACAAACTGCAGGTTTTTCGAGAAAACCGATTTAAAATTTTTTCCAAAAACCTGCAGTAACTTTGTCACTTGTCGAAAATCTTTGGATTTTTATGACTCTAAAAATCCACCGCGATGGTCCGCATAACAGAAAAAATAATCAAACCGAAGTCTGCCAAATTACAGAAAAGGCACTGCTTTTTAAACAATAACTTTAAAAATTTATATTTCCGAAACTAACAATAATTCGATATCGAAACTAGGGGGTCATCTAGGGTAGGCACGGGCCCAAATGGTATAAAATTTTTAGAAAACACAAACTGCAGGTTTTTCGAGAAAACCGATTTAAAATTTTTTCCAAAAACCTGCAGTAACTTTGTCACTTGTCGAAAATCTTTGGATTTTTATGACTCTAAAAATCCACCGCGATGGTCCGCATAACAGAAAAAATAATCAAACCGAAGTCTGCCAAATTACAGAAAAGGCACTGCTTTTTAAACAATAACTTTAAAAATTTATATTTCCGAAACTAACAATAATTCGATATCGAAACTAGGGGGTCATCTAGGGTAGGCACGGGCCCAAATGGTATAAAATTTTTAGAAAAAACAAACTGCAGGTTTTTCGAGAAAACCGATTTAAAATTTTTTCCAAAAACCTGCAGTAACTTTGTCACTTGTCGAAAATCTTTGGATTTTTATGACTCTAAAAATCCACCGCGATGGTCCGCATAACAGAAAAAATAATCAAACCGAAGTCTGCCAAATTACAGAAAAGGCACTGCTTTTTAAACAATAACTTTAAAAATTTATATTTCCGAAACTAACAATAATTCGATATCGAAATTAGGGGGTCATCTAGGGTAGGCACGGGCCCAAATGGTATAAAATTTTTAGAAAAAACAAACTGCAGGTTTTTCGAGAAAACCGATTTAAAATTTTTTCCAAAAACCTGCAGTAACTTTGTCACTTGTCGAAAATCTTTGGATTTTTATGACTCTAAAAATCCACCGCGATGGTCCGCATAACAGAAAAAATAATCAAACCGAAGTCTGCCAAATTACAGAAAAGGCACTGCTTTTTAAACAATAACTTTAAAAATTTATATTTCCGAAACTAACAATAATTCGATATCGAAACTAGGGGGTCATCTAGGGTAGGCACGGGCCCAAATGGTATAAAATTTTTAGAAAAAACAAACTGCAGGTTTTTCGAGAAAACCGATTTAAAATTTTTTCCAAAAACCTGCAGTAACTTTGTCACTTGTCGAAAATCTTTGGATTTTTATGACTCTAAAAATCCACCGCGATGGTCCGCATAACAGAAAAAATAATCAAACCGAAGTCTGCCAAATTACAGAAAAGGCACTGCTTTTTAAACAATAACTTTAAAAATTTATATTTCCGAAACTAACAATAATTCGATATCGAAATTAGGGGGTCATCTAGGGTAGGCACGGGCCCAAATGGTATAAAATTTTTAGAAAAAACAAACTGCAGGTTTTTCGAGAAAACCGATTTAAAATTTTTTCCAAAAACCTGCAGTAACTTTGTCACTTGTCGAAAATCTTTGGATTTTTATGACTCTAAAAATCCACCGCGATGGTCCGCATAACAGAAAAAATAATCAAACCGAAGTCTGCCAAATTACAGAAAAGGCACTGCTTTTTAAACAATAACTTTAAAAATTTATATTTCCGAAACTAACAATAATTCGATATCGAAACTAGGGGGTCATCTAGGGTAGGCACGGGCCCAAATGGTATAAAATTTTTAGAAAACACAAACTGCAGGTTTTTCGAGAAAACCGATTTAAAATTTTTTCCAAAAACCTGCAGTAACTTTGTCACTTGTCGAAAATCTTTGGATTTTTATGACTCTAAAAATCCACCGCGATGGTCCGCATAACAGAAAAAATAATCAAACCGAAGTCTGCCAAATTACAGAAAAGGCACTGCTTTTTAAACAATAACTTTAAAAATTTATATTTCCGAAACTAACAATAATTCGATATCGAAACTAGGGGGTCATCTAGGGTAGGCACGGGCCCAAATGGTATAAAATTTTTAGAAAACACAAACTGCAGGTTTTTCGAGAAAACCGATTTAAAATTTTTTCCAAAAACCTGCAGTAACTTTGTCACTTGTCGAAAATCTTTGGATTTTTATGACTCTAAAAATCCACCGCGATGGTCCGCATAACAGAAAAAATAATCAAACCGAAGTCTGCCAAATTACAGAAAAGGCACTGCTTTTTAAACAATAACTTTAAAAATTTATATTTCCGAAACTAACAATAATTCGATATCGAAACTAGGGGGTCATCTCGGGTAGGCACGGGCCCAAATGGTATAAAATTTTTAGAAAAAACAAACTGCAGGTTTTTCGAGAAAACCGATTTAAAATTTTTTCCAAAAACCTGCAGTAACTTTGTCACTTGTCGAAAATCTTTGGATTTTTATGACTCTAAAAATCCACCGCGATGGTCCGCATAACAGAAAAAATAATCAAACCGAAGTCTGCCAAATTACAGAAAAGGCACTGCTTTTTAAACAATAACTTTAAAAATTTATATTTCCGAAACTAACAATAATTCGATATCGAAACTAGGGGGTCATCTAGGGTAGGCACGGGCCCAAATGGTATAAAATTTTTAGAAAAAACAAACTGCAGGTTTTTCGAGAAAACCGATTTAAAATTTTTTCCAAAAACCTGCAGTAACTTTGTCACTTGTCGAAAATCTTTGGATTTTTATGACTCTAAAAATCCACCGCGATGGTCCGCATAACAGAAAAAATAATCAAACCGAAGTCTGCCAAATTACAGAAAAGGCACTGCTTTTTAAACAATAACTTTAAAAATTTATATTTCCGAAACTAACAATAATTCGATATCGAAATTAGGGGGTCATCTAGGGTAGGCACGGGCCCAAATGGTATAAAATTTTTAGAAAAAACAAACTGCAGGTTTTTCGAGAAAACCGATTTAAAATTTTTTCCAAAAACCTGCAGTAACTTTGTCACTTGTCGAAAATCTTTGGATTTTTATGACTCTAAAAATCCACCGCGATGGTCCGCATAACAGAAAAAATAATCAAACCGAAGTCTGCCAAATTACAGAAAAGGCACTGCTTTTTAAACAATAACTTTAAAAATTTATATTTCCGAAACTAACAATAATTCGATATCGAAACTAGGGGGTCATCTAGGGTAGGCACGGGCCCAAATGGTATAAAATTTTTAGAAAACACAAACTGCAGGTTTTTCGAGAAAACCGATTTAAAATTTTTTCCAAAAACCTGCAGTAACTTTGTCACTTGTCGAAAATCTTTGGATTTTTATGACTCTAAAAATCCACCGCGATGGTCCGCATAACAGAAAAAATAATCAAACCGAAGTCTGCCAAATTACAGAAAAGGCACTGCTTTTTAAACAATAACTTTAAAAATTTATATTTCCGAAACTAACAATAATTCGATATCGAAACTAGGGGGTCATCTAGGGTAGGCACGGGCCCAAATGGTATAAAATTTTTAGAAAACACAAACTGCAGGTTTTTCGAGAAAACCGATTTAAAATTTTTTCCAAAAACCTGCAGTAACTTTGTCACTTGTCGAAAATCTTTGGATTTTTATGACTCTAAAAATCCACCGCGATGGTCCGCATAACAGAAAAAATAATCAAACCGAAGTCTGCCAAATTACAGAAAAGGCACTGCTTTTTAAACAATAACTTTAAAAATTTATATTTCCGAAACTAACAATAATTCGATATCGAAACTAGGGGGTCATCTCGGGTAGGCACGGGCCCAAATGGTATAAAATTTTTAGAAAAAACAAACTGCAGGTTTTTCGAGAAAACCGATTTAAAATTTTTTCCAAAAACCTGCAGTAACTTTGTCACTTGTCGAAAATCTTTGGATTTTTATGACTCTAAAAATCCACCGCGATGGTCCGCATAACAGAAAAAATAATCAAACCGAAGTCTGCCAAATTACAGAAAAGGCACTGCTTTTTAAACAATAACTTTAAAAATTTATATTTCCGAAACTAACAATAATTCGATATCGAAACTAGGGGGTCATCTAGGGTAGGCACGGGCCCAAATGGTATAAAATTTTTAGAAAACACAAACTGCAGGTTTTTCGAGAAAACCGATTTAAAATTTTTTCCAAAAACCTGCAGTAACTTTGTCACTTGTCGAAAATCTTTGGATTTTTATGACTCTAAAAATCCACCGCGATGGTCCGCATAACAGAAAAAATAATCAAACCGAAGTCTGCCAAATTACAGAAAAGGCACTGCTTTTTAAACAATAACTTTAAAAATTTATATTTCCGAAACTAACAATAATTCGATATCGAAACTAGGGGGTCATCTAGGGTAGGCACGGGCCCAAATGGTATAAAATTTTTAGAAAAAACAAACTGCAGGTTTTTCGAGAAAACCGATTTAAAATTTTTTCCAAAAACCTGCAGTAACTTTGTCACTTGTCGAAAATCTTTGGATTTTTATGACTCTAAAAATCCACCGCGATGGTCCGCATAACAGAAAAAATAATCAAACCGAAGTCTGCCAAATTACAGAAAAGGCACTGCTTTTTAAACAATAACTTTAAAAATTTATATTTCCGAAACTAACAATAATTCGATATCGAAACTAGGGGGTCATCTAGGGTAGACACGGGCCCAAATGGTATAAAATTTTTAGAAAAAACAAACTGCAGGTTTTTCGAGAAAACCGATTTAAAATTTTTTCCAAAAACCTGCAGTAACTTTGTCACTTGTCGAAAATCTTTGGATTTTTATGACTCTAAAAATCCACCGCGATGGTCCGCATAACAGAAAAAATAATCAAACCGAAGTCTGCCAAATTACAGAAAAGGCACTGCTTTTTAAACAATAACTTTAAAAATTTATATTTCCGAAACTAACAATAATTCGATATCGAAACTAGGGGGTCATCTAGGGTAGGCACGGGCCCAAATGGTATAAAATTTTTAGAAAAAACAAACTGCAGGTTTTTCGAGAAAACCGATTTAAAATTTTTTCCAAAAACCTGCAGTAACTTTGTCACACTTGTCGAAAATCTTTGGATTTTTATGACTCTAAAAATCCACCGCGATGGTCCGCATAACAGAAAAAATAATCAAACCGAAGTCTGCCAAATTACAGAAAAGGCACTGCTTTTTAAACAATAACTTTAAAAATTTATATTTCCGAAACTAACAATAATTCGATATCGAAACTAGGGGGTCATCTAGGGTAGGCACGGGCCCAAATGGTATAAAATTTTTAGAAAAAACAAACTGCAGGTTTTTCGAGAAAACCGATTTAAAATTTTTTCCAAAAACCTGCAGTAACTTTGTCACTTGTCGAAAATCTTTGGATTTTTATGACTCTAAAAATCCACCGCGATGGTCCGCATAACAGAAAAAATAATCAAACCGAAGTCTGCCAAATTACAGAAAAGGCACTGCTTTTTAAACAATAACTTTAAAAATTTATATTTCCGAAACTAACAATAATTCGATATCGAAATTAGGGGGTCATCTAGGGTAGGCACGGGCCCAAATGGTATAAAATTTTTAGAAAAAACAAACTGCAGGTTTTTCGAGAAAACCGATTTAAAATTTTTTCCAAAAACCTGCAGTAACTTTGTCACTTGTCGAAAATCTTTGGATTTTTATGACTCTAAAAATCCACCGCGATGGTCCGCATAACAGAAAAAATAATCAAACCGAAGTCTGCCAAATTACAGAAAAGGCACTGCTTTTTAAACAATAACTTTAAAAATTTATATTTCCGAAACTAACAATAATTCGATATCGAAACTAGGGGGTCATCTAGGGTAGGCACGGGCCCAAATGGTATAAAATTTTTAGAAAACACAAACTGCAGGTTTTTCGAGAAAACCGATTTAAAATTTTTTCCAAAAACCTGCAGTAACTTTGTCACTTGTCGAAAATCTTTGGATTTTTATGACTCTAAAAATCCACCGCGATGGTCCGCATAACAGAAAAAATAATCAAACCGAAGTCTGCCAAATTACAGAAAAGGCACTGCTTTTTAAACAATAACTTTAAAAATTTATATTTCCGAAACTAACAATAATTCGATATCGAAACTAGGGGGTCATCTAGGGTAGGCACGGGCCCAAATGGTATAAAATTTTTAGAAAAAACAAACTGCAGGTTTTTCGAGAAAACCGATTTAAAATTTTTTCCAAAAACCTGCAGTAACTTTGTCACTTGTCGAAAATCTTTGGATTTTTATGACTCTAAAAATGCACCGCGATGGTCCGCATAACAGAAAAAATAATCAAACCGAAGTCTGCCAAATTACAGAAAAGGCACTGCTTTTTAAACAATAACTTTAAAAATTTATATTTCCGAAACTAACAATAATTCGATATCGAAACTAGGGGGTCATCTAGGGTAGGCACGGGCCCAAATGGTATAAAATTTTTAGAAAACACAAACTGCAGGTTTTTCGAGAAAACCGATTTAAAATTTTTTCCAAAAACCTGCAGTAACTTTGTCACTTGTCGAAAATCTTTGGATTTTTATGACTCTAAAAATCCACCGCGATGGTCCGCATAACAGAAAAAATAATCAAACCGAAGTCTGCCAAATTACAGAAAAGGCACTGCTTTTTAAACAATAACTTTAAAAATTTATATTTCCGAAACTAACAATAATTCGATATCGAAACTAGGGGGTCATCTAGGGTAGGCACGGGCCCAAATGGTATAAAATTTTTAGAAAACACAAACTGCAGGTTTTTCGAGAAAACCGATTTAAAATTTTTTCCAAAAACCTGCAGTAACTTTGTCACTTGTCGAAAATCTTTGGATTTTTATGACTCTAAAAATCCACCGCGATGGTCCGCATAACAGAAAAAATAATCAAACCGAAGTCTGCCAAATTACAGAAAAGGCACTGCTTTTTAAACAATAACTTTAAAAATTTATATTTCCGAAACTAACAATAATTCGATATCGAAACTAGGGGGTCATCTCGGGTAGGCACGGGCCCAAATGGTATAAAATTTTTAGAAAAAACAAACTGCAGGTTTTTCGAGAAAACCGATTTAAAATTTTTTCCAAAAACCTGCAGTAACTTTGTCACTTGTCGAAAATCTTTGGATTTTTATGACTCTAAAAATCCACCGCGATGGTCCGCATAACAGAAAAAATAATCAAACCGAAGTCTGCCAAATTACAGAAAAGGCACTGCTTTTTAAACAATAACTTTAAAAATTTATATTTCCGAAACTAACAATAATTCGATATCGAAACTAGGGGGTCATCTAGGGTAGGCACGGGCCCAAATGGTATAAAATTTTTAGAAAACACAAACTGCAGGTTTTTCGAGAAAACCGATTTAAAATTTTTTCCAAAAACCTGCAGTAACTTTGTCACTTGTCGAAAATCTTTGGATTTTTATGACTCTAAAAATCCACCGCGATGGTCCGCATAACAGAAAAAATAATCAAACCGAAGTCTGCCAAATTACAGAAAAGGCACTGCTTTTTAAACAATAACTTTAAAAATTTATATTTCCGAAACTAACAATAATTCGATATCGAAACTAGGGGGTCATCTAGGGTAGGCACGGGCCCAAATGGTATAAAATTTTTAGAAAAAACAAACTGCAGGTTTTTCGAGAAAACCGATTTAAAATTTTTTCCAAAAACCTGCAGTAACTTTGTCACTTGTCGAAAATCTTTGGATTTTTATGACTCTAAAAATCCACCGCGATGGTCCGCATAACAGAAAAAATAATCAAACCGAAGTATGCCAAATTACAGAAAAGGCACTGCTTTTTAAACAATAACTTTAAAAATTTATATTTCCGAAACTAACAATAATTCGATATCGAAACTAGGGGGTCATCTAGGGTAGGCACGGGCCCAAATGGTATAAAATTTTTAGAAAAAACAAACTGCAGGTTTTTCGAGAAAACCGATTTAAAATTTTTTCCAAAAACCTGCAGTAACTTTGTCACACTTGTCGAAAATCTTTGGATTTTTATGACTCTAAAAATCCACCGCGATGGTCCGCATAACAGAAAAAATAATCAAACCGAAGTCTGCCAAATTACAGAAAAGGCACTGCTTTTTAAACAATAACTTTAAAAATTTATATTTCCGAAACTAACAATAATTCGATATCGAAACTAGGGGGTCATCTAGGGTAGGCACGGGCCCAAATGGTACAAAATTATTAGAAAAAACAAACTGCAGGTTTTTCGAGAAAACCGATTTAAAATTTTTTCCAAAAACCTGCAGTAACTTTGTCACTTGTCGAAAATCTTTGGATTTTTATGACTCTAAAAATCCACCGCGATGGTCCGCATAACAGAAAAAATAATCAAACCGAAGTCTGCCAAATTACAGAAACGGCACTGCTTTTTAAACAATAACTTTAAAAATTTATATTTCCGAAACTAACAATAATTCGATATCGAAACTAGGGGGTCATCTAGGGTAGGCACGGGCCCAAATGGTATAAAATTTTTAGAAAAAACAAACTGCAGGTTTTTCGAGAAAACCGATTTAAAATTTTTTCCAAAAACCTGCAGTAACTTTGTCACTTGTCGAAAATCTTTGGATTTTTATGACTCTAAAAATCCACCGCGATGGTCCGCATAACAGAAAAAATAATCAAACCGAAGTCTGCCAAATTACAGAAAAGGCACTGCTTTTTAAACAATAACTTTAAAAATTTATATTTCCGAAACTAACAATAATTCGATATCGAAACTAGGGGGTCATCTAGGGTAGGCACGGGCCCAAATGGTATAAAATTTTTAGAAAACACAAACTGCAGGTTTTTCGAGAAAACCGATTTAAAATTTTTTCCAAAAACCTGCAGTAACTTTGTCACTTGTCGAAAATCTTTGGATTTTTATGACTCTAAAAATCCACCGCGATGGTCCGCATAACAGAAAAAATAATCAAACCGAAGTCTGCCAAATTACAGAAAAGGCACTGCATTTTAAACAATAACTTTAAAAATTTATATTTCCGAAACTAACAATAATTCGATATCGAAACTAGGGGGTCATCTAGGGTAGGCACGGGCCCAAATGGTATAAAATTTTTAGAAAACACAAACTGCAGGTTTTTCGAGAAAACCGATTTAAAATTTTTTCCAAAAACCTGCAGTAACTTTGTCACTTGTCGAAAATCTTTGGATTTTTATGACTCTAAAAATCCACCGCGATGGGTCCGCATAACAGAAAAAATAATCAAACCGAAGTCTGCCAAATTACAGAAAAGGCACTGCTTTTTAAACAATAACTTTAAAAATTTATATTTCCGAAACTAACAATAATTCGATATCGAAACTAGGGGGTCATCTAGGGTAGGCACGGGCCCAAATGGTATAAAATTTTTAGAAAACACAAACTGCAGGTTTTTCGAGAAAACCGATTTAAAATTTTTTCCAAAAACCTGCAGTAACTTTGTCACTTGTCGAAAATCTTTGGATTTTTATGACTCTAAAATCCACCGCGATGGTCCGCATAACAGAAAAAATAATCAAACCGAAGTCTGCCAAATTACAGAAAAGGCACTGCTTTTTAAACAATAACTTTAAAAATTTATATTTCCGAAACTAACAATAATTCGATATCGAAACTAGGGGGTCATCTAGGGTAGGCACGGGCCCAAATGGTATAAAATTTTTAGAAAAAACAAACTGCAGGTTTTTTCGAGAAAACCGATTTAAAATTTTTTCCAAAAACCTGCAGTAACTTTGTCACTTGTCGAAAATCTTTGGATTTTTATGACTCTAAAAATCCACCGCGATGGTCCGCATAACAGAAAAAATAATCAAACCGAAGTCTGCCAAATTACAGAAAAGGCACTGCTTTTTAAACAATAACTTTAAAAATTTATATTTCCGAAACTAACAATAATTCGATATCGAAACTAGGGGGTCATCTAGGTAGGCACGGGCCCAAATGGTATAAAATTTTTAGAAAAAACAAACTGCAGGTTTTTCGAGAAAACCGATTTAAAATTTTTTCCAAAAACCTGCAGTAACTTTGTCACACTTGTCGAAAATCTTTGGATTTTTATGACTCTAAAAATCCACCGCGATGGTCCGCATAACAGAAAAAATAATCAAACCGAAGTCTGCCAAATTACAGAAAAGGCACTGCTTTTTAAACAATAACTTTAAAAATTTATATTTCCGAAACTAACAATAATTCGATATCGAAACTAGGGGGTCATCTAGGGTAGGCACGGGCCCAAATGGTACAAAATTATTAGAAAAAACAAACTGCAGGTTTTTCGAGAAAACCGATTTAAAATTTTTTCCAAAAACCTGCAGTAACTTTGTCACTTGTCGAAAATCTTTGGATTTTTATGACTCTAAAAATCCACCGCGATGGTCCGCATAACAGAAAAAATAATCAAACCGAAGTCTGCCAAATTACAGAAACGGCACTGCTTTTTAAACAATAACTTTAAAAATTTATATTTCCGAAACTAACAATAATTCGATATCGAAACTAGGGGGTCATCTAGGGTAGGCACGGGCCCAAATGGTATAAAATTTTTAGAAAAAACAAACTGCAGGTTTTTCGAGAAAACCGATTTAAAATTTTTTCCAAAAACCTGCAGTAACTTTGTCACTTGTCGAAAATCTTTGGATTTTTATGACTCTAAAAATCCACCGCGATGGTCCGCATAACAGAAAAAATAATCAAACCGAAGTCTGCCAAATTACAGAAAAGGCACTGCTTTTTAAACAATAACTTTAAAAATTTATATTTCCGAAACTAACAATAATTCGATATCGAAACTAGGGGGTCATCTAGGGTAGGCACGGGCCCAAATGGTATAAAATTTTTAGAAAAAACAAACTGCAGGTTTTTCGAGAAAACCGATTTAAAATTTTTTCCAAAAACCTGCAGTAACTTTGTCACACTTGTCGAAAATCTTTGGATTTTTATGACTCTAAAAATCCACCGCGATGGTCCGCATAACAGAAAAAATAATCAAACCGAAGTCTGGCAAATTACAGAAAAGGCACTGCTTTTTAAACAATAACTTTAAAAATTTATATTTCCGAAACTAACAATAATTCGATATCGAAACTAGGGGGTCATCTAGGGTAGGCACGGGCCCAAATGGTACAAAATTATTAGAAAAAACAAACTGCAGGTTTTTCGAGAAAACCGATTTAAAATTTTTTCCAAAAACCTGCAGTAACTTTGTCACTTGTCGAAAATCTTTGGATTTTTATGACTCTAAAAATCCACCGCGATGGTCCGCATAACAGAAAAAATAATCAAACCGAAGTCTGCCAAATTACAGAAACGGCACTGCTTTTTAAACAATAACTTTAAAAATTTATATTTCCGAAACTAACAATAATTCGATATCGAAACTAGGGGGTCATCTAGGGTAGGCACGGGCCCAAATGGTATAAAATTTTTAGAAAAAACAAACTGCAGGTTTTTCGAGAAAACCGATTTAAAATTTTTTCCAAAAACCTGCAGTAACTTTGTCACTTGTCGAAAATCTTTGGATTTTTATGACTCTAAAAATCCACCGCGATGGTCCGCATAACAGAAAAAATAATCAAACCGAAGTCTGCCAAATTACAGAAAAGGCACTGCTTTTTAAACAATAACTTTAAAAATTTATATTTCCGAAACTAACAATAATTCGATATCGAAACTAGGGGGTCATCTAGGGTAGGCACGGGCCCAAATGGTATAAAATTTTTAGAAAAAACAAACTGCAGGTTTTTCGAGAAAACCGATTTAAAATTTTTTCCAAAAACCTGCAGTAACTTTGTCACTTGTCGAAAATCTTTGGATTTTTATGACTCTAAAAATCCACCGCGATGGTCCGCATAACAGAAAAAATAATCAAACCGAAGTCTGGCAAATTACAGAAAAGGCACTGCTTTTTAAACAATAACTTTAAAAATTTATATTTCCGAAACTAACAATAATTCGATATCGAAACTAGGGGGTCATCTAGGGTAGGCACGGGCCCAAATGGTATAAAATTTTTAGAAAAAACAAACTGCAGGTTTTTCGAGAAAACCGATTTAAAATTTTTTCCAAAAACCTGCAGTAACTTTGTCACTTGTCGAAAATCTTTGGATTTTTATGACTCTAAAAATCCACCGCGATGGTCCGCATAACAGAAAAAATAATCAAACCGAAGTCTGCCAAATTACAGAAAAGGCACTGCTTTTTAAACAATAACTTTAAAAATTTATATTTCCGAAACTAACAATAATTCGATATCGAAACTAGGGGGTCATCTAGGGTAGGCACGGGCCCAAATGGTATAAAATTTTTAGAAAAAACAAACTGCAGGTTTTTCGAGAAAACCGATTTAAAATTTTTTCCAAAAACCTGCAGTAACTTTGTCACTTGTCGAAAATCTTTGGATTTTTATGACTCTAAAAATGCACCGCGATGGTCCGCATAACAAAAAAAATAATCAAACCGAAGTCTGCCAAATTACAGAAAAGGCACTGCTTTTTAAACAATAACTTTAAAAATTTATATTTCCGAAACTAACAATAATTCGATATCGAAACTAGGGGGTCATCTAGGGTAGGCACGGGCCCAAATGGTATAAAATTTTTAGAAAAAACAAACTGCAGGTTTTTCGAGAAAACCGATTTAAAATTTTTTCCAAAAACCTGCAGTAACTTTGTCACTTGTCGAAAATCTTTGGATTTTTATGACTCTAAAAATCCACCGCGATGGTCCGCATAACAGAAAAAATAATCAAACCGAAGTCTGCCAAATTACAGAAAAGGCACTGCTTTTTAAACAATAACTTTAAAAATTTATATTTCCGAAACTAACAATAATTCGATATCGAAACTAGGGGGTCATCTAGGGTAGGCACGGGCCCAAATGGTATAAAAATTTTAGAAAACACAAACTGCAGGTTTTTCGAGAAAACCGATTTAAAATTTTTTCCAAAAACCTGCAGTAACTTTGTCACTTGTCGAAAATCTTTGGATTTTTATGACTCTAAAAATCCACCGCGATGGTCCGCATAACAGAAAAAATAATCAAACCGAAGTCTGCCAAATTACAGAAACGGCACTGCTTTTTAAACAATAACTTTAAAAATTTATATTTCCGAAACTAACAATAATTCGATATCGAAACTAGGGGGTCATCTAGGGTAGGCACGGGCCCAAATGGTATAAAATTTTTAGAAAACACAAACTGCAGGTTTTTCGAGAAAACCGATTTAAAATTTTTTCCAAAAACCTGCAGTAACTTTGTCACTTGTCGAAAATCTTTGGATTTTTATGACTCTAAAAATCCACCGCGATGGTCCGCATAACAGAAAAAATAATCAAACCGAAGTCTGCCAAATTACAGAAAAGGCACTGCTTTTTAAACAATAACTTTAAAAATTTATATTTCCGAAACTAACAATAATTCGATATCGAAACTAGGGGGTCATCTAGGGTAGGCACGGGCCCAAATGGTATAAAATTTTTAGAAAACACAAACTGCAGGTTTTTCGAGAAAACCGATTTAAAATTTTTTCCAAAAACCTGCAGTAACTTTGTCACTTGTCGAAAATCTTTGGAATTTTATGACTCTAAAAATCCACCGCGATGGTCCGCATAACAGAAAAAATAATCAAACCGAAGTCTGCCAAATTACAGAAAAGGCACTGCTTTTTAAACAATAACTTTAAAAATTTATATTTCCGAAACTAACAATAATTCGATATCGAAACTAGGGGGTCATCTAGGGTAGGCACGGGCCCAAATGGTATAAAATTTTTAGAAAACACAAACTGCAGGTTTTTCGAGAAAACCGATTTAAAATTTTTTCCAAAAACCTGCAGTAACTTTGTCACTTGTCGAAAATCTTTGGATTTTTATGACTCTAAAAATCCACCGCGATGGTCCGCATAACAGAAAAAATAATCAAACCGAAGTCTGCCAAATTACAGAAAAGGCACTGCTTTTTAAACAATAACTTTAAAAATTTATATTTCCGAAACTAACAATAATTCGATATCGAAACTAGGGGGTCATCTCGGGTAGGCACGGGCCCAAATGGTATAAAATTTTTAGAAAAAACAAACTGCAGGTTTTTCGAGAAAACCGATTTAAAATTTTTTCCAAAAACCTGCAGTAACTTTGTCACTTGTCGAAAATCTTTGGATTTTTATGACTCTAAAAATCCACCGCGATGGTCCGCATAACAGAAAAAATAATCAAACCGAAGTCTGCCAAATTACAGAAAAGGCACTGCTTTTTAAACAATAACTTTAAAAATTTATATTTCCGAAACTAACAATAATTCGATATCGAAACTAGGGGGTCATCTAGGGTAGGCACGGGCCCAAATGGTATAAAATTTTTAGAAAACACAAACTGCAGGTTTTTCGAGAAAACCGATTTAAAATTTTTTCCAAAAACCTGCAGTAACTTTGTCACTTGTCGAAAATCCTTGGATTTTTATGACTCTAAAAATCCACCGCGATGGTCCGCATAACAGAAAAAATAATCAAACCGAAGTCTGCCAAATTACAGAAAAGGCACTGCTTTTTAAACAATAACTTTAAAAATTTATATTTCCGAAACTAACAATAATTCGATATCGAAACTAGGGGGTCATCTAGGGTAGGCACGGGCCCAAATGGTATAAAATTTTTAGAAAAAACAAACTGCAGGTTTTTCGAGAAAACCGATTTAAAATTTTTTCCAAAAACCTGCAGTAACTTTGTCACTTGTCGAAAATCTTTGGATTTTTATGACTCTAAAAATCCACCGCGATGGTCCGCATAACAGAAAAAATAATCAAACCGAAGTCTGCCAAATTACAGAAAAGGCACTGCTTTTTAAACAATAACTTTAAAAATTTATATTTCCGAAACTAACAATAATTCGATATCGAAACTAGGGGGTCATCTAGGGTAGGCACGGGCCCAAATGGTATAAAATTTTTAGAAAACACAAACTGCAGGTTTTTCGAGAAAACCGATTTAAAATTTTTTCCAAAAACCTGCAGTAACTTTGTCACTTGTCGAAAATCTTTGGATTTTTATGACTCTAAAAATCCACCGCGATGGTCCGCATAACAGAAAAAATAATCAAACCGAAGTCTGCCAAATTACAGAAAAGGCACTGCTTTTTAAACAATAACTTTAAAAATTTATATTTCCGAAACTAACAATAATTCGATATCGAAACTAGGGGGTCATCTAGGGTAGGCACGGGCCCAAATGGTATAAAATTTTTAGAAAAAACAAACTGCAGGTTTTTCGAGAAAACCGATTTAAAATTTTTTCCAAAAACCTGCAGTAACTTTGTCACTTGTCGAAAATCTTTGGATTTTTATGACTCTAAAAATCCACCGCGATGGTCCGCATAACAGAAAAAATAATCAAACCGAAGTCTGCCAAATTACAGAAAAGGCACTGCTTTTTAAACAATAACTTTAAAAATTTATATTTCCGAAACTAACAATAATTCGATATCGAAACTAGGGGGTCATCTAGGGTAGGCACGGGCCCAAATGGTATAAAATTTTTAGAAAAAACAAACTGCAGGTTTTTCGAGAAAACCGATTTAAAATTTTTTCCAAAAACCTGCAGTAACTTTGTCACTTGTCGAAAATCTTTGGATTTTTATGACTCTAAAAATGCACCGCGATGGTCCGCATAACAAAAAAAATAATCAAACCGAAGTCTGCCAAATTACAGAAAAGGCACTGCTTTTTAAACAATAACTTTAAAAATTTATATTTCCGAAACTAACAATAATTCGATATCGAAACTAGGGGGTCATCTAGGGTAGGCACGGGCCCAAATGGTATAAAATTTTTAGAAAAAACAAACTGCAGGTTTTTCGAGAAAACCGATTTAAAATTTTTTCCAAAAACCTGCAGTAACTTTGTCACTTGTCGAAAATCTTTGGATTTTTATGACTCTAAAAATCCACCGCGATGGTCCGCATAACAGAAAAAATAATCAAACCGAAGTCTGCCAAATTACAGAAAAGGCACTGCTTTTTAAACAATAACTTTAAAAATTTATATTTCCGAAACTAACAATAATTCGATATCGAAACTAGGGGGTCATCTAGGGTAGGCACGGGCCCAAATGGTATAAAATTTTTAGAAAAAACAAACTGCAGGTTTTTCGAGAAAACCGATTTAAAATTTTTTCCAAAAACCTGCAGTAACTTTGTCACACTTGTCGAAAATCTTTGGATTTTTATGACTCTAAAAATCCACCGCGATGGTCCGCATAACAGAAAAAATAATCAAACCGAAGTCTGCCAAATTACAGAAAAGGCACTGCTTTTTAAACAATAACTTTAAAAATTTATATTTCCGAAACTAACAATAATTCGATATCGAAACTAGGGGGTCATCTAGGGTAGGCACGGGCCCAAATGGTATAAAATTTTTAGAAAAAACAAACTGCAGGTTTTTCGAGAAAACCGATTTAAAATTTTTTCCAAAAACCTGCAGTAACTTTGTCACTTGTCGAAAATCTTTGGATTTTTATGACTCTAAAAATCCACCGCGATGGTCCGCATAACAGAAAAAATAATCAAACCGAAGTCTGCCAAATTACAGAAAAGGCACTGCTTTTTAAACAATAACTTTAAAAATTTATATTTCCGAAACTAACAATAATTCGATATCGAAACTAGGGGGTCATCTCGGGTAGGCACGGGCCCAAATGGTATAAAATTTTTAGAAAAAACAAACTGCAGGTTTTTCGAGAAAACCGATTTAAAATTTTTTCCAAAAACCTGCAGTAACTTTGTCACTTGTCGAAAATCTTTGGATTTTTATGACTCTAAAAATCCACCGCGATGGTCCGCATAACAGAAAAAATAATCAAACCGAAGTCTGCCAAATTACAGAAAAGGCACTGCTTTTTAAACAATAACTTTAAAAATTTATATTTCCGAAACTAACAATAATTCGATATCGAAACTAGGGGGTCATCTAGGGTAGGCACGGGCCCAAATGGTATAAAATTTTTAGAAAACACAAACTGCAGGTTTTTCGAGAAAACCGATTTAAAATTTTTTCCAAAAACCTGCAGTAACTTTGTCACTTGTCGAAAATCTTTGGATTTTTATGACTCTAAAAATCCACCGCGATGGTCCGCATAACAGAAAAAATAATCAAACCGAAGTCTGCCAAATTACAGAAAAGGCACTGCTTTTTAAACAATAACTTTAAAAATTTATATTTCCGAAACTAACAATAATTCGATATCGAAACTAGGGGGTCATCTAGGGTAGGCACGGGCCCAAATGGTATAAAATTTTTAGAAAAAACAAACTGCAGGTTTTTCGAGAAAACCGATTTAAAATTTTTTCCAAAAACCTGCAGTAACTTTGTCACTTGTCGAAAATCTTTGGATTTTTATGACTCTAAAAATCCACCGCGATGGTCCGCATAACAGAAAAAATAATCAAACCGAAGTCTGCCAAATTACAGAAAAGGCACTGCTTTTTAAACAATAACTTTAAAAATTTATATTTCCGAAACTAACAATAATTCGATATCGAAACTAGGGGGTCATCTAGGGTAGGCACGGGCCCAAATGGTATAAAATTTTTAGAAAAAACAAACTGCAGGTTTTTCGAGAAAACCGATTTAAAATTTTTTCCAAAAACCTGCAGTAACTTTGTCACTTGTCGAAAATCTTTGGATTTTTATGACTCTAAAAATCCACCGCGATGGTCCGCATAACAGAAAAAATAATCAAACCGAAGTCTGGCAAATTACAGAAAAGGCACTGCTTTTTAAACAATAACTTTAAAAATTTATATTTCCGAAACTAACAATAATTCGATATCGAAACTAGGGGGTCATCTAGGGTAGGCACGGGCCCAAATGGTATAAAATTTTTAGAAAAAACAAACTGCAGGTTTTTCGAGAAAACCGATTTAAAATTTTTTCCAAAAACCTGCAGTAACTTTGTCACTTGTCGAAAATCTTTGGATTTTTATGACTCTAAAAATCCACCGCGATGGTCCGCATAACAGAAAAAATAATCAAACCGAAGTCTGCCAAATTACAGAAAAGGCACTGCTTTTTAAACAATAACTTTAAAAATTTATATTTCCGAAACTAACAATAATTCGATATCGAAATTAGGGGGTCATCTAGGGTAGGCACGGGCCCAAATGGTATAAAATTTTTAGAAAAAACAAACTGCAGGTTTTTCGAGAAAACCGATTTAAAATTTTTTCCAAAAACCTGCAGTAACTTTGTCACTTGTCGAAAATCTTTGGATTTTTATGACTCTAAAAATCCACCGCGATGGTCCGCATAACAGAAAAAATAATCAAACCGAAGTCTGCCAAATTACAGAAAAGGCACTGCTTTTTAAACAATAACTTTAAAAATTTATATTTCCGAAACTAACAATAATTCGATATCGAAACTAGGGGGTCATCTAGGGTAGGCACGGGCCCAAATGGTATAAAATTTTTAGAAAACACAAACTGCAGGTTTTTCGAGAAAACCGATTTAAAATTTTTTCCAAAAACCTGCAGTAACTTTGTCACTTGTCGAAAATCTTTGGATTTTTATGACTCTAAAAATCCACCGCGATGGTCCGCATAACAGAAAAAATAATCAAACCGAAGTCTGCCAAATTACAGAAAAGGCACTGCTTTTTAAACAATAACTTTAAAAATTTATATTTCCGAAACTAACAATAATTCGATATCGAAACTAGGGGGTCATCTAGGGTAGGCACGGGCCCAAATGGTATAAAATTTTTAGAAAACACAAACTGCAGGTTTTTCGAGAAAACCGATTTAAAATTTTTTCCAAAAACCTGCAGTAACTTTGTCACTTGTCGAAAATCTTTGGATTTTTATGACTCTAAAAATCCACCGCGATGGTCCGCATAACAGAAAAAATAATCAAACCGAAGTCTGCCAAATTACAGAAAAGGCACTGCTTTTTAAACAATAACTTTAAAAATTTATATTTCCGAAACTAACAATAATTCGATATCGAAACTAGGGGGTCATCTCGGGTAGGCACGGGCCCAAATGGTATAAAATTTTTAGAAAAAACAAACTGCAGGTTTTTCGAGAAAACCGATTTAAAATTTTTTCCAAAAACCTGCAGTAACTTTGTCACTTGTCGAAAATCTTTGGATTTTTATGACTCTAAAAATCCACCGCGATGGTCCGCATAACAGAAAAAATAATCAAACCGAAGTCTGCCAAATTACAGAAAAGGCACTGCTTTTTAAACAATAACTTTAAAAATTTATATTTCCGAAACTAACAATAATTCGATATCGAAACTAGGGGGTCATCTAGGGTAGGCACGGGCCCAAATGGTATAAAATTTTTAGAAAACACAAACTGCAGGTTTTTCGAGAAAACCGATTTAAAATTTTTTCCAAAAACCTGCAGTAACTTTGTCACTTGTCGAAAATCTTTGGATTTTTATGACTCTAAAAATCCACCGCGATGGTCCGCATAACAGAAAAAATAATCAAACCGAAGTCTGCCAAATTACAGAAAAGGCACTGCTTTTTAAACAATAACTTTAAAAATTTATATTTCCGAAACTAACAATAATTCGATATCGAAACTAGGGGGTCATCTAGGGTAGGCACGGGCCCAAATGGTATAAAATTTTTAGAAAAAACAAACTGCAGGTTTTTCGAGAAAACCGATTTAAAATTTTTTCCAAAAACCTGCAGTAACTTTGTCACTTGTCGAAAATCTTTGGATTTTTATGACTCTAAAAATCCACCGCGATGGTCCGCATAACAGAAAAAATAATCAAACCGAAGTCTGCCAAATTACAGAAAAGGCACTGCTTTTTAAACAATAACTTTAAAAATTTATATTTCCGAAACTAACAATAATTCGATATCGAAATTAGGGGGTCATCTAGGGTAGGCACGGGCCCAAATGGTATAAAATTTTTAGAAAAAACAAACTGCAGGTTTTTCGAGAAAACCGATTTAAAATTTTTTCCAAAAACCTGCAGTAACTTTGTCACTTGTCGAAAATCTTTGGATTTTTATGACTCTAAAAATCCACCGCGATGGTCCGCATAACAGAAAAAATAATCAAACCGAAGTCTGCCAAATTACAGAAAAGGCACTGCTTTTTAAACAATAACTTTAAAAATTTATATTTCCGAAACTAACAATAATTCGATATCGAAACTAGGGGGTCATCTAGGGTAGGCACGGGCCCAAATGGTATAAAATTTTTAGAAAACACAAACTGCAGGTTTTTCGAGAAAACCGATTTAAAATTTTTTCCAAAAACCTGCAGTAACTTTGTCACTTGTCGAAAATCTTTGGATTTTTATGACTCTAAAAATCCACCGCGATGGTCCGCATAACAGAAAAAATAATCAAACCGAAGTCTGCCAAATTACAGAAAAGGCACTGCTTTTTAAACAATAACTTTAAAAATTTATATTTCCGAAACTAACAATAATTCGATATCGAAACTAGGGGGTCATCTAGGGTAGGCACGGGCCCAAATGGTATAAAATTTTTAGAAAACACAAACTGCAGGTTTTTCGAGAAAACCGATTTAAAATTTTTTCCAAAAACCTGCAGTAACTTTGTCACTTGTCGAAAATCTTTGGATTTTTATGACTCTAAAAATCCACCGCGATGGTCCGCATAACAGAAAAAATAATCAAACCGAAGTCTGCCAAATTACAGAAAAGGCACTGCTTTTTAAACAATAACTTTAAAAATTTATATTTCCGAAACTAACAATAATTCGATATCGAAACTAGGGGGTCATCTCGGGTAGGCACGGGCCCAAATGGTATAAAATTTTTAGAAAAAACAAACTGCAGGTTTTTCGAGAAAACCGATTTAAAATTTTTTCCAAAAACCTGCAGTAACTTTGTCACTTGTCGAAAATCTTTGGATTTTTATGACTCTAAAAATCCACCGCGATGGTCCGCATAACAGAAAAAATAATCAAACCGAAGTCTGCCAAATTACAGAAAAGGCACTGCTTTTTAAACAATAACTTTAAAAATTTATATTTCCGAAACTAACAATAATTCGATATCGAAACTAGGGGGTCATCTAGGGTAGGCACGGGCCCAAATGGTATAAAATTTTTAGAAAACACAAACTGCAGGTTTTTCGAGAAAACCGATTTAAAATTTTTTCCAAAAACCTGCAGTAACTTTGTCACTTGTCGAAAATCTTTGGATTTTTATGACTCTAAAAATCCACCGCGATGGTCCGCATAACAGAAAAAATAATCAAACCGAAGTCTGCCAAATTACAGAAAAGGCACTGCTTTTTAAACAATAACTTTAAAAATTTATATTTCCGAAACTAACAATAATTCGATATCGAAACTAGGGGGTCATCTAGGGTAGGCACGGGCCCAAATGGTATAAAATTTTTAGAAAAAACAAACTGCAGGTTTTTCGAGAAAACCGATTTAAAATTTTTTCCAAAAACCTGCAGTAACTTTGTCACTTGTCGAAAATCTTTGGATTTTTATGACTCTAAAAATCCACCGCGATGGTCCGCATAACAGAAAAAATAATCAAACCGAAGTCTGCCAAATTACAGAAAAGGCACTGCTTTTTAAACAATAACTTTAAAAATTTATATTTCCGAAACTAACAATAATTCGATATCGAAACTAGGGGGTCATCTAGGGTAGGCACGGGCCCAAATGGTATAAAATTTTTAGAAAAAACAAACTGCAGGTTTTTCGAGAAAACCGATTTAAAATTTTTTCCAAAAACCTGCAGTAACTTTGTCACTTGTCGAAAATCTTTGGATTTTTATGACTCTAAAAATCCACCGCGATGGTCCGCATAACAGAAAAAATAATCAAACCGAAGTCTGCCAAATTACAGAAAAGGCACTGCTTTTTAAACAATAACTTTAAAAATTTATATTTCCGAAACTAACAATAATTCGATATCGAAACTAGGGGGTCATCTAGGGTAGGCACGGGCCCAAATGGTATAAAATTTTTAGAAAAAACAAACTGCAGGTTTTTCGAGAAAACCGATTTAAAATTTTTTCCAAAAACCTGCAGTAACTTTGTCACACTTGTCGAAAATCTTTGGATTTTTATGACTCTAAAAATCCACCGCGATGGTCCGCATAACAGAAAAAATAATCAAACCGAAGTCTGCCAAATTACAGAAAAGGCACTGCTTTTTAAACAATAACTTTAAAAATTTATATTTCCGAAACTAACAATAATTCGATATCGAAATTAGGGGGTCATCTAGGGTAGGCACGGGCCCAAATGGTATAAAATTTTTAGAAAAAACAAACTGCAGGTTTTTCGAGAAAACCGATTTAAAATTTTTTCCAAAAACCTGCAGTAACTTTGTCACTTGTCGAAAATCTTTGGATTTTTATGACTCTAAAAATCCACCGCGATGGTCCGCATAACAGAAAAAATAATCAAACCGAAGTCTGCCAAATTACAGAAAAGGCACTGCTTTTTAAACAATAACTTTAAAAATTTATATTTCCGAAACTAACAATAATTCGATATCGAAACTAGGGGGTCATCTAGGGTAGGCACGGGCCCAAATGGTATAAAATTTTTAGAAAAAACAAACTGCAGGTTTTTCGAGAAAACCGATTTAAAATTTTTTCCAAAAACCTGCAGTAACTTTGTCACTTGTCGAAAATCTTTGAATTTTTATGACTCTAAAAATCCACCGCGATGGTCCGCATAACAGAAAAAATAATCAAACCGAAGTCTGCCAAATTACAGAAAAGGCACTGCTTTTTAAACAATAACTTTAAAAATTTATATTTCCGAAACTAACAATAATTCGATATCGAAATTAGGGGGTCATCTAGGGTAGGCACGGGCCCAAATGGTATAAAATTTTTAGAAAAAACAAACTGCAGGTTTTTCGAGAAAACCGATTTAAAATTTTTTCCAAAAACCTGCAGTAACTTTGTCACTTGTCGAAAATCTTTGGATTTTTATGACTCTAAAAATCCACCGCGATGGTCCGCATAACAGAAAAAATAATCAAACCGAAGTCTGCCAAATTACAGAAAAGGCACTGCTTTTTAAACAATAACTTTAAAAATTTATATTTCCGAAACTAACAATAATTCGATATCGAAACTAGGGGGTCATCTAGGGTAGGCACGGGCCCAAATGGTATAAAATTTTTAGAAAACACAAACTGCAGGTTTTTCGAGAAAACCGATTTAAAATTTTTTCCAAAAACCTGCAGTAACTTTGTCACTTGTCGAAAATCTTTGGATTTTTATGACTCTAAAAATCCACCGCGATGGTCCGCATAACAGAAAAAATAATCAAACCGAAGTCTGCCAAATTACAGAAAAGGCACTGCTTTTTAAACAATAACTTTAAAAATTTATATTTCCGAAACTAACAATAATTCGATATCGAAACTAGGGGGTCATCTAGGGTAGGCACGGGCCCAAATGGTATAAAATTTTTAGAAAAAACAAACTGCAGGTTTTTCGAGAAAACCGATTTAAAATTTTTTCCAAAAACCTGCAGTAACTTTGTCACTTGTCGAAAATCTTTGGATTTTTATGACTCTAAAAATCCACCGCGATGGTCCGCATAACAGAAAAAATAATCAAACCGAAGTCTGCCAAATTACAGAAAAGGCACTGCTTTTTAAACAATAACTTTAAAAATTTATATTTCCGAAACTAACAATAATTCGATATCGAAACTAGGGGGTCATCTAGGGTAGGCACGGGCCCAAATGGTATAAAATTTTTAGAAAAAACAAACTGCAGGTTTTTCGAGAAAACCGATTTAAAATTTTTTCCAAAAACCTGCAGTAACTTTGTCACTTGTCGAAAATCTTTGGATTTTTATGACTCTAAAAATCCACCGCGATGGTCCGCATAACAGAAAAAATAATCAAACCGAAGTCTGCCAAATTACAGAAAAGGCACTGCTTTTTAAACAATAACTTTAAAAATTTATATTTCCGAAACTAACAATAATTCGATATCGAAACTAGGGGGTCATCTAGGGTAGGCACGGGCCCAAATGGTATAAAATTTTTAGAAAAAACAAACTGCAGGTTTTTCGAGAAAACCGATTTAAAATTTTTTCCAAAAACCTGCAGTAACTTTGTCACACTTGTCGAAAATCTTTGGATTTTTATGACTCTAAAAATCCACCGCGATGGTCCGCATAACAGAAAAAATAATCAAACCGAAGTCTGCCAAATTACAGAAAAGGCACTGCTTTTTAAACAATAACTTCAAAAATTTATATTTCCGAAACTAACAATAATTCGATATCGAAATTAGGGGGTCATCTAGGGTAGGCACGGGCCCAAATGGTATAAAATTTTTAGAAAAAACAAACTGCAGGTTTTTCGAGAAAACCGATTTAAAATTTTTTCCAAAAACCTGCAGTAACTTTGTCACTTGTCGAAAATCTTTGGATTTTTATGACTCTAAAAATCCACCGCGATGGTCCGCATAACAGAAAAAATAATCAAACCGAAGTCTGCCAAATTACAGAAAAGGCACTGCTTTTTAAACAATAACTTTAAAAATTTATATTTCCGAAACTAACAATAATTCGATATCGAAACTAGGGGGTCATCTAGGGTAGGCACGGGCCCAAATGGTATAAAATTTTTAGAAAAAACAAACTGCAGGTTTTTCGAGAAAACCGATTTAAAATTTTTTCCAAAAACCTGCAGTAACTTTGTCACTTGTCGAAAATCTTTGAATTTTTATGACTCTAAAAATCCACCGCGATGGTCCGCATAACAGAAAAAATAATCAAACCGAAGTCTGCCAAATTACAGAAAAGGCACTGCTTTTTAAACAATAACTTTAAAAATTTATATTTCCGAAACTAACAATAATTCGATATCGAAATTAGGGGGTCATCTAGGGTAGGCACGGGCCCAAATGGTATAAAATTTTTAGAAAAAACAAACTGCAGGTTTTTCGAGAAAACCGATTTAAAATTTTTTCCAAAAACCTGCAGTAACTTTGTCACTTGTCGAAAATCTTTGGATTTTTATGACTCTAAAAATCCACCGCGATGGTCCGCATAACAGAAAAAATAATCAAACCGAAGTCTGCCAAATTACAGAAAAGGCACTGCTTTTTAAACAATAACTTTAAAAATTTATATTTCCGAAACTAACAATAATTCGATATCGAAACTAGGGGGTCATCTAGGGTAGGCACGGGCCCAAATGGTATAAAATTTTTAGAAAACACAAACTGCAGGTTTTTCGAGAAAACCGATTTAAAATTTTTTCCAAAAACCTGCAGTAACTTTGTCACTTGTCGAAAATCTTTGGATTTTTATGACTCTAAAAATGCACCGCGATGGTCCGCATAACAGAAAAAATAATCAAACCGAAGTCTGCCAAATTACAGAAAAGGCACTGCTTTTTAAACAATAACTTTAAAAATTTATATTTCCGAAACTAACAATAATTCGATATCGAAACTAGGGGGTCATCTAGGGTAGGCACGGGCCCAAATGGTATAAAATTTTTAGAAAACACAAACTGCAGGTTTTTCGAGAAAACCGATTTAAAATTTTTTCCAAAAACCTGCAGTAACTTTGTCACTTGTCGAAAATCTTTGGATTTTTATGACTCTAAAAATCCACCGCGATGGTCCGCATAACAGAAAAAATAATCAAACCGAAGTCTGCCAAATTACAGAAAAGGCACTGCTTTTTAAACAATAACTTTAAAAATTTATATTTCCGAAACTAACAATAATTCGATATCGAAACTAGGGGGTCATCTAGGGTAGGCACGGGCCCAAATGGTATAAAATTTTTAGAAAACACAAACTGCAGGTTTTTCGAGAAAACCGATTTAAAATTTTTTCCAAAAACCTGCAGTAACTTTGTCACTTGTCGAAAATCTTTGGATTTTTATGACTCTAAAAATCCACCGCGATGGTCCGCATAACAGAAAAAATAATCAAACCGAAGTCTGCCAAATTACAGAAAAGGCACTGCTTTTTAAACAATAACTTTAAAAATTTATATTTCCGAAACTAACAATAATTCGATATCGAAACTAGGGGGTCATCTCGGGTAGGCACGGGCCCAAATGGTATAAAATTTTTAGAAAAAACAAACTGCAGGTTTTTCGAGAAAACCGATTTAAAATTTTTTCCAAAAACCTGCAGTAACTTTGTCACTTGTCGAAAATCTTTGGATTTTTATGACTCTAAAAATCCACCGCGATGGTCCGCATAACAGAAAAAATAATCAAACCGAAGTCTGCCAAATTACAGAAAAGGCACTGCTTTTTAAACAATAACTTTAAAAATTTATATTTCCGAAACTAACAATAATTCGATATCGAAACTAGGGGGTCATCTAGGGTAGGCACGGGCCCAAATGGTATAAAATTTTTAGAAAACACAAACTGCAGGTTTTTCGAGAAAACCGATTTAAAATTTTTTCCAAAAACCTGCAGTAACTTTGTCACTTGTCGAAAATCTTTGGATTTTTATGACTCTAAAAATCCACCGCGATGGTCCGCATAACAGAAAAAATAATCAAACCGAAGTCTGCCAAATTACAGAAAAGGCACTGCTTTTTAAACAATAACTTTAAAAATTTATATTTCCGAAACTAACAATAATTCGATATCGAAACTAGGGGGTCATCTAGGGTAGGCACGGGCCCAAATGGTATAAAATTTTTAGAAAAAACAAACTGCAGGTTTTTCGAGAAAACCGATTTAAAATTTTTTCCAAAAACCTGCAGTAACTTTGTCACTTGTCGAAAATCTTTGGATTTTTATGACTCTAAAAATCCACCGCGATGGTCCGCATAACAGAAAAAATAATCAAACCGAAGTCTGCCAAATTACAGAAAAGGCACTGCTTTTTAAACAATAACTTTAAAAATTTATATTTCCGAAACTAACAATAATTCGATATCGAAACTAGGGGGTCATCTAGGGTAGGCACGGGCCCAAATGGTATAAAATTTTTAGAAAAAACAAACTGCAGGTTTTTCGAGAAAACCGATTTAAAATTTTTTCCAAAAACCTGCAGTAACTTTGTCACACTTGTCGAAAATCTTTGGATTTTTATGACTCTAAAAATCCACCGCGATGGTCCGCATAACAGAAAAAATAATCAAACCGAAGTCTGCCAAATTACAGAAAAGGCACTGCTTTTTAAACAATAACTTTAAAAATTTATATTTCCGAAACTAACAATAATTCGATATCGAAACTAGGGGGTCATCTAGGGTAGGCACGGGCCCAAATGGTACAAAATTATTAGAAAAAACAAACTGCAGGTTTTTCGAGAAAACCGATTTAAAATTTTTTCCAAAAACCTGCAGTAACTTTGTCACTTGTCGAAAATCTTTGGATTTTTATGACTCTAAAAATCCACCGCGATGGTCCGCATAACAGAAAAAATAATCAAACCGAAGTCTGCCAAATTACAGAAACGGCACTGCTTTTTAAACAATAACTTTAAAAATTTATATTTCCGAAACTAACAATAATTCGATATCGAAACTAGGGGGTCATCTAGGGTAGGCACGGGCCCAAATGGTATAAAATTTTTAGAAAAAACAAACTGCAGGTTTTTCGAGAAAACCGATTTAAAATTTTTTCCAAAAACCTGCAGTAACTTTGTCACTTGTCGAAAATCTTTGGATTTTTATGACTCTAAAAATCCACCGCGATGGTCCGCATAACAGAAAAAATAATCAAACCGAAGTCTGCCAAATTACAGAAAAGGCACTGCTTTTTAAACAATAACTTTAAAAATTTATATTTCCGAAACTAACAATAATTCGATATCGAAACTAGGGGGTCATCTAGGGTAGGCACGGGCCCAAATGGTATAAAATTTTTAGAAAACACAAACTGCAGGTTTTTCGAGAAAACCGATTTAAAATTTTTTCCAAAAACCTGCAGTAACTTTGTCACTTGTCGAAAATCTTTGGATTTTTATGACTCTAAAAATCCACCGCGATGGTCCGCATAACAGAAAAAATAATCAAACCGAAGTCTGCCAAATTACAGAAAAGGCACTGCATTTTAAACAATAACTTTAAAAATTTATATTTCCGAAACTAACAATAATTCGATATCGAAACTAGGGGGTCATCTAGGGTAGGCACGGGCCCAAATGGTATAAAATTTTTAGAAAACACAAACTGCAGGTTTTTCGAGAAAACCGATTTAAAATTTTTTCCAAAAACCTGCAGTAACTTTGTCACTTGTCGAAAATCTTTGGATTTTTATGACTCTAAAAATCCACCGCGATGGTCCGCATAACAGAAAAAATAATCAAACCGAAGTCTGCCAAATTACAGAAAAGGCACTGCTTTTTAAACAATAACTTTAAAAATTTATATTTCCGAAACTAACAATAATTCGATATCGAAACTAGGGGGTCATCTAGGGTAGGCACGGGCCCAAATGGTATAAAATTTTTAGAAAACACAAACTGCAGGTTTTTCGAGAAAACCGATTTAAAATTTTTTCCAAAAACCTGCAGTAACTTTGTCACTTGTCGAAAATCTTTGGATTTTTATGACTCTAAAAATCCACCGCGATGGTCCGCATAACAGAAAAAATAATCAAACCGAAGTCTGCCAAATTACAGAAAAGGCACTGCTTTTTAAACAATAACTTTAAAAATTTATATTTCCGAAACTAACAATAATTCGATATCGAAACTAGGGGGTCATCTAGGGTAGGCACGGGCCCAAATGGTATAAAATTTTTAGAAAAAACAAACTGCAGGTTTTTCGAGAAAACCGATTTAAAATTTTTTCCAAAAACCTGCAGTAACTTTGTCACTTGTCGAAAATCTTTGGATTTTTATGACTCTAAAAATCCACCGCGATGGTCCGCATAACAGAAAAAATAATCAAACCGAAGTCTGCCAAATTACAGAAAAGGCACTGCTTTTTAAACAATAACTTTAAAAATTTATATTTCCGAAACTAACAATAATTCGATATCGAAACTAGGGGGTCATCTAGGGTAGGCACGGGCCCAAATGGTATAAAATTTTTAGAAAAAACAAACTGCAGGTTTTTCGAGAAAACCGATTTAAAATTTTTTCCAAAAACCTGCAGTAACTTTGTCACACTTGTCGAAAATCTTTGGATTTTTATGACTCTAAAAATCCACCGCGATGGTCCGCATAACAGAAAAAATAATCAAACCGAAGTCTGCCAAATTACAGAAAAGGCACTGCTTTTTAAACAATAACTTTAAAAATTTATATTTCCGAAACTAACAATAATTCGATATCGAAACTAGGGGGTCATCTAGGGTAGGCACGGGCCCAAACGGTACAAAATTATTAGAAAAAACAAACTGCAGGTTTTTCGAGAAAACCGATTTAAAATTTTTTCCAAAAACCTGCAGTAACTTTGTCACTTGTCGAAAATCTTTGGATTTTTATGACTCTAAAAATCCACCGCGATGGTCCGCATAACAGAAAAAATAATCAAACCGAAGTCTGCCAAATTACAGAAACGGCACTGCTTTTTAAACAATAACTTTAAAAATTTATATTTCCGAAACTAACAATAATTCGATATCGAAACTAGGGGGTCATCTAGGGTAGGCACGGGCCCAAATGGTATAAAATTTTTAGAAAAAACAAACTGCAGGTTTTTCGAGAAAACCGATTTAAAATTTTTTCCAAAAACCTGCAGTAACTTTGTCACTTGTCGAAAATCTTTGGATTTTTATGACTCTAAAAATCCACCGCGATGGTCCGCATAACAGAAAAAATAATCAAACCGAAGTCTGCCAAATTACAGAAAAGGCACTGCTTTTTAAACAATAACTTTAAAAATTTATATTTCCGAAACTAACAATAATTCGATATCGAAACTAGGGGGTCATCTAGGGTAGGCACGGGCCCAAATGGTATAAAATTTTTAGAAAAAACAAACTGCAGGTTTTTCGAGAAAACCGATTTAAAATTTTTTCCAAAAACCTGCAGTAACTTTGTCACTTGTCGAAAATCTTTGGATTTTTATGACTCTAAAAATCCACCGCGATGGTCCGCATAACAGAAAAAATAATCAAACCGAAGTCTGGCAAATTACAGAAAAGGCACTGCTTTTTAAACAATAACTTTAAAAATTTATATTTCCGAAACTAACAATAATTCGATATCGAAACTAGGGGGTCATCTAGGGTAGGCACGGGCCCAAATGGTATAAAATTTTTAGAAAAAACAAACTGCAGGTTTTTCGAGAAAACCGATTTAAAATTTTTTCCAAAAACCTGCAGTAACTTTGTCACTTGTCGAAAATCTTTGGATTTTTATGACTCTAAAAATCCACCGCGATGGTCCGCATAACAGAAAAAATAATCAAACCGAAGTCTGCCAAATTACAGAAAAGGCACTGCTTTTTAAACAATAACTTTAAAAATTTATATTTCCGAAACTAACAATAATTCGATATCGAAACTAGGGGGTCATCTAGGGTAGGCACGGGCCCAAATGGTATAAAATTTTTAGAAAAAACAAACTGCAGGTTTTTCGAGAAAACCGATTTAAAATTTTTTCCAAAAACCTGCAGTAACTTTGTCACTTGTCGAAAATCTTTGGATTTTTATGACTCTAAAAATCCACCGCGATGGTCCGCATAACAGAAAAAATAATCAAACCGAAGTCTGGCAAATTACAGAAAAGGCACTGCTTTTTAAACAATAACTTTAAAAATTTATATTTCCGAAACTAACAATAATTCGATATCGAAACTAGGGGGTCATCTAGGGTAGGCACGGGCCCAAATGGTATAAAATTTTTAGAAAAAACAAACTGCAGGTTTTTCGAGAAAACCGATTTAAAATTTTTTCCAAAAACCTGCAGTAACTTTGTCACTTGTCGAAAATCTTTGGATTTTTATGACTCTAAAAATCCACCGCGATGGTCCGCATAACAGAAAAAATAATCAAACCGAAGTCTGCCAAATTACAGAAAAGGCACTGCTTTTTAAACAATAACTTTAAAAATTTATATTTCCGAAACTAACAATAATTCGATATCGAAACTAGGGGGTCATCTAGGGTAGGCACGGGCCCAAATGGTATAAAATTTTTAGAAAAAACAAACTGCAGGTTTTTCGAGAAAACCGATTTAAAATTTTTTCCAAAAACCTGCAGTAACTTTGTCACTTGTCGAAAATCTTTGGATTTTTATGACTCTAAAAATCCACCGCGATGGTCCGCATAACAGAAAAAATAATCAAACCGAAGTCTGCCAAATTACAGAAAAGGCACTGCTTTTTAAACAATAACTTTAAAAATTTATATTTCCGAAACTAACAATAATTCGATATCGAAACTAGGGGGTCATCTAGGGTAGGCACGGGCCCAAATGGTATAAAATTTTTAGAAAAAACAAACTGCAGGTTTTTCGAGAAAACCGATTTAAAATTTTTTCCAAAAACCTGCAGTAACTTTGTCACACTTGTCGAAAATCTTTGGATTTTTATGACTCTAAAAATCCACCGCGATGGTCCGCATAACAGAAAAAATAATCAAACCGAAGTCTGCCAAATTACAGAAAAGGCACTGCTTTTTAAACAATAACTTCAAAAATTTATATTTCCGAAACTAACAATAATTCGATATCGAAATTAGGGGGTCATCTAGGGTAGGCACGGGCCCAAATGGTATAAAATTTTTAGAAAAAACAAACTGCAGGTTTTTCGAGAAAACCGATTTAAAATTTTTTCCAAAAACCTGCAGTAACTTTGTCACTTGTCGAAAATCTTTGGATTTTTATGACTCTAAAAATCCACCGCGATGGTCCGCATAACAGAAAAAATAATCAAACCGAAGTCTGCCAAATTACAGAAAAGGCACTGCTTTTTAAACAATAACTTTAAAAATTTATATTTCCGAAACTAACAATAATTCGATATCGAAACTAGGGGGTCATCTAGGGTAGGCACGGGCCCAAATGGTATAAAATTTTTAGAAAAAACAAACTGCAGGTTTTTCGAGAAAACCGATTTAAAATTTTTTCCAAAAACCTGCAGTAACTTTGTCACTTGTCGAAAATCTTTGAATTTTTATGACTCTAAAAATCCACCGCGATGGTCCGCATAACAGAAAAAATAATCAAACCGAAGTCTGCCAAATTACAGAAAAGGCACTGCTTTTTAAACAATAACTTTAAAAATTTATATTTCCGAAACTAACAATAATTCGATATCGAAATTAGGGGGTCATCTAGGGTAGGCACGGGCCCAAATGGTATAAAATTTTTAGAAAAAACAAACTGCAGGTTTTTCGAGAAAACCGATTTAAAATTTTTTCCAAAAACCTGCAGTAACTTTGTCACTTGTCGAAAATCTTTGGATTTTTATGACTCTAAAAATCCACCGCGATGGTCCGCATAACAGAAAAAATAATCAAACCGAAGTCTGCCAAATTACAGAAAAGGCACTGCTTTTTAAACAATAACTTTAAAAATTTATATTTCCGAAACTAACAATAATTCGATATCGAAACTAGGGGGTCATCTAGGGTAGGCACGGGCCCAAATGGTATAAAATTTTTAGAAAACACAAACTGCAGGTTTTTCGAGAAAACCGATTTAAAATTTTTTCCAAAAACCTGCAGTAACTTTGTCACTTGTCGAAAATCTTTGGATTTTTATGACTCTAAAAATGCACCGCGATGGTCCGCATAACAGAAAAAATAATCAAACCGAAGTCTGCCAAATTACAGAAAAGGCACTGCTTTTTAAACAATAACTTTAAAAATTTATATTTCCGAAACTAACAATAATTCGATATCGAAACTAGGGGGTCATCTAGGGTAGGCACGGGCCCAAATGGTATAAAATTTTTAGAAAACACAAACTGCAGGTTTTTCGAGAAAACCGATTTAAAATTTTTTCCAAAAACCTGCAGTAACTTTGTCACTTGTCGAAAATCTTTGGATTTTTATGACTCTAAAAATCCACCGCGATGGTCCGCATAACAGAAAAAATAATCAAACCGAAGTCTGCCAAATTACAGAAAAGGCACTGCTTTTTAAACAATAACTTTAAAAATTTATATTTCCGAAACTAACAATAATTCGATATCGAAACTAGGGGGTCATCTAGGGTAGGCACGGGCCCAAATGGTATAAAATTTTTAGAAAACACAAACTGCAGGTTTTTCGAGAAAACCGATTTAAAATTTTTTCCAAAAACCTGCAGTAACTTTGTCACTTGTCGAAAATCTTTGGATTTTTATGACTCTAAAAATCCACCGCGATGGTCCGCATAACAGAAAAAATAATCAAACCGAAGTCTGCCAAATTACAGAAAAGGCACTGCTTTTTAAACAATAACTTTAAAAATTTATATTTCCGAAACTAACAATAATTCGATATCGAAACTAGGGGGTCATCTCGGGTAGGCACGGGCCCAAATGGTATAAAATTTTTAGAAAAAACAAACTGCAGGTTTTTCGAGAAAACCGATTTAAAATTTTTTCCAAAAACCTGCAGTAACTTTGTCACTTGTCGAAAATCTTTGGATTTTTATGACTCTAAAAATCCACCGCGATGGTCCGCATAACAGAAAAAATAATCAAACCGAAGTCTGCCAAATTACAGAAAAGGCACTGCTTTTTAAACAATAACTTTAAAAATTTATATTTCCGAAACTAACAATAATTCGATATCGAAACTAGGGGGTCATCTAGGGTAGGCACGGGCCCAAATGGTATAAAATTTTTAGAAAACACAAACTGCAGGTTTTTCGAGAAAACCGATTTAAAATTTTTTCCAAAAACCTGCAGTAACTTTGTCACTTGTCGAAAATCTTTGGATTTTTATGACTCTAAAAATCCACCGCGATGGTCCGCATAACAGAAAAAATAATCAAACCGAAGTCTGCCAAATTACAGAAAAGGCACTGCTTTTTAAACAATAACTTTAAAAATTTATATTTCCGAAACTAACAATAATTCGATATCGAAACTAGGGGGTCATCTAGGGTAGGCACGGGCCCAAATGGTATAAAATTTTTAGAAAAAACAAACTGCAGGTTTTTCGAGAAAACCGATTTAAAATTTTTTCCAAAAACCTGCAGTAACTTTGTCACTTGTCGAAAATCTTTGGATTTTTATGACTCTAAAAATCCACCGCGATGGTCCGCATAACAGAAAAAATAATCAAACCGAAGTCTGCCAAATTACAGAAAAGGCACTGCTTTTTAAACAATAACTTTAAAAATTTATATTTCCGAAACTAACAATAATTCGATATCGAAACTAGGGGGTCATCTAGGGTAGGCACGGGCCCAAATGGTATAAAATTTTTAGAAAAAACAAACTGCAGGTTTTTCGAGAAAACCGATTTAAAATTTTTTCCAAAAACCTGCAGTAACTTTGTCACACTTGTCGAAAATCTTTGGATTTTTATGACTCTAAAAATCCACCGCGATGGTCCGCATAACAGAAAAAATAATCAAACCGAAGTCTGCCAAATTACAGAAAAGGCACTGCTTTTTAAACAATAACTTTAAAAATTTATATTTCCGAAACTAACAATAATTCGATATCGAAACTAGGGGGTCATCTAGGGTAGGCACGGGCCCAAATGGTACAAAATTATTAGAAAAAACAAACTGCAGGTTTTTCGAGAAAACCGATTTAAAATTTTTTCCAAAAACCTGCAGTAACTTTGTCACTTGTCGAAAATCTTTGGATTTTTATGACTCTAAAAATCCACCGCGATGGTCCGCATAACAGAAAAAATAATCAAACCGAAGTCTGCCAAATTACAGAAACGGCACTGCTTTTTAAACAATAACTTTAAAAATTTATATTTCCGAAACTAACAATAATTCGATATCGAAACTAGGGGGTCATCTAGGGTAGGCACGGGCCCAAATGGTATAAAATTTTTAGAAAAAACAAACTGCAGGTTTTTCGAGAAAACCGATTTAAAATTTTTTCCAAAAACCTGCAGTAACTTTGTCACTTGTCGAAAATCTTTGGATTTTTATGACTCTAAAAATCCACCGCGATGGTCCGCATAACAGAAAAAATAATCAAACCGAAGTCTGCCAAATTACAGAAAAGGCACTGCTTTTTAAACAATAACTTTAAAAATTTATATTTCCGAAACTAACAATAATTCGATATCGAAACTAGGGGGTCATCTAGGGTAGGCACGGGCCCAAATGGTATAAAATTTTTAGAAAACACAAACTGCAGGTTTTTCGAGAAAACCGATTTAAAATTTTTTCCAAAAACCTGCAGTAACTTTGTCACTTGTCGAAAATCTTTGGATTTTTATGACTCTAAAAATCCACCGCGATGGTCCGCATAACAGAAAAAATAATCAAACCGAAGTCTGCCAAATTACAGAAAAGGCACTGCATTTTAAACAATAACTTTAAAAATTTATATTTCCGAAACTAACAATAATTCGATATCGAAACTAGGGGGTCATCTAGGGTAGGCACGGGCCCAAATGGTATAAAATTTTTAGAAAACACAAACTGCAGGTTTTTCGAGAAAACCGATTTAAAATTTTTTCCAAAAACCTGCAGTAACTTTGTCACTTGTCGAAAATCTTTGGATTTTTATGACTCTAAAAATCCACCGCGATGGTCCGCATAACAGAAAAAATAATCAAACCGAAGTCTGCCAAATTACAGAAAAGGCACTGCTTTTTAAACAATAACTTTAAAAATTTATATTTCCGAAACTAACAATAATTCGATATCGAAACTAGGGGGTCATCTAGGGTAGGCACGGGCCCAAATGGTATAAAATTTTTAGAAAACACAAACTGCAGGTTTTTCGAGAAAACCGATTTAAAATTTTTTCCAAAAACCTGCAGTAACTTTGTCACTTGTCGAAAATCTTTGGATTTTTATGACTCTAAAAATCCACCGCGATGGTCCGCATAACAGAAAAAATAATCAAACCGAAGTCTGCCAAATTACAGAAAAGGCACTGCTTTTTAAACAATAACTTTAAAAATTTATATTTCCGAAACTAACAATAATTCGATATCGAAACTAGGGGGTCATCTAGGGTAGGCACGGGCCCAAATGGTATAAAATTTTTAGAAAAAACAAACTGCAGGTTTTTCGAGAAAACCGATTTAAAATTTTTTCCAAAAACCTGCAGTAACTTTGTCACTTGTCGAAAATCTTTGGATTTTTATGACTCTAAAAATCCACCGCGATGGTCCGCATAACAGAAAAAATAATCAAACCGAAGTCTGCCAAATTACAGAAAAGGCACTGCTTTTTAAACAATAACTTTAAAAATTTATATTTCCGAAACTAACAATAATTCGATATCGAAACTAGGGGGTCATCTAGGGTAGGCACGGGCCCAAATGGTACAAAATTATTAGAAAAAACAAACTGCAGGTTTTTCGAGAAAACCGATTTAAAATTTTTTCCAAAAACCTGCAGTAACTTTGTCACTTGTCGAAAATCTTTGGATTTTTATGACTCTAAAAATCCACCGCGATGGTCCGCATAACAGAAAAAATAATCAAACCGAAGTCTGCCAAATTACAGAAACGGCACTGCTTTTTAAACAATAACTTTAAAAATTTATATTTCCGAAACTAACAATAATTCGATATCGAAACTAGGGGGTCATCTAGGGTAGGCACGGGCCCAAATGGTATAAAATTTTTAGAAAAAACAAACTGCAGGTTTTTCGAGAAAACCGATTTAAAATTTTTTCCAAAAACCTGCAGTAACTTTGTCACTTGTCGAAAATCTTTGGATTTTTATGACTCTAAAAATCCACCGCGATGGTCCGCATAACAGAAAAAATAATCAAACCGAAGTCTGCCAAATTACAGAAAAGGCACTGCTTTTTAAACAATAACTTTAAAAATTTATATTTCCGAAACTAACAATAATTCGATATCGAAACTAGGGGGTCATCTAGGGTAGGCACGGGCCCAAATGGTATAAAATTTTTAGAAAAAACAAACTGCAGGTTTTTCGAGAAAACCGATTTAAAATTTTTTCCAAAAACCTGCAGTAACTTTGTCACACTTGTCGAAAATCTTTGGATTTTTATGACTCTAAAAATCCACCGCGATGGTCCGCATAACAGAAAAAATAATCAAACCGAAGTCTGCCAAATTACAGAAAAGGCACTGCTTTTTAAACAATAACTTTAAAAATTTATATTTCCGAAACTAACAATAATTCGATATCGAAACTAGGGGGTCATCTAGGGTAGGCACGGGCCCAAACGGTACAAAATTATTAGAAAAAACAAACTGCAGGTTTTTCGAGAAAACCGATTTAAAATTTTTTCCAAAAACCTGCAGTAACTTTGTCACTTGTCGAAAATCTTTGGATTTTTATGACTCTAAAAATCCACCGCGATGGTCCGCATAACAGAAAAAATAATCAAACCGAAGTCTGCCAAATTACAGAAACGGCACTGCTTTTTAAACAATAACTTTAAAAATTTATATTTCCGAAACTAACAATAATTCGATATCGAAACTAGGGGGTCATCTAGGGTAGGCACGGGCCCAAATGGTATAAAATTTTTAGAAAAAACAAACTGCAGGTTTTTCGAGAAAACCGATTTAAAATTTTTTCCAAAAACCTGCAGTAACTTTGTCACTTGTCGAAAATCTTTGGATTTTTATGACTCTAAAAATCCACCGCGATGGTCCGCATAACAGAAAAAATAATCAAACCGAAGTCTGCCAAATTACAGAAAAGGCACTGCTTTTTAAACAATAACTTTAAAAATTTATATTTCCGAAACTAACAATAATTCGATATCGAAACTAGGGGGTCATCTAGGGTAGGCACGGGCCCAAATGGTATAAAATTTTTAGAAAAAACAAACTGCAGGTTTTTCGAGAAAACCGATTTAAAATTTTTTCCAAAAACCTGCAGTAACTTTGTCACTTGTCGAAAATCTTTGGATTTTTATGACTCTAAAAATCCACCGCGATGGTCCGCATAACAGAAAAAATAATCAAACCGAAGTCTGGCAAATTACAGAAAAGGCACTGCTTTTTAAACAATAACTTTAAAAATTTATATTTCCGAAACTAACAATAATTCGATATCGAAACTAGGGGGTCATCTAGGGTAGGCACGGGCCCAAATGGTATAAAATTTTTAGAAAAAACAAACTGCAGGTTTTTCGAGAAAACCGATTTAAAATTTTTTCCAAAAACCTGCAGTAACTTTGTCACTTGTCGAAAATCTTTGGATTTTTATGACTCTAAAAATCCACCGCGATGGTCCGCATAACAGAAAAAATAATCAAACCGAAGTCTGCCAAATTACAGAAAAGGCACTGCTTTTTAAACAATAACTTTAAAAATTTATATTTCCGAAACTAACAATAATTCGATATCGAAACTAGGGGGTCATCTAGGGTAGGCACGGGCCCAAATGGTATAAAATTTTTAGAAAAAACAAACTGCAGGTTTTTCGAGAAAACCGATTTAAAATTTTTTCCAAAAACCTGCAGTAACTTTGTCACTTGTCGAAAATCTTTGGATTTTTATGACTCTAAAAATGCACCGCGATGGTCCGCATAACAAAAAAAATAATCAAACCGAAGTCTGCCAAATTACAGAAAAGGCACTGCTTTTTAAACAATAACTTTAAAAATTTATATTTCCGAAACTAACAATAATTCGATATCGAAACTAGGGGGTCATCTAGGGTAGGCACGGGCCCAAATGGTATAAAATTTTTAGAAAAAACAAACTGCAGGTTTTTCGAGAAAACCGATTTAAAATTTTTTCCAAAAACCTGCAGTAACTTTGTCACTTGTCGAAAATCTTTGGATTTTTATGACTCTAAAAATCCACCGCGATGGTCCGCATAACAGAAAAAATAATCAAACCGAAGTCTGCCAAATTACAGAAAAGGCACTGCTTTTTAAACAATAACTTTAAAAATTTATATTTCCGAAACTAACAATAATTCGATATCGAAACTAGGGGGTCATCTAGGGTAGGCACGGGCCCAAATGGTATAAAAATTTTAGAAAACACAAACTGCAGGTTTTTCGAGAAAACCGATTTAAAATTTTTTCCAAAAACCTGCAGTAACTTTGTCACTTGTCGAAAATCTTTGGATTTTTATGACTCTAAAAATCCACCGCGATGGTCCGCATAACAGAAAAAATAATCAAACCGAAGTCTGCCAAATTACAGAAACGGCACTGCTTTTTAAACAATAACTTTAAAAATTTATATTTCCGAAACTAACAATAATTCGATATCGAAACTAGGGGGTCATCTAGGGTAGGCACGGGCCCAAATGGTATAAAATTTTTAGAAAACACAAACTGCAGGTTTTTCGAGAAAACCGATTTAAAATTTTTTCCAAAAACCTGCAGTAACTTTGTCACTTGTCGAAAATCTTTGGATTTTTATGACTCTAAAAATCCACCGCGATGGTCCGCATAACAGAAAAAATAATCAAACCGAAGTCTGCCAAATTACAGAAAAGGCACTGCTTTTTAAACAATAACTTTAAAAATTTATATTTCCGAAACTAACAATAATTCAATATCGAAACTAGGGGGTCATCTAGGGTAGGCACGGGCCCAAATGGTATAAAATTTTTAGAAAACACAAACTGCAGGTTTTTCGAGAAAACCGATTTAAAATTTTTTCCAAAAACCTGCAGTAACTTTGTCACTTGTCGAAAATCTTTGGAATTTTATGACTCTAAAAATCCACCGCGATGGTCCGCATAACAGAAAAAATAATCAAACCGAAGTCTGCCAAATTACAGAAAAGGCACTGCTTTTTAAACAATAACTTTAAAAATTTATATTTCCGAAACTAACAATAATTCGATATCGAAACTAGGGGGTCATCTAGGGTAGGCACGGGCCCAAATGGTATAAAATTTTTAGAAAACACAAACTGCAGGTTTTTCGAGAAAACCGATTTAAAATTTTTTCCAAAAACCTGCAGTAACTTTGTCACTTGTCGAAAATCTTTGGATTTTTATGACTCTAAAAATCCACCGCGATGGTCCGCATAACAGAAAAAATAATCAAACCGAAGTCTGCCAAATTACAGAAAAGGCACTGCTTTTTAAACAATAACTTTAAAAATTTATATTTCCGAAACTAACAATAATTCGATATCGAAACTAGGGGGTCATCTCGGGTAGGCACGGGCCCAAATGGTATAAAATTTTTAGAAAAAACAAACTGCAGGTTTTTCGAGAAAACCGATTTAAAATTTTTTCCAAAAACCTGCAGTAACTTTGTCACTTGTCGAAAATCTTTGGATTTTTATGACTCTAAAAATCCACCGCGATGGTCCGCATAACAGAAAAAATAATCAAACCGAAGTCTGCCAAATTACAGAAAAGGCACTGCTTTTTAAACAATAACTTTAAAAATTTATATTTCCGAAACTAACAATAATTCGATATCGAAACTAGGGGGTCATCTAGGGTAGTCACGAACCCAAATGGTATAAAATTTTTAGAAAACACAAACTGCAGGTTTTTCGAGAAAACCGATTTAAAATTTTTTCCAAAAACCTGCAGTAACTTTGTCACTTGTCGAAAATCCTTGGATTTTTATGACTCTAAAAATCCACCGCGATGGTCCGCATAACAGAAAAAATAATCAAACCGAAGTCTGCCAAATTACAGAAAAGGCACTGCTTTTTAAACAATAACTTTAAAAATTTATATTTCCGAAACTAACAATAATTCGATATCGAAACTAGGGGGTCATCTAGGGTAGGCACGGGCCCAAATGGTATAAAATTTTTAGAAAAAACAAACTGCAGGTTTTTCGAGAAAACCGATTTAAAATTTTTTCCAAAAACCTGCAGTAACTTTGTCACTTGTCGAAAATCTTTGGATTTTTATGACTCTAAAAATCCACCGCGATGGTCCGCATAACAGAAAAAATAATCAAACCGAAGTCTGCCAAATTACAGAAAAGGCACTGCTTTTTAAACAATAACTTTAAAAATTTATATTTCCGAAACTAACAATAATTCGATATCGAAACTAGGGGGTCATCTAGGGTAGGCACGGGCCCAAATGGTATAAAATTTTTAGAAAACACAAACTGCAGGTTTTTCGAGAAAACCGATTTAAAATTTCTTCCAAAAACCTGCAGTAACTTTGTCACTTGTCGAAAATCTTTGGATTTTTATGACTCTAAAAATCCACCGCGATGGTCCGCATAACAGAAAAAATAATCAAACCGAAGTCTGCCAAATTACAGAAAAGGCACTGCTTTTTAAACAATAACTTTAAAAATTTATATTTCCGAAACTAACAATAATTCGATATCGAAACTAGGGGGTCATCTAGGGTAGGCACGGGCCCAAATGGTATAAAATTTTTAGAAAAAACAAACTGCAGGTTTTTCGAGAAAACCGATTTAAAATTTTTTCCAAAAACCTGCAGTAACTTTGTCACTTGTCGAAAATCTTTGGATTTTTATGACTCTAAAAATCCACCGCGATGGTCCGCATAACAGAAAAAATAATCAAACCGAAGTCTGCCAAATTACAGAAAAGGCACTGCTTTTTAAACAATAACTTTAAAAATTTATATTTCCGAAACTAACAATAATTCGATATCGAAACTAGGGGGTCATCTAGGGTAGGCACGGGCCCAAATGGTATAAAATTTTTAGAAAAAACAAACTGCAGGTTTTTCGAGAAAACCGATTTAAAATTTTTTCCAAAAACCTGCAGTAACTTTGTCACTTGTCGAAAATCTTTGGATTTTTATGACTCTAAAAATCCACCGCGATGGTCCGCATAACAGAAAAAATAATCAAACCGAAGTCTGCCAAATTACAGAAAAGGCACTGCTTTTTAAACAATAACTTTAAAAATTTATATTTCCGAAACTAACAATAATTCGATATCGAAACTAGGGGGTCATCTAGGGTAGGCACGGGCCCAAATGGTATAAAATTTTTAGAAAAAACAAACTGCAGGTTTTTCGAGAAAACCGATTTAAAATTTTTTCCAAAAACCTGCAGTAACTTTGTCACTTGTCGAAAATCTTTGGATTTTTATGACTCTAAAAATCCACCGCGATGGTCCGCATAACAGAAAAAATAATCAAACCGAAGTCTGCCAAATTACAGAAAAGGCACTGCTTTTTAAACAATAACTTTAAAAATTTATATTTCCGAAACTAACAATAATTCGATATCGAAACTAGGGGGTCATCTAGGGTAGGCACGGGCCCAAATGGTATAAAATTTTTAGAAAAAACAAACTGCAGGTTTTTCGAGAAAACCGATTTAAAATTTTTTCCAAAAACCTGCAGTAACTTTGTCACACTTGTCGAAAATCTTTGGATTTTTATGACTCTAAAAATCCACCGCGATGGTCCGCATAACAGAAAAAATAATCAAACCGAAGTCTGCCAAATTACAGAAAAGGCACTGCTTTTTAAACAATAACTTTAAAAATTTATATTTCCGAAACTAACAATAATTCGATATCGAAACTAGGGGGTCATCTAGGGTAGGCACGGGCCCAAATGGTATAAAATTTTTAGAAAAAACAAACTGCAGGTTTTTCGAGAAAACCGATTTAAAAATTTTTCCAAAAACCTGCAGTAACTTTGTCACTTCTCGAAAATCTTTGGATTTTTATGACTCTAAAAATCCACCGCGATGGTCCGCATAACAGAAAAAATAATCAAACCGAAGTCTGGCAAATTACAGAAAAGGCACTGCTTTTTAAACAATAACTTTAAAAATTTATATTTCCGAAAGTAACAATAATTCGATATCGAAACTAGGGGGTCATCTAGGGTAGGCACGGGCCCAAATGGTATAAAATTTTTAGAAAAAACAAACTGCAGGTTTTTCGAGAAAACCGATTTAAAAATTTTTCCAAAAACCTGCAGTAACTTTGTCACTTCTCGAAAATCTTTGGATTTTTATGACTCTAAAAATCCACCGCGATGGTCCGCATAACAGAAAAAATAATCAAACCGAAGTCTGCCAAATTACAGAAAAGGCACTGCTTTTTAAACAATAACTTTAAAAATTTATATTTCCGAAACTAACAATAATTCGATATCGAAACTAGGGGGTCATCTAGGGTAGGCACGGGCCCAAATGGTATAAAATTTTTAGAAAAAACAAACTGCAGGTTTTTCGAGAAAACCGATTTAAAATTTTTTCCAAAAACCTGCAGTAACTTTGTCACTTGTCGAAAATCTTTGGATTTTTATGACTCTAAAAATCCACCGCGATGGTCCGCATAACAGAAAAAATAATCAAACCGAAGTCTGGCAAATTACAGAAAAGGCACTGCTTTTTAAACAATAACTTTAAAAATTTATATTTCCGAAAGTAACAATAATTCGATATCGAAACTAGGGGGTCATCTAGGGTAGGCACGGGCCCAAATGGTATAAAATTTTTAGAAAAAACAAACTGCAGGTTTTTCGAGAAAACCGATTTAAAAATTTTTCCAAAAACCTGCAGTAACTTTGTCACTTCTCGAAAATCTTTGGATTTTTATGACTCTAAAAATCCACCGCGATGGTCCGCATAACAGAAAAAATAATCAAACCGAAGTCTGCCAAATTACAGAAAAGGCACTGCTTTTTAAACAATAACTTTAAAAATTTATATTTCCGAAACTAACAATAATTCGATATCGAAACTAGGGGGTCATCTAGGGTAGGCACGGGCCCAAATGGTATAAAATTTTTAGAAAAAACAAACTGCAGGTTTTTCGAGAAAACCGATTTAAAATTTTTTCCAAAAACCTGCAGTAACTTTGTCACTTGTCGAAAATCTTTGGATTTTTATGACTCTAAAAATCCACCGCGATGGTCCGCATAACAGAAAAAATAATCAAACCGAAGTCTGCCAAATTACAGAAAAGGCACTGCTTTTTAAACAATAACTTTAAAAATTTATATTTCCGAAACTAACAATAATTCGATATCGAAACTAGGGGGTCATCTAGGGTAGGCACGGGCCCAAATGGTATAAAATTTTTAGAAAAAACAAACTGCAGGTTTTTCGAGAAAACCGATTTAAAATTTTTTCCAAAAACCTGCAGTAACTTTGTCACTTGTCGAAAATCTTTGGATTTTTATGACTCTAAAAATCCACCGCGATGGTCCGCATAACAGAAAAAATAATCAAACCGAAGTCTGCCAAATTACAGAAAAGGCACTGTGGTTCAGCTTACTGGTGTTGAGAGCTTTGTTTTTATCCTGGTTTCAAGCATCGGTTGTAACGCCGTGCTTTATAGGAAACCGCCTTCCGGAGTGGTCCAAAAGGGCTGATGGTGTCTTTGGTACTGACGTTTTAACACATAAATGAATGCAATTTATGTAAACCAAAGAAATATATTAAAAAACGGAAATTGATAGTTACACATATTGGTACATGTCAAAACAATTCACATAAAATTATAACAACAACAAAAAAATGTGTTTTTTTTTGTTACCGGGGAAACAACGCCAACTGGAAATCGATGAATGATTTACCATACCGCCGGCCTTGAAATATGACAGATTTCAAAGAACAATGAATATAATAATATAAAATAAAAATATTCTCTTTACATAGTTTGTTTGCACAAGAAGAATTTCTACTCAAAAATGAGTTGTAGTTCGGATCACATCTGGATTCTTTAAGTAGGTAGCGCACATAGTTTTATTACAGAGCGTTTGATCACAGAACCGTTTTTTACGCGCACCGATGCAGAACGGATTATGTTGTCTTTACCGACGTGCACTGACACCACCCGACCGAGTGGCCAAGCCAATGTTGGTGTATTGTCTTCTTTTATTAACACTAACTGGTCTACTTGAATGAGATCTGGAAGATGTGTGAACCATTTCGTTCTTCTTTGCATGTTGGGAACTACCTCCGAACTCCAACGCTTCCAAAAATGCTGCGTGATTTGTTGGATCCGTTGATATTTGGACAAGCGATTTTCGGGTAAATTTGAGACGTCTTCATCGGGGATAGCACTCAAAGGTCTTCCAATGAGGAAGTGGCCAGGAGTGAGAGAATTAAGATCATTGGGATCGGAAGATAGAGGAGAAAGAGGTCGAGAATTTAAAACTGATTCTATTTGGTTCAATGTTGTTAAAAATTGCTCGTAAGTTAAATGAGTATTGCCTAAGACCTTTTTTAGGTGAGCTTTGGTTGATTTGATGTTACTCTCCCACATTCCTCCTTCATGAGGATTGCGTGGAATTATGAATTCCCACTTGATGCCTTTGACGGCTAAGTAGTCATGAATGGAATTCTGATTTACCTTGCAATTTAAAAAATCATACAAATCTTTCAGGTGATTGTAAGCACCAACGAAATTGGTGGCGTTGTCGCTTGAGAGTGTATGAGGCATTCCTCTTCTGCTAATAAACCGTTTTAGAACTGATAAAAAACCTTCAGTGGTGAGGTCCGTTACTAGCTCAAGATGGACGGCCTTTGTAGTCATGCAGATAAATAAGCAAATGTAAGCCTTAATGGTTTTTGAGCCTCTGGTATTACGATCACGTATGAGGATGGGTCCAGCATAATCGAGACCGGTATTATGGAAGACCGGCGCCTCAACGTGAAGGCGTTTTGGAGGTAAATTTCCCATAAGGGGGTTGTAAGACGACGGATTTGCTTTGAAGCATTTTATACACTTCCTGACAACCTTTTTGGCTTCGTTCTTTCCGGAAATTGGCCAATAAATTTCGCGAACGCAATATAAAAGTTGTTGTGCACCACAGTGTTGTAATTTTAAATGATAGTCACAAAAAATCAGATTTGTTAGATGATGCTGCTTTGGTAATAAAATTGGGAATTTTTTATCATAGGAAAAATCAGAGTTTTTTAGTCTGCCTCCAACACGGAGAAGACCACTTTCATCCAAGAACGGATTTAAAGCGGATAAGCTTGATTTACCTTTTACAAATTTATGATGACGTAATGAATTGATTTCCTTGAGGAACATTGCGTTTTGACAATTTTTAATAATATTTTCTAATGCGCCTTTTAACTCATTTACAGTGAGTGGACCCGTGTGCCGTAATTCTTTTGAATTTTGACAATTGTATTTGAATCTGATGAGCCAAGCTACTACTCGTTTTAATTTTGTTAAAGTAGAGAACTTGGAAATCATGTCAGATGTGAATAAAATATCGTTAGGGGCCAATGCGTTGAGTAAACATGTCGTGGGGCAATCGCATGATGATAGTAAACAGGTGGGTTTTAATTCCGTTGTATCAATAGTTGAGTTGGTACATGATTTTGGCCAATCAGATATAGGGTCTTTTAAAAACCCTGGACCATTTATCCAAAGTTCATTTTTTATGATGCTTTGAGCACTGATACCACGAGAGATTAAGTCAGCAGGATTGTTCTGTGACCGAACGTGATACCAATCACTTGATCTTGTGCTTTCTTGTATAGCGGCAATTCGATTGGCCACAAAGATTTTGTATTTGTTTGGAGCCGAGTTAATCCAATGCAACACTATCGTGGAATCTGTCCAGAAGAATAGTGGAAGATTGGACTCGTCGAATGCTGTTTGAACCCTCTGCATTAATTCAGATAAGAGAACCGCTGCTGAGAGCTCTAATCTAGGTATGGTGGCACCCTTAAGAGGGGCAACACGAGACTTTGAACATAAAAGTTGAGTAGCGAATTGATTTGAGGAGGTTTTTACTCGAACGTAAACACAGGCTCCGTAAGCGATCGAGCTACTGTCTGCAAAGCCATGAAGTTCAACTGAGTCTGACTTTGCTGGTATTACGCACCTTGGAAATTTTAATGATGTTAGTAGTGGAAGTTCTGAATTAAATGATTCCCACTCGGAGTGCAAGCTTTGAGGTAAGCTTTCATCCCAGTCCAATTTTGCTTCCCATAACCTTTGAATCAAGATTTTTGCTCGTATAGTGATTGGGGCAAGCAACCCCAATGGATCAAACAGTTGTGAAGCTATTGAAAGAACGGATCGTTTAGAACTAGTTTTTGATTCGGGGTTTGGTCTGATTTCAAATTGCAATTGATCTGAGATAGCGTTCCAAGAAACACCGAGAGTTTTTACACTTTCTCGTTCCCCCAGTGGAATTGTGTGATAGGAGTCGGTATCTTCGCAGTCATTATTTAATATTTCAGGGTAGTTTGACAAGAATTTTCTAATTGGAAAACACGCCGATGCTAATATTTCTGTTATTTCCCTTTTTGTTTGCATCATTTCGCCTGGACTTGGGAGCGAGTAGAGCAGATCGTCGACGTAAAAATTTTTCTTTAAAACATTGGAAGTTTTTGGAAATGCTGTTGCATTTATTTCTGCCAATGTTCGCAAAGAATTTGTAGCCAAATAGCTAGCGGAAGCCGTGCCATACGTAATTGTATTCAACTCATAATTGCAGATAGGTTCATCAGGACTATCTCTCCACAAAATACATTGTAACTTACGTTCGTTCGGATTGATTTCAATTTGTCGATACATTTTTTCAATGTCGCCGGTCAATGCGACGCTGTATTGTCGAAATCGTATTAGAATAGAGAATAAATCATCTTGAACTACCGGACCAACTAACTGTGCGTGATTAATTGATATTCCGGAGCTTGAATTTGCGCTGCCATCAAATACCACGCGAAGTTTAGTTGTGAATGAACTTGTTTTTACCACGGCATGATGTGGAAGGTAATAATATGGTAGGTTTGATGAAGGTATTTCTACATTCATGGCCTTTATGATGTAGCCATTATCAAGTTGAGGTTGTAGAGTATTAATTTTGGACATGTGTCCTAAGGAAATGTATTCGTTTATGAATGAAGAGTAGCTTAATTTCAATTCAGGGTCATTTGCCAACCGCTTTTCCAATTTTAGAAACCTTTTAACTGCTTGAGTTTGCGATTCTCCCAAATTGGCCAACTTCGAGTTGAATGGGATGGAAACCGAAAATCTACCCGATGCTTTACGAATCGTTGTATTGTTAAAATGATTTTCGCAAAAGAGTTCTTCCTGCGATAGGAGCGAAAGTTTGCTTTTTGGAGTGACTTCTTCAAGCTGCCAAAATTTAATCAGACCTTTGTCCAATTCTTCATTTGAGATCGACAAATTTGATATTGAAACGCTTGGATTTTTTAACGAGTTTCGATCTTTATTGTTATTGATCATGTTTCCAGATACAATCCAGCCCAGTAATGTTTTTTGGAGCGTTGGTTGATTTTTTCCTAATGAGATCTGCCCAATACACAACAGTTTATAGAAAATAGACACACCTAAAAGCAAGTCGATGGGAGCAGATTTGTTATAATGATGGTCCGCTAATTCGATGTTTGTAGGAATATCAATGCAATTTCTATTGAATGAAATGGATGGGAGAGATGAGCATATTTTGGGAACCACTAAACAAGATATATCGTCTTCATAGTTGCCCTTTATTGAGGAAAAATTGATTTTAACCGCGAAATTCACTTGCTGACTTGTTGTAGCATTGATTCCGTTTATTGTGGTGTTCACACGTTGATGTTTAAGCTTAAGTGCTTTAAGAAGAGATTCAGTTATAAAAGAATTCATACTCCCGGTATCTAAAATAGCCCGTGCGCGAACCCATCTTCCTTCAGAATTTTTAACATTAACGCATGCTGTAGAAAGTAATATTTGGCTAGAACCACCGTAACAAGGTAAAGCAACTTGTGAGTGTTCCGCTGATCCTGAAGGAGCAATTGTGATCGTGTCGGGGTGCTGCGATTCTATTTTAGAAATTTGTTCGGGGTGTAATAGTGTATGATGTCGTTTATGGCAGTGCTGACACGTGAAACGTGAATTGCACTTTGAATTGCTTGGGTGGCCCAAACAATTTTTGCACATGTTTAAACGGTCAATTGTATCAGATCGCTTCTGGATAGAATATGCAAGAAATGTTGAACAACGCGAAATTGAATGCATTTGGTTGCATATGGAACATGACGCTGGCTGACTAGCAGCTACTAACGACAACTTGAGAGGTTTTTTGGGTTTATTTTGATTAAAAGTATTTTGATTTATTTCTTTCAATTCCTCTACCAGTTGAGATTTGTCCCGAAGAAATGTCTCGATGTCGAGTAGAGATGGAATTTCGCGGGGTTTGAGTTTGCTGAATTCGATTCTTGTTTGAAGATCGAGTTTTTGCATTAGAATGTGTGAAATGAAAGCGTTACAATGCTCTACTGGTACTTTTAGATTTTGCAATGCTCTTATGTTTTTAGAAAGTTCATCATGCAGGTTACGTATTTGTGAAGATGAATCTTTGGATAATGGTTTTAAATCAAAAATGGCTTTAATGTGACCCTGGATTATCAATTTGGAATTATCATATCTGTCGCGCAACATTTTAAGAGCCATATTGTAATTCTCGTGCGACATTTGAATGTCGCTTACCACGCGTAAAGCAGAGTGATCCAGGCTTGATTTTAAGTAAATGAATTTTTCGATTGATGACAAATTTTTGTTATCATGTATTAATGTCATGAATGAATCGAAATAGCCTTTAAAGTCAACGTAATTACCTGAAAAGGTTGGCAGCTTTATTTGAGGTAATTTTACACTAGAAGCTCTGTCCCCATGTGCTGGGGAAGACTTGAAATTATTGTTTACAACCTTTTGATTCTCCAACATTAGAGAAGCAGTGACATTCAATTCGATGTATTGGTCATCAAAGTTATCGCTAGTCATTGGAGCATCGTCAGAAGCCGAAAGGGCTGCCAAGTGTATCATGACTTTTGAGTAAGACTCACATAAAGGAGAAACTTTTCTTGTTCTTAGCTCTAATTCCTTTATAGCTGCATTTGTTATTTCAGATTGACTTTTGATTGTATTTAGAAAGGTTTTAAATCTTTCCAATTGATTTATTAGCGAATGAGCCTCCGCCAATAGAACTTTTATTTCCATCTTTTCCCGTTTTGCCATTATGAATACACACTAGCGAGAGGTATGAAAATAAATTGTAGGGTAAATTTTGCGTTAAGATTGAATAATCAATTGTAAAATTGATTGCAACCGTGCAATTTGAATCGTAAATTTAATATAACACGTGCTTTATGGATTGAAGATCGGAAAGTTTTACCGAAAGCATCTACTACTACAGAAGATTGATACCAAATTGAATCAGTTCTTAAAGGATTGGAAACAATAAGATGAGTGATGTAATTGGCTAACCTTTGTGTGAGTGCTATCCGCTTCGTCTATCTTCAATGCCTTCACAATGTTATGTTCTTGTTATTTAGTAATCACTTGCGAGTTACCAATAACGTCCGTCTCGAAGGACCAAAATGGTTCAGCTTACTGGTGTTGAGAGCTTTGTTTTTATCCTGGTTTCAAGCATCGGTTGTAACGCCGTGCTTTATAGGAAACCGCCTTCCGGAGTGGTCCAAAAGGGCTGATGGTGTCTTTGGTACTGACGTTTTAACACATAAATGAATGCAATTTATGTAAACCAAAGAAATATATTAAAAAACGGAAATTGATAGTTACACATATTGGTACATGTCAAAACAATTCACATAAAATTATAACAACAACAAAAAAATGTGTTTTTTTTTTGTTACCGGGGAAACAACGCCAACTGGAAATCGATGAATGATTTACCACACTGCTTTTTAAACAATAACTTTAAAAATTTATATTTCCGAAACTAACAATAATTCGATATCGAAACTAGGGGGTCATCTAGGGTAGGCACGGGCCCAAATGGTATAAAATTTTTAGAAAAAACAAACTGCAGGTTTTTCGAGAAAACCGATTTAAAATTTTTTCCAAAAACCTGCAGTAACTTTGTCACTTGTCGAAAATCTTTGGATTTTTATGACTCTAAAAATCCACCGCGATGGTCCGCATAACAGAAAAAATAATCAAACCGAAGTCTGCCAAATTACAGAAAAGGCACTGCTTTTTAAACAATAACTTTAAAAATTTATATTTCCGAAACTAACAATAATTCGATATCGAAACTAGGGGGTCATCTAGGGTAGGCACGGGCCCAAATGGTATAAAATTTTTAGAAAACACAAACTGCAGGTTTTTCGAGAAAACCGATTTAAAATTTTTTCCAAAAACCTGCAGTAACTTTGTCACTTGTCGAAAATCTTTGGATTTTTATGACTCTAAAAATCCACCGCGATGGTCCGCATAACAGAAAAAATAATCAAACCGAAGTCTGCCAAATTACAGAAAAGGCACTGCTTTTTAAACAATAACTTTAAAAATTTATATTTCCGAAACTAACAATAATTCGATATCGAAACTAGGGGGTCATCTAGGGTAGGCACGGGCCCAAATGGTATAAAATTTTTAGAAAAAACAAACTGCAGGTTTTTCGAGAAAACCGATTTAAAATTTTTTCCAAAAACCTGCAGTAACTTTGTCACTTGTCGAAAATCTTTGGATTTTTATGACTCTAAAAATCCACCGCGATGGTCCGCATAACAGAAAAAATAATCAAACCGAAGTCTGCCAAATTACAGAAAAGGCACTGCTTTTTAAACAATAACTTTAAAAATTTATATTTCCGAAACTAACAATAATTCGATATCGAAACTAGGGGGTCATCTAGGGTAGGCACGGGCCCAAATGGTATAAAATTTTTAGAAAAAACAAACTGCAGGTTTTTCGAGAAAACCGATTTAAAATTTTTTCCAAAAACCTGCAGTAACTTTGTCACTTGTCGAAAATCTTTGGATTTTTATGACTCTAAAAATCCACCGCGATGGTCCGCATAACAGAAAAAATAATCAAACCGAAGTCTGCCAAATTACAGAAAAGGCACTGCTTTTTAAACAATAACTTTAAAAATTTATATTTCCGAAACTAACAATAATTCGATATCGAAACTAGGGGGTCATCTAGGGTAGGCACGGGCCCAAATGGTATAAAATTTTTAGAAAACACAAACTGCAGGTTTTTCGAGAAAACCGATTTAAAATTTTTTCCAAAAACCTGCAGTAACTTTGTCACTTGTCGAAAATCTTTGGATTTTTATGACTCTAAAAATCCACCGCGATGGTCCGCATAACAGAAAAAATAATCAAACCGAAGTCTGCCAAATTACAGAAAAGGCACTGCTTTTTAAACAATAACTTTAAAAATTTATATTTCCGAAACTAACAATAATTCGATATCGAAACTAGGGGGTCATCTAGGGTAGGCACGGGCCCAAATGGTATAAAATTTTTAGAAAACACAAACTGCAGGTTTTTCGAGAAAACCGATTTAAAATTTTTTCCAAAAACCTGCAGTAACTTTGTCACTTGTCGAAAATCTTTGGATTTTTATGACTCTAAAAATCCACCGCGATGGTCCGCATAACAGAAAAAATAATCAAACCGAAGTCTGCCAAATTACAGAAAAGGCACTGCTTTTTAAACAATAACTTTAAAAATTTATATTTCCGAAACTAACAATAATTCGATATCGAAACTAGGGGGTCATCTAGGGTAGGCACGGGCCCAAATGGTATAAAATTTTTAGAAAAAACAAACTGCAGGTTTTTCGAGAAAACCGATTTAAAATTTTTTCCAAAAACCTGCAGTAACTTTGTCACTTGTCGAAAATCTTTGGATTTTTATGACTCTAAAAATCCACCGCGATGGTCCGCATAACAGAAAAAATAATCAAACCGAAGTCTGCCAAATTACAGAAAAGGCACTGCTTTTTAAACAATAACTTTAAAAATTTATATTTCCGAAACTAACAATAATTCGATATCGAAACTAGGGGGTCATCTAGGGTAGGCACGGGCCCAAATGGTATAAAATTTTTAGAAAAAACAAACTGCAGGTTTTTCGAGAAAACCGATTTAAAATTTTTTCCAAAAACCTGCAGTAACTTTGTCACTTGTCGAAAATCTTTGGATTTTTATGACTCTAAAAATCCACCGCGATGGTCCGCATAACAGAAAAAATAATCAAACCGAAGTCTGCCAAATTACAGAAAAGGCACTGCTTTTTAAACAATAACTTTAAAAATTTATATTTCCGAAACTAACAATAATTCGATATCGAAACTAGGGGGTCATCTAGGGTAGGCACGGGCCCAAATGGTATAAAATTTTTAGAAAAAACAAACTGCAGGTTTTTCGAGAAAACCGATTTAAAATTTTTTCCAAAAACCTGCAGTAACTTTGTCACTTGTCGAAAATCTTTGGATTTTTATGACTCTAAAAATCCACCGCGATGGTCCGCATAACAGAAAAAATAATCAAACCGAAGTCTGCCAAATTACAGAAAAGGCACTGCTTTTTAAACAATAACTTTAAAAATTTATATTTCCGAAACTAACAATAATTCGATATCGAAACTAGGGGGTCATCTAGGGTAGGCACGGGCCCAAATGGTATAAAATTTTTAGAAAAAACAAACTGCAGGTTTTTCGAGAAAACCGATTTAAAATTTTTTCCAAAAACCTGCAGTAACTTTGTCACTTGTCGAAAATCTTTGGATTTTTATGACTCTAAAAATCCACCGCGATGGTCCGCATAACAGAAAAAATAATCAAACCGAAGTCTGCCAAATTACAGAAAAGGCACTGCTTTTTAAACAATAACTTTAAAAATTTATATTTCCGAAACTAACAATAATTCGATATCGAAACTAGGGGGTCATCTAGGGTAGGCACGGGCCCAAATGGTATAAAATTTTTAGAAAAAACAAACTGCAGGTTTTTCGAGAAAACCGATTTAAAATTTTTTCCAAAAACCTGCAGTAACTTTGTCACTTGTCGAAAATCTTTGGATTTTTATGACTCTAAAAATCCACCGCGATGGTCCGCATAACAGAAAAAATAATCAAACCGAAGTCTGCCAAATTACAGAAAAGGCACTGCTTTTTAAACAATAACTTTAAAAATTTATATTTCCGAAACTAACAATAATTCGATATCGAAACTAGGGGGTCATCTAGGGTAGGCACGGGCCCAAATGGTATAAAATTTTTAGAAAAAACAAACTGCAGGTTTTTCGAGAAAACCGATTTAAAATTTTTTCCAAAAACCTGCAGTAACTTTGTCACACTTGTCGAAAATCTTTGGATTTTTATGACTCTAAAAATCCACCGCGATGGTCCGCATAACAGAAAAAATAATCAAACCGAAGTCTGCCAAATTACAGAAAAGGCACTGCTTTTTAAACAATAACTTTAAAAATTTATATTTCCGAAACTAACAATAATTCGATATCGAAACTAGGGGGTCATCTAGGGTAGGCACGGGCCCAAATGGTATAAAATTTTTAGAAAAAACAAACTGCAGGTTTTTCGAGAAAACCGATTTAAAAATTTTTCCAAAAACCTGCAGTAACTTTGTCACTTCTCGAAAATCTTTGGATTTTTATGACTCTAAAAATCCACCGCGATGGTCCGCATAACAGAAAAAATAATCAAACCGAAGTCTGCCAAATTACAGAAAAGGCACTGCTTTTTAAACAATAACTTTAAAAATTTATATTTCCGAAACTAACAATAATTCGATATCGAAACTAGGGGGTCATCTAGGGTAGGCACGGGCCCAAATGGTATAAAATTTTTAGAAAAAACAAACTGCAGGTTTTTCGAGAAAACCGATTTAAAAATTTTTCCAAAAACCTGCAGTAACTTTGTCACTTCTCGAAAATCTTTGGATTTTTATGACTCTAAAAATCCACCGCGATGGTCCGCATAACAGAAAAAATAATCAAACCGAAGTCTGCCAAATTACAGAAAAGGCACTGCTTTTTAAACAATAACTTTAAAAATTTATATTTCCGAAACTAACAATAATTCGATATCGAAACTAGGGGGTCATCTAGGGTAGGCACGGGCCCAAATGGTATAAAATTTTTAGAAAAAACAAACTGCAGGTTTTTCGAGAAAACCGATTTAAAAATTTTTCCAAAAACCTGCAGTAACTTTGTCACTTCTCGAAAATCTTTGGATTTTTATGACTCTAAAAATCCACCGCGATGGTCCGCATAACAGAAAAAATAATCAAACCGAAGTCTGCCAAATTACAGAAAAGGCACTGCTTTTTAAACAATAACTTTAAAAATTTATATTTCCGAAACTAACAATAATTCGATATCGAAACTAGGGGGTCATCTAGGGTAGGCACGGGCCCAAATGGTATAAAATTTTTAGAAAAAACAAACTGCAGGTTTTTCGAGAAAACCGATTTAAAAATTTTTCCAAAAACCTGCAGTAACTTTGTCACTTCTCGAAAATCTTTGGATTTTTAAAGACATAAAAACCAGTACAATGGTCCGCGTAAGAGAAAAAATAATCAACCCTAAAGCTACAAAATTACCGAATTGGATGCGATTTTTGCCCATTACTAGCCGGTTGTCCCACAAGGTGAAAGTTTGAAGGAGGTTTAAAATCGTTAAAAATATCTACCACCTTAAAGTTTTCTCACAGAAGACTGCCATTCTGAAAATCTCTAACGTGGAACATTTATGTTCTAAGATGTCGAAGTAAACCGAATATCACGAATTTAAGCTGTAATTGAACATTGGTAAAATATTTACCAAAAGTGTCATCTTGCACCAACCAAAAATTTTCATATGAAAATACGGGGTGCCGTAAAATCACCCAATAAAATATCAATATTAATTGAATAACATTCCTATCACAAAGAAATTACTATGAAATCAATCGAACTGAAAAAGAGATCACAAAAGAAATTCTAAAATTAAAATACCGGTGTAAATTTGATTTATTTGTTATACCAATTATTGAAAATTGCAAAATAAAGAAGGTAAACATCATTTACGTCTTACAAAAAATACGTCCTGATAAGCTTTTGAATAAGCGGATGTACATGTGTCGTAAATTTAAACAAAAACTATTGAACACATGGAAGTTACGATTTAAAACGAAAGGTAGTAATTTCAAATTATATTAATTATTTTTCAGTACAAAATTATCAAAAAATTGCTATGAAACCTGGTGTACATTATTTTAATTTTCAATAAATGGTCTCCGGAACCTGTTGATAAATAATGACGTTTCCTAATACTGCCATCTGGGGTATTGCTAAACCACATTCTCGTTATAAGTATTTCAATTTTAAAATCTTCTTCGGGAGCAAGTTTACTGTTTACTACAAAGTTTACTATGGTGTGATCAAATTATTATATTGAAATTCAAAGTTTTATAAAAGTTATCACAATTCAAAATAAACGATTATTCAAAAATACACAGCAACAATGACGTTTCCTATGAGTCAGGAAACAGAAATGAACATGAAAGTGAATTCGCATACCAATATTAAACTAATGAACTAAAAGCCAAAAATTGTAAAATATCATAAAAATTTTAAAAGTTTTCCTACATTGAAACCTAATATAAGTTTCTTTTTACATGGGGGTCACAAAATTCAAAACTATAATAAAAATAAATTCAAATTGAAGAAAGTTACTAATCTTACATTTATATAAATACATACTTAATTGTTAAAAAGGAAACGTTCTGATTTTACTTTCTTTGAAAAATGTCTTTAAAAAATAACCGCATTAAGCCATCCGTGGTCCTTTAACGCTTGCTTGACTATAGGTATTCGATGTACATTTTACTATTCATGGTGGATAAAAAAAAAAGGCTAAGGGCCAACTTTATAATGAATTTTAAAGGAAGCGCTAATTTTAAACAGCTTTTAAAGCCAAATTGATTATATTGATTGATATATTATGTCTTAAAATCGGTTTTAAATTTAACGCTTCCTTTAAAAATAATTATAAACGTCGGTATGATTTCACGCAAGTCGTAATATTAATTTCTAATTTATTCAAAAGCTTTAACAAATTTGAATAAATTGGCTGGAAAGTAAAAACAAGCAAAAGTAACCAATACAAATTTCTGACGTTTTCATATTTGACACGCTGCGGTTTAAAATTAACTTGACTTATCGTTTCATTTAAAACATTAAAAATGATGTACTTAGCGACTTTTGCCAATCAGAACAATAACTAAATAAAATTTAAAATGTAAATACCTCTTATTTTCAAATGCAGCACCTCTAGAATGACTGCTTCACATCCAGACATATCGGTAAATTTTGAAACTGTCTTTATCCATTTTTCACTCACACACTACCACTTGATTTGTTAGAATGTCTAGAACAAATTACAAATTTAAAATCACCAATAATTTCGTAAAAGTTCATAATTTTTGAAATTAAAAACGCGAAAGTAAGTAAACCGCCCGACCGATTTGAATGACACATTCGCACGTCATTTAAATTACATAAAGTCATTTTAAAATCTAAATGACGTGTGGCGACATCTAACGTTATATATCGGAAATATCCAAGTAGCTTACCATACTTTCTAGATTTCGTGTCCAAGGCAAAATATTGAACCAAAATTCGCGTTTTACAAAATGTGAAGCGCCACGTAGTGTCCTTAGCGGTAACTAGCATAAGCGGTATTCGGCGTTTTTTCGCTTTGAGTGTGTACTAAGTTTTTAGTGTTTTTTTTAAGCAATATGGATTAACTCCTGAAAAGTAAATGTAGTAGTATGAAATAAAGTGTTTACGGGTGTCATAGCAAGTCTGGTCATTGAATAAATTATGAATTAAGTGTATTTTAGTCTTTTTTAAGTGTTTCTATATATAATTACCATTAACTATCATTTAAATTACAAAATTAACTAATGTAAACCAAATTGATTTAAAAAACAAGATTTCCAATGTAAATAACGCAAACTACAATATTTATGTAGCTTTATAATAGCCGTTAATACTGCATAAGTCGGACATATTGTTTTAGTAGAGCGCCACCTATCGGTAGTGTAAAATGCGAATAATAAAATACAGAAATTTTGAAATGCATGCAAATTACAAGTAGTCATTTGTCTGTAGATATCAAAAATTAAATGTCAGAAACCTATATTCTATCCGGCCCTTGCTCTGTAGTCGTTGCATCGAAACCAATCCAACCATTACTTTTGAATTTTGCTTCGGATTGATCTTGTATTTTTCCATCCTTCCCGTGTGTATTCAAAACCCTTGAATATTAAGGTTATATGAGAAGTTACAAAATGTTGTAGTTTAAATAGATTGCTTATGACGTGGGAAAGAATTTGTGATACAAACATAGAATCCAAATAGCTGCAACATGCATAAGTAATGTAGAAATAATACAACTTTAAAAACACGCATTACCCCATTCTCCACAGAATTTGTTCCGTCTATCGTCACAAATTTCTCTTTTGCACCGAGAGATCTTGCTTAACATGGAATATATTTCCACTTGAACAATTTTTTCTTTTTTCTATGTTTAAAATACGCTGATACCATAGTAAACCTTAAACCAATTTTTAATTAACCGAAAATTGCAGATTGCCGTAATCAAAAATTTAGAATATAAGATTAAAGGATTTCGGGATCGTGGAAAATTCAATCAAACGACAATGATTTGTTGAGTCAACGTTTCGGACAACTTTATGTTTCCATCTTCAGGACTGGAATTGAAAAGAACACATTATCCTAGCACTTTACAGAAGCTAAGTACACTCACCTCACAAAACAAGATGTAAATTAGTTTGATAAATAATAAGATCGAAAAAAGGTAGGAGAGACATAAAATCAGTGACGGCTACAATCAACGATGTCAAAACAATAAAATTTACAATGTAAAAATACAAAAAAGTCACAAATATTTAAATAAATTAACATTAAGTGTAAATAATTCTCTCTAGTTAAAATGCACACAAATATAATATGTGATAAGATTAAAAACTATGTATCCGCCACATTCACGACGAGACCAATCAAATTGAATAGATACCGTTATCCATCAATTTTTCAAAAATCCCGCTCAAATTCCTCCACCTTTGCAATGAAGTGAGAGCAACTCCACCTCCAAAAATACGTCCGCAAAAAGTTTATAAAAAATTAATACAAAAAATTAATATAAAAAAAAAAAACAGTAACCTCAAGACAAACTTGCCAAACCAAAGGAGGGCAAAATATACACCGATGTTTTAAGTTTTGCGTACTTTGTGGTCAAATCTTCTAAGCAAGTCACGGTATCCAACATTGATGAATCTGTAGTCCGTCTGCTTGTTTACATTGTCCGCCGTGGTGGTTATATAAGCCGCTTCCATAAATGTTCTTCTATAAGAAACATAAAGTTGTCCGAAACGTTGACTCAACAAATCATTGTCGTTTGATTGAATTTTCCACGATCCCGAAATCCTTTAATCTTATATTATTATTGTTTGGATGAGATTGATACTGTTATAAAAATTTAGAAGTTTAAAGAGTAAAATTTGTTAAACCTACGTTGGCAATCTTCCGTTATTTGTGATCACTTTTTCTTATTTATGGTGAACACGTACTTTTCAGCTTTTCAGTCGGTTAAATACAAATAAGTTCCAAACTGCAGTTAGCAAAAATGTGAGGTTGTAACAACGATTTTGTTGTCATTAATGCATAGGCGTACATTATTTTTTTACCTTAGATAAAAAGTAATTTAATTACACGAATCTACCGAAAAATTCAACAGCCTTGTATTCTTTTAAAAGCTTAAACCTGGCCCTTGGACCCTGTCTACATTTGTTACAATAATTGGAAAATCGCAAATATTCAAATTTTGAATTATTTTGTGACTTCACAGTATTGCAGTCTATTGGACGATAAAAGATGTGTAGAGGGTGCGCCAGAAAAAGTGTACCAGCGAAAAACTTTTTTATTCGTTGCAACTCTTTTAGAGAGGATTCTTGACTAATCATTCGGTTTATCTATTGCTATTTTGATTTTACTTTGTGTGGAGAGCACCATTCAATTTTTACGTAGGAGAAGACAAGTTCTTGTCACCGTCTGTGATGGATTACAATATAAATTAAATATTGAACGATTTGATAAAGCTCCAGTTGTTTTGTATAATGGAGCAAGTGTTTTTTTTAATTACAAAAAATTAACAATAACAAAAATTTATTTTATTAAAATCTTACTGGAATAGCTTGAAAGAGTTCGGTCTATAAATATAAATTCTTTTCCACACTTGAATATGGAAAAATCGTTTTTGTTTACACAAAAAATTCAGTTTTTGAGTTTTGGATTTAAAAATTTGTTTTTGAATGTTTAGAATTGTTTTAGCATTAAAATTTGGACTTTCAAAATGTTACCTTTGTTAAAATGGTTGCCTAAGCTGAAAAGCAATATAACTGCCATTTCTGATGATGAAAAATGTCGCGTCAAGTTCACGATTTTGAAATTTTTTCAGGTAGAAATAATTATATTTTGCTTGAAATTATATCAAATGTAGGGAATTTTATAAAATGAAGAAATTGGTATAGGCATATTATTTTTATTTGAATATAAAAAAAATTATTTTAATTTTGATATCGAAATATTTTTGATAACAAAAATTATTTTTTGGTAAAGTACAAAATAGATAGAAGCAGTGGCGGATTTCCGAACAGGCGCAAGAGGCGAGCGCCTAGGCCTCATAAATCCAGGGGGTCTCAAAATTCAGCTCAGTAATACAAATATTTAGAGTAGTCCTCAAAATAAAATTACTAACTTATTAAGACTAGCGTAGATGCTGAACCTGAAAGAGAATTAGTTTGATTAGGTATATCATTAGCAAGCAACTAAACTACCGCGAACGAATAAAAGCAATTAAAAAAAATATAAGCAACTAAACTACCGCGAACGAATAAAAGCAATAAAAAAAAAATAAGCAAATATCAAAACTAGCGTGCAATTGAATTTAATGTTGCCGTCGTTCGTCCACGACGACAACTGCAAAAAAAACTTAAGACTAACGTGCGATTGGACTGCAACCTGAAAAATTAATAGAGATACACGATAATTAGTGGGTTTATATGTATTTCATTTGCCTAATCGACTAGCCTAAAATTAATATTCAATTTACAAGTGTTAAGATAATACTGGGCTAATAAATGCCTATTACATTGGCTAAGTGGACCAAGTTATTCCACATAATTCTTCAAAAATAAATGATGAAACTGCATTAAAGCATTATTCTCTTCGGTTCTTCTGTTTGTTTAACATAATTAAGTCTCGACATTCGAGATACCCTAACGATTTTCTAATCAAAAGATCAGATTGACACATATAGCTTAAATCTACGTATAGGAATAATTATAAGTGTTTATCCGTTTCTCTTCACCACAGCATCCAAATTCATGGGACTTTACAGTTGCTTCAATAAACTTGTTCACCCACACTTGAATCGTTGAAAAAAAAAATGATGATAGAATAATAATTATCCTGATGCGTGGTCTTAGGTGAAAAACTGCCCCGCTGACCCTTCGCCCCCTTAAATAATATTTATAAAATATAATTGTATTCAGAAGACTTGTTAACTTCAAACGATGTTTGCCATTTTGCAATAAGTTATAAATTAATAACAACAATTATCACGACTACTACAATTAAGTAGAAACATAAGCAACTATCTAAATATTATTAAAACAATCGTCTAATTGAACTGTGAACTGATGGCTTGGCCACCAACTCATCTACATGAATTAAAACTAACTTAAGACTAGCGTAGATGCTGAACCTGAAAGAGAATTAGTTTGATTAGGTATATCATTAGCAAGCAACTAAACTACCGCGAACGAATAAAAGCAATTAAAAAAATATAAGCAACTAAACTACCGCGAACGAATAAAAGCAATAAAAAAAAATAAGCAAATATCAAAACTAGCGTGCAATTGAATTTAATGTTGCCGTCGTTCGTCCACGACGACAACTGCAAAAAAAACTTAAGACTAACGTGCGATTGGACTGCAACCTGAAAAATTAATAGAGATACACGATAATTAGTGGGTTTATATGTATTTCATTTGCCTAATCGACTAGCCTAAAATTAATATTCAATTTACAAGTGTTAAGATAATACTGGGCTAATAAATGCCTATTACATTGGCTAAGTGGACCAAGTTATTCCACATAATTCTTCAAAAATAAATGATGAAACTGCATTAAAGCATTATTCTCTTCGGTTCTTCTGTTTGTTTAACATAATTAAGTCTCGACATTCGAGATACCCTAACGATTTTCTAATCAAAAGATCAGATTGACACATATAGCTTAAATCTACGTATAGGAATAATTATAAGTGTTTATCCGTTTCTCTTCACCACAGCATCCAAATTCATGGGACTTTACAGTTGCTTCAATAAACTTGTTCACCCACACTTGAATCGTTGAAAAAAAAAATGATGATAGAATAATAATTATCCTGATGCGTGGTCTTAGGTGAAAAACTGCCCCGCTGACCCTTCGCCCCCTTAAATAATATTTATAAAATATAATTGTATTCAGAAGACTTGTTAACTTCAAACGATGTATGCCATTTTGCAATAAGTTATAAATTAATAACAACAATTATCACGACTACTACAATTAAGTAGAAACATAAGCAACTATCTAAATATTATTAAAACAATCGTCTAATTGAACTGTGAACTGATGGCTTGGCCACCAACTCATCTACATGAATTAAAAACTAACTTAAGACTAGCGTAGATGCTGAACCTGAAAGAGAATTAGTTTGATTAGGTATATCATTAGCAAGCAACTAAACTACCGCGAACGAATAAAAGCAATTAAAAAAAATATAAGCAACTAAACTACCGCGAACGAATAAAAGCAATAAAAAAAAATAAGCAAATATCAAAACTAGCGTGCAATTGAATTTAATGTTGCCGTCGTTCGTCCACGACGACAACTGCAAAAAAAACTTAAGACTAACGTGCGATTGGACTGCAACCTGAAAAATTAATAGAGATACACGATAATTAGTGGGTTTATATGTATTTCATTTGCCTAATCGACTAGCCTAAAATTAATATTCAATTTACAAGTGTTAAGATAATACTGGGCTAATAAATGCCTATTACATTGGCTAAGTGGACCAAGTTATTCCACATAATTCTTCAAAAATAAATGATGAAACTGCATTAAAGCATTATTCTCTTCGGTTCTTCTGTTTGTTTAACATAATTAAGTCTCGACATTCGAGATACCCTAACGATTTTCTAATCAAAAGATCAGATTGACACATATAGCTTAAATCTACGTATAGGAATAATTATAAGTGTTTATCCGTTTCTCTTCACCACAGCATCCAAATTCATGGGACTTTACAGTTGCTTCAATAAACTTGTTCACCCACACTTGAATCGTTGAAAAAAAAAATGATGATAGAATAATAATTATCCTGATGCGTGGTCTTAGGTGAAAAACTGCCCCGCTGACCCTTCGCCCCCTTAAATAATATTTATAAAATATAATTGTATTCAGAAGACTTGTTAACTTCAAACGATGTTTGCCATTTTGCAATAAGTTATAAATTAATAACAACAATTATCACGACTACTACAATTAAGTAGAAACATAAGCAACTATCTAAATATTATTAAAACAATCGTCTAATTGAACTGTGAACTGATGGCTTGGCCACCAACTCATCTACATGAATTAAAAACTAACTTAAGACTAGCGTAGATGCTGAACCTGAAAGAGAATTAGTTTGATTAGGTATATCATTAGCAAGCAACTAAACTACCGCGAACGAATAAAAGCAATTAAAAAAAATATAAGCAACTAAACTACCGCGAACGAATAAAAGCAATAAAAAAAAAATAAGCAAATATCAAAACTAGCGTGCAATTGAATTTAATGTTGCCGTCGTTCGTCCACGACGACAACTGCAAAAAAAACTTAAGACTAACGTGCGATTGGACTGCAACCTGAAAAATTAATAGAGATACACGATAATTAGTGGGTTTATATGTATTTCATTTGCCTAATCGACTAGCCTAAAATTAATATTCAATTTACAAGTGTTAAGATAATACTGGGCTAATAAATGCCTATTACATTGGCTAAGTGGACCAAGTTATTCCACATAATTCTTCAAAAATAAATGATGAAACTGCATTAAAGCATTATTCTCTTCGGTTCTTCTGTTTGTTTAACATAATTAAGTCTCGACATTCGAGATACCCTAACGATTTTCTAATCAAAAGATCAGATTGACACATATAGCTTAAATCTACGTATAGGAATAATTATAAGTGTTTATCCGTTTCTCTTCACCACAGCATCCAAATTCATGGGACTTTACAGTTGCTTCAATAAACTTGTTCACCCACACTTGAATCGTTGAAAAAAAAAATGATGATAGAATAATAATTATCCTGATGCGTGGTCTTAGGTGAAAAACTGCCCCGCTGACCCTTCGCCCCCTTAAATAATATTTATAAAATATAATTGTATTCAGAAGACTTGTTAACTTCAAACGATGTTTGCCATTTTGCAATAAGTTATAAATTAATAACAACAATTATCACGACTACTACAATTAAGTAGAAACATAAGCAACTATCTAAATATTATTAAAACAATCGTCTAATTGAACTGTGAACTGATGGCTTGGCCACCAACTCATCTACATGAATTAAAAACTAACTTAAGACTAGCGTAGATGCTGAACCTGAAAGAGAATTAGTTTGATTAGGTATATCATTAGCAAGCAACTAAACTACCGCGAACGAATAAAAGCAATTAAAAAAAATATAAGCAACTATCAAAATATCAAGAAAAGCGTTAAATTGAACGGTAAGCATTTGGCTTGGCTTATCGCTTTGCCCGAGTGTGCAGGGCCGGTTTTACAATTGCAAGAAGAAGATGGGCAAAGCTCGGTTCCTACACCTCGGGAATTTTATTTTGGAATTCTGTTATTTATAAAATAAGACTACGAAAATTTGTACGGAAACTAGTGTCTATTGCGCAAGACTGAGAAGTGTCATCTAGCAACGCTAGATGACAAAACCAAACTGTCAAAATTAGCTGGTGTATTGTTAACATTTCTGTTGTCTTAAGAAGAGTTTGATTGGTTTGATTATCATTGCCTTTTGAGTATTTTAAAATCAATTGTAATTATTAATTTATACAATACAAATAACATAATGTTTGTATAAACACGTGTTTTATCTTTTGTTTAGGTAGTTTTAGGTTAGATAGCTGCTTTTGACAGTTTGGTTTTAAACACCGTTTTTATAATTTACATTTCCAAAAAATGAGATGAGAAAGGCTTATTTAGTTGAAAAATATCAAAATTCCGGAATATTGGTCTCCAACTCAATCGGCATGCTTGTGTTCAAAACATTTTAGTGACCATGCTACGCCCCTGGCAATTATATCAAACAGCCGCCATAGCTAAGTTTCAAGCATGTTTTTGTTGAATATAGAGCACCGAGATGGCACTGCAATTTTAACGTCTAAAATTTCAATTTTCCTAACATAAACTAAATATACTATAGAAATTTTATAGAAAGATATAGAACTGTAGAAAATTTATTAGCATAAACTGAATACGGTGTGTGACTTTCATAATGATTTTGATTGCTCAATCTGTAAAGCAAGTGACTTGTATTGAATGTTATATAATGAAATTGGTAATACTCTTGATATATTTTTCGTTTAACCCTTAAATAATATTGTTGTAGATTACTAAGTTGGAGATTCCATTAGTGACCATAAATCGATCTTATTGATCATATAGGAAATCCCATTCATAATGATACAAAGAAAATGTGAATTTATAATAAGATATGCAAGTACTAACTGATCGCATGGACAAACAATTTTGTAAATGGACAAACTCGATAGGAATACTGACGGGGGCTCGGTTGCGATTAACACTTATTATAATTCAAGAGTTCGTACGTAATCTTAAAAGAAAGTGTAGAAAGATTTACCAAAAACGTAAAGTAAACGAATATGAGCTTTTTCAATTTAAAAAACTTATATGTTTAAGGATATCAGGATAGTGGATCGCCAATGAAAACTAATTACTTGTTTGTCGACGTTTCGGTTTTTTATAGAAACATATTCATGACTTACAAATAGTGATGGAGGATGTTTTCAGCGAAAAATACACAAGGGAAGCAACGTTGTCCATCAGGTGGATCGTTAACCAAGTCAATATTATAAAAATCATCAAAAGGTTGTAAAAACATAAAAATTACAAATTTAAACAGTAACAAAACAACAACCATGTCAAAATTAAAAAACAACCAAAAAAAACAATTTTGACATGGTTGTTGTTTTGTTACTGTTTAAATTTGTAATTTTTATGTTTTTACAACCTTCTGATGATTTTTATAATATTGACTTGGTTAACGATCCACCTGATGGACAACGTTGCTTCCCTTGTGTATTTTTCGCTGAAAACATCCTCCATCACTATTTGTAAGTCGTGAATATGGTTCTATAAAAAACCGAAACGTCGACAAACAAGTAATTAGTTTTCATTGGCGATCCACTATCCTGATATCCTTAAACATATTGTTAGCCGTTGGACGACAATTTTACACTTGTTAAAAAACTTAATTGTGTTAAATAAATTTTTTTAGGTTTTATTCAAACTTCAATTCCTAGAAGCGTAACTGCAGTGTACCTTCGAAAGGCTAACCTATTAATTTTTAATTTCACTAAAAGCCATTTGAAGATGATGACCTATCGTGAACCACAGTATCATTTAAATTTAATAAGAGAATAATAGCTAGTAAACTCAACAGGCTAAAGCGAAGCACGACAAATGGTGTGAAGTGATATTTCTAGTGGTATCGATGCAGATTTTCAGAGGTGCGGTATTAAAATATATTATTTCAAATAAGTATTAACAACAATGTTGTACCGAGTGATTAAAAAAATGCTATAATTGTCCCACTGTATAAATTTGGCAGCAAAAGTAATTCTGTTAACTGCTGTCACTTACTCGTGTCCGGAATTTTGTGCAACAGCATTTGTTCGACAAGCACTTAAATCGACAGCATTTGTGCGACATAAAATTTTGTTCAATATGGAATTTTAATCGAGATGCATTTGATTTGTTCGACTCAACATTAATGCAAATAAACATTTGTTCTACATGGAATTTTATACCTCCGTGAAGTTGGCCTCCCATCTATAAAATTTTGATATAAAAAAATATGGAATCGTTAGGTCTTGAATGGTCACTAGGTAACGTTAGGTCACTTCTAGTTTTTTCAATAAAAATTACTTAATTTTTTGAAAATTCTCTTAGTAAGTTGGCATCCCCATTACACGTTTTCGATAAAATAAAAGTAGAATCCGATAGGAAATCGACTACTGAGGATTGGTCACGTATAATTATCGTTAGGTCGTCATTAATTTGCTTGCAATAAATAAATTAAAGTTCAAATTCCCTATTGCGCTTGCACATAACCCAAATATACTTATTCAATTTTTCTAAAATTTTCTTGGTAAATTAGCATTTCATTTATACATTTTCTATGAAATTAAAATAGAAATCGATAGGAAATCGACTGCTAAGGATTGGTCACATTATTTATCGTTAGGTCGACATTAATTTATTTGCAATAAATGAATTAAAGTTCGAATTTTTATTTAAAGTTGGTGTCGGGGTGCGTTCTTGCTTGCACTTTTGTGCATAAAGATCGGTTCAAAACTGACAAAAACGTCGTAAACTCGGAACTCTAACGCAGCCACAGAGCTTTATCAAATCTGTGACGTTCGGAATCGGAATCGTGAATTGACATTATGGAATACCGGGCTGAGCCCACACTTCCTTAAAATGACCGGCGAAGATCGCCTAGATATAGCATCGGGTTGAGGAATTAGCACACAACCGTCCGCCGGGGGATCTGCCGACTTTAGATACGATTAGAGCCGTATCAAGACTGTCGACAGATTGAGATGTGATGGGGGTACGTGATCCCCATCGCGAAAGTCGCTGACAATGCGAATCGTGGCATGCGGAATGGGTCCAAAAACATGGCGGGACCCAGCGGCAGAAGATTTAAATTTGCCTAAGAAGATGAAAAACTAGCCGTAACTTTATCGTTCGACTTCAGAGGCGCGAGGCTGGTAAGGGCGAGGCGAGGTCCAGTCCGTTGTCGAAGGAGAATCAATCGCTTCGAGAAAAAGGCTTTCACGCCGGGCGCGCCACGTGGCGCGTCCATCTTCCCGCTTCCTGGGTCATTGGGGGGGGCCTGAAGTCGACACCGATTAGAGCCGTTGCCGACTCTTCGGCGCCCCCCTCTTTGGCCTTAAAGGAATACCTGAGTCACGTGCTCGAGTATGGCTTTGCAGTCAGGGGAATGGGGTTACCATTACCTGGTCTGTGGCTTGTAAACATGCGTTTCGAACTTTAATTCATTTATTGCAAACAAATGACGATCTAACGATAAATATATGTGACCAATCCTTAGCAGTCGATTTCCTATCGGTTTCTATTTTAATTTCATAGAAAACGTGTAAATGAAATGCTAATTTACCAAGAAAATTTTCCAAAAATTGAATAAGAATATTTGGGTTATGCGCAAGCGCAATAGGGAATTTAATAAAGGGTCAGTCTGAGCTGATAATCAAACGGTTCAGAAAGAATAACAAATAAGGACAGCACAAAACAAGAAATTATTTTTATTAATTAACTGTAATATTATAAGTCATCACCACTTTTTTTTTACAAGTCACCACTTTTTTTTTACAAGTCACCACTTTTCCAAAAGTTCTTTGTTCCCGTAGATTTGATAAAAATTCATTTAGACAAAATTTACGAAGGGTACATTATTCCGGCTCATGCGCAAAATATATTCCATTACTTTGAAGAAGTTTTTCAATACAGATATGGAATTACTATGAATCAGTGGTACAGGGCTTACCAAAAACAAATAATTCAATCTAGGGCTGGCATCGTGGTTTCAAATATCAGATTTTGGCCAAGCATCCTAACATAATATGGAAGTTTGTGACTGCTATAAAACTTGAGCAAAGTTTAAATGAGCTACGAATTGAACAGTACATTAGTGGTCAAAATCCACCTTGTACAAAAAAAATATAAAGATAGTGGCAAGAGACTTATTCGCATTGTAAGCAATTTTTAACCGAACGAAAGCAAAACTCAGTATTTCCAAGGAGTAGCTCAAAATATAGCATTTTAAATTTCAAGCTATATTATGTTAGATACTCGTAAGAACTCCAAATAAAAACTATGGTTTATAAATAAAATACAGTACAGGGTGGGCCAATTTCGATAGTTCTTATGGGAAACTCGGTAACTATAAGAGATATGAAAAAACGGATGGCGCATCGTCAATCTCTTTTTTCAAGAAAAGCTCAACGGTCAAAACCAGAATTTGCTATCTTTTTTTGTTTTCGAGTTATCGACTTTTCGATAAATGTCGATATCTCAGTTGTTTTTCAAGTTATCAAAAAAATGTTAACACTTTCTTTGGGCACTTTTTTAACATCAATAAAATGGGCTAAAGAGATGGTAATTAATAATTATCTATCTCAGTTGCAGAGTTATAACATAAACTTGTGTTTTTTTAAATGGAAACCATAGTTGAAAATGATATTTATAATAGCGTTTTTTATCCTCTTTTCAACGATATATAACATGATATATAACAACAACAAAGATATTATAACATTAACATTATAGTAGAAGATCGAAAAAATGACATTTTTAGTAAAAAAACAATCCAAATTTTAAATTCTAACAAAAATTAAAGTAAAGTACAAACCGTAGCCTAATTGTTTTTAATACACGATTTGGTTAAAACAAAACGCTACACAATAATTAAACCATTAGGTATTGACATTTAAAACATTTACACCAATTGTTTTTCAGTAAGCGAATATTTGCTTAGTTGCTGTCATTAAATTTTTAAACCTTAGTAACTATAATATTTTATTTTAATTTTTTAAATTTCAATAATGGTTTGGTAGTGTGTTGTTTTAACCAAATTATGTATTAAAAACAGTAACCTACGGTTTGATCTTTACTTTAATTTTTGTTAGAATTTAAAATCTTGATTGTTTTTTAATAAAAATGTTATTTTTTCGATCTTCTACTATAATGTTATAATATTTTTGTTGTTGTTATATATCATGTTCTGTATCGTTGAAAAGAGGATAAAAAACGCTATTTAAAAATATCATTTTCTTCTATGGTTTCCATTTAAAAAAACAGAAGTTTATGTTATAACTTTAAAATCTTTAAAATTTAAAATCTCTTTAGCCCATTTTATTGATGTTAAAAAAGTGCCCAAAGAAAGTGTTAACATTTTTTTGATAACTTGAAAAACAACCGAGATATCGACATTTATCGAAAATTCGAACTTTTGGCTATAACTCAATAACAAAAAAAGATAGCAAATTCTGGTTTTAACCGTTGAGCTTTTCTCGAAAAACGAGAAGGAGGATGCGCCATTCATTTTTTCATATCTCTTATAGTTACCGAGTTTCCCATAAGAACTATCGAAATTGGCCCACCCTGTACAGTCTCAGTAATCCGAACTAATAGAAACCTGGCCTCATTCGGATTACAGAGAAGTTCAGTTTACTGGATAAAGTTAATAATCAAAATTTTTAACATAATTTTTATTTTAGAAATAAACAAACCTCAAATTGTATTTGATAGATTAAATATCGTAACCTGTGAAAATATATAATAATTAAAATTAAACGTTGAACAGGTTAATAAAACGAATTAAAAAGGATTCAATTGTAAGCTTTCGAGTACCTGTTCACGTTTAATTTTAATTATAACAAATTGTATTTGTGTTATGCGAAAGCCCAACAGGAAATTCTAACTTTAATTCATTTATTACAAACAAATTAATGACGATCTAACGATAATTATATGTGACCAATCCTCAGCAGTCGATTTTCTATCGGTTTCTATTTTTATTTCATCAAAAGAGTGTAAATAGGATGCTAACTTACCAAAAAAATTTCCAAAAATTAAGTAATTTTTATTGAAAAAAAAAGTAGAAATGACCTAACGGTGAAACCTAGTGACCGTTCGATACCTAACAATTCCATATTTTTTATATCAAAATTTTATGGGATGCTAACTTCACGGAGGTCACACATAATATTATGAATGTTTGTAGTACTTATGTATTGCATTACATACATATTTTTTATCCTATTCTTTCTTCTGCAATCTGAACATTTTATTTGTTGTGTTAATAATAAAACAAATGGTAGAAAAGAGTATGATATTCTAAAAAAGAATACATATGTCGTCATGTCGAAAAAATGTCTATTCGCTTAAATGTTGAGTCGAACAAAATTCCATGTCTTACAAATGCTGTCGATTAAGTGCATGTCAAATCAGTTTTACTTGTATAGCTTGTAAGAATTTTGAATCACTTGTATCGGACTATAATATCATATCGTCGCTGGATGAACAGGGTTACTTTTCAGGATTGACTTCAGTAATTCAATATGTATCTGATAACAGTGATTCTGTGAAGCAGGTTGATTCGAAATTGATGGATTTCAAGAAAGCTGTTGATTTAGTTTCACACACTGTGCTTATCAATAAAATATTATTTAATCTGAATTTAGACGAAGAATAACTCTAAGGTTTGAGAACTTATTGAATTGTACTCGGTATGTAAAAATCAACAATGTGATCTCTAACCATGCTTGTGTTACATCAGGTGTACCGCTAGGAAGTGTCGTGGGACCTTTGGTTTTCTTAATATTTATTAATGATCTATCCAAAGGTATTTCATAGAAAAGAGGGTGGTGTAAAATTTGCATTGGAAAATTGTTACAAGACTGTTCGTCATTAACAATACATATCGTCACCTGAATGTAAGAACTAGGTAACTCGAAAAAGTTGAATTTGGGTTAGAGCTAAAAAGAGACTTATGAATATTTTTACAATTAAATGGCTAAGTGCAAAAAGGGAAGTACTGATATTTTTAACAAAATTGAGTTATACATGTTTTTGTATAGTTTTGAGGTAGCCCGATTGTTTGGTGTAAAAATAAAAATTATGTCAGCAAAATTTAAACAATTTTACCGATTATCACAAGAAAATTCAATTCAATATCAAGATTTTTATTCTGATATATCGATACCATTTTTTCAAATTATTGTAAGTGACATTTTTCCTGCAATCGTTTATAATCGTTTATAGACGTTTATACACGTTTTGTTAAAATATCATAATTTTATTTTAAGTTTTTTATGGTTGGTTGTTATTATGATACTTTAATAAGACGTATATAAACGTCTGATGCTTACGATAGCAGCAAAATCTCATTTTCAGGAAAAATGTCACTTACGATACATTGACAGAAAGGTGTCGATATTAGATTGGCCAACCATGCAAGAAGATCAATCAGATCAGGATGGTAATTAAACAATTTATTACTTCAAAGTAAAATTTTATTTTGTGTGAATTTTCTATCTTTTTTAACAATAAATTATGATTTAGTGCAAAAAGGAAAGTACTTCACAATACAAAAAAAGGGTTTGTTAAAAAACTATTATTGTGGAGGCGCATTTTTTTGGGTGGTTTCTTATCAAGAAAATATGTTTCTAAAGGATTGTAAAAAAAATATAAAGTTTGAAGATCAATTACTCAAAGCAGACAGTTTAAATCGATTATCTCGTAATGTCGATTTTGTAGTACTTCCCTTTTTGCAGTTAGCTATTCAATTGTTTTAAGATTCAAATGAAACGATAGTATATTTATTTAGGTGTTCGTGACTTAATATGTAGTTAAATGAACAATTGGATCTAGTTAACGGACCGCTTGTAGATATTTGTGTAAAACTCAGGGAAACCACTGACAAATAAGTCACAATAATATTAATTAATTTTTCAAATATCAGATATACATTTTATAAACTGAAAGATAATATAAGCTGTATTCTTTTTACCTATTTTATTTCCATCTCAGTTACACAACTGAGACGAAGTGAGCTGAGCCGAACAGAGATTAACTGAGCCAAAGTGAGAAAAACATAAGGTGAAAAGAACAACAAAAATACACTACCAACCCATGATAGAAAAATTGCTTACCAACCATATTAAATTAATTTTTACTTTGTATGTCAACAGAAAATCCGAAATAGAAATTTGTTGAAACCGGTGATTAAAATTAGGTAATATAAGTAATACAATAATTAAAACTATTATTATAATTTGTTTATAAAATTTAAATGTCAACTACAGAAGAGTCACAAATTAACGAAAACCACAATGAAAACTGACGTCAACCTTTTTAAATCGACCAATTTGGGCTATTTCCCAATTTGTCTCAGTTGTAACACTTTGAAACAGCAAGATCAGTTGGGTTAGGGAGGGAGGTAATTTTCTCAGTTAAAACTCAGTTCGGCACGGCACAGTACTTCCATCACAACGGTAAAAAGAACACCCATTTAACTGAGTACCTGAGTATCTCAATACAATCTCACTTAAAATAGGTAAAAAGAATACAGCTATAGTATACCGAAACATATGTATTTGAATAGATAGGTTGTATACCTATTTTTGAATAGTAAAATTTTTGACAATAAATAGTTAACATTAATAATTTGTTACGTAGTTATAATTTTGCTATATAAGTACAATAAATAAAGTAAAGTGACGATATATAATGCACCCTGCCTACAACAGTTTGAAAGAATAATTGTAAAACCCATCATTTCTATCGAGGCGTGTTTATGTGCACAAGATCAAACTTCCTTTGTACAACACGAATATCGCGTTTGGGTCGGTTTGGGGATATGGAATTAAATCATGGAACCAATTGCTATTTTGATGAAAAATTGCCAAGTTTAAAAACATTTAAATGTCATATTAGTAATCATCTGATTCTAATTGACCAAATTTGATGTCTGATATTATATATTTTAATTGCATGTATTCTGTAGTTCACTGCCACCTGGCATTTATGCTTAGTTTAGTTGATGTAATAAACAAATAAATAAAATATAAATCTCTCTTACACCATTATCCACGTATCCCTTTTTCTTGATGATCTTCTTGCAACGTTCCATTCTTCACATCTATTCCAAAAGCACTACAACTATCTTTATAGCCATCATTAAGAAGTTTAGAAATTTAGTGCTGATAGGGGGGGAGGGGGGCAAACAGTTTTAACTACATTCGCTTTTGTCTTATGCACAATAAGCTTGAGTTCTTGTTAAATATGTCGTTTTTCATATTATAAGCGCGAGTTTTTTGTTAAAGATGACATTTTTATTACTATAAGCTTGAATTACTTGATAAAGATGAAGTAATTTGCACCATAAGCTTGAGTTTCTTGATAAAGGTGATATAATTTGCACCATAAGCTTGAGTTTCTTGATAAAGATGAAGTAATTTGCACCATAAGCTTGAGTTTCTTGATAAAGGTGATATAATTTGCACCATAAGCTTGAGTTTTTTGATAAAGGTGATATAATTTGCACCATAAGCTTGAGTTTCTTGGTAAAGTTGACGTCTTTTATCAAAGGTGAATACAACGGGGTTATCTCGAAAACCTAAAAAGAAGCTGTTAGTACCATTCAACTGTTACGAATTGGGAAAATATACCTATTTTATCGTGATAAATTCGAACTTAAATGAAACTCCATTTGCTTGGGTAGGATCCAATCTTGTTGAAAATCTTCGACCGTTTAGGTTGTCATTTTAGTTCCATGTGTATAAGAGATTACACGATTTACGCGATAGTTCACAAATCACCAATACTTAACATTATTTAATAATAAAGATAATCACTCACCGATATGCTGATCCCACGTTCGGAACCTACCTAAAAGAAGCAAAAGATTAGTACCTATGTAAAATTTGATTTCATCCCCCCCCTTTAATATTTAGTTGTAATGTACCTGAGTGTGAAGCTGTCACACACTAGTTTGCGCAAAATAGCTTGGCCAGTAAGAGCCTAGCTATGTTGCGGGAACTGAGTATACGTAATCAAAGAAGGAAGTAATTACCTTTATCCTCGTATCCTTTCGCTTTCATGATCTTGGTAACGTTCCATTATGTTGATCCAATCATTGCACTATCACAAAACTCTGAAGGGAACTATCAAAAAAAAAACACAACCCGTACATTTTCACTAACCCACAGAAACAAAGAAAATCGTACTCGACACATATTTCCGACCGCGGTGCACTTGTTAGTTCTCACTAAATATCTTTATAGTCTTTATTAAGAAGTTTTGAAAACAAGTCCAGATCCAAGGAAGGCCGTCAGGAAACAACGGGGGGATCTCCAAAATCTGAAAAGAAGCAGTTAAATCTACTGAACTGCTAGAAATTTGGAAATTATACCTTTCATGTTTGTGATAATGAACTTAAATTACACTTCATAAGCTTGGGCTGGATCTACTCTTGTTCAAAATCTTCTTACGTTTGTGCTGGCATCTCACCACCATGTTTGTACGAGGATACGGTTTACACCGTAGTTTAATAATTATGATAATGACTTACCGATATGCTGATCCCACGTTCGGAACCTACCTAAAACAAACAAACAAAAAATTAGTATGTAATTTTTAATCTTCCTTTTATCCCCCCCCCCCTTTTCGTTCTGGTAAAGAGTAAACTAGATTGTATAGATCTCTCTAACTACTATCTTGTGGAAACCCTATGCAAGTAGGTATACATGCATAGTCAAAGAAAGAGTAATTACCTTTATCCTCGTATCCTTTCGCTGTAATGACCTTCTTTCCAACGTTCCATTCACTCGTAGTGCACTATCACAAAACTGATGAGAACAATTAAAAAAGAGCACTACCCGTACATTTTCACTAACGCACAAAAATGAAACAAAAACGTACTCGACACTTTTTCCGATCGCGATACACTTGTTAATTATCATTAATGTTAATTAGTTCTTTAAATCACTTCTTTTATAAATTTTTTCTACATCCATTTATAGATTTGATTATAGCTTTAAATACAATCTTCCCACAAAAATTCACCTATCTGGAACAAAAATAAAATTTGTAATCAAATAATTTAACTCAAGTCTATTTTGTTAGTGTATTTTGAATTCCCCTGTACAATAAGAACTGCTAGGGATTTTTGCAGGGAATTGGTAAGAGAAATCACTTTTTTGAAAATTGTGCTGAACGTTTGACGTTTTAAAAATAATACGAAAACTTAATTAAGAATTTTAGATCAGTTCGAACAATATAATTTCTGTAAGTTGAAGCTTTCAAGTTGCATTTTTCTTTTATAACTTTTGGCGATTAATTTTGAGTTTCATTTGGTGGAATAATTACAATGTGAGCTCAATACCACCTGTACTTAATGATAAGTTTGGTTGTTCGCTGAAGATGATATTTTTAATAACGATTACAGCTACGTGGTTAAATACAATGATAATACTTCTCCGGAAGATAGGTATGAGATGAACGACCACATCTTTTTATTGTTGCTATTAGAATTTTGTTATCGAATCTACATCCGCAACAGTTTATTTGGGAGCGTGCAACATTTGGTAATTTTATTGAATTATTATAAGTATCGTTGCCATTTACTATCGAGCAGTTAAATTAATACTAGGGCCAATGTCATATTTCAACAACGCAGTTCTAATCTGATATCGTCAATGCTCATAACATGTATGGAATTAAGATTTAGAAATACTATTTTAGAAGCCATTAGTAGTTTTTTGCTTTTGAGTGTTATCTTGTTTAGTGCATGACTTTCAAAAACTTTGAGAAGAGCTTGGCATTGTAATCGTTGCAACTTTCAGTCCAACATTGTAGTTTGCTTAAGGTTAAAAATAAAAATAATTTATTAAAAATAATCAAAATTAGTTTTTTCAGATTTGTGAACAAAAATGTACCCAGATGCTGAGTACCTGCTAAATTGATATCAAAAATGTTTAACGCAAGCAGTGTACCGATGTCGACGCATATTATAGTTTTTGAAAACATTTGAAAGATTAATATGACAATGTTGAAATTAGGGTACTTTGAGCATTGCAACTAGAAAACTTTGTCATCCAATTGAATGAGTTCTTAACAAAACGTACAATGTAACATACCGATGAAATGGGAATGGATTATAAAATTATTTCAATGGATTGTAATTGGAACGGCTACGATGAACAGTCAAACTGGCAGCGATCGTAAACTGATTGCTCTAGTTTAACACTGCTATTGGAAAAGAAATGACACCTCCATCATACCTTAAACAGTTAAAGTAATTCATAACCCACTTCGTCACTCTGATAATTTCTCGAAACAGAAAGGTATATTAAAATATACTTTAGTGATTAATGTGGTTGTTTATCCTCACTGGGGTATATCGTTACTATGTGCGGAAGTAATAATTGTTAGACTGTCGTACAGATTTCAGCATTAATAGGTGCATAGTACTTTAAAGAAGATATTTATTGTAAGAAACCACGAAGGTAATGTCAATAGTACTAATCCTCACATGCAAGGAGGATTGACGTTCAGAGAATCGCACTGGCTATGCACCATGTGTTTGAATAAAGCGGGATGAGTTTGCGGGTTGAGCAATTCATCAGAAACTGCTAAATTAATTTGACTAGGATTTTAAATTCTTCAGAAAGTATAATAAGAATATGACACTGTGGAAGACCACTTTTTTAAATTCGATTATGGATATTAACGCTTTAACTGTTCCACAAATGCAATTATTTCCAATATTGTTAAGTAGTTCATTCAGTTTGGCTTTAAAAAATCGAGCAATAAATTCCAGCCGAAACAATAGTCATCACGTCGAGCACTTCCTATAATAGTCCTCGGGCCTAGGCCTACAAAAATTTGTGGTTACCGTTCTTTATGCCCAGTCGGACAACTTGTTTTAATAAGAAATTACGCCTTAAGGCTGTTCGGTAGGTTTAGATTTTGTGCAAAAAAGATTGTAATACAGTGTATTTATCTTAATATTCTTGTAGAACTACATATTTTAGATAATCAGGTCTATTATGTATCACAACCTTTAAAAATAACGGTCAACCTTTATGTTATAATAAAGTTTCAAAATAACAGATTTTTTAACGTTTACTACAGAATTGGTATTACGTATCAACCTTTAAAATAACCATAGCAAATCAATGTTATTTTGTAACGTACTTGTTATATTTTGCACTAGGAAACTTCTATTATAAAGATCATGTTAAAATAACGGTTTATTAAAACGATACGTAATACCAATTTTCCGAAAACCTTTATGTTATCTCATAAAGGTTACCTTTATAATAACGTTGGTGATACATAATAGACCTGAATATTTGTTTATTAAAATAAATTCTAAAAAAATTAGTTCAGCCGCAATTTGTACTCAAAATATGAATTTATTTACGGAATGCCTGTACGATCCTGATAAAATATCATAATGGAACTTGTACTAAACGCAAGTCTTTAATTTACTACGACAAGACATAATTTTTGTTTTTTACTTTGAAAAACTAAAAATTTATGGAACAAAAAATGTATGCTTTTCTTATAAACGTTCTGTTTTGAATAAGTATTTAAAAATTCATATTTTCAAAGTAATTCAAAGTAAAAATCAAAATAAACATTATGTCTTGTCATAGTAAATTAAAGATTCTTGCGTTTAGTACAAGTTCCATTATGATATATTATCAGGATCGTACAGGCATTCCATAAATAAATTCATCTTTTGAGTAGAAATTGCGACTAAACTAATTTTTTTAGAATTTATCTTTATAAACAAATATTATCTAAAATATGTAGTTCTACAAGAATATTATAATAAATACATTGTATTACAATTTTTTTTGAACAAAATCTAAACCTACCGAACAGCCTTAACTTTAGGGCGTCCGACCTCTAACGATCCTGAAAACGCAACTGTGAGTTTTTCAGGTTCGTTTAATAAAAATATTTAAAATTAAATGGTATTCTTGACCGATAAATTTTTTAGGGAGTTTCTGCTGTCGGACGCCCTAGAGTTAAGGGTTTCGTGCAAAAACAAAACGCTCCCTTTTCGAGTAATTTCTTATTAAAACAAATTGTTCTGCTAGGCGTAAAGAACGCATACACGAAGTCTCAATGGTGAGGTAATCACAAATTTTTGTAGACCTGGGCCCAAAGACTATAAATGATGAATTAAGAATCACAATTTGGCCAACAGTCTGATTATTTTCGATTAATCTAGAGCTAAGGTAATTCATAAATGTCGACTACCCATTACAAATAGATCTTCTCCGAGCAGTGAAACAACAAAAAATTAAGAACGAATTGGTATACGATAAGCTGCAAACTGTAGCATCGTTAACAACGATCTCCGTGTGGCAATTATTTAAATACTTCATAACAATTGAATGGTGTTACGCAAAAAGATCCAACCCACACCAACTTCAAATTATTGATTAATATTTATATTATTTTTAACAAAACATTAAACACAATTCACACTAGGAATTAAAAAAATGTGGATTTTGGTGTATTTTGAAAAAATGGCTCTCCGATATTTTTGAATGCTCATAAAAAAGGGTAAAATTAAAGTTAGAAAATTTAATTATTAATCAATTGAAAAAGATAAAAATTTTGCTTTATAAGAACAATTGCGATTGCAACGATTCCAGTCTTTATATATTATAATTCGGGGTGAATAATTTTAAAGTTGATTTTCTCGAAAACTTCTGACAATCTTTCTCTACGGCTTTGGGAAAACGTTTATCGAGGGCTGATCTTCCAGCACGATAAGTGATAAAAATTACAAAAATGCGGCTGGTGTATCCACCTCCTAGTAAGTTATAATATTGTGATTTCGCAAAGCTTTGGGGCAACTGTTTGTTATTATATCGCAAAATAAAATTTAATTCTTTTAAGTTTTGATGAAATTCTTCATAAATTTTTAAGGACTGAACATAAATATAATAGAAGTGGGATTGAATATTTTAACCACAACTAAAACGGCAAAGAAAATTTTCGTCGCATCTTGCAAGGCTGCAGTGGAAAGGGTAACGTAATAGAACCACGCGAGTGGTTCCTTCAAGGATAATGCAGCTGTTGAAATGAACAAAAAATGGTCTGGCTCTTATCAACAAATGTGGTCGTTCTCACAAACAATAAATTCAATTGAAGGGTTCGAATAACAAGATTTGATTTAACTCAATTGTGAATTTCAGCATCATAAAATTTTCAGTCAAGATTATAATTATTGTAAAAATTTTAACATGGTTTTAAAAATGTTAATAAAATAAATTTATTAGGTAGAAATTGAAATAATTGGATGGAGTTAATACAGGCAGTGGCGGCTCTACACCCCCCCCCTCATAATTTGATAATTGCAAAAATTTAATGTAAACTATTTACAATTTTATTACCACAAATTTTCAACAACTACATAATTCATTCAATAAAAATTGATTTAAAAAAAAATATACTAACCTGAGTGTTTTTGTGTTTTTTCGGTGGCGAGAAGACAGATAAATGCTATTTTTAGGTTGGACCAATCTCGTGCTAGTATGAGTCATCAGGTTGTTTGCTGATGAGATGACGCCATATTTTTCACGCTTCTAAATAGAAATTATTATTAAAAACTTTTTAGGTTTACTTTAAACACTTTCAAATTTATTTCAATGTTATTTCGTTCAATCAATTTGCTTTATTTAATTAATAGCCAAACTTTTGTACCCTTTTATTTATTATATAGCAAAAATATTTTGATGCAAACTTTAAAAAAAGTATTTAAACGAATAACTCAACTTATGTTATGATTAACTATTTTTGATATATTATAATTGTAATTAATTATATGGCATTCATACGATAAATTAAGGAGTAGATACATGCAAAATTACAAAATTTGAATTAAAAATGTCAACCTGTTGCTGAGCGTCACTTTTAAATTTTCTCAACAATTACATTAAGTTATACCATGTTATACACTATCCACGTTAACAAGTTGACTTTTGTAAAACAAATTATAACATTTTATAGAAATAAAACTCACCGGCATTGTTGCTAACTAAACTTTTCAGGACATTGCATTAAAGCTTAAAACAAAAGCTGGCCGCCATTTTTATGCCGCTTCTGGTTGAACGTTTCTTTCATGCTTTTGGTCATGACGCAATTGAATAAAAGCTAGAAAAAAGAAATAATTGTTAAGAAAGCAAAATATTTTCCGATTTATCTGGCAAATTCAAATTAATTCCGAGTTATGATGATTGTTTTTTGTGTTAACGAAAAAAGCGCGCGAATAATACGTGCGAGGTTTAAGTTCAAATTAAAAGTTAAAAACTTACGCGAACAACTTTTCAATGTTATCAATCGAATAATCACAAAAAATCACTACATAATTCGATTATTACAAATTGATATTTGCATAATATCACTGAATATTTTAAATTATCGTAAAATGAACTGACCTGCACAATGGAGTCGACGCGGACTACGGTAGCTGTTGAAGACGAACAGCCTCTTGGGAATTTTGTGCCGACCAATCACGTGCGATCACGTGACTTAAAGTTGCTTAAGATGCCGTCCTCCATGTTTCCCAAGATTTTAAATTGAAATTAAAATTTTTAAATTATTTTAAGCAATTACAAACTTATTAGAAAATTTTTTGATGAAATCCGATTATTTATTAATATAAATTATATAAATTATGACGGCCAAGCAGAATTTCCAAAATTGAATTAAAAATTTCAACCTGTTGCAAGGCGTCACTTTAAAATTTTCTCAATAATTACCGAAAGTTAATCTAAACACTTATGAAATTAACTAAAACTAATTGTTAACATTTAAAACAAACCATTTTCCGTTATATCCTGCAAATTAAAATTAATTCCGAGTTAGGATGATTGTTTTTTGTGCTAACGAAAAAAGCGCGCGAATAATACGTGCGAGGTTTAAGATCAAATTAAAAGTTAAAAACTTACGCGAACAACTTTTCAATGTTATCAATCGAATAATCACAAAAAATCACTACATAATTCGTTTATTACAAATTGATATTTGCATAATATCACTGAATATTTTAAATTATCGTAAACTGAACTGACCTGCACAATGGAGTCGACGCGGACTACGGTAGCTGTTGAAGACGAACAGCCTCTTGGGAATTTTGTGCCGGCCAATCACGTGCGATCACGTGACTTAAAGTTGCTTAAGATGCCGTCCTCCATGTTTCCCAAGATTTTAAACTGAAATTAAAATTTTTAAATTATTTTAAGCAATTACAAACTTATTAGAAAATTTTTTGGTAAAATCCGATTATTTATTAATATAAATTATATAAATTATGACGGCCAAGCAGAATTTCCAAAATTGAATTAAAAATTTCAACCTGTTGCAAGGCGTCACTTTAAAATTTTCTCAATAATTACCGAAAGTTAATCTAAACACTTATGAAATTAACTAAAACTAATTGTTAACATTTAAAACAAACTATTTTCCGTTATATCCTGCAAATTAAAATTAATTCCGAGTTAAGATGATTGTTTTTTGTGCTAACGAAAAAAGCGCGCGAATGTTAAAATACGTGCAAGAGGTTAAAAATGAAATTAAAAATTAAAAACTTACCCGGGCAACTTTTGAAAATTATCATTCGAACAATCACAAAAAATCACTACATAATTCACTTATTGCAAATTGATATTTGCATAATATCACTGAAAACTGAATATCACAAGAAGAACTGCCGGCATTACGGAGTCGACGCGTTACTGCGGTAGCATTTCAGAATGAACAGCCGTGTGCGAATTTTAGTGCCGACCAATCACGTGCGAGCATGTGACCTAAGGTTGCTTAGCGACGACGCACCGCCATGTTACCCAAGCTGCTAAACTGAAATTAAAAATTTTAAAATTATTTTAGCTAATTACAAACTTATTTTAACATTATTTCGTGCAATCCATTTATTTAATTATTTAATTTATATAAATTACGACGTCCATGCAGAATTAGAAAATTTAACAAAAAATGTCAACCTGTTGCAGCGCGTCACTTTAAAATTTTCTCAATAAATACTGAAAGTTAAACTCGATCCACGCCGAACAAGTTGATTTTTGTAAAACAAACTATAAGATTTCATGAAATTAAAATTTAATACTCACCGGCATTATTATTAACAATAGCCAATCGCCAACATAATTTGACGGCGCATAATTGCACAAAATCTAGAAAGAGAAAAACAATTGTTAAAATTTAAGACAAACTATTTTCCGTTGCATCTGGCAAATTCCGATTAATTCCAAGTACAGATAACTATTTTTTGCGTTCAAGATGTACATGTACCCAAGGTATACCTGGAAATCCTGGAATCTGTCGCGGACAACTAAAAATGTTTTCATTCGAACAACCACCAATAATTGTCACCTAATCGCTAATCCACTCATTGCAATTTGATTTTTATAAAATTAATTTGAATATAATAAGTTAATTTCATCTGCTTCGTTGTCAACACTTATTCGGTGTTGTCGCAAAAAACAAATGAGAACAATTAGTTGACAGATAATCTAGAAGATACCAGCGCCAATTGTTTCAACTCTTTAAAAATTATTGGAAAATTAATTAGCAATTTTAATTTTTATTTAAATTAGCAGTTTGTTTTTCATGCAAAATAAAGTTTTAAATGTACTCCAAGTACTTGGAAGCTCACCTCAATAGCATTTTCAGCAATCCGCGTAAATCATCATAAGACAAACATTTAACATTTTGTGCACATTCCTTAATATCCACCAAAATCAATTTGATTTTTACTGTTTACTATCGGACAAATCAGTTTGCAGGTTCTAACTGTCGTCTACAAACTATTGAAATTCACTAATTGACATGTAATTACAATATAATCCACAATATTACACAAACTTGAACAATCACCCACCACGGTCGAACTTAAAAGAAAACTCAACGGAATTAATGTAGATTCTAATGGATCTAGCGTCTTCTAGAAAGAGAAGTCAGAGTCTGAAAATATGTAGATATGAACCAATGAAAAATAGTTACGATTGGTACATCCACGGTAATGCACTTCAACATATATGCAAAAGCCTAAAAATGTTTCTTAATTTATTTGCATAAAAATATATAAAACTTTTGGGAAAAACTACTTGATCGAATATAATTATTTATTTAATTTAAATAACACAAATTATGGATTACCGCGCAATTAAATTTAATTACTCTGGTATTGAAATTTTTTAAATTTTAAGTACTTTTTATAAATACCTACTAATTTTATATCAAGCCCCTACTATAAAACTTCCCGGGGAACAAAACTTTTACATTTTAAATATCAACCAAAGCATGGGCGGTCATCAGGGGGGGGGGGGTATTCAGATCTTTTAGAGACATTTTTATCATTTAAAAATCGCTTTTACAGCAATACTTGTTAGACATTTTTAGTTGAAAATTTCATTCCCTTCATTTTTACTTCTATACATTTTTCTATTTCATCGCACCGTTTCCGAGATACAGTGACTTGAAAATGTTTCTGTACGATACAATAAAAATTGTTATATCTCAGAAACGGTGCCACGAAATGGAAAAATGTATATAAACAAAACCAAAGAGAATAAAATTTACTACAAAAAATGTTTATACATTTTTCTATTTCGTCGTACCGTTTCTGAGATGCAAATGTGGCAATTTTAATTGTATCGTACAGAAACATATTTGTAAATCACTGTATCTCAGAAACGGTGCCACAAAGGAGAAAAATGTATATAAACAATAATGAAAGGATTGAAATTTTCAACAAAAAATGTCTAATAAGTATTGCTATAAAAGCAATGTTATTATGACAAAAACGTTTTTCAAGGTATACCTTACTTTGGGGGGGGGGGGGTACTATGGTCCCCTCTAGTTACGCCACTGGTTGTAAGTTGACGGTGGCTGGAATCTGAGAACCTTACAAAGGGTTAAATTCGAGTGCTTCCCGATTTTAAAAAACAGTAAATAAACAAATAATTCAGATTTTGTTCTACCACGTAATATTATTTAATAAAAAAATTTAAATGGGTACTATATTGTAATCTGCTGTTTTAAAGAAAATTCTATTATTTTGTATCAAGACCAGCAGTGTTGTGTAAAGCTTAATTGATCGGCTACGAGGGGAGGGGGTCGACTATACTTCTGTGATCTAAAGCCAAGTTCGATTTAAAGTCTATACATCTAGGAAGGTTAGCTTGCTAAAACATTTAAGTGCTTACAGAACCAGGAGTCCTAAATTAAGAAAAACCAGAAGCATGAGGGTGCGTTTTCGCGTAGAATAATTTTATAGTCCGATCTTTATTAGACTTCCCAAGGAACACAATAATTTATATCTCAAACTTTGAAGAATAGTTAACACTAAAAAATGTATAACTTAAAAAATCGCCTGCGGCGTTTTAATGAAAATATCTAAGGGAGACGCGTCATGGCAGAATTTGAATGGACTCCCCATCAGACTAGCAAGAGTACAGACTTTTACCCCATTTCTGTCTCTTCAAATAACTTGTCGATAATGAGAGCTGCTTTGCTGTTTTTAGGAGAGGGGGGGCAGAATAGCATGCTCGCATGTCTAATAGTTTATAGATTTTTTTTAAATCAGTGTACATACTATATCCTGACTCATCAAATATTATCAAGACATTGTTCCCATAGTTTAATTTATAAAAAATTAAAAATATTTTTTTTTCATACATGCATCCATTCATGCGCGTCAGTGATGACAAATAAAATTTATTATGGTTTAAAAGATTTTTTATTATTGCAGCTGTGTTGAAAATTAAAAATTCCATGCTTGAATCTAAATATTAATCTAAAGAGAATAGCCAGCAGTTAATCATTATTTTTTATTAATTGCAGAAATTTAATTAGGACTATTTTTAATCGTTTAAAATTAATTATAAAAACCTAATCGCCAAGTAATCTACAGGTAAGTCAAGGTAATTAATGTGTAAAGACCCGAGTGTAAAAACTCATAGCTCTCGGATAATAATTTTATTGAATAACCCATTTTTTTGAGAGTTTGTATTTTAATTTAATTGGTTGATTTTATTTCAATATTACCCAAAGCATTACCCCTACTGATTTTGTTAAAATTGTAATTTTCGTTTTTTGTTGTAAAAAGGAAAGCAGTGGCGGCACCAGCGGGCGCTGAATCCCTCATTGCCTGGGAGCCCATGACCATAAAATTTAAAACTTCAGTTTTATTTCTGAAATGATTAGGGGAGCCATGGGGCAATGATTATTAATTATTATACATTGGGACTCGGCATAATATCTGAACTTGTGCAGTTTTGAAAAACTTTTGAGTATCACACCTGATCGGTTGTTTTGCGATTTAAATGTAGATTAACCTCATTTCTTCTGATCATATTTAAAATTTCAGTTTGATGCTTATCTCTGTTAAAACCACAAAAAAGTATGTGATCACAAATAACGGAAGATGTCAACATGAGTTCTACAATATTCACTCATTAAATTACTGAATTTTTTTTAACAACCAAGCACATTTGAATAGTTGTTTATTTTCAGTAATTATCAAGTTTTCTATGGTAGCAGCGGTTTGGAAACATTGGAAAAAGGAGAGAATTCTTGAAGTGAAAATGTATTTTGGGTTCAGGTTGATTCTATGGTGCAAGCTGCTGTCATTAAGGGAATCGTGATGTATATGAAAGAACGGATAAATTCTGCAGAGGTAATTCATGTTTTACAAGTTGTAATGAACCTACACTTCTTATGCATTGTTCCAGTTATTTGTGAATTTAGAAAATGGGAACCTTGAAGAGTTTTGCTTATGCTACAAATTTTTCCTCGTGACAATATTTTTAGCATTCGGGCCAACTACAAAATTTCTATAAATGAAGAATCGGGACCACAGAGGGATCCTCATACTTGCTTCATTTTTAGCATTTGGCATACAAACGGGGAGGTTAGACTTACCTAATTATCGAAAGTGATGCAAAATTCCATAACAACTGTTGGATTCGTTTTAAACTTTATGAAGGCCTTTGAAATAATGGTTTATCGCAGGCCGAATAGGAAATAAAAAGGTTACAATATTTATTTTTCTCTTATGAACTTCTATAAATTATTTTTTTGTTGACATTTAGATAAAAAAAATCTTGAAATTAAAGTAAGCTTCTTGAATTACGTACGATTAGTTGGAGAGGGGATCCTTCTAATCATGGCAACGCTACGTTTGTATGCATTTGTTTTAAAGTTTGACGTTTAAAAAGTTACACTGTAAGTATCGACTATTTAGATTGTTGACTACTATTACAACTGTCACAATGCCAATTAATATTGTTATAAGATATTACGTTACTATAAAGATGGATATTAACAATAGTGTTTTGAACGTACCTTTGTACGTACAAAGTACAAAAAAATTATGAATTAAAATGATACTGTAATATGTTGCACTCGACTTGCAATTCAGTGTCTCCTGAATATAACAGAAGAAAACAGCATGTCCTAACGTCCAATTATTCTTCAAACGTACAATAAAATTGATTTTGCACTAAACAAGAATAACTTATAAATTATAATAAATGAATAAATAAATTGCACGTTACGATGATTACTTTAGCATGCATGAAGAATTAGTTTAGTTTCTCTCTGCAACCTGCAATATAAACACAATTACTCAATGACCATGCAATAGATCCATCTGAAATTTGAACAGATTATATTAATATTTAATGCAATGAACTGAAATTTTTTTGGACAGAATTGGATCGTAGGACATGGATGATCATAGGACCTTACATTTATTATAGTGTGGAATGTAGAAATTGCGTGACAAAGTTTCTGTATTTTGTTTAAATGCTACATTTGATCTGGATAGTTGTCACGAATGTTGTTTTACAAATTTTTATTTTTCAGGATTTAGAAAACACATCATATGAAAATGCCTATTGTAATGAGAGAGAATGAATTTACCTATGCAGAAATCTGAACACGCAATGAAAAATTTCGTAAAAATGGAAAGGTTTGTAGCATTTCATTTTTAATGGTTATTTATTATTGGCATGCATTTTAAGTTTTTAAAATAACCTTAATTTGTGTTTAACGTGACATTTAACAAAACTTTGATTTTAAATCTTCAAAATTTCAAATGATATTTATCGTTGATGTCGGCGTACGTCATTTATGTTTCAAACGGTATTAAATTTTTTAAAATGAAGTTTTATTAAGTAATTTGTTTTCACGTGTTTAAATTAAATAAATTACTTTGAATCGTTGTGAATTTCTTATTAATTTTTGAATTTTTATTTTAGTTTTCGTAATAAATGAAATGAAGCAGTGCCAGTGGGCTGCACAATTACATGAATTGGTATGCGTTAATTAGTGATTTACTTGAAGATATGAAGAAGGCTGTCTGCGCAACATTTTTTCATAAAATTTCTACAGATGAAGTTCCTCGAGATGGAAATTGCTCTGTATGTGAAAATTCTTGGTGCTCACGGTAGCAAGCAAAAGCGGAAGAATCGGCCATATACAAGCATGGTGTATTTAATAATATGTTGTACATAAAGAGTAATTTATTATTTCGACACCTGATATGAATAACATTGTAACTCGACTTACGATGATATCCAACTCTACTGTAAAAGGCTTCATTATAGAAATATGTATAATTCGGTTTAAGAATTTTGGTTATATCTCAATTAATTCTATTATTATTTAACAAAATAATATCAGGTTTACTGTATTGTGTATACAGAAATAAAATCTTTAAATCGCTCTCATGAAAACTAAGCAAAATGAGTTACAATGTTATTCATATCAGGTGTCGATTTGTGTGTTATAAAATACTAAAAGCCAAATTGCGACTTTCGAATTGTTAATGGCTGCAATAAATTTGCAAAAATTTATTAAAAGTTGTGAAATTGAAATGGTCTTTATGTATTAAAAGTCTTATTTATCTTTGAAGTGAATTATTTTATTTTCGGAACATTAAAATAACTCAGCGTGAATTCAAAGATGAGGAGCTAAGGTTATTGTTAAATATAAAGTATTTTAATATTTCAAATATTAACAATTCAAAAATACAAATGTAAATTTCTAATAATATAAATTAATAGTTGTCTTCAACTTTAAGAGTTCAAACAGTTTTCATTTGATTCAGGATATGTCAATATCCGATATTCAGTATCTAGTAGGATCCACGATTCTTGAGCAGATGCAATGATCTAAATAAGTTTCGGTTTAAAAAAAAGGAAATAGGTAATAATACTTTATGTATGAAGTGAGATTAGTTTTTAAGGATATATTTTTGGATTTCTTGTTTTTCTTTTTCATTTGTTTATTCACACCGGGTTTAGTAAGAAAAAAGAATCTGCGTTTAAACTTGACTGATTTAATTTGCAACATATTGTTCGTTACTTTTATCACCCTAATGTTTTATTGGTTGTCCGTTGTTAAAACTTTGATTGTATCATGTGTATTTCTGTACTTGTAGACCTAAAAATTGAAATTTGAATTGACAAAACAATTATTATTTATTTTCAAATGAAGCATTTATTAACTGGTAATAATTGTACTACAGTAAAGTTCTTGACGTTGACTTCATAATCACCATGTGTTTTATATCACCTTAAGTACCATTATCTTGTTATTGTGCAGTATATGTTATATCCGTATATATATATATATATGTTAAATCAGTTTTGTGTGAATCCTGAGACTTATCGTTCTTCATTAGAACTACTCGTTTCTTTCCACTTCGATTGCATATATAGTCATCGGCATTTCCTTTGCTATAATACTGTTTTGTCCAACTGCATTTTTATACAATCTGGAGACATTTCTTTCCGTGCAACAAAATCTATAATAAATTTCCGAGCCGTTACATTTTATAATATCGCTAAATGCAACTGTTCATAAAGTTTGATATTTGACGAGTTCTTCACGTTCGTGATTAGCACCATGATTTAAAAATAAATATCTTACATCTTTAAGTTAGTTTTTAATTCATGTAGATGAGTTGGTGGCCAAGCCATCAGTTCACAGTTCAATTAGACGATTATTGTTTTTAATAATATTTAGATAAGTAGTTGCTTATATTTCTACTTAATTGTAGTAGTTGTGATAATTGTTGTTATTAATTTATAACTTATTGCAAAATGGCAAACATCGTTTGAAGTTAACAAGTCTTCTGAATACAATTATATTTTATAAATATTACTTAAGGGGTCGAAGGGTCAGCGGGGCAGTTTTTCACCTAAGACCACGCATCAGGATAATTATTATTCTATCATCATGTTTTTTTTCAACGATTCAAGTGTGGGTGAACAAGTTTATTGAAGCAACTGTAAAGTCCCATGAATTTGGATGCTGTGGTGAAGAGAAACGGATAAACACTTATAATTATTCCTACGTAGATTTAAGCTATATGTGTCAATCTGATCATTTGATTAGAAAATCGTTAGGGTATCTCGAATGTCGAGACTCAATTATGTTAAACAAACAGAAGAACCGAAGAGAATAATGCTTTAATGCAGTTTCATCATTTATTTTTGAAGAATTATGTGGAATAACTTGGTCCACTTAGCCAATGTAATAGGCATTTATTAGCCCAGTATTATCTTAACACTTGTAAATTGAATATTAATTTTAGGCTAGTCGATTAGGCAAATGAAATACATACTATAAACCCACTAATTATCGTGTATCTCTATTAATTTTTCAGGTTGCAGTCCAATCGCACGTTAGTCTTAAGTTTTTTTTGCAGTTGTCTTTTTTAATAAAATAAATTTTTGTTATTGTTAATTTTTTGTAATTAAAAAAAAACACTTGCTCCATTATACAAAACAACTGGAGCTTTATCAAATCGTTCAATATTTAATTTATATTGTAATCCATCACAGACGGTGACAAGAACTTGTCTTCTCCTACGTAAAAATTGAATGGTGCTCTCCACACAAAGTAAAATCAAAATAGCAATAGATAAACCGAATGATTAGTCAAGAATCCTCTCTAAAAGAGTTGCAACGAATAAAAAAGTTTTTCGCTGGTACACTTTTTCTGGCGCACCCTCTACACATCTTTTATCGTCCAATAGACTGCAATACTGTGAGGTCACAAAATAATTCAAAATTTGAATATTTGCGATTTTCCAATTATTGTAACAAATGTAGACAGGGTCCAAGGGCCAGGTTTAAGCTTTTAAAAGAATACAAGGCTGTTGAATTTTTCGGTAGATTCGTGTAATTAAATTACTTTTTATCTAAGGTAAATAAATAATGTACGCCTATGCATTAATGACAACAAAATCGTTGTTACAACCTCACATTTTTGCTAACTGCAGTTTGGAACTTATTTGTATTTAACCGACTGAAAAGCTGAAAAGTACGTGTTCACCATAAATAAGAAAAAGTGATCACAAATAACGGAAGATTGCCAACGTAGGTTTAACAAATTTTACTCTTTAAACTTCTAAATTTTTGATTACGGCAATCTGCAATTTTCGGTTAATTAAAAATTGGTTTAAGGTTTACCATGGTATCAGCTTATTTTAAACATAGAAAAAAGAAAAAATTGTTCAAGTGGAAATATATTCCATGTTAAGCAAGATCTCTCGGTGCAAAAGAGAAATTTGTGACGATAGACGGAACAAATTCTGTGGAGAATGGGGTAATGCGTGTTTTTAAAGTTGTATTATTTCTACATTACTTATGCATGTTGCAGCTATTTGGATTCTATGTTTGTATCACAAATTCTTTCCCACGTCATAAGCAATCTATTTAAACTACAACATTTTGTAACTTCTCATATAACCTTTATATTCAAGGGTTTTGAATACACACGGGAAGGATGGAAAAATACAAGATCAATCCGAAGCAAAATTCAAAAAATAAATAATGGTTGGATTGGTTTCGATGCAACGACTACAGAGCAAGGGCCGGATGGAATATAGGTTTCTGACATTTAATTTTTGATATCTACAGACAAATGACTACTTGTAATTTGCATGCATTTCAAAATTTCTGTATTTTATTATTTCGGTTCAATATTTTGACTTTGACACGAAATCTAGAAAGTATGGTAAGCTACTTGGATATTTCCGATATATAACGTTAGATGTCGCCACACGTCATTTAGATTTTAAAATGACTTTATGTAATTTAAGTGACGTGCGAATGTGTCATTCAAATCGGTCGGGCGGTTTACTTACTTTCGCGTTTTTAATTTCAAAAATTATGAACTTTTACGAAATTATTGGTGATTTTAAATTTGTAATTTGTTCTAGACATTCTAACAAATCAAGTGGTAGTGTGTGAGTGAAAAATGGATAAAGACAGTTTCAAAATTTACCGATATGTCTGGATGTGAAGCAGTCATTCTAGAGGTGCTGCATTTGAAAATAAGAGGTATTTACATTTTAAATTTTATTTAGTTATTGTTCTGATTGGCAAAAGTCGCTAAGTACATCATTTTTAATGTTTTAAATGAAACGATAAGTCAAGTTAATTTTAAACCGCAGCGTGTCAAATATGAAAACGTCAGAAATTTATATTGGTTACTTTTGCTTGTTTTTACTTTCCAGCCAATTTATTCAAATTTGTTAAAGCTTTTGAATAAATTAGAAATTAATATTACGACTTGCGTGAAATCATACCGACGTTTATAATTATTTTTAAAGGAAGCGTTAAATTTAAAACCGATTTTAAGACATAATATATCAATCAATATAATCAATTTGGCTTTAAAAGCTGTTTAAAATTAGCGCTTCCTTTAAAATTCATTATAAAGTTGGCCCTTAGCCTTTTTTTTTATCCACCATGAATAGTAAAATGTACATCGAATACCTATAGTCAAGCAAGCGTTAAAGGACCACGGATGGCTTAATGCGGTTATTTTTTAAAGACATTTTTCAAAGAAAGTAAAATCAGAACGTTTCCTTTTTAACAATTAAGTATTTATATAAATGTAAGATTAGTAACTTTCTTCAATTTGAATTTATTTTTATTATAGTTTTGAATTTTGTGACCCCCATGTAAAAAGAAACTTATATTAGGTTTCAATGTAGGAAAACTTTTAAAATTTTTATGATATTTTAGTTCATTAGTTTAATATTGCTATGCGAATTCACTTTCATTTTCATTCCTGTTTACTGACTCATAGGAAACGTCATTGTTGCTGTGTATTTTTGAATAATCGTTTATTTTGAATTGTGATAACTTTTATAAAACCTTGAATTTCAATATAATAATTTGATCACACCATAGTAAACTTTGTAGTAAACAGTAAACTTGCTCCCGAAGAAGATTTTAAAATTGAAATACTTGTAACGAGAATGTGGTTTAGCAAAACCCCAGATGGCAGTATTAGGAAACGTCACTATTTATCAACAGGTTCCGGAGACCATTTATTGAAAATTAATTTTTTATTTTTTTTGATAATTTTGAACTGAAAAATAATTAATATAATTTGAAATTACTACCTTTTGTTTTAAATCGTAACTTCCATGATGTGTTCAATAGTTTTTGTTTAAATTTACGACACATGTACATCCGCTTATTCAAAAGCTTATCAGGACGTATTTTTTGTAAGACGTAAATGATGTTTACCTTCTTTATTTTGCAATTTTCAATAATTGGTATAACAAATAAATCAAATTTACACCGGTATTTTAATTTTAGAATTTCTTTTGTGATCTCTTTTTCAGTTTGATTGATTTCTTAGTAATTTCTTTGTGATAGGAATGTTATTCAATTAATATTGATATTTTATTGGGTGATTTTACGGCACCCAGTATTTTCATTGGTAAATTTTTCGTTGGTGCAAGCTGAAACTTTTGGTAAATATTTTACCAATGTTCAATTACAGCTTAAATTCGTGAATATCTGTACTTTTAAAGTATTAGACAGGTTTACTTCGACATCTTAGAACATAATGTTCCACGTTAGAGATTTTCAGAATGGCAATCTTCTGTGAGAAAACTTTAAGGTGGTAGATATTTTTAATGATTTTAAACCTCCTTCAAACTTTCACCTTGTGGGACAACCGGCTAGTAATGGGCTAAACTCGCATCCAATTCGGTAATTTTGTAGCTTTAGGGTTGATTATTTTTTCTCTTACACGGCCCATTGTACTGGTTTATATGTCTTTAAACATCCAAAGATTTTCGAAAAGTCACAAAGTTACAGCTGGTTTTTGGAAATAATTTTAAATCGGTATTTTCGAAAAACCTGCAGTTTGTTTTTTCTAAAAATTTTATACCATTTGGGCCCGTGCCTACCCTAGATGACCCCCTAGTTTCGATATCGAATTATTGTTAGTTTCGGAAATATAAATTTTCAAAGTTATTGTTTAAAAAGCAGTGCCTTTTCTGTAATTTGGCAGACTTCGGTTTGATTATTTTTTCTGTTATGCGGACCATCGCGGTGGATTTTTAGAGTCATAAAAATCCAAAGATTTTCGAGAAGTGACAAAGTTACTGCAGGTTTTTGGAAAAAATTTTAAATCGGTTTTCTCGAAAAACCTGCAGTTTGTTATTTCTAAAATTTTTATACCATTTGGGCCCGTGCCTACCCTAGATGACCCCCTAGTTTCGATATCGAATTATTGTTAGTTTCGGAAATATAAATTTTCAAAGTTATTGTTTAAAAAGCAGTGCCTTTTCTGTAATTTGGCAGACTTCGGTTTGATTATTTTTTCTGTTATGCGGACCATCGCGGTGGATTTTTAGAGTCATAAAAATCCAAAGATTTTCGAGAAGTGACAAAGTTACTGCAGGTTTTTGGAAAAAATTTTAAATCGGTTTTCTCGAAAAACCTGCAGTTTGTTTTTTCTAAAAATTTTATACCATTTGGGCCCGTGCCTACCCTAGATGACCCCCTAGTTTCGATATCGAATTATTGTTAGTTTCGGAAATATAAATTTTTAAAGTTATTGTTTAAAAAGCAGTGCCTTTTCTGTAATTTGGCAGACTTCGGTTTGATTATTTTTTCTGTTATGCGGACCATCGCGGTGGATTTTTAGAGTCATAAAAATCCAAAGATTTTCGAGAAGTGACAAAGTTACTGCAGGTTTTTGGAAAAAATTTTAAATCGGTTTTCTCGAAAAACCTGCAGTTTGTTATTTCTAAAATTTTTATACCATTTGGGCCCGTGCCTACCCTAGATGACCCCCTAGTTTCGATATCGAATTATTGTTAGTTTCGGAAATATAAATTTTCAAAGTTATTGTTTAAAAAGCAGTGCCTTTTCTGTAATTTGGCAGACTTCGGTTTGATTATTTTTTCTGTTATGCGGACCATCGCGGTGGATTTTTAGAGTCATAAAAATCCAAAGATTTTCGAGAAGTGACAAAGTTACTGCAGGTTTTTGGAAAAAATTTTAAATCGGTTTTCTCGAAAAACCTGCAGTTTGTTTTTTCTAAAAATTTTATACCATTTGGGCCCGTGCCTACCCTAGATGACCCCCTAGTTTCGATATCGAATTATTGTTAGTTTCGGAAATATAAATTTTTAAAGTTATTGTTTAAAAAGCAGTGCCTTTTCTGTAATTTGGCAGACTTCGGTTTGATTATTTTTTCTGTTATGCGGACCATCGCGGTGGATTTTTAGAGTCATAAAAATCCAAAGATTTTCGACAAGTGACAAAGTTACTGCAGGTTTTTGGAAAAAATTTTAAATCGGTTTTCTCGAAAAACCTGCAGTTTGTTTTTTCTAAAAATTTTATACCATTTGGGCCCGTGCCTACCCTAGATGACCCCCTAGTTTCGATATCGAATTATTGTTAGTATCGGAAATATAAATTTTTAAAGTTATTGTGTAAAAAGCAGTGCCTTTTCTGTAATTTGGCAGACTTCGGTTTGATTATTTTTTCTGTTATGCGGACCATCGCGGTGGATTTTTAGAGTCATAAAAATCCAAAGGTTTTCGAGAAGTGACAAAGTTACTGCAGGTTTTTGGAAAAAATTTTAAATCGGTTTTCTCGAAAAACCTGCAGTTTGTTTTTTCTAAAAATTTTATACCATTTGCGCCCGTGCCTACCCTAGATGACCCCCTAGTTTCGATATCGAATTATTGTTAGTTTCGGAAATATAAATTTTTAAAGTTATTGTTTAAAAAGCAGTGCCTTTTCTGTAATTTGGCAGACTTCGGTTTGATTATTTTTTCTGTTATGCGGACCATCGCGGTGGATTTGTAGAGTCATTAAAATCCAAAGATTTTCGACAAGTGACAAAGTTACTGCAGGTTTTTGGAAAAAATTTTAAATCGGTTTTCTCGAAAAACCTGCAGTTTGTTTTTTCTAAAAATTTTATACCATTTGGGCCCGTGCCTACCCTAGATGACCCCCTAGTTTCGATATCGAATTATTGTTAGTTTCGGAAATATAAATTTTTAAAGTTATTGTTTAAAAAGCAGTGCCTTTTCTGTAATTTGGCAGACTTCGGTTTGATTATTTTTTCTGTTATGCGGACCATCGCGGTGGATTTTTAGAGTCATAAAAATCCAAAGGTTTTCGAGAAGTGACAAAGTTAATGCAGGTTTTTGGAAAAAATTTTAAATCGGTTTTCTCGAAAAACCTGCAGTTTGTTTTTTCTAAAAATTTTATACCATTTGGGCCCGTGCCTACCCTAGATGACCCCCTAGTTTCGATATCGAATTATTGTTAGTTTCGGAAATATAAATTTTTAAAGTTATTGTTTAAAAAGCAGTGCCTTTTCTGTAATTTGGCAGACTTCGGTTTGATTATTTTTTCTGTTATGCGGACCATCGCGGTGGATTTTTAGAGTCATAAAAATCCAAAGATTTTCGACAAGTGACAAAGTTACTGCAGGTTTTTGGAAAAATTTTTAAATCGGTTTTCTCGAAAAACCTGCAGTTTGTTTTTTCTAAAAATTTTATACCATTTGGGCACGTGCCTACCCTAGATGACCCCCTAGTTTCGATATCGAATTATTGTTAGTTTCGGAAATATAAATTTTTAAAGTTATTGTTTAAAAAGCAGTGCCTTTTCTGTAATTTGGCAGACTTCGGTTTGATTATTTTTTCTGTTATGCGGACCATCGCGGTGGATTTTTAGAGTCATAAAAATCCAAAGATTTTCGAGAAGTGACAAAGTTACTGCAGGTTTTTGGAAAAATTTTTAAATCGGTTTTCTCGAAAAACCTGCAGTTTGTTTTTTCTAAAAATTTTATACCATTTGGGCCCGTGCCTACCCTAGATGACCCCCTAGTTTCGATATCGAATTATTGTTAGTTTCGGAAATATAAATTTTTAAAGTTATTGTTTAAAAAGCAGTGCCTTTTCTGTAATTTGGCAGACTTCGGTTTGATTATTTTTTCTGTTATGCGGACCATCGCGGTGGATTTTTAGAGTCATAAAAATCCAAAGATTTTCGACAAGTGACAAAGTTACTGCAGGTTTTTGGAAAAAATTTTAAATCGGTTTTCTCGAAAAACCTGCAGTTTGTTTTTTCTAAAAATTTTATACCATTTGGGCCCGTGCCTACCCTAGATGACCCCCTAGTTTCGATATCGAATTATTGTTAGTTTCGGAAATATAAATTTTTAAAGTTATTGTTTAAAAAGCAGTGCCTTTTCTGTAATTTGTCAGACTTCGGTTTGATTATTTTTTCTGTTATGCGGACCATCGCGGTGGATTTTTAGAGTCATAAAAATCCAAAGATTTTCGAGAAGTGACAAAGTTACTGCAGGTTTTTGGAAAAATTTTTAAATCGGTTTTCTCGAAAAACCTGCAGTTTGTTTTTTCTAAAAATTTTATACCATTTGGGCCCGTGCCTACCCTAGATGACCCCCTAGTTTCGATATCGAATTATTGTTAGTTTCGGAAATATAAATTTTTAAAGTTATTGTTTAAAAAGCAGTGCCTTTTCTGTAATTTGGCAGACTTCGGTTTGATTATTTTTTCTGTTATGCGGACCATCGCGGTGGATTTTTAGAGTCATAAAAATCCAAAGATTTTCGACAAGTGACAAAGTTACTGCAGGTTTTTGGAAAAAATTTTAAATCGGTTTTCTCGAAAAACCTGCAGTTTGTTTTTTCTAAAAATTTTATACCATTTGGGCCCGTGCCTACCCTAGATGACCCCCTAGTTTCGATATCGAATTATTGTTAGTTTCGGAAATATAAATTTTTAAAGTTATTGTTTAAAAAGCAGTGCCTTTTCTGTAATTTGGCAGACTTCGGTTTGATTATTTTTTCTGTTATGCGGACCATCGCGGTGGATTTTTAGAGTCATAAAAATCCAAAGATTTTCGACAAGTGACAAAGTTACTGCAGGTTTTTGGAAAAAATTTTAAATCGGTTTTCTCGAAAAACCTGCAGTTTGTTTTTTCTAAAAATTTTATACCATTTGGGCCCGAGCCTACCCTAGATGACCCCCTAGTTTCGATATCGAATTATTGTTAGTTTCGGAAATATAAATTTTTAAAGTTATTGTTTAAAAAGCAGTGCCTTTTCTGTAATTTGGCAGACTTCGGTTTGATTATTTTTTCTGTTATGCGGACCATCGCGGTGGATTTTTAGAGTCATAAAAATCCAAAGATTTTCGACAAGTGACAAAGTTACTGCAGGTTTATGGAAAAAATTTTAAATCGGTTTTCTCGAAAAACCTGCAGTTTGTTTTTTCTAAAAATTTTATACCATTTGGGCCCGAGCCTACCCTAGATGACCCCCTAGTTTCGATATCGAATTATTGTTAGTTTCGGAAATATAAATTTTTAAAGTTATTGTTTAAAAAGCAGTGCCTTTTCTGTAATTTGGCAGACTTCGGTTTGATTATTTTTTCTGTTATGCGGACCATCGCGGTGGATTTTTAGAGTCATAAAAATCCAAAGATTTTCGACAAGTGACAAAGTTACTGCAGGTTTTTGGAAAAAATTTTAAATCGGTTTTCTCGAAAAACCTGCAGTTTGTTTTTTCTAAAAATTTTATACCATTTGGGCCCGAGCCTACCCTAGATGACCCCCTAGTTTCGATATCGAATTATTGTTAGTTTCGGAAATATAAATTTTTAAAGTTATTGTTTAAAAAGCAGTGCCTTTTCTGTAATTTGGCAGACTTCGGTTTGATTATTTTTTCTGTTATGCGGACCATCGCGGTGGATTTTTAGAGTCATAAAAATCCAAAGATTTTCGACAAGTGACAAAGTTACTGCAGGTTTTTGGAAAAAATTTTAAATCGGTTTTCTCGAAAAACCTGCAGTTTGTTTTTTCTAAAAATTTTATACCATTTGGGCCCGAGCCTACCCTAGATGACCCCCTAGTTTCGATATCGAATTATTGCTAGTTTCGGAAATATAAATTTTTAAATTTATTGTTTAAAAAGCAGTGCCTTTTCTGTAATTTGGCAGACTTCGGTTTGATTATTTTTTCTGTTATGCGGACCATCGCGGTGGATTTTTAGAGTCATAAAAATCCAAAGATTTTCGACAAGTGACAAAGTTACTGCAGGTTTTTGGAAAAAATTTTAAATCGGTTTTCTCGAAAAACCTGCAGTTTGTTTTTTCTAAAAATTTTATACCATTTGGGCCCGTGCCTACCCTAGATGACCCCCTAGTTTCGATATCGAATTATTGCTAGTTTCGGAAATATAAATTTTTAAAGTTATTGTTTAAAAAGCAGTGCCTTTTCTGTAATTTGGCAGACTTCGGTTTGATTATTTTTTCTGTTATGCGGACCATCGCGGTGGATTTTTAGAGTCATAAAAATCCAAAGATTTTCGACAAGTGACAAAGTTACTGCAGGTTTTTGGAAAAAATTTTAAATCGGTTTTCTCGAAAAACCTGCAGTTTGTTTTTTCTAAAAATTTTATACCATTTGGGCCCGTGCCTACCCTAGATGACCCCCTAGTTTCGATATCGAATTATTTTTAGTTTCGGAAATATAAATTTTTAAAGTTATTGTTTAAAAAGCAGTGCCTTTTCTGTAATTTGGCAGACTTCGGTTTGATTATTTTTTCTGTTATGCGGACCATCGCGGTGGATTTTTAGAGTCATAAAAATCCAAAGATTTTCGACAAGTGACAAAGTTACTGCAGGTTTTTGGAAAAAATTTTAAATCGGTTTTCTCGAAAAACCTGCAGTTTGTTTTTTCTAAAAATTTTACACCATTTGGGCCCGTGCCTACCCTAGATGACCCCCTAGTTTCGATATCGAATTATTGCTAGTTTCGGAAATATAAATTTTTAAAGTTTAGTTTAAAAAGCAGTGCCTTTTCTGTAATTTGGCAGACTTCGGTTTGATTATTTTTTCTGTTATGCGGACCATCGCGGTGGATTTTTAGAGTCATAAAAATCCAAAGATTTTCGACAAGTGACAAAGTTACTGCAGGTTTTTGGAAAAAATTTTAAATCGGTTTTCTCGAAAAACCTGCAGTTTGTTTTTTCTAAAAATTTTATACCATTTGGGCCCGAGCCTACCCTAGATGACCCCCTAGTTTCGATATCGAATTATTGTTAGTTTCGGAAATATAAATTTTTAAAGTTATTGTTTAAAAAGCAGTGCCTTTTCTGTAATTTGGCAGACTTCGGTTTGATTATTTTTTCTGTTATGCGGACCATCGCGGTGGATTTTTAGAGTCATAAAAATCCAAAGATTTTCGACAAGTGACAAAGTTACTGCAGGTTTTTGGAAAAAATTTTAAATCGGTTTTCTCGAAAAACCTGCAGTTTGTTTTTTCTAAAAATTTTATACCATTTGGGCCCGTGCCTACCCTAGATGACCCCCTAGTTTCGATATCGAATTATTGTTAGTTTCGGAAATATAAATTTTTAAAGTTATTGTTTAAAAAGCAGTGCCTTTTCTGTAATTTGGCAGACTTCGGTTTGATTATTTTTTCTGTTATGCGGACCATCGCGGTGGATTTTTAGAGTCATAAAAATCCAAAGATTTTCGACAAGTGACAAAGTTACTGCAGGTTTTTGGAAAAAATTTTAAATCGGTTTTCTCGAAAAACCTGCAGTTTGTTTTTTCTAAAAATTTTATACCATTTGGGCCCGTGCCTACCCTAGATGACCCCCTAGTTTCGATATCGAATTATTGTTAGTTTCGGAAATATAAATTTTTAAAGTTATTGTTTAAAAAGCAGTGCCTTTTCTGTAATTTGGCAGACTTCGGTTTGATTATTTTTTCTGTTATGCGGACCATCGCGGTGGATTTTTAGAGTCATAAAAATCCAAAGATTTTCGACAAGTGACAAAGTTACTGCAGGTTTTTGGAAAAAATTTTAAATCGGTTTTCTCGAAAAACCTGCAGTTTGTTTTTTCTAAAAATTTTATACCATTTGGGCCCGAGCCTACCCTAGATGACCCCCTAGTTTCGATATCGAATTATTGTTAGTTTCGGAAATATAAATTTTTAAAGTTATTGTTTAAAAAGCAGTGCCTTTTCTGTAATTTGGCAGACTTCGGTTTGATTATTTTTTCTGTTATGCGGACCATCGCGGTGGATTTTTAGAGTCATAAAAATCCAAAGATTTTCGACAAGTGACAAAGTTACTGCAGGTTTTTGGAAAAAATTTTAAATCGGTTTTCTCGAAAAACCTGCAGTTTGTTTTTTCTAAAAATTTTATACCATTTGGGCCCGTGCCTACCCTAGATGACCCCCTAGTTTCGATATCGAATTATTGCTAGTTTCGGAAATATAAATTTTTAAAGTTATTGTTTAAAAAGCAGTGCCTTTTCTGTAATTTGGCAGACTTCGGTTTGATTATTTTTTCTGTTATGCGGACCATCGCGGTGGATTTTTAGAGTCATAAAAATCCAAAGATTTTCGACAAGTGACAAAGTTACTGCAGGTTTTTGGAAAAAATTTTAAATCGGTTTTCTCGAAAAACCTGCAGTTTGTTTTTTCTAAAAATTTTATACCATTTGGGCCCGTGCCTACCCTAGATGACCCCCTAGTTTCGATATCGAATTATTGTTAGTTTCGGAAATATAAATTTTTAAAGTTATTGTTTAAAAAGCAGTGCCTTTTCTGTAATTTGGCAGACTTCGGTTTGATTATTTTTTCTGTTATGCGGACCATCGCGGTGGATTTTTAGAGTCATAAAAATCCAAAGATTTTCGACAAGTGACAAAGTTACTGCAGGTTTTTGGAAAAAATTTTAAATCGGTTTTCTCGAAAAACCTGCAGTTTGTTTTTTCTAAAAATTTTATACCATTTGGGCCCGAGCCTACCCTAGATGACCCCCTAGTTTCGATATCGAATTATTGTTAGTTTCGGAAATATAAATTTTTAAAGTTATTGTTTAAAAAGCAGTGCCTTTTCTGTAATTTGGCAGACTTCGGTTTGATTATTTTTTCTGTTATGCGGACCATCGCGGTGGATTTTTAGAGTCATAAAAATCCAAAGATTTTCGACAAGTGACAAAGTTACTGCAGGTTTTTGGAAAAAATTTTAAATCGGTTTTCTCGAAAAACCTGCAGTTTGTTTTTTCTAAAAATTTTATACCATTTGGGCCCGTGCCTACCCTAGATGACCCCCTAGTTTCGATATCGAATTATTGTTAGTTTCGGAAATATAAATTTTTAAAGTTATTGTTTAAAAAGCAGTGCCTTTTCTGTAATTTGGCAGACTTCGGTTTGATTATTTTTTCTGTTATGCGGACCATCGCGGTGGATTTTTAGAGTCATAAAAATCCAAAGATTTTCGACAAGTGACAAAGTTACTGCAGGTTTTTGGAAAAAATTTTAAATCGGTTTTCTCGAAAAACCTGCAGTTTGTTTTTTCTAAAAATTTTATACCATTTGGGCCCGAGCCTACCCTAGATGACCCCCTAGTTTCGATATCGAATTATTGTTAGTTTCGGAAATATAAATTTTTAAAGTTATTGTTTAAAAAGCAGTGCCTTTTCTGTAATTTGGCAGACTTCGGTTTGATTATTTTTTCTGTTATGCGGACCATCGCGGTGGATTTTTAGAGTCATAAAAATCCAAAGATTTTCGACAAGTGACAAAGTTACTGCAGGTTTTTGGAAAAAATTTTAAATCGGTTTTCTCGAAAAACCTGCAGTTTGTTTTTTCTAAAAATTTTATACCATTTGGGCCCGTGCCTACCCTAGATGACCCCCTAGTTTCGATATCGAATTATTGTTAGTTTCGGAAATATAAATTTTTAAAGTTATTGTTTAAAAAGCAGTGCCTTTTCTGTAATTTGGCAGACTTCGGTTTGATTATTTTTTCTGTTATGCGGACCATCGCGGTGGATTTTTAGAGTCATAAAAATCCAAAGATTTTCGACAAGTGACAAAGTTACTGCAGGTTTTTGGAAAAAATTTTAAATCGGTTTTCTCGAAAAACCTGCAGTTTGTTTTTTCTAAAAATTTTATACCATTTGGGCCCGTGCCTACCCTAGATGACCCCCTAGTTTCGATATCGAATTATTGTTAGTTTCGGAAATATAAATTTTTAAAGTTATTGTTTAAAAAGCAGTGCCTTTTCTGTAATTTGGCAGACTTCGGTTTGATTATTTTTTCTGTTATGCGGACCATCGCGGTGGATTTTTAGAGTCATAAAAATCCAAAGATTTTCGACAAGTGACAAAGTTACTGCAGGTTTTTGGAAAAAATTTTAAATCGGTTTTCTCGAAAAACCTGCAGTTTGTTTTTTCTAAAAATTTTATACCATTTGGGCCCGAGCCTACCCTAGATGACCCCCTAGTTTCGATATCGAATTATTGTTAGTTTCGGAAATATAAATTTTTAAAGTTATTGTTTAAAAAGCAGTGCCTTTTTTGTAATTTGGCAGACTTCGGTTTGATTATTTTTTCTGTTATGCGGACCATCGCGGTGGATTTTTAGAGTCATAAAAATCCAAAGATTTTCGACAAGTGACAAAGTTACTGCAGGTTTTTGGAAAAAATTTTAAATCGGTTTTCTCGAAAAACCTGCAGTTTGTTTTTTCTAAAAATTTTATACCATTTGGGCCCGTGCCTACCCTAGATGACCCCCTAGTTTCGATATCGAATTATTGCTAGTTTCGGAAATATAAATTTTTAAAGTTATTGTTTAAAAAGCAGTGCCTTTTCTGTAATTTGGCAGACTTCGGTTTGATTATTTTTTCTGTTATGCGGACCATCGCGGTGGATTTTTAGAGTCATAAAAATCCAAAGATTTTCGACAAGTGACAAAGTTACTGCAGGTTTTTGGAAAAAATTTTAAATCGGTTTTCTCGAAAAACCTGCAGTTTGTTTTTTCTAAAAATTTTATACCATTTGGGCCCGAGCCTACCCTAGATGACCCCCTAGTTTCGATATCGAATTATTGTTAGTTTCGGAAATATAAATTTTTAAAGTTATTGTTTAAAAAGCAGTGCCTTTTCTGTAATTTGGCAGACTTCGGTTTGATTATTTTTTCTGTTATGCGGACCATCGCGGTGGATTTTTAGAGTCATAAAAATCCAAAGATTTTCGACAAGTGACAAAGTTACTGCAGGTTTTTGGAAAAAATTTTAAATCGGTTTTCTCGAAAAACCTGCAGTTTGTTTTTTCTAAAAATTTTATACCATTTGGGCCCGAGCCTACCCTAGATGACCCCCTAGTTTCGATATCGAATTATTGCTAGTTTCGGAAATATAAATTTTTAAATTTATTGTTTAAAAAGCAGTGCCTTTTCTGTAATTTGGCAGACTTCGGTTTGATTATTTTTTCTGTTATGCGGACCATCGCGGTGGATTTTTAGAGTCATAAAAATCCAAAGATTTTCGACAAGTGACAAAGTTACTGCAGGTTTTTGGAAAAAATTTTAAATCGGTTTTCTCGAAAAACCTGCAGTTTGTTTTTTCTAAAAATTTTATACCATTTGGGCCCGTGCCTACCCTAGATGACCCCCTAGTTTCGATATCGAATTATTGCTAGTTTCGGAAATATAAATTTTTAAAGTTATTGTTTAAAAAGCAGTGCCTTTTCTGTAATTTGGCAGACTTCGGTTTGATTATTTTTTCTGTTATGCGGACCATCGCGGTGGATTTTTAGAGTCATAAAAATCCAAAGATTTTCGACAAGTGACAAAGTTACTGCAGGTTTTTGGAAAAAATTTTAAATCGGTTTTCTCGAAAAACCTGCAGTTTGTTTTTTCTAAAAATTTTATACCATTTGGGCCCGAGCCTACCCTAGATGACCCCCTAGTTTCGATATCGAATTATTGTTAGTTTCGGAAATATAAATTTTTAAAGTTATTGTTTAAAAAGCAGTGCCTTTTCTGTAATTTGGCAGACTTCGGTTTGATTATTTTTTCTGTTATGCGGACCATCGCGGTGGATTTTTAGAGTCATAAAAATCCAAAGATTTTCGACAAGTGACAAAGTTACTGCAGGTTTTTGGAAAAAATTTTAAATCGGTTTTCTCGAAAAACCTGCAGTTTGTTTTTTCTAAAAATTTTATACCATTTGGGCCCGAGCCTACCCTAGATGACCCCCTAGTTTCGATATCGAATTATTGTTAGTTTCGGAAATATAAATTTTTAAAGTTATTGTTTAAAAAGCAGTGCCTTTTCTGTAATTTGGCAGACTTCGGTTTGATTATTTTTTCTGTTATGCGGACCATCGCGGTGGATTTTTAGAGTCATAAAAATCCAAAGATTTTCGACAAGTGACAAAGTTACTGCAGGTTTTTGGAAAAAATTTTAAATCGGTTTTCTCGAAAAACCTGCAGTTTGTTTTTTCTAAAAATTTTATACCATTTGGGCCCGAGCCTACCCTAGATGACCCCCTAGTTTCGATATCGAATTATTGCTAGTTTCGGAAATATAAATTTTTAAATTTATTGTTTAAAAAGCAGTGCCTTTTCTGTAATTTGGCAGACTTCGGTTTGATTATTTTTTCTGTTATGCGGACCATCGCGGTGGATTTTTAGAGTCATAAAAATCCAAAGATTTTCGACAAGTGACAAAGTTACTGCAGGTTTTTGGAAAAAATTTTAAATCGGTTTTCTCGAAAAACCTGCAGTTTGTTTTTTCTAAAAATTTTATACCATTTGGGCCCGTGCCTACCCTAGATGACCCCCTAGTTTCGATATCGAATTATTGCTAGTTTCGGAAATATAAATTTTTAAAGTTATTGTTTAAAAAGCAGTGCCTTTTCTGTAATTTGGCAGACTTCGGTTTGATTATTTTTTCTGTTATGCGGACCATCGCGGTGGATTTTTAGAGTCATAAAAATCCAAAGATTTTCGACAAGTGACAAAGTTACTGCAGGTTTTTGGAAAAAATTTTAAATCGGTTTTCTCGAAAAACCTGCAGTTTGTTTTTTCTAAAAATTTTATACCATTTGGGCCCGTGCCTACCCTAGATGACCCCCTAGTTTCGATATCGAATTATTTTTAGTTTCGGAAATATAAATTTTTAAAGTTATTGTTTAAAAAGCAGTGCCTTTTCTGTAATTTGGCAGACTTCGGTTTGATTATTTTTTCTGTTATGCGGACCATCGCGGTGGATTTTTAGAGTCATAAAAATCCAAAGATTTTCGACAAGTGACAAAGTTACTGCAGGTTTTTGGAAAAAATTTTAAATCGGTTTTCTCGAAAAACCTGCAGTTTGTTTTTTCTAAAAATTTTACACCATTTGGGCCCGTGCCTACCCTAGATGACCCCCTAGTTTCGATATCGAATTATTGCTAGTTTCGGAAATATAAATTTTTAAAGTTTAGTTTAAAAAGCAGTGCCTTTTCTGTAATTTGGCAGACTTCGGTTTGATTATTTTTTCTGTTATGCGGACCATCGCGGTGGATTTTTAGAGTCATAAAAATCCAAAGATTTTCGACAAGTGACAAAGTTACTGCAGGTTTTTGGAAAAAATTTTAAATCGGTTTTCTCGAAAAACCTGCAGTTTGTTTTTTCTAAAAATTTTATACCATTTGGGCCCGAGCCTACCCTAGATGACCCCCTAGTTTCGATATCGAATTATTGTTAGTTTCGGAAATATAAATTTTTAAAGTTATTGTTTAAAAAGCAGTGCCTTTTCTGTAATTTGGCAGACTTCGGTTTGATTATTTTTTCTGTTATGCGGACCATCGCGGTGGATTTTTAGAGTCATAAAAATCCAAAGATTTTCGACAAGTGACAAAGTTACTGCAGGTTTTTGGAAAAAATTTTAAATCGGTTTTCTCGAAAAACCTGCAGTTTGTTTTTTCTAAAAATTTTATACCATTTGGGCCCGTGCCTACCCTAGATGACCCCCTAGTTTCGATATCGAATTATTGTTAGTTTCGGAAATATAAATTTTTAAAGTTATTGTTTAAAAAGCAGTGCCTTTTCTGTAATTTGGCAGACTTCGGTTTGATTATTTTTTCTGTTATGCGGACCATCGCGGTGGATTTTTAGAGTCATAAAAATCCAAAGATTTTCGACAAGTGACAAAGTTACTGCAGGTTTTTGGAAAAAATTTTAAATCGGTTTTCTCGAAAAACCTGCAGTTTGTTTTTTCTAAAAATTTTATACCATTTGGGCCCGTGCCTACCCTAGATGACCCCCTAGTTTCGATATCGAATTATTGTTAGTTTCGGAAATATAAATTTTTAAAGTTATTGTTTAAAAAGCAGTGCCTTTTCTGTAATTTGGCAGACTTCGGTTTGATTATTTTTTCTGTTATGCGGACCATCGCGGTGGATTTTTAGAGTCATAAAAATCCAAAGATTTTCGACAAGTGACAAAGTTACTGCAGGTTTTTGGAAAAAATTTTAAATCGGTTTTCTCGAAAAACCTGCAGTTTGTTTTTTCTAAAAATTTTATACCATTTGGGCCCGAGCCTACCCTAGATGACCCCCTAGTTTCGATATCGAATTATTGTTAGTTTCGGAAATATAAATTTTTAAAGTTATTGTTTAAAAAGCAGTGCCTTTTCTGTAATTTGGCAGACTTCGGTTTGATTATTTTTTCTGTTATGCGGACCATCGCGGTGGATTTTTAGAGTCATAAAAATCCAAAGATTTTCGACAAGTGACAAAGTTACTGCAGGTTTTTGGAAAAAATTTTAAATCGGTTTTCTCGAAAAACCTGCAGTTTGTTTTTTCTAAAAATTTTATACCATTTGGGCCCGTGCCTACCCTAGATGACCCCCTAGTTTCGATATCGAATTATTGCTAGTTTCGGAAATATAAATTTTTAAAGTTATTGTTTAAAAAGCAGTGCCTTTTCTGTAATTTGGCAGACTTCGGTTTGATTATTTTTTCTGTTATGCGGACCATCGCGGTGGATTTTTAGAGTCATAAAAATCCAAAGATTTTCGACAAGTGACAAAGTTACTGCAGGTTTTTGGAAAAAATTTTAAATCGGTTTTCTCGAAAAACCTGCAGTTTGTTTTTTCTAAAAATTTTATACCATTTGGGCCCGTGCCTACCCTAGATGACCCCCTAGTTTCGATATCGAATTATTGTTAGTTTCGGAAATATAAATTTTTAAAGTTATTGTTTAAAAAGCAGTGCCTTTTCTGTAATTTGGCAGACTTCGGTTTGATTATTTTTTCTGTTATGCGGACCATCGCGGTGGATTTTTAGAGTCATAAAAATCCAAAGATTTTCGACAAGTGACAAAGTTACTGCAGGTTTTTGGAAAAAATTTTAAATCGGTTTTCTCGAAAAACCTGCAGTTTGTTTTTTCTAAAAATTTTATACCATTTGGGCCCGAGCCTACCCTAGATGACCCCCTAGTTTCGATATCGAATTATTGTTAGTTTCGGAAATATAAATTTTTAAAGTTATTGTTTAAAAAGCAGTGCCTTTTCTGTAATTTGGCAGACTTCGGTTTGATTATTTTTTCTGTTATGCGGACCATCGCGGTGGATTTTTAGAGTCATAAAAATCCAAAGATTTTCGACAAGTGACAAAGTTACTGCAGGTTTTTGGAAAAAATTTTAAATCGGTTTTCTCGAAAAACCTGCAGTTTGTTTTTTCTAAAAATTTTATACCATTTGGGCCCGTGCCTACCCTAGATGACCCCCTAGTTTCGATATCGAATTATTGTTAGTTTCGGAAATATAAATTTTTAAAGTTATTGTTTAAAAAGCAGTGCCTTTTCTGTAATTTGGCAGACTTCGGTTTGATTATTTTTTCTGTTATGCGGACCATCGCGGTGGATTTTTAGAGTCATAAAAATCCAAAGATTTTCGACAAGTGACAAAGTTACTGCAGGTTTTTGGAAAAAATTTTAAATCGGTTTTCTCGAAAAACCTGCAGTTTGTTTTTTCTAAAAATTTTATACCATTTGGGCCCGAGCCTACCCTAGATGACCCCCTAGTTTCGATATCGAATTATTGTTAGTTTCGGAAATATAAATTTTTAAAGTTATTGTTTAAAAAGCAGTGCCTTTTCTGTAATTTGGCAGACTTCGGTTTGATTATTTTTTCTGTTATGCGGACCATCGCGGTGGATTTTTAGAGTCATAAAAATCCAAAGATTTTCGACAAGTGACAAAGTTACTGCAGGTTTTTGGAAAAAATTTTAAATCGGTTTTCTCGAAAAACCTGCAGTTTGTTTTTTCTAAAAATTTTATACCATTTGGGCCCGTGCCTACCCTAGATGACCCCCTAGTTTCGATATCGAATTATTGTTAGTTTCGGAAATATAAATTTTTAAAGTTATTGTTTAAAAAGCAGTGCCTTTTCTGTAATTTGGCAGACTTCGGTTTGATTATTTTTTCTGTTATGCGGACCATCGCGGTGGATTTTTAGAGTCATAAAAATCCAAAGATTTTCGACAAGTGACAAAGTTACTGCAGGTTTTTGGAAAAAATTTTAAATCGGTTTTCTCGAAAAACCTGCAGTTTGTTTTTTCTAAAAATTTTATACCATTTGGGCCCGTGCCTACCCTAGATGACCCCCTAGTTTCGATATCGAATTATTGTTAGTTTCGGAAATATAAATTTTTAAAGTTATTGTTTAAAAAGCAGTGCCTTTTCTGTAATTTGGCAGACTTCGGTTTGATTATTTTTTCTGTTATGCGGACCATCGCGGTGGATTTTTAGAGTCATAAAAATCCAAAGATTTTCGACAAGTGACAAAGTTACTGCAGGTTTTTGGAAAAAATTTTAAATCGGTTTTCTCGAAAAACCTGCAGTTTGTTTTTTCTAAAAATTTTATACCATTTGGGCCCGAGCCTACCCTAGATGACCCCCTAGTTTCGATATCGAATTATTGTTAGTTTCGGAAATATAAATTTTTAAAGTTATTGTTTAAAAAGCAGTGCCTTTTTTGTAATTTGGCAGACTTCGGTTTGATTATTTTTTCTGTTATGCGGACCATCGCGGTGGATTTTTAGAGTCATAAAAATCCAAAGATTTTCGACAAGTGACAAAGTTACTGCAGGTTTTTGGAAAAAATTTTAAATCGGTTTTCTCGAAAAACCTGCAGTTTGTTTTTTCTAAAAATTTTATACCATTTGGGCCCGTGCCTACCCTAGATGACCCCCTAGTTTCGATATCGAATTATTGCTAGTTTCGGAAATATAAATTTTTAAAGTTATTGTTTAAAAAGCAGTGCCTTTTCTGTAATTTGGCAGACTTCGGTTTGATTATTTTTTCTGTTATGCGGACCATCGCGGTGGATTTTTAGAGTCATAAAAATCCAAAGATTTTCGACAAGTGACAAAGTTACTGCAGGTTTTTGGAAAAAATTTTAAATCGGTTTTCTCGAAAAACCTGCAGTTTGTTTTTTCTAAAAATTTTATACCATTTGGGCCCGAGCCTACCCTAGATGACCCCCTAGTTTCGATATCGAATTATTGTTAGTTTCGGAAATATAAATTTTTAAAGTTATTGTTTAAAAAGCAGTGCCTTTTCTGTAATTTGGCAGACTTCGGTTTGATTATTTTTTCTGTTATGCGGACCATCGCGGTGGATTTTTAGAGTCATAAAAATCCAAAGATTTTCGACAAGTGACAAAGTTACTGCAGGTTTTTGGAAAAAATTTTAAATCGGTTTTCTCGAAAAACCTGCAGTTTGTTTTTTCTAAAAATTTTATACCATTTGGGCCCGAGCCTACCCTAGATGACCCCCTAGTTTCGATATCGAATTATTGCTAGTTTCGGAAATATAAATTTTTAAATTTATTGTTTAAAAAGCAGTGCCTTTTCTGTAATTTGGCAGACTTCGGTTTGATTATTTTTTCTGTTATGCGGACCATCGCGGTGGATTTTTAGAGTCATAAAAATCCAAAGATTTTCGACAAGTGACAAAGTTACTGCAGGTTTTTGGAAAAAATTTTAAATCGGTTTTCTCGAAAAACCTGCAGTTTGTTTTTTCTAAAAATTTTATACCATTTGGGCCCGTGCCTACCCTAGATGACCCCCTAGTTTCGATATCGAATTATTGTTAGTTTCGGAAATATAAATTTTTAAAGTTATTGTTTAAAAAGCAGTGCCTTTTCTGTAATTTGGCAGACTTCGGTTTGATTATTTTTTCTGTTATGCGGACCATCGCGGTGGATTTTTAGAGTCATAAAAATCCAAAGATTTTCGACAAGTGACAAAGTTACTGCAGGTTTTTGGAAAAAATTTTAAATCGGTTTTCTCGAAAAACCTGCAGTTTGTTTTTTCTAAAAATTTTATACCATTTGGGCCCGTGCCTACCCTAGATGACCCCCTAGTTTCGATATCGAATTATTGTTAGTTTCGGAAATATAAATTTTTAAAGTTATTGTTTAAAAAGCAGTGCCTTTTCTGTAATTTGGCAGACTTCGGTTTGATTATTTTTTCTGTTATGCGGACCATCGCGGTGGATTTTTAGAGTCATAAAAATCCAAAGATTTTCGACAAGTGACAAAGTTACTGCAGGTTTTTGGAAAAAATTTTAAATCGGTTTTCTCGAAAAACCTGCAGTTTGTTTTTTCTAAAAATTTTATACCATTTGGGCCCGAGCCTACCCTAGATGACCCCCTAGTTTCGATATCGAATTATTGTTAGTTTCGGAAATATAAATTTTTAAAGTTATTGTTTAAAAAGCAGTGCCTTTTTTGTAATTTGGCAGACTTCGGTTTGATTATTTTTTCTGTTATGCGGACCATCGCGGTGGATTTTTAGAGTCATAAAAATCCAAAGATTTTCGACAAGTGACAAAGTTACTGCAGGTTTTTGGAAAAAATTTTAAATCGGTTTTCTCGAAAAACCTGCAGTTTGTTTTTTCTAAAAATTTTATACCATTTGGGCCCGTGCCTACCCTAGATGACCCCCTAGTTTCGATATCGAATTATTGCTAGTTTCGGAAATATAAATTTTTAAAGTTATTGTTTAAAAAGCAGTGCCTTTTCTGTAATTTGGCAGACTTCGGTTTGATTATTTTTTCTGTTATGCGGACCATCGCGGTGGATTTTTAGAGTCATAAAAATCCAAAGATTTTCGACAAGTGACAAAGTTACTGCAGGTTTTTGGAAAAAATTTTAAATCGGTTTTCTCGAAAAACCTGCAGTTTGTTTTTTCTAAAAATTTTATACCATTTGGGCCCGAGCCTACCCTAGATGACCCCCTAGTTTCGATATCGAATTATTGTTAGTTTCGGAAATATAAATTTTTAAAGTTATTGTTTAAAAAGCAGTGCCTTTTCTGTAATTTGGCAGACTTCGGTTTGATTATTTTTTCTGTTATGCGGACCATCGCGGTGGATTTTTAGAGTCATAAAAATCCAAAGATTTTCGACAAGTGACAAAGTTACTGCAGGTTTTTGGAAAAAATTTTAAATCGGTTTTCTCGAAAAACCTGCAGTTTGTTTTTTCTAAAAATTTTATACCATTTGGGCCCGAGCCTACCCTAGATGACCCCCTAGTTTCGATATCGAATTATTGCTAGTTTCGGAAATATAAATTTTTAAATTTATTGTTTAAAAAGCAGTGCCTTTTCTGTAATTTGGCAGACTTCGGTTTGATTATTTTTTCTGTTATGCGGACCATCGCGGTGGATTTTTAGAGTCATAAAAATCCAAAGATTTTCGACAAGTGACAAAGTTACTGCAGGTTTTTGGAAAAAATTTTAAATCGGTTTTCTCGAAAAACCTGCAGTTTGTTTTTTCTAAAAATTTTATACCATTTGGGCCCGTGCCTACCCTAGATGACCCCCTAGTTTCGATATCGAATTATTGCTAGTTTCGGAAATATAAATTTTTAAAGTTATTGTTTAAAAAGCAGTGCCTTTTCTGTAATTTGGCAGACTTCGGTTTGATTATTTTTTCTGTTATGCGGACCATCGCGGTGGATTTTTAGAGTCATAAAAATCCAAAGATTTTCGACAAGTGACAAAGTTACTGCAGGTTTTTGGAAAAAATTTTAAATCGGTTTTCTCGAAAAACCTGCAGTTTGTTTTTTCTAAAAATTTTATACCATTTGGGCCCGAGCCTACCCTAGATGACCCCCTAGTTTCGATATCGAATTATTGTTAGTTTCGGAAATATAAATTTTTAAAGTTATTGTTTAAAAAGCAGTGCCTTTTCTGTAATTTGGCAGACTTCGGTTTGATTATTTTTTCTGTTATGCGGACCATCGCGGTGGATTTTTAGAGTCATAAAAATCCAAAGATTTTCGACAAGTGACAAAGTTACTGCAGGTTTTTGGAAAAAATTTTAAATCGGTTTTCTCGAAAAACCTGCAGTTTGTTTTTTCTAAAAATTTTATACCATTTGGGCCCGAGCCTACCCTAGATGACCCCCTAGTTTCGATATCGAATTATTGTTAGTTTCGGAAATATAAATTTTTAAAGTTATTGTTTAAAAAGCAGTGCCTTTTCTGTAATTTGGCAGACTTCGGTTTGATTATTTTTTCTGTTATGCGGACCATCGCGGTGGATTTTTAGAGTCATAAAAATCCAAAGATTTTCGACAAGTGACAAAGTTACTGCAGGTTTTTGGAAAAAATTTTAAATCGGTTTTCTCGAAAAACCTGCAGTTTGTTTTTTCTAAAAATTTTATACCATTTGGGCCCGAGCCTACCCTAGATGACCCCCTAGTTTCGATATCGAATTATTGCTAGTTTCGGAAATATAAATTTTTAAATTTATTGTTTAAAAAGCAGTGCCTTTTCTGTAATTTGGCAGACTTCGGTTTGATTATTTTTTCTGTTATGCGGACCATCGCGGTGGATTTTTAGAGTCATAAAAATCCAAAGATTTTCGACAAGTGACAAAGTTACTGCAGGTTTTTGGAAAAAATTTTAAATCGGTTTTCTCGAAAAACCTGCAGTTTGTTTTTTCTAAAAATTTTATACCATTTGGGCCCGTGCCTACCCTAGATGACCCCCTAGTTTCGATATCGAATTATTGCTAGTTTCGGAAATATAAATTTTTAAAGTTATTGTTTAAAAAGCAGTGCCTTTTCTGTAATTTGGCAGACTTCGGTTTGATTATTTTTTCTGTTATGCGGACCATCGCGGTGGATTTTTAGAGTCATAAAAATCCAAAGATTTTCGACAAGTGACAAAGTTACTGCAGGTTTTTGGAAAAAATTTTAAATCGGTTTTCTCGAAAAACCTGCAGTTTGTTTTTTCTAAAAATTTTATACCATTTGGGCCCGTGCCTACCCTAGATGACCCCCTAGTTTCGATATCGAATTATTTTTAGTTTCGGAAATATAAATTTTTAAAGTTATTGTTTAAAAAGCAGTGCCTTTTCTGTAATTTGGCAGACTTCGGTTTGATTATTTTTTCTGTTATGCGGACCATCGCGGTGGATTTTTAGAGTCATAAAAATCCAAAGATTTTCGACAAGTGACAAAGTTACTGCAGGTTTTTGGAAAAAATTTTAAATCGGTTTTCTCGAAAAACCTGCAGTTTGTTTTTTCTAAAAATTTTACACCATTTGGGCCCGTGCCTACCCTAGATGACCCCCTAGTTTCGATATCGAATTATTGCTAGTTTCGGAAATATAAATTTTTAAAGTTTAGTTTAAAAAGCAGTGCCTTTTCTGTAATTTGGCAGACTTCGGTTTGATTATTTTTTCTGTTATGCGGACCATCGCGGTGGATTTTTAGAGTCATAAAAATCCAAAGATTTTCGACAAGTGACAAAGTTACTGCAGGTTTTTGGAAAAAATTTTAAATCGGTTTTCTCGAAAAACCTGCAGTTTGTTTTTTCTAAAAATTTTATACCATTTGGGCCCGAGCCTACCCTAGATGACCCCCTAGTTTCGATATCGAATTATTGTTAGTTTCGGAAATATAAATTTTTAAAGTTATTGTTTAAAAAGCAGTGCCTTTTCTGTAATTTGGCAGACTTCGGTTTGATTATTTTTTCTGTTATGCGGACCATCGCGGTGGATTTTTAGAGTCATAAAAATCCAAAGATTTTCGACAAGTGACAAAGTTACTGCAGGTTTTTGGAAAAAATTTTAAATCGGTTTTCTCGAAAAACCTGCAGTTTGTTTTTTCTAAAAATTTTATACCATTTGGGCCCGTGCCTACCCTAGATGACCCCCTAGTTTCGATATCGAATTATTGTTAGTTTCGGAAATATAAATTTTTAAAGTTATTGTTTAAAAAGCAGTGCCTTTTCTGTAATTTGGCAGACTTCGGTTTGATTATTTTTTCTGTTATGCGGACCATCGCGGTGGATTTTTAGAGTCATAAAAATCCAAAGATTTTCGACAAGTGACAAAGTTACTGCAGGTTTTTGGAAAAAATTTTAAATCGGTTTTCTCGAAAAACCTGCAGTTTGTTTTTTCTAAAAATTTTATACCATTTGGGCCCGTGCCTACCCTAGATGACCCCCTAGTTTCGATATCGAATTATTGTTAGTTTCGGAAATATAAATTTTTAAAGTTATTGTTTAAAAAGCAGTGCCTTTTCTGTAATTTGGCAGACTTCGGTTTGATTATTTTTTCTGTTATGCGGACCATCGCGGTGGATTTTTAGAGTCATAAAAATCCAAAGATTTTCGACAAGTGACAAAGTTACTGCAGGTTTTTGGAAAAAATTTTAAATCGGTTTTCTCGAAAAACCTGCAGTTTGTTTTTTCTAAAAATTTTATACCATTTGGGCCCGAGCCTACCCTAGATGACCCCCTAGTTTCGATATCGAATTATTGTTAGTTTCGGAAATATAAATTTTTAAAGTTATTGTTTAAAAAGCAGTGCCTTTTCTGTAATTTGGCAGACTTCGGTTTGATTATTTTTTCTGTTATGCGGACCATCGCGGTGGATTTTTAGAGTCATAAAAATCCAAAGATTTTCGACAAGTGACAAAGTTACTGCAGGTTTTTGGAAAAAATTTTAAATCGGTTTTCTCGAAAAACCTGCAGTTTGTTTTTTCTAAAAATTTTATACCATTTGGGCCCGTGCCTACCCTAGATGACCCCCTAGTTTCGATATCGAATTATTGCTAGTTTCGGAAATATAAATTTTTAAAGTTATTGTTTAAAAAGCAGTGCCTTTTCTGTAATTTGGCAGACTTCGGTTTGATTATTTTTTCTGTTATGCGGACCATCGCGGTGGATTTTTAGAGTCATAAAAATCCAAAGATTTTCGACAAGTGACAAAGTTACTGCAGGTTTTTGGAAAAAATTTTAAATCGGTTTTCTCGAAAAACCTGCAGTTTGTTTTTTCTAAAAATTTTATACCATTTGGGCCCGTGCCTACCCTAGATGACCCCCTAGTTTCGATATCGAATTATTGTTAGTTTCGGAAATATAAATTTTTAAAGTTATTGTTTAAAAAGCAGTGCCTTTTCTGTAATTTGGCAGACTTCGGTTTGATTATTTTTTCTGTTATGCGGACCATCGCGGTGGATTTTTAGAGTCATAAAAATCCAAAGATTTTCGACAAGTGACAAAGTTACTGCAGGTTTTTGGAAAAAATTTTAAATCGGTTTTCTCGAAAAACCTGCAGTTTGTTTTTTCTAAAAATTTTATACCATTTGGGCCCGAGCCTACCCTAGATGACCCCCTAGTTTCGATATCGAATTATTGTTAGTTTCGGAAATATAAATTTTTAAAGTTATTGTTTAAAAAGCAGTGCCTTTTCTGTAATTTGGCAGACTTCGGTTTGATTATTTTTTCTGTTATGCGGACCATCGCGGTGGATTTTTAGAGTCATAAAAATCCAAAGATTTTCGACAAGTGACAAAGTTACTGCAGGTTTTTGGAAAAAATTTTAAATCGGTTTTCTCGAAAAACCTGCAGTTTGTTTTTTCTAAAAATTTTATACCATTTGGGCCCGTGCCTACCCTAGATGACCCCCTAGTTTCGATATCGAATTATTGTTAGTTTCGGAAATATAAATTTTTAAAGTTATTGTTTAAAAAGCAGTGCCTTTTCTGTAATTTGGCAGACTTCGGTTTGATTATTTTTTCTGTTATGCGGACCATCGCGGTGGATTTTTAGAGTCATAAAAATCCAAAGATTTTCGACAAGTGACAAAGTTACTGCAGGTTTTTGGAAAAAATTTTAAATCGGTTTTCTCGAAAAACCTGCAGTTTGTTTTTTCTAAAAATTTTATACCATTTGGGCCCGAGCCTACCCTAGATGACCCCCTAGTTTCGATATCGAATTATTGTTAGTTTCGGAAATATAAATTTTTAAAGTTATTGTTTAAAAAGCAGTGCCTTTTCTGTAATTTGGCAGACTTCGGTTTGATTATTTTTTCTGTTATGCGGACCATCGCGGTGGATTTTTAGAGTCATAAAAATCCAAAGATTTTCGACAAGTGACAAAGTTACTGCAGGTTTTTGGAAAAAATTTTAAATCGGTTTTCTCGAAAAACCTGCAGTTTGTTTTTTCTAAAAATTTTATACCATTTGGGCCCGTGCCTACCCTAGATGACCCCCTAGTTTCGATATCGAATTATTGTTAGTTTCGGAAATATAAATTTTTAAAGTTATTGTTTAAAAAGCAGTGCCTTTTCTGTAATTTGGCAGACTTCGGTTTGATTATTTTTTCTGTTATGCGGACCATCGCGGTGGATTTTTAGAGTCATAAAAATCCAAAGATTTTCGACAAGTGACAAAGTTACTGCAGGTTTTTGGAAAAAATTTTAAATCGGTTTTCTCGAAAAACCTGCAGTTTGTTTTTTCTAAAAATTTTATACCATTTGGGCCCGTGCCTACCCTAGATGACCCCCTAGTTTCGATATCGAATTATTGTTAGTTTCGGAAATATAAATTTTTAAAGTTATTGTTTAAAAAGCAGTGCCTTTTCTGTAATTTGGCAGACTTCGGTTTGATTATTTTTTCTGTTATGCGGACCATCGCGGTGGATTTTTAGAGTCATAAAAATCCAAAGATTTTCGACAAGTGACAAAGTTACTGCAGGTTTTTGGAAAAAATTTTAAATCGGTTTTCTCGAAAAACCTGCAGTTTGTTTTTTCTAAAAATTTTATACCATTTGGGCCCGAGCCTACCCTAGATGACCCCCTAGTTTCGATATCGAATTATTGTTAGTTTCGGAAATATAAATTTTTAAAGTTATTGTTTAAAAAGCAGTGCCTTTTTTGTAATTTGGCAGACTTCGGTTTGATTATTTTTTCTGTTATGCGGACCATCGCGGTGGATTTTTAGAGTCATAAAAATCCAAAGATTTTCGACAAGTGACAAAGTTACTGCAGGTTTTTGGAAAAAATTTTAAATCGGTTTTCTCGAAAAACCTGCAGTTTGTTTTTTCTAAAAATTTTATACCATTTGGGCCCGTGCCTACCCTAGATGACCCCCTAGTTTCGATATCGAATTATTGCTAGTTTCGGAAATATAAATTTTTAAAGTTATTGTTTAAAAAGCAGTGCCTTTTCTGTAATTTGGCAGACTTCGGTTTGATTATTTTTTCTGTTATGCGGACCATCGCGGTGGATTTTTAGAGTCATAAAAATCCAAAGATTTTCGACAAGTGACAAAGTTACTGCAGGTTTTTGGAAAAAATTTTAAATCGGTTTTCTCGAAAAACCTGCAGTTTGTTTTTTCTAAAAATTTTATACCATTTGGGCCCGAGCCTACCCTAGATGACCCCCTAGTTTCGATATCGAATTATTGTTAGTTTCGGAAATATAAATTTTTAAAGTTATTGTTTAAAAAGCAGTGCCTTTTCTGTAATTTGGCAGACTTCGGTTTGATTATTTTTTCTGTTATGCGGACCATCGCGGTGGATTTTTAGAGTCATAAAAATCCAAAGATTTTCGACAAGTGACAAAGTTACTGCAGGTTTTTGGAAAAAATTTTAAATCGGTTTTCTCGAAAAACCTGCAGTTTGTTTTTTCTAAAAATTTTATACCATTTGGGCCCGAGCCTACCCTAGATGACCCCCTAGTTTCGATATCGAATTATTGCTAGTTTCGGAAATATAAATTTTTAAATTTATTGTTTAAAAAGCAGTGCCTTTTCTGTAATTTGGCAGACTTCGGTTTGATTATTTTTTCTGTTATGCGGACCATCGCGGTGGATTTTTAGAGTCATAAAAATCCAAAGATTTTCGACAAGTGACAAAGTTACTGCAGGTTTTTGGAAAAAATTTTAAATCGGTTTTCTCGAAAAACCTGCAGTTTGTTTTTTCTAAAAATTTTATACCATTTGGGCCCGTGCCTACCCTAGATGACCCCCTAGTTTCGATATCGAATTATTGCTAGTTTCGGAAATATAAATTTTTAAAGTTATTGTTTAAAAAGCAGTGCCTTTTCTGTAATTTGGCAGACTTCGGTTTGATTATTTTTTCTGTTATGCGGACCATCGCGGTGGATTTTTAGAGTCATAAAAATCCAAAGATTTTCGACAAGTGACAAAGTTACTGCAGGTTTTTGGAAAAAATTTTAAATCGGTTTTCTCGAAAAACCTGCAGTTTGTTTTTTCTAAAAATTTTATACCATTTGGGCCCGTGCCTACCCTAGATGACCCCCTAGTTTCGATATCGAATTATTTTTAGTTTCGGAAATATAAATTTTTAAAGTTATTGTTTAAAAAGCAGTGCCTTTTCTGTAATTTGGCAGACTTCGGTTTGATTATTTTTTCTGTTATGCGGACCATCGCGGTGGATTTTTAGAGTCATAAAAATCCAAAGATTTTCGACAAGTGACAAAGTTACTGCAGGTTTTTGGAAAAAATTTTAAATCGGTTTTCTCGAAAAACCTGCAGTTTGTTTTTTCTAAAAATTTTACACCATTTGGGCCCGTGCCTACCCTAGATGACCCCCTAGTTTCGATATCGAATTATTGCTAGTTTCGGAAATATAAATTTTTAAAGTTTAGTTTAAAAAGCAGTGCCTTTTCTGTAATTTGGCAGACTTCGGTTTGATTATTTTTTCTGTTATGCGGACCATCGCGGTGGATTTTTAGAGTCATAAAAATCCAAAGATTTTCGACAAGTGACAAAGTTACTGCAGGTTTTTGGAAAAAATTTTAAATCGGTTTTCTCGAAAAACCTGCAGTTTGTTTTTTCTAAAAATTTTATACCATTTGGGCCCGAGCCTACCCTAGATGACCCCCTAGTTTCGATATCGAATTATTGTTAGTTTCGGAAATATAAATTTTTAAAGTTATTGTTTAAAAAGCAGTGCCTTTTCTGTAATTTGGCAGACTTCGGTTTGATTATTTTTTCTGTTATGCGGACCATCGCGGTGGATTTTTAGAGTCATAAAAATCCAAAGATTTTCGACAAGTGACAAAGTTACTGCAGGTTTTTGGAAAAAATTTTAAATCGGTTTTCTCGAAAAACCTGCAGTTTGTTTTTTCTAAAAATTTTATACCATTTGGGCCCGTGCCTACCCTAGATGACCCCCTAGTTTCGATATCGAATTATTGTTAGTTTCGGAAATATAAATTTTTAAAGTTATTGTTTAAAAAGCAGTGCCTTTTCTGTAATTTGGCAGACTTCGGTTTGATTATTTTTTCTGTTATGCGGACCATCGCGGTGGATTTTTAGAGTCATAAAAATCCAAAGATTTTCGACAAGTGACAAAGTTACTGCAGGTTTTTGGAAAAAATTTTAAATCGGTTTTCTCGAAAAACCTGCAGTTTGTTTTTTCTAAAAATTTTATACCATTTGGGCCCGAGCCTACCCTAGATGACCCCCTAGTTTCGATATCGAATTATTGTTAGTTTCGGAAATATAAATTTTTAAAGTTATTGTTTAAAAAGCAGTGCCTTTTTTGTAATTTGGCAGACTTCGGTTTGATTATTTTTTCTGTTATGCGGACCATCGCGGTGGATTTTTAGAGTCATAAAAATCCAAAGATTTTCGACAAGTGACAAAGTTACTGCAGGTTTTTGGAAAAAATTTTAAATCGGTTTTCTCGAAAAACCTGCAGTTTGTTTTTTCTAAAAATTTTATACCATTTGGGCCCGAGCCTACCCTAGATGACCCCCTAGTTTCGATATCGAATTATTGTTAGTTTCGGAAATATAAATTTTTAAAGTTATTGTTTAAAAAGCAGTGCCTTTTTTGTAATTTGGCAGACTTCGGTTTGATTATTTTTTCTGTTATGCGGACCATCGCGGTGGATTTTTAGAGTCATAAAAATCCAAAGATTTTCGACAAGTGACAAAGTTACTGCAGGTTTTTGGAAAAAATTTTAAATCGGTTTTCTCGAAAAACCTGCAGTTTGTTTTTTCTAAAAATTTTATACCATTTGGGCCCGTGCCTACCCTAGATGACCCCCTAGTTTCGATATCGAATTATTGCTAGTTTCGGAAATATAAATTTTTAAAGTTATTGTTTAAAAAGCAGTGCCTTTTCTGTAATTTGGCAGACTTCGGTTTGATTATTTTTTCTGTTATGCGGACCATCGCGGTGGATTTTTAGAGTCATAAAAATCCAAAGATTTTCGACAAGTGACAAAGTTACTGCAGGTTTTTGGAAAAAATTTTAAATCGGTTTTCTCGAAAAACCTGCAGTTTGTTTTTTCTAAAAATTTTATACCATTTGGGCCCGAGCCTACCCTAGATGACCCCCTAGTTTCGATATCGAATTATTGTTAGTTTCGGAAATATAAATTTTTAAAGTTATTGTTTAAAAAGCAGTGCCTTTTCTGTAATTTGGCAGACTTCGGTTTGATTATTTTTTCTGTTATGCGGACCATCGCGGTGGATTTTTAGAGTCATAAAAATCCAAAGATTTTCGACAAGTGACAAAGTTACTGCAGGTTTTTGGAAAAAATTTTAAATCGGTTTTCTCGAAAAACCTGCAGTTTGTTTTTTCTAAAAATTTTATACCATTTGGGCCCGAGCCTACCCTAGATGACCCCCTAGTTTCGATATCGAATTATTGCTAGTTTCGGAAATATAAATTTTTAAATTTATTGTTTAAAAAGCAGTGCCTTTTCTGTAATTTGGCAGACTTCGGTTTGATTATTTTTTCTGTTATGCGGACCATCGCGGTGGATTTTTAGAGTCATAAAAATCCAAAGATTTTCGACAAGTGACAAAGTTACTGCAGGTTTTTGGAAAAAATTTTAAATCGGTTTTCTCGAAAAACCTGCAGTTTGTTTTTTCTAAAAATTTTACACCATTTGGGCCCGTGCCTACCCTAGATGACCCCCTAGTTTCGATATCGAATTATTGCTAGTTTCGGAAATATAAATTTTTAAAGTTTAGTTTAAAAAGCAGTGCCTTTTCTGTAATTTGGCAGACTTCGGTTTGATTATTTTTTCTGTTATGCGGACCATCGCGGTGGATTTTTAGAGTCATAAAAATCCAAAGATTTTCGACAAGTGACAAAGTTACTGCAGGTTTTTGGAAAAAATTTTAAATCGGTTTTCTCGAAAAACCTGCAGTTTGTTTTTTCTAAAAATTTTATACCATTTGGGCCCGAGCCTACCCTAGATGACCCCCTAGTTTCGATATCGAATTATTGTTAGTTTCGGAAATATAAATTTTTAAAGTTATTGTTTAAAAAGCAGTGCCTTTTCTGTAATTTGGCAGACTTCGGTTTGATTATTTTTTCTGTTATGCGGACCATCGCGGTGGATTTTTAGAGTCATAAAAATCCAAAGATTTTCGACAAGTGACAAAGTTACTGCAGGTTTTTGGAAAAAATTTTAAATCGGTTTTCTCGAAAAACCTGCAGTTTGTTTTTTCTAAAAATTTTATACCATTTGGGCCCGTGCCTACCCTAGATGACCCCCTAGTTTCGATATCGAATTATTGTTAGTTTCGGAAATATAAATTTTTAAAGTTATTGTTTAAAAAGCAGTGCCTTTTCTGTAATTTGGCAGACTTCGGTTTGATTATTTTTTCTGTTATGCGGACCATCGCGGTGGATTTTTAGAGTCATAAAAATCCAAAGATTTTCGACAAGTGACAAAGTTACTGCAGGTTTTTGGAAAAAATTTTAAATCGGTTTTCTCGAAAAACCTGCAGTTTGTTTTTTCTAAAAATTTTATACCATTTGGGCCCGAGCCTACCCTAGATGACCCCCTAGTTTCGATATCGAATTATTGTTAGTTTCGGAAATATAAATTTTTAAAGTTATTGTTTAAAAAGCAGTGCCTTTTTTGTAATTTGGCAGACTTCGGTTTGATTATTTTTTCTGTTATGCGGACCATCGCGGTGGATTTTTAGAGTCATAAAAATCCAAAGATTTTCGACAAGTGACAAAGTTACTGCAGGTTTTTGGAAAAAATTTTAAATCGGTTTTCTCGAAAAACCTGCAGTTTGTTTTTTCTAAAAATTTTATACCATTTGGGCCCGTGCCTACCCTAGATGACCCCCTAGTTTCGATATCGAATTATTGCTAGTTTCGGAAATATAAATTTTTAAAGTTATTGTTTAAAAAGCAGTGCCTTTTCTGTAATTTGGCAGACTTCGGTTTGATTATTTTTTCTGTTATGCGGACCATCGCGGTGGATTTTTAGAGTCATAAAAATCCAAAGATTTTCGACAAGTGACAAAGTTACTGCAGGTTTTTGGAAAAAATTTTAAATCGGTTTTCTCGAAAAACCTGCAGTTTGTTTTTTCTAAAAATTTTATACCATTTGGGCCCGAGCCTACCCTAGATGACCCCCTAGTTTCGATATCGAATTATTGTTAGTTTCGGAAATATAAATTTTTAAAGTTATTGTTTAAAAAGCAGTGCCTTTTCTGTAATTTGGCAGACTTCGGTTTGATTATTTTTTCTGTTATGCGGACCATCGCGGTGGATTTTTAGAGTCATAAAAATCCAAAGATTTTCGACAAGTGACAAAGTTACTGCAGGTTTTTGGAAAAAATTTTAAATCGGTTTTCTCGAAAAACCTGCAGTTTGTTTTTTCTAAAAATTTTATACCATTTGGGCCCGAGCCTACCCTAGATGACCCCCTAGTTTCGATATCGAATTATTGCTAGTTTCGGAAATATAAATTTTTAAATTTATTGTTTAAAAAGCAGTGCCTTTTCTGTAATTTGGCAGACTTCGGTTTGATTATTTTTTCTGTTATGCGGACCATCGCGGTGGATTTTTAGAGTCATAAAAATCCAAAGATTTTCGACAAGTGACAAAGTTACTGCAGGTTTTTGGAAAAAATTTTAAATCGGTTTTCTCGAAAAACCTGCAGTTTGTTTTTTCTAAAAATTTTATACCATTTGGGCCCGTGCCTACCCTAGATGACCCCCTAGTTTCGATATCGAATTATTGCTAGTTTCGGAAATATAAATTTTTAAAGTTATTGTTTAAAAAGCAGTGCCTTTTCTGTAATTTGGCAGACTTCGGTTTGATTATTTTTTCTGTTATGCGGACCATCGCGGTGGATTTTTAGAGTCATAAAAATCCAAAGATTTTCGACAAGTGACAAAGTTACTGCAGGTTTTTGGAAAAAATTTTAAATCGGTTTTCTCGAAAAACCTGCAGTTTGTTTTTTCTAAAAATTTTATACCATTTGGGCCCGTGCCTACCCTAGATGACCCCCTAGTTTCGATATCGAATTATTTTTAGTTTCGGAAATATAAATTTTTAAAGTTATTGTTTAAAAAGCAGTGCCTTTTCTGTAATTTGGCAGACTTCGGTTTGATTATTTTTTCTGTTATGCGGACCATCGCGGTGGATTTTTAGAGTCATAAAAATCCAAAGATTTTCGACAAGTGACAAAGTTACTGCAGGTTTTTGGAAAAAATTTTAAATCGGTTTTCTCGAAAAACCTGCAGTTTGTTTTTTCTAAAAATTTTACACCATTTGGGCCCGTGCCTACCCTAGATGACCCCCTAGTTTCGATATCGAATTATTGCTAGTTTCGGAAATATAAATTTTTAAAGTTTAGTTTAAAAAGCAGTGCCTTTTCTGTAATTTGGCAGACTTCGGTTTGATTATTTTTTCTGTTATGCGGACCATCGCGGTGGATTTTTAGAGTCATAAAAATCCAAAGATTTTCGACAAGTGACAAAGTTACTGCAGGTTTTTGGAAAAAATTTTAAATCGGTTTTCTCGAAAAACCTGCAGTTTGTTTTTTCTAAAAATTTTATACCATTTGGGCCCGAGCCTACCCTAGATGACCCCCTAGTTTCGATATCGAATTATTGTTAGTTTCGGAAATATAAATTTTTAAAGTTATTGTTTAAAAAGCAGTGCCTTTTCTGTAATTTGGCAGACTTCGGTTTGATTATTTTTTCTGTTATGCGGACCATCGCGGTGGATTTTTAGAGTCATAAAAATCCAAAGATTTTCGACAAGTGACAAAGTTACTGCAGGTTTTTGGAAAAAATTTTAAATCGGTTTTCTCGAAAAACCTGCAGTTTGTTTTTTCTAAAAATTTTATACCATTTGGGCCCGTGCCTACCCTAGATGACCCCCTAGTTTCGATATCGAATTATTGTTAGTTTCGGAAATATAAATTTTTAAAGTTATTGTTTAAAAAGCAGTGCCTTTTCTGTAATTTGGCAGACTTCGGTTTGATTATTTTTTCTGTTATGCGGACCATCGCGGTGGATTTTTAGAGTCATAAAAATCCAAAGATTTTCGACAAGTGACAAAGTTACTGCAGGTTTTTGGAAAAAATTTTAAATCGGTTTTCTCGAAAAACCTGCAGTTTGTTTTTTCTAAAAATTTTATACCATTTGGGCCCGAGCCTACCCTAGATGACCCCCTAGTTTCGATATCGAATTATTGTTAGTTTCGGAAATATAAATTTTTAAAGTTATTGTTTAAAAAGCAGTGCCTTTTCTGTAATTTGGCAGACTTCGGTTTGATTATTTTTTCTGTTATGCGGACCATCGCGGTGGATTTTTAGAGTCATAAAAATCCAAAGATTTTCGACAAGTGACAAAGTTACTGCAGGTTTTTGGAAAAAATTTTAAATCGGTTTTCTCGAAAAACCTGCAGTTTGTTTTTTCTAAAAATTTTATACCATTTGGGCCCGAGCCTACCCTAGATGACCCCCTAGTTTCGATATCGAATTATTGCTAGTTTCGGAAATATAAATTTTTAAAGTTATTGTTTAAAAAGCAGTGCCTTTTCTGTAATTTGGCAGACTTCGGTTTGATTATTTTTTCTGTTATGCGGACCATCGCGGTGGATTTTTAGAGTCATAAAAATCCAAAGATTTTCGACAAGTGACAAAGTTACTGCAGGTTTTTGGAAAAAATTTTAAATCGGTTTTCTCGAAAAACCTGCAGTTTGTTTTTTCTAAAAATTTTATACCATTTGGGCCCGTGCCTACCCTAGATGACCCCCTAGTTTCGATATCGAATTATTGCTAGTTTCGGAAATATAAATTTTTAAAGTTATTGTTTAAAAAGCAGTGCCTTTTCTGTAATTTGGCAGACTTCGGTTTGATTATTTTTTCTGTTATGCGGACCATCGCGGTGGATTTTTAGAGTCATAAAAATCCAAAGATTTTCGACAAGTGACAAAGTTACTGCAGGTTTTTGGAAAAAATTTTAAATCGGTTTTCTCGAAAAACCTGCAGTTTGTTTTTTCTAAAAATTTTATACCATTTGGGCCCGTGCCTACCCTAGATGACCCCCTAGTTTCGATATCGAATTATTGTTAGTTTCGGAAATATAAATTTTTAAAGTTATTGTTTAAAAAGCAGTGCCTTTTCTGTAATTTGGCAGACTTCGGTTTGATTATTTTTTCTGTTATGCGGACCATCGCGGTGGATTTTTAGAGTCATAAAAATCCAAAGATTTTCGACAAGTGACAAAGTTACTGCAGGTTTTTGGAAAAAATTTTAAATCGGTTTTCTCGAAAAACCTGCAGTTTGTTTTTTCTAAAAATTTTATACCATTTGGGCCCGAGCCTACCCTAGATGACCCCCTAGTTTCGATATCGAATTATTGTTAGTTTCGGAAATATAAATTTTTAAAGTTATTGTTTAAAAAGCAGTGCCTTTTCTGTAATTTGGCAGACTTCGGTTTGATTATTTTTTCTGTTATGCGGACCATCGCGGTGGATTTTTAGAGTCATAAAAATCCAAAGATTTTCGACAAGTGACAAAGTTACTGCAGGTTTTTGGAAAAAATTTTAAATCGGTTTTCTCGAAAAACCTGCAGTTTGTTTTTTCTAAAAATTTTATACCATTTGGGCCCGTGCCTACCCTAGATGACCCCCTAGTTTCGATATCGAATTATTGTTAGTTTCGGAAATATAAATTTTTAAAGTTATTGTTTAAAAAGCAGTGCCTTTTCTGTAATTTGGCAGACTTCGGTTTGATTATTTTTTCTGTTATGCGGACCATCGCGGTGGATTTTTAGAGTCATAAAAATCCAAAGATTTTCGACAAGTGACAAAGTTACTGCAGGTTTTTGGAAAAAATTTTAAATCGGTTTTCTCGAAAAACCTGCAGTTTGTTTTTTCTAAAAATTTTATACCATTTGGGCCCGTGCCTACCCTAGATGACCCCCTAGTTTCGATATCGAATTATTGTTAGTTTCGGAAATATAAATTTTTAAAGTTATTGTTTAAAAAGCAGTGCCTTTTCTGTAATTTGGCAGACTTCGGTTTGATTATTTTTTCTGTTATGCGGACCATCGCGGTGGATTTTTAGAGTCATAAAAATCCAAAGATTTTCGACAAGTGACAAAGTTACTGCAGGTTTTTGGAAAAAATTTTAAATCGGTTTTCTCGAAAAACCTGCAGTTTGTTTTTTCTAAAAATTTTATACCATTTGGGCCCGTGCCTACCCTAGATGACCCCCTAGTTTCGATATCGAATTATTGTTAGTTTCGGAAATATAAATTTTTAAAGTTATTGTTTAAAAAGCAGTGCCTTTTCTGTAATTTGGCAGACTTCGGTTTGATTATTTTTTCTGTTATGCGGACCATCGCGGTGGATTTTTAGAGTCATAAAAATCCAAAGATTTTCGACAAGTGACAAAGTTACTGCAGGTTTTTGGAAAAAATTTTAAATCGGTTTTCTCGAAAAACCTGCAGTTTGTTTTTTCTAAAAATTTTATACCATTTGGGCCCGTGCCTACCCTAGATGACCCCCTAGTTTCGATATCGAATTATTGTTAGTTTCGGAAATATAAATTTTTAAAGTTATTGTTTAAAAAGCAGTGCCTTTTCTGTAATTTGGCAGACTTCGGTTTGATTATTTTTTCTGTTATGCGGACCATCGCGGTGGATTTTTAGAGTCATAAAAATCCAAAGATTTTCGACAAGTGACAAAGTTACTGCAGGTTTTTGGAAAAAATTTTAAATCGGTTTTCTCGAAAAACCTGCAGTTTGTTTTTTCTAAAAATTTTATACCATTTGGGCCCGTGCCTACCCTAGATGACCCCCTAGTTTCGATATCGAATTATTGTTAGTTTCGGAAATATAAATTTTTAAAGTTATTGTTTAAAAAGCAGTGCCTTTTCTGTAATTTGGCAGACTTCGGTTTGATTATTTTTTCTGTTATGCGGACCATCGCGGTGGATTTTTAGAGTCATAAAAATCCAAAGATTTTCGACAAGTGACAAAGTTACTGCAGGTTTTTGGAAAAAATTTTAAATCGGTTTTCTCGAAAAACCTGCAGTTTGTTTTTTCTAAAAATTTTATACCATTTGGGCCCGTGCCTACCCTAGATGACCCCCTAGTTTCGATATCGAATTATTGTTAGTTTCGGAAATATAAATTTTTAAAGTTATTGTTTAAAAAGCAGTGCCTTTTCTGTAATTTGGCAGACTTCGGTTTGATTATTTTTTCTGTTATGCGGACCATCGCGGTGGATTTTTAGAGTCATAAAAATCCAAAGATTTTCGACAAGTGACAAAGTTACTGCAGGTTTTTGGAAAAAATTTTAAATCGGTTTTCTCGAAAAACCTGCAGTTTGTTTTTTCTAAAAATTTTATACCATTTGGGCCCGTGCCTACCCTAGATGACCCCCTAGTTTCGATATCGAATTATTGTTAGTTTCGGAAATATAAATTTTTAAAGTTATTGTTTAAAAAGCAGTGCCTTTTCTGTAATTTGGCAGACTTCGGTTTGATTATTTTTTCTGTTATGCGGACCATCGCGGTGGATTTTTAGAGTCATAAAAATCCAAAGATTTTCGACAAGTGACAAAGTTACTGCAGGTTTTTGGAAAAAATTTTAAATCGGTTTTCTCGAAAAACCTGCAGTTTGTTTTTTCTAAAAATTTTATACCATTTGGGCCCGTGCCTACCCTAGATGACCCCCTAGTTTCGATATCGAATTATTGTTAGTTTCGGAAATATAAATTTTTAAAGTTATTGTTTAAAAAGCAGTGCCTTTTCTGTAATTTGGCAGACTTCGGTTTGATTATTTTTTCTGTTATGCGGACCATCGCGGTGGATTTTTAGAGTCATAAAAATCCAAAGATTTTCGACAAGTGACAAAGTTACTGCAGGTTTTTGGAAAAAATTTTAAATCGGTTTTCTCGAAAAACCTGCAGTTTGTTTTTTCTAAAAATTTTATACCATTTGGGCCCGTGCCTACCCTAGATGACCCCCTAGTTTCGATATCGAATTATTGTTAGTTTCGGAAATATAAATTTTTAAAGTTATTGTTTAAAAAGCAGTGCCTTTTCTGTAATTTGGCAGACTTCGGTTTGATTATTTTTTCTGTTATGCGGACCATCGCGGTGGATTTTTAGAGTCATAAAAATCCAAAGATTTTCGACAAGTGACAAAGTTACTGCAGGTTTTTGGAAAAAATTTTAAATCGGTTTTCTCGAAAAACCTGCAGTTTGTTTTTTCTAAAAATTTTATACCATTTGGGCCCGTGCCTACCCTAGATGACCCCCTAGTTTCGATATCGAATTATTGCTAGTTTCGGAAATATAAATTTTTAAAGTTATTGTTTAAAAAGCAGTGCCTATTCTGTAATTTGGCAGACTTCGGTTTGATTATTTTTTCTGTTATGCGGACCATCGCGGTGGATTTTTAGAGTCATAAAAATCCAAAGATTTTCGACAAGTGACAAAGTTACTGCAGGTTTTTGGAAAAAATTTTAAATCGGTTTTCTCGAAAAACCTGCAGTTTGTTTTTTCTAAAAATTTTATACCATTTGGGCCCGTGCCTACCCTAGATGACCCCCTAGTTTCGATATCGAATTATTGTTAGTTTCGGAAATATAAATTTTTAAAGTTATTGTTTAAAAAGCAGTGCCTTTTCTGTAATTTGGCAGACTTCGGTTTGATTATTTTTTCTGTTATGCGGACCATCGCGGTGGATTTTTAGAGTCATAAAAATCCAAAGATTTTCGACAAGTGACAAAGTTACTGCAGGTTTTTGGAAAAAATTTTAAATCGGTTTTCTCGAAAAACCTGCAGTTTGTTTTTTCTAAAAATTTTATACCATTTGGGCCCGTGCCTACCCTAGAAGACCCCCTAGTTTCGATATCGAATTGTTGTTAGTTTCGGAAATATAAATTTTTAAAGTTATTGTTTAAAAAGCAGTGCCTTTTCTGTAATTTGGCAGACTTCGGTTTGATTATTTTTTCTGTTATGCGGACCATCGCGGTGGATTTTTAGAGTCATAAAAATCCAAAGATTTTCGACAAGTGACAAAGTTACTGCAGGTTTTTGGAAAAAATTTTAAATCGGTTTTCTCGAAAAACCTGCAGTTTGTTTTTTCTAAAAATTTTATACCATTTGGGCCCGTGCCTACCCTAGATGACCCCCTAGTTTCGATATCGAATTATTGTTAGTTTCGGAAATATAAATTTTTAAAGTTGTAATTTAAAATTCAGGGAACAACCGAAAAAAAATATCCCTAACTGAAGATGCCATAATTTCATTTGAAAATGTCTACGCACTCCGGACTTGATAACAATTAATTGTATGAAAAACGAATATCTACACCACTGAAAAATTGTAATTTTTTTTAAATCTTGGTATTTAAAAGTTGCCAAGGACGTTGTTTTTAAAATGACATCAATAAAATTAAAAACATGAGAGTTTTTATTTATTCTGTTTTATTTTGATTATATTTAAACTGATAAGGAATATAAAGCGAGTGAGTAATAATACCACAATACATGTTAGATGCCAATGAAGAGCAGTCTATCGACATGTAAAATCGTAAAATGGGGAAGACGCATCTTGCAGATAGCAGCGTCAGAGGGACGCAATTCCTGTGGAGCACCGGCGACGCCGACCATCGGGTTTGGAAAAACTTAGGTAAGTGCAGATTTGTTATAATTTATAAGTTAAATAATAATTTTGGTTTTTATTTCTAGTGGACAAGTTAGATGCCAATGAAGAGCAGTCCGGCGACATTGCAAGTCCTAAAATGGGGAAGATGCATCTTGCAGATTGCAGCGTCAGGGGGGCGCAATTCCTGTGGAGCACCGACGACGCCGTCCATCGGATTTGGAAAAACTTAGGTAGGCGCAGATTTTTAATAATTTATAAGTTAAATAATAATTTTCTGTTTAATTGATATACATTTTGTTATCATTCTTATGTAATAATAATTTTGTAAAGTGGTCAATTAATTTGTGTTACGTTTATGCAGGACCGATGACGACGAATGAGTCAAACTGATTATGCGTTTAACGTTCATAATTGGTTGTGAAATATTTGCAAAGGCTTAGTCAGTACGTGTATCCTAGTTGAACAGTGAAGTCGATGTGCTCCAGCTCCTTCAATACTGCACAGGTGAGAACCACGTTTGTTTATTAAAATTAATATAAATTGAGAATTGGTCTTAATTTCTTTGTTTCCGAATGTGAAGTAATAAATTTGGTTAATTTATTTTGCAAATTATTAATTTAGTAATTTATTTCTAGGAGACAATGATGTAGCGGGAGAAGAAGAACCACCTACCCGGAAACATGCGAACGGAATAGTTGTATGCATCCGCCTGGAATGGCGGAAGTTTGCAAATCCTGGCTACCACTAGTGAACACCGAGGACGACTATGTATACCAGGAGCAGAAGAAAATTCGGTTTTGTGTCTATGTTTTAGCTTTTAGAAGTTCAATTAGTTTTAAGTAAGTTTAATGTAATTCTTTATAACTTTTTCCTTCTAGGTTGGCCTAGTTTCCGGATTGCGGTGTAACAGAAAACACCGACTAACCCAGGAAGTCATGTATCAAGTGCGGGATACTTGTAAGGTTAGAATGGCATAATATTTCAAATATTCTTAATTACTAACGTAGAAAATTAAATCCAGTGTTTTTCAACTCGGAAAGGTTGCGGCGAGGGCGCAGACCTGGAACAAAACAAAAGATTTTACACCTGGAAAAAACGCATGGACAGTCAAGATCGTGGATGCAAGACGGGAATAGAAGGAGGCAACACCTGGAATACGTTCGAGGATATGGACAAAGCTCTGCTTTGTTTTTTCGGAATAGGTATTTCCAATTTGGTGGAAATGCAGGTATGTTCTGGCAATTTTAAATTCCATTAATTTGTGGACAACATTTGGTTATATGTTGTGTACAAAAAATGTAATGTATCGATTACGTAGTTCGTTGTAGGTTGAAAAAGTGTCCGGAATGTGCGGTGTAATAGTTTTGCTTCATTAATATTGTTAATTATTAATTTAGGAATTTCTTTATAGTTTCAAAATTTGCAGCCAAAAAAGAGGAAGGCACCATCGACTAGGATATCTGCAGGTGGAGAAGCCGCATCGTCCAGGACGCGCCGACGACGATTAGGTTTTGTTATGAAATTGTTAATAATTTATATAATTTTGATTTCAGGAATCACATCTGAAAAAGGTTCTTCGTTGTACACTATGTAGTACTACTATGTAGAAGTAATAGGTTCACCGTAACGGAGGAACTCCGGTATGCACAAAATACGTTTGTTATAATTTATATTACTAACTTATGAATTTTATTCCAGAAAATACTTATGCGGCGCAACCCCGTATAACCGGAGGTGTTCAGAGGTAGAATTGGGTGAGCGGAGTCATCGTGTGCAACGCCGAGGTATACAGAATACAGCAGCTGATGGAAGCAGATCATGGATAACACACGAAGACCCCGAAGGTGTTTTTCAGGTGGTCGGAGAAACTTAGGTAAGAGTCCAATATAGTTTAATATAATTTTTAATACTTAAATATGTAATTTTTTGCTGGAGCAGCAGGTTCCACTCCATAGGAAGTTGTTGCAGCACCCACGATGCAGCTCTGGATACCACAGGTGAACACAGAAAAAGTTGATTCATCAGATCGGAGGAACTTGCGTAAGAAAAAATTTGGTTTAACGAAAATTTTTGTCACTAATTTAGAAATTTTATTGTAGCTGTTAACTATCCTGGGAGCAAAGAAGTGCCCACCGATGAACACTGGAGAAGTAGGCTCAATGTGACGAACACACTTCGGTAAGCTCAAAACGATTTTGTTATAATTTTGATTACTCACTTACGTGTTTTATTTCAGAATATACATCTTCAACAAAAGAAGAGGACACCTACATGGAGAGATGCAAGTTGGGAGTGTTGTTTCGGGGGTGTTCAACGGTGTTTAAGTGCCAACCCCTCAAAATATATAAACGGGGGTTTGGTGTAATGTAAAAAGGGGGAGGAACTCTGTTCCTACCTTTCTCAAGCGACAAGAACACCCCTCCAAGGGGATAACCGGACCAGGGATTCGGATGTCGGTCGATTAGAAGACATCTGTTCAAGGATCATCGAGGATACGGGGGGCCGTCATCGGCCAATAAGTTAGTAGAGGTGGTTTTTGAATTTTTGATTTATATAAATTGCGGAACGTCGAGCGTACACTATTCTCGGGTAATTAAACAATCGGATGGGAGTTAGGAACCAGGGATTTCTGTCCCCCCTTTTTTATTTGATGTAGATTTTATATTAGATTTAATTCTTAATTACATATTATATAGATAAATGCTTAACGCCCGGATTCATAGACAAATATTAAGTTCTAAGTAAGGCATTTCGCGTCGCATTTGTTTTTGTTGCAACTCTATTTACTCGGTTGATAAGGGTCAATTTATAAAGCGGAGTCTATGAATAAGGGTGTTAAATTTTCGCGGTGTTACTAGTAGTAGTAGTAGTGTCTAGAGTAGGTAGAGTATGTAGTATTAGATAATTGGTTGATCAAGGCCTCGTGGTCTTTGGGTTGGTTCAATATGAAGGTATCCCACCTTCTTTGTAATGTAGTATAGGTTCGAAGAGGAATAGCGGGTCCCTGTTGTGTATAGTATAAACCATTTTAGTCGTGTATGGCACATCATTAAACGGGAAGATTCCGTATCGTAATTCCCCATAATTTTAGGCGCTTCCTTTGTGTTATTATCGTATGTGTGGTTAGGGTCACTAGTCAATTGTCCTAGATATCTTGATCAGGAATCTCCGTGGGAAGAGTAGGGTCTGTTCCGGAGGTTAGGGTATAATTTAATTGCAGGAATAGAACCGAACGGGTTGGATATTGTCATTGTAGTATTTCGGCTGCGTTATTATGGCCGTGCTCAATAAATTGTTAGAGATATTGTTAACAGAAATATCCGTGGGAAGACTTGTGTCTGTTCCGGAGGTTAGGGTATGTTGTAATTGTAGGAATTGATCTGAACGGGATGGATTTTGTAATTGTAGTATTTCGGCCGCGTTATTATGGGTAAGTTCAATTAGGTAAAAGGATTGTTTTTGTGTAGACATAGGTCTGTTCCGGAGGTTAGGTGTAATTGTAGGAATTGAACTGAACGGGTTAGAATCATTTCTCGTGGTCCGGTAGTTAAGATGTGTTTCGTAAAATATATTATATTAGAAAAGGGATAGAAAATATAGAATACTTACTTGGGAGTTTTTACTTTTCATTTTCGATGCCTTGTAATATACGGGATAATATGGTTAGGAGTTGGGACTATAGGGAAATCACTTAGTCCCAGTTTTTCAATCGCGAGTTAACCCAAATTCAATGGTTAACCTACAGTTATGACTATTTTGATTGGTCAGGAGTCGAAGTTAACTATTGATTTTGGGTTAACTCGCGATTGAAAAAGTGGGACTATGTCGTAGAAGTTTTGTGGGAATATAATATAAATCTTTAGGTTGTCCTTGGTTATCTTTGTTATTTTCTAATTATGTTAGAAATCGGAGATAAAGTACGCTTCGGGATTTTCCCTTCGTTTTTCGATGCGTCATACACTGATTAAGATGGTTTCGACTATAGTGAAATTGATGGTAGAATTTTTGTGCGTAAATATAAATGTTTAGGTTGTCTTAGGCTACGGTTACTATGCATGCGAATTCCGACGAAAAGGTGCTCTGACGATGATAACCCGTTCCCGTAAAGTTGGAAGTAACCAATTTTAACGCTGGTCACTTGCAAGTTTATAAAAGGGTCATCATGGTCAGAACAGATTTTGGTCAGAATTCGCATGCATAGTAACCGTAGCCTAACTAATTTTTTTATCTTTAATAAATGGGGTGGTCAGAACAGGATTGAATCAAGTCCATTTGAAAGAATCTTTCTGTTATGATCCCTAAAGTCCTACAGAATAAGGTTTTAAATTCATTTACAATTTTCATGGACTAGAAACTGAAATAGCAGTTAATCTGTTCCATAAAAATTTTATATGAATTTCAAACCTTATTCCGTGGGACATTAGGTATCATAAGAGAATTTTTTTTAAATGGACTTGATTCACTACTGTTCTGACCACCCCAAATGTAAGACATCGTCGGGGTACGGAGAAAATTTGGCAAGTCCGCTTTTTAGGTAAGCGAAGTTAATATATTTCTGAAAAAAGTTTTTTAAGTCCCATGTACTTTAGCTATTTAACTTTTATATTCCCACTAGTTAATAATTTATAGTTAATTATAAAAAGTTTTTACATGTTAGAGAAATATTAAAAATTTAATTATTCTCCAACATGTAAAATATTTTTGAATTGCTTATTATAATTTATTGTAGGTTAATTTTTTTTCTTTGCCTGCCTGCGTAAGTTTGTCGAACGCGCATACAGCGTAAACTTGAAGACCAAATTGTGGTCACTACTGATTTTAGAGGGCACTTGAAACTTTAAAACTGTGACATCTCCATCATTTCGGACTTGCCAAGTTTTGCCTGTAACCCCCGCGATCGATTAGATCCGTTAGGTGCCCGATCCGGACCCGCTATTGGGGTTTGCCATAAACAATGTGCTTACACGCGTAAGTAGCATAGGGTTACTTGCCGGCGTGCCCCCCATGCAAGTGTAGCGTGAGTTCGGCCCCGATAAACTCTTCGAGCAAAAGCCGTGTGCGGCCGAGTGTTGTAGAGTTACCAATAGGTCCAGCCCAGTCTGGTACGCCGCAACCGTGAAAGGATCTGACGGGCGTTCGAGGTTCGGTTGTCCTCTTGGTAAACTTTTACAACTGGGCGGTTGTATCATGGCCGAACTCGTTGGGCAAAGGGGACCGTAAGTACGACTCCAAAAAGCATATTATCGCCGGTGGGAATCCTCCCGAAGAACTTCATGGATTACGCTACCAAGCGGCCATGAAGACCGTGCGTGGGTTTCCAACCCGCAGTGCCGTGCAATGTGCGGTCCTAGCACCCACATTGTACGGTCTGATCCAAGCGCGTTTAGGTGTAGGTTACGTGTAGTAGGATACCGTAGGCGTAGGTAGACAGGTAGTAGTCCATTGCGAACCCCGGGAGCCCACGCCCGTATTCGGGATCCTCTGGGAAGAAAGGCCGCGCGTTGGTAACGGGGTTGGGCGTGCTTAACATTTCTTCTTTTCTTAGGCTTTTCGTGACGAAGAATCCAGGAAGGAACCAGATCTGGCACCCCAACGAACGATAGAGCAAACTAAGGTAAATAAAACCGTTGGATGTAAATGTGATTTATTAATTTAAACGTTATTTGTTCTAGGCTTTAAGTGCGGGGTGTTGCAGAATCGCAATACGAAAAGGAAGATCCATACGGGAAGTCAACGGAAACTGGAACATCATCCACCGATAGGTAAATAAAAATACTTGATTTTAAAATGTTATTTATTAATTTAAAATTTTTTTCTAGATTGCAGAATCGCATTGCCTTAGGAAAGAGGATGTCCATCCACGAAGGAACCAGTTGTTGGAATATCGACGGACGACGGCTTCAACGAGTTCAGGACGAGGTTACGTTCGGAGCAGGAAACTTCAGGGTGAGCAACGTCAGCGAGTGCAACGTCGAGTGTAACCGCCGAGGTAGACTTCGATGATAATCGTCGAAGTGCATCTGGGTAATTTATTCTCCAGGTGTACTTCGGAGATCTATGGTTGAGTACACCAAGGTGTTACGCTGCAGTGATCCGCCAACGGTTCACTACCTCGAGAACTACCCACGGGCTGGATCCCCATTGTTCGCACGAGGCCACGAGTCCCAAGCGGCAATAAGTCCAAACGGCGACCAATGGGGCCTGTCCACCTGTGCGGAAGGTCTCGAACTTGTGCTCCCAAGGTGGAACCCATTTGTAGCGAACATGGTTACGCCCGAACGCTGCACTTCACAACGTCGTCGAATGGGTATCGCCGAAGTTACTTCGACGATGATCGTCGGGTGCATCTGAGGGTGTACTTCGGAGATCCATCGTCGAGTATACTAAGGGGATACGCCTCAGTGGCCCGCCGTGGGTTCACTTCTCCGGGATCTACCCACGGATGGATCCCGGACATGTGCACCCAAGGTGGAACCACTGCAGGGTACTTGGTACCCTCCTTCGTGGTTGGTGTCAACCACCAACGGAGGAGGGAGGAGATGGGGGCTCGAAGGAGCCCGAGGAGGGAGGAGGAGAAGAGGGAGGAGGAGAAGGGGGGAGGAGGAGAAGGAGAAGGGGGGGGAGGAAAAAGGGGAAAAGCGAGAAAAGAAAAATGCTTGACAGATATGCTTGACAGATATGGTTAATAAGGTATAATAACTAGGTCTGTCGCGGAGGGGGGTAAGGGGTAGAGGGGGGTAAGGGGAAGAGGGGGGTAAGGGGAAGAGGGGGGTAAGGGGAAGAGGGGGGTAAGGGGTAGAGGGGGGTAAGGGGAAGAGGGGGGTAAGGGGAAGAGGTAAGTAAGGGGAAAAGGGGGGTGAGGGGTAGAGGGAGGTAAGGGGAAGAGGGGGAGGGGGGTAAGGGGAAATGAGAAAAAAAAAGTTAAAAAAATGGCGTGCAATAGGGAGTGTCTTTCACTTTTGCCTCCCTCGCCATTAGACAGAGGTTCCCCTCTGTCTTCGACGCCTCCCCCTCTTCGAAGACCCCAGGGTTCTTGTCCTTGGCGGAAGGACACCCCCATTGAGAGGTTGTCCCTGCCTTGAAGACCCCCGAGGTCTTTTGCTCAATGTCCCACCTTGGGTGCACTTGGCCGGAAATTCCGCACGGGTGGACAGGCCCCGCAGGTCGCCGCTGCCGCGGGAGAACAACGGGGATCCATCCCGTGGGTAGATCCCGGAGGAGTGAACCCACGGCGGTCCACCGAGGCGTATCCCCTTAGTATACTCGACGATGGATCTCCGAAGTACATCCTCAGATGCACTCGACGATCATCGTCGAAGTAACTTCGGCGATACCCATTCGACGACGTTAAAGTGCACCGTTCGAGTGTTACCATGTTCGCTACAAATGGGTTCCACCTTGGGAGCACAGGTTCGAGACCTTCCGCACAGGTGGACAGGCCCCATTGGTCGCCGTTTGGACTTATTGCCGCTTGGGACTCGTGGCCTCGTGCGAACAATGGGGATCCAGCCCGTGGGTAGTTCTCGAGGTAGTGAGCCGTTGGCGGATCACTGCAGCGTAACACCTTGGTGTACTCAACCATAGATCTCCGAAGTACACCTGGAGAATAAATTACCCAAATGCACTTCGACGATTATCATCGAAGTATACCTCGGCGGTACCACCCGACGTTGCACTCGAAGAACCTATTATACCTCCGGTTACCCATGGGGAGGGGTGTTCTTGTCGTTGGAGAAAGGTGGGAACAGAGTTCCCCGCCCTTTTTAAATTACACCAAACCCCGTTTATATATTTTGAGGGTTGGTCCTTGCACACCTTTGAACACCCCCGATACAATCCTCTTCACTTGCTTCTTTCCAATTTCTTCCCGTTCTTACGCTGCAGATGAAGTTTCTGGAATTAACACATGAATTAGTAATAATAATTAAAACAAACCCGTTTAGAACTTACCAAAGTTGCTTCGCTTAACCGGGTTTTTCCATGGCTTTTCGGTGCTTTCCGACATCTGCATCCCGGCGCCAGGTGCAACGTGACGGTCGAAACTTCTTCGCAAATATTCTTCCTAGATGGTGGTAACTTCTTTCTTCTCTGCAGTTTGCACTCCTAGAAATAGTAATAGAATTATTTGATAAAACCGAAGTTTTCTAACCAAAGTTTCTCCGATTTGCTGAAACAACTTATTCCGTGTTCACCAGATGTATCAGGGGATTCTTGCCCATCCTTCCACCTTCGGAGCACAGCATGATCCAGCCCGTGGATAGTCCTCGAGGTAGTGAACCGTTGGCGGACACTGCAGCGTAACATCTTGGTGTACTCAACGAATGATCTCCGAACTACACCCGGAGAATAAATCCCCAGATGCACTTCGACGATCATCATCGAAGTCTACCTCGGCGGAATAATTAACTAAATAATTAAATTATTTAAAAATTATACTAGTTAAATAATAAGTTCAACTATAAAACTATTTAAAACAAGTTAATAAAACATGCAATATAAATAGTTTTATAGTTGAACTTATTATTAATTTTCACAAGTTACGATACTTAATTAATTACTAGTTAAATGAACAACAGTTAGTAAAACACAATAGTCGTTTTATTAATTGTTGATCATTTAACTAGAATAACTTTTAAATAATTTAATAAAAGTTAAATAGCTGAAACACTGATTTAGAAAGTACAGGGTGGGCCAATTTCGATAGTTCTTATGGGAAACTCGGTAACTATACAAGATATGAAAAAACGGATGGCGCATCGTCGATCTCGTTTTTCGAGAAAAGCTCAATGACCAAAACCGGAATTCGCTATCTTTTTTTGTTTTCGAGTTATAGCCAAAAGTTAGAATTTTAGACTTTTCGATAAATGTCGATATCTCGCTTGTTTTTCAAGTTATCAAAAAAATGTTAACACTTTCTTTGGACACTTTTTTGAGATCAATGAAATGGGCTAAGAAGATTTTAAATATCTATCTCAGTTTCAGAGTTATAACATAAACTTGTGTTTTTTTAAAAGGAAACCATAGTTGAAAATAATATTTTAAATAGCGTTTTTTATCCTCTTTTCAACGATATATAACATGATATATTATAACAACAACAAAAATATTATAAATTTATAGCAGACCGAAAAATTAAATATAATAACATTTTTAGTAAAAAAACAATACAAAATTTTAAATTCTAACAAAAATTAAAGTAAAGATCAAACCGTAGTATAATTGCTTTTAATACGTGATTTGGTTAAACCAAAACACTACACATTTAAACCATTATGTATTGACATTTAAAACATTTACACCAATTGTTTTTCAGTAAGCCAATATTTGCTTACGCCGAGATTCATAGACAAGTATTAAGTTCTAAGTAAGGCATTTCGCGTCGAATAATCAGTAAGGCCTTGTCTATGAATATGGACGTTAGTTGCTGTCATTAAATTTTCAAATCTTAGTAAACTATAATATTTTATTTTAAAATTAAATTAAAAAAAATAAACAATTGGTGTAAATGTTTTAAATTTCAATAATGGTTTGGCAGTGTTTTGTTTTAACCAAATTATGTATTAAAAACAATAGACTACGGTTTGATCCTTACTTTAATTTTTGTTAGAATTTAATATTTTGTTGTTTGTTTTTACTAAAAATGATATTTTTTCGATCTTCTATAATGTTATAATATTTTTGTTGTTGTTATATTATATCACATTATATATATCGTTGAAAAGAGGATAAAAAACGCTATTTAAAAATATCATTTTTATCTATGGTTTCCATTTAAAAAAACACAAGTTTATGTTATAGCTCTGAAACTGAGATAGATATTTAAAATCCCTTTATCCCATTTTATTGATCTTAAAAAAGTGCCCGAAGAAAGTGTTAACATTTTGTTGATAACATGAAAAACAACCGAGATATCGACATTTATCGAAAAGTCTAAAATTCGAACTTTTGGCTATAACTCGAAAACAAAAAGAGATAACAAATTCCGGTTTTGGCCATTGAGCTTTTCTCGAAAAAAGAGATCGAGAGGATGCGCCATCCGTTTTTTCATATCTTGTATAGTTACCGAGTTTCCCATTAGAACTATCGAAATTGGCCCACCCTGCACATGGGACTTATTAACTTTTTTCAGAAATATATAAACTTCGTTTACCTAAAAGGCGGACTTGGCAAATTTTCTCCGTACCCCGACGATGTCTTACATTTTTTATTAAAGAGTGGCGCACGAAATAAAAAAATTACTAAGGCTACGGTTACTATGCATGCGAATTCTGACGCAAATGTGTTCTGGCCATGATAACCCTTCTATAAACTTGCGAGTAACCAACGTTAAAATTGGTTACTTCCAACTTTACAGGAGGATCGTGATCATCGTCAGAACACCTTTACGTCAGAATTCGCATGCATAGTAACGGAAGGTTAAGACACCCTAAAGATTTATATTTACGCACATAAATTCTACTATCAATTTTACTATAGCCGAAACCATCTTAACCCGTGTATGACGCACCGAAAAACGAAGTAAAAATCCCGAAGCGAACTTTATCTCTGATAACAAAAATAAAAAGATGTAAGTGGATTTTCGGTCGTAGTGATCTATCATATAGATAGATACTCCTCTCACATTACGCTATCCAAAGATTAACGCGGGGCTACTGCAGAAGCAGCCCCTCCAGCCAAAAAACATACATGCAGATGGTCTAGCCACTGCATGGACCGCAAAGTTTTATCCTTGCTAAGGATAAACTAGTTGCACGATAAAACCTTGCTAAGGATAAACTAGTTGCACGATAAAACCTTGCGGTCCATGCAGTGGCTAGACCATCTGCATGTATGTTTTTTGGCTGGAGGCCCCGCGTTAATCTTTGGATAGCGTAATGTGAGAGGAGTATCTATCTATATGATAGATCATTGCGACCGAAAATCCACTTACATCTTTTTATTTTTGTTATCAAACACGGTCGTTGCTATGTTAAAGATTGAATTTTTCAAACTTTGACATTTTGTTTTCATTTATCTCTGATTTCTAACATAATTACAAAATAAATAAGGACAACCTAATGATTTATATTATATTCCCACAAAACTCCTACGATTAAGTGATTTTCCTATAGTCCTAACTCCTAACCATGTTATGAAAATGAAAAGTAAAAACTCCGAAGTAAGTATTCTTTATTTACTGTCCCTGACCACGACGAATGATCTCAACCCGTTCAGTTCAATTCCTACAATTACACCTAACCTCCGGAGCAGACCTATGGCTATCCAATGACATCCTTTTTAATAATATTCAGAACAATTATTGAACATGACCATAATTGAACATACCCATATTAACGCGGCCCAAAATACTACAATTACAAAATCTAACTCGTTCAGATCAATTCCTACAATTACAACATACCCTAACCTCCGGAACAGACGCAAGTCTTCCCACGGAGATTCCTGATCAATTTATCTAGGACAATTGACCCTAACCACACATACGATAAAAACACATAGGAAGCGCCTAAAATTATAGGGAATTACGAAACGGAATCTTCCCGTTTAATGATGTGCCATACAGGACTTAAAATGGTTTATACTATACACAACAGGGACCCGATATTCCAAGTCGAACCTATACTACATTTCCAAGAACGTGCGATACCTTCTTCAAAGAACAAACCCAAGGACCACGAGACCCTTATCAACAAATAATCTAATACTACCTACTCTACATTACCTACAATTACTAGCGACACCGCGAAAATCAAAAGCATGTAAATATCTATTCAATCTATAAATATTAAAAATTATACTAGTTAAATAAACTTTAATAAAACAATAAGATAGTTTTAATATTGTTTTATTAAAGTTTATTTAACCAGTATAATTTTTAATATTTTATAAATTTCTCACTAGTTAATAATTTTAAAGTTTATCTATTAAATCTTAACATAATCAAGAATTAAATCTAATATAAAATCTGACTCAATTCAAAAGGGGAGGGGGACAACCATACCTCGGTACTTGCCTCCCAACCGACTGTTTACTTACACGAGAGTGTATTGGTACACGCTCGACGATCCACGATTTTAAATCAAAAATTCAAAAACTAACTTTACTAACTTATTGGCCGATGACGGCCCCCGCATCCTCGATGATCCTTGCACAGATGTCTTCTAATCGACCGACATCCGAATCCCTGGTCCGGTTATCCGTTGGAGGGGTGTTCTTGTCGCTTGAGAAAGGTGGGAACAGAGTTCCTCCCCCTTTTAATATTACAACAAACCCCCGTTTATATATTTTTAGGGGTTGGCACTTGCACACCGTTGAACACCCCCGAAACCACACTCTCCACTTGCATCTCTCCATGTAGATGTCCTCTTCTTTTGTTGCAGATGTATATTCTGAAATAAAACACATAAGTGAGTAATCAAAATTATAACAAAATCGTTTTGAACTTACCGAAATATGTTTGTCACATTGCGCCTACTTCTCCAGTGTTCATCGGTGGGGGCGGTGGGCACTTCTTTGCTCCCAGGATAGTTAACAGCTACAATAAAATTCTAAATTGGTGACAAAAAATTTCGATAAACCAAATATTTTCTTACCCAAGTTCCTCCGATCTGATGAATCAACTTTTTCCGTGTTCACCTGTGGTAACCATCACCGGTATCGTGGGCGCTGCAACAACTTCCTAAGGAGTGGAACCTGCTCCTCCAGCTACAGATATATTTCCGCTAAAAAAAATTACATATTTAAGTATTAAAAATGTTATTAAACTAAATTGGACTCTTACCTAAGTTTCTCCGACCACCTGAAAAACACCGTCGGTATCCTCGTGTCCAGCTGAACAGAGTTCCTCCCCCTTTCTAAATTATACCAAACCCCCGTTTAGATATTTTGAGGGGTTGGCACTTACACACCTTTGAATACCCCCGATACAACCCTCTTCACTTGCATCTTGCCATGTTAGTGTCATCTTCTTGCGCCGCAAATGTATTTTCTGGAATAAAATTCATAAGTTAGTAATATAAATTATAACAAACCCCTTTATTGTGCATCCCCGAGTTCCTCCGTCACGCTGCACCTATTACTTCTTCTGTGTACATAGTGTACAACGAAGAACCTTTTTAACACTGAATTGCTTCTCTATAGCTCCAGATGTGATTCCTGAAATAAAATTATATAAATTATTAACAATTTCATAACAAACCCTAATCGGCGTCTAAACTAATTGAACTTCTAAAAGCTAAAACATAAGACGCAAAACCGAATTTTCTTCTACTCCTGGTGTACATAGTCGTCCTCGGTGTTCACTAGTGGTAGCCAGGATTTGTAAACTTCCGCCATTCCAGGCGGAGGCATACAACTATTCCGCTCCCATGTTTCCGGGTAGGTGGTTCTTTTTCTCCCGCTACATCATTGTTTCCTAGAAATAAATTACTAAATTAATAATTTGCAAAATAAATTAACCTAATTTATTACATCACATTCGGAAACAAAGAAATTAAGACCAATTCTCAATTTATATTAATTTTAATAAAGAAACGTTGTTCTCACCTGTTTAGTACTGAAGGAGGTGGAGCACATCGACTTCACTGTTCAACTAGGATACACATACTGACTAAGCCTTTGCAAATATTTCACAACCAATTATGAACGTTAAACGCATAATAAGTTCGACTCATTCGTCGTCATCGCTCCTGCATAAACGTAACACAAATTAATTGACCACTTTACAAAATTATTATTACATAAAAATGATAACAAAATGTAGATCAATTAAACCAACAAACATGATACGAATTGCGGACCTTCTATTCTCACAGCTGTTCTGTGAAATCTGCCTTCGTGATTTTCGCAGATATTATTCCTGGTCTTGGGGTCCTGAAGCCGATGGAGAGTCCTTCTGTAGTAAATGTTATATATACATATATATTATATATATATATAATAACCAACGCCAGCTTATAATTTTGCTTTTTTAAAAATTAATTTAGCACAGCAGTCAAAAGCGCACTGTGTTTACTTCAACCACACTTCAACAAATAAACATTTGAATTCCAATTACGTCACGTGACATATTTTCAACCAAGTTTCGCAAATAATTGCTTTACAAACTAAGCAAAAATAAACTTTTTTCGATTTTTGGAGTTTAAAAATAATTTGCTATAGTAAGAAATGCTACTTTTAAATTTTATGTATAGGATGTTTCATTCGATATTGGTTTCGTCAGCGGTTTTTCTCGAGTCATGTCATTTATTTTTATAATAATTTTAATTATTATTATAAAAAGGGGGGAGTTTACATTTAACGCAATATTCAAATGAGATGTAACAGTATCCTGGAACGCTAAGGATTATTTAAAAATCTGTAGAATTCCAGAATTAAAAGACATAAAAAAACATTGATTATTTTTTTCCAAGCTTTCTTCCATTTCTTAACAAACACTAAATTTGATTTGTTAGAAAAAGAACAAACACTTTCGTTTACTACGTAAATGGGAAAGTAAAATTAATTTACCAAAAAATTGATTTATTTGCGCATGTGTTCAAATTTATCTTGTTTAAAAATCGAAAACATACTTAAGCATGGAATGGCATGGAATAATAAAATTGAAATTCGAAATTTTTGTAGTGCAATTTTAAAGTGGGTAGTTAAATTTTAATTTATTGTCGATGCAATCAAAATCTTGTGTTTTAGAGAAGGAAAATGTCTGAACAACAGGAGATGCCAAAATCGTTGATATCAAAATTCTTGTGCAGCATATGCAATATAATTTTATCCACATCTCCGATTAGTATTAAAGCTGATGGACAACCCGTTTGTTTTGTTTGTAAAAAAACCTTAAAAACGCCAATAGTAAGATGTAAATTATTGGAAGACTTGGCATCGGCGTATGTTTTCCCATGTAAATACGAGGGCGACGGTTGTTCCTCATTACTTCCATTCAACAAAAGCTTCGACCACGAAATTTCTTGTAGGTACCGCACTTACCCATGTCCAATAGCAAGATGTCCTTGGAGTGGTACAACTTTGCAATTGGTTAGCCATTATAAAACACATCACCGTGATTTTTATTTAACAATTCCTCGCTTTAAACTTTTCCTGCACAAGGAGCACCAATCACATTATTTACTTCAAATTGACGGAGGAATACATTTACTTCAAATCCAATACCACAAAGGAAAAAAAATGACGTGGATTAATTAATTAATGTTATCAAAGATCGTACTTCTAAACATATTACATTTGAGCTAATATCGCCTAAATGCACTGGCCTACCAAATCTTCTCTACGACCAAATAAGTTGAATTTTCGAAAACTTGCAAAAAGTTGGGAAATTGAATAAAAATTAATTTAAATACTTAATACGTAAAATATTTGACATTGAAAAAGACTTGGATAAGTCGAAACCGGTTCTGAATATAAAAATAACATATTGAGGAAAATGTATTATTTAAATTCTGTACCTCAGAACCAGACCAACGTAAGTCCAAATATATTACGTTTTTCAAGTTATTACTTCATTGTATGTAGAATTTGATTCTCCGTAAGCCATAATAATTTAAGTCCGTTGAAAAATCGCCTTTTGTATTTACCAAGGATTTTCAATCGACTTCAATTATTATGCCTGATGTAGAATCAAATTCTACATACAATGATGTAATATTCAGAAAATCATAATATTTGGACTTACGTTCGTCAGGTTCTGAGGTACAGAATTTTAACTGTCCTTAATGGGTCTGAATATTACGAATCAAAATAGTTTGTCACGGTTCACTTATTGCAAGTTCCAAACAAGTGGCAGTATTATGGGGTACACACTAATTCGTTTAAAACAAATAAAATTACTTAACTTCCAGGTTTTCCTGATTTTAAATTTTGAAAAATTTCAAAAGTCGTCAATTTAAATAAATTTCTAAAGATAAATAAAGCAATGCACTCTTCTCGCTTATTATACAGTACCGTGTAAAAGTCTGCGTTCATGTAATTAATTGCTATTTAAATATTTATTAATCTCAGTTATATGGAAATTAATTATAATGAAATAATTGAAATAGGTATTTGTATAAAATATAATAAGAATTTTAAATTGCTTTAATAATATTGTTTGAACCAATAATTTTAAAAGTAACTAAATTTTATAGCAATCCACAGCTTAGCTTAAAATTACCCTTCGGTAATAAATTACAGTGACGCATTGTAAACCCATAAATTATTTTATATTTTGGTGCGAATTCAATGTAATTTTATGCCTACATAAGATTCGCACTAAAATTTAAAATTATTTATGGGTTTACAATGGGTCCCTCTAATTTATTACCAAAGCGATATTTTAAGCCAAGTTGCCGATCGTAATAAAATTCGGTTCCCTGTAAAATTTTTGGTTCAAACAATTGTTTAAAGCAATTTAAAATTTTCAGCATATTTATACAAATTCCTACTTCACTTATTTCAATATAATTACTTTCCATAAAACAAAGATTAATTAATAATTAATAGCAATTAATTAAGTGGCCGCAGACTTTTACACGGTACTTTATAATAAGCGAGAAGAGTGCATTGCTTTCTTTATCCTTAGTACATTTAAAGCTCGCAATCCCACTACGGTTTAATTAAATAATTTACATAAATAAAAAAAAATAGTGAAAGGCCCATTATGGAGCCTTGAAAAGGTGATAAATGTGACCATCTGTAAATAGTATTCAACGTTGTGGCTCCTTTATTAGTGGTCCATTATCGACACGATAACAATATGAACAATTATCTTTAGAAAAATTATACAATCAGGCACAAAACCATTCAAAAGAATATCTCTTGTTGAGATTAGGCCAAGGGATTCTGTCGAAAAGTGTGCATCTCCTTGCATTATTTTTGTAAAACAATTGATATTGTTGCTTTGACAATGGGTCACTAATAAAGAACCTAAAACGTTGAGCACAATTTATAGTTGCTCTTATTGACCATTGTCGAAACAAAACTATTAAAACAGTAGGTCAGCGAGATTTAAATCAAATAACAACAAAGAATTTTTTATAATTTTCTTATTTTTCAAAGTGCCAAAAAAATTCTACATTATTAATTATTTAAATACCTAGTTGTGCATAAGTTCTGTAAAATGTTTGCGAGTAAATTTATACAACAGAAAATAAAAACACTATAATTTTAAACAGTTATTTTATTAGGTACATTTCAAAAAATCTTTTTAATTTAATTCATTTAAAGTTGAGGCCCTTAAACGTCACGGTCAGGAATCTATTGTGGCAACCACAACTCCCATCGAAATTGATGCTGTTATCTTCACAGCATCTCGTTAGTCAGTAAAATTTCTTCAAGTCACCGTTGTGTCGTTTTTGTTTTCTGCCAAATCTTGTTAGAAAATTCGGGACTTGCCATTGAATAGAGCGCTATTAAGAGGTTTTACTACCTCACCTAGCATTGGGTGGTACACTGGAGACATTGTTTTAACATCTCTTTCATGAAAATATAACTGTGCTACCGCTTTGTAAGACACATCCCATCAAACCATCACATCAGGTGAAAATGTTAGAAGAACGCTAAAAAAATATTTGGACGGCCAAAAACAATTTCACTGTAAAAGAAACATTTAACAAGCTCAACGATAGGTATGGATTCAAACAATCCATTAATTGCACAGGTACCTGCGATTTAAAACTACTGGTACTGTAAATGTAACAGAACTTATGGCACGACTAGGTATATTATACACAAGCATTCAAAAGATATGGAAAAAAGTAGGAATAAATTTACACAGCCTACAAATTTATTTATATTACCGCTACTTTTCTGAAATTTGCTAAACATTTTTATTCAATTCCCTACTAAAATCCAAAAAAAAGTTTATCCTACCAATTGGGGTTAATGGTATGCCTACTCAAATTAATGTCGACAATTTATTATAGAAATAAAACTGACCTTTCGTTTACAAATACACCAATTCCATCGCTGCTCATTCGGTTTGGTAAACTTTTAATTGTTATTCTTCTACAAGTTTTTGGCACTGCTCTAGACGATTTGTTATAAAGCCTAGAATAAATTAAATATCTCAAGTCAGCCACAAATTCTCAAAAAAACATTAATTTACTTTAAAAAACAAAATTAAGGTGCATGCTTCCATTATTTCAGTTAATTTGTATGCATTTCTTCTATTCCGTAAGCGACATTTTAACGATTCATGTCATTATTGTTTATTTATGTAGCTATTATGAATGTGACGCCATTCAACTTCAAAAAAAACCGAATATTTCAAATACGTACAAATTAACAAGTAGCTACTCGTCATCAAAATATTAAACACACAATACCTTTTACATCGTATCCAGACATTGCAGCTTCAACCGTTGACGATATTCGAAATCAATTGAATAGTTCACATGTAAATTTTCGTAATGGTATTGCAGTCTCGCCATGCACCTGCTTAATTGTTTTTGGTTATCCTACAAACAAAATTATTGATTCATTACACCGTTTTATTACAAACAACATCGAAATACTATGGGATTGTAACTTACCGATTAATTGAAATCGCAGTAGCATCTTCGTTACTCCTCGAAAAATTTTCGGTATTGATTCCGCAATTGACAGCTTTTTAAATCCATCGTGGTTATCCTAGTTTGCTCCATTGCACAATTTGCTTTGATATGTGAACTACAACGAATTAAAAATTAGAAACAATTTCACAAAACAGCATAAAGAATTAATTTAAACTCGCCCATTCGAATGAGTAATGCCTGTCATTTATAAACAAAACGTCACTTTAAGAAAACATGTGGCGACATCTAACGATAAACACCAGAACTAAAAATTTAATTTATTTCTAGATACCTGCTTTGTACGACCGCCGATATTGCAGAATCCTATATTGTTACTTCAAGTTTTGACGTTAGATGGCAGCACCTACAAAAATTAAATTATATTAGTTGTTAATCTAAATTTATAACTTGATCAATAATTTGAAATGCATGCCAGTTATAATTATCCTACTGCAAAGAAAATAATATTCTTATTAAATTTCACAAACCTTCTACATCCTCTCCGGCACTTGTTTATTGAATCGTGTTCAACACTACATCTAGTTACTAGTGGAACCCAATTTTTCATCTGCCATCCACATTGTTTACTTCAATTACAACCTCTCATCTTCCATATAATTTAACCCATATTTCCGGTTGCATTCTGATTCCTTGTTTTCAAAATCCTGCAATTTAAATTTTTTTATAAAAATAATTAGTAAATCAATTTTATTAACGACTTTTTCGTATTGTAAAAATTGTTCATCACTAATTCAAGCATCTGCCTATATGGTATACAATTTTTATGCCCAAATGGCACAAAATTTTTAGAAAAAACAAACTGCAGGTTTTTCGAGTTTTAATATTTGCATTTTAAATTAATAAATTGCTAAAATAACATTTTAATAACATAAAATATTTTTTAATTGAGATGATCCTAAGTTTGTTACACTTTATTAATTTAACATGTAAACATTAAAACTCCTAGTTATAAACATTATTAACATGTAAACAATTTTAAAAATACTCATTAACTTAAGGTGAGGAAATTAATCTATTCTTGTATTTGAAATGTTTTCTTTTTGTAGTCCTATGAGGAACGAAATAACAGCTTAAAACAGCTGTCCAAAACTCAGAAAACTTATGGGATTAATTTTTAATCCATTCACGACCGACACCCATACCTCCTAATCATGGGGTAATTGAAAAAATGGACATTGCATGATATGAGATTATAATTTACAATTCAATTCAACAAAATGGTAAACAAATATTCAAGAAGTTTGGAAATAACTCGAAAATTTTCAGCAAATGGAAATGATTACGCAATTATTTCTCGTAGTAATTTTTACTTAAAAACCCTTCTTTCACATTGCCCAAAAATTTAACAAAATTTATTTTAGATTTATTATTATTATATCATGATTTATTTAACAACGATCAAATTTCCGTGGCTTTAACAAAACTGGATCACATCGAGGTTCTCTAAACTCCACCAAACAAAAAAAACAATGGACAAATTAAAACTACAGATTAGAAAATTTAAACTTATTTGTATTTATTTCATTTCATAATTTTTATAACATTAACAGTAACGGAATGCTTGGTGGAGTTCGGAATGACCTAATTTGACATAAGCCCTTGGCCTGTACATCAGTGCACCAAACCAGGTGAGGCTTCAAATTCTGCATAAAAGTGATTTATTTACTATTCAGTAGAATTGATATCAAGTAAGCAACTACGAAATACTTTAAGTACATCTCTGTAAAATTCAATCCACCCTGGTGCCTATATAAATGAGTTCAAGGGGTGCGCGTTCAAATTAATATCAACCTGGCATAGTTTTATACAATTAAAACTCACCTTTCGCTTTCAAATCCATTGATTGAACTTCACCTTGCTAATTTTTGCAATTGTTATTTCTGCTACAAACTTTCTGTATTATGAGATCTAAACCAAATTAAAAATCTACAATCAGCAAGAACTTAAATTAAAATTTTTGCGATTCAAATGTCGATTGAACTATTAAAGCAACAAACTTCAAAATACGAATCTTTTTGTATGTGCTGCCAACCAATGACTAGTAAAAAAATAAGGACATTACCGTCTACAGTTTGTTCCTTCAATACTTTCAAAGCATGAAATACTAATAGAAATATTTCAATTATTTACAAATTAACGAAATGATACTTGAAGGTACACAAAATTAAACAAAACATAACTTACTCTTCCGATCCTGTCATTGCTCCACCGTTGACATTGTTCAAGCCGATCTAATAGGGTTAGTGGAATACGAAGCACCTCGGGTAACTTGGCAAATAATATCCTATGTTTCAACTTCCAAGCAACGCGTCACATATCCGTAATTTCTCTCTATCTTACAAAAATTTAAAATTAATAACGTTTTATCGATAGTTTATACAATATTAATCATTTAAAAAAATCAACACAATCAAATTGGTTTCAATATTTGACGTTTAAGATGTCATATTTAAAATTTTAAATAAAACAGAAAACTGTTTGACATGTGGCGCCACCTAACTAAAACTAGCCGAACTAAAAGTTTACCTTATTTCTAGTTTTCTACTTTGAATGTCAACCATTCTTGCAGATTCCTATATTGTCACTTCGAGCTTTGAGGTTAGATGGCAGCACCTATAACAATTATTTCAAATTAATTATAAACTAAATACAATTTTCAATTAAAACTTTTGAAATGAAGCGAATTACAATATTATACTACTGCATTGAATATAATTATTTTTATTAAATGTCACAAACCTTCTATATCCTATCCGGCAGTTGTTCATTGCAACATGATCAACGCTTCATAAAATTACAAGTGAAACTTAATGTTTCATTCGTCATCGTCAACATTTATTACAATAATTATAACTTCTCGTCTGTCACATGGGCGTTCATCTCAGGTTGTAACTCAAATTTGCGGCTGCTTTCAGATTCTAAGTTTCCGAAATACTGAAAATTAAAAATATTTATGTGAATAATTTGTGAATCAATCTTGTAGATGATATAAATATTTTGTAATTGTAAAAAAGTTAAAGAACTAATGCTAGTTATTGTCGTTGGTTACTTATTGAAGCGTTGAAGTTGAAGCGCAGCTTGGAAAGTTTAACGCCTAGAAATCATACCTTTCAAATAAGAAAAGTGTCCGGTAATGCTTTCCTTACGTAAAACTTACCACAGGAAGCAGGAGGTATCGTTAGCATGTTAACCGCCACAAGAAGCTACCGTGTATCACAACCGCCAGGGTTTTCTACGCCGCGAGAAACACCATAGCTTCACAAGTCGAAGTTTTTTATATGGACTGAGAAATACGTGATCTGGGAAACCAAAAATTTTTATTCTATTGTGGTCGTTAGCATGTTAAATGAATCAATGAAAATATCATTAGACATCAATTTTTAATAAAATAAAATTTTTATCACAAAAAAATTATAATAAATCACTTCAACAAAAGCAATTTTTCAAAAATTGAAATTATAAAATATCCAATAAAGGAGACGTGTAAATATGTATTCTGATACTATTATCAGAACTATTATCATTACTATTATCAGAACAGAAACAATATGAAATAGCATAAATAAAAACTCTCATGTATTTAATTTACTTTATGTCTTTTTAAAATACGTCCTTGGCACTTTTGAATAAGAGGATTTTTTTAAATTCTAATTTTGCAGTGGTGTAGATATTCGTTTTTCATACACATATTTGTTATCAAGTCCGGAGAGCGTATATAATTACAATAAATGAATATGCTGCTGAAATAATGCCATCTTCAGTTAGAGTGATTATTCTCACGTTGCACACAGGATTTTAAACTACAACTTCAAATATTTATAACACCAAAACTAATTACAAATGGATATTGAAACTTGGGGAGCATGTTAGCTAGGCATCTACCCAAACGGCGTACAATTTTTAGAAAAAACAAACTGCAAGTTTTTCGATAAATCAAACTTTAAATTTTTTCAAAAAACCAGCAGAATCTTTGACATGGCCCAAATTATTTTGGATTTTTATGTCTTGAAAAATCCAGTACGTTGGTCCGCCTATGGGAAAACATAATCAACCAGAAAGTTACAAAATTACCGAATTGGCAGTGATTTTTCTCCCGTTAGACACCGATTTTTAACAATAACTTTAAAAATTTATATCTCCAAAACTAATCACAAATCGAAATTGAAACTAGGGGGGCATATTGGGCAGTCATCTGCCCTAATCGTATAAATTTTTTAGAAAAAACAAACCGCAGGTTTTTTGATAAATTAAACTTTAAATTTTTTCAAAAAACCTGCATTAACTGTGACATTGCCCAAATTATATTGGAATTTAATGCCTTAAAAAATTCAGTACGTTGGTCCGCGTGTGAGAAAAAATAATCAACCCGAAAGTTACAAAATTACCAAATTGGCAGTGATTTTTCGCCCGTTAAACATCGATTTTTAACAATAACTCTAAAAATTTATATCTCCGAAACTAATCACTATAAGATATTGTAACGTGGGGGGCATATAGGGTAGGCATCTGCTCAAATCGTATAAAAGTTTTAAGAAAAACAAACAAGTTTTTGAGAAAACAGAATATAAATATTTTCAAAAAAACCAGGTGTGTGTGAATGTTTACAAAATTCTTTGGATTTTCAAAAACATAAAACGCCAGCACGACGGTCCGCATAAGAGAAAAAATAATCAACCCAAAAGATGCAAAGTTACCGAATTGGCAGCAAATATTCTCCCGTTAGACACCGATTTTTAACAATAACTGTAAAAATTTATATGTCCTAAACTAATAAAAAATCGATATTGAAACTTGAGGGGCATCTGCCCAAATTGTATAAAATTTTTAGAAAAAATAAATAAATGATCAACCCAATAACCTAGCAATTATCGAATTGCCAGTGATTTTTCGCCCGTTACCTATTCGTAGTTTAGATATTCAGTATGTCCATTGAAAGGTACCTAAATTACTGAAAATTTGGTAAGAAAATTTAAATTAAAATTCAATTTTGATCCTCACCAAAAAATTTCCCTATGTAACTTTGCATTTTTATGCAAACCAATGCTTGGCTTTAATAAGCAGTTTACATTTAAAAGTATTGTCCCTCAGTATACTTTGCTTATGAAACCTATAACGCGCGTTTTATAATTAACTAAGTAGTACTTGCCCGTGTGACGCTCGGGCATGAACGTTAAGGAGTTAGTAAGGATTTAAGCATTCGTGTGCGCAAAAATACTCAGATGTATTACTCAGATGTATACGAAGCTTAAGATTGCACTTTCCTTAATAATAATAATAACTTTATTTAGAGTTTCAAAAATACAAATACAAAGCATCAAGAAACCAAAAATTTGTAAAAAATAATTAATTTCTCGCCTGCAGACTTTGTATTTTAACTACAATTTTGAAAGTTTAAATGTCAAGTATTTATATTACAAAAGTAGAAATTATAGGAGTAATTAATTTATTATAGGGCAAACTTATCAGCATATTACAGCACATCGTCGTTTAAATGTGTTAACCTGCTAACTCCATTTAACACAAGTGTACAGGAGAGCATTAAAACTTACTTCGATTTCCTCCATAACAACATTAAAATGAATTCCGGCTATATATATTTAACGCAGTCTGTCGGAGATAACTGCTTTTCAGCCGCTAATTTAAACCGACTGGAGATAGCAGGTATTATTGAGATAAAATTCTGCCAAATTTTACATTTAAAATTTATTTATATGCTTTTCCTACTAATAGCTTATTTTTTTTTTTCTGATATATTTAACTCATAATGCTCTACAATTGGAGTTAGCAGGTTAACACATTTCAACGACGACATTTTATTACTCATAGTAACTTCTTCTTGGATGAGATAGGCTTTCAGATAGGATTATATTGTTGATACCTTAATCAAAAGACTGTGCCATTATACCAACTTTATATTATGCAGGTCACAAAATGCAAAACTATTTATTACCAATTTATCGTAAATGAACACCCCAAGCATCCGGTCAATATCGATTTGTAACCCACAAATTATTAGAAAAAAGTAAAAGAACATTATTAATAGCTTTACAAAATTTTTATCTTTATTGGCTAGGAACTAATAGCAAACAAAAGAAAGCAGTCACACAAATTGTCGATTGTTTGACAGAAGTGACCAATTGAAATTTTTGATAATTTTGAACTTAATGACTTCTACCAGTCAGAGCTACAACTAAATATTATTCAAATGTAAATACCTTTCATTTTCAATTACAACAGCTCTAATATAATTATCATCTTCATTTTCCTGAGTTGGAACTGCCGTTATCCAAATTCTCTCAACTGTTCACAGTGTGTTCTGGTGTGTTCACACCACACCCTTCAAGACATATGGCGACACCTAGCCATAAATATATCAATAACGAAAACAACAATAATTATTATTATTATTAAACAAATTAAATTTTACCAATATTGTTACTCCTGTAGGTAATCAACGACATAAATCACATTAAATTTTTTTCCATCTATATGGGATACTGGGAAGCTTTTGCAGGAAGGAAAAGAAATTAGTAGGTGCTAACCTTGCTACATTCTAATGCTAGATGCATAGGCTGCATATCATACCTACTTTGGACTTTGATTGTAGAATTTTTCGTGTGGATGTTTACTTATTATAACCTAAATGGTAGTAAGTGGTGAGTATTTACTTTGCGTAAAGTTGTAACTTGCAGCATCAATTGAAACAGCAAACAAGTCTCGTAATGACATCCGACTCTTTCGAACTCCACGCTTCAACATTAGTCTTGTGCTGAAGACGCTCTCGTTACTAAAGAATTCAAAACAAAAAGCTTATTTTAATTAAAATATGTTGATTTCCAGTACTGTAATGTTTATTTATAATATGAATGAGACAAATAAAACTAATTCAAAAATTTACCCCATTTATTCAATATTTCTCCTATACATTAAGTTTATCAAAATTTATAAATAAACTAGTTTTTAAGAAATTATATTTTATATACACCAATTTTGCAAATATACACTCAATTTTAAGATAAACTGTCTTTGGTATCAAAGTATTATGAGATATTTTCTCCTAAAACAGGACTACTATAATATAACTTCAATGTACAATGAGATGTTGGATTTCAGGGTCGAGGCTTTTTATGACATCTAAAGGTACTGGGTGACCTTAAATATTAAAGTAAAAGCCACTAGTATGGTTCCATAAACCAATTCTAGTGGTTAGGAACTTCCACCCCATGACCATTTCACAGCAATTTTTAGAAGAGCATAAAAAGTTTCACCGCAAAAAATCATTGTTATAAAATACCTTACCAATTTACTTGAAAAAATGATAATAAAATTATATAAAATATTATAGGCATGCTTAATCAAAAAGAAATGACAAAACGTCACTGTTATCAATCTTTGACTTATTTTCCGCATAAGTTTCATTAATAAGTGTGGACATTTTCGTATTATCTGAAGTATCAATCGCAGTTGTGTTTCCATAGAGCATCGAAAGAAAATCTTCTTTTCCTTCCGTTTCAACTGGTTCACTCTCTACTTCCATTTTTGTAGCTTTATCTTCATTTAAATCATAAATTATGGTATCTTGTGAGTCATTCTCATTAGCATTACCTTCATTATGTTCAATTTTAGGCACAAGCTGGCTCTCGTTAAAAACATCATAAGAACTTTTAGAAACAGAAGTTATTGAATTTTTAGTAGTCGAATGATCGGGCAATTTTAGCTTACGCTTTCTTCTTGTTGATTTTGTTTCAAGCTTCCCTTGCAAATAATTTTGACGTGACCATTTTTGTAAAGTTCTTTTGTATTCCTGTGTTTTTTCTAAAGACTTAGGTTTGAAAGATTCACAAAACTTCCATGTCAACCTAAACCACCACGAAGGATAGGGATACTGAATGTTCTTCAAGCGGTAATCGTCTTCACTAAAACAAACAATAATTACAATGATGTATGAATTACGTTGAGGAAATTTGTTATTAAAATATACTTTTATAATAATTAAATATAATTAAAATGTTTTCAAAATAAAACTTAAAAATTAATATCTTTAATTTAAACCCCATGGATCGTTTTGTTTGCTCCATTTGTGTTCCTCAAAATTTAAGTGGAATAAAAAGTTATTAACAATGTTATAAACAAAACGCTCGACTTTTTGAATAAAAGCTTTTTAATTCCCGTTAATTTTGCAAAAGTCTTAAAAGCAACTTTGAAAGACTATTTGGCGAGTTAATTTCCTAAATTAATCTAACATGATTGGCCTTAAGCTCACATGCAAAAATCTGCAAACTTTCCATTTCCTCCAGGATTCGACCAGTTCAGAATATTCCAGAATAATTTCTGATCTGGATTTTTCTGAAAATTTACTTGATTAAATTTTAAAAACCAAAACAAGGAAAGAACAAACCAAAAAGTTTCTTTCCGTGATTCCAATGTTAAATTGTCCTTTCAGTCGTTTAATGGCATTCTTCGACACCACTTTATCCAGTTCATCTACAACAACAGAAAAGAAATGAAAATGTTTGATTGCAGTTAGGAGCTTTAAATCATCCAACGTTGCCACAAATATGCAATCGTTATTGTCTTCGTCCAAGATATCTCGATAATCTAAAAGTGAAGAGTTAAGTAGAAAAGTAACTGAATTTAATTCATACTATTGAAAGTTAAAAGGACGACGTTAAATTGTCCATGCTGTACTAAGTGGTAATGCCAGGTGGCAATTGATTCACGAGAGCAGACAATCAGAAGGGGATAATCCGCTGCAATTTCCGAGTTTAAAGCATTAAAAAAGGAAGCAACTTGAATTTGAACATTCATTCCATCTGCTTCGTTTAGTATAGTCCCTGCCAGCTAAAAAATGTAATTGCCAAATAATTCCGCTGGACTCTTGTGGTTCACTAACCCCTTTTTGAAAGCAATCATATAAGAATCGTACGCCCATAATTTCGTAGTTACACAAATTTTCGGCAACATCTTCCGGTACAAATACTTCCTTTGTATCGTTCCAATGCGAAAGAATCAAGTTCTTCGACATAATGACACCTCACACTATCGGGTTATGTAAATAATTCATTGTATCTGGATAGAGTAAGCATGGTGGTGATTATCAAAATATAAACAACTTTAATGTACAAAATTGCCACAAACACCGAAAAACTCGTTTTATAAGAATCGTTATCGGTATAGAGAAATCCTTGCATTTTCACATTTTATAACAAAGATTAAAACGTCAAAATCAGCTGCTTGAAATACGTCTAATTAATAACGTCACTTTTAAATGTCGACAAGCATTTAGTTGCTAACAGTTGCTTTGATATTTTGGACCACTTTAATTTCACTTTTATACGAAAGCCTGTAATTTGTATTTTGAATTGAATTTTAAATTTTGTTATAAACTTTGAAGTTGCGCATTTTAGTTATGCAAATATTTTATTACAAAATCCAGCGGCGTACTGACTCAACCCTGAGCTAACATTTTTGAATAGTAAATATTTTTTGATTATTAAATTTTGAAATATACCTTGGCCTCCTTAATGCAAAATCGATCACCATAAAGATAACATATAGGAAATAGGAGTAGTATTTTAGACAAAGTTTAAATCAATTACTGGAGCCAACAGTGTTGTGGTTGGGGCTCTTTTATTTAAAATTTAAAACATTCACCCTGTATATTACTCATGTGCAAGTTGTCATTGTTATTTCTTATAACCTAACTTTTTTGAACTTAAAAATGAGGAAATAAACAATAAGAGAACATTTATTCTAATGTATCTAATTGTTCGTGTGCATTATAAATAATATTCAAATTGATTAGTAAGTTCCATTTAATTTATTTGCCATTTTAATAGACTTTCTTTTTTATTTAGTTTATGCGATGAGTCTTGAAAACTTGCAGTTTTATGCAAACTACAATATTAGATAAAAATGGAGGAAACAGAGCCAAGTACTTCGTTTGCTACTAATATTGAAACGGTTTCATTCGAAGATGACGATTTCATGAAAAATTATCTCTCCGGTAAAGTTGATGATTACGAAACCCTTTTAGAGCAAGAGTATCAAATAGAAAGCGAAGAAAATGTCAAAGAAACCGACAAAAAACCGTGTCGTGCTTCAAAAAAAATTGCTCCACACTTAAAAGCTCTCATAGGCGATTCCAACATACGGATGGCGCAAGGTGATTTTGAAACTGCTAAAAAGATGTGTTTCCAAATCATCAAAGAAGATTCTTCAATATCCGACCCTTACATAACTTTGGCACACATTTCTGAAACCACGGAACCAGAAAAGGCGTTAGACTATTACATTTATGCCGCAGTTTGTAATCCAAAAAACTGTAATTTGTGGGATCACTGCGCTCAGTTGTTGGTCAAAGCAGGCGATATTAACCGCGCCATAGTATTTTACACCAATGCAGTTCGTTGTAAACCCACCGACATTCACTTACACTTAAAACGGATCCGACTACTAAGACAACAAAATGACCACAAAAATATGTTACGATCCTATGTGAAGATGATGAAGTACATCACCCCAGCTTACTGCGACTATCTGATTAATTTAGCTGAGAAAATTGCAAAAGAGTATCACGAATTGAAGGAGTACAAGAAAGCAATTGAAGCTTTAAATATTCCCTTTCAAAAGTGTCGACGTGCAATCCAACCGCGCATAGTTAATCTCATGTTGGAACTCTTAATTTTGAACAAAAATTACTCGGACGCTCTCGACATCTTTGTGGCATACTGTGACATAACCTTCACGGTCGTGGTAAGTGATACTAACGAAATTTGCATCGAATCGTATTTAATGCCGGAAAATATTCAAATAGACTTGAGAATTAAATTTATTATTTGCGCAATCAAACTGAAAAGTTTTGATTTACTCGATAGCCTGTTAAATCCTTTGTTATTGATCGAAGACGTGGACGAAATTGGGGACTTGTTTTTAGATGTGGTGGAGACTTTGATGGAATCAAATCGTCATGGAGACGCGTTAAAACTTCTAGTTCCGTTAATTAAAAGTAAAAACTATTCTTTAGCTGCCGTGTGGTTAAAATACGGCGATTGTCAGAATACCTGTAAGTTGTACGAACAAGCAATCGAAAGTTATCGCATGGTGATGCAGTTGGCTCCCCTACACATCGAAGTGAAATATAGTTTGGCAGAAGTTTTAGCGAAACTCAACAAGAAAGCTGAAGCTTTGGTTTTGCTTCATCAAGATCATAACCTGAACGAATTGGACGTAAATCTTTTGATTCTAAAAATTAAGCTGTTGAAAGATTTAGAAGAGTACGACGATTATTTTGAATCGCTGGAGTTGCTATTTTCGCGCCATTCTGAGACGTTGAGACATTTTGAAGAAATTAGGGCGGTAACATTTGCGGAACATCCTCCGGAAAAATATGCGCGCTTAAAAAAGTTACGGACGTTGAGAGGCGAAAGTTTATCCGAAAAACCCACCTTTTTAAGTAATTCAGATGTAGATATTGAAACCGAGTATGCGTTGCTTCGTGATTGCTTGCAGTTGTGCATGGATTTGAAGAGGTATGCAACAATGCAAAAATTTATTTTTACGGCTTTAACCTCGTATAAATTCAGGAGTAAATACGTGGAGTTGGGCTTCATGGGTTTCTTTGGAAGCATTTTCAACCGAGACTGTTATCACGCGTTTCCATTGATTCGGGACGTTCTTATTCATTACGGGAAAAATCAAGCAGCTTGGAATTTATTTAATGTGCTGCTTCAAATCACAGACGATTTGCGTGGCGTATGTTTGATGATGCGTTTTTTATCAAGTTATCCAGAAACTTTTCATTCCAAATTTTTGGAAGCCAACTATTGTTTAACCATTGGAAATCTTAAGATTTCTTTGGGTTATTATTTGACCCAACTGCGTGTCAATCCAACTCCTTTGAAGAGTCTTCTACTTGGATGTGTTTTGATACAAGCCTTTGGTCAAAAGTTCACGAAAAATAAAGAGAAGGTGACCAAAATTGCGTTTACACTGTTTTTGAAATACTCGACTACACGAAGTGCAGACGCTTTTGAAGAAATCAACTATAATTTGGGACGTCTGTATCAACATTTTGGATTACAACACTTGGCTTCTACCTACTATAAGTTGGTTTTAAACTACGAGAGTCCTTTGAGTGTTGAAAATCCAAATTTGAGCTTGAAACGTGAAGCTGCATACAATTTGCATTTGATTTATAAAAATAACACGAACTTTATAGCTGCTAGAAATGTTTTATTGAAATACAACCAAGTATAATACTGTGATTTTGTAAATTTTTTGAAAGAAAATATGAATTTACAATTAAAATATTTTTATCTGATTTTTAAGAGAATTAACTTACCTCTTTCCTTGTAATCTCTATATCTGATATGTGGACATCTTGTTTTATACTTACGCTGATTTGATTTTGCATTCACAATATCTGAAGTTGATTAAACCAAAACTGGAAAATTGTGTTTTAAACTACATTTTCGGAATGGCAAACTACTGCACACAATGCGATGAAAAAAATACCTGCAGTGTTGTGAAGTTGGTTGTGCTGCCGTTAGGGTGAATCACTCTCGAGGTACATAGATATTAGTTTTTAAACTTTGTTGTATTATTTTTGTTTATTGGCGCCAAGGGTTATCGGTCGATAAGTTAATTTACAAATTAGTTAGCACATCTACATCAAAACGTTAAATTTAAATTAGTTTAAAAAGATATAGTAGATATACCAATCGAATCGTAAGTTAGAAAATTTGGCCACCTTAATGTAAATTTTGGCAGCTCTCACACATATGAATCTTCGCAGACTCGTCGAAGTGTTGTGGAATTTTAAATTTTAATAACTGATGGCGATAGTATAAGTGAAACGCACTTATAATCAAAGTAAATAATAATTTTATTAAGTTATAAAGTAAAAATCTAAAATGTAATTTTATATAGTAGATTACCTAGTAAATTTTGAATAATCTAAAAGTCCTTTAAATTATATAAATGATAATATATAAAACCCGGTTTTTAATTCGTCATTGCCTACATCTTGTGCAACCGAACACTTCCATATTAGGAATTTGTAAAATGCATGTTCATAATTTTATTGCAATGTGGTCCTAGCAAAAGATTAACCAAATCTATCTATTCCGATTTCCACCACAAAGAGCAGATGATCACAATAAATATTTAAAATTGGTGGAACCTTTCGATTTGCTCAATTTTTTTTTTAAGTAGGTATCTGATATCTCAATTTTTTTAACAGCAACAAAAATGGCAAATGAAACAACTATTTTGTTACCTATATGTTCTTTTTATAGACTTATCAACCTACATGTTTTAAAAATAAGCATTGTACACACCGTGTGACTCATTTAGAAGATTAACAATTAAAAATCATAATTTCTTATTACGCAACAATTGTCTAAAAAATGAAAATGCATCAATGCCATTGAAATTACCTGTTGAAATGACCTCACCTAGTCTAGAAATTTCGCAGATTGTGTAGGAGAAAGTGAATCTTGATGCATATGCTGCTTATATCCACTCGTTATAGTCTTACCTTATGCCATAAATTAAAATTTGAACAAATTAATTTGAATTTTGCGATCTGGTTAGTCTATTCTTTATTAAATTTTGAAATGAAACGCGAAGATTACTTCAGGATCAGACCTTTTGCGCACACTTGCAATCTTTATATAACGTGATTTTGCAGACGTAAAACGACCTCGAGAATGTAAATACTGGAGTATTTGAACACACAAGTTTGGTAAATGTTAATTTGTTATAATTTTACTCAATTGTGCTTAAATGATTATCTTGGTGCTAAAATATAATTAAAGCAGTATTCATGAATGGACAATTCAGTCAAACCTACTCTCTAAACACCTAGTTAATGAGCTTAAAATTTAGCTCTAGGCGTTTAAATTGCCATTTGATATTAATTTTAATTTCATTTCATTTCAAGTTGAGACGACAAACTGTTCTATCAATTTTCAGTTTCTCATCTTTTTATTCATTTTTCCAGCTTTATCTAGACTTCCGCAATATTTCCACCAGCTGACCAACAGAAGGAAAAGCTGTCAGCCGAAATAGATTGGGCGTTGGTATCCCCGCTTGATGATTATGGCAATTATTCCGTCATCCATGTAGTCCTCACCAACAGGATTTCTGATATTATTACGTATACGTTCATTTTGTTGGCTTTTCTATTGTTTATTCACAAATTCATATTTTTAAAATCAACATACTACATATTATATAACCTTGGTTCACAATGCTATAATTCAGTACATTTGTTCTCTTTTCGATTATGCAATAATAAAAATAGCATTTAATTGCATTGTATGGCCTTCGCTATAAACCTAAATTGTCTATTAATTTGGATCGTTTAATTATTAATTTTTTTATCAACTTAATAATCTGTCGCATAAAACATCATTAACATATAATTACTATGAAGGCGTGATTAGATATTATTATATTGTAGAGTGTCGATATTAATGATTACTGAGAACTGGAATATATGAATGAAAATGATCTTCAGAAACGTAGAAAGTCTTTGTGAAGTCTCGTAAAACTTTTATGAAGTTCCACAAAGTTTTGTAATCTTTATGAAGCCTGTGAAACGCAAAATTTGAGTGATTATACCCCCGAACTTCTATTTTTGACATAAACCCACACTTAAAGAATCCACAGTTTTCATTTGCCGACTATCCGCGATTCAAATTTATTTGATTCAAATTTAATAAAAAATAAGTTTTTTTGAATGTCTCTTGTATTGTCTCTTTGTCCTTCAGCTTCACTGCAGAACTGATATTGTCGTGTTTCTAAAATAAAATGTTGCTATACATAATATACTATATACATTTTTGTAAATATGGGTATTATTCCAAAATATATAGATTTTTAACGAAACAAATGCCGGCTCACTAATCGCTTGCAGACTCACACCTCTTGAGGTTGGACTGTGTCTGCAACGAGAGGGGAATTTTTAGTTTAATAAATGGGATGGTGTCCTGGCAGTTTGCTAAAAATAGCGTAGAATAAAATAATATGTGAAAATTAAAAATCTTTTTTCAAAATTAGGCGAAATGAATTTTAGGAACGAAATATGGCCTGTGCACAGGTACATATATGGCACAGTCCTATATGAGAGATCCACCTCTACACAACCGAAAATATTCCCTATGATGTCTACAATTAACATAGTTTTCATCTTAGGAGTTTACAGGTGCAAACGCAAAACCTAAGCTCGTATACCCCTTGATTCAGTTTCTGACGTATATAAATTTCTCCCATAGAACGGCTTTTCACTCACGTATTCATGTGACGATGCCATTGAGTTATTTACTCGAGATCTCATTTGGTTCTATCACTATAAAAGCAATGGCTGTTTATTTTGCGTACTAGGGTGTCAATGGGAAAACGATTTTCTAATAACGCAGTTACAGTTTTTGCACATATTACGTAAGTATGTACTATGTAGGTGATACAATAATAATGACCATTCTTACCTACATTGTTGTTCAAGAAAACAATGTAACAATCAAAATAAGAATGTCTTAAGTTATCCATATTAGGTTCACCGTGAAAAGAGAGATGAATAAAATGATGTCGAGTTAAATTGATTAACCAGCGACAACAGGTTTTGCTAAAACATGATGCAAATTCCTTTTTAGCAAGTATTTTACATGGCCATAATTTTTAATTTTTAGCTTTTTCCCAAATTGGTTTAATTGGTTAAATTATAGAAAACAATATGGTTTACGAACCACCGCGCATCCTATCGTGGCGCCTACCGTAATTAAATAGAACACCTGTACAGGACTTTACTTATAGAAGAAATCAATTATTGCTACTTGACCGGTAAAAGTGTGGTGGTTGTGGGTTGAAACCACCTACTCACCTTATTTTTCAAATTTACACCTCCGAATTAAATTTTGAACCAAGAAAAAGTCAACGAGCATAGTTATAATAAAACGTCCGTCTAATTTATTGTTAAAAATTAGGTTACCTTAACAAAATTAACTGGCCTGTTCAAATATTTATCGAACACCCACTGTAGTGGAAGCGGTTCACTAAATCGAATAGTGGCACGAAAACATTGCACTCAAAATAATTATGTCATTATAAAAATATATTTGACGCCGACACACTTATGTTATTTATTTTATTATTTTTTAAGTTATTAGTGTCGTAGGCGACAAGAGTCACCAATTCTCATTAATATTTTCGTACTTAACTTCGGCTAGTCGTATGGTCAGACTGGCTGGAGATTATACCTGTTTGAAAATTTAGAGCTGAACAGCTAAGCTTTACATAATGTCCTGTATAGGCTCTGCATGAGGACGACTAGCCTTTTATCGTAATCTTATTAAGCTTCTTTGACTTTGATAGTGGCTAACTGTAAATAAAAGATAATAATTTATTATAAGGGTGTTACTGGGCGCCAGGTGAAATTAATAAATCAAACAGGAACAGAAGAAACTTGTAAAACAATAATATAAAAAATGGGAAAAATAGAAAAAATACCCCACAGATTTTTAACATTGAACTGTAGTAAGAAAAATTACTGGATCTAACAGGATCGCTTAAAAGTCTAAACGAAAGACGAATCAATTCAAAATAAAAATTTTCTGCATAGGAAGTAGAACCTGATTAATTACCTAGTTTGTAGTTTAACTTTGATATTAGGATAGAAAAAATGACTCAGCCACTTCATTTGAAAATATTTTTTTGTTCGAAAAGACGAAATTTTTACCGAGGAAGATGGAATTAATTTTGATGGAGATTTGATTTATATGATAGATTTCAATCGCTGGTACGGAGGCTTAATTTTATTACGGCTGCAAGATCACGACCAAAAATAGTTTAATTTATTTTAATTTATATCAACTGGATGCAATAAATTTTGCATTATGTTAAGGTGTAGATTGGTGGGTAGGCCGGTTAAGTGGACTAACTTAGGCGCATTTATTTTTATAAGCTAAACTACCATTTGCTGCGTTTCTTCCAAGATAATCGCAGAATAGGATGACAAAAAATACAATTTCCAAAATGCATAGGATATTAATAGCAACAATAATAATTGATCGGCATTGTAGGTGTGTGTCTCATCCCACTTAAGCATATGTATATAGATATGGTTTTGTGACCGAAATGACGTCGCTGTTAGCAATCATCAAGCGGGGGCACGATCCTCTGGTGGTATCCACGGTCCACTCGATTGTCCTGGTAAAATGTACCTTCAGTTTGTTACGATCCGGAGTGCCATAAAGCTCTAATTATTGTGATATTTGGTGCTAATTTTTTATTTTTGTTTTTGTGTTGTTATTTTCACCTGTTAATTAATTCAACAGGTAGGAGAATCTTCCTTTAATTACCATTTCATTTGAGAAATATAAAATCCAATTTTCGAGTCGCATTTTTGTCGAACAATTACAAATTTATTCTTCACATTTATATCGAAAACGAATCAATGTTTTAATTTTTTTTATTAATTTATTGCCTTCGGGTATGCGCTATAATTTATGCATTTATTGTAGTAAACATTTATAAAAAAGCTGAATGTTAAACGAGTTGTTTTAATCTTATAGAAGTTATCAACAAATTAGTTTGGAGAATAAAATATATTGGAAATGTAATTTTTTATTATTCCGGTGCTCACGACCAGAATATTCAGCAATTTTAAGCAAAACGAAAAAGTATTCTTGTTCTAACCCGATTCTTCTTGTCGAGATGTTTAGTACGCACGATTAAATTTTTAATTATCAAAAAATATAATTTCTAATGGAAAAAAAAAATTAGAGCTCCATCACAGTTTTTCCAAGATTGTAGTAGTAATTTTACTCGAGCTGTTGAGCTACACATTTTTCTGTACTTTGGACGATAGGTAATTAAATGTCTGTTTAAAATCAGAAATAACGGAAGAATGTTTATTCTCTTTAAAAAATAATAACAATTCAGGAACGTGCAAATGCGTGAAATTTATGCAATTAAAGAATTTAAAGTAAGTTGAAGGGCATTTGTTGAACTTTTAGAAAAGATTAAAACATTCGTGGTTATCACTTTATCTATCAGACACGTTATTCTTGCATTTTTCAAGTTTGTTACATTATCTGCACGAAGTGTTTCCTTATGTCTATGTAATCGTTAATAGAAAATTCCATTGTAATATAAACACCCTACCATTCAAACTGATTTAATGTAAATTAGGACTTCCAAGTTGACGTGGAATCCAAACCATAGGATAAATAATTTTAAAGCAAGTTCGAAGTTGGAACCAAAAACGAAAATCGAAGAGCTAGATTGTTATTCTATTCTCTAAAGACAACCGAACCGATTTGAATAAAATCATTGTAAGTTCTTAACTAGGAAGGCGTTGTTAATTTATATTCTTGATTTTCTTGAATCGTGAGTAATATAGAAATTTATAAATTGATATAAGATATACTATATACCCACTTATGTAGGTGTTGGCAAAACTAGTTTTGTTAAATTACTACTGCATGACCGATCGTCCAATTTTTTAATCGTACATTTTTCCTTCACTTTCAATCATTTAAATGCGATTCAAATTAAGTCACCCCGAACGGCAATACTAGAAGGCATGGAAATTCGCAATTATAAATTTCAAAACCTCTCTCATCAAGAAATGTCTCATTTTTTGTTTTCCATCAAAGGTTGAAGGTTAAAACTATTTTAAATTGAGAATACAGAAAATAAAGAAATATGGTTTCTTTGACACGGAGTTAGTAGGTGTAAGCAAAGATAAAAGAAAAAACTTTGTAGGTTAAACTAGTTTTTTTTGCTAAGTGGTTATGGAAGAAGACTTATGAAGATGATTTGACCCATGTAGGTATAATGCAAATACGTATGTTTACCAAAAGCATGCTTTCGTGGGATGTACCTACCTATTAAAAAAATTTTAATAATAAAATGCGACATTGGAAAATTCAAATTTCCAATTACTTTGCGGTAGGTTAGTTGCTATTCTTATATTTGCCCATGATTTTTTTAAGAGCTAAATAATTTATCTGCTAAACTGCTCACTTGCAAAACCAGTGATCGCGAAACCCAAATTGATCGGTAGCAGAAATCTTAAAGTCATTTGGCTAAATAACTTGGTACACTTGGAAAGACATTATGTTAAAATTTTAAATAAATTATAATAACTGAATAGAACGTTTTGAGGTTTCTCCATAAAATACAGAAAAAATAGTTAGTTTGTTCAAAGCACAACATAAAATTGTCCATGAGAGCAGTGGCGGTTTCCCAACAGGCAAAACTATTTAGAATGGTCCTCAAAATTAAATTACTCCTGGAGCCTCTCAAATCCAAAATCCGCCACTGCTTATTGTGAGAGAAAATGTTAAAAAGGTTAAGAGAGCGATTTCTCATAAATAAGGTGACGCGCATAAATTGCGCTCAATTAACGAGATTCTCGTGGGATATTTGAATATAATTTAATAACCTCACTGAATGGTTCTTATGTGTATGTAATACATATGGAATTTTTTTTTTTCAAAAAATTTTAATCCAAAACACCAAAAATTAATGTTTTAAATTTATACTAAAAATAATTATTAGTTTATTATTTCTCCGTTTGTTTCTTCGTCTCTTATACGCTCTTGGATCTTTTGACGATTTAAACCATACTTGACAAACAAGCCCAGTTTTTCAGGTGCAGGTTAAACCAAAAAATTTGGGTTAAACAATTAAATACGTTGAAAAGCTGTTTTTTGCGGAATATCATTGGTTAGCCCACACTTTTAGGTTTAAATCGTCAAAGGATCCAAGAGCGTATAAGAGACGAAGAAACAAACGAAGAAATATTCAGTTTTATGAAAAACACACCACGTGACCATAAATGAGCGTTTAAACTAATCATTATCTTTAGTATAAATTTAAAACATTAATTTTTGGTGTTTTAAATTAAAATTTTTTGAAAAAAAAAAATTCCATATGTGTTCCATACACATAAGAATCATTCAGCGAAGTTTTTAAATTATAGTCAAATATCCCATGAGAATCTCGTTAATAGAGCGCAATTTTAAAACATTAATTTTTGGTGTTTTGGATAAAAATATTTTGAAAAAAAAAATTCCATATGCTTTACATACATATAAGAATAATTCAGTGAAATTTTTAAATTATAGTCAAATAACCTACGAGAATCTCGTTAATAGAGCGCAATTTATGCGCGTCACCTAAGTTCATGAGAAATCACTCTCTTAACCTTTTTAACAATAAGCAGTGGCGGATTTCCGAACCGGCACAAGAGGCGATCGCCTGTGGCCTCATAAATCCAGAAGGACTCAAAATAAAATAAAGTAATTTTATCTAACTTTTTTTGTGATGAAAATAATTAATAATTATCACAACGTATTTCATAATTCATAAGAAATTGTGGCATAGGGAAATCATATTGAAAACTTTTCTTTTAAGTCGGCCAATAAAATAATACCTGATGTGAGTAGCAACATTTTTAGAGGGGGCTTCAAAATTAAATTGCGCCTGGGGCCTCTTAAATGCTAAATCCGCCACTGCATGAGAGAACAGGAATTTTTCCAGATCGATTCCTGAAATCTCGAATAACTGCCCGTATCGAATGTCATGGAAAAGCATGTTTTCGCCGGTATTAACTTTTTTTGTATTCACCCCATTTGGAGCATTACAAAGATGTAGTAGAATGTATGTAAATGTATATTTCTCTCTGTATGTTTCCAACTGCCGTTATTTTGGTGTTGTCTGATTTTTTCTGGCACGTTTGAGAACTTGCTTAGAGTTCCTAAGAAATGACCGAACATTTTTGATGAGTTAGTTAGTTAGGGATTGATAAAAGGTAATCATAAAAATGGGATGTCTCATTTCTTCTATTTCCACCATCTACATTTTTGACTTTAAATCCTGCAGAAAATCAAAAATAGAAATGGACAAAAATAGTAAGCACTCCACCCCCATCCTGGGCAATAAATAATAATTATTATGATAGTAATCTAGAAGTTTTAAATTATTTCCATAGCGATAATATATCCTGACGTAGTTGTCGGGTAATTATTTATTTATTATTACATTTTTTATTCTTTTATTTACTAATTTTAGCTATATTTACTAATAAAACACGAAATTCATTAGTCACAATCATTCAAACTAAACATAAACATGACATGATTTAATGTAAAAACAATTATTGCAATGAAGGTGATTAAACTTAAACAATTTATTGATTTTTAAACAAAAGCAATAATCGAACTAAACAAGCGCTACATAATATTGTTGTAGAATAAAAAATTAACTTCGTCCCTTGAATGATTTTCCTGCGATCAAGGTTTGATGGATTGCGGGAAATATAAAAATTTAATTGCTAAATTAATTAATCGAAGAAATTTTAAATTGCAAATTTCATGTTCGAATTAATTAGGAATATGAGACCTAAAAATAGAAAAATCCTTGAACACCCAAAGAGTTGATTTTGTGACAGTGAAAATTAAAAAATTTGCATTCTTAATAACACCAAATTGAGAGTTATTTAATTTACAAAATGATGATGTGATACGTCTGCGTGCACATGCCATTTTTATATAATTAACACTTAAGAGACTTAATTTATGTTTTTATTATTATTTTAAGTACAATTAATCACTACTTGCAGTTAAATAATTAACCTTTTTGTAAACAAGAGTAACTGCTAATCTGCAGTTTACTGAAGAGAGGTACTTGCGGTTGGTTTAATTAATGCAAAATTTATAAATAATGCAAATTTGGTTATTCAATCTTAAAGGTTACCTGCAGTCTTAAAGATTACTATTTAACAGGCACACCCAAAATTGGCCTTAAAAAATTAAGGGACCGAGACGATTGTTTAATAATTATTATTAAAATTAAATAACATCTGCTCGTAATACATCGTCATAGTTTGTAGCTTTGAAGATGAACTTAAAGTTTGAAACGTCGGGTGTTTCAATAATCTGCACCTCGACTGTAATAATAATTTTAAGCCTATAAGTTTGTGGCAATAATTAGTGCACATTTTCAAATTATTGATAATTAATCTTAATTTTAATTGAAAATTATACGCAAGTAGCTGTGTTCATTAACAGAACATTAATTAGAAACAATGTTAGTAGAGCGAAGAATTATTTTCGTCTAACGAAAGACAAACTTTCTGCAAGATTTTAAGAAAGAGATATTTGTAGTTTTGTTAAAAATTATTAAAATTGGCCTTCTATTGGCTAAATTATTTCAGTGAATTTTTCATGCAAATAGAAAGTAATACCTAGTTTCATAAAACTTTTATTCCTCTCTGTAAAAATATATTACCGTATTATAAGTTAGTGTATAAAACGATGTTTTTATTAGCTTGAAAATTGCAGAATTCATCTTCGGTTCGGTTTTTACTATTCTCTTTAGAAACTCCAGTCTTTGTTTTACGCTGTCATGGCAACTAGACAAATAACTCGAAACAACATCTTTGGCACATTGTAGAGCGTACGATTTCGATTACTTTCGTTAATCAAAAATCAGCAGATTTTTTTAATCGTAAGCATTAGATGCTTACATATAAAACTTATGCCATAAGCCATAACACAGCATTTAGATCCTTCCAGCAGTCCTAGCTGTGAGAATTAATAAATACAATTTTCTAGATGGCATTTGGGGATAAATTAGTATATTGCCAAGAATTAAGAAATATAAAAAATACAATGCACTTGGTGTTTTGTAACTTTAAAAGTAAAAATTGTTAATTACACTTAATATTCTTTAATTTCATCTTTATTTAATGCTGAGCTTTTGCAGGACTTCATTAGAAAATACTTGACGTTTTAACTTCATTTTCTTTAATAATAAGGAACACAATAAACTTTTTATATTTAAAAAATTTAGCCTTTAGACAACAGCGATTGGAAAAAATAGATATTTCGACATAAAATAAGTATTTTTAAAATACTCTCAAAATTTTTCTCAATAGTCTACAATATTTTTACAAAAACCAAAGGATACCAAATTATTTGTTTAACTTTTTCGTTGATAATAAAATTATTCAAAAAAATTAAGATCTCAGTTTTTATAACGGATATTTTTTGAAATATAGTACTATCAAATATTTTATTAAATTTTTTGATACTACATTAGATACTTAATTTAGACTGAAATTGAAAGGAGACTTGAGAATTTTAATTTGAAATGTGAGTTTTGATATTTCCGATACTGCCGATACTTTATACCTAGTTGCGCAATATGCAGTTTGTATTAGTAAATCCAGTTTTTCGAGAAAGAAAATCAATGGATTGCTTTTACTATTTTCTATTTCCCTTCGTTGGCTTTCTCATCTAATTTTCTCATATCTGGTTTTTGTAATAATATAATATTTTACGATATATTCCCAAGTCGATGATCTTTACTGCCAAGCATTATTGCCTATAGTTTTATGTGTCATATTTTTTTATTTTTATTTTAATTTATCTGCTCGCACGTAAAATTTATTGTACTTACTTGCAATAAAATAAAATACAACACATGTTTTTCGGATCAAGGACGCCTATCAGATATTCAAAAAAATGTACCTTATTTGGGCAACACCTTAATCGGATAAATGGGTCAATCATTGAATTGATATTTGCGATTTTAAGATGACTACTTACACTACCAACACATGGTTTTAATATTTTATGGAAATATTTTAGCAATTAATTCCAACTCATGTGACAATTAATAACATTTTAGTGTTTAATTGATTTAATATAATGTTACCATTGCTGCCCACCTAGAATTACATCATCAGATAAAGAACACCTGCGGAAAATTATATTTACTGTAAATTATTAATCCTTCGTTTGAAAAATTGCTGGGAACGCGTTGCAAAATGTTGGATGATCGGGAATGCTATATACACCGAAGAACGCCCAATTAATTACATTGTCATCTAGTTAATCCAGTTAATTACTGTCACAAAGTGAACTAAATGTTCTCCGGTATACATTAATTACCAATTACCGATTAAAAAAAGAAATTAAATAACATCGATGTCAGATCTCCTTTAAAGTTACTTATGGTGCGATTATTTTTTCCTATTATGGTCAAATTAGTGCTGTAAGGTTACCTACTTAAACTGTAACGACGACAGGTTTTGCAATATCTTCACTTACTTTTTTCCAAAATTAAGTCATGGTTTTACCAGTCATGGTTATTCCAAAAATTTTAATGAGAGGAAATGCTCGCAAAAATATTATTTTAATTAGTTATTTATGACTGGCACTTATTGATATCGTGCATCTTGCACTGAAACGTTTTAACGTTTAATCATTCCACTTCAACATCATCGGTGCATTCCGAAGAAGTCACTTTGTTGTTGAATTTTGCACATAATATCGAAACGAAAACAATTTCTGAATCTGCTTTCAAATATTCCAAATTGAAATTCTTGTTTTTCAGACATCTAAGCCATGTCTACCGAAACGTCGGTGGACGTTTCTCACATCCAAGATGAGGAACTACTTCGAAAAATGTGGCAAGACACGGAAGATTTTGGAAAGAAAAAGGAAATACGATCTCACATGTACAAATTACGAGAAGAACGTCTACGTAATTTTTACAGTTCTGGCAGCGACACCACAAGCGAACATTCTCAAACGGTAACCAATATACACGAAAGTAACGCAAAGGATTTATGTGGATCCATCCACGCCGACTCCTTAAAAGATTACAGTTTCTCGAGTCTCAAAAGTAAGGAAATCCGGGATTCGGAATCTCCAACCAAGGAAATCCAATACAGAATTCCCGGTGAGTCCTTTTTTTCTTAAATTATTATATTACATTTTTGCACAAAAATGTCAAATGGCAAAGGAGTTCTAAGGATCGAATTTTCAAAAATAAAATTTGAATTGAAATGTTTTTTTCATAGATAAAAATGATGGAAATCAAGGATGGAATGTAATTTCGACAAATGAAAAGATTCCAGGCGGTTATTCGACCAGTCAAGTTGCAGTCACATCTGGCAGCGAGAAGATAGACGGAGGTGTTGCCAACTATCTGGCCGAATGCGCTCAAAACGCTTCCATCACGAGCGAAGGTGACGATAAAAATTACGTGAAGTCTTTCAAGACAAATTCAAAAAATGCCGTTCAACAAGTGGCAAAACGTGAAGACGATTCTGGAAATTTTCAGTCTTTCTCAAATTTTTCCAATTCATCTTCCAAAGTTGTTACCCATCATCAATCCAGTTCTCAAGATATTGTGGACAATAGTTCTTTCCCTTCAAATTTTGACGATTCTGTTTCGAGAGGCGTTGAATATAAAACGTACATTACCGACGTTCCAGCCGAATTAAAAGCCAATCCAAATTATGTGGATGGAAAAACAAAGGTTACTACCGAAACGCGCACCCTTGAAGATGGAACCACCGTTACGACTACGAGATACGAAACTAAATATGGTGCTACGGATACGTCGTCGCAAAATTATTCGACAACTTCTAATCAGAAATTTGTATCGAAAGGAAAAACCGATTACGATTCTAAAGTAAACAAGACAAACACTTCGGACACCTCTAAAATTATCGTTCAACGGGTTCCAAATTTGGAACAGACAAATATCACAAAAAATGTTTCCAATAAGGCAGTTCAGGAGAAGCAAAATCTGACTGATTCGCAGACTCGTACCACGAAATCGATCCAGATTGTGATTGATGGGAACGAACAAAACAATTTTGATGAAACGAGAGAAAACGTCACGGAAACTTTTAAGAACGATTTATTGCAAAAAAATTTAAAAAATAATGAAAATATCACAAAAACCACCATCACAGAGAAGATTGTTAAAAGTGACGATCAAGGTTTTGCTAAGAAAATTGAAAACGAAAGAGTAATTTCTACCAAGTCGGAAGAAATTCCACGATACATTGAAATTATTCCATCGAAACCATCAGAGAATCGAGAAACCCGAACAAAGATTGATAAAACCGAGAAAAATATTACCATAAAAAAGCAAAATATTCCAGAACAGGTGGATCAAGAATTCGTTATTCGTGTAACTCCTACTCCTTCGAAACCAACTCATGAAGGCAAACCCGACAACGTTGTCACAACGATCATAAGAACCGTGGACGATTACAATAATAAACAGGATACAAAAGTTCATCAAGTTATAGAACAAATAAACAAGCGAATCAGCGTGGAAGTAAGTCCAACGCACCAAGCATTTGCGCGATCTCTAAGAGCCGTGAGTCCGGATCACGATAAGAAGCGAGGAAGCAACAGAAGTTTAAAATCGAGCGTTTCGTCACTCAGAAGCAGCAAGAGTCCCGAAAAAAATGTATGCGATAGAAAACCTCACAATAGATCAACTCCAGAACGCAAATACACCACCCCTTCCAGAGAAGCTTCTCCGACAAAAAATATTTCCCCAATAACCAACGGAGCTCCCAAACAAGTTCCAAGGAATCCATCCCGTAACAGAAGTACTTCACCAACGAGCGATGGCGAAATAAATAGGACCACCAATAAAAAAATTCAAAGAATTAATGTAGATGTAGAAGAAACTTCTGTACATAGAACGGGAAATAAACCGATTACCAACGTAACAAGACCCAACAGAAATTCTGTAGATCGTTCTCCAACCAGTCCTACTAAACCTTTCGTCAGGGAGTCTCCAACGAAAGAAAAACCACAAGAACGACAAGACCGCCCGTTTAAAAGACGCGACACTTACGAAGAAAGATGTAAACAAATTCTAGGAATCACCGAAAAGGAATCGCCCAAAACTGACGCAAACAAACCGGTACGAAATGTTACGAAAGATGTCAAAATTACTAAGGAATTGTCGAGAGATAAACTGATCAAATCTACCAGTAGATCTCCCGAAAAAACGTGCAAAGTTCCCGAAGACAATCTGAAGTCTAGTCCAAGAAGGAAAACGCCAAGTCAAGAAGATTATCCATCTCAAAAGCGACAAGGGCCTAACGCAGAAACGCATGTAAAACGCAATTCTTTGAAAGATAATTTAAACGCTCCCAAAAAGGAAGTGGAGGAACCAGAATTAACAAAAAAATACGTAAAACCTCTGTGCGATGGAGATGACTTTCCTCACTTACAAAACCAACGCCCAGCAACTTGTTTTCCAACTCGAAAACCTAACGATTTGATCGATTCCAATACAGAACCAACTCACAAAATTGTTAAAAAGGATAATCCGTACAAGGAATATCCACCAATTGATAACGAAGACAGTCATGTCACTCCGAATAAAGAAACTAAAACATTCGATAATGTAAAACATGTTCAAGTCGATGTAAATGAAACTGTCACCACAAAACATCCGAGAACCGAGAGGAAGAGTCCTTCGAAAGAACCAATCGATAGGAATCAAAATAATTTCCCTGCAAACGAGAAAACCGAATCCGTCACTAAAATTTTGACGAGTGAACAAACTAATACTTTCACTAGACCAAATAAATTAAATAGAAAGTCACCTAGCAATGAAGATGTTTGTAAACCGAAACTATCGGTTGATGAAAAAAGAGATACTAGCGATTTTTATCTCAAAAATATTAGGACCGACCAAGACGAAATTATAACTACTGAATTTAAAATTATCGATAGAAGTAGTCCTGGAAGAGGACCAACTCATAAGAAGCCTACTTCGCCAAACAAGAGGGTAGATGAAACTCACAGTTTTACTAAAACTACAACAACTGAGCAGAGAAATACTTTTACTAGACCCGATAAATCAGATAAAAAATATACGGATAACAGAGATGTTTGTAGACCGAAACCGATTGATGGAGGAAGAGATATTCACGATTTTTATCGTAAAAATATCCGAACGGATGATAATGAAACCATTACGACGGAATATGAAATTATAGACAGGAAGAGTCCTGGAAGACAACCCATCGATAAAGATAAGAGGACTACCTCGCCAAACAAGAGAGTAGATGAAACTGAGAGTTTTATTAAAACTTTAACAACTGAACAGAGAAATTCCTTTACTAGGCCCAGTAAAGCAGATAAAAAATCTCCTGCCGACGAAGATGTTCGTAGACCAAAATCTGAAAGAGAAGATATTCGAGATGTTTATCATAAAAATATCAGAACAGATGAAAATGAAACCGTTACAACAGAATTTGAAATTGTAGACAGGAAGACTCCTGGAAGAGAACCCGCTAATAAAAATAAAAGGCCTACTTCTCCAAATAAAAGAGTAGATGATACCGAACGTTTTACTAAAACTTCGACAATTGAGCAGAGAAATACTTTTACTAGGCCCAATAAAACTTCTCCCGATAACGAAGATGTGTGTAAGAAAAGACCAGATGTTGGAAAAGATACAAAGAAGGATACCCGAGGTGTCCATCATAAAGATATCACGACAGATAAAAGTGAAACCTTCACAACGGAATTTGAAATTATTGAAAGGGAAAGTCCTGGAAGACAACCCGTCAACAAAAATAAGAGGCTTACTTCGCCAAAGAAAAGAATAGATGAAACTGAACGTATTACTAAAACTTCAACAACTGATCAAGCAAATACTTTTACTAGGTCAAACAAACCAGATAAAAAATATCCAGATGACGAAGATGTCTGTAGACCGAAACTAGACAGAGAGACCGATGATTTTTACCATAAAAATATTAAAACCGATGAAAATAAAACCACGACAACGGAATTTGAAATTATAGACAGGCGTAGTCCTGGAAGAAAACCTGTAGATAAGAATAGAGTTACTTCTTCGAGAAAACCCGAAACTGAATTGTTAACCAAAACTGTAACCACCGAGCAATCAAATACATTTACACGGCCCAAAAAAACAGATAGAAGGTCTCCCAGTACCGAAGACGTCTGTACACTAAAAACTATTACAAGAAAAGTGTCCGATGATTTTTATCACCAAAATATTAAAATCGATGACAGTGAAAGCATAACAACGAAATTCCAAATTAACGATAAGAGTCCCGAAAGGAAACCGGTAAATAAGGATAGAGATTCTCCCTCTAAGAAGCCCAATTTAACTAACGTAAAAGTAAATAAGAAAACTTCCGAAACTGTAACAGTTGAACAGTCAAACACATTCAAAAGACCAAACAAACTAGATAAAAAATCTCCTTCACCATTTGGCGATGTTTGCAAACCTAGTAAGAATAAACCTAAAACTCCTAGAGACCTCACCGATGATGATACGGAAGATGATCATGGTTTTACAGAAACAACAGATATTGTTTATTCGACTATTACAAGCAAGGACCAAACCCGTACTCAAAAATCGCCTACCCGGAAGGAAAAGAAACCTAACCGGCAGTACAGTGATGGCGAAGAGTCTTCAACCGATGACGATGCTCCTACGATTAGGGAAAACATAAAGGTTGATTACGATGAAGTAACGGAGGTAAGAACAACCAAAAAGGATTCTTTTGGTAATGTGATCAACAAGACGCCGTTAAATAAGAAACCTGTTAATACACAACCTAAGCAGACTAATGGAAAACCTGCCAAACAATCGCCTGCAACATTGTACAAACCTAAAAGTACGGGCACACCAAACAATGAAAATGCACTTTTTGAAAACAAGAAGGTGGTTACACAAACAACTGAGTATATTGACAGTTATTGTAGTTCTCGAAAACCAGATAATCATAGAGAAAGAATGCCCAAGTCGAATGTGACGGAACGCCAACCAAATATAAAGCCTGCGAATGATAGAACATACAAGAAGCCGATTCCAGAAAGGCAAAGCCCTCAAAAGCAAGTCACCGAATCCAAAACGGTAAAAAACGTCAGCAATATTAAACAAATCACAAAAACACACGTCGGTAAAAAATCAGATTCGGTAGATAAGCGACACGTTGTTACAGCAACCATCAGCATATCACCAAAACCCAAACCTTTGCAAGAGAAGAAAATTGATAAAAAACCGTCAACTTACAAAATCGGCACTAAAACGGAACCACACAATCCGACCAAAGTTACAGAAGTAAATAATAAAATTACAACAAAAACCATTACTCACGTGGTTCCACAAACGGATAAAAAAATTACCAGAACTACAAGTCATAAGACAATTAAAACTTCGCATCCAACGCCAGTACGTGGTCAATCGAAACCGGAGCTTTTAGAACACAATTACAAAAATATCGAAACGCAGAAAAATAAGAAAAATATAATCACCACCAAATCTATAACTCTGGATAATTCGTACGAAGACGAAAATGAAGTGATCATTAATCTTCAAAGATCGATTTCTTCGCGCGAGCCTACGCCAAATCGAATTTGCCCTCGTTTAATCCCGAACATCGAAGACGACACCATCGAACGTTATCCGGATGAAATAACCGAACCAGCTGAAACATCCAAAAAACCAACAAGACTTTCCGACATTTCAATAATCGAATCAAACAATCTTATTGAAAGCGAAAGAAGAACAGATAAGGTAACTTTGCAACAGTTGGGTAAAAAACCACGCGAAAAGGATGAAGTTGATAGACGACACCCCAACGAAACGGACCTGAACGTCCCGTTACAGTCCTACAGACCTAAAAGTCCCAAGTGTGAAAATTACTCCGATGATTCTGTAGATGAATCTTTTACTAGCGTTTCAGACAAAATATCGCGTTTTATTGAAACTGCAGAAAATGTTCAAACTTATACCAATAAATCGGTTGTAGAACGGCCAAATATTACACAAATAAGTGACGACATAAAAACCGACGATTGCCTTTTAAGCGTTTCTGAGAAAGTGAACAAATTTACTGCTGCTCAAAATATTATAAACTTGACCAATACAACAAAACCAAATTTAGAAAATCAATCACCCAAGAGAAAAACTCCATTAGAAAATGTACCAAGAGAAAAATCTCCTTCCAAAAACGTTTTAGTTAGAGAATCGTCGGATAATGAATCTTTCAGGCGTTATCGTTCCGATACAAAAAATGAAACGGAATTTAAAATTCAGTATTCAGATCGGGATTCTCCATCTCGAGAATCACCTAGGCGTGAGTCACCTGCAAGAGAATATCCAAGACGGGAATCTCCAGGTGGAGAATCGCCAATTCGAGAAATCACAAGACAAGGATCACCCCGACGAGAGCCTCTCAATCAAGTCTTTCCAAGACGAGATTCTCCAAAGCGAGAGTCGCCAACTAGAGAATCGACAAGATATCCAAAACGAGAATCTCCAACTCGAGAATCGCCGAGACGAGAACCTGTAAATCAAGAATTTCCAACGCGAGATTATCCAAGGCGAGAATCACCGAAACGTGATTCGCCACTTCGTGAATGCGTAAAACAAGAATTTCCCAGAGGAAAATCGCCGAAACAAGAAGTTTTACAACGTGAACCTCAGGGAAAATTAAAGACCTCACTTAAAGATATTTATAAGCAAGAAACGCACACAACAAAATTTTCTTCGGTGAAAGCATCCAAGTTTTTAATCGAAGATACTCAGAACAAGAAACCACGCGAAGAACAATCACCAAATAGAGAAATTATTTTCAATAAAACTACAAAAACTCCGATTACCGTGAAAGAAACTCCAAAAAGTGTGCATCATCAAAGTACTCCAAGAGAAAAAAAAGTCGACTCGACCATCATAACAGAATGTGTTCAAATTGAAGACGAAAATCAAACTTATACTAGAAAAAGCACTCCCACAAGACAAACTCCGGATAAAAAATCTCCTACCAAAACCGTAACAAAGAAAGAAATTTACGAAACGAAAACTTCAAAACCTGCAGATGCCACTCCAAAATCAAGTCGGACTTTAAGTTCCGTTGGTCGTCTGCGCAGCACAGAGAGCATGAAACGAGCAAAAGAGTTGTTCGAAAACTTTTCTAAAACACAAACAACCGAAACGACCATCCAGAAAACAAAAAAACCGCTTTCACCAAATAAATCAATCAAAGACGATTACGATCTAAAATCTACTCATTTAATTATGAATAAAGTGAAATCGACTGGTCAAGTTTCAAAAAAAGAAAATATCCCACACTATATGTTACCTTTAGACACACGTCCAAATGAAGACGATTTGGTTTGCGATAAAACTCCCAGACATCGTTCACGAAGTCCAAAATCTAGCCATCCTTATGGTAGTTCTTCGGAAGACATTCCACATTACATGTTACCCTTAGACAGAACCCCGGATGAAAAATACTATGAAAAAATAGTTGATGATAAATCGCCCAGACATCGTTCTAAAAGTCCAAATCATCCGGAAGATATTCCACATTACATGCTGCCTCTCGATAGAACTCCAGACGAACATTATAGACAACGGTCCCAGAGTCCAACAACTAGACAATCCCACAATATATACTCTGGAGATGTCCCGCATTACATGTTGCCCCTCGATAGAAATCCAGACGAGCCTGTCAAAACACCAAGACAACGTTCCCGCAGTCCAACCACAGGGCAATCTTACCCTAAATACTCGGGAAACGTTCCACATTATATGTTACCTCTGGATAGAACTCCAGACGAAAACGATAGTGATACGCCAAGGCAACGTTCTCGAAGCCCTACTTCGAGGCAACCTTACAATAAATACTCGGAAAATGTTCCACATTACATGTTGCCTCTGGATAGAACTCCAGATGAACACGATGTTGAATCGATACACCGTTCGCGCAGTCCAACAACCAAACAGTCTTATCAATCTTCGGGAAATGTTCCACATTACATGTTACCTCTCGATAGATCTCCAGATGGACACGACGATGAAACCCGACACCGTTCGCAAAGTCCAACATCTAAACAGCTTCGCCAAGCCTCGGGAAGTGTGCCACATTATATGCTGCCTCTTGATAGAACTCCAGATGAGCACGATAATGATAACTTGATGCGTGGTAAGACCGGAAGACTGCGTTCGCAAAGTCCACCGTGTGTTGAAAACTTAAACAAAAGCGTAAATGGACATTACGAACATGTTCCCCACTATATGTTACCCATAGCTAAAGCTCCTCACGAAAATCATCACGAAAAACCAAGATCTCGAGAGACAACGCCAAAGCTATCGCGTGGATCGACACCCGATAAACATGTTCCAACTTATATGAAACCGTTGGAGAAAACCGTAAAAGCGAAGAAACCAACCAAAAGTACCATTTTAGAAACAGAAACTGTGCAACAGAACGGCGTTGAAAGCGTTAAAATAACTAAATTTGGCATCACACTGCGGAGGACTTCTTCTGGAAGAAAGGTGATTTCTTCAAACGATACCGAAGTATCAAATGAAAATGAAATAGAAAAAATTTTTGATATCAATATTTTGGAATTTTTGGTAAGTTTCATTTTTAGTTTGTTTATCTCGAGTATAGTTTTCTATTTTTATAGTTGGAACAAGCCACTACTTACGATCAAAGGCGTAGAATTAGAGCTCAGATTAGGGTGGCCAAACAGGCGTTTGGAAGTAAAGTTTCTTTGAAAGGTGTAGACCAGAAAACTTCGAGAAGTTCGCAAAAGGTAGTTACAACGTGCGTGGACACGAGTAGCAGAAAATCGCAATTCACAAAAGAGAATTCTTCGAAAAGTTTGGTAATGGATCGAAGGACTGAGAGAGTAGAGAAAAATAAAACGGAGAGTAAACCAAGACAGAAAAGTCCGGAAAAGGGGCACGAAAATCAAAGGGCTTCTACTACGAGAAAAATAACGAGGACCCGAGACGATGCTGTCGAAACAACTCAGGATAAACCATCATGGGTAACTCAAAAACCGCTGAAGAAAGCAAGCGACAGAGTTGTGAAAAAATCAACGTCGACGAGTACCAAATCTGAAACCGTTAAAGTTTCGTCTTACGAAAGTGAACCAATTGATTTGATAACTTCAAGTTATGGTGTGGGCCCAACCGATGAAAATGGTCGTCCTTTATTTGGCCTTAAAGCTTTAAGGGCACAGAATCAAACTGATACAACTAAAGGTGAGTAAACGATACGTGAAAAGTGGATATGATGGAATAAAAAAAATTTTAGTGAAAGGTACAGTAATTCGCAGTCATTTTCATTCCGAAAATGGGCAGGAACCAGTAGGAGAAGTCAGCGTTACTAAATTTTCAAATCAGCCGACAGATTTTGGAAAACATTTGGACGATAGCGGTCTCGTGTCTATTACAACTACACAAAGATTTGGCACTAGTGGCACTCCGTCATACAAGGCTTTGATTGATAACGATTCCGAGATTGTCAAAAAATCGATTACAACGAAAGAGTCTCGGCGGGGGTCTGTGAAAGAATTGTCCAAAAAATATGGAGAGACCCCAGGTAGGTAATCGTTTTACAGCCGAATTCTTAGGTGCTAATTATATTTTTTCAGTTGAAAATGTGAAAAGTGAAAAGCCCGGTGTGTATCCTAAAGCCGGTTTAATTTTGCGTTCCTCTTATAAGGATACAAAATGTGACGACGACGACGATCGACTAGAGTCGCAAGGTAATGCTAACTTTTTTTACGATCAAGATGCAATAAAATTATTTTTTTTAGAAAGCTACGGAACTGTCGAACACGAAACGATTAAAACTTCGAGTACCGATACATTTTTAACAAACAAGACTCGCGTAAGTGGGGTACAGGATGTAATAACCAGGATGAAAAATTCTGATATTGGTAAGGAGGCGCCAAGACCTTCTAGGTTGCGATTTGAAATTTAAAAGCAACCTTTTTTAGAATACGAAACAGATGAAAGTCCCGAAGACAAAGAAGCTAAGAGTTTGCTGAACAAATTCATTGGCTCTCAAGTTATTTTATCTGGAATGGAAAGTGTGTGCTCTTCTTCGTCGCCCACCGTTCGAACTGTTAAGAGAACAACGACGACCACAATGACAACTTCAAAGGTCAGTAAATCATTTAGTCTTTTTTGGGAACGCCAAAATTAGGAAACTTGCCCAAAAAAGTACTTTGTTTAAATGTGGAAATTAGAATGCATCGACTGTGGCCTGACCTACCTCCAGGTTTCTATTTTGAAAAAAAAGTTTGAACTGCAAAAAATTCGAGTTCTACATTTTAGAGCAAGCAATGTATTTATGAATCTCTACACTTATAATATAAATAGGTACCTATAGGTAGCTTCATTTTCCTTTATGTGTTCGCTATTTTAAGAATTAACATGTGATAGTAGAAATGTTTCAACTAGAAATTAAAGTCACCAACCTGTACTTCTCGGTTCGGGATTTATTATTAGGGTCTTTGTTGTCTTTCTCAAATTGTGCAAAATATTTTCGTTTCACCTATTTTAACAATTCCAAAAATATGCAGCGGCACGAAAGCATTCTGTTGGTCAAACTGTATTGAAAACAAATGAATTTATTTCGGTGGTCTGGTGTGCACCTTAAAAACTGTTTCCTCTATGACATAATATTTCAATAAATCAATTATTATTCCTGCCAAATCAATATAATCTTGCGAGTGCGAAAAGTAATTTTTGGGGAATTCGAAAAATTGCCGGCCTGCTAATAAATAATGCGTGCATAAAACAACGGTTATCTATTTTGGATTTTCCACGCCGTCTTCGAAAACCAATCGCGAATTCAACATTATGGTGTCTAAATTTGGCGTTTATGACGTCAGGCGACGCTTTAAACATTCACATTTTAGAGTATCCACAGTGCAGTGAACATCACCACATTGCTAAATCATAATCCTTTTCGACATTTTTTAAACCAACTGTTTTAATTTCGTCCTTTCGAGGTTTTTCTTTTAAAAAGGTAAACTTTGTTCGAGTACAACTAACACTGACAAAAGCGCTTAATTTTATTGCTAATTTTTAAGTTCTAAAATAAAAACGCTTAATAAAATTCTAAACCCGTACAATTCCTTGTTTATTTTAAAATTTATTTTTAATAAAATTTATAAATAGACGTCTTCGATATTCCGCTTACTAATTTAGGAAACGAAAAAGGAAATAAAAAAATCAATAACTTCTTTTATAATTTATATAGTAGGTATTACTTTTGAATATGTTCCACTAACGTAAATGCATAATAAAAATGTCAACTACTTTTTAACTTGGTCCTCTTAAAAAAGAATTTGTAACTTTCAACTACGACAAATTAATTATAATAGTTTTCAATAGTTGTTGTGGAAGTTTACATTTTAAAATGATTCCAATTATTATTTATAACTTCCCGTGTTTCTCTAAATTTAATAAAACCGAAAGGCAAAGCTTTTCTTTGATAAATTTTTTGCAGTACCTACAATAAAATTGTGGAAAAAGTCCTTGATTGCCGATAGTTTTCTCAGCCTCTACTTTTTTGTTTTAAATTATGGACACAAAATAATCTCAATTGTTTGTTTTGCACGTTTTGTTTTTGTTTTTTTAATACCTAAAAATACTTTTATTCAACTATTAGTGAGTCACATAAATGAATTTTTGAAAACGTCAAATAGTAGCAAAAGCTAGACCCGAAAGAACTTAGAGTGATAGACTACCCTTAATTTTTTTTGAATTTTTGTTGTTGTATTTTCTTCACATCGGCCAGGATCTAGAACTCCTTAGCTCTGCTCTAATTGTAGTGTTTTATCCCTGCAATGGGGATTGTGTGGGTTTTCATAAATTTCAAAATTTTTAATTCAAGTTTTTTTCACCAAATTCCAATCACGTACACAGCCAGGAGCCGGCTTTCAAATGGTCAAATAATTATAATACAATGGTTAAATCGGTCAAATAAACCGAAACTACATCTGATCTATAAATTTAAGGTATTATTATATTTCAAAATGTATTATGGTGAAATGCTGTTATAATAATATCAAAATATCAATCCTTTTGAAATTAATACATTTTATTTTAGAATTTATAATCAAAAATTTATTGTTACAATTACTATAAATAAGGTCCGGTCTATTCAAAAATTCTACCGACCTCTCTTCAAAACTCAACTGGTAGGGAACTGTCTGCACAGCCAAAATCCTTCCTGAAGAATTTACGAAAATAACGTAGAATCGAGTCTCATCGAATCTTCCCAAAATTAAAATTTCTTCTCTATATTCAATTAGTGCTAGTGGCGATTTGATTTAATGTGCCAACGTACCAAGGCACTACCGTAGGCCTAAAATCTTGCTTTCTGATTTGTCTAAATCGCGTGTTACGCTCTCAGAGTGCTGTAATCAATGTACAGCAGCATTGCCAGTATTATCTAAGGTGTAAGATGTATTTTAACTGATCGAGCAGGCTGTCAAGTAATTTTTGTTAAAATTAAATTCAAATTGTGAAAAGGTCAAAAGTGAAGTAAAAATTTCGAACGAAAGCTGCGGCGTATTAAATTTTGACTTCACCATTAAAAATAATTTTGTTAACGTCAAAAAATATTTTATTTCGCAAAACCTGGCAGGTATACCTGAAGCTAAATTTTCAAATTTGCCCTGTCATATTTTCCTTCTCTAACCAAAACTTATTGATTCTAGATCTTCTAAAATAGCAATCAACTGTTTGCGTGGTAGATACTTGTCCCCCCCAATTTTTTTAAATGTGCTTACATCTGGAAGCCCAGATGCCGTTAAAAAATTTATTGAGTTATTCGAATTTGGAATACATGAAACCGTAGTAGGTATCTGCTTGCTTTTTACGTTTTACTATTTATGTAGTAAGTAATGTAGACACTGTAGTTAGTTACGCAAAAATTATATTAAGTAGGTGTAATGTTATATTTAGTACGTGTACACATACGATTACAATAAAATAGCGCAGGTCAATGCTTTTTAAAGAACCGATCGAATAAATATCCGCATACTCTAACTTTTGGAAAATTATTTCCTTGATCCACGCTAATAGCTTCTTTTAGTCATGATAAAGCTTAACGTAAACTCACTAATACCTACATAATTTTATATAGGCGTATCGACGCAAATGGATGAAAATAGATTCAACTTGGTTGTTTTTGTAAAACGTATTAATGCATCACGCTAATTTTATTAAACGCAGTTTTTAATAGGATAATAAAATAATGGGCAATCACGACGAAGTTTCGCGATAGCACGTGGTTATATTTATACATTTTTTCAAAGCAAATTTGTACGTTTCAGCGAAGAACCTAGTAAGTCGTGCAATTATAAATTTAATTTACGCGAGTTTCTACCTGATTTTATTTTTAAAATAACATGTTGAGTATACTGAACTTTCAGATTTTAAGTTATATATTTTGAATCTGGACAACAAGGCAAGATGACTTACTAGGGCATTATAATAGGGGGTTGTTTCCTGTTGTCTTCTGCAAGCACACGGGTCGATGTTGGATTTGAGATCACAGCAATCACTCGCAGAGATCACGATTAGGATTAGAACCGCGATTTCCCGATTTGTAGTCTAACCGTGCAGGTACGCTTTACTCCACACTTTAGAGGACGAATAATTTTAATTTGGTGTTACATTTCAAAACAAAACTCTTTATTCATAAACTTTTATTTACGTTATAAAGGCCAGTTCAGTAGTTTCTATTTTTAAACTTTTTTAAGTAAAAATAGTCTACGAGCATTGTAGGTTTTTATTGAAATCATAAATTTCGATCAACTTCCTTGAAATTTACCGCACTTAAAAATAGGGATAGGAAGACAACAATAAACTCGACAGCGACGAAGGCAACAATTAGCATTGTTCGGCTACGAGGCAAAAAATAATTTTGATTTCGAAAATATCGGAGCAGATTTAAAAAAATTTTGTTCTCCAAATAAGGTGACTTTGAGTTTTGGAAACAATTAAAGCGCAATTAGCAATTAAATAAAACTCAACATGGAAAATTATTTTTAAACTTTTCTAAACTTGGGAAATTCCTACTTAGAAGTATATTTTGGGAATCGCTATTACCGCCCAAGGCTACATGGTATTTATATAAAAAAGATGTGGTGCTCTCTGGTCAGTTATGCATGTAAAGGATAGCCGAAATTACATTTTTGAAAATTTTGAGTAGGTACGTGGTGAATAAAAGGATGTAAATAAAAGTGTTTCTCAAGTGATTGTGTACGTACTTAATTAAATTAAGTGATTGGAGCACTTGCAGTTTAAGTGAATAATTTTTTATTATCATTGAGATAATTGCATAATAAAACGGATAACTCAGAATCCGGAAGAGAAACTCGCTCTGGTATTTAAAGTTCTGGCTATTCTATCATTTTTAGGTATACATAAATATTTGTATGCACCAAGTTTTTCGAAATTCTAAACTTAGTTCAATATCTATCTCACACATTATGGTTTATATACATAACATAAATAAAGGATAGTGAAATGAATGTGACGAGTGAATGAGGAGCTCGTAAGCTGAAATTGAATTGAATGCTCTCTGGAGTCGCCTATTTTGGTTAGGCGTTCAAGAGCTTTTATTTGGCTCATGCAGCGCTTAAAAATTCTAAAAACGCGCATGTCTTTCAGAATTTCTAATTACATTTTTTTGTTTTCTTTGGCAATTGTAAACTTATTTTAATTTTCTGGCTTTTTAAAATTCGATTTAATTTTTTTATTTTTCCGCCGACGACTAATTGCGATATTAATTGAGAATGGAAAAACTTATACCTATGCCCCACCGCAAGGTTAGCTATCGAATCGTAAAGGGCAAAGTTTCGTATTCGAAAGTTATCTTGCAAGGTCAAAATCGAGCGGAATATTTTGAAAATAAAAAAGCTACTCAAACTTTTATTCGGTTTAACAATAAAGGTATTCTTTGTCTCTGCAGGAAGGCGAGAAACCAACGACAGTAACCCGTACTTTTGTACACCCGATCACCGAAGAAGAGCTTACTACTGTATGGGACGAGGACACCTTAAAATTATTGGTAAGTCTCCTTTATTTTTGTTTAACATTTGGAATTAATAGTGGAAATTTCAGTTAGAGCGTAGTACGGAATACGAAGAACGTCGAATTATCAGGTCCAGACTTCGCGACGTAATGGCCGAACAAAAAGGTAGGAAAGACAATCAAATCTTTTTAAACTAATGGAAACATTTCTTTTCCTAAACAGTTTGTGACGAAATTACTTCTAAAAGCAAAGAAGGAATTAGCGAAAAAGTGGAAGGTGAGTCGCTTCTTCTACCTCTTCTTCAAGGTTTACTAGATGCTCCAGATAACGAGCAAACTGCCGATTCGGGTACCGAATCTGGCGAAGATTTGCGCAATGGATTACTAATTGAAGTTCAAAATGTTCTCTCAAAATTAGCTGTCAGTTTAAAAAGTGATTCTATCGAAATGACCCCCGATCGACGTAACTCCCTCTTGCAATTGGTAACGCGGTTGCAAACCGGATTATCGGTTCAGCCTTCGAATGGAGGAGAACGACGGAATAGTAGCGGTTCCGGCAGATTTACCAGAAGAAAACGCCAAAACAGACACACGGTGGGTGTTAGTAGCGAAGAATTGGAAGACGCTCGAAAACTAATCGAAGAATTTAGACTGCGCGATTCCGTGAACTCGTCTTCTTCCACCAAAGTGCAAATTCCACTGCAAAAGCAACATTCGGAAGGAAATTACATAAATCAAAATATTCAACATAAAATTACTACAGTCAAAAATAATAAACCGACTGTGAAAAATGCAGTTGCCAAACCGTACAATAATTCTGGCACCGCAAGCCAAAGTCATTCGGGTGCTTCGTCAACCGTTGACACCCCAACAGATACGTCAGAGATAATAGAATTCACGAAACCTAATTTTGAGCCGAACTCTATCGATTCGACAAGATCGACCAAAAGCTTTTATCCAAAGTCTAGACCGCTTTCCGAAATAATTCCTTCGGTTACCTCCATCAAAATGGAGAACAACGTCAGTCCGGAATTAAAGAAAGTGCTTTCGTCCCAGAACAGTATCCTAATCGAGAACAACGTGGAATCTGACACGGATGACACGTACAAACTAATTAATCGCATAAACGATAACGTAATAATCCCGCCGTATAATCCAACCGAATACAAAGCAAGCATTACTTTGCAAAATAATCCGATATATTCGCAACCTCAACCCATAGAAGACGAATCCAGGAATTACAACAAATTTGCGTACAAGAAACAAAAAATGAAAAGAGCCAACACGATCGATATACCGAAACCCATAACTTTTCAGGAAGGCGAAGACGATTACGATAGCGATTCGTCCTTGGTTGGAAAGCAAAACAAGCGAAATAATTATTTAGCTCTACGTGGTCCAATCAGAGTGGGAAATAAAGCTGCAAATAATTCTAACGTGGTGCCGGTTTTTGAACCGAAAACTGATAGCGATCGAAAATTCATGGCTTTCATTAATCAACACAACGATAGCCTGAATAAGGGATCGATGTGGGCTTATCAGAAAGAAAATTTGCAAAAGAAAGCCGAAAATAATAATTGGAACAACAGATTTGGCCACATAAGAACGGCATTCGAAAAGGCTTCCACCAGTACTCCATCCACGCCGACGTCAAACATAAATTCGGCACGAAACTTCTGGAAATCGACAGAAGGCAGTATGCTGGCGACGAAACAAAAATTAAACAATATTCAGGAATTTGCTAAACATCAGCAGCCCGTTCTAACCGATGGGGAAGAAGAGAGCGTGGTGACCGGAACGCTGAAAGTGGAAACTAAAGGTTTCGATGCTAATAAGAGCTACAAACTTGTCTCGCAACCTCTACCGGTGAACAAGTTTTCTCACGCCACAACATCTGCGTTTGCTTCTATTCCCAAGAAGGGCAATTTCGAAGTACCCCTCACCTATCACACCCAATCGGTGTTCAAACCCATTTCTCAACCATTCGTGCAGCCGACGGACGAGCAAATCGAAGCCAAACAAAAAACCAACCTGTCTGAAAATGTCTTAAAGCTTGACTTCAACGAAGGCGATTCGTGTAATAGCACTCCATTATATTTGTATAGTCCAAAACCCGTACAAAGCACCGTCGTTCCGTCCAGTACCACTACTTCGCCATCTCAAGCACCGTGGACGGGAAGTGTAAATAAAAGTCGCGTCCAAAAATTGGTATCTTCCAAGTTTGAGAACAACGACGCAATAGATGAGTTACCCTTCAAGTCTTCCAACTTACGGAGAGTAAGCAGCAAAAGTAGTTTTCCTACTTTGACACCATCAACTGAACCTACCATCAAACGTTCTGACGAAACCAACACGGTCAAAAAAATCAGCAGCCAATTTAACGGCAAAAATGTGCCAATTTTGGATACCTACACGGCTCGAGCAACCGTAAAGTACGACCATCCTCCCTCAGATTTTCAACATTTGAGTAATTACAAGCCGCAAAATTATTCGATAGTTTACGACAAACCTCGTCAGCAACTTTCATCCAATAAAATTCTGCAAAACGATCTGTCCAAAAAGTTTAACGTCGAAAACATTGCGGACGTTCCCAGAAGGTCGACAATCGGGACAAGCGAAAATGGTCCGAAACATCGCCTAAGTCAATCGTATTTACAAAATTACAACGCTAAAGTTAATCTACCAGAGCCAAAATTAACCCGCACGAGTTTCACATCCAAATCGCCATTTGACGAGACTGAATTTTTAAACAGAAAACAAGAGACTCCGGAACTTCCGCAAAATTACATCGCTAAAGTTAATCAAGCCGATTCAAAATTAAGCCGAACAAGTTTCACATCCAAATCGCCATTCGATGAGGCGGAATTTTTAAATAAAAAGCGTAGTTATTTGGACAATCCGGAACCATTGCAAAATTACACCGCCAAAGTTAATCAACCCGACTCGGTGTTACGTCGAACTAGTCTTACATCCAAATCGCCATTCGATGAGGCGGAATTTTTAAGTAAAAAACGAAGTTATCTGGATAATACGGAACCTTTGCAGAATTACACCGCTAAAGTTAATCAACCCGATCCAAAATTGCATAGAGCAAGTCTCACGTCCAAATCGCCATTTGACGAGACGGAATTGTTAAATAAGAGACGAAATTATTCGGAAAACCCGGAACCCATGCAAAATTACAACGCCAAAGTTAACCAACCCGATCCGAAATTAAGCCGGGCAAGTTTTTCGTCCAAATCTCCATTTGACGAGATGGAATTTTTGAATAAAAAACGAAATTATTTAGAAAATCCGGAAAGCGATTTTGTTTCGAATTCGAGCGTCAAATTAAACCAGCCTTCCTCGAATAGAACGCCGCCTTCCGTAATTCTTCCGGACGTTGAAAGTCAGATTAAAAATCGTCAGTACCAAACGCAGTCGTCGCAAGAGAGCTTGAAAGAATACGAAGCGGCTCAAACGAGGGTAATGAAAGGACCGGTGAGTCACCAAGCCGTTACGGTGCAGCAAAAATCTCCAAAAGGACGCGACGAACATGATATGGAAGCGGCGTTCAATCTTAAGAGCGTTCTCCAAAAGTTTACCCAATCCGACGACAAAATGAAGTTGTCCGAACGTAAACTTTCCATGGATTCGGCTGTGAGTGAACAAAATAAGAAGATTACGTCAGACTGCAATTTATTAAAGACTCAAAGCTTTAAGAAATATTACGACACAAAGTCTAACAAAATTGGAAATCCTCCAAATTTCCTAGTAAATGGAAATTCCCTTTCGCACGAATCGACCGAAGTGAACGAAAATGGAGAATCGGTAATTACCAGCAAGTTTCATATTCCCGTGACGGTGAACAAAACCAGGGAGATGTTTAGGGAAGCCACGGAGAAAAGATTACCTCCGCAACAAATTTTATCGAAGACGGAGTCTTGTCACCAGTTGGCGTACGACCAGCAGGACGTATCGATGTCCAGCAGAAATTCTCCAAATTCGAAATTCGTTATCAAGTCTAAATCGACGCACACTTTGGCGGTGCCGACCTTGCAGTATCAAGCCGGAATGACGAGAGACGAGGTGGCGCAAAAGAGACGAACGGTGGAAGCGTACTTTTCTGGAGGAATCTCTCCTCAATCCATCAGTAGATCGCCGTCCGACGACAGTTTAGATAAAAACGAGAGAGCCGAATCGAAAGCAAATAAAAGTTCTATTAATAGGAAAAAAACTAGCGAGAAAGTATCGACACATAAACAAAACTGCGTTGCCAGAAGTCGAACACTTCCAAATATAGTGTGTCCAAATTTACTTGACGAGAGCAACGTCGAGGCGTCGTTCGACGATCTCTTTAAATCGAACGCATAATTATTAAATTTATAGGTATGGATTGTGTTGTGTTCATTCCAATTTCCATTTTATTTGGAAATTATTTAGATTATAATAAATTTGTGTTTAACGATCGAAATGTCGTGGTTTGATTGAAAAATACGAGCGCATGTCCTGCAACCACCCTTCTCGTGTGAATAAAAACTTTTTAAAACGTCCGTCGACGATAACGATTGAGCAAATATCGAAGAATGGTGTGTGGTGTGCGCACACCACTTGGAAGACAGAAATTCTTTTGAAGTTTGAGCACCATATGGTGAGGACAGTGTGTTGGTGTGTTTGGTGTGCGCACCCACTAATATTATTATGCTTGCACACCTGCAGTACGAAAAAACACTTGATAACCCTGTACTTTTTGCACTCTCCTCCCCCGTACATACCTACAATTATTTTTGAACATTTTTGATTGTTTTACATCCACTTTTTTTAGAAGTAGATTTTGTTTTTATCTAGTAAATTCAAAATGTTTAAAATTCAGGATTGCGAAAACGAAGCGCAAGTTTGATAAAATCGAATTAAAGTTATTCTCGGGCATTACTTGGTGTTGTCGTAATCCTGTAATCTTAGGCATAACAATATTGTGAATTATTATGCATGGTGTACTAGATTTCTGACATGAATATTCTTAGATTTTTGCTTGAAAAGTTGGTAGTTATTTTAAAATTGTGAAAAAATAACATCGGTGTGCATGTTAATAAATTAACAGTTTTTTTTTAACTGCGATGCAACATTTTATATTTTTTAACGACAGCCAAATTAATTTTTCTTTTATTTTCAGAAACAAGTCAAGGTACTGTAATTCAAGGTTCCGTTACTACTACGCAAGGTAGGCCTGCCTAAAAATATTTTGAATATTATTTTTAGAAAAAAGTGTCGAGATTATACTTAATTTATTTTTATTGCAGGGGTCACAGCGCAAAAAACCTCGGTTAAACCTGTTTCACCTTTCGCTAAATTTCGACAACTTGATAAACAAAATAGCATTAATACTCCACCAGGGTAAGAAGTCTACTATTTTTGTTTTACTTTCTCTTAAAATCTAAGTTTAATTTTTATGACATTATAGAATTTTGGTCAGATCCGGATTCGACGCTCAATAATCCTTCCGGATCTGTCCATTTCCAAACATTTCATTTTTTCTATCATTACATTGTTCAAAAAATTATTTTTCTGAGTGGAAGTCCAAAACGATCTACCCGATATAAGAATTCGGTTTGACACTCCCACTATAGAAAACTAACTGCTTAGTAGAAACTGACCGAAGAATTAATTACAACAATAGTATGCTAGACGATTTCAAGTTCTCCGATTTTCTAAACTTTTCTTCGATAATTAACTATTGTGCTTCCCCTAAATTTTCGCAAACTTTAGCTTGTAATTTACCGAATATTATTACTAATGCTTGGTCTTACGGTCGGCAGAACTCCTAGAACTCCTACGGGGTCTGGACCCCTATTTAAGTTCACTGATCCTGAACTTAGCCGTCAAGCTTCTACAGTCAAGGAACGTTTGTTGCAATGGTGCCAAATGAAGACTAAGGAATATGAGGTAGCACATCATCATGATTCTGTTTTTGTGCCAAAACCTTATTATAATTTAATTTCTGCTGCTTTACTAATTAACGACTGGTTTGCTTTGTGTGGGATCTTTGTAAAAATGCAAAACCTCTAAAATCATATTTAATGCATTTTTTCGTTCAATTTAGAAGTTAATGGAAGAAAATCGGAACGAGGTATAATTGCTTTATTTTGGTGCCAACCTGTGTTTAAGTTTTGATAAAGAGCATTATAAATTATAATCATGTTTTAAAACCAAAATGAAGCAATTCCAACTGTTTCCGCATTCTTCCCTTTCGAACGAATTTTTGATGTAATCCGTTTTGTAACTTCTTCGAGCCAACTACAGTGTTATATTTTCACAGAACGTACAATTAGATAACTTCTCAAGCAGCTGGGCAGATGGACTCGCGTTTTGTGCATTAATTCATCATTTTCTACCTGAAGCATTTGACTACCACAAACTTACACCAAAGGAACGACGTCATAATTTTACCCTTGCATTCCGTGTAGCAGAGTAAGTAAATATCCCACTTCGGATGGCCTCGAGTGTGACTAACCGAAATATTATTTTTCAGCGAGAAAGCAGACATTATGCCACTTTTGGATGTAGACGACATGGTAGCCACTCGCAAACCAGATTGGAAATGTGTATTTACATATGTACAGACCATTTACGCTCGTTTCAAAAACGAAGACTGATTCACATTTACCTACTTGCATATAAAAAAATTATCTTCTAAGTCTTCCATGTAAAAATTTTTATGTGAATGTTAATTATTGTTGTGTTGTTTAAATTTTGTACTGTGATTGCATTTTTAACTTTTTTACATTTTATATTATGTAAGTACTAATTTCGTAAATATTTAAATGAGACCGTGGTGGCGATTGGAATAGAATGGGAAGGGCATCCTATTGTCCTGGGCACCTACCATACTATTCTAGTTAAACCACATTTTTTACTTATTTGTACACACAAGAGAAAGCAAAGTGAGATTTTTTGTACAGTCAACATTAGTTACTTTTTAGTTCAACACTGTCCAGCTGTAGCTTCCTATTATAATAATTATTATTATGCATCGTAAAAAATATTTTTGTATTTAACTACTTCTATATTTGCTTTTTTATATTAACTAAAAATTTGTTAGTTTTTAAAACTTTATATGGGTTGTTGCTTTGCAAAATTGAATAATTATGTAACTGTTTTATTTGCGCGAGGTAACACTGAACAATGATTGCTTTGTTCCTCTCGTTGTTTTGTAAAATAATAATAATAAAGAATAACAATTGAATCTTTTAATTTTTTGCAAGTGAAAATGTTTATTATTTAAATTATTTACATTTTAGAAGCATATTTGATTACACTTTGATAAACAAATATGATTGCAAAAATCATAGAAATTAATTAAACCAAAAATATCGTCAAAATCTTCAGGTGTTAAGTGTTTGATGCGGCTTTGATGATTGTCGCCAATAGATCATTATCTTCTTGTTGGTGTCCCACCCACCACATTACCAGAGCGTTTTCGTATGTCATCATGTTCCGTGTGTGATGTAATGGATCCAAAGTGTGATGCTGACCGCTTGCCGTGGCTAGAATGGGTCGATATGGATGCAAGCTCACTCCATTGCAGCTATCACTGTGTAATGGCAACTGAAATATTTACATTAGTTTAGGACGATGTAAAGGGTTTCCAAATATATCGTTTTACTTTGAATTTTATAAGTAAAGACTATAAATGTTTTAGAGACATCAATGTGTGGTTTATATAATAACATGTTTAGCAAAAAATCCTACGTGCTATTGAAATAGGTACACAACAGGAAGCTTTTATTTACTATATAATGCCTTTGTTTACTAGACTAAAATGTAGACGTCGCAAAACTTTCATAAGATCAAACCTTGCTCTTCGATAAGGTAGAACAGTTTCAATAGCATTTTTGATGGCTAATCAATTTAAAAGATCTGAGCTACTTATATTCATGAAAACGAATACGCAATACACCCTCATGCCTTCCAATTTAATAATGACATCTGTTGATAACTATTTAAAAAAACAAGTGTTTCCAAAAAAGGCATACAATAAAGCGAGTGTTCTGAACAATTAAAAAGGTGAAATTTAAACAGATTTAAGTAAAATTTGCGCCGATTATTTCAGCAATATATTTACCTCCATGTGTACAGTGGGAGCTATATTTTGTGACACGTCCCATACTTGCACCTTGCCGTCGATACCACCACTGACTAGCCACCTGCCATCACGCGAAAGGTCGATGGTAACCTTCTGGTTTGTATTGGAGTTTCGAGGTAAACAAAATAACGGCCGACCGGGCACCTAAAAAAGTAACAAGGGTAAACATATAAAGCATTATGCGGCATTACCAGGAATTTCCTTCAATAAATATGATGAAATCGACGAAGTGTTCTTACTCGGAGATCCCAGCAGATTATTTCGTTGTCTTTCCTAGCTCCACTGTAAAGTCTGGTCCCATCCAAAGAAAATGACAATGCGGTGATCCCTCCTTTATGTCCTGGTAATTTACACAAATTTCGGAATGTTCCATCACTTTGAGAAACCAACTCGAGCGTATTTTTCCAAGTTCCTGAAACGTAAAAATATCGTTGATTTTGGAAACACAAGTTTTTTAATAATTATGAACTTACCTATGGCAACAACACCAGGTTGTGCGTGACTTGCCACTATGCAAGATGCGGGATGCTGAGTCGGATACTCAAAATATTCTCGTCCGGGTCTGCCAGTACTGAAAATTTTAACATTCTTCTTATAACCACAAAAAATATTCTGACCATCAGCTGAAAAAGTTACGCTAATTGCGGCCTCCAATTCATCCACGTTATTGTAACCCCTGTAGGAGCATCGCAAATTTCCAGTAAACGCATCCCAAAGATGTATGGGTCCTTCGTGACCGCTTGCAGCCCAGCTAAAATTTAATAAACAATTCTACCCCTGTTTACATAATAACGCTACCGACTTACCAACATGTTGCAGGATTTGAACTGTTCATCCCGGGATACCAACAATAATCGTATATTAATCCACTTTCTGGCACACTAACTGCGGGATTGAGCGGTGTAACGGGTCGACTGGTAAGTTGTATATCGCCGGAATATAAGTCACTGGGCAATTCCATGACGGCCATTCCGGCACCGCGCACTACAGTGAGAAGACAAGTCCCATCCGGGGACCACTTACAACATCGAAGATAATGTTGATCATCATAATTTGGCCACTGGCAACGCGCCAACTCCAAACTCGTGCTCTCAAAATTGTAATTTGCATAAGAGACACCGCTTCCTTCAAACGTTGACATTTCTAGACTGTCAATAAAACATTAATGGCGTAACCGTGTAAGTAAAGCTATAATTCGAAAACCGCGATTACTACAGAAAACCGAAGAGACCGAACTATTTGAAACTTGTAAATACAAAATTAAACCTTTAAACTTTTTATTAAATCACGTATTGTATGCGTTGATTGATAAATTTCACGGCCCTAAAAATGCTAGTTACAAACCGCTAGGATACCTATGACCAACTGGAAAATTTAAATTTCCTACTCGGTTCTGATTATCCAGCACTGCCCAAAAGTTTTGTGAATTTCTAAGTTTTAATACAAATTATTAAAAATTAGGGCTTCAAAGAGATTTTTTTATTTTTGGAAAACTGCTCAGAATCAGCCGCAATTATAATGAAGGCTGTTGGTTCATTTTAGAGAATTAAAAGTCAAACTTTTATATTTTTAGCGATATCCTGAAGTTTCTGTTGTCCTGATAGAAAAATCAAAAATTTCTTTCTCGCGTGGACGGGAACGAAATTAATAATTACGTTTCTGGGATCTCTATCATCCGCCAGCTTGAAATTATGGAATCCCGATAGTTAACATTTAAAATTTCTTCTTTCAAGAACGAGGTAAGTTGCACCATAAGTTGCACGCTCTGCAGAAAAAGCAGGCTCGCTCCTATCGACGCCGTAGCTAGGCATTTCAGTGGCGGTTACCCCCAGTTACCCCACCCAACCTGACAAAAAATAGTATATTGTAAGGCAAGTGCGTAAAGCAGATACTAAAATAAAAATTATGTACAGATACTTTTCATACTACCCCCAAAGATATAAAATATTTTCAATAATTAATTAAATATCAAGATCCTGCATAAACTAATTCATAATTTGTATTAGCTCATTGGTATTGATTTTTACTTCTACTCTTCAGATCATGTTACACTGGATGCAGTGCAACCCTACTCCCATACGTTACCCAACAATTTATTATTTTATTCTTTAACTTCTGCTAAGATAAAACCAGCACTTTTAAGAGATTGAAATATAAACGAGAACAGGTGTTTAGTGAAACCGATGCAATAATAATATATTAGATATCAATGGTGAAAAGTTTGCCCACGAGTGTAGAAAAAGAAAAATTTATTTAAATTTTTATTTAAGATTTTGGTAAAATAAAACAATATTTTAAACATAACTGCCTTATTATCTAATTAAAATTTCCAATTTCAGTCAAAATGTAACTTTCGATATTAAAAATAGAGCTGCAGATTGAAAATGGACTTTGAATAATATAGACATAATCAACCACGAAAAAAAATATTTTTGTAGAAATTCCTAATGAAAATTCTTACTAAATTGCAAATATATGTCGCAAATGCTGTTTTGGTATTGTGAGACGCTAAAATTCTGGTATGTCCAACAACCCTATCAAATTTAAAAAGCCACTACTGAAATTTCATTTCAACAAAACCAAAACTGAATATAAAATTATATAAAAAATATTTTGCTCACACAGTCGAACTAAATGCTGAAGCAATCAGTCTTGAAAAATTAAAGTTATAATTGCATAATCGAATTTCGTTCCTGTATAGTACATTGCAAAGCTTTTAAAATGCGCCAAAATTTGTACTTTTCTCATAAAATAACATATAAGCTGTACTTTGAAGAACTTCTTCTATTGTGGCTTCACGAATTTCAATATCAGATGTGTAGTACCACCTGAAAAACAAAACATAAATTTTAATTGGAAAAATCTCTTCGAGTGAAAATGATATAAAATTACTCACTTTGTATTCTGATGTCCACGCCTGTATGTGATAAAATGTCCGGAATGTGCATTACCAGTATGCACAACAACTGCAGCCAATTGATAAACGTTACGCCATTCGGCAGCCTTGTCGGTTAAGGAACCCGCACCCCAAGCAGAAGGCATGCTATTTGATAATGGACTTCCGCCTTCACTAGTGCTTGTGTATAGCTGTAACAATATTTAAATTTCCATTGTAACAACAAAATTGTAATTTATAGAAATATGAAGATTAGCAAAGTTTTATTTCTCAAATATCGAAAACTTAAAAATTAGACAAAAAAATGTTCAACTTACGGATGTGGTTAGTCTTCTTTGATATTGAGCTTGAATGAATGTGTAAGCAGCAAGAGACAATCTTACTGGAAATTGTACATAATCTTGCCTCTTGGATATGGCTCCGGTCTGCCACATATTCCGAGATATATGAATACATAAACAAATTGGTAACTAAAATAAATTAGGGTAAATTAAACTCACGTTCAAATTTCAAAACGTTACCTTTCCAAAATTTAATATTTTCACTTGTTTGGCTTTGATTTTAGGAGACCCTGGATCTCTGTCCTCGTTACATCCTTCACACTCAACATCATTTACAATTTCGGGAGATACATAATTTGATATCAGTTGATGCAATTTATGTCTGCCCCAACCCAAGTCACCCATGCCGCATGGTAAAGTGAGAGTAAGGTTATCGAATTTATCATAACGCACAGGAGACTAAAAATTTAAGTTAGGTTCTTCGAGTCTTCTTGCATATTAAAACTAATACCTTATGTCCGCATTCTGTGCATTTGAGTTGACTAGTAAGGGTTCCAGAAAATGGATGAGATAAGGGTTGCGGCGGGGGACCTGCTAACTGTAAAGAGCGACACGATCTAGACATCCAACGGTAGCGATGGTTTGCACCACCTCGCCACGATAAGCTGCTAGGTCTGCATAAATCGGTGAGCGACATAACGCTGCCCATGCTATCGAATGCAGGACTTTCAGTTTCACGTTCTGAATTGACATCGTCCCCAATCCCCAATGCATCTGATAAACATCCAGACTGCAAAACCACACTTTGAAATCACTGCTCAAGTCTAATTTACTCACACACATTACCTTCCTGGATACTTTATGCGTTTCTTGATCTAAAATATCGAGTAGGATGTTCAGCAATTCGTGAGCATCCTGTTCTCCTGCAGGAATCGCCCAACCCAGTCTTCTTAATGCGTTTATAACAGCTGCTGGAGCATAAGAACTGTCTTGGACTGACCTGTGTGTTCCGTTGATAACTACAAAATTAAAGAGATAAAAATTGAACATACTTAAACAATGGACCTTAAACGGTACCAGAAAGAACTGTGGCTAAAGTTGCTCTTAAACTGGTATCTTTTACGGACGGATCGATCTGTAACCATCCCACAAATTGTGAACAAGCAGCGAGTGCATGCAAAACAGCATTCAGAAAGCAAGTCTGGCCCAAGTTGACCAAACCTGCTAGTCGACCCCGTCCTCGACCGGTATTAGTGGTAGGGCCCCAAAACACAAAAGCGCCCACCACAGCAGCAGCTGTGATACTCGCAGCTACTAACAACTTATCGGATTCCATTTCTCCATGTATTTGTCAGAATAAAGTAATTATTGACAAGAAAATATGGTTAACGTTTGTTCATATTATACGGTTTTTAAATGCGCTTGCTTGAACCATGGAAATATTATGCGACACTTTGAAATTGACCGAGTCCGCTAACACCACCAAATCGCAGTACCTGGTTCTAGTTTACATGATTTGTAAACCGCCTTTTTGGATCACAACAAACAACACTATTATGTAAATGATTATTTAACGAATTTATAATCCCTTTATTTTGGTGCTCTCCTGCGATTTCCAGTGGTAGCAAATATTTGCCTAACTTCGTGTTATTATGCTAGAAAATTAGGTTAGGTTTTTCGAATTTAAATTTTAGTTGTCAATGTCAAACTCTCAAGAAATTTTAATATTAATAAAAAATGGAAAAAGGATGTAATAGTACGTACGATTTACTTACAAAATTGTGCGAAAAATATGTTTCCGCAAATCAAAATCAAAGGAGCTATTCGAAGAGTGTCGATGTAAGAAGGGCTCGGTCGAAATGCTATGAAATTTTGTTATCCAAACGAGCCTCGGAGATATGTGAGTGAAAGCACGAATGCTTAGATTTAAATGTATCTTTCCTTTGCGTTTTAGGTGGTCCGACCGAATTGGAAAATATCAAAGATCCTTTCTGTCATTTACTGGCTTGGCAGTATCAGTTGGACAATAAATATCAATTACCACAGCAAGCAGAAAAGTTGAAGGTTTGTTCGGAAAAGTTGCAAAAATTACATGTTTTCGACGATAAGACTTGTACAAATGTGGTGCTGTTGTTGTTGGAATTGCGGCGGGTACCAGCTGGGGAGGATAAAATTATGGTACGTTACGTTTTCCCGTTTTTTTTTTGTTTTTAGTTTTCTAATAATCTTTTAGGAGACCACCATAAACAGGGATTGCATAAATGAAAAAGTTCCCAATAGGTCGTCTCTTTTTCCTTCATTCGACGACAGTTGTTTTCATTTATCAGAAGATTTACCTCCCATATACTCTCGTTTCCAAAACGAGAGTTTTAAACTGCACAACAAAAAGTTCGTTATTAGCAATGCAGCGATAACTAGAGCGTTTAATGACCACAGTAAAAAGTTTGTCGATACTCCGAGTCAAACTACAATAAAAATGGACAACTTTCCACAAACATTGAAACCAGAAATTGGTAAATTATATTTCGTTTTTGTTTTAACAGTTTTGAAACTTTTTGCTTACAGCTCCTGCAAATATCTGGGAGTTTGTTGCACGAGAACCTTTCCCTTCACGTCATACTTGGGAAGAATTTGGACATTTAAGTACATTCAAGGAACCTCCTTTTTTGTGTGAATCTAGTTCTAAGGCAAGCGAGTGGTTACAGAATTTATCGCCTAATTTTGACAACATGGCACTTCAAAGGGGTCCAGTGAAAGTCATAGATGCACGAATTTTTGTCGAATTTAAGGATTTTGTGAAGGATGCTCAACATTTGTTAGGTAAATAGCTTTTTGTTCTTTTAGTATGGGGAACGAGTTCATCTAGTTATACGACATTAAAAGCATTAAATTCCCAAGTTACCACTTTTGGTGTGCTTTAAACGATAGAGAAAGAGAGAAGCTAACTTGTAGAAACTTTGAAGTCCTATGTGTAGACTTGTTCAAAGGCTATTTTTGTTGAAGCACAGTGTTCTCGAAAGTCGTATTGTTTAAATGCTTTATGAAATACTTTAAATGCTCGCTTTGAAATGGTCAAATTGAAATCACTAAGTTTTTCGTTAATAGCCAAAAATATAATAACGAAACTTAATACGTTTGTTTTAATTTTGTTGTAATAATTTTTAGTTGGAATGGAATCAAAAACATTTAAATTTAACGCACAAAATAAGCTGACGCTTGTACCTGGCATTTGCATGGAAGGTTTAAGTGCTGGAACCATTAGTTCCTACTGTAAGGACCTAATTTTTTGTACTAACTGTTACATAGGGTTAACGGAGTTATGCACACCAAACACTTTAACTTTAAATTATGTAAACAATGGGTACATCTTTACGGTAAATATTTTTCTTGTTTGATTTTCTTTATTTTTATAATGTTAAACATTCTAGGAACTCTGTGAGAGTATAAAAAATTACTTGTCCTATTATCGAGTTGCCATATTTTCCATAACTAATACGACAAGTTTACTAGCTTTCCACGAACGTACAAAACAACTTCGAGATTACACCACTACTTTAGCGTCGGTTTGCGAAGTTGGACCTTTCAGCGAATCGGGTCAGATACCTCATGGTGTAGCTTTACTCAATTATTTATATCAGAAAGTTATGTGCATCACTAATAAAAATGTTTTAATGGTTTTGTACTCGGTGCTGTATCCCTGTTGCCAGGTCTATTTTAGGTGGGTAAATCATTAATAATTTTATAATCGATTATTGTGAACACAACATTTTTTTAGTCGATTTTTGCAAAGATGGATTCTGGAAGGGTCGGTTAATGATCCTTTTGGCGAATTTTTTATTAACGTCAACCCAAAATATGTGAGTTCGAGGGGAAGAACGTACTGGACTCGAAGTTATACAGTACGTGAAGAGATTGTACCCGATTTTATAGCCGATTTATATTCTGATATACTGCTGTGTGGCAAAGCCATGAATTTGCTTAAATCATGCGTTGCTGACGTAAGTAAAGGCGATTTTGGAATTTAAAATATAAAATTCAAATTATTTATTAGTGTCCTTTAAGCGATTATTTGACTGACAAACAATCAAACATTGTGTGTTGTTGTATAATGTCCGAGCAGCTTGCGGCGGTGGAATTAAACAACCACTACTATTATTTAGAAGCTACCGCTTTATCTGGACCCAGGCTGTGTATGTCTCACATAATATCGTGTCGACATGAGCAAGACAAAGTATTTTTAAACTTGGTTGCTAAAAAACGAGCTGCTACGTTGCACAGGATTGAGTGTAAGTGTTAAATTTGTGTCTAATCTGAACGAACCCCGTTTTTCTCTTTTATAGTAGAAAGAAAAAGAGAAGCAGAGGTGATTAACAAAAAAAGACAAGCCGAAATGAAAATGTTGCAAGAACAATATGCTCAGGCTCAAAAAGATAAACAGGTGAAAATTCTTCAAGAAATTCAAGAAGAAATTCTAACAATGGAAAAAAATATGAGGATACAAGTTTTACATGACAAAATTATTCAAGAAGAGGCGTAAGTTATTTTCTTTTACAAACTTTATTATTATAACTTGATTTTGTGTTTATGTATATGAACAATCGAGAGGTATTATTAATAGTAGTGGACATCTCACTATCTTATTAAAAAATAAAGGACTTCTATTTCGTTTCATTCATTTGAAAATTTCTGAACAGCCAATTTTCTGATTTGGAAACACCGAATGCTAATTTATTCTTCTCTTATTTTTTCCTGCGTTTTTATTCACTTAAAAATATTTTATTCTCTCCCACTATGAATTTCAAGTAAAATGTTATTTTTTTTTATAGGAGTAATCTCATTCATTATTACAATGATTTATTTGAAGCCAGTGAAAGCAAACGAAAATTTTTTGAAAGAAGAATCGAAAGTTTGAGAAAAGTCGAACTTTCACACGTTATCGAGAGTAAACCGTTTATTCCAATTACATCAAACATCAAAGAAGAGAGTTTGGATTCAAAAAAGGATGAAGAGCTTCTTCTGCCTCTGAATTGTTGTAAAACAAACGACGAACAACTTTCGCACACAGTTATCGAATTGCACATGAAGGAATCTCAAGATTTTATCGAGAACAGTATTGCAGAAGAAGATGAACAACCCACACTGACGGAAATGGACATTAAAGAATCTCAAAATATGACTCGGAGAAGCGGATCCAGCTCGACCTTCTTGTCAGGGTCAGACGATTATCTGGGAAACAGAAGTGATGAATACGTTTCTGCACACAGTTTGGTGCAAAGTGTTGATTATTTAGATATTGAGAATGCAAACTACGATGTAGAAAAGTCTGAACAGAATTCAAACACCATTGACAATTTTAAAGTTGTGCAAAGAAATAAAGCGAAAGTTCTGGATGTCGAAACGGGAATTCAACTTCAAAATGTGCAGGACACTAATTTGCGAAATGTAAATTTAAGAAATACAGCCAACGACCAACTAACCGAAGCACAAAAAAATAAATTAAGAGTTATGTCTTCGGAGTTTGACATAAATGTAAATCCTATCATTTTGAAAACATCTTCCAGCATTGCCGAAATTAACAAAAATAAGAATCTGTCCAGCAATAGCTGCTTTTATCCTGAAGATAATAGAAAAAAAATGGAAGATGCTAATAAAAATCCTTTGGAGAATAGTAACGTTAATTTGAGTTCTCCAAATAAGTGGGTGAAGAAAAAGCAAGATACCCTTTCGTTAGATTTTTCCAAAATTGGTCAAAGCAAAACTGTCAAAACTGTAATCTCAAATAATATTAAAAGCCCAAAATTTGAGCTGGACAGAATATCGCCCATGTCGGTTGACTCCACCACCCTGAGCGATATCACACCTATGGAAAAAATAACTGCAAGTATCGAAAATTACGATTTTGAAAATGTGCCAAGTTCGAGCATAGCCAATACCGTGACCGCCTCCACGGCTGCCATAAATTTAAGCGAAGCTTTTGACTTCCAAAAACCGAAACCTCTCAACATGTTCCAATTAGAAGACTGCAAACTTGATCTTACAGAAAAAATGGACAATCTGTACTTTTCGAAAAACATTTCCATAGACAACACAGATTCGATTTCTTCAAATTGCTTAAAGTTGTGCCTACAACAGAGCATTTCGATTCCGTTAATCACACAAATGAAACTTGTCACGAACGAGCTTTTAAAATATTTTATCAACAACTTGCAATACCTGAAGCATTTAAACAATTTGAAAAGTTATTTTTTCCTAATGGATGGCGAGTTTGGGCGCCACATGACGGAAGGACTATTTGAAAAACTTTACGAGTCAAATTTTCCCATCGATGTTATCAACATTAACACTTTGCAATCCTTAGTTCGCAAAGCACTCGATTATTCGACTAAATACCAGGAAGATTTGAATTGTTTGTCGTTTCGAATCAATAGTTTGCCTAAAGTATTTGATTTGGGAAATCCTGATGTTTTTGACTGCATATCTTTGACCTACAAAGTGGTTTGGCCATTAAATATTCTGTTACCATCCGATACGATCACCCGATATGACGAAATATTTAAATTTTTACTCAAGTTGCATCGAGTGTCTTGGGTTTTGAAAAGCTTATTCCAGGTTTGTTTTTACTTTTTAATCAAAATGTGATCTAACAGATTGTTTTTGTGTAGAATCTCAAGTCGTTGATTAAGGAAACCGAATCCAACAAAACTAGGAGCTTGTTAAGATCATCCCAGTATTGCAGGTTGCAACAGTGCCGTCACGTTATGACGCACTTCATGCAGACCCTACAAAGTTACGTCGTTTCCGAAGTTCTCCAAACAAATTGGGAAATTTTCGAGAAGAATTTGGAATCCGTTGTAAATTTTGATCAATTGTATGCTTTACACACTACGTACATAAAAAATATTTTATTTATGTAAGTTAAATAAATTAAATTTATTTTTGGTATTTATACAAATTCTTACAGGTGCCTTTTACATCAAAAAATGACTCCACTTCGTCGAGTGCTTCAAAAAATTTTTATGGTTATACTGAAGTTTTATGATTACGTCCGTTCACGTTCGTGGACGGAAGAAGATGGCCAACTAGTTCATCCGAATTTTAATAAGCTGGAAAACATTTTTAAAAATTTTGAAGAACTGGTAACGTACTTCTTTAAAGTTTGTCACAAAGTTGCTAAATCGGGTTACCAGGCCAATATCATACAATTATTAAGCATGTTAGATATAAATAATTATTATAGTGGAAAATGTTAACAAATTTGTTTATTTATTAATAAATAATTTAAATTGTTGTAAACGTTAATAAAAATTAAGCAATCGTTTTAATAATAAAATTGTTCTTTTTTTAAAACCATATTTTAGCTACAGTGAAAGTTGCGTATAATCGTTAAAAATAAATTGACAAATAATATAATGTATATCACGAGAATAATATTACAAAATTTGGGGTAAATTTTTTTCCAATTCGAGATGAGAAAGCTAGCTTGGACACATATTTGATTAAAATTTCATCTTCAGCACTCAATGTTATAGTTAATGCCTTTCTCATCTTCCAAGTAACGGATATTTCTTTTAATTCTACCTATTCTTATTATTTCTAGACATCCCGGTGTCGGATATTTTTTAGATAAAATATTTCAAATCTTCCTAATTACCATCCTGTATATTTAAAAAATTTGGCTGATCAACAACATTAAATTCATATATTATTTGTACATTTTTAGCCCAATTGAGATTAGTAAATAAAAAATATTTTAAGATTTTCTCTCTATTTCTTGTTTACTGTGGGAGGAAGTTGAGGTTAGAAATTTTACTATTTACATATTATTTCCGTTCAAAGTTCTTCAGATAATAAATGTCTACAAATATTTGATTAAAACATAAGGTTGTTTATTTATAATCTAACCTTCACCGTCATTACTGCATTTTATTCCGATCATGTCTCTTTCGGCTGAACATCCTAAACTTCTTATCCCGGAGTTGTGTAGACAGTTTTACCACTTAGGGTGGGTTACTGGAACCGGTAAGTCTTTCTGGAGAATAAAATAAAGGGTTAGTCAGTTTGATTGTTGCAGGAGGTGGAATCAGTATTAAACATGAGAACAAAATTTATATTGCACCTTCGGGTGTTCAAAAAGAACGAATACAACCGGACGATATGTTTGTCCAAGATGCAGAAGGTCAGGACTTGGAATTACCACCGCCAGAAAAGAAATTAAAAAAGAGTCAATGCACACCCCTTTTTATGTGCGCCTTTAAACAGAGAAACGCTGGTGCTGTGATTCACACGCACTCTAAGGCTGCCTTATTGGCCACTTTATTGTTCCCTGGAAAAGAATTTAGGTGTACTCATTTGGAAATGATTAAAGGGATCAAGAATCAAAAATTGGAGAGAAATTATCGTTACGATGAAGAACTCGTAGTACCGATCATTGAAAATGTACCGTTCGAAGAAGATTTACGTGATCGAATGGCTCAAGCTATAGCGGAATATCCCGAGACTTGTGCGGTGCTGGTTAGGAGACATGGAGTAAGTCGAGGTAGTTTAAGAATTATTCAGTTTTAGAAAACTGCTAAATTTTAGGTGTACGTTTGGGGCGACACTTGGCAACAAGCGAAAACGATGTGCGAATGTTATGATTATTTGTTTGATGTTGTGATTCAAATGAAGCAATTGGGCCTCGATGCGAACTGCACACCTGAAAATTATGAACTGAAATATCAATTATTGGAAAATAAAACTGTTAAAAATTAGTTTCTTTTTATTAACTTGTTTGTTTATTTCATTTTATATTAAAGAAACTTTGCATGTGATATTAATTTTTTTCATAGCCATACACCGACCTTTCTTTAAATTTTTTGAATTTTTATAGAAGTCGATGGATTGAATTTTACAGACGTATAAAGGGATTTGATTACGAAGCTTAAGCGATGGAAACTTTTCACTTTGAAGAATAGGCAGAACCAAATCTGTGTTTATGGAAATCAGATAGAATTTGTCTTTGTGGTCGTCCGGGCACACACTTTTCCTGTGAACAAGTAAAAAGCAAGAGCATATATATTTTTATTATAAAATAGTTATTGTAACGTTATGGAAATTAATTCTTCGCTATCTCAAAAAAAACTGCAGGTACATTTCCAAATAATTTCAAAAATGCTTTCGTTAAATTTATTTTAAAGTGTTATCTCAAGAAGTTTCTTTCTTTTGAAAAATAGAATAATGAAAATAAATAAAACATCATCTCGTCTGGTGCTGCACTTCCTACAGATTTTAATTGCACACTTAAAAAAAACAAAACACCAAAAATTGTTAATTTTTACCTTTCTCTTTTACGAACTCGTTCACGATTTTTCACGTGATATTGTTCTCCAGTCAAACCCAGACTGATAAATAAAACGGATTTGGAATTGTTTCATGGTTTTCTACGCAGCTTGTTTATTAGGATATTTTACTTGCATGTTTTCTTCGGGCAATTTATAAAAGAACATAAAAAATTTCGAACCTAAAAAATCAAGTAAAACCTAGAAACATTGTTTCCAGCTTCGGAGGTGAGATTTCGTAAAATCTTTGACGTAGGTGGAAGTATTGCAGCTACTTCATGTGAAGAAATTATTAAAACAATTTTGAAATTATATTATTATTATAGTGGGGTATAAATAATTCAAAATAATGAATTATAATTTTTGCATTAATTGTGTGAAAAATATAAACTAAATTTTAGTATGAAATCGTATATCACGATTAAAACGGAGTTTGTCGCTATTTTCTTTAGATTTCAGTCGTAAATTATATTAAGCGTCGCGATGCTCTTATTGTATGTCGCTCTTACAAAAAATCTTTTAGTCTCTCGCAAAAACTTGAATGCTTAATAATTCACACATATTATGTACTAGTAAAGTTTAAAATATTAAGTAGGTAATGTGTATTTATTAAATTTTATAAAAAGAATGTGATATCTTAAATTAATATCAATTAAAATTTTTCAAATCTATGCAAGATGTAGGAAAGTGTATAAAAGTTGGATGTTGTATAAGAATATAATTTTATGCAAAATGTATATCATTTAATTCTTTGTACGTTATTCTACAGTAAACATATAGTATTTCAAAAATGTTGTCCTGAGTGCGCAAGCATAGAAAATGTTTATATATGAAATGTACAAGTTTAAAAATTGTTCATTTCTAGACGAATCTTTCCATCTTCAACCTTTTAAAAATATTTAACAAAAATTAGTTTTTTGTAATTATTATAAAACCTACATGATGAGTAAAAATTTTACTAATCAAAATTTGTTAATTGTTTCAAACGATACCATGGAAGACATCGATTCCTTCTACTTTTATGAGGTAAATATTTTATTAATTTTAAAAATTTATTTAGATTTATTTAAAATTTAGCACTTTGCAATCAATTCGAGTTAGTATGCAGGCAAAAATCATTTTGAAAAAATAAATAAATTCTGCTTATTTAGGTAGATGTAACATATTTAAAATTTATAAAAGTGTTTCATTTTCGAACTCACCGGAATGTTTTTACCTGTATATTTTTCTATCAATTTTTACTTTTTAAATAAGCAATATAAGGAAGTCTGGGGCGGACTAACCACATGGCAGCAATATATTTTTTTCGATTTTTCACTAAAAAAAATTAAGAGAAATTGGAGATTATCGTGTGGTTTCTTTGTCTCTACTGACAAGGAAGGGATCCCAGATTTCTTTCACCGGTTTGGATATAGGGAAGAGCATCGAAAAATAGAAGACTCCCTTTTTTAGCTGCTAATAAACAGTTTTAGAAAAATAAGGTGAAAAATCAAATATTGGAATTTTCACGTAGAAGGAGTATCCAAATTGGTGAGGGACACCGGGGATTCCCTTCTTGTAAGTTTTAATATTTATCATTGAACATTTTTACTAATAAAGTTGTTATGCAGAACAAAGAAATGATAATTAAAAGTTTCATATTTGTCGTAAAGGAAATATTCAAGTTTGAAACGAGAGATTTTAAAAAAAATAAGTTTTTCATTTCAAAAGGGAGTCCTTGAAATTCAAGCTCAAGTTCAGACTTCTTTTAGTTGTATGGAAATAAAATAAAAAATTGTTTCCTGCGCTGCTTTATACAAGTAAATAACGATCGATTTATGATTTTGCAAAAAGGTTTGGCTGCACGAAATAAGAATTTAATTTAGCTATGGTAAAATTTTCAATCACCTACGACGCACTGTTATTTTTCATGTTTCATTGGATTAGGTACCGTTAAAATCTTCTCAAAGTGATTTGGAAATTATTAATACGCAGTTAAAGGTAAATGCGTTCTTGCAAGAAATATTGAATTATAAATAAACCCGAATTTATTTCGTCGTGCATTCGATAAAATGTTTATCTGTATGGAAGTTAAACCTCTCTATGATTTATTTCCTATATATTTAAATTATATAAATGTTTTTATCGCCTAAAATAATTTTATTAGCGCGCTATTCCTACAAAAATAAGCAATTTACTATTTAAAAAATTGGTTTTTCTTATTCTATTTACTTTTCAGGTAGAACAATTTACAATCTTGTGGTTATTGTTTATATTAATTGTGATTGGAAATGCCGGAGTCCTGATCACCTTATTAATTTCGAAATCGAGAAAAAACAGAATGACTTACTTTATAACCCATTTGGCTTTGGCAGGTGGGCTAACAGCTAAAGCAATTTGAAAATTATCAGTTGCTTTTATATTCTACATTTCAGATCTATTGGTCGGAGTCTTCAATGTCTTAACTGACATAATTTGGCGGATGACCATATCGTGGAATGCTGGTAATGTGATGTGTAAAATTGTGAGATACTTGCAGGTGGGTACCTAAATTATTTCAATAAATTTATTGGGCTTTTAACTAAAACATTCGAAAATTTTAACCCAGGTTTTGGTAACTTACGCATCGACTTATGTTTTGGTCGCACTCAGCATTGATCGATACAATGCCATTCGACATCCTATGAAGTTTTCGACCAGTTGTAAGTATTTTATTTCAATAAAAATCCAAGTTTCTATTTAACGTTGATTTATTTCAAGGGAAGCGAGCCAAAACGTTGATTCTATCCGCATGGCTACTTAGCACGTGCTTTTCCATACCAATCTTGTTCTTCTACGAGGAAAAATTGATTGAAGGTATAATTAATTAAAAGGCAAAAATGTAAAATTCACTTCGTTTTTTTTTCAGATAAACTGCAGTGTTGGATTGAGTTTTCTACAAAATGGAAGTGGCGTCTCTATATGACCATGGTAGCGGTTTCTCTCTTTATTATTCCGGCCATTCTAATAGCAGTTTGCTACACCGTCATTATCCTGACCATTAGAAATAAAAGTGTAATTTCTGTATCCAAGTATTACGAAGCAAACACTACAAAACCCAACGGTAGGTAGCTTGGGCAAACCCGACCATTTTAAATAAACTCCAAATATTTTAGGTTTAACTGGATCCAAACGAGTGAGTTCCCGAGGTTTAATCCCAAGAGCGAAGGTTAAAACTGTGAAAATTACACTGGTCATTGTTAGTGGTGAGTTATGCACTTCTAGCAGAACTTTTCTATTTTTTGTAGCTTTTATTTTGTGTTGGAGCCCTTACATCATTTTCGATTTACTGCAAGTGTACGATCATATTCCCAAAACCCAATCAAATATTGCAATAGCCACACTGGTGCAAAGTTTGGCTCCATTAAATTCGGCTGCAAATCCAATCATTTATTGCATTTTTTCGGCAAGTTTTATAAAAACCCTCTGGTAAATAATATGTTTTGAGAAATTAAAGATGTTTACTGTTTACACATATTTTTAGGTGTTCGGTCTTCAAACGAATTTGTCCAAGAAGGAAAATTACTGGCGATAAAGCAATTCAAAATCAAATTCACAACAATACCAAAAGCAGCAGTTTGTCAGAATTTATTACCCAAAATACAAAATCTCACAATAAGACTACCAAAACGTAAGAAACTAATAAATGTTAATCAGGTATTTCGATGTTCATATGTTATCGCTTCTTATATATTATTAGGTAGGTTTAAATTTAGAGATGTCATTTTGCCTCAAAAATTGTAATTTAAATTTTTAGTGAAATTGCTTATCAGTGCATTTGCAGTGAAAACCTAATTGTGAAATTTTTAATATTTAACTTCAGGTTTTTCTGTTTTTTGGAATATCTGTTTAGATTTTAGATTTAACTTGAAGGGTTAATTCATTACCTATTTTTATTGATTAATAAAGTTAACGGTTAATATTTACAACAATTTATTGTTTCATTTGATGCTGCGATTAGCTTTATTTTACCTCTATCGAGGTCTAAAATATTAAACAACCGTACAACATCTTCGTACATTTATACAGAAATTGAAGACGTCGCCGTCGTTCCAAAACATTTTTGCCAGAGGTAGGCTTTAGTTCGCGACGCCGCGCCGTGTAACGTCAGGATACTTCTTTTGCGAAACAAAAGAAAGTTCATGATCAGGATTCAAATAGAGAAACAGAGAAAAATCATAATATTTTTCAAAAATTTGTTCCGTACTAAAAATTATTATTTTTACCTTACTATTATTAGGTATTATGTCTGTGTATACAATTAACTATGACGAAAATAATTAAACTCGACTATGCTATCGAGGTTTAACGATAACGTTCCCCTTCTACATACATTTTAAAGTTATAAGTTTACTTTTAAACTGTTTAAAATTTAATATACTACTTGAAGTTGTGCTCGTCACTTCGTGCGTGGCAGAAATTATTAGCTGGAACGCCTAAAAATTTAAAATTTCAAAACATGATGGAATTTAAGAGTGCAATTTTATTCTGGATGATTTTCATGAACGAGCAGGTCTATGGAATTGCAGAAGGTATAAGTTTTAAATTTTTCATATAACAAAATCCAATTTAATATTGACTGTCATGATCGGCAAGAAAATTTTAGATCAGAAGTATTGGAAGCTTTTGGGCGAAAACGACATCCAAAATGCATTAAAAAAAGAAATAAACACCAACGTTGCAAAAAATATAATTCTCTTCGTGGGCGACGGAATGGGCCCAACAACGGTAACGACTTCCCGAATCTACGGTAAAAGCGAGAAGGGCTACTTAGCATTTGAAAGCTTTCCCAACGTAGGAATTCTGAAAGTAAACTTGCAAGAATAAAAATGTATTGCACTTTTTGATTGGTTCAAATTTCAGACGTACTGCTTAGATAAAATGGTACCAGATTCGAGCAGCACAGCCAACGCATTATTCTCCGGGGTAAAATCGAATTACAAAACTGCCGGAGTGGATGGTTCAGTTCGACTAAACGATTGTGCAGCTTCTCTAAAAAAGGAATCCCACTTAACAAGTATGCTTTCTTGGGCGCAAGAAGCGGAGAAAAGTACAGGTAATACCAGCAATAATATAAGAAGAAAAAGAAGAAGAGAAATGTTTGGTAACATTACTTTTACTTCCATGCTGCGTTAGGTTTCGTTACCACCACTCGGGTTACTCATCACACGCCCAGCGCATTATATTCACATACTGCGAATAGAAATTGGGAATGCGAAGCCAACATTCCAGCCGCTTCGAAAAAGTGTCCAGATATTGCCAAACAATTAATTGAAAGTATTCCAGGTAAAAACATTAACGTGAGTCGTTAGCTTTAGTTCTCTCATGCTCGCATTTTTATGTTTCAATTTAAGGTGATAATGGGCGGCGGTCGTCAGAGTTTAGTATCCGACGTTCAAGGATCGGAAGCCGACCCGATAGACACTTGGGCTTGTTACAGTAAAGATGGAAGAAATCTCATAGAAGATTGGAAAAGCGATAAAAGGAAATCGGGTTTTTCGCACCAAGTTGTAACAAATAATGAAGAATTAAGCAAATTGAACCCAAAAACTGATTACGTTTTAGGTATATTAATTTTAAAAATTTCGAAATAGGACAACTCCAAATTTTGTTAAAATTTTTGTTGTAGGAATTTTCGCTAATGGGCACCTAAAAATGAACCATCAACGAGATCGCGGTTCCAAAGGAATGCCTTCTCTTGCAAACATGACCGAGAGAGCAATTGAAGTTTTAAGAAAAAATGACAATGGATTCTTTTTAATGGTAATTCGATCTTTAATGGTAAGACTATTAGCCAATTTTATGAGTCCTTTCCTGCTTGTAGGTGGAAGGTGGTTTAATCGACTTTGGCCATCATCGAGGACACGCCAGACAAGCGTTAGACGAAACGTTAAGTTTTAGTGACGCAATTGAAAAAGCTTTGGACATTACTCGGGATGTTGCAAACGACACTCTTATTATTGTTACAAGTGATCATGCCCATTCGTTGGTATTTACTGGTTACGCAAATAGAAATGCAAGCATTTTAGGTAAGTAATCAAAATTTTTGATTTTAACCAAATTCTACTAGCACGATTTTTCACAACAGATGTTGCTCAAAAATCCAAGATAGACGCTGTTAAATATACGTCCTTGTTGTATGGCACAGGAGGACCAAATAATTTTCAGTTTACCTCCAAAAGCAATGCAGTGGACAGGCGAAATCCTGATCTTGACGATACTCAAAGTTTTAATTATTCTCAACAAAGTGTAGTCTTAACCGATGAGGTGTACCACAGTGGAACCGATGTTTCTGTTTATGCAACGGGTAAAGTTCATCACAACTTCTCTATCCACTAAAATATTACCACTATTTAATTTTAGGACCAATGTCCCATTTAATCCACTCGGTTCACGAACAGACGTATGTTGCTTATGTTGTAGCTTATGCGGCCAAAATCGGACCATATAAGAATTTCTGCTTAAGAATTTATTTGGACGCTCACTTAACATTAATTTTAATTGTTGTAAATTACTTATTTATTTTTTAATCGACAATAAAGTTTATTATACTCTTATATTTTACATAAAAGCGATCACTCTTGAAACCCCCGCGATATCACTGTATAGTACACCACTGGTAATAACAGCAAACGTCAAAGACTTGATTTTACAACCTCAAAAAATATAGTATTTATAACCCAACTTCCTCTATTTATTCAAAATGTTAATCAAACGCATATTAAGTAAAACTAACGCTAATTTTAAAATTCTCTCGTTCAGACGACTTTCTAATAGAAATGTTTTGTCGCTACATCAACGAGGAATGTATCAAGAAATGTTTCCCGAAGCATACAAGTACTCAATCGAATATGTATTTTGTGCTAGTGTAACTTAACTTACTTTTAGGAAAGAGATGATGGATTTGCTAAATGGATCCCAGCAATGTGCTTATGCTGGTTTCGATCCCACAGCGGATAGTTTACACGTTGGGAACTTGTTAGTGTTGATTAATTTGCTCCATTGGCAGCGAGGTGGTCACAAAACTATAGCAGTTGTAAGTAATTTGACGTTTCACCTAAATAGTTGTGTTGTTGCAATCTTATCGATTAGATTGGAGGAGCTACAGCTCAGATAGGCGATCCGAGTGGTCGTACCACAGAACGTAATGCTTTAACAAAGTCATCGATAGAAGACAATATTAAAGGGTTACAAGAAAATATAGATAGAATTTTTCAAAATCATCGAGAGTGTTTGTGGAAAGAAGAAAAGGAACAGTTAACTCCAGTAACTATTTTAGATAATATCAGTTGGTACAAAAATTTATCTGCAATTGAATTATTAAGCGGAGCAGGCCGACACATGAGAATCGGTACTCTTTCGTCGAGAAAGCATGTGAAAGATCGTTTAGCCTCTTCCGGAATGAGTTTTACCGAATTTAGCTACCCACTGTTTCAGTCCTACGATTGGCTGCACTTGTTTAAAAACTACGGTTGTCGATTCCAGGTGAGTTTTGCAAGTTTTAATAGTAAAGTTTTGAAACAACTTGTATTTTTAGATTGGCGGCAGTGATCAAATGGGCAATATACTTTCCGGTCACGACTTAATAAGTCGAGCTCATGGTGAACAAGTTTTCGGTAAAACAATTAAAATTTGTAGTGTTCTTAAATTAATTAAAACTTTTAGGTTTAACTTTGCCACTGGTAACGACAGAAACTGGAGATAAATTTGGAAAATCTGCCGGAAATGCAGTTTGGTTATCAAAAAATAAAACATCTTACTTTGCATTTTATCAATTTTGGATTCGCACACCTGACTCTGAAGTTGAAAAATTGTTAAAACTGTTTACTTTTGAGACTGTAGGTGCTATTTCAGATTTAATGCGGCAGCATAAAGAAAAACCTGAGCTTAAATTGCCTCAGAAAAGGTTAGCCGAGCAGGCTACGTTGTTGGTTCATGGAGAAGAAGCGTTGAAGCAGGCTCAAAGTGCCGCAGAAGCTTTATATGCCGGTGACGTCGAAGTTTTAGGTAACATGAATGTTGAAGAAATTACGCAGATGTTTCAAGGAGCTACCGTTGTCGAGATGTTATCCGAACCGGGTCAAAATATTCTAGAAATGGCGATGAAAGCCAATTGCTTCCCCACAAATAGTACGCAATTTTGATACTTTATTTTGTTATTTTAATTTTTGAATTGTAGATGATGCCATTAGAATTATCAGTGCTGGTGGTTTTTATATAAATCAACAACGGACGAAAAATCCTAACGAAATTTTAAATCCATCGGTGCATAGACTTAGAAATAACATATCGCTAGTTCGAGTTGGAAAAAGAACGTATTATATAGTGAAATGGCAATAATTTTTTAAATTAAATCTATTTTATATTTTACTGAATTTTTATCTTCTATTGACCTGACCTATATTTTAAGTTTTGGTAAGCTTTAATTTAATATTTTAAATATACAATGTTGAAAAAGCATTGAAACAAAATCTGCGGAGCTAGACCCACATTTAGCTGACTTGTTACTTGAGAGTTTGAGATATTCAGAGAAAATCTGGAAAAGTCAAGAAATATATTTTGAAAACTTAGTGCGAATGCTGATAAAAATTGTTATATAATCTTAAACAAACAATTATTTTTTGTCAAGTTACTTTACTGCTCGTGGTACACCAAATAACATTTCCGCTCAGTAACAATAAGCGGAAAGTGAAATTTGCTTATAGTGTTGCATCTTTGCTGTTTCTTTATTATGTACTACTTTACGAACATCAACATACAACCATTGAATTTGAACTAACTAAATTATTCACCTATACTGTGTATAATTGTGTACTCTATTTTAGTTTGTTTTAATTTTTCAAATAATCGATGGTTGTAGGATAAATAGTGCGTGTACAGGAGCAGAAAGATAAGAAATATTGTGATCATTACAAATTTTATTAGTCCAGTCATCACGTCGATATATTTTGTAAGGGGTTAATTCTTTTTAAACAGGTTTGACATAGGAAGATTGGGCACTAAGCATTCAATGTGAAACAAAAAGATAGGAAAGTCAAGGACTTAAAGGATCTCGTACAAAAGCAATGTGGGGAAAACTAAAATAATACAATTTCAAAATTTGCATGAAATAAATTATATACCTATTAGTATCCATCACAAGATAATAAAGATCCGCATACGGTTGGGAAGCTGGGAAGATAATGAACAATTTTTGGATTAATTTCCGAGTTTAATTTTATTTAATCAATTAAAATTAATTTTTATGATATTTTATTGAACTTTGTCGCCACTTATAGACAGGTCTAAAACATTCTGACTGGTCCAAACAGCTTAATTTTTTAATTTAAATATTTGATTGCGTCCGTAATTATAATTTAATATTAATATTTTGATTGGCGATTTCACGATTTTGTTACATAGAAATAAATTAAAATGTATAGTATTCTCAATCAATCAGATTGACATGACGTATAAAATTTATTATTATAGTCTACATTTTCTGTTGTGATAAATCGAATCTATGTATGATTTAATACGCTCGTTGATTGTGATTGAATAAATACTCTAATGTACTTGATCAAATTACAGCCATTTATAACGATTTCTAAAAAAAGGTTGATGAAAACTGTTATAATTAATTTTATCTAAACACAGAAAATATATACAACGGAGAAGAGAAAAAGATGTGCCAAAAAGCTTGCGAAAATTAAAGTAGATATAGATACCTACTGAATACTTAAAATGTGCTGAAAACGTGTCAGGCTCAAGTGTAGAATATTAAAATAAGTAATCTTTAGAAACTTGAAGAGTCATTGCTTGAGAAGCTTTATGTTTTCTAATTTAGATTGGAAATTTTTTCTCTGAAACTAGAAACTACAATAAGGAATAAATTAATCTTACACCGAAAGGAGTTTTTGGTAGCAGCATTAAGTGACGATTTGGAGAAAAACCTTAAATCTGTTACGTGCAATTTAAAGCTGTAATGTTTAATAATATGTACAATAGAAGATATAGTTTTTTCCTAGCACTTTAAATTTATTAGTTACGAAGAGATTCAGGTTAAAATGAAACTTTATAGATCGTTCAGGAAACTTTTATATGGTTGCGAGTGAAACTCGTTTAAATTATTTGTACATCAAGTTATCAATAATATATCAGAAATTTTTTAGCGTTATTTGTATTTTATTATTCTGTTTGAACTCCAGCGTTCTTCTTTAAGTTTTGTTACTTTTTATCTTATTTTAGAGTGTAGTTCCTACCAATCAAGTTTAAGCGAAACTGTTCTGAAAAATATTTACAAGTAGCAGTACAGGGCATCCTTACAAATTTTCTATTATATTTTGCTTAAAAGGAAACCAATTTATATTTACTTTTTCTCTAATAATACCATAAAATATATTGCATGCTGAAATGAATTTCTTCGTTCACCGAACGTACGAAACAACAACGAGATGTTTAGTTTTTCATATGAAACCGGTCAAGATCGTCTCATTATTTCTGAACTTCTAATTTAAAGACTTCCAGATTTTCATTTTATGGGGAAATCGATGGCTCTAAGCGACCTTTCGCTTACATAAATATTTATGTAGCCGTCAGTGGTATCGTGTGATGCGTACATCGCGAGATTAGATAGCGGTTGCTTCGAGTTTGAATCCCTGGAGAGTAAATAGCACTTATTTTTCTTTGATACTACTAATTTTCAGAAACAACAAATGAGCATGTCTTATTTTGCGTGTGCATGATTTACGATCAAACCGCACGAGAACTTCTTCTCCTTTCCCGATGATGGAGAGTGTTCAAATCCAAATAGAAGCGCGCGGATTGAGAAACCCATAAACCCGATCCTGTATCTAGGTTGGTAGCATAGTCAAGGACTATTATTGCTCCTAATACTAAATTAAATTATTTAAGTATTTATGTTTTAGTGTCAAGACAAAAACTTTTGATTAAGCAAGAATATAAGAGCAGATACTTTAACTGGAACATTCGCAACATAGGGAAAGCTATTAGAAAAGCTATTATTATTTTCTCTCGAAAAGCAGTTTCGCGCAGAATAATTGAACGTGTTGAGTTGCAAACTATGTAGGTTGGTTAATTTCGAAATCAAAATAAATTAGTTCAACTTTTTCTTTAATTTTCTTTATTCTTTCACTAACATAAAAAATTCTGCAATTCTACAAAGAAGCAGAAGAATCTTTCACATACGTTTACTTAACTTTTACACTTTAAAAAAAATTTTTTATTTACTTTTATTTTTTTAATTTACTTTCTATTTCATTTATTGTTCTTCTATGCTATGCTACCTCATTTGTATATCTACGAATTCTTCCAATTCTGTATTTCTTCTTTATTTTGCTACGAAGGGCAACCTTAATTTTTATGCGTCGCGTCGGTGTGGTTTTCCATTCTTAAGCTCCACTGCGTCGAGTCGTAAAATATAGTTTTTCGTTTTTATTATTTCGTTATATTGCCCCGTCGGGGCATATTCAAATTAATTTCAATTTTTACATATTAGATTTTTAATGTTATACCCAACAACAACGCATGCGTTTTGTAACTATGGCAACTTTGGCTACATCTCCCGAGTACTTCAAAATCAAGTAAAGTTTATCCAGTGTTAAACATGCGTTATCGTTATCTTGTTACAATTTTTGAAATCAAACTCTCCGAAAGTTACGCGCTTGCAGTGCTGTTATTGCAAATTTTACCGACGTGCTTAATTTAAATGTTTTTAAACCTTGCAACGAAATTTCTAGCTTTTCAGGCTTAACTTATTTATTACCTACTTCAAGTTTTGTTTGTTGGTTTTTACTTGGAAAAATCAAAAATGTGAGTGCCGGAAAAAGTTGAAAGTTTTAATTTAAAATTTAAAACTCAACATTTTCGTAATAAATTATGATTTTGGTAAAAAGTGTTGTAAACCGAGTCCCTCGTGAAATGCCTTTCATTTGCGTTTCACGGTAGGTACTTAATTGAATTAAAGCGAGAAAATAGCCAAGTTTTCCCTTTTTTTACACAAACGAGCTGATAAAAATTTAGCTGATTTTATTTTTCGGTTTCATTATTTAATCTTATTATATTGTTTTCAAATTCGAAAAAAAATTTAATATAAAGCATTTTCAGTAATAATTCAAGTAAAAAATTTATTAATGGAAATTGTACCGATTCGAAACAACTTGGTCTTAAGTTGTCCGAGTTGAAGATCAAATTTCAATTTTACTATTTGTTTCAGAAACCTACAGCAATAAATGAAAGTTTTTTTTCGTGAAAAACAGTTCTTTGTTAAGATCAATTTTTTATTTTAAGAATATTTTTGTCTGAAGTAAGATTAGGTACATTGTATGTGCAAAACCTCGTCTTATCACGTCTTCGTGTTTTATGAATTTTCATTTTATCAAAAAATATTAATACCAGGTCCTTGAATCAAATTTTCTAGACAGCTGCTGCTGCTGGCTTTGTTGGTTTTTGATTGATGTGATTTGTATTGTCGACTCGACATTGTTAGTAACTAATTCAAACTTTTTCTCATTGAATTTATTAATTGTAGTGTTTCAAATAATCTCTCGAGGGTCCAGAAGTGATTCTGACCTTTGATTCGATGCAGCAGAGTATTGCAAATGCCAAAGAAATTTTTATTGTAATTTTTGCATTCCTCAAACTTTCAGCCAAGTAATCTTAATTTAACAGGTTTACCGATTGCTTGACAAATATTGATCACAAAGTCTGCAAGACCTTTTTTCTGACAATAAATTGAATTTTTGAGCAAATAGTTGATACCTATACGTGTAATAAAACACAAAACCTTAATTGTATTTAAACTATTTATTTGCAGATACAACGTTCGGAGCTTTAACGACGCCGGTACTCTCCTATTTAATATCAAATCAAAAGAAGTAGCGCCACAGACGATTTTTTTTAAATCTTACGCTCATGTGGTTTTATAATCCATTTTCTGAACTATTGTTTGGCTTATTTTTATTTTGTCAATTCTGATAGTACGAATCATTTATTCCAAAGATGTGACAATGCAAACAATAATAATTAGTTTCATTGTCATATTTAGTTCAATAATTCTGTTTCGCTCTTAATTGATTTATTACAGAGAGTCCTTATGTTTTAAAACGATTTATCGACAATATGCGTTTGTATCAACATATTATACGTACAAGGTGGTCCATAACTCGTGCTCCAGTTTTAAACGTCCATAGTTTCTTTGCATTCGAGCATTGTTGAGTTTTGCTAAAAGAATTTAACAACAGTGAATCGAAAACCAGAGGTCAAAGTTTCTTTCGCAAATTAAGATTCAATTATTCGAGCACAACTCGGATATCAACGTCACGAATGATGAATTGCTCTTGGATTATCGACACCCCATTGTCTGTAGTTTTGTTTGTTAATGAATTCATTCAAATAAAATTAAGCGGTTACACTCATTACAGGTTTATGAATAAAAACGTTTTTCAGGGCTTAGGAACATATTTAAGACGTCGGTTGCTTGGAATTTTTGCGGTGTCCAAGCTAAGCAAAAAATTGTCTCGTTTGAAATGGTTTTGCAAATCTGATTGTGTGGAAAAATGAGAAATGTGAATGAGAAAATATTTATATATTTATTATCAATATAACAAAACTATTATTATAATTCAGGAAAAATCAAGAATTAATCTCATTACTACTTCTTTTATGGTTACTCTGATGTTTCCTTCCTCGTACTTTATTATTTTTAGTATACTTTTATGCTGATAGGGAAATGCTTTTACTGCTTATTAAGGTCATCCTTCCTATTATGCCACAAGCAAGAAGTTCGTCATTATTGTCTTTTTAGGCTCAATGTTTGGCGATTATTTGTCACAAATAAATCTTTCCCGTTTTAGCCCCATTTAACTATTTTTATGTTTTTCTGATGCAAAGTTATTATTTTTGTGAAAGCTGAATCCTTGACATTGGGCACTTCCTTCCTCTTTGGAAGAGATTTTTATTCCAAATCAATTTCACTACCTATCAGCAAATTCAAAGGATCGGCATCTGAAATCAATTTCATAATAAATTGAAATAATTTGGTTAAGCTTCAAGTTTCATGTTCTCTTAGGCAATAATCTACGCAATTCCAATGAAACTAATTTTCCGTTAATGAATTCCTAATGCCCAAATCACCACATCAACATTGAGTGTAATTTTGCATGATAATTTATTCAATAAGCTTAAGGTTTAATGCAACATTTTACCAGTTTTTCAATATAAATAATTAATTTCGTTAAATTTACAAAATTTTTAATTTCATTAGTGCTTTTAAATATTATGGGTTTAAACTACCGTAACTTTAAGCAAACTTTTTCATTACTAAAACAAACAGTAATTAGTGTAAAATTACTAAGTACATTTTTATTCAAAAGCAAAAAAAATGTAATCAAATTATATAATTTTCGCTAATAATCCTGTAATTATTAAAAGTCATTTATGTAAATCTTTTACCAAAATTTCTTCGTGTCCCTCTGTTTGCTCGTATTCCAATTATTATTACTCCCGATGACAAATTTTATTGTAAGCAATAATAATTTCTCTAAAATGAAGTCACGAATGAAATTAGACAGTGCATTAATTAAAGCTTCTAATTTATATCTTTTATTTTATTAGCGCAATCGAAATGATTTACTAATTCAAACAATGGCAGGAGAAACACTTTATTGCAACTAAGTAATTTCCACTTAATCAAAATTAATCCCGACATGTAAAAACGGAAATAAAAGAAACAATTAGGAATTTTATAACGGAACAAATTAGGCAATGTAAACGAAGAGGTTTAGTTTTGTACAAACGCGATGAACATTGAACTTTACTATGTAAACTGTACTTAAAATGTGGATAAATAAAATTGTACGGAAAAGTCAAGTCTGTCCGCTAGTGCAATTAATTTTTGTACTAATCTCGTGTAGTATGAGTTGTACGAATTTAACCAGCAGCCAAAAAACGATGATCGGGTGTGACCAAAGTGTTCCTAAAAACAGTTCGTCGTCCCAAGAAGATTCTTCGGAGGATTATGGATTTATTTACAGTTACCTGGCTCCTAATGTTCATAATTTTAGTAATTCTGTGACCATAGGATTTTTGGGAGCTTACGGTCAGGCTCAGGTCGTGCTCGGGGCTTTACCGCTTGCGGTTGATGCCGTTAATAGGGCCGAAGGTAAGGCGTTGGTTCGATGTAGTTTTGCAATATTTATGTAAGATATATTTACTTGCAGATATACTGCCTGGTCGTATGTTAAGTTACATAGCAGCAGATATCGGCACAAATCCCGGAGCATCAGGTTTGGCACGTAGAAAATCCTCTTTAGCTGCACGCGCCATAAAAATAATGACCGAAATGCGTGATAATGGAACGATAGCATTTATCGGACCTGACGATACTTGCTCGTCGGAGGCTTTAGTTTCTGCAGCGTGGAATTTGCCGATGATCTCCTACGTAAGTTGCTCGTCTACATATAAAATTTATGAGGTTTTCTAAAGTAAAAAGCTTTTAAAATTCGTTTCGATCTTTTCTTGTAACCATAATAATACTTATTTTCTCATTATTATTGAGCGTCTCGAGGTCGAGTTTAAAAGAGTTTTATCATTTCGATAATAATTCAATTGCGTTACCTCCAAAGTACGTTGACTAAATAATAAATGCGCTTAATTAAAAAGTTTGATCCAAAATTTCATTAACCGCTGTCTAAAACAACACGAAAGCAAATTACAATTTCTTATTAATCGAGTGCGTAAGATATTGGAAAATTCCCACACTTACATCACTTTCTTAATGAAAATGTTAAGAAAATACAAGTTAAACTTCGTTACAAATTAATTACGGTCATTAAACGGTTCAGTAGACCTAATATGTAAATTTTAAATCTTAAATTATTTTCCAACAACCGAACAAATCGATAGCTCACACCGACTTAGAAAATTGTGTTAAAATAAAAAATTACCTAGGAGCCTGAAAAGTTTTACAAAAAACTGAGCAAGAGGACAAGTAGGGTAGGTCATAAATATTTATAAATACATTTAAATAATTACGTAAAATAAAAAACGGTCTGACACAACAATATTTTCGCATAATTTTTTTAATCTCGACAGTTTTATTTACAAAAGTTATGATTCTTCCGTACCATTTCATTATTTCATGAAATATGAAAACTGTTTAATAAAGAAAATTATTATTAGCTGCAATTAAAATAAAAAATAACGCAGTTCAAAATTGTAACGTTTTTTTATGGTGATTTCGAACTTATCTTCAATTTCTAGATAATAATTATTTTAGATAGATATTTTGCAAAATAATTTTTATTTGTAAAATTAAATTGCTTTAAAGAGTAGAGAGTGAATTACACTTGTAACAATACAATGATAAATGCAACCATTATTTTCTAAAAGGAGAACCCTAATTGATTTAAGCAAGAAATTAGAAGTAGAACGAGTAACTCTCAGTCTGTGTTGTTAAAAAAAATTATCTAAATCGAGAGATAAACAGATTCGATACCTTAATGGAAAAAATAAATTTGTTACAGAATAAATTCGCAACTAATCGTGATTCTCTTGCAGGTGTTGTGCCTGCTTAACTCAATAGACAAGGAGGATGCTGTTCCCGAAACAGAAACTAAGAATAAGAAGATTCCAAACAAATTAACACAGCATAATTCCCCCAAATCTAATTAAATAATATTTACTGTCTCTAGAATAAAAGTACAATAAAAACAACTACGTAGAGCATAATCGGGGATTAAACACTAGAAACAAAATTTTAAAAATAATATTACAAAAAATACGTAATTTCCCTTATCAAAGTAAATGGATAAAACTCTTGCTGTGTAACCGTGAATGTTTGCTAAGGTTGGCATATTACAAATAATTTATTTAAATTCAATTTATCAATACAAATCGTCAATTTTTCATATAACTGTTTTTATGCTTGAATGCAGCAAAACGAAATACTACTCTTATTTTTGAAAAACTGCACCCACAAAATTTCAAAATCACCGTTCTTATAATTTGTTTTTCCGGAAAATGTAATTAATTGTTTACAACAAAGAAATACGAAAATACACTGAATTATATTGAAAAGTTGAATTATCGGTGTCCAAATTTCAATATTATAAAGAAAAATGATATTATCGCACTTGTCGAGTGGAAATGAAGATATACTTACCCGAAAATTGAATTGTTGATTTGTATTTGTACTTGCAGTAATTTCAATCCCAAAAATACATTCAGTTACTTGATTATCATAGTTTTAAATAATTAAATTTTGAAACAACAAAGGTACAAGCAAGAGAGAAGAGGGCGGTAAATTAATTAATTTATGCTTAAGCAAATTAACGTTTATTTGAAGCTGGTGCATTCGAAAAGGACCAAATATTGCTGCAATTTATATATTATACTCGAAAATTAATGTATTTGCTCAAGAGTATATTAATATTTTGTGGTCGGTCGGTGTAATGAGAAAACCATAGTAACCGTGTTAGAAACCCACCACTATACAAATAATTAGAACAAAACATATTTTTGTTCTTCCATCAACATCATATTTTGTTATGATTTCTCTATAAATCAGATTATTATTATTGCTTCTACATTTGATTTGCGGAGAATAAAATATTTTAGTATTTTTTTTTATTTAATTTGATATACGAAATCGATTGATTGCAACAAAGTTGTTAATACAAATGGGTAAAGTGAAAGTTCTAATTAACACTGTTTGTTTCGTTTTACATAAAAAATTAATTAAAATAGAATTACACCAATCACAAAGTTTAAATTATGTGTTTAAATTGTTCAACTACTAATCTTGCTTTTCCTTCAATCAAAAGCTTTAAATTAAATGAAGGTATCTGTTGAATTAACCAGGTAATATCAAGAAAAACGTAGTTAACTCAACCAAAACTACCCCTTTTTTGTATTCCATTCATTTTATAGATTATTCAGTTTTTGTATACCCTGTCTAGTTTATTAGGTACATTTTAGAAATTTGCAAAATTATGTTTGTCTACACAAACCTAACATGACGGTTGGAAATAATTTAGCGTTTTTTGTAGAATTTACATATTACCAGAACAATTTTAAGTTTTTGACAACAAAATCAACAGTTAGGTAACTTGTTGTTAAAGCGATTATTAAAACCAGAAAGGTTTTTCTATATTTTCCTGAAGGAAAATTCATGGCGCGTAATGTAAGAAAATATTCTAGGTGAAAAATATATTTAAATTTAAAATTTTAACAAGAGTAAACTGTAACTGTATGTTGCTAAAATTTTCGTGTATATAAACTTGACCATTTAAATAAGTGATTTTTCTGTTTTCTATTTCTTGAACATAATTTCATGTGGAAACCTCGCGGGAAAATTCTGGTATCCAACAGCCTGGATACCGATTAGTTCTAATATTAACGAATAATTTTCTATAACGACCTTTAACCTTTATAGTTTGTACAATTTTAAATAAAATTGCGCACAAAATGCAGCTTAATTGCAAGCTTTGTTTTGATCCCAGTTTTAAATAAATGTCAACCGAACTGAATAATTATAATTTTCTATTTAAAGACATTTTAGTTTTCTATTGTTATACTTGAACTCTTTAAATGGTGAAATTTAAATTTTCCCTAGTTTCAACCTTATTTCCGTGGCCGTATAAGTTTCAAAGCGACATGTTTGAAAATAAAATTTTAAATTAATTTTTTTTTTCAGAAATGTAGCGATACGAAAGTTTCCGATAAAAGAGTTTTTTACACTTTTGCCAGAACCCTCCCTCCATCGAGTAAAGTATCTAAAAGCGTCGTGGCGCTTTTAATAGCTTTCGGGTGGCAAAAATTTGTCGTTGTTTCTGGTTCCCATCCAGCATCAGGAAGCGAAGTGCAGGAAGCTATAGAGGTAAAGATTTTACTTATTAATTTGATACTCTGTTTTTTTAATGTGAAAAATTGGAGTAAGGACGGAGTGCTGTTATTATTCACCATCATTTAGCCTTTTTATCAAGTAAATACTTTCGAAAGTTATTGAATCTGTCCTCTACTTGTCAAAATTTATTTGCTTATATTGTGTTTGACGTTGGATAAATAAGCTTAATAATTTCTCCATTATTTTCTTCAGGAATTGTCGATAGTTCACGGACTAACTGTCACTGACACAAAAAAATATTCGGATTATATACCCCGACACATAAACCAAATGGAAGCAATCGTCGACGACACCTACAAAAGGACAAGGGGTAAGTGTTCAAATTTAGTTTTCCACGAAAACTCTATATTGCAGGGCAATTTACAATTTCCTTAATGTAATATATTTAGAATTAATTCTTTCAATTAATACAATTTTATCGTTTAGTCTACGTATTTGTTGGAGAACACATTGCTTTGATAGATTTCATCAAATGCCTGCAACGAAGAAAACTACTCGATTCCGGAGATTACGTTGTCATATCTGTAGATGATGAAATTTATGATCCCAACAGAAAAATTAAGCTCATGCAAAGAGGTATCGCCCTTTCTATTTTTTTTTAAACGTAAAATGCATGTTTTATTGTCTAGATTATTTGGATCCATTTTTGAGCGAAACTTGGGGTAATGCTGGAGACGTGATGGGATTCCGATCGGTTTTAAAGCTGACACCCACGCATCCTCGAAATCCCAATTACAAGTTAGTTTATATTATTATTTTTCATATAATTCCCTGCTAAAAATGTATTTGTTTTTGCTTAATAGGTCAATTTGTGAAGATATAAAATCGCGTTCTACCCAACCGCCGTTCTGCGTTCCCTATCATCATAAAATTTTTAATAGTATTTCGGTAAGTGCTTATTTACTTTTTCAAAAAATAATTTATATATTTGATGAGATTGCTGATACATTCTCACGAAAAGCATCTACATTTTCTTAAATTTAAAACGTATCTAATGTGACGGCATATAAAATAAATTATTTCGTCTAGGTGCCTATTCAGGCAGCTTACTTATACGACGCCGTTATGATTTACGCCCGTGCATTAACGGAAGTGTTTGAAAATAATGAAGATCCCAGAAATGGAACTGCGATACTTAAGCGAATTGTCAATCGATCATATCATTCAGTTCAAGGAACAGACGTAAGTCATCTTAAATTTTTTGTATTATATATTTTTATATATGGTCCTCCGAAATGGTCAAATTTAGGCAGAGGCAGGACAATTCTACTTGACTGTTTTTGTCGGTCGTTGACGGCCGCTATATAACGGTACCGCTAAGGTTTAAATTCTCAGATATAGTTGAGAATAAATAATTTTAATCTAGCTTTTAACCTACACCTTACAATAATATTATGATGTCTCAATGTGTAGCCCTAAATGGGTTTCCACGGTTGTGGTTTTTTGACTGTGCTATACAGTTATACAGTCGCGGTTTCTTACTTCAGGGTGTGCTTTACGCTATACTGCTTTTGAACGACTATTAATGTATATTAATGTTATCGTATTTTAGGTATAATAGTAATTATTGGTCTTTAAAATTTATAGTGTGGAGCTATCTTTAACATCATTAGATAAAACTAACTTCTAACTTTGTAGCGTTGTTGTTAAAGTAATTATTTTCCTTCATTTATCTCAACTTTGACGTAATAAGAACTTCGGTTTGAATATCATAAATTGTAAAAGAGGGTCTTTATCGTATAATTTGCAATTTCTTTTTAAGTTATATAATTTTTTAATGCTCAACTTTTAGTCGGAAAAGATTTAATTATGTCTGGGAAAAGAAAAGAAAAATAATTAAAACACAATATCCAAAAATAAAAGAATTAGCAACTTTTCTGAAAAAATATTACAACAAACAGATTGGATTACTCTGTGAGGCTAACCCAATTTGTTTGGAGCATCAAAGATTTATCAAATGACATAACGTCTTAAGATTCAAAATAAAATTTCCCGACAACCCATTAGTGCTAACAAATCCTACAAATGTTTAAAATAATGACTAGATGCCATATTATATGAGCTGTAACGCATCTATCAATGACTATCTTAAAACAAGCAATTTCTTTTTCCTTCGTCTTTTCGTTGTATGTATAAAGCCATTCCCTGGATTTAGGAGTTTGGCAGGAAAAGAAAAATAAATTAGCAAAGTAAAAAACTGTTTGACTGTTGACCCAAGAATAAGTTTTCTTGAATAGTAAACAATCTGTGCGTATAAGGGTACTATCATCAATTCGTGCTAAACGGCAAATCCCCAATGCATGTGTAAAAATAAATTTGAATCGAATAAAATGTAAATGTAGGAAAACAAATTTAAATTCACTTAAAATGATGTTGACATATTATTTATGAATAAGAAGCATTTCATGAACATCACTCGATATACTCGTATAAGTCACAACTCCCACACTTTTTGTGTTTACATTTGCATTGTTATTTTTTGTTCATAGTATTTTTGATAATTTTTTCCCCTTCAATATTTGATTTAAATTTTAAATTAATGCAAAAAGTGTCTTAACGTTCTAGTAAACAAATATTTTCAGGTTTACATCGATGGAAATGGCGATGCAGAAGGAAATTTTACGGTGGTAGTTCTTTTGGACGACATCGAAATGAATGGATCCTTTCGTATGAGCATGCAGCCGGTTGGATATTTTCAATATCAACCAAATGTTAGCAACTTGCCCTCGTCTTTACCGGTATATGTTAACTAAAATCGATATATGAGATTTTCTTGTTTTTCACTCGTAACTGAAAAAACTCATTAAATCGAACAAACGCAAAGATTTTAAATAAAGTGCTCACCGTAAAATTTATTCCAATAATAAATAGAGAGCCTTATACTTCTTTGAAAAACAGAAGCTTTAATTTACCCATCTAATGAGAAATGGTAAAACCTAACAAAGATTTTTTTCGATATTTTGTTCAAAACGTATACCTATAATTCAAATCAGTTCAACCGCTTTCATCAAAACATTGTAAAATGTTTTCAGTTTTGTTTTAAATAACGTCTACACAAATCCAACTTTTTGTTTGTGTGCTTTAACATTTGATATTTATGTTATACCATCGAAAACAAAATCGATTAGCTATAAACCCAAAGAATATATAATTAATAGTCACCGACCGGCCTAAGTAGTATTTGCAAGCTGACAAGCAGCTGCTAACTAGCTGTCAGCTGTATATGGGAGCTAAACTAAATTAATAGCTACATTTAAGACATAATTCTATTATTAATATGAAGAATATTCTTTACCAGGTAGCCATACTGCGATCTTGTAAGATCATGGTAAATAAAATTTCTAAATATTCCTTTATAATGTTGATTTAAAGAGCAAATTTTATTATCAAATTAATCGTTTTCACAAAAACTAATTTATCGATACTTTCAGTTTCGGCAAAGTTAATTAAAATTCTACTATGAATCCGGATCTGTAAATGACAAAGCGTTTACATTTTATGTTAGTTTATTAATGGTGTAACATTACTCCATTAAATTCTGCTGGATATTTTACACAGTAAATTTAATAATCGGTAAAAAAAATTCTAGTCTCTTATAAAGTACATTTTTGGAAAATACACTTTACCCAAGCATAGCCTAGCCTACAATTGACGCTTTCTGAAATTAAAATAGAAAATTTAGTAGTTGTCAAGCTGCCAGTAAATAACCAGCTGGCTATTCCAATTCTCTGCCTGCTAGCTGATAACAATAACTATGCTTCTGTGATCACAGAGTATACGGTTTTCTAGGGATAAATGCTATTTAGAAAATTACTTTTTTTCCATATTGATATTAACAATAAAAATGTTGTAGGAGTTTAAATATTTAAATTTATCGAGACCAATTCAGTGGATTGGGGGAAAGCTGCCATTATCTGAACCAGTTTGTGGATTTAACGGACTAAAATGCATTTATAAAACCGATTGGAGATTAATAGCGATGGTGTCGTTTGCATCGGTAGTGGTGTTGGTTGCAATTTTATTTGCCGTGAAGTAAGTACAACATTTTAAAAAAATGTTCATCATATTGATGGAGAAAACCATAATTTTTGCGTCAATGAACAAGATTCATGGTGTTGATGAAAAATCATTGAAGTTATGAAATTTGCTCATCAATATTATGAACCCTTGTTTTCAGTAAACATTTTTTTAAATCGTCAACTTAACAGGCATTATCGGTATGAACAGAAGTTGGCATGTCTCCTCTGGAAAATCGACATGAAAGATGTTATTATTATTCCAACCGAAACGGCGGAATCGGCCACTCGAAATAAGGCCATGGTAAGAATTCAAACTATAAATCTGAAATTTATGAATTGTTAATAAACCATATTATTATTTTGTTGCAGATACAAGTTTGTAGACACAGTGTTTTTCAAGCACCTACCAGCAGCCTAAACGAGATTGCCGAATCTACTCCTAAAAGAGCTTACACTACGATTGGTCTATATAAAGGAAACATTGTGGCAATCAAACACGTACACAAAAAATACGTCGATCTTACCAGATCAATAAGGAAGGAATTAAAGCAGGTTAATAAGCAATAACGAGCCACTTAGAAAGCTTTTTGAAATTTTAACTTATAATAAAACATAAATTCCATAGATTCGGGAAGTCAGACACGAAAACCTGATACCGTTCATTGGAGCCAGCGTCGATCACGGAAATGTTGCCATCTTAACGGCTTACTGCGCAAGAGGAAGTCTCGAAGACGTTTTAGCAAACGAAGACTTGCATTTAGACAATATGTTTGTATCGTCCCTCGTAACCGACATTTTAAAAGTGAGCTTTATTTTGTACAACAAGCTAAATTTTCATCTTCTCGTTTTAAGGGAATGATATATTTACACGACAGTGAAATTGTTTCCCATGGTAATTTGTGCTCAACCAACTGTCTCATTGACAATCGCTGGGTGTTGCAAATAACCGATTTCGGCCTCCACGAGTTTAGAGGTAATTGTTTGGTTGAAAAAATATAGATCTAAAAAAAATCTTCTAGCGGGTCAAGACTCGACGAACTTGAAAGAGAAAGAACTGAAATCGTGTTTGTGGAGAGCGCCCGAACTGCTACGAGATCCTTGTCCTCCAGTGAGAGGAACTCAAAAAGGAGATGTATATTCTTTTTCAATAATTTTGTATGAAATTTTGGGGCGATGTGGACCATGGGGAGAAACCAATCTTTCACACGCTGGTGAGGCATTTGTGTATGTGTTTAACTGTTAATTTGAAGTTTTTGTAAATAATAAATTCGAACGATTATTTTAGAAATTGTCGAAAGACTAAAAAAAGAAAATCAATTACAACCTTTTAGACCACCTTTAGATGCACTGGAAGCTGATAGTTACATTATTCGATGCATGAAAGCTTGTTGGGACGAAGATCCCGATCAAAGACCGGATATACGTTTCGTACGATTACGATTGAAGGAAATGCAAGTGAGTTTCGAGAGGTTTATTTAAATAAACAAAGTACTTTCAATGATTTTAGGCCGGATTGAAACCCAACATTTTCGACAATATGCTGGCCATTATGGAAAAGTACGCTTATAATTTGGAAGGTATTGTGCAAGAGAGAACGAATCAGTTGACGGAAGAAAAGAAGAAAACCGACGCTTTACTGCACAGAATGCTTCCCAAGTAAATATTGATGTTCTTTTGCTGGTGCCTATAACTTCTTTCATTTCACTGTTTATGATGTTTCCTTTTCAGATCGGTTGCGGAATCATTAAAAAAGAGCCAACCAGTTGAAGCCGAAACATTCGACTGCGTCACGATTTACTTTAGCGATATTGTTGGCTTTACAGAACTATCGGCTTTAAGCACACCTTTGCAAGTCATAGATTTGTTAAACGACCTCTACACGTGCTTCGATTCCATTATTTCTCATTATGACGTTTATAAGGTAAGAATTTGAAATAGCAGCTAGAAAAATTTTAATTAAAATATAGATCGAAACAATTGGGGATGCGTATATGGTCGTGAGCGGATTACCAATTAGAAATGGTGATCGACATGCGGGAGAAATAGCTTCGATGGCGCTACATTTGTTGAGTAAAATAAAAAAATTTCAAGTAAAGCATCGACCTGGAGAAGTTCTGAAACTTAGAATTGGCATTCATTCAGGTGAGATTAGTTAACTTTTATAATTAAAATTTTGCGAGTTTCTCTTTGCAAGTTATTAAGCGAGATTTATTAAAACTTACTTTCAATATTAAATTTGCTGATGTGTTAATGTCGTCAAGTTGAAAAAAGTTAAAATTTTTTACGACGGTTATGATTCATTGTTCCGAGTTTTATGGAATGTAGGGAAATTTTTTATCAGGAAAATGCGTGGCTGGAGTAGTCGGCTTAAAAATGCCGAGATATTGCCTCTTCGGGGATACCGTAAACACTGCGTCAAGGATGGAAAGCTCTGGGGCAGCTTTTAAAATTCACATATCTCACGATACACACACTCTACTGCAAAAATTGAGTGGCTACTTATGTGAAGAACGTGGATTGATACCTGTCAAGGTATGATCGTGTTCAAGTTATTTGTCAAGATATCATCCTCACCTTCTCAAACTGATAGAGATTATATACCAGAATATCGCGAAATTATACAATATTTTATTCAAATGTTGCTCTCAATATTTTAAAATTTGTCTTTCTGTAGATTCACACTCGGGTTGTCTATAGTAGCGTCCTAGAAAAGTTTGAAAAGGTGCAGGTTTAGAGATATATTATTTTTGCAATCTTAATTAAAATAAATAAAAAAATTTTAGGGAAAAGGAGAAATGAGAACGTATTGGCTGGTCGGAGAAAATCCATCTCAGCGATTGGCTAGAATCCGAGAAGAAATGTTAGGGTCGACATTGTTCAGCAGTTTTAGTTCCGAAAGTAAGTACCGTTTAAAATTTTCACCAAATAGCCCAAAGTTTCTTTATATTAGGACTTAGTGAAACGCCAGATTTATTGAGAAGACCCGGAGCACAATATTTAAACGAAGAGTTTAGGTCTTCCTTACCTAGTACGTCCGTGTGTCCTCTCACTCAATTACATTTACGAGCCAGGCGGGCTTGCTCGACACACCACAGTCAAGTAAGCAGTTAGTTGATGTAAGCAATCATTTTTGCCTGACCAACCGTTATCTTTCAGGATAACTTTTCACAAGTTTGTCTGCCGTTATGTGCCAGTTTACTAAAACAACAAAATGTCTATGGTACCGCTTCTACATCAAACCAACAACGGGGTCCAAAATCTGAGCCAACGATAACTTTTACCCACTTGGATCAAGGCTTTATTTAAGAAAATATATTTTTGATATACATAGATGATTTATTGCAAAGTTAACAGTAACTGATATTTTTTTATTATATTTTAGAGGGTAAAATATTTTTCTTGAGGTATATTTTTGAAAGTTTTAGCCAACCCTGATTGTACTTAAATTAACATTTATTTTTCTATGCAACGCAGAGGCTATTTCAATCCATACTTTTCTAAATTTATAAAAAAAAATCTCCAAGAATTGTGTGAATTAATTGTGTACTTATATCGACATAATAATGTAACCATAGGTAAATGTTCGTCTTCGTTTGATTTACATCATACAATATGATAAATATACAATTACCATCACATATCGTTCAAAAATGTAAATTGTATTTTATTTATACTATCGATATACAATTGTTATATAAAAAATTATAATAAAATGTTTGATGTTTGTACAGCTTTCTGTTCTATATCCCAATAAGCTACATTTACAGCTCAACACCAGCAACTAAAATTATCGTTTGAAATTAATTAATTATTGGTAACGATAAAATTAAATTTTAAAGCTGTTGATATGGACGAAAAATAACTTTAAGGAACTTGGGTACTATAATTAAATAAAATTAAATTAAAACAATAAGAAAAAGAACGAAAGTACTTAAGGGCCTCCCCTTGCGGGTAGTAAAATAAAACGACCGCTTTGTCAAATTTGTGAAAGAAACGAATAACTTTACTTTGACCTTTGGAAAAAAAAATTCATGTTGACCTTTTCGCTATTCCTTTGATTTACAGTTTCTTAGATTTAAAACATAGCTAAAAATTTAAAAAGATAACGAATTATTGTTAACTAGAAAACATTATCAGTGAATTCATAGGAATTTATTAATAGTATATTTGAATTTATGTACTCGAGTTACGCAATATGATCGTTACGGGTCAAATGTAAACGGAAGTATTTTTAGTTTAACAAACTTTTTTTTAATTTGTAATTTATTTATTTTGCTTTTCATTTAGAAAAATCTCACGATATTTAAATTAGATTTACATTATATAACTTCAATTGCTGCTCTTATATTATAATTTTCGAAATTAAATATTTTTAAATATTTAATTTGCGTAAAAAAAAGTAAATCAATTATTACTTACAATTTTTAGAATTTTTTTATAACAAATAAGAAAGATAAATAAAGGAAATTAATATAATAATATTATACTCGAAGGTACATAAAATAATAAAGGTACAAAACATAAACATATAAAACAAAATAAACATGTTATAATGACAATATTGTATATTCCGAAATGAAGTTATTTTGGTATGTAAGTAAAACTTTATATTATACATAATTTATTATGTACATATAAACAGGATAGGTAAATGAAATATCGAAGATAAACAAAACAAAGCAATATAATAATTTGGTTAAAATATAAACGAGCACACAACAAACCTAATAATAATATAATGTAAGTATACTTTCCAGCTAAAAATAAAATTGTCTTGTGAATTTAAGATTTATCAATCAATATAATAATATCGTAATGGTTGTATAATTATTATATTTTGTTAAATTTATATTTTAAAACAATATTAAACTATTCACAAAATTATCACTACTCATTATTGCGCATAACTGAAAACTATCTATAAATTAAAAGAAAGCAATAGTTTTCCAAATTTAAAAATGAAACAAATGTTGAAAAATAATTCTAATTTTTAATTTATCCCCAGCTTATCATTCTCTCTGGATATTTCTAACCAAATGATTGCACATCGTCACGTTCTGTTTTTTTTCAAGATTTTAAGATATTACAAGTCATCTTGCAATATCATATCCAAAGAAAATGAACTCATTGCACGAAACCTTGAAAATGTCTTGAAAATTGAAATAAATAAATTATATTTTAACGGCATTTTTTTTCTAAATTATTACAATTTATTAACTCAACTGGACACTTACAACCATAAATTTGTCAAATTTGAAAGAAAAATAGACTTATATTTTAATGGCCTATATCAGTTTGATTAGAAATATCTATATAATAATTCGGTTCTCAAAATCGAGGCCCAGTGCGTGGTCAAAAAATCATAAAATGATCATTTTGGTAGTTCTTCTCGGTACTTTAATTCTTTTTTGTTACTACGTCATCGTTAAACCTTTCAGTTATTGGAAAAATCGCGGAATACAATGTGAGAGACCGCAATTTATAATAGGAAACTGGGGACCTGTACTGTCTTACAAATGTTCTCAGCCTGAGTTTTTGAAATATTTCTACGATAAATATCCCGATAAAAGGTAAATATATTTTATTCGTTCGTTATCCTTTTTCTACATCAGACTAATATTTTTCAGCTGTATTCCGCTGTATCAGTTTTTGACACCGGCTCTTATAATAAAAGATCTAGAACTAATAAAGCAAATCACGGTTAAAGATTTCGAGTCGATTCCGGAACACATAGTTTATGTGTCGAAGAAAGATGATCCACTTTGGGCAAAAAATTTGTTTGCAATGCCTGGTTCGACGATTCCTATTTTCTGTAGGTCCATATTTTAATAGAATATTACTTTAGGTGGACAAGAATGGAGAGATGTTCGATCGACTTTAAGTCCGGCTTTCACAAAAAATAAACTGAAAATCATGTTTAATCTGGTGGTTGACTGCGCTCAAAATTTAACCAAAAATCTGGACCAAGAAGCCTTAACAATTTTCGAAGCAAAAGATACGTTTTCGAAAGTTACCAATGATATAATAGCAACCACGGCGTTTGGCGTGGAATGCGACACTATGAAAAACCAAGACAATGATTTATTTACAATGGGAAAACAATTACTTCATTTCGATGGATTTTTTCAAAATTTTAAATTTCTTATCTTTTTCATAAGTCCCGTTCTGGCAAAGGTAAGTTGAGAGAACTATAATATCAACAAAAACTAATTTTTAATTCAAGTTATTAAAAATTCGTATGGTAAGAGAAAAGCCTGGTCGCTTCTTTAGGAAGATTGTGAAGGAAACCATGGCATTCAGGGAGCAGAATAAAATTGTACGACCGGATATGGTGCACTTAATGATGGAAGCTAAGAAAGGAAAGTTGAAAAATGACGAGTTAGTTACGTCCGAAGAAGAATCGGAGGTAGCTTATAAAACCTCGAAATCCATATTAACTGATGATGTCATAACAGCTCAAGCAATGGTGTTCTACTTTGGTGGATACGATACAGTATCGACGGCTTTGGGTTTCACGGTTTACGAGTTGGCGTTAAATCCAGATATTCAAGACAGATTGTTTAGAGAAATTTCGCAGACTTCGAAAAACTGCAACGGTAGGATCACGTATGAAGAGCTGTTGGAAATGAAATATTTAGATATGGTGATTTCCGGTAATACTAAATTATTTATTTTGAAAAATATTTTTTGTTTGAACATTTACTTTGCAGAATCTCTCCGAAAATGGAATCCCTTTGGTTCGTTAGGGCGGAAAGCAATCAAACCGATAAATTTACCTATTGAAAACGAGAAAGTGTTAAGCATCGATGAGAATGTGATTTGTTATATTCCAGTTTATGCACTTCATCGAGATCCAAAATATTGGCCCGAACCTGAAAAATTTGATCCCGAAAGATTTAACGATAGCAACAAATCCAAAATTAAACCGTTTACATATTTACCGTTTGGCGCAGGACCCAGAAACTGCATTGGTAACAAAATTCCACTTTTAAAATCTTTTTTGTTAACTAAAGTTTTCAGCTAGTCGTTTTGCATTGTTGGCCATAAGAACCATACTGTTTCATCTGTTACACAAATTTGAAATAGTCCCAGTAGATAAAACCGCAATCCCACTGAAATTGGGTATCAGTTTTCCAGATGCAATCTCTGCAGATGAATATTGGTTAGGCATCAAGTCAAGAAAATCCAGTGGTTAAAAATATTGTTATTGTTAAATAGATACATAAATAAAATTGTTAATACAAAGTATAAGTCTCTATTCGTTATAAAATAAAACAATCAGTGACGGATTTAGCATTCAAGAGGCCCCAGGCGCAATTTAATTTTGAGGCCCCCTCTAAATATTTTGCTACTCACATCAGTTGTCATTTTATTAGCCGACTTAATAAGAAAGTTTTCAATATGTTTTCCATATGCCACAATTTCTTAAGAAATATGAAATACGTTCTGATAATTATTAATTATTTTCATTACAAAAAAAGTTAGATAAAATTACTTTATTTTATTTTGAGAGCTGAATTTTGAGTCCCCCTGGATTAATGGAGCCTCAGGCGAGCGCCTCTTGTACCGGTTCGGAAACCCGCCACTGCTTATTGCAAGAAAATTTTAAAAGGTTAATAGGAGAGCGATTTCTCATGAAATTAGGTGACGCGCATAAATTGCGCTCTATTAACGAGATTCTTATAGGATATTTGACTATAAATTCAAAACCTCGCTGAATGATTCTTATGTGTATGTAACACATATGGAATTTCTTTTTCTTTCAAAAAATTTTAATCCAAAACACCAAAAATTAATATTTTAAAATAATGATTAGTTTAAAATTCCTAAACAATATATTTTTTGTGTATGTTATTGTTTTGTATTAATTTTGCATGACTTTGCAATGAACAGCTTAAAATTACACAGGAATTTTGATAAATTGAAATTATTTTTGGTAATTCGATTTTCTAATCACGAAATTACCAAGTTTATATATTATTTTATGTAGTAAAGAATTTAGTATCGATAGCCACAGTTGAAAATATCTTAGTATAAATAATTCACTTACCAAAATAAAGGCTCATTGTCGATACGTGTTAGCAATAAAATCCTACGATGATGATTTTGCTGGTTCTACTTGTTACTTTGATTTTTTTTGTGTACTACGTATTCATTAAACCTTTTGATTACTGGAAAAATCGAGGAGTACTGGTTTGTGAGAGACCTCAATTTCTAATAGGGAATTGGGGACCTGTGTTTTTATATAAATACTGTCAAGGTGAATTTTTAAAACAATTATACGACAAATATCCCAATCGAAGGCAAGATCTAAATCTAAGAAAAATATAAATTTTTAATCAGACCAATATTTTTAGATGTATTCCGCTCTACCAGTTTTTGACGCCAGTTCTAATAGTAAAAGATCCGGATTTAATAAAGCAAATTGCCATTAAAGATTTCGATTCCATTCCTGATCGAACACTTTATGTTTCGAAGGAAGATGATCCATTGTGGTCCAAAAATTTGTTCGCAATGCCAGGTTGAACATTTTCCATTGGATACAGTACATATTTTCACAGATTATTTTTTAGGTGGACAGGAATGGAAAGATATTCGATCAACTTTAACTCCGGCTTTTACAAAAAATAAATTGAAAATCATGTTTAAATTGATGACAGACTGTGCCCAAAGTTTAACTAAACATTTCGACAAAGATACCCTAATGATTTTCGAAGCGAAAGATACATTTTCCAGAGTTACCAACGATATAATAGCAACCACGGCGTATGGTGTAGAATGCGACTCGATGAAAATCGAAGACAATGAGTTATTCACAATGGGAAAGGAACTTCTGTACTTTGGCGGAGTTTTACAGAGTTTAAAGTTTCTTGTTTTTTACATAAATCCCTTTTTTGCCAAGGTAAATAGATTTGAAGATATAACGATGGAAAGCTAAACTAAAAGTTATTCCTTTGTAGTTATTAAAAATTCGCATTGTTAAGGAAAAACCTGGAAGGTTCTTCAAAAGAATATTAAAAGAAACCATGGCCTTTAGAGAGAAAAATCGAGTTGTACGACCGGATATGGTGCATTTAATGATGGAAGCTAGGAAAGGAAAATTGAAAGATGATGATGAATCTATATCTGAAGAAAGAATGGACGTAGCTTCCAAAAGATCAAAATCCATACTAACCGATGATGTCATAACGGCTCAAGCATTGGTTTTCTACTTTGGCGGATTCGAAACGCTCTCTTCGGCTTTCAGTTTTACTGCTTACGAGCTAGCGTTACATCGAGACATTCAAGATAGATTGTTCAGAGAAATTTTGCAAACTTTTAAAAAAGCTAACGGTAGGATCACTTACGAAGAGTTGTTAGAAATGAAGTATTTAGATATGGTGATTTCCGGTACAGCCAAAGTAATATATTTTAATAAACCTTGGTTGTTACTTATTTATTTTGTAGAATCTCTCAGAAAATGGCCTCCAATTAGTTCGTTAGATCGTGTACCTGTAAAACCGTTAAATTTATCTCTCGAAAATGGAAAGGTGCTAACTATAGATGATAAAGTGAATTGCTATATTCCAACCTATGCCTTACATCGAGATCCAAAATATTGGCCTGAACCGGAAAAGTTTGATCCTGAAAGATTTAATGATAACAATAAATCCAAAATTAAACCTTTTACATATTTGCCGTTTGGTGCTGGACCCAGATTGTGCATTGGTAACAAAAATAGCAGTTATTTCTTACAATTTTACTTATTGATTTTTTTCAGCCAGTCGTTTTGCATTTCTGTCTATAAAAGTCATATTGTTTCATTTTTTATATAAATTTGAAATAGTACCAGTGGATAAAACCGCGGTTCCTTTGAAATTGAGTATATTTTATTCAGATTCGATATCTGCCGAAGAATATTGGTTGGGTATCAAACCAAGAAAAACAGTTTAAAAGGAAATATGCGTTTCAGGTTATTAACGTAAATAAATTAGTGTCTTCTTTGGAAATTATCAATAAAAAATAATAAAAGTGTTTTTTTTAATCTTGCATTTCTTAACCTGTATTTGAAGACGATTTTTCCCTTTCAATATTAACAAGAGGGAAATGAGCAGCAGTGCACCGAAAGTGAAATTTTTAATTAACTTGACGATACCGGAGTAATTTGTTTCATCGTTTTGATTCGACTTATCTATATTCACTCATTAGATGCAAAACAGCAAGACATCGGCAAAAGGTCAGAGTAAAAACGCAGTTGATATAAATAATAGAGACGGCATTGTTTAACTCCAATAACGGGGTCATTACAAAATCATAAAATGATAATTTTGGCAGCTCTCATCGGAATTTTAATTCTTTTAGGTTACTATGTGATCGTTAAACCTTTTAATTATTGGAAAATTCGTGGAATACAATGTGATACGTCTTATTTTCTAATAGGAAATTGGGGACCTGTGTTATTTTGTAAATGTTGTCAGACTGAATTTTTTAAACATGTCTACGATAAACACCCCGACAAAAGGTACTGAAATTTTATTAGTTTATTATGTTTTGTAATGTAAACAAAATCAAAGTTTTTCTTTTTGATTTTTTTCAGATGTATTCCGCTATACCAGCTCCTGACGCCTGCTGTAATAATAAAAGATCTTGAATTAATAAAACAAATTATTGTCAAAGATTTTGATTCGATGCCAGATCATACAATTTATACTTCGGCTGAAGATGATCCACTTTGGGCAAAAACTTTATTTGCTATGCCTGGTTTGGCATCTGTGTTATTTTCACTTGCACAATTTAATGGCACAAATTTTTAGGTGGACAAGAATGGAAAGATATTCGGTCGACTTTAAGTCCGGCTTTTACAAAAAATAAATTGAAAATCATGTTTAATTTGGTGGTTGACTGCGCTCAAAATTTAACAGAAAATCTCTCCGATAATCCGTCGATGTCTTTCGAAACTAAGGATACATTTAAAAAGGTTGTCAATGATATAATAGCAACCACGGCGTTTGGAGTCGAATGCGATTCGCTGAAAAACGAAGAAAATGAGTTATTCAGGATGGGAAAAGCTCTTCTTGACTTTGGCGGATTTATTGATAACATAAAATTTCTTGTTTTGTTCATAAATCCCTTCTTAGCCAAGGTACATAAACCGCTTGAAAAATATGCGGCTTTTAATGCATTTTTTATTCAAGTTATTCAAAATTCGTATGGTGAGAGAAATACCTGGTAAGTTCTTTAGGAAAATTGTGAAGGAAACCATGACATTTAGAGAGCAAAATCATATTGTACGACCGGATATGTTGCATTTAATGATGGAAGCTAGGAAGGGAAAATTAAAAGACAATCAGGAAGTTACATCCACAGAAGAAACTGACATAGCTTATTGTAAAAAATTAAAATTCATTTTAACAGATGAAGTCATAACAGCACAAGCAATGATTTTCTACATTGCTGGATTCGAAACACTCTCGTCGGCTCTAAGTTTTATGGTTTACGAATTGGCGTTAAATCCAGATGTTCAAGACAGGCTGTTCAGAGAAATTTCAGAGACGTCTAAAAACCGCAAAGCTGGGATCACTTATGAAGAGTTATTGGATATGAAATACTTAGGCATGGTGATTTCCGGTAATGCTAAGTAAATAATTTTAGACAAATCAGATTGCAACTAATTTATTTTACAGAATCACTCAGAAAATGGCCTACGGCTGGTTTCTTAGATCGACGACCAATCAAGTCGTTAAATTTATCTCTCGAAAACGACAAATTTTTAAATATCGATAAGAATGTGATTTGTTACATTCCAGTCTATGCAATCCAACGAGATCCAGAATATTGGCCTGAACCTGATAAGTTCGATCCCGAAAGATTTAACGATAGCAATAAATTGAAAATTAAGCCGTTTACCTATTTACCATTTGGCGCAGGACCCCGACAATGCATTGGTAACAAAAGCTATGATTCATATTTATTTTCCAACTGATTTTTTTAGCTTATCGTTTTGCAACGTTGACTATGAAAATCATATTATTTCATTTGATATGCAAATTTGAAATAACGCTATTGGATAGAACCCCAATTCCATTGAAAATTAGCATAACTTTTGTGGATTCCTTCAGTCCCGAAGAATTTGCTTTAGGATTCAAACCAAGAGAAACGGTTTAGAAAGAAAACTTTTTTGTAGTTTTTCATTTATTTACACAGCAAAAAGTTATCATCGGATACATTAGATCTACACTTAAATTTAATTATTCAAATTGTTAACAATTAAAAGACACCTGCGGTTACAAAAACCTCTTTTTCTCTAGATTTGTAATTAATAAACTATTGCGTAAGCCGGAATTTCCACAAATAATAGTATATTTATACGCATTTTTGTAAGTTTATTGAAATTAATACATATTATTATGTTAATAAGAAGCATTTGGATCTTCTAATCATATTCTAAAATCTATTAATAAAACTTATACAATTACATTAATAAATTAGCATAATAGATATGACATTTAAAATATTTTATCTATTTTCAATAATATACAATTCTCAAGTTAAAATTATTATATTATTAGTTAATAGAAATTCTAACAGGTTTACTTGCTTTCTTTGTGTTTTATGTCAATAATTACTACTGTGAAGGTGGTCGAATTGAAGATTGTACGGTTATTTTTTTCTTATCCGATTTAACTAAGAATAATAAATAAAATAAATTGCGCAAAATAAAATTATTCTGCACTATCATCTCGCTACGTTTCAACTCATTATTATTTTTTTGCGTAATACTCCTAATTGCTATCTACTGGGATTACAAAGTAGCAAAACAAGTTATGCATTTTTAGCATAATAATAACATTCCTATCAGTCCAATATCCTTGCATACGTATTACAATTTTGGATGAGAAGTACTTTGAGTAATAATATTGTGTTTAATATTTTTGGATAATCATGCTGCTCAGCTAAAATATTTTTAATTTAAATAAGTGTATTCGGAAAGAATTATTATGCTATTTTTGTGTTTAATTTGTTGTGTCGCAATTTTGGGATACTTCGTTTTCGTCAAACCTCACAATTACTGGAAAAATCGTGGCGTATCGTGTGAAAATACGAAATTTGTGTTAGGTCATTGGGGACCTGCAATTTTTCTAAAATGCTGTCCATCTGAACTGCTAAAGAATATTTACGACTCGCATCCTGCCAAAAGGTGAACTTAGCCAAGACATATTATTGCTATTATTATTTATCCTGAATTTTAGATTTGTTCCTGTTTATCAACTCATGACCCCAGTTTTGGTACTTAGAGATCCCGAACTAATCAAGCAAATAACGGTTAAAGATTTTGATTCGTTCTCTCAACACACGGAATTTGTTTCAAAAGATGTAGATCCGATATGGACAAACAATCTGTTTGGAACGACAGGTTCCATTTCAGTAAGTAGCTTTTTCAATTCCTTAATAATAATTTATAAATTCAGATATGAAACAATGGAGAGAGCTTCGAACGATATTGAGTCCGGCATATACAAAAAGTAAATTGAAGACCATGTATAACTTGGTAGTTGATTGTGTTCAAGAGTTTACAAATGGCTTCGACAAAGCAAATTCAATCACGTTCGAAGCAAAAGATACATTTTTAAAAGTTACCAATGACATAATAGCGACAACAGCTTTTGGAGTGGAGTGCAACACAGCCAAAAATCCCGATAACGAACTCTATCAAATGGGAAAAGAACTTATCACCTTTGGAGGATTTTCTGTTGCATTAAAAGTACTCATGATTTTCATAAATCCCATTTTTGCAAAGGTAAGAGCAACATTGTATAAAACATGCTTATCTTTTTTTAATAAAAATTTGATTTTAAGCTTTGGGAAATACGTCTCGTTAACGCTAAGATTACTCACTTTCTCAGGAACATTGTAAGAACCACAATAGCGACTCGTGAAAAATATGGCATAATCCGACCGGACGTTATGCATTTGATGATGGAAGCCCGAAAAGGAAAACTCAAAGACGATGAAGATCCAATGGCAAGTGATACGGAAATAGAACGCACAAAATCCATCTTGACGAATGATGTTATAGCGGCTCAAGCTATGATTTTTTATTTTGCCGGTTTTGATACAATTTCAACTTTATCGAGTTTCACGGTTTACGAACTCGCGTTAAATCCAGATATTCAAAACAGATTGTCTGAGGAAATTGCAACGACTTTCAGAAATAACGATGGTAAAATTTCTTACGAAGCTTTGTACGAAATGAAATACTTGGACATGGTTATTTCAGGTGGACAGTTTGGCGAACAATATTCGAAAAGTTATATTTATTTTAATTTTAGAATCTCTCAGGAAGTGGTGTCCATTTGGTTATTTAGAAAGAAAACCAACTAAACCGTTAAAATTAGCATTTGAAAATGAAACTTTGAGCTTAGATGAGCGAGTGATTTGCTATATTCCAGTTTTTGGAATTCATCGAGATCCAAAATATTGGCCCGATCCTGAAAAATTTGATCCCGAACGATTTAGCGACGAAAACAAACGTAATATTACACCATATACGTATTTACCATTTGGTGCTGGACCAAGAAATTGTATAGGTAAGAAAACCAATCATTTGAATCCTCCGTGCTTTGCAGATGTTAATTTTAGCCAATCGGTTTGCAATTATGGCGGTAAAAACAATATTGGCCAATTTCTTGCACAAATTTGAAATAGTGCGTATAAATGAAACAGCCGTACCACTAAAATTGGGATTTCCAAGTTTTCCAGATATAGTGGCTGCTAATGAATACTGGTTGGGGCTCAATCCAAGATAATCCTTTTAAGTATCGAACACATTATTACGATTTTGTTATTAATAGCTTAAATAATATTAATAAAAGATTTAATATTATGGTATCAGGTATGACTAATTGAAATTAATATAACATGTTTTATCAAAGTGTTTGTTGGTCAATTAAATATTTTATACAATATTTATATAGTTTATTTTCTTACACGAATGCAAAATCTAAAGAAACTTAATAGTAATATTAAAAAATTGTAATCCAATAATACGTATATTATTGTAAACTGTATTTATAACTATTTAAATTATATCCAAATGAGACATGATTTGGCTACCCAGTCTGCTTAATAAAAATGCATGCACCAAACAAAACGAGTGTAAATTTATGCAGTAGCGAAAGCAGAAAAGAAATTTGGGTGAACTGAAACCTTGAAGCATTTGGAAGGCTGAAAATGCTAATAAGTATAAAACTGTAGTCGTGGAGGTATTTGAAAAAGTAAAAGTAAGATAGTGGGCAGAGAGAGAAAAGCATAAATAATAAAATTATAGAAAATTTGTTTGAATCCTTAAACCGCCCCTCTTACTGAGCAAATTATTAAATGCGAACCTGACTTAAAAATGTGAGTTTAAAACATAGAGTCTTGAATTAATAGACTGATTAAAAAATAAACATTTTCAATCGCAACCTTGGGTGTATTTGTAACACTTTGTATACAAATTAGGTCATTTATTTTATAGGCCAATCGTATCCTTGTAGTTCAACTGTACTGTTGATGTGACGTTTAACGAGTTTAAGGTTAAGGATAATCCTTTCACGCTGTATTTCAAAATAATTTTAAATACAAGCATTTATACATTAACGAATTTTAACGACTTTAGCCTTAATTAAGTTACCGAAAGACATGTCTGGGGTGCAGGTAATTCTGGAAAATTTATCAAAAAATCCCAACTGCCCTCATGGTCCAACAGTTTTATTTTGTCAAAACTCGAAGAAATACTTCGCCTGTTCTGCAAGTCGAGATCGTAAAACCTGCCCATTTTATTTTGCATTTGACGATTTGGCAACCGTAAATGATGCTAAAAGGAAAAAATGGCTAGACAATAAGAAGCAGTTTGTTCGTGGAGTCAATCATCGGAATAGCTTTGTAACGTTTAATAAAGTAAGTATGAAAGTGTAGTGTGCATTTAAGATGATAAAGGAATAATTTATTCTAGATGCAACAAAAACCAGAAAATTTGAGAAGATATTGCCAAACTTGTAATTTGTTTATTCTCTCTAAATATGAAAAAAATCACGAGGAGCACACCGTTAAAGAAAGCCTAGACGATTATTCAATGAATCACCCTTCGGAATTTTTACCTCCTCTTGACAATCCAAAATTGGAAGCTCAGTTTTTGTTTTCGAAACATTGCGTAAAAGTTCTAATGGATCTGTTTAAACAAATAGGCTTTAGGTAATAAGCGTCCTTTACTTTGAAATATTATTAGGTATTCAAACAGGAATTTTGTAGAAATGCAATTTGTATGGGTGCACCACGAATACACGAACATATACAAACCGAACAGGAGAATATGACTAGCATTTTATTGGACCTCGATCGTCGTTACCTTGCCTTCTTTGGTCCACTTCAATTTTGTTGGTACAATATGTTCAATAATTATTTTTTCCTGCCAGATTCCCAAGAAGTTTTCAAGGATTTCTTACAAAGCAAAAGGTAGATACAGTTTGATATGAAAAGACCTACTTGTAAATGTATGATTCGTGTATTTTAGTGAGGGAAAAATAGTTTTGGTAATTGATCCACCTTTCGGTTGTCGTGTCGAACTTTTGGCACACAATTTAAATTTAGTTAACAAATTGTACAAATCGTTGAATAACACAAGCGAAGATTTGCCAGTGCTGTTATTTTTTCCATATTTTATGGAACCTCAAGTTTTTAACAGTTTACCAAATTTTACAATGTTGGACTACAAGGTGGATTATGAAAATCACCCCTTGTTTCAAAGAGGAGCCCATGGAAGAAAGTTGGGATCTCCAGTTCGAATTTTTACAAATATCGATGCCAGGTTTGTTTCACTTACTGTTGTTGTTTTAGTTTTTATTGAAACTTTTTTGATAGTTGTTTCGAGTTACCGGCTGAAGAGGGATATAAACACTGCAAGCAATGTAATAGATGGGTTGCTTCAGAAAATCAGCATTGTCTGGATTGCAAAGCATGCACTTCGAAAGATGGAAGCACTTATGTCCATTGTAAAATTTGTAATCGTTGCGTGAAACCAACGTGGGCCCACTGCGATAAATGTAGTAGATGTGCAACCAAAACCCACAAATGTGAGGATTTAGTTTTCAATCAGGTAAATATTTAATTTTCAAAATCGACAAGTTTATGTAACCAAGAACTTTTAGTCATGTTTTCATTGTAAACAAGCTGGCCATAAGAAACGTGATTGTCCTAAAGTCAACCACGCGGAACTTCAACTTAAGCGTAAGAGGAAAATGTCGAAGAAAGAAAGTAAGAAATTTAAAAAATCCAAGTAGAGACTGTAAGAATGAATTTATACTAAATAAAGATATTTTTTAATTCAGTATTCATTGTATATTTCCATAAAGTGGTTAGTAAAAACTTGAAGCGGTTTAATTTTATGGACTTATTAGTTTTTCCGCTGGCTCTTTAATTCAAATATATGTTCCTCGTTTATTCAAAAATGATTTAATTTAGTATTAATCCAGAAAAACTAGATAGATAATATTAACACCCAAGATAGCCAGATCGAAACTGATACCTGTGTACTTTGGTTTGGTGCGCAGATAGGTGCTAATCAATGATAAAGAGCATTAGAATATTTATTTCAACGATGACTGACAAATTACAATTTATTTTACTAGTAAACTCATTCTATTGCTTCACAAAATCACCACATATAAATCCAATTACAAAAAATACTGATAGTGCGACTTGAAATTTAAGTGGAATGCCTATTTGACTCGAGTTGCAAGTTTTCGGTTTAGATTTCTCATTGGAAGACGAACCATCCAATTCACAGTATTTTTCGCATAATTCATTGCATTTTATACAACTCAAGTTGCTCTTTTTTGATTCATTTTCAAAATGTTTTACCAATTCTTCAATTTGAGTTTGTTTGCAGGTGTGTTTAAAAATTAAGTGACCGATTTCTGATTTTATGGAACAAATGTATTGGTGGAAGAGAATCAGGTTATTTTCCATGTTCAAAACGTTATTGTGAAGATTGTAAAGCGTGTCCATTACGCTAACGTTTGATTTTAACGACACGTGAATCTCATTTTTTAAATAATCCAAAGAATTGTTTGGCAGGAAAAAATTCTCGATTTCAAAGTAGGGAGTGTTTGGTGGAGAAGTACTTCTTTCCGATTGTTTTGAACTACTTGGAGTATCGGCGTTTCTGAAATCTAGTTTTGAACATTCGTCATCCGAGTTCGAATTGGTTTGCGACTGTGCATCGGTGTTGCTTGTTTTTCTAATCGTTCTAAATCGTGAATCGCTTTGCTTATGTTCTATTCTCTTTTGATGACATTTATGTAGTATCATATCGGTGATGTGCGATTTAGGTCCACAAACTTCTAAGAGAGCGTCGATTGGAGAATTCAACAGCAGTTGCTGCTTCATTTCTTCTATTTTTGCTTTCAGATCACCGACGATATCGTTACTTTCTGTTTCGTTGGAATTCGTAATCGTTTTACACTCTGTTTCATCTTTAATGCTCTTTTTCTTCGGTTGAGTTTCCAAACAGGTCAGCAATGATTTGGCAAAGTTAGAAACGCACGGATCTTCCTCAGAAATGTGGTGACAATTTGTTATTAACAATTGTTCGTTGTTGTTCGGCAAATACTTACAGCATAAATTTCTATCGATTCCAATACCAGTCGCAATGAGAGGTTCCCAATTATGCGTTATGTTTAATTCCCCATTGAATCTATCTCTTGAAATTTTTTTATAGGCTTCGAAATTTCCACTTTCGTGAATTTTGCATTTTAATTCTCTTGAGGAGCTATTACGAATTACCGGGTACAATTGCTTTCCGGGATAACCATTTCTATGTCTTTGATCCAAATTGGCCGCACACTTTTGATTAATATTTTTCATGTAAGTTAATAACGATTGACAATCGATTTTTAATTCGTAATTAACAACCTGACTGGTTCTCTTTCTCGGATTGCAGGCGCTTTCAAAATCCATGTAATTTTTGTATTTAATTAAAGGAGAAAAAACAAGTGTCCCAAAACCACCACTCGAATCGGTTAAAGAGATAACTAGCTGTACGTCGACATTCAATTCCTCTCCATTTGTCCTTTTCGAAACTACATTTTCTAAATTACCCGTATTAAGCAGCTCAGTTTGCAAGCACTTATCGCACGTGCTCACTTTTTTAACACCAAATTTGCAGTAGGAACCTTCGAAGGGCAATTTCAAAGGAGTTAGAAAGCTTTCTTTTAATTTTCTTTCAATTCCATGGCGAGCAAATAAATTTGTCTTTAATTTAGGACAATTCAAAGAGATGTTTTCGGCGAAGTTATTTTCCATTAACTGCATACAAGTGAATCGTAAAGGAATTTACAGATATCAAATTATTTAAAATTTTGTAATAATATAAATATTGAAAGGTCAAAAAATTGACAATTTAAACGGTAATTTAAAATAAGAACATAAATTCACATTTTTAATTTGACACGCAGGCATCCACTGGCTAGATTTTTTTTTAAATTCAAAAAATTGAAAATCCTGAATATCAAAAGAATTTCGATATTCTTTTAGTTACACAGTTCAGTTTAGTGTGCGCAACGTAACCCGAACCTCTTTTAAAGGGGGAGCTAAAATTTGTCTGAAAATAATAAGCTTTTGTAAGAAGAAGGACCGTCATTATTTTACCAGATATAATTACAAAAAATCCAAGTGTAGATAGAAATAAACTACCAAATAAAGTCTTATTGATTTCTACACTGGTAAAATTGTTTATCCGCGAATAATATTGAAAATATAATATGGAATGCATTATAAATTAGAAGCATTAAAATATTTAAGCTCAGTGACCTATTTTTTTTCAATTTGGTCTATATAAGCACAAAATTTTCAGGTAACTCTGCCGTTACCGATACCTAAATTCTTATAAAATCCAGTATTGTCTGAGCTTATTGAAAAAATACTTTTTGTGGGGAATTGCATTACGGACGTAAATTTTATAAAAAGGAAGCTTTGTATTTGGGACATGTCTCGGGAGTATTTGAAAAACGGGTAGGATTTAGTATATCGACGTATACTATTACTTATGTAGTTATTTAACCATTTTCTTTTATGTATTGCATTTTGTATGTGATAGATAAATTTATGATTGAAAAAACGCAAAATGTAGATATTCAGTGATGATGGAAGATCAAGCGAAGAGATGCTTGCGATTTTAATATTTTTAAATGGCACTAAACTGCAATAATTTATTAAGATATACAAAGGTACACTAACAATCTAATGTTTATTATCATATTTTAAATACTAATTTTTATAATTATTTGGTTTTGTAAATTCTACACCTCAATTTCCTTATTTCTATTATTTTTTTTGTAAGTCTTATTACTATTAATTATATAGAAACTTATTAAATAGTACCACAGTAAAATAAATACATATTATTACTAATAGGTATTATAAATATCTACATAATTATACAGAGTGCGTCGCAGAGCCATGTTATCATAAGTTTTTAGTAATAAAAATGATTTTTTTAAATTAGGTCGCTTTAGTTTATATTTCAATCCCGACAGAAAATGACGATATATTATTATAAGAATTACAATAAAAATTGGCGAGACAAAAAATTAATTTATAAATTTTAACATCAAAAACTTTCAATGACATAAATTTGCGAATGTCCCTGTATAATTCACTTTAAAATTGATTTTTGGTCGTACATTATTATTTTGGTATGCTAACTACAATACATCCTGTATAAAATAATTATAAAAGTTTTATTTCTGAAATGTATGTATATTACAATTTTTTTTTTATTTTGCGATAATTAGGTGTATATATTTGTTTTATTATTATTATTATTATTTGGTACACTATTCCCACTATTCTTCAGAAACCGAATTCAAATGATAGCTCTTAAATTTAATACTGCGATATTCAACACATAACATCGAATATAAATTTTTTGCGGATCTATTCTAATTCAAATTTAACCGTTTACTAGACGATTAGTCAGCTTAATTTAGCCATTCTGTTAACTTTAATTAGGATAGATTCGATAGTATTTTAAATTTTACATAAAAAATATTTTAGTACAAATCTTTTTAAAGAATTTTGATATTAGGGATATTGTTGGTATAGATATGTTATTTTATTCTAACATATTTTACAAGGTGGTCCACTTGTGGCGAATTCTTCCACACTGTTCGTAATTTACAATATTCACTGCAATAGTTAGTTAAATCCTTAAATCGTTAAGCCCATCGATGGTCACGAGCTTAAATTAAACTGCGAAATGCAAGCGAATAAATGATAAATATTAAGCGAAAACCAAACGTTATACTGCTTTTACTGGCCGTTTTGGCTTGTATTTTTTGCAAAGAATAAAACTCAAAAAAATTAACAAGTGTTAATATAGCAATATTATGATGTGGAAGAATGCGCCATATCAGTGCGCTTTCCTTATTATAAAAATTAGAAGCATTCTGTTTTGCAATCGCTCACTAAGCGGATAGAATATTAAATGCAGTACAGCTAGATGCGTAAAGAGCGCTTGCGAGTACCCGTTTTTTCAGTAGTGCAAGCGATCGTACCTCGTACGAAAAGTACATAGTGCGGCAATTAAATAACCAAACTGAATTTTTCATGGTTAAAAAAAATTGATTATCGATCGTAACATTTTTAGATCGCATAAGAACCGTGAACATATAGCAATATAACCATCGCTTCCGTAGCGCAGCTGGTTAGCGCACGTATTCACAGCTAGTACGCCAGGGTTCGAATCAATATTAAGGAACATTTTTTCTCGCACTTCATCTTCACACTAAAGAAGTTACGTCAGAGCACCTAAGGCATGCTTCCAGAACTTCTCACCATTGTATCTCTCGTTAAATATAGATTACTTCTCAAATATACTGTATTTTACAAGCATTATGATTTTCTCCAAAATGTTTGTCTCACACAAATCGCAAGTATATCGGCAGATTGGGTACATTCGCAAGCGCTCTTTGATCAATGCCACTAAAGTGTTTTTGGAAACTCTCAGCTATTACTGAACGTTTTCAAAATTAGCCCATAGAAGAATTTTCAAGCACTATATCACCTTATCACAAAATCTAAAACCAAATCAGTTCGTTTCCTATTCGTTTCAAAAAATTGCATATTGTCACATTTGAGATTGAAAAATCCAAGTTTTTAATTTCTTTTTCGTACTTCCTTCATTAGAAAAACTTAGAAAAATGAATTCTTAAAATTAATATTTAAGTCGAAATAAACGTTTGTATTTACAATATAATATGTATACGTATATGTACCTAACTGTATTTAAAATGATTGATAACCTCGATATTAAAAACTCGTTGAAGTTTTTCAATTCTGGTTAAAGAAAATTGTACAGCTACATTCAGTCACCGTTTATATCAATTTTCTCTTGATCGAGTGGTATTTTATCTACTTACGTTTCTTAGGTTTTTTTGATTCGATATATATTTGATTGATAACACAAACAAAACAAATCAAACCAAACTGCCACGAAATAAAAATAATTTAGCCGAACAAATTTAATATATAAACTTGGAAATTAAAATAAAACGATTTTTTTACGGCTCATTAAATTGTTAAAACTTTTCCAACGTCCCGATTGTGATATGATTAGATATTGGGGGAGGGAAATTAGGTACGTTTAAATATAAATTGGTTGATTTTCTCGTACGATATGGAAGAAATGTGAAATTTTAAAGTACACAAATGAAAATGGTTTTAAAATCAAACGTAAATGTTATATTAAAAGGTATCGGGAAGAGGTGGTCGTGGACCAGGTGGACGATAATCGCTGACGTCGTCTCCGGGAGGTGCACACTGATGGGGCGAGCACGTGACTTGGGCTCCAGGTCCGCAGATACATTCGACGCAATTTCCCGTGGTGTGAGGTAGGCTCGCTCCAATTTGATATGTTTTACCTGCCAAACGAGAACTTATTTTTCGAATAAAGTTATTGCCGAAAAACCTACCCATCACCACGCACAAACTTGGCGTCTCTGAAACATTTACGGTAGTGGTTATTTCTGATTGCGGTTCGGGTTCGGTGGTTTCTGGCGAGGAAGACTCAATTTTGTTAGACGTAGTTTCTACGTTCGTAGTTTTGGAAGACGATAAGTTTGTCAGTGACGTTCTTGATTCTATTGTACTTTTTGGTCCATTCGCTGTAAACGGTTTAAATTTATTTAAAAATTGAGATGCTAGCGCTAAAAATAGGCACGCATCGAAAAGTTGAATTATTTTCATCCTATTGAAAAAATTTAAAAGCTATTACCGCAGGGACTGAAAGGCAAGCGATCTCTACAAGGACCCTCAAATGTAGGTGGACAGTCTTGCCACCAACAGAACATTTCTCCGTCCAGGCAAAGGCAGAATTCGCATGGATCGTTTCTGTAAATCTGGAAGAAAAAAATTTATTATTCGCGCTGTTTTCTAAATTAACTTAAATTTGAAATGCTTTGTTAACAAAATATCATTGTATATAGCATAAAATAGTTTTTGCAATTGCAAATTCGTCCAGCTTCGAATCGTTTTATTCTTTATAACATAAAAACTGCAAGTTTAATTAAAAATATTTTGTTAAATAAACCGACTGGGCGCTTTGTTGGAAAAATTGTGTCTGCTCAATTTGTTTTTCATAAAATTTATAATTAAAATGCAGCGTCCGTAATGAAGATTACAATCTAACGCGATGTAATAAGAATTTCATTCAAAAACTTGTGTGTTTAATGAACTGTATTGTAGCGCCATCGATTACCCTTAATGGCCTAAATAATTCTTTTACACAAATAATTTTAACAATAAAAGAACCATTATCTACTTTCTGCAGCATTAAGTAAGAGCAGATAAAAAATAATTTACAGAATTTAATCAAATTTATTAAGTGTGAGCGTTTGTAAAGTTGCCACTATAAGTTATTTTAAGGCTCGGTTTATCGATGCTAGGTTTAATAAATTATTTTTTAAGGGATTTCGGCTGGAATAATCTAACTTTGAGTGTTTTCCTACCAGAAGAATCGGATTACGGAACTCGACGCGAGCTGAAATTTTTGCCTTCGAAGACAGCGCCGTCTTCGGTCTGGCGAGCGATTGTTTTCGAGAATTTTATTAATTCAAAAGCCTCGCAAACAATGTTCGTTTAATTAAGACACAAATCCTCTACAATATTGGATTTAGATGAATTACATTAATTAATAGTTTTCCTCGGCCAAAGTTTTAAATTACATTTTTAACTTTTACATTAAAGTTTGCGTAAGTGTAGTAGAATTTGCTAAGCCATTAGTTAGACTTCTGAAGAAGTGTAACAAATTAAAAACAACCAAGTGCAGTTAAGCTTCCTTCAACTTTTACATTATTCGCCTAATATATTATAATCTCATTATTTATATTCAACAATTGCAAGTGTAGTAATTTATAATTTTTTTACAAAGGTAATAGAAATTAATTTTTCATAATATTATAAAATCGAATTCTCCCTCAAATGAATTCCTACTCTCGTTTACCATTCGTGCCCGGAAAACAATTTTATGAGTAATCACATTAACTTGATCTGGATCTGGATTTAAGCCCTGGCGCACTTACTGTGAATACGCTCACTTACCGAGGCGAAAAAAATGGCTAGAAACTACATTAAGTTTATAATCATGTAATATAATAGATATTAAATTTTCGCTGCTATTATAATTCTAGGATATCCACAGCACCCTTGCCATGGCAACCACGTCGGTGGCAAATTTATTAACGCTAGCGGGTAGCGTGGTCGATTTTAATGAATCAGCTAGATTAGCAAAGCAAATAGTAACTAATACGTGGCATTAGCCTTAACGTAAAACAATATTCAAACAAGACGGGAATCCATATCCAATCAAATTTGAATGTCGGAGTTGTTTGGATATAAATTGACGTCACAAAATCATGACAGAATTGCCGTGGTTGTAATGGAGACACTGCAGAATCATTTCATTTTAACCGTCTCGGAAAGTCAGCTCTTTATTCAAACAAACACAATGTTAAAAACAGCCAAAGAAAACATGAATAAAATAATATAATAATTATTATAAGGCAAAGCCTAACTCAGGTTATGCTGATTTAAACTTGAAAGAGAAAACTTTCAGTTGTAATCATTTTCAGAAAATAATTATTTATACGAGTAGCTGACTTCGTCATGACAAAAAACTTTTTAAAAAAAGATTCGCGATGGCTTTTGAGCGAACTAATGAACTTAGAAAAAATGAAATAAAACAGTATCGTATAGCAGTCGAATCTGGAAGCAAGCCTCGCTGAGTAAATACAAACATTTTCTAAAAAATTTCAAGTATCATATTAACAAACTTAAAGTGAGTATGCCTTTGATGAAGAAAAATTTACCGGCAGTTGTATAATTGCGAATAAATGTAATAAATATTTTTTAGGTATCGTCGAGAGCGCAAGCCCGTCGAACGAATTAAGTCGTATCGCAAAAGTAATTTATTATTCCCAACTTTTTTCAGTCCATTAGTTGAATCTTGAGACGCTTAATATATTTCGCAACGAAATGCTTGGCCCTAAATAGGTTAGCACCAAATTGATCGCGCCGAATAAAGCAATTTAATAAATGTTAAGTATCTTCTGAACCAGTCAAAATTTAAAACGAATTTAAATCATAATTCCTGTCGCAATTTAAAATTCATTATCGTTAGACAAATTTTTGTCCTTTTTAGTGTTCAGAATCTACAAGTGTATGCGGAAACGACGAAGTTTTTTCACGCAAATTGCTTATTATTGCAGCAGATGGCTGGCATGTAAAGTTGCTTTATTTTGCACTCCCTTCGGTCACAGCTGGAATTTCTTTCTTGTGTTGGTCTTCTAATTTCTATTTGCACAACAAAAGTGAAAATTGTTTCTGATATTTTTAAAAGTGGCGTCTGAACATAATTAGAGCAAATATGACTTGTTAAAGAGGTAGCAGTACAAGAAGAATAATGCCTTTCTAATTGAGGTGTGATTGCTATTGAAATCGACAATGGAACCGATTGTCTATCTTTTGATTACGCCGTCTATAGCCTTCCCAAAACTAATTCGTGCGAACATTACAGGCTGATGTCGACTAGCGGTTAGAAACAAGACAAGCGTATACTAATTACCTTTAACCCATTTCAGCAACACTTATTGTTGGCAAATATATCTGTCGAACAAACGGGAGGTTCTTCCAGTCAGCTACACTTGTATAAAAGACAAAGGATTATTGTGCAGTATGAAACAAAACCCAGTTAATGACTGTTGGTTTTACTTAACTCTTGTACCCGAATAAAAATATTAGCATACACCAGCTGCGATTTTTATTATTGCGAAAGGTGTTTGCATACAGCTCCGTATTAGTATTATAACACTACCCCAACAGCATAAAATTTTTATCGTCTGCTTTCCTCTAGAGTAGACCATTAAATCAATATTAATTAAATGTTCAACAGAATATTTGCAATTTATATTGATGGAACAAACTTAAGGATTACCATTTTTTAAAATTTGTGTTAAGCAAACACTTGATCTTTGATGTGTTTACAGAAACAAGAAAAAAGCGTAGAATAAAGAAAACGTCGATGCAATATCTTACGGTTCGTTAAAATTGAGACTGTAGCTAATAAAAATTTGATGTTTATAGTAAATCTAATAAAAGTCTTATCTACTTGCCATCACATTGAAACTTTGTAAAAGAGAATAACGAAATATATTGTTTAATGCTTTATTTCTGTAATAGAAAGTGAATTTTTGAATATTCCTTAATTAAAACGTAAAACACAAAAAGTTTTTCGATTCGCCCCACACGGTTAAATAAATTTAAAATAAATTTTTCTTTTTAAAGAAAATCGAAACCCGAAAAACTTTAAATTGAAAATGTCCTGGACAAAATCCAATTTCATTAGGAATGTTAAAAATTAGCGAAAGAGTGGCAGAGAGTGCAACGACGAAAGGTAAAATACCCAAAAAAATTGGAGTTTGACGAAATCACATAAAATCTTCAAAAGTATTTCTCCGAGGCACGAAGACCGTTTCGAAAAGCTTCCTTGAGAGAATAAAGGCCATCAATGATGTAAACAATTATTAACAAGGACAATTAAAAACAATAGCTGGAGATTTTTGGCCACGTAAGACGAAGAAGAACCAAGAAAATCAGAGAAGCTTTGCGTAAATCTCAGAACCAGTCAATCTTTGATCTTTGGGGAAATGATAGCTAACACAGGTCCTTTCGTCTAAGGACGCTAGCTACTACTACCAAAATTTTTTTAACTCAAATCACTCAACTTGTTAAGATGACTTTGCAAACAAAAACTAATCTTTATGGGAAAATTTCATTTCCAGAAGGGGAAATGTCGTCAACAGATGAAGCTCCAATAGAAAAATAACAAAAACAAACAAACAACTTTTTTAGATGTAAAGCTAAATTAATTTATAATTAATTTACAAAATGAAATTGTTAGAATTTTCAAAGATATTATTTACTTTCGGAAATACAAGCATATAAATATGTATCATTTGTAACAGAATTAATTAACAGATTTTTATGAAACTATGCCATTCTCTGCGTTACTAAATACAAAATTCAATTCCAGAATTTCACAATATTATAACAATACAGTATTATGATTTAATTTTATTTAAACTTTGTTTTTAAACAAAAAATTTTAAAATTAATACAGAGATTAACAGATGTTATGAAATTCGATGACATAATACCGTCGCTATCACATCAATGTAAAAAAAAGTTACTAGTGATAACTGAGAAGCTACTACTAATATTTTCGTAAAAGAAAAATAATCACAAGAATTATGCACAAAACTCAGATTTCTGTAACCTGCAAAGAAGGATTGCAAAGTCCTCGGCCAATCACCAAGCTGGTTTACAATTAATTGTTGATTATCTAACGCAACAAATGGTCGACAACATTTGAATCTTTTTTGCCAATTTAATAGGTACAGAATAATAGATGTTCTGGTTTGTTGACAACAAATGAAAATAAATTGAAAATTTATTATAGAAAGTTGCAAACAAAGAATGGATGCGTTCACAGTAGTCGAATTATACATTAAATTTATTAAATATAAAATTTAAGAATTATTAACATTTTAACTGAGCGACTATTTTCATTCAGATCTTCAACGACAATAACCTCCTGGGCCATGATATAAATATTATGTACGTCGAAATGAAGGTAAATTTTTAGAGAGCGCATTTGGTTTAAATTTTGGTTTAAATTTACGAAACTAAAATAATATTTGAAGAAAGCGATTAAGTTAAGCTTATAAAATAATATGACGGGAGTTTTAAAACGTCTTGCACAAAAACCAAACGGATCGTTAAGGACTGCTGCTAAACGTCTGTTTTACTACATTAATTTGTGAGAATGAAATGGAGTGTCTTTTTTTGACCAAATATTTTTTCAAATTAATTGCTTCATTAAGAAATAAATACAATATAACCCGTCAGCTCTGAGGTAAGATTTCAACGTGAATTTAAACGTGTTAATTCAAAATGTAGTTAATTTTTAATTTAAAGAGGGTTTCCAGTCCAAAAGTAATTAAAATTTGAATTATTCAAAATAATTTTAACCTAAAATTGAGGTATTTGCAAAAATTCCAATTGTGCCAGCAAAACCGCTCAAGGAAGCATTGCGGATACTAAATTAATCATCATGCTGCTATAAAATTAAGGCAGAAAGAAAGATTTAATTATTCGGGTTTTTTTTGAGATCGTAAGACGGTCGACGATTTCGACCCGACGAGGTTTTACTGTAAATAGTTTCAAAGTTAATATTTATACATAATTAACTTCAAAATAATATCATCTCGACGAATTAAATAATTTTGCCGAAGATAAACAAAAACTCCAACATTTCTGATTTTAACGAAATTACAGCATATTCCTTGCAAGTTGAAAAGAAATTCGTTCAGTGTTTCGCAGTTTAATCAACATTGTTCCAGATTTTCGATGTATCTCAGTTACACATGCAGTCAATTATCGATTTTGCATAAACAGGCTTTATGGTTTATAAATAAAATAAAATTTTGTTGCTTTCAAAACATTGCATCGTTAATAAGATTCGAAATTGTTTACAAGGGTAGTAAAAATTAGCTAACTAATTGCCTAATTTGCTCAACCGTTTTGATTAAAAATGTGGAAGAAAAGTTTTATAAATCAAATTAGTAAGCGGAAACTAAATTATTAGGATGCAATAATTATTGTACGTAATTTAATATTAAAACAGCACCAGCGCCCAAGTTGCTTTTCTTGAGGTTTCGCTGAAGGACAAATGTAAGTTTCGAAACAAGTGGAAATACCACTTGACGAGTAGCCTAAACGGATAATGGAAAGGATATCGTAAGGACAATATAAGTATTTTATTTACATTATCTGTTATTTTGTGTTTCAATCCCGCTTTAATGATTTTTTATCAATTTTATATTTAAAAAGTAAAATTCAAGGAAGGGGAGAAAAAACCACATCAGAAGTTCGGGACATCTGATTGTGAGATTGGAAGGCTGCGGTTCGATTTTGCACATTGGAATCGAACATATTATTATCTTTAGCGATGTTTGCGCTTTATTTTATAACTTTTGGATTTTTCTTGTCTGCACTTGATGCTTTCCAGTTTTAATCTTTAAACGATGCTGTTTCATACGCACATTCCAGATATCTTATTCATGCACATAATCGGAAAAGGTCGAAGCAATATGTGGAAATATCAATATCGCGATGCTTTGTAATTTCGTCTGGTTGATTTGCGTTCGTATCCCTTGTACCTATAGTAACGAAAATCAGAAACTCTACCAAATTGTGCACTAAAATGTTTCCATAATTGGTAAAATGGTCGATCCAAGATTTTTTTGTTTTGGATTCCGGATGGAACCATCGAAGCGTTGTATTATCGTAAATTCTGCTAAGCATCGTGGAAATTATTCAAACACACGTATGATGGTAATTATTAGTTGGCAATTACCTTTCTGAGATAAGATGAGTTTGTACTTTCTAACTATTAGTAATAGGTTCCACTGTTATAACATTCAATAGTACGTGTTCAGTTTGCAATCTGCTAATTCCAAGTTAAATCAGATTTAGGCGAGAATAATAATCCACATAGCATATGCTTCATGTATATTAATGATGATTAGAGTGAAGCATAGTTTGACGTGGTTAAATTAATTTTGTAGCAGCAAAATATGTAAGATTCCTCAATAATTGCACTTGCAAAGTCGTCTGGAGCAATAAATTCGGCAGGAGGGAGAATTAATCATTTAAAAGGAATAAAATTAACGGCTACATTGTAGGTGGATAAGGATTTTCTAAAGGTTTAAAGCTGAAAGAATGAAAATTTTTGTATAATAGCTTTGAGCCCACACAGCTCATTACTGTAATTAAAGAGAACTGCGTCAAATTGCAGGACTATCTAGTAGTAGTGTAGTAGTAGATGCTTGAAATGTTATATAAAGAAAACCTACTTGGCTCTAAAGCTAAAAGCTTCTCTTTCTTTGCCTTGTTCATCGACCGTAGTATATTATATCAGCATTTATTTAATTGTATCAAAAGCCTAATTACATTAATTATAATCTCAGATCCAAGTTAAATTAACAAGAAATAAGCAAGCTAAGCCGTAATTTAATTAATTTGTTCAAATACTGCATCGGGCCAAAAATACTAGCCAACAATAAACTTCAAAACTGCTTTGTTCTACTTTTAATAGAATTACAAAAAATAATCACTGTTTATTTATAATAGAAGCAATTAATTTAAAGTGTTTTTGAGTTCTTTAGAAAAGAAAAACTAAACATAAATTGTATATGCGATTTAATGAATGGCGTTGTCAAAGCGTCGCGTCGTCCCTATAATTATTAAATGCAAGCAGGCATCGATCCAACACGTTTTTCATATTTTTCTCCAATTCGTTCCAGGTTTTTACAATTATTGTTATAAAACCTAAAAACGCTCAGTTATATGAACAGCAAGTTTATTTAATTTCGATCTATGAATGTGTTTCTTTTTTAGAAATATTTTTTTTTATTATAATTTCTTCAGGAAATTATCTACCTGAGAAGACCTTGGATTTCTCCTTGAATTTCTCTTCACTTATATACCAAATTTAATTGTTTCAGAATTAATTTACAAAAAATAAAAGAAAACTCTCAGAAAACCCCACCAACTCTTGCTAGTTTTTTGCAAACAAGATCCCCCCTCCTTTTGATAAAATGAAAACTGACGACCTTATAACATTAATTTCAATAATATCTTTGTGCATATTTAATGTTAATTTTCAGTTTTCTCAGATTATAATCTTGTAATCGTCTGCGTTCGCCGCGTGCGGCTGACGCACTTAAGAAAATTACGTCATATTAGGAAATCAAGAATAATTATGTAAATTGCATTTCGAATTAATAAAATTTAACAGTTAATTTAAAGCAAAAGATTCACTTCGTATATTTTTAATATCTAATTTGAATTAAAAATTTCAAAGAAAAATATCCACTTAGTTGAAAATTTCGCCCCGGGTCTACACTTTAATAAGTTTGGTCAACTAATTAATTTTATATTTTCACATTGATTTTAAAATCCTGACATAATTAAAACTTAATTATTTTTTATTACGAACGCCGATGGATTTTATACAAAATTATTTATTGAGCGCTTGAGTTTGTTTAGCGGCAATCGCATTTTGAAAATTCATCCACTTATTATAATAAGAAAAATGTATCGAAAAAAAGTTAACTGACAGAAGCATGGCACACTGGCACGAAATTGATTGATATTTAGTCTACTGTATAATTTACCAACGTCATATATAATTAAAACTGAATGATAAATGGCCACAAATGCATTAAAAATTTAATCAACATTTCAATTTCAAACATAAATAAATGTATTTATCAACCTGTTGTCCGTGGGTGTATTCCACCCCTGCTACTAAGCACGTCGCCGCCGAACTCAGCCTGTCGAAGGTGTGTGTGGTTAAATCGTCTTCTTCTAAAGCTTCCTCTAAGTCTGAACTCTCGCTTCTCTCGTTTAGGGGCACTGAAAAATAAAGCACAATTTTAGCTCGGATATTGCTCGGAGATGTCGTGATTTTGTTCTGCAATGTATTGCCACATCGAAGCGTATAATTTGGTTACAAATGTAAACCCAAAACAATTGTTGGAATTTATTTAACAATAAAGTGTGAAACATAAGACCCGGGATTTTACCTCGTCCGAAATTATCATACACAGCACTCATGAATATTTTTACAGCGTCATAGTTTGAAAGTTTTTTCTGCATTCGTTGTGAATGCTTCTTCGGAATGAAAAATTGAATTTATATTCATTCCCGTCCTGCGTTGACAGTTGTTTGCTAGGTCGATAAATGTTAGTAATCTTTGTTTTAGTGTATGAGTTTCAACAGAATATTGACTAAGTTAAATGCTAAACTTTGGAGCAGGGACGTGAATTTAACTTGCCGGACAAGATGAATAAATTCTCCAACTATTAAACATAAACCTTCAAAGGAACAAAAACATCTAAAATACATCCCGTGCTCGGTGTTCCATTCAACGAGTTGAAAACTTTTAGTATTATCGGAAAAAGTTTAAAATTTCGAATAATTGAATTAATTTTGCATTAAAAATTTAGCTGACGAACCTACTGTCTCAGATCCGATACCGTCGATTCTACGCCGCCGATGCTGTCGGTGGAGAGATATTGCGCCTTGAGAAGTAATCTCGGTCAACGAGACGAAAAAATTTAATTTAAACAGCAATTACTCAAAAACGAGAAGTAATTTTGGATGGATCTAATTTAAGATGTAAATATTTGTCGACTCGATTGCTATAACTTATATAAATTTACCCACTCGGAGGTAGGTAGGTACTGCGATTTTTTATTTTTCTCTTAATTAAAAGGTGAGTCAATTTCAATTTTCAATTTAGTTTAAGTTTGTGCTATCTAAATAACGAAGTTTGATTATCTAATAGTATAGTTGTGTATAAGATAGACCTAAGTATTATTTAGTGTCGACTTACTGTAAACTAGAAAAGCAATTACGGTAGAGACAAATAATTATGCTTGTATTTTGTATTTACCTACGTTTGTTATTTTCTCGCTAAAATTATCATACGGTCGCATAATTTGCAGCAAACTGGATTTTAGTAACAGATTAGAATTGCATTTCCCTACGGTCTATCCGGAACGTCGGAATCATAAAGCGTTTTTCCCGCAGTAGCCGGCATTGCGGTACCAGCGTAGATATAGCAGTGGCTCAGTAGCGCTCGAGAGCGGAGAGTGCCTTATTCGTAAATAATACGAAATAATTTCACTACACATAGAAAAGCAATTTGACGAAAAAGCTGACGCTAGAGAAAAACTCGCTTTATTTTATTATTAATACTGTTTTTCGCATTACAATTTACTCGAAGACAAGCAAGAAACATTACATAAATTTTCATGAAAAATGTAATTTCTACATTTTTTAAATAAATTGTCGCCGTGTCTCGTAACTGTCAGCCTTTAGTCCGTGTAATCAATAACGTGTGAGGTAAAGACAATTTCCGTATTTGGTTTCGTTTGTTTTATTTCAACCCAAGTTTCGTTTAAACAAATTATGTTTTCCATTACAAAATAAATGCATATTTACTGCCGAAAAATGTGTGTAAAATATGAAAGTTCATAATAAGAAACTTGTCGCCCTCAGAATTAAATCACGTTAGATTAGTAGCCTTGACAAATTTGCTTTTACTTGCAAACTTAATATAAAAAATTAACAAAGCGAATAAAAAGTGGTAATTTATAATTTTCGGGGGTAGGATAATCCAAGTACAAAAAGCGTATACCTATCTCCTGCAAAAAGCTAAGCTAATCTTATTAAAGTAAAAACAATTTATTAACGATACAGGAGAAATCCAATCTAATACTTGGTTAAACAAAGTTTTGCGTATAATCAAGTTTACACACAACACCTGCGTAAATGAAGTAACCAAACCAAATTTTAACGCAGCAGCCGTTACGAGTATAAATTTTATTTGTATAAAGTGTGAGATAAAGTTTTGTACAAGTTTCCGTCTGCACTTTGCGGTTTGGACGACGGCCAAGCAGTTCTTTATGTCAACGCTTGGATTGTAAATTTTTTTTATCGTATATCAACCACGACTGCTTTCTTTGTTATAAGAAATCAAACAAATTTATGTTCTTCTTTGCTATATTTTAATAAGTCCCTTGCTTCCATATTATATTATTTCTGAAATCTCTCGCAAATTAAAAACGTTTCCTGATTAAATTAATAATCTTTAGTAAACAGTGCTCGGGGTACGGAGCTAGCGTAAATTAAAAATGTAAATTATTTAAGCTTTGAAGTAAAAAAATATATGTAAAGTATTATTTTTGTAACTTAAATACAAAAACTCTTAAATCTTCATTCTTGCGGTGCCAGGCACGGCGGCACCATGCCACCGATCGAATCTGCCTTTGCTTACTATTTATCACACACGAGTATAACAACTTTTATTTTTTAAGAAGATAATAAATAAAATTGTTTTGTTTGTTTACTTGATAGGTTAGCCGAGCGACCCCGAAAACGTCGATATTTTTTATTTATATTATAGGACTAAACAGATATTAATAATAATTATATAAAAAACATTGTACACTAAAACGTAAATTTTAAAAGGTATACCCCGAAGGTATTTAGGATGTTATTATCTTTTAGAGCTTAAAGGGACTATGCAAGGTATTTCATATTTGAGAATTTACTTCAAATACTGAAAGGCAGAAAACGAGATCCATGGCATATTTCTAATACCAACTACTCTTAGTGGACTAATCTTTTTATAATATAAAAGCTTTTTCCGAATTATATTGCAAAATTATAATAATAATAATATATTGTACTATATTGTACAAACCAATGTTAAGTTTGTTTGTACGGATAAATAAGCGAATGTGTTACAGAATAGCAATATTATTTAAACTGTGTTCCACGGATCCCTGAGGTTCCACAAAATATCCTGAGGGGTTCCATAAACATACATAAATATTCATCAAAATGATGAAAATAATAAAAATAAAGCATTCTGAATTGACCGAACGAGCCAATTTAATTTGTGTATATTAACTTAATAATACTTTTTAATTTTGAATTATTTTTCTTTATATTATGTATCTACTACCTAGATTGTGAATATTCTTTTTTTTTTCTGTAATTTTATTCTCGTAAAGATTCCATAAATTGGCAAAGGTAGAAGACCACTGCAATAAAGTAGTCAAAAGCTTCACTTTGGAGAAAAAATAATAAACTGAAAAAAAGAGGAATATAAGCGTAACTGAAACTGTTGCAAGCACTGAAACTACAAACCGAATGCAGCCTTAAAATTGGAAGCCACAAAAAAATTATTAAATTTATTAATTCAAACTATTTGCGATTATTTAAAAAAAATTTAACAAAATTATTTAGAAATTATTTTTCGTTATTGTGAACATAATTTTAGCGGCCAGCAAATATCGAGAAATTTGCGATACTTTTCGAATTATTTATAGGAATAATTTCGGTAAATAGAGGTTTAAATTACATAAATGTTTTGTTAAAACTAAAATTCACTCGCTTCCATTATTTTACTTCAAATATATGAAATATTTCGAAAACTTTACGTTGACTTGTCAGTTGTGTCAAAAAAAAATCAAAAATTTTTGTGTTCATTTTAAGTTAGAGTGGTGATAGAGTAAGACGTTATTGCGAAATTTGTTCTTACTGATATGCGCTTTTAGAGACTTTTAAAACATGTTTTTTTGTGTAATATAGATTTTAATTTTTTTCGAAAACCGAATTCGCGACAATCCGGCAAGGTAATAGCTTTTTTAACGTAAACCTGAAAATGACTTTTATTTGTTTAGGATTGTTAATTTACTTAAATGACCACGTAAAATGACAATTTGGAAGTGGAAACTGACAACGAATCAAAATCACACAGTTGCATTATCGCCTTACCAAGATAAGCACCGCAAGGTATGCATTTGCGGCAAATTACTGAAGCAAACTATCCATATTTTTACATTTTAGAAAACTAAAAATCCGTCGTCTGATTATCCTGTCGCTGTAAAAGATAAATCGGTAAAAATGAGTACCGTGCACTCGCGACAATCTTCTAGTTCTGGTGTTTTAATGGTCGGCCCCAATTATCGCGTGGGGAAAAAAATTGGAAGTGGGAACTTTGGAGAATTGCGTTTAGGCAAAAACTTGTATAATAACGAACATGTAGCGATTAAAATGGAACCGATAAAAACTAAAGCTCCTCAGCTGCACTTAGAATACAGATTTTATAAAATTCTAGGCCAACAAGAAGGTACAATAGCATTTACTTATTTTGATTTTATTATTTTCAAATTTTTTATACGGCGACGACGAAAAAGAAAGGATTTAACCTCGTATTTCACTTTTAATTTGCAGTTTTTGACTGCTAGGTCAGCAAAGCTTTCAAATGCATCGCTACTCGTTATCAATCACCTGCTGTGGTCGACCTAACCCAGCCAATCATTTCTTATCGGTTAAATAAAATTTTCGCTTGGTTGCACGTTGTCGAAAAGTATGAACGTGGGAAGTTCGGATAGACATTTTTAACCAAACTATGCGTAAAATGATGTTTTTCTAATTTGCAGGGATACCGAAGGTATTTCATTTGGGAACTTGCGGAGGCAGATACAACGCGATGGTATTGGAACTTTTAGGCCCAAGCTTAGAGGACTTATTTACGCTGTGTAATCGCCGCTTTCGTTTAAAAACGGTTTTGCTAATTGCGGATCAACTTTTAACTCGCATGGAGTATGTTCACAGCAGGCGACTGATCTTTCGAGACGTTAAGCCCGAAAATTTTTTGATCGGTCGACAGAGAACTAAAAAGGACAAATGCATACACATCATCGATTTTGGCTTAGCCAAAGAGTACATAGACGCCGAAACGAACAAACATATTCCGTACCGCGAGCACAAATCTCTCACCGGAACTGCGCGTTATATGAGCATTAACACCCACTTAGGCAGGGAACAATCCAGAAGGGACGATTTGGAAGCGCTGGGACATATGTTTATGTACTTTCTACGAGGATCGTTGCCGTGGCAAGGACTCAAAGCGGACACGCTAAAGGAAAGGTATCAAAAAATTGGCGACACCAAGCGAACGACCCCCATTGAAATTTTGTGCGAAGGACATCCCGAAGAAATGGCAACTTATCTTAGATACGTAAGAAGATTAGAGTTTTTCGAGACGCCCGATTACGAATACTTGAGAAAATTATTTAAAGACTTGTTCGAGAGAAGAGGATATTTGGATGACGGAATTTTTGATTGGACTGGTTTGTAAAACACTTTTGAAATTAATTTAAATACTAAAATGTTGGTTCAATTACCTAGGTCTCACCGCCGCTTCCAAGTCCACATTATCCAAGTGATTTATTAATTATTGCGCGATAGAAACGCAATTTGTAAGTTTATTTATTAATAAAACGCAAACTTTTGTCTTCCACATATTAATTGGAATAAAACACCTTTAGAAAAATGTTTGATGAACCAATTTTTCATCTCGAAAATGAAATTTAGACACCGAAAGTAATGCACTTGTAATCTTCTTACAAAGATTAACGTGTTTTGTGGCGGTATTACTTTTACGAAGATTAAAATTGTTCAAAGAACGTTGTAGTTTGTTGGAAAACAGCGGAAAATTACTTAAATTAACTTAGTTTCTTGCGAAAGTTGACCCAAGTGTTTCCGTATTTTTCTCAAAAATAATAAACAAGATTTTCAGCATTAAGCTGCCTTATCCTACGTTCCACATTAGTAGAGCCGCACCCGAGATTTTATGTTTGATGGAAAATTATTAGTGTCGCTTTTTAAAACACAAAATGCATCAAACTAAACCAAAAACCTTTAATTTTGTTAATTGCGGCAATCAGGTCTCTGCAGAAAGGGTTGATTTAGACGTAAACACGACTTAGTCTTGGTTTGTCCTATTCACAAATTACTTCAAAGTTTGGTCCTTAGAATGACAAACTAGGATGACGATTATTTACGATGCTTCCTCAAAACTTTACATACTACATTTTAGAAATTCGAATGCCGCATTAAATTATTATACTTATTGTTTAAATAAATAAAATATTTTTTTTAATCAGCACGTACCTATGTACGACGTCAGTTATTATTTATAATGTCCATTTATCATATATCCTTTTTGCAAAACAAAGGTAAACTTTAGTGATCAATCAAAAGTTATTTGGCGTCATGAGCAATTCAAGTCTCATTCTATGGCAATTTATAAAATCGTGCTTTGGTTTATGTTATAGAAAAAAAAAGTATTATTGTTTTTCGCCATTTGCTACAGAAACAGATTTTTATTTGTATATGCTGACGAGTCAGATAAGAGAAAACATGATAAAATGTAAACACAAATACCAGGATGGATATCAAAACCGACCGCGTATTTACCGAGGCCAAAAATGTATTCGTATTAAAAAATGATAAATTGCATGACAGGCTACTAGGTCGCGAGATCGTAAGTTCCCGCCAAAATTCAGACACAATCGAAAATATTCACAGCGGGAATAAAAAAGTCCGCATCGCAAAAAGGTTTCATATTTTCAATTTAAATAATTGTTCCCCTTTATACACATTAGAATCCTTGATTTAGGATTCGAGGATTCGAGAATGTCTCAATTTAAAGTTTAAACAAGTCGTAAGTAATTTAATTCCATAAAAATAATCCGCAAAAGTGCCAGGCGCGGTGGCACAATGCTGTGAGCCACCACCGAAGTAAATGCTCAAGAATAAAATTTATTTCAAACACCATTATTTGGTTGATCGATGGAAATGATTACTTTTCAATAAATTATTATTAACTTCAGTTCCGAAAGGATAATAATTATTATTACTTACGAAACTCTTGTGCCTGCAGACTGATAAATTCAAATTAATTGTTTGACTATGGGCAACTTGGATAATTCTATCGCAGAAAAGTTATCAGTTAATTATTATCGTCCTTGCACGTAGGGAACCTACTGTTCTACGCTAGTATATCGACAGGTATTCGCCGGAAATCGAACCTGCAACGCTAACAATAAGCTAAGATCATCTCGTCCAGTTTCTTACGTTCGATAAAATATTTGCAAAGTGAAGGTATCGATTTTAAAAATTATAGAGAGCAGTAGATTAGGAGACACAGTGTAATAGAGATAAACGAATGCCAACCCCAAAATTTAATATCTAAACAAAAAGCTTTTGTGTTATTGAATTTTCGTACTTTAGTTTATATGTTATAATGGCGAGTAGATAGTGATGGTGTATCGCATTCTAGCAGACAGAGATAATCACGAGTTTTAGTGCAATTTAAGCGGATTGTACGAATTGCTTCCTGCATCACATTGTCATGAGACGACAACCTACCAAACTGGCTTATCAGAGATTACTTCTATTGTACGATATGTTTTAGCTATAAAGAAAATCGTATTAACATGCCGTTTTCGCTTTTTCAAAAAGATTTTTTTAGTGATTATTAAATAGAATTCGATATCGGCTTATCGATTTGTCGTCTCCGCCCTAAAGGAAAACCCTATTCAATATTTTAATGAAGTGATACAGACTCAGGACATCCATGTTCGGTAATCAAATTTACATTTTCAAAAATATATTTGGAGTCAGCTGCGAGATCCCCCACAAGCTTTACTAAAATTTTGGCCTATTTTCCATAAACTGAAGGACCGTTGACAAAAATCAAGTATTAGTAACAATTCGTACTTGGGTGAAGCATAATTTAAAAAATCTTGACTTGAGTATTGGTCTGTAATTGGCTCTCACCGCCCAACACTCTCGAGCATTTCTGTAAAGATGAGGATCTTTTATACGCCCCTATGAAACTGGCATTTCAAAAATTGGGTCAATAGCGTTTTCTTTAATGGTGTAAATCAAATGTTTGCTCTAATAAGCCATTTGGCGCTGACACCGCAAAAATTGATGGCGTATTCGATCACAGGTTCCTCCATTGATGGACGATCGTACTTTATTTCTATTTCTTTTAGGTAAAACAAAATAAAATAATTTGTCTGCATTGAAAAGGAAATAATTTGAACGAATCAAATTAGATATAAAACGATTCCAGTCGCTGCGGATGACGTACTCCATAGCATGGACATTTAAGTTAAAATGTAAAAAATTTACATGCAGTTGTTATAACTTCTTAATATTAAGAAATGCAAAAGACAATTTTTAGAGTATTCGAGTCGGGGAGCTGACAGCACTCCGTACATATTCCTCAGGATTTTCCAAACAGTGTCAAAATGTTAATGATAATGTTTTAAATAATTTATTCCTGTTGTAATAATATTTACTTTCATTTTAATAAGCTCGCAGTCCAGTGGTTTCAATTTTACATTTTCGTGGCGAGTTTGACTTATTTTGTTAATTTTCCTTTTTAATTTTAAAAGCAGTTGTTTTAGAATTTCCACTTTTAACGGTTTTATATTATTTTGTTCATGTTTCCGTTATATTTAAACCCTTGTGGTATCTACAATGTTTTTATTTTCGAATTTCCTGGATTATTTGTCCATATTTTTCCGGGGTCTTTGAAAAAATTTTCGCCTTATAAAAATGATATTTCAGTAAAACTTTACGTCTTTCCATTCTGTATGTGATACATTTTCAACTAATGAATGTACATTGTAAATATACCCCCGAATGCTGTCGCAAGAACGTCAAAAGCTAGCTAATATAATTAAATAGAACGTTTATAGCTGAATCTTATGTCAAACTTAATTATCGTAAAATTTGCCTAGATGTCTTAGCACATTATAATCAATTAATTGTTATTAAAGACTACAAACTTTTACGCCAAGTTAAACTTAATTATGATTCCTACCTACCATTAACGCTTATTGGTGACATTAGTCGCAATTACTTGAGCCGAAGTTCGCATCCTTGGCGGAAAAACTATACATTTTTAGACATTAAGAATGTGGTGGAGGTAACAAAATTCCAATAATTTAATTTAATGCTTCCTTTTACTGTTATTAATTTTATTATGCATCCCGTTTGAAGTTGGTTATTTAGAAAAAAATCTGAGCATAAATTTTAACGCAACGAAAACGAGGGAAGAGTTTAAGTAGGTTCTCGCATGTTTGATGCTGCACAAAGCCGAGAAAGCGTAGTTATGTCACATCAATCTCACGATCGTCTTATAAAGTTAAAAGTTTGTTTTTCTCGTTCCTCCTCATAAATGTTTTACTTAATTTAACTTGTTCTTTAAATTTTAAAAGCTTTCCTACCTTAAATAATCGATAAATCCGTCCAACTAACTTTACAGTGGGATAGTATAGCAGGTTGGTCCTTGCAAATATTTTCATCGGTTAATTACTGTGCAGCAAACTGCTGCTAATAATTTTGTGCGCATTAATTAATATTCTAATTTAAAAAATTTAATTATTTGGTGCTTTGCATTTTAAAAATATGCACTTATGCTTTTCTATTGAAAAAACGTATTTTGAGTACATAACAGAAGTCGGTGGTGAATATCAAAGAGCATCAACTAGTGAGTGCCATTAGCCAAATATAGGCAGCATTTGGGGGTATGTCGCAGGCTCACAAATCATTCTGAATTGTTGAATGGTCTGACGCAAAGTATAAACGGCAATACAGGGGCGGAATACTGATTAGAGAATTTTTTTATTAAAAATAAAATATAAAATTTTTATTTTATTTCTATAATATTTCCGTGAAAATGAATAACGTGGAAAAGGCAACACAAACAATGAGATTTCGTTTTAAATACTTTAATTTGAACTTTTTAAAACTCTTTAATGGTTTTACTTAATAAAATTTTTATTAAAAGTATGTGCCTGAGTGCCCGACTTAATTATTAACGCTTTATGATGTCGAAGGATTTATTAAGAGAAAACTTCTAAAATCTCAACATTTTAAAGTTCGAACTATGCTTTACGTTTTAAAAATTTAATTAAAAACAAAAACAAAAGTTTCGATACGGTGAAATTCGGTTTAAGCGATATTGTATAGGTAATATCCTGTCTGCGCTAGGGAGCCTCCGCAATATAATTTTTAATAAGAATTAAATTACTACGTTATGTTTTATTAATTAGAAGCATTAAAGCACCACTTTACTCGCAATTAAAAAAGAATTAATGCACTCTAATTTCTACAAGTCACAAAAATGTCAGATGCAATTGCTGGCTCTCCAAAATTATGTCGCATTTACGTGAGAGTAATCTGCATAAAAGAAGAATTTTACATCAAAATTGCATGTAAAATGAGAAAATTTCTAGGTATGTCTTTGTTGGAAATTATTTTTTAAACGAATTTTCTGCAAAATAAATTACGAGTGTAATAGCTATTTCGGCAGCAAATCTCACGTTTTTAGAGTGTAGATCAGTCTTCGTCGTCGAATATCATTATTCATTTTAATACCAAAATATTAGCATTTCATGTGAAAAACGATGATAGTTTTGGTAACCAAAAGGTCGCAGTAAATTTACCAATATTGTGTAGTATACATCCAGTCGCAATATTTGCGAAGCGAAATACTGGTCCGGCTAGCAGAGAAATAAGATAACTCCCACAGGAAGTCAAGTTTCCTCTGGGATATATTTTCCCATACCTATATTAAGCGGATATCTTCGAGTTTGAGTGACAATTAAAATTAATCGAAAATTGTCTAGAATTTAATTAAAATTAGCTAAAAAAAAGTTAGCAATAAGCGCAGCCTTTAGTGGCCCATAATTGAAGATGTAAAAGCAATTAGCTCTAATGGAAATTTTATTATTCTGCTTTCAATTATTGATATAAGTTATACTGTGGTTTCAGTAATATCAATCTAACTAAACCGCGTAATTTCCGTCACGAGAACAACAGCACTGGCCTATGTGTAAACATTCAAGTCTGATGGATCATTGCGAACATCCGAATACAATAGCGCCAGTAAATCTCGCTAGAGCTTCCATATTTTATTTTTAATTTCTGATTGATTTAATGGAAAATATGAATTTCCTAATCTAATTAAAACAAACCAGAATTGCTCGAAACACGCAAATAATTAGCTTAAATTTTTTGTTAACCGACTCCTTTATTTGATATTTTACGATTTTTTCGACTTGCGTTAAAAATGTTTCTGTTTAAAATATCAAAATTATGAAATACATATCAAGCAAAGTTTTAAAAATAATAAAACTTGTCGTGTTAATAATACATAAAACCGAGTGTAGCGTCCTGAAAGGATTCGTTTTAATAAATTTTTGTAATTGTTTGAAATATTTTCAGTAAAACTGTTAAATTTATGACGTCATACTGCTATTACATAATTGAATTTTAGTTTTTGTCTATACAAATTTTAATTATTTGCAATTTTCATTTACATCTTTTATTATTTCCACGTTGTCCTTTTTTGTTGTCATAGTTCTACGTGCAAAATTAAATTTTAGAGCGGTTTTAGTTTATATAATATTTTTATTTACAACTGTTCAAAATATTGTTATCATTAGCAAATAATAAAATTTAATAACATTAAATTACTCCATTGCAAGACAACAAGTTGGTGTAAATGATAAAACCGGAGCTAAAGTGTACAAAACTTGAAGAAAAGCAATGAAATTGAAGTAACCACAAAGCATTCTCGTACCCTAGAGTACAAACAGCATTTAAAATCGACTTCAATACAACCAATTTAACTAACATCGAAATTACAAAAAGATAGAGCCAGTTGTTTTTCACGTTAATGTGAAAATTATAGGAAACGTAACAAAATTTAATTAAAAAGTAAAACAAAAGTAATTATCTTTGTTAAAAAGATTCTTCTAAATATTGCTGGTTATAGTGTGCACCTCGTGTTTCGAAATAATTTTATTATCCTCAAACTGCTTAAAACTTACCGCAAACCGCATCTTAATATGTATTATAATTCGAAACAATTTCAAAACATAAATTTGAAACCGATTCAACTAATTTTAATTTTGTTTTATCAGGAAAAGCTGTGCTTTCTCATATTGTCCTTGGTTTGATATATTTTCAGGGGTAGGCTGTCAAGTTATTAAAGTTTGGGGTAGTCAGGACGTAGTTTGACCGTTTGAACCTTCGCACAAACCGCAACCCAGTTGTTAGTTCTGTTTTTAAAATATAAAGAGGGAAAACTTTTTAAGTAGCAAGTGCTGAATAGATACATCTCGCATGAAATAATGCAATAATTTTATTTTGAAACACCGGGTATATGATGAATATTTGAGCCCACCTTTTTAGGTAATAGGCGAAGTTATTTAGCAAAACGAACGAAATAAAATTTTGGTAGCCTCGTTATCTCAATCTTTTATTTCCTAAAATCTTCTTCATACTTAATTAAATATTTAACGTTTTTAATTAAACAAGTGCGATTGTAAATCCGATCGAATTACAACACTTTCTACTCTTAATTAACGAAATTTATATTTGTATTGTGCGAACAAATAGAATTTCTTATTTTATCGCGGTCGTTTAAGTTGTGTTAAAAAGTGTATTATATTTTTTTCGCCTGATCCACTTCAATCGAGACCAAATAATCTCCTGCGGAAGAATGGTAATAAGAGGATATGCAGTGCTGCATGACGCGCAGGTGGAAGTAGTGTCTTATAGTATCCGAATTCCATTAAATTTTATCTCACTTGGATTTATAAAATCCGATTTAAAGATTACCATCATAAAATTTATGCCTCCTTAAATAGCATTAAAATCATATTGAATTTAGATGTAGTGCAAGTGGGTAATAGTACGCTGATTTAAAAATTAAAGTTATGTTGTTGGTGGAAAATGAACATTTTAACGACCTTTTGCCCCTGCACTCTTTTCCGCGCTGTTACGGCGGCGGGTCAGAATTATAATAAATCCTCCGCACTTTAAACAAACTCTTGTAACATTTTTAGACAAAATTAATAATTACATTAGCATTTACAATTTACCACTCGTTGGATTTAAATGAGGGTGAGCGTAGGTAACATGTTGACTATGTAAAGTAGATAAATGAGGTAATAATTTATGGAAGCAGGTATTTATTTTATGTTACATTTAACTTACATCCCCCGAATACTTTTAACGATTATCTCATTAAATTTCAAAATAGCTGATAAAATCACCTCACGGAGAGTGTCTGCGTAAAAAAACATATTTTCGTGCATCATAATCTTCCAACCCGAATGATGAATTCAAAGCCAGATTGCGTGCCTCTATGTAACACATAATTTTAATTAACTATGATGTTGTTGAAAAGCGTCTTTGATGTAAACGCGTTTGGTTTTTCGAAAGAATAATAAAACAGGACCGAAAAGGAAAAACTTCTGAAAATGCGAAAAGTGTGATACGTTTTAATAAAGGTACAAGAATAATTTAATAACTTTGTTTGAATTTTAAAAGTGAGAAACTGGAAGTAATCACGGCTAATCTCGTAACGGTAAAAAAAAGAGGAAAAGCTTCTTACACTTATTTCCTACCTGCAAAAAATATTCCTCAAAATATTGAAGATAAAGCTCTTTGAGCTTTCTTCGAGTATTAATGAACGTTTTGCTATTTCTATTTTATCTCAATAAAAACTTGACGTTAGTTTTACAATGAAATGAAACTTTATGGCTTTGCAAATCTTTTTTAATTTAAAAAATAAGGAAGCTCCTATAACAAGGAAAATGTGTGAGTGTGTTTGATAGCCTTATTTATATCAATTTATTTTAACCAACGTAATTTTTGCTGCTCGATAGGAAACACTTTTTGTCATTTTATTGAAAATTTATCCATTAATTTTAAAATTTTACATTTACGAGATATTTAAATTTTCATAATCATTAAATCGATTGCGGATAAATCGTTTTACAATTTCGGATAAACTCGTACAGTGAATCACAATCTGCCAGTTTTTACTGATTGATTATATTTATTACACTAAATAGGACTTACGTTTTAACGTGGAGTGAGATCCACGACATAAATAATTTAATTGCATAGATCTTCGGGAAAATTTGCAAAAATTCAAATTAGGGCTCGTCGTTTAGCTCTGCAAAGCCTACCGAAGGAATTAAGCCGCATATGGTAAAAATTAGCTAATACGTGATAAACCAATTTATGGCAATTTTATTCGTTAACAAACCTGCAAATTTCGACATACTTAAATCTGCGTATGCCAAATTTGATCGGCAATTCAGAATAAAAAGCAGCGTATTAGCATTAAGGCCCAACTTATCGATCTCTAGTTATTGCTAATCAAAGGATGATGAGCTATTTTTATTCGCGATTTATGTAAAAAATACTTTAGTGCCGCTGGCCGTTGGCATAGTAAAAAACAATTGCTTTTGCAAAATAGTGAATATTTTAGTCTTTTTTTTCCGAATATTTTGACTAATAATTAGAATTGCTTAATCGTCGAGGTTGCTCTTCTGACCAAGATTGTTCAAAATTAGTAGTTATTCTCGGGCAGAGAAATTGAATTTTTTTTAAATAAAAAAAATCTAAACAAATACGAAACTTTGATGTGGAATATGGAAAAGCTCTCATAGGTGAGTGACAAGAAGTACAAGCGGAAAGTCGATTGAATGTCGAAGGTCTGTTCAAGAGCTTACATCACATTAAGTGTTATCAGCATTGACCGGATATTGAAGTGGCAGCCGTATATTAGAACCCATCGGTTCAGCAAACACGCCATTCATCGATTGCACTTTACTATCTGCTCTTCATTATTTATATGTTACCTACAGATAATTGTTATAGGTGAGCACTTTCAGTTATATTAATGAGTGGAGAATTTTATATGACAAGTAATGAACACTTTTGCTAAATTTCGACGATTATGTTCCAAAATTATAGAACAGCAGTATGCACGAAGTGAAATATAGTTTTTAATAAAATGTAAGACGTCTCCTTACGACATCCACTAATACTTCACGTTTTCTTAATTAAGAAAATGTTGGTATTATGGAACTTACCTACTACCTACTGCTGCTGTAAATTTAACATGATTAATTTTACTGCACGAGCAGATTTTGCAACTATCGATTGTCGGAAGCAAAACATTTGGCCGAGCATTGGACCACGGCAATACGTGTTGCCTTAAGGTATGCGTGAAAATTAAAAACAGGTTTTCGTTGATTTCCATCTAATTTCGGGAAGAAAATGTGGAGCGGGAAATGCGAATGCCGGCTTGCGATATAAAGCGGGTGTTGCTTAAATCTCACGCTATTTATCACAAATTAAGCACCTAGCAAAAATTTTATTAATTAAAATTGCCTACCACTCTAACTGCTAAGTTGGTAAATAAACTAATTAATTAATTTGCAGTCGAAAATCACAAGTGCTCTCGAAAAGAGCAGCTACGCAATTTTATTTGATTTTATTTACGCCCTACAATAAATTATCTTTGTATTTTTATTTTGAAATTCAGAGTTGAATTTTTTTAAGTGCTTGCGGTGCCGATCTGATGCCGGCCATTCAGTTAAATGTTAATTTTGTGTCGTTTTTGTATTGATTAAATTATTTAGCTTTTTGAGATAATTGTAGCTCTCGTAATCTGAATAATTCCACACATAACACACAATACCACAATATGACAATACATTCCATTCAAATTTCATCCAAATATTACTAGGGGACTGCCGGTAAGAGTTCTCTGTCAACTCTCAACGCTCTTGTTCTCATAATAAATGCATTCATTAATTATTTGCAATTGCTATCGCTCCAGAGTATTTGGTTATTATGTACATATTTTATCTTCCACAAAAAGATTATTTTTACACCTCACCCTGATATTATACACTCCAGAGTTTTTCGCGATTTAAAAATCTAAGATAATCATCGATTCTACCACTTTTACAACCACACCCTCGTGGTTAAGTTCTCTAAGGACGAATATACAAAGCTACGTGTTTTGTGTTTGTATCTTGTACCTTTGATTGTATAACGGATACGCCAATCCTAAGGGAATTATAAAAACGCCTGGTTTAATTCAGAGGTAATATCAACAGATGGTATTTTTTCCTTATATTACATGAAATATTTGAAATTTTACATTTTTATCAAGCTTGGATATGCTTGACAAAGAAAATTAGACATTTCCAGAAGGAGGACAACCAAAAATTGGGTTTGCGTGGGGACTGTTTTTACAAAAGCACCTAATGCAAGAGATTTTGGCTAAGATAAATATAATATAATAGTATGTTTTTCTGTCCATACCATGTGGTTGCTATAAGTTTTGTTGGCGGATTGCGGCTGCTCTTAGAAACGCTAACAAATATGCCTGGAAGTTATAAATTTTCGTGAAACGTCTCGAAATAAATTTAAGGATCCCATTTAATTCAATTTAAATCCGCTTAAAAATAATTAATTATTTCGGTTGTTCCCCTAACGATTTTATTTTGCGATGGAAAGATCTCGTTCCGACTTATTTATTTTAAATCAAAACCTAAAACGTTACTTTTATCAAAACTGCGTTATTAATTTGGTTTATTAAGAAATTACATTACGGCTTATGTAGAGTTAAGACATCGTTTATAATAAAACGAAAATGACAAGAAAATTCTTGCAATTTATCACAATCAAGCCCTTAATTAATTATATAAATATATAAATGCCTGCTTAATTATAAGCTCACTGGTTAAAAATATAGTTGTGTCTAATAAAATAACATGCCCGATCGGAAAGGTTATCCTCAAGACATCTCGGGAAGCGCGAGTTTTAAGCTTTCGTTGAAAATCAGAAGTGTTATTGTTGAATTGAATATTTCGTATAACATAAACCTCAATTTAATTTTGCTGTAAAGTTTTGCAATATTATAATTTTGAAACAATGTCGAGCATTTCGCTGCCCGAAGGGGTCAGAAGAAGTTGTGGGAAAACTATTGAATGCAAACAGCAGTTGAAAATTATTATTTATTATCACTAATTTCCATTTGGTTGTTTCAACGCATTTCGGTTAGATTAGCAACAAATTAATTACATTTTATCTAATCTTTATTGAGACCCAAGAATGTAGTTATAGTGTTTAGGAAGCTTATTTTCCGTAATCGAATTACATTTTCATACACAGCACCTTTGGCGCCGAATTAATGCCAACAACGAAATTCAATTTAATTACCTTAATTGTCGGTTATTCGTTTGGGTTAAAACGGTGTATTATTCAAAGTATATTTTGTTAACAAACTTGTCAAGTGAAAATTCCAGCAGGAAATAATGTACTTTACACGCAATGCAATTTACGAAAATCAAATCTTACGACATAAATTTAGTTTATGCATGAAATTGCTCGGCCGGATCGTTCGCACATCCAAACCAAAATTTTTTTTCCAAAATTGCATTAAATTCGACGTCGACGTTCGTAAACAAGGTCAAAATTCCTGCGGAAATTTTCTCAAAGGAAGCGATTGTAAATAGTTTATCAAGAAACTTCATTAATCATAATTTATATTTTTGTTCCGGTAAAAACTGCAATACTTTTTGCTCTATTGTGCAAATGTCAAAGATTAATATCAAAAGTTTAAAAGCATAAATTTGAAATGTCAAAAATTATTTCCAACTTTCGGTATTGTTCATCTTTTAACTCGAGCATTTCGTAACTTAAAGGTTAACAGTTGCTCCAGTAACCTTTCGAATTTAATTTAACGGATAATACGGACGCTCGGATTACTTGAATTGGTGCGGATTAAATATTTCAAAAATTGTTCAACCTTTATTTTTACATTTATTTAGAGCTATTTAATGCTTTTAATGTTGGCGAAATAATTTATTTACAAAGTTTCCCGTTCGGGCGCCAAAAGTAAATGTTTTTTATTTCCTTTCGACTTCACTTATCTGTGAAATGATCGGTAGACCCGGTGGTTCCTCGCAATAATCCTATTAATACTTAACCAAGGCTTCATAATAAAATGCTATAGTTAGTTTTGGTAAGAAATCGATTCCGACTATTCATGACAATAATTTGGAAACGCGTTTAATTTAAATAACTTTGTGAGATATGCCATTACCTATTAAATGATGTGAAAACTTTTGCAACGATTTATAATAATATACGGGCGACTTTATCTTCTACTGTAAAGTTAAATGTGTTGATTAATGTCCGCATAAGCAATTACAACCAAAACCTGCTAACATAATCATTTAGGTACGCATTTAACCGAACCTTTAAAATCTTCAGTCGTTAGAATAATATTCTCCAATATAGTAGTGGTTTAATTACTACCAACGAATCGAAATTCCAATTTTTGGAATAAAAAGCTCTACATGGGATATTTTGCAGAGTTCACAGGGTAAAAATCTTTAATTTTAATTTTTCCTTGCATTTTGGCCCTTCAAAGCAGCACTGCCGTTAAGTTCCAAGAGAGCAATCAGGGTGGGTAATTTCATTAGGATTGAATACCCAATGCAACTTTAATTGCAAAAGAAAAGGACGCCACCGTTTTTATCGCTGTAGCTTAAAGATGATGATAAACCAGAAAGTAATTAAAACATGTATAGATACAATTTATCGTTTAATTTTCCAAACAAATAAGACTAAACAAGTATATATTATTGACTACGAGAGAAGCTACGGAGTCGGAAAACCCGAGATCGAGATCTTTTATCCTTAAACTCACCAAGAATTCCACTATTTATAAATTTCGGTAATTTAAAATTAAAGCCATGTCGCATCAACGGTTAATAAATTACAGATTATAAATTTTCAAAATGAGTTACTATTTATTCTAAATTGATTAATAAACATGGAAGCTGTGTTTTATTTATTACATTGCATAAATGCATGTAAGCACTATTAATTGCATTAGTTATTATTAAATTGCAGTTGAAATGTTACTCTATCTAAATGCAGCGAATAACGAAGATGTTTCTATTCCACAAGTGAGTAGTATTTCGAGTTACAATTAGATACAATTTGTATGAATTCAAAATTAATAAGAGCACTTTTACAATTTATATTGGCAATACAAGTTTTTGAATGTTTAAACTTCAGAATCAATCAGTTACTACGAGTATAGTAACGAAAGAGGGTTATTTTATATTTTACATACCTAACATTATGTGCATATTAACAAGAATAATTCAAAAATGGTTCATTTACTTTACCATAATTTATTACCATATTGCCAGATTTTGTACATTGCACTATGTCGCTGCCAGTAAAATTAGCTACTACATCTGAATTTACCACGGTTTTATATTTATTTAAATTCAAAAGAAATTCCATCTGGCTAAAGCTGCATCAATGGGATTAAACTAAAATTTAGATATAAAAATGTAAATCAATATGGTATGCGATCAAACGGTAATCGCCTTAGTTACAATTGGCTCTGATAGGTTAACGATTGGCGCAAAGAAGTTTTTTTGATTTCATGTTAAATGGAAAAAACTTTACGAATATAATTTTATTGTCTAAACTTTAGACCACACTTAAACTGTAACTCTATGTGTGTACTGCATAGTTTATTGCCCAATCAAACCGGCTCGAACGAAGCATAAAAGTCAATTATTTAAATGGCCAATAAAAAATTTGATTCTTTTTGATGAAAACTTTAATATTTTTCATTATATTAGATGCTTTTAAACCATTTGTGTGAATAACGCTTGCCAAGAAAATGAAAATAAAAACATAAAATAAATACAATAACCGTCGTGTTCAGTAGAAAAGTTGGCAAAAGTTTTAGTATGAGAAAACCTAGTAACTGCACAGATGTAACAAAAAATGGTTTGTATTGTTATATTTCTGTTTGCTGATTCGAGCGTTGATTTATGAACACACCCAGCCGAGACTAATTTCAAAAAAATTGTATTAATTTATTACCGTAATTTATGAATTACCTAAAAATGGAATGTAATGTAAAAGTTATAGCTAACCAAAACTGCATTTTTGCAGCTATTAAAATGCTCGTTATCCTTCCGAACGTGACCGTTATTTGTAGCAAAACAATTTAAATATTTTTTATTTTTAAAATCGACGTGGGTAAAGTTGCAAATTTAAAAATATTTATTTGAAAAGCATAAACATAAAAGTGAATGAAAAGGAGCGTTTGCCGTAAAAATCTTACGAGTTATTATGCAGGTACAATAAAAAAAACTATAAAGTTTGTGAGAAAAATAATATCGATGCTTCTGTAACTGAAATTTTATTATAAAACTCAATAATGGAAACATAAAAAGCTAATACTAAAAATAAACCTAAATTTTTCGGCAACGTTCCATGCATTAATATTGAAACATCGAAGTCGGCATTTTAATTTAAAATTTTATAAAAAATAGTTTTATTCGTAAAAAAGTGCCTTAATTAAGTTTCCACCTAAAAGAATTATGGAAGGGCGATTTATTATAAAAAAAATTAGAAAAGATTATTTTTGTTATAAAATCAATATAATTGCTGGAACAGAATGAAACAAAAGAGCTTTGTTACCAAGCATTAAACGTATTATCCATTTTCGAAGAGAAATAATTAGTGCAGCCAACGTTACTTTAGCAAAAGACCGAAGCTTGAGGATTGTCCAACTCCGTTTTGCCATTAATTATAGAAAATAAATTTCAGTTATATTATGAACAGCGGAATTTCATTAATGTTCAAATCGATTCATAAATTACGCCGGATCTGTACTACTAACTGCTATGCCTGGTTAAACGATTTTCTTTCGGTATCGGTAGAGAAAATTATTTTCTTACATTTCTCGCCACGTTTCTAAAAAAAGATTGTTTTTAAATCTTTTGGGAAAAAGTATTGCCAATTTATTGTTTTTCTTTGTAAAATATCTACCACCTACAAAATCCTTCATCGTTCGAATTATTCCTGCACAATTTATTGTTACTTTTTCTACTTTCTCCACCTTAAATATTGTATTTTTGCTCGATTACAGAAGGTCCTGTTAGAAGGTCCGGTCCTTCCATCGAGTGAAATCAAAACTAAATTATTTTTCGAAATTTAATATATTATAGTTTTCCGATAATGTCGTCCTTACTTAAATATACACTGCACATAAAAGAAGTTATTGTAATTGCAGAATTATCAAAATTTTACATTTCACCTCATCAACCGGAGTCTAATTCATTCATTTAAATTTTACTTATAAGATTTGTCAATAAAGTTCAAAATTTTGATTCCTATTTTGAGCCGCTTAGGAGCGTTTCCGCCAATCCCAAGGGTATTTTCTAAGCTCTAAGCTTCAAATCACGTCGCATCGGTTTGACTAATTAAAACAATGTTGAAATTTTATATGATCTTTAAAAAAAAACCGAAAGGTACTTTGGTACTCTTTGGTACTTCTTGACTTTAAAAATTAACTGTTGCAATTCTGTAATTTTTGTCACAGTTTCTTAACTATTTCGAAGACAAAATTCGAGTTTTCAATTAGAAAATTCGACTGAAATAGGCAGATTATCCGTAAGTATACTATATTCCATTTTATTTGGCTTTAGAGTGCAAGTCAAGTAATTTTCGTTTGCTCTTTGAAAATCCCGAAATTTTACTAGGATTTGTGCGTTTTCGCGAAGCCGAAGCCTGTTTTCCGAGTATTTTGGATCAAAATGCTTCGATATATTGTATAAACAGACCATACAAGCTTTTTAAAATTTTGATAGCCCTCTAATATTTTTTAAACTGTACAATAATTGAAAGTTTGATAACTCCATAAATTCGAAAGGAACTCGCAGATTTCTGGCATTTCTTTATGTGAAATCGCTTATATTCTTATCCTACAATTTTTATTTCTTATTTTGGTCAAAGAAATTCTTCAGTCTTATTTTAAATTTTAAGTCATTAACCAATATGTAATAATCCACATGCCAGATTATGAGACCCTTTGACCATCGGTACAGGCCACAATTGCCCTGCCCCATAAGGGTTAAATTAATTTTCAACGCATTTGCAAGTTAAAGTGAACTTACGTGTTTTTTTCATTTAATTTAATTCGTAGCAAGTGTGAAAAATGACAAACGTCGGACTAATTTTAAAATAAATTTTTTTTTCTAAACATGTGCGCGATATTTAATTTTATCGTATTGTAATTTTACTTATTTGAATATTATAACCATTTTAAATAGAAACGAAATACATGTTTTTAAATTATGTATTTAAAAGCGAAGATGACATTTTTACCTTAAACCAAGTTGATCAAATTTAACTTTTGCATCAATTACGTGTCGAGAAGGGAAAACAGCTCGAAATTGAACTGGGAAAAGTGTATTAGCTATTAGAGACTAAATAAAACTAATACTGGATAATAAAGTTTTGCCATACAAAACAGTATTAACCGATCAGAACGAGAAATCAACGGTCATTCGGTGGCTTAATAGTAAACAAAATAAGAGCCATTCCTTACAACTTTAGAAGGAATTGCTACTGGAAGCTACCATATCGGAACACTGAAACGATTTAAACTTTTAAACTTGATCAAGAGGTTTAGTCGGTAAATGGACATGGATTGACTATAATAGTATTGTTGCTAGTACTTGTTAGTTACTATTATAATTAAAGTTTTAGATTTGTTCAAGTGCTAGCAGGAGATTTACTGCCGTCTAGGAAACTCAAGAAGCAAAGTACCTACTTGTTATTTAATAATCATTTAAAGAAATATAATAGAGCAGTACAAATCCAGAAGAGCTATCAGGATTTAGACGAGTCCTAATAAGCAACGCTCATTGCCCGAGAGCTACCATAGAGCGGATTTTATTACATTTTAATTATTTTGGAATTTTAAAAGAGCGATTAATTACAAATCAAGATATAAAACGCAAATAATGAATTATATAATTTATTATAACAAATACTGTAAACAGTGGCGGATTTAGCATTTAAGAAGCCCCAGGGGCAATTTAATTTTGAGGCCCCCTCTAAAAATTTTGCTACTCACATCAGTTGTCATTTTATTAGCCAACTTAATTTCAATATGTTTTTTTCCCTATGCCACAATTTCTTATGAATTATGAAATACGTTGTGATAATTATTAATTATTTTCATTACAAAAAAAGTTAGATAAAATCAATAAAAGGCGAGCACCTTGTGTGCCGGTTCGGAAATCCGCCACTGCTTATTGTGCAATAAAATGTTAAAAAGGTTATATTGAAATTAAGTGACGCTCATAAATTGCGCTCTATTAACGAGATTCTCGTAGGATATTTGACTATAATTTCAAAACCTCGCTGAATGATTCTTATGTGTATGTAACACATGTGGAATTTATTTTTTCCAAATAATTTTAATCCCAAACACCAAAAATTAATGTTTTATAATTGCGCTCTATTAACGAGATTCTCAAGGGATATTTGACTATAATTTTAAAACCTCGCTGAATGATTCTTATGTGTATGTAACACATGTAGAATTTATTTTTTCCAAAAAATTTTAATCCAAAACACCAAAAATTAATGTTTTAAAATTGCGCTCTATTAACGAGATTCTCATGGGATATTTGACTATAAATTTAAAAACTTCGCTAAATGATTCTTATGTGTATGGAACACATATGGAATTTTTTTTTTCAAAAAATTTTAATTCAAAACACGAAAAATTAATGTTTTAAATTTATACTAAAAATAATTATTAGTTTAATTGCTCATTTATGGTCATGTGGTGTGTTTTTCATAAAACTGAATATTATTTTTTCTTTGTTTGTTTGTTCAAGTGTTGCTGTTGTTCAAATGTTTGTCAACTTTGGTTTAAATCGTCAAAGGATCCAACAGCGTATAAGAGACGAAGATACAAACGAAGAAATAATAAAGTAATCATTAGTACTTTTAGTATAAATTTAAAACATTAATTTTTGGTGTTTTGGATTACAATTTTTTGGAAAAAAAAATTCCATATGTGTTCCATACACATAAGAATCATTCAATGAAGTTTTAAAATTATAGTCAAATATCCTATGAGAATCTCGTTAATAGAGCGCAATTTATGCGCGTCACCTAATTTCGTGAGAAATCGCTCTTCTCTTAACTTTTATTTAATTTTGTGTGAGTAATTTAACTTTGAGGCCCACTCTAAATATTTTTACTACTCACATCAGTTGTTATTTTTATATTGGTTAATTTTCAATGTGTTTTCCTTATGCCTCAATTTCTTATGAATTATGAAATACGTGGTGATAATTATTAATTAATTATTTTCATTACAAAAAAGTTAGATAAAATTACTTTATTTTATTTTATTTTGAGAGCTGAATTTTGAGGCCCCCTGAATTTATGAGACCCAAAGCATTCCTGTTCTAAACTGCATCATTCTGTGCAAAATTGAAGTGTTTAAGCCAGGCGGATACAGGTTGCTAAGTAAGCTGAGCTTTTAAGTTAAGCTGCAAGATTTATTTTGTCTATGTCCATCAAGTTACATCAGAATACGAGCAGTTTGGATAGGTTAATCGATATTATTCTCTTTGCTTCTATTTAACTTTTGCACGTTTATTGGATTTACATACTCAATACAACATAGTATTACGAGTATGTACATATAACGCGGTGTTATATTTGAAACGCTGCAAAGCCGCAAAAAAAACAAAATTATATAGTAAATATAATATACTATAATAAAATACATAATTGCGAAGAAATAAATTTAATTCATAGTAAAATATGGAAGATACATAATTAGGTACATTCATTATAAATTTATTTTTTTACATTATCACAAAAAACTCGAAATGGTCCCCGCCGATTTCACTAAAAATTGAAAATTGAGAGTTCATTATTGGCATTTTTTTTAAATACTAGGAGTACCTAATATAATTTTATTCCACATTATATTCCACAGTTTTAGCATTTTCTACAAAAACGACAAACTTCCATATTCTTCACGTGACCGATGGTCCGTCCCCGAGCGTGTCTGTGTATCTAGGATTATGTTTTGCTAAAAGGTTTTCCTCACACATGTCGACTTTGAAGATTTGATTATTTTTTATTAATTTAGAGAAGCATTTCGTGGTTAACAATAAAGTTTCGTGTCAAAGAAGTTTGCAGGCAAGTTTCTTTAGCGACGGCAGCCCCAAAATTTCATAAGCATTTTAATCAATCAAGGAACCATTACCGAGAAGAAGGTGAGCAGCGCTCCGCAGAAGATGTTAAAAATTTAAATTTTGAAAAATTTCGGGTTTACTGTATTAATTATTTAAAGTATTCGTGATTTATTTACTGATACACGTTAGGTAAGATTTTAATTTGTATCTCGTTGAGAGCAGCTGCTTTATATCCCTTGGGTTCCATTTATGTTTATTAGAATTCAGTACTAGGCCCACGTACTTTTGGCTTTAATTTTACATAAACGAGCATCGTTTAAATTAACTTTTATGGTAGCATTTTCAAAGCTTTACAGTTTAAAGATTTGCTTAATTCGTTACCTATTCGTTTTGTCATTTAATGTATGTCGCCCTCAAAGTTTAGAAATCTTACATTTTGGTAGCATTATAATTTAAATATTTAATGTAAAAATTTTCTTTCAAAATTAGTCCTTTGAACGAAAAATTAAGCCAGTTGATCAATAATTCCAATTAAAACGAATTCTTTCGCAGACTTAATTAAACGGAGCTGATTTCAGATATTTTTACTGAACCAATGCTAATTTTTAAAAATCTGATCATTTTAATTAATTAAGCGTTTTAATTAAAAAATATTTTTATTTGTGCGTGCGTGCATTACATTTGCTCCGATTAATTTAATGCGACCTCCGACTTGATGTGGTTATATTATGTAGCGGTTAATTTTGTGCATCACCAGAATCTCTCATTGTATAATAATACATAATATCATATTAATGGAATCGAATATATTAATTTAAAATTTTTATCTGGTGAATATTTTGCTTTGTTCGTTAGCAATTCGGTCGTCGATAAAACCCTTCGAGCGATCTATTTTCCTATTTCGCTCCAATTATTATTATAATTTCATATATTATATAAAGCTTACATTAGCAAGGACTACCTAAAGGACTGCTAATTTGCATTCATACATTAAAGTTGATATCCAAGCTCGGTACACCGTCAAAATGTTGAAGGTAGATCCGGAAAAATATTTGTAATTCGCAAAGTAATTTAATTAGCATGTTAAACAAAACAAAATCCTTTCAATTTTTTAAATCTATAAAATTTAGTAGTGTAAATATTGAATCCTTTACTATAAACACCAATTATCGTACTTTGATCAATTATATTGAAAAGCATATGACGGCTATGTAATCGAATATTTTGCGGGTAGTTTATTTCTATTATGATCATAATTTATTTTGGTTCTTCACGAGGTAGAGATTTTTTTCCATTGTTATGAATAATAAAATTATTGATCCGATTCAACAACACGTAAAAATTAAAAACACTCTACTGTGTATATAAATATACATAGTAAATTTAAAAGGAAAGTCACAAGTTATTTAAACTTTACAAACAACAAACAACTCAAAATACTCTTTTGTCTTTATCAAAAGTTCACAGTAAACATACATTTTTACGTTGAACAAGAAATGTTGACTATTACACATTTAAATTCTTTTTGCCAACCACAGGTTTTTCATCACCAAAAGAAATATTTGTCTGCATTGAATGGTTTTCCAATCTTCAGACTGTACCAGACATAAGGATGGGTATAAGGTTACCACTTGGACAAGAACTCCTTCTGAGGTATAGCACTTTTATACTCGAGGTTGACTTTATTGTCCTTTTTTTATTTGCGCGAAGAAAATTTGGTGTAATGGTTACCTACTTGAAATTCATTCGTTGAGTGAAATTTATTTACCTCTCAATTTTCAATTAATAAAAAAATAAAGCCGATGATTGGTTTTTTTAATGTAAGTCAAAAGAGGTTTGCAGATTTTACAATAAAAGTTGACTTCAATTAATAGTATATTAAGTAACAAGGGCGTGGTGGGTTTTTAAGTGTAGATAATACATATCATTGTATATTAACAATTGAAAAGCAAATAAGAAACAAAAGAATTAACATGAATAATTGAATCTTTAGGCACCTGGTTTGGATTTTTCGCATGTTTATAACACAATTTTGATTAAAATTATGTTAATTTGCTTTACACTACGTTAACTTCACCATGTTGCAATATTAGAATACTAATAGTAACCCCAGGGATACTGTCAAACGGAATTTTTTGGTTTTACCAATTCAAGTAGGAAACAAAATATTTATAAAAGTAAGTTGTCTCGATTAATAAAAAAACCTTTCCAAATTTTCAAAATTCACGGAATTAAAATATATTTTCAAACATAAAAGCTGTCTGGCTTGTCGCTCGACTCAAAAGTTTGACGCTAATAATATATTAAAGAAATAGGAAACAGTAAAATCGAACTTTAAGTTTTGTATTTAACAATGATTACAAAACACTTGGAAGCTGGATGCATTAGTAGTAGAAACATATTAGCGACGGTTCAGCAGCGACTTGAGAGAATTTTGATTTTAGCCAAGTTTGTTCCTTAAAAGTATTTGTTTGATTTAAGTAATATCACAAAATTCTGTTTAAAACAAATTTTTCTGTTGTTATAAAAGAAAAGCAATTTCCAACTTTTCATTACTTTTATCCATCGGTGTATGTAATCCGGTTCTAACCACCAATATTAGAGAGCAAAAGGATATTGAAAATTTTTTAATTTTGCAAAAGTAAATCTCAAAACAAATTCTGTCTTTTACGTCGGAATTTATCATTTGTACTAGAAATTATCCGAGCTTGATTGTTTATATCAAGGGAAACAAATAATGTGTATTGATTTAAATTTCTATAAAGTGGGAATACCTATGGAAAATTATTGTAGCAGTGTTTCGAATATTGTGATTTCGAGTGAAATAAACTCGGTTTGAGAAAATAAAATTGAAGTTCGATGGTAAAATTAATTTTCAATAACCACTATCGCGTGGTCGACACCTTCACGTGCCATAAGAGTAATTTCCGAAAAGTTATTTTACTTTACCTCAATTTATCTCCATTGGCTTCTGTATAAACACACGTTAAAATATAAATTGTATCTTAGTATCGAGTGTCCTGTTAGCCTTAACATGTAAAGCTGCTGCGGGCATTTTTTTTCTAATTTTGGTATAAAATTGTATATATAAAAATATAATTTCTTTTTAATTTGGAAAAAATGCCTTCGGCATATTATCATACCGCATATTTTAAGTTTATTTAGCTAACGATGCTAAGGTAAAATTTCTATTATAATAATAGATACCCAATATAAAGCATTTCGTTATCATCCCTTCTAATACCATGCTAATGTATACCGCATTGTAAAGAACAAAAACCATTTAACCAATCAATACCACCGATACAAGTCATTGCCAGGGTAGCATTCAAGAAACCTCGCACCATTCCATTTTGTCTCTTATAATCTATCATTTTTTATCTGTTTAAAAATTTAGAAATGTATGCATTTTTATATTCCTCTTTTTATAGCACCAAACTTCAGAAGCATAGAACAATGTGAAAATTTAAACGATATTTCAGCTACCGGGATATTCGGTAGAAAATATTGGCAATTGATTTTGCAAAGTCAACTTTTACAGTTTCCAGTTTTTTCAAAACCAATCAAAATTGTGCAGTTGCAGACGAAGAAATTCAACACTGATTTTTTTTAAATAAATAAGCTATTAATTTTATTATATGGCTAATAATTGCTCTTTTGATCAATACAAAAAATTATAAATTTATAAGCGTTATTTAATATTATATACCGAATGATGATATGCAAAAACGGATTATTATTACTGGTTAATCTGATTTGATTAAGATAAATTATTTATAACAACATAATGTATTAGTTAATTGAATTTTGACTAAGCGCTTAGTGAAACATTGTCAATGTCAATTAACTCCAGTCCAAATAACAACAATTCAAGTTTTAAATTTAATTAACTGTTTGTTGGGCACAACAGCACATTTAATTTATATATCTCAAATTTTAATGAAAACATTGCTATCGACATAACTCAGCCAACACCAAAACATTTATAGTATTATATACCGGGCACAGTTAACTTCCGAGGTGCCGAAATGGAAATTTAGCTCAATGCATTAATTATGCATTCTCATAACAACAATTTCCTATTATATACTTAGAGACTGTCGTTCACGAAAACACCTTATCACTAAAAAAAATGAATTTACTATTCCATCAACTATACCGAACGTGTTTGCAGTGAAAATTTGGTAACGCTTACAAAAATTGTTGCTGTGAAAAATAACAAGGTTAAGCTGATGTCGTACAACAAATCCATTTACCTTTTCTCGATAAGCAACAAAACCTTCTTTTTAGTTGTTAAATATGATCAGTAGGTATTTTTTTTAAATAGTAATTTAATTTTAAGTGCAAATTTATAAATATTTTTTAGAACAAATCCAAAAGCATCCATTGAGCGGAGGAAAATAGAAAGGAAACGTTGAAATTAGTTGGAAATTATTCGGTAACTAATAGGAGTATTATATAATAATTTAAGAATACAAACACATTTTTGTATCTAACAAAATTAGATTAACCTACGCGAATAAAAAAAGTTTATATTTACATTCATAATAATTTCATTAATGAAATGAATAATTAATAAATCACAAAAAAATGAATAAATGAATAAATAAAACATAATAATATAGTGCTTGCTTAATGGCAGCAAAACATTAGCTTTCGCGATTCAAATTAATTCTTCCGCCAATTGATAAACGTTTTTCAGGCAATGGTACCATTGCATCGGTTGGAAGATAAAATAGAGTTGCAAATTTTCAAATTTCCACTGATTTTTAAGTTCCACCTTCTAGCCGTCAATCAATTTATAATATTTTGAAAAGTTGTGATGTTTGGTAACTTTGAAAAAGTCGATGATGATGATAACTGATGATAATGGCGGTGGCGATGATTACGATCGATGATGTTTTTAATAAAAAATTCCTGGCCTTCAACAGGTTATCAGATTTTTATATGAATGCCCTAAACCTACATTTAAATCTAAGATGTTTTAATATTGTTTATCATTTTTAATTTTATTATTATTGCATGCGTAGGTTGTGCAAGATTTTTTAAAAATTTTTAAATAATTTAAAAAAATTCGTCCAAACTATTTAATATTATTTATATGCAGATATTACCATTGCTGGAATATTATGGTATGTAGTTAATTTTGATTTCTTTCGCTAAAAATAAATTTTATCGATTAAACTTCAATTACTATTGAAATTTACACTTGTTTATCACGATCGTAGTCTAGTCTAATTTATGTGATATTATGATTGCAATATTGTGTTTTACGATCTCACTAAAATCTATGTGGATATATATTAATTTTGATTTTGAAGATAAATAAACCTTTGAAACAAAACTATTAATTATCGAAAATTATTGCAGTTTCGGAATTAAAAAATTAGTTAGATACATTATTCATGCGCTTGGTTTGCATACTAATACAAGTAATAATACCATGACGTGTCAAGTATCCAATATATTATTGAAAGATATTTGGTTAATTAACTTTGTAAATTTTTCAATTTTTTTCTATTGCCACGAAAAATATCAGGTCAAAATTGCACGCTCTATCAGGCGTATTAAGTTTAAGTTACTGTTGGAAGAAACCTTATGATCTAACTGCGTGTCCGTCTTCATAATTTAAATTTACTACGTCATCGATGGTCTGCCTTGCTTATTTTTTATATGTATATCTTAAATTATAATTATATAATATTTTGTTGTTTTAATGAGAGTAGGAAAAATGGTGTGTGAAATTTACTTGGTTTTACAATTGGTTTCTATTTTAGTCCTGATGTTAATAATATATTAGTAAAGTACCTAATGATTTTGAAAAAAAAATATTCTTTCACTGATATGTTTACATCAATAAATTTTGTTTGCCAAATAAAATAATAATGTAAAATGAATATGAATTATTAAAGAACAAAAATATGTTAGCAACTGAATTAATTCTGTTTGTTGATGCTAATTTAACAGAAATTGTTCGCCGCAGTTACAAATATTTTAGCAACCACAAAAGTTAATTTTTCTTCTATGGAAGAAATTTTTAATTTATTTAAAAAAGAACGAAAATTTAATATTTCTGGCGTGGATGATTGAAATGAAAAGTCTTGTCTGTTCTATTCGAAAGCAAATAAGTAAAAAAGACTTCTTTTACAAACCGTTTATTTAATTTTATAACTTGTTGATCTTGGGAAATTTTCCTACACCGTAACTCAGTTATGATTGGTTATTTTCGTCACAAAAACCTGAAGAATTTTTAATAAGTTTTCCAGAAAAGGTTTCATGAGAAAATTAAATCTGAAGTGTTATCCTAACGTATAGGGTAATTTTTTTCTTACGATCTGGTTGAATAACGAAAATACGAGTAGAAAATAAAATGCAATGTTTATCGCAGGTTGACTCTCAATCAAATGATTGAAAAAGCACACCACGCTGGTGCGCGCATTTAAAATGGTTTCGAAGTTACTTTTTTCAAATTAATTGTTAAACAAAATCATTAATTAACTACACCCTAATTAGGTAACTACAACCAGGTAAGTCCCTTTTTATACTTACCGCAATTGCTAGTGGTTTCAAAAAATATTCCGGCAGTTAGTAGTAAAAATATAAAATAACTTTTAATCATTTTAAACTTTTATATTTACAAAAATCAAACAAAATAGTCGATGGCTATAACATAAACTTTTGAATTAATTTTTATGGCACCAACACGTGATTTTTTTAATAAATAAATATTATGTAAAAAATAAGGTGATTATACTGAAAATTATAATAATAAAAAATTAATATATTTCAACGAAAACTTTTGCTTTTCAAAGCTGTTCGATTTACCCGCAACAAGGACTCGACGTGATACTTTGCAGGACTCACGACTATGCATGCAACGCAACAGACGCTACAGGTGCGTTTGCGGAACGGGAATTACAAACGGGAAGTAACCTTTTTCTCATTTCCGATGCGCCTGCGCCTGTTAAATTATTTTGGCCTAAGAAACTTTAATCAGAATCATATTTTAGGCACCTATTTTCAGTAATGAATATAATTTTTTTTCTTAAACTCAAGAAAATACATCCCACTCCTCCCAGAGGAGTGAGAATTATTAAAATTCAATGAACGAAGGTATTGCCTCATAAATAGAGGAATTAATTTATAATAATAAGGAGTAAGGACGATATGTATTTTCTCCTCACGTACAATAACTGTTACGATTTGGAAAACAATTAAAATGAAAACATAAATTAATGCTAGCCCTTTAATGTGATAGAATTTTTAATGGAATTTTAATTTAATTTTTATTTTTAAATTAATACACGATTTTTAATTTATTTTAAATGTAGTAAAATTTCCTATTTGTACATAATTTGTATAGAAATTTGTATTACAAAATATTCCACTTCAGAAATGTAAAATTTTAGTTCTATCCAGTGGTGTGCTGTAGCAGGCTCACTGGGATTTGCGCGAGTCCTTCATTATTTTTTTTTTTTTAATTTGCAATCCTGTTGTTAAAATGATAACTTTAATGTACTTTTTACACAATAAACATTAAAATAATTAAATTCGCTACTAATATTCAGTTTTCATTTATTAAATTTAGGTAGTTCTGAAAGTAGGGAAAACCTGTAAGCCCGCTGATAAAATATTCGCAGTACACCACTGTTTCTACGAGAGAAAAACGTAAAAAGCTGAGTTTATTACTCCTACCTTCATTCACACGTTATTAAAGTGCAACTATGTTATTGAATAGAGCGCAATTCAAATAAACATTTCAAGAGCTTTACTTTATTTAAAATTCAAACTTAAAAATGAATGTAAGCATTATTTCAAATTTACGAAGGTGCGTATTGAAATCAATAATACGCTCAAAGCAAATGAAAATGCCTAGGTGCCGAATGAGAAAATTACTTCTTATTAAAATATTTAATAAGATATTTTATTATAACCTTACAAGTTTATTAATCCATATAACAATCTTATTACGAAGGTACTGGGCAGTGGCGGATTTAGCATTTAAGAGGCCCCAGGCGCAATTTAATTTTGAGGCCCCCTCTAAAAATTTTCCTACCCACATCAGTTGTCATTTTATTAGCCGACTTAAAAAAAAAGGTTTTCAAAATGTTTTCCCTATGCCACAATTCTTAAGAAGTATGAAATACGTAGTGATAATTATTAATTATTTTCATTACAAAAAAAATTTACTATACCTACTATTCTTTTCTTAAAAGCGATTAAAATGCTCACCTACTTTAGTTCCCCGAAAAAATTCTTTACATTCTTCTAGGAAGAATTTTACTATTACTATTCATTCATAAAAGGAATTAAAATGTTCACCTACTTTCGTTCCCCGAAAAAATTCTTTAAATTCTTCTAAGAAGAATTTACTATACTATTATTTTCTTAAAAGCAATTAAACTATTCACCTGCTTTAGTTCCCGGAAAAAATTCTTTAAATTTTTTTAGGATGAATTTGTTTATTTTTATGATTATCTTGGAATAATTAATAGTAATTTTCCGAAAATCTGGATTTAGACTACTAATGACCCCTCCCCCTTTTAGGGACAATCCCATGGGGGAAGAGGGGCTCCCCCCCAATGTATTAGAAAATTATCTAAAGTTAGTAAAATTAGTATTACTAATAAGTTGGCACAATCAAATTGAAACATTTCTTTAAAAAGAAGCGAAAAAGCTAAAAAAAAAACCATCGACAGTTGGGTAATTGAGGACTGCCCCTCCCCCCGAAAAATTTTACTTCGTTCAGTCTCTGCCCTTTTATTCTTTAATAATTATTAAAAATTCTAATCTTTAATTTCCACGATCCCGAGATCCTTTAATCAAATAGTATTTCATTGTTTAACCCAAATTTTTTGGTTTAACCTGCAACTGAAATACTTGGCCTAACTCAGTAGGATTTGGGAAAGGTTATTGTCAATGGCGGATAGCATTTGAGAGGCTCCAGGAGTAATTAAATTTTGAGGCCCACTTTAAATATTTTTACTACTCACATCAGTTGTTATTTTATATTGGTTAATTTTCAATGTGTTTTCCCTATGCCACAATTTCTTATGAATTATTAAATACACTGTGAAAATTATTAATTAATTATTTTCGTTACTACAAAAAAAGTTAGACAAAATTACTTTTGAGGCCCTCTGGATTTATGAGGCCCCAGGCGCGCGCCTCGAAAATATGCGCAATATTTAAATATTTTTAATATATTGAACTTTCTTCGACCCTATAGTTTTAATTTTAACTGGACGATGGATTGTTTAGTGGGTATTTTGGGTCCTATACAAATAAAACTACTCTATCGATATATTTCCTGACCGGTTTCGACCTATATATTAGTCTTCTTCAGAGTCTACAAAAGATTATGACATTATAGTAGCATAGCATTGGGCATTTTTTCTTACATCACTCACCAACAAATTTCAGACAGAGTATAAAAATAACAAGAATAAACAGAATAAATACATAAAAACATTCTCTGGCACTAGCAAAAATCTTTCTAATATATTTATATAAATATTATTTATATATATTATATTATATATTATATATTATATATATTGTCATGGATTTTCCTATTAAGAGTTGTTTTTATTAATTTATTTCATGTTGTATGTGTTTGTCAAAAATTTGTAAATTTATGTTGGTAATTTTGGTATAGAAAACTTGCGTGAAAGCAAGAAGATAACGAGGCCTTTTGCCAATTCTGCTCGGGCAGAGTGGATCGATTGTAACGATCTGCGAAGTTTTGTGAGAATTTATATTGATTTTGTTGAAATTTAAATATAAAAAGTATTTTAGAAGAGTGTTTTATTAACTTGAAATATTAGAAGCATAAAATAGTGTGTGTAAGAGTCCGTGCTCACAAAAAAAATGAATGTTGCCGGAAGAAGAAGATGATTTATAAAATATTAAAATTATATACTCCGGGGCATCGCATTTTCTGGCTACCCAACGTGTGGCATCACTTGAATCTACTTGAGACCCTGAGATCAAGAATTTTTCAAATATTTGTGACACATGTTTTAAAAATTACTAGATTGACAAAACTTAATAAAAATTGGAAAGGTGTTCAGAAAATATTATGGTTAAACGAGATAACGCGTAGCAAATTGGATAAAACTAAATTCAAAAAGACAACTTAATGTTTTCTTTGGATAACAAAATAAAAATTAAATGAAGATTTTAAATTTATTTTAAAACTAATATTGTTAAGAACAAAATTTTAAAAAAAATACTAAAATGGATAATTTAACATTGAATGAAAAACTACTACAACTGATAAAAAGTCAAGAAGAGATAAAAAAAGAATTGAACCAAAAATTTAAAAAATTGGAAGAAAAGTTGGAAAATCTTTGGAAAGATGCGGATAAGGGTGAAATTGTGGAGAAGAACATACTTGGACATGTGGACAACGGGAAATTTGGTATGGTTCGACGGGAAATGGAAAAAGTTGGACACAAAAAAATAAAATATGGAAACCAAAAGTTTGGATTAAAAAAGAAAATTACATTTGGACCTGAAAAGAAAACTGGTGGAAGCAAGAAAAACATTGGACATGGACAAAAAAAGGGTAAAATTTTAAATGGATATGAAAAATTTGGAAGGAAGATTTGGATAAGGAGTAGGGGGATCTACCAATTACCTCCAAAGTTGCGGACGAGCATTACTAAGATGGTCCTTTGGAAATATTTCAGACGGAGGTAAAATAAAAACAGATGTCGGATGAGAATTAAGTATAACTATATGGCAAATACTTTAATTAAAATGTTGAAATTTTAAAGATTGATTTATGTTTTCTTTTGATTAATATTAATTTGAATTGAAGATTTTTTGAAATTGCTATTGGGTTGATAAATCTTGAAAGTTTGGATTTTATTTGATTTGAAATATTTTGATGATGTCGTAAAAAAATTAGAGATTGTGATTGGTGATAATTTGAATATTGTTAATAATTTATGTAAAAATTGGTTTATTTTATGATTTTGTAAATATTTGACTTTTTGAATTTGACTTGTATGATTGTTTTAAAAATTTGCATTATTTGTTAATGGAAATATTTTGAAAAATCCATAACCAATTGAAGATAAAATTGTAAAGCCCATTGCCTTTGACAATTTGATCTGGGGGCGTAAATGTCATGGATTTTCCTATTAAGAGTTGTTTTTATTAATTTATTTCATGTTGTATGTGTTTGTCAAAAATTTGTAAATTTATGTTGGTAATTTTGGTATAGAAAACTTGCGTGAAAGCAAGAAGATAACGAGGCCTTTTGCCAATTCTGCTCGGGCAGAGTGGATCGATTGTAACGATCTGCGAAGTTTTGTGAGAATTTATATTGATTTTGTTGAAATTTAAATATAAAAAGTATTTTAGAAGAGTGTTTTATTAACTTGAAATATTAGAAGCATAAAATAGTGTGTGTAAGAGTCCGTGCTCACAAAAAAAATGAATGTTGCCGGAAGAAGAAGATAATTTAGAAAATATTAAAATTATATACTCCGGGGCATCGCAATATATTATATAAATATTTTTAAAGAGAAACTATCTTAACTTTAGGCCATATTTGAGTCCTCTCAAAATTACTTGATAAGCAATGAAACACCAACATTCACTTTTTGTAATCTGTAATATTTAATTTTGATTAAAACGAGTGTTAAACGATCTTATGCAATACTTTCAATATATTCAATTAAAATATATTAGAATAATTTCGAATTAATATAGGTACTCTATTATTTATGATATAAATTTTACACCAAACGAATATTATTATTGTAAGTAATGTAATTGGCCTTTAATTAAAATTAATAATATTTTATCCAAGGACCCGACAAATCCTTGCTTCACCACGGGTTTCATTTAAGGCTGCTACAGTTCGTCTGTACCTATCTACAGAAGTTAAGTATAATATTGAATTAATATAATACAGTGGCGGCTTCTGAACAATTTAGGTGGTAGGGCATGCATGCGAAACCGAGGGATGTGGAATTAAAAGAATATATTAATTATACGTGTTTTTGAAACAACGCTTGTCGGTTTGGTGAGGCACTGCCTCCTCTGCCTACCCCGACAAGCCGCCACTGATATAATAAAAAGTAAAGCGAATATGATGGTTCTGCCTATTTTGACTTTAAAATTTTAATTCAAAATTAAAAACATTTTTACTCGGGAATAAAATGAGAATTATTTATAACTATGTATTTGATGGAAAACTACGGTCACCAACAGTGGCGGATTTCCGAACAGGCGCAAGAGGCGCGCGCCTGGGCCTCATAAATCCAGGGGGCCTCAAAATTCAGCTCTCAAAATAAAATAAAGTACTTTTATCTAACTTTTTTTTGTAATGAAAATAATTAATTAATAATTATCACAGCGTATTTCATAATTCATAAGAAATTGTGGCATAGGGAAAACATATTGAAATCCGCCAGTTGATATTTGAAATTTTATCAAATAAAATTGACCCCCAATAGTGTTTTGGGGAAATAATCGCAGTTTTATTGACTTTTTAATCAAATTCTCGTTTCACAATTTTGTTCAATATAATTGCCGACCACGATTTAATTAATTTAAAGTTTTTAATTTTTAATGACCGGTTATTGATGGTTATTCGATTACCTTTTATTGATGCCTATTTAGTAAGGCATTAGGGACTATTACTGTAATTATTATTTGTACTTGAACCACTTGATATAATAATAATTACAATAAGATTGATATGCTAACATTAATCACACTAACTACCATTCTTATGCGTTATCATTATTTTACAAGACCTCTTACCTAATATATAGAAAATCATTGAATTTGTCCTCAGCTCACTACAAACAGTCCAACCAATATATTTATACTAAAAGTCTGCTTTCGCCTTGTAGAAGATTACATTAGAAATTTAAACCGATCAGAATAACCCTTCTCTTATTTTGAGTGCTTCCAAACTAATCTTCACTCTTTCCGAAGAGGAGGAATCGCAACATGAATTTTTATGCGTCAAATTTTCATTTTCAAGATTTCTCCTCGAATTTCCTCCTGGCAATTGCCTTCCTGAGATTCCTTTGGATTTCCCTTTGCTCCTAAAGAGAGCGAAATTGTATAAAGAATTTTTTGAATAAAATCTTAATAATAAATTCCCAACATTTAAAAAATTCCACACAAAAATAGAATAAAATGTACTTACCTACTCTTTGCTCTCGAAGCTTTCCCCATATTTTTCACCCTATTCCATTTGGATCAATTTCTGTGTCCGAGACAGTGCCGGGGAAAGTTACCGATATTGGGCATCTGGATGCAAGGAAGATTACCTTGAATTTTGTGTTCCACAGACTTCAAAAAGTTAATAGATTTCAAAAGACTTTATGAAGATTTCTTAAGACTTCATGGGATTTCACAGACTTAATAAAAATTGCACAAAACTTCACAGATTGCATAGGTTTGCCGTACGCAAAATACTTCATTTATGGAATAAAAAGACCAAAAGAGCTGTTTAGAAAACATCCCGATTTATATTTTATTATATAACTTGTTTTACAGTAGTCACCTTAATTTCAAGTGTAGTTAAAATTAAAGTGACTGAGAATTTAAAAATCGGGTCAAACTGACAAAAACACTTTAATTCGAACATTTTAAAGAGTGCAGTTTGAGAATCCGAAAAGAAAGGTTGATTTTGTTACCATTTTCGCTAACTATGAGAGGAACATTAAAACCATTAAATTTTGTTGTCTTGAAGGATTGCTAAATATGATTGAGACAAGAAAATCTTTTTCTTCAATACACCAGCTGCAAAAGTCCCCACATACAGATTACAAAGATTTAAAATAAAATTATTTTTATTAAAAGTTCGACAATTTTGAGGGGTAATTTTAAGTTTGATTGTTTCATAATTTGTGTTTCCATTTTTTAATTTTTATTTGTTAATTTAATAAACACTTTGTTTCCTAAATTTATTGTATGTAAACCTTGTTCGAAATTAATAAGCCGTGGAAAATAATTAATCCTTAACAAGATAAACCAAAGAAGGATTATCATTACACCTGCTACAAAGGCTTTAACCTGTTTTGTACTACTGTATCAAATATGTTACAATCAAAACTTTCGTTAATTTCAAATATGTAATTTAATAAAAATAAAACAAGTTGGGAAACCGAAAAGCCATAATGAATTGGAAAAATAAAGTTTGCAGAAAAAACTACACTTCCAAGTCAATTTTCTGGTTCGCACAATTGAAAATTAAACAAAAAAGGTCTAAAACAACAAATTGTACTTGAGAAAGTATTGTTTGAGGATGTCGGATAATATGTGAATTTTTTTCTGATTTTTAATTCAATTTAAAATAACCGAACAAATCATCGGTGCCAGATCCGAAGAACCACATAAATCCTAGGGCTTTCCGAAATTCAACGTTGGAGTTTGACTATTGATGGGATGATTTAATTGGATCATTGTTGGAAATACATTAGCACCTTACCAAAAATGTGGGTATAATAGTTTGTTCCTCTATTGGCCTACAAAATGAGATTTTATTTTACCTTAATTTTGAAACATTAATCCGACACTAAATTTTAATAAAATAAATATTCTGTATGGAAGTCCTGAAGTTGTTTACAGCAAACCAGTTAGTTTCTTTGGTAATATTTTCCATCCCTCATCTATTAATAATGGGCAGATATTTTTTGATTTTATAGCAAACTCTGATGTAATGAAGAGTTAAATATTTCAAGAATATATTACTATGGTCATTTTTACATAACTGTACAACAATTACAAAATATTTCTTTTCAATTAATAAAAATTTGAAATAATTAGGTACTAAAATTAGACATCACACTTTTGTTGCTAAATTAAATTAAAACTAATTACAAATGTTGCAAATAAACATTGCATCATTATGTTTCACATTATATACTTTGGTTACAGTAGTTTGCTTTAATACCGCGCTAAAAATACAATACTCGAAAAGATTCGTTCGAAAACGTTATCGTTCGCACGCAACATTTTCAAACAATCTTATTTGAGCAACTAAATATCACAAAAAAATTAAAATAAAAATAAAGAGAGCAAAATTATCCTTAAAATACTTTTTCCAAAACAATATTGTTGTGAGATTTTGTGTCGACTAAGTAAAACAAAAATTTTAAGGCATTTAAAGAGGGCGGAAATTTTTAATTACTTTAAATCGTGTAAGACATTCCCTTTAACATGTAGTAATGAAATTTTGGTCAATCACTTATTTTTACATAGATTTGAAAATTTTAACTATAAACTACAAATAAATAAATCAGTATAATGTACTGGCGAACGTTGACTACAATTTTTCTTTCTTCTACTCTGCTATCTTAATAAAATTTAAGTCTTTCAATTAAATTTAGTAATAAATAAAATATTAGGTAATTAATTACGCTATAAACTATTTTACTAATTTGTTGATTCATTTATTGAACTTGTCAAACGACAATTTTGTATCGCCGTGTGTTCTACGTTGTTTGACTTGGTCACAGTAACGTTATCGTTTGAGTCTTTTTCGTCGTTCGTGGGTAACAATTTGTGTTGTTCCGCTATGTCTAACCAATGCTTTTTATTTTGTCTTACACCTTCCACTAAAACTTCTAACTTATCCGATAATTGTGCAAAAGACTGAAATTAAAAATTATACCTTAGTTAATACGAGATCTTACAATCAAATTTCATAAATTACCTCGTAAATTGGTAAGCAAATCGAATCTATAAATCCTACTTGCATTAACGGTAATTGGTCCTCTTTTTCTCGATTCATTATATCCTAGAAATTATTAAAACCTTTACGTTCGGGTCGTTTTCACTTGGGAAAAATACTTACTATTGGAGTAATTTTTAATTCTTCTCTTTCCATGTCACCTTGTTCAAAGAATTCTGAAGACACTAATTCTGCCACACGTTTCTCCACGTCCCATGGTTTGGTAATAGCAGCTAAGTCACACACCGTCATCAGCATCGCCCTCAATAATTCTCTATTTTCGTCCAACGCCCAGTGAGCTCCTTCATGAACTATATTGAAAAAAGCACCTCGTTTCCTAAAAATTAAAACTGTTAGCAGTTGCTTTTCGGTTAAACAAAATTTGAAATAATCAGTAAATTTTCACAAAGGTGAATTTTGGTAACCCAAGATTAGATCGTCTATACATAGGCCTACAAAGCTTGACAATTTTTACAATATATCAGAATTACTCCTGGACATTCAGAGCCAATTTTAAACTGTAGATCACATCATAATATAGAATATCGGCTATTATTATGATATAGTTAAAATAAAAATTCTTTTTGATTCCAGTTTTGTTAATAATTTTTTAATTAATTAAGAAATAAATGTATTATTATTAACGAATAGTAATACATTTTATTAAGGTCACTATTAAGATTAAGAGATAATACTTTGGTGGTTTAAATACTATAAACAGAGACCAGGTAAAAAAAAGTGCACTTAATTAATATGTATTAATTAAGAAAATAAAAATACTTTTATGTTGAAATAAAATCGAAAGAATAATTACTGACACCGCGGAGGAAATTTAAGAATTCTATATGATGTTAAATTGTAATTAAAATGTGAAGTTACAGAAGCAGAAGAAAAAAAAATGTAGTTTTCGAGATCTTCTTTTCCAAAAATCCTTTTATTCTTAACTAAACAATAAGTTCTTTGCAAATTGAAACAAGTGACCAAAGAGGCTAGGCTATGTAGTTAACGCTGACCATCTCCAAGTTCAGCATAATTGAACAAACTCACCTGAAATACACAGCCAAATCAGTGGAAAGGATGGCTTCTTCCAAAACCTTAATAACTTTTGTGTATTCGTCAGGCGAAACGTTGGACAGTAACTGATTTCCTGGCGAATTCAGAATCATAATGCATTGGTCGAAATGATGGTGTTCCATGGTCGAAGTAGAATACAACTGTGCCAAAGGAGAAGAAGCTCTAAAAGTAAAATCAAACTTAATTTATGAACGGAAAGCTGACAATAGGTAGTTAAAATACTTTGAATTAACTTGAATGAGTATTAGAAAAATTTAGTACCATAAACCCTTGAGGAAAGTCCAACACATAACCTACTACACTCACTTGATTTGGAAGGAGTTGTTTGTGCCTCGATGATCCAAATCGTGACAAAGACATGCGATTATTAACGCCAAACATTCGATTTCGCCGAATATTTTCCACCATTGAGTCGTCTAAAATTTTCAGACCGGTTAGTGTTGCTTTACTGTTAATTTTGGCGCAACTTACGGTTAAAATTCCGAACATCATCTGAGCCACGTTGAAAGCGTGCCTCCAGTTGTGGTAGGTAACATTTCTATAATTTTTTTTAACCGACAAAAGCCACCGACATAGAACTTCATAATCCATGTGGAATCGTTCGACAAAATCTAAATCGAGGAACATTCTGACGCAGGCCTAAAATTACAGCGTTAGAAGAGTTTATTTAGAAAAAGCAAAGAAGAGACTTACAGTGATTGTTTCGTCATCATCCAGATGAATATCATCGAATGAAAACTCGTGTAATCCAATAAAAGCCGCCGAAGGTACTCTCAGCTTCTGCAACAAACAAAAAAGCGTTAATTTTCTTTCTAAAAATAACAGGATATATTTACTTACCCCAATTCTCTCCGCATCTTCCGCACTAGCAGTGGCATGGTAAGATAAAACTTCGAGGGTAACGCTTTGTTTTGCAATGGCTACGACTGCCCTCTCGTACATGTGCGTATTGTGAATTCCCATACCACAAAATATTGCAAATGCTTCCACAAAATTTTCATCATTTTTGGTAAAAGGTAAATCGTTAAATTTATTAATAAGTTGAATAACTCCTACTATTTGAGCAGAAGAATTTTTAATTGGCATACATAAAATGCCCTTGTGCTGAAAACAAGACCCTTCGTCCACTTGTGCGTCGAAACGAGTGTCTTCGTAGGCGTTTATAATATTTACAACCTTAAAAAATTTTAAAATAGGAATCAAAACATATTTTATATTTTTGTGCTTACTTCGCCGGTTGTTGCCACATGACCGGTTACTCCTATATTAATTGGAAAGCGACTTTCGAAAGGACTAAAAATAAAATTAAGTTATAATACTGCTTACAGTTTTTCAAGATTTAAAATACCTGGTTCTCGATTCACCGTCCTCTCCATTGAGATCATTTGCTTCAAAATCGAATACGCGCGAAAAACTACCTTTGGAAACTTCGTGAACCAAAAGTACCTACAACAAAAATGTAATTCAATGTTTTGAATAGAAAAATTAAAAATTAAAAGTACATTAATGTACGAATATGTTTGTCTGTGCCAGAGGTGGTTTTTTGGTTTCGAAACAAGGAAAGCGTAACAAATACTCGACAACAAAATTTAATTATTCAACCGACGAACTTCAAATTTATGAAAAGAAATTATAATGATAAACATTAATTCCCCTTAATGGACATACGTTCGAAATAATTCCCTAATCAATCTTACAGATTTGCGACTTGAAGGAGAGAGAGCTCAATGATTAATCTGGTATAATTATAAATTTTAGGAACTTAAAACTCGGCATTTGAATTAATAATTAATTATAAAATTTAAGAGCAGATTTGCTAAGTAATCGATAGAATAAAAGTTCCTATATTCGCTAATAAAATTTAAATTACTGTATTATCAATAAAATAAAAACGTCTAAACAATAAATTATTTACAAGGACTCATGTAGGACTGCAATTTACCAATAATAATATTTTATTTGTCATCGTTAGTTTTCTGTTTTAAATTCAACGATTTCGTTGTTCATTTAATTATTTATTATAATCCGTCACATGTTAATAAATTTTCAAATAACATAAAGAGCAAACACTAAATATTTAAAACTAATTAATTTGTTCAAGTGTGCAGGATTGGCTCGGCCCATTCGATTAAATTCTTTATAATGGTTAAATTGAATCATTCCTAAGTGCTCTTTTAATTAGTCCAACTCCGCCCATCGAACCAACCGAAAATTTCCATTAGTATCATTTTCGTTTACGGGTTAGTCTCGAGGGTATGATCACCAAATTCTGTTCGATAGTGTCCCCTAAGGGGACATTCGCGTCTATTGCCAATGGGCGGTGTCCTTATTGTAAAAGTTCTTTTATTTTTAGGTGACCCTTTCGTACACATAAAATCAGTTTCAACACACATGTGGACAACGTTATTCATGTTCGACAGTTACGGACGCACGCAATAAAATATATTTTTTGATGAAATTTCATTGCGTTGCGATAGAATTCTCGCCGAACCAAAGTTAAGAAAAAAACACCAAATTAGTTCGATTCGAGTTGAAAAAAAAATCTTAATTTACAGTTTACCCTTAAGCGTCGGTTGGGGAATCCCGGTTGAATATCTCCTAATAATTGCATCATTATTGATTGTTAGAAGATTTTATTTTAAAAATTCGCTAGAAACCGTTTTTAAGCATATTTCAGTTTACGTCCAAAAGAACTTTTAGAAGCGTAAAAACTTTACATAATATATTTTATTTGAAACTTTTTTAATTGAGTAGAAAGTTCAACTTTTGAGTTTCTTCGAGTGTAACTTGGCTAGTTTTCAGTCAATTTAAAGTACAGTTTTCTTTATTTTTTCCATTTCTACAGAAGAACTTGTACTTTCGCGCAAAATTTGCAAAAATTCAAATCGTTCGCTGCACTTTGCCATGTGACATGGCCACGTTTTTCTATAGTGACTCATTGACAGGTAATTAAATAGATATATTAAAATAATGAAAACCAAGCCGAAGAGGCAGCTGTTGTAAAAATATTGTACGATGTTTATCGGTCGACTGTTGCATTTAAACTGATGCCGATTAAAAAGTGACATTTCTTAGAAATTAAACAGTGGTTTTTCTTGTAATTAAAATGTTAATTAATAATTTTAAAAAATGATATGAAGATCTCGCCATTATTTAAATTAATAGACACATTTACTCGTAATTAATTTTTAAATTTATTCTCCTCTAATATTTAATCATTTAAGAGCAACTTTGCAAATTACAGCATTTTATGAGATTATTGCAATTCCAACTACTTGTTCGCTAGTAATGTATGCAAATACACCTTTACACGCAATTACGAGCCATGCCATAATATTAGTAAAATACACGCAATACAAACACTAGAGATATAGCAATTTTGCAATTAAATTGAATAATGGAATCGAATCTTACACTCGCCATATTATTTTTATTCGATTAATTTAAATGCAAATCGAGTTTAAAGTATAGAACGGTCAGACATTTTTATCCTGGCCGAACCAGATTTTAAAAGAAACAATTAGCAGGACAAGGATTGGCGAAAATTATTATTGAATTTCGTGTGAAATATTTTAAAAAATGTTTCAAAAAATATTACTTCCCCCAAGTGCAATTGATAAGCAAATTGCGATTCCCAAAAGCCGCACTAAATTTGTTACCTACAATAAAGCTAACTTGGGTCAATATTAATTATGTACTGAATTTTCCCCTATGCGTTTAATTAACTATCAAAGCAACCAACGTGTGTATTCTAATACACTTTCCGAGTTGTATATTTATTATCTAATGTAATAGTAATGTAGTTACACTTAAGTATCCCCGTAGTATAGAGAATTTCGCATTACTAAAATAGGATCGTCGGTAAACCTCCATCGAGATTGCTTTCATAGATTGACTTCTCTTCCAAGTTTCCATTATAACTCAGGTGTGCATTGTATATCTCATTAGTTACCAACAAGTTGCAAACTCTTCTACAATATTGTAATGTAGTTGGATGAGATGAAACCAAGTTACCGGTGCAGCCTCAGCATACAAATTCAATAATATCATTTCTTCAAGAATAGAACAGACTTCAAACATTCCCATTTGCTTGTAATAATGAGGTTGATCTCGATCAGGAAGTTCAATTATTCAAATCAGGACGTTCTATTCCTTTCAGTACCAAAAGTACCCAACCCAGAAAAAAAATTTGTCGAAACAACAATGGCAGCATAAAATTTGTTGTAGCAGCAAAATAACTCTGTTGAGAAGTTTTAGACAGCTACTACTAAAACTCAGTTTAAAATTTCGTATGTTTTAATGGAATACTTATCCTAAATGCCCTCCAAATTTAAATTACGTTTTATTATTACTTTCCGAGATATTAATTTTTGAAATTTTATATTTATGTAGATGTACTTTCACCATGATAAATCCCTTTTCTTTTCAAGATTAATAATTATGACGATATTTTACAACTGTCTGTTTTGAAATGGATTCAATCGAAGTATAAATTTCTTCGATTGATTTCAAAAACACGAAACCTAACTCAAATTTTCTAAAATTTCTTTTCCTCGAAAGTATCGAGGTATATAATTTTCAAAACAATTCAAGCGGAAAATCCACTTAATTTTTTGGATTGTAACGCTCATGAACGTCTGCATCGTCTAATAACAAATTGCACTTCAGTGGTACTTGCAAACTTTTCTAAAGAAATAGAAATTTTACTGAATTCTTTTAAACAGGATGTATTGTAGACGCTGCTTATATTATTTGATAGTAAGATCCGGCAGTCTGATTTCAACCCACACACTTCGAGTAAAAGAAAATTACATTTATTTATTTAGGTCAAATTGAAATGTTAAACTCTTCAACACATTTGCTTTTCGTTACGTACATAGATTGTTATAAATATCGAACACGTTTGTAGGAAAATCGGGAAGAAGGTCGGACTAATTTAAATTAAAGGCATAACAATGTAAATACAACTACTTGGCCAGCTTAACCAGAGAAAAGATTTGGGCGGATCAAGGACTAAGGAAGAAAAAATGCTCGACTCACCTGAACCCTTTGACACTGAATAAGACTCTGCGTGTGAGTAAGTATCCTATAAACGACGTGTTCGATCGTACTTTGTTCTTCAAATATCATCCGGGCGAGATCCAGTAAGACTTGATTTCTCTTAACTTCTAGTTGTGATTTTTCGTAGAGATGCGCATTCCGGAGGCCAATCCCACAGAACTGAAGATAACTAGAAAATATTTGCTCGTCTTGTTGGGTAAATGGACTATCTCCGATTTTATTTATAACCTAGCGAGAAAGAATAGAATGAGTTACACAGAAAGAATGGCTGCAAGATTTATCGAATGTATTTACTCTTGCGAAACCTACTTTATCACTTCAATGTCTTAAGATGCTACCGTTTTATAAAAATATGATGATAATATGCGACCATGTTTTATATTATACATTATTTTTTACAATAATTGGCCAAAACACCGGACAAACCTTTAGATATTGTGGTCAGAATGGAAAACTAAAAGTGTTTCCATCGAGGTAACAATTAAAGTCATAATCGTAAAAAAGTCATAATTTTATCTTATAGAAAATAATATAATTGAAACGATATTGACATAAAAAACTAATCTCGATGGTAGTTAAAAAAAGCCAAGGATAGTAAATATTAATACAGAAAGCTAAGGAAATTTCTTGTTTTCAAGGCAAATTTATTGGACGCTTTCAAATTCTAATTTTTGTGCAAATATGAGAAACGACCATGAAAACCAAATAGTTTTGGAATTGTAAATCCAAGGATTTATTAATATGAGCGAAACAGCTGATGACGTACGAGGGACGATCGATAAAAAGGGTTTGCAGCAAAACTCGAAGTTAAATTTTAGCTTACTCTTATTTTCTAAACAAAAATATTGTATATTAAATTGAATTTACCTGAGCAACGCCAATGACGTCGCCGTTGATATCCTTGATTGGCATGCACAATAACGAATGCGTTTTATACCCCGTCAGAACATCAATGTCGTGGTTAAATCTGTCATCCTGCAACAAGAAGAAACATTTATTAGAAAGGATATAAATTATGTAATAGGCCCTTAATTGAAAGAGTCGGTTATCTCAAGGAAGTATTTGATTACGAGCAGCCGCAGTGTAGGACTAACAATATTTTCGTCCATAGTTAGAAATCAATTTCATGGTTAATAGGCTTATCAAAATACGGCCCTGATCGCCAACCATTAATATTCAAAAGATGTTATTATAATAACTTGCGTTTTCAAGAATAATTCATAAGATTACTGAAATTGATCGCGTAATTTTATTATTTTTCTTTTATTCGGACAACTTTCGTGATATATAATGCAATCCAGGTCCGATTGCCCTAATGACTGGATTGAACAAACATGAACTCGCTCCATAATAATAAGTGTCTCGAATTTTTTCGCGTTTTCCTCGTCAATTTTTAAATTTGAACACGAATAACCTCGTTTCGTCTAGCGGTGCCGACTCTCACTCGACTAATTCGTCCTGGTGCATTATCCTAACAATTAAATTTCACTCATAAAATGTAAACCATGTTGCAGCCACAGACAAAAGCATTGTGCCCATCAAAACAAATTCATAATTTTAGAAAGTTTCCTGCATCGATGAAAGCACGAACATAATCAATCAATCTGTCTATATATTCATTGAAATTGACATAAATGCTAATATAGGCATGTAAACCACAATTCGGTTAAATGCAAACAAGAGCCGCACAATACGTGTGTAATTGAGAGATGATAAAAATGGCAGTCAAAAAATATTCAATAAAATAGCGAGAATAAGGGACCACACACTGCGACATGTACGACTAATAAAACCATGAAGAGCGGTTATGGCATAACATTCTGGTAGGTAAATCGAATAAAAATTAAATTATTATTATTATTCCTTACACGGAATTGTTTGTTACTCCTCGCAGTGCCACACCACTTGGTATGCACCGCTCGTGGGGTGCAACAATAATTTCTAGTTTTACAACAAATAATTAACCCGTCACGTCGGATTGGCTTAATCGCAAAGATATTAAAATAAGTTGGTTAACATAAACATTTCCTCGAGAGGATTAATAAAATCGTACAAAATTTGAACCATCCCAAAGCAAATCAATCACTTGGAGTTGCCCCTAGGAGCTTTGAAATAATTCGAATTCGAAATTCTACCGTTATAAAATTTAATAATCGAGAAATTCCTCACTTTTAATTTAAAAAATCTTGCGAGGGTAAAAAAATTATGACAAGATAAGGCTGCCATCAAAAGTGATGATTAAAAAAGTAATTAACGCCGAAATATATTTTTCATGTTAATTATTTATCCAATTTTAATTAATACGGCCAAATTACATCACGTTTTGGAATTAAACATAAAAAATTGCAACAAATCTATTTATGAAGCAATTTATTTTCTCATTATTTTCTTCAAAGAAACTCATATTCAAGTCGTTCAACTTCCCTTGAAATTTTGATGCAACTTTTCTCAATTACATAACAAAATTAATGTCGAAAATTGGTTCGAAAAAACCTTTTAATATTACAATATGGAATCGTCAACCCCTTTTGTAAACAGACTACCGCCGACCGACGTCAAATTTATCCCACTTCTGACGTCCTACGTATAAATATAATATGTTTAATGAAAAATTACATAATCCCCATGATTTATTTTGCAAAGATTTTTGACAATTTATAATGTTTTATCGCGGTATCCGGTATTCCTTTTTTCTGCACGAAGAACTTTCGTTAAAGTTTTTCCATTATTTTCAGCCTTATTAGATTTGCTTATCACTTGGCACCGAAATCCATTTTTGTTACGACTTGTGTGACAAAATTTGTTAGCTTCCCTTTTATTTACTTTCAAATCGCATACACATACGCGAAAGATGTGGAGAATTGTTTTCTGTACGACGAAACTAACACTTAATGGAAACGTTTTCCAATAATACCAACGATCCTCTTTCGCATCGCTTCCGTGCCATTTAAATATTTTAAACCAATTTTCTATTATGTAATAATTCCTTTAAATCGCAACATTTTATGTCTATTTATTTTCGAGATGATTTATTTTATTTTTCAGACTTTTTAATACTAAATGCGCGGTGTATCAAATTTAAAAGAGGAATTTATCTTATTTGACGTAGTTAATGCCGAAATACAAAAAATAGATAAATGACTTACAGCACCATCCCACACAACCAGAATCGATAATACCAAACCGAGTATGTCGATAATTTCAAACTGAAGCAAGAAGATGAATGTATTAAAAGGTGAAAGGGGGCAAGCGGAAATCTGAGTTAAGCCGGCATATATTATATAACTGGGTACAGAATCGGAGTATCGACTAGGTACCTACCTAATGTAAAATTCAAAAACGACTAGTACAACAAGGGAAACAAAATTAACAATTAAATTTTGCTTGTGCAATACCGAAACGGAAAAGTCTGACTTACATTAATTAATATGCAGTCGACGTAAACGTGACATGTCACAATCAGAATAATAAGTACGACGCCGAGTTAAAATTGTCAGAACAACTCAACGTGATGGATAATGCTCCTTAACATTCAACGTAACTGTTGAAAAACCAAGTTTCCATTTATAGGAAAGATGGCTTTCCAAAGTACGCAGGGTGTCAAAACTTAAATCCACAGCAAGCAGTCGGGATAAAAATAAAATCTCAGGTATAACTGCATGCAGAAATATTATTTTCCGTTCGAATATTTTTTAAACAAAAAAAAATTAGTCGTTTAAATGTACAACTTATGCAACGTACATTATTTCCATGAGAAAATAAATTTACAAAACGTGGGTTAAATTTATTATTCAAATTGCATATAAAATACTTGGGAGTACTGCAATAGTAAATTATTCACCAAAACTCTAAACTCGAAACCATATCCATACATAAATTAGAAATGTCATGTTGGCAAACCCAATAATTAATTATTACACTGCAGACTAGTAGAATTAGCAAATTTATAGAAAAACTCCAACAGTGCTGTACAATTATTAAAAATTGGAAAATCTCCAACAGATTAAATAAAAATACGCAGAATGGGGATTTAAATTTAAATACTATCGATTTAAATGCCACCGACCTTCTGGTTTGTTAAAAATCATAATAAAAGAAAATCCATGACGAATAAAATAGCTTGGCATCAGCAAACGACAATGGGGTTTTGTGTTCCGAAAGCCATTGCGATGGAAAGCAAGTAAACCTATCTGAGGGTAAGTAACAACGCAGTATTCGACTGTAACTGACATCGTGTCGCAATAAGCGACAATAAAACAGCAGTAAATTGATAACAGTAGGTGACAGAGATTTTCAATAACCACAGCAAAAATGCAATAAGGTACCACGTCAAAGATCTTAAATATATATTTCCGCATTATTCCACCTAAATACTTCTTAGTCGGAAAGATAATCCAGGAAAATTAAAACAAAATTGCTGAAAGTTCATCAGCATCCATAATACATAACACAATGTATACATATTGTAGTGTCCCACCCTTACGTATTGGGGCAAATATCAATTTTGATCCTGAATTTTGAGATTTTCAAAGCAGCTTTATGCTCAGAACAATATGAAATTGTAATCATAGCAGTTATTTCAAATCATAAAATTCGGGAAACGATTATTCAACACAAAATAATTAAAAAGACAAAATGAAAATAGTTAAATGTTAAATTAAGTAAAAACAATAAATCAATTAATTGGATTACAAAACTTTGCAATAGCAATAAGCGACTTAAAAATTGAATTGGACACAAATAATAAATAATAACGTGAAAATCCGGTACAAGTTAAAACAGAAATTTAACTGCCATTTTCAACGTTTGTAAGTCTCACATAAACTTGGATAAACTGAAGAGATAAATTTGAAAAAATGTATTCGACGACCTACTTTTTTTATTACTCGCTGAACTTGTACCCACAAAGCTGAGGTCGGGAATTATTGCCGAGTTTTAGAAATTAGGAAAATTCGGGCGTTTGTTATTTTGCAGGTACAGGACTTATAACAAAAAGCAGTTTGAAATTAACGCTAAACCAACGTTGATTAAATTAAATGTTACTATTGACCTACCTCGTACGCATCGGGAATATTAACGGGCTCGCCACTTTCAGCAACGTAGCCGACAATTCCGGTGCCCCAAGGAATCCTAATTTCTTCTTTCTTCTCCATCTCAATTAATGTACTTTTTGAACAAACATCGAATAGTTTCGAGACTAGACATCTGCCCCTCGGGGTCTGGCCTGGAGGCAAAGGAGTACAGCCGCCTCCTTTCTCACCTTGCACTAGAAACAAGGAACCGCGATCGGCGTGCAAAAGCATCGAAACGTTTTGAAGAATTTTGTGGCATAACGAACGCACCTCTAATTCGTTACAAATGTCTTTAACCTGCAACAAAAAATAAAATTAGCGTTTCATCCTTATCGATATTCACATAAATTAAGTACAATAATATTTTAATCAAAATCGGAACGAATAACCTGAGAACTTCTGAAATCCAATATACCGAAAGGTAAAACTAATCTCCCAAGGATAAGATTACTCTCAAAGAGAATGTTGGCAAAAGATTAAACAAAAGTATGTAAGAATTTAAATTAATTTTCTTGGGGTTGAAATAATAAACAAAGGGAAATTAAAAAGAAGAAGATTCGTCCTCTTTAAACGTCAACAATTTATACTACAAAAAATATTACCTATTTTTATAAAGCGCTTTGTATACTTGACAACTGGGAGGGAAAGTTTTTTATACTCCCTTGTTTTTTTCCAAAATTTACTTTATTGAAACGTCCTTGGGTTGATAATAAAAACAATTACAATCTTTTTCGACGAATAATTAGAAAAATTTTCTTTTGAATGGAAAACAGAATGTAAAAATAAAAAATATTTTGTAGATAGAAATTCATGTCTGTGACAGGGATAGGGTTTTATTCAAAAGTTCTTAGTTGATGTTTCAGACCTTTGAACTCGAGCTTAGTAGCTAAAGCGGTTTTTTGTTTTGGTAGGAAGAGCGAATAATAGCAACAATTTTTCAACAACTGATACACAAAAACTTTCCAACTTTTCTTTACAAGGAAAAAATATCAACGAAATGTTTCTCCGATAGATACAGACGATTCCTTTCTAATCCTTATCGAATGTTTTCGTAAATTTTATTTTTATGTTTTGTTTTTATTGTATTAGCTTAAAAATATTGATGGAAATAAGCCACTTCCAACTTTTGGGTGCGAGAAACTTGAAATTGATGTAGTTATTAATTTTTTGTAAACAATACTAAGTTTAAGTTTAAACTAGTAGCTTCTTCTTGAAAATGCAATATTTAAAAAATATAGAGTTGAGGAACTCTCGGGACTGACGAGTTAGATCTCCATGCTAGCTAACGCGTTTAATAACATCTACGGTTATTAGTCTTAATTATTAATTTTTGGCGTGGAAATTTAACTTGCTTTTGTTGTCGCACACAATGAGCTTCCTCGTACTTTTTTAATTATTTGATTTAATAATAATTATTTAAAAAATTAATTTTCCATCCATCTAGACGCCAATTATAAAATAAGTAATAAATTAATAACCCCATAATCCTAGTCATTGTAAGTTCGCAATTTTTTTACAGCTTACGAAAATAAATGTTTTAAATTAAAATTTTTGAGACCCATCAAACATTCAAATTCAATTTGGACGTAATACATTACAAAGCCTAAGCGCGATCTATCGTCGTAATTTTCAAATTTCCAAGTTCTTTTAAAGGCTTTAAGAGTGGCAATTTTAAACAAATAATTCCGGCAATTTTATATGAAAACTCTTAAATTTCAATTTAGAAAAAATTGACAAAAACGCCGAATTTTAAGAGAAACTTTTATTTTTAGGAAATGCCGGTCTAACGGCGCGCCGATAACTTGATGCTTCCAGCAAACTTCCTAAAAGCACATCGATTTATCACGAAAAAGTTAATGGTATCAAGGGTGAAGGAATCTCAAAATTCGAGCAGCTGGGTGTATATAAATTAGGAACATTTTGGAAAATTCTCATCGAAAATTGTTATATCAAAAGTTCTGTCCGAATATGATGTATGGCTTCCAGTATCATTCATCTTTTAAGAAAGCAGCAAGATTAATGACCTAATTTATATGTTATGTATGCAAACCAATTACATTTTGAAAAAAGTAACTAATTGGTGTTTTAAAATTATTTCGACGTTCATCGGTTTCGTTATCGTAACGACTGACCTACACAAGTGTTTTAAACTGCGATAATTTTAAGTAACTAGTGAAAACTTTAATTGCATGCTTTCATTAGTTTTTACGACAAAACTTATGTTTTCTAATCATTCATTTATGCAAAGGCAAATGAAAGCATACACGAAACGATTGTTACAGTGAAACCGCGATAATTCGATCTAACGAGCTAGGGGTCACGCCAAAGCGGTTGCACTATATTTAGAGCAAGCAAATCCAATTCGCTTATGCATGTTGAGCTTCCTTGAAATAAAATCAAGTGCATTTTAGGTATGTAAATCTAATAAAGCAAGTACAAACACTGTTGCCAATGAAAAACTTAAAGTAGTCAATATTTACACGACCTTCTCGACCGATTTTATGAGTACGTTTTGCTAACCATTAATCCTGACCTATTTAAGGTCAAGATCACCATAACACACAGATACATTCGTTGGAAATACAAAAAAAGGAAGAAATTTGCACTTAACTAAAAGCACTTAAAGCTAAAATCGATCCCGCTGCATTAGCTCCATCCGAAGAATCCGTAAGTGCGATTACACACGCTTTCGCTACAACTACGTTTGAGTTACCACGAGAATAACAATTCAACAAAAAAAAAAGACTATTTTCGCATGCCGTACGAACAAACTACGCCAAACAAGCGCTTGGAAAAATAAACCAAATTTGTTATGACGTAACGCCCACCGTAAATATGCGGAAGCTTGGAATAAATTTTGCCAGTTGTCGTGAAAGACAGTTAATTTTTTTAGGTGTGGTCGACGATGTCCAATTAAAAATGTGTTTATAAAAACTTGGAACACGTTTCGGGCAATCTTTCTTAATTAGCTACCGATGTGATAAGCGATACCAAAACAACTTACTAATTCAAAAATCAACTCCTTTTCGTCCAGTTGTCTCAGTTCGTGCCTGGATCGTCTTTGTCTTCTAACAGGAGTCGGACTGTGACCCGTCGTTTGCGTTTGATCTTCTGCGGAACTGGTAAGAAACGTCGGCGTTCCATCTATGGTGCTGATGATTGGCTTCAAAAGTCCTCCTCGTTCGAACTCGTGCGCGGATATCTTTCGAACCGGAGTGGTCGCTCCAGATCCACCCCTGGACTGGTTATGGGTCGGAGACGATAATTCGACGCTGGAGGACGGCGTCGCGTGAGACACCAACCACGAATCTACCGCATGTCGTGTGGCTTTCCTAAAATTAAAAAGAAAAATAGGTAACAAATATGGTAATTCGATTGTCACGAGAAGACAATCTAAAACTAACTCGTGGCTGAATTTGTATAACTAAACCGACTGCGGAAACAAATTTAATTGCAAAGTTTCGTTACTAATGACAATATTGTCTCCACAAAAGCTCCTAAATAAACTTAAAGTAACTCCGGCTCGTATCTACTTTCAACTTTTACAAATTACATAATAACTTCTAATGTTAAAACCATTCTGAAATGGAGCTTTAACGTGTTCAATTATAATTAAAGTAATACGATTACATTTTCAGATATCCTTATTCCTCAAATATATACTAAGTAAGACTGTATTTAACAAACTTTTCCAATTAATATTAAAACTGTCCAGTTTGCATGATTGTATCGCATCATTAATAAACATTATCCTGATTGATCTTAAAAATGTTACATTCTTTAATCAAAAATTTTGTATAAACACGAACGACATTCGAAACCATTAAGAGAAAAATATTACGAGTAATTTAAAAAGGTGAATAAAAATATCCGGCATTATCGTTACTTAAAAAGCAAACCAACCCAAAACGAAAACGATAACTTATTGTTAATAGAGCAATAACCGTTGAATTAATGGACGAGCTTCCATATAGAAGAGATTCAATTTGTTTTATACCACAACCACGTATAATTACCGTAATAATTTAGAAAATGCTAAATATTATACAAGACACACAACTCGAGAAACGCATAAATGTGAGCTTCGACGAAACTTTCCACCCCAACAACAACAAAAAGTTTCAATTTAAAATAATAAGAAATGACGTTATTATAAAATTTTAAATCGAGTTTGTAACAAAAGAAGTTTTATAACCGTTATAAATTATATTCCACTTGTATGTACGAAATAAGAGCCTCATTCCGGAAGACCAAAATTCTTAACCTGAGCTTAATATCAGCAACCCGAACGCCGAGTTATTCTTTTACTTAGTTTCGTAGGTTGCTGTATTGTTTAAAATAAATTATGGATAATAGGCTCAACGCTGTAAACCCTTTGAATTATCACGACTAGGTTTTAAAATGGTTTCTCGCCAGTATAAATTATTGAACTCGCAATCGGCTGGTTTTCCCGCACAATCGCTTCCACTCAACATATTGTTGTGTAAGTCACAAAGTAAAAATAGTTGAATCAAGCAATGCATGACTTTCGTCGGATCGCCCCGAGTGGTAATTGAATGAAACACTACATAAATCGATAAGACAAAAGAGCTTTTGAAAGCATTGTTATACGAAAACTTCACGTTGGCAGTTATTTTCCAGTTTACATTTCAAAGGCCATTGAAAATATATTGGTATAATCTTGCAAGAGCTCATTTGGACTTGGGTGGAAAATTCTCCCGTAACGAGAAATCGAACCCGAAGGGCCGGTTATTACATCAACTGTGTTATGCAAGAACCCGAAAACAATTATGGTCGCCAAGAGAAGATAATGAAAAAAGCAGGACATTCATTTTAAGTGACATTAACACGAGATATTAAATTTTTAACTACTGCTTCGGTTACCAATTTCTGTTTGGAAGTCCGTAATCAATTTATTGTTTGCCTGAAAACGACAGCTGTCAGAGCAAAAAACAATATGATAATTTGTTTTCTTTTATCAAAGAGTAGTAAGCAGCAAACCAAAAATTGTTTCCATTTAGCAGACGTCCAATTTAAAAGATAAAAGAAACTAATTTCCACGAGTTGCTTTTGTGAAAATTTAAATCATTTCAAAAACGTTAAAAACATACATTTTCGTGCACAAAAATGTGACTTGTAATGGAGTAAATATTTTACCGTCTGAAAATAACTGAAACACTAATGGGATGCCATTAGATGTACCAGGGCTGGTACTTTAGGTGCAAAAATTCTCGTTAATTTTATCTCCTACACATCAAACTCTAATAAACCTAAAACCGTTATCAAGTATCTTTTCAAACAAATTTTCATCTAAATTGTGTAATTTATGATGGCCATTACGCTGCAAATACGAAACCGTTATTCGAAAATCAAGGTTGTCCAAGTTGAATTTAATTTTCTTGGAAACTCTACTTAAAAAGCAAATGGTTTTCCTATAATCTTGGGGTAAATACACAAAGCAACCACGCATGTTCCCAACGATTACGCCGTAATAAATATAGACGGATGATCGGTTTCAAGTTATTAGCCTTCTCGGATGTTTTTGTTATTCAAAACCCACTTCTTCCATCTGCTTCCGAAAATATTTTGTAAATATATGCATATGAACAAACCTTAAAAAATAGTCTTGTACAAAATCCGGATGCTCGTCGAGCCAAGCTTCCATCCGTGCATATTCCGGGTCATAACAGTGGCGATGCAGTCGGTGTAAACCCGACTCTCCTCCCACACCTTCACACGGCATCCGAGTTTCCTCGTTATTCCTCAGGTGCAAGCCTGAAACAAGTAAATAAAAATTATAATTAATCGCACTCGAACGTCACAATAAAAGTACACTTAAACCGATGGCAAACAGTTGAATTTTCTTTTACTCAGGGGAAAGGAATCGGATAGTGTACGATACCATTTCTTGTTTATATGTAAATATACAACATTTAATAAAAATTTACTAGCTAATGAATATTTAATATTTGTTCGAGTACTGCAGAATAAATTAGACGAGAAAATTGCATTCTACCAGTTTTATTTAGGCGGCTCGTACATCTGCACTAAGGTCATAAATTTGGTTTTCTTCTTCCTGTCACATTACTTACAATTCAGCCAAGACGTAGTAAGCATTTGTTGGGCAAGGTAGTTTTATAAGAAAATAGAAACCAACCCCCAATAGATTTACTTCTCAGAGTTTAATTTCACCTGGCGCCCAGCCACAAGTACCCAAGTAAAGAAATCTACTAATTTCCATCTCCAAACTGTTTAGTTTGTAAATTTCTCTTCGATTTTTAAATTACGTAAATAAATTAATGTATAATTTTAAATAATTTACTACTGTCAGCATTTCCGGAGCAGAGCTAACTTAGTTCACCAAAATTCGAAATATTTGTCTTTGTTTTCCAACTTCATGTTTTATCACATTTTAAAAAATAATCAAAAATGATAACAGAATGAAGAAAATAAAAATCCATCACATTACAGAATTTGTGTGTGAAGGGTACAAAGTATCCGAATCAACGTACAAAGGTCAAATGATCGGTGATTTATAATCACAAAATTGAAAAATGCAATCGTGATTACATCCACTGCACACATTTCCATCTTTTGTTTGCCATAAAAAACTTAGCAGGATTCTAAATTACACGTGTAAATAGTTTTCAGTAAAAGTTTTGTTTAAACAAACCCGCGTGTATTAACACCACTATTTTAAGAAATAACACAATTTCGTTAACTGTGTAATAATTAACACATCTATTTTTGAATATACTCCTAGACGACCTTTCCATCAATATGGAAAATTTATAGAAAAGTTAATGAAATATAAATTTGAAAAACAACACACTCAGAGAAATCGTTCGGTCAAATGCGATGCAATTTTGCAGTTATTTCCGTTATCAATCGTACGAATAAATCTGATAATATTTTGTTATTGTGATGAACGTATTTCGATTCGACTTCTCTGGCAATCAATATAAATATTTTGAATTAGGATTGATTTTATTTATCTCTCTTCAGCTTGATCTTGCACAGAAACGTCGTTTCTAAAAATATGCTGAATAAAGTGTCTGTTCGCTGTTTCCCATCTAGGATCGAAAAAGCTAGCAAAGTGTATTACACAACCAAACAAAATTAAACATGGGCAGATAAATATGAAGAATGCATTAGGTTTCCTCGTAACTCAAATTCTTTAAAAAAATTAGTTTATACCGCAGTTTAAAAGTTTTACGCTCAGAAACTATGCCCATTTATACGAACAACTGTGGAAGTGACAATTATGTGTATGTTTTCCACTTTCCCTGATGAAGACCGCAAACATTTGTCATAAGGAAAATTCTATTACGGATGTTACATCCATCAAAGATGTTTCGAAAAAATTTATACAAACACATTCAAAATATTTTGGCAATACTCCAGTTAGATGGACAAACAAAATATGTATTTCGGGTTGTATCTACATTTCTATAGAATGTCTGAATGAAAATATACAATTTTATATTACAAGAAGAACTTCAAGTATTCGTGAAACTAGGTCAGCTTTTCGGTGATTATTCTTACATTTTCTCATAATAAAGACGCAATTATAATTGTTTCGTTTCACCATATCTAAAAGCTACAGTTTACGGTTACGGTTCCGTTTCACACGACCTCTAGCGACAATGTTGACATCTTAACGTAAACAAATTGAAAAATTGCAAACAAAATTTGGGAAATAATTAGCAGGAAGTTTGATGATTTTAATAAGTATTTATATGTTTGTTATGGCATTTGCCTACTTCAAGTTGGGATTTTTACTCTAATATGAACCTCGAAATTTTCGCAATAATATCTACTATTGGAAATTGCCAAACCAACATCACCAATATTGCCAAACTAATCAAATTAAGTATTTACGCTAGCCATCTTTTTTTTGAAGCAAGGATATTCAAAAATATAAAAATAATTAAAATTGACACTGCTATCGAACACCCTAAACAGATATAACAAAAAAAACTAAAATGTCTGACTACGCAGTACTGGAAAATTAGAAACCACACCACCAGAGACAAAGGAGCTTAACAGCTATTCGATATTCCAATAAAAGCAATCCAAGTTTTCACGGTGTGAGGACGATTTCCCTAAAGGCAGCCAATATGTCGGTCCAATCCTGATGCAACAAATTTAAAATTTGTTTATTAAAATAAAAAAAGACCACATTGTTTTGACTTTACCATTTTTGTCGCTTATAGTAAATCCTTCGAGACGATCCGCGAATTTGAATTTATTGTAAAATTTTTGTATTGAGCAAAAAATTTTAAGGATGAAAATTTACGAGGAAATGATAGTGGATAACATATTTCATTTAAATATTACTCTCTGTGATAATCCCCCGCCCCCACCACCGCAGCCAAAAGTATCAACAAAGGAAAAGTAAATGATAAACTAACAGAAGGATCTGTTATGTGTGTTTTAAGACATTGGTTAGAGCGCCAACGTTTTACCAACTAAATAAACATTAATATGCTAGCGATCCGATAGGAGTTGATTGTGTCAATACAAACTGCAGCAGCATTAGCCTAAGATGAGATAGCTGCGAGAGTTAAGCAGTGAAAATTCGATATAGCTTCTGCAACATCCTAAAGATAAGTCTAAAATATACTGAAGATAATTAAAATGAGGAAAACCCAACAAATCTTTAATTAAAATGGTTAATTATACAATATAGCTTGTTAGGAATGAAATATTATTACACATAAAATGGGAAATCTTAACATTCAACTGTCACTTCCTTGCATTCTGGAAATTATTTCTCTTATCTTTCTTTAATGGCGCTGTATATGTAAATATTTTGTTATTCAATAACTTCTGTTTCCGTATTTTTATGACAGATATCACACATTTGCTGTTCACTATAATAGATAATTTATCGATTCAAGTTATAGGAACCTACGAGGAAACGCCAACAATTTTTCCAATAGCAAATCGTTACAAAATTGTTACACATCAGCAGACACGCATAAAAGGGTGAAAACCCAACGATTTGGTAGTTTTTTGAAAACTTAATTCCTGTGCCACCGCTGAACTGACCCGTCCCTCCAGGGATGTTCATTCCAGGCATAATCGAACTTCAATTAATTTTATTCTATTTTTATTTTAGCTGCATTTTTTTGTTTATAAATTTATCACTATACAATTTATTCCACAAACAGTTCCCATAATTCAAATCCAATTTGGATATATCGGGTTATCCGCATTGTACCCGTCCAATTTGTCCTAGAGAAGGACTTTTTCGAGTTTATTATATTACACCCACAAATAGAAATTACATTTATGATGTATCAAAGGACGAAATAATATCAACAAATTTCAATTACCACTGAGAAGTTCAATGTATTCAATACAAATAAAAAAATTAGTTTTACTAATTTAATGAAACAAATTAAATTACCCAATTAGTTGTACTTACGTACGAATAAATATAATACATATTTGCTATGACTACAAGTCGTACCTTTTATGTATGTCAACAAAGAGGTTTTTATAGAAACAAACTTTTGTTGCAAATTAGTCGATGCTGTTGATAAACTTCTGTTGTGATAACTAATTATTTTTTTCTCGGTGAAGAAATTAACAAAAATTTAAATGAACCTTATTCTCCACGTGTCCGTCCAGTCTGTCCCTGCTTTCCATCAGGTTGCAAAGGTTTCATTTTAATATAGAATAAATCAGAATTCCGGTTGGACTTGCTCCAATATTATCGTGCACCAACGTAACGTTTACTATTCAAAATAAATAAGATACAAAATTAGTTTCATAATTTAACATTTTTTTCAGTCTTCCAACTGAATTTAATGTTTCTCGAGTAGGTATGACGATAAACGAACAATAACTTATAACGACGTGAATATTTTAAAGCCGATGATATGGAAAAATTTGAGAAATTTGTTGTTCTTTCGATTCCATATAAAACACTGCAATTAAATTTGCAGCAAGACTCGTCATAATATATTATATGGATTCGCATAATACGGAATACTTTCCTTATTAAAAACCATTCCAATTTTAATCTTCTGTGGGAAGTGCGTTTTGCTGCCTCGTCGGTGGACGTTCCCAAGCACAGGGAGATAGGTGCCACGACGATAATCTCATTATTAATTTCTTTAATATGCATGAAATAATTTCCAAGGCATTAAAGGATAAATAACCAAAGACGATAAATTATCCTTTCGTATAGAGAAATTATTGTAACAGATTAAACGATAACCGTGGAGAAGGTTCGTCTCGAATGAAATACGATAAGACATTTCGAACTGTCCCAAAAAATTACCAACATTGAAGAAGAAAGTTTAATTACATTGACCGGTTTCTAATACTTTTATTGTTCTTCAGTTTTTATTACTTTGTATCACTCCAAGTAAAGTAGTTTAAGTTGACTTCCCGAGATAATTTGAAGAGATGGTAAATTCGTTATTAAAATTAATGTAATAGCTTGTCCCAGTTACATAAAATTAGATTAACGAATTTCCAAATATAGAGAATAACACTTAAAATAACCAATTAGCTTATTTCAGAAGAAGCCAACTTAAATTTGTCGCTTTAATTTTGAAAATTGGGTAGCGATATATATTTTCACTTCCCACGTAAAATAAATATCGCAGTCAGTGGCGTAATTAAGTTTTCTTATAAACTGAGTTATCCCGGTAGTTTGTTGGGATTTATACAAAATGTTACGGGGAAAAAATGCTAAACACACGCACAATGTAAGAAAACAACTTTCCGATTAAACTAATTGGTAATTTATAATTTGTGCAAAATTTGTTTTAGAAATAGATCGATAAATAATAGTTACTAAAATAGAATAAATTAATTTCTCCCACAACAAGAACAAGGTCTCGATACTTACGTAAACTTTAAGTTGATGTAGTAAAAAGATCTAACTTTCGGGGTTGCGTCTATAATTTTCAGATTTATATTATCAACTTACAAGGATTTCTGTCTGAAATATACATGGAAAGCTTAAAATAGATTCGCCAAAATAGCTGAATCGAATATAGAGTTAAATATAGGAAAATTTTAGGGTAAATATATTTTTTTAGGATTTCCTCCGATATTCTTTTGTTCAAATCTACTTAGAACAGCAAATCGTCCAATACCGCTGATTTTAGGCCAAGTATTTCAGTTGCAGGTTCAACCAAAAATTTGGGTTAAACAATGATATTACGTTGAAAAGCTGTTTTTTACGCAATATCATTGGTTAATCCACACTTTTTGGTTTAACCTGCTACTGAAAAACTGGACTTGTTTGGCAAGTTTGGTTTAAATCGTCAAACAATCCAAGAGTGTATAAGAGACGAAGATACAAACGAAGAAATTTAAAACATTAATTTTTGGTGTTTTGGATTAAAATTTTTTGAAAAAAAAAATTCCATATGTGTTCCATACACATGAGAATCATTCAATGAAGTTTTGAAATTATAGTCAAATATCCCATGAGAATCTCGTTAATAGAGCGCAATTTTAAAACATTAATTTTTGGTGTTTTGGATTAAAATTTTTTGAAAAAAAAAATTCCATATGTGTTCCATACACATGAGAATCATTCAATGAAGTTTTGAAATTATAGTCAAATAACCTATGAGAATCTCGTTAATAGAGCGCAATTTATGCGCGTCACCTAATTTCATGAGAAATCGTTCTCCTCTTAAAACCTTTTTAACATTTTATTGCACAATTAGCAGTGGCGGATTTCTGAACCGGCACAAGAGGCGCTCGCTTGGGGCGTTATAAATCCAGGAGGACTCAAAAATTCAACTCTCAAAATAAAATAAAGTAATTTTATCTAACTTTTTTTGTAATGAAAATAATTAATAATTATCACAAAGTACTATAAGAAATTGTGGCATAGGGAAAACATATTATAGAAAAGCTTTTTTTTTAAGTCGGCTAATAAAATGACAACTGATGTGAGTAGCAAAATTATTAGATGGGGCTAATCGAAAGGCTTCTAAACTACAACTTATAAAAATACGATAGGCGGTGTGTATCTTACAGACTATTACTTACTTTTTTTGTGACGACACTGTTGTAGCTTGCACATACTGAGCGAATGGCCCATGAGTCGGGGCCTACGACAACAACGATGTTTAATGGGCACTACTGGGGCTATGGGGGCACGGGATGCCCGGGGACATAGCCCCACATCCCGCCACCACTGCTTAAGAGTCACTGCTACACTGGAAACTTTAACGCCCGTTCTTCGTAGCGCCGTCCCTAAAGCCCGATTACTTTGCACTGTGTTTTTAATTTTCGGTGAAATTTTTGAAGTGAGGTCGACAAATTTTTCAGATTTAACGCCACCCTCGGTTTCCTTATTAACACTTTGATCCTGTCTTTGAGGAAGAAGTTGATTATTCCTTCTCAAGGGAATTGTGGTAATTTTGTTAGAATTGCTTAAGGGAGCCGTTTTTATTTGGTTTTAATACACTCGGTCGATTTTAATACCAAATTTAGCTTTCAGGAGGTACACGTTCGATCTTCCGTTCTATTTGCTACCAGATAGTTACTTCTTTTGTTTCTTTACACTTTACGCTGCTTTAGTCGTTGTTTGCGTGTTCTCAATTGTATGTATTGTCTGTGAAGATTCAATAGTTTCTCTATGCTCGTCAAAGCTTTCAGACTTTGTTTCATAGTTTGTTAAGTGGGTGCTATATTAAATTGTGCTCTATACAATACAAACTAACTTCCTTGTTATTCTTGATGCGAAAGAATTTCGTAATTAAATATTCTGCAAAATGTCACTTGGTTAATAAAAAATAAAGCAAGATCATCATTGCGATGCATTTTAAATACGCCAACCAATTTTTACCCGACACAGATTTGTGTTTGTCCCTTTTAGATCCATCGCGACCACTCCGTACAAAAAGACTCAAAGGTATAAATGAAAGAGTGTTTCGTGAACGTACTTAACTGCGTTAGGAGGAAACTATAAAATAAAATTATGCTTCAGTTACTATATATTTCTCTTTTATCGCTCCCATAATTAATAAAAAAGTAATAAAAAGAGAACCTATTAAATTTTAAAAATGATAAGCCCAAACCTAGCGCTACGTTTCAGATTTTGAACATTAAATTGTCTCTTTTTATGAAATGCTAAATTTGTGCAAATAAATAATTTTATTTGCCATAGGACGACGATAACATTTAATTAGGACGAAATCGTTATTGTGTAATATCGGATTGTTTAAATAAAAATAAAAACACTCGTTCGCAAGCTAACTACCCTAATTACCCATTGTAAAGCCTCATTTACAACATCGAAATTAACGTTTTCACTTAGCACGTTCAATTAAAGCATCAACTATAATTTGTGATCTCAATTCGCTATTATATAATATAATACTCCTATGTATTATACACACCTTTAAATAATTTATTGTCTTGGCGTGTTCGTCATGTTTATTCCATTAAAATATAAATTGAATATACTAAGTAGCCGAAAATGGGTAACCCAATATTAGATAGACCCTATGCCGGGTGTATAATATGGTTCTATGAGCACTTAGAACTAGGATAACACATTTAGTAAGGTGCTAACGTTGCTAGATAACTGCGGTTTCTCGCTCAGTGGCCCGTCGAGTTAAGCTTTATAGAATCCGCTATCTGCGTCAATTTTTGAATGTGTGAATGGAAATTAACGATCTAACAAGGAAACCTCATTGTGAAAGTAGTTCAGTAGTTTTGTAACCACATAAAAACATTTCTAATTGTGATGGAAATTTTTCGAACCGTTGCCTACCGGTCTTCTTTCTTTGAAAATAATGGTTAAATTTCAAAATTTGAAAAAATTATAGTACGAAGACAATCAAACATGAACCTCTACGTAGTGATCTGAAAGAATAAGCGACATAAGCAAAGATTTTCACATTAATTTTTCACAAACTTCTGCTGCTTTCAAAACTCCATATCTGTTTCATTACTTTAATGTTATTTTTGTACTGCATTGCATTATGATTTCAACGGACTACAAGAACAATTTTATTGCTTTATTTCCTTCATTTCGTCTCTTTAAATTAATGATTATTATAAAATTAAATGTTTGTATTTTATACGCTCAGGCGTGAAACATCTACAGCCAACGATGGCTGGTAACTCGACAAAGTTTCCTCATTAAAAAAAAAAATCATAAATGAATAAATTTCTTGATGAAGACTGAAATTTGCGAAAGGATACTTTTTGCCATTCTTTACTACGTAATTAAGTTTTTGCGAAGGCACAGAATTAGGTACAAAAGTAGATCTATGGAAAACCTTCCGTCTAGGAAAATACAGAAAAACTACAGTAAAATAAAATGAATTAAATTGCAAGGTTGTAATTACGTTGTATTCCAGTATTGTGGGTTTCAGTTGACAATAAATAAATAATTTTATCACACGTCGTTAGTGATAAAAAATGTATGATAAAATTAATGAGCTAAAAAGTATGCCCCTCTAATCGCTAGTCGAAATTGATACAAAACAGTTTGTTTCGCAAAAACTTGAAATTCAATCGATTCGTCAAAATAATAACGCACTAATAAATAACAAGATATCTATATCCTCTTTTTCATTAACTAGAAAAATATTAAATGCCCCTCTACTACGCGGGCCCTTCCTTGCAGGCTTTCTTTGCACTATAAATTGATCTATTTTTCTTCAAGTTACATGTACGCACCGTTTCGTGCGTACAAAATTAAAAACAGATGTGTTTTAATCATCGGAGCTAAAATTGTATGATCAAGTGATGTAATAAACGTGAAATGTAAACGCAACCAAGTTTCCCAATTAAATTTTTTTTATAAATTCGAGTTATGTTAGTCGATAGGATTTTTGCAAGAAGTCTAAAATTCCAAACGACAACTAAAAGTACTGACGCCTCCCACGTCAACGAAAATAACAAAATAATAGGAAAAACAACGCTTCGGTTAGTAAGTTGATATGCATAATATTCTACATGCTATTACACATAGAACAGGCTAAAAAAAAAGCACGGATGAATTTCCCTAGCCACTGGCAAAATCATAATTAATTCAATTTTAATAAATTCGAATCACATTCACAACAGCAAAGCCTTGCGTTAAAAATTAAAATTTAACATAAAAAAAAATTTATGGATACTAAAAAAAACTATAATTCAACATTAATTTTTAAGATCGACTTCCGAATTTAAAACAGAATGCAGACAAAATTAAAGCCTGGTGTAATTCTATATTACACAAATCAAACTCAAATGAAGTTCCGGTTAATGAATTTTTTTATTGAAAATGAATACTGGGACAACACTAATTAATTTTCCTTTCCAAATTCTGTTCGCCAGATATTTTGTAAATTAATTGGCAGCTCTCATATAAAAATTGTGATGATTAGTTAATTATTAGCATTTGCATATTGTTAATATGAAACGTATGGGTAAAATATAGTACGTAGTATACTTTTTCGAAATTGGATTACCCGCACCATTTTAAAATATTATTTTCTAATATGTAAAAATTTTCCATTTTAATATTGTAATTTTTGTAAAAAAAACCTTGGTATAAACAAATTCCCAGACTTAATGGTTGTAATAAATATGAAACATATTATGTAAATACCATATGTAATACGTATATCATATTATGGGTATTTGTTGCGTTTATCCATAACAATATTCAAAAATTATTTGAGAAAAAAACAAAAAATTTTGGAAAATTTATTCTGATCAATATTAAAAATTTGTTCGAGGATTATCAACCATTGTAATTTTTGTATCGCTATTTTTTATAATATTATTAATTGTAGAAGATATTTTTCAATTTTCGCTGGCATAATCGTGTAAGTGCTACCTAACAAGGGGTCATAGATAAAATAATTAATTTTAAGCCGATTTATTCTTGAATTTATTTCTCTGTTTATTTATTGTTTCAAAATATTGTGTAAACACATCCATATCTCGTGTAAAAAAGCTGAAGTATAACAATATTGTGTTTTGTTAGTTGTTAAGATTAGCAATAATTAATAAATAAAACCGATAATAATTATTCGCAGTAATCAAAACATAATACAAATAATGGAGAAATAGAACAAAATTTCAATCAAGTATCGATGAGCCGGAGGCAATCGGAGTTTCCGTGCAATAAATTTAAGAGTTTCGCCAGAATCGTGAAAATTATATTGCAAAAAACAAAATCGACAAAAATTGTACACAAAAAATTTAATAATCGTGACAATTTGTCACAGGTAATGTTAAAAACTTGTCACGATTACTCAGTTGTGTAATGTTTGAAATCGAGTCTGATGAATATTAAACTTATTTCGCTTATGTGGAAAAGTCTCCGCGAACAAATTGATTTATTGTAAGTTTTTGTCAATTTTGACGTCAACATTATTTATTTGTTAAACGTCAAGTATATAAAATTTGGTTTCCGCAAACAGAACTGCGGAAATACGAGCGGTTCAATTTTCAAATTCAATTTGGAAAAATTATAAATCGGTCGTCGACTTATACACAGTTAAGCACACGGAAGACCCATCTTCCCTCGAAAATTATAAAGAAGCCTCAGAGTCAATGTTAACATGTCTTTTACAGACATACCACATGGCTATCGCAAGTCGGTGTGAGTCTGGAGGTGGCGAATCCCTCAGGGGAACACCAATGTGATCCATGCCGAAAGAGCTGCCTCTGGAGTTGCTTCGTGTTAAGCTTTGGATATGCATTGCGAGAGAAATACTTATCCATCTCTGATAGACTAGACTAGACGAACAAAGCCACACTCATCAACAAAACTAAAACACTTCCATAGCTTTCACTTTTACACACTATAAAATTTGAAAATCAACTTAAGAAAACTCAAAATCATTTAACTGATGGGGGCGAGTCCGCGGTTTTTCCTCCCTTGCCTGGCAAGCAAGATCACAGCCGTGGCGTTGTACAACCGGCAGATTCTGGTATGAAAGCGTGAACCGAAATGCGATCTCATTAAATATTTAATCAAATTCTTGTTTTTATTATCACAATTTTACAATATTAGGAAATGACGTATGCTTGTTGCTACAACAAGTGACAAACTAAAAATATTTACAATGCGATACGTCGCCATTCATCAATTTTCTTTTCAATTTCAATTGAATTACGTGGAAAAATGTACAAAATTGGACCTACGTCAACAGTGATAGTAAATAACATAACCCGTCATTGATAACATACAAACGGCAATAATTACAGATCATAAAATTCGTTGGCTATGAACTCGACGTATCCCATGAACTCTCATCCAAATGTCAGTAATTATAAAAATTCAATAAATTCAAATTGGCTATTTTGCGCGTTTCCTTCTGTTTTTCACGATGCTCGGTCAATCCCAGAATTGGACGAAGCTTGACGACTCCTATTATGGCGCACCCTTCACGTTGATATTTTAACATTTTTTTTTTAGCTAGAAACAATGGAATGATGTAACGTTCACCCGTTCCAACGAGACAACAAATTATCGTATGCATTTTGCAATGTTCGCAAGAGCAAATCTAAAAACGTTCACCTTAATATTTCAAAATCCCATTCGGTCATCTGACCATGTGACGTCTTCTATTAATTTTAGAAAAACTCTATAAACTAATGAACGCCTCCAAAGATCGTCCAATCTTTAGGATCAACGCCATCGTAAATTTCCATCGAAAAATAAGCAAATTTATATTCAAAAATACTCGTCGGATATTTAAATTAAAAATTAATGCCAATTTCTGGTCTATTTTAAAAAAATAAAAACCGTTTTGCAACCACGCGCTTACGCAATACACTTTTAAATTATTTAACTTAGAAAGTATTGCATAAATTAAGTCATTTGCGCCCAAAGGTCGGTTCTTAAACCGTAACGATATAAATATTCATATTTTAAACTTGCAATAGCAAACACGATTTACTGTTGTTATTGTTTCACTTGAATTTGTAAATATTAAGAGTTTGGTTCTTTCGTTGGCGTTTGGGACCATCAACACAGAGAGTGCAGTCGTTTGCCTGTACGTGTGTGCATACAGGGGATTTGGACAAATTTTGGATTGTCCCTTTGATTGGGACGATTAACGAACACAATAAACGAAACTGAAAACACGAAAATCTCACCATAAATTACATTTTTCTTGAAACATTTCCAATGCACCAATTTCCGCTTAAGCCAATAACAACATTGCGTGATAAGCAGAGTCCGGATTTGTATGTTTTTACGTTTTGTTTGGGTTTTGGTGTCTGTGCGTATTTTACTGAAAGAAACCAAAATTTTACTTTTTATATTTAAAAACATTTACATCAACAGACCCCGGTCTGGCGGGCGCCATTCAGAATTGTGCGTATTGTCGACATTACGAGTCCCACCCTGTTTTAACTTAAATAAGGATTGACACGTTGAATAATTAATTATATTAACCCGATCTGAACCGAAACTAGTTCCCTATATACAAAAGTCGAGACACAGACGGCTACCGAGCGCGTATCCAAGCTGTTTTGAAAACGAACAAAATTGTTTTCAAAATAAGAGTTCAGATCGGGGCGTCACAAAAATCACTGCAAAATATGTAACTGCTCAAGTGGGATGGATGATACGCTTTATCAAGGTTTCTAACTTATGTAACTACAAATATGTACCTAACCGGCTGTAATCTAATTTATTGTAGATTCCATATAGATTTCCATCAAGAAAGTGTAATAACAAAATTTAAGAGCCGACATGTGGTTAACATTGAGTAGGTATAATGGACGAGCCTCTCTCTAGATAATGCAAGATAATATCAATAACAAATTGAAAAAAATTGATAAAAAAATTTTAAACTTGTTTTGATGAGCGGAAAAAATCGTCGTCGTCGCCGTGGATTGAGTTGCAACGAAATATTATTTCTTAACGTTTTGGAGAGTTAATATATGTTCATGATGTTATCAAAATCATAACAATCGGTGACCCCATTCATGATTATTACCACGTACGCTGCTGCTTTCATTTATCCAAGACTAAATAACATCATTTCTCTTTGCAAGTGATAAAAATCACTTTAACCCTGAATATCACATTTGAAAACACATGATATTATTTGCGAAACCACATTTTCTAAAACGTGAAATTACTGCACGATTCATTGTTACTTTTGTCCAGAAACAATTTGCATAGCGGCATAGCCTCGATACTAATTTCCACAATTCGATAAAACAAATTAATTTATATTGCGTAAAAGATAAACGGCGCCATACAATCGTAAAAAGATTACATTGATATTATTTAACAAAACTAAAACGGAGACTTTGTACACGCTTCTTTAATTTGTTGGAATAAGGTAAAACAAACAGAATTTATCAAGATTCTTGGAATTTATTGAACAAATGCCTCAGCTAAAGTCAATTTTGAGCCTATCAAAATAAGTCAAATTGAAAGACAAAACCACTACGAAGCGATACAAAACAAATACTTTTAACCCAAAATTATCTTTAGTGCCATCGTCGACCAACTCGAGATTGCAACGCGAAAAGTTTTCGGGGATAAACCGCCGCCGCAGACGGTAAACAAAAATATAGAATTTCCAAATGCTTTCGGATAACGAAATTACGATCACGAAAATTTAGGAATTCGACCTTCGTGTTATCTTAAATATGCACAGGTTTTCATGTCTGTGCCAATAAACTGACATTTCCGCAAGACAACTTTCTCGAACCGTAAGGATTCGTCGAGGAATCAGAAGCCAAACGTTTCCTGCCATAAAATTGGAACAACCGCACGGATCAAGAAAAACGCAGTCTCCTAGAAACTCGGAATATAAAAAATTAAAACATCTGCTGGGAGAAGGGAAGTAAAAGTTTGACAATTCCCCGTCGAGTTTTCTACGTGACAAAAATATACCTCCTTAATATAAACGAGAAATGAAACGAAACACCAACTTTTATCCAGGGGCTTTGATCGCATGTAGTTCCTTCGAGCTTTAGTCCTTCTTTACAAGATGCGTTTCCGATTTGTCAGATAAGAAATCCGCGTCTCATACTAAACCTAAAACCACATTAAACTGAATAAATTTGGATTTCAGAATTAAAATGTAAACATTTCAAAATCATTTTTCATGAGTAGATTAGGCAATCAGGTACTCCAAAAAATTCGTTTCTAGTCAATATTACAGAAACAAGTATCGCATGGATTAGATAGTTTTTTGATCTTGAAAATAGCAAATTTAAGGTCAATTCGAACGACCTGTATAGATTTTGTTAACGGAAACCACGTTCTTGGAAGTCTGTTCACCATCGACACATGACTGATCAATCATGAGGTCCATAATAATCTACTCGATCCTCTCGATGTAGATAACTTACAAATAATCTATTTAACCTTGAATGAACGATCGGTTCCTAAATTTTCATTAAATAAAAAATTCCTGGATCTAATAATTTTTCCACGTCAATGATTCACGGAATAACAATATTGGAAATCCCCCTCGAACACTCAAACGGTGATTTTCACACTTTCGATATTTCGTGGTAACCTAAACAGTACATTGTTTGCCAAGATTCAAGATTTTTGATTGTTCGAGGAATAGATAAATATTAAAAATCATTTGATTGTTTTTATTTAAAAGCAAATCGATAAACTTATTTTAGGAATTATTTGAATAGGCCAAGCCAGTAACTTTACCCGAAATTCGAAGAGCGATTTCTCATGAAATTAGGTGACGCGCATAAATTGCGCTCAATTAACGAGATTCTCATAGGTTATTTGTCTATAATTTCAAAACTTCATTGAATGATTCTTATGTGTATGGAACACATATGGAATTTTTGTTTTCAAAAAATTTTAATCCAAAACACCAAAAATTAATGTTTTAAATTTATACTAAAAATAATGATTAGTTTATTATTTCTTCGTTTGTTTCTTCGTCTCTTATACGCTCTTGGATCCTTTGACGATTTAAACCAAACTTGACAAACACTTGAACAACAACAACACTTGAACAAACAAACGAAGAAATAATACCCAGTTTTATTAAAAACACACCATGTGACCATAAATGAACGTTTAAACTAATAATTATTTTTAGTATAAATTTAAAACATTAATTTTTGGTGTTTTGGATTAAAATTTTTTGGAAAAAAAAATTCCATATGTTTTACATACACATAAGAATCGTTCAGTGAGATTTTAAAATTATAGTCAAATATCCTATGAGAATCTCGTTAATAGAGCGCAATTTATGCGCGTCACCTAATTTCATGAGAAATCGCTCTCCTCTTAAAACCTTTTTAACATTTTATTGCACAATAAGCAGTGGTGGATTTCCGAACCGGCACAAGAGGCGTTCGCCATTTATTAATATTATCTAACTTTTTTTGTAATGAAAATAATTAATAATTAAATGCCTCTTAAATGTTAAATCCACCACTGCGTAAGCCTTAATTAATAGTTATGCTCTTCAAGAAATCGAGCTTCAAGCTAATACAAAATATTACTTTCATTGTTTTGTCCTAGCCTATTCCGAACCATAAGTGTTACAAGTAACGCTCAAGCTATTTACTTCTAAAATTATCTATTGTTTTTCGAATGCAAACAAAAACTACACGTCTGTCTTTACAAGTAGTGTTTGGTATACTGCACTAGTGTACATCAGCCCAACCTTTTCTGCAAAAAGCTGCATCATCGCATTTGCATCACAATTTCTTTAGCGAAATATCTGTGAATTACCATTGTCTGATAGATACAGATCTTCGAATATGTTGCACATCCCGATTTCTTCTGAAGATCAGCTTCTAAAGAAGAAAATATGCGCCTAATGAGAAAAGTTTTCAAATGTCTCAACGACACAAAAGACTTTTGGTAAAAACATTTCTGTGGTATCTATGGAATTTTGCATTAAACCACTAAAAGTTTTCGCCAACTTATACTGGCGGATTTAACATCTCGACCACTACTTCTGGTTTGAGATAAGTCAAATTGTAACCGGAAAATGAATCATTGGAAACAATTATCGTGATGGTCGACACTAAACATAAAGTTTATATAATCAATTTGTATAATTAGAAAGTAAACTATTTAACTGTCGGCTTATTAATAAGTAAAGTGGTTTTGAAGTTAGTCGAAGATCTATAATTAATTGATATGGGCTGGATAAACGATCTTGGAAAGGACATTAGTGACAGTGAAGGAAAGGGAGCGAGGGACAAAATTACACTATCGTTTGAATTATTGCCATCGTTAACTTTTAAAAAGCAACCCGAAAATACAACAAAGGATATTAGTCGGGTTTTTGCATCGCGAAAATAGAAAGTGCCAATTTGAAAGTAAAATAAAAAAAAAAAGTAAAATTTGTAAAATGCAGTAATTACAGATTCGAATGGTGGCGATGTGGGACTGGAACATCCTGTTGTTGGTCAGGGTATCTAACAATAATTGGTATGTAGGTATGAAATTTGGAAGAATTTTGAATGCACCAGAGGTCATAACACCAAGCCTGTATAGGAATGTTGGAAGCAATAACCTACAACCTTGAAGCAAAAACCTTATGCAAGATCGTAGACAACAATTCCAAGTATTGTACGTTGAAACTAGCACACAACGCAATATTTCAGGGAGAAACACAAGAATTACCATAAATTTGAAGATAATCGTACATCGAAAAGTTAGAAACTTATTAAACCATACCTGACCTTGAACTTCTTTTTCCATCGACTTTTAGCGATCGTTCGAAAAATTTCCCGACAGACTTGGGAGCTTTGCGACATTTATTTTTTTTTAAATTCTAATAAAACGAAAAAAGCCAAAGAACGTGCTCGCGAATTGAATACATGGCTCTAGAAAAATTCCTTCCATCTCTTATTAACCTCAGAAGAAAAGAAATTGCTCGACATTTAATTACATTTTTAATTTCCGATGGTAATTTTTAAAAATTCTATTTGGTTGGCGTATTTAAATATGAATCAATATTATGAAAAGAAATTACCGAAAGAAAAACAAACCATTAGCATTGTCAACAATAAAATTCCTTTCGACTATGCAGGGTCTACAAAGTTAAGCAACTAAAACGCACACACACAATAAAATAATAACAAAAAACACCACGCAATTAAAATAAATCACATCTTTTAAAAATAAAACCAAATTTCGATAATTAAAAAAACTTCAACGATTAAACTTTACGAAAAGAACGCACGCGCGAGGTCCGCTCTAATGCACAACCGGTCACCACCATGGGAAAGATTACAACTGACGAAACGAGAGACAGACCAGTCACTGCTGACTACGACGCTTCCGAAAGCGACGCCGAACAATTTTCGAATCAACACTTCGTGTGAAGTTCACGCAAGCTAAAATCGTACGTTTCAGATAAACTCCTACACCGACTGACTAACCAGTTGATATAACAACAATATCTCGATTGTTTGATGAATCTGCTACAGTTATAAATCTCTTGGTATGGAGTTTCATTTTGCAATGTAAACTGAGAGTGGCTTTCATTACAAATATGCCCAATAAACTTTCCGTTGCCGGCCGGCTAAAAAAATTACATAAAATTGTAATCATCAAATTTCGCCATGGAGACGGAGGAAAAAACCGTAACTTTAATAAAATGAATTGGCCGAAACAAGACACATCATCGTTAACTTCTCGTTTAATAACAAACAATGAAAAACGATTGCGACGCTAGAAGGATGTGTGGGTCTAGACATGGGCACAGGCGAGTTCAAAGATGGTTCATGTAGTAGGTGTTCAAATGCAATCGAAAACCTTCGGTCCTATCGATAAGCGAAACGGACAGAAGTCAGCTTTTATTGCCTCTACATCGAAGGAATCGCATGCAAATTTCAAATCAAAACGAACGTGCTTAAATTTTGAATTTTCGTGAAAATCCTATTTTATCGGGGTCATTGATACGTTTCATTTACGCTTCGTATATCGACGACAGCCGCTTCCTCCATTTTTCTATCTTTCTTTCACACGACTCCATCCTGCGTTCGACCATTCTATAACGACACGAAATTTTAATTTGTTTTTAATCGTCATTAATTTATTGAGGTCAGACATAATCGACCATAAATTACAAATCCAGTAATCACCATCGGTCGACACGTAACGCGTGCTTAGCACTTGGAACAGTCGCCAGATCTAAAGCAGAGAATCCTAATTCAACTATTCGAGCAACAAAATTGTATTGGGTCACGGACGTTTAAGTTCGTTATGATTTGCTAGGAAATATATGAGAGGAGCTCTACTTCCCAGGAACCAACCACAATTCAACGATATCGCCGTATCATAACGAGCGATAATGTTCCAGACAAACAATAACGAAAAAAGATGTCCGTAGACGAGAGAAACATACTGAAACCGAAAATTTCAAATTCAATTACCCACGTTTCTTCAGACTCGACTATTTTTCAATCGCGTCTCTTAATGTCATTTTATTGCTTTTCTTGTACTAGAATGTCGAGTATCCAAAGCTATCGGTAAAATCATTATACTAAATGGCGCTCGAATTTCCAAGTCGGAAAGCTTAGTTTAAGGGATCGTTACACCTATCAATTAAAAATGCCGAAGCATATTTGATGGATTATATCCAGCACCGCGGGACGTGCATACAGTTAGTTCAATTGCAGAGAAAATTATATATAGAGACATTTAAACAACATAGGTAACTTGCAATTTACCTAGTCACAGCACACTAACCTCAGCCTCACACCGTGAAAAACTCTGGTGCAGTTGATCGAGGTTTGAACATTGAAAGAAATTCTTGATTTTCTTAATCCCGATGTATATTGGCTTGGAAAAAAATTTTAAAATAGAATTCAAACGCATTTCGATGTTGGAATGCAGCATACGTACAAAATGTTAATTAATTAATGACTCACCGTGTAACAATAATTTTATAGAAAATAATCGCATACGAAAACGAAGTGAAGATGCTTCAAATTCGAAACAATTTTCTACCTACGCAAAAAATGCAAGTAATTTAAATTTTTAAGTAGTCACCCACGCTAGATAAGACGAAAATTTCGTATTAATCATGTGTAATACCGTGCATATGCTTTTAATTTACGATTGATTAGTAATACCGCTTACATAAAGATAAATGAGAAAGCAAATTTGTAAACAAGTAACACATCATCTAAATTAATGCTCCGCATCATAATTTTAAGGAAACCGGAAACAGCACAGAGAAGAGGTTAAACAATGTTGATTCATACATAAATTTACAATACGATTCTTATTAAAATAATAAACACAAAGTGTAATCACAATTATGACTAAACGTACACTTAACTCTTGATTAATTTAGCTCCTCTTCTTAACGCCTACGTAAAAATCGACGCACATTCAACGAAATCGTCTACAGAATAACATCAACAAGTTCTCTTTGATAATACTTTTTGATACAGCTTTGATACGTCCACGCACGTTTACACGATCCTGCAAGGGTTTAGGTTTAGACTGTAAGGATTATTTTACTAATTACAAATATTATACTTCTTTTCTAAACTTATGCTCCAATCTTCGATTTTTCCAGACCTCTTTTTCTGTTATTTAAAAATTGTTGAAATTAATTGCGAAAAATACATGTATAATAAATTCAGAAACATATTTTCTGGTTGATGATTAGACGAAGTGCTGGTCACGCATCTAGTAAAGAAGTTTTCTGTTTAGACATTTCTAGAATCTCATCTACTCAAGTTTTAATAACACTCATGAGGAGGTCATTTTAAACACCCCTAGAGAAACTTACATTTGTAATAAAAGTCCAGACGATCAGTGGCGGATTTAGCATTTAAGAGGCCGCAGGCGCAATTTAATTTTGAGGCCCACTATTAACGAGATTCTAATAGAATATTTGACTATAATTTAAAAACCTAGCTGAATGATTCTTATGTGTATGTACCACATGTGGAATTTATTTTTTCCAAAAAATTTTAATCCAAAACAACAAAAATTAATGTTTTAAAATTGCGCTCTATTAACGAGATTCTCATGGGATATTTGACTATAATTTTAAAACCTCGCTGAATGATTCTTATGTGTATGTATCACATGTGGAATTTATTTTTTCCAAAAAAATTTAATCCAAAACACCAAAAATTAATATTTTAAAATTGCGCTCTATTAACGAGATTCTCATGGGATATTTGACTATAATTTTAAAACCTAGCTGAATGAATCTTATGTGTATGTAAAACATGTGGAATTTATTTTTTCCAAAAAAATTTAATCCAAAACACCAAAAATTAATATTTTAAAATTGCGCTCTATTAACGAGATTCTCATGGGATATTTGACTATAATTTTAAAACCTAGCTGAATGAATCTTATGTGTATGTAAAACATGTGGAATTTATTTTTTCCAAAAAATTTAATCCAAAACACCAAAAATTAATGTTTTAAAATTGCGCTCTATTAACGAGATTCTCATGGGATATTTGACAATAATTTTAAAACCTCGCTGAATGATTCTTATGTGTATGTATCACATGTGGAATTTATTTTTTCCAAAAAAATTTAATCCAAAACACCAAAAATTAATATTTTAAAATTGCGCTCTATTAACGAGATTCTCATGGGATATTTGACTATAATTTTAAAACCTAGCTGAATGAATCTTATGTGTATGTAAAACATGTGGAATTTATTTTTTCCAAAAAATTTAATCCAAAACACCAAAAATTAATGTTTTAAAATTGCGCTCTATTAACGAGATTCTCATGGGATATTTGACAATAATTTTAAAACCTCGCTGAATGATTCTTATGTGTATGTATCACATGTGGAATTTATTTTTTCCAAAAAAATTTAATCCAAAACACCAAAAATTAATATTTTAAAATTGCGCTCTATTAACGAGATTCTCATGGGATATTTGACTATAATTTTAAAACCTAGCTGAATGAATCTTATGTGTATGTAAAACATGTGGAATTTATTTTTTCCAAAAAAATTTAATCCAAAAACACCAAAAATTAATGTTTTAAAATTGCGCTCTATTAACGAGATTCTCATGGGATATTTGACAATAATTTTAAAACCTCGCTGAATGATTCTTATGTGTATGTAACACATGTGGAATTTATTTTTTCCAAAAAATTTTAATCAAAAACAACAAAAATTAATGTTTTAAAATTGGGCTCTATTAACGAGATTCTCATGGGATATTTGACTATAATTTTAAAACCTCGCTGAATGAATCTTATGTGTATGTAACACATGTGGAATTTATTTTTTCCAAAAAATTGTAATCCAAAACACCAAAAATTAATGTTTTAAAATGGCGCTCTATTAACGAGATTCTCATGGGATATTTGACTATAATTTTAAAACCTCGTTGAATGATTCATATGTGTATGTAACACATGTGGAATTTATTTTTTCCAAAAAATTGTAATCCAAAACACCAAAAATTAATGTTTTAAAATTGCGCTCTATTAACGAGATTCTCATGGGATATTTGACTATAACTTTAAAACCTAGCTGAATGAATCTTATGTGTATGTAAAACATGTGGAATTTATTTTTTCCAAAAAAATTTAATCCAAAACACCAAAAATTAATGTTTTAAAATTGCGCTCTATTAACGAGATTCTCATGGGATAATTGACTATAATTTTAAAACCTCGCTGAATGAATCTTATGTGTATGTAACACATGTGGAATTTATTTTTTCCAAAAAATTGTAATCCAAAACACCAAAAATTAATGTTTTAAAATTGCGCTCTATTAACGAGATTCTCATGGGATATTTGACTATAATTTTAAAACCTCGTTGAATGATTCTTATGTGTATGTAACACATGTGGAATTTGCGCCTGTTCGGAAATCCGCCACTGCAGACGATTAATCGTAATACCAAAGTTATAAGTGGAAAAGCTAAAAGCTGCATAAAAGTTTTTACATGTCGAGATACAAATTTTCTTTCTTCCGTATGGATTTCAGTTTACCATCCGGTCTACTGCCCTTGCATTCTTAATTATAGCTACGAGCTAATCGGTAAATTCGGTAGAAACAATAAATCGCCTGCGGTTTATCATGGATCAAGTTTTTCTATTATCGAATATTAAACGGAATTTGTATTTATTGATTTTATTTGACCAAAATTGTCATCACAGAATACTAAAATTTAACATAATTAACATAAAATATCGACGAATTGTAAAACAAAAACTTCATTTGGTAATAAGTTTTACTATAAAATCAATCCTTCAAAGATAAATTGCGACAGCAATAGAAAAAATGATGGAGTCATAAGAAAAATGTAATTTCCACAAGTGTATACTTTTCAGTTAGTCTTATTTAAAAGCTTTAACGATGTCCGGAAAAATTAAGAGCCATATTAAAAATCAGTTTTAAGTTTCCAACGTAGCTTTTAGGTGTAATAAATACTATAATCGGATTTCCCCGCGTCCTAAAAGAAAATGCATTTTATTTTGTAACAACAAAAATTGGTACAACAAAACAGTGAAAACTAATTATATACATACTGTAATAACTTTTTATTAAATTAACAACTTTGTGTTGCGAATATTAGTTCAGAAACTCAATTTTAAGACCGCAGTTTCAACATTTTTAAAAACTTAATTTTTAGTAATAACATACATATACTAAAAAAATAAAGCTCGATTAAAACGACAAGGAAATGAACTCAACTATGAATAATTGTGAAATTGATGAAAATTTGAAACCGTTCAACTATATGAAACAAATGACGAACAAGTCTCTACCATTACCTATTAATTGTAGTATGAACTCGTATGTAGCCGTAAATAATTATCGCAGGGTATGTTACTTTGTTGTAATACTATTTATGTTTGAAACTAAATTAATCTACTGTTAATTGCGTTTTTGCGCATACAGTACAGAATCGATCACAAAGGTGTATAATATTTATTAATTCCTTTGTTTTAATTTTACTACTTAAATTTTCTCCATTGCGATCCCTCCTCGGGCGCCAAATTGTAATGAAATTAATATAATACAAAATCCATTGGGCGCTTAGAGCATTGACGACGACGTTATCGACTGTTAAAACTGCCCTTCAAAGTAAATGTTCTCAATTTCGATTCCCTTTAAAATAATCTGAAGATCTTCGATTTTCTTTGCAGAACGAGATGTACGTCCCCCCATAATATCAATATTATAAACACATTAAAATAAATCTCCATAATATTTCTTTCGCTTCCAGGTGCATTTCATCCAAATAATCATTAATTTAGTTTAAACTGCAGAGTGCACTTCCAGATTTATTTTCAAAAAGCAGCTGTGATCAATATTTTAAATCAAGCTCACCTTGGGCGATGGTGGAAGTCTCCAAAAGAGAACTTATTTTATTACTACGTACCTACAGTAGACGTTTTTTTATTAATTATAAAATCTAAAAAATTAATTACCTAATTTACAAAACGAAAGATATCTTCATTGAAACATTTAATTATGCACGTTTAAGTTTTTATACTCATTGGAATAATAAATTCAGAGTTAATCCTTATTTTCTATACGGGAAATTACGTAACATCCCTATAAGAAGTTCAATAACAATAATTATTATTTTGTTGTAGTGTAATACTGGTTTAGCTGTCTTTGCTGGCGCCACGCAACTGACCTTGCCTTAGGCCGGCGATACTCGAACTAGATATACTATATAACTCATTAATAATCCATACTTTTTGTTTTTTTAATTTATTTACTCTTATAACATATACCGGAGCAAATAAACGTTCTCGTCAAGTTTTCGAGTCAAAGAACTGCGGCTTGACATTTAAATTTAGCATGGCGCGCGTATGGCCGACGATAAATTTAAACACTTGAAGATTTTCAACTTGTAAAAACACAAAACGCTAGGTGCAATCAACAACTTTCTCGGTGTTCAATCAAAGAACTGCAAGACCTGCAATTTGCAATGATTGTGCTTTGCCTAATCACACATTTCAAAAGTTTTCCCAAGTCAAAATTTACGGTAAACACTGCTTTTTGCTGTGCACTAATTGAGTAATAATTTCAACGATAATGCAGCAAGAATAAAAGTTAACGCGATATTTTTGAATTGCAACAAAAATAATATGTGCTTGATTTGTGCGCCGACAAAAGCTCTCTGGAAATTGACTAAATTTAATTTAATTTTACGACATCGCAATTAAACTTCCGATGGCAACTTGAAGGTGTCACTTGCGTCATAGGAAATATCTTCACTTTTAAGTGACAAAATGAGTTATGAAAAACCTACTCTTAATAGAGCCTATTAGAACCCACGCACCACAGATTTGTAGAAAACTTTCCTTAATATTATTAATTAGGTTTAAACGGCGATGAAGGAGAAATCGAAAATGTAACTCCGTAACCCAACCTTATTACCAGTTACAGTGAAGAAAATCAATTCAACCCTCGGTGGAGTAAGAACTTTATTTCGACCGTCTTTCCTGGGAAGAAGAAGAATTTTCCTCATGAAAATGAAGCGTATTGCAATTCTGGTTGGTCGAAACTTTAACTAAAAAAATAGAAGAACCTGGAATAGAAATTTTAGGCGAAGGTACGTCGGAACAAAACAGTTTGAAAAACTGGTTAAGTGTCTCCAAACGCAGACAAGGTTACCAGAACCTTTTACATAATCATATTAATACATTTCTAGCCCATATCACGACGCCTACGAAGACGTCAAATGTGTCATCAAATGCATATGCTAGAATGAGCGTTTGCTACTAATTTGAAATATCTCAATGAACTAGCATTCGCAAAAGAATTAATTAATTAAATTAATAATGAACCAGTACATACATCTCTTCTCCAATTATTATAATAATACGTCTATTATACTTTTTATGGAAAGCGTTATGATATAACGGATGGCTGTGCCAAATTTGAAATCTGTAAGTTAATTAAAGGGTCTCGCCACGTTGGAGGATAGAAAATTAGGACAAAATTAAAAAAACAATGTTGTGACGCATTGTGTGAAAAAAAGCTTATTTATTAGATACTGTAATACCTACATACATGGTTGGAAATATTAATTTATAGCCCACTTTTTTACATAATCTTTTGTAACTGAATTTTTACATAATTTACGCTATAACTCAACAACGAAATATGTAATTGAATTGATCTAAAATGTTTGGCGAATATTCTTCGTAAGATGGTAGATAAGCAGAAGCCACAAATTCCGTTTTGGGTTTCCTTTTTTATTGTTATCTCGTTCTCCAATATTTACAGTAATTATACATACAATAGATTAAAATGATAATAATAATTGACTAATTAACAAAGTTCATATTCATTAAAATTTCTATCGATTAAATTTGGATAGAAATTGCTAGAACTGCACTAAACTTGTAACGATCTGAAAGACAACTACACTTTTACCAATTTTATACATCGCACTCGATATCTTATAATCATAAAATGTTCGCAACTATTTTCATTTTTTAAAAACAGCAACCAATGAGGAAAGCTGAATTTATAAACTTGATTTTAAATTGCAAATTTAAAGGTGAATAATAGAAGAAATGAAACTCCTTGGTGTAGTAAATGACTATTGCAGAGGAAGAAATAAACAGTTTTAATGAGTAAGAATCCCACACTACTACACGGGGAAAAAGGATTTGCTGTCCTAACAAAATTTTAGTAGCATTAACAAAACCATTTTGCTGCTACAACAAATTTTATGCTGCCATAACTGGACAGAAAACAATTAGTTGATTTAAAAAATTGTTTCTTGTTGAACAGAAACAACTCTGTTGTTTAAGATTTTAAATTATTCATTGTTCGAAAATTCGTTTCAGGATACACAATCTCTAAACTCCTGTTTATATTCACACAGATCATTTTCTGTTAAAAAATGAAAAATACTTACTACGTATCAAAACTTCTAGCAGTAATCCATACCCTTCAATTTTTACTAATTGATCCATTAAAGTTACTACTAGTATAGTTAGTTACCTGAAACAGAAAAATAAATAAAATTAGTGATCAAGTTTGAGAATAAAAAATTTATATAAATTTAATTAGGCGAAAAATATTATGTCGATAATAAAACGTGCACAAAAAAATGTGAAAATAAAAATTTTCCGCTCGACTGTTCCTCCTATATTACTACAATACTAAACAAAAAAGTTGTTGGTTAAGTTCAAGTTCTTATAGGACAATAATAAAGTTAGTAAGTTCACCCCTTACTTATTATATAAAATATTAACAAAGCATTTATTTTCGAAGGGCTTCAAAGTTTGTGGAAAAATGAGACTTTATTAACAAGGAGAAATTTAAAAACTTGTACCTGAAGAACTTTCTTGTACCAAGATTCATGCATAGGTACCTTCATAAACATGCTTTATAATTAAATAAAAAATTTAAAAGTTTGGATCTCGCATAAAACAATTTGGAAAATTCGCTTCAGTGAAATTTAAAGTTTTAAAGGAAACAGCATCTCTGCCGTACCATAGTACGATGTATACAGAGTAATTTTCCTATATGTTTTCAGTATGTCGTGAAAGGTTTCTCTTTTAAGTTAAGTGACTTTCGATTATGTAAATATCGATGCTACTCACATATCACCTACATTATTAGTTTCACAACAAAACTCACTTGAAAAAAAAAACTTCAAACTTTTAAACTGCTTAGTAGGTATAGGTGTACTTTTTTGAATACATTTGTTTTGTTCTGACTATCGAATACAGTTTTCGACACGAAAAAACGAGCGGGAATACCTACTAAAAATACACCCCATAATTAAACTCCAATTCCGCTCTAATTAAGTATATTATTTGTATTAGCTTTATCTGTTTAAAAACGCAACCATTCTGTCTATTTATTAGTAATTTCTTTGTTTAGCGCAATAATTATTATTTTCAATTAGTTTTCAGCAGGTCGGCTGAAAAGCTTACATTATTATGTATCTCGACTGTCGAACGTCGTGAAATTATGCTATGGCAGACGAAGATACATCAGGATTGAAAAGAATAACTGAAATTTTACGTTCAGACGCTGCAAGAATATTTTATGCATTCCGAATGCAACGCTACACCCACAGAATTGGTAATTTACTTCCTTGAGACACTTAAGTGAGGTTTTCCGAAAACTCTTGACACGAATTCATGGTTAATCTGTTCAGTTTACGACTTCTTTTCTCCCAAAAAATTTTTTCCACAATTTTGTTCCTGCGCGCCAAGGATTACATGTAAATGGACCCTTAATTTGTGAGTTTAGATTAGTGAATTTAGAAAAGGATTATCGTTTAAACTCAATTTTTGCTTGTCATAAATGGCTGCTAAATTATAACGTAGAAAACTTGTGTACGCTTCGTGGCAACCAAGATGACGGATTTGCCAGGGAAACGCCTTGCGAAAATGCACTAATAGAAATTTAATGTAGGTAAAATTAATAAAATAAGCACCGCTAATGATAATAAGGAGCCATTACAACGTAATGAAAGCCTTTCCTTGACACGGAAGCTGTCAACGTTAAATTCTTATTAAATTATAAAAAAAACTAACGCTATTTACGAAAGCTTAAAGCTTATAATATAAAGAAAGGCAAAAATATAACATGCAAGGTCTTTCGCTAATGATAACACAGGCATTATATTTCTCGTCTAGACGGTTGATTGTTATTTCGGTATATAAGAAAATGAAAACCAAAATTTGTCATTTCCATTGTTTTGCAATAACCCAAAATTCGAAATACACAAAGGACACGATCGTTATTGTTTTCTTCCTCGAAAATGTTGTCATCCATTCATTATAACTGCAATGTAAACGCTTCCTTCCATTTTAAACGACCACAACGATTTCGTAAACATGCGTAGGACTGCAGCTCATTCTTTTTAATAGATTAGTAAGAAATAAAAGAATTAAAAGTAAACTTAACCACCGTAATAAGGAAAGAGGATGCGATGATTTAGTTAAAAATACTTCTTCCAGTCCAGACGCACACTTAAGTTATCAAATTTCGAAAAGGTTTTCCAAACAACAAAAATAATATAATTATGTGTGCGATAACGAAAAATCCCAAAATGTCGATGTGTAATTATTATGATAACTGCACGAATAAAGTAAACATTTAATACATTGACCTATAAATAATAATTTGGTACGTAGATGTACTAACAATAATGTTAAAGTAACCTTGGGTACTTTAAATGTAAACATAGCAGTACTAATAAATAATTTATGAGTTAATAGATGAATCTGTAAATAAATTTTTATTTTGGCCAATTTTTCTTACGGAATTATTCGGTTTCTCTTTCATCTGCCCACGGTATGCAGGAAATGAGCAAAATCGGAAAAAGCAACATTTTTCGAAATAATGACCCGTTTTTTAACAGCAAATACGTACGTTTTTCAACGTTCTTTGGAACTTTAATAGTTTCACGCCAAATATTGCGTCTCTATATTTGAGAATTGAATAAGAAAGCCGACATGCATAATGCAAATTGAAAACGTTTAAAAGATGGCCGTGTTCATTCATCAATGGCACAACATCCATTCATAAAATGTGATGTGGGTTTAACTTATAGACCGTTCGTTGTAGGTGGTTAATTTTTTATAATGCAAACTGTTAAATCACAGTTATTTGCATAGTAAATAAAGTGCATATAGTTTAATCATCGGCTCGGCTAATTGATTTCAAAATTTAGTACGCAATCGATCGCTATTACGGTCGGTTTTGTTAGGGCCCATAACATAAATCACCAAGCATGTACGTGTGTACCCAAATACAATTAGTACAATAAATTATTATTGTCGTTGTTTAAAATAATTAGTGAAATTTACTACAGGCACTTCTACATATTATCATTGTAAAATGCTGTTCTCGATGACGCGAATATGGAACGCCGCCGCCGTGAAAAGCACTTTTATTATTATAAGTACCATTAAAAGCAACGACGACGTTCCTTTACAGTTTCCAAAGAGGTTTTATGTTTACGACTCCATTTGCATACGTGCACATGCACGTCGGGCCCTATTGCAATGTGCCATTTCTTTATTTAAGATAAGCAGAAAATCGTAAGTGGTCACTAATAAAAGCCAACGGTTATGAGCGTTTTAATCTCGGATTGGATCATATTTGTAACAAAAATCTCAAGCAATACCAAGTCGCGGGTCATATAGTGACCAGATGGTTCAGCGGATGTCGTAGGCAGCTTCCGGGTCGACAGGCGTGCCGCCGAAGTCGTGGGAAATACATGTACCAACAAGAGCTTACGAGCGTTGCACTTCGTTTTTACTGGAAATAAATAAATCCAAAGTCTCTTTTAAACGGGATGCAGGATGTTACAGCATCTACTATTTAATAACGACGAATACTGCAATAATCTCGAAATTCCTTCCGTTAATTAATAAATGCAGACATTGCAAATGGTGCATTTGACCCAACTTAAAACGGCATCCTTCCTCAAATAACTGTTTCCCATAAATTATGTATTTACTTCCAAGTGTACGATAATCGATGATCGTATGCCGAGATCTCCGGTTCGAGCCCGAGCAGACCTACAATCTTATTCCGATAGCGGTAAGTAAATCTTGGAGAGGCAAACAATTCGGGAGGATGTAGGTAACTATAATTATTATAAAACACACTTTGAATTAGTATGTAGTTGATTTTGTCTTTGCAGCTATGAATTTCACATCGCAATTGTTCGATAAAACACAAAGGACAAAAAGGATTCCCTTAAATTGTAGCAGCCAATCAAACCTGTATCAACAATTTTATTTGCACTGTGACTTTGGATGACATTTCCTGTGATTGCTCTGTTTACTTACATTTTGCAACGGGGAATTTTCTTCGGAGTATTTGTTTAAGTGAAAAACCACGACTAACGTTTTAATTTTTCACCTACGAATTTAGTAATAAATCTAATTCAAAAAAATTGGCCCCTTTATTCTGTAAACGAATTATTGAAATATCTCGACGAACAATTTTAAATTAACAATAAAATAAAGTTTAGAAATAATCAAATAGAAGGAAAATTAATTTTTTATTAAGTTATCATAATCTTACCTGTTTTGCGGCGAGAAGACCACAAAACCGGAGGAGACGCGTTTCCAATTGGAGTTGCCAGTTTGACCACAGTTTCACGTTCTGAAAAAAATAATTAATTTATCGATCCCATTTCGTTACAAGTTTCTTAATTAACAATTTTAATTTTAAATATGTATAACGTTGGAATTATTAAAGCGATTCGCTGTATTACCACAGTTAATTATCCCAAAAGCGATGTTAACATTTTGAGTGCTCTCAAGTTTACTTTAGTCGTGGTGAGAGTACTCGAAGGTGGTTTCGTTTCAAAGCAAAATAAAAAAGTTTGATTTAATGCCACTGGGTTTTGATATTTAGTGTCCATTGTTTGGATTTTTAATGTCGACGTTTAAGAAATAAGTAGGGTAATGGATTTGATCGGAAATTAGGGCACAATAGTTTTATGTTCCCGTGTGCTTAAGAAATTCTATTATTTACTCGGATCCAAAACCATTCTAATAATTAAAACTGCTTTATGTTACAGATATGTGTTGCTCCAGTTTTCGCAAGAAAAATACACTAAAATAATAATGAAAGTCACGTAAGCTGTGCAGCACAGGGTATTTCGAAAGTTATTAAACTTTTATTTCGTCTCTAAAATATTTTCCGACCATGTTTCAAGCGTTAGATACCTATTAAAAATTTAAAACGCACATTTACGTCAGATATTTTGCAATGATCTCTTCATTAAAAATAACTTGAAAATTTTGTAATAAACACAACCGATTCCCAAAGTAACGAAAGTTAAACTAAAAACATTCGAGGCATATTTTGAAATCCAAAATGTATTTTAGACGCGGCCAGCGATAAGCTGTATGTTTGTATTGATAAAACACCCGCCTTTTTAATACTTTTATCGTAATTATTTGCTAGATAAAAGGTAAGCAATAAATTCTTGTCAGCTGTAAACTTAAAGATGGATTAATTTTGTCACAGGTTATTAAAAATCGTTTATAAAAATTTCAATTCCTGACTGGGGAACCGGACCAGAAAACTGAATATTTATATTAAACGTGCTTATTTTAAACACCTAACACTTATTTGAATTTAAAAAACATTTTTAAAATCTGCATTTTGTTTATAAATTTCAGAATAATCTGAAACGTCTTCTCGATATTGTAAACATTTGTTTAAAGTTGTACTTTCTTTTACACCAACCCGCATGTTTCGTTTAACCTAAGCACCTTTACAATACCAACCAGAACAGTGCTATTTAAAATCCGTAGAGCATTCGATGCACCGATATCTATCCGAAACAATTTTAGTTCATTTTAAATGAATCACATTTTACGTTACAATAATAATTTATGAATTATTATAAAATAATATTATCGTGAATTTAATCACATGGCAATGCATAATTGGATGAAATAAGCACGATGATGTAATTCACCTGCAATCCTATAATTGAACTTACATTTTTATTTCGTCATGAGGTAACTATATATTATTGTATAACAAACTCGTGGTGTGGTTCATCAAGAATGAAACCTAAAATCTCTTCGTTAAAATATATAGGTATTATAGTTTAAAGTTTGAGTTTTTAATATAAAAGGATTTGCCAGTTTTAATGAAAAATTTACCTTCGGGAGATTCGAAAACATCCAACTCCCTGGAGCTTTCTATTTGCTTATGAAATTTTAAATTTGCTGCAGATTACAGTTCGATACATCAACGCGGAGTGGTCATAAAATGACGCCTATATTTTTGCAATATTTAAATGAAAAAGTGCGTTGATTAACGCGGCTACGTTTTTAATATTAAAATTCTGAAGTGGAAATTTAATTAAATTTGGAAAAAAAACTAAATTTCCATTGTCATCAAACAAAATTGAATATCAATCTACCTTTTTGAAATGTAATCGTTAGAATTATAATTTTTTGATAGCGTTATTTCCGTTTCTCGCTGCTTCCGTTATGTAATAAATGTTTTGTTTCCTGTAAAAAATATTACAGTTTATTTATTTACGCGACAATTAAATTTTTATGCAGTAAAGTTTTGCCGTTTAATTTAGGAAATAAAAAGAACGCTTAATTAAAAAGTCTTTTTTTTTATTTTATATTAGCGTCGTTTTCTATGCACTTAATTAACAACAAAGCTGGTGTAATTAATAAAGTATCCAAATTGAAATTAGTTTTTAATTTAATCGTATGTTACTAATTATTCGATATAATTTATTCTCGTTTAATATTGAAAACAAACTAAATAATTATAATGCAAAAAGCAGTAAATAGTAATTGAGTTAATTTGAAAGTAATTGTATGTCTCAATAACAAATTACAGTTTCTGAAAGCTATTAACGACGCTCGACTAAAATTGACATAAAATGGTGGCGCCGAACAAACAAATCAAACCGGCAATACTTACTTTGAACGAATTTATAATCATTTTACTTGACTCGATGTAAAATTAATTAACGTTATAAGGTAGCTGGAATAGATTTTCCATAATACAAATAAAGTTCAATGACTTAAAACTTTTTCTCATGTTTTATTCATGCAAAAAAGAAAAACTACCCAATTTGAGACAAATTTACGCACATTTGCTTCTGATAAAATATTAAACTTGTAAAAGTTTTGATCGATTTCCTTTGGAGAAAACAAAGAATATTTTTAGAAGAATTGCTCTTTGCATTTGAATAAGATCGATGAAATTTGATGTAAAAAAAGAGTCGACGTGTTGGACGAGTTGAGCCTCGGGGAACACTTCTAGGATCCTTAAAGAGGATATGCTTTTCATAATGAAAGAATAATAGACCTCTAATACGATTCAGTTTTTCCAATTTGTATTATTTAGAATACACTTGCCAAAATTTTGTTATTCCAAATAAATTATAATATTGTGTATATAAACGTATAAGAAACGGAGCAAACATTTGAGGTCTGTGACTCCAATTATATGTACATAATTTATATACAACCACTAGTGATCAAAGAACTTGACAATTAAAATGCAAATTTCCTTTTTGCAATTTTTCTCGTCTGAATAAAAATCGGTTTTTGATTAATTAATTTAAGTTTGACTGAGAGAAAATTTAGGTTAGTCTGACGAAGATGCCTTGGTAACAAAAGTTGCTTAGTAATTTTAACTGTGCACTATTTCGAACATGATATAATATTTCAACATATAATTTTAGCAATCTACAATAGATTTGAAATCCGGACATATAAATTTTAGTCACGCTATGCCCGGAGTTGAAAATTCCTTGTAAGTGCAATTAATTTTAACAGTGGTTTAAGCAACTACGGTTATTCGCAGAAATTGTTATAGATTTCGGTCACTAACCTTCATTCTAATCAAAATTTATGTAATCATGTTAAGTACAATGATACAATAACGTAGAAGTGTCTCTCTCTATGTGTATATGCGGGCAAACACGAAGTCTTGCGATAACATAAATTAGCACGTGAAAACAACCTATTTTCTAGTTTAAACAATTTTCGATTATTAATACAACCAAGCACGAGTACGTGCCTGATTAATATATTACTTGCACAAACACTTTGTATAAAAATTTCATTCATAAACTTATATTTGACCACACAAAGACAATGTTTACTAAACATTTCGACACATAATTTGAATATTTGCAAAAAAATCAATAAGAAGAGCAAATCAAAAATGTTAAATATTTTGCTTTTTGTCTCATTCCATTTAGATTAGTAAGTAAAACACTACATTTATCAAAATTTATTTTCGCGCCTGTTGGTAAGTACTTTCCAGCCAATGATGGGTTCAGAACCTTAGCTCTGGGGAAATTAGCTATATCCTACGAAAGTCAGACAATGCCCAAACAAAATTATCAATCAGTTGCACAGGAAGAACATAGAAGAAGAAAACCTTTTCTATAGATTATGTGGGAAACAGGATAAAGAAAATTCCCAATTACGTTCTGGATTTCAAGATATGGGATTATTGCAGTAAAAATTGGAGACCACAAAAAGGCATGTAAGCTTAAGTATATATTAAGCCCTATGGTAGATAAACATTAATAAGGCTTATTTAAGGTCAAACTGTACTCGTAAGACCAAGGGTCAATTTGTGTTTAGACGACTCAAGGTCGACCGCCGGCTAATCTACAAAATTTTATGTTGGAAGATTACAACGCATTTTTTGTGTTCATATTACACGGAAAATTTTTATTCGGGTATGACGTGTCAATTCTATCAATTTAAGTCCAAATAGAAAAAATTTGCGGTGCCAACATTCGAGCCACGCCGAGTGGTAGCAAGCCATACCCACGGATCAAAGTCTAAGTTGTGTCAATGGCTTCAATCCCATCGGTTCGATGTCGAAGACCTAGTCATGGCAACGGAAGAATTCCCCATAAATAATCAAAAACCAGTAGCGTCTTGGTACACGATGTTTTCTTTATAGAATACGAAAGCCCAAGAAAAATTTCTGCTCCCAGTCCTGCTGGTGGAAGCAGCATTGTGTGAGTATTATAATAGCAATTTAAGCTAAGCTCAGCTGCGAATTTTTACAACCAATTTTAAAAGCTGGGCACATAACCTATTATTTATTGGCCTTCGTGCTACGATCCGCTCCGGGATAATAAGCTTATACTCTGCGCTGCGAAAAGTATTTGGGATTATTTTGAAAAACTAAATAATCTGAATCAAACAATAAAATAAAATTTGGTTTGCAATTTTAGGGTTTCTACGTGGCAGCTTTATGGCTAAAGTGAGTATTAATTATTTTATACATTGACCATAACAAAATAGATAAAATAATAATTAATTTGTTCAAGTTTTCAAATCTTATGTCGTGAGTTAATGCAATTTAAAAGATAAATAGAAGGTTTCAGAAGGGCGTGTTCGTCTTAAGTCATAATACATAATTATTAGATAATCAAATTAAACATTTACTATTTAATAGTACATAATTATTGTTCTTTGAGCCAGAACATTTGATCAATACAATCAATTTCTAAATTTATCGATTATTATTGTTATTTTAAATTTAAGATGCAATTTTCTTTTAATTATGCAGCAATATTTTAAAATCCTACCCATATCTGCCTTTCCTTTCTTGAAAATCTGTCTAATATTTTAAACTAAACTAATAATTTATTGATTGTAATATTTTGATTGCAAAATAATATTGTTTTGTTAGACATAGGTAAATCATTCATTTCGACGTTGATGTGTAACCAATTTCGTTTCCTAGCTCTACCCTGCCTACACAGCCATATGGTGGTACCAATTTCCCTTTATTTTCATATTCCTTTTATTCTTCGATGCAAATAGACTGCAATATATTGTTATGCAATTTCCTTTTCGAAAATCCGTTTAATAAAAGTAAATTTGGCAATTAAGTCTTAATTTTTAATGCGTTCGTCAAATTTGATTGCTTTGTCGATAAAAAAATAGCAAACCATTTTGTTCCTTCGCCTCTATGCTAAATGTAGCAGCAGCTATTATTACTGTGCACAATGTTAACATAATTAGAAATGTTTCAATTTGACTAAATTCACTCGATATGCAAATATGTTCAGTCAAGCTGCAATACAGTACATTATTCGATCACACTTCCGCAGAACATGGATTTGAAGCTGATGCAGTGGTAGGGAAAACTTTATCAGCATTGACGAAAAAAAATCAAAACAAAGTTTCCAGACAACCAAATGATATTATGCAAAAGTTGGTAAACTTACACTAACAAATTGGATGAGCATTTCAAACTACTTAGACACAAAACTATTCGATTTAAATAGAAATTTTGAAAAATATTGATGTGTATATGTATTAAAGAAGTAGGTAGACGAACATGACGAACTACCGTCTGCGTTTCACATCGCAACGCCCGCTCTAATTTAAAAATAGCCATAAGATGATAGGAGCGTCTGTTCATTTTCGAAGAGCGTCGTAAGACTAAAAGTAATTGAACAGAAAAGCGTGAGTGCAAATAACTGAAACTGGAAGAAAATGAAGGAAAGATAAATGGTACTACATTTGTTTGGTGGAAGGAATCTACCTTTTATTGGCGTTTTACAATTCGCACGTCCTATAGGTTAGCAACCCCGCTATAAATAAGTCGATTGAATCCACGAAATGCCACAATTTGCTATTTTAATCAACAATAAGCAAAGCTTCTGCCGAAGACATCGTCCACTCGAGAGGAATAATTTCAATGGACGGCAATTCCAAATCGGAAAGAAAGAGTTTTGAATTTAATCCTCGCACTTGGAGCTTCTGAAAATTAAGATTATATCTAAAAATATCCAAAGACTTCGTTACGTTGAACATCCCCAAATGCAATTACCAAAAAAATAAATTTAACCTTGCAGCTCACGATATTTAGATAAACATAAAACTTGCGGTAAGTATTTAAGTTAAAGAGTTTTATCCTAAGTAATCAAATGCAGCTTGTGTTTCAATTAACCTAATTTAAAAATACGCTGCATGTTGGGATTTACAAGATATAATCAAATCATGAAAGTGTAAAATGAAATGTCTCCATACCTAATTAAATAAACTAATCAATTCATTGACGTTAATAAAGTCACTCGTTAATTTAAATCTTGAAGGAACCGCCAAACAGTTTTAATTGGTGCCGCAATAAAACTTACGTTTTTATTATAGCCAAGTAAAAACATTATTTAAATTTTATATGCTCCGAGCATGTTGCGACAGGAATTATTTCAAAAAATATTTACCACACTGTTTACAGGGGAGACACGACGCTTCGGATGAATAAAATATAGAACTATGCAACTAAAAAAGTCCTGCCAAGTTATTGTGATGGCTCAGAGTTATAAAAATAGATATCCGACGAAAATAAATTAAATTTATTTTTGCTATAATATTAAATCCTTTGGTGGATGAAATGACTAATAATATTTCTGCTCGTTCCAAGTTTTTTCTATGTTTACGTTGCTGATAAAAAAAAAAGTTGCGATCGATTTTCCACTTACAGCTTTCATAATATTATACGTGCTATAGTTACCTATATAATGTGTAGTAGCTCTTTTTCAATTTTAAATTGAAATCCGTGCTCTATGTCGACTTGGTCTTTAATCTTGCATCTAATTAAGTACAAGCACTTAAAATTAATTGAAAATTCTATACACAATTTAAACTCGAAATGATAATATAATGACGCACCTTTGAGTACGTTTATGAAAGAATTTTAAATTCCAGTATACTGCAGAACGGGGGGGGGGGGGTTATAATCGACTGAGGTACATTAATTTAAAAAAAAACTAGCATCGTTCGTACAACCATAAAAGTTAAAACAAATAAAACGTGAAAATGTCACAACAGGTGCAAATTAAACGAGAATGATAATTTCGCTCAGTTGTACATCGAGTCAAAGAATGGAATTAGGTTTTTTCGAATAAAAATTAAATCTTCCCAAATTGGAAAAACTACGTGCGCGTGCGAGCGATTTACTGGTAAAGGTAAGGCGATATACAAGGTTGAGTTTAATACCGAGGAATCTGGATTAGGCGGACTTTCCACCTAATAAAAGTAATGAATTGTTGCAACGACTTTAACTATAAACAAACAAGACTATCGAATTTTACTAAAAGCATTGATTTTTTATATTAGACAAATTGATGTGCGACAAAATGATAAATTTTGATATAACTTGTAAGCAATTATTACTGAAGGGTTAGACTGGATTCCTAAGCGGAACCACGACTCTCGCTCACCGTCAGAAGTTATTACAAAATTATTTGTGCTGTAGGTCCCCCGAATTGTTAATTTGTAGCTAGTAAGGAAAAACTGTCGTTGACTTATTAGTTAGTGTGGGTTTATTCCCGAGTGTGAAATACATAGCGGTTCCGTAACAATGTAACACCGCTAACGCTCTACCTTATATAGCTCTATGCAGGTATAATTTAATAGAAGCTAACGGAATAACGGCGGGAAAATCGGTGTTAAGCTAGAAGAAAATACAGAAAAGCCAAAGTGCTTTTTCTAGTTTTGCAGACTCTGCAGTTCTCCAAAAATACATTTAGTCTTGAAAATGTTCTCTAAAAAGTTGACACAAAATAATATAAATTAAATATTTCCCTAGGAAAATAGAATCAGGTTAAATTCCTAGATTTGTATACTAAATTATAAAATATTTACAATAAGAAACATCAAAACGATCGTCAACAGCAGACCGACTCCTGCGGGATTATCTTAACTCTACCGAAGAAGAAGATCCAGTAAACAATTTTCGTATTCATGAGTAAATGGGAAAATCTCAAAAGAAATCATATATTATTTTGACAAAGGCTGAATTTCCATTTTACTTCGAACTAAGACTTCATAAAAATATCTCGCACTATATTACAATTCACTAAACTCACACTAACTTGGTCTTGAAAGTTTTTTATTTTCTGATTTATATCGACGATAAATCTTTAATAAAAATTTAAATAACTCATGTACCGTGGGATTGTCAAATTATTTATAACTGTAATAAATCAACCAGATGATCGATTGGGCGTCTTGTTGGTCGAACGACAAATTCAAGAGCTAAAATTTTGTTTAAGAAAATTAGGCTAGGTATACTCACGAAAACTGTTTCGGTTGAAGAGAGTTAATCATCGTAACATGTTTTTCAAAACTACCCCGAAAAACCAAGTTCACGTTAACACACAATTTCACAAGTTGCGGTTTTTACAAAACTTATTTAATTAGCCACTCGGAAGAAATACTGTGTCCTGAAGATGAAGTAAACGACTGACTGGATGACGCCACATCAATAATATCGCGTACCACCGGAATTAATAAATTTTATCAGCCTGTTTTGTTTAACCTACACTTCAATATTGTTTTGTGCGATTACGATAATACCCTGATCCGTTATCAATTCAATCACAATAAGCTGCCCACGTACAGCTAAGAATAAAATTGTCGAATCGAAATCTTAAAATTTTCAATTAAACTTATTTTTTTAATTCCCGCTGTAAGACTCGCGAACCGGAGGATTGGCAAAACATTTTCTTCCGATTCCCTCAAGTGAAATATGCTTTCTAATATTCAGCCCTTCTTCTTCTCGAAAGTTACTATCAAAGCTTAATTTATATGTAAAATAATCTCTCAAAGAGAATTTAAGTTAAATATATAAGTGCAGCGCAATATAATGTTTAATCAAAGAGAATGACTTTTGTAATTTAATTGCAGATCCTCTTGTATATGAAAACAAATTAATTTAGCGTGCTAAAGACTTGAGTTGCCCATATTATAATGTCTTTGTCTCCCTTGGGATAAATAATCCTACAGTATAATTTTGACTTCTCGTTTAGTCCTTACACAATTTAATTTAAGTTTGTGTGATACGAAATGTTATTAAAAAAATTTAATATTTAATCGGTGCGATAAACAGAATAGCAATAATACAAAAATGATATCGCGTATTATAATTAAAAGATAACAAAATCAAAACTCATATCAATTTACAAATAAGTTGATTGCGTCTACTGGTTTTGTCAATACGAAAATATTGAACAAATTAATGATGGCACCTACATTTTGGTACAATAAGATCGAATTTTTGAAAAATTCTCTCAAAAAACAAGTACAGATAAAAGCGATGTCTGAATGCACCCATCGAGCATTATAATATAACAGTACTTGCTTTATATTCTTGAGTGTGAATAGTTGGCTGTTTGGAGTCTAAGCCACGGTCGAGCCAAAAAGCAGTCTATTGTCTACTCTAAACCAAAGAGAATTATATTAGTAGCTTATGCATTTTGAACTTATCCTCGAGTACTGCGTTATAAATTTATTCGAAAATTATGTAATAAATATCCAAAATTATACAGTCTGGTAATTTCCAAAAAAGGGAGGGTGTTTTGGCAACGGAAATGAACTTTTTACTTGATTACTAATTTTATTTAAAAAAATACTGTGGATATTTTCATCGACCCCAATCCTCAACAAAATATCCCCTACTTACAACTACTTATGTTTCTTATATCGCGTTCGCACTGAAGAAAAATTAGTATAGCTTGAAATAGCATAGAAAACAAAATATAATAACAAATAAACGTAACAGATGTGTAATTTAATCAAACATTTCACGCCATTTTTTAAAACCAAATATACGCTTGAAAGCCAGATTTTTTACCTCGACAAGAAGTATAAAATGAAAACGGAAATACAAAAAAGCAAGACAGAAAAAAAAGAAAAGAATTATTAATAGGATTACATAAATAATGCAAACATAACCTCAACAAAATGCTCACCAATATAAAAGCATGTTTATAGTTTAAAACATCACACCAGTTAATTAACTAAACATAGAAAATCCATTAACGTAATTGTTAAAATTATACAACCAAAATTTTTTAAATAAAACCCGAAACTAAAGTGCGACACATGTTTTAAAAAATCATAACATTGCGATGGCCTACGACACGAAAAAAAAGAACAGATAACATTTGGATGCTCTTCTAGATTAAACTCGCAACGACTTAAATTTTCTGTCTTTGTTTTATATTTTGAAAATATTCGACAGCTAAGAATTAAATTTTTCGAAATTAAATTTTCGAAATTAAACATTAAAAATAATAATTTGATTGTTGAATAACAATTTACGCGCCAAAAATGATAAAATGAGCGCAAAGCGATAAAATTCTTTTAAAAACAGTAAATATTTAAATTTTTTTTATTTATATTTTTGTAGAATTAATAATAAATTTATAAAACTACACTAGAAAATTCAACTAGAACCGCCATCTGCAAATCCATACACGCATTAATGTGTAGCGAGCTTTCAATGAGGTTCTCTACATTTAACGAGAGAATTTATTGATTTTTGTGTAAAAATAACAGCTTTCAGTATCTTGGTTTGAAAATAACATCGTCAATTTTTTATAGTAAAAAAGTTAGAATCCTGTAAATTCATTCATATTGGTTCCGTTCAATTTTCTTCATCAGAAGAAATTTGAATTTAGCAAGGACCTCCAATAAAAAATAACAAATCAATTCTGTTTTACATGCCTTCAATTGTTTAATATATTGTGGACGACGGACCCCCTTAAAAACCGCTTTACTATACCCTATAGAATCCTATAATTATTGTAATTATCTAATTAAATTTATATTTTATTTACTTGATTTATTCATTAAAATTAGTACCGTATGTAAAATCCCCTTTTCCCAAAAAAGCTCTTTTGCAAGTGCGAAAATTACCGTATCAAAAATAAAAGGAAATTTAAATTAGTCAAAAAGTACAGTTTTTATTCTATTAATTTTTACCTACATTATTGGAATAATGGCTGCATAAAATTTTAAACATCTGTAAAATGTAAAATTGATGTCCTTAAAATGTATAATCCATGTAATGGAAATCCTCTTGAAAATAAAATGACTTTACAAAACGGCAGTGCGTCGCTTCAAAGAAATTCCATTTAATTCTCATCTTTAATTTAATTTAAAATTCATTTAGATACCTTAATACATCTCAAACGCATGAATTATTGCTTTGAGTTTGTATTTTTCATAGCTAGTTCCTAGCAACCGCACCATTGTTAAAAATGAAAAAGAAAATGTTTTTTTATGCACATATTTTCTCTACACTCTGGCCTCTGGCCGCTTACTGTGTGATTGTATTGGAAACTGCTTTTTTAGCAGTTGGATTTAGACGATTATTTATTTACAATTTAAATATTTGGCTGAAGGATTTTGTAGGTGAATGCGTAAACGCACGATGAACGGTTTATGATCTTATGGCGAGAGAAAAAATTGTCAAACTTAGCAGAAAATTTTTTTTGTATGATCCTTAATTATCGTCCTAGAAAATTACACATTTGCGCTTTATTATTTTTTAAAATTTTTGGCCTAATTGGAGAAATTGACCTGAAATTTTGCTAAAGTATAACTGCCGCCCTTATTGCTATCAGAAATCAATGCAGCCGGGCATTTGAGGTCTTGGGAGTTTTAGTAGGTTGTCCAATTTTAAGATTTATCATGTTTTGTCTAGGTCAGATCCCAAAAGAACTGGAGTTTTAAAAAAATGTACAATCCGTGCTATAAAAACAAGCAAATAATACTGCTCAGTGGTTTCGTATTAACGGATAAAAAAATTTATTAATAACATTAAATTTGATATTGAGGTCAGAAAAAATAAGTTTAGATAAAATATAGCATAGTGAAATGGAAAAACTGAAAGTAGGTAAACTCTCAAGCATGAATTTTTGTTGTAATAAATTGGCAATAAAACCAAAAAAATTTAATATCTCGTAATAATAACCAGAAATTTTTATGAAATGCGAAATAATTTATGAACTTCTTTAACAATGCGGAAACACAACAATTTCTGTAAAATGAAAATGTATAGTGGTCATACAACATCAGCAAGACAAGACTATGAATAAATTGAGGAATTTAATGATGGAAATTACCAAGCACAAAAGCATTATTTCCTACTCGTGTATGTAAGTAAAATAAGTGAAAAAATTTAAAAATCTTAAATACAAAATCCCAAATGCCCATCATTTGTGCATTAGCTGAATTTTTTTCTCAAAATAATATTAGTCGATTGGGTTTTATTTATGCTCTCATCGTCGTCGTGTTTATTTAAATCTTTAACAGCTTAAGAGTTAACAAAACACATTCAAAGAGATAGAGCTTTTACTAATGGGCTCAGCTTTAAGTTCGCAATTCAAACGCAAAATTTCCGCTGTGTAAACCCAACCAGCGATCACTCAAAGCCAATACTGTGGTTGATTTTACTTTTAATCCGATAAGGGTAAAACTTTCCACAAAATATCAAAAAATCGATATTATATTATGTTGTATTATCAAATGAAGTTTTCGATAAAGTTATGTTTAGTTTCTCAGTTCACCATATTATATAAGAAATTTTCAAAATTTAATTTTCAACGACGCGACGCTACGAAAATTTTATTTTTTCCCTATAATTTTCGTCAAATATAATGTTTTAAATTACAAAAAGTGGAAGGATTTTCATATATTTTTTGTTAATAGTCTGCATTGATTGGTTTAATAATTTAATTATTGCTGGATATTTCCACACCTAAAGGTAGAAGACAGGAGACGATTATGACAATGATGGTTGACTATTATTGAAATACAACTTAATTTACCCTTGTTGTGGTGAAACTAATTGACTTATGTTCCCTGTCTCTTACATATTAACTCCATTAATCAATTATTTCAAAGATGGTACAGCGTTAATTTCTAAAAAAAATACCAAAAGCCTAAAACCAATTTTGTGTAAATTTTTCGGAATAACGAAAGACTCGGAACTTTCTTATTGGCTGAGAAAATCAATTAATTTTAATGAACTTGTAAATAGTCAATTAACATCTAAAATTAATATAGGGTTGGTTGATGCTGTTAGTACTTCATCATCTCTTGACAAGTGACGCATGCAGGTCAAGTTGACATTTCTTCCTATACATGTCAACGTAATTAATTAAATATCGATTACTCATATATTAACTTATTATACGTTTTTTAAAAATATGCAGGTTAAATGAGCAATCAAATAATATGAACCTGCATATTTCTGAAAAATAATTAATGTTATTTTGATTTTTTCTAAAGCTTAAGTTATATTGTTGAGAAAAAGTTAAGATGCAAAATAGTTAATTTAAATGATAAATGGATCAGGCCTGACTCGGTCCCAAATAAATCTAGTTTTGGGATTGATCCAATTTAAGTAGGTACATAGTTTACTTATGTGTTAATAAATAAAATTACAATAATTATTATACAAATAATAGCAAATTGATTTGCTAATTCGTTTATTCGGAATTCTATTGAAGATTTGACTGGAAGGATTGTGGACTTCTACTCTTCGTTAGTGTCGATTGACTGCCCTATTCAATCAATCTCTGATCAGGGCCGGTTTTAACTAAATTTTTTAATTAGGTTTCTTTATAGCCTTATAATAAATATTGAGTACAATTTCTCGTAACTATTAAATAATAAAAATAAAATTATAATTATTCGGTAATTATTTTTTCCTCTACAAGAAGCGTCCCGATGCCTTGCATCCTTTGCGTCCATCTAAGAGCCGACTCTGCATCTATTACAGTACATTTCGTGTCCTGTTATGCTGAATTTTCAATTTTGCTCTAATGTAGTTTATGCATTGACGTTTGCTTCTATATCCTTTATGTTTACATCATTTTGATTCATGCATGTACATAATATGAGCAGTAGAAGCCGCACTATCTGCTGGCTTACAGAATTTCCTCGTGTCATTTAAATCATTTGGTCATCCTGTAGGGCGGTTTCGTTACTTAAATTATTTTAAAATTTAAATTACTTTAAAAAATTCAATAACCATAAAAATAGAAGCTTCAATGAAAACCCTCACACTTTTTTTTACCTGAGGTTAGCATAATAGCAGGCACAATAAATTATAAAAGATCGCAAAAGAACAAAAGTGACGAATTCGAGAAGCGAATTTTAAATTATTGAATTATTTTGAATTTTAAATAATTTTGTTTATTACATATTTAACTTAATCTTTTATATTGTGACGTATAAACCCATTCAAGCTTATATCTATGTAAAGCAATATATTGTAATGATTAATCCTTTAAATCTTGGGAGTAGAAAATTTTTTAATTTCACTTAATATTCAAGATTTTTTATCTTACTTGACGACTTAGTGGTTATTTAATTGCATCGTATTTTCTGGAGGCATTTTATATTTTCCTTTTATGTTTATCGATGAATAAGTTTTTTTTCAATGATATCAATTTAGGCAGTACGTGTTGCTTCTAGTACCTTGAAGGTAACAAATTTAGCAAGGAACACAATGAACATTTGAAATTTATCGATCATCATTGTGTGCATGAAGGCTTTCAAGCTGCTTTCACTATCTCCTTTATTTTCTCCGTTCAGAATAACATATTTTACATTAAAAGACGCTGTCGTCTCGGGAGAATTTTAATTATTCCGATAGTCATGAACAACATTAGTCTCCGAATTATATTAAGAAACCGAGTTCGTCGCTTCCTGATCGCCATGACAACGACGACACTCTGAATAATTATTAGTGACCACTTTGTTAATCAATTTTACTCAACATATTGCATTACGTTTATATCAATATTCACCTTTGGACAATTACTATCTTTGGTATTTACTTTGCGACGACATTGAAACAGTTTATTTACCACGAGTATGCACTTAAAATAATTTGTCCCGAGTATAACATAAAAAACACAATTATCACTTACCAATCACCCTTCTGGAGAGGCAACTGATTTATATGAAAAATAAATAAATTTAATAATGTATTCTTCTCCGTTAGGCAAGGTTTTTTTAAAATAACACAAAAAATTGTGTTATATAAAGTACCTACTCCTACAGGGTGGTTCACATAAAAGTTTGAAAAAAACACATTTTTAATTTTATGAAAATCAAAAAAGCTCACCATCGGATAGTATCAACGGGGGTAACGTTGTCTTACGTTTCATGATGAAGAAATGCTTCGTGTGTTTCACTTCACTGTATTGAAAATGTTTAAAAATTCTTCCAGCATTCGAACTAATTACGCGCACCAACAAATGTTATTTTAGAGGTCCCCCTTTCGTGCTTAATTTTCAAATACTACCTGCATGTTCAACAATTATCTAAGGTAAATTGACAAATTTTATCGATAAAAGATAAGTACGGAATTAATGCTTTTGTCATTAGCACTATTAACCAGCTTTACAAAAAAAACATCGATATTAAGAGCTCGTCAAATACTACAGTTATCGCTTCCCAGTAAAATGCACTACTTCAACACACCCACCACAAAATTATGAAGTATTTTTGGTTTTGGTGAAATTGTAAACTATCGAATCAGAGCCAACAAAATGTTTTTATGTGTTGGTTTTAAATTTTAATTATTGTGTGAAACGCGCCGATCGATTTTCACGGATCGTGATTATAATGAACAATGTGAATTGCGATTATTGAATGTCGAAATCACTTTTTATACGTAAGGAAAAAGTTACGTCGAAGAAATTTCCAAGATTTTTATAATAATCATTGTTAAAGTAGGTTTATGCGAACATAAATTTCCTTTTGCCATTGATGTATCTTTGGTGCTATATAATTATTTTTATTCTATACCAATACAGTTTATGTTCCATTTTTAATAGGTACTAAATTTGTTTTAAATAATTAATTATGTTCCGATACCTTGAAAACAAAATAGGATTACAACAGCGAATTGCAACATCAATCTGTATATTACTCCAAGTATTTTTTTTTAAATAAAATTCTATAATGAAAAGCTTCGTATCCTTCGGGGACCTCCAGCCCAGGATTTATAGATGTGAAATTGTTCGTAAGATTTCTTTCTTAGTTTGTGTATCCATATGCTTGTTCTTCTGCTTCGGTACAGGACACCCAGAACCACAGCTTCAATACATTATACATCCACTCATGTCCTCAAATACATAAATTCTTTAGTTTGCCCCGAATCCATTTACTTTATATAATATGTATTACTGCTTTTAGAAAAAACACTCTGTTAAAGCCTTTGTGCATTGCTAAGCAACAATACCTACATTAAATAAAATTTAAATTACCAATTCAAATAAGTATAAAGCCAATAAACTTTTGTTCGTTCCACACAAAAATGATAACAATAATAATATGCTATTTTTTACTTGCATGACTAATTTAAAAGACAAAGGAAAGTTGAATTAAAATTTCTACTGGTTTTGCATCCGTCCTTGCGTACCGTGCGAGTCTCACGTTTTGAGTGGTAAAAAAATAAATTATTGGACAACAGAAACTCCATCAAGAGAATTTAAATGCAATTTGTTGACGTTTAATGAACAAAAACGCCAACAATTAATATGAAAAGGTCAGGTTTTATTGCCTCTTATTGTATGTTACGCAAAACACTACCTATCTAATACGTATGTGTATGAATATGCCGTTAAAAAGATTTATTCGCCTATAATATCCTTGGGTGTAATAAATTCACGTAAAATAATGTTTCCTAAACACGAACATTTTTTTACAAATTACATTATTAAGAAAATATTCAATTTTGATTAGTGTAGGAAATCTACATAAAATAATAGGAAACCACCAATGATTCTTATTATTCAGGACGTGAACGTCCTCCGTAGTGGTTTCTTTTGGCAATGATTCACAGATAACAGTTCTTAAAAATGAACCAAATACTGATATTTCAATTTTACTTATCCTCTTATAATATTTTGACTACTCGAAGAATATAAAATATACGAGACAAATGGGAGAAGGGGTCTAAATACAATCAAATACTCCTTTAAAATTAGTTCAGGTTTATTTCAGTAAATAATTGCAAAATGCTAATATATTTTAATATTATAAAATTAATTGTCTTGAGCCCTGTGCACTAGGCTCCTGCCTAGTAGTATGAAGTAAAATTTTTAAGTTTCCTTATTTGGCAAAACGGCGAAGAAACCTGATCGTATAATCCAGTTTCAATAAAGTATTTACTTAATACTTAGAAATATACCCGTTAAATTAACAAATTATATTGCTAATTAATTTTGAAAGATCGCCAGCGAGATGCGCGATCAGTGAAGCAAACACTTGGTGCCTGATGTGGAGGATATCGACAAAATAGATAAAATTACGAATCCAAATTTGTAATTGGGCCTTTTTATGTATTCAAACCGCAAGTGTAGGACACCGATTCAATGCAACACGTATATTCTCAATATTAGATGTAATTCCAACACGTAATTGTTTGTTTTACTTATCATTAAAAATTATTTCTAATTGAATACCTCATAAACTTGTGTTAGTTTTAATTTCCCATTACGAAGTACACGCAATACTAATATTTACAAATTATAACAATACCATCTAGAATTTTAAATAAACATTGTTTAGTTCTTGCTCATTTTTTAAATTTACACGAGAGAACTTAATTAATAATAAAAAAATAGAAGACATACGAAGATACAGTGGCGGATTTAGCATTTAAGAGGCCCTAGGCGTAATTTAATTTTGAGGCCCCCTCTAAAAACTTTTGCTACTCACATCAGTTGTCATTTTATTAGCCGACTTAAAAAAAAGGTTTTCAATATGTTTTCCCTATGCCACAATTTCTTATGAATTAGAAATACGTAGTGATAATTATTAATTATATTCATGACAAAAAAAGTTAGATAAAATTACTTTATTTTATTTTGAAAGCTGAGTTTCTCATGAAATTAGATGACGCGCATAAATTGCGCTCTATTAACGAGATTCCCATAGGATATTTGACTATAATTTCAAAATTTCGCTGAATGATTCTTATATGTATGAAACACATATGGAATTTTTTTTTCCAAAAATTTTAATCCAAAACACCAAAAATTAATCATTACTTTCAATATAAATTTAAAACATTAATTTTTGGTGTTTTGAATTAAAATTTTTTGGAAAAAAAAATTCCATAGGTGTTCCATACACATTAGAATCATTCAGCGAGGTTTAGCAATTATAGTCAAATATCCTATGGGAATCTCGTTAATAGAGCGCAATTTATGCGCGTCACCTAATTTCATGAGAAATCGCTCTTCTCTTTACCTTTTTAACAATTTCTTGCACAATAAGCAGTGGTGGATTTGGCGTTTGAGAGGCTCCAGGAGTAATTTAATTTTGAGGCCCACTCGAAATATTTTTACTATTCACATCAGTTGTTATTTTATATTGTTTAATTTTCAATGTGTTTTTCCTATACCACAATTGAGGCCCCCTGGATTTATGAGGCGCGCCTCTTGCGCCTGTTCGGAAATCTACCACTGCAAATATATTATTATTTTATGACTACCCCGTATATGGTCACTTCAAATTATGTCATATCGAATTATTGTTAAATAATATTATTGATTGCCAAGAATTTATCGATAATCACCTAATCTAGTAATTATTGTCAATCATAAAAGTCAATTAAAGCAAATTACTCTATTGAAATTAAAAATAACAATAATTAAACATCAAACTGCAAGTTCAATAAAGTTTCAAGTTTACCGATTATGGAAATGGAAATTTCAATTGCTTATTTACATATCTAGTATGAAAATTATATAAATTGTTCAGTATGAATGAGTCAATTTAAGACTGTAATGTATTCATATTAGATTGTTTTTTTGCGTTTCCCCATTTTTATCCACATCAAGGATCCCAACACTGTTGTAACTTTTTTGTCTCTTTTATAAAAGGCGGATACGCAAATATAAATTTGATCTTTCTATTGTGCCCTTATTAATGTGATATCTTGAATATTTTAACACCGATCATGGCCACTGTCTCGTATTTCGCTCTTTGTAATTTGTAATAATTGGAAATCAAACCCAGAACCTTCAGATTTCTTTCAATAATAATTTCTTTCCAATATAATTAAACAATTTGGTTAATCACATAATTCGGAGAGGTGTAAAGAGCTAAACAATTTTTGTTAGACAAAATGACATAATTACGGTTAACTGGCTTTCTTGTTAGTTTACCTCTCTTGCTAATTAACACTTTGAGCACACGAAATCTTGTTAACAACTTTTAATGCCGTTTCCGTCATGTTGTATAACAAACTCGGCTAAACTTAATTTTACTTATTAAAATATATTTAGGATGGGATAAAGGATAATAACGGTGAAACCTGATTATTTTAGAGAATCTTGGATAATACAGTTTTGCTTGTGGAAAAACTTGGCCTTTCGTTTTGAATTGTCGAACAAATAAGAGCTCGTTGATATTTAACTACGTACACACATGTGAAAAGCACGAGAAAATCCTAACGTTATTGGATCTTTGACTCACACCATCTAAACAAAAATCAATATTACATTATTGAAAGTTCTTTGACGTAATAAAAGTTTTCTACTAAGGACAACGAACTGAACAAAAGTTATAAGGTTGAAAATACGTTTCTCTAAAACAATAAGTTCGACACCGCCGAATTTTTGTTAACAAAAAATATAATTCAATTTAATTACAATATTACTTCTTTCCTCTCGAATAAGCAACTAGGAGACACACCGTATTATTATTTATGGGCACATTACAAAATCCGCTCATATTGCACGATAACATTTTTCTCAATTTCCGTTCCAACATACAAAAATGTCATCAAGATGTAGGTTGAATGAATAAAATTTGATGTATTTCAGAAGAAAAATATTACAGCTTCGGCTTTTACATAAGTCTATCTTATTTAAATATCCAACCTCGATAAACCGATCCACACATGAATAACAATTCCTCCAGCTTTATATAAAAATTTTGATTTAAAATATAGGACGAACTCCATTATTTTTGAAGTTTATTCCTATTATCAAAGCCAATTATTTTGGAGGGGGAGGGGTTAGAGGATTTCTCTTTCTTAATCTGCAAACTATTAGAATAAATTCATAAAATATGAATAGAGAAGTGTGTGCTTAAAATTATTTGGGACTATAATTTCGGTATGGGATTAATTGGTAAGTGACTATGAAATTCGTTATTAATACACGTCTGATTTGGAGGTATAATTTCATTAATTTCCATCATTTACGTCACAAAGAGGAATGACGCAAATGAAGGCAGTAATTGCACCCAGGATTTGCCTTCCATTCTTTGCGTTCGCATTGTATTTAAGAAATGGGAACTCCCAGCAACAACTCGATAATGTATTAAATAGATTATCGAAACCATGTCACAAATTAGTTGAAGGAATGAATTAAAAATTGTGAATGGGTAAACGATAACTACTAGTTCGAATGCATTTATCACTTTGAGTGTTGGAACGTGGGTGGAAAGCTGGAAAGCTATAATCGAATTTATACTTCAAAAATTATCCACTTAATCACAAAAGAATGGATACTTCTAGTTTTATCGTTCCTGGTTTCGATCTTATCCACGATAAAACGTATATCCAAAAATAGAAGCTTCCAATTTTTACGTTCGTGCAGAATAGGGTTCGTGACCTCTTACATAAGGGAAGGGCTAAATTTAAACAAGTGGATTTCCTTAAATGAAACTATTCAATAAATCGACATAATAGAGCTATTTTTAGGCTTTTTGTGTGGTTGGCACAATTTTTTCCGAATCTTTCGAAAGTCTACATTACATTTACCTAATAATGAGCACTTCACGATCGTCAGGCACGTGAGAGGACAGCTGTTGCCTCGGGCTCTGTTGTACTAATTTTTTTGCACCGTGTGATCTATCACATCATAATTTATTTATTGACCAAGTGATTGTGCAAATGTTTTCTAGCGGTTCCGACTCCAGCATGGCGAATAACAATCTGAAGACTTGCTATTTTGAAAAAACAAATTTGAAATAAAATTTTCAATGAATAAAAACCTCAAGAGAAAGTGGTTAAAAAAGAGAACTTTGGATCTTCCAATTTGGAAGAGCGCAATTTTATTAATTTCCTTCGTTCGAGTTACATTTTCGTATTAGAAATTCGAGAGAAAGTAATAATTTATGTTAATTCTTTTTTCTGAATTGCACCCACACCTTTTACGTAAAGATTATTCCACGACTTGAATTTAAATAGGAAGCGCGCGCGTGTAATTTATTAAGTGATGAAAATATAAACGGACGCACATACATTTAATTAATATAAATGCTCGTTATTCATAAGATGTAGGTAATTAAGGTTACATCAAAACGTTATATTTATGGTCATATCTGCTCTTGACATAATTACAGTCAATAATCACAGATAATAAACTTATTTTATCAAATTTTATACGGGGTAAACCTAGTAAAACAATTTTTTTCGTCAATCAGTTTTTTATAGAATATACAATTTGAGTTCACAAATTAATTTAACAGTTTTTTGGGATTTATTTGACCATCATCGTGAATTATAATAGATTGGGATGTCCAACCGACGAGTCAGGAAAATTTGTCTTCCGATATTAGCTCGGTGCCTCTCTTGCTAGAGGGAAAATTTATTTAATGGTTTGTGCCTTCTTGTGACTCGGAATTACAGTTGTCCTTCCATCTTCCTGGGAGACCTCTTAGCGTTTGGTACTTTCTTAACATCTTCACAAGTAGTTTCAGATAATCTTCAATAGTCTAGTGTTTAATTTTCTCAACAGCTCCAAGATTTCCTTGTTTGCTGCTCTATTGAATTTTAGTTCTTCTAGAGTTAGTTAGAGTTCTTGTTTAACAGAACCTTTTTATTCTCAAAAAAATTAAACAAACAGTCGATATAACTTTAAAATAATACATCTAGTTTCCGGTTTCTGTCCCGCTTTAGCCTTCCGGTTTTTGCTTCCGGACGCAAATCATTTGTTTAAATAATTAGCGATTAAATGCATACTATTATTTTAAAATAAAATAACTCGGAAACCGTGAAATTGTGATGCAAAATCTAGTCTAGATACATTATTATATATAATTTTAATTGTTAGTTTGGGAGCTACCGGAATATCTTGAAAATATTTAAATGTACTTAATCGGAAAATGTAATTAAATTTATCGGTAGATCTTTGGCGCTCGATGAAGCGAGAATTATTATTTAAGCATATTTAATACTAATCGTAAATGAACTTGAAGGTCGTCGTTATTCATGATTCTAATTACATAAAATATAAAATTTGAAGTGTGTCGCTTGATTATGCACAAAATTTAATTCCAACCGACAATTTAAACTTCTCAACAATAAGGCCATTATGCAAATTTGCAATTTAATTTCTTGTGAGGAACAACACAGACAAAATTTTAAATGCGATTGTATTATAGCAACTAATATTATGTTGTGTTGTATAGATTTGACTTTGCTACAGTGCAACCTTCACAATTCGAACTTTAGGGAAAATCTTCTGCATTTGAAACCATCGACGATTACTTGAATTTCGATTTATGCAAATACGGATTACATAACATGACAAAAGATTTTATGCAAAATACTAACCTTTTTCTTCCAACTAGACGTTAATAAATAAACTTTTTGTACCTACTTTTTATTAGAGAATAACACCGCGTTGGCCCATAAAATTCAAATTATTCTTTCTTTAGGAATTATTAATATTGATGAGGATAGGGTTAGTCATTTTGGTCGAGATGTTCAGACAGAATTTTAAATAAATGTTTAACTTTGTGATGATTTTCAAAACCGCATCGAAATTTAACAATAATTTAATTATTACTCTTCATTAAAAGATAAACGATTTAAATTACAAACAAGTTTAACGAACCCGAATTTGAAACCTACCTGATTGACCCATATACTGGCACTCGCATTTAGAAACTATACAGAATTACCTCCAATAACTTCTGCATTCGTTATTTCAAAAATATTTCTTTGCAGAATTTATCCATAATGCCTTCTGATCTTCCGAAGGAAGTAGTCAAATTGCGTTAAGCATAAATAGTAAATATTTAGCGGAAGTAGGCAATCAAATTGAAGTTTATGTGTATTTTTGAAAACCTATCAATTTATTTAACCGCCTGTAATTTGTTTATTGAAAATCTCAGCTGCTTTAGGTTCTTCATTGTGTAGACGCAAACAAAACGAATGCAAATAATTAAAAAAAATTTAATTTGAAATATAGAAATTGAATTCTTTTCAATTTCTTCCACATAGAGCTTCCTATTTATCGGGCTTTCGATTTAATATAACTTTTTTATTATTATTTTCCAAGTCGGGAATGCAACATTTAAAGTTGATTTACTTTGCCACAACCATTAAACTGTATGGTCAGAACTTGGTTAAAATCCCCAGCCACGTCCTTTGTAAATTGAAACATAACGAGGATCTCTTTCTCTTATCTTTTGTTGCAATAAACCACAGGTACACACCATACTTTGTGATTATGTCGTAATAAAAACATATTAACGTTTAATGTTGGCACGTGTAATTTTAACCTTCGAGGAGTTGCTTAAAGGAACAACAAAGGTTTGAAAAAATTGCTCAACAATTTATCAATAAAACAACAATTTTAAACGTCTCCAACAGACCAACAAAATTGAAACCAAAAGAAAAGTAATTAATAAACGCATTAAATATTTTACGATCCAAATGTTACGAAAATTTCATTAAAAACGTAATTAAGCTCATAAAACGCGAACGTAAATATCTACTTTTAACTATCTACCAAAAAACGCATTATTGGAGTGGCTTAATAAATTGCTGGAAGCAGTGGCGGACTCCGGGACGGGGCGCTTTGAAAAACCGCCTACGGCGCGACGCCTTTCAACCGGACAACAATGCCCGCGTCCGAATAAATTGCTAAATTCAATTATTGCATAAAAAATGTTAACACCACGACGAGCATTAATGTGACAGACGTAATTACGAGAAACTGGCAATTTAAGTAAAAAAATTTTGGCGCCAAAATCACTCAATCAAAGTAAGTAATTAATTGGTTTGATGTAAGCAATTTAAATATTAGGTGGATTTTGTATGCAATAAACCTTGACCCTATCGGTTTTTATTGTTTAAACGGCTTACTAATCCACTTACGTTTAGCCTTTTATTAAAAACAAAACAATAAAGTAGTATGTAATTTTCTCGAAAACAAAAAATGTCGAACGTTATATTGTGTTTTTCCACAAAATTGATTTTACGTCAAAACGCACGACCAATAAAAAGTAAACCTGTTGATATTTACTCAAGAATAAATAAACAAAAATTTGTTAATGAAAAGTTTTTATCAAATAATAGCACTTACCAAAAAAAATCCACGTGATAAACACGTGAGGAAAACGTAAAATTAACCACAGAAACGCGATAAATTTGAATAATTAATAAATGTGCCTATTCGATAACGAGGAATTGTTAAACAAATAAATTTGGTGTGGAATACGTGTTAACTTCCGCAAATGATTTAAACATAAAATCGGAGCATTTCGCATAACGAACGAGGTAAGACACAGTTGCTTACCGAGTGGAATCTGCTGGCGCTAGCGATTGGCAGTTTTATATTCCTGCTGCGACGATAGATCGTATTCAGCAGGAGTGCGAGTATTAACGGTATTGCTATCGAAGGTGGAATTACGACAAATTTTTGCAGCAGGAAGCGCCCCGGCACGTCCGTTCCATTTCACATTTCTCTTTATTCAATTGTGTTCCTTACCAGGTTTCTTACTAAACAAAAAATTCTAATTTACCGAAATGGGAACAAAACTCAGCGGCATTTTAATAATTTATCAATTCCAAGTTTATCAAACAAATTTCGTTTCTACCTAATTTACATTTAAACGTTGGTGTACTCCAATTTGCAATTTAATTTATTTCGTCGCTAATCAATTTTTTCTTTCCTTTATTAAAATTTATGTTTTCTCATTTTGTTTTAAGATTTTAATAAACTTGTAACATTAAATTTTTAAATGGTGCAATTAATTATCCAATTTGAAAATTATTACTGTCTTTTCCTATACATACAACCTGACCGAAGCCAGGATGACTGGCACACGTGGAAAACTTGACCAGATATAGTAGAATCTCGTTAATATATTTATATGCATCAGCGGCGGGCAGATAATAAGAAGTACTCCCCAAAAATATTCAATATTCTATAGGTGCATTTCAGAAACAATTGACTTCAGGGTAGGAGGATGGTCGTATCCTCTGCCTAGGGGGTTTTATCTAATTAAAATTGTTAAAAACAAAACCATGCATTATAAAAATTTGAGAAATTTCTTTTGTTACCATTAAAAAATTAGGTTTTCCCAAACGTCATAGCAGTTATTCAGAAAGGTCAATAGGTATGCATTTTCAATTTTAGAACTTATCATTCGACTGTTACTACTTGGGTAGGTATAATTTAAGATACTGCCGGATGTATTAGATGTTAGATCGGGACTATAAAATAAACTGCAACTGAGTTTTAAACTTCCACTGCCAATTTCTTCTTGAAATACAACAAATTACCACACGAATTCTATTTCACAATCGAGAGGGGTTAATTAAAATACTTCTCACCATCACCAATTCGGCACTGCATGCAGAAAATCCAAAATATAATTAATTCTTTGATTAATCTGTTTAAAAAAGTGAGCTTTAAACATTAATTAATGGAGTAAAATTAATAAAACAAATTAAGCTTAATAAAAATATTTATTGAAGTTACACATTAATAAAAATATTAATAGTATGAAAAGGAACATGGTTATATATCTCTTTCTATATATTATATTATGTATATTTTGTAAAATGCATTGCACTGCTAATAATTAAATTATAAACATTAAACAGTTATTTTGCTGAAAAAAAATCATAAAACTTTCTCAACGCGAATCTTAATGTTAATTCTACTTAAAGTGCAATCAGAACCAATTTAAACCTCCAATAATTTTAGGTGAAATATTTTTAATTAGCAAAGACAAAATCAGTCCGATTATAACTCTTACAAATCAATAACTGCATTTTAATATCAACAATTCAATTACACGAGTTAGATTAAACAAAAGAAATCATTATTTGTGTTATACCTCGAAACAGAAATCGTAGTTAAGTGTATGTATACATTACGTTATTCTAAAGATTTTGCAATTCCTAAACATCAAGAAATTTAAGAAAATTCTAACAGTGTAACATGTGCCGATCTCGTAAGCATTTATAACACCTTCACTTCGATACAATTACATAAAATTCATACGATATTTACTATTTTCTTTTTTTAAATTCAACAAAAAACAACACTACAGAAAAGGTACTGAAAAATACAATATTTTTTTATCAAGCAAAACTTAATACTGATTAACATGCACAAGTGCAAAAAAAACGTAAAAATATCGCACATAAAAAAATATACAGTAACAACAAAAACAACTAAAAACTAAAATAAATTAATGCTTTTGGTATGGAATTCCATATTGAAAGTTTGGATGAAGATGAGTAGAAGCCGCTTGGTTAGGAGGAGGCTGATTGGGAGGAGGTAGTTGGTTTGGAATATTGTAGCCCCACGCAGGAATCGGTGGACCGAACGGTGGAGGAATTCCAGGGGGTAAAGTTCCAAATGGAGGCATGCTGGAGTTTGGAAGACCTATGTTGGGTGGATAGGATGGCTGTGGTGCCGAATTGTATGACCGTGGTCTGCTTTTACAAGTTTTGGGTACCACGCCTCCATGTTGATTACCATTTGAAGGTTTCGGAGGAGACTTTGTAACGTTTGTGGACTGCTTAGATGTATTCAGCGGGAGCATATGTTGAGGGGTTACCGACTGTTGAGTGTATGGTTGCAATGGAGAAGATTGTGGTACCATGTGATGTGGTGTCATCGGCGGCATAGGTGGAATGTTGGGTGGGCAAAAGTTTGGAGGTGGATATTGCTGATAATTTCCTGGAAAAGGTGCCATTCTAGGCCCAAATTGATTTGGAAAAGGTGCAAAGTTCATCATTGCCGGATGAATACCAACATAATTGAAGGGTGGAGGAGGTGTAGCAAAGCTGGGAGGAAACGGTGCGTAACCAGTAGTGCATGCTTGTCTGGCAGTTTGAGGATTCACAGGTGTGGGCGGCATATTATAATAGTAAGCTGCAGGTTGACTATTGGGTTGATTGCTTTGTTTTGAAGTATTTACAATTGGATCGCGAATCTTGTGACGCGCAGTATCTAGTTTATTTTTGAAATTCATCGTTGCTTCAAAAATCTTGTGCTTGTTCATATTGCTGTGCTTCCGCTTCTTCGATTCCAATTTTTTCGGCTTTGACTGCTTTTCCTTCTCGTCATCGGATAGATCTAGGAATTCGTCGGGACATTCTTGATCGTCAACCCAAGATGCATCGGTGCCCTTGTTTCTGTAACAAATTATATTTAAGTTTGAAAACAAAGTTTGGTGAAAAGTACTAACTTCATTAGCTCTTGCACAAAGACGTATTTACAGTGCTGACTCTTAGGAGCCGAATACACGGGCAGACCTTTGATGATTCCTTTACCTCGAATCTCTGCCTCAGAATTGAAGCGAACAACGTAGGTGGGATTGTTTACGTTTCCGATTACATCGTAAACTTGACCCAAAATGTCGTTGCCTTCGTTCAAAAATAACACAGTGTCCAGATTATAAGCAGGTACTTCAGGTAAGCTGTCAATAACAACTAACTTTTCGATGATGGAACTAACTTTACCCATTTGGATGCAATCTTCCTTTTTGACATTTAAACTTAACTTGGACAAATCACTGACAGGGGGTAACCGATCAAGTTGGAGTTCTTTCGAAAGAGGCGATTCTTTGACCGGTTCTTTAATTATTTCTCTGTTGCATTTTGCACCCTCATCTTCAGAGGAACTAAAATAAAGCATTCAGTTAACCACCAGAAAGGGTTCACATACTAATGTATCTATACAAAGACAAATTTCAAAAACTTTCACGCTTTAAGTTTTAATCTAACGATACCTACATAGATGTAGGCATTGTGTAAAAAAGAATCTACCAAAATTGAGTCTATGGCATTTGAAAATGGCTATATATTACGGTTCTGTATTTTATAAATGTTATCTTGCAGGTTTTTTTTATGTTATTGACAATTTGAAATCATCTTCCCAAAATCGAAACAAAGCAATGGTGATTGCCAGAACTTTTTCGATATCTATGCAGAGCAGGTGTATAATTTATAGAATATAAACTGAACAAGTGATCTAATTATGGTTGCAATAACAATGGTCTTCAAATTGTTTTGATTTTGCAGTTCATTAGAGCAGAACGAACTAGAAATTGGTTATTACAACATATTGCCGTGCTTTTCTTGTATGTGAAGTTTTTTGTGGCGAAAAGTACAGTGCAAAGGATTTTTTGCGAAAAGCAAGAATATTGCCTTATAACTCTGCTGTAATTTACAATGACTTTCATACAACCCCGAATGAAGGCTTTCGAAAGCAAGCAGCATTATCTAGTAAAAGCTGATAGAAGCTCGTTATTTGATATTGATTTGATTGACGATTTCAAATTGTTTCTCGTTACATAAGTTAGTTAATTAGTTATAAAATAAATAATTCATTGTCTAACTATTATTTTTGTGCATTTTAGTGTGATGTTTTGCCTAGTATCCTGGAATTACGTCTTTCACAAGTGCTGCTTTTCCGGACTCACTAGGGGAGTAACAAAAATTTGTTGTGTTGAAACTCAAATTTTAAATGTATGTGGTGGCCAAAATTTAAATTAACATGCCAAGCTTGGCTGAGGTGTAACAGAAAATACCCTTGGTTTGTTTGCATATTCAAGAAGTTACAGAAGCCTTAAAAAAATGATGTGATACAAAGTGCATGTCAATTTAAGAAACAGGTTAAAAACAAAGAGATTTTGATCTATACTATGTCTAACTGTAATACAACACCAGAATTGTTAATCAAGATAAGATGAAGCTTTATGGAATGTGGAACAAGCAGAACAGAACCCTTTTCAAGCATATTTGTAAGCAGAAATTTGATTGGGTGTAAAAATGCACAATAAAACAGACTGCGGAGTAGTGTAGCACCTTCAGTTCAATTGCTGAAATACTCCTCCTTTCTCGCAGAAAATACTCCTTGTCCACGAACGTGTTAAAAACCTCAAGTTATTAGTTTATTTTTAAATATTTAAGCTCAACATTCAAGAACTATTTTGTTGATGAGACTTCCGAGGATTATCTTTTACACAATGCCTTCACCCCCTACAGAGGTACGGTTAAAAAGTGCATGTTGTAGAAAAATGTCCGACTTGCCCATATATGGCTTGTCTACGTTTACTGTAGAAATAATACAAAACTTTGAAACGGTAAATTGAATATTGATTCAAAGGTCACTTTAACCTTGGGCGACCTCGTTGCTATAATTTTAGGTACATTAACTTTGTTGCATTGGGTTGGAGACTTATCAATACTTGTGAATCATTGTGATAAATAAAATTTAAACAATGCAATCTCACCTTTCACATTCCGAATCGGAAGAATCGCTAGATAAATGGATATTGTTTCTATAGTTTCTATTGGAGCCGCTTTCTCCAGAAAAAGTATTAATCACGTTGGAATCTTCATCCATATCTACGAGAAAGAAAAAATGTAATAAAAACAAAATGATTTATAATTAATCCACTCACCACCGTTGCTTTGGGTGGAGATGGAAGTAGCATTGTTGGAACTATCTGTGGCGTTCTTGGATATATTACAGAAATCGTCCGATTGAGAAGAATCGGAATCCGAATCGGATGCACTATTGTAGTTCACTAGTAATAGGGAATACGAATCGTTAATTACTCCAGCAGATGGTGATTGCTCTGCATTCTCGGCCTTCTTATTGCAATGACCTTGATCTTGTGTTGTGCCATGGGAGCCCTGCATTTCGGTATCGGAGGGTGCAAGACGGGACGTAAGACTTGCAGCGACAACTCCATCAGTCTTATTTGCGATATTATTTGTCTTATCAGTTTCGCTATCGCTTATTGTCGTGTGCTGGGCACTATGTGTGTTAGACGTTGGTGTGTCCACGTGTTTGTAATTGTTAACATCGTCATCGTTACAATTGTCACTGATATTTGTTGTTCTATTAGTAGCACCTTCACTTGTCGAAGTTAATTTATCCATTTTTGTAATCACAGCCAACTAATATGATAGATTCACTTGGTTAAGTGGTTCCTTTACACATAAACTATTATCAACTAAACACCTTCTAAAAGCGATCTTATATACCCGAATATGTAAATAACATTAATTAACATTGGAAAATTAAAATATATTTATCACGTGCTCATTACTACTAGTAGCCATTTAAAACATATCTTGGAAAACTGAGTAATAATCGTAATAAATACAACTTCTGTATTTTGACGTAACGGTGGTAGCGACATCTAGTAATTCAATGCGATGGTGCAAGTTAGCAGTCAGTTTGCAAACCTTTTCATCGAAGTTGTTATATACAAGAGGCGGCTTAAAATTTGGCTTCCTATTGAATTGATTGCAACGAGATTCCTAATCTCATCCAAGTGTACGAGTGAGGTCAAATGTAATTTTAAATTTTAATTAAGTTCATTTTTAGATTAGAAAATCTCATCCTTTAATTTTTTTTTTGCAAAATATACAGGGTAGTATCTACTGACCTCAGCTACTGACTGACTAATATAAATTTTTATTTAACATTTATTATTTTATCAAAATAAATTTGCTTCCGAAAAATATGGGCATTTGAAATTTTAAGCAACATTTACTTTCAAAAATTCGTAACTCGAAAATGAATGGTGATAATAATTTTAAAAAAATCATGTAAACTCTTCACATTGTGCAGAATATACAAAATATTTGGCAAAATCGAAATGTATCCTGTAAACGAGTTAGAGATGAGAATGATGAGAGTATGGAATACAAAATATTTGAAAGAATAAAATTGTTATATTTTTTTAAAATTAATATCTGCATAATATTTAATTACTTGTTTACAACTACTAAAAACAATTATTTGTTAATTTGGCTAGGCTACTGAACCTTAAAAAATAATACAGAAGGCACGACGAATCAGTGATGGATTTCCGAACAAGAGCAAGAGGCGCGCGCCTGGGCCTCAAAATAAAATGGGCTCTCAAAATAAAATAAGGTAATTTTATCTAACTTTTTTTGTAATGAAAATAATTAATTAATAATTATCACAGCGTATTTCATAATTCATAAGAAATTGTGGCATAGGGAAAACACATTGAAAATTAACCAATATAAAATAACAACTGATGTGAGTTGTTTAAATCGTCAAAGGATCTAAGCGCGTATAAGAGACGAAGAAACAAACGAAGAAATATTCAGTTTTATGAAAAACACACCACGTGACCATAAATGAGCGTTTAAACTAATCATTATTTTTAGTATAAATTTAAAACATTAATTTTTGGTGTTTTGGATTAAAATTTTTTGGAAAAAAAAATTCCATAAGTGTTCCATACACATAAGAATCATTCAGCGAGGTTTTGAAATTATAGTCGAATATCCTATGAGAATCTCGTTAATAGAGCGCAATTTATGCGCGTCACATAATTTTATGAGAAATCGCTCTTCTCTTAACCTTTTTAACATTTTCTTGCACAATAAGCAGTGGCGGATTTCCGAACCGGCACAAGAGGCGCTCACCTGGGGCCTCATAAATCCAGAGGGACTCAAAATTCAGCTCTCAAAATAAAATAAAGTAATTTTATCTAACTTTTTTTTGTAATGAAAATAATTAATAATTATCACAACGTATTTCTTAATTCGTAAGAAATTGTGGCATAGGGAAAACATATTGAAAACCTTTTTTTAAGTCGGCTAATAAAATGACAACTGATGTGAGTAGCAAAATTTTTAGAGGGGGCCTTAAAATTAAATTGCGCCTGTGGCCTCTTAAATGCTGAATCCGCCATTGCGACGAATGCATCCATGTAGTAGTTTTGTGCAAATATTTTTTTTGTAAAATGTGGAAGTTGAAAATTTAATATTTCAAGTTTGTTTTCATAGTTAAAACACAAACACCAAGTAGCTATGACCTTCAATTTAGTCACTCACCTATCCTTACGCTAATATATAAGCAAAATTCTAATTGCAATGCTGTTCACGTGAATTTATTTTAAAAATCCGACTTTTTCCTGCTCCTACTCCATCAATGATTTCTGTTTAGTAACCAAGCGTTTTGTTATCCTGTTGGTGTACAGTTTTATGCGCGTTCTTAATAAGTTATATTTAAGTTGTGCGAATCTTTTACTCAAAAACAATGATCATTTTAACAAAAGGTACGTTTTTTCAAAATTTTAAAATCGTAATTGCCAGGCTACAAATCGAGAAACTCCTGCTCGTTTCTCGGTTATTGCGCCAGTTGAATTTTAGTTTCCAAAAATTTAAAATCGTAAGTTATAGAAATAGCCAGTATATTTTTTATTTCATACACCAGTCAAAAATAATTAAATGCATACTTAAATTATTAAAAAAAAATAATTTTTTTATATGATTTTAATTTTTGCGAATTTAAAATAATAAAACCTTGTATGGCATAGCAAACCTTTTATGAAAATACAAATATTAGCGTTAAAATATGATGTGTTTTATTTGTATAAGAATTAAATTACGTCACCACGTCTTGAAGTAAAATAATCATTTAAAATTTTAACGTTATGCCCACAAAGTTATTTGTTTTTAGTTATAAACTTTTGCATTACTTAGGTAGGTATTCGTTTGAGTGGGTTGTAACTGATGTTACATAAACGTGAATTATTTTAATGGTTGTTAACTTTACAATAATTAAAGTCGTAAACACTAAAAAGTTTATTAGGTTTTTTTTGATTTGGGTAAGTTTTTCAAAAATAATAAGTATATTCTGAATTTCAGAAATCCTATGGACTTAAGACTTTTCTAGAAAATTCTCCAAGAACATCTCGGGGTAGATGTTTTTGAAAAGTTTTGTTTTTAAATATCATAATATCCAATCGGAGTAAAACGGATCTTGTCTAAATATAAAAGCAAAGAATGATGAAATACAATATAATTATTTAATTATCTCAAAAAAAGTTTTAAAATCAAAAAACATATTTCTAAGATTTTTTCTAACAATTTTTGAAGATAACGGATTAACTACGCATAATATAAACAAAAGTAGATAAGAAAATTTATAATTATTTATGTGCTTTAGAATGTGACGGAAATTATGTTCATAACAATGTTTTCAAAATTTGTGATTGCTCTAGAATTAGCGTTTTCGAAATTTTTAATTTAGATTGTTAAATTTTTTTATCGTAGATTAAAATACGCCTTCGAAAGTAAGTCTAAAATTTGAAATAGATTTTCAAACAGATCTCTGTGCGGTACTGCAATTTATAACTTACAATACTAAAATTATCGTCTGGTTCTTAACTTCTTACACATAAACCGTACCGGTATATCTAGCTGTGGTTAATTAAAAACAAATTCACGTCAGAATAAATTTCTGGTGGCAGGAAAATACCACTTTTCTGACTTTTTAATTAACTATGCATTGAAAGTAATTTTCACTACTTAATAATTATTATTTAACATATTTTTAATTTTCTGTTTTTCCATTTCAGATTTCTAGACATGCCTAAGCTATGGTACAATAATGAAAGCTTTGGTTGTAGTGCTACTTCTGCGTTTACAATTTGCTACAATGTTCTTAAATTCGGACGATGACGATTATTCTCCACCAACATGGCCGAGTTATAATTCCTATAGCCTCGAAATAAGCGAAATCGACAAAGCTCCAATAGTGAAAGACGAAAGCAGCGGCTGTATGTGCAGACAGGTCTACAACGAGCTATCGGTATGCTTTGGAAGAGACTCATGTAGAAGGTTTCCTAAATCCATCGATATCAATTCGACCATTCTACGAATAAAAAGCACAAAAATAAACATCATCTTCAAAGGAGATCTCGACCAAATTGGTCATTTGTATACGTTAGACATCGAAGCCAATTATTACTTAGTTAAAATAGAAGAAGGAACTTTTGAGAACATGTCTCAACTTTCCAACATGTCAATCTCGTACAACACAAATTTGAAAGTTTTCGAACCCCGCACCTTCGAAGGATTGGTAAATTTAAAAGACCTTTTCTTAATCAAAAATGGTTTCAATAAAATCATCGACGTTTCCGTAGCTCTTGCCCCACGCTATTTACCCAACATTATAAAATTAAGCCTAAGCGAAAATACATTCCGTTATATTAACCAAAACGACTTTGCACCAATGAACAACAGCACCTTAAGCGAACTTAATTTGGTGCTCTGCCAAATCGAGCACATCCATCCGGAGACGCTTTCGCCTTTACGAAATCTTTCCGTTCTCAGATTAGGCGAAAATCAATTCAACGATTCCGTTATTTCCAGTTTAATTGCAAGTAGCATCCAGTTGGACATTCCCCTAAAAGTTTTGAACTTATACGACGTCGGTTTTAGAAAATCTCCCCCAAAATCTCTTTTGGAAGTAATTTCAAATTCAAATATTAGCCACTTGTGCATGGCAAAAAATCAGTTCGAAGTTATATCGAACGAAACGTTCATTCAAATGCCAAAACTTCAATTTTTAGACCTACGAGAGGGGCTGACTTTGAATATAACAGAAAACGCCTTCACGGGAATTCCAAATCTCAACACTCTCCTTCTTAGTGGAAACAAACTTTCTAGCGTTCCAGACGGTGTGCTTCTACCTCGACTAACCTATCTGGACTTATCGCTAAATTCCGGCAACGTTTATCTTCCGTCTTATTTTTCCTTGGGCAAAAACAAGTTCGTAAAAATGAAGAAACTCAAATATTTGAATTTATCCTTCAACCAAATCAACATATTATTTAACGAAACTTTCAACGGCTTGACAAATTTAAACATCCTGGGTCTTCGAAATGCGACCATTTATCACATCGACGAAGGAGCTTTCAGGTCTCTAAAATATTTAGTGTTTTTAAGTTTGGAGAACAATAATTTTGCCAGAAACGCCCCCATACCTGGTTCACTTTTTAGCGGACTCGAAAATTTGGAAGTCCTCCTCTTGGGAGGCTGTTTAATATATGGAATATCAAATTCGTCGGATATTTTCAGAAACCTACCCAAATTATCGCACTTGGGTTTGGAAAGAAACCTACTTCTTACGCTTCCGGGCGACATCTTCGATTCGTTACCAAATTTGGTTAGTATCGATATTTCTAAAAATTTATTGTCGCCGTGGCAGGATACTATTTTCAACAATAATATGAACTTGTCCATCATTTATGCACAACACAACAAGTTTTCCTACTTTAGTAAAGCAATGCTGGAAGATTTTGCAAATTTGTCTCGTTTGGATATTTCTTATAATCCTTTCACGTGCGACTGCATGACGTTCTTGCCTCTGGATGAATGGATTCGCGAAGGAAATAGTAATAGAATTTTGAGACTGGTTGAAGATAATCCTAGCTTTTGTGTTTACCCTGACCAAACTGGAAGCGAAACTGTGGTTCAATTTTTTGAATCGATACAAAACCATACTAGAGATTGTAGCTCTCCTTACACCTCTCACCTCGTTCTTCTTTATGTTTTACCATTGGTGACCCTCGCGATTGTTTTGTTGGGCATCATAGCTTTAGTTTTTATTTATCGCTGGAAAATTCGTTACTGGATATTTTTGCTTCGTATTAACGTTTTTCAATTTAGTAAAGTAAAAAACAAGAAAAATTTTAAGTCGTACGTGAATTATCAGTACGACGCCTTCGTTTCGTACAGCAACGAGGATTGCAATTTTGTGGTACGTTTGGTTGCCATGTTGGAAAATTTCGAACCGTTTCTAAAATTGTGCGTCTACGAGAGAGATTTTAAAATTGGTTCCGTCATATCGGAATCGGTTCTGGAGAGTGTTGCTCAAAGTCGCAAGACTGTGCTTATCATCAGCGATTCGTATGCTCGTTCGCAATGGTGCAGGTGGGAGGTTCAAATTGCAGAACACCACCGATTATTTTTTAGCGACGATTCGGGCCATTATTCGGACGATTCGTTAATTATGATCAAATTGGGAGACGTTTCGGATGTGCACATGACGCCGACTTTGAAGTATTTATTGAAGACCCGGATCTATTTGGAATGGAATCCCGATCCAAAGAAACAGAAGGTCTTTTGGGACAAACTTAGAAATATTTTAACTCCGCCAAAATATGATTCGTGTGTATGATGTTAGCCCTTCGTTGGAGGTGGTTCAACAACAAGTGATGTGATTGGTTTAAGAGTGAAAATATAATTTAGAATTTAATGATGTATCGCAGGGGTTACATAATTTTATTATTAAACATTTGAATTTTTGTAAATATTTTAGTTTTAGAACTTATAAACCAAACAAATGTTGAAGACTGAAATTTTATTATAAAATATAAAATTAATACACCGTGGTTTGCTAATTTAATAATTTTTCTAAGAAAAGTGAAAAGTATTTTTATGTTCCGCTTCAAGGTTTATTGTGGAAGCCATAAAAATTTAAAATTTACCACACAATCCATGGGAAAATACTCCTTAAGACTTTATTCACTTCTTGAGCGGAATATTTTGGGCAGACTTCTGCTTCATCCTTCATTTAGCATTTTAAGCTTCTTTGACGCTGGGCAGACGTCAGACAGAGAGATAGAAAGACAATTATTTTAAGTTTCAATGCCAAACGTGTTATTGTTTTACAGTAAAACCAAAGTACAAACATAGCACTTGAACTGCTCTTTACGTTTGAACAATTAACTTTTTTCTTTTAGATTTTACGTTTTACATTTGCATTTTTAATTAGTCCCCAAAAGCTATGTATACCGCATGGGGATAGAGAATCAAGAGAATCTGAAGAAGTCATCGAAGTGCAGGAAAAGATGTGGAGATCTGCTTCAATTTCGACCGCTTCAATTGGATTTTATGATTATAATACATTAATGTTTTAAACCAGTACGCCTGCCTCTGTGTTTCATATTTAATAATTTAATTAATATAATAATAAATTAATAGATAGATACGTTAAATTTTAAGTTATTTAAAATTTTATCCTGAATCCAGACCTGCGAATGACAAAGCGTTTAAAGTTTACAATAGTTAATAATTTATTTTTGTAACATTATTTTATTTTATCTACGTTAGTGCTATATTATGTACCTACCTATATATCAAATTTTATTTATTTTACATGGTATGTTAGTTTAGTTAAAAAATTTTAATAAAAATCCAAAATTTCAAAATCGAATATATTTTTTGGTTTAAACCGTATCGATGCTTGAAGGCAAATGAAAAATTTTAATTGATTGATTATTGAATTAAGTAAAATGAAAAAGCTCCAATGCCAATGCTTTAAGAACATCTGACCAGATCAGATCGCGAGTTGAGCTCTTTAGTTTCAACTGCTGATAACTACAATATTCAATATCCGAATTCTCCAATTTCTACATTTAAGTATTATTTAAGAAAGGAGAAAAATTTTAAATTTCTCTGCTTAAGAACAAAAAACTTCTGACAGTGAGAATTTTGAGTAGTTGAGTGCATGAATTTATTACTTAGTGTTATTTTTATTTATTATTAATTTATGTTATGTGTATTGTTTGTTTTTGTGCTATTCAATATGCTATCTTTACTGTATTATTTTTACTATTTATATACACTGCGATAACAATATAATTTATAAAATATAATATAAACAGCTTGAGTCATTGCAACTTCTATTTCTACACAAGGGTAAAAGATTTTAAAATTTTTGGTCACTTTGGACAGATCGTTGTTTAATCTAACATAAATAATTTTAAATAAAATTTTATGATTTTTCGTTCAAAATTTTAACCATTTAAACAGAACCAAAAAAAATAAGTGCATTTTTATATTTAAGTTAACTTAAATCTAATGAAACATTTCTTCGCCCTCTGAAGAGAAAATCTGAAATTTTAAAAACATTTTCAAGGATTGTCTTATGATAATTAAAGATTATTATTAATAAAAGTTGACCAAGATATATGGTATGGACTATCACGTGATATTTCAAAATTAAAACGTCTTAAAATTATATAATAATAGTTCTTCGAAAAAAAGTAAACTAAGGCGATGGTTTCAGTCCAGTAATCTCGGCCTTGCCCCCTCGTCAAGCTCAAAAAAATAAACAACAAAATTTAAAATTAAAATTTATTTAAAAAAATGCATAAACAAAATAATTATAATATCAATAATTATCATACGTCGTACATTAAAATTTACAACATTTAAAAAGCTGCTAAAAATAAAATTGTTTGTCGATAAAATAAAACAATAAATAATGGGATTATTTACAAAAATATAATATAAGGAAAACAATTTTATCGATAATAATCTATACGCCTCGATAGTTTTCAGCGATCTGCCTGTTTGTCCAATGTAACAAAAAAATCAAATTATTTTGAACGAGAGTTTTAGATTATAGCAGTTTAGATAATATATGTATTATGTAACTTGATTAATTTTTATTTCTTTGGTATAACAACTTAAATTTTCAAATCAACGACTAAGAGTAGATCGTCATTAAAATCATCTGCAACAGCAAAGAGTAATAAAAATGTCGATTTCTAAATTTGTCGCTCACCTCTTCCAACGATAAAGGATTGCTTTTGATTTTGGTGTCGATGCTATGGTGTCGTTCTAAAACAAAATAGGTTTTTTAAATTATAAAAATTAATCGTCCAACATTACCATGAGCAAGGTGTATCCTAACCATAATCATAACATAATTTTCCGTCGTTAAAACTCTATTTTTGGCAAACCTCAGCACGAGGCACTCTAATACTTTATTGCTGACAGTACAACCAGCTTCCCAAAGCAACGACCGCAGGTTGTAACTTGAAGTTTTACCATTGTGGTGTCCTCTTTCGAATTTTTGAAAAGCCAACTAAAAGAAAGATCAATGAAACATTGGCGAATACACTTGCAATTTTATCTTACTCTCCAAAATTGTAACATGGATATCAAAATTGGAATATCTAAAGTTGTAATTTTCCCACTTATGTTTATATCCCGCAGCATAATCAGACTTTTGCAAAGCTCCAAACTAGGCTTTTCTGACAAACACGTCTTCCAATAATTTTTCAAAATTTTCTGCAATTGACTAGCATCGACTTCGGGGGGATATTTTAAAAATAATTTGTTTAATATAAATCTATTGTCGGACTATAAAAAAAAGCTAATGAAACAGTCAATACACAACTGATTTTGTCATCTTACCAAAATGGAAGAACCGTCTTCTAAAAATTCAGAAGAGATGTTTCGGACTATCATATTATCTTCGTTGACTTCCCTAAAATTTGAACGTGAAGCTGCAAAGAAAAGCGAAAAGCGGTTACGTACCATATATTACTGTGCTCGTCCGTTAAGATTCTAAGCAAAAACTTTCCATCCAAATTTGGAATGTTAGTTTGAGGCACAACTATGTAATCGCCTGGTGGAAGTGTAAAAAATGTTACCACTTCTCTTGCAACCGAATGATTCGTTACGTCTAATGGTTTCTAAAACAAAATTATAATCTTAGAAATTACCCAAGTTTGTTACCGTCGTTCTTTACTTGCTCGGCAACAAAATGTGGAGTTAATCTTGCCATGGAATGAGGAACCTCATAAACTGCGAATCCAATTGCAAATAAATGTTTCTTCTTCTTTGTTTCGGGAGAAAATGTTTCGTAGAATTGCGTTACGGAAACGACGACATGGCATTTGTTACTGGACGTTCTGGGAATTTGAATATGGAACTGCGGGTTCATCGACGTTGTGTCTTAAATGAACGTAATTAGTTGATAAACATTTTAGTTTTATTATGTCAAGTACCGACAAAGCCCGGACCTCCACCTGCGTTATGACCACCCCTCCATCTTCGTCGGGCCAACACTGCTCTCCACGGTTGTTTGGAATGAATGGCGGATTCCAGCATCCAATCGTCAGGTCCCACGTGAACTAAATCTAATTGCGTAAAGTGTTTGGAAAAATCTTCAAACGACATCCAAAATTCTCCGTCGTTGGTCACACGAATACTCAAGAGTTCTTTGTCTTTCGCTGGAAGTCCATCCCATTCCCACGAGCGTTCGCTCCATGCTCCCGTCCATTCCCCTCGAGCCCAAGGATTTCGCAATCTCACTAAAGGGGTTTCTCCATTTACGCTTCTGACCCTGGCCAAACCGGTCACACTGTAAGCGTGGTGGGTAATCAGCCCATTTCGTAACCTTAATTGGCGCTTACTGTCTTTATCCTAAATGCAACAAATAAAATTATAAGTATGGTAAAACTCGTCTTACTACAGTAAACAGGTTTAATCATACGTCGTGATTAATGTAGATGCGTTTTTCACGACAGACCACAACACCGTTAATAATAATCGACCGCAATCAGCACGTGGTGACCCACGGTCGAGTTTCTACAACCCATCATAATAATCGAGTCATCTGATGTCTGCCACGCTTTGTATAATTTATTTACATTAGATCAAAAGATTGACAAATAATTGTATGTACTTTGAAAGCAAAATTGTTACGGTCAAATGGAATACAAAATTTAATTCATTTCTTCCTGCCGCGCTTCGAACAAACAACCTTTACCCTTTACCTGAGCTACGGTTCCTATTAAGAGACTAGAACGTGGAACTGCACTATTTAGAACTTGGAATGTTAAATATTTGTCCTGATGAGTTAAACTAAAACTTTGCACTATCCCACCGGTGAGATCCTGTAACGCTCTCGTGGTCGATCCTTGATACAAATTTTCGTAACATCCGTAGTACCTGCAAGAAGAATAGTTATCATTTCCGACGCCGAAAGAAATTTACTTATTATTAAACCAATTAAAGGTGATGTATATGTCAAATTAAAATCCAACAAGATTACTAATGTTCGGTGGCGGAAGGAATTCAGGAATCAAAGGAATATGTACATTCTCAAATAGTAGATCAATATCAATACCATTAAAAAAATTCCCATTGTTGGGGGGTGGGGACCTTCATTCTATTGAAGGTTGAAGTGTCCTCGAAAAGGCTAGTTAACTACCGATCGAGTAATAGATGTCATCGTATGTTTCCTGTTCAAAATGTAAAATGTTATGGACCATAAAGTAAGCAATTAAAAACCCATTAAAATTGAAAAATTTTCATTTAGCGAATATATTCGGTGTAGATAACCAACTTCAGTGCTATCAGAGATGTCGCCAATAGTAATATTTGTGATGCAAATTTCTGTAAGTAACCAAGTTTTTCAGTGAAACACTTCGTAATTAAAAAATTAAAACGCTTCCAGACAATAACCTGCTTCTCCCGAACAAACTTTTTAATAACAAAACTAGAGCAGTGCGAATCGGATGACCTGATTAAATTTAATGGAAGCATCGTCGGTGAGCTAAATCGTCAGTATTTGTATGGAAAATTATATTTACCTTTCGAAATGGACGAAAAATATGGGGTACAATAATTGGCCGTTGCAAAAATATTTAAAATTTTGATCAAAAACGTTTCAGGCAATAGTCAAAATTGAAGACTCCATCGACAACAAAACCTTTTTCCCTTTGTTCGAAATACGGGAAAAATATGCTTGCAAATCCATGCACAGATATCTTCGCCAGTTTATTTACGACTTGGAAAGAGTAGTCGGATTAGCTCCAGGAGTTTGTCCTTTGCGAGCGGTAAAAATTGTCGCTAAAATCTTAAACAACGCAATAATGTTTCAAATTTAGGGACGCTACAATGTGGATCACTATTTGATGAATTTTCACACGATCGCCCTTCAGACTTTTCCGTTTGGAAAATTAAGGTTTTCTTTAAAAATTATCGACAATTATCGACCTTCGATTGTATTGTTCTGTGGACTGTGCGAAGCGATCAATGTAATTAACTAATTAATTTTGTGAAGCAGGCGATTAATAACAAGATTACAATGTTGCTAATTGAAAAATTATGAAAATTGTCTCGTTTATAGTGCAGAATATTACTTTAAATGAGTAAATGATGATGATTTAAAAATTGGTTGAAATTACTTACTTGGCATAAGCTTTTTCTAGAAGGGCTGCCCAAAACTCGGTTGCGTTGGTGCAGTGCAGGTAAATCAATCGTCCTTTGAAGGTTGGCAGTCGATCGTCGATAACTATGTCCTTCCATTCTCCAAAATGCCAAAATCTAAACCTAAAAATAAAATGAATCGAAATTAACCGACCACAGAATATTAATTCGGGTAAACTTTTTACGCTTTAGTTTGTTCAGTGATTCTAATGGGTCCATTGTTTAGCCTGCGGAACAAATTACATACTAAGTGTTTTATAATATCAGAGCGCATAATTTTGAATTAAAGTAATGTATTTATTTCACACGGGAAGGGTGCTTTGCAACGAACGGAAAAATAACGTCTCGAAGGAACTCGGAGGATCGCAGCCTTGTTTTGGTAATCCGCATAGGAAGGTTTTTATTTGCCCATACATTTGAAGTAGCAGAGTTACAAATCAGTGTTGAGACTTTTATACTTACGGATTTCTATAACAAGCTTGTAACTTAAACTGAGAATATAATATGTACTTAGCTTTCTGCACGGGTATAATTAGGAGGCTAGTTATTGCGTCTGCCGACTCTATTGGAAGTCTAATAAGGTAACTCGATTGAATTATACGCTTCCATCTTTGATTATTGTTCTTGAATATACGTTCAGTGTATAATAAAAGGTAAAGGCGACAAGCCTAACCATTGTATTTGTCGGTTAAAAAATATTAAAAGTTTGTCGCCGCGATGGACTTACCTTTGGCGATGTTATGGTCTCTGCATTAAGCCACATAGCTACTTATTCAGATATGGAAATGTACGAGCAATAATTAATTTTTCTAATGTTCGGTAAAAGCAATAAAAATGGTTGTACGTTGTATAGGTACAATCTCGAGAAGATCTTTTTCCATATGCCGCTTTACGAAGTAAGTGATATCGCATACTTGAATATTAATTAAGAACATAATCGATGACTCATTAGACACAAAATAATGAAGCAAAAGTAGTCAAATCTTTAATCTGATACATGCGCCGGATTTATGTCGTGAAAACTGATTGTACCCGAGACAATCTTAATCTTATTTGTCCAAGCCGTGTTGTTGGCTGAACTTTAATGGTTTGTTCTCACGGCTTTTGTGTTTTTACTGCCTATTAGTTATAATAAGAATTTATTATAAATTAACTCGAGTTTGGTATTGTGATTGATTGTTTGATTTATCGGTGCGGTAATGCTGATCGTGCAGCGCAAATGAGAATTTTATATTTAAGCAACTTAATTATTCTTCTATTGTTGCGGGCGCACTGGCTTCGAGTAATCAGATATAAGCGATAAATTTTTTAATGAATTATTCAGGTATGGAAGACTCCTTGAATTTACCTAAGGAAAATTACGGTAACGACCTTTAGTGGATTATAGTATTTTATGATTTTCTTGTCTTTTTGCTTCTAAGAAACTTAGCATGCCAGAGTCTGCCTGTGGTGGGTACTTAATTAAACTTTATTTATTTAATTTATAAAATTAACCTCACGTATCTACCGATTTTTAGTCGCGTTCAGCATGCAACTAATAAAGATCGCCATTGATTTTCATAAATAACATCAGTACATGGTATGGTTTTCTTCTTGGTCTTATTCTAAATGAAAGGGAATCGAATCCTATTATGAATTGATTGCAAAATTTTTGTGCATATTCTGGATATACTGTGTAAAATAAATTTGTTAATGGTCCAGATAAATATTTTTCTCGGTGTAGGAAAAATAATAAATGTTTTTATTATTTATGATTACTCATTAGTAGCCTCATAATGACATAAGCGTTAATTATCCTAGTATATTTTCGGCAAAACGTTATTATTGTCATTGAATAATTCCGTATATACTACGTATGTATTATAGATGTACCGCATAAGAATTAACGTAAGAATTAATTCGTAACTAGAAATAGGCGGATTTAATTGGATATTCTGTCTGTTTGAAATCTAATTGTATTTTGCATTTTTATGATTAAATAGGTAAAATGATGGAATAGTATTAACCTTGATTTTCATTATTTACGGTTTAATGGTATCCTTATTTTATACCCTTTACTGCAGTTTTCCATAAAAATTGAATTGCCATCGAATAATATTATGTACAATATATTATGTATCTACTTATTACTAAAATAGGAGCATATATTTTTACCATAAAGTTAAAACATCTAAGTACTACACACCAAAATCATTCCATTTTTGACCACGGAATTTAGGAGTAAGTTTTGTCCAAGCCCAATAAAAAATTTGATAAAATTAAAGTTGAGACCAGTATGCCTCTGGGAGAAAGAGAAACAAAGAAGTTGTTATTAAATTTTTTCTCTTAGGAATTTTTAGCTTTTCAAAAGAGACCTTTACACTTAAAATATGCGGTTTAAAATTTGATATGTTTCAGTTGTTTAAAATCCAGCCTTGCACATTTTCAAGTGGAACGAAAATAACAATCGTAAAAACATTTTTCTGCTTTTGACTTCAAGATTTACGGTTCAGGTTGTATTTACCTGATTTTTAACTTTCACAGCTAAAGCCGTGTTTATTCGAGTCGTGTCAATTTAGTTTAAATAAGGGTCGGTATCTCGATGTTATCTGCCGAACTGGGACATATAAACATAATAAAACATACAAAGTTTAATTGCAACTACACCACCTGGCGCAGTTAACTCTTCGACGTAAAAATTTGCGTTAAAATTTCAATAAACGTCCAGAGCTTTACAAGCTATAAAACAAAGTGTTTATTCATTTTAATGTTAACAACGCTGCAAGTGCTATAGCATCTGATTTACAGTTACACCGTAAAAATTGAAGAACAAAGTCGAAAAACGGCAATAAAAAGGATTAATGCCCGGTTGCACAAAAATTTAACTCCAACGTTAGCACTAATGGACAATAGAAATCGTGAGTTAATGTTTAGGCCAGGTGTAAGGGCGTGAAAGAGATATATCAATTATATGCGACGTAACTCTTCTCGTGGATATAACTTCTAAACTATGCATTGTACAAAAATGCGTTTCCATGCATTTTTATAGAAAATTTAATCCTGTTCAATATTGGTAATTTCTCATTTCACCGTAAAATTATCGTAAAATGAGATATGGACAAAAACGTAATTCTGATGTGTTTTTTTTTCATGCTACAAAATTGCAAGTTGCTCGAAGCTTCAGCATCTGAGAGTCCAAGGTAAAGTAAGTAATGTTAATTGTTTTGTAAACATTTAAATTATGCGTCCTTAATACTACAACAAAAATATGATTAAAATTCATTCACATCCTGACGAACAGGAAATTATGAGACGTGCAAATCAAAGACGTATACGTGAGTTTTTTCACTCATTAAACATCGATTGATTGTTTAAACGAAATCAGATAAATGAATTCGAACGTCTTGGATTAGATTTTTGTATTGACAAGGAAATGGACGATGGAGTTTCATTACTTTCATCATAGATACACAATGGCAGATATTTCATAATTTTTATGGCTACATCATCTGAATTCTATGAGCAAACTACCAGTTCTATTGTAAACTACCTAGAAAGGATTCTGTTCCATCGATAGTGCACAGCGATGTAATGAGATTTATTCTCCAACTGCTGGTTAAATCTTTATTAAATGCAAGAATGCATGACATGGATGTCTCGGCGGTCTCAACATGAATAGTATTCCTAGAAGATCAAAATGGCTTTAACATCTTACTTTATGGTGCAGTATAACTTGACGATTGCAATTAATTCAAGATAAGACATTAAGATTGCAAATAATTAATATTTATGAAATTTACTAATGCTAACCAAACAAGGCGATCGCGATCCGACGATAAAAATATTTTATAACTAGTATTTCTTTTTTAATATACCTACGTTTTATAAATATAAAAATTATTTTATTTCGTTGTTGTTGAAACATCAAAGCAAGGAAAGAATAAATTTCTTACCTAAAGACACCGCAATAAGCAGTAGAATTATCAAATCCCTGATCGTGAGGAACTACTCGATCCAAAAATCTGGGAGTCAGAGCCAACGATGCGACAGCAGCCATCAACCATTGATCTCCCAGTTCTCCAGCTTCTACAGCAAATCTACAAGTATCGCCATTATTATCGTTGATAAATCGTGGTCGTTGGCACATTTCCTGTAAACAATTACCTTATTTTCACACACTTTCTATACTTAGGAAAAAATAATTTTTTCAAGTATAAACAAACGGTAAACACCACATAAAAACATTGACCTAGTGGTAGACTACTGGGTGACCCAATGGTTACTGAAATTTCTTCGAATTACAGCAAAGGCTTAACATAATTCACTGTAATTAAACTTAAATTAAGCGTGGTTATTGCAGCAGAGATTCGTTGCGTATTCAATTGTCCTCATATTCTTTCCAAATTTTGATATCACGTTTGGTGTGCAATACTCGAGAAACCAAAAGGTTTCAGAAATATATTGAGCGTACAGAACATGCTGAACATGCTGAACCGCAGAGAACATTTCTTGGACCTGTTTCAATATCAATCTTATCATCATGGCAAATCCTTTAGCTGTGTATGCAGTCTGGCGTGTCGGTGGAAGGAAAAATTTCCAAATTCGACATGATTGGAACGATTTTTCCTCTTAATACGTCACAGCACTATAATTATAATTCAAGCAGCGTCAGGTCGTTCGCTTTTTTCTTTAATCTAATGGTATATTTAATTGATGCGTTACAGTTAAAACGTAAATATAACAGTACATGACTCATTCATTTAACACTTTAATTTAAATGATTAAATTTACACCTGTCCAATATTGCAATCAGGTGCAGCACAACTTGCAAATTTTGAATTTTTCAAAAATTTCCAGCGCAAACCAAGGAATAGCGGTGCCAAACCAAGGAAATCATTCCCGATTTCTCAACTAAAACTTTTATTGTGAGTTTAACGCAAAAATTGCTATGATAACGAAATAATTTGTAAATTTATCCTGCGAGGTTACAGTTTGCGAAAATAGCTATGATGGTAATTGCTTTGGAAACTCACGCCAAAAATAATTGGGCAAATTAAAGTGAAAGGAAACCGATTACATACATCAATATTTTAATGTATTTTGTAAATTATAGTTCGATAAGTGAAACGCTAAAATATTAGTTTATTTGTTAACCCTATCGGTAAGAAGCTGAGAAATTCGAACGAAAGTTTTCGATTTAATTTTAACGCTCAGTATTCTAGCAGGCGAAATATTTAAACAGCAAAGATTGCATTAAGTTACACAATGATTAATAAAAATTGGAAATATTTTAAACTAAATTTTGGGAGTTTAAAAAAGAATGCGAAAAGATCTCAAAATTAACTTTTCTAAACCGTTTGAGTCGGGGAGTTACATGGCTTATCCGAAAATTGTGTCTGGCAGCATTCCTCCTTGTTTTACCTTGCATTTTATTTATTTATCATTTTTGTTTTACAACTAACAACGGTCTGATCAATGGAGCAAGAGGTCTCTCAAAAAGGTTAAGGAAGGGTGTGCAAAAAATAAATAAACTTCCCGAGAACAAAATGTGTAGATGTGCTTATCAGTGTTGCCGGCCTTCAGAACAACCACTTTCAAAAATAACTTACAATTTGAATTATAACACAATGCTAAACTTGAATATCAAAATACATAAATATCAACAAAAATAAATTTAAAATTTGTAATTCAAATTTAACTCGTTAAGAATGAATTGTAATTGTACAGATAAATTATTAATATTAGTTGATTTAGGATTCGGTCATTGTAATTTATTTTGTAAGTTAATTATTATGCCATTATGCCATTTTATGGTGTCGAAAATAGGCATTTTGTTAATATCAACCATATTTGGATTATTTAAAATTTGAGCTTTCAAATCCTCATAAGGCTAGTTTTGTTTTAATTTCATAATTTTAGATAAGAATTTTAGGTATACTTGCCACTGCAAACTAAATTAATTAGTCTTATTCACACTGAAATAATTCCAAAATCTAAATGTAGTTATATTTTTTGCGTTTAAGTGTAAAATGTAAAATCGAATTGCTCTTAAAAGCTCAAAGCGCTATCATAAATTACTACGTATGAATGAATGATGGAGTGAAAGTAATAGTAACACTGGAGGCGGTTTAGGTGATTATAATATTGTAAAATTGAGCTGAGATCTGCTTCAACGAACGTTTACTCTGAATTGTGTGTTACATAAAGAATACAAAATTTATTTCTACAATACTTTGTTACTATCGACGACTCAATTATTATCGAACGATCTTGCTTTAGGCGAAAGCCAACCAAAAGAAGTTTTTCCGAAATATGTTTCCAACTAAACGTGGAAAGATTTTATAATTCGTTGTTAACGCCAATTAGTACAAATTTTCAACTTGTTAAATTATTGCAATATAAAATTTCATTTCGACTTGCATTAGAAACGATTTTCCTTTGAGTTCCCACGCATTAATAAATAAAATTATTTAGTAGCTTTGCAAATTGCAAATAAATTCATGGTTAAACGTAAAAACATGGCTCATATTACATCACATCTCCATACCAAGCTGTTAAAGCCTTGTATTTTCCTCGAGATATATTTAACGATCCTTCCTTCCATAAACTTGACAGATTTTTATCGTCACTTTAAAGATAAAATCAATTACAGTGCATCGTTGCGGAAATTATTTTAACACCTCAACATTCATTAGCGTCGTTGGAGAAGTATTTTATAGTTTTATCATTTCACCTTTAAAATTTTCTAATCGTTACAACTTACGTGAGGTCTCATCCAAATTATTGGATGATAAGATGGTTTTTTGTTGTGGTACAAAGCTCTTGGCCCGGCTGGGAAATCGGGATCTTCAAAAAGGATCCCTCGATCTCGGCAGGTTCGTTTGATTCCTTGGTAATTTGTTTGGACTTTTTGGCGTTCTGTCGTGCAGTACCTGCAAATAAAATAAGATTAAATAACGTGTGCGGGAATCGACCTCATAATAATTAATTTAATTACAAGTAATGGTCCAGAACGGCATATAAACATTAAAAAAATGTGCCTATAATAAAATTATAATTTTAAAAATGATCGCAAAACTACATATTAAATAATGATGAAACCATAAAACGAAGACTGGTTGTTAAAATTACCCTAAGGGAGTTGTAAAGTAAAATTGTTATGTGCTAAATACTATAAAGACACGGAATCTGTAATATATTTAAGAATAGGAAGGTTATGAGAACATTTATCCGTATACGAATATTTAATACGCTCATTGCGAACGTGGACTGCGGTTCTTTACCCCACACGGGGTGAGAATTTTTGAAGTGGAAACTTTTAATTTTTTCAACCGATGCTAGGTTAAAAAAATAGGCCTCGACCTCTACTCGGAAATACCTGATGGCAGTTTCATTAAAGAAACGAAATTTTTTTATACTGTTTTCATCGCACCTTCGAAATGCGTAACCAATTCGAAATAATTTTACCTATCCGATATTTTGTATTTCTATCGTATAAATTTATTACTTTAATAAGCAGTTGAGTTGGTAGCTAAAAGCTGTGTTGGACGCCCACGGTTAGCTATATTCAACTTTATTATACTCATTAATATATAATTAAGAAAATTTATTAACAATTTTTCTTATGATTTTTTACGAAACAACTTTCATTTTTGCATTTACCTATCTGTATTAAACATTCGTATGAAATAGTCATCTTATCAAATTGTCTTTCCTGGGTGGTATTTTAATTGGCTGCAAAGAGAGAACTGGAACTTTTATTATGACGAAAGAAATGCATTTAATTGACTTTTTTCAGTTTAAATCAATTTCCCAGTTCTTTTCAAGTCGGGAATTAAATTTAGCATCTGAATTTATGTTCAATGGTTTACATCTTCATTTCAGGAAACATCTTTTGCCTTTAACGAACTGAATATTAGATGATCAAAAAAATTAACAGAGCATGGTGTAACATTGGTGTAACCTAAGCTCTCGAGTGCTGTGCGTTAGGTTGCAAAGCCAGCTTACCCGAGAAATCAACCGAATCGATTTAGTGTCTCTTAGAAGTGTTAATTAAAGTTAAAAAAATATTGAAGAAAATGTTGTTCTTAGCAAGGAGATGGTTGATTGCTAATTTTAAACAATAACTTTTTTGTCTAATTACGAGAGAAGAATGATGGTTGTTTGGAATCATAACGTGTAATGAAGTACAAGGTTAAACAGCACTATAGAAAAATTGTCGAGGCAATTTCTTGGTGTAATTGTCAATTAAAAGAAGAAGAAGCAAACCACAACAGGGTACTGCAATAATATCATAAATACTGTAGCTGCAGCACAAATAATTGAATGTTGAGTGCACTTGGCAGAAATAATAAGCAACTATCAGACTAATTTAAGCAATTTAGTATTAACTGCAATGGAACATGCATTCGCACATTAAATCAATTCCATTTCCATTATTGTACATTTCTGCGATCGGAATAAAATAGATTCGTGTGTGAACCTAGGCATATTAAATACAGAAACGTTGTCTCATTTTGTGCACGAATCACGTTTAGATTAGCACGTGAAAACATTTACTTCCGTAATTCGGGAAAAAAATGCCTGCCGGTATTAGAATTTTATCACTCGAGAACAACAATAAACCGTTTTATTTAATTACAAGGGTGGAAGACCTACCGCCACGATGCAATAAATCAAAACGATTAAATGCCTGTTATAATACCGACAGACCTACCGAGTTGTGTAACTAAAGCGCTTTTCAATTCTATTTGCTCCATCTCCACATAACATAGAGGAAGACTTTTCAGATGTATGCGCTGACAGGTACTTCATATACCAAATGGATTTAAAACTTTGTAAACGGTAATAATTGAATAATAATAGATTGTTTGAATAACCCGAAAGTGCTCACCTTCGAACTTTCATTTAATAACCAAGTGCATGCGGAAACGGCCGGGTCATTTTCGTGTCACGCTCTCACACGTCTCAGACATATAAGCAACATCTTTCTGACCTCTCGCATTTTATCAAGTATCAACGAGACTACCTTTGAACACAGTTTCTTCTCGAACAATGGATTTGGGCAAATCGATTCCGCTTTGGCCAAAATTCTTCCTCGTTAACAACAAAACCTGCTTATAATTACTCATTGTTTGACTTAACTTGATTTACGCTTCGTCAATTACGAGAACGTAATCGCTTTCTTAACGAAGACCAGTACTAGGTCAGGGCTGTGAGAAATTTCCGACTTATTTTGTTACTTTTTAAGGTAATTTTAAATTACCGCACATTTAATTTTGCATTTTTAAACAATCCATTACTTTAATCTCCAAAATAACAGAGACCTAGATTTTTCAAATTTGAAAAAACATTTGATCCCATCGGCCTTTCAAGCTTCTGTCAAATATACTAAAATTTTAGTGGAATACTGCCACAATCCCAAACTTTGATACAAAATTTCCAAAACCAACAGTTCAAAATAAAATTTGGATTATGCTGATGTTATTTATTTCGGTCGTTTTTACCACGGCGCTTGGCATTACGGCATTTCTGTTAATGTCATCTGGAGATATGTTGAATTTTAAACATAAATTTTCCTTCAGGACTCTTTTTCCCAAACTTCCCTTGGTGACGGCCAGCGGAAAAGTTGTCGATAGCAAAGAAGACTTGGAAGCTCACTTGGAAGTGCTCGAAAACAGGTTGAAAGAAAAAGTTAGCGAGATTGAAACGTCTAAAACCAAAGTGGACGACGCCAAGCACAGTATCGAAAAATTGAATATAACTCAAGTTCAAGTAAAAAAATATTACAATAAATTAAAGGAAGAAATTAAAAAGACCGAGGACGATTGCGAGGACTTGCAGTTACAAATCGACGACTTTAGGATAAAACGAACCGAACTCGAGGACGAAATGAGAAAAAACCAGGTGTACTATAAAAGTTTGTTGGATGCAGTGAAAAGTGGAACCTCCATAGCCGTTTCGGTGCAATCTTCTAAAACATCCATGACTAGTAGTAACGTGTCCAGTGGCACCAGTCTTCGAGGGTCGGGTTCTAAAAATTCAGTGTTTGACGGAGTAAACAGACAGTTTGTAAGAAAAAATCAGTTCGAAGATTCTAAACCGATAGAACCTATTTCCGTAAGTTAAGCGAAAATATAGGTTTGAAGTTTATAAAATTTTCTTTTTCAGTGGACAAATCCTGCAGCAATTAATAAACCCGCGTGCTGAAACCACAATAAATTTTGTTATTGTTTTTATATGTACTGCGGTAATTGTTCTGATTTTGTAACTATAATAATATATTCCTGTAAAATGTTGTCAAAGTGCATTTTTATTGTTAGCTAAAATACAATAAAACCGTCGACTTTGAAACGATTTAAACAAATATATACAATTTTAAACTGCACCGAAGTGGAACTCGGTGAACAATTTCAGCTAAAATTGACTTAAATTATATAATTTCTTACCTTGATAATGTCGATTGTCTATCATCCGTTTTATGTATATGGCCATTCATCCAAGGTCTTCCGTTCGAGACAGGATCTGATTTAACAAACAATTTAATTAGTATTTAATAAGCGTTGTGTAATTTATTATAAAGTAAACAATTTCAACCCACAACCACAGCGAAGTAACAGTTTCACATAATTAAAAAAACTTTTAAATTGTTTCTCGCCATCCGCATTTCTGTAAAAAAGTTTCAAAAATTAAAATTAAAAATCTTCCCGACTAAAAATTGGCAATGGCATAAGCATTACATGTAACAAAATTAACGGGTATAGGCAGTGGCCTAAATCCAGAGGGCCTCAAAAGTAATTTTATCTAACTTTTTTTGTAACGAAAATAATTAATTAATAATTATCACAGCGTATTTAATAATTCATAAGAAATTGTGGCATAGGGAAAACACATTGAAAATTAACCAATATAAAATAATAACTGATGTGAGTAGTAAAAATATTTAAAGTGGGCCTCAAAATTTAATTACTCCTGGAGCCTCTCAAATGCTATCCGCCATTGACAATAACCTTTCCCAAGTCCTACTGAGTTAGGCCAAGTATTTCGGTTGCAGGTTAAACCAAAAAATTTGGGTTAAACAATGAAATACTATTTGATTAAAGAATCTCGGGATCGTGGAAATTAAAGATTAGAATTTTTAATAATAATTAAAGAATAAAAGGGCAGAGACTGAACGAAGTAAAATTTTTCGGAGGGAGGGGCAGTCGTCAATTACCCAACTGTCGACGTTTCATTTGACAACTGTCGATAGTTTTTTTTAGCTTTTTCGCTTCTTTTTAAAGAAATGTTTTAATTTGATTGTGCCAACTTATTAGTAATACGAATTTTACTAACTTTAGATAATTTTCTAATACATTGGGGGGGAGCCCCTCTTTCCCCATGGGATTGTCCCTAAAAGGGGGAGGGGTCATTAGTAGTCTAAATCCAGATTTTCGGAAAATTACTATTAATTCCAAGATAATAATAAAAATAAACAAATTCATCCTAAAAAAATTTAAAGAATTTTTTCCGGGAACTAAAGTAGGTGAATATTTTAATTGCTTTTAAGAAAATAATAGTATAGTAAATTCTTCCTAGAAGAATTTAAAGAATTTTTTCGGGGAACTAAAATAGGTGAACATTTTAATCGCTTTTAAGAAAAGAATAGTATATAGTAAATTCTTCTTAGAAGAATTTAAAGAATTTTTTCGGAGAACGAAAGTAGGGGAACATTTTAATTGCTTTTATGAATGAATAGTAATAGTAAAATTCTTCCTAGAAGAATGTAAAGAATTTTTTCGGGGAACTAAAGTAGGTGAGCATTTTAATCGCTTTTAAGAAAAGAATAGTATAGGTATAGTAAATTCTTCCTAGAAGAATTTAAATTTTTTTTGTAATGAAAATAATTAATAATTATCACTACGTATTTCATACTTCTTAAGAATTGTGGCATAGGGAAAACATTTTGAAAACCTTTTTTTTAAGTCGGTTAATAAAATGACAACTGATGTGGGTAGCAAAATTTTTAGAGGGGGCCTCAAAATTAAATTGCGCCTGGGGCCTCTTAAATGCTAAATCCGCCACTTTGTATAGGTAATTAATCTAGTGCATAGGATGTAAATTTTGAGGTCCTTCGTAAGTATTTTTAAGGATCCCTCTATATTGCTGGTTTTTCCTATTTTATAATTATTTCAATTTTATTATTTAATTTATGAGGTTTAAGATTTCCTTAAGAAGGAAGAATGTTCCTTTTCTTTTTTATATCCACTCAAATTGTTATTAAAATTTATTAATCAGTTCTCTTTATGAATGTCTGATGAATTATCTTTATTCTTATTAATAATTAAAACCTCTCCTTTTATTACTTCCTTAACTTCAGATTTTAATCTTAATCCCATTAAACCACTATCTCAGTTCAATCTCACTTTTACACTATCTTCAAAATAACCTAACACATTTTATAATTTATGATCTTCATTCTCAACTAAACAATTAAAAACATAACTTTGTCGATTACATTCTTTTAAGAGCAAATAATATAAAATTAAATGTTCATCTTATAAATTTCTAATTAACCATATAAAGATACACATTTTCAATATCAAAGTTTGTACTATAGCTTTTTTTTCATACAAATGTTTTTGTATAAATTTCCGGATATGGGTTAACAGCACAGTCTGCGAATTACATAGGAGCATGTAAATTTGAACTATTTTGTATTACATTTTCGCAAATGCAAACAAAGAAATTATACTTTCAGATGTTGACGGCATTTGCCATTTCTGGTTTTTTTTCTCTCAAAAATTAAGAAATTATCATAAAAACTTAATAACGGAGAAGAAAGCATTGAATTATTTTATAAACTTGAAAAGAAAATATTTAAATTTGTGAATACTGCTGTTACACGAGATAATTAACATTATCTCATCTTCCTAGTGGAACTACAGTTACTATCAATGACAGATTTAAAATACAAAACAATTTAAGCAGCCAGCGTGTGAAAACAAAATAATATAATATTTAAACCACACGATATTATTTTAGCTTATAGTTTGCATTATCGTCTTCTCACATTACTTCTTTTAATGGCACGTTGTATTTTCACAAGTAGTAATTAAAAATTGCTTTTAGTGGTTTATAATTTTACGACGAGAAATTTTCACTCTACAATTTAGGGAATTAATGTAAAATAAATTATTAATATTCAGGGGTAGCCTGCTGGGAGAGGGGTTCGTCTGTCGTTTGAACTGTATTTTTGAAAAATATCAAGAAAATCCTTTCTGACAGTTACCACAATTTCGGCAATAAATTTTAATATGTATTTGTTTTCGCAGTCACAAATCACTAATAACAATAAATTTTGAAATTATCTGCTGCAGATCTAAAAAGTTCTGAAAGTTTTAATACACACCAATTAGAGTATACACAATAACCACATTACGCTCTCATATATAACTTGGCGAAACCGTTAAATAAAAATAAATCAGTGCGATATATTTATTATTCACTACTATGCAACAACAAAACATTTCAAACGCAGTTCACCTGTGAATTATAGGAACATTGTATGGTTTTTTCAAAATTTATGATACGCGTTAGATCAAGATATGCGCTTTTATTATGATAACAAGCTTCTGTAAGTCGCACATAAAGTACCACTGAAAATGTTTTACTTGTTATCCGCTTCTGCATCCATTTATTATCGTTAAAAAGTGAGATGAAAGGAAAACAAGAAGAAAATTATATGCCAGAGGTCCTCAAACTTGGGACTCATTAAGCGAAGTCGGAGAGTGAACTCTCATCAAGCTCACCAACAATGGAGCATGAATTGCATGACGCACACAGCTTCGCGTTAATTGAAAAATGTGTGTGAACTGTTTGCAGTATTTTAGACGACCATCTAACTAACGGTTATCGTTAAATTAAATTCCGTTGTCGAAATATGCAACAATTAAAAAATTAGCAAAGCAAGTTTAAAAGGCCGATCCGAGCAAAGTTACAGTTGTGAGAACTAATAAACACTTATTTTACAACTTGGCAAATAAAAGTAAAGCTAAAGAAGAGAAAAGTGTATGAGCTTTTGCAGTAAAACTAAACAGTTTTCCAAATTAGTTTCCCTAATTACTTTAGTTCGTTTTACTTGCGATGCAATAACTGGTATGTTTCACTTCGTGCTTGAAATAACTCGAGCTTTCAGGCAATAAGAAACAAAAGTCGGAAAAAGCTTGCAGTATCTTTAAGATATGAATGAAATTAGTTATTGGATTAATGGAGGTGAGTTGAGGTTAGTTGTACCCTATCTGTACCTGTCGTCACTGAGTTAAAGCCTAATGGTAGGAGAGTTATGGAAATGTCGACTTGCCTTAATAAACAAACTCCACCCATGCACAACATAATTACTTTTCATTACCAACTTTAAACGCAACTTTATGGTTACCCTTATTTAATTAAACAAGAAAATAATAGTCATAATAATATTTTATAACTTGTAGTTTCAGATTATCTCTCCTTAATTAGTGTTAATTGTTAAGTCAACTTATGTCCTTACTTATCAAAGGACATTATCTTTTGGTTATATTTCTTTTTCTTCTGGAAAGCAAAGAAAGTTTATTGTTCTGCCCTGGTGCCCTTCTTAAAACTAATCCCTTATCCTGCCTGCATTTTTTCATCGAGATGTTCAGGAAAACAGTTTTTTCCATTTGGATATAAATATTTAGCAGCACTGTTGTCATTTTTGCATGAACCCACCTCGTATGCATAAATTATCATTAATTAAAATAATTGTACAATTGAAACGAACCGGACGACGAAAACCAGATGCTTTTCGAATTTTTATGTTACAAACCACTGAATTTGCATTTACACATGACCCTTAAAGGAATTGGAGCAATTCATGTGAGAATAGAAAAATGCACTTTAACGGTTGCAGATGAACACTACAAGCCAATCCAATGTTAGACGCTGAAAGTCACTACCATTACGTAATTAATAACGATAATAGTAATTTAATTTAAATCGAAATCGTTAACCAAGCCATTATTTGAGCGAAACATAAGAGGTCGATAAATTAATGCATCATTAGGAATTTTGAAAAATTGTATTTTTTAAATCGAAAAACAATGCAATTTATTTGCATAAAATACTTTGCATTTTGCAACTAACCACTCCCGTAACTTTGACTGACAGAAACAATTCGAATAAACTATAGTCATACCGTTGCACACTTGTTAACAAACAGTCACAATTTTCATACGGCATACTTAAACGAAATAATTATTCACATAAATGCATTTGCAACAGTCAAAGAAAGCCAAACAATAAAAAGAATAAAAAATCTAATGAATATAAAAAATACATAAAATAACAATCAAAATGCTATGCTATACTGTGAAAGGTTTTTCACATAAAATAAAAATGTTGATATAAAAATTTAGCATACCTAAGCGAAGTTTTCTAATATATATGTATGTAGTAAAACAGGTCGGTTTTTCCTTTTAACTCGGCGTTTTCTTAATTAAAAGTTTCTAGTGGAAAATGAGATTGCCATTGCAGGTGGCAAAGCAGAAAGAAGAACATAAAATAGAAGAACATAATAGTAAAAATAAAAAAGTTTGGAAAATTATCAAACAATTTAATATTTCATAAGAAAACTTTTATTTCAGCGTTAGGTGAATAGTATTTTGAATTAAGTGGATTCCTTATAAAGCTGTATTTATTAATCCTAAGAAAGTAGTAAATTATCAGTTGCGTTATTATAAAGTTATTTGTAGTTGATACGGTCGATTTCATTTTATTGTTCATTTTGTAACGATTCCATTGCTATTTATTACTACTGCAATTTACTATTTCATTCATCATTTAACTAATGCGTTTATGCATGTTGCCATTTATCATTATTTATATTCGAGTTGCACAATTTTAAATTCCCTAGAAATTTTCTTTCACTTCCTAATGCGTTTTAAATTTTTGTAAACTTCAATAATATACTTTTGAAATCGTCCGACAGTCTTCACCGTGAGATGGATTTGAAAACACCGCGTGATCTGCATTTAAAAATTTAAAAGCGACAGTCGCTTCAATTTTCATTTGATGGAACACGTTAACATGGGTTGAGTGTATACCATGACATAAAATATAACCATGTATGTCACGAAGTTTTTTATTTTCATGTCGGACGTTGGAAGATCAAAACTTGCGTTAATTTACGAGAAATTGACGCGAAAATAACTTTTATTGCTTGCTATCAAAGATTTTTAGAGTCATTCTCTAAAAAAGCTTATTTCTGTATTTTCTCAACTTTGCACTGTTTTTATTTCCTATTTTAATGTGAATTTTTTCAAATAAATATGTTTCCAAAGAAAAATTATGAATCCTAAAGTTGAAAAGTAAAATTATAGGTATATTTTCAGGTCAGGGTGGTTCTAGCTTTCATTCGTCATGCTTGATTATCCTTCTGCCTGTTATTTTACCAGATATAGTTGAGCGACGAACTCTTGAGCAGAAGAACCCGCAAGGACCTTCAACATCAAAAGGCTTTCGAATTACATTGTCGCCTTCACTGTTAATTCAAATTTTTAAGTTTAAATATTCATATGTTTGTACTTTCGAAAATCTTGAACAAATTTATATGCATTTCAACTTAAAAAGTTAAAAGTTTTAACATTTCAATTATTAAGTTATTTTTTTATCCTTATCTTAAATCTACACCAATTTAAAATTTAAATTTTATAATATGTACCGTATTAGAAAAAGTTCACCACCCACATTTTTATTGTTTAACATTTTAACATTATTGCTATGCTAAAATATACCATAATAAAATATAATTTATAAAGCAATGTTGAAACGTTACCATAATTTATTATTATCTTCGTTAAATGGTTTCAATTTTATATTTTATTAATTATGGGTATTAAATAATTACAAAATGGAACTTTTAGGGCAATTTGAATATTATATCCATCTGACGAAGTGAAATAAAACCAAAGCACGTGTCACAACGTAAAAACAAAATATTATTGTTATGTAGCAATATAGTTTATCTTCAATGGCGTGCAAAAAACGTTAACCGTAGCTTTTCTGGAAGATACTTCTTGTACCATTGAATTTACGTCAGTGCATACTACCGATATTTTATCAAACAGTAATTTATTATTTACAGTAACTTTATGGTTTGAAACGAGTGTTATTTATACATAAACGGAAGTGAAATGTATATCTTCTTGAGCAATAATACAACTAGAATTTTTAAACAAATAATAACCAAGACAGCTGAGTAATTTTACCCAACTTTTATTGCAATGCTTTGCAATTAAACCACAAGGATGGCAAAAAAAAAATCGTAGCCTATTATAGATTGAACGTCTCGAAGTGAACAAATTGTTTGCGACGAGCAAAAAATTAGACGCCGGGAACTTTAAAAAATAATGAATATTTATAGGCTGTCGAAAATTTTGCAAACGGCTCGTTCACCTCTTTGTAATGTTTCACCGTTACATTTTTATGCTAATTCAAAAATACCCTTCTAATAATTTTAAGATAAGGCGGCGTTGAAATCTATAACCTGTAACGTTCTGGTGTGGTTTACTATAATTAGATACCCATGGCTGTGTCTAATCAACACCCACAGTAATGTAGATAAAAAGATAAACTAGCAATTAATATCTCATTTTCAGAGGCAACCTGTGGATCTGATTTTCCCATACATTAAGTAATCCTTTACCGTAGGTCTGCACAGCTCTAAACTTAATTATCAATTAAAAAATAAATTCAGTTTCGCATCTGCCCAAAATCCAACCTCTCCGATACCGATGCTACGATGCTACTATAGGATAGAATTGGTTAAAATAATTCTGCCCATTATCTGAAAATTCTGAAATGGTTTGCATGCAGAGATGCACCGAGACACTGCTTAATAAGAATTTTAATGTTGCCATTACTTTTTTTTTATTACAATTGCAGGTCTGGTTTTAATTACACCGCAATTAAAATCATTAGAGCTCAATAATAATGATAGTTTTGTGATAAAATTTAAACTGATATCACGTAATTACGTGGAACATAACCTAACATTTTTTTAGAATACATACCATAATAATTGTTAGTATGCAGGCTCTCACCAAGAGGACGTCTCACATCCTGTTTATTTTAAGTTGCTCATTTTCACATAATAAAAATTTAAGGATAGGCATAATCAGAATATTTTCAATTCTTCGGCTGGGAGAAGAGGCTGGGATGGGAGAATTATATTATGTTGTTTCATTTTATTTATTTTAATTGCTTCATCTCTTTCTCCATCATTGCCGATTAGTTTCGATTAGCATTACATCTGTTAAATATAAATCAAAATGTGGGCGACGCCTATAGTTAAACGTCAACAATATTAGCATTAGGCAAATTGTATTATGGAGCAGCACATTAATGCTTTATTAAATCTCGACTTTTTCCATATTAATCGAGCAATGAATACACTTTTCAGGTCTCGGCAAATTACAATAGAAAGGCAACGTCTGTCAGATTTTATGTATAACATGATTTTATCCGGTATAAAGTTGATCTTATGAGCTTATACGAGATCTGCAAGAAAATGTTATTACTTGTATTGCATTCCTAGATCTCGTCGATTAGATTCCAGTTCATTGTGGCATTACTAGATCGAGTTGCAAAATAAGAATAAACAATGAAACACGATAAATCAAGAACAGAACAACATCAAAATTCATAATGCAACGAATTACGTGACAATATAAACTGTTTTTGATAATTGAAATTCAAAATTTGGCGCTACACGGGAAATATGATTCATCAAACAATACAAACTAGTTTTCAAGAGTTACTTCGTAGTAGGATAAAAGAATTAAAAAATGAAAATATTACGTGCGGCCTTCGTATATTCAAGCAACTTCGAATGCGATAGGTTATGATTATTTTTAAGCTCTTGGTAAGCCCCCAACAAAAGGTCCGTTAATTTGAATGGATATAAATTTGGGTTAGTAGAAAGTTTGGTAGTAAATAATGGAGTAAGACTTTTTTTTATGGGCCACACTGGCCATATATCGGCGATATCGGCGAAAGAAGAAAGAGTCCAGATAGAGAAGAAAGCAAACATGCGTATAATTGGAAAACCATCCATTGTTCCTCAAACTATCACTTCCTACATTTGCATACTCATCATCACAAACGGAAATGTATATTATGCGATTTCTTCACTCATGTATGTTGTAACTAAATTGTAAAACAAATTTACTTAATGGAAAATTGCAGTATGTGTAACAGTATTTAAATTGTTGGCTATGTAGGCCAATGCATTTTAGCGCAAATCTATTTTGAGATCAAACAAAAGTTTGCGTTTGGTTAAAAAATGCGAATAATGAAATTCTTGCAAGAAGATCCAAAAAAGTGGTTTGGAAAAAGATATCCTGCAGAACTGGTAGACAAAGTATTACTATAGAAGTCTACACGAAATCAAACAAATTATATGGTAGGTATATAATATGTTCGCCTTTTTCTTAATTGTTGTTAAGGTTACTGGGTGGTTTTTAACCGTCAATCAAAATCAGGTACCTAATTGCAAAGACAATGAGAATTTTCTTTTGTATTTGTTGTAATTTTGTGCCCTTTTTGATATATACCACACTTTTGGAGCTTTTATAGTAATAAAATATAATCGATTGGTTTAAAACTCTCAATTCGTATGCTTTCGGTAACAAATTGTGGTCATTATTTCATAAATCTTATATATTACGAAATTATCTTCCACTTCGTGTTATTTTAATGGAAATTATGTGATTTAAGGAAGGAGTCATTACGATATTCATCAAAACGGTCATTTTTAGTTACGTTATGTAACGGCTAGCTTGATTTGATTTAACGGAAAGTTAACAATAATTCTGATATTGAAGTGAACGAAGATTACATTATCGAATGATATAGTAATAGAAGCGAAGATTGAATACAATTTTTAAAAGTGAAAAATATTTTTATTTAGATATATAAATATCTCAATATTATAAGTAAAATTGCTTAACTTACAGTTACGAATCTCATTGAATCCTACATTAAACACAACATATAAAATTAATTAACTCTTAATTATCTACTTTTAGTTTTTGTTATTTTTCTTGGTATATCGTTCAATTTAGGTAATGTTTACTTTCTTTCATTCAAACAAGCGCCTACATCGTTAACGGTAAATTTTATAATACTTGGCAAACTGCCAATTAACTATTGACCTTATAGTTATATCGCGAATAATTTTAAAAATTTGCAAATATGATTTCAAAATTTATGCCAAAATTTGATGCGGTAATCATAACTGTACTCGAATGATTATACCAAATAAACCCAAAGTTCGAAAGGTTTCACCAATATATAGGAATACTTCCACTGTATTTTCAAATTAAATTTTAATCTATACAGCAGCATACCAAGAATCAAAATTAAAAATATACAGAAATAAAAAATAAAATAAATCAAAATCAAAAAGTGTTAATCATCGGTGTTCGGCATCAACACACGATAAATAAAATAAATAAAATTTATTAGAGATTAAAAAAGGAAAAACGTGCCACGAACTTGAAAAAATAGTGAAGAGAAGTCTAGGCGAGTTTGTTTTGTGTATCTGCGAACAACAAAGTAATTCCCTTAAGCCACAATAAATAACGATATCATGTCGGCACTTCAAAAAAATACCTGAATTAAAAAACAACACGTCATTGGGTTTTATCATCTTTAGAATTATTTAGAAGAAAATAAAGTGAAAATACGTGTGGAATACACGAGCGAATTTTACACGTGGGCTTTCTACACCTACCATATTATATCATGGAGTTTTTCAACAAGTTCTTTGCAGCTCAACGTTTCGAGCTGACGATTTAATCTTGTAAATTACAAAAATAATTAAGTTACATCAAATTAAAACTTTTTTTAACAGTACACCGAGCGTCATTAAGCGCTGCGATATTGGGTGGTCCGTGGCGGAAGAAATTGGAGGTTTTTGGGAAATAATAATTGAAAATGGTACTCACTTGCGTGTCCGTTAGTTTTGTGTCCATTTTGCACGTAATGACCACTGTGATGGCCATTATGATGTATAGTTCCATTATGGTGGATTTGTCCATTGGAACCGTGATTTATGTGCCCGTTGGGAACACTGTGGTGGATGTGTCCATTGGCACCGTGATTTATATGTCCATTAGGCACGCCGTGATGGATGTGCCCATTGGCGACATGTCCATTGGAGAGATTGTTATGATGAAGATGATTCCCGATTCCTCGAATTACAGTTTGAGGCATTTTGATTGATTACACTTTTTGCATTTGACTGACTTTAAACATTTTTAACCTAATCAACGTTTATCGCGAGGCAATAAACTACCTTATAATGGCGAATAGTCACACTTAATTTGCAGATTCCAGTTAGGCCATTACTATAATTTTCACTCTAAGAATTTCCAATTTAATTCGAAGAATGCAAGTATTGTGAGTGATTTCTATACTCTTTTTTTTACGGTAGTCGTCTGTTCAAGGCCAATGGCTGCTGTGCTCCGCTTGGTATTATTTATTTTAATCTAACTGTAGTTTTTTTCGTTGAGAATTAGTGCCGTTTACAGTAACAAAAAGATATTTTTTCTAATTACCACGCGTCTTCGCTGTTCCGATGCACTTATTTGTCTGATTATTATTATTGTATTTAATAATGTTCTTGGATGATAATATAACTAGTGCCGTAACGGTAAATAATAACATCTTAAAAAAATGTTCAACAATTTCCTAGCCAGTTCATTGCACGAATGTATGTTTTTAGATTTGACGAAAATTTGTATGTTGAACGTGACCTACTCTAACGTGTTTCGTCTGACGCAAGTTACATCTTCGTGAGTATCTGAAAATTAATGATCAAATAAATATTTTTCACAAAAATAAACTCGTGATATTAATTTTAATTTATTGCCAATTTATGAAATTAGCTAAATATCCATAACGAATCGTCGCGTTTACGTTACCCATTAACACTTTAATTCGTTAATTATACCTAAAACAAGTTACGAAATTGTTAATAATATCAACTACTGCCACGCATTATTAGGAGACAAATTCTAATTAAATAACAATTATTAATATTATTACCATTTCGAAGAGTAATTGCTTGGGAATACGGTGAATTGAGCTTGTATAAATATTACAAATTAACGGCATACGATACCGTATTTACTAATACAACGGCAACCTTCCTTCAATATTCTTCCGCGGAAGAAGAATATGGAGTTGGATGAAAAAGTATTAATTATAAAGAGAGAGTGTAATTTCCCGAATCGGGTTCCAATGCCCAAACATCGGATGATGGGGACGATCCATGCATGTGAGATTACTTACCTACCTCTGTACTTTACAATCTAGAACGATCAAAAAACCAGATAAAGATTCCATGGAATATGAACTGTCATTCCTTAAAATGCCCAATGGTATGATAAATTAAGACAATAAAAAATCCTCCATGTTCGATCTGGTGTGTGATATTAAATAAATTTTTAAAGAAATGTTTTAAACAGTAGTTTTAATTGCTTCTAGATTGTTGCAAAACATGTTAAGTTTTCATAGTCTAAATAAATATTCTCGGATAAAAATTCCTCGAGTTTTCTGCATGCTCGCAACAAAGCAGTTAAATTTAGATCAGCGATGATCAATATAGTAGTATAAAGCCCTTTCGTTTTCTTTTTGCGACCTGCGGCGTACCCAATATGAAAAGAAATGCTTTATCAACATTAATAATATAAAAGTGATTTCTTTTAAATTTTTTTCTATTGTAACCCGAAGACTCGCTCATTTCTGGTTTTATTTAGGCAGCAATGTTTTGCGTGAATGGGTCCTTCTGAATAGTAAACAATAACTTTTGCGGTCTTGTTTTCTTCTTCAAAAAAATTAATTGACCTTCCTGTCTTTTTTTACCATTCCTCAATTTGTAATAATTATAAAATTGATGAAATTGAACATTGAAAACTTGCATTAAATTTTACTGCAAAAAACTTGGCAAAATTTTTATGAAATGTACGACCCATAAAAAAAACTTTTAAGCATTTAAGTGGAAGAGCTTTTTTCTGCAAGCTTAAAACATTTTACAAAATTTACATATTTTATGCGAAATCAATTCCATTCTCTGAAAGTTTTGTATTTTGTTTGCAATAATTTTTCCAAATTGATATTTATTTAAAATAATATCAATGCTGTTAAACTCGAAAGCTCGCTGGTGTCGTAAATTGAAATGCTTTTTAAAAACTCTTACCATTTGAGAGGAAAAAAACAGCTAATCTCGAAATTTCGATAATTATCCATTAAAACCATGACCATCGAATTGACCACATACCACTGTTATCTCGAACATTATTTTAAAATTGACAATAAAAATTAAACCCATTATTTTATATTACGGATATCGACCTCGATGAATCAGAAACAAGTTAGTCCAATAAATTGTACGTACCTATATTGATATCTCGATCGATATCGTTATTAATGATAAATTGATAGTGCAATTCCTAACTATAAATCAAAACGATACATGAAATCGTTTATCACAGCGCGCAATTCCCTTTTGTGTTTGTTTGCACGAAAACATTCGCATTTGAAATTTAAAAAAACACAAATGCAATTTTGAAAATAAAACTAAACAAAACATAAAATATATTCCTTACCCAACTATTTCGTCGCATATTTTTTATTCCTTAAAAGAACCAATCACAAAACGATTTTGCATAAACAACAACTTCAGAAAGCTTAACGCACGTGTGAGGAAGCTCGCGAAGACACCTGAAGCAGGTGTTTCTCAAATTCTACCGTAACACTAACACATTGTACTAGGAAGTTTGCCTGTCAGGCAAACCAACTGTTCCTCCGTTCTTTCTCGAATACATTCGCTGGCTGTCGCACTTCACTTCTTCGTGTTACACGCTAAGTCGATCAGAAATTTTTTTTCTAATGACGTTAGATGCTATTTGAACAACGGTTACTAATAGAAAAACCAAATTGGTAATATTCCAGGCTTCCACTTTTTCAATACTTCGCCATCAGGAAATGCGCACTTTTCCAACTTGCACGGGCACTAATTAACCATGTTAAGCACGTCCCTAAACGTAAACAAAGAAACTGACGACATTTAACCGACAGACGGATTGGATGGATGTAAGTAAAATTGGAATGGTTCAAGTTTCGGCTTTGCCACTGTGAAAATCTACGCTGGAAAGATTAAAACTTATATGCTGCTTTTCCTTTCCCTTTCCATATCCAAAGCGGTTGTTTCAATTTCCACTCAACAGAAGCGGACTGATACTCAAGTTTTGGCGCAAGACAACTAGTGCGAAATGTAACGAATTAAATAATTTAAAGAAAAATATTTGACTTTGTAGTATAATTAACATCTTTTAATTCATAATTACACAAAAGCGTAAACGCCAAGACTCGAAATTAAATTGAGCTCTCAAAATTCTGTTTCTATTTCCAAAGCATTTATAAAATATTCAAATTTGAACCTTTTGGGATGTTGGATGTATTTTTGATTTATTGATAAAAAATGTCTCGTCTTAATTTTTTTATTTAAATTCTTCATTACATTTTAATTAAAATTGTTTATAAGATTTACATAAGACCATCTGAAATTAATATGATATTTGATACGAAGTTTTTCTTTCTCAAGAACACTGAAAACAAAATTTTGTAAAATCAAAATCGCCACACAAAACCAAAAACTACGGTCTCAAATATTTTTCAATTTATTACCTCTAGTAATTTAGTGGACGCGTGAAGGTAAAAATAAAACAGGAAAGTAATAAATTTTAGTTGTCTAAAACATACTATAAATCTTGTTACTTAATAAATTTGTCAATAAATTGAATAAAGCAAGTGCGATTTGCACAAATTTATGAACAGATGATGAATAAATTTGCTACAAGAAATTGTTTTTTATTAATAATGGCAATGCCAGTTCTTTTCCTTTTTTTGAAAATTTAATGGCGATTTTCAGAATTAGATACTTCGATATTAAAATTTATTGGTTTTGGAAATCATATAAAATTTTTAAAAAATTCATAGAGGCAATTTTCAAATTAATTGAAGAACACTGAACTGAGGAAACGTTTCGACGGTTATTATGTATATTTTTATAAAGATGAAAATACTGGTTTCATTGAAAGTATTTAAAATTAATTTTTGATATTCATAATTATTCGTTTTTGGTCAAGATCATTCAAAATTATCAAAAAACTATAGTTAACTCAAGCAGCAAATAAATAATTTTTTTTATATTATAATAGTTTGCTGCAAGATATTTCAAATCGGGGGGTTACTTATTTAATTTCATAAATTTTATTGTCCTTCCTGGATAAAAAATCAGTTTAATTAAACTTTGTATTGTATGGTTAATTATTTAAGGTCATATCTTTTAGCTTCCTGTAAATAAATTTAAAAATTACAAGAGATGAGCTCAAAAGACTACAGGAAATGTATAGATTTTTTATTTAAGCTGTAATAGGTCATAATTATAAATTATAATTTTTGGTTAAATGTCATTGTTTATGACACGATTTGCATCAAATAACTGCAAGAAGAATTTTAAATATTTCAAATTCTCATAAGAGAAGTTTAATGAGTTGTTTTAAAACAAATTACTCTATAAGAATTTGAATTTTTAGTCGAGCGGTCTAAAATATTAGCGTATATTAATTATTATTTAAATTTTACTCAAGTGCCTAATTTTCAGATACCGTTGAATTTTTGAAATGTAAGGTAACATATCGGTTATATAAAAATAAGGATGGTACCAGTAACTGCACTTTATTTAGATGATAAATGCTAATTTTTAAATTTACATTGGAATTTTATAGATACATCGAGAACGTTTACAAATTGATTATTATCGGCGAAAGTAAAGTCTTTGCGTATATTATTTTTACATGATAATTTAAATACACATTTTTATAAATAAAATTTGAAAATTTAGTATCATAAACTGATGGCATTACAAACCTCGACATTAGAACGAAGACTTCTTAGTTGAGACTTACTTCCGAGTCCTTGTAATATAGAATCATTTGGAAAACAGCTTTTTAACTGCAATTTATAAAGGCTCGAAGGAAGGAATTAAGGCTCATAGGTAGCACAGGTCAAAAGTACGTAAACTCAAATCTCCTTTGATTTTTATAAAGTGATCACTTTAACTGGACTAAGACAAGATTTTACATTTTCGCATATTATTATTTATTTGAAGCTGGACTTATCTTTTTTTTATAGCAGCATGGTTTCATGGTTCATACGTTCGTAGATCAACCGTCACCAATCTGACTTGCTTCATTTAGTTTGTATTTAAAGAGCTTGACGATGGTGGGTCGGTAAGCAGACACCATCTTCTTAAGTAAAAAACAACTTTTGACTAAATTAACCTGCGTATCCTATGCTGAGGTTAATCTGATCTTACTTATTTTATACGAAGAACTGCATTCTTAACTTAGGAACTTAATTTACGACTTTTCGTCCTGTTCTTACAATTAATGTGCCAACCTAGTTTACACTTGGCACTCAAGGTTCACTTGCTAATCGAGACTTAAGATCACAGCAGTGTAGAGAATATTTAGCTCTGGAGAGTTCATGGGGCTTCAAAGGACGAAAAGGAATGGGTTAATTTATGGAAACACTTTGTAACATCGGTTAGGGTTATATGGTATAACAAAAATCCTTTCTTCCTGGGGAAAAAGGCAAATAAAAGTCTCGAAAAATAAATAATTACACATAGAGCAGGATATCGGTTACATGAATGCATGGACTCTTCCGGAAGGTACGAATTCTTTTACCGAAGTTTTTAATCACATTAAGGCACAATGATTATTGTGATTCCATTTATGCGGTAAGAGATTGGATCTTACGTCTTTCAAGCACTGAATCGTCTCCAGTTTGTTCTCGGGAAAGTAAGAAAGAAAATAACGAATTCGCTATTCTTGCATTCGTTTTTTTAAAGCATTATTCAAATTGCGATTTTTAGTTTTTGATATAATTTTTTTGAAATATAACTGAAACAGATTTTGTAAGCACCAGGAATGCTGATTTGTATCGTCGAAGCCGTGGTAAATTTTTCTTATAAATTTAATGAGATTTCAACGACGTTATTGCCAAAGAGGATGCGAGATTTATCATTGATGGGATATACTTCGGGAAATCGTTTCGTAAAGGTTGCTGGCGATTGCAGTTAAATTTTCCAAATCTAATTCGTTCGAGGCTGACACAGTTGGTTGCAAGTTTGTTAGTAATGCGATTTTCCAAATCATTTTCAACTTGTCTTGTGAAATCATCTAGCAATAAATCGAGATAGACTCTTTCTATTGTTCTGTTGGCATTCCAAAAAGCATTTTTTGAAACCAGCTGATTTGATTTTCTATAATAATATGAAGTCAAATGATAAACTGCAGTTCAATTCAATTTTTTTGTATTATTGTAATTGAACTGCTGCTTGGTAAATCTTAGAAAGAGATGCGCAGACCAAAATAATTGGAAGCCTAAAAATGTTACCAGAACCTTGAGGGAAACATTGTCAGAAAAATCCCAAACTTTCTTGTTTTTGGTATGAGATAAATTTTTAGTATTCATATTATCTTGAAACATAAACCCAATTGGAGAGTTAAATTCTGAAATTTAATTTTTCAGGTTTTGGTATCATCTTGGATTTTGCGACTAATCTGTTCTACCGCATATTTATGCCTTTCAGGACCAGTTGCATAACAGAATCATCATCGGATCAGAGTTAATCCACAGAATTCCCAGGGTTAACTGTAGCTTCGGCCATCCCGATTGGATCAACAATGAGTTAACTCTGGGTTAACTGTTAATTGAGTTTTAGACAACCGGCCCTAAGCGGCTCTAGGGGTAAATCAACGAAATCGTACTTATTATTTTATTTGTTTATTTTACAATTTTTAAACACGTACATAATTATGTACAAATTAAAATTAATACTTTTTAAGACAAAGTCAGACGATAGAAAAGGCACAGACACATGTATATAACATACATGAATTCCTTTTAAAATACAATTTAGTGTAATATTATCTACGTGGGTTTTTCTTCTTCAGAAAGTAAACGTACAAATTGCAGTTACGTTTCTCGTATTCTAACAAATCCTTTTACATTAATTGCAAATATTGCAACAAAGCTTATCTTTAGGAAAGTAGTAAATTAAAATGGACATTTTATATTATTAATAGGTCATTAAATATTAACGACTAGAAATGCAAATGTAAAAGTTACATTTACGGTTTTTACCTATGCAATTTTTGGGAAGATCCTTTCAATCACCTGATTGCACCAAAATACTAGAATTCAATTGACTACTTAAAAAATTTAAAAATCCAATCGTCAGATTAAAAGTTTGTAAATTTGTTGCTTAAGTGAAACTGTAACAATACTAATCTAAGATTAATAATAACAAAATAATACAATAAACATGAACTTTATAGTCGTAACCCACTCTCACTTATTTATAAATCACATTCGCGATTCTTTCTCACTTTTTCTATATATTTTTTTTTATAAAAACAAGTTTTCTCTAGAAATTTTTTTATAAACACTCTACAGATCTTTTTTTGTTGTAATAATAATATGCCCTGTTTTGATTCAACACAGTGCACAATATTTATCAAAATGTCTAAGCTATTGGGTAAGTGCTGAGTGTTTTTTTATTTATCTAATAATCACAATTCTCGACCATCCTATCTAAAATTATTCTACCTTTTTTTTAAATATATTTATTATTTACACACTTCATGATATCCACTCGCGTTTAAAATCTCGACTCGTCACCCCGATCAGTGTTCACCTCATACTATGGTTTTAACCTTTTAAATCCCGCTCCATCCTGCCCTAATTTTAATTCTTCGTACAAAGTTGGGTTGACTTCTGTCGACGCCGGAACGTGAAGTCGCTCTTCCTTCCAGCCTTGGCCTCCAGACGACGTGGAAATTGCAATTCCGTTCGCCGTTCCATTCGAAATCGTGGTTTCCGATTGTCCTTGAGGTATCTAAAAGAAACAAGTTTGGTTTGTAAGTAAAACAATAGAAAAAAATTACCTGAATGTGATCCATGTTTACCTCGCGAAGGTAACTCGGGTTTTCGAACGCCACTCCTCCCGAATTTTTTCCGCCCAAGAGCTTCCGCGTTCTGATGAACCAAACGGCAGCAATAACAATGGCAGCTACGATAATTATGGCAGACACCACGGCTACGGCAACTCCAGCGTGCGACGAATCACTGTGACTTGCAGCAGAAGTGATATATTTATCGCCCGCGGTGAACTTAATCGTTTCGCTCAGCGTGGAAGTTCCTTTCGAATTTCCCGCTTTTATCACACATTCGTACATCACACCTTCCGTTAACCCTGTAATTTTAAATTGCGTACTCTTAGTGTCCGTACGCTGAGGAGCCAAAGTGTTAGAATCCGAGGACTTCCAAAACACTCTGTACATCTCAACAGTGTGTGGGTTTTTAACCGGGGGATCCCACAACACGTTAACAGAATTTGAATCGATATGTTCGATCCTAATGTTTTGAGGAGGTCCTGGAAGTTTATCGCGTCCTTCGTGGAAGCAACTCATAATTTGTTTCGTGTAGGATAAAACGCACAATTTATTATTAAATAGCGGTTCTCCTCTACACCAGTCCAAGCAACGTCGGGGAACACCCCACTGCGAACAGCAACTTCGATGATCGGATCCATCGGCCGCACATTTCATTAGCTTATCGAAATCGTTAATGCACTCTGGCTTATCTATCACAGCATCAATATCAAGATAAAACGAACATGCAACCATACAAGGTGACGTAACGTTTTGTTCAATGCAGCATTGCGTTACATTGTTTGTGGCCGCAACGTTTCTAATTCTAACCGAAACCGGTTGAGTGGCACTTCCAAATGCATTTTCTGCGTGACAAAAGTAGTCACCCACATCCATATCCGTAATTTTGTTAATTGTCAGGTGCATGATGTACCTGTCTTCTTCGTCTTTGACAGGACCAACCGAAATATCGTACTGTCCACCTTGAATTACGGGTGTTCGTTCTTCATGATTCCTCCAAAACATCATTTTCGGTTCTGGATGAGCGTCAACTTTGCATTCCAATTTTACTGCATCGCCTAATACGGCCATGGTAATTCCGCTTGCTTGAATGTGCGGACCATCTGAAACAAGATTGTTAAACTGGAAACCTCGCTGTCGTTTTATATCACTTACGACTAATGGATATTTTACGAGAAGCTTGCATTGGAGTTCCGTATCCGTTATCGGCATAACAGGAAATTTGGTCCATGTCTCTAGTAACGTTATGTATTACCGTCACCATGTGCCTGGTTATTTCTTGCCTGACTAGACGTCCCGAAATGTATAGAGAAATCGTCGGCATGGGTGTACCCATCGCAATACATAAAATCGTCATACTGCTTCCTTCCATGACCAAATTAATGGGATGAACAGTTGGCGGCTGAAAACTACTGTTAGTCACGAAACTTGAGAATCGATTTCCGTTACCTCTACAAATGCCGGATAAGCAGGATCAGTCCAGGCGATTAATGTTTCCGAAGGTATGCTTTGGCCATTTTTGGAAATCGCTACCAAGTAGACAATGTATTGGGTGTTGGGACTGAGATTTTGAATCATGTGAGATGTGACGGTTGTATTTATAATCTGGAAGTTTTCATCTGACGTGGATTTGTGGTACAATTTGTATTTAATTTGTTCAGATGGAAGGCTAAATTCTGGTGGTTGCCAGGAAATCGTGACCCAAGTAGCACTGTGACTCGAGACTACCAAAGAGTGTGGAGGTGAAGTTACACCCTTCACTTTTGAATCTAAAAATTAAAAGGTCAAAAATGAAAAGTAAACTTATAAAATCCTACTTGTTCTATCTATAAGAATGATGACGATCGACGACGGTAGGGAGGTACCGTGTTGATTTTTGGAAACCACAAAAATTTTATACAAAGCTCTGCTTTCTAAATTTGTAATTAATGCAGTAGTATCGTTTACTTGGATTTGCTAAAATCATATTGTATTTTAATATTATGTTAAATGTTGTAAAACGGACATCTTACATTATCAAGTTTTGATATTGTTTCGTGCATGGAAGTGTTATCGACCTTTTCGTAATGAACCACATACGTTGTACCATTCTTTCCTATCATTGGGCCTTCCCATTCTAAACTAACGCTGGTTTCGTTAATAACACTGGCTTGAAGTTCAGAAATTGGTTCAGGAAGCAGTCCGGTGCCTATTTCAAAAATTTAGTAATTGAAAAAAATAAACTATGAATTCTTACCTTCGGCAAAGCACTGGGCAATGTTTCCAATGAACGGAACACAGGTGGTTGCTGTAACTGCCAACGATTCCACCATCACACCAGAACAAAGTGAAAGGCAGTTTGGTGGAACACCTCGACGTGAACAGCAAGTTGCATGGTTTCGACCACCAGCTCCACAACGAAGTAACTTGTGAAATTCGGCGCCACAAAAAGCGGCAAGAGTTTTGATATCGGTCATGCTTGCATCGTAAGAACATAAAGGCAGGCACACATTGCTCAGTTCGACTTCTACACAACACGCTGTAACGTTATAAGCGGACGCTTCTTCAATCTCTTCTTCCATTACCTGAAAGTCACCGTAAAATCTGTATTACATTTAAATATCCAAAACAAACGAAAAATAACCTAAACTAAAATTGTCAGTGTCAACGCTAATTATTTGGATAATCAAAATTTCAGTTTCATAATTTTTAAATTATGACCGATGTACCAGTTCAACGGTCGTCAAAATCTCAAAACGGTTCCAAAAGAGGAAGTCGGGAATCTCGCAAAAGTTCATTAAATAAGAAAATCCCACCCCCGGAACCGCCACCGGAACCACCAATTGTTCACGCAAGTAATAAAAACATTCAGCTGCTGGAAGACGCATTTGGCTACGTCGATGACTTGGATGGAAGGCACTACATAAAGCGCTTCACCTGGCGAAATCACAATAGCATTCAGGTGCAAGTGATCACTTATGGAGCTAGAATTATTTCCTTAAAAGTTCCCAACCGAAAAGGAGTGGCCGATGACATTATTCTGGGATTTGACGATTTGGCCGGATATTTGTACTACGACAAATTTTTCTTTGGTGCCACCATTGGGCGCGTAACGGACAAAGTTGAAAATGCAACTTTTGTAGTCGATAAAAAACAATATTGGCTTAGCGAAAATGACGAGAAAAATCATGCTAATGGTGGATTTAAAGGATTCGACAAAGCGGTTTGGATTCCATTCGTAACCGATACCAGCGTTTCGTTAACTCACATTTCCCATGACTTGGAAGAAGGCTATCCAGGTGATCTGTTTCTACAAATTACCTACCAATTGACTCCTAAAAACGAGTTTAAAGTTGTTATGGAGGCGAGAACCTCGAAAACGACGATCGTGAACCTTTCAAATTTGTTATATTTTAATCTAGGCGGACACCATGCAGGACCAGAGGAAATTCTGAGACACACGGTCTCGATCAACGCAAATTGTTCGCTCCTGATGCAAGATAGCGGATTACCTACTGGAGAAATACAAAACGTTTTGTATACCCGAAACGATTTTCAAATACCGAAAGTAATGAAAGAAAAGATTCCCACAGAGCTAGATGAAGGATTTGACGTGCATTTTTGTATCAACAGAGGAATTAACAGCGACGTGTCTTTTGTTGCGCGCGCGTTTCATCCTCCATCTGGCAGAATTTTAGAATTGTACAGCAATCAGTGCGGTGTTCGCTTTTCAACTGCCGATAATTTTGGAAGTGGTTTGATCGATATTCCACAGGAACCGTCGGTGCTTACCACAGATTCGAAAATAAGTTGTCGATTATTAGAAATAATAGAGAAACTCCATGGGTACGTAGCTGAAATTTTAAGCATAGACAGCAAAACTAATTATTCCGAGTTAAAGGATCTCATCTATAAATTGAAAAAGACGAACATTCCGCCAGAAGGAGTACTCGACCCGGAAGAGTGTTTGGAAGAAGAATTGCCTATACCGGACGACTTAGACCTTCTGGAAGAAGGTAACACGGACAAGCTTGTACTCAACCCAATTCAAACTAAATATCTCCAAGCCATGCACGAAATGACGGAAAAACGCGACAGCGTTACCAGTTATACCGAAGTAAGAGAAATATTAAGGATCATTTTGGACACGGCGACAATTAAAGATGATTTAGAAATGCCTTCCAGAGAATCCATTGCGGGTTCCTTAACAAGTTCCGGAAACATAAAACAAAAAGATAGTAAAGAAAGTAAAGGAAGTAAAGAGAAGAAAGTTACCAAAAAAGAATCTTTTCGGTTTGGCGTCAAAGTTCCTTCGTTTTATACGGACGGAAGATTACACGGAAAGAACGATGCGATTTACAAGAAACAGGGTGCAATTTGTTTTCAATCTGAAAATTATCCAAATTCCACATACCACAAAAAATTTCCCAAGCCCGTGTTGCATCCCGGAGAGACGTACAACCATACGATAGTGTACAAATTCTGGGTTATGACTGGGGATCCTAACAGATGGATAAAACGCACACTCACGAAGCAAAAATAAACTTTTGTTTACCTGGCTTTCTGTTCTAAAGGTGATTCTACTACTTGGTCCTCCGACGCCGTGAGAGTTTGCAGCTTCGATATAAAATTCGTAATCTGTGTCGCTCTCGAGATTTTCGAGAATGTACGGACTGTGAACTTTTGCAATTGATTTGTATTCGTTGTCGTACGTGGTGAACATCCTGTAGTGTACATTGTAATGGGTGACTGTGTCTCCTAAAGTTTTTGGAGCCGACCAGTGTAAGATTGCAAATTCGGTTTCGATGTTCGTCACGTGAACTTGAAGAGGTGCACTAGGAAGCACGCCGTAGCCTTGGAGGAGGCAGTTGGTGTATTCGCCCATATATCGCAGACATCTGAAAAATTAAAAAGATCAAATAAAAAGAAAATCAAGCATTTCAGAGTCCAAAGTGGTATTTTTGTTTTTAACCATTATCCATTTTATTGAGTAGGGTAGAGCGGGGCTAGCTGGACACATAGGTAATAATAATATAATTTTAAGATACCTGTAACTATTTTATATCAGCTGTGGTAGAATTGGAAGCAATTTTTTTTAATATTATGGAAGTTTGATTAATGGTTGCTCGATAAAAACTAATAATTGCTCTAATCGGCCCCGGTCTCCCTTAGACATCATTTATCGATATCAAAATTGTGTTGTTATTGTTATTATTCAATAAATGAATGGCAGAGGTTATAGAATGAGATAAAAATTTCAAAATAAACCGGTTTTAAACGAACACGCTGCTGCGTTCGTACATTTTAGTTTTAAGTTGACGTGCATAAGCGAGTAAACAAAAGATGAAGCCTCTCGTTAGTGTTTTGTGGTTTTATGTTTTGTGCTTATTCACGGAGGAAACAAGGTGTAGGTGTACAACATCATTTATAACGACTTGCGAAAAAATTTCGGATGTTTCTCGTTACGGACAGCAAACGTGGCAAAATTTAATTATAGCCAATAAGAAATCTTCATCAGTTCCGGATGAAATATTAACAGCCGGAGCATTTATCAACATCCCCGACGTAGAAGAATTGTACATCGTGAAAAAACTAACGGACGTTCAACCCCTGGCGTTTGAAAATCTGAATAAATTGATTTCTCTCAAGTTTCATCAAAATAACTTAAAAGTGCTCAAGCGGGGTGCGTTTTCAAATATTAATCGGCTTTCCAAATTAGATTTGAGTCAAAACGGTATCGAAAATTTAGTGCACGGATTATTCGAAAATTCCACTATCGATTCGATCGATCTGTCGAAAAATAAATTGACCAACATTCAGGTCGATATGCTGGCGATATCGGACTTGAAAAAATTATCGCTCGCCGATAACGACATTTCGTGGCTGACTCCCGGCTGTTTCCACGAAGATTTAGAAGTTTTAAGTTTGCGTAACAATAAATTGGAGCAAATCCAAAAGGGAGTCCTCGAACCACTTCAAAATTTAAAAGAGTTAATTTTATCTTACAACGGCATTAGATTTGTGCCAAATTCGTACTCTCTGGAGGGTTTGGATATTTTGGATCTATCCAATAACAAAATCGAGGGAATCGAAGCGAACGCTTTCAAGTCATTTTTCGAACTGCGAGTTTTAAATTTGGCTTACAACAATTTGACATTTTTTTCTCCAAATTTGTTCGGGACCGATAATCACATCGAAATTGTGCGTTTGGAGCGCAATTATTTAATTTCTTTAGATGTAAAAGTCGGAGTAAAACTAGCTCATCTTAAAGAGACGTCTATTGGTGGTAATCCGTGGGAGTGTTCATGCCTTGGGGAAATTATAGCTTATTTTGAGCTCAAAAATATTAAACAATCTGAGTGCGATACAATGTTTTTCGGTAATGGCGAATCGGCTGTGTGCATTAGGTTGGGTAATCGGTGCTTCGGTAATGAAACTCTCACGGACGACTTGCGAGACAACTTTTTGCAATCCTTACAATACTTAAATTGCTAAATAATTTAATATTAGCCGCAAAATGTTTAATAATTGAGGCGGTTTAATTACTATAAGCCAAAGCGTGGTTAATTAAATTTATAAACTCTAATGAGTTACGAGATAATTTTAACCCTTCCCGCACAATCGCTAAATTATCACTAACTATGTAAACTAACTCATCAAACAATTTAGTAAAGTTATAACAAAGTTTTTTGTGGCTTTATATATTAGTATTTAAACTTACTTGAAAAAGTTGAAATCGATGGTGGTAACGTTTCCGGTGCACAACTGTTGACAAATTTCTGGCAAACCTCGAGCCTTGCAGCAGGGAGTGTGATCCATTCCATTCACGAGGCACGAAAATGTGTCACCAGCCCAAGGAGCACAAATCATTAAATCGGTAATCTCGGCTGTATCGGCCATCAGGGGATCGCATAATTTGTCGACGCAAGCTTTCTGAGCGACTCCCTTATTTATACAGCAAGCTTTTATGTCTGGAAGATGTGGCGACCCGACAACAGTAGTGGGTTTCAGTTTTCCTGGAGTTAATGTTAAAGTTCTTACACTATAAGACGGTAAACTTCCGCCGTGAACATTGTGAGCTGCGACGGTAACTTCGAACATAGTGAACGGCGTCAAGTTGTTGACTATTGTTTGATTCTGAGAGCTGGGAATGCTAATGGTGATTGTGTTAACTTTTGTAGAAGGCGCTGATTTTGTCGACGACATTTCGTTGGGATCGATTAAGTGGTCGTCGAAGGTTCTCAGAGTGGTAATATTGACTACGTAGTTTTCAATCGATTCCCCGTTTGATTCTGGCGCTGACCACGTAACTTTCAAAGATTTCTCGGTCAAAGCTTCAACTTCCAAGTTCTGCGGTGGACTAGGTAAGAGTTCTAAAAAGACATCGGTCAATTTCTAATTGCAAAGCACATTTTACCAACCTATTCCTTCCACTATGCACGCCAGGGTTTGTTCCGTGTAAGCCGAACAGGAAAAATGCGTTTTTATGTTGTCCGTAATTGCGGTGTACTCTCCCCTGCAGACATCCTGACAAATATCTGGAACTCGTTCTTGGATGCAGCACGGCACGTGATTTCTTCCATCGGCCATGCAACGCACAATGGCGGGAAAGTCGCTTTCGCAATTTTCTGGATCTTGACCCGTATTTCCTGCGATAAATTATAGTTAGTATTTAACACGGCAACGAAATTAGTAAGACATACCTTCTAATATGCTTTGTATGTTACAGAATCCGATGCATCCCAGTGAAACGTTGTTAGCAACGCAACACTCCGTGTAATTATGGTTTCCACTACTGAAGACTTCCCGTTGCCCCTCGTACGTAGTTACCATAACTTCCGATGTTGAATTATTCGGTGGCTGAAGATCCTTCGTTAAAACTGAAAAATGAGCAACATTTTAATCTATTATGTTATAAATCGTTGACCACTTTTTTTAAAATGCAATCACTAAAAGTTGGCATGCATGCGAAAATCCATAGATGCATTCGCTTATATCAATCTTTTTTTTTATTCTACAACAAATAAATTAAAAAATTACTCAGTTGAAATAATATTTAATGATTTAACTTTACTAACAATTTTGGTGCACAATGCAGAGAGATTCAAACGGAATGTCAACATTTTTTAAATAGCTGGAACTTTAAATTAATAGTATAAATAAACGACGAGGAGATAATAATAGCTGCAACTTGAGCAATTTTAGCTTAATGAAGATTATAGATAAACAATACAGAAGAAGAATTAACAATGAAATACAGAAAGAGTCAGAAGGAGATAATATAATTGTAGGAGGAAGATTGGGAACAAAATAAAAAAATGAGAATGGAAAGGTCGGAGAGCGGTCATAGAAGAAGGATTAAATGGATCAATAGAGAAAACAAATTAAATACATATAATAATATTTTCGTTTGGTGAAATGTGTGTGCGATATTAAGGTTATTGAAGATAGGATATCAATACAACATATGTCTAGACCTTTACTAGACCAAACTGCCTTGGTTTTTCTTGGTTTAAAAATTTAGACAAAAATCCTAACAAAAAACCGATAAAATATTTGAATTCTAACGGTATCTATAATATTTACACAGAAATTATTCATTCAAAGGTCACTTTGAAAACTTTGAATTTACCTCTATATGACATTTAATTTATTTTATACATTTTGGTAATTATAACTCCACGTGTCTGATTTTCCATTGATAATTTTGTTTTCGTTAATTGCATCTGCCGATTAGTAGACACTATGAGATAGGACTATTTATTTAATTTGAATTTTTAAAATTAATTTATATCACAATAAGCAGTTTCTTCTAAAAGATAAACATTTTGTGGATCCTTTGTGATTTGCTGATGGATGATTCTTAATTTTAAGCCCGCAAGATTTGCAATATTTTTGTCATATATTGGCGGTCGAGATTGGCTACTTGGGAATAAAAAATTGGGCAATAGATATAAAGTTTAAATTAATTTTTGTAGTTTTCGGCGTTGGCAAAAGTTTTGATATATTTTCAACTTTCTACTTTGTACATTTTTTTTCTTGTAGTTTATTTAATAACAGAATTTTAAATAAAATGCTTCTACGTTCCTTTTACTTTCCAACATAATTTTCTTTGTAAAGTTCTTATTAAATTCATTACTTCCTCCCTAATGCACTTGTTCAACTTTTTGAAACGCAGACCAACTAATAATTGAAAAATGTCGTAATATTCTGGTAAAAATACAAACGACGATTTGTTTACGAAATTAAATTATTACCGCTTAGTTTATGGAAACTTCTTACAATTGGGTTACTGTTTACTTCACAAACGTATATTCCGGAGTCTGATGGCTTTGAATTTCTTATGACTAGGACCCAAACATCCCCGCCCTGCGGAGCTTTAGGTTCCTCTCCGGATGTTTCTGTAACAATAGAGTATACAATATTAATTAAGGAAATACTAAATAAACAATTATATACATTTGTGCATTATTTATAAACAATTTAGTAATGGTTAAATTACAATGGAATGCGATAATTTAACATTGATAGATTTCTTCCAATAAAGTGTTGTTGGCAACAATTTATAAGCCAATGGTTTTACCTCTTGAAATTGAAACGAATTTTGTTCAAAATCAAATAAGTTTTTCTTATTTCCAATTCTAATTTTATATTGAAAATATTCCGGCATTGCACAACTTGCAATTTGCGTCTAAAATTTATAGCAAACTTAAAAACAATTTCGATTCTTCAGACTTTAGCAAAATTACACTTTTTAAACTAAATTTTTTATTTCGCGAAACATCGAAATCTTAATCGATTTCAATATAAATTCCAGAGAAAGGAATTTATAAGCTTATGAACTGCGCTCATATTACATAAACTTTTCAAATATCCTCGATTTTGGAGTCAGGACAAGCGCTAATTTTTTTGTTGTAAAATTTTTAATAAAAAAAAAGTTCGCTCCTTGTGTGTAAGTACATGCGTCGAACGGAAAACATAAAGGACGACCGATTTCCTAGTGCTTCTTCGTCTCACCAGATATTATTTGTTTGAATAATGAAAAATTTGTTATCTTTTCATTTACAAAATCAACAACTTCGTGAACCATCTTCTCCTAATTTTTTTAATTTTTGCAAAATATAATCCGAAGTCGTACAAAATTACATTTTTCGAGCTCAAATCTTAATTTCAAATAATAAATTTAAACGTCTTTATAAAATGAAAGACAAAAAATAAGGCTTTATTAATTTTATCAATAAGTTACTGCGCTTTAAAAAATGAACCCAATTAAATAATATTTAAGTTAAAGAAGACTAATGGCGGGCGTCCTTAAAAAATTCTTTCAATTTGTCTATGTTAAGTTGTAATTATTTTGAATTAACTTGGCAAAAATAAAACCGCAGATAAATTTTTATCAATTATTTAAAAAAAAATAAAATAAAATGCGCAATAATTGTATTGATGTTCGCGTTACAATAAATACTAAATAATTAATATTACGGATAATAGCAATTAGGTCTGCATAAACTTCTTAGAGATCTAATGACCGAATTCGAGAACTCGGTTCTTTGATGTCGTTGTATAGTGACAGAATTGCTAAATAATGGTCAATACTTGAACCTTTTGTTAAAATCAATAATTCCTTTGGTTTTGTATAATAATATTTTTCTTTAAAAATATAGCATTAAGTTCTTTCTGTCGATATGATTACGAACAACGAGATAATAGTATATTATACACCAAGGTTGAAACACAGTTAACGTGGGCTCCAAACTTGATACACTTCAGTTTGAGAAGGTTTCTCAGACAAATTTCAACTCGGCGATTTGCCATTTCGAGGTGAAGCACCTTTAAAGTTGGAGTTTTGAAAATTTATTTATACATCCTTAAAAAGGACCTTCAATATTAAAACTTGTTTGTCACTGGGAAGTTTAGAAAAAAGTATTCGCACTGTGAAATATAAAGTTTTTAAATACAAATATAATGTAAAGATTAGGTAATTTTAAGTTTATTCTTACCACCATCGTGCAAGACGGCGAACCTCTTATCAGCAGTAACTCTTTCAGCGCCCGCCGTAAGTACCCGCTTACTGTGGCGCTCCCGGTCTTCTTTCTTCCATAAGACAGAGTTTTCACCTATATCGTTGACGATGCAAGTGATAAGAGTATCTTCTCCTTCGTATACATGAATGGGATTTGTGATACTGTCTCTCATGGAAGGAATAGCTGAAACAAAATGCAAAATTTAATTCGAAATTAAAAAAGCGTCTATTACAAAAATGTCTCGGAATTAAGAAGCACCAAAATGACAGGTAACTAGAATCATCAGCAGAAGACGTGACAGAACTAACTTATCTGGTCTGAACATCCCTTCACGTCTAATCATTAATCCTAGTAGACACTAAAGCGATCTTTAAGGCTTTGTGCTAGCTGATACACTTTTGCTCCAAAAGAAAGACAAATGAAAATAGGGTTTTATGTATTTATTTTTGTATACTGTCACTTTTCCTAAAGTACAATAAATTATATCACCTCCAACAACCGAGTCTATAATAAAAAAAGAAATAGTATTTGGCAAATCTCTGGTCAGTTACTTTTTTAAATTCGCAACACTTGCAACGGAAATTTTCTTCATTATAATAACTTAAATGGTACTTAGTTTTCCTTTTTTAATTTTAATCAAAGGTTGCGAAACGTCGCGGCGCTATACCATTGCGGCGCTGGTATTAAATACCAGTTCACGGGAAATTTATTAGTCGCGTTATGTTGGTAACGTCCTAAATTACGTTCTAACGCAAACTATTCATCTTGTACATTCATGGTTAGTACTCGTTAGGTTTGTTCTAACTTAATCAAAACTCCAAAAATTTAGTGTGATAAATTTAATCAATAACTTTGACAGTTTCTTGGGTAAAAAAGTAACAGATTGGAAAATTAAATTTTTAAAAGTTTATACTTGTTGAATACAAAACACGCTAACGGTTACACTTCTTTATATAGTACGTAGTTGTTTGTAAATTGTAAAAATTGTTATTTTTATAGTATTTGACGTTTATTGCGAAAGCATTTTCAATACAAAAATTAAGGATGACACAATAATATAGTGAAATGTCGCGAAACGTGGAAAACTTTTGAAGCTTTTGCAAAATCGTTAAAAATTAAATAGAGTGGCACAACAATGTTATTTTGTTTTCAAAGATAGTCCAACTAAAGCTTCAAATAAAGCACCCTGTATGTTTTCGAGGTTCCAATTAATCGTATAAAAAATGTCGTTCTTGCTTTAGAAACTACAATTACGTATAGTGTTCTATATTTCACTGTCAATCAGTAACAAATAGATTTATTGTATACATCGTCGCTTAATCGATTGTCCGCCTTCGGTAAAATTGATAGATTCGAAGATAAGCCGAAATAGCAATTTTTTAATAAGACCAATCCGGCCACTTTAATTTTGTCGAAGTTACCTAAAACATAACCAATTTTTCTTCTTTCCTTTTCTGTGGGTAGGTAGAAAATTTGAAAATGCGATTTTAATTTAAAATTTTAAATTTTTCATCGTGCGTGAACGTGCACGCACAAATTCCAGAATTGGGCGGCTTGAATACGGTCAAGTTTAGAATTGCAGGACCGAGTGAGCGACAGGTCAAATAACAAATTAAAAGAAAAACTTCCAATACATTCTTTGAATACCACGATTCCTGATGGTCAACGTATTTCCTTTTAAAATAACTTTTTAAGGTCAAAATATTTTCTTACAATAAATGGCGAAATAAATTGTATCCTTTTCTCATTTTCATCAAGCTGCATGAGATGACAAAGGTTAATGCTCGAAGGCGACCGTTAACTTAAGCAAGGGTAGATTATGTTACGAAGGTGGTTGGTAATATAATTTTGGTAATACGTTATAAGAACACTTGACCTTATACCATCCCTTAGGATATTTTAAAACTGATTGCTTTTATTAACCATCAATTTTAATTTAATTTCCAAATGCACGCTCTTAATTTTCAACATTCAAGATAAATTTAATTAAGGGTCGATTGCGGCAACGTCATTTCAAGATCGATTATCAAAAATTTAACCATAAATGCAAAGCTGAAAGTTGTTTATAAGTTCTTCATTTGAGCACTAGAAAACATCTAAGAAAACAATATATTTTCATCCACCTGCAGATGCAGATTCAAATATTTTAATATTATTAAATCGTTGGTCGAAATGACGAACTCAATACAGAGTAATATTCTATAAATTATAAATGCTCTCACCGGGGGGTTCCAGGCAAGACGATTAATTTTTTGTACTGTCTAGTCGTATTCGTTAATTCATCAATATGATAAGTCACAATTTGGACTTCCTTTCATTTGGCCATTCAACGTCTACAACGTGCAGAATAGTCGGAAAGGATTTATTTTACCAGAACCATTAACAGCAGTCATCATAAGTTTGTTAAATTTTTATAATTTTTAACATCATAAAGAATTTAAAACTTTTCAGATAGATCTTCCGAGGTCAGTTCCTTCGCAGCAACGAGACTGGACAAGAGCCGAAGTTGGAAGATCTTTTATCCTCAACGGAGAACTGTGCTAATGAACGATGTCATCAACTAACTACAATGCCCTTCACTATTAACGCTTCCTGATAATTTCAAACTCAAGTGACGATCAATAGCGTTAACTTTTAATGATGCACTTTCTGAAGCCAAAACAAACATTTATGTAAGGTAAATTATTAAAGATGCCAAATAGATCAGATAATGTGCATCCATGTCGACCAAACTGACACCCGTCCGACTAATCGCAAGTACACTTTGGTCGTTTATTTATTAACTTACCCATATATTATATATTATGTTTTCGATCGTCGGGCCAACATTGCAAAATATTTAATTAGCAAAACAATTTATTCGGAATTGGAACGAAAACGTACAGCCAAGATTTATAAGAGAAACTGCAATTCCAAATCTAATCTAAATTATATACGTATGCGAAAATTTATAACTTGTTTTGACGTCTTATATGTCGTAAATCTTGGTTTTGCTCAGTGATATTAGTCTCACATCGCTCGTACTACTACAACTCAGTTGACAATCTAAGGAATCTGAGAACAGAATGCACTTCGCGGAGACACTAACGAATAAAAAGTATACTGGGTTTTATTAAATTCGTGGCCCGGGGGAAAACGAATGTAGCTCGTAAAGCATATCAAGCACTATATAAAAGTTTTCCAAACTTTTTGTCGGAAAAAACTTCCCATTTTAATTTTATGCTCCGAGGTGATATTTCAAAAATCTGAAATACATTGGTGCGATACAGAATTGAAACTATTTTGCAAATAAAATTACAATTTACAATCGGCGAATCCGATCCTTTTTAATTTTGTTTCCCTTTGATCTAAACGAAATGGGAAGTTCGGTGGTTTAGTTTTTAATCACTGTAAAGCATCGTCTGCCTCTCTCCACTTTCCATGCACAGCTTTAAGCACGTGGCGAAAATTTAATATCACTTCCAAATTTCGAACTACTCGAGGTTTCCCATTTTCTTTTATTCGCGTATTTCTTTGTTTTCAATTGGTAGTTAAAGCTATGAAACCAATTAATTTACCTTGTGGTATTTTTAGACAATTTACTTGCGTGTTATTCCGATGTAATTACGCACTAAACCTAATTTAATTTGTTAGACAAGTCCATCAGAATGATTATTATCATTCGTCCCAACACATTTACTTATCCTAACCTGAAACTAATTAACCTGTGCAAATCCACTCGAAATTGTATTTTTTTTTCTAATGTCGTCTCGAATTAGAAATTCCTTTTACTTATGAACAATAATTAAATTGGATGCCGAGGATGGTGCAGGTAGGATCTTCAATTATTAAAAAGTTAGGATGGTATTAAATTTAAATTTCGTTTTGTAGTTAAAATTAGTTTTAAATAGAAAATCAATTAGCCATGCTTTAAAATTTAAAATGAATAATAATTAAACTCGGCTTATTTACTTTTAAGCTGGAAATGCAGTCGATGCACCAAAATTATACAATAACTTGCATTATAAATTGAATCCAGGTGTTTCGACTTGAAATTATCTAATCCTGCGGTCGGAAAATTAAAACAAACGAGCTCAAATTTTATGAATAAATTTACTATCGTTAATTTACGACGACGATGGATGCTTTAATTGCAATTGGTGCCGACTTTGTTGAGATAATTCGTGTTGAAGTTTTTTTTAAATTTTAATAAAAAGTGATCGGAGCCTGTAGTTTTCCTTAAACCGCAGCACGAGATTAAAGAAGCTGCTTTGTTGAATAAGATCGCTTTAATTATCATTATATTGGCAACAGCGGTGTGCTCTGGCAGATTTAACTTCGTCTTTCTGTAATTTCTAGGCAAATTACAGATAATCAAAGACAAAGCTGTTACAAAACTGGAAAGTTTTGCTTTAGAATTAGAATTAATCTTTTTTAAATAAATTCCGTACACAGAATTGCAAATTATAATAAATTAGCGTTACAAGCACGAATCGAAAAATTAAGGGTAGGATTTCCCGAGGACCATACAACCACCGAATGGGTTTCCTTAACATTTTGAAATTATATTTATTACAATTTAACGAAAGACAACTTCTAAATAGAATTAATAAATTTAAGGTTAATTAAAATAGTAAATGTAATATTGTGAAAATGCACCCTTTCCTCTTCCCAATGAATTCAAAACAAATCAAACCACGATACGTTCCGACTTTAAACCACACCACCAACGGATTTGTTTAAACATTCAACGCCAAAGTAACCACTGTTTTTTGATATTTAGATTTTGCTAGCATTTCGCAATAGTATTTAAAAAACCTATAATGGATTTTGTAATCAATTAATTACATGCAGACTCGTCTAATCGTTTATCGAAGTTTAACACAGCAAAGGTTTGTCTTTAATTTGCCCTAAAAGTTTTGAATTGCGATTATAAATAATTTTGATCGGCATCGAGTCGATTTGAGAGTAATTTAATTGATTAGCATTTTCAACTGTTGTAATTAGCGTGTTAGGATGTAATTAAGCAATTTTTAACGAACTCGAAATTTCGAAAAGTGATGTAAAACATTATCGAGTAATTAAAATTATGATTGTTCATAATATAATGTTGGACCGTCGTCAAAACAAAATAATTTCGTTAAAATTGAGTAATTACGATTAAGTTTAAAATTTTTGATCGATTACATTAATAAAATTGTTAATTATAATATCGCAAAAAACACAATTTTCCAAAAGAAGTGATAACAGCCGGACGTATGGTAGGTACATAATATAACGTTATAAATTATTTAAACGTTAATTAAATAACTTGGTCTTCGCAAATATTGGTAATTATTAATTACCCAATTTAATTAAAACTAACGGAATTGTGGGAATTATTATGTCAAATAAATTATTGAAAGTTGTAATAATGTGGCATATTATCTTCGTGTGTGCACAAATTGCAGTAACATTGGATTATAAATGCAAGCTCTCTATTAATTTTCTGATTTTCAAACTGCTCTATGGACGTGATTAACAATTTTCATATGTGGTTTGCGTTAATAATAAATTTAGTGCACCAACAATTAAAAACATACTGCGGAATAATTATTATTGTATAATATTGAGTGAATAATGGAAGGGATGAGAGATTAATTTATTTTGCAAAATTGAATTTTGAAAAATTGTGAAACTCGTCTTGGACAAATAAACACATTTTCCTTTTAAAGGAAAATTGCCACAAATACAGTTTATTGGTCGACTCTCTATCCTGGAGGTCTGCAGGGGTTGGTCAAGCAATTTCATTGATATTGTGGAACATTTCAATATTAATATTTGTTTATGGTTTGTTTATACAGCGAGAGAAAGAGGTTGTATTTTAATATAGCGTCGAATTTACATGCTAAGAATATAAATTTTAAAATTCCATTATCCGACTGCAACAGTTCAATAATTTAATAATTTGAGAGAATACGAAGATTTTACTACCCCGAGTGTTAAAAATTTTCGCTCTTATTTTTACCCTTAAGATTTGCATAATAGCGAGATAAATTACTAAAACAAACAGAGAAAAAGCGCTAATAATGAAATTCTTAATATTTTTTTATTATTCTGTAAGTATAAAAGTTTGCACAACTTTTTTATTTCTCAATTTTAAGAACAAAAGTTTGTTAAAATAGCCAAAACAAGTTGGGATATTATCAAATTAATTACGCCGTTTAATTAATCGTAGCATTTTTAGTTGTCGCGCGCGCGTGTGTGTGTGTGCTTTTGTAAAATAAAAGCGTGTCCGTCCACCCTCTCGAATTGTGTGAATTTATTTAAAAAATATGTTGCAACGTACGCTCATCTCTTTGGAACCACAAATGTTTAGTAAATGTAAATAAAATGAGAGCTTAAAAAGCCGGAAAGCATCGAATTCTGGGGCTCGTTAGTCGAGCCCGCAAATCTCGATAAGCCGCTTCTTTTTGAATAGATTAATCTAGATAATTCCTTAAATCCAATCGTACTAAGAGGCTACACTAGTCTCTATAACTCTATAAGCTTTTCTGCTTTACGGTTTATTCCTTCCGTTAGTTATTTTTGTTTATTTGTACGCGAATGCATTACATTTCCACCATATTTATTACAAAGTGTTTGCCACCCATTCTCTCTCACGTGAAAAAACAAAACCTGATTAATTTTAACATGGTTTTTCACTCTATGTAAAGGTTCAAGTTGAGCGACAACAAAAGGTAAAATTGATTATCCACATACAATCGCATATAAATCAACATTACAGATACACGGTTATTACAGCATTATTTTTACCTTTTTTCTATTAGCAAATAATGACGTTCTCGTGTAACTTGAAATATTTTAAATTGCTCAAGCTGAAATCTACGATTTTCTTCCACTACAGCCAAACAAATATAAATGCCTTTTCAAACTCAATTGACGCAACAGTACAACATGAGCTACGACAAATCCGTTTTATAGCATAAATAAGATTTAAATAATTAATTTTAATATTTATACAAGTACCTACTACTACCTTTAAATACAATAAAATTCAAACGATTACGCATCGACGGTTAACTTGAGAGCGGAATTATGTAAATTTATTTGATAAATCTGCCTTTTGAGTTTTTTGGTTGCTGATGAGTTAAAGTAATTCTATCTTTTACGGTGTACTCGTATTACGGAGTTTGAATTTCCTCTAAGCATGTAAAAGCTAAAATCGTTTAGATCTAAACGAATTCATCATTGTTAATAAAAACAAAACGTAATGCATAGAAAGCGCACAAGGTAAATAATAAGCGTTCAACTGATAAATTAATTAAAAATTCGCATAAAAGCAAGATTAAAAACAGTAAGCAGAGGCATTCCAGTAGTTTTATGATTAAGGACCTTCGAGCCGCCCAAAACTAGAAGGAAGTTTTTAAATATTAATTTATCGGGCATAAAGTACAAAAATCTAAGAGTGAAAAGACTGCATTCGCCAACGCTCCCTCGTCTTATTTGTAGGCAGAATTTTTTCAACAAAAATGTTTTTGTAAACTCGTTCATTTTCTTGATATCGAAGTACAGCTGTCCCTCGATAATCCGACAGTTAAGGGACCGAGAGAGTGTCGGATTACCGAAAATGTCGGATTACCAAAAATGTCATATTATCAAAGATGTTTTATTCTTAATGCATTTGAACACAATGAAGTTAAAAAAAAAAGGAAGAAACAGTCAAGGTACATGTAATTTATTAATACCAGGATACAAAATGACAGTACATGTAAGTTTTTAAAAGAAATACGGAAATAAATTTAAGTAAAATATACAATATGTGGAGGGAGGGAGATGCATGTTGCTGCCGGCAGCGCGTCGGACTACCGAGTACGTCGGATTAAAAAGTGTCGGATTATCGAGGGACAGCTGTATTTAATTTCGTTCAAAAATTGGCCAAGCTTATTTTTAATGATAGATATACAAAAATTCGGCAACCAAGGACAAGCCATTTCGGCCTTATATACAGGGTGTCCCCATTACCAGCGCAAAGGATTTATGTGGTAATACAGAAGCCATTATCAAACCGTGCTAATGATATTGTGTTTTTATGCAAAATGGGTCGAGCTGTTACTATAGTTTAGTTTAGTTTACTAGAAACTTTTTAGTTTAGTTTACTAGGCTAAAGTTGTAGCTCGTTAAATTTACTATCGGTAGTACTAGTAAAATCTTTATTATTTTTAAAACGTTTCATTTCGAAACGGGTTTGCAGGAAAATCAAAAAAATAAAATAAAACCTCAGAGTTTCAACATTGCTGTTATATAGGTAATAAATTATTATACTTTATTTTGTACGTACTTTCACGCTTTTATAAAAGTACTGAATGATTAATTCAGAATAATCGATAGTTTCGTGCTTATAAACATTTTTGCTCATGAGCGATGTTCCGAAGGACCCCAAGTTGCTAATGGAATTGGTTTAAAAAATAATAACCAGCGGTCAGGTGTTTTTAAAAAATATTCCCAATTGACTGCAAAACATTAAATTCGAACAAAAAAACGAAAATATCAAAATGTATATAATCTGTTTTTCGCAGTCGATAACTTAATTATAGACTTCGTGTAATGGGAATGTTAATCAAAAATGATCATCATTTTACCACAAATTCAGATTGAAATACAGTTGTTGCAATAATATGGAAAAAAATGCCTAAATACAACAGCCGAACAAGAATATTGAAATTCTTCCGACGTCAAGATTCCGGTATCACAAAAATAAATTTTTTATAAACTCGCTTTTTTGAGTTCTATTTCATATTTTAATTTATTCACGCAATTCATTACAAAAAAAATTATCACCTCCACACAATGTTATCCAGGCCTTATTGTGTTCTTGTTAAAAGTAATTCATCGAAATTTCTACACAAAGAAAAGTCTAAAAATAGACACAATAAAATAATTTCGATCAATTAAAAACCGTTTAAATTTCAAAAAAAAAGTTCAATTTTCTTAAATTACGTTCATGCACGTTTTGAGTCGAATACTTGAGATAATGAGTTTAAAATTCAAAAACTTTGAATTGGTTGTTGTAACTTTGGTTTCAGTTAATTGGTTCGTTGAACTAATTTTTATGTAATATATTTCGAAACAAGAACTTTTTCATACTTTCGGAATAGTTCATTTTACAAAAACTTTTGAAAATGTAAACATCGACTCCCTTAATATGAAAATTTGATAAAATCGTTTAAAAATTTGCTTTCGTTGGCGAGATATAACATTAAGCTCACCGTAGGCGCTTCGGCGCTACCCCGATCGCTTTAATTAATTTTTAAAGGAAATAATTTTAGAAAAATTGCTGAAACTAATTTTAATGAAGCGGTGCGAACATTTTTTACAAAAAAAGTCGCTCGAATCTGTTCTCTAAACAACCGCAGCTGTAAGTTTTTCACGGTTGGCAAAACCTACCCTTAATAATTTTAACCTAAATTATTTGTGTGCAGTTTTGTTTATGTTTTGGTTTAAAATTTTGCGAAATAAGAACATCTTACGTTTGTTTATACCTCAGAGCTACTAAATTTGTTTTGATTTTTTAGAAAGCAGATTTCGTTTTCGAGGGATTGCATTAAGCTCACCCTCGATGGTCAAAAACCACAAAAGGGAGCTTAATTGGATTCAGAAGAATCGGAGTTTTTTAAAAATGCCAAATTTGCTTTATTCTAATCTACAGGGAGTCACTAATTTTTGATAATCGATTTGTTGCGATCGTTTGTAAAATAAGCGGCCTGCGATGTTTTCGAGGACGAAATTTTATTTTTAATTTTGAAAATTTACGTTTCACAATATTTAGTTAAACATCATGGTGTCCTAATCTTTAACACAATTTTGAATTGAAGTTGTGTAGGAAACGAAATGGAAATTAAGTATTTAAGCGTTTCATATTTATAACGCAATTGTCGGTGATCCCGTAACGAATCCTCGGCGTTACAACGAGCGAGTAGGGCATAATACAGGATTATCTCACCTATACAATATCCTGAATGGTAGATATTCTGAATATTTAAGATTAATCAAAGTAAGATACCCATTTTCTTTAACGAAAAACCAACACCTTACACTTTTCCTGCAACACATTTTCTTTGCTTCTACATCTTGTATTATAAAACGAAATCTTTCATATTCCTCTGAAATAGAAATAAATTTTCGCGTTGATGGATAATTTATTTTTTAATATAACGACATGAATGGCACAAATATTAGTAGCGAAACGATTTTAAAAATTAAATATTCGAAAATAATTAAAAAGTCGGGTGCGTTCTGTCGCGGATCCTGCGATTATCTTTAATCAATATTAGACATTATTAAGATAAACAACGGTAAATAAATTTTACCTCGACACAGAATTATTGAATCTCTGGAAAATTAATCAATATTATGCTCTTCCCAGTTTCCCAAAGGTATAATTTGCGTAATTATGTAACACTGTACACCTTAGCATGAAATAGTATCTTGCCAGCAAATTACAAGAAGTAAACGTTCTAATAGCGTAAGTAATTACCCCACACACGTTTTCAAAATTTCAAATTAAAATCTATACTGACAATGAAATAATATTGTCGATATTCTCACCTAAAGTTACTTGGTTCGCATTCAGCCATTTTAAATATGACCCAATTTTTTACCGTTGCAAAAAATTAATAATTCTTTAAAAAACGAAGACAATCTATCATCCAACCTATGTTGTCATAAACTGATACGGGAAAGTCGACTTCTTCATTATTAAATATTCGTTTAAAGATGTAAAAAAGTTTTAAAGCAAAAAGTCTTCTTTATGTTGCACGCTGTTGTTACCCCTAGCCCCGAGTATATAAATTTATCTATGTGAGACAATTAAAAATGAAATATTGTTGATAATTACACTTTACTTTAATTGGATGTAAGATTAATCAGAAGAAAACCAAGTTACCTGTTAGTAATTCCTTATAACGCTACATTGTTTTGGGGAAGCGTTTTAGCGTTCCACCGTAATGTTTGCTGGCAGTTACTTCTTGTATCCTGGCAGTAACAAATTAGTCCTCGTTATAGTATACCCCTAATGTAAGAATCGCAGAAACAATTTATTGAATATTTGATTGCATAAAGCATTACAGTTTTAGACAAAATTCTTCAGATTCTAGAATTTACAACTCCAAGTTAATTAATTCACATGAACGGAGAGGACTAGAAATATAATTCGGGAAAATTTCGGAAATTATTCAAACATCTAAAATTCATTTCGCCGTTCTAGAATTTAGTAAATGCCCAACTAAAAAATGCGTTTTCCTCTTAAGGCGAATCGCACACCAAACGTGCGTCGCCGTCGCAGCGAAACTAGATTTTCCTTCGTCTGGTCCGTGGTGTTGCGCTCGCTTAAATCGCAAAACTTTATGAAAGATGATTTAAGTTTTATTATGTTTCCTATTTGTGAAAATAAAAGTTGACATTTAGTTAAAAAATAAAACATAAACAACGATGTTTTCTTCTCGACGTTGATTGATTGACATCAAATTTGAATTTTGAAACTTTACAAATTATAAACACGACTTACATTTCAGTGTTTGCGAAAATTAAAATTTTATGGTCGAGCAAAATTTACCGAGCGGTAATTTTGCATTTTACTTATTCGTAGGTATATCAAAATTGAAAAAAAAGAAACAAAAGAAATTATGAATTATATAGCGCTTTTAACAAAGATGTAATTTATGAGAGAAAATTTGAAATTCAGGAAGAACTAAGTGTACCAGTTGAGTTAAGAAAATTATGAATTTTGTTGCAAATAATAATATGAGAATTCAAAATATTTATATAATGAATAATTTGAAATGTTGGGGACTGCACAATTCCATCCTGCAACGTACAAACTCATTAACTGCGGTTTGCATTCATTCCTAATGAAAGCTCCAGGTCCAACCGTTGTCCATTATTCCAACAAAATGAACGACGGATATCTTGAATTATTATCGATAACTTTTATTCGTCAACTAATTTGTGTGTTCGATAAAATTTAGGATTTTTTGTTATTACATCGTTTTGGCAATTTTAACGACATAATTGAAAGTTTTAGTGTACAAAAAAAATTCCTCATCGATCATCATTATCTGCATTAATTTTGTTGTCAAGTTGGAGTCCGCTGCTGGTAGTTGTGAAGCTCCATTGCAATTACTTAAAATTTATACCCTTAATTTAACCGATTCAAAGGCTTTACAATTTGGTTTAACTAAGTAAAATCGAGTTGAAAATACTACTAAGGCGTGCCTTCGAGCCTCAAAGGTTGTAAAAAGCAATAAATATTTAACACAATGCAATAAAACAAAACATAAATAAAATAGGAAAATCAAAATAATCGCTTTATTGCTTCGCACTTTATTATCGAAGCCCAAAGATTGAAACAAAACGAAAATTTTTATGTTCGAATCAACCTCCATGTCAATTTGATAATCAGGTTGTTGATATACTTGACGCAGTTTTGACAATACCCAATTAAGAATTGACCAATTCCGTACGAAGGCATTAAAAGAGCATCACAGTAAAAGGAGAATTGCCTAATTGAGCAATTTTAAAGCAGACGAGCTTTTTTCTAATTAAATTTCAAAATAAACTAAAAATCCTGCACTTTATATTTCGCATCATTAGCAGCTACAATTACAATTAACAATTTGTCGGTGCAAAATGAAGACCTCGTATACTTCAGTCATTTTAGGGACTTCTTGAAATTACACTAATTGCAGATCCGAAAAAATCTGGACCATTTCATAAAAAAATAGATAAAACGTATACAGTCTGTAATGCTGCAATAACCATAAGGATCCAGATATTCCAAGTTTTGGGTCGGTAAAATGAATTTATACATTATAAAAATTTTAATTTAAAATAAAATTAATTAGTTTAGAGTTGATATTACCTACATATATTTTTAAATTGATCCATTAAAAATTCTAAATTGATTGGTCTATTGCGTAATTGTTTAGCATAGTAATCGCAAAAAAAATTCATGAATTTATAAAAATAAAAATCTACAATTTCGTACAAAATGTCACTCTTAATATTACAAAAATTTGAATTGATATGAATTTCAATTTTTAATAATTTAACAACTTTCTACTTTTCGAGCAACTTTTACAAAAGTTTTTACTTTAAGTTCATAATTAATGGAAAGAATATCTAACAAAATTAAATTTAAATTATTAACTTTTAAACCACCTGAAAATTTCTTGAAACGAACCGAAATTCTATACTCAACCGCTTCTGTCCGACTTTCGCTTGCATTTAAATCCGATATATCTACCAATTTCATTTAATTCGCCCTCAAATTTGTTTAAAAGTTTTTCGGTATTAACAAAAAGTGAAGAGTCATAAAATACAAGTTTGTATACGGCAAAGTAGCGGAAAAGTTGATACATTCGAACAAATAATTTACATAATTACCGCTATCTGATGTTATTGCATTAAGCGGAGGGCGCAAGGTATACGCGACGTAGTTATGAGCTTACAGTTTAAAATCCGTCAGGAAAAAGTTCAAGTTTCACGCGCAAATTAAGGCTTTTGGGTTTTAGCCAACTTCAAGAGGTGTTTTTATTTTACTTTTGTGTACCTTTGGCCTTCTGTCTTTATTACGTTAGTATATAGCACACGTCAGGAAACAAGGAAAACTCGACGAGAACTTGAGAATAAAAGAAAACCTTTGACTGCACCAGTATTGTACACTAATTGGTTGTCACGCAACCACCCTTACAACTTGCACACAATTTCCGTCACTCACTTAATTCGTTTATTTTTTATACGCGGTTTATTAGAAAAAATTACCAATTTTACAGGAATAACAGGTTAGTCGAAGAGGTTTTTCGCCCATAAAGGGCAGTTTTCGCGATATATCCTGTACATATAAAAAATATTACATCCAAGATTAATACGAGCAAAGAAAAACTAATAAAATCCCGAATTATGAATAAAAATCCTATTCGTGTCAGAGAGATTTATATTACGGAATATTGCATTTCTAAGATTAAAATACAACTTATGAGACAGAATGAAGGTAAATTTTGATAAATTTCGGCACAGTACATCGCAGTGTACGAGTCAGTTTCCTTTTTTTCTTGTATATCAGATTTCGTGAAAAAGGATTAAATCACATCACTAGGAAGCTTGCCAAGATAGTAATCCTTAAGACTATTATAAAGACGTCAATTAAGAAGACAATGAATGATGAACAACGCAAATGTTCCTAAATCTAGTCAAAGGAGGAAGTATGTGGTATATACGATATATTGTAGTAGATTAGAAGCACAGATGTAGTACGTCATCCTGTCAAAAATTTATGCGTACCGCCTTAGTATGTAAAGTGGAATGTGAATAGGATCTAATTGTATTGACAATCTGTTTAGCCCCGCTATTTTAGAGTCGGAATAGTTGAAATAATTCTAATTAAATTAAATTTCCTATAAAATCTATTTTAAAATTCAATTTTGCTTCGTCAAACATTTTTCGATGCAATTGACAGACAGTATCGTCAAAGCCGTGTCCCCATATTTTTAATTAAAATTTTGTATTGATTGCTATATTATTTGAAACAATTTATAAAAGCAACCTAGCCTATTAGTGAGCTTATCGATTATTCACAATTTAATTACACTTTTAAATGTTAATTGCAAATTCAAAATTGTTACATTATACATTTCGAGTAAATCTCCGACGACGAAACTGTAACGCGCGTTGATCAATTGAAAGAAGGAAATTATTTAAAAAAATCAAAAAACTTAATTTAATTTTTAATTTTTTTTATTCTGCACACAGAACAAAAATACTTAAAAAACTAAACTATGGTTTGTGGAGAGGATGAAATAATTTACAAGAATATGTAAATTTAATTATTCTAAATTTTATAAAATTATTTATACTATGACTACCATAATAAATTATTATAGCAATGTTATTTTATTTTAATTTTGAATTAGATCATTTTCAACATGTTAGGATGTGTTAAATCGAAAGTTTTGACTTGGTCGTAAACCTAACAGCATTGGACGATTGGATCAAAGGCCTATTTATCAATAAAGGATTATTATCTTTGTCTGCCTGTATAAAGGACGACTGGCCGCCTTTTTTATTTGGTTTTTAATCGAGGATCAGTTTGAAATAATAAGTAAGTGGCTATATCACAAATTCCCATTCATAGAACAGCAGTGGTGTAAAAGCAAAAAGGTGTATGAATATATTTGAATTTTTCCGGACGTTGATTTCTATGGATGTAGTTGTTAGTCCTGCAAAGTGCTCGAAGCGTGACGGTTCGACATATTTCCATTCGTCTTAAAGAAATAGACGTGAGTGCGCTTGGATAAATAAAATAACATTTTAGTTATTCAATTACCGAAAACAAACTTAAATTTTACATAAACATGGGTTTAACTGCCTTAATTTGATATGATAAATTATTTTGTTTCAATTCCTTAATTTAATTTACGTTACATGTTTCAATATACCACCTACGTGTGCCTTTGCTTTATACGTTGTTTTATTTGCCCATCCCAAAGTCGCATTATTTACATCGATTCATCAATTAATGAAGGATGTAAATTATATGTTCGATGACTTTAAGTAATTACCCTTAGCATATTAAACGAGGCGAAACGAAAAAGTACCATGCCATTTGAAAATTTATCCAGCAGATACACTGGAGGCTGTAAGGGATGATAATTTTGCATTATGATTACTTTGTTGCGAGGAATAGCGCAAAATTAACAACATTTTGCGGAAAAAAAAAATAAAATTATTGTAGACTAAATCTGCCGTTACAAAGCGGAAAAGGGGGTTATCAAGATGCCTTTTATATAGTTTGTTGGAGATAATGGCACAGTTGTTATAATTTACAAGGGGATGTTGATATCGCTGCCAAAGTTTGGCAATTCTGCCAAGTCGAACTTTAACAAACAAATTACATTATTAACGAATGTTTGATTTATTTCGTATGCATTCTAAACTATTTATTTTTAGATTGATTTACTCCGTGCAAAAAACATGGTAATTTAATCGAATTGCGGCTGTTGGGACCGCAAGCGGCTCGGATTAATTTCATTACATTATATTACAAGTTCAACATAATATATTATTTTAAAATTGATTTTATTCGACAATAATTAAGAAACCGCACAACGTATAACGTTTCACACTCCAATTAATCGACTAATTTGAATGACAAAATTGAGAAGCCGACAAGGTAAAATTTAACTATTAAATTTGGAGAAGACAAATATAGAACTACTGCTGCTTGTACGTTAATTAAAAATCGATGTAATCGCAAAATTAACGTACAAGTTTGTAAACTATGAAAACCACTTTATCATTGGTTATGATTAGTAGGGTTTATGTAAAGTAGTTAGGTTACAATGAAAATTCTAAGTAGTTTAGTTCATCTTTATGTAGGTCTACACTCAACTTTGAATCAACTTTTGGTTACGAAAATTACTCACGACTGACAGCTGACCACAAACTTGACACTAAGACAGATTACCACAACTGAAAGGACATTAGCGCCATATAAGCCTAATTTTCTAAACAAACGAATTAATTCGAACAAACATTGGATGGTTGTATACATATGTTATAATACCTTTTCTCCAAGCTCTCTTTTTACTTTAATAATTAAATCAATTTCAAAACTTTTATTATCAATTTATATTTTATAAAAGAAATTAAAAGCTATAATAAACTTTTGAAAGCATTGTGGAGTTCCTCGTTCCTTCTTCTCTTTTTATTCGGAAAATCCAAAAACTGCACAAGTATTACCGTTTTAATTTTATTAAATAATTGAACGTAATTCCATTTATGACATAAAAACCGCGCAAACATTGACTCCGAAATGCGAACGAAAGAGTACCAATGTAAATTGTAAAGCAAGCACAAAGCGTTTTTTCATTTCAAAATAAAAATCAGTGACTACTTTTTGCAAAATAGAAATAATAACAATAAAAGTAATGTATTTGATTCATAAATGTTAATTATCTAAACACAAAACCCAACAATAGCCCCAATATTGCTCGTAACAAAAAATTATATTTTGGAAGCTTATGTATATTGCAACAAATAAACCTAAATTATTTGTGACAAATTTATGCACCAAACTATTTAATCAATGCACGCGCACAATGGTAAAATTAATGTGGTAAATAAATTTGCATCCGGACGTAACAACATAATTAATTTTGTGCATAATGTGCTCTAATATTATTTTTACTGTTTTCGCAGTTTGTTTAAACCACGCCTAATAAAAAAATTTCTACTTAAAAATAATTGGGGGTATTTACAAATCGTTATCGAGTTTCAAAGACGCTGTTCGTCTTGCATGGATCTGTTCGACGTCAGGAAGCCAAGGGTTTCCCAGCCACTTGGAAATTATTTAACAATTTTTCTTGTGGCGGATTTTTCCAGTTTATTTATCGTTTTTCATAAATTTTCTTTATAAAAATAATTAAAAAACTTATAAATCATTTTCTGACAGCGTCGTTGTATTCCAGATGTATAGATTCTTCGTGTGTGGCTTAATTAACAAAATTAGCTTATTTATTATGAACACAATTTAATTTACGTAAAAATTATTCGACTGGGAGAGCATTTTATATTATAATTAAGTGACCGAATAGTTCGGTGGTTAGCATGACATTAAATTCTCGTGCCAAGATTCCCGCCTTCGACTTCCGTGAATAGAAATTTTCGCTCGTCAAAATTAATGTCTACCTGCTGGACCTACGTAACATTAAGATAGTTTAAAACTTTCTTCCTGTTTCGCAAGGCGATATTATATTATAAATAACCCATGTAGCACATCATTCTTGGCAGAATATTGATTATCGATATTGGGACAATATTATGTAATATTGCTATTCAATATTAATATTCAGTACAATAGGAATATTGCCAAGTTATTGGTAACTAATCAGTGCGGTGAACTCGATTACTATTTGTATAAATACATAAAATTAATACTGAACATTTTAAGTACCGATTCTCTTTAAACGATCAATTATGTTGTCAATTGCTTAATATTGCGGTGATTTTCCTTCCAAAATTGGGGTAGAAGTAATATCTTCTTTTAAGTTTTTTAAACTGATATTATTTTCAACTTGACTAGTTAATTTTTGATGTGAAGTTAATTATCAGAGTACGGCTGAAAACTATGTGAGAGTTTTCTCTGCGTTTTATTGTTTGCTGCTGTGCCACTGAAAAGTTATCCTGTGTTTTGGTGATTATATCGTTTGATAACTAGCACACGACATTGTATCTTCACATTTGAGTTTTCAATTTCGGTTAGTGTAACAGCTACATTATATTATAAAGTTGGAGATTATTATTCATATAATCTGTTGACTAGCTAGCTATACATAACTGTTTGAGTTGGTGTAGTATACCTATAGTACAGAAATGATAAACTAGTTGTTGCATTATATCAACCATGCCCAGGGTACTTCAAGTGATAGTGCATTAGTTTCGATTAATGCTATTCAAGTGTCGGAAGCTGGATGTTAAAATATACAGAAATATAATGGTAAAGTTCGCAATACAAACATCACTCTCCAAACTTGTACTTCCCATATTCATTTAATCAATGTACGGGTAGGAACATAAAAAACTTTATTTGATAAATGAACCCATGTTTTAGAAAGGTATTTTATTTCATGTCAAAGTCATTAGTCGAAAGAAAACTATTGCAATAAAAAGTAACTCATTTTTCTTTTTAAAATTCCTTTGTGATGAAAAATAAAAAAATTAAGATTTCACGTTTTGTAAAATCTTGCTCGATAATTCTCGAAACAATAATTTAGTAAATTTGTGTTGTTACCTTTTTTCATTTCACTACTTAGTGCAATAAATTCATAAAATAAAGTACTGAAAAACCACTTGAGACGTATAAAACGGAAATTAGATTTTTTCTAAATTGCTCCGCCTAAAATATGCACTTTGTACTTACTACAGGGGTGAAATAATTGACTTTCGGAATTTTAGCTTTCTAAATAAATAATTTATTGCTGCTTTACCAACTCCAACTATTTTAATGAAGCCGAAGTAAAAGAAAGCACAGAATTTTACTAGGACGATCCCTCCTGCTGTAAACAAGCTACATTTTTTTTTCAGCTAAGTAAGTGTTTCTCTGGCATCATAAAATTCTGTAAATCAAGAAGTGATAAATCAGACCTATAAAGAAAATAGGGACGATTCACCCCAATTGAATTGAGATAACTATTGTAGCTGCAACCAGAACATATTTTTTAGTTAGAATTTTTAGAGAAACATTCAAAAATATTATCTTTTTTTTGCAATATTTATAAGGTTCGCCCAAATCGTGAAAATTAAGTTACAAGAGCTGTGTCCTGACAAATTTAGTTACGAGGGTGTTTAGTAATTTCGCTTTAACCTAGAATTTCTTAAATTAGAAATTTTATTCAATATGTTCGCGACCGTATACGGGGTGAATCAATTTTCTTTCGCTTATAAAAATTTAACATTTTTCAATATTAACTTAATGATCTATTTGAAATAAATTTGTTCTTTCGTTATACGATATAATATAGTATCCATCGTAGCGGTCTGAAAGACATCTATATGGTAATCGTCCTGAATATCAAATATTTTCTTATATACAGGAGTGAAGACGAAAAAGAAGAGATAAATAATACCGAACATTTGGTTTAAAAATTGTATTTAAAAAATTTAAATGTAATTTTTATTTAATTTCATTAAATCGTACGCTTCGTCTCGGAAATTTTTAAACATAGAAAGCTTATTGTTTTTTATTCAAAAGACCCTTGTATCTGTAACCTCGTTGAGAAGCCATTGTTTGTTTTATGTATATATGTTAAAAATAAAATAGAAAAATTGTAAAATTTTTATAACAAAGCTAAGTGAAACCATCTCAGTGTTATTTTGGTATTCTATTTATTCTTCTATTTTGAAATTCAAAACAAAGGTGCAAGTATATACAAGTGCCTAGGATATCAAAAGGGAAGTATTCAATTATTTTAGTCTTTCTCTTTCAATCAACTTTTAGTGTTGCTCTTAAACTTGTTATTATTATGGCACAATTTCCTTTTATACACCAAAATTTTTAAATAAACCATAAAGTTATAAACTTCTAAACCGCAATGCAAGGTTTAAGGTATGTAGTGCATATTGTAAGCAAATTATATTGCCCATATTTTCAAAGTTTATGAATAACTTTTCAAGTTTTCTAAACAAATTACGACGAGTTTTAGTGCTTCTAACGTTTAAATATTAAAATTATATAAGAAAACTGACACAGAATATATTATTCGATTTGGCTGCCGGCGTGGTCGTGCGGTAGGTAAGCCGAAAGCGCTCTAATATAGCCATTACATGAATAGGGGGTAATAAAAATAAATTAGACTACAATCACTTACCTAATATTACACTTAACTTCGTAAATGCAATTACAATTAAAACTTGAAATCGCATTGTCTCGGATTATTATCGAAGAGTATTGCCTGAAAATAAAAAAAATATTTATTACATAATATAAATTATTCAGTTCATAAGATACATGGATATTGCATTATGCAACAATTTAAAACTCCGGTTGACATATATCTTTGAAAGTCTATTTCTCTTAGCTTTATTGACTTGATTGGCCACCATCATAAACACGTCGTGGTGTCGGGAGTGTCAAAAGATATAAAATATTTTTCTGTCCACGACGCCGACGTGTTGACGATTTCCGTTTGAAAGCAATAATTTACTTTAAATTTGGTTTTCACGACTCCCCAGAGTTCTTGTTAGCTGGAGAATTTAAGAAGAGACTATTAACATAATTTTTAAATTTGAGTCGAAAGAAACGAACGATACGTTGCGAAAGAACAGTAAATAATTTGATTCGTCGTCTTAATGTTGTTTAGCGCGATATCTTGTCATCCCTTGCTTTCCTTTAAGATAAATTTCTATACACACACATTAAGCTTATCTATCCATTTTATGGCTGATGCAGTTATAAATAATGAAAGGAGTGATATGAAATTGTCAGAGCATAATAAATGAAGTATGGATATTAGTTCATCTCCGGGACAAGCACAAAGGAAATTGCGCATTTAAACATTTTCAGAATTTTGTGTTATCAATTTTCATTTTAAAATTAATTTCTCCACCTTGAAATGTTTTACCTGCAGAGTTATGAATATTTCAGAGAACCTTTACGAACACCGTTCCTAACACTTGCTCTACATAAATTCGCACTAATATTAGAGCAGTCGACGACTTTGGAAGAATTTCACTTTGTGCGATTAGAAATCTTACAAATTAAAATCATAAATTCGAGCAGAAATGAATAGAGGCAAATTTCAATTTGACTAATCGCCTGAGCCCGAATTATATGTCATTATCGCGTTGCAGTGCGAGTGGCGCTCGAGGTTATCCTCGGCACACACTACCGAAATGTGTATGATTTTGGTGGTGTCGTAAAAATAATTGTTGTTTGCATTTTTAAATATACAAATTTATTTTCGAATATATTAAAAATTGAAACCAAGCAGAAAATGCCTCTGACATTGATAAAGGATAAATTTATCGCTATAAATATTAATGTATAACACAAAAAAATGAATAAATTATTTAAAAAATGTGCGTCATTTACTTTGCGAAATTTATTATTGTATGTTAGAGAACACTTTTCCGTTTATTATTTTAAAATATTAAGCAATAGTTTCTGGGGTGGATACGGGATATCTATGAAGTAGGCACAATAGAGGGTTTTATGAAGGAAAAAAGGTTTAGATTATGCGATACGAACATGTCGGTATTTTCACTCCCCTTCGTGTAATTATGAGGGAATTTTCGACTTTATCCTTTAAGTTTATACACTGTCAACTTTAGAAATTTTCTAACTTTAAATCTCTAGGGTCAAATCTCATGGTTGTTCTCTTTTGAAGAGTTTTCATAATTTAAACAGGTGAAAACAATTGTATTAATAATAATCTTAACGTTCGAAGCATTATTTTCTTATTTTTAAATTCGAACGTATATTATTGTTAAAAAAACAAAAAGAAAAGAATTAAAATGTTTTCCAAGACAAAACATACATATTCCTTAAAAAGCAATAATTCAACAGCAAATCTCGAGTGTTTGGTATATCTTAAGATGTGGAAAAAATCCCATTTGATCGGTAGCTTTTTCATTTTTAAGCCATATTCAGGGTGCAAGTAACTTTATATATTTAAAAGAAAATTCAAAAACTTAATACCCCACTCGAGATGAAAAAATCACTGCAATGATAATGCTGAAACTGACTGTATTTTCGTAAAGCACTTTATGCACTTTCTTAAACTTATTATTTGAACAAAAATTTATTTTTGCAAATGAAATTTAAATGTATGCACTTGTAATTTATTTTGTGTGAATGTGCTCGAAACATTTATAAGAGAATTGCATCAAATTTTATCGCAAAATATAAAATCTAGGAAATAAATTTAAATCGATGTCAATCTTTTTCGAAATTATTTTGTCTGGTTTCAATCCGTTATCTTAAATGTTTTCTACTTCAATTTCGAAATAGAATGCAGGAAAATTACGAATGACTGGTTCTATTGAATTTTCCGCAAAAGCTAATTTACAGAAAAAAGGTTTGGTATGGAATTTATAAATCATTAGTCTTATTCGGATGTAGTTTTACAAAATAATTTACTTGCAACTTATAAATGCATTTTCTTTCTTTAAAATGAAGTCAATGAAATAAATTGGTTCTAAATTTTAATTCAAAGTGAATTGAAAACAAGTCAATCTCCTATGCATGTCTGTAATAAACCAGAATTGCTCGATAAGTGAAAATTAAATTGCAAGAGAATTTAGACGAACGCACTTGTTGATTTCTTATTTAATTATTTGCAGGAGCGCGCTGCGCCGCGGCGCGTCGTTTCCAGTTTGGATGTTATAAGAAATAATAATTTATTTCTTTTTGGTGCGCATTTCGACAAAGGATTTAGTTATTTGTGTTGCCAGATGATAATAAACGTAACCATAGTATAATTCGTGCATTGAGTGTGCTCAACAATGCAGTATTGGCATCAAACTATCTGAATAGAAAACTATGTCGTTTAAACACAAAGTTCTATTGTTTTACGGTTTTTGGTTTATCAAACAAAATACGTCATGCACGATTATGCGAATGGAAGCATTAGTTGAATCGGTAGAGAAAGCAATGTACTGTTAAACTGTTATTGTATGAGATACATTTCTTGAAATGACAACGAAGCTTTTACTCTAACATCTATGAGTTGGTACAATTCATGATAAAAGCTCACCAGAATAGAAACAGCTGCCTCCGATGTCGTCTTTAAAAGCTTCCACCATAAAAGTTAACGCACTGTTTTAAACATAAAAAGGAAACTTTTACCTTTTTAAATAAATCCTAGCTACACGCTACTCAATTAGATTTCGCATTTTGTTGGGTACGTGGAAAGGTTGAAAATTATTAAAACAAGTCCTCGGGCTTACGCCGACCCCTTTTTAATAAGCCCTTCTAGGTGACATGACGGCTCCTTCACTTCGACGTTTCTTGCTAATGTGCAAAAGCTTGTTAACAGGCAACTTGAGAAAATTCCCTACATCGAATATGGCTAAACAAATTCCTCTTGTAGCAAAATACGCTATTTAAATTATTTAAACAAACGGGACCAGTTAAAGTTTACGATCGACCGAGTTTTTCTGATAATGTCGAAGTCGAACAAAAACTCGCCAAGTTAATGCCCCCTTAGCAATGAATGAAAGAGTATTTAATAATAAAAAATTTTATATCCTCTCAAGGAAATAACAAAATTTTGAATAGGGCAAAATAAAATGAATAATATTATTTCGGATTGCTATTTGTATGCATTTTGTGTCGCCAGATTAAATGTAGTAGCTGATTTCGACAATTGTCACAATTGCATTGTCTGAAACTACCTGAAGCCATAATAATTTGATTGCATATTGTGGATATCACGTACGTCGAGTATCGCATTTATATTTAAATTTTCATTTTTTGAAATTAGTCCATCTATTTAAACCTACCTATACACAATACATTGATGCTGCTAAACTATTTATTGTGTTATCGGCATGCAATGAAACTTTAGTTAAATAATTATTCCATCCATTTCATTCATATCCACTAAAATAATCGAATATTTTAAAATTCAATCAGTGTATGCTTTAATAAAAACATTTTCAATTCAAATTTTTGACTAACAAATAAATTTTAATAAACCCTACACTTGGAGAAATTTAATAAACTCGATTCCAGATTCTCTTGGAAGGCGAACAAAATGTTAAGAAGTTATAAAAATGCAATATTAATTTTAAAGCATTCCCAAAATTAAATTAAGCGAAAAAACGTAATAAATTATTCGGATTCGAGTTTTATAGAATTTTCAGGACGTATCCAGCAATGATCATACCAAGGCATTGCCATGGATTAAACCAAAGTAATTCTCGATTTTGTAATTATTATAATCCTTCTTCCTGCTGCAGCAGGGTCGCCAAGTTTTTGTATACACGGGTAGTGGGCGTCGGGAAAAATTAACCCGTTACAACAGTTAAAATAATAACCCAACTGTGTTTAAGAAAATTTAGGTATAAATAGACCGAGTGCGGAAGAAAACAAACACTTTCCCTTGTTATTTAAGAATATATTTATTATTACAGTAGGTACTGATGTATTATTCTGTTACCTGAATCCTTGCTAAACATTTTTGGATGCAAATCAAATCGCAAAACGTAAATTTTGCAATTACATATAACAAAACCTCAATTTCACACAAAACTATACGCAACACTCAAGCCGAGTGCTTTTGTAAATGAGTTTTCCTTTCAATAAATGTCTGGGGAAATTTTTTTGATTTTTACGTAAAATAAGCAAAATATTGCGAGAAAGTGCTTTTGTAGCTTGAGATGACATTTCGGTAAAATATAAATTAACAAGCCCGTTTAAAAGAGGTAATCTGCGTTGGAACGTTAAATACGTGCCAGACTTTTAATTTAACATGCATTTCCATTACCAAAATTCTATGTAAGCTTGCCACAAATTATTGCAATCCTCTTTCTGACACTGAAAAGCTGGCTGAAATATATTACGAACGCGTGAAAACAACCACAATGTGACGAAGAAGGTGCTATGAATAAATAATAGAAAATGTAGCCTTGTAAAATCCACCACTAAGGCATTTATCAAAATTACATTACATGAAATAGAAAATCCAATATTTAAATAGGTTTTACACGAGACGATATTGATTATCGTGCGGTTTTGGGGAAGCTAATTTTTAACATCCGCGTCTATCGTGTTAAATTATCCTTACACTGCAAATTTTCGGAACTGCTTCATATTTACGATAACAATGCGACCTTACTTTCGTATATAAAATAAATTACCAGTGTCTACATGTAACACGTTTCGGAAAAATAGGAATATAAAAAAAACATACCTACTACACCTTACTTGTTACGAGTCGTTTTTCTGCTGAATTCGCTAAAGTGAAATGTTATAGACATAAGGTGTTTATTGATTTGTTGGCGTAAAAGACATAACACACCAACAAACGACATAAAGCATTTGTGAAACAAATACTTTTCAATATTTTCTAAATCACTGCTCTTTTCGGATTGCGTTTATTTCCAAACTTCTTGCACCGTCGGGTATTTTAACAGATATATTATTATAGCTATAGGTTGTGTGCGTCTTGAATTTTCAAAAATGAAACACCCAAATATTCTGAAACTCGACACTATAAATAAATCCTTTAAAAACGGGAAGTTATCTATTTGTACTTTCCCTTTATCTGTATTTTAAACCACAATTTGCATGTAAAATCGCTTTTATGGGGTAGTCTATTTAAATAACATTTCTTTTGATGTGTTTATTAGGTGTAACGTATAAAACTTTATCTGTAATAGGAAAACTTTACAACATCACCATTAAGATTTTATTTTTAAAATTGACCTGGCAAATAATTAATTGATCGATTGTTACGAAAATATTGTAGGAAAAGTTGCTTACCACCGCTGCTGGTTTAGAGAAAACTTGACCAAAGTTGAAGGATTCGATAAAATAAAATATAAACTTTTGAGAGAAATACCTCGAGGGACAATAATCGGCAAGCCGCTCTTTAAAATTTTACGATTTTTAAAATGTCGTTGCAAAATCACCCTGTATGTTAAAAGTAATTTTGCATATAAATTGCAGCCAGAATGAGGTAGATATTACATGCACGCGATAAGGTTTGCAGATAAAGTTAATAAAAGATGCATTAAGGGCAAGTGAAAGATCAGAGAAAATGCAATAAAGTTTATAAAAGTTTCAACTGAAGACACGATTTTGGAATTAAATAAAAATCTGTATCAAGTGTGATCGTAAAGAGTGAGAAATAAAAATTCGCTGATTAAATTTTTAATTATCTTCCATTAAAAACCATTAACTGAAACGTTATCACAATTACGTAATGACTACTCTTAATGCTATAAAAGATACTTTTAATTTGTATTTTGTGAAAAATTTCCCACTTAAAATTAAATTTATTAGTCAAATTTTACACAGGAACATTTAAATGCCATGCCAGGGAAAACTTATGTATAAATTCGCCATGCACAAAAATGCTGCTGCAATGATCGTATAAAGTTTCCGCCATCAAAATTTTAAACTTGCAAAGTTTCATTACAAAATTATGCTAATGCTGAATGTTTAAAATTCTCCGCAATAGATTGATTAAATTTTGATGTGCACGCCAAATGTGCCAATCGATGACTTACCAATGAAGGTTGCAAATTAGGTAAACGTCCAAAATCAAAATTATCGACCGACCTGGAGTCAAAAGAAGTAACATTTATGTTGTTATTTATTTTACTTAAAATTTGCAGCGATCTCCTAGACCTCTTGAAACAGGCATGCACAAAGCACATACACCGTTGTTTCTGAATTGATAACGATCGATGTCAAAGTACGCATCTGTATTTATAAGTACATGATTAAAACTACGGTATAGGACAAATTATAATGGTGTGGATCTCATTTATAAGTTACTAGCTGGAGGCAAGGACTTGCAGTGCTGAAAAGCGACTATTACCACATCTAGGTGTTTTCAATTTTATCAGAAATTATTCTCAACGCAATATTAAAATATGAAGACTAAATCTAAACTTTTGTAAAGCTTAACACTTCAAGGTTCACGACTAAAATTAATGTTTTTTTAAACAACCCCTATAAATCCTAGCGTTTCCTCAAACTAAGTTTTGAATAGAAACGTGACAATTTATCGACTTATTTATTTATTATTCACCTGAGAAAAAGGCGACATTTGTAACAAATAAAATTTGTAAAAAGTTAGAGTTTGATAAAGCGTTTAGCGTAGACTTAAAACGATCCCGATTCAGGGTTTTTGTAAGATTGTATTGCCATAAATTCTTTTTCTTTTTTCAATGCCTTTGTTTAAATGAAGCAATCTGTATTTCATCCGGTAGAAAAATGTATGTATATCGGATTTTAACCGATATTAATATTTATTAGTACAAAATTGGAAAAATTTGATGGCGCATTTGTTCATTGCATCTTTCCGAATCAAATTATTTGGTGAGGAAATTTAAAAAATAAATACAGGTTGGATATTTAATGCCAACCTTTCAGGAGCCTCGCTGCTAATTTTTACCTAAAAGCCTGACATTTTGAATAGGCAATCTGATATTTGTATCAGACGATGAGGAGAGAGAATTTATACAAAATTGTAAAATTCCAAAATTTTCGCGAAAGGTAAATTAATTCCAATTATATCAGAGAATTACTTCATAAAAAGATGTTCGTGCGTTCTAATGATAAAATCTTTTAGTATTTGGGGTGGGAATGTATAAAAATACCTAATTTAGTCCTTATCAGGGTCCTGAATTATATAAATTACCCTGTTTTATTATGAAGTTATTTTCAAGTTGTTAGGAGTAAAAATTTTAAATGAAGCAGATTTTAACAGCGTAAAATGTTAATCGTGAACTGCATGATAATCTGCCATTGCGAGAAAAATCATTACCGTAAAATTTGAAATTTCAAGGTTTTTGACACCAGAAAAACTTAATTTTATTAAAACTTCAAGTTCAAGTTTATTTAAATTTTGTTATTCAATTACGGGAGTTTATATGACGGTTAACTGATTTAAGTTGAAATTCTGTCACGCTAATTGTCAGCGTAAAATAAGCGGTGAGCCAGAATCATTTTTATAAAACATTCAACAGAGCAGAAGCAAAACTTGGATTAATTTTTTAATATTTAAGTTTTTTAATGTGCATTGCCGGCAATTGAATTCGAAAATTCTCTCTTTGTTTTATTTTGTCACCGCGCAATTTGTTTAAATTTGAACAAATTTCATTTAGGTGGAAGCCCTTAAAATACGAAGGAATGGAAAAAATACCTATCAAAGCAATGCACGCACTTGATGACAGTGTAGCACCACTCAATCAAGTCGGCAAAACCATGATTGGATCGAAAGTCGTTACTATTTGTAGTAGACGAAAGTCCTAAAATAGGCGACATCTTATACCCGTACTTATAGTCGATGCTTGGCTGAAGCAAAACTTGAGCACGACTTAAGTACAAAATTGTTTATTTTGATTGGTTGATTTCGTGCTTGAGTCAGACTCAAGTCCGAGATCGAGCGAAGCATCGACTATAAGTACGGGCATTAAACATTTCTGATCCCCAGTTTTATCTCAAATTGCGAACCGAAACAGTAACCAAATCGACAATTTTCTGACAATAATTAACCCATCTCTCATGGTATTCGGCAAATTATTTTTTATTACGTTTACTATTTCACTTATTTCTTTTTTATTATTAGTACGATTTCCCTCATAAACCTCCTTCTGGAGTTTACAATCGACAGAAGAAAAGTCGGAAGTGTCTTACGATAATAAAAATTTTCACATCTTGATTAAGCTCTAAAAACGAACCGTCGATAATGGAATGAGATTCCATAAAATAGCATCGGCCAATAAATAATTTTTATAAGAAACGAACGGAATATAATAAATTGTGCGAGGCGCGAAGTAATTCGCTTAGTTAATTTAATTAGCTACATGGTTAATTGGATTTACATTAGTCGAGTCGAATTAAATTTACTGATACAGGCGTTAAAGATGACACGAATAGAGTAATTAAAACCACTAATTACTGAAGGAATTAAGAGCACGACTTAATTGGAATTGTATTTAACAATATATAGGGGAGACACAAACATTCAGATAAGACTCGAGTTTCAATCGCTCCAAATTGATAGCGGATCGATCTTACCGAAGAATTTTAAACGAGCTAACTTGGCGTCGTTTGTTGCAGTTTGGGAATCCCCGGTGAAAAGTTACTGCCGCGAACGCCTGTTTCGACGGCATAATTCGAGTTTATTATTGGAAACAATATGGAATGTAAATTTATGTTATCAAAGGAAAATGTTATCCATAAGTTAAAGTGTGACATAATCTGTTCGGAAAAACACTTTTTAAGATTGTATTTTGTTTTTGAAAAAAAAAATGTTTAAAATATAAAACTAAATTGCATATCTGCTTTGAAAAATATTATTTTGACATAAATTTATCTTTCTTGTTTTTAAAGTGCGAATGGAATGCGGAAATATTCTCAACGGGAGTTTTTGCACAAAGAAAAATATATGGCCTAACATTTTCGCACAATTTGTGAGCGTATCCAGATTAGAAATAAAAAACTATCTTTTAGACTTGAATAAACTAAAAATATTTTCTTTTTTATTGTATCTTCTACATACTATTATATTAACTAATTTACAAGAAGTTCATTATAGATGACGAAACTTAAATGCGTTATTAATTCAAGTTTTAATTAAAATTTCAATTTAAATAAGTCAAACTGTTTACTATTTCCTTATTTGATAAATAAAGTGCTGTTTGTTTTATTTCAATGAATGCTTGTATATCCATCAGTGACGCTTATAATATTCATCAACTTTATTAAAAAGTTTTATTTTATGGCAGGAATATAAAACAATTTTAATATTGCAAATCCCTGTACAAATAATTTAATTTGCATAGCGTAATGTCGAAGAACTTTGTACGATTAGAAGAGAATAACATCAGCGGTAGCTAAACGGTTGGAAATAAAAAGCTAAATGGGTTACTAATTAGACAGAATATGAGGTAACACGAGGATTAACAGGAAATGCGACACACGGAGAAGTAATTGATTCTGGTTTGTGCATCCAAATCCTTTTTTAAATGTAGAGAATTAAAATAATTAGCTGCAAAATAAAACTAAACGCTGGAGCCCAACGTGGGGCTCAAAATTAAATTTAAAAACTGCTAGACATTTTAATTCGTTTAGTTGATTATTAATTGAGATGGGATGGTCCTGTCGAGGAAGGTTTCAGAAATAGACAAATAATAAGATGATTTAAATCAAATGTTAATGTTGTAGTAAATTTACTATTAATTAAAAGAAGGTAGTTTAATAAAAATCCTTCGAGCTAAACACGGAAAAGCAACATATTTATAAATTTTTCCTTAAAATTAGTGTGCTGCTTGTAGTGACTTATTGTAATTACTCACGAGGCACGAACGGCTGTGAATAAACAATACTGAGGTAGCAGCATATTCATGTTTATTACCGTCACTACGTTATTTGCATTGTTTTGAATACGTTTAGTATTTTTTTGTTTGATCAATTAACTACATCAGTTAGTAAATCGTAATATTGCTGAAAGGAGTGCTTTTTTATGTTTCTGTGCTTTTCAACCTTTTATTCTTTGTTTTTCTGCCTGCAGCTTACAATATAGCTTCGATATTTCAAATTGACAACATGTCTTCAGCGAAAATTCCTAGACTTCTGTATAAAAACATTTGTCACCACAAACCATCTTAAGATGTAAAAATGTAAACCTATAGGTTTACTGAACTAACCAAACCTGAAGATGGTGAGAGTAATTTAATGTTAGAAATTACTCGAAAACAAAGTGCAATATTAGTTTCCACCCACTTTAAGAAACTTATTCTAAAAAACTCAAAAACTATACAACCAATTTTATTGTTTTTGTAAGCCAGTAAATACAATTTTAAAATAAAATCCGTTTGAGTTAAAGCAAAACCAACATTAAATTCATTGCAAGTAGATAAAATTTTACTAGCAGCATTAAATTAAATTAATTAATACCTGTGTGCAAGCTTCTGGTTGCATTGGTTAACTAGAAACTAACATCATGCAATCGTCTTTCGCCCACGCCTAGACTTTCCGCCCTTCTTCTCTACAGAGAAGGATTTTTATTTTTTTTCCATATCCTGGTTACCTTAGCTTAATTGAAAACGTTAATTTTCGTACGTAATGTTGAGGTTGTGAGTGCAGCTTTAGAACAACCAAATAATTTAGAGCGGCTGAAGAAAGTTCAAAATGGGAAATGTACCAATTGAAGCAAATAGCAGAAGACAAAATAATTTAATTGTAAATTTTTGTAACTATTTTGATTTCTGAAAGTTTTTACAGCTTTGAAAACTTAATAAACAGAATCTCGAAAAAACTCATTACGGCTTTATCAAGAACAAGCTTGCCTTATCAGGTTTTTCTATTATATATCATGTCATCGTCCTTTCTTATCGACTTTTCCCTTTGAGACAATTGTTGTAATGAGTTTTAAACTTTATAAAGTGTTGAATATAAATCGAATTAATCTCTTTTGCGCTAGCATAAAATTGTATCTAAAATATAATATGAGTAAATAAATAAAAAAACACCGAATTGTTTAATGCATTTTTAAAAACGTCCTTGCATCTGCAGAGTTATTGTATATTTTAGAAGATAAAAGTTAAAGAAATATATTTGATGTTTTGCTCTTCCGAAACAGATTTATTTTCTAAAATTTAAACTTTTCGTTATATCTACGCAATTTTTGCTGTAACATAATATTACGCTTTATTGACTTAATTTTCCATCCCGAGGAAGACAATGTCTGCGGTTTTCGACTTAATTACGTGAATTTTTGTCGATGGCTGTATAAACTGCGTATGTTAGAGCCATTAAAATAAAATAAGATCGAGTTCAAGTGAATAATGCTTCGATCACGTCAAGCTTAAACCACGAACCGTAAAATTCTATTTCCAAATTACTCTAGAAGTTTTCAATATAAGATGTCTGCTCTGGAGATAATATAAATTACAGTATCAGTGTAAAGATAGAAGAAGCATCCAAATGAATTTGTTGGAGATATCTACTGCGAACATAGAGCTTTAAATAAGACAAATGCACTTGCAAAGTCTTTGAGAAATGGATACCATTTTTTACGCCGATACCTGCTAAGAGTGACATCTACATCCCGAAATAAATAAATTGGCTAACCCGACCAAACTGGCAAAAACAATTTTAATATTCCATAATATTATGTTAACCCCATCCTTTAGTTTGCTAGGCAAACATTTTAAAACAAACGATAAAAAAAAGACTTTGTAATGAAATTTTTGTCGCGAGAATATTGAAAAAGTTGATAATTTGATAAATTTTTGTGCAATATTGTATTAGTGTATTGTTTGCCAGGAAGTAGACGACATTATGTGAGCTGTGCTCAAGTAGCAATGTACTGCTGCTACTTCTCCACTTGGAAATACTTGAGGTCGACAGCGCATTTTCGAAATACGAATGTCGTATACGTCAAGATGTAAAAGTAAGTACTTGAAAAGTAGATGGATACCTACTTCTTAAGTTAAAAATAGACAGACATTTTAACTAGGATGCAAAAATTGTGCTCGCCTGGATAAGATTTTTCATTGTTTCTTACGGCTGAAGTGATCTCGAGTTTGAATATCAAATGATTTTAGATTTTCCATGTTTCTCTTGTATAGAAATTGGAATTTTTCAACGTGTTCTGAAAAACTGCAATTAAGTCCGCATTTTTTAGCCAAGTCCCACATAATATTGCTAGTCATGGCTCGTCGTTTCGCGAGTTCTGTCACGTACCTATATATGTATGTATAGGAGAGAAACTGGAGAGATCGAATTTGGCGAGAAATTGATTGGGAAAGTTAAGTTCTAAATGGTGCACACCTTGAACCGACGTTTCAAAAATCAACGTATCAGGAAAAGTTTTGTCGTGTCGTCCCTAAACAACAGGAGAGATGCTGCTGCGGACTGGTCGAGCAATGATAATGAAAGAAGTTTACCGTTAAGTTACTGCAATGCAGTGTTAAAATAATAGCGAAATAAAGCAATTACGTTAAAGTTATAGAAGATAAAAACACATAGCGAATCTTCAATTCAGATCTCGGATTTTGAAACACAGGGAATCTTTAAACAAACACTTGTTATTTTTACGCCCCCAAGCAATTTAAACCTTTATTCTCCTAACGTCTTCGTATTTCTTAAGTGTACATATCATCAAGGTGCTTGTTTCCCATGTTTACATCGCTTTACATTTGACTATCGTTACGGATGCCAATTTTTTTAAATAATAAAATTCAAATTTATTTTAAACAATTCGAGCGGTTGAACTTTAAGTGTGCGAATGAGGTTTACCTTTAAAGCGCATTTATGTTTTTGTGTTGAGGCTTTTTTATGGAGTACTTGTTTTTCCAACCGTAAAGCATCAGGGAAAGGCTTTAGGGCATATTTTCTCTAAGGAGTTGACGGGCAATATCTTGAAAATTGGTAAACGAAAACTCGATAAATAAGCTTTATATTTTCATCATAGAATACATGTAACAAGACGTCGATGCCTCCAGACGTTTTGAGACTAATGTGTTTTTCATAATCAGAAAATGTACCGAGCTCCTCTTTTCTGTTTTATTCTGACAGTGATTTATTGCACGCAATATCATATTATCTGCTAAATTGTAACAAAATTTAATATTTAACTGCAAACAGTAATTTAAAAAGGAACTTATTAAAAAATATTGTTCAATTTTAATAACGTAAATGTTTTTTAGCAAACTTTTTGATTGCTTATTGAGCAATTATTTCAAAATGTTTATTGAGCGAGAATTATATTTAAAAAAAAAATTGAATAATTAATTTGTACCAATACAATGCTGAGGGTTCCGATCTAAACCCACGTTATTTTTAACAAATAGTATCGATATCTAGTTTTTCTTTTGCCATCCAGTTCATCAAAAATTAAATAATATAAGCTGTTAAATTAATAAAATAATTTTAAAACATTTTCAAACAGATAATTCAATAAATTAAAGGATATTAATGTATATCAAATATAATAATAAGTTTTTTTGTAAATAAAAAGATTGAAATGGCAAACGTTTATCTTTCCGAGTTTTTAATTTCATTTTTAAAACGTTTATTTGATTATAAATAATATACAAAATAATCAAATGCTAATACGCGATAAAGTCGAAAAAATTATTTACGAAATTTGTAAAACTACGATTTGTTGAAGTTCTAGGTAATAATGAACTGGACTTTTTATGTAGAAAATTTAATTTCTATAGTTTGTTCAGAATTTTCACTGCGGTTTTTATTTTATCCTTAAAAAAAGTATATTTTAATACCAGATGATAAAAAATAATTTTTTTGATACAAATACCCCATTGTTTTTAAAAGCTTTGGTTTGGCATTATATTTGACTACCTTAGTCAAACTTTACATTAAATTTTATGCATATCAAGTTCCATCAAGCGAAAATATACCAAATTGGATATCAATAAGAAGATTATTTTAAAGGGAATAAAATGAAAATATGTAGATCGAAAATTTTTAATCTTTTATAAATTAGGTAAGTAATTGTTGATAATGTTGTTTTATGCTCTTTTATTTTTATTGAAAATTTACAATTTTATGCTTTAATATTAAATTTTTCAGTGCCAATGTATTAACGTTCTTTTAGCGACGGTGGCAACACATCGGGATGTGATATAATTTCTGGCCATGCCTATTAAATAATGCTGATTTGATCTAAAGTCCAATGCCAACCTCAGAGCTGTCAGGAAGGCAGCAGAAAACCACCCTAGCAATTACATTTCTATAGTAAATCATCCTGGTTTCGGCCGAGTTGATCACCAGCGTTGAGGAGATCCAATAAGGCACTTAAAGGAAGGTACAAGAAGGTAATTCAGCTTGAATGTAGTTCAATTATTTACGACTCAATTGCTATAACGACACTACTTTAGCGATGCTTTTGTTGCTTTTTTTATTTTCACCTAGCGAAACAATGATAATTATTGCTCAACAGGTTTAACAGAATAAATTGTTTCATACAATCGAAATTGAACTAACGTGAAATTCCCACACAGTCAAATTCAATAAAATTTTGAATCAAAAACAAAATTTTAATAATTATAAATAATAAAAATAATCAGGTTTCCTAATCAATTTCAATTGGTTTTCAAGGATCTATCAAAATGAAGAAATGAAAAAGTGCTTTGCGTAAAAGTTGTCTAATGGCGAATAATTAAAAACCAATAATATTGGTTCTTTAAATGAAAAACCAATTTTTATTTATTTTTTTCCATTTTTAACGTCTTGGCAGGTTTTCATAAGCTGGGGTTGTAAAGTGAAAATTGTTAATTAATTTTTCATTTCACCTTGTAGATGTTTTAATAATGTGACTTAATAAAATTTCAAATCATTTCAAATTTTGTAACTTCCGGCTTAAGTGCGAAAGCCTTATCGCAGTTTTGCACCTTTTAAATTACAAAAAATTATAGAAACAAAAATTAACTCAGTTACTCATCAAACGCTGTCAGGATACGTCGTTTCAAAAATGTATTTATAGTGAGTTTATTAATTCACACCTTTGTGAAAATTTTTTGGATTTTCTTCCAATTTTCTTGGAAAATCAAGCTTGAAGATAATGTAAGTACCTATCTTTATTCTTCTCTATCAAGTGAGTTATAAAATGGTGTTTGGCAAATTAAATTTTGCAAGTTACTACTTGTCATTTTTACCAAAACAACCGTGGTTTTCGGTGGTTTCTTTCTAGGTAGACAATTTAATACAAATTTTTTTTAGGAAAATTTTATTCGGCCGTTATGGCTTTGCATCACGACGTGACATTGTCAAATTGCAGTCAGCATCACTTCAAAGAAAGAAAGTTAGTCAGCATTGAATCGACTGGCAGATTTTCCGAAAAACTCCAAGTAAGTTAATAATTGTTATTCTTTCGTATGGAATGAAAATTTTGTGAATGAGTCAGCTTGGGTGGAAATTTTTTCTTCTGCCTGGAAAAATTCTATACGTATTTTGTTTTACAGAAATCTATCGGGCTTTATGACGTGGAACATTTAACATTTGATTGTCAAATATGATATTAGCGTCACTCGATTACAAAACTTCAGATTACTGTCTTACAACTGGTTTGTGTTTTATCGACAAATTGAAAGGTGGATTTTCTGGAAAACCTATGGAACAATAAGAAAGTAAGTTCAAATTTTGACATAGTACACATTCGAAAATGTATTTGGTGAGTCAACTTTTGTGTTACTAACAGATTGACGTTGTTTTCAGTGCCACGCCTTAAATTATATATTTTGCAAGAATTAATTCTACCATTAGGGTACATCAAACTTTTTAAGTTAAAGGTGGAAGTGACGTCATTAAATCGTAAAGTGGAAATGGGAAATCCCAGTTTTTGGTAAAGGTAAGTCGATTTGTTGACTTGATTAAAAATTAATCTTTAAGTTTGACAATTAACTGAATGACAAAGTCAAACTTTTGGTTTATAATTTCAATAAATCAATTGTTTTACTTGAGCTCCGCCGGCATTAAAGTATCTACTACTAGTACTAATTTAAAGTGCAAAACCTCAAATGCGAGCTTTGTCGGGATTTTTCTTTAATGTTTTTGTAACCACCTTTCTTTGTAAACGTCTATTTCTTATAACAAACTTTAAGACTAAGTTTGAACAAGGGAAAAATACTAAACATATTTCTTTGTTACAGGTCAGGCTTCAGCTAATTGATTGAATTCGCTCTATCTCAAATTAGAAACAACTGAAGATCATCTATATCGTATTTATTGCCGAATTGGTTTTGGTATTCGAACATTTTGTGTGAAATAACCACATACAAATTTTTACCTTCAATTAGCTGAATCAAAGATAAGTTGTTCGGGATCCGCGCACGCAAAAATCATAAATCATTTGATCGGTTTTCGCGGACGGCAGTGCAGTGTCGAGTACGAACTTGTGAAAAAGCTTGATGGAAGCTTTAAATAATCGCGATTCATTTTTAATTTAAATCTTGGTTTCAATAGTAGTGCTCAGTGTTCAATAAAAAAAATTCATTCGCTGGCGATATAAAATTGTGCGAGTGTTTGAACTTATGTTTGGTGTCCTAGGATGGAATTGGTCCAAAGATGACGACTACTGCGGCAGGACTGCAGTGAAAAAGGTAATTTGATTAAAAAAAACAAATTAGAAAAATATATATTAATAAATTTCTTTTCTTTTATAGGTAGGGTCCACTACGTGGGTTTGTCAACAACTAAGGTTAGTCAGCAATTTTTTTCAAGTGATGTAGCAGTGAATTATTGTGGGAAAGGGTGAAAATTACATTTTTCTTTAAATGTAAACTGTGTTTAGAACTGTCGAGGTAAGGAACATGCTTATTTTGTCATAATTACCTTAACCTTGTTTTCCAGGGACTTGATTTTGATCGTTTTTACTTTTTTGACTGTGTACAAAATATTTTTAACGAACCCCATATTGCTAACTCCTCCGCAGTGCTTCGTAAGTTTCTTTTGAAAAATGATAATTATTTACGTCTTTGAGCACCCACATCGTTTCAAAATAATATTTGCTGCTACTTCTTTAAACTATTAAATTTTTAAAGAATTATTTTTATCGGATATTAGGAACGCGAATTAAATATATTATTAATTTGATTGTTAACAGCCATCGAAACCTTTGAACATTACTTTATAGATTGAGGAACAAAGCGTTGAGTTTTTATAATAAAAAAAAGAAAATCTGAATGGGCAACTCGACTTAAAAGTTTTTCGTATAAAATTATTTTTGTAATACAATAAGGAAGCCTAATTATAAAACTCGTTTTAGTTAGTTGGAAGTATTTTGGCAGAAAATCCCTGCACACAATAAAAATTTTCCGGTCATGATAGAAATCCTCATTTTGTGATAGAAGCTAACAATAGGTTAAGAGAAGTGATGAGCATGGATTTGTGAACAAAGAACTTGTAAAGAGGTCGAATTTAAGTGTATGGATCAAAAAATACTTCTTGTCAAACTATTCAACTTTTTATAGCTCTCGCTGAATCTTTTTAAAAGCTTTCCTTTTCATTTTTACATGTTAATTAAGATAACAAACGATTAAAGTGTTAGATAAAGGTATCTCATTATGTTGTGCAAACTTGGGCTGTATGTTAAATTAGCGAAGGTGTTCAACTACGTGAAAATAATGTGAAGTAGCCCCGTTTCAATCGGTAACGTTATTACCAAAGAATGAAAATTTCTTTAGACAATGCTCAGAGTTGTGTGAAAGAGATACAAAGAGCTTCTTCTTTATCTTCACTTAAGTGATTTTAGACTGAATGCTACAGAAACATTATTAAGTAAGCACGACCGCTCGCTTAGCAATATTGGTTCTTAGCTAGAGCTTTTAATTTTCAGCCGATTAACCATCTACTTTAACCATATCATTGTACGAACCAATCCGAGCAAATTATAATTTTAGAATTTCATTTTCGTCCTAAATTTGTTTTAAGCTCTTCCAATAATTATTATTATTACTTCACATCTTCTGAACAATATGTCGGCTTTTCGCGACGACGACGATGGCGAGCTGTTAAATTAATTTGAACATTCGTGGCGTGCCAAATTTGCCGAGGTGATAAATGTGTTCAAAAATATCAAAATATGTGTGTATCTGTTTGATAGCTTCTGTGTTCGCTTGCTTTAACAATACTTCTCTTTCAATGAACCAAAAGTCATTTATCAAAATATTTGAAAGCAATCCTCTGCGTTCCGAGCAAAAGAAAAAACGAAAACAATTTTATTGCTTTTTTAATATTAAAAATAAATTTGCGTTTATTACCTACAAAGCATCGAAATAATTTTATCTTTTCGATGTTATTACAAAAACTGAAAATTTATTCGGGATCCTTCTTTCCAAAGACAATTTTCTTTTCGAGCTTTTCGGGTATTTCAAACAATAGCGAACACATCAAGCTTATTAAATTTTAACGTGGCATATAACTAATAATACCTATAATGTAAATTCTTACGATTTTATTTTTAGTTATCGATTATAATATTAATAATAATAATTCAAATATTCGGGACAGATCAACCACTTTGGTCGGTGTATACGATATCACAAGATTTGGGCATTACTTATTAATAGTCGACATCTCGTAACAGAAATATCAAAATAAATGAATTAGGAAATTAAAAAATCATATAAACTGGAGTGTCTATAATACACCAGTTAGAGTGGTACTTGAAAGTTTCAAGGAAGAGGTTCAAGTAAGTTAAATTAAGTTACAAAATAGGTAAGCAAATATAATCCAATCTAAAAGTTGAATATCACTGTGCAGCGATGTTTATCTTGGTAAAAGCTCAATAACTTTATTAGCATTTGAAATTAAAGAAACTTCTAACCACATTAGTTTAATTAAATTTCAAAAAGTAAGTTGCATTTTTAACCAGTATAAGGAAATCGTATAGAACTGCGATGACAGGGACAAACTGAAACGTTGTAATTGAGTGTGTGGTGTAAGTTGAGAAATTTTGAATGCAAATAAAGCTGTGTTCACTGGCATTTCTCTAAACTTTGCAAAATATAACTCTCGCATAATTTTAACAACTGCTATTTTGCACGTCTCTAGCTGTTATTGTTACCTAAAATTGAAAGACTTGTTTCACCGGAAAACGTCGCTAACACAAAAGTGACTAATTTTGTAAATATATTTTATACAATAACCTACCCTTCTTATACAATTTCTATCGTTAATTAGAAATTCTATTGCGATAATATTTCCAGACGTATATTTAAGGGAAAAAAAAGATAAACAAATTACCGATAATTTAGTTGCTGCAATATGGAACGGCGACGCCCAAGACCTTCGGCATCAGATAAAATAATTTTAAAAAGGGCAATTCAGAAAACTATCGGGATAATCAATTAAGCGGTTATTCAAACACTGTAACGTATATCCAATTAAATTTTCCTAATATACTAACGAGCAAAATAATTAAGACGAAATGGTAAAACTTGCTTTTCCATCACATATTAATTGTACCAAACTCTGGATAAAGTTTTTTGCTTAGCTGTTATTTTTGAGGCAACTATAATTTGGCGTCGTATTACTCGAGCGTCTAAAATTGTTTGCATTTTTAAATTTTTTTCCACTAAAAATTCAATTTTATTGTTCATTATTTTTATTGAGAAACAAATAACAATAAAAATTGATTATGAATGAATTCCTCTTCAGCCTGATATCAATATAGTCGTAAAAAATAATGAGTTTCCTTTATATGTGGTGCAATTTTTCCGTTTTAAAGAAGAAAGAATAAAATTTGGATTTATTTTCCACATGTAAGTTTAACGACAGGCAAGAGACCAAATTATTTCAGCGATCTCTAGTTGATGACTCTTCGGTTTCACCTTAAATTATGGAGTCAGATAACGAAATATACGTAGGGATCAAGTCGCTCGAATGTAAATTTAATTTTGAAATTTTGGTTTTATTATAAAATCCAATAAAATGTTTTAAGGCAAAATGCAGGGTGTAAACTTTCGAAATTATAAATACTCAATTTGGAAAAAATTAAGACGACGATGAAGTTTTTAAAAAGTTTCAAATTTGTTTGCGAATACAAAAGGTTATCCTCACTCGAGCTGTGTTATTATTATTTGTAGTTCTTGTGTAAACTTTAAATAGAGTTACGTTTTCAAGAACAAATTGTTAATCATCTAAAGCTCGCTGCAGCCAATTTCTCCAGTTATCCTTTAACGTTCTACTTCATGAGCTCCCACAGGCACGACGTTTAATATTTGTGTTGGAGACTTGAATACATAATTTAAGTAGGGCTTCATTTGTTTTGTCCATATGACACATAAGTCATTCATTATGTGGCAGGTCGTATCCTACTTTAGACTAACATTTAAATGAATTGGTATTAGGTGTCGCTTTGTTTTTAAAATACCGGGTGGATCAGGTAAAGGACCCTAACGTACAACTTCGTTTTCTTTCTTTTTCCAACAATTTTGCTCTCGTTTGCTATTTAAATTTCTGTCATGATTTCAAAAAAGTACGTTAACACCGTTTTAAAGTCACGCATAAGTGTAAAATTGAGCAACCGTATTATATTAAACTTGCGCAATTTGCAAATTAAAATTTCGAAACTAGACAAAAAATTTAAATAAGAAAGAAATTAGGTCGACCCTTGAGGAAGTTCACAACCAAATTACGGATTTTTAAACCGGTGCCATCCGAAAATTTATTAACAGATCAAATTTGTTTTTAATCAAACGAACTGAACTCTTTTTCCAAGCATACCTAGCGTTTTAATTGCCGTGTATCTAACGATTATCCTGCTTGTTTAATACGTCAATAATTTCGTTAGTAGGGAAGAGTAAACTGCAGGAAAAGAGATGAAAAATCTGCAACATGCAAATTTTTGTTAATTTGTAAGCGAACAAATTAAATTAATGCATAAATGCACTTGCATGTAGCTTTACTTCAAAGTGGGACCAAAATACAAATCGATATTTATTATAAAATCAAATAGCATCGAATTCAACGAACTGTATGTTAATGTCAATAACTAATATGCGTCATTGATCCATGAAAACAAACAAAATTTTAAATAATAATAAATTCTTACCTTATAAATTATGAATTTCAAGTGGTGTTTTTCAAACTGAAAATTAAATTACTAAATTAGTTAAAATTATAAGTAAATATATGTTGAAGTTTTGGGGGGAAATTTCGGATATAAGGAGGTCATTTGATTTGAAATGAAAATGACATGAGAAATATTTTGGAAAAGTTGTAGCTTTGGTTGTTGGAAATTGTTAATCGGATTGAAGAAGAATTTTATTATTGGATTTTATTGGAAATTTGTTTCGAATTTATTTAAATGGTTTTCAAGATTTTTGCAATTTAAAATGCACCCTGAGAATTTTTATTAAATGACATAGCAATATATGACCAAATGTACCATTTCGATACAATTTTGATATATTATTAATTTAGGCATTAGGATGCGTAAATTGAAAAAACGTTTAATCGCTTACAGTTTCACGGGTTCGAGTTTTATAGTAGTTGGGTAACATAGCAGTCAGGGTCTTACAAAAATAATGTTAAACATCCGATGAGCTTTTCAACATTTATAATTTTTTATGCTGATCCGGGTTTACACTAACGTTTGCTAAAGTAAAGGTCGACACATTATTACAACCAATTTTTTTATTTTTAATGTAAATCAATTACTCTTTCAGGGTGCCGAGTATTATTATAACATTATTATGTAGGGGGTTCGGACTCAAAAAAAAAAATTTCCAAAGTTTTACCTTCGTTAATTTCAATGTAGATCAAATGTAGTGGAAGTTTACAGAATTGTGTAATGTAAATTTACATGGTAATTAACAGTTTTACAAAATTTAATTAACTTCCTACCACGAAGACTTGTTCACGCTCTAACTTGTCGCTCTTTGCGGGATCCTTGGAGAATGTTGATGTATGATGGACATACAAGTCATAATATAACAAAATACATTTTAATGTAAGATTAATATTGCATATGGATATAATATACTTGGTAAATCAATTCAAGTATCATGACTGGCATATCTATTATGCCTCAACACCATGAGAGATCTATAAAAGGAAGATCACGCAAATATTAATAAGTTAAATTCATTATCACATGCATAAATGAATAACTGATGCCCACATTACTCAAATGCAGGCTGTCACCACAGATGCATATTTGGCATTTGACTTGTAACCTGACTCCTTGTCAAATAAGCTTTTATTTTATAGCAAAATTATTTTGTCATGCATATAATTTGGCAATAAATAAGTTATTGAATGGATTTTTGATTGCCCTAATGACAACATTTCCAACGATATAACGTTGTTCAAAGTTAATTCCTTTTACCACTCATTACTTAAACTACTATTAATCAGAATCTGCTTTCAACAATTATAATTTCTACTTTACATTTCTATTGGCACTGTATCTTGATGGTTGAATAAATATCGGAAACTGGTAGACACAAAGCTAATGCTATGTCCTAATTGGCAGCATATAAATTTCATTATTGTGATCAAGATAAAGCGAAAAGTGATTCGCAATTCGGTCGCATTTATTGCCAATTAGGACATGGAATTATATTTATATGATTTTCCAAGAATATAATTTATTAATTAACTACTACGATGCAATTAAATTGCTATAAATTTCTATCACTAGGTATTCACTTTTAATCTAAGGCAATATTAGTTTTCTTCTAACGTTCGGATTACACCCGTTAGGTCGGAACGGATCTGATCTGAAAGGATCGGAACGGACCTAACGTAACTACAAAATAATGTGGATTCACAGTGAACATAAGCATAAGAAATACGTAAGACATAAGAAATATATATGTGAATAAAAGCTTAATTATGTTGAAATTTTAAGCTGCATGATGGGGAATGTAATTTTGTCAACGTTAGAATTGCTCCGGAATTATTATTATTATATCGATTCAGTTTTTATTTACATTTGTATTTCTTATTTCTTATTTCTTATGCTTATGCTCATTGTGAATTCAGACTAACCGTAAACAGTAGGTATCGCACCGCGTTAACTGGATTGTGCCTTCTATTATGACGAATCACGATATCTATAAAACTGCTCCGTGTTCCATCACAAATTAAGAGATTAATTTTGCATAAAAATGTTTTCCATGCGCTTTTCGCTAAGCAGTATACCGGTTTGAGAAATAAGCATACTTCGATCGAGTCAATTAGTTAAACCATTTAAGCCTATTTAGCGCTAAAATTACAGCTTTACCGCTATATTTTTGATTGGCTAGGAAATATTCGCTGGTACGTAAAACATGATTAGTATACTTACGTAATTTGTAGAGGATTAAGTTTTCTATTGTTAATAATAAAACGAACTGTTCTTTGTTAAACGAGTACCAATTTATAACATTATGATAATAATTCGTACACTCATAACGCTAAGTGTTTTTGCTAAAAGTCCGGGTATTAAAAGTCTAAAAATGGCAAAATTGGAATAGAGAGAGTCTCGAAATGATGTGTATTGCCCAGACATCAAAGAAGTTATTGGTAGAAATTCAAAAACTCAGATAAATAAACGAAAAGTTTTAATTGGCATTTCCATTATATGCTGCCAATGAAAAACGATATTATTAAAAGTTACACTTGTGAGTAATTTAACAAGGTTTGCTTGTTAGAAAATAACATTCCAATTAAAACTTTCAATATGGATACATATTTGAAATCGAAAATAAAGTAAATAGGAATAGAACATTTTCTGCTATTATGCATTTGCACGTTCCACGTTTGCTTGCGTAATATGTATAAGATGAATAAAAATTGAATGAGACGGGCAGAGAAAAATTTAATTAACACTTGACAAAGACAATTGTCACTCGACACCGATAAAGAGTTTAGTTGGGAAATTCGGTGACCTTTAGCCATTTTTGCATGATATCTGGAAAACTAAACTCGTCTTGGAAATTTTATCAATTGAAACAAGCTTAGATTCAATTTTCCGGTGCGTGAATAGTGGATTTGGAGAGAATTCAAAGTACATGCGGGTAGCAAAATAAACAAATCATTTTTTTTTCGTCGGTAACGAAATCCAGACCTGATCGTGTTATCGTCAGACGGATCAATTGCAATGCGAGCTAACTTAATATTGCTACACTTTATTAGCATAATTTTTTAATAACTTAATTCTGGTACATTAAATTCGGATTCAAAAACTTCTGAAAAGATAAATTGTACTTGTGTCACGCACTTGATAGTTTCATTTCCCATCATCATCTTATGCTTGTCTAATAAAACGTTTCAGTGATAATTTGAATCTGTACAGTGTCGGCACGTGCTAACGATTTATAAAAGAGAAAATACGTTTGCTCCGTTTATGAATAACGATATTATTCATTACACCGTAAGCACTAATGCCACGTGACATGAATATACTAATTTACATTGCAAATCACCTTCAAGGAGCTGTTTAACCTCTCGACTCTCGCGCTGCCATCATCGATAATTTTTTGCAATCTAAAAGTGGACTTTCTTAACAACTTTAAAATATTATTAGGTACAATGACGACGAACGAATGCCGGATGGAAGATAACGAAAAATTTAATTTAATTTCTTTTCGATCTTAATAGAAAGAAGTAGTCAAAGTTTGCAACATCCATCGGTTGAATTGTAAAAGTTTCAGTGTAATAATAATTCACGAGTTTGTTTTGGAATATATTTTAGCGTATCTGGGGATAATCCAGCACCGTCTGTGTACATATCATCTTTGCATAAAAGACCTTATTAAAGCCTCGGGGAAATTTCTATATGCATTTGTTCTGTTTGAGTTAAAACTATTAATGTGGCATTAATATTTATATTTATGGTTTACTTCGCGACTTATTTTCACGAAAGACTGCATCTGCGAATGCTAAACCGTGAGGAAAACTGACAACAGTATGTTTTCTCATTTTCAAATGGTGCTCGAGAAAATTAAGTCCCAAGAGTTTCTAAGTCGTCTAATTTATTTCGAAAAATTAAATTTTTTTGATAACATTTGAAATGAAAATACTTGACAATATTTTCGCGATGCGAAAGTAAATTTGAAGCGCGCGAAAGAAAAGATAATTACTTATTTGCAGGTGAAATAATTATATTGTATAAAACTTACTTTGATTACTTCTTAAACTAGGGAAAATTAAATTGCAATCGAGATTGTGTCCACAATTAAAATTGTACTCGACGTGAATTTAGATGATAGAATTTCGATTAAATTATCCAAGCATACATATTATATCAAACCAATTAAGCAGGAGGCAAATTTGTAATTAATTTATTTTTTAAATTTCATATATAAAACTCGATAAACTTCTCGTCGGGAAACGGAATATACTATACTATTAGAAAATTCCTATACTATTCGGTGCTGATGGGTATTTTATTGTACGTTCGCATGTTTAGTGTTATTGCTCTAAAGTCCCATAAGAGAACCACTTGTATTATTTTTATTTCTATGCGCTTTTTTTAAATCCTTTATTCTAATGCAATACATATTTCCAAATAAGTTTGCCCAAAAGTTTCCGGAGAAGACAATTACATTTTTAACTTTGGGATAATAAACGAGTAAACTTTTACAAATGTTCCATTTTACTTGATGCCGTTAGAATAATTTAAAGTATTTAGGAAAAATAAGTAAAAAATGCAGGATATTTATTGTCCGAAATTTAATTTTGCTTTTCCATTTCGAGAACATCAATTTTAAGAATCCGCTTGGAGCCATTCTAGTTTCATTTTGCATCTGTTCTTGCTCCATTGATTTCTTTCGAGTCTTCAAGCAACCTTATATGTGGTTAAGAGTCCCCGAAATCCCAATTCAGCCATTCTCAACAATTCCAATTGATGAAAGAAATTGTTTGTTTTCTTTTAATAAAACTTTGCGATCGCGTAGATAGGTAATTATTTTTAATACAATTTTTATGGCTTCCACTTCAAATGGAACGCTAATTTATCGTGTCGAAAAATCAAAACAAGAAATTTGACGTTCTTCTCCTTACAAACAGTGCCTACCTGTTAAATTAATTCGTTTAATAATGAAAACGTGAGCGCAAAGGGAACGCACCTTATCGCATTCAAGCAGCACCCTAAATATATAATTTAAAGGCAGCAAATTTTATTTTGAAAGGATGAACGTGACTGAGGCTAAATCAGCGTTATTAAGAATACAATTATTATTTGAAAGATTGATTTTAAAAATAACAAAACGAGTAGGAAAATAATGCTGGGCGTGTGAATCGCCGAATCTGTTAATATTCGAAAAGTATCAATTATGATGGCGATAATGAAAAAATTGAACGACTTTCGACGAGGTGCTTGTTTATTTATTATGTTTTAACCAAAGAACGGAAAGAAGATTTCAATAATTCATGGTAGACTAAGAGTTGGCAGTTGGAGATAAAATTTCAAAATAAAACGTCTTACTTAATCTGTATTTTTATACTTTTTTGAATGCATTTGAATGATTTCAATATTTTAGAATACGCTCGCGTAATTTTCCACGCAATTTACCTTTTTATGATTTTTTAAATTACGGTTATTTATTTAAATTTAAATTGTTTATAATGTTTGGATGAATCGAACACGAATCTCTTAATGTTATACATCCACCTACTTCGTCATTAATAATAATATTATATTAAAAATGTATGTAAATTACGCTACTAACTACAAGCTAAAAGTTGAACGGTATTAAATCAGATGGTGGCGTTCACATAAGATTTAATGCGGTACAGACGCACTTTTACGACCACCATACACTGATCATGAAGGAGAATAATTAATGTTTTAAATATTCGAGAGATCTCGATTTAAATCTAGTTGAGAAATTTGTATTTGAATTTCTGATTTTTCGAGAAGTCCGCAATTGTATGCATTATTTTACAATAATTTTCAATAACACACACTTAGGCGGCGAATTTTCCAGCATATTGTGTTCATTTTTCCCCTTTCTATTATTCCCCACTGACAAATATATAGCATCTAAGTTGGAACTATTTCATCCTCGAGGGATACTTTGTTTCAAATTTGAAAATTTTTTACGACTGGCAAAATAATAAATTTTGAAAAATTTGAGATAAATACCATAAAATAAATATTTGATTTAATCTTGGAACATCGCTAAGTGGAAAATTTTAATAATCATATTCTTTGCGAATCGATAGATGTAAATAACCATTTAAAAATACTTTTTAATTTTGCAGGATTAAGCTTACCACGCTTACCGAAACACTGCGAATTAATTCTTCAGAATTTGTAATTAGAAACGTGCTGTTAAAATTATTGCAATTATTAACTCGCCATATAATAATCTAATCGGTTTTGCAGATTACGGGTTCCAAAATGGTAGTTTTACATTTTTAAGCAAGTAAACAATCTAATTATTATCGAAACGTATACTTTATTAAATTATATATCGGACACGCATCGTTTATGCAGATCCTTTTATTGCGTCGCGTCGGTCGTACTTATTTGGTACCAAATGACATTGAAACACATTGTTCGTTGTAACGATTCATTTCAATTCTGTTTTCTTTTATCAATCAATTGATAAGTGAAGTGTAAATAATGACGGTGCTACGAGGTTGTTCATCCCTAACAATTTTCTCCGGAGCAACAGCTATTGACGAAAAAATTCCACTTGCGATTTTTAAAATTGAGATATTTCCTTTAACAGTCGTACAAACGCTTATAGTAATTAATAATCTCGATAATAATTTAAATAAAGAAGGATAGAATACGAGGGAAGCTCGAGAAAGAAAGATTACTTTCGGGTAATATATTTAATATGTCGTTAATTTGGTATAAAACTTGTAGAATAATTATCTTCTTGCAACAGAAGCTTCTGCCCGCATGAATTTAAACTTGAAACTAATTTTATACGACAAACTTTAAAGGTTAATCTTTCTTATAATATGCATGGTTTCATAATATCTTGTAGTACAATTAAAATGGCTACTGAAATTCTATTAACACTATATAAGGGAATAACTTTCAAAGTTAGTTTATTAGAAGTTGGTAACAGTAAATATATAACGTTTATTGTTTTAGGGCTGTATAGTTGATTATATTATACTTACAAACAAATTTAAAATATCTTTGTGTAACGTAGACTAAACTAATTTTAGTTCGTACGTTAGATCAGAGAGATGTTGTGTTCTTAGCAGACGAAATCGAGATTAATTTTTTTAACTCAATGTAAGGACGAAACCAGGTACGATAGCTGGTTATTACATAATCGGACCAACTATTTTTCGATCAAGAACAAAGACGAAACGAAGTGTAATAACTTGTAATTAAATGAAACAGCAGACAAACGTCCAATTAAATTCAAGTTAACAACAGCCGTGACTAATATTTAGCGAAAAATGTCTTAATTTTCCCGTGGAAACAATTTTATAATGCAAAGCAATAAAGAAAACGCAACACCCATCTCAAGATGTATTATCTAAAAAGTCCGTGTTTTATTTTCACACCCCAGGAGGATTAACATACAAAATCGATATCTACTTCAAATCAAATGACAGAAACACCGCCGTCAATTTGTTTTTCGGAAAGTTTGCGGTTTAACACTTCCAAAACAAAAATAAATTTTGTCCTTTAACTATACACCCATGCAAATGCGAATCCGTTTCTATTGTTTAATGTTGAGCTTTCAATCTTCAATAACAACCTAATTGAAATTCAAGCAAAGCTGCATAATCAAATTTTTCAAGAAAATGTCTCAAACTAGAAAATTATTCGACAGCCACAAAAGTGGCGAAATAGAATTATGTTAATAAAAAAACTTTATAGGAATATAAAATTGATCCGTTTTTAACCGACAGAAGCTTAATTTATTTTAATGCGCGACTTCAAAGAGAAACGTTTTCACAAAATTTGATAAAATTAATTTTCTACAACAATTTAATAAATCCCTTACAACAACTGCTGTGTTAATTACTTAAATCTACAATTAATTGTTTATGGGAGTTTATATTGTTTAACTTTGCTTTAGGATATTTGTAAAAGTTAAACCATTAAGGATGTAGGTACAACATACAGCCGCGGTCACAAGTATTAGGCCACCGTTTAAAATCCGTCCATTAAAATTTAAAAAAAAGGATATTAAGTTATTGGGCCGTATGAATAAAAATGAAGCAAATGCTTTAAAGGAAAAGGTCGAAGTATAAGCAAATGCTTTAAATAAAACCAAAAAGTAAAAGCATTTCCTTTGTTTGTCATGAATAATGATTACCTTATACTTATAAGCAAATGCTTTAAATAATAAGTAAAAGGTACAGAATGTACAAGTTGAAACATGTTTAAATTTGATGTGTTCTGTCATCTAATGTCAGTTTAAGTTAATCTTTCACTTGTCAAGATTGACTTTCTGCTTTTTAATAGGTTATCTTCAATATTCTACAGCATGTACAAAAATTATTGAACCAAATTTGTTATAAAATTATTTTCAAAATAGGTTTTGAAGATATTTAACAGGAAACAATTTAAATTCCTTATTTTTGCTTTCATGAAATCCACTATTTCTGCCATTGCAAAACGATAGAGTCGAAATTAAAACAGATTTCTAGTCGGTGAGTCTACTACTGACCAGATGCATATATTTTGAAGGATATGCTTATACTTTAAAGTATAAGCACTCTTTTATTCATACGAAATACTTGTAGTTTGAGCAAAACATTTGCTTTAAAAGCATTTGCTTCAATTTTTATCGCATACTTATAAGTATAAGGTTTTACTTCTATTTTTATTCATACTGCTTGAAGGATTTGCTTCATATTTTGCAAGTATAAGGTTATGCTTTCTTTTATTCATACGGCCCAATAATTCAATATTTTTGTTCGGGAAATTAATTTTAATTTAAATTTACTTACATTTCCATTTTTAGTAAATAAATTTCATACATATATTTATAAATATTTGACCCTCGTCAAGGATAACTGGAATTAATAATAAAACAAAAATATTATCTTTCTTGCTTTTTATAGCTATTTAATAAATTAATACAATACTTCACTCGGTTGCTTTAAAAATAAATATTTGTCACATAAATATTCTACAGAATTTCCAGAGTTATTGGTTTCGAAAAATTTAAAAGGATAATATTACGTATGTTTTGTTTGCTATATTTATCGAGGAGAGAAGAATAACATTTTTTGCGTTATTATATTGTATATTTTTTGTTTTATTACGCTCGCGAATAATTATTTGCAAAAAATTTGTAAATACGTTCGTATCGATAATTAAATATTCTATATTGTATAATTATTTATACTACCTTGAAATGAATCACGATGTTTTAATCCAGAAATATCCAAATTATAGTCAACAAAGAACTCGAAACAAAGAAACATTTCATTAATTATTTATTCCAAATTTTTACAAAGAACATTTTCTACGAGAAATTGCCGAATACTTTCTACCATACTAATTAATAGGAGTAATTTTTAATTTTAACAGCACCGCAAGCTTCCGACATCAACCTAACCCATCTCAGTTTTTCCTTTACATTTTTTATAATTTAAAAAAAATTATATTAACATAGGGCCAATTGACAGAACGTTGAAAACTAAAAACCTAACCCCTGACATAATGTTTCAATTATCTTCCAAGTTAATTTATTGTTAACATAATCTCATATATTACTGAATAAAATAATTCAAAATTATTCTATAAATGTCATATTATCACATATCAATTTAAAATATATTCTTAAAAATAAAATAAAAATTTTAATTTTCTGTCGCCAGACAGATAGGATTTATGAATAAACCTCAGATTTGTTCTATTCAGCCATTCATACGAGACTCATAATGCAGTGCTTATTAAAATGAAAAGTGAAAATATTAATACTATCGTTACATAGAAGAAATAAAATAGCTTCGATCGTGATCCATCGGAGACAGATACTTCTTTATCTCATTGAATGACCGGTTTCGAGATTACCCTAAAGGGATTTCTCATCAGTGCACACTGACCTGAGATAACCACGAACAAATTAAACCACCGTTATAATCGTTTCAAAGCCTTTTAAAATCATCTATACATAGAAAACTATGTTGCAATTCTCTTACGTTATATTATTGATCTAATACCAATAACTTTCCATGTAGAAGAAATATTGTAATTTGTGTTGCCGTACTTCTTCCTTTCATTAAAAGCAAACTAATGACAAATTGACTTTGCTATTAAAATATTTTAGAATGCAGTAAATAAAATACATGGTTGTTAAACAATAAACATTAAAGAAATTTATATTCCTGCAAAAATGTTGCCCTTTCTGTCGAGAATACTTGCAAATGTACGAGTAACGTAGGTTGTAGGACAAAATTAAACAAGCTCGAGTGATTTACTCTTATAATTCGTTTGCTTCATTGCATTGCATATTTTTATAGCCCACTTGAAAATAAAAATAAGTTAATTTGTAGGTTTCATTTATCATATTTTATTTTTATATTTCACAGTTTATTGTGAAGCTTTTACCAATAAGCTTTATTCGTTAAACCAAAGCACTATCATGAAATGGGCTAAAATCTCATAGCTATAATGGGGAAGTAAGCCGTGAAATTGGAAACATCAAAACTAAGTTTTCTATTCTTTACTATATTTATTTTTCAATTCGCTTCTTTTCTTTATAGAAAAATATTTCCAAGAGTTAAACTAAAAAGGGTGCGTTCACAACAAATACGATTTTAAATGAGAAAAAGAAACGCGGTTGTGTTGAAATTTGCCTTTCAGAAAATGTCTGCAAGCACAAGAAAAATCATATTCTTTCAATAAAATGGAAAATTTATGCACCCGAACTAGTTTTTGTGGTAACATGTGACGATAAAATATTTCACTATCCACACCGCAAACTTGGTAACTTAATAATGATTTGTTTTTATGGCCGAGAGTACAAATTCTTCTTAGCTTTGCTTGCGAAACATTTTTTCCAAAAAGATATATTTTACACTCAAAGTAATCGCTCGAAAATTATTATCGTTTCAACTAAACTTTAATTATTTCATACCGGGTAGACAAAATGAAGCGTCTTATAATCCTTGACCCGAGGATCCTAAAATAGGCATACAATGTTTTATACTCCAAATGTTGAGGGTAATAATAATACATTCTAAACACAAACACCATATTAAGTGTTTACATCTAGGTAAGTGCACTTGGAACGTAATAGTTTAGGGCTTACTTACTACAGATATTGTTCGAAGTCACTTGGCAGAAACACAGATTTCGACTTAGAAATATTGTTTGACTCGTTGTGTAGTATTTCATTTTAAGTCGCTGTTTACATTAATCGGTTCAGCATTTAATTGTAATGTTCAATTTGCTTCCCTCTCGTTTAGCGAAAAATTCTAATAAATTTCCAACGCCGAGAATGCTAACTACGTCATCAAGCAATCTTTTGATGTTGTAAGCATGCAAACCAAGTATTAATATTTTTTTCGAAATAACAAAATATCCGTTTGACCACTCCCGGAGTAATGGGCCAGGAGCTATAAAAAGTATGGAACGTTTCATAAATTTAAATCTTGATTACCCCAATTAATTTGTCCTTTGGGATTGCAAATACTCCACCTTTGCTCAAAAAGTACTCGTGTATGCGCATTAACTACAAATTTAAATTTTTGGATTTAAGAAAGTTTTTGTTCACCTAACTAATCACCTTATTAAGTACGTGTAGGAGAAGTCCACTTATATATTATCCTTCATCTGGCGAACAAAGCATCAAAGGATTTGATGCATTTTAACTAAAAATCACATTGATTTCGCTTATTTTTTTTAAGTACAATATTATTCGATTTGTTTTTACTTTGGCAAATAGACCACCCGGTTTCTACGCACTTTTTCAAAATCCCAATTTAATTTTTTTTAATTTTTAAATCTAATTTACGATTTATTAAATAATATCGATATTTAGATATTTTAACACCCCCTCTCCCTACATACCGTTGAACAATAACTACGAAAGGTAATAGTAAAAAATAAATTAAAATCTATTTCAAAATACTGAAAACTTTTAAAATAATTTTTTTAAAATTATTATTCATATGAAACTGCTAATTAATTGATTTCGATTGAACAACATAACAAAATTTGTACCTATTTTTACTACGGATGGTTAATGAATTTCTTTTTATAATAATTTAAATGATAATATTATGTATGTTGCTAATAATAAAAGTTGTTTTTATTATTATTATTGTGTGCAACTGGAAAAATTTCACTTTAACTTCAAGTTATTAGATTTGAGGATGTTATGGTTGAAAAAGAAATTCGAAAAAATCTTAATCATCATTATTAAACCCTTAGAAGTTCCTAATTCGTTTATCTCACCAACTATATTGTGCTTTATATTTTTATTCGATTTATGCGTCTTTCTTTCAAAAAGCTAACCACATAGAATATAATTAAATCTTGTGTTCTTTGACAGAACCTTTCAGGTGCTATTGCTCAGCGCAATTGAATTTTTTTAAGTGAAAACTAATGCAATCCTAACTTACACGGTACTGCACGTAATTTTTATTTTCACCTTGAAATAATTAACAAAGAACATCAATACAAAAAGAAAACTGTGCCACATTACATCATACGACTGAGTCAATACCAGATCCACTATATTTAAATAGTACTTACATATTTGTTTTTCAAAGGCGTCGATAAATATGAAGCATTTAAATTAGTTTTAGCATTCAAAATATTTGCATTGATGAACAAAAAATAATAACGTTCCATTTATGTCAAGGTGTGATATTATTATGTAAAAGTTTCCTAAATATTTCCGATTTTGTCGAGTATTGTGAGTTTTTAAATGTCATAATGTCACACAATTTAAAGAGCTTGTAAATACAAAAGCTGCGATAAAAATTGAAAAGGAATTGACTGGCGATATCAAAGCTCGAGAGGAAAAAATGTTTTCTTAATTTAAAATAAAAAATGTTTAATGGTTGCCTAAACTGAAAACAGTATTAATTAAGAGTTTTGTTTGCCCAAATAATTATAAATTTAAATATTCAAAGAACTCGCAAGTCCTTTCATACACATGCAAACAAAATTTGTATTTAAATCTAAAATTATGAACCGACATTCAAAATTGAATAATTTATAAGAATTTAATACTGCAACCGAAAAACAGATCAAGTGATGTAAAAAATGAATTCGTTAAAATGGTGGTTAATACAAAAATTCAGTAGCGAAAAATATATTATTGGATTTGGATATCTTACAGAATTGCAATGTGAAAACAGCGAAACGACTGCACAATTCAATTTATTTTACATATTCGCTTTGAATACATTTTCATCTTGCTAAAGAAAATCTTGCTCGTGATATCCAATAAACTATTACCGAGGAAATACAAAGATATGTTAATTTTATTTATGAAGCTTCTTTAATTATTAGATTAAACCGTTATACATACCCGAACGGCTGTATTTGATTTCAAAATATTATTATCTAGCATAAACATTTTTTTCCTTCCCTTTTCCTTTCCAAAAATGTTATAATTGGATCGGGCGTTTTCTCGTCGATGGCATCCCCGACGGTTTTGAAAATATTTAATCCTGCAATTTGCATTCAATCGTAATTTACCTTTGATCACGACGTAAAGGGTAAAGGAAGAAAATAATTAAAAATGCATTTGCCGACTTGCAATTCAAACCGTTAATGCATTTCGTAACAAATATCTTTCGCCTTCATTAAATCTGCTATAGTTATAACGGCCATGACATAAACTCTCTAGGTCATGATGAAATTGTTTCATTTAAACAAACCTTTGCGTGCACAATATGGTAACAACAATTGTTTTCTACATGTGTGATCTCAATTACCTTTTAATCGTAAAAGTTAACTGCTATGATGATAAATTATTGTTTAATTTCAGGTCGCAGTTCTCTTTTATTGAAAATATTAATTTATCCCCGGGGCGGAATAAAAATGAAACAATAAATATTAAACATACCTTAGTTTTGCGACTGCCGAACCAATAACTGAAACAAAAATTATAAATTAGTTTATTTCAACCTAGAATCGTAGTCGTCATAACTCGTATATTTATGAATAATGCGGTTTCACAGACATACACAACAGGACCAAATCTTAAGCACACTTAATTTTCATTTTGCCAAAATTTAAAACAAACAAAAGCCCAAGGCTGTGTATTAACCAATGGCATGTTTGAATTTAGATCTGGTGGTGCAGGTTTGTCGATGATGATAATATGAAAGACTTTTAAAATTTAAAACTAGGCTGTAACGAAAAGGTAAATATTGTTATTATAACGAATAAAATAGAACGCTCTTCTAAAATGTCAGCCACAAAAGAAAATATATCTATAGACTTAATTTCGAATTATACAAAGTAACTACTTTACTTTATGTTAGTTTAGGATAATCTCCTGGAATAATATAAAATACACGAAACACCTTTGTTTTCCGCATTATAATAGTTTAGTTCGCTATTGTATCTTAATTGATTTGTACGCCCTATGTTGTGTGAGCTCGAAAAATTCTTTTGTATTTTTCATGTTAAACAATTTTTTATGTTGTCTCTAGTGTAAACATATCGAACGTATTGAAAAATTGACGTTAACATTATATTACTACAGAAGAAATGCTTTTTAATTTCCTCTTAAATGTTTATATATTATAACGATTACCATATTTTCGCAAAACGAAAAATCTGCTATGATAAATTAAGGAAATGGCTTTCTAATATAAAAACATCATTCATTTACAGTTACGTCAAATGAATCGGTAGCAAAAAGGTAATAAATTATGTTATCACAAGAGGTTTCATGAAAATGTTACGTTTAAATTTCTTTGACAGTTAATATTGGATTATTTTTGTTAGCAGTAATTAAGTCTTCATTTTCCGCACTAACTTTCAGATCGAATTAAAAAATAACCTGACCAGTCGTCGTCACGTTTCGAAATTTCTTTAAATAGTTTTTAAATCACTATCGACATTTGCTTTACTTTTATGTTGCACTGCTCTGTATTCCGCATTCAAAAATACTCGTGAATTTTACGGATTAATTTATTAGGCGTTTCTATATTTGACTTTTACCTGAAAAACACTTTCATACCATCACAAAGAGAAACTTCTAACGTTTTTCCTCTTTGCGGTGGTATTTTGACGAATTAATATTGCATGCAATTGTGTTTGTCCCCTACTTTGCGTTTCTTTTGTATTATTAATTTGAACAGAAAAATTTACGATATCCCGACTTTCAACGTCGGATAAAAAGGCTGGTTAAGGTTGTTGCTATAAATACTAACAGGTGATCTACCTACATAATACATACCTATCGCTCAAATTATTTAATCCATAACAGATAATAATTTAAATAGGCGAAAACGACGCCGACGCGACGTTCTTATTATTTCGACATTTAACAAATAGTTAAAAACAATTAAACAGCATAATCCCTATCGAAAATGATTAATTTGTCTGTCATGCAACTAAAAAAGAAAAAATAATTATGCCCGATACACGAATATTTTATTGCCTACACCTTTGCTATAAATTTATCGACAAAGACACGATGACCTTAAAACTTGAAAAAAAATGTAATTATAATATAATCCGCACCCAATTATTATAATTATTTCGCTGTACAATGGTGCGGTGATCTTGAAATTATGTAAAATGTATCAGATGTAATTAAGATAAATGTGCATCCTCGCGCATATCAAAAAATTGCCAAAGGATTAAACTGCAGCCGAGGTGAGATTTCAAAAAGATTCCTGCAGGATGTCTGTCTGTCTATAAAAATGCTAATTACCGGTCTGATTGTAATAAATAATTCCAACAGTCTGTCGGTCGTTTATAAATACTTTTGAATTTGTATAATGTTTTTGAATTTGAGAGCACCTCGTATTTACGGATGTAAAAGCTCCTTATCGCCGTGAAAAATTTAAATTTTACAAATTAACACAACTTCAAACGAGAAGGTTAATGAAGCATTTTTATCATTCAACGAACTTAAAAATTGGTTAATTAGATATTACTACACTAAGCAAAAGCTTAATTAACGTAATTAGTATTTAAAATATGCAAAAGATGAAACTTGGAAATGAAATGTAGAAAAACAAAATTTTAAACGATTAATTAAGATAATTTTAAATCTTTCTCTAGCGACTGCAAAATTTTTCGAATTCCAGATTAATTTGACAAGCCGATTAATTAAAATAAGTAAATTATTATCACTATAAAAAAAATACGGAATGAATCGAGCTATCCTGCAATATCTCGAGCTGTTTTCAATTCTTTACAAATATTAAATTGAATTTCAGAAGTTACAGTAATTTAATTTCAAAGTTGCCATCAAGTTTTCAAGTTTAGATTATTTTTTTCTGAAATTTTAATATTTTCAAAGGACCTCCTGAAGGAATAACTTTTGATGTGTATATAAATAATAATCTTAAAGAAAACATAATTACGTTGTTATTATTAATTTTTATTATTTTTAATTGCGAATGGTAAACAAAGCATCTCGTAGTTCATCACTTGGCAAGGCTGCTAAATCAAATTTTGTGATACTTCAGCGTTCCAAAGTGAGTTACAAAAGCATGTCTCAAGTTTTAAAAACTAAATAATTTTAAGCTTCTAAGACACGATGAAAATTTTTAAAGCAGTTGAAAACACTTGTAGAAATAGCGCCTCAAAGTTAGTGAAATAAAGCTCTAAAAGCAAAAATAGGGGTTTGCTTTAAAAACTTGTTTAACTTTTAGACATACGGCTAAATCCCACTAATTGTCTTCTTTATTGTTCTGCATTAAGTTTGTTTTTAAAGAAAATTAAGAAGGCAAATTAAGATGCACACACAAATGATGGAAATTAAAAAAGGAAAATCTTAATTTGGAATAACAGACTTTAATATTTGAAAAAGTTTGGTTTTTAGTATATCGGGCGAAATAGTCTTTCGAGTTATAAAAACACCTAACGATGTTTCGGGGTGTCTTAAAGTTTTATGCTCTTATTTGACTACCAGGTGTAAAACAGTCGGAATTTTAAATGGTTTTTTAACTTACAAAATCTTAAAAGTTTCACGAAGGTGTCAAAAGCAGTTAAAGAAAACCCGAAAGAAATTTTTCCTGCACAGTTAATAACATATTTTTTAAATTCAAGATCCCAACTCTGCAATTTTATACAATTAGATTATTAAGCCAATAAATTAATCATAATGGACGCTAAATTTATTTGATTCATGTGCAAGTTAACGCATGACAACCACCACTAATCGTAATTTCAATTAAGTTAAATTGCGATCTTGTAAAGGTAAAAGTCCTAAAAGCTTTTAGAAAATTAGTGGAAAATTTTAAACCACTTTAAAGTGATCAATTAAAAAAATCCAACCTCGTATCAAAGCCAGGGGTGCCTTTAGGGTTCGTTGTGTTATTTGGATACACTTTCCTAACATTTTTTACTAATCTTTTTAATTTTTTAAGACAACCAAAAGATAACCATGAGCAGCAGTGATCTGTCCTGATTAGCTAGCCGAGGTCTAGGGGTCAAGTAAATTTTAACTTTTCGAATAGGTTGTGAGGCAACAGCCGCACCGAAAGGACCTCATACTTTGATAAAAAATCTAATCTATCACCAATTTATCTAACGTGGACAATATTGCGCTCGTCCTTTGTCGAGTCTTTTTTCATAATTGCAAAGCTAGCATCATTTTTGTATTTTTAACGATGTATTTTTAGGAACTCGAGTTGGCCGCAACAAGGAATATCTTGAGCGTCCTGACCACTTTTTCACGCATTCTTTAAAAAATGTATTCAGATTTAAAAATAAAATAAATAAAAAACTGGAAAAACGACCTTGACACGCAACACGGAAACTGTATAATAAAATACATGAAGAATATTGCCCGAAGGTGTAAACTTGTTCATGTATAAAGTAATCAGCCATAGCTAATTGCATTGTATAATCTCGTATTTTTCCATTTCGTTAAAAAACAATTTAATTGCAATTATTGATGTAATTATCTCAAACAATAAAATTAAGAAACGTCATAATCCTCACTTTTTATAAGCTTGCCATAAATTTAAGAACTGGGTTTAAAAATGAAAAATTTAATTAAAACTCTCAAGAGTATCTAAGGAATCTTTTAATAACATCTCCGACGATTTTTTTTCATTATCATCTTCAACTTAGATACTTTTTAAATTTACGAAAATAATGCTTATACTAATTTAGATAAAATTATAAATACTTTACGATCACTTTTATTTTAAAAATAAATTAACCAACCTTAAATTCTTCATCCTGCTTCTTAATCTACTACAAGACATTGTATTGTCAATTTTACTCAACAACTTGTTAAATATTAACAAAACTAGTTGCTCAATTTATATACTTGTAAGCTATCGTTTAATAGCAATGTCAGGAAGAGCATTAAATTTTGGAATGTACTATTTGAAATTAAATTTGTAGAGCAATTTCAGGTTATTGCTCTAACAAGTGCCAAGTAATTATATAAACGAAACCACATTTTTAAATGTCGTTTGCTGAAAAAAAAAACTGCATACGAAACATATGGGAAATAAAAACTATTTAACTGCGACAAAAATATTAAATATTTAATATTCAAAATCCGAAATTATCCTTTTTTGGATCGGGCTCTATTTTTTCTAAATAAAATTAAATATTTACTTTGCTAGACGTAGAAATAAAGAGAAAAGTACAATAAGTGCATCGTGGAATAAATAAAATGATGAACAATACTGAAAGAATATCAAAAATTTGCGGAAGCGTAATCCTGCCAAGTACTGGAGGTCCGCGACGACCACAAGACCACCGTGAGATGCATATAAAGTTGCATATCATCCTTTATCGGCAATCCTTAGCTTTCAGATAGCTTTATAACGCCTAAAAAATTAGGAACTGGCTTGGATAATCCGTAATAAAAAAATATCAAGACATAAAAAATGAAAAATTAGTTCTTCGGTCGCAGAAAATGTCGCAAGTTGTTATTAAGGTACCTACACACGGTCGTGCTCCGTTTTGATCGTCCGTCAGGAACTAGGGATCTCGAAATAATTCTTATATTTTTTATAAATTAACCCGCCCGCCCATACAAAAGTCTTCGACGTCGTCGTCACTGCCGATAACAACATGTTCATCTTAACTAACCGGCATGTTAACCTGGCGAGACTGTAACATAAAACTTAATTCAACAATAAAGTTATTGCCCAGTTCCAAATTATGTTTATCTCAATCTTTCAGTGAAAATAATTGACGTGAAGGACGTTGGATCTTTCACACATTTCTCGCAAGGACTCCGCGATACATTGAACTTTTAACTTAAAAAAAAAGTTTTATGGATTTTTCATTTTTGAGATTTTTACATATTAATCGTTTTGTTTATATCTTTAACAATAGTTATACCTAATGATGATGTAAAAATTTAAATAATGTATTATTGAAAAACTTGTCTTTATTATTATGCTAATGGCTAGATTGGAATAAACAAACCATATCAATACGGTTCAAGGTGAGTGAAGATATGGGAGTGATAAATCACGATACCGATCTTTTGACAATATTTAAAAATCGTATTGATTATTATAAGCTTCGGTATGCAAATAATTACTGAGTCATCAGAGCATGACTTTGTCTTGTTTACATCACTTTTGCGACCTTGTAAACATGTGGATTGTGTGTTATTAAATACTTACGTATGTACGTACTCGAAAGTTTAAAAAATCGCCTAAGACTCTTTTTTGGAACATCCAGCATTGGAACCGGGTCTCCTGATAGTTACAACCCTAAGTGAGGTTGTTCGACTGCCAGAACGTAATTTAATTTGAAAACTATTTAATATTATTTGATATAAGCGGATTTCAATTATAGCAAAATTATTGGTGTTAGTTACGTTGTCTATTATTCAACCATATCGGAATTATCATGAGATAACTTCGAGACGATATTCTAGACTTATCGGGTATCTCGACGTATTTCCTTCAAATGCTATTATACTATGGCAATGCTAACGACGTAGTTGTGTTACATGCAGTCTTTGAATTGATTTAGACGAAGGAGCTCAACAGAACTTCAAACTGAACAATGCAGTTCATGGGGTTTATAGGACAAACTGATCGGTTGCTATGCATACGAATGGGTGGACCTAAATGATTTACCGAAAAGATAAATACTACAATTATTACAGTTCGAAATTTGCGTATTTTTCCTTCGTCCTAATTGAGGGGGCGCGCCAGCATAAGCCGCTATTATAACAAAAACAATTATTCGTTTGGTAAGTAAATAATAATTAGTAATATTTAAGTACCACCTGTAATTTCGAATTATTACGTAAAATATGTACAATAGAAATTGTTTTCAAGTTTAATTAAAAAAAGTTTTACGTACATATAACTATGTAATATGTAATACATAAAATAGAGTCATTTTTTAATAAAATGTCACATTTCTATGCGCGTTAAAGTTTGGAAAGAACGAAGTAAACTTTTTTATATATTTTTGTATTTCTCCTCTAAGGAAAAAGTGCTCTCCATATGAAAATAGTTGTAAACTTGAAAAATGACTAAAAATAATCAGGAATAATTTTTTGGAAAGCCGCTCGTTTTGCTCCTGTCCATAAATTTAAATGATACCGTTTATCGTGTTTTTATTGCAATTGCACTTTATATTTAACTTCTTAATATAACGAAGATACGCCCCACTTTATCAAGCTCGAGTGCTAATAGAAGAGGTGTTAAATTAATTAAAGACTTAAAACTGCGAAGAAGTTTTTGGAGCGAAATACTGGATAAGGATACGTCAAACTTATAATTTTAAGCCATTCAAATTTACGTTCAAATATAATTTTAAATTTTCTTTAAGTTACGACAGTTTTGTGTTTTTGATATTACACCAACTTATTTAACCATTTACCATACTTAGTGACTAATTAGAACTTGGTTAATTAAAAGAACATCCCCACGGGCGTATTATAATTTAAAAATTTAGGAAATAAGAAAAATAATTAAATTTCGAATATTATAAAAATGTCACTTGTAAGAAATTTTTATTTAGAAAGCAATGAAATATCTTTGATTAAAGATCGTCAAAAAGGACGAACATTTCTCAATGTCGTTAAAATAAGTTGGAAACTTCATTTACCTAAAGCTTTCATCAATAACACTAAGAAGTAAATGAGAAGGAATTTATTACAAATTAGTGAAATCATCTATGCATTCCAAGTGTACATAAAATCCGGCAATGTTACAAAGAAACTGCAATATCAGAAAATTTTGAAAAGTTAATTAACTCGCAAGAATATCTTAATAAAACGATATCATAACAAAAAGAAATTGTGACATTTAGAAGATTGATCATTTATTTTTTCAACAAAGTCACGACCAAGGTAAACCGAAAACCCGATCGAAATTAATCACGTATTGTGAAGAAAAAATGGATCAACTCGATAGTGGATAATATTGTAAAGGAAACTAAAATTTAAATTGGCCGCACCTTTTTGAGCGGCAACGCGAGCATCTCGATTTCTTTGTTTCTTCAAAACCAAAACTATGAATAAAACTGTTGCAATAGGTTAAAAGGCTTGGCACTTGACACAATTATACGCACACAAACTACATTAACTTGGCCGGTTACGTTACGTATAATAAAGAAAAGGCTAATTTACAAAAATAAATAAAAATAGTATGGATCTATTGTTTTTCTTGAACAATGCAATTAAAGTTAGTCACCTAAAACAACATATCTCGTTTTGAATTCAACAGAGTCACACTAATTACTTTAACCTATATATTTTTATTTGTTTTTTAAAAAGATTTCGTTAAAAAGGAAATCATGTTTCGCTTGTCGATTAACTTTAAATAAACATTGTTGCTTTTAGTACACCAATAACGTAGAAAATCGGTTATGCAATAAAATAATTTTATTCGCCTGCACGAATTAAGCATTCGAATTTAATATTTCAACTTTCTTTTAAATTTATGTAAGTCTACGAATAAATTGCAGAAGATTCACGTGTGAATCGATTGTTTAGGGACAATCGGTAGAAGCTCAACTAGACGCTATGCCACGAAGGCCCTTTGATCTTAAATTCGGCTAGCTAGCAAAAAAGTGCTCCCAGCATCGACGACCGTTTCACCATGAGACCAAAAATGCTAAACCACAAGAGAACGGCTAATCAATTACGGCCCTAACATAAAATAATTGTTTACAATTCGATAGCGCTAACTCTGAAGGGGTAAACCTAATAAAACCAAAACGCCACGTACTCGAATGGCTTGGAAACGTAGCAACATTGTCACGAAAATATGAATATAGATGGAAAACTAATTTATCTATAAAAAATATTCTTTTCAAATATCTGCCAGTTAACTGTTCAACGTGGAATTCAAATCACGGCTTTAATATGTTATCTAAAGTCAAACTGCGAAAACCGTATCCAACTACAAAATAAAATAAATGATGGAAGGTATCATCCCGTACATTAAACTGGAGCTTTCAGATTTAGAAACACGTTCGAATGATAAATACACTAACTTAACAATTTTTGCTCCATTTTCTATTCAATATTTCCTACTTGAACAGTCAAATCATTCAGCAGGTTTCAGGAAAGTACCGGCAATATTTCCAACAGTGCATCTTCTACATTTAAGAGCACAGGAAACTCGAACTATAAAATTACACAACTTTTGTTTCAAAAAAAGGATCTGTCTTGAGAGTTAGATTTTTTAAACAAAATGCAAAAGTTAGAAGGATTTGAAATAAGTTGCAAGCTTTGTTGCAGATATTAACCAACTTATGATATTTTATTTCCAAAGTTCGAGTAAGTTATACAGATGTGTACTAAAATATTAGAATAATCTAAGTGATGCATTTAAGATAAGAAATGTTTTAAGCCAAAGCTTGTGTGCAACGTTGCATTAAATATGCTAGCTGGCTTTGTGAGCTTAAAATTTATTTAAATGTAAAATAGGATTCCGGCGTCTTAAAAGATTTTTTGCATTAAAAATTCAGTTTCATTACGGCAGGTTATTGCAGCATTTCATTGACGAGCGAAAAATTTGAAACAATTTCTATTGTTCATTTGACTTTCAGTCGACTGCCCAAACCACGGAAACACGTCAATCGGATTTAAAGGTAAAAAAGCGATTTTGTTACCATTACTAAGGTCGAATTGTGCAATTACCCACTCAAGCACAAAATGGAAATCTGAAACGACAACATTCTTGTGCTTAATCAAGGCGTTATCATTACCTAAATATTTTAATTTGAAAATAGAAACCTATTTTGTTATTCAATGTTATACAAATATGCATTGCATGATCATTTTTTCGTGCTTCTTATTCAAAACTGCTGATAAGCCAAATGTATAAAGCACTCGATGTATTTTAAGCATCAAAAACATTTCTTTGATGGTTATTCTAAATATGTACCACGAGACGTAAAAATTTAAATATCTTTATTGCCATTTCCCGTTAATAAATATTATTATTGTGTATTATGATATATAATAAATTATATAGCTCAGAGGCCCGCGGAGCCAATATCGTGGATCCGCACAGAATTTATTTAAAACAAAAAGAAATAAAAATTGTTCGGAAAGATCGTAAATGTTTAATATCGGGATAACATTATTCCACAGTATATACATCTTATGTTCGGTAGAGCAATATAGTACGAATATTATGTACATACTATATGTATAAAAATTTCACTATAAAACCGTTTTTTGGATTAATCTTTTATATTATTGGCAAGATCGTTACGAATCGAAATTAAACTTTTATAATATACATAGTATGATATTAAAGTATTTTATTGTATTTCAAAATTAAATCCTTCAAAATGTACTTTGCATGATATAATAATAAGATATACAATGAGTCGAATAATAACTCGGACACTCCTATGTTACCAATGTAAATTGAACATTTTGTAGGCGATCATATTAAAATCGATTTTACAGCTAAACTTTTTAGACAATTTTTGTTGCAAATTTCATTGTCTTCAATTTTTTTCAAATACGTTTTTCTATTTTGTCGCACCGTTTCTGACTGACAGCGACTTAAACAAGACTCTGTAAAATACAAAAATATATTTTCATCTATTACTCGAAAACGGTGAAACGAAATAAAAAAATTTATATAAACAAAATTGAAGGCAATGAAATTTGCACCAAAAAATGTCTAAACAATTTTGCGGTTTCAAAATGTACAATTAACATTGTTAACATAGGGAGTGTCCGAGTTCTTTTAAGAGTCACTGTATTACATTTAACAGTCGAGATGCAACATCCTGTATGTATACAAAATATATTTGTTTGTTTCCATCGTATCTACCGACTTGAAATCGTTAATAAATCACATTAATAAATAGTAATATAAACGTTCTCGTGAGTTGATACTACAGAACAAAATTAATAAATATTTCCTTAGAAAATTTAACGAGAGTTTATGTCTTTATGAAAATGTAAGCCCTCTAATATTACCAACTTTATATTAGCTTAAGTAACCTCAACTATTACTCTCTCAACCGACTTCAATATTGCAATCAATAAAGCGTTATTAAATTTTTATTTTTAAAGTTAAAAGAGTAAAATAACTCAAATGAACAATAATATAGAAATATCGAAATTATTGCAATAAAAAATACAGTTAATGCTGCCTTATTGTCACCTTTACTGCAGAAAAAAAAATGGTAATAATTTATTTATTTATTTTCCCATTGTAACAATAATTTAGCTTACGTACGTTAATTTAAATTTTCTTCAGTAACATCAAGCGTTAGCACTTAAATTTACATGAATAATAGCATACTTGTTTTTGAAAGCTTGACTAAGGTAATTATTTTTCAAGGCAGGTATCCTCCATGTTAACATTAATGTTATTTTAACTAATAGACAATTCTTATTCTCGACTAAAGATAAATTTATTAAGCTCCTAGGAAATTAAACCCAAAACCGACGATCATTTGAATTTAATTAAAAGAAAATTATACGTTTTGCGTAAAACGAATATTTATTAAAAGTGGATTCGAATTTAATCTAACCTTACTTTCTTGTAAAACGCACTGAACTGCCTGTAGGTGTACGACTACTTCGGGAAGGCAAAGTGAGTGTGCACCGAAATTAATAAAAACAAATTATAAACCAGAAAACTGTGTGGAAATGCTTGCGTCGTAAGAAGTTTTCCTCACATTGAAGAAAAATTTATCGTTAGTAAGCACTTAAATATATTACAACTTGAAAAGAAGATCTTCAAGGAGCGATAAGTCTTTAATACTGACTTTTGTATCTCTAAATTTAAAATTTAATTAATCTCTAGTGTTTACGAATTTTATTGCTTTCCAAAATTCGAATTCATAAAAAAAATCGAGTAATTAGATTGGAATTTTACTATTTACACGTGATTGCTTTTTAAATAAACAAAACGTAATTAATATTTGCGATAGCTAATTATCGTAAGCGATAAATGTAACACGTCCGATAAATATTTAAATATTTGTTAATTAATTAGCAGGTGCAGGTGTCTCGTTTTTCACTCATCATTGTCACCTTTGTATGTAGGTATAGATACTTAATTAATAACTTGATTCAATATCTTCAAGATTATCAATTATTCCGCAACCTTCACTTCTTATATAATTTTGTTTTTGTTATTGCTTTTTATTCTATCCAACCTACTTTATTGTATTACATTTTTTATGAAGTTTTTAAAAAATTATTTACATATTTTTGATATTATTTTAGTTCTATTTTCGACATACTATAATTATTATTATGTAATAAGAAGCATTTCCCAGTTTATAACGGGTAATAAAAAAAGTTTATGGGACACTAAAATGTATCTAAAGTAGGTACTTCGATTTATTGAAAAGATTACGTTTTACAGTAATTATCCAGCGATGGGTAAGTAATAATTTATTATTGAGGAAAGGTTTTTTATATAGGTATCAATGTAAAATTGTGAAAAACCTGATTTAGTGGGTAATAATATCGACAAAATATTTAAATTTTCGGTTGCATTCGAAAATTATAATTCGAAACGCAAATATAATAATTAAGAAGCGATAAAAAGGTTATTGTTCACTTGGTATTATTCAAGGGCACAAACTTTATCAGTTAATTTGGCGTTGAACTTGTCCTACTATCTGCTAAATTGATAATTTTAGAATTATTAGACACTGAATAGTAAACACAAGTAGATTGCGAAAACTACGGCATTCGTTTATTAGGATTTCATGTCGGTAAATAGAGTTGATGAGGAGCGCAAAACTGCCATACCTTTGTGTACAAGGTTTGTTGCAAGGATGCAATTTTCACTTTAATTGAAGCCAAATTTAATTTTCTCGCAAAGGATGCAACGAAAATTATACAGGTCTCGGTTCAATAAAGCACGTCTAGAATCGAGGAAAACCGTTTGGAGGAAAACATAGACGGCGAGTATTAATGTTAATAAATGTATCTTTTGAAAAAATACCGTCATTAACAATATCGCGAAACCTCGACTTAAATTATCCATCTGTAACAAAATAAAATATGCAAATTTATTCAATTATAATTAATTTTTTTATAAATTACGGACACTTTTAAAATTCATTTTCTAGAACCTTTGTTAATTAATTCTTAATTAATTACGAAATAATTTTATGCATTGACTATAAGAAAGCTTAGGTTTTCAAATTTTGTTTTATGTTAATTACTACATGTAGGATCTGGTATTTGCAGAATTTTTTTTTCTTTTAATTTCGTTTTATGGATTGTGCATCGTGCGTAATTAATAGTCTCGTGAGTGGTCACTTTAGGATGAATAATTAACTGTTGGTTAAGTGCGGATTACCACACTCGACATTCTTGGCGAGTACGAACGATTTGAAATGGAAATTAAACTATTATGGAATCTTTTATTGCACTAATACATATTATTTATTTATTATTGGATTCCGGAGAACTTACAATGTCAATTTCAAGGATACCAACTACAAGGTTGTTCTACAACTCATCGATTGAAAAAACAAGAGCTGCGTTTTAAATAATACTCGTTGGTATAAGATTAATAATGCAGGTGTTGGATAAATAAATAAATTCGATCGAGTGCTTTTGTTGTTATTATGGAGAAACAATTTGAAAATTTATGGCCGAATTTGTAATTTTTAACAATTGCATTTCGCTCAAGACTATTTGTGGCATCAGCTTGTGATCCCTAAAATATGCAACCCTAAACGAAGAGATAAATTGTTGGCACTGGTATTACAAAAGTGATTAATTCTTTAATTTCATTCAAATTTAACCATCTGGAACAAATGTCTGTTCTGTCAGCTGAATAATTGAGGCCACAAAGTAATAGCATAGATTAAAGTATAAAAATCATATCAACTGTTATTTCTTCTGATTTTCAGATTTATAACCCCTATTTAGCAACGCGATCCCCCCATTTAACGTTTTATTTAATACAATAATTATTAATGGAAAACTTGAACCGTTCGATCGCATTTTTTCCCAAAAAACAGCATTTAAATAAAGCTATTTATCAAGCTTACAGAATCCAATTCTTCAAAAGTGAGCGTTTGATGACATCTTAATTTAAACTCTATCGAAATTGCTTCATAAAAAGTACCCACTCATTTAATTAATTTTATAATAAATTTCTAAAAATATACCTACCTACTTATCGGAGTCCTATAAAAAGGTCCTCCGTAAAAGAACTTTTAATTAAAATTTGATTTGTTTAAGTACTTAGGTTTTTTTCTAAATTTAATAAGAAATTAAAAATTATTTATTAACCAAGAAAAATTTGTACAAAGCTGAAAATAATGCGAACCCGGTGCAGCTTTCGGTAAACGAAGCACGGAGTCCCAAATGTCTCTTAATGTTGCTATCGACAAGTTCCATTTAATTTCTTCAACGTCTCGATTACGTTAACAAATTTGTTCAATTTTAATCAAAAATTTGCACTACCGCAGAATAAAATTAATTAAATAATGTGTCTGCATAGTTAGGTGTGCGGTTTTAGTCCTGAATTATTTATTGCCATTCTTAGCTCACTTAACCGTCACATACTTATTCTGACAGGGGAATTAATTTTATCGGAACTAAAGAAGACGTAGAGAAATAATGCCGCATAAAACATTTTCACTTTTTTGATTGAACGAAACGTTCTTCGTTAAATCCAAAGAAATTTCTCAAAATTATTCAAACCGCAAACTTTTTTAATAATCCTCGCGAGAGCTTTACATCTCATTTGAAAATTTTCTTCCTGCCGACCTCTGGATTCTTTGTCTGTTAATTCTTGTTAATTCGTAAACTACTCAGCTGCGATGCTTTTGCTGAACTGTTAACGTTTGCTTTAAAACCTGTTAACTGTATTATTAATTGCTTTAGTCGGTGCTAATTGTTTTAGCATTGATATTTTTTATAGCTTGTTGTTTTACAACACTGTCGATTTTAATGGTTAATATTTTCACCGATATTTACATCACATTTATATGGTCAAGATGTTAAATAAAAATTATTAAGCAGTAACCAAATAAAATCGTTAGAACGTTTAAAAACAAAGAGGAAAGTTTAATTTTTTAATTTAACATCGGAAAAATTAAAAGCGTTTCTAAAATTTGTGCTTCTGGATTGCGAAACATGCAAAATTAATCTTTTTTAAAAATAAAGTCACTCTTAAAATTTGCATACCAATCATCGATTAAGGAAATCCATCAGCTTGTCTTTTTGGAGTTTAAAATTGTTAGAAATTAAGCAAATTTTATATAGCAAAATTTTTTCTAAAGTTATAATTAGTTTTCGATAGTTAAAATTAAATTTTTGATCCCGGAGTTACTTTTATGACTACAAAATTGAGATTTAAAAACAAGAAGGCGTTTAAATTTAAGAAAAATAAAGAAATAGTGCCCAAGACACATATTCCGAGTTTATTAACTGGAAAAGTTTACACAATTTAGTGCTCTGATAAGAAAATTTAAAAGTTATTCTTGTTATCTATGGAAGAGAATAATTAGATAAACGTTGAATGGAAGAATGTTACATTATGCATGTGGAAAACTGCTTTTTCCGTTATCAAATTAGTTTCCAAAAATAGTAGGAGTATATGTTAGGTTGCGTGTTACCAATTTTATTGACAATTCGAGCTAAATAAAATTTCAAAAATTAAATACCTTTCAATGAAACCTTCCAAGTGTGGTCAATATTTTTTATCAATTTTTAAGTGTAATGCTCAGTTTACGTGTTTGCCCAAGGCGGATAAGTGTATTTTTTTTAGTTTATTTAGTGTTTGTTCAAAAAATAAATAAAAGCCAATGAATAAAATATTACAAACATCGAAAAGTAAAAATATTGCAACTCTAATGAACCAACCATTGTTTTCCCAAAGCGGTATTCTATTACCTGGAGCTTTTGCCAAGCTTGAGCGGAGCCTTAAAATTCTGTAATTTGATAAAAGTTGTTTAATCTATGCATAATTTAAATATTTATAAGAAAACACTATCGGCGATCCAAAACTATGAAAATTTATATTAACTTTCGTGTGCTGTTTACCCTGCTAAATCGCCGCCAAGTATTAACATAATATTAAATTTAAATATAATGTAAGTCGCGAAACAATACAAAAACTGCTTACTGTTGCAAAAACTTTTAGTACTCACAGGGTGTTTCCAAAATATAGGTGGGCAGACTCCAAGTTTTATAAGAAAAACGCTTTTGGGTAAATTCAAACATCAAATAAATTTGATGTTTAAAGTTTTAGAAAAAATATTATGAGTATTATTAGGTTACTGATATCGAAAAGAAAATTAATACATTAAAATGATACATCAACCAACAAATCAAATTATATTGCCATGTAGTTTATTGAATTCAAACATTTTCAAAATCATTTTCGAGTTGTTAATATCACATTCTACTTTTTAGAGTGATACTTTGCCCAACTCGAGATGACTTATTACGCAATTTTTATAAATTGGTGGATCTTCGTTGCCTTGCCATTAGTTTTCTGATCGATCTTGCAGTTTAGAACGCGTCAGTATAAATTTTGATATTTTTTAATTTTTATATTAAGTGCCAAAATACACATAATTTTCGGTAGTCTTTGTGTTTTTAAAAGTATAGCAGTGTAGTAACTTTTTTTTATAAATTAAAAAGTAACATTATAAATTATTGAACCGTAATTTGTTATTATTTTTAAATTTTACTTTTTTGAAATCAATTTGAAGGACAAATAGACGATTATTTAATGTTTCATTGATATTGCAAGTTTAAGTGACAATAAAAACTTAAGAATTGCTCAATATAATCTCTTTCTTTTCTTAATTTTAATAATTCAAGGTTTTTCTCGTTAGTCTTTACATCTACATTCTGCATTGTTCTAACTGCAATAATTAAACACAAGGGCGTACGATTAAATAAAGCTAACGTTTAGCGAGCTCGGTGGGTATTTAAAAATTACAAAATTTCATTTTTAAATTAAAAAAGATAGTTATAGTTTTAAAAAACGTCAATCTGAGTGTATCGATTTAATTTTTATTAACTTATTTGGTAGCATGTCGTCGGTATCAAAACGTAAAGGCGTATCTCAAATAACTGCTAAAACGTAACATTAATTATAAAGTCAATCACAGTTTGAAATGTTAAGAATGGTTATCATTATCAATATTCTTAGCAATAACTGTGCAAAAAGAAATACGATAACTTCTGTAATATTTTAGTTATGGAGAAAATAAGAACAGTACCTTTCTTTATTTCGCTCTCCTGTAAAGTGAGGAAAAACGAGATACGCCTTTACGTTTTGATACCGACGATGTGTTCTATGTTGAGATGACCCCCAAAAATTACATCTAGAAAACATGATCGCGTGTTTTATTTTGAAATTTACTACTTATAAAATAATATTGTATCGATTTTGCGGTTTGGCGTAAATTATAATTCGCAATGCTCGTTATTCAGCGAACTTCTGCCTTTTTAAATAACCAAAAATAGTAGAAAATTGAAAAGCAAAAGAATCCGGTTACAGTTTTATTGTAAAAATCACTCGAATTTCCAAATTTATCGACTTTTTCTGGGGATTCTTCAAAAAATAAATTTAAAATTACTTTTTGTCATTAGAAATTTTAGTTTTTTTCTTTGATAAATTAAACGTAGTTTCATTAAGTTACAAACAAGAATATTTTAAATGGCATTAACATTTGCTTTTTAAAGTTGATGATCTTAAAATAAATTAAAACACCTAACTAGTTTTACGTGTTTATATTAATTTCTCGACTAGGATTTTAGTTATTTAAACCAAAAAAAACTAAAAATTTACAATTCACGTACTTAGGTTCATTTATGTATTATTAGGTAATACTAATATTTCAAAATAATGGTCAAGTGTCATGTTTAACGACGTTAATTAGTTGATATTATCGTCATTTTTAATGTACCTGAAGCGTTAAAGCTCAAAATTTCGGATTTTATCCACGTAAAATGCCGAAGCAAATAACAATAAAATATAATTTTCAACTTTCAATAAAGCTTGCTTATCTCGAGTACGCTGAAATAGTTCATTGTACACACTCAATAGTATAATGCACGGCAATTCACATAAACTTCTCCAAGTTATCCTTTCAAGTTAATTTGTTTAAGTAATGATATTAAAGTTTGAATTGATCTTAAAGTCAATAAATATAAACAAAAATTCTGACACTGAAAAACCTCCATAAAGCGGATTCGAAAAAACAATGTTAAAATTACCCCGATGCAATAATTACATAAAATTTTCTTTTTCAGTTACTATCAATCAATATACTAAAAAATTGGATTATCTGGTAAACCAACTATAAATTGTTATGCTTCCATTCCATTTTTTTATTCACCATTCGAATACAACTTGAAATGCTTTATCAGAAATAATAATAATAATAATAAAACAAATATTATTTCTTCTAAAATTTTTGCTACATTTTCATTGGTAATACATAATATTATATAGGTAACCTTATTTTCCATCACTATTGAAAATTTATACACCAATAAGTTAGTATTCAAAATGTTTGTTTTCCAAAAATATATTAATTAATATTAATAATCCAACAAAAATGTTGATTTAAAATTAAAACTATTTTGCACCAAACTACAAAATATTATACAAAATATAATAGTTTAATAAACTTGTTGTGTTTTTGAGTTAAATTAATGTGGTTATTTTTATTGTAGCTAAAAAACAATATTTTATGGAATCCCGAATCAGACTTAATTTGGTATTAACCATTTTATGTATGTACAAAATGATTTGATGCACTCATAAAATAGCAATAATATAATAATGCGGAATCGTTACATTTTACCTACATACGGAGTTATTTTAAAATAATATTTTTATATCTACTACATATTATTTAAATAATTTTACGGACGTCAATGTTACATGTTCTTATCATTTCAATTACCATTTTTTAATTAAACACTAATAATATTTTCTTACAACATAATGTTGATTATAATATTGTTTACTATTTGTATGGCAATCAATGAAGAAGCACTTAGTGTTGAACATGTCCTTAAAATATAGTATAATGTGATCTTGAGCATTGCAAAAAATAATTAATTTCTTAGCTATGTACATATTAAGAAAATCTTCGGAAATTATAAGAAATATTATGTTTGATTTAGAAAATCTTAATTCAAGTAGGTAAATATTAGGAGATTCAAAAAAATCTTAGGAAGGAATACTATATAGATGAGCTTTTTCTACTTTTTCGATAGAAAATCTTAAGGCATCCAGGGAGAAATCCGGGGAAATCTCGAAATATCATAAATTTGCCTTATGAATTTTTATTCAGTGGTTGATTAGTATGATACATTTTAATTGGCATTTACATTAGTCAGAGTATAATATTGATTCTTAACCCGGAGTTGCCACTCTGTAACTTGACACTAAGCTACTGCAGTAGACTTACAAAATAAATCTTTTTAAACTTGAATCAATTTGTTTATTAATTTTTACGTAATGCTTAATTTATTATTCGCAACTGCTCAAGACGTATAAGTGCGCTGGTAAAACCAAGAATATTACTTTTTTCAAATGAAATAATATTCAAAAGAAAATCAAAATAAAAAATGCAGTCATAATCTATGTACATAATATTAATAAATTTTATAAAATAAATACCCAAGTTTTTATGAATTTTTATGGTTCTCTTATTTTTTGATTTTTTGTTTATTAAATTATAAATCGCGAAGAAAATTATAAATTAGCAGTGTATTTTAAAAATATTTATTGAAAAAATAGCCATGTTTTATGAACGTTTTTCATAAAATTTAAAACTTTTATAATGCCTCATGGGATATTTTTGAATCAAGAATTCAAACGTTGCTATTTTAAACATTATAGATTATTATTATTATAATAAAAAAGGTTATGCTACAGCAAAATCTTAAATAAAAACGTTTTACGTCATATTTTAATATTATGTATTTTAACTTAATAAAAACTTAAAAATATACTAAAATTAATATTTAAATAGTATAATCAATATGATAAAACTCAAAGTTCGTTTTGTATATAATAACATAAATGGGTAAACTGTGAACCACAGACATCATGAGGCTGTTTCGTCTTTCCATACTGTCACATGCATATTATGTTTTTCATTATTTTCCGAATGTGACCTTAACATAAATCTCATCTTGCCATTTGAATTCACCGAACGTTCTGCTACAAATTTCTACGTCGACGCAACTATTTTCTTATATACATAATGTATGTTTTCAGAATACATACTAAAATTGAGAGGTAATTGTAATTTACCCATTGGAACATTGCATAAAAACATGGAAAATTCCTAAACGATGTGGTTTTTGGTTAGGGCGGTCGTTTTTTGCCACCATTAACCGAATAGACAAAGTTTGGCCTTCATATTGCGTAAGTAAACAACATAAATTTATCTTGGCTTTAAAAAATTTGGGCATTTACTACAATAATTAGCAACAAACATACCAAAATTTCAATTTTTTGATTCTATATTATTGAAGTTGTCTAATTATTAAAAATTTACTACATCCAATATGAAAACCTATTCCAATTTGAAGGGCCCATCATACATAATATAATAAAAAAAATCATTTAAAATACGCATTTGGTCACTCGCTTACTCGTTTATGCAATTCAGCAAGAGAGGTATACTTTCAGCACCGAATTGAATTATTATGGTCAAGATCGGTCACGGAATATTTATGCAATTTTTTGTGAAAAATGTTATATCAACAGCTGTAAAACCTCTTGTTAACTTATGTGGTTACAAACGATTAAACATATTATTATGTATCTAGATTTTCCTGGACACCTAAGCTTACATAGCACCTTTTGTTAGATATTATGTAATCTCTAAGTTTGCTTCCGAAATGATGGCATCCTCGTAATATTAACCGATCGAATGAGCTCATCTATAAACGACTTAATGCTTATGTAATTATCGATAGTTGATTTTGATTTCATTTTTAGTTTTCCTGCAATAAAATTGCGACCTCTTATCTTAACATTTTGTTAAATCTATAAGTATAATAATTTAATAGTAAATTAGTAGCGATGTACATCACCATGAATTCCTGTTCTTGACAAGGCTAGCAACTTGCTAGGAAGTACAACATTGCAGACGTTTTCGTATATTTTTTTTCTTTTTATTTATTTAGTTCAGAACTTACACTTTTTGGTGTAATTAAAGCAAATTTCGTAGGTTGTTCCTAAAATACGGTCTCTTCATACAAGTTTGTCTTATTATCTAACTTTGCCCTGTCCCAAACGGCACTTCAGAAGTCAAGTTTTTCAATTTATCTACTCAATAAAAGGTACAAAAAATAAAATTGTAATATTACGAATGCGAAAGTGAGTGAACTCGATAGTTCCGTTATTATTTAGGATCAATGCACTAGTTTAAAGAACAAGTTCGCTCCTGCCTTATCACAGCATTAAATTTAATTTTAAATACGGAAATTAAAAGTGTTGAAATAATTTAAACAAATTGAACACAAAGATTACCACACAAACGAGCTAAAAAAAAGTTTCAGTACGTTACACGCTCGCTGGACACAATTTAATTGTTTTAGCATTGTTGATATTACCTATTTTTTTTAAGACGACCAAAATGGAATTGTAACAAATTTTCGAAAAAACCTTGTAGGTGCCCACGTAGTACTACAATATTAAAAACATTTTTCCGATAATGGACTTCCAAAGGTTGATTAATGCTGTAATTTTTAAATTTCGATTAAAAGTTGAGTCAATTTCAAATTCAATTAGGGATAAATATTTACATAATAAAAATGTAGTTAACGTTAACAATTTAATGTATTTATAAATAAACTTGATAATTTACGAATGATTTAATTGCGAATAATAAAAAAGAAAAAGTGATTACTTCCTTAACTATTAATTAAAAATTATCTTTTGCTCATCATTTTTAAGCTATTCCAATAAATTAATTCAGATGTAAAAAGTTTAAAACACACCTAAGAATAAAAAAAATGACTAGAACTGTTGCTTACCTTGTGTTAGAAATTGTTAATTACACCTGATGTTGACTTGCAGAATACACCAATCACCAAAAAAATTTAAAGTCTGTGCTTTTAGGTCAAGTAACCAAGCAACGTTGATTTTCAACAAAATTTGAGTAAATTAAATACCGCGCGCATGCCACTTGTACGAACGTGGTGTTATAGACGCCGTCGTCGAGACGCTTCGAGCGCCAATGCAACGACGCTTGTGAAACTAACATTTCTGTCTTGAATATCAACAATAACACTGTAAAACTTCGTTCGTTTACGGCTTGCTCGGTTCGAATCGCACACCGACATATCATTTAATCCTTGATATATACCGCAGGAAATATTCTTGTTGGATAATCTATTTACTAATATGTTCTTAAAGACCCGATTAATGTTTCCATTTTGAAACGAAACAATTAACAACGATTTCGATTTAGTTCATCCACAATCGCTATTCCATTAACGCATCCGACTAGAAGTTCATTTTTAAATTTTCAAATTGTGGTTTAAGGAGCAAAATTGTACCTTCCCTCGTCCTGTTTCTTTTTTATATATTTTCATCGACATGCACGGTGGCAAATATTATTGATTTGAATTGCACTTGTTTTTAGCCCGAGCGATTTTATTAGGGAAAATGGGGCGATTTCCCCCTGCATTTTCCCTAATACGGAAGTCTGCATATGCGAATTTGTCTGCAATTTAAACACACATGGGATTAGGAAACTACCGTTAGTCAAACCAGTCAACAAGGCCATACAATCCACGATAATCTCTTTAATTAAAATGTTTATCCGACGGTCAAAAATGCATTAAGGGCTTCCTTTGATATCAAGCTTTTAGCTTTATTTAAGTTTTCTATTCCTCTTAATTCCACATAATAGTAACGTACTAAATCGTCATAGTTATACAATCCTACGTTTGTAAAATATTTTTAACTCGCTCTGTGTGTTCAATTTCAAAAATTAAGTTGTTACGCTTGACAGATTCGGTTTTAGTTAGAGCACTTTCCACTTATGTTTGGAAAAGCTAGAAATGAAAATAATTATGAGATATTTTTAAATTAAATTTGTATAATTCACAAGAAGTATTTAATATATCTCTGTTTTTGTGCTTTTTTCGTTCCATTATTATTTTCAACGTTTCTATTTGTTTTTAAACTGAGAACTGACGAAGTGCTACTTAGCAATATTTTTGTTTTGTTAGCTTCGCCTGGCGCCCATCAACACCGCCATTTTTGCACGGTTGGCTGCAGGACAACCTCCGGAGTTCTATTCTGTTTCGTGTTGAAGGGAAAATCTTAAACAATGCATCGTAAGTACAGGAATAGGTTACAAAATATTATATGTAGGATTTTAGTGCTGGATGGCAAAAACGCGTGTTTTGTTTTAATAATTTATTTAAATTGCCGTTTGCCAAAAAAAAAGTTTACGATTTAGTTCTTTATTTTTATACTCTGATTAACTTAACTTGACCAGTGGAATTTTTTCCCAATTATTAAGTGAAACGAACACCCAATGTCATTTTATTTAAGTCGACCAGTTCCAATATTAGCTATAATAAATTTAACAAAATTAAGAAATTATATTGCGTATAATGTGTAATCGAAAAATGCAATCACTTACAAGATCAGCTTTCCCAATACTATGGTCATAAAAATATTAGTCACGTAAAGCCTCATTTTTTACGTCGAATTCAAAAGTGTACCATAAATTTAATTAAAACGTAAAAAATGTGATCAATTTATGCTCAATTTTTATTAGATAGGTATCTCGCAGCTTTAAAATTTTAATTTTTCGTTTATTTTTAACTTCTTTCGAACAGAATAAAATTGAAGATTAATTTTTTGATCCCAAGTATTGGTTTAACGACCAAACGACATTTTTTTCGCTACTGCAGATTTACATTTTTCAAATTTGAACACAAATACTTTACATAAAACGGTGATAATCAGGCGATAGTGTCTTCCAAGGTAAAGTCTATAAATTTTAGCATAAGTTTGGTTCTCACAGAGCTTGTTCAACTCGAAAACTATTCGGGATCTAAGTTCTCAAGTAATATATCATACCTTCCAGTATTTCATTCCGAGTCTTTTGATTTTTATTTTATTTTCGGAAAGTTATTATAAGAAGGAACAATTCAATTAGATGTTAACCTGCATGCACTACCGCTTTTATGTAAACTCTTCCAAGCAGAGACGAAATGGCATTCAAACATTTTGAGAACAACGACAGCTCCAAAAAACACCATCAAGAAGTATACAAACTTAATCCGCATTTCCAAATCAAAATTATTTAAAAAAAATAGGTTATTATTACAAAAATAGAAAATAATAGTATATTGTTTAAACGTTCAACCCAAGTTGAGCGATTGAAATATTGCAATATATTGTTATGATCGGTCCCTATAAATGGGGGTGTCACGAAACTTTAACTTTTATTTGCAATCAATTTTAGTGAACTTTAAGATAATAAGCTGAGATACAATTTTTATCACCTCATTTATGGGGAATAAGGAACAAACGTGACACGCAACATCCAGTAGCGGGCATGCGGTGTTCTCGAAACAGTCGTCCATTCAGGTCAGAACCGCGACTTGCATCGCTTGACTTCGACGATCTGACGAGAACGGGATATTTGCATTATTCTGCTTTGCTTTCCTGCTTAGATCAAAACTTACATCTAAATGTAATTAGCAATTAGATTTTATTTTTGCCCATTTGATAGTACGGATTGCTATTTCTTATACTTTAAAGCGTTTGGCAGAAAACTAATGGTTTAATATACCTAAGTGTTAAAATTTTGACCCCTCTTGTTTATCTGTTTAATTACAACAGGGATATGGTGAAGCTAAATAGGTGCGTCGGAGTTTATAATGAACGAAAGCGACATAGTAAACTCTGCTATATGAAAACTAAGTTAAATTATGCTTTCCTATTTCGTTAAAATTATTTTTTGTTAGGGCTTACACTTTATATTTGTTAGCAAATAAAATTATTGTTATTAAAGAATTAGTAAGATAAGGCTTTTAACTTGGAAACTTGTTACTTTAACCTAATGAACGTAACCTTTGAGTAAGAAACTTCATTAATTTCCTTTTAGTTGAATAAATGATTAAAGCAAAATAAATGGATTTTCAAACTTATTTATCGATAAAGCTTGCATTTATAATATTAGCAGCAATCTCTTAAGTATTTGTTGAAATACTTTGACGTTAAGAAAAAGTTAATTCGAACACAAAATTTAGGTTGCCATCGAAAAGTTTTTTAGAACCCAGCCCCGCCGACCTAAGTTTTCAAGCCAATTAAATTATTATATTCGAAATTTTAAAATTTTACAATAACCTGCAGGATTGCAAAATTTTTAATACTTTCGCTTGCCTCAAAAATGAGATTTAATTGTTTCCTACAAACGTCAGTTCAAGTAAAATGGGTTATAAAGGTTTCTGATACCACCAGCTTTAACTTGTTATTCCGTAAGCCCGTACATCACATTAAGTTAGTCTGGATGTAATAATCTTTCAATATAAAATACTGGCAGTGGTGTTGTTTCCCCATGTCTTTCCGTTGCGGTCGACTTTCAACGTTTTCGTTTAATTAATTGAGAGGGCCGTTTATAAAAAATTTATGTAGCTATGGAAAATTATAATATTTAAAAATTTGTTTTTCTAGACCTATCAATTTTTTTAAAAGTTCTGTAGAAATATTTGCGTTTTTGTCAACTTATGTGTTAACGACAATCATAATGATGGACGAGTCATCGTCAGACGAAAATAATCAATCGAGTAAATCTGACAACCCATCGAGTAAATCTGACAATCAATCGAGTAAATCTGACAATCAATCGAGTAAATCTGATGACAAACCGGACAAGCCCGAAAAAGAAGTACCAATTAAAAGTAAAACTCCACAGTCGCCCCAACCGGTCAGGTTATATCGCAACCCCTTCTTGAATTTCCTTAGGGAATTTCGGGAAGGGCACAAAGGGTTACCTAGTACTCAGGTATTCAAGCAAGGAGCGATTCTTTGGAAAAAAATGAGCGAAAAGGAAAAATTGAAATTTGTACAACAATCACTTAATGCTCCCAAAAAGGCAAAAATTAGAAAAAGACAGCATCAAAGTCGAAGTCCTTCTTCCAGTGAGTCAAGTGCAGACAGCGATGCCAGCAGCTATGTTCCGAAAAAAAAGCGTTTTCGCCGGACTACAAAAGTGGCAAGAAAAGTTAAATCGTTCCCCTCGACCAGGCGAAGACAACAGAAAAAGCGTAAAGTTTATGGGCGTCGACATCATGATTACTCCAACTACGAACCGTCGGATGGCAAAACTGGATCGATGACGTCAGTAAATTTTGAATTTTTTTAAATTCCCATCAATTCAATAATACCTATGTCAAAATTGTTCGTTTTACTAGTTTTACATTTTATTGTATTTTATACGTCTATTAAAAATTTTACGCTGTTGATCTTGGAAAATTCATTATCTTGTTTTCCGCAGTGCTGGTCGTCTGCTTCGATTTACAAGGACTTCAAAAAGTCCTCGAGGAAGAAAATCCAGAGATCCTAAAAATGTGCTTAACTGCTACTGGAAGTTGACCCAATTTGAAATTCGAACCAATAACCAAGCTAGGTGGATTATTTTCAAGACGCATGAAATTTAAAAAATTGATTTGTTAAATTTAAAAATATTAAACCTTCGGAGGCTTCTTGTGATGGCATATGCTATTTATTATTTAAATTTACCTGCATTCTAACAAAATTGCAAAAATCCAATTACTAAGGGGGTCAATCTAGCAGTTGGACTGGAATTTTTCACAGAGTTATCTCTCTCGATTTCGTCTGGAATGTAGATTTTTCTTTTCCACATCCTGGAACACGATCTTTGATAGAAAAGAAAATTAATGATTTTTCGTAGTTCTTTCTAAATTTCATACGATCGGATTTTTAAATTTTCGACTAAATTTTATGTTTGTTTATTATTATACAAACTTAATGCGACTTTTGCCTATCAAATTCTTTATTGCAATTTAATTATCGTCATGAAATTAGGTAATTAAAATTTTATAGGTACTTTAAATACACAAAATTATTATGTTGTGTTAATTGATGTTGTTGGGGAAAACTACTTTGATATTCCTTGTAGTTACAATAGCGAAAATGTCACAAATTTAGTGAAAATTGTTGTTGGTTTTCGTATAATGCCTTCTTACTCGTTATTTTGCTTTTACCGTGACCAATTCAGCTCATTTAGAGCCCTTAGTATTTGTATTTAATTGTGAACAGTCTTACAGGGTTAATTTCGTTATTTGCAATAACGTCCTTTTAATTGTCCTTCTAGGAAAATTAAATAAACAATACTTGCTAACTTGACGTACATATTTATCTTGGTTGCTATTATTTCAACTAATTAAATTTCGAGTTGTCGTTTAAACTAAAATTAACAAAAATTGTTGTTAGTTTCCACATCCAGACACAGATTTATAATTATGCAGACGTTTTCATAATTCAACGCTAGTAATTCCTTGCAAAAATCTTCTTTCTTTCTCGTCAACTTTTCATCTGCTTAAATTAAAAAAAATATATTTTTTTATGTTATTCAAGTATCCTATACAACGTTTATTAATATCACCTTTCTCTCTAACTCTCCCAGATTCTCTTGGCAGATAGATACATCGGTGGTTTACTATTGTCTGCCGGCGGAAGACGGAATATACCAGTAAAATAAGCAATAAAAAACGAAATTTTATAATAAACTTTCTGTTTGTTAATTTTTAAATATTTAGTACTACTCTTAAACATTTTAATTTACTGCGCACACTTTTACCGAAAATAAAACAGCACTTTATCCAGAATCGATTTACGTACAGAAGTTATGAAAGTTTCAACAGGATATTGTAACGAAATTAAATGCATTTAAATGTAAACTAATGAGCTGAGCATGTTGGACATCGATTAGAAAAGCCAATCAATCCAGAATTTGCTTACCAAAATCAGAAGTCGTAGTAACAACTAAGATTTCCAAGAAAAAAAAACGCAAGGGTAGTTGTAAGTAGTGCAACAAACAGGATGAAGCTTTTTTAGAACGCAAGTGCTACTGTAGTAAAATATTCGGGTTGAAATCTGAATGTCGTAGTCGAAATTAAAAATTATCACACAGTTGACGGTAGCATACGTAAGTATGCTGGCTGGAAAGGAAAAATATTACGGTTTGAAGTAATTTACAACGGGAATTAAGTGGAAATGCGTGGGTTTAAAAATATATTAGTCAAAATTAAAAGTTTGAGTTTGGGGAAACAAACTTTTTTGATGCCGAAATTAATACTTTAATCCCCTGATACATTGGCTCCAAACACGAAGGTTACTTGACGATTAAGCAGCATAAGAGTGATATATCGAAGTAATACATACGTACAAGGGTTGTAAAATGCGGTAATTGCTCTCATTATTACGCTTTGCATAATTTAACACTAAGCGTTTAAATTCTTAGATGTTATGATACCCCATATAAAGCGTCCCTAGCTGCGAACGTTCAGCAAAAGCGGCCTAAGAACATAATGAGGCTACGTGTTAAATTCATTTCAACGCTTGCTAAAATTTTAGATACTTCCTGATAAGCGTACAATATTTCCAAATGAAAATCAAGATAAATAATAAAATCCTTACAAGGATAGTTAATTAAAATTACTTGATGTGCTCAATATTAACGATAAACCTAACTTAAGCTCTTTAATCGAATCCTTTCATAACCGAGCGATATTAAAATTCTCTCGATGTTTCCAATAAATCGATAAAACAGTTTTTATCTTAAAATTTTAATTAACTTGAACTTTGATTAATTTTTAACTCGCCAAGCTCCTCGGGCGCCATGGAACGTCGCGATTTACATAATATCATATATTTTACACGTTAAACGATTTCGCAGACGAATATTGTTACGTCTATTTTTCATTATATAGAAAATCCAACTCGAATATTTCTTTCAAAACAAAAATATTATTTGAAAATGTATAGTAGTAACAATGGGAACTGACAGTGGAAGATTAGATATATTGAATTGCTCTCAATTTGATCTCAATAGCTGATTGTGTCGCTAAAAGAAACTGAAAACTTTATGAAATACCATTTATTATTTGTAGGAAATACCGAAAGAATTAATGCAATTTTGCATTAATTATTTTCACCTCATTTAAAAATTCTTGAATCGATAAAACTGTTCGTGTTCCTATTCAGACATGTGCATATTATATTACACAAAGAGTCACCTGCGACTAAATTTTTTAGGCCTATTGATTGTTCGGTAGTGAAATTAAATAATATTAATAATAATAATCTTATTTTCGTAAATATAGGTAGGTAGTACCTGCGTGTAAATTGGATAAAAATAAAATGCAAATTAATATTAATAAAATTTACTTCCGCTCCCGATAATGTAACAGCTAACTTTATCAACCTATCATATTTTATTTTATGGGCCGCAATAATTTGAAACCGATGGTTTTCGAGTTAAAAACAAAATTACAACTTAAGTATATTTTAATATATTCAGTAATATGGGGGATACTGTAAGTAAGGTATGCGGAAGATTCGGTAGCAATATTTACATTTTGCTGCATTATTATTGCATTATTAATACACAGCAGACTATGCAAATTATAACATATGGGAAAAATTTGCAATTCTAAAGTACTGAAAGGACATCTCCATATTCTGCAACAGTTTTTGGTGTTAACAAGTAAATGAGATTTTAAGTAACTAACAGAAACAATTCGTTTAAATCTTTTTAAATAAATAAAAAGAAAAAATAATTGCATTAAAAAATATAATATTCGGTCGATTGCGCTGAAGCCATCTAGCGGGATAATGTAGAAGGTTACAACAGTTCACTATCGAATGAGATTTTAAATGTTTCAAAGATGTCGCAAAAAACTATCTGTAGCTTTATATTTTTGCAAAATTGATTATTAATTTTTACTCCAAGTCATTGAATAAATAGTAGGAAGAAGGAGCATTTAGAATACTTTTGCGAGTCAAATCGAATCTGATGGCGGCTGCTTAAATACATTTCCAGTGGCGTTACATAAAATATGAGTAAAGATGACATTCATAAATATAATTTATTGCATTATATTTTAATGCGTGTAACCACGAATATTAACGTTTTTATAATATTATTAAGCATTCTTAAACCAAAAAGGGATAAAGCTCACTTACAAGCATCTGGTGGAATCGAATCTATTTAAAATTAAATCTGATATGCACGCCTTTGTACTATTCATAACCACACAATTTACTACATTTAATATTAGAATGTTAAATTTAATTTTAGATGTGTACTTATGCCATTTAATTCCATTTTCGACATTTTGCGCGTTCCTGATGGTTCCACAAGCAACACAATTAACCATTTTAACAATTTAAATCGCATCTCAATATGGCCGAACACCCACTCCTTTTGACTCGCAAATGTAACACGGTAAAACATACATATGCTCCTTCCTTCCTACTATTTATTCAATGCTCCAAGTTGTATTTTCTACAATCTACAGGGTTGACGAATTAAATGGACCAGCTCAAGGCAGTACTTTTCGAAACAGCCCGCCACAGTTTCTACAACCTATATAATTTAAAACATAGTACCTACATATTTTGAAATTGTAAAATTTTGGTCTGGGGGTATTCCACGAAGTGCCCATAGCAGTTTAAATTGTTTGAAAATTTAAGAAATGTACTGTAAGATAATGATGAAATAGACGCGATCTCGGCTAAAAGTAAAAATCTGATGCTCCAGATGTCTCGAAATGTAAAATATTAAAGAGCAAAAGAAATTAAAATCAAAATTTTATTACACTGTCAAAGTTATCAATGCAATATTGTGAAATTTAAAAAAAAATTGTTTATAGCTTATCTGCCAATTTAAGGTTTTTCCATTATTATGGAAAGTCTTCCTACGATATAAATAGACATACATAAATTATTCAAAAAAGCTAAATCAACAGTCGCTTTTTGTAGATTAAACAGTGGCGGTTGGTACGAGGAGAGCGATGGGATGGCGTATTAAGGAAATATTTGCAGCGTAGAAATAAAAAGAGAAGAGTAAAATGTTTATTAATGAAATATGGTAACAGATATTACAAGTTCAACTGTACTTAGTAGACTACTAACAAAACTGTGTGTGCCTGCTTATTTAACAATGTGGCACACGCGCATAAATAACAATTAAGTAATGAATACAATATAATATTCAACACTCCCTCGTATTCATAACTTATTCCTTTAAAATAAAATTAAAATATTACTTAAAACCAATGTCTGAACATAAACATGAAATTACATAGTAAACAGTGTAATAAAACTTACTAACTAGTTTAAACAAACAATAAAAACAAACAAATTTAAGTTGCATTAGTCATGCCAAGGCAATCTCGAAAATATTCGAATTTTCTACATGGTAAAGCTTTGGTAAAAATGTCGGCAACTTGATTATTTGTTGGTACGTAATTTACATTAAACTCGCCGATTTCATATTTTTCGCGCACGAAGTTGTACCGCACATCTATGTGTTTTGTACGCTTATGAAATACTGGATTCCGAATAAGTTTTATTGCACTTTGATTATCGATGTATAAACACAAATCACTAATTAAATTTTCATCAATTTCATTTAGTAAGTGCTTCAACCATATTGCCTCTTTCGCTGATTCAGAAGCCGCCACGAATTCCGACTCTGTAGTTGATAATGAAACACCTACTTGACGTCGGCTGCACCATGTTATTGCACCTTTACACATTTTAAATACATATCCGGTGGTCGAACGTCTTGTATCAACATCATTGGCGTAATCAGCGTCCGAGTAACCTACTAATTTATTGTTGTGTTTTTCATACTTAATTCCATAACTTTTAGTATATTTTAAGTACCTCATTATTCGTTTTACTGCGTTCCAATGAGCTGATTTTGGATCATTTTGGTATCTGCTGACGATGTTTACTGCATACATAATATCTGGTCGTGCCGATATGGCAGCAAACATCAATGATCCCACTGCTTCGCGATAAGGAACATTTATTTCTTTATCAAGATCTTCCATTTTTGATAACACCACATTTGGATCCGCTGGTATCTTCATTGGTGTAGCATCACTCATGTTAAAACGAATTAACATTCTTTCAATAAAATTTTTGATATGGATAAACATCGATCCATCTTCATTTTTATTGATTTGTAAACCCACAAAATAATTTGGATCGCTAAGTGTGATTTCAAATTTCTTTTTCATTTCATTTGCTATTTGGTTTAATAGCTCTTTGTCTTTTCCGAGAAGTAACCCGTCATCCACATACAGCACTAGCAAAGTTAATTGGTCGTAAATGTTTCCGACATAAACACATTTGTCGGATTCACATTGTTTAAACCCAAATATTTTTAAGAAGTCGTTAAATACTGCGTTCCAGCACCTCGGACTCTGTTTTAGACCATACAAAGATTTGTTCAACTTACAAACCAAATTTGGGTCATTGCTTATTCCTGGTGGTGCTGTCATGTAAATTTCCTCTTTCAATTCGCCATATAAAAATGCTGTTTTAACATCAAATTGAATCATGGAATAATTTTGCTGTACTGCAACTGCTATTAGAATCCTAATCGTTTCATAGCGGGTCGTCGGTGCATAGGTTTCCGTGTAGTCGACTCCCTTAATTTGAGAAAAACCACGAGCACACAACCTTGCTTTATATCTGCTGACCTCGCCATCACTTGACCTTTTCAGTTTAAATACCCACTTGGCGTCAATAGCTTTTTTATTATTTGGTAACGGAACCAATTTCCAAGTATTGTTCTTATTTAAAGCTGAAATTTCTTCGTAAATAGCTGTTTTCCACTGATCGGCTTCTTTTGAAACAATAGCTTCCTCATATGTTTCTGGAACTACTTCCATCATATTTGCTTCAAGATTCTCATATCTTCTTGGTGGGCGTAGATTACTACGATCTCGTAATTGATACCGTTCTTCTGGTAGTTCTACATTTTCCATATCATCAACAGGTTCAATTTCTTCTTCCTGTAAGAAAATATTTGTTATGCGTAACTATGTCTAAGAAAAGCTATAAAGTGGTATACAATACTCATATTGTTGGCACCCCAAGGGATCATTTTTAATGATCCGTGAAAACTAGAAATTAGGAATAGTTGTTCGATATTAAAATATTTAGTTTGACTCGGCAGTTTAACGTTTGCCTTTCAATAAAGCAGTTTAGAAAATGAAATTGGTCTTTTTGTTAAAAATTCATCTTACAAATCAGAAGTGGGATAAAGTTTTTCGTGTTCTTGAGTAATATTGATAAAATGGGACGTTCACGGAAAAAACCCGCCGACAAAAGTGGTGATAAACGAAAAAGAAAACGTGGAACGTCAAGTTCCTCGAGTTCTTCAAGTTCTTCGAATTCAAGTTCGGAAAGTTCGAATAGTGAAACGATGCGACAGAAATTGCGACGACTTAGACAATTAGAAAAATATGTTTCCAACGCACGACATTTTAACACAACGTTATCAGATGAAAATGTCATACCTCCCTTTGATCCGAAGAATGATGACTTACCTATTGAAAAATGGGTTGGTAGAGTAGATCAACTTGCTCGAAGTTATTCTTGGAGTAGTGCCCATATTGTTAAATTGGTGGCAAATAGATTAAAAGGAATGGCTAGACGTTGGTACGATACGCAGGATTATTTATGTCCGAGGTGGGAAGAAATAAAGCAGCTTTTAATCGAACAGTTTAAGAAGCCACTTCCTTTTGGGAATTTGTTATGGGAAGCTACAAGATACGAAGCAAGGCCAGGACAAGACCTAAGCGAGTACTGTTTTAATAAATTGGAAAAATTGAGAGCCCTCAAAATTGAAATACCTCAAGAATATTTAATTGATGCTATAATATACGGTATAAAGGACGAAAACCTAGAGCGATCGGCTAGATCGAGCAAATTTTTAAACACTAATGAGTTGTATTCATATCTTAGTACCATAAAAAGTATTTCTGTGAGTGATAGTTATGATAAGTATGGGTCTAAAAGGGAAGATAACTTTGAACAGTCGCAATCAACTTCCAGTTCACGTTTTTTAAATACAAGTAGAAACAACAGTTCAACAAGTGTAAGTTGTTTTAATTGTAAAGGTCCACACTATTCGAAATATTGTCCAAAACTCAAAGTTGAATGTTTTAAGTGTAAAAATTAGGACACAAGCAAAATAATTGTCCTAACAAAAATGATAAACCTGAGATTAAGAATTGATTGAGGAAGTTACAAAGGAGTGTACAACGGGTTCTTGTATGTGTAGTTGTGAATGGATTAAAATTGAGATGTCTGGTGGACACTGGAAGTGCGTGCACCATGTTGCGAAAGAAAATAATTGATGAGTTGGGTCTAAAAATTACATCTGATGGTAGCAGCCCTGTTTTGAAAAGTTTTTCGGGTGAACCAGTGATGAGTTGTGGAACAGTGAAGATTGATGTGAGAATGAATGAAGTGTTTAGTGAGTTAAGCGCCGTGGTGATGGATGACAATTGTAATACCCACGACGTATTTTTATTTTATAAAGTTGGAAAATATTTGATTATCAAGGAAGCTAGAAAATTATAAGGCAGGTGATGTGGTTCTAGTTTTGATTACAAGTGATGATAATATAAGGCAGTAAGAAGTTGCTACCAAAGTATAAAGATCAGTTTAGAGTAGTTAAAGTGTTGGTCGTCGTGTGCCAGTCGAAGTAGTCAATGTTGGTAGTAGATACACCGCAATTTGTAAGTGGGTAATTGCCCAAAAGACGGAGTCCCTTTGTACTTTGCATTATTGAGGTGGTAGCCTCTGAGATTAGTGTTATTTGAGGTGGTAGCCTCTGAGATTTTCGTTATTTGAGGTGGTAGCCTCTGAGATTTGTATTATTTGAGGTGGTAGCCTCTGAGATTTGTGTTATTTGAGGTGGTAGCCTATGAAATCTGCGTTATTTAAGGTGGCAGCCTATGAGATTTGTGTTATTAGAGGTGGTAGCCTATGAGATTTGCGTTATTAGAGGTGGTAGCCTATGAAATTTGCGTTATTTGAGGTGGCAGCCTATGAGATTTGTGTTATTAGAGGTGGTAGCCTATGAGATTTGCGTTATTAGAGGTGGTAGCCTATGAGATTTGCGTTATTTGAGGTGGTAGCCTATGAGATTTGCATTATTTGAGGTGGCAGCCTCTGAGATTTGCTTTATTTAAGGTGGTAGCCTCTGTACTTAGCATTATTTAAGGTGGTAAGCCTCTGAGCTTTGCATTATTTGAGATTGTAGCCTCTAGATGTTGACGAGATTAAATTGATTATCTTTTGGCTTATAAACGTAGAATTAGTGTGCGCTAATTTAGTTACTTGTGTGTTCTTCTGTTAAATATAATATTTAAATTGCTTTATGACCTATCAATAATGTTGTAGTAGTTATAAAATTGTATGGTAGTACAATTATTACGTTTAGTTGATACTTTATAGTTGGCTTTGTTATTTTGATGTAAAGGTTTGGGTGAGGACACCCAAATTGGTAGGATAGCCGAATGTAAGAAAATATTTGTTATGCGTAACTATGTCTAAGAAAAGCTATAAAGTGGTATACAATACTCATATTGTTGGCACCCCAAGGGATCATTTTTAATGATCCGTGAAAACTAGAAATTAGGAATAGTTGTTCGATATTAAAATATTTAGTTTGACTCGGCAGTTTAACGTTTGCCTTTCAATAAAGCAGTTTAGAAAATGAAATTGGTCTTTTTGTTAAAAATTCATCTTACATTCCTTTTCTTCTTCACTTTCTTCGGCATTTTCAATCGGAAGTAAAATGGTGTTAATTCTAGGAAGTACGACATCGTTATTTTCGTTAAATGTAACGTTTCGAGAGATTTTTATTTTCTTTGTAATTGGATCGAATAATCTATAATTTGTCGATTCGTTCTCATACCCAACCAATATTAGCTTCTTGCTTTTTGGTTCAAGTTTTCGTCTTAAACTATCGGGTATGTGCATGAATGCTTCACATCCAAATATTTTTAAATGATCCAACATGGGTCTTTTATTCGTCCATTTTTCGTACGGTGTTGTATTTGGTGTGTTTACATTTGGTGTTCGATTTAAAACGTAAACCGCAGTATTAACCGCTTCTGCCCATAAATACAACGGTAAGTCCTTCGTATATAACATCGACCGCGCGCTTTCCACGATGGTTCGATTTTCGCGCTCCGATTTTCCATTTTGCTCTGGGCAATAAGGAGCACACGTTTCAAGATTAATACCTGTATCCGCTAAATATTTTCGAAAATATTGGTTTACATATTCTGTGCCATTATCGACACGTAACGATTTCACAGAATACCCAAATTTATTTTTAGTATATTGCTGAAATGCCTTAAAACAATCTAAAGTATCTGATTTATGTCTCATAAAATTTACGACCCGATAACCCGTACTGTCGTCTTTAAAAAGAACGTAATACCGACATCCACTAACCGATTCCGTAGCCATCGGTCCACACACGTCCGAATGTATTAATTCGCCGGGTTTCAAATTTCTTGCTTTTAATTTATTGAACGCTAGCCTATGTTGTTTACCAAATTGACAACCATGACAAATAAAATTTTTATCTTGATCACTTAAATTAATGCCATCGATAAGTCCTTTTCTTGTCATATCACTTATGGTTTTTACATTTAAATGACCTAGCCGTTCATGCCACGCTTTCAGGCTATTGTTAGTCGTTAAATTTAATTCCGAGTTTATTATTGACCGAAATAAAAGTTTGTACAAATTATTAGTTTCGCGAATAGCACACGCTTTCAATAATCCGTTTTCGAAAATGTCAGCTTTTTCATTTTCTTTCACCACTTTCATTCCTTTTCTTGTTACTGCTCCTTCTGAAAATAAATTTTTCCTTAACCCTGGTATGTACCAAACATCTGTTATTATGCTTTTGAACCATTTTCCGTCAATCAAGCACTCTATTATTATCGTTCCGACTCCTTTAACCGGTAATTCTTCATTATTTCCCAATTTAACAGAAAATTCGTCGATTTGTTTAAAATTTGTAAATAAGTTTCTATGGGGACTCATGTGATTTGAAGCACCACTATCAAGAACCCATCCCAATTCATCGCGAATTATTGCTTCTACGATTTCATTTTTACTTTCAACATTAAACGCCGCCGAGTAATTACTGTTACCTGTTATTCTTCTAGGAGATTCACTGATCCTGTTCTTATTTTCTGATTTACGAGGATGTGGACATTCTCTTTTGAAATGCCCCTTTTTTCGACAATTGAAACACGTAACTTTATTCTTATCAAATCTTTTCGATTTTCCTTGATTACTACTCGTACTAGATGCTAACAGGGCATTTTCTGTCTCTTCTGTAGCCGATAAAGTCAACTCTTCATCTACTAAGCGCGATGTTAAATTACTTAACGTTTGCTTACTATCAGGTGTAGACAGCCAACATTGTCTAAAATTTCTAAATTTTGACGGCAATGTTCCTAGTATTTTTGTAATAATCGCGGTATCACTAATTTGTTCTCCCGAATCTCTAATCTGACGAGCTAAGTTTTCAATATTAGTGATGTGTTGAATAACCGAATCTTTTGATGACATCGTGTACTTGTGGAATTGTTCGTGAGCCAACAACTTATTGGTTTCAGTTTTCATCGCGTAAATTGAATCTAATTTATCCAAAATTGCTTTTGAAGATTCACAATTTTCAATGTGACTTACTTGCGAATATTCCATAGCTGTTGTTATGATGCACATTCCAATTGCATCCTTTTTTACCCACGCTGAAACTTCTTCAGCAGGTCTACTGTCTGCAGGTTTTTCCGTGACGCCCGTTGCAATGTCGTAAACACCCTTTGCTTTCAACGCACATTTCACCTGGAATTTCCACTGATGGAAATTCTTTCCGTCGAACTTGTTCATCGCATAGTTCAAGTTATCGGTTGTCATCTTAATGTTAAATTGAAACTTTATTGTAATAACAAATAAAACAATACCTAAGTCCGTTTAACAAAGAAACCGATCAACGCGCACTTCACTTTTCAGTCAATATTTCTATTTTCCGCGTACACTGGGCCCATAACCTATTAAGGAAATATTTGCAGCGTAGAAATAAAAAGAGAAGAGTAAAATGTTTATTAATGAAATATGGTAACAGATATTACAAGTTCAACTGTACTTAGTAGACTACTAACAAAACTGTGTGTGCCTGCTTATTTAACAATGTGGCACACGCGCATAAATAACAATTAAGTAATGAATACAATATAATATTCAACATGGCGTCTACCCAAAGAAGTACTAAATTCCTGTAATAAAAGTTAAAAAATGTCTTTTTTAATAATCTGAATGAAAGTTAATCCGGTATGATAAAATTAAAGTTTATTCAGAATAGGTATACAAAGGAATTTTATATCAATTTAATCTAAGTTGCATTGGTAAATATCGACCTTTATTGATTGACAACGCCATATTCATTAGGTAAAGGCTCAATTGCAATTCTGTTGAAACATCTGCTGAGCAGATAATTTTTACTGCGTGAAATTTTATTTTTGCAATCTTCTCCATTAAGATGAATATAAAATTTATCTCTGCAATCGTATTTTCCATCGTCGTTGCAATCCTAAACAGAAATCATTTACTTTATTTCAAATTATTCCATAAAAATTTTGTAGGTAGAAATGTTGACTTACAATTTCCCCAAAAGAATTTGTAAATCTTTTAATGGTATTTAAAATGCAATTTTCGTTCTTCATACAAGCTTTGTAAGCCGCCTGTTCACCCATATTATTAAAAATGGCAGGCGACCCAGCTTCTCTCCAATAATCCAGTGTAATCGAATCACCACAATTTTCGGGGGTACCAAAACAAGTTGTTATGTTGTCGCAAAAAGTTGTAGCGGAACATAGGCAAGTTCCGCATTTTTGCCATGGAGTTCCAATAAGTTCTTCTAATTCTGGAAGACCAAGTTACAGTACACATAATCATCAATTACAATATAATATTTAAAATAAAATACTTACCACTTTCTGTTATCTTTTTCACTATCAAGGTTTCATTTTTACCTAAGCCAGAGAAGCCGTTGCAAAAATAACACAACAAAGTGAGATGGAATATTAAAATACATTTTAGTTTCATTTCGTGAAGATAGTATTCACTAAATTTTAAATTTTAGTTGACGTAAATTTTCAGTTTTATACTGCAGGATTATCTATCAGGAAAAATGATATAACTCGGTTGATAAATTTGATTAGCAATGGTTTTCCTGTCGTATCTTGCGGACCAGTCTACTAATTACGTGCTAAAAAGAAAACCGACAGAATTTAAAAGGTTTTGGTTTACTTCTTCTGTTTATTGGTTACTCCAACTTTATAGTGTTACAAACTCAAAAAAGAGACTGGTTATTTCGTATAATATAATTTTATTGGCATTTAATTAAATCATCACGCATTCTGCTCGACTACCACGCTGACTGCTTGCTTGGCATTGCTTCTCGAATTTTGGTTAGCTACAACATGTACATTTTGATCTGCTTCATTTGTGTCTCCGTTCACGTTTTGCTCAACTACGACTTCTACATCTTGATTAACCCGAAGTGCCCTTTGTTTATTTCTACTTCTGCCTTCTGCTTCCATCACATTTGGTAGACAGGAATGGAATCGATTGAAGATTACGGGAGGAATTCGACGATTTACGCATAGACTCTTATGTATCTGAATGCCGAATCTGTCTTGGCAGTCGAATACCCCATCCAAATTGCAATCCTAAGTTAAAAAATTGAAAAGTAAGAATTTGAACACTTTTAATATTTATTATTTCTGACCATTCCTCCAAATTGTTCGGTATACCGTTTGATGCTATTTAAAATGCAGTTTACATCTTCTTTACAGCTTCTCCAAGCAAGCAAGGGTCTCCAACTCGAAGATGTCGAGAGAGATCCGGACGCTCTCCAATTAGCAAGTGTTATCAATCGACGGCCACACAGGTAAATATCCCACGTTCCAGTTTTCGCGTAGCATATACAATTTATACATGTTTCTATTGGCGTTTCTGTTAAACAATCCAGTTCTGAAAAAAAATACAAATTTGATCTGGTGAGTTTCCAGACAAGGAATTAGGGGAAAACTTATTTTATATTATCTCACCGTACGACAAACCACAGACCATTAAAGCTGATAATAAAAAAATATATTTATACATAGTTTTTTTTTTAAATTTAAATTTTCTTTGGGCAAGGCAAAGCTTTTTATATACTTAACATTATCGATATAGATAAGAGTTTGATTAACAGGTCAAATAATATTTTTTTTTAATTTATAATTAGGTATTTCCATATTTATATTGATATACTTGGTTTTTCCATAATTTATAAATTCAATAATAGCTCTTGATATTGCAATTAGGTCTTTCGTAATTTGGGTCGAGCACAGAGTCCACTCTTTTCTGACTCTCATATATATTTTTTTGAAAATTTTATTGCTTTATTATTTGGAAAGTTTTAGATTTTTAGTTTATTTAAGTTTTATGCCCAGTTAAATGTGTAGTAAATTAGTCGTCGACAACGCATAAACATTTTATGTCGTGTTGTTGCTTAATCGATTTTAACATTTTGCTTTATTGATCAACAAAAATAAATCGACATCAAAAAGAAAGTTTTTTAGTTAGAGTTTGTGCAAGAAAAATCCTAAAAATAAAAAGTTTGTAATTAACGAACAATCGTTAGAAGATTATGCCAAACTATGCACCTCTATAATTGAACATGGGAGCAGAAGCACGTAAGATATCTCTTACTGTTTCGACTCCCCCGCGATATATTTAGTGGAAGGGACCAGCTTCGACTTCAATCTGCAAATAAACATTTTGCAAATACATATAATATATCTTGCCAAGGAATGACACTTGTAGAAAATATAAATTATTTTATCGGTGTTTCTTAATCGCGGCATTGTCTTCGGTTCTTGTGTTGGAGAAGAATGGATAAGGGTAATAAACCAGTTGCGAGTGTCCGACATCAAACCAGAAGGGTTCGTTTTTAATTTTAAAATTTCGATTACACTAACAAAGCTTTTCGTGTCTTTTTGGATTTCGTCTTTATTTCTTCCTGCTTGTCTATTTTCAACCCACAAATTTATAACGTTTCGAGTGAACAGAAAATAAATTGGGGAAATTATTAACAATAACCGAAATTAATGTGAGCAGGCTATTTTAAGCCGCTTTATTTTTTCAAATAAAATTAAACATTGTGTTTTCTTTTATTTGTTAATTTTAGAAAGAGGAAGTAATTACATTTTCCCAACTCTTCGGCCAGTTAAAAGGATAAGAAGACAGAGATAAAGCTGAACTTCTACGACTTGGCTAATCAATACAATTAAATTTTTTAAATAAACATCAATTAACATGCATCAAAATGCTATAATAACCTTATTAATAAACAAACAGAAAGTCAAGTGTAATATTCTCTTTGAGAGTTTGAATTTTTGCCAGCAATCATAAATGTTGCACATGGAAGGTATGGTTATTCAAAAATAAACATTTTGTATTGAGATTCAAAAGTTGTAATAAATAATGCGCGCTCTATTTTAGGATTCCAAATTGGATATAAATTTAGACGATTGTTTGGACAATATCGTTGACATCGACGGATCGCAAAAACTATCCAAAAATATTGCACAACTTTTGCTTCCACCTTCGAGCGACGAAGATGCAAGGCGCGACTCCGCTTCGGGTCCTGAAAAATGTAAAGCCAAAAAGTACCCAAAATTGCCCCCGAACAGTGCGTTTAGTGTCAGAAAGTCCAACGTAATGGGAAGGTAAATGTTCATGTCCTCGCAAAATTTTTAAAATAAAACAATAATGCCGCGTGATTTTTCAAATTCACAATTTACCACTTAAAAATATTTTATTCTGGATGACAGCCAATTCTATATAAACTTAAGTAAATCAAATTGATTAACTATTTTTATGTTTACATAGTCTTAGTATATTTAAATTACCCAATAAACAAGAATCGATCTTTTGTAAAATATTTACCATTATTTCAATCTCGACCTTCGCTAGTACTATGTTCTATTTTGTATAAAGGAGGATACGATTTACAATTTAAAATATTTTATTGTATTCTTTTCAGGTACATGGTGACAAATCGGGTCGTTAAGCCCGGAGAGGTAATATTAAGCGAATGTCCTTTAGCAGTTGGTCCTTGCTTCGGATGCGAAGTGATGTGTTTGGGATGTTATCAGATTTTAAATGAGAACGATCGATATGTCAAGTATGTGTCATAAAAATTATAGTTCTTTAACGTATATTATTTAACCCAGGTGTAAGAAGTGTGGATGGCTGTTGTGCGATTCCAATTGTGAAGGCATAAATAAACCGTACGGTCACACCGAAATCGAATGTTCGACGTTGGCCGAATGCACGTCCAGCAATTTTTTGCCATACCACGATTTTTCGCAACTTCGTCTACAATTTCACTCCATAATGCCACTGCGATGTCTTCTTCTAAAAAAAGTTAACGTCCCTGCTTACGAAGCGCTGATGACGATGGAATCCCATAAAGTGATCAGAAATAGCATTCCAGATATTTGGCAGGACAGTCAAATTACGGCAAACCGAATCAGAAAGGATTGGAACTTGACGTGCTACAAGGAAGACGAAATACACGACATGTGCGGAATACTTGGGGTAATTTTAAAATTTTAAATGGAAAAGTAAACATTAACGATTTCTAAAAACAGGTAAATGCTTTTGAAATAGGTCACAATGGAATTGTCCTCAGGGGTATATATCCGACCGCTTGTTTAATGGCCCACGATTGCGTTGCGAACACAAATCACGTGGATGAAAAAATCAACTTTAGACTTACCGTTCGGGCTGCCATCGAAATTCAAACAAATCAGCTCGTTACGGTTAATTACGTGAATCCTCTCCAAGTAAACTTGATACACACGTATTTGTCGTCGAAGCTTAGTTAATAAAAATTTTAGAGCACGGCCAGAAGACGAGAGGAGTTGTTGGATAACAAATATTTTGAGTGCATTTGCAATAGATGTAGCGATCCCACCGAACTGAAAACGTATATGGGTGCCTTGTTGTGTCCAAAATGCAAGATTGGGTTTGTTTTGCCGGAAAAGCCCCTAAATCCAAACTCGGATTGGATATGCAACAACAACACCACCCTGTGTGAGGGATATAAAATTTACGCCCAAGTCGTTAGAAGATTAATCGACAGGTAAGCTTCGTGGTTTCGATCCAATCCAGAAAGTCACTTTTAGTTAGGATTTCAGAAGAGGCGGAATCGTTCGAATCAAACGACGTTAAAGCTAGGGAAAACTTTTTGCAAAAATACAGAAACGTTTTGCATCCAACGCATTACTTATTTTTCAATGTCAAAATATCCTTGAGTCAGTTATACGGGAAGATCCAAGGTTACATAATCAACAACTTATCGGAAGAGGTTCTAAAGAGAAAGCAGGATATATGTGAGGAAGTGCTAAATATTTTAGACATAATCGAACCTGGCTACACTCGCATCAGAGGTACACGATATTACATTCTGCGGCAGAATTGGGCATACGCTTACTTTTATTTATATTAAAATATTATAATTTAGGAAATAAAGTGTTTCGATTCGGCAGGAGTAACTATAAGCCGTTGCCCAACTCTATCGACGAGTTAATATTAAATTAAAAAGTAATTTTTCTTTAGGAGTTACGCTATATGAATTGCACGCCCCAATAATGGTTCTGACGACAAAAGGGTTTGAAGAAAAAAAGATAAATAAGGTGGAGCTGCGTCAACGACTGAAAAGAATATACCAATATTTGCGTATGTCTGCAGAAATTTTGAAGCACGAACCCGAAGGTTCCTCGGAATATTTGATGTATTGCGGCGCCAAAGAAGCTTTGCAGAAAATTAAGGATTGGGAAAAAATTATAGGAAAAATAAGATGACGACAATAATAATGTAATTTTATACTACTGCAATAATAGCACTCCAAAATCCTACAACAGGTTCGTTTATTACTTGATGCTAAAGAGAATTAACTTTACCCGTACCTTACCTACCTTCAAGGTAAAGCCTCTTCTTAACAATAGCAACCCTCTACCTACCTAAACTTTGTACCGTTAATATATTTTTTGCAAAATCAAGAATTTTATTTCGTTTGCTCAAGAATTCTATCGTAAAACAATAAAAATGTTTTCTATGAAAATAGCAATTTCCATTTGATGTTAGTCGAACGAATTATTAATAAAATTGTACGTATTAATGGAACAATTGGAAACTATAATGTTAGCGTCGCATAAATTCGTATTTTTCTGCTACGTTCATCCCCTAGTAGATAAAGTGCAACCCCCGATAGCTTATTCAAAGGGATAAAAGAGAATAAACGTGGTCAGTAAGCTCCTTGCGAACCAATACCCTTGTTATAGACTTAAGTGTCTGGCCATGTACGCCTGCGTTTTCCCTATCGATCCCATTTCAGTAGGGTGGTTGCGAACCCCTTTCACGAGGGCTCAGCTTTTCGCTCGATGCCGTTGCTTACGTCACTTTAGCTTAACATGAGTATGAGCTTTCGTACAAAAAGCTCACTTAAGATTTGAATGTGAAATTTTTTAATTAACAAATTTTCAAAATACTTCAGTGATACCTTCTAGTCAAATAAGTTTTGTACAACGGGACCTTTTTATAATAATTTAGGGGTAAGTATTTGTAGCTTATAAATCCATTGATTAGTTGTAGTGTAAACGATTAGACTTTTGCGAATTAAATTCATTGCGTTAGTAGTTTTTGCTATGTTTGTTTTGTGAGGGCTGTTCTGAAGTGAACTTTTGGTTTAACAAAGTTTCAATTACTTATTTACGAATTTTCCTTTTCATAAGCAATAATATTATTATTATGAAAACTTATTTCGATCAGTCTCATCAACTTAGCAGACAATTGCGTCAAGTTTAACGTTTTTATTCGTTATGAGTTTTAAAAAAATTAATAATCTGCTTTTTTGTCGAGTATTGACGACTGGTCGCAAGCATATTAAATTTATTGAATTCTTATTTTTCCACTGAAATAGTTCGGTTATGCGCAATGTTAAGTTTTCCCGCAATTAAACACATTTTTTTCAATTGTGTAAAAGTTTCAAAACAACCGTTCTTTGATTACGTTTGGTAAATTTGACGAATATGCCTTATTTATGCACACTTATTTTCTTCAAAATCGGAAAAACTAGAAAAGAAAATCAATAAAGTAACTTGACTTGTACCTAAGTTCGGTCGTAACAACACATGCGCACTGATGTACCGCATAACGCGCATTTTTGATTTGAATTATGTAAATTAAACTAATTCAAATGTTCGCTTATAAATTTTAACATTTCGAATGCGGTATCGTTACAGTAAGGTATTGTTTCTGTAAAACTAAACACGCGGTATTGTTCACATTAATTTTAAGTCGAGCGGTAGCAAAGATTCCGTCTTGTACGGGCATCCTACAACAAGAAACTATAAAATTTACTTGATTTCTTTATGAGTTAAAAATTATTATTTGTTTTGTTTAAAGTTAAATAATTTTTAAAGTTAAAAAATTTATCGGAAGTCAACCGAAAGAATTAAGTCGCAGCAACTTCAGAGCTGAATTATGTAAATAAGAGGAAGAGTTTCAAACATATTACGTTACACTGACAAAATTTAACAATTAGAGAGGAAGGAATAAAAAGTCTACGAATTTTGTTGATGACCTCTTTTTTAAAATTAACTATATTTTAAGACAAAGGCAGTCTAAATTCATTCTTCGAGTATCGAAAACAAATATTTTGGTTTTTACACTTTTTGTTCATATTTTTGAATCATTTCCAATCGGAAACTTATTTTGTAGTGTGGAAACCGCTTTATTCTATTAATTCCGCTAATTTTTGACTCGTTAATGAAGGTTTAATGCCAAGGTTATTTCAAGCTGCCAAATTATTCTAGTAATCCTTCAAGTGAAAAATAAATGACAAATATAAGATCGATAACAAACTTATAAAAAATAATGACTTCAATTACCTAGTAGTTCAAATAAAATTTTTGGAATGCTCAAAAATTAGAAGAAAATTTGTTCGTTATTATTCGTTGGACAGCTTTAGCACAACGAATTTTTATTGTATTTGGCAACCAGCTGTCTCCTGTCAGGTTTAAGTATACTTAAATTTTTTGAATAGGTGGAGTTACTATTTGCTCAACACAAGGGGTGAGTTTATCTGGGTTCAATTCGAATAAAAAATAAATGAGAAAATAATTCATATAAAAATATTTTATCTCGGTATATTATGCGGTATATTAAAAAATGTAGATCATATTAGTTTGTTAAAATGCTGAATTATTCGTAAAGCGTCAATATATCAATATAAGTGTGTCGCTTGAAGTCACTAAATAATCCAACCGTTAATAAATGAAAATAGTAGATACCTAAAATTTATGTTTGAGCGTAATATTGTCCTTGCGTCAAATCTGCCGCACCGAAACATAAACCACGCGTAGTTATTTTATTCCGTTCTACAATTGTTTTTAATTTGATTAAAAATCGGAAACAATTGCTTATCGCTGAGAGCTGATGAAAGTTGTATTTTGTTCTGTATTGGAAAATGTATTCAATCTTTGTTTGGAATGAATCTTTCCATCGAGGAAGACTCTCAGCGGCTGAGTAGTTTACGACTTCAACTTCAGATGTAGCTTAAGTTTGCCCTACTTGTGTCGTGGCTTAGGAAATTTAAAATTAAGCTGCAGAGCGGCTGAGTGTTCTTGAATACTTTCATTAATTCATGTTTACCATTAACGACAAAACGTTACGAAACACCTTGTATATGGGTGTCAAAATAAAGCCGGCAGGCGTGTAGCCGGGCACCAACCAACCCTGGAACGGCCCTGGCTCAAGGTTATCAACTCTTAGGGTTATGGGTTGTATTTTTATATTACAATCATTTTAGTTCTGATCAGCAACTTGAGAGTTTCTACTTACATATTATTTTCTATAACCACAGCACAGAAGGTAAATAATGAGATTATTGAACGTATTATCTAGTAGAATATTCAATTTTATGCTATCCCATTGCAATAAGGTACATTTTAAACAAATTTTCGATGGTGACTTAGTTTAAACAATTTTTAATCTTAAATATCAATCTAAGGGAAAATGCGACGTACTTTCAACATTGTTAAAACATGAAACCTTAAGGAGCTGGTAACAATGCAGCTCGTGAATATAATTTCTAACAGAACAATTGGTCGGTATGCCCTTCCAGGTGAAAAACCAGGGGGGCCCGTGAAAAACATCATAACCATTTTAGTCCAGCCAGTTCTTTTATATCTGGCTTTTATAACTAGATATTTAGAGTTAACTTTAGAGTAGTGTTGAATCTGCAATGAGAATTGCATGACCATCTATCTATGACAATGCTATCTATGCTGAAAGCGACACTTCTAACGCGGCTTAATGTTTGGCTTCGATTATGATTCTTAATGCGTCCCTGCATGTTATATTCAAAATCTACCACCCCATCGATATAGTTTTATTATTTTCTTAATTTGCGCAGCACAGGGCATAAAATATTGTATGTTTCAAATTAGCAATTAAAAATTTCCTATACCCAGATTAGCTAATACTCGAATGTTATCTCACCGGATTATATACAAATTTTTAACTCAATTTGAAAATTAATTTAAGATTGCTCGACATTCATTTAATTTTTTATTCGTTAAATTTTAAATTTATCAAAATATTTTTTATTAAAACTTGCAAATTATTACTTCCCAATTTCAAACCGATATTTTATGCAGTTTTTTTAAATTAAATTTTAATAGCGCTACTATTTTCGCCATTACTCAGAGGGGCACCGCTTAAAAACAGCACGAAAGCACTTTATTCGGGAATTCCCGAAAGTAATCGGGAGTAAATTGCTTTTTAGGCTATTTTTTTCACATTTACAAGATAGAAAAAGGTGGAAAGATAACAAACATTTGTGTGCTCAAAAATAGAACTCTCGAAACCGATAGATGAAAATATATTTTGAGATGGAACAGTGAAAGCTGGGCTTGTGGATCGAAATAGGGAACGACATTTCGGACGACCTGTAGATATACCGCCGATAAGTAATTTATTAAACGCTTAGATGGCTCATAAAGCCTTGCACACTTTGAATTTTTCGAAAAAAACTTGATTATCATAGACAAACAAAAATAAATTTAATAATCCGCACTTGCGCTTTCAATGAATGCATAAAAATGTTGTTTTATTTATGTTGTAAATATATAATTTGCCGAATTAAACTAAAAGTTCATAGTTGAATATTTTATGTAAATACAGCAAACAATAGAAAACATTTGATAAAAACAAACCCACAACGTTTGGACGAATTAAATCAAAACGATAATAATTCAAATACTGAGCAAACATTTCAAAGTGTTTGTCCATTTTATCTAGAGATGGAATCACAGTATATTAGAACTCTGCAAAAGAAACGCACTTCAAATTTTCGCGAAGACGAAACAAAATTATTGATTCAACTTTGGGGCAGTCCTTTTATCCAAAACAAACTCTACCTAACTCATAGAAAAGCTCCGGTTATGCGCATTTTAGCAGCGAACATGCAGCAACGTGGTTTTTATAGGACACCAGATGAAATTAAGACTCGAATCCGCAATTTGAAGTGTTTATATCATCGCATTAAACGAACCACGACCAGCGGAGCAGGTGTAGGAATCGTCGATCCGGATTGGCCACATTTTAAAGCCATGGATGCCATCTTAAGCAAAGAGGGGCAGAAGCGGAATCGAATTGACGAGAACATACTCGAAGGGCCGAGATGCGAAGACATCAAACAAGAAGTTGACATCGACATTAACGACGATATGGAGTCGTGGGCAACTAATGACAGTCTCGAGTAAGTACCACCTTATTTTCTTCGTGTTACGCCACTGCTTCGCGATTTTATTTTAAAACCACGCAGTTTTTTCTGTGCACTCGAATTTATAAAAAAAATAACTTGCGCGCCAAAATTTTCAAATCGCACTTAAACAATGTCATTATAGGTAGGTGGTACAAAGGTATCTAAATTAACGGCAGTAATTTGAAAAAAAATTCGTTCAAAACCATGCACATAATCGATAAACAAATCAAAAAAACAAAACAAATGGAAAGTGATGGCGCCGTTTCGTCACGTCGAAACTCGTATTTGTTGAACTAAGAAATGAATATTTTTCGGCTGTAAAAAATTTTAAAAAAATATTAAAAAAAAATATGTAGCAGAATGTGAATTTGAAAAAGTTGCGATTTTGGCGGTAATTGCTTCTAGCTGATTCAATTTTGTAAAATTTTGAGTGACAGTTGTTTTGACAACTTTAATTTTCTAAAATGTACTGTTCTAGATCCGAGGCTAGCGAGGAAACGTCGCCGCAATTACCCGTCCTAAGACCGGCGCCGACGACAAAACCCAGCACAGAAACTACCGCACAAAATAAACCAATGACGACGATGATTCCCTTTACCATTCCCACCCAAAACGCAGTCAGTACAAGTGGCGTTAAATCAGGAAGTGTGCCTTCCATTCCTTTACCTTTACTGATTTTCAACAGTTTGCAACCTCAATTAGGACAAGAGAAAAAGGGAGCTGCAGTGGGAAATGTCATTAGTTCCAGTGACAAAATTCAAACTGGTAATTTGAGTACGAGTTTTTTAAATCTAAAGTAAAAATTTGTGCGTTCCAGATTTGAGCAACGTCCTGAAGGAACTCTTGGAAGTACAAAAGGAAAATTTAAATATTGAAAAGCAAAAATTAGAAATAGCCAAACAAAAATTGGAATTCGATAGATTAGTGGGTTCGCAATTATTAACAATTGTTCCTATGGTAGGCGGAATTTTGCAACGTTTAGCGTTGGCAACGGCGGAGGAAAACACATCTAAGAGCGAAGAAATCTTAAAAGGTCAAAAAAGAAAAGGTTCCGAAGAAATTGATATTTTAAAAGATAGCAAAATTTTGAGAACAGTTTTAGAGCAAGGAATTAGAAAGTACATGATGGGTGATTTAGAGGAAGAAAAGGATACGGATAACGAAGAAAATGAAAATCAAAATGAAGAGAACAGCAATTCGAGCAGTAAATAGGTTTTATTTGTTTCTTAGTTGAAATTTTTAACTTGTTTCTAAAAAATTGTGATTTTACATTTCAGTATTGTTTTCTTTTTAAACAAGTTTAGTGGGGTAAATAGCCTTACGTACCTACAATAAGTGATAAATCTTCAGTTGTTTAATTTTCTGTCCGAAACCGCCTTACATTCCAGTTACACCACTAAACTGATTTATTTTTTTATGCGTTACTACCTACTCGTATGTACAAATAATTTATAAAAACGCTAGAATAGAATAAATAATGTTTCGTTTGGTTATAATTTTAATATTTACACTAAGAAATGTAATAATCGTAGGGCATGTTGTACGCATCTCTTCTTTGAATATCTCGTATTTCCATGATATCCGTCTTTAATCGCAGCTTCAAAATCTCCCTCCAAATTGCATCCCTGTGTGTCGTATCGACAATGCCCAATCGCAGGAGAGAATTATCGTTGAGTCTCAATAAAGCCCTTCCGGTGATGTCGTTGGCTGTGAATAAATTTCCATACTGTTGATAATAATCGCTACAGTGGCGTCTTAACCATTTTTGAACGTCGGTAACGGTCCAAGAAAACACCGACCTAACCTGAAAGTTCACAAATCACATCTTGCACGACAAGAAAATTAGTTCTTACTTTGGGTTTTCCACTTGAATTTGAAGTATCTTCTACCATTTTATAACATTTTTAAACATCACATAAAAATCTAACAATAACCTTAAAATTTGACGTTTAACTTAACTTATTTCAAATTGCAAGGAAAAGATGTCGCTTCAAAATATCGTCATTCTTGGCAGTGTCCATATCAATTATTATAATAACTATCATACAAGAATTTACGAGGACGAGGACAACCAGAAATATTAGCTCGATATGACGATAACAGAAATAACTCGAGTCGCTCTCTACCTACGCCTCTGATAAATGCAACCACTTTTATTGAACTCACCAATTTGTTTTGACGTTTCCGCACATGTAACGTATTTGTTGGTTATAAAAGTTAAAACGTGTTTTGTGTAATAATTCTAATCAGAAATGGATCAACTAAGCGATCTTGCCTTATTCGATGTAAAAGTGTACGAAAATATAGAAAGATTTATGAATTCCAAAGATGCATATCAAAGTGTCATCTTAAAACAGGAATTTTGGACTCCAATTTTAAACGTTATTTGGGATGAGGATGAATTTATCTCGTTGCTGTCTTCCCTGGAAGAACAAAAAAGGAACGATTACCTAGAATTTGCAGTCGAGTGTTTGCTCACTTTCTGCCAAGCTAATTTTACTGGTCCAAATTTATCCGATTCTTTGCAGCAGTTTTTAGAAGGCGATTTATTTAAATCCGATTTTAAACAGTTATTGGTTGTTAATTCGGAAGAAATTAATTATTGCACCAAGTATCCGGTACTGCTATATGTTGCAAAGCGCGTGTTCAAGTTTTGTGACTCCGATTCTAGGTGGCAATTACGTTCTATTATGGTTCACCAGCAAGTTTTGGAAGAAACGTGTTACGATTTGTTAAAAGAAGTGGAAATGATTGCCGAACATCTAAAAAGTAAAATGGTAGATAATGGTGAATTAGCGGAGGAGCATATCGAAATGGCTTGTTTATACCACTTATTTAGAAACATCCAAAAATCTGACTTTCATTTGAATAAAGCTAAAGAATGTCTCGAATTTGAGTTTCAATTAATTGGCAAAATGGGTAAACGAACGAAACACCAAGAGTTTTCCCTCTCGCAGTTAGCACTTGAAGTTACCGTAGCTAAAAATGAGGCTCGTAATGTTCAAATACCCAAACTTGAAGTAACGCACAACGTTGACTTAGATGACGACGTGCGTTTAAACAACGTGCAATATGATAGCAAACATCAAAGTGAACCCATATTTGATGTAGAACAAAAGTTTTTACTTGCATTTGTAAATCACACTTTAATATCGCGACCACAAGAAAATTTATATATGGAAGAGATACGACCGATTTTAGACGAGTTACTTTTACAAAATAACTGTTGGGCGGTAAGGAACGTAGTTCTTCTTATTCGGAGCAAAATGGAATTTGGAAATTCACATTCTAACCAACGAAGTTTGTCACAATACGAAGAGATTATTAAAAGTACCCGAAGCGACTCTCCTAATGCTTTGTATCGGTTAATTGGAATGTTTTCTGTTAATTTAAAACCAATTTGGAAGGTGGAGGCAGAGTGGGCCAACACGATGTTGAAAATGGGACTAGTGAAGGCAAGTCTGGACGTTTTCCTACGTTTGCAGCTATGGGAAGAGGCGGTGATTTGTTACAATTTGCTAGAACTTCGTGGTAGGGCTGCAGAAGTTATTAGGGAACAATTGGAAAAGAATCCAACAGTAAAGTTATGGTGTTTGTTAGGCGACGCCACCGACGATGAGAGTTGCTACGAAAAGGCTTGGAAATTGTCCAACGAAACCAGCAGTCGCGCCCAACGACACTGGGGCAACTATTATTACTTCCGTAAACAGTACGGAGCATGCATGTCTCATTTTAAAATATCTACCGACATAAATTGTTTACAAGAGACGATTTTGCTGCGGTACGGTTTTGCAGCATTGGAAACTGAAAACTGGCAAACTGCCGTTAAGGTTTATAAACTGTACACTAGTTTAGAAATAGACAACTTTCAAGTTTGGAACAATTTAGCAAAAGCCCAAATTAAAGTTAACAATTTGCATGCGGCCCATAGAGCGCTGAAGGAGGCAATTAAATGTAACTACGAAAATTGGAAGGTGTGGGATAACTTACTGGTCGTTAGTTCCGATACCAAAAATTTCGACGACGTAATTTTGTCCTACAATCGGCTTTTGGACTTGAAAGGTGAATACGTGTGCGTGGAAGTGTTGGCAGCATTAATTCGTTTTTTATTTGTGGACCAGAACCTCGAAAAGGATCAATACGAAAAGTTATTTAAGAAGACTTGTACGTTGTTTGGACGCATTAATTCGATTTCTCCAAGAAACGGTCAAGTTATGGAGCTGTATGCACAGTTGGCACCAAATAAGAAAATCATGATGGATAGGCTGCTAAAAGCACATAACAATTATACTGCTATCGACAAGTGGTACAGCGAAACGGAACCAATCAACAAAGTTGTGGATATTTCTGTTGAACTGGGGCAAACCGCTTTGGATGATGAAATCAACTCGAAAGATCCTGTTCTTGTTTCGGTGAATAGAAGTTTAAATACCGTAATTTCTCTAATAAAAAGGCACGTATATACCGATGCGACCCATTGGTTAGATCGAGTCAACAATGTTTTGCAACTGGTTCAAACAAAAATGGCTACAAGCACTTCTTAAAGGTTAGTGTTCACTTTAGACCATTAAAAGAGCTTTCAAATAATTCTATGGTTTATTTTCTTTCAGTTGACTGTGCATCGAGTTGTAGCTAACCCCGGTTGACTGTTAACTTTTGGTTGCCCTATATAACGAAGCGACGAGGCTTTCTAAATTAACAGAAACCAAAGTTTGGTTAAATTGACGAGACTGAAAGAAAAATATTGAATACACACAATAGAGATTTATTTTTGTGATTAAATAAAAAATTAAAAACACTCGTTTTCTTTTCCTGCAAGAAAATGCCACCATAATGGCTTCAAATTTTTTTATTATTAATTTTAGAATAAAATATACAAAAGGTTTTAATCAACTATTCCCTGCTCCCTCATTAAATTGTGAAGACGCAACCTAACGCTGTTAAAATATTTCATTTTTATCACCGCATTTTTAGCCTTATCGATTTGTTTTTGATTAAAGTGCAATAAAATCTCCTTCTCAATTTCTTTCAAAGCAACCTTATTTTTTTGATCCAATTCTCGCAATTTTTTTGGCGTCCTAGCCTCCTCCACCTGTAATACTCGATTGTAACCCTTAAATTTAAAATAATTTCTACCTACCTCTTCGTTAAGTTCCATCATCTCCATTAAAAGTGAAGGATCGGTAGCTTTTAGTCCCTCGTCGATTTGTTCACCGTTCAAGTGTAACATATGAATTGCTCGATTTAAAGGAATAAGTAAAGTGTTGTAGGCTTTATTTACAAGAGAAGAATACTCGAGAGAAATGGCTTTCTCTTTTTCACTTCTGAAATGTCAAAATAAAAGAAGTAGGAAACGGAATTGATTTTTACTTACCTGTTTCCATATTTATCGGGGTGCAATATAGTCTGTAATTGTCTATATCTCGTATTTAATTTTGTCTTGTCTACGTTATAACTTTCATTAATATCCAAGAGTTTAAAATAATTGAATTCGTTGTGGGGACGTTGAAGTACATTACAATTACTACAGAGGAGGTTTATCGTGGATTTCCTGACCACGTTACAGTTCCAACATTTGAGACTATCGCTTTGAATAAAACGTTGAAATTTTAGATTACGTTGTCCATTTAATTTCTCTAAATTCGAAAATTGTGATGCAAGTAGGAAAATTCTCCGGTGGAAAAAAAGCGGTTCTTTTATTAATAACTTGCAGCAAATATCAAATAATTTATAAAATTTGTACATTATCACCCCAAAAAGTAAAATGTGCAATAAATATACAAAATAATTGAAAATTTTAAAGTTGATCTGACTTGCCTATTGGAGGTTATATATGCGAGGTTAGGTAAACAGTCACTTGACCTTAGATTTGGTCATAAAAGTGATTATTTATCAATCAGACTATTCCATTTTCCAAAAATTTCTTCGCAACCGCACCAACTTTTTCTTCAGTTCGATATATTTTTCAGCATTGCTTTTTTTTAACGTTTGACTAAATTTTCGGTAAAGCAAGAATTTTTTGTTATGAGAAACTTTATTTACCCAGATTTACTCATTTCATTGCGATTCCCAGTTATCATGACCCCCCCCCCCCCCCGCCGACCGCTCCATTTCATTTTATTTATCTTATATAAATTTTTGGAGAAAAGTCTGTTACTGACGCGCATAAGTAAATTAACGGAATAATTATATATGAATTTAATTTATTCGGGTCTTTTTTTATTTACAGATTACCCTGACAATTGAAATTCCTCCGCCACTGATTAGAGGTTATGTTTTCATTTTTATTAACGGCAAATTAGTTGAAACTAGTGGAACTGATAGTCTACTAGCCATTAATGGAATCTAACGAAATTACGCACAATCCCAATAACCCATTAGGGGTAGAATCGCTATACAAAGTTAAAACCGAACTTAATGCCGATTCGTTGGAATGGTGTCCACACAAGCCTTTTCAAAATTTCTTTGTATGTGGCAACTACCAGTTGGAAAAATCAGAAAACAACGAATCTAATCGAAATGGGAGAATCTTATTGTTTGCTCTCGATCCTGATTGTGGAGTCATTCTCCGACAAACTTTAAATACGGCAGGTGTCTTGGATCAAAAGTGGTGCCACAACCGCATTGGTGGCGATTCGATTCTCGGTGTCGTTAATTCTGACAGCAAATTAGAAATATATAAATTTGACGGTGAAAAATTGAAACTTCTTACTTCGTACTGTGTGGACAAAAGTGGCGACGTTTTGTTATTGTCACTTGACTGGTCTACGGGAAAGTATCCTTCAGAAACCCCTGATATAGTGTGTAGTGATTCGAAAGGTAGTTGGCATAGATTTATCTTTACTGGAAGACTTTTGGAATTACTGAGTAGTAGTAAGGCTCACGATTACGAAGCTTGGATTGCAGCATTTTATTATTGGAACACAAATATTACATTCACAGGTAAATATTAACGCAAATACGATTTGTTTATAAATGAAATTTTTAAGGTGCCGATGATTTAAAATTGAATAAATATGATCAAAGAGTTGGGTGTATTCCCATAGCAACAAATAAGAATCACGATGCAGGTGTAACTTGCATTCATTCCAACTCACAAAAGGAATTTATCGTAGCAAGTGGAAGGTAGGTACACAAATTATGCTCATTATAAACAAATTATGTGAGCAATTTTTAGTTACGATGAATTTGTACGAACATGGGACATTAGAAACATGAAATCCTTTTTACATAAAGAGAAACTGTTTGGACCTGTCTGGAGGGTTAAGTGGAATCCTTTAGATTTCAAACATTTGCTGGTGGCTTGTATGGCAAATGGAGCACATATTCTCAGAATAGAAACTGAAAACGAGTTAAAATATGTGGACAGTTATTGCGAGAGTGAAAGTTTAACTTATGGCTGCGACTGGTCATACTTAGAAGAGAGCGAAGTGTCTCGATTCCCACTTAGAGGTAATAGAATAATAGGAACGTGCTCTTTTTATGATAATTTGTTGTGTATTTCTAAAGCTGATCTTTCTGAATAAACTTCTTTTATTCTTATTTAGTTATCCATCTTTAAAATTTCTATCGGTATCTTAATATATCGGGATATTTAAAAAGAATCCCACAAAGTACATCAAGAGGTTCTACTATTGACTACGCTACAAAGTAAACAAAATTTTAATAATAATATTTATTGTAATAACTAACTTTATTATTTATACTTGAACTTACCAAAAATGAAAATTATTAACTTGTGAAATATATTAGTAAATAAATTAAAATTGGACAAGCTATGTTAACACAATTAAAACCAATTAAGTTTCTAAGCTATCGATGATTTTCGTCATAAATAAATTTCTCCAATGACTGACAAAAATCATCGAAAGCTTAGAAACTTAATTGGTTATTGTTAACATAACTTGTTCAATTTTAATTTATTTACTAATATTTAATTAATACTAAAAATGAAGGTCAATTTGAATTTCGCTTAATTGGAAGCTTAACAACTAAGCAAAAATTTAAATTAGGGGCATTTCAAATTCAAGAAACCGAAGAACATTTGAACTAATCAAGTTTGACTGTTTGTTTTGCACTGATTTTTCTTAAAAATTACTAAGTATATAGTCGAATTCATTTTAAGTTGCGTATGACTTGCAGTGATATTTGACGCAAGACATTTGGTTTTCACATTGATTTAAGCCAGATATTCCAATTGTTATACGCAACTTAAAATGAATTCGACTATAACAGATGTAATTAAAATGTTCTAATTTACCTATCAGATAATAGGTACCCACAGATGGACACTTTTGAACGGCACACCCAATAACATCGCGTTCAAAAGTGTTACAAATGGCGACACGTTCGAGCGTCGCTATTAAGTGTGGCGTTCAAAATTGTCCGCCTGTGGGCACCTAATGGGGAATTTTGAACCAAAAATGTGTTGCTAATATATTAAAATTAATATACAAAATTTCCCCGCATAATGGTGATAATAATTATTATTCTAAAGGCAAACGAGTTCTCTCTTTTTTAATCATTCTCATGTTAAAACAGAAGATGACAGTATCGGTAGAAGTTTATTGTAACGTTTCTTAAATTTTAACTACTTTCGTGGACAGATTCTAATAAACTTTTTATTTTTCAAAAGGTTTAGAATACAAACCAAATGAAAGCAGTTACAGGTGTGGGAAGGATGAAATCGCTTATTTAGAAAACGACTCGACTTAGTGTGAATTACTGAAGGTGATATTAAATATAATTAAGTCTGTGAGTTTATTTCAAGTAACAATTTACGGAACAGCAATCGGATGGGAAATAAGGTAATTTTAGTTACATTTTAGTTTGCATATGTATCGTTAGGTGGCGCCACATATTAGTCACTTTTCTGCTGTCTTAATTTTTTAATAAAAATGACGTGACATGACCAATAAATACAAGTTGATCAAGTAATTTGTTTTTGTGTTTTTAAATGATAAATATTCTATGAACTTGTGAGAAATACGTAATAGTTTTAAATGATTACTTTCTTATTTATTTTTTTGTAGGTTAAATTACAGTTATGGGTCAAAACTATTTTGTGACTTACTACAAAAATAAGTTTTTCATTATATTCTAACAGTGGAGCAATGAGTGGATACGAATTAAAAGGTATGTTTGGTTCAATTTTTTGTACCGAAAAATAGATGTTTCTGAATTTATATGTATTTGAGATGTTAAAAACTTTTATTACGGTTTGATGCATTGATAATGTTAAACTAACAAAATCTAGACAGAAATATTTATGCTCTTGTTTTGCTAGTCGTTGGTTTGCAGCACAATCATGATGTACAAAGTTTACTAAATTTCAGCTTTACACCATTTTACAGTTCAGATGTTTACAGCGACACCCACATAAACATACCGAAATGACATTTGAATCGTGAAAATGACTACATATACAACCTCATTTGTTTAAACATAAAATTTAATCCGCTTTAGCAGTAATGAATATTATGTCAATTGGGTACAAGCATTCAGCTTATTGTTGAGGTTTTTGAAGTAAATTAATGATTTTTCCAGAATTTTGTACTGATTTTGGCTTTATAATTCATTCTAGATTTCATAAAGAATATCTGCAGTGTAGGGTAGCAGGTTTAAAGTTATAGTTTACAATTTGGTTTATCACTGGATAAAAATCACTGCCAATTGAGTATGTTTGAAGCTTTCGGATTAATTATTTTTTTCCTTATGCGAACCATCGTAGTGGACTTTTAAAGTTTTAAAATGCAAAGATTTTTGAAAAGTGACAAAGTTTCTGAAGGTTTTTTGAAAAAATATCAAATAGGTTTTTTCGAAAAACCTGCAGTTTGTTATTCAAATAATTTCATGCCATTTAGGCAGATGCTTACATTAGTGTTGAAAATTTTTTACAATAAGTAAGAGTCATGAACAAAATTGATTTACAAATTATACTTATAAAATATTTTAAATTTCAGGATTTCGAAAACAAGGAATATGCATGCAGCCGGAAATTAGAGTTAAATTATGCAGAATAAGAGAAGTTGTGATTGAAGTAAACGATGAGGATGACAGCTGAAAAATTAAGTTCCACTTGTAATTAGATGTAGCGTTGCAGATGATTCAAGAAACAACTGCAGGAAAGGATATAAGAAGGTGCTTGTAAAATTTAATAACGTTAATTATTTTCTACGCAGTAGGATAATTTATTGGTATTTGCATGCATTTCAAAATATTAAAAATTTTGTAAACTTGTAGTGACAATATAGATTTCTTTAATATCGGCGATCATTCAAAGCAGGTATCTAGAAATAAAATAAATTTTTAGTTCGGATATTTTTAGTTAGGTGGCCCAACATGTCAAATAGATTTCTACTTTATTTGGAAATTAAATATGACATGTTAAACGTCAAAATTTGAAGCCAATTTGATGGTGTCGGTGTGTTTAAATGATTAATATTGTGTAAACTATTGAGAAAATCTTATTAAATTTAGATTTTATTATGATTTTCAGCAGTAGCGGGTAGATAACACATGGCTTGGAAGTTCAAAAATTGGATCATTTTAGTTACATATTTCTCGACTCTTATTAGTTCGGCTTTGAATAATGTCAACGGTGGAGCAATGGCTGAAATTGAAGTGAAAGGTATGTTTTGTTTAATTATGTGTACCGATAAGTGTCTTTTCGTCAATTTGTAAATAATTGAAAGAGTTGAAAAATTTCTATTAGGGTTGCATGCTTTGAAACTATTGAACGAACAAAATTTTAAAATTATTAATATTTTAATATCCATTGATATTTTCATTAGTTCATTTAACACGTTAATGGCCACAATAGAATAAAAAGTTTTGGTTTCCCAGGTCACGTATTTCACAGTCCATTTAAAAAACTTCGACTTGTGAAGCTATGGTGTTTCTCGCGGCGTAGAAAACCATGGCGGGTATTATACACGGTAGCTTCTTGTGGCGGTTAACATGCTAACGGTACCTCCTGTCTCCTGTGGTAAGTTTTACGTAAGGAAAGCATAACCGGACACTTTTCTCATTTGAAAGGTATGATTTCCAGGCGTTAAACTTTCCAAGTTGCACTTCAACTTCAACGCTTCAATAAGTAACCAACGACAATAACTAGCATTAGTTCTTTAACATTTTTACAATACAAAATATTTATATTATCTACAAAATTGATTCACAAATTATTCACATAAATATTTTTAATTTTCAGGATTTCGGAAACTTGGAATCTGAAAGCAGCCGCAAATTTGAGTTACAACCTGAGATGAACGCCTATGAGACAAACGAGAAGTTAATTCTAATAAATGATGAGGATGACAGATGAAACAATAAGTTCCACTTGTAATTTTATGAAGCGTTGATCACGTTTCAATGAACAACTGCCCGATAGGATATAGAAGGTTTGTGCCATTTAATAAAAATAATTATTTTCAATGCAGTAGTATAATATTGTAATTCGCTTCATTTCAAAATTTTTAATTGTAAATTGTATCTATTTTTAGTTTATAATTAATTTGAATTAATTGTTATAGGTGCTGCTATCCAACCTGAAAGCTCGAAGTGACAATATAGGAATCTGCAAGAATGGTTGACATTCAAAGTAGAAATCTAGAATTAAGGTAAACTTTTAGTTCGGCTAGTTTTAGTTAGGTGGCGCCACATGTCAAACAGTTTTCTGTTTTATTTAAAATTTTAAATAAGATATGTTAAACGTCAAAAATTGAAGCTAATTTGATTGTGTTGATATTTTTAAATGATTAAAACTGTGTTTACCATCGATAAAACGTTATTAATTTTAAATTTTTGTAAGATAGTGAGCAGTTACGGGTAGGTGACGCATGGCTTGGAAGTTGAAACATAGGATATTCTCTGCCAAATTACCGGATGTGCTTCGTATTCAACGACCCCTATTAGTTTGGCTTTGGAAAATGTCAACGGTGGAGCAATGACTGGATCCGAAGAGTAAGTTATGTTTTGTTTAATTTTGTGTATCGTCAAGTATCTTTTCGTTAATTTGTAAATAATTGAAATGTTGAATTATTTCTATTGGTATTTCATGCTTTGAAACTATTGAAGGAACAAATTGTAGACGGAAATGTGCTTATTTTTTACTAGTCATTGGTTGGCAGCACATACAAAAAGATTCATATTTTGAAGTTTGTTGTTTTAATAGTTCCATCGTTTATAGATTCAATCGATATTTGAATCGCAAAAATTTTAATTTAATTCCTTGCTGATTGTAGATTTTTAATTTGTTTTAGAATGGAATAGTGCAGTACAAAAAGTTTGTAGCAGAAATAACAATTGGAAAAATTACAAAGGTGAAGTTCAATCAATGGATTTGAAAGGGAAAGGTCAGTTTTAATTGTATAATACTATACCAGGTTGATATTAATTTGAACGTGCACCCTCATTTATACAGACACCAGGGTGGATTGAATTTTACAGAGTTGTCCTTAGAGTATTTCGTATTTGCTTACTTGATATCAATTGTACTGAGTGGTAAATAAATCACTTTTATGCAGAATTTGAGGTCCCCCCCTGGTTTGGTGCACTGATGTACTACAGGCCAAGGTCTTATGTCAAATTAGGTCATTCCGAACTCCACCAAGCATTCCGTTACTGTTAATGTTATAAAAATTGTGAAATGAAATAAATAAAAATAAATTTAAATTTTCTAATCTGTAGTTTTAATTTGTCCACTCTTATTTGTTTGGTGGAGTTTAGAGAACCTTGATGGGATCCGGTTTTGTTAAAGCCACGGAAATTTGATCGTTGTTAAATAAATCATGAACCGTTTAAAAAAAAAAAGTAAAAATTACCTCGGCAAACATATGGCTGGAAACGTTTCCTTGATCACGCAAATGGATGATTATTTACTGAATTACGTTTAATTTAGCCAGTGCGTGTTCCAACGTCGTCATTTAAAAATTGAATGTGTAGAAAAATTTGTTAATATCGCCCTTGTCAAACTTCTGCTATCGTAGCCAAAATGGGAAATGTATTTTACCGAACTCTCGGAATTACACCTGACTTATGGTTTAACGAGAAGGTTTCACGGTAAGGTGCAATGCTGCCAAGCTTCCTTGGAGAATGAAGGCCATAATTTTAAGCAGCTCTTGTAATACCATTATTAGTTTGACAACACCGTAACATCTTGATTGAATAAACATGAACAAGGAAACGTTTCCGGCCATATATTGCGTAGTCATTTTCATTTAACAAGCTCTTTTGGATTGCTGATAATTTTTGAGTTATTTCCAAACATTTTGGATATTTGTTTACCATATCGTTGAATTGATTTTTATATTATAATCTCATATCATGCAATTCCAAATTTTTCCATTACCCCATGAGTAAGCAACTCACACCTTCGTGGGTGTCTGTCGTGAATGGAATGAAAATAAATCCCATAACTTTTCTCGTAGTTTTGGGCAGGGTTTAATAAAAGTCGATTTAGTTTTTGTCGACGTTTTAAGCTGCTATTTCGTTCCTCCTTCTGACCACAAACAGAAAACATTTCAAAAACAAGAATAAATTGATTTCCTCAACTTTGGTTAATATATGAGTATTTTTGAAATTGTTTTAACATGTTAATATTGTTTATAATTAGGAGTTTTAATGTTTACATGTTAAATAAATAAAGTGTAACGAACTTATGATCATCTGAATTAAAAAATGTTTTATGTTAATGAAATGTTAGTTTTGCAATTTATTAGTTTAAAATGGAAACTTTAAAACTCCCGATTATAAAAATTTAGTTAGTATCAGGAATTCATTTTCACAAGTCTTTGTTAGCCGAATTAAAAATTTATTAAGAATGTTGGTAAAAGTGGGCGGATAAAAAATAAGAAAAATGATGTTCAGGATTATTGAATATTCTTATTTGTAAGTATCCATTTTTATCATTATCTTAAAATCTGGTAGAGATAGGGCAAATATATTTTATGGTACTTTGGTAGGATAAAAAAATTCTTTATAATAATTGTTTTATCGAAAAAGGGAATCGATAGTTTGTGTGTTCCTCAAGTCTCAACCATGAGGTTCCAAACCGCTTGTTCATCGTCATTTTTTGATACTACGTAATAATATTTTTCGTCTTGGTATATTTTGTTGTCCTATAATTAAAAAATGTTGTATTTTTGGTTTTTAAATATCATCAGAGATGTTTAAGAACCGAAAACTGCAAATATCTAAGTCAAGAAATCATTACTTTATATTATATTTATTACTTATATTATAAATAGCAACAAAATATACAGGGAATCACTGAAATCTTTGAAGTTTCCATGAAAAGTGTTTCTTGGGATTATCCATCAAGATGGTCTTTTTTTCTCATGATTGTGATTGCGTTTTAAATGACCGACATCCGTCGTAAGAGTACTACTAAAAACTGACGGAGGAACAAGCTCTTTGCCATCCCACGGTCTAAACTTTGACGACCGATACAAAGGTAACTATCAAAAGAATCGTTTTTTTTTTTGCTAGAATCGTTTGATTATCTTAAAGAATTTTATGCTCTACCAAATAGTTAGGTATACCTTGTGTCCCAAGGTATATTTATCGCGGGATAAAAATCACTGCCAATTCAGTATGTCTGTAGCTTTCGGGTTAATAATTTTCTGATTTACGTGAACCATTGTAGTGGATTTTTAAAATCATAAAAATCCAAAAATTTTCAAACAGGGCCTATGTTACTGTAGGTTTTTTGAAAAAATTTCAAATTGGATTTCTCGAAAAACCAGCAGTTTGTTATTTCTAAAAATTTTATGCCATTTGGGCAGATGCCTAACCTATAAGACCCCAAGTTTCAACTTCGATTTGTTATCAGTTTCGGACATATATAAATTTTTAAAGTTATTGTTTCAAATTCAGTTTATCACGGGATAAAAATCACCGCCAATTGAGTATGTTTGTAACTTTCGGGTTAATAATTTTTTAATTTACGCAAACCATCGTAGTGGATTTTAGAAATCATAAAAATCCCAAGATTTTCCAAAAGTGACAAAGTTACTGTAGGGTTTTTGAAAAAATTGTTTGTTTTTTCTAAAAATTGCATACCATATAGGCAGATGCTTGCATTAGTGATGAAAATTGTTTACAATGCGAAAAAGTCTTGAACAAAATTGATTTACAAATTATTCTTATAAAAAATTTTAAATTTCAGGCTTTCGAAAACATGTAATCAGAATGCAGCCCGAAATTTGGGTTAAATTATGTGAAAGAAGAGAAGTTGTAATTGAAGTAAACAATGTGGATGACATGAAAACTTAGGTTTCACTAGTAATTAGATGAAGAGATGAACACGATTCAATAAACAACTGCGGGAGAGGATGGAGAAGGTTTGTAAAATTTAATAAGAATATTATTTTCTTTGCAGTAGGATAATTGTAACTGGCATGCATTTCAAATTATTAAACAAGTTATAAATTTCGAATAACAACTAATATAATTTAATTTTTGTAGGTGCTGCCATCTAACGTCTAAACTTGAAGTAACAATATAGGATTCTGCAATATCCGGGGTCGTGGAAAGCAGGTATCTAAAAATAAATTAAATTTTTAGTTCTGATATTTATCTTTAGATGTCGCCACATGTTTTCTTAAAGTGACGTTTTGTTTATAAATGACAGGCATTACTCATTCGAATGGGCGAGTTTAAATTAATTCTTTATGCTGTTTTGTGAAATTGTTTCTAATTTTTAATTCGTTGTAGTTCACATATCAAAGCAAATTGTGCAATGGAGCAAACTAGGATAACCACGATGGATTTAAAAAGCTGTCAATTGCGGAATCAATACCGAAAATTTTTCGAGGAGTAACGAAGATGCTACTGCGATTTCAATTAATCGGTAAGTTACAATCCCATAGTATTTCGATGTTGTTTGTAATAAAACGGTGTAATGAATCAATAATTTTGTTTGTAGGATAACCAAAAACAATTAAGCAGGTGCATGGCGAGACTGCAATACCATTACGAAAATTTACATGTGAACTATTCAATTGATTTCGAATATCGTCAACGGTTGAAGCTGCAATGTCTGGATACGATGTAAAAGGTATTGTGTGTTTAATATTTTGATGACGAGTAGCTACTTGTTAATTTGTACGTATTTGAAATATTCGGTTTTTTTTAAGTTGAATGGCGTCACATTCATAATAGCTACATAAATAAACAATAATGACATGAATCGTTAAAATGTCGCTTACGGAATAGAAGAAATGCATACAAATTAACTGAAATAATGGAAGCATGCACCTTAATTTTGTTTTTTAAAGTAAATTAATGTTTTTTTGAGAATTTGTGGCTGACTTGAGATATTTAATTTATTCTAGGCTTTATAACAAATCGTCTAGAGCAGTGCCAAAAACTTGTAGAAGAATAACAATTAAAAGTTTACCAAACCGAATGACCAGCGATGGAATTGGTGTATTTGTAAACGAAAGGTCAGTTTTATTTCTATAATAAATTGTCGACATTAATTTGAGTAGGCATACCATTAACCCCAATTGGTAGGATAAACTTTTTTTTGGATTTTAGTAGGGAATTGAATAAAAATGTTTAGCAAATTTCAGAAAAGTAGCGGTAATATAAATAAATTTGTAGGCTGTGTAAATTTATTCCTACTTTTTTCCATATCTTTTGAATGCTTGTGTATAATATACCTAGTCGTGCCATAAGTTCTGTTACATTTACAGTAGTACCAGTAGTTTTAAATCGCAGGTACCTGTGCAATTAATGGATTGTTTGAATCCATACCTATCGTTTAGCTTGTTAAATGTTTCTTTTACAGTGAAATTGTTTTTGGCCGTCCAAATATTTTTTTAGCGTTCTTCTAACATTTTCACCTGATGTGATGGTTTGATGGGATGTGTCTTACAAAGCGGTAGCACAGTTATATTTTCATGAAAGAGATGTTAAAACAATGTCTCCAGTGTACCACCCAATGCTAGGTGAGGTAGTAAAACCTCTTAATAGCGCTCTATTCAATGGCAAGTCCCGAATTTTCTAACAAGATTTGGCAGAAAACAAAAACGACACAACGGTGACTTGAAGAAATTTTACTGACTAACGAGATGCTGTGAAGATAACAGCATCAATTTCGATGGGAGTTGTGGTTGCCACAATAGATTCCTGACCGTGACGTTTAAGGGCCTCAACTTTAAATGAATTAAATTAAAAAGATTTTTTGAAATGTACCTAATAAAATAACTGTTTAAAATTATAGTGTTTTTATTTTCTGTTGTATAAATTTACTCGCAAACATTTTACAGAACTTATGCACAACTAGGTATTTAAATAATTAATAATGTAGAATTTTTTTGGCACTTTGAAAAATAAGAAAATTATAAAAAATTCTTTGTTGTTATTTGATTTAAATCTCGCTGACCTACTGTTTTAATAGTTTTGTTTCGACAATGGTCAATAAGAGCAACTATAAATTGTGCTCAACGTTTTAGGTTCTTTATTAGTGACCCATTGTCAAAGCAACAATATCAATTGTTTTACAAAAATAATGCAAGGAGATGCACACTTTTCGACAGAATCCCTTGGCCTAATCTCAACAAGAGATATTCTTTTGAATGGTTTTGTGCCTGATTGTATAATTTTTCTAAAGATAATTGTTCATATTGTTATCGTGTCGATAATGGACCACTAATAAAGGAGCCACAACGTTGAATACTATTTACAGATGGTCACATTTATCACCTTTTCAAGGCTCCATAATGGGCCTTTCACTATTTTTTTTATTTATGTAAATTATTTAATTAAACCGTAGTGGGATTGCGAGCTTTAAATGTACTAAGGATAAAGAAAGCAATGCACTCTTCTCGCTTATTATAAAGTATCGTGTAAAAGTCTGCGGCCACTTAATTAATTGCTATTAATTATTAATTAATCTTTGTTTTATGGAAAGTAATTATATTGAAATAAGTGAAGTAGGAATTTGTATAAATATGCTGAAAATTTTAAATTGCTTTAAACAATTGTTTGAACCAAAAATTTTACAGGGAACCGAATTTTATTGCGATCGGCAACTTGGCTTAAAATATCGCTTTGGTAATAAATTAGAGGGACCCATTGTAAACCCATAAATAATTTTAAATTTTAGTGCGAATCTTATGTAGGCATAAAATTACATTGAATTCGCACCAAAATATAAAATAATTTATGGATTTACAATGCGTCACTGTAATTTATTACCGAAGTCTAATTTTAAGCTAAGCTGTGGACTGCTATAAAATTTAGTTACTTTTAAAATTATTGGTTCAAACAATATTATTAAAGCAATTTAAAATTCTTATTATATTTTATACAAATACCTATTTCAATTATTTCATTATAATTAATTTCCATATAACTGAGATTAATAAATATTTAAATAGCAATTAATTACGTGAACGCAGACTTTTACACGGTACTGTATAATAAGCGAGAAGAGTGCATTGCTTTATTTATGTTTAGAAATTTATTTAAATTGACGACTTTTGAAATATTTCAAAATTTAAAATCAGAAAAACCTGGAAGTTAAGTAATTTTATTTGTTTTAAACGAATTAGTGTGTACCCCATAATACTGCCACTTGTTTGGAACTTGCAATAAGTGAACCGTGACAAACTATTTTGATTCGTAATATTCAGACCCATTAAGGACAGTTAAAATTCTGTACCTCAGAACCTGACGAACGTAAGTCCAAATATTATGATTTTCTGAATATTACATCATTGTATGTAGAATTTGATTCTACATCAGGCATAATAATTGAAGTCGATTGAAAATCCTTGGTAAATACAAAAGGCGATTTTTCAACGGACTTAAATTATTATGGCTTACGGAGAATCAAATTCTACATACAATGAAGTAATAACTTGAAAAACGTAATATATTTGGACTTACGTTGGTCTGGTTCTGAGGTACAGAATTTAAATAATACATTTTCCTCAATATGTTATTTTTATATTCAGAACCGGTTTCGACTTATCCAAGTCTTTTTCAATGTCAAATATTTTACGTATTAAGTATTTAAATTAATTTTTATTCAATTTCCCAACTTTTTGCAAGTTTTCGAAAATTCAACTTATTTGGTCGTAGAGAAGATTTGGTAGGCCAGTGCATTTAGGCGATATTAGCTCAAATGTAATATGTTTAGAAGTACGATCTTTGATAACATTAATTAATTAATCCACGTCATTTTTTTTCCTTTGTGGTATTGGATTTGAAGTAAATGTATTCCTCCGTCAATTTGAAGTAAATAATGTGATTGGTGCTCCTTGTGCAGGAAAAGTTTAAAGCGAGGAATTGTTAAATAAAAATCACGGTGATGTGTTTTATAATGGCTAACCAATTGCAAAGTTGTACCACTCCAAGGACATCTTGCTATTGGACATGGGTAAGTGCGGTACCTACAAGAAATTTCGTGGTCGAAGCTTTTGTTGAATGGAAGTAATGAGGAACAACCGTCGCCCTCGTATTTACATGGGAAAACATACGCCGATGCCAAGTCTTCCAATAATTTACATCTTACTATTGGCGTTTTTAAGGTTTTTTTACAAACAAAACAAACGGGTTGTCCATCAGCTTTAATACTAATCGGAGATGTGGATAAAATTATATTGCATATGCTGCACAAGAATTTTGATATCAACGATTTTGGCATCTCCTGTTGTTCAGACATTTTCCTTCTCTAAAACACAAGATTTTGATTGCATCGACAATAAATTAAAATTTAACTACCCACTTTAAAATTGCACTACAAAAATTTCGAATTTCAATTTTATTATTCCATGCCATTCCATGCTTAAGTATGTTTTCGATTTTTAAACAAGATAAATTTGAACACATGCGCAAATAAATCAATTTTTTGGTAAATTAATTTTACTTTCCCATTTACGTAGTAAACGAAAGTGTTTGTTCTTTTTCTAACAAATCAAATTTAGTGTTTGTTAAGAAATGGAAGAAAGCTTGGAAAAAAATAATCAATGTTTTTTTATGTCTTTTAATTCTGGAATTCTACAGATTTTTAAATAATCCTTAGCGTTCCAGGATACTGTTACATCTCATTTGAATATTGCGTTAAATGTAAACTCCCCCCCTTTTATAATAATAATTATAATTATTATAAAAATAAATGACATGACTCGAGAAAAACCGCTGACGAAACCAATATCGAATGAAACATCCTATACATAAAATTTAAAAGTAGCATTTCTTACTATAGCAAATTATTTTTAAACTCCAAAAATCGAAAAAAGTTTATTTTTGCTTAGTTTGTAAAGCAATTATTTGCGAAACTTGGTTGAAAAAATGTCACGTGACGTAATTGGAATTCAAATGTTTATTTGTTGAAGTGCGGTTGAAGTAAACACAGTGCGCTTTTGACTGCTGTGCTAAATTAATTTTTAAAAAAGCAAAATTATAAGCTGGCGTTGGTTATTATATATATGTATATATAACATTTACTACAGAAGGACTCTCCATCGGCTTCAGAACCCCAAGACCAGGAATAATATCTGCGAAAATCGCACGAAGGCAGATTTCACAGAACAGCTGTGAGAATAGAAGGTCCGCAATTCGTATCATGTTTGTTGGTTTAATTGATCTACATTTTGTTATCATTCTTATGTAATAATAATTTTGTAAAGTGGTCAATTAATTTGTGTTACGTTTATGCAGGAGCGATGACGACGAATGAGTCGAACTTATTATGCGTTTAACGTTCGTAATTGGTTGTGAAATATTTGCAAAGGCTTAGTCAGTATGTGTATCCTAGTTGAACAGTGAAGTCGATGTGCTCCACCTCCTTCAGTACTAAACAGGTGAGAACAACGTTTCTTTATTAAAATTAATATAAATTGAGAATTGGTCTTAATTTCTTTGTTTCCGAATGTGATGTAATAAATTAGGTTAATTTATTTTGCAAATTATTAATTTAGTAATTTATTTCTAGGAAACAATGATGTAGCGGGAGAAAAAGAACCACCTACCCGGAAACATGGGAGCGGAATAGTTGTATGCCTCCGCCTGGAATGGCGGAAGTTTACAAATCCTGGCTACCACTAGTGAACACCGAGGACGACTATGTACACCAGGAGTAGAAGAAAATTCGGTTTTGCGTCTTATGTTTTAGCTTTTAGAAGTTCAATTAGTTTAGACGCCGATTAGGGTTTGTTATGAAATTGTTAATAATTTATATAATTTTATTTCAGGAATCACATCTGGAGCTATAGAGAAGCAATTCAGTGTTAAAAAGGTTCTTCGTTGTACACTATGTACACAGAAGAAGTAATAGGTGCAGCGTGACGGAGGAACTCGGGGATGCACAATAAAGGGGTTTGTTATAATTTATATTACTAACTTATGAATTTTATTCCAGAAAATACATTTGCGGCGCAAGAAGATGACACTAACATGGCAAGATGCAAGTGAAGAGGGTTGTATCGGGGGTATTCAAAGGTGTGTAAGTGCCAACCCCTCAAAATATATAACCGGGGGTTTGGTATAATTTAGAAAGGGGGAGGAACTCTGTTCAGCTGGACACGAGGATACCGACGGTGTTTTTCAGGTGGTCGGAGAAACTTAGGTAAGAGTCCAATTTAGTTTAATAACATTTTTAATACTTAAATATGTAATTTTTTTTAGCGGAAATATATCTGTAGCTGGAGGAGCAGGTTCCACTCCTTAGGAAGTTGTTGCAGCGCCCACGATGCCGGTGATGGTTACCACAGGTGAACACGGAAAAAGTTGATTCATCAGATCGGAGGAACTTGGGTAAGAAAATATTTGGTTTATCGAAATTTTTTGTCACCAATTTAGAATTTTATTGTAGCTGTTAACTATCCTGGGAGCAAAGAAGTGCCCACCGCCCCCACCGATGAACACTGGAGAAGTAGGCGCAATGTGACAAACATATTTCGGTAAGTTCAAAACGATTTTGTTATAATTTTGATTACTCACTTATGTGTTTTATTTCAGAATATACATCTGCAACAAAAGAAGAGGACATCTACATGGAGAGATGCAAGTGGAGAGTGTGGTTTCGGGGGTGTTCAACGGTGTGCAAGTGCCAACCCCTAAAAATATATAAACGGGGGTTTGTTGTAATATTAAAAGGGGGAGGAACTCTGTTCCCACCTTTCTCAAACGACAAGAACACCCCTCCAACGGATAACCGGACCAGGGATTCGGATGTCGGTCGATTAGAAGACATCTGTGCAAGGATCATCGAGGATGCGGGGGCCGTCATCGGCCAATAAGTTAGTAAAGTTAGTTTTTGAATTTTTGATTTAAAATCGTGGATCGTCGAGCGTGTACCAATACACTCTCGTGTAAGTAAACAGTCGGTTGGGAGGCAAGTACCGAGGTATGGTTGTCCCCCTCCCCTTTTGAATTGAGTCAGATTTTATATTAGATTTAATTCTTGATTATGTTAAGATTTAATAGATAAACTTTAAAATTATTAACTAGTGAGAAATTTATAAAATATTAAAAATTATACTGGTTAAATAAACTTTAATAAAACAATATTAAAACTATCTTATTGTTTTATTAAAGTTTATTTAACTAGTATAATTTTTAATATTTATAGATTGAATAGATATTTACATGCTTTTGATTTTCGCGGTGTCGCTAGTAATTGTAGGTAATGTAGAGTAGGTAGTATTAGATTATTTGTTGATAAGGGTCTCGTGGTCCTTGGGTTTGTTCTTTGAAGAAGGTATCGCACGTTCTTGGAAATGTAGTATAGGTTCGACTTGGAATATCGGGTCCCTGTTGTGTATAGTATAAACCATTTTAAGTCCTGTATGGCACATCATTAAACGGGAAGATTTCGTTTCGTAATTCCCTATAATTTTAGGCGCTTCCTATGTGTTTTTATCGTATGTGTGGTTAGGGTCAATAGTCAATTGTCCTAGATATATTGATCAGGAATCTCCGTGGGAAGACTTGCGTCTGTTCCGGAGGTTAGGGTATGTTGTAATTGTAGGAATTGATCTGAACGAGTTAGATTTTGTAATTGTAGTATTTTGGGCCGCGTTAATATGGGTATGTTCAATTATGGTCATGTTCAATAATTGTTCTGAATATTATTAAAAAGGATGTCATTGGGTAGCCATAGGTCTGCTCCGGAGGTTAGGTGTAATTGTAGGAATTGAACTGAACGGGTTGAGATCATTCGTCGTGGTCAGGGACAGTAAATAAAGAATACTTACTTCGGAGTTTTTACTTTTCATTTTCATAACATGGTTAGGAGTTAGGACTATAGGAAAATCACTTAATCGTAGGAGTTTTGTGGGAATATAATATAAATCATTAGGTTGTCCTTATTTATTTTGTAATTATGTTAGAAATCAGAGATAAATGAAAACAAAATGTCAAAGTTTGAAAAATTCAATCTTTAACATAGCAACGACCGTGTTTGATAACAAAAATAAAAAGATGTAAGTGGATTTTCGGTCGCAATGATCTATCATATAGATAGATACTCCTCTCACATTACGCTATCCAAAGATTAACGCGGGGCCTCCAGCCAAAAAACATACATGCAGATGGTCTAGCCACTGCATGGACCGCAAGGTTTTATCGTGCAACTAGTTTATCCTTAGCAAGGTTTTATCGTGCAACTAGTTTATCCTTAGCAAGGATAAAACTTTGCGGTCCATGCAGTGGCTAGACCATCTGCATGTATGTTTTTTGGCTGGAGGGGCTGCTTCTGCAGTAGCCCCGCGTTAATCTTTGGATAGCGTAATGTGAGAGGAGTATCTATCTATATGATAGATCACTACGACCGAAAATCCACTTACATCTTTTTATTTTTGTTATCAGAGATAAAGTTCGCTTCGGGATTTTTACTTCGTTTTTCGGTGCGTCATACACGGGTTAAGATGGTTTCGGCTATAGTAAAATTGATAGTAGAATTTATGTGCGTAAATATAAATCTTTAGGGTGTCTTAACCTTCCGTTACTATGCATGCGAATTCTGACGTAAAGGTGTTCTGACGATGATCACGATCCTCCTGTAAAGTTGGAAGTAACCAATTTTAACGTTGGTTACTCGCAAGTTTATAGAAGGGTTATCATGGCCAGAACACATTTGCGTCAGAATTCGCATGCATAGTAACCGTAGCCTTAGTAATTTTTTTATTTCGTGCGCCACTCTTTAATAAAAAATGTAAGACATCGTCGGGGTACGGAGAAAATTTGCCAAGTCCGCCTTTTAGGTAAACGAAGTTTATATATTTCTGAAAAAAGTTAATAAGTCCCATGTGCAGGGTGGGCCAATTTCGATAGTTCTAATGGGAAACTCGGTAACTAAGGTATACAAGATATGAAAAAACGGATGGCGCATCCTCTCGATCTCTTTTTTCGAGAAATGCTCAATGGCCAAAACCGGAATTTGTTATCTCTTTTTGTTTTCGAGTTATAGCCAAAAGTTCGAATTTTAGACTTTTCGATAAATGTCGATATCTCGGTTGTTTTTCATGTTATCAACAAAATGTTAACACTTTCTTCGGGCACTTTTTTAAGATCAATAAAATGGGATAAAGGGATTTTAAATATCTATCTCAGTTTCAGAGCTATAACATAAACTTGTGTTTTTTTAAATGGAAACCATAGATAAAAATGATATTTTTAAATAGCGTTTTTTATCCTCTTTTCAACGATATAGTATATAATGTGATATAATATAACAATAACAAAAATATTATAACATTATAGAAGATCGAAAAAATATCATTTTTAGTAAAATCAAACAACAAAATATTAAATTCTAACAAAAATTAAAGTAAGGATCAAACCGTAGTCTATTGTTTTTAATACATAATTTGGTTGAAACAAAACACTGCCAAACCATTATTGAAATTTAAAACATTTACACCAATTGTTTATTTTTTTAAATTTAATTTTAAAATAAAATATTATAGTACGGTAGATTTAGGTTTTTGGGTGGAACTAATTCCCACAAAGATGGGGTTTGATTTTTTTAGTTCTTTGTTTATACCTTTTTGACATACTAAAAGTCTAGAAAAATCTTATTGTGCAAAATATGTTTTTTTGGCCGTTAACTTGAAAAAATTCAAAAAAATCATAAAACATCGTATGTGGTATCAAATTACCGAATATTTCTTGCTGAAAAAGATTATATTATTGGTTTTAAATAATAGAAATAAATAACGAAATAGTGGCTCAAAAACTGAAAGCTCATGCAGTGTCGAAAATTTGCTTTTTGAACGTTATATTGAAAAAATCATAAAAAATTGTGCGTGGTATCAAATTACAGAAAATTACTTGCTGATAAAGATTATATTATTGATTTTAAATAATATAAATAATTAACAAAATGGTGACCTAAAAACTGAAAGCTTATAATATGTAATGTCAAAAATCATATTTTTATTAATCAAAATGAGTTTTAAAATTATTGTAGCGACAAACCAGGTAAGAAACCATTTATTACCATATTTTATTTGTAACTTTTTTTTTATAAATATAAGAGTTATGAAGGACCGTAGTTAGACATTGGCCATGGGGGGTTTTATGGAAATAAAAAAGAGGTCAAAAAGGTAAAAAAGAGGTTGGCAGAAGAAATTATAGCTTCTTGGTTACAAATGAGCTGATTCTTTTATTACTTCCTTTGAAAATTTTTTCACTTTTCAGTTTAGACATGAATTTATCCGTGGTGTTAATATTATTGTTTCTTTATTTTCTTCATTCTTCATTTCTTAAGTATTTAGTATTACTGAACCCATGGTGGGGTTTGAACCCCCAAAACCACCCCCTTATATACGACCCCGGAGTTATAACAATAATATAAATATTGACGTCTTCTAGGAAACTGCAAATGGCAGAATGGGACTGTAACTTGTGCCTGAAAGTGGAAGCGGAACTTCTAAGTCTGTTAGGTTGTCTTCTAAAGGTATACAAAGTATCATCACTGCAAATAAAATTCAAAAAGATAATATCCATGAGTTATTTGAACCATTGCCTGATAACTCCGTGAGTGTCCATGTCGACTGCCTAAGTTTGTAGACAAATCCCAAAAATATTCAGAGTTATGGGAAATTGAAGTTGCATACTCATGATGAAGCACTAGCCAGCTGTAGTAGAGTATTACGGACGGATTTATTTTGTGGTCACTTTATTACTGACAGTAAGAAACGGGTTAAATATGGCGTTAAACAGGTCCGTACAATAATGTTTCAATAATCTATTATGAAGGCGTGTAACTCCAGAAATAATTTATGGTCAGACAATGTTCAATCACGATTTCTATCAGTTAAAGATTTACCAGTAGCAGATGCCATTTATCACCAAGCATTCAGCGTAAATTTTCAAAAAGGTGACCCAATCCCTAAGAAATATCGAAATGATTCTCAAGGCGAATTACGTTGTAAAACTCTTGGTCGTCCTGCAGAGAAAGTGATTTCAAGGAAGTGATGAGCCTGTTTCTGTCCAGCAGCTGGTTACTAAAATGAAAAATTTCCTATCAGTTGATAATTAGTCATTATAGTAATCATCACATTCTGGAAAAGCTTAAAGAACACATTTCTGATAATGTTATCGTTTCCAAAAATGATGGGATGCCTAATATGCTATAACTATGGGTCAAACAGTGACTAATGTTCTATTAAATTACCAAAAGCAAAAGAAATTAAAAGACCCTGAATTAGAAAAATATCGTTTAATTGAAGCAGTAGCAAAACTGATCAAATCAGAAATCAAGCTATTGTCAACTTCAATAAAGTATTTTTGATCAGTGCCTGTGGATTAAGGTTATGGAAGTTGTTTCCAGTAAACCTGAAGAATTCCCAAACATATTAATTCGCCTTGATGCCTTCCATATACTGATATCATATCAAGATACTATTGGTCAACTGTTATGTGGATCTGAAATAGAAGAGGCCTTAAAGACTATTTACGCAGAAAACACAGATTCCCATTTGCTTACAGGTAAAGCTTATTCATATCATAAGCTTATTCATGAGCTGTTAGAGGACACATACTGCTTTCATTTGCACTTACATCAATGTTACTTCGGGATGTCTTGGACAATAGCTAACATCTAACTTACATCAGCTTTCAGTTTTTCGGCCATCATTTTGTTATTTATTACTAATGTAAAACCAATAATAATATAATCTTTTTCATCATGAAATTTTCAGTAATTTGATACCACACACGATTTTTTATGTTATTTTTGAAATTTTTCAAGATAACGACAAAAAAACTGATTTTCGGCACTGCATGAGCTTTCAGTTTTTGGGTCACCATTTTGTTACTTATTTTTATTATTTAAATCCAATAATATTATCATTTTCAGCAAGAAATATCTGTAATTTGATACAACACAAAATATTTCAAAATTTTTTTTGAATTTTTTTAAGATAACGGTCAAAAAAACATATTTTGCACACTCAGATTTTTCTAGACTTTTAATATGTCAAAAAGATATAAACAAAGAACCAAAAAAATCAAACCCCATCTTTGTGGGAATTAGTTCCACCTATCACTTATTTTTTGCGTATATCTCCCGTACTATTATAGTTACTAAGATTTGAAAATTTAATGACAGCAACTAACGTCCATATTCATAGACAAGGCCTTACTGATTATTAAAACAAATTCGACGCGAAATGCCTTACTTAGAACTTAATACTTGTCTATGAATCTCGGCGTAAGCAAATATTGGCTTACTGAAAAACAATTGGTGTAAATGTTTTAAATGTCAATACATAATGGTTTAAATGTGTAGTGTTTTGGTTTAACCAAATCACGTATTAAAAGCAATTATACTACGGTTTGATCTTTACTTTAATTTTTGTTAGAATTTAAAATTTTGTATTGTTTTTTTACTAAAAATGTTATTATATTTAATTTTTCGGTCTGCTATAAATTTATAATAGTTTTGTTGTTGTTATAATATATCATGTTATATATCGTTGAAAAGAGGATAAAAAACGCTATTTAAAATATTATTTTCAACTATGGTTTCCTTTTAAAAAAACACAAGTTTATGTTATAACTCTGAAACTGAGATAGATATTTAAAATCTTCTTAGCCCATTTCATTGATCTCAAAAAAGTGTCCAAAGAAAGTGTTAACATTTTTTTGATAACTTGAAAAACAAGCGAGATATCGACATTTATCGAAAAGTCTAAAATTCTAACTTTTGGCTATAACTCGAAAACAAAAAAAGATAGCGAATTCGGGTTTTGGTCATTGAGCTTTTCTCGAAAAACGAGATCGACGATGCGCCATCCGTTTTTTCATATCTTGTATAGTTACCGAGTTTCCCATAAGAACTATCGAAATTGGCCCACCATGTACTTTCTAAATCAGTGTTTCAGCTATTTAACTTTTATTAAATGATTTAAAAGTTATTCTAGTTAAATGATCAACAATTAATAAAACGACTATTGTGTTTTACTAACTGTTGTTCATTTAACTAGTAATTAATTAAGTATCGTAACTTGTGAAAATTAATAATAAGTTCAACTATAAAACTATTTATATTGCATGTTTTATTAACTTGTTTTAAATAGTTTTATAGTTGAACTTATTATTTAACTAGTATAATTTTTAAATAATTTAATTATTTAGTTAATTATTCCGCCGAGGTAGACTTCGATGATGATCGTCGAAGTGCATCTGGGGATTTATTCTCCGGGTGTAGTTCGGAGATCATTCGTTGAGTACACCAAGATGTTACGCTGCAGTGTCCGCCAACGGTTCACTACCTCGAGGACTATCCACGGGCTGGATCATGCTGTGCTCCGAAGGTGGAAGGATGGGCAAGAATCCCCTGATACATCTGGTGAACACGGAATAAGTTGTTTCAGCAAATCGGAGAAACTTTGGTTAGAAAACTTCTGTTTTATCAAATAATTCTATTACTATTTCTAGGAGTGCAAACTGCAGAGAAGAAAGAAGTTACCACCATCTAGGAAGAATATTTGCGAAGAAGTTTCGACCGTCACGTTGCACCTGGCGCCGGGATGCAGATGTCGGAAAGCACCGAAAAGCCATGGAAAAACCCGGTTAAGCGAAGCAACTTTGGTAAGTTCTAAACGGGTTTGTTTTAATTATTATTACTAATTCATGTGTTAATTCCAGAAACTTCATCTGCAGCGTAAAAACGGGAAGAAATTGGAAAGAAGCAAGTGAAGAGGATTGTATCGGGGGTGTTCAAAGGTGTGTAAAGACCAACCCTCAAAATATATAAACGGGGTTTGGTGTAATTTAAAAAGGGCGGGGAACTCTGTTCCCACCTTTCTCCAACGACAAGAACACCCCTCCCCATGGGTAACCGGAGGTATAATAGGTTCTTCGAGTGCAACGTCGGGTGGTACCGCCGAGGTATACTTCGATGATAATCGTCGAAGTGCATTTGGGTAATTTATTCTCCAGGTGTACTTCGGAGATCTATGGTTGAGTACACCAAGGTGTTACGCTGCAGTGATCCGCCAACGGCTCACTACCTCGAGAACTACCCACGGGCTGGATCCCCATTGTTCGCACGAGGCCACGAGTCCCAAGCGGCAATAAGTCCAAACGGCGACCAATGGGGCCTGTCCACCTGTGCGGAAGGTCTCGAACCTGTGCTCCCAAGGTGGAACCCATTTGTAGCGAACATGGTAACACTCGAACGGTGCACTTTAACGTCGTCGAATGGGTATCGCCGAAGTTACTTCGACGATGATCGTCGAGTGCATCTGAGGATGTACTTCGGAGATCCATCGTCGAGTATACTAAGGGGATACGCCTCGGTGGACCGCCGTGGGTTCACTCCTCCGGGATCTACCCACGGGATGGATCCCCGTTGTTCTCCCGCGGCAGCGGCGACCTGCGGGGCCTGTCCACCCGTGCGGAATTTCCGGCCAAGTGCACCCAAGGTGGGACATTGAGCAAAAGACCTCGGGGGTCTTCAAGGCAGGGACAACCTCTCAATGGGGGTGTCCTTCCGCCAAGGACAAGAACCCTGGGGTCTTCGAAGAGGGGGAGGCGTCGAAGACAGAGGGGAACCTCTGTCTAATGGCGAGGGAGGCAAAAGTGAAAGACACTCCCTATTGCACGCCATTTTTTTAACTTTTTTTTTCTCATTTCCCCTTACCCCCCTTCCCCTCTACCCCTTACTTACCTCTTCCCCTTACCCCCCTCTTCCCCTTACCCCCTCTGCCCCTTACCCCCCTCTTCCCCTTACCCCCCTCTACCCCTTACCCCCCTCTTCCCCTTACCCCCCTCTGCCCTTTACCCCCCTCTGCCCCTTACCCCCCTCTTCCCCTTACCCCCCCTCTACCCCTTACCCCCCTCTTCCCCTTACCCCCCTCTACCCCTTACCCCTCTCTACCCCTTACCCCCCTCCGCGACAGACCTAGTTATTATACCTTATTAACCATATCTGTCAAGCATATCTGTCAAGCATTTTTCTTTTTTTCTTTTCTCGCTTTTCCCCTTTTTCCTCCCCCCCCTTCTCCTTCTCCTCCTCCCCCCTTCTCCTCCTCCCTCCTTCTCCTCCTCCCTCTTCTCCTCCTCCCTCCTCGGGCTCCTTCGAGCCCCCATCTCCTCCCTCCTCCGTTGGTGGTTGACACCAACCACGAAGGAGGGTACCAAGTACCCTGCAGTGGTTCCACCTTGGGTGCACATGTCCGGGATCCATCCCGTGGGTAGATCCCGGAGAAGTGAACCCACGGCGGGCCACTGAGGCGTATCCCCTTAGTATACTCGACGATGGATCTCCGAAGTACACCCTCAGATGCACCCGACGATCATCGTCGAAGTAACTTCGGCGATACCCATTCGACGACGTTGTGAAGTGCAGCGTTCGGGCGTAACCATGTTCGCTACAAATGGGTTCCACCTTGGGAGCACAGGTTCGAGACCTTCCGCACAGGTGGACAGGCCCCATTGGTCGCCGTTTGGACTTATTGCCGCTTGGGACTCGTGGCCTCGTGCGAACAATGGGGAACCAGCCCGTGGGTAGTTCTCGAGGTAGTGAGCCGTTGGCGGATCACTGCAGCGTAACACCTTGGTGTACTCAACCATAGATCTCCGAAGTACACCTGGAGAATAAATTACCCAGATGCACTTCGACGATTATCATCGAAGTCTACCTCGGCGGTTACACTCGACGTTGCACTCGCTGACGTTGCTCACCCTGAAGTTTCCTGCTCCGAACGTAACCTCGTCCTGAACTCGTTGAAGCCGTCGTCCGTCGATATTCCAACAACTGGTTCCTTCGTGGATGGACATCCTCTTTCCTAAGGCAATGCGATTCTGCAATCTAGAAAAAAATTTTAAATTAATAAATAACATTTTAAAATCAAGTATTTTTATTTACCTATCGATGGATGATGTTCCAGTTTCCGTTGACTTCCTGTATGGATCTTCCTTTTCGTATTGCGATTTTGCAACACCCCGCACTTAAAGCCTAGAACAAATAACGTTTAAATTAATAAATCACATTTACATCCAACGGTTTTATTTACCTTAGTTTGCTCTATCGTTCGTTGGGGTGCCAGATCTGGTTCCTTCCTGGATTCTTCGTCACGAAAAGCCTAAGAAAAGAAGAAATGTTAAGCACGCCCAACCCCGTTACCAACGCGCGGCCTTTCTTCCCAGAGGATCCCGAATACGGGCGTGGGCTCCCGGGGTTCGCAATGGACTACTACCTACGCCTACGGTATCCTACTACACGTAACCTACACCTAAACGCGCTTGGATCAGACCGTACAATGTGGGTGCTAGGACCGCACATTGCACGGCACTGCGGGTTGGAAACCCACGCACGGTCTTCATGGCCGCTTGGTAGCGTAATCCATGAAGTTCTTCGGGAGGATTCCCACCGGCGATAATATGCTTTTTGGAGTCGTACTTACGGTCCCCTTTGCCCAACGAGTTCGGCCATGATACAACCGCCCAGTTGTAAAAGTTTACCAAGAGGACAACCGAACCTCGAACGCCCGTCAGATCCTTTCACGGTTGCGGCGTACCAGACTGGGCTGGACCTATTGGTAACTCTACAACACTCGGCCGCACACGGCTTTTGCTCGAAGAGTTTATCGGGGCCGAACTCACGCTACACTTGCATGGGGGGCACGCCGGCAAGTAACCCTATGCTACTTACGCGTGTAAGCACATTGTTTATGGCAAACCCCAATAGCGGGTCCGGATCGGGCACCTAACGGATCTAATCGATCGCGGGGGTTACAGGCAAAACTTGGCAAGTCCGAAATGATGGAGATGTCACAGTTTTAAAGTTTCAAGTGCCCTCTAAAATCAGTAGTGACCACAATTTGGTCTTCAAGTTTACGCTGTATGCGCGTTCGACAAACTTACGCAGGCAGGCAAAGAAAAAAAATTAACCTACAATAAATTATAATAAGCAATTCAAAAATATTTTACATGTTGGAGAATAATTAAATTTTTAATATTTCTCTAACATGTAGAACATTTAAAAACTTTTTATAATTAACTATAAATTATTAACTAGTGGGAATATAAAAGTTAAATAGCTAAAGTACATGGGACTTAAAAAACTTTTTTCAGAAATATATTAACTTCGCTTACCTAAAAAGCGGACTTGCCAAATTTTCTCCGTACCCCGACGATGTCTTACATTTGGGGTGGTCAGAACAGTAGTGAATCAAGTCCATTTAAAAAAAATTCTCTTATGATACCTAATGTCCCACGGAATAAGGTTTGAAATTCATATAAAATTTTTATGGAACAGATTAACTGCTATTTCAGTTTCTAGTCCATGAAAATTGTAAATGAATTTAAAACCTTATTCTGTAGGACTTTAGGGATCATAACAGAAAGATTCTTTCAAATGGACTTGATTCAATCCTGTTCTGACCACCCCATTTATTAAAGATAAAAAAATTAGTTAGGCTACGGTTACTATGCATGCGAATTCTGACCAAAATCTGTTCTGGCCATGATGACCCTTTTATAAACTTGCAAGTGACCAGCGTTAAAATTGGTTACTTCCAACTTTACGGGAACGGGTTATCATCGTCAGAGCACCTTTTCGTCGGAATTCGCATGCATAGTAACCGTAGCCTAAGACAACCTAAACATTTATATTTACGCACAAAAATTCTACCATCAATTTCACTATAGTCGAAACCATCTTAATCAGTGTATGACGCATCGAAAAACGAAGGGAAAATCCCGAAGCGTACTTTATCTCTGATTTCTAACATAATTAGAAAATAACAAAGATAACCAAGGACAACCTAAAGATTTATATTATATTCCCACAAAACTTCTACGACATAGTCCCACTTTTTCAATCGCGAGTTAACCCAAAATCAATAGTTAACTTCGACTCCTGACCAATCAAAATAGTCATAACTGTAGGTTAACCATTGAATTTGGGTTAACTCGCGATTGAAAAACTGGGACTAAGTGATTTCCCTATAGTCCCAACTCCTAACCATATTATCCCGTATATTACAAGGCATCGAAAATGAAAAGTAGAAACTCCCAAGTAAGTATTCTATATTTTCTATCCCTTTTCTAATATAATAATATTTTACGAAACACATCTTAACTACCGGACCACGAGAAATGATTCTAACCCGTTCAGTTCAATTCCTACAATTACACCTAACCTCCGGAACAGACCTATGTCTACACAAAAACAATCCTTTTACCTAATTGAACTTACCCATAATAACGCGGCTGAAATACTACAATTACAAAATCCATCCCGTTCAGATCAATTCCTACAATTACAACATACCCTAACCTCCGGAACAGACACAAGTCTTCCCACGGATATTTCTGTTAACAATATCTCTAACAATTTATTGAGCACGGCCATAATAACGCAGCCGAAATACTACAATGACAATATCCAACCCGTTCGGTTCTATTCCTGCAATTAAATTATACCCTAACCTCCGGAACAGACCCTACTCTTCCCACGGATATTCCTGATCAAGATATCTAGGACAATTGACTAGTGACCCTAACCACACATACGATAATAACACAAAGGAAGCGCCTAAAATTATGGGGAATTACGATACGGAATCTTCCCGTTTAATGATGTGCCATACACGACTAAAATGGTTTATACTATACACAACAGGGACCCGCTATTCCTCTTCGAACCTATACTACATTACAAAGAAGGTGGGATACCTTCATATTGAACCAACCCAAAGACCACGAGGCCTTGATCAACCAATTATCTAATACTACATACTCTACCTACTCTAGACACTACTACTACTACTAGTGACACCGCGAAAATTTAACACCCTTATTCATAGACTCCGCTTTATAAATTGACCCTTATCAACCGAGTAAATAGAGTTGCAACAAAAACAAATGCGACGCGAAATGCCTTACTTAGAACTTAATATTTGTCTATGAATCCGGGCGTTAAGCATTTATCTATATAATATGTAATTAAGAATTAAATCTAATATAAAATCTACATCAAATAAAAAAGGGGGGACAGAAATCCCTGGTTCCTAACTCCCATCCGATTGTTTAATTACCCGAGAATAGTGTACGCTCGACGTTCCGCAATTTATATAAATCAAAAATTCAAAAACCACCTCTACTAACTTATTGGCCGATGACGGCCCCCCGTATCCTCGATGATCCTTGAACAGATGTCTTCTAATCGACCGACATCCGAATCCCTGGTCCGGTTATCCCCTTGGAGGGGTGTTCTTGTCGCTTGAGAAAGGTAGGAACAGAGTTCCTCCCCCTTTTTACATTACACCAAACCCCCGTTTATATATTTTGAGGGGTTGGCACTTAAACACCGTTGAACACCCCCGAAACAACACTCCCAACTTGCATCTCTCCATGTAGGTGTCCTCTTCTTTTGTTGAAGATGTATATTCTGAAATAAAACACGTAAGTGAGTAATCAAAATTATAACAAAATCGTTTTGAGCTTACCGAAGTATGTTCGTCACATTGAGCCTACTTCTCCAGTGTTCATCGGTGGGCACTTCTTTGCTCCCAGGATAGTTAACAGCTACAATAAAATTTCTAAATTAGTGACAAAAATTTTCGTTAAACCAAATTTTTTCTTACGCAAGTTCCTCCGATCTGATGAATCAACTTTTTCTGTGTTCACCTGTGGTATCCAGAGCTGCATCGTGGGTGCTGCAACAACTTCCTATGGAGTGGAACCTGCTGCTCCAGCAAAAAATTACATATTTAAGTATTAAAAATTATATTAAACTATATTGGACTCTTACCTAAGTTTCTCCGACCACCTGAAAAACACCTTCGGGGTCTTCGTGTGTTATCCATGATCTGCTTCCATCAGCTGCTGTATTCTGTATACCTCGGCGTTGCACACGATGACTCCGCTCACCCAATTCTACCTCTGAACACCTCCGGTTATACGGGGTTGCGCCGCATAAGTATTTTCTGGAATAAAATTCATAAGTTAGTAATATAAATTATAACAAACGTATTTTGTAAATACCGGAGTTCCTCCGTTACGGTGAACCTATTACTTCTACATAGTAGTACTACATAGTGTACAACGAAGAACCTTTTTCAGATGCGATTCCTGAAATCAAAATTATATAAATTATTAACAATTTCATAACAAAACCTAATCGTCGTCGGCGCGTCCTGGACGATGCGGCTTCTCCACCTGCAGATTCCTAGTCGATGGTGCCTTCCTCTTTTTTGGCTGCAAATTTTGAAACTATAAAGAAATTCCTAAATTAATAATTAACAATATTAATGAAGCAAAACTATTACACCGCACATTCCGGACACTTTTTCAACCTACAACGAACTACGTAATCGATACATTACATTTTTTGTACACAACATATAATCAAATGTTGTCCACAAATTAATGGAATTTAAAATTGCCAGAACATACCTGCATTTCCACCAAAATGGAAATACCTATTCCGAAAAAACAAAGCAGAGCTTTGTCCGTATCCTCGAACGTATTCCAGGTGTTGCCTCCTTCAATTCCCGTCTTGCATCCAAGATCTTGACTGTCCATGCGTTTTTTCCAGGTGTAAAATCTTTTGTTTTGTTCCAGGTCTGCGCCCTCGCCGCAACCTTTCCGAGTTGAAAAACACTGGATTTAATTTTCTACGTTAGTAATTAAGAATATTGGAAATATTATGCCATTCTAACCTTACAAGTATCCCGCACTTGATACATGACTTCCTGGGTTAGTCGGTGTTTTCTGTTATACCGCAATCCGGAAACTAGGCCAACCTAGAAGGAAAAAGTTATAAAGAATTACATTAAACTTACTTAAAACTAATTGAACTTCTAAAAGCTAAAACATAGACACAAAACCGAATTTTCTTCTGCTCCTGGTATACATAGTTGTCCTCGGTGTTCACTAGTGGTAGCCAGGATTTGCAAACTTCCGCCATTCCAGGCGGGTGCATACAACTATTCCGCTCGCATGTTTCCGGGTAGGTGGTTCTTCTTCTCCCGCTACATCATTGTCTCCTAGAAATAAATTACTAAATTAATAATTTGCAAAATAAATTAACCAAATTTATTACTTCACATTCGGAAACAAAGAAATTAAGACCAATTCTCAATTTATATTAATTTTAATAAACAAACGTGGTTCTCACCTGTGCAGTATTGAAGGAGCTGGAGCACATCGACTTCACTGTTCAACTAGGATACACGTACTGACTAAGCCTTTGCAAATATTTCACAACCAATTATGAACGTTAAACGCATAATCAGTTTGACTCATTCGTCGTCATCGGTCCTGCATAACCGTAACACAAATTAATTGACCACTTTACAAAATTATTATTACATAAGAATGATAACAAAATGTAGATCAATTAAACAGAAAATTATTATTTAACTTATAAATTATTAAAAATCTGCGCCTACCTAAGTTTTTCCAAATCCGATGGACGGCGTCGTCGGTGCTCCACAGGAATTGCGCCCCCCTGACGCTGCAATCTGCAAGATGCATCTTCCCCATTTTAGGACTTGCAATGTCGCCGGACTGCTCTTCATTGGCATCTAACATGTATTGTGGTATTATTACTCACTCGCTTTATATTCCTTATCAGTTTAAATATAATCAAAATAAAACAGAATAAATAAAAACTCTCATGTTTTTAATTTTATTGATGTCATTTTAAAAACAACGTCCTTAGCAACTTTTAAATACCAAGATTTAAAAAAAATTACAATTTTTCAGTGGTGTAGATATTCGTTTTTCATACAATTAATTGTTATCAAGTCCGGAATGCGTAGACATTTTCAAATGAAATTATGGCATCTTCAGTTAGGGTTATTTTTTTCGGTTGTTCCCTGCTTTTTAAACAATAACTTTAAAAATTTATATTTCCGAAACTAACAATAATTCGATATCGAAACTAGGGGGTCATCTAGGGTAGGCACGGGCCCAAATGGTATAAAATTTTTAGAAAAAACAAACTGCAGGTTTTTCGAGAAAACCGATTTAAAATTTTTTCCAAAAACCTGCAGTAACTTTGTCACTTGTCGAAAATCTTTGGATTTTTATGACTCTAAAAATCCACCGCGATGGTCCGCATAACAGAAAAAATAATCAAACCGAAGTCTGCCAAATTACAGAAAAGGCACTGCTTTTTAAACAATAACTTTAAAAATTTATATTTCCGAAACTAACAATAATTCGATATCGAAACTAGGGGGTCATCTAGGGTAGGCACGGGCCCAAATGGTATAAAATTTTTAGAAAAAACAAACTGCAGGTTTTTCGAGAAAACCGATTTAAAATTTTTTCCAAAAACCTGCAGTAACTTTGTCACTTGTCGAAAATCTTTGGATTTTTATGACTCTAAAAATCCACCGCGATGGTCCGCATAACAGAAAAAATAATCAAACCGAAGTCTGCCAAATTACAGAAAAGGCTCTGCTTTTTAAACAATAACTTTAAAAATTTATATTTCCGAAACTAACAATAATTCGATATCGAAACTAGGGGGTCATCTAGGGTAGGCACGGGCCCAAATGGTATAAAATTTTTAGAAAAAACAAACTGCAGGTTTTTCGAGAAAACCGATTTAAAATTTTCTCCAAAAACCTGCAGTAACTTTGTCACTTGTCGAAAATCTTTGGATTTTTATGACTCTAAAAATCCACCGCGATGGTCCGCATAACAGAAAAAATAATCAAACCGAAGTCTGCCAAATTACAGAAAAGGCACTGCTTTTTAAACAATAACTTTAAAAATTTATATTTCCGAAACTAACAATAATTCGATATCGAAACTAGGGGGTCATCTAGGGTAGGCATGGGCCCAAATGGTATAAAATTTTTAGAAAAAACAAACTGCAGGTTTTTCGAGAAAACCGATTTAAAATTTTTTCCAAAAACCTGCAGTAACTTTGTCACTTGTCGAAAATCTTTGGATTTTTATGACTCTAAAAATCCACCGCGATGGTCCGCATAACAGAAAAAATAATCAAACCGAAGTCTGCCAAATTACAGAAAAGGCACTGCTTTTTAAACAATAACTTTAAAAATTTATATTTCCGAAACTAACAATAATTCGATATCGAAACTAGGGGGTCATCTAGGGTAGGCACGGGCCCAAATGGTATAAAATTTTTAGAAAAAACAAACTGCAGGTTTTTCGAGAAAACCGATTTAAAATTTTCTCCAAAAACCTGCAGTAACTTTGTCACTTGTCGAAAATCTTTGGATTTTTATGACTCTAAAAATCCACCGCGATGGTCCGCATAACAGAAAAAATAATCAAACCGAAGTCTGCCAAATTACAGAAAAGGCACTGCTTTTTAAACAATAACTTTAAAAATTTATATTTCCGAAACTAACAATAATTCGATATCGAAACTAGGGGGTCATCTAGGGTAGGCATGGGCCCAAATGGTATAAAATTTTTAGAAAAAACAAACTGCAGGTTTTTCGAGAAAACCGATTTAAAATTTTTTCCAAAAACCTGCAGTAACTTTGTCACTTGTCGAAAATCTTTGGATTTTTATGACTCTAAAAATCCACCGCGATGGTCCGCATAACAGAAAAAATAATCAAACCGAAGTCTGCCAAATTACAGAAAAGGCACTGCTTTTTAAACAATAACTTTAAAAATTTATATTTCCGAAACTAACAATAATTCGATATCGAAACTAGGGGGTCATCTAGGGTAGGCACGGGCCCAAATGGTATAAAAATTTTAGAAAAAACAAACTGCAGGTTTTTCGAGAAAACCGATTTAAAATTTTTTCCAAAAACCTGCAGTAACTTTGTCACTTGTCGAAAATCTTTGGATTTTTATGACTCTAAAAATCCACCGCGATGGTCCGCATAACAGAAAAAATAATCAAACCGAAGTCTGCCAAATTACAGAAAAGGCACTGCTTTTTAAACAATAACTTTAAAAATTTATATTTCCGAAACTAACAATAATTCGATATCGAAACTAGGGGGTCATCTAGGGTAGGCACGGGCCCAAATGGTATAAAATTTTTAGAAAAAACAAACTGCAGGTTTTTCGAGAAAACCGATTTAAAATTTTTTCCAAAACGCTGCAGTAACTTTGTCACTTGTCGAAAATCTTTGGATTTTTATGACTCTAAAAATCCACCGCGATGGTCCGCATAACGGAAAAAATAATCAAACCGAAGTCTGCCAAATTACAGAAAAGGCACTGCTTTTTAAACAATAACTTTAAAAATTTATATTTCCGAAACTAACAATAATTCGATATCGAAACTAGGGGGTCATCTAGGGTAGTCACGGGCCCAAATGGTATAAAAATTTTAGAAAAAACAAACTGCAGGTTTTTCGAGAAAACCGATTTAAAATTTTTTCCAAAAACCTGCAGTAACTTTGTCACTTGTCGAAAATCTTTGGATTTTTATGACTCTAAAAATCCACCGCGATGGTCCGCATAACAGAAAAAATAATCAAACCGAAGTCTGCCAAATTACAGAAAAGGCACTGCTTTTTAAACAATAACTTTAAAAATTTATATTTCCGAAACTAACAATAATTCGATATCGAAACTAGGGGGTCATCTAGGGTAGGCACGGGCCCAAATGGTATAAAATTTTTAGAAAAAACAAACTGCAGGTTTTTCGAGAAAACCGATTTAAAATTTTTTCCAAAACGCTGCAGTAACTTTGTCACTTGTCGAAAATCTTTGGATTTTTATGACTCTAAAAATCCACCGCGATGGTCCGCATAACGGAAAAAATAATCAAACCGAAGTCTGCCAAATTACAGAAAAGGCACTGCTTTTTAAACAATAACTTTAAAAATTTATATTTCCGAAACTAACAATAATTCGATATCGAAACTAGGGGGTCATCTAGGGTAGTCACGGGCCCAAATGGTATAAAAATTTTAGAAAAAACAAACTGCAGGTTTTTCGAGAAAACCGATTTAAAATTTTTTCCAAAAACCTGCAGTAACTTTGTCACTTGTCGAAAATCTTTGGATTTTTATGACTCTAAAAATCCACCGCGGTGGTCCGCATAACAGAAAAAATAATCAAACCGAAGTCTGCCAAATTACAGAAAAGGCACTGCTTTTTAAACAATAACTTTAAAAATTTATATTTCCGAAACTAACGATAATTCGATATCGAAACTAGGGGGTCATCTAGGGTAGTCACGGGCCCAAATGGTATAAAAATTTTAGAAAAAACAAACTGCAGGTTTTCCGAGAAAACCGATTTAAAATTTTTCCAAAAACCTGCAGTAACTTTGTCACTTGTCGAAAATCTTTGGATTTTTATGACTCTAAAAATCCACCGCGATGGTCCGCATAACAGAAAAAATAATCAAACCGAAGTCTGCCAAATTACAGAAAAGGCACTGCTTTTTAAACAATAACTTTAAAAATTTATATTTCCGAAACTAACAATAATTCGATATCGAAACTAGGGGGTCATCTAGGGTAGGCACGGGCCCAAATGGTATAAAATTTTTAGAAAAAACAAACTGCAGGTTTTTCGAGAAAACCGATTTAAATGTTTTTCCAAAAACCTGCAGTAACTTTGTCACTTGTCGAAAATTTTTGGATTTTTATGACTCTAAAAATCCACCGCGGTGGTCCGCATAACAGAAAAAATAATCAAACCGAAGTCTGCCAAATTACAGAAAAGGCACTGCTTTTTAAACAATAACTTTAAAAATTTATATTTCCGAAACTAACAATAATTCGATATCGAAACTAGGGGGTCATCTAGGGTAGGCACGGGCCCAAATGGTATAAAATTTTTAGAAAAAACAAACTGCAGGTTTTTCGAGAAAACCGATTTAAATGTTTTTCCAAAAACCTGCAGTAACTTTGTCACTTGTCGAAAATTTTTGGATTTTTATGACTCTAAAAATCCACCGCGGTGGTCCGCATAACAGAAAAAATAATCAAACCGAAGTCTGCCAAATTACAGAAAAGGCACTGCTTTTTAACAATAACTTTAAAAATTTATATTTCCGAAACTAACAATAATTCGATATCGAAACTAGGGGGTCATCTAGGGTAGGCACGGGCCCAAATGGTATAAAATTTTTAGAAAAAACAAACTGCAGGTTTTTCGAGAAAACCGATTTAAAATTTTTTCCAAAAACCTGCAGTAACTTTGTCACTTGTCGAAAATCTTTGGATTTTTATGACTCTAAAAATCCACCGCGATGGTCCGCATAACAGAAAAAATAATCAAACCGAAGTCTGCCAAATTACAGAAAAGGCACTGCTTTTTAAACAATAACTTTAAAAATTTATATTTCCGAAACTAACAATAATTCGATATCGAAACTAGGGGGTCATCTAGGGTAGGCACGGGCCCAAATGGTATAAAATTTTTAGAAAAAACAAACTGCAGGTTTTTCGAGAAAACCGATTTAAAATTTTTTCCAAAACGCTGCAGTAACTTTGTCACTTGTCGAAAATCTTTGGATTTTTATGACTCTAAAAATCCACCGCGATGGTCCGCATAACGGAAAAAATAATCAAACCGAAGTCTGCCAAATTACAGAAAAGGCACTGCTTTTTAAACAATAACTTTAAAAATTTATATTTCCGAAACTAACAATAATTCGATATCGAAACTAGGGGGTCATCTAGGGTAGTCACGGGCCCAAATGGTATAAAAATTTTAGAAAAAACAAACTGCAGGTTTTTCGAGAAAACCGATTTAAAATTTTTTCCAAAAACCTGCAGTAACTTTGTCACTTGTCGAAAATCTTTGGATTTTTATGACTCTAAAAATCCACCGCGATGGTCCGCATAACAGAAAAAATAATCAAACCGAAGTCTGCCAAATTACAGAAAAGGCACTGCTTTTTAAACAATAACTTTAAAAATTTATATTTCCGAAACTAACAATAATTCGATATCGAAACTAGGGGGTCATCTAGGGTAGGCACGGGCCCAAATGGTATAAAATTTTTAGAAAAAACAAACTGCAGGTTTTTCGAGAAAACCGATTTAAAATTTTTTCCAAAACGCTGCAGTAACTTTGTCACTTGTCGAAAATCTTTGGATTTTTATGACTCTAAAAATCCACCGCGATGGTCCGCATAACGGAAAAAATAATCAAACCGAAGTCTGCCAAATTACAGAAAAGGCACTGCTTTTTAAACAATAACTTTAAAAATTTATATTTCCGAAACTAACAATAATTCGATATCGAAACTAGGGGGTCATCTAGGGTAGTCACGGGCCCAAATGGTATAAAAATTTTAGAAAAAACAAACTGCAGGTTTTTCGAGAAAACCGATTTAAAATTTTTTCCAAAAACCTGCAGTAACTTTGTCACTTGTCGAAAATCTTTGGATTTTTATGACTCTAAAAATCCACCGCGGTGGTCCGCATAACAGAAAAAATAATCAAACCGAAGTCTGCCAAATTACAGAAAAGGCACTGCTTTTTAAACAATAACTTTAAAAATTTATATTTCCGAAACTAACGATAATTCGATATCGAAACTAGGGGGTCATCTAGGGTAGTCACGGGCCCAAATGGTATAAAAATTTTAGAAAAAACAAACTGCAGGTTTTCCGAGAAAACCGATTTAAAATTTTTCCAAAAACCTGCAGTAACTTTGTCACTTGTCGAAAATCTTTGGATTTTTATGACTCTAAAAATCCACCGCGATGGTCCGCATAACAGAAAAAATAATCAAACCGAAGTCTGCCAAATTACAGAAAAGGCACTGCTTTTTAAACAATAACTTTAAAAATTTATATTTCCGAAACTAACAATAATTCGATATCGAAACTAGGGGGTCATCTAGGGTAGGCACGGGCCCAAATGGTATAAAAATTTTAGAAAAAACAAACTGCAGGTTTTCCGAGAAAACCGATTTAAAATTTTTCCAAAAACCTGCAGTAACTTTGTCACTTGTCGAAAATCTTTGGATTTTTATGACTCTAAAAATCCACCGCGATGGTCCGCATAACAGAAAAAATAATCAAACCGAAGTCTGCCAAATTACAGAAAAGGCACTGCTTTTTAAACAATAACTTTAAAAATTTATATTTCCGAAACTAACAATAATTCGATATCGAAACTAGGGGGTCATCTAGGGTAGGCACGGGCCCAAATGGTATAAAAATTTTAGAAAAAACAAACTGCAGGTTTTTCGAGAAAACCGATTTAAAATTTTTTCCAAAAACCTGCAGTAACTTTGTCACTTGTCGAAAATCTTTGGATTTTTATGACTCTAAAAATCCACCGCGATGGTCCGCATAACAGAAAAAATAATCAAAGCGAAGTCTGCCAAATTACAGAAAAGGCACTGCTTTTTAAACAATAACTTTAAAAATTTATATTTCCGAAACTAACAATAATTCGATATCGAAACTAGGGGGTCATCTAGGGTAGGCACGGGCCCAAATGGTATAAAATTTTTAGAAAAAACAAACTGCAGGTTTTTCGAGAAAACCGATTTAAAATTTTTTCCAAAAACCTGCAGTAACTTTGTCACTTGTCGAAAATCTTTGGATTTTTATGACTCCAAAAATCCACCGCGATGGTCCGCATAACAGAAAAAATAATCAAACCGAAGTCTGCCAAATTACAGAAAAGGCACTGCTTTTTAAACAATAACTTTAAAAATTTATATTTCCGAAACTAACAATAATTCGATATCGAAACTAGGGGGTCATCTAGGGTAGGCACGGGCCCAAATGGTATAAAATTTTTAGAAAAAACAAACTGCAGGTTTTTCGAGAAAACCGATTTAAATGTTTTTCCAAAAACCTGCAGTAACTTTGTCACTTGTCGAAAATTTTTGGATTTTTATGACTCTAAAAATCCACCGCGGTGGTCCGCATAACAGAAAAAATAATCAAACCGAAGTCTGCCAAATTACAGAAAAGGCACTGCTTTTTAAACAATAACTTTAAAAATTTATATTTCCGAAACTAACAATAATTCGATATCGAAACTAGGGGGTCATCTAGGGTAGGCACGGGCCCAAATGGTATAAAATTTTTAGAAAAAACAAACTGCAGGTTTTTCGAGAAAACCGATTTAAAATTTTTTCCAAAAACCTGCAGTAACTTTGTCACTTGTCGAAAATCTTTGGATTTTTATGACTCTAAAAATCCACCGCGGTGGTCCGCATAACAGAAAAAATAATCAAACCGAAGTCTGCCAAATTACAGAAAAGGCACTGCTTTTTAAACAATAACTTTAAAAATTTATATTTCCGAAACTAACAATAATTCGATATCGAAACTAGGGGGTCATCTAGGGTAGGCACGGGCCCAAATGGTATAAAATTTGTAGAAAAAATAAACTGCAGGTTTTTCGAGAAAACCGATTTAAAATTTTTTCCAAAAACCTGCAGTAACTTTGTCACTTGTCGAAAATCTTTGGATTTTTATGACTCTAAAAATCCACCGCGGTGGTCCGCATAACAGAAAAAATAATCAAACCGAAGTCTGCCAAATTACAGAAAAGGCACTGCTTTTTAAACAATAACTTTAAAAATTTATATTTCCGAAACTAACAATAATTCGATATCGAAACTAGGGGGTCATCTAGGGTAGGCACGGGCCCAAATGGTATAAAATTTTTAGAAAAAGCAAACTGCAGGTTTTTCGAGAAAACCGATTTAAAATTTTTTCCAAAAACCTGCAGTAACTTTGTCACTTGTCGAAAATCTTTGGATTTTTATGACTCTAAAAATCCACCGCGATGGTCCGCATAACAGAAAAAATAATCAAACCGAAGTCTGCCAAATTACAGAAAAGGCACTGCTTTTTAAACAATAACTTTAAAAATTTATATTTCCGAAACTAACAATAATTCGATATCGAAACTAGGGGGCATCTAGGGTAGGCACGGGCCCAAATGGTATAAAATTTTTAGAAAAAACAAACTGCAGGTTTTTCGAGAAAACCGATTTAAAATTTTTTCCAAAAACCTGCAGTAACTTTGTCACTTGTCGAAAATCTTTGGATTTTTATGACTCCAAAAATCCACCGCGATGGTCCGCATAACAGAAAAAATAATCAAACCGAAGTCTGCCAAATTACAGAAAAGGCACTGCTTTTTAAACAATAACTTTAAAAATTTATATTTCCGAAACTAACAATAATTCGATATCGAAACTAGGGGGTCATCTAGGGTAGGCACGGGCCCAAATGGTATAAAATTTTTAGAAAAAACAAACTGCAGGTTTTTCGAGAAAACCGATTTAAATGTTTTTCCAAAAACCTGCAGTAACTTTGTCACTTGTCGAAAATTTTTGGATTTTTATGACTCTAAAAATCCACCGCGGTGGTCCGCATAACAGAAAAAATAATCAAACCGAAGTCTGCCAAATTACAGAAAAGGCACTGCTTTTTAAACAATAACTTTAAAAATTTATATTTCCGAAACTAACAATAATTCGATATCGAAACTAGGGGGTCATCTAGGGTAGGCACGGGCCCAAATGGTATAAAAATTTTAGAAAAAACAAACTGCAGGTTTTTCGAGAAAACCGATTTAAAATTTTTTCCAAAAACCTGCAGTAACTTTGTCACTTCTCAAAAATCTTTGGATTTTTATTACTCTAAAAATCCACCGCGATGGTCCGCATAACAGAAAAAATAATCAAACCGAAGTCTGCCAAATTACAGAAAAGGCACTGCTTTTTAAACAATAACTTTAAAAATTTATATTTCCGAAACTAACAATAATTCGATATCGAAACTAGGGGGTCATCTAGGGTAGGCACGGGCCCAAATGGTATAAAATTTTTAGAAAAAACAAACTGCAGGTTTTTCGAGAAAACCGATTTAAAATTTTTTCCAAAAACCTGCAGTAACTTTGTCACTTGTCGAAAATCTTTGGATTTTTATGACTCTAAAAATCCACCGCGGTGGTCCGCATAACAGAAAAAATAATCAAACCGAAGTCTGCCAAATTACAGAAAAGGCACTGCTTTTTAAACAATAACTTTAAAAATTTATATTTCCGAAACTAACAATAATTCGATATCGAAACTAGGGGGTCATCTAGGGTAGGCACGGGCCCAAATGGTATAAAAATTTTAGAAAAAACAAACTGCAGGTTTTTCGAGAAAACCGATTTAAAATTTTTTCCAAAAACCTGCAGTAACTTTGTCACTTGTCGAAAATCTTTGGAGTTTTATGACTCTAAAAATCCACCGCGGTGGTCCGCATAACAGAAAAAATAATCAAACCGAAGTCTGCCAAATTACAGAAAAGACACTGCTTTTTAAACAATAACTTTAAAAATTTATATTTCCGAAACTAACAATAATTCGATATCGAAACTAGGGGGTCATCTAGGGTAGGCACGGGCCCAAATGGTATAAAATTTTTAGAAAAAACAAACTGCAGGTTTTTCGAGAAAACCGATTTAAATGTTTTTCCAAAAACCTGCAGTAACTTTGTCACTTGTCGAAAATTTTTGGATTTTTATGACTCTAAAAATCCACCGCGGTGGTCCGCATAACAGAAAAAATAATCAAACCGAAGTCTGCCAAATTACAGAAAAGGCACTGCTTTTTAACAATAACTTTAAAAATTTATATTTCCGAAACTAACAATAATTCGATATCGAAACTAGGGGGTCATCTAGGGTAGGCACGGGCCCAAATGGTATAAAATTTTTAGAAAAAACAAACTGCAGGTTTTTCGAGAAAACCGATTTAAAATTTTTTCCAAAAACCTGCAGTAACTTTGTCACTTGTCGAAAATCTTTGGATTTTTATGACTCTAAAAATCCACCGCGATGGTCCGCATAACAGAAAAAATAATCAAACCGAAGTCTGCCAAATTACAGAAAAGGCACTGCTTTTTAAACAATAACTTTAAAAATTTATATTTCCGAAACTAACAATAATTCGATATCGAAACTAGGGGGTCATCTAGGGTAGGCACGGGCCCAAATGGTATAAAATTTTTAGAAAAAACAAACTGCAGGTTTTTCGAGAAAACCGATTTAAAATTTTTTCCAAAACGCTGCAGTAACTTTGTCACTTGTCGAAAATCTTTGGATTTTTATGACTCTAAAAATCCACCGCGATGGTCCGCATAACGGAAAAAATAATCAAACCGAAGTCTGCCAAATTACAGAAAAGGCACTGCTTTTTAAACAATAACTTTAAAAATTTATATTTCCGAAACTAACAATAATTCGATATCGAAACTAGGGGGTCATCTAGGGTAGTCACGGGCCCAAATGGTATAAAAATTTTAGAAAAAACAAACTGCAGGTTTTTCGAGAAAACCGATTTAAAATTTTTTCCAAAAACCTGCAGTAACTTTGTCACTTGTCGAAAATCTTTGGATTTTTATGACTCTAAAAATCCACCGCGATGGTCCGCATAACAGAAAAAATAATCAAACCGAAGTCTGCCAAATTACAGAAAAGGCACTGCTTTTTAAACAATAACTTTAAAAATTTATATTTCCGAAACTAACAATAATTCGATATCGAAACTAGGGGGTCATCTAGGGTAGGCACGGGCCCAAATGGTATAAAATTTTTAGAAAAAACAAACTGCAGGTTTTTCGAGAAAACCGATTTAAAATTTTTTCCAAAACGCTGCAGTAACTTTGTCACTTGTCGAAAATCTTTGGATTTTTATGACTCTAAAAATCCACCGCGATGGTCCGCATAACGGAAAAAATAATCAAACCGAAGTCTGCCAAATTACAGAAAAGGCACTGCTTTTTAAACAATAACTTTAAAAATTTATATTTCCGAAACTAACAATAATTCGATATCGAAACTAGGGGGTCATCTAGGGTAGTCACGGGCCCAAATGGTATAAAAATTTTAGAAAAAACAAACTGCAGGTTTTTCGAGAAAACCGATTTAAAATTTTTTCCAAAAACCTGCAGTAACTTTGTCACTTGTCGAAAATCTTTGGATTTTTATGACTCTAAAAATCCACCGCGGTGGTCCGCATAACAGAAAAAATAATCAAACCGAAGTCTGCCAAATTACAGAAAAGGCACTGCTTTTTAAACAATAACTTTAAAAATTTATATTTCCGAAACTAACGATAATTCGATATCGAAACTAGGGGGTCATCTAGGGTAGTCACGGGCCCAAATGGTATAAAAATTTTAGAAAAAACAAACTGCAGGTTTTCCGAGAAAACCGATTTAAAATTTTTCCAAAAACCTGCAGTAACTTTGTCACTTGTCGAAAATCTTTGGATTTTTATGACTCTAAAAATCCACCGCGATGGTCCGCATAACAGAAAAAATAATCAAACCGAAGTCTGCCAAATTACAGAAAAGGCACTGCTTTTTAAACAATAACTTTAAAAATTTATATTTCCGAAACTAACAATAATTCGATATCGAAACTAGGGGGTCATCTAGGGTAGGCACGGGCCCAAATGGTATAAAAATTTTAGAAAAAACAAACTGCAGGTTTTCCGAGAAAACCGATTTAAAATTTTTCCAAAAACCTGCAGTAACTTTGTCACTTGTCGAAAATCTTTGGATTTTTATGACTCTAAAAATCCACCGCGATGGTCCGCATAACAGAAAAAATAATCAAACCGAAGTCTGCCAAATTACAGAAAAGGCACTGCTTTTTAAACAATAACTTTAAAAATTTATATTTCCGAAACTAACAATAATTCGAAATCGAAACTAGGGGGTCATCTAGGGTAGGCACGGGCCCAAATGGTATAAAAATTTTAGAAAAAACAAACTGCAGGTTTTTCGAGAAAACCGATTTAAAATTTTTTCCAAAAACCTGCAGTAACTTTGTCACTTGTCGAAAATCTTTGGATTTTTATGACTCTAAAAATCCACCGCGATGGTCCGCATAACAGAAAAAATAATCAAAGCGAAGTCTGCCAAATTACAGAAAAGGCACTGCTTTTTAAACAATAACTTTAAAAATTTATATTTCCGAAACTAACAATAATTCGATATCGAAACTAGGGGGTCATCTAGGGTAGGCACGGGCCCAAATGGTATAAAATTTTTAGAAAAAACAAACTGCAGGTTTTTCGAGAAAACCGATTTAAAATTTTTTCCAAAAACCTGCAGTAACTTTGTCACTTGTCGAAAATCTTTGGATTTTTATGACTCCAAAAATCCACCGCGATGGTCCGCATAACAGAAAAAATAATCAAACCGAAGTCTGCCAAATTACAGAAAAGGCACTGCTTTTTAAACAATAACTTTAAAAATTTATATTTCCGAAACTAACAATAATTCGATATCGAAACTAGGGGGTCATCTAGGGTAGGCACGGGCCCAAATGGTATAAAATTTTTAGAAAAAACAAACTGCAGGTTTTTCGAGAAAACCGATTTAAATGTTTTTCCAAAAACCTGCAGTAACTTTGTCACTTGTCGAAAATTTTTGGATTTTTATGACTCTAAAAATCCACCGCGGTGGTCCGCATAACAGAAAAAATAATCAAACCGAAGTCTGCCAAATTACAGAAAAGGCACTGCTTTTTAAACAATAACTTTAAAAATTTATATTTCCGAAACTAACAATAATTCGATATCGAAACTAGGGGGTCATCTAGGGTAGGCACGGGCCCAAATGGTATAAAATTTTTAGAAAAAACAAACTGCAGGTTTTTCGAGAAAACCGATTTAAAATTTTTTCCAAAAACCTGCAGTAACTTTGTCACTTGTCGAAAATCTTTGGATTTTTATGACTCTAAAAATCCACCGCGATGGTCCGCATAACAGAAAAAATAATCAAACCGAAGTCTGCCAAATTACAGAAAAGGCACTGCTTTTTAAACAATAACTTTAAAAATTTATATTTCCGAAACTAACAATAATTCGATATCGAAACTAGGGGGTCATCTAGGGTAGGCACGGGCCCAAATGGTATAAAATTTTTAGAAAAAACAAACTGCAGGTTTTTCGAGAAAACCGATTTAAAATTTTTTCCAAAAACCTGCAGTAACTTTGTCACTTGTCGAAAATCTTTGGATTTTTATGACTCTAAAAATCCACCGCGATGGTCCGCATAACAGAAAAAATAATCAAACCGAAGTCTGCCAAATTACAGAAAAGGCTCTGCTTTTTAAACAATAACTTTAAAAATTTATATTTCCGAAACTAACAATAATTCGATATCGAAACTAGGGGGTCATCTAGGGTAGGCACGGGCCCAAATGGTATAAAATTTTTAGAAAAAACAAACTGCAGGTTTTTCGAGAAAACCGATTTAAAATTTTTTCCAAAAACCTGCAGTAACTTTGTCACTTGTCGAAAATCTTTGGATTTTTATGACTCTAAAAATCCACCGCGGTGGTCCGCATAACAGAAAAAATAATCAAACCGAAGTCTGCCAAATTACAGAAAAGGCACTGCTTTTTAAACAATAACTTTAAAAATTTATATTTCCGAAACTAACAATAATTCGATATCGAAACTAGGGGGTCATCTAGGGTAGGCACGGGCCCAAATGGTATAAAATTTTTAGAAAAAACAAACTGCAGGTTTTTCGAGAAAACCGATTTAAAATTTTTTCCAAAAACCTGCAGTAACTTTGTCACTTGTCGAAAATCTTTGGATTTTTATGACTCTAAAAATCCACCGCGGTGGTCCGCATAACAGAAAAAATAATCAAACCGAAGTCTGCCAAATTACAGAAAAGGCACTGCTTTTTAAACAATAACTTTAAAAATTTATATTTCCGAAACTAACAATAATTCGATATCGAAACTAGGGGGTCATCTAGGGTAGGCACGGGCCCAAATGGTATAAAATTTTTAGAAAAAACAAACTGCAGGTTTTTCGAGAAAACCGATTTAAAATTTTTTCCAAAACGCTGCAGTAACTTTGTCACTTGTCGAAAATCTTTGGATTTTTATGACTCTAAAAATCCACCGCGATGGTCCGCATAACGGAAAAAATAATCAAACCGAAGTCTGCCAAATTACAGAAAAGGCACTGCTTTTTAAACAATAACTTTAAAAATTTATATTTCCGAAACTAACAATAATTCGATATCGAAACTAGGGGGTCATCTAGGGTAGTCACGGGCCCAAATGGTATAAAAATTTTAGAAAAAACAAACTGCAGGTTTTTCGAGAAAACCGATTTAAAATTTTTTCCAAAAACCTGCAGTAACTTTGTCACTTGTCGAAAATCTTTGGATTTTTATGACTCTAAAAATCCACCGCGGTGGTCCGCATAACAGAAAAAATAATCAAACCGAAGTCTGCCAAATTACAGAAAAGGCACTGCTTTTTAAACAATAACTTTAAAAATTTATATTTCCGAAACTAACGATAATTCGATATCGAAACTAGGGGGTCATCTAGGGTAGTCACGGGCCCAAATGGTATAAAAATTTTAGAAAAAACAAACTGCAGGTTTTCCGAGAAAACCGATTTAAAATTTTTCCAAAAACCTGCAGTAACTTTGTCACTTGTCGAAAATCTTTGGATTTTTATGACTCTAAAAATCCACCGCGATGGTCCGCATAACAGAAAAAATAATCAAACCGAAGTCTGCCAAATTACAGAAAAGGCACTGCTTTTTAAACAATAACTTTAAAAATTTATATTTCCGAAACTAACAATAATTCGATATCGAAACTAGGGGGTCATCTAGGGTAGGCACGGGCCCAAATGGTATAAAAATTTTAGAAAAAACAAACTGCAGGTTTTCCGAGAAAACCGATTTAAAATTTTTCCAAAAACCTGCAGTAACTTTGTCACTTGTCGAAAATCTTTGGATTTTTATGACTCTAAAAATCCACCGCGATGGTCCGCATAACAGAAAAAATAATCAAACCGAAGTCTGCCAAATTACAGAAAAGGCACTGCTTTTTAAACAATAACTTTAAAAATTTATATTTCCGAAACTAACAATAATTCGATATCGAAACTAGGGGGTCATCTAGGGTAGGCACGGGCCCAAATGGTATAAAAATTTTAGAAAAAACAAACTGCAGGTTTTTCGAGAAAACCGATTTAAAATTTTTTCCAAAAACCTGCAGTAACTTTGTCACTTGTCGAAAATCTTTGGATTTTTATGACTCTAAAAATCCACCGCGATGGTCCGCATAACAGAAAAAATAATCAAAGCGAAGTCTGCCAAATTACAGAAAAGGCACTGCTTTTTAAACAATAACTTTAAAAATTTATATTTCCGAAACTAACAATAATTCGATATCGAAACTAGGGGGTCATCTAGGGTAGGCACGGGCCCAAATGGTATAAAATTTTTAGAAAAAACAAACTGCAGGTTTTTCGAGAAAACCGATTTAAAATTTTTTCCAAAAACCTGCAGTAACTTTGTCACTTGTCGAAAATCTTTGGATTTTTATGACTCCAAAAATCCACCGCGATGGTCCGCATAACAGAAAAAATAATCAAACCGAAGTCTGCCAAATTACAGAAAAGGCACTGCTTTTTAAACAATAACTTTAAAAATTTATATTTCCGAAACTAACAATAATTCGATATCGAAACTAGGGGGTCATCTAGGGTAGGCACGGGCCCAAATGGTATAAAATTTTTAGAAAAAACAAACTGCAGGTTTTTCGAGAAAACCGATTTAAATGTTTTTCCAAAAACCTGCAGTAACTTTGTCACTTGTCGAAAATTTTTGGATTTTTATGACTCTAAAAATCCACCGCGGTGGTCCGCATAACAGAAAAAATAATCAAACCGAAGTCTGCCAAATTACAGAAAAGGCACTGCTTTTTAAACAATAACTTTAAAAATTTATATTTCCGAAACTAACAATAATTCGATATCGAAACTAGGGGGTCATCTAGGGTAGGCACGGGCCCAAATGGTATAAAATTTTTAGAAAAAACAAACTGCAGGTTTTTCGAGAAAACCGATTTAAAATTTTTTCCAAAAACCTGCAGTAACTTTGTCACTTGTCGAAAATCTTTGGATTTTTATGACTCTAAAAATCCACCGCGATGGTCCGCATAACAGAAAAAATAATCAAACCGAAGTCTGCCAAATTACAGAAAAGGCACTGCTTTTTAAACAATAACTTTAAAAATTTATATTTCCGAAACTAACAATAATTCGATATCGAAACTAGGGGGTCATCTAGGGTAGGCACGGGCCCAAATGGTATAAAATTTTTAGAAAAAACAAACTGCAGGTTTTTCGAGAAAACCGATTTAAAATTTTTTCCAAAAACCTGCAGTAACTTTGTCACTTGTCGAAAATCTTTGGATTTTTATGACTCTAAAAATCCACCGCGATGGTCCGCATAACAGAAAAAATAATCAAACCGAAGTCTGCCAAATTACAGAAAAGGCTCTGCTTTTTAAACAATAACTTTAAAAATTTATATTTCCGAAACTAACAATAATTCGATATCGAAACTAGGGGGTCATCTAGGGTAGGCACGGGCCCAAATGGTATAAAATTTTTAGAAAAAACAAACTGCAGGTTTTTCGAGAAAACCGATTTAAAATTTTTTCCAAAAACCTGCAGTAACTTTGTCACTTGTCGAAAATCTTTGGATTTTTATGACTCTAAAAATCCACCGCGGTGGTCCGCATAACAGAAAAAATAATCAAACCGAAGTCTGCCAAATTACAGAAAAGGCACTGCTTTTTAAACAATAACTTTAAAAATTTATATTTCCGAAACTAACAATAATTCGATATCGAAACTAGGGGGTCATCTAGGGTAGGCACGGGCCCAAATGGTATAAAATTTTTAGAAAAAACAAACTGCAGGTTTTTCGAGAAAACCGATTTAAAATTTTTTCCAAAAACCTGCAGTACCTTTGTCACTTGTCGAAAATCTTTGGATTTTTATGACTCTAAAAATCCACCGCGGTGGTCCGCATAACAGAAAAAATAATCAAACCGAAGTCTGCCAAATTACAGAAAAGGCACTGCTTTTTAAACAATAACTTTAAAAATTTATATTTCCGAAACTAACAATAATTCGATATCGAAACTAGGGGGTCATCTAGGGTAGGCACGGGCCCAAATGGTATAAAATTTGTAGAAAAAATAAACTGCAGGTTTTTCGAGAAAACCGATTTAAAATTTTTTCCAAAAACCTGCAGTAACTTTGTCACTTGTCGAAAATCTTTGGATTTTTATGACTCTAAAAATCCACCGCGGTGGTCCGCATAACAGAAAAAATAATCAAACCGAAGTCTGCCAAATTACAGAAAAGGCACTGCTTTTTAAACAATAACTTTAAAAATTTATATTTCCGAAACTAACAATAATTCGATATCGAAACTAGGGGGTCATCTAGGGTAGGCACGGGCCCAAATGGTATAAAATTTTTAGAAAAAGCAAACTGCAGGTTTTTCGAGAAAACCGATTTAAAATTTTTTCCAAAAACCTGCAGTAACTTTGTCACTTGTCGAAAATCTTTGGATTTTTATGACTCTAAAAATCCACCGCGATGGTCCGCATAACAGAAAAAATAATCAAACCGAAGTCTGCCAAATTACAGAAAAGGCACTGCTTTTTAAACAATAACTTTAAAAATTTATATTTCCGAAACTAACAATAATTCGATATCGAAACTAGGGGGCATCTAGGGTAGGCACGGGCCCAAATGGTATAAAATTTTTAGAAAAAACAAACTGCAGGTTTTTCGAGAAAACCGATTTAAAATTTTTTCCAAAAACCTGCAGTAACTTTGTCACTTGTCGAAAATCTTTGGATTTTTATGACTCCAAAAATCCACCGCGATGGTCCGCATAACAGAAAAAATAATCAAACCGAAGTCTGCCAAATTACAGAAAAGGCACTGCTTTTTAAACAATAACTTTAAAAATTTATATTTCCGAAACTAACAATAATTCGATATCGAAACTAGGGGGTCATCTAGGGTAGGCACGGGCCCCAATGGTATAAAATTTTTAGAAAAAACAAACTGCAGGTTTTTCGAGAAAACCGATTTAAATGTTTTTCCAAAAACCTGCAGTAACTTTGTCACTTGTCGAAAATTTTTGGATTTTTATGACTCTAAAAATCCACCGCGGTGGTCCGCATAACAGAAAAAATAATCAAACCGAAGTCTGCCAAATTACAGAAAAGGCACTGCTTTTTAAACAATAACTTTAAAAATTTATATTTCCGAAACTAACAATAATTCGATATCGAAACTAGGGGGTCATCTAGGGTAGGCACGGGCCCAAATGGTATAAAAATTTTAGAAAAAACAAACTGCAGGTTTTTCGAGAAAACCGATTTAAAATTTTTTCCAAAAACCTGCAGTAACTTTGTCACTTCTCAAAAATCTTTGGATTTTTATTACTCTAAAAATCCACCGCGATGGTCCGCATAACAGAAAAAATAATCAAACCGAAGTCTGCCAAATTACAGAAAAGGCACTGCTTTTTAAACAATAACTTTAAAAATTTATATTTCCGAAACTAACAATAATTCGATATCGAAACTAGGGGGTCATCTAGGGTAGGCACGGGCCCAAATGGTATAAAATTTTTAGAAAAAACAAACTGCAGGTTTTTCGAGAAAACCGATTTAAAATTTTTTCCAAAAACCTGCAGTAACTTTGTCACTTGTCGAAAATCTTTGGATTTTTATGACTCTAAAAATCCACCGCGGTGGTCCGCATAACAGAAAAAATAATCAAACCGAAGTCTGCCAAATTACAGAAAAGGCACTGCTTTTTAAACAATAACTTTAAAAATTTATATTTCCGAAACTAACAATAATTCGATATCGAAACTAGGGGGTCATCTAGGGTAGGCACGGGCCCAAATGGTATAAAAATTTTAGAAAAAACAAACTGCAGGTTTTTCGAGAAAACCGATTTAAAATTTTTTCCAAAAACCTGCAGTAACTTTGTCACTTGTCGAAAATCTTTGGAGTTTTATGACTCTAAAAATCCACCGCGGTGGTCCGCATAACAGAAAAAATAATCAAACCGAAGTCTGCCAAATTACAGAAAAGACACTGCTTTTTAAACAATAACTTTAAAAATTTATATTTCCGAAACTAACAATAATTCGATATCGAAACTAGGGGGTCATCTAGGGTAGGCACGGGCCCAAATGGTATAAAATTTTTAGAAAAAACAAACTGCAGGTTTTTCGAGAAAACCGATTTAAAATTTTTTCCAAAAACCTGCAGTAACTTTGTCACTTGTCGAAAATCTTTGGATTTTTATGACTCTAAAAATCCACCGCGATGGTCCGCATAACAGAAAAAATAATCAAACCGAAGTCTGCCAAATTACAGAAAAGGCACTGCTTTTTAAACAATAACTTTAAAAATTTATATTTCCGAAACTAACAATAATTCGATATCGAAACTAGGGGGTCATCTAGGGCAGGCACGGGCCCAAATGGTATAAAATTTTTAGAAAAAACAAACTGCAGGTTTTTCGAGAAAACCGATTTAAAATTTTTTCCAAAAACCTGCAGTAACTTTGTCACTTGTCGAAAATCTTTGGATTTTTATGACTCTAAAAATCCACCGCGATGGTCCGCATAACAGAAAAAATAATCAAACCGAAGTCTGCCAAATTACAGAAAAGGCACTGCTTTTTAAACAATAACTTTAAAAATTTATATTTCCGAAACTAACAATAATTCGATATCGAAACTAGGGGGTCATCTAGGGCAGGCACGGGCCCAAATGGTATAAAATTTTTAGAAAAAACAAACTGCAGGTTTTTCGAGAAAACCGATTTAAAATTTTTTCCAAAAACCTGCAGTAACTTTGTCACTTGTCGAAAATCTTTGGATTTTTATGACTCTAAAAATCCACCGCGGTGGTCCGCATAACAGAAAAAATAATCAAACCGAAGTCTGCCAAATTACAGAAAAGGCACTGCTTTTTAAACAATAACTTTAAAAATTTATATTTCCGAAACTAACAATAATTCGATATCGAAACTAGGGGGTCATCTAGGGTAGGCACGGGCCCAAATGGTATAAAAATTTTAGAAAAAACAAACTGCAGGTTTTTCGAGAAAACCGATTTAAAATTTTTTCCAAAAACCTGCAGTAACTTTGTCACTTGTCGAAAATCTTTGGAGTTTTATGACTCTAAAAATCCACCGCGGTGGTCCGCATAACAGAAAAAATAATCAAACCGAAGTCTGCCAAATTACAGAAAAGACACTGCTTTTTAAACAATAACTTTAAAAATTTATATTTCCGAAACTAACAATAATTCGATATCGAAACTAGGGGGTCATCTAGGGTAGGCACGGGCCCAAATGGTATAAAATTTTTAGAAAAAACAAACTGCAGGTTTTTCGAGAAAACCGATTTAAAATTTTTTCCAAAAACCTGCAGTAACTTTGTCACTTGTCGAAAATCTTTGGATTTTTATGACTCTAAAAATCCACCGCGATGGTCCGCATAACAGAAAAAATAATCAAACCGAAGTCTGCCAAATTACAGAAAAGGCACTGCTTTTTAAACAATAACTTTAAAAATTTATATTTCCGAAACTAACAATAATTCGATATCGAAACTAGGGGGTCATCTAGGGCAGGCACGGGCCCAAATGGTATAAAATTTTTAGAAAAAACAAACTGCAGGTTTTTCGAGAAAACCGATTTAAAATTTTTTCCAAAAACCTGCAGTAACTTTGTCACTTGTCGAAAATCTTTGGATTTTTATGACTCTAAAAATCCACCGCGATGGTCCGCATAACAGAAAAAATAATCAAACCGAAGTCTGCCAAATTACAGAAAAGGCACTGCTTTTTAAACAATAACTTTAAAAATTTATATTTCCGAAACTAACAATAATTCGATATCGAAACTAGGGGGTCATCTAGGGCAGGCACGGGCCCAAATGGTATAAAATTTTTAGAAAAAACAAACTGCAGGTTTTTCGAGAAAACCGATTTAAAATTTTTTCCAAAAACCTGCAGTAACTTTGTCACTTGTCGAAAATCTTTGGATTTTTATGACTCTAAAAATCCACCGCGGTGGTCCGCATAACAGAAAAAATAATCAAACCGAAGTCTGCCAAATTACAGAAAAGGCACTGCTTTTTAAACAATAACTTTAAAAATTTATATTTCCGAAACTAACAATAATTCGATATCGAAACTAGGGGGTCATCTAGGGTAGGCACGGGCCCAAATGGTATAAAATTTGTAGAAAAAATAAACTGCAGGTTTTTCGAGAAAACCGATTTAAAATTTTTTCCAAAAACCTGCAGTAACTTTGTCACTTGTCGAAAATCTTTGGATTTTTATGACTCTAAAAATCCACCGCGGTGGTCCGCATAACAGAAAAAATAATCAAACCGAAGTCTGCCAAATTACAGAAAAGGCACTGCTTTTTAAACAATAACTTTAAAAATTTATATTTCCGAAACTAACAATAATTCGATATCGAAACTAGGGGGTCATCTAGGGTAGGCACGGGCCCAAATGGTATAAAATTTTTAGAAAAAGCAAACTGCAGGTTTTTCGAGAAAACCGATTTAAAATTTTTTCCAAAAACCTGCAGTAACTTTGTCACTTGTCGAAAATCTTTGGATTTTTATGACTCTAAAAATCCACCGCGATGGTCCGCATAACAGAAAAAATAATCAAACCGAAGTCTGCCAAATTACAGAAAAGGCACTGCTTTTTAAACAATAACTTTAAAAATTTATATTTCCGAAACTAACAATAATTCGATATCGAAACTAGGGGGTCATCTAGGGTAGGCACGGGCCCAAATGGTATAAAATTTTTAGAAAAAACAAACTGCAGGTTTTTCGAGAAAACCGATTTAAAATTTTTTCCAAAAACCTGCAGTAACTTTGTCACTTGTCGAAAATCTTTGGATTTTTATGACTCTAAAAATCCACCGCGGTGGTCCGCATAACAGAAAAAATAATCAAACCGAAGTCTGCCAAATTACAGAAAAGGCACTGCTTTTTAAACAATAACTTTAAAAATTTATATTTCCGAAACTAACAATAATTCGATATCGAAACTAGGGGGTCATCTAGGGTAGGCACGGGCCCAAATGGTATAAAATTTTTAGAAAAAACAAACTGCAGGTTTTTCGAGAAAACCGATTTAAAATTTTTTCCAAAAACCTGCAGTAACTTTGTCACTTGTCGAAAATCTTTGGATTTTTATGACTCCAAAAATCCACCGCGATGGTCCGCATAACAGAAAAAATAATCAAACCGAAGTCTGCCAAATTACAGAAAAGGCACTGCTTTTTAAACAATAACTTTAAAAATTTATATTTCCGAAACTAACAATAATTCGATATCGAAACTAGGGGGTCATCTAGGGTAGGCACGGGCCCAAATGGTATAAAATTTTTAGAAAAAACAAACTGCAGGTTTTTCGAGAAAACCGATTTAAATGTTTTTCCAAAAACCTGCAGTAACTTTGTCACTTGTCGAAAATTTTTGGATTTTTATGACTCTAAAAATCCACCGCGGTGGTCCGCATAACAGAAAAAATAATCAAACCGAAGTCTGCCAAATTACAGAAAAGGCACTGCTTTTTAACAATAACTTTAAAAATTTATATTTCCGAAACTAACAATAATTCGATATCGAAACTAGGGGGTCATCTAGGGTAGGCACGGGCCCAAATGGTATAAAATTTTTAGAAAAAACAAACTGCAGGTTTTTCGAGAAAACCGATTTAAAATTTTTTCCAAAAACCTGCAGTAACTTTGTCACTTGTCGAAAATCTTTGGATTTTTATGACTCCAAAAATCCACCGCGATGGTCCGCATAACAGAAAAAATAATCAAACCGAAGTCTGCCAAATTACAGAAAAGGCACTGCTTTTTAAACAATAACTTTAAAAATTTATATTTCCGAAACTAACAATAATTCGATATCGAAACTAGGGGGTCATCTAGGGTAGGCACGGGCCCAAATGGTATAAAAATTTTAGAAAAAACAAACTGCAGGTTTTTCGAGAAAACCGATTTAAATGTTTTTCCAAAAACCTGCAGTAACTTTGTCACTTGTCGAAAATTTTTGGATTTTTATGACTCTAAAAATCCACCGCGGTGGTCCGCATAACAGAAAAAATAATCAAACCGAAGTCTGCCAAATTACAGAAAAGGCACTGCTTTTTAAACAATAACTTTAAAAATTTATATTTCCGAAACTAACAATAATTCGATATCGAAACTAGGGGGTCATCTAGGGTAGGCACGGGCCCAAATGGTATAAAATTTTTAGAAAAAACAAACTGCAGGTTTTTCGAGAAAACCGATTTAAAATTTTTTCCAAAAACCTGCAGTAACTTTGTCACTTGTCGAAAATCTTTGGATTTTTATGACTCTAAAAATCCACCGCGATGGTCCGCATAACAGAAAAAATAATCAAACCGAAGTCTGCCAAATTACAGAAAAGGCACTGCTTTTTAAACAATAACTTTAAAAATTTATATTTCCGAAACTAACAATAATTCGATATCGAAACTAGGGGGTCATCTAGGGTAGGCACGGGCCCAAATGGTATAAAATTTTTAGAAAAAACAAACTGCAGGTTTTTCGAGAAAACCGATTTAAAATTTTTTCCAAAAACCTGCAGTAACTTTGTCACTTGTCGAAAATCTTTGGATTTTTATGACTCTAAAAATCCACCGCGATGGTCCGCATAACAGAAAAAATAATCAAACCGAAGTCTGCCAAATTACAGAAAAGGCTCTGCTTTTTAAACAATAACTTTAAAAATTTATATTTCCGAAACTAACAATAATTCGATATCGAAACTAGGGGGTCATCTAGGGTAGGCACGGGCCCAAATGGTATAAAATTTTTAGAAAAAACAAACTGCAGGTTTTTCGAGAAAACCGATTTAAAATTTTTTCCAAAAACCTGCAGTAACTTTGTCACTTGTCGAAAATCTTTGGATTTTTATGACTCTAAAAATCCACCGCGGTGGTCCGCATAACAGAAAAAATAATCAAACCGAAGTCTGCCAAATTACAGAAAAGGCACTGCTTTTTAAACAATAACTTTAAAAATTTATATTTCCGAAACTAACAATAATTCGATATCGAAACTAGGGGGTCATCTAGGGTAGGCACGGGCCCAAATGGTATAAAATTTTTAGAAAAAACAAACTGCAGGTTTTTCGAGAAAACCGATTTAAAATTTTTTCCAAAAACCTGCAGTAACTTTGTCACTTGTCGAAAATCTTTGGATTTTTATGACTCTAAAAATCCACCGCGGTGGTCCGCATAACAGAAAAAATAATCAAACCGAAGTCTGCCAAATTACAGAAAAGGCACTGCTTTTTAAACAATAACTTTAAAAATTTATATTTCCGAAACTAACAATAATTCGATATCGAAACTAGGGGGTCATCTAGGGTAGGCACGGGCCCAAATGGTATAAAATTTGTAGAAAAAATAAACTGCAGGTTTTTCGAGAAAACCGATTTAAAATTTTTTCCAAAAACCTGCAGTAACTTTGTCACTTGTCGAAAATCTTTGGATTTTTATGACTCTAAAAATCCACCGCGGTGGTCCGCATAACAGAAAAAATAATCAAACCGAAGTCTGCCAAATTACAGAAAAGGCACTGCTTTTTAAACAATAACTTTAAAAATTTATATTTCCGAAACTAACAATAATTCGATATCGAAACTAGGGGGTCATCTAGGGTAGGCACGGGCCCAAATGGTATAAAAATTTTAGAAAAAACAAACTGCAGGTTTTTCGAGAAAACCGATTTAAAATTTTTTCCAAAAACCTGCAGTAACTTTGTCACTTCTCAAAAATCTTTGGATTTTTATTACTCTAAAAATCCACCGCGATGGTCCGCATAACAGAAAAAATAATCAAACCGAAGTCTGCCAAATTACAGAAAAGGCACTGCTTTTTAAACAATAACTTTAAAAATTTATATTTCCGAAACTAACAATAATTCGATATCGAAACTAGGGGGTCATCTAGGGTAGGCACGGGCCCAAATGGTATAAAATTTTTAGAAAAAGCAAACTGCAGGTTTTTCGAGAAAACCGATTTAAAATTTTTTCCAAAAACCTGCAGTAACTTTGTCACTTGTCGAAAATCTTTGGATTTTTATGACTCTAAAAATCCACCGCGATGGTCCGCATAACAGAAAAAATAATCAAACCGAAGTCTGCCAAATTACAGAAAAGACACTGCTTTTTAAACAATAACTTTAAAAATTTATATTTCCGAAACTAACAATAATTCGATATCGAAACTAGGGGGTCATCTAGGGTAGGCACGGGCCCAAATGGTATAAAAATTTTAGAAAAAACAAACTGCAGGTTTTTCGAGAAAACCGATTTAAAATTTTTTCCAAAAACCTGCAGTAACTTTGTCACTTGTCGAAAATCTTTGGATTTTTATGACTCTAAAAATCCACCGCGATGGTCCGCATAACAGAAAAAATAATCAAACCGAAGTCTGCCAAATTACAGAAAAGGCACTGCTTTTTAAACAATAACTTTAAAAATTTATATTTCCGAAACTAACAATAATTCGATATCGAAACTAGGGGGTCATCTAGGGTAGGCACGGGCCCAAATGGTATAAAATTTTTAGAAAAAACAAACTGCAGGTTTTTCGAGAAAACCGATTTAAAATTTTTTCCAAAAACCTGCAGTAACTTTGTCACTTGTCGAAAATCTTTGGATTTTTATGACTCTAAAAATCCACCGCGATGGTCCGCATAACAGAAAAAATAATCAAACCGAAGTCTGCCAAATTACAGAAAAGGCACTGCTTTTTAAACAATAACTTTAAAAATTTATATTTCCGAAACTAACAATAATTCGATATCGAAACTAGGGGGTCATCTAGGGTAGGCACGGGCCCAAATGGTATAAAATTTTTAGAAAAAACGAAAGGTGTCGTGGGACACCCGACAAAAGCGAAGCTTTTTGCGCTATGTATAAATAAAATCCAATTATTATTAATATAATTTTGATAAGGTAGTAAATTGTTATTCGGAAATGTATAGTACGATTTAGGAGCTATCATCTTAAATCGTATTTTTGTATTTCTTAATTGTTCCTTTTTATAATGTCAAAATAAGTTATTTTATATTTTATTATATTCAAATATTAGCCGCATTAATTAAAGTTGCTGCAAATTTAATTTTTTTCATTAATTTTTTAGACATTTATGACAGTTTCTCCTTAATAGCAGGTACGATTTAGGCAAGTTTACCCTATGTCAGCAGATGATTTAGATGCTTTGAGCAACTTATTACGTTCTCTATACCAGTGGCGTATTAAAAAAATTCCTACGGTGGGGGGTTATTTTTATTTTATAGTTTAATTGTCGGGTTCTCGTTAATCCATACATGTGCGTCCGTTGTAAATTTAAGAATTCCAAACGTGCTCCAGACTATACTTTCTGTACGACTACTAAGTCATATCAATTAATTCATAATAATAATAATCAATAAAAAAAAAGTCAATTACTTGTAGTCAACTATTCAACTACTCATTATTGAGGTTGTTAAGAAGGAAATTTCAGTATATGAGAAGTTCGTGAAAATTTTACAGTATATTATTTGTATAATAAAGAAAATTCTGTCAAAGTTTGAAGTTAATCTCTTCTTAGTTATCGAGATAAAAAATGTCCAAGTTACGTTTTTACATTGAGGTAAATGCAAGATACGGGTTTATCATTACTTCGACATTCATAAATGTCATCATTACAAAAATTTGCCAAAATATTTATGCAAGTGTTACAAATAAGTGTACCAAATTTTAAAAAAGTCATGTTTTTAGTTCCCGAGAAAATTAAGATTTTATTCTAAAAAATTTAAACATTTCGATAAACAATAAAAAACAAGTTTTATAAAAAAAGCTTTATTGAATGAAGACAAATGAAAATTCTTTCTTCTATGTTTGCTCTTGCTTGGAACCGAATAGAGTATAAGTTTCTTGTAACATAATTTTCTTTTCCAACTTTAAAGCTTTGGTGGTGCTTCACATATTATACGATAACTTTCGCCGAAGTTGATATCTACTAAGTATACGTTTTTCTTCCTTATGAAAGGCACCACCAAAGCTTTAAAGTTTGAAAAGAAAATTATGTTACAAGAAACTTATACTCTATTCGGTTCCAAGCAAGAGCACACATAGAAGAAAGAATTTTCATTTGTCTTCATTCAATAAAGCTTTTTTTATAAAACTTGTTTTTTACTTTATTTTTATTTTGTGGTTTTTAAGTTTTATTACAATCATTAATTAAAATTATTAACTCGTGAAACTCAGCGCCGAAATATTAAAGATATATCTGATATTAACTTGACACTTGAACTAAGTCAATTAATTTTGACACATGCTTACTTGATTTCGCGGCAGATAGATTTGTGTCAAAATTTGTATAGAAAATGTGATAATTATGCGGTGGATGATCAGATCGGTTTCAAAATTTGATAGATTAAAATGTCTCGAGATACAAGTCGGTGTTTCAAATTTCAGCTTGTTTGGATGACTAGAAGTGAATTAAAAAGCAGCCGAAAGATTTTTACCTCCTATATATATATATATATATATACCCGGGTAAGTTAATATAAAGCTTTTAATAATAAATAAAAAAAAGAGCACAAAAGCTATCTAGATTTGATAGTTATCAAGAAAAGTTTTTTGACAAATTTTTTTAAATTAATAAAATTTATAAGTAAATTATTAAAAACTACAGCCGTATGCATAGTCATACCCTTAAAATGCTCTTTACTAGCTACTAGTTAGTAGCAGTCTAGTAGCTACTAAAATATTGGTATGCATAGTTCTTTTAAAATGAACGTTAGTATCATTTTTGTTAGTATGATTTTATTGTATAATTTTCTAAATATTTATTTGGCAACTCTGTAAAATATCACCTGACAACCTAAAATTGACCATAATATAATGGCTAATACAATGTAACAGCTTTACCTGTTTCTAATCCTACTTATTGCGGTATTAAAGTGGCATCTAAATTTATTTTTCATATACCTGTGTACCTTATAAACTCGAAACTTGAATTTCGGGAGTTCTAGGTCGGCAATGATTGTTGAAATTAATTTAATTGATCACAAATCGATTACAACCCGAGTTGTTCTTTTTTTTATTCTATATAATATTCGCGAAACTTTTCATTGCTATCATGAATCAAAGGAATTTATATGATCTACATAATCATATAAAAATGTTTATAGAATTTTGCATTACTTTTAATTTTTAAATTGATTTATTCTCAATGCAAAGCGAGCGTGACGAGTATTTAAAAAATTTTAATTTAATTTTCAACTTTAAGTTAAGTTATTAATTACTTATTTTCTAATTATCTATGTTATAGAATTTACCATATTTAAAACAATAAATTAAATACGAAACTAAATTTTAATTTTGACAAAATATAATAGAAAAAAGTGTATAATTTTGTTAAAAGTAAGCTTAAAATGGTCTTAAACATGCCCAAGACCCTCACTAAATTCTTAAAAGCCTACTAAGGATTTTAGTGATCCCACTAAGGATAGTATCCTTTTAACTCGACTATGCATACGGTTTTCTTGGTTACCTACTAACTAAGACACTAGTAGCGCTTTAGTAGCTACTTAGATGACTATGCATACTTTTTAATTAAAAAAAACATATTTTCATTATTTTAATTATTAAAATTTTGTTTATTTGTAGTTGGCAGTGAATACATTATCTTATGTATTTATTTAGCATAGGGCAGAGTCCCCACCACAGCTTACCACCCCTCTTCTTAACAACTTTAATACATACTACAAGTAAATTATCTGCCCGTAAATTAAGTTGCAAATTCCAGAATTTATATACGATCATCGCGGGCAAAGTATTGATTTTAGGAAAAAAATGAAAGATACCTTTTCCATTTGATTCATCTTTTTCTTCGTATTGTTTTTTCCAAATGGAGATCCGACGTTTATTAAGGGAGCTGCAGGGAAAAATAGTTTCGAAAAGTTTGGGTCAAAAAATATAGGTCAAAACCGAATTTTTTTTAAAAATCCAGCGACAAAATTATTGCCCTTCTCGCGAGGATTCCAAATATCAAAAAAAAATCGAAAAAAGTTGAAAAATAAGGGAGATGCGAGAGGATTCGTAAAAATCGCTTAAACCCGATCATCGGGGGCGGGGGGTGACTTTTCCAACTTTTTCGATTTTTCGTGTTATATGTGCCCTCGACCACGGCCCCTGCCAAAATTTCAAATTTCCACGACCCCCGGAAGAGCCTAAACATTTTCGCATGTGGATGAATCAGCCAATGAGGTCGTCGCTGACGTCACTTCCGTTTGCTTTTCCGTCCCGTTCGCTATTTTAGATTTTAGGTACCCTACGTTAAAAAGCTTCGCTTTAAAAACAAACTGCAGGTTTTTCGAGAAAACCGATTTAAAATTTTTTCCAAAAACCTGCAGTAACTTTGTCACTTGTCGAAAATCTTTGGATTTTTATGACTCTAAAAATCCACCGCGATGGTCCGCATAACAGAAAAAATAATCAAACCGAAGTCTGCCAAATTACAGAAAAGGCTCTGCTTTTTAAACAATAACTTTAAAAATTTATATTTCCGAAACTAACAATAATTCGATATCGAAACTAGGGGGTCATCTAGGGTAGGCACGGGCCCAAATGGTATAAAAATTTTAGAAAAAACAAACTGCAGGTTTTTCGAGAAAACCGATTTAAAATTTTTTCCAAAAACCTGCAGTAACTTTGTCACTTGTCGAAAATCTTTGGATTTTTATGACTCTAAAAATCCACCGCGGTGGTCCGCATAACAGAAAAAATAATCAAACCGAAGTCTGCCAAATTACAGAAAAGGCACTGCTTTTTAAACAATAACTTTAAAAATTTATATTTCCGAAACTAACAATAATTCGATATCGAAACTAGGGGGTCATCTAGGGTAGGCACGGGCCCAAATGGTATAAAAATTTTAGAAAAAACAAACTGCAGGTTTTTCGAGAAAACCGATTTAAAATTTTTTCCAAAAACCTGCAGTAACTTTGTCACTTGTCGAAAATCTTTGGATTTTTATGACTCTAAAAATCCACCGCGATGGTCCGCATAACAGAAAAAATAATCAAAGCGAAGTCTGCCAAATTACAGAAAAGGCACTGCTTTTTAAACAATAACTTTAAAAATTTATATTTCCGAAACTAACAATAATTCGATATCGAAACTAGGGGGTCATCTAGGGTAGGCACGGGCCCAAATGGTATAAAATTTTTAGAAAAAACAAACTGCAGGTTTTTCGAGAAAACCGATTTAAAATTTTTTCCAAAAACCTGCAGTAACTTTGTCACTTGTCGAAAATCTTTGGATTTTTATGACTCCAAAAATCCACCGCGATGGTCCGCATAACAGAAAAAATAATCAAACCGAAGTCTGCCAAATTACAGAAAAGGCACTGCTTTTTAAACAATAACTTTAAAAATTTATATTTCCGAAACTAACAATAATTCGATATCGAAACTAGGGGGTCATCTAGGGTAGGCACGGGCCCAAATGGTATAAAATTTTTAGAAAAAACAAACTGCAGGTTTTTCGAGAAAACCGATTTAAATGTTTTTCCAAAAACCTGCAGTAACTTTGTCACTTGTCGAAAATTTTTCTAAAAATCCACCGCGGTGGTCCGCATAACAGAAAAAATAATCAAACCGAAGTCTGCCAAATTACAGAAAAGGCACTGCTTTTTAAACAATAACTTTAAAAATTTATATTTCCGAAACTAACAATAATTCGATATCGAAACTAGGGGGTCATCTAGGGTAGGCACGGGCCCAAATGGTATAAAATTTTTAGAAAAAACAAACTGCAGGTTTTTCGAGAAAACCGATTTAAAATTTTTTCCAAAAACCTGCAGTAACTTTGTCACTTGTCGAAAATCTTTGGATTTTTATGACTCTAAAAATCCACCGCGATGGTCCGCATAACAGAAAAAATAATCAAACCGAAGTCTGCCAAATTACAGAAAAGGCACTGCTTTTTAAACAATAACTTTAAAAATTTATATTTCCGAAACTAACAATAATTCGATATCGAAACTAGGGGGTCATCTAGGGTAGGCACGGGCCCAAATGGTATAAAATTTTTAGAAAAAACAAACTGCAGGTTTTTCGAGAAAACCGATTTAAAATTTTTTCCAAAAACCTGCAGTAACTTTGTCACTTGTCGAAAATCTTTGGATTTTTATGACTCTAAAAATCCACCGCGATGGTCCGCATAACAGAAAAAATAATCAAACCGAAGTCTGCCAAATTACAGAAAAGGCTCTGCTTTTTAAACAATAACTTTAAAAATTTATATTTCCGAAACTAACAATAATTCGATATCGAAACTAGGGGGTCATCTAGGGTAGGCACGGGCCCAAATGGTATAAAATTTTTAGAAAAAACAAACTGCAGGTTTTTCGAGAAAACCGATTTAAAATTTTTTCCAAAAACCTGCAGTAACTTTGTCACTTGTCGAAAATCTTTGGATTTTTATGACTCTAAAAATCCACCGCGGTGGTCCGCATAACAGAAAAAATAATCAAACCGAAGTCTGCCAAATTACAGAAAAGGCACTGCTTTTTAAACAATAACTTTAAAAATTTATATTTCCGAAACTAACAATAATTCGATATCGAAACTAGGGGGTCATCTAGGGTAGGCACGGGCCCAAATGGTATAAAATTTTTAGAAAAAACAAACTGCAGGTTTTTCGAGAAAACCGATTTAAAATTTTTTCCAAAAACCTGCAGTAACTTTGTCACTTGTCGAAAATCTTTGGATTTTTATGACTCTAAAAATCCACCGCGGTGGTCCGCATAACAGAAAAAATAATCAAACCGAAGTCTGCCAAATTACAGAAAAGGCACTGCTTTTTAAACAATAACTTTAAAAATTTATATTTCCGAAACTAACAATAATTCGATATCGAAACTAGGGGGTCATCTAGGGTAGGCACGGGCCCAAATGGTATAAAATTTGTAGAAAAAATAAACTGCAGGTTTTTCGAGAAAACCGATTTAAAATTTTTTCCAAAAACCTGCAGTAACTTTGTCACTTGTCGAAAATCTTTGGATTTTTATGACTCTAAAAATCCACCGCGGTGGTCCGCATAACAGAAAAAATAATCAAACCGAAGTCTGCCAAATTACAGAAAAGGCACTGCTTTTTAAACAATAACTTTAAAAATTTATATTTCCGAAACTAACAATAATTCGATATCGAAACTAGGGGGTCATCTAGGGTAGGCACGGGCCCAAATGGTATAAAATTTTTAGAAAAAGCAAACTGCAGGTTTTTCGAGAAAACCGATTTAAAATTTTTTCCAAAAACCTGCAGTAACTTTGTCACTTGTCGAAAATCTTTGGATTTTTATGACTCTAAAAATCCACCGCGATGGTCCGCATAACAGAAAAAATAATCAAACCGAAGTCTGCCAAATTACAGAAAAGGCACTGCTTTTTAAACAATAACTTTAAAAATTTATATTTCCGAAACTAACAATAATTCGATATCGAAACTAGGGGGCATCTAGGGTAGGCACGGGCCCAAATGGTATAAAATTTTTAGAAAAAACAAACTGCAGGTTTTTCGAGAAAACCGATTTAAAATTTTTTCCAAAAACCTGCAGTAACTTTGTCACTTGTCGAAAATCTTTTGATTTTTATGACTCCAAAAATCCACCGCGATGGTCCGCATAACAGAAAAAATAATCAAACCGAAGTCTGCCAAATTACAGAAAAGGCACTGCTTTTTAAACAATAACTTTAAAAATTTATATTTCCGAAACTAACAATAATTCGATATCGAAACTAGGGGGTCATCTAGGGTAGGCACGGGCCCAAATGGTATAAAATTTTTAGAAAAAACAAACTGCAGGTTTTTCGAGAAAACCGATTTAAATGTTTTTCCAAAAACCTGCAGTAACTTTGTCACTTGTCGAAAATTTTTGGATTTTTATGACTCTAAAAATCCACCGCGGTGGTCCGCATAACAGAAAAAATAATCAAACCGAAGTCTGCCAAATTACAGAAAAGGCACTGCTTTTTAAACAATCACTTTAAAAATTTATATTTCCGAAACTAACAATAATTCGATATCGAAACTAGGGGGTCATCTAGGGTAGGCACGGGCCCAAATGGTATAAAAATTTTAGAAAAAACAAACTGCAGGTTTTTCGAGAAAACCGATTTAAAATTTTTTCCAAAAACCTGCAGTAACTTTGTCACTTCTCAAAAATCTTTGGATTTTTATTACTCTAAAAATCCACCGCGATGGTCCGCATAACAGAAAAAATAATCAAACCGAAGTCTGCCAAATTACAGAAAAGGCACTGCTTTTTAAACAATAACTTTAAAAATTTATATTTCCGAAACTAACAATAATTCGATATCGAAACTAGGGGGTCATCTAGGGTAGGCACGGGCCCAAATGGTATAAAATTTTTAGAAAAAATAAACTGCAGGTTTTTCGAGAAAACCGATTTAAAATTTTTTCCAAAAACCTGCAGTAACTTTGTCACTTGTCGAAAATCTTTGGATTTTTATGACTCTAAAAATCCACCGCGGTGGTCCGCATAACAGAAAAAATAATCAAACCGAAGTCTGCCAAATTACAGAAAAGGCACTGCTTTTTAAACAATAACTTTAAAAATTTATATTTCCGAAACTAACAATAATTCGATATCGAAACTAGGGGGTCATCTAGGGTAGGCACGGGCCCAAATGGTATAAAAATTTTAGAAAAAACAAACTGCAGGTTTTTCGAGAAAACCGATTTAAAATTTTTTCCAAAAACCTGCAGTAACTTTGTCACTTGTCGAAAATCTTTGGAGTTTTATGACTCTAAAAATCCACCGCGGTGGTCCGCATAACAGAAAAAATAATCAAACCGAAGTCTGCCAAATTACAGAAAAGACACTGCTTTTTAAACAATAACTTTAAAAATTTATATTTCCGAAACTAACAATAATTCGATATCGAAACTAGGGGGTCATCTAGGGTAGGCACGGGCCCAAATGGTATAAAATTTTTAGAAAAAACAAACTGCAGGTTTTTCGAGAAAACCGATTTAAAATTTTTTCCAAAAACCTGCAGTAACTTTGTCACTTGTCGAAAATCTTTGGATTTTTATGACTCTAAAAATCCACCGCGATGGTCCGCATAACAGAAAAAATAATCAAACCGAAGTCTGCCAAATTACAGAAAAGGCACTGCTTTTTAAACAATAACTTTAAAAATTTATATTTCCGAAACTAACAATAATTCGATATCGAAACTAGGGGGTCATCTAGGGTAGGCACGGGCCCAAATGGTATAAAATTTTTAGAAAAAACAAACTGCAGGTTTTTCGAGAAAACCGATTTAAAATTTTTTCCAAAAACCTGCAGTAACTTTGTCACTTGTCGAAAATCTTTGGATTTTTATGACTCCAAAAATCCACCGCGATGGTCCGCATAACAGAAAAAATAATCAAACCGAAGTCTGCCAAATTACAGAAAAGGCACTGCTTTTTAAACAATAACTTTAAAAATTTATATTTCCGAAACTAACAATAATTCGATATCGAAACTAGGGGGTCATCTAGGGTAGGCACGGGCCCAAATGGTATAAAATTTTTAGAAAAAACAAACTGCAGGTTTTTCGAGAAAACCGATTTAAATGTTTTTCCAAAAACCTGCAGTAACTTTGTCACTTGTCGAAAATTTTTGGATTTTTATGACTCTAAAAATCCACCGCGGTGGTCCGCATAACAGAAAAAATAATCAAACCGAAGTCTGCCAAATTACAGAAAAGGCACTGCTTTTTAACAATAACTTTAAAAATTTATATTTCCGAAACTAACAATAATTCGATATCGAAACTAGGGGGTCATCTAGGGTAGGCACGGGCCCAAATGGTATAAAATTTTTAGAAAAAACAAACTGCAGGTTTTTCGAGAAAACCGATTTAAAATTTTTTCCAAAAACCTGCAGTAACTTTGTCACTTGTCGAAAATCTTTGGATTTTTATGACTCTAAAAATCCACCGCGATGGTCCGCATAACAGAAAAAATAATCAAACCGAAGTCTGCCAAATTACAGAAAAGGCACTGCTTTTTAAACAATAACTTTAAAAATTTATATTTCCGAAACTAACAATAATTCGATATCGAAACTAGGGGGTCATCTAGGGTAGGCACGGGCCCAAATGGTATAAAATTTTTAGAAAAAACAAACTGCAGGTTTTTCGAGAAAACCGATTTAAAATTTTTTCCAAAAACCTGCAGTAACTTTGTCACTTGTCGAAAATCTTTGGATTTTTATGACTCTAAAAATCCACCGCGATGGTCCGCATAACAGAAAAAATAATCAAACCGAAGTCTGCCAAATTACAGAAAAGGCACTGCTTTTTAAACAATAACTTTAAAAATTTATATTTCCGAAACTAACAATAATTCGATATCGAAACTAGGGGGTCATCTAGGGTAGGCACGGGCCCAAATGGTATAAAATTTTTAGAAAAAACAAACTGCAGGTTTTTCGAGAAAACCGATTTAAAATTTTTTCCAAAAACCTGTAGTAACTTTGTCACTTGTCGAAAATCTTTGGATTTTTATGACTCCAAAAATCCACCGCGATGGTCCGCATAACAGAAAAAATAATCAAACCGAAGTCTGCCAAATTACAGAAAAGGCACTGCTTTTTAAACAATAACTTTAAAAATTTATATTTCCGAAACTAACAATAATTCGATATCGAAACTAGGGGGTCATCTAGGGTAGGCACGGGCCCAAATGGTATAAAATTTTTAGAAAAAACAAACTGCAGGTTTTTCGAGAAAACCGATTTAAAATTTTTTCCAAAAACCTGCAGTAACTTTGTCACTTGTCGAAAATCTTTGGATTTTTATGACTCTAAAAATCCACCGCGATGGTCCGCATAACAGAAAAAATAATCAAACCGAAGTCTGCCAAATTACAGAAAAGGCACTGCTTTTTAAACAATAACTTTAAAAATTTATATTTCCGAAACTAACAATAATTCGATATCGAAACTAGGGGGTCATCTAGGGTAGGCACGGGCCCAAATGGTATAAAATTTTTAGAAAAAACAAACTGCAGGTTTTTCGAGAAAACCGATTTAAAATTTTTTCCAAAAACCTGCAGTAACTTTGTCACTTGTCGAAAATCTTTGGATTTTTATGACTCCAAAAATCCACCGCGATGGTCCGCATAACAGAAAAAATAATCAAACCGAAGTCTGCCAAATTACAGAAAAGGCACTGCTTTTTAAACAATAACTTTAAAAATTTATATTTCCGAAACTAACAATAATTCGATATCGAAACTAGGGGGTCATCTAGGGTAGGCACGGGCCCAAATGGTATAAAATTTTTAGAAAAAACAAACTGCAGGTTTTTCGAGAAAACCGATTTAAAATTTTTTCCAAAAACCTGCAGTAACTTTGTCACTTGTCGAAAATCTTTGGATTTTTATGACTCTAAAAATCCACCGCGGTGGTCCGCATAACAGAAAAAATAATCAAACCGAAGTCTGCCAAATTACAGAAAAGGCACTGCTTTTTAAACAATAACTTTAAAAATTTATATTTCCGAAACTAACAATAATTCGATATCGAAACTAGGGGGTCATCTAGGGTAGGCACGGGCCCAAATGGTATAAAATTTTTAGAAAAAACAAACTGCAGGTTTTTCGAGAAAACCGATTTAAATGTTTTTCCAAAAACCTGCAGTAACTTTGTCACTTGTCAAAAATTTTTGGATTTTTATGACTCTAAAAATCCACCGCGGTGGTCCGCATAACAGAAAAAATAATCAAACCGAAGTCTGCCAAATTACAGAAAAGGCACTGCTTTTTAACAATAACTTTAAAAATTTATATTTCCGAAACTAACAATAATTCGATATCGAAACTAGGGGGTCATCTAGGGTAGGCACGGGCCCAAATGGTATAAAATTTTTAGAAAAAACAAACTGCAGGTTTTTCGAGAAAACCGATTTAAAATTTTTTCCAAAAACCTGCAGTAACTTTGTCACTTGTCGAAAATCTTTGGATTTTTATGACTCCAAAAATCCACCGCGATGGTCCGCATAACAGAAAAAATAATCAAACCGAAGTCTGCCAAATTACAGAAAAGGCACTGCTTTTTAAACAATAACTTTAAAAATTTATATTTCCGAAACTAACAATAATTCGATATCGAAACTAGGGGGTCATCTAGGGTAGGCACGGGCCCAAATGGTATAAAAATTTTAGAAAAAACAAACTGCAGGTTTTTCGAGAAAACCGATTTAAATGTTTTTCCAAAAACCTGCAGTAACTTTGTCACTTGTCGAAAATTTTTGGATTTTTATGACTCTAAAAATCCACCGCGGTGGTCCGCATAACAGAAAAAATAATCAAACCGAAGTCTGCCAAATTACAGAAAAGGCACTGCTTTTTAAACAATAACTTTAAAAATTTATATTTCCGAAACTAACAATAATTCGATATCGAAACTAGGGGGTCATCTAGGGTAGGCACGGGCCCAAATGGTATAAAATTTTTAGAAAAAACAAACTGCAGGTTTTTCGAGAAAACCGATTTAAAATTTTTTCCAAAAACCTGCAGTAACTTTGTCACTTGTCGAAAATCTTTGGATTTTTATGACTCTAAAAATCCACCGCGATGGTCCGCATAACAGAAAAAATAATCAAACCGAAGTCTGCCAAATTACAGAAAAGGCACTGCTTTTTAAACAATAACTTTAAAAATTTATATTTCCGAAACTAACAATAATTCGATATCGAAACTAGGGGGTCATCTAGGGTAGGCACGGGCCCAAATGGTATAAAATTTTTAGAAAAAACAAACTGCAGGTTTTTCGAGAAAACCGATTTAAAATTTTTTCCAAAAACCTGCAGTAACTTTGTCACTTGTCGAAAATCTTTGGATTTTTATGACTCTAAAAATCCACCGCGATGGTCCGCATAACAGAAAAAATAATCAAACCGAAGTCTGCCAAATTACAGAAAAGGCTCTGCTTTTTAAACAATAACTTTAAAAATTTATATTTCCGAAACTAACAATAATTCGATATCGAAACTAGGGGGTCATCTAGGGTAGGCACGGGCCCAAATGGTATAAAATTTTTAGAAAAAACAAACTGCAGGTTTTTCGAGAAAACCGATTTAAAATTTTTTCCAAAAACCTGCAGTAACTTTGTCACTTGTCGAAAATCTTTGGATTTTTATGACTCTAAAAATCCACCGCGGTGGTCCGCATAACAGAAAAAATAATCAAACCGAAGTCTGCCAAATTACAGAAAAGGCACTGCTTTTTAAACAATAACTTTAAAAATTTATATTTCCGAAACTAACAATAATTCGATATCGAAACTAGGGGGTCATCTAGGGTAGGCACGGGCCCAAATGGTATAAAATTTTTAGAAAAAACAAACTGCAGGTTTTTCGAGAAAACCGATTTAAAATTTTTTCCAAAAACCTGCAGTAACTTTGTCACTTGTCGAAAATCTTTGGATTTTTATGACTCTAAAAATCCACCGCGGTGGTCCGCATAACAGAAAAAATAATCAAACCGAAGTCTGCCAAATTACAGAAAAGGCACTGCTTTTTAAACAATAACTTTAAAAATTTATATTTCCGAAACTAACAATAATTCGATATCGAAACTAGGGGGTCATCTAGGGTAGGCACGGGCCCAAATGGTATAAAATTTGTAGAAAAAATAAACTGCAGGTTTTTCGAGAAAACCGATTTAAAATTTTTTCCAAAAACCTGCAGTAACTTTGTCACTTGTCGAAAATCTTTGGATTTTTATGACTCTAAAAATCCACCGCGATGGTCCGCATAACAGAAAAAATAATCAAACCGAAGTCTGCCAAATTACAGAAAAGGCACTGCTTTTTAAACAATAACTTTAAAAATTTATATTTCCGAAACTAACAATAATTCGATATCGAAACTAGGGGGTCATCTAGGGTAGGCACGGGCCCAAATGGTATAAAATTTTTAGAAAAAACAAACTGCAGGTTTTTCGAGAAAACCGATTTAAAATTTTTTCCAAAAACCTGCAGTAACTTTGTCACTTGTCGAAAATCTTTGGATTTTTATGACTCCAAAAATCCACCGCGATGGTCCGCATAACAGAAAAAATAATCAAACCGAAGTCTGCCAAATTACAGAAAAGGCACTGCTTTTTAAACAATAACTTTAAAAATTTATATTTCCGAAACTAACAATAATTCGATATCGAAACTAGGGGGTCATCTAGGGTAGGCACGGGCCCAAATGGTATAAAATTTTTAGAAAAAACAAACTGCAGGTTTTTCGAGAAAACCGATTTAAAATTTTTTCCAAAAACCTGCAGTAACTTTGTCACTTGTCGAAAATTTTTGGATTTTTATGACTCTAAAAATCCACCGCGGTGGTCCGCATAACAGAAAAAATAATCAAACCGAAGTCTGCCAAATTACAGAAAAGGCACTGCTTTTTAAACAATAACTTTAAAAATTTATATTTCCGAAACTAACAATAATTCGATATCGAAACTAGGGGGTCATCTAGGGTAGGCACGGGCCCAAATGGTATAAAATTTTTAGAAAAAACAAACTGCAGGTTTTTCGAGAAAACCGATTTAAAATTTTTTCCAAAAACCTGCAGTAACTTTGTCACTTGTCGAAAATCTTTGGATTTTTATGACTCTAAAAATCCACCGCGATGGTCCGCATAACAGAAAAAATAATCAAACCGAAGTCTGCCAAATTACAGAAAAGGCACTGCTTTTTAAACAATAACTTTAAAAATTTATATTTCCGAAACTAACAATAATTCGATATCGAAACTAGGGGGTCATCTAGGGTAGGCACGGGCCCAAATGGTATAAAATTTTTAGAAAAAACAAACTGCAGGTTTTTCGAGAAAACCGATTTAAAATTTTTTCCAAAAACCTGCAGTAACTTTGTCACTTGTCGAAAATCTTTGGATTTTTATGACTCTAAAAATCCACCGCGATGGTCCGCATAACAGAAAAAATAATCAAACCGAAGTCTGCCAAATTACAGAAAAGGCACTGCTTTTTAAACAATAACTTTAAAAATTTATATTTCCGAAACTAACAATAATTCGATATCGAAACTAGGGGGTCATCTAGGGTAGGCACGGGCCCAAATGGTATAAAATTTTTAGAAAAAACAAACTGCAGGTTTTTCGAGAAAACCGATTTAAAATTTTTTCCAAAAACCTGTAGTAACTTTGTCACTTGTCGAAAATCTTTGGATTTTTATGACTCCAAAAATCCACCGCGATGGTCCGCATAACAGAAAAAATAATCAAACCGAAGTCTGCCAAATTACAGAAAAGGCACTGCTTTTTAAACAATAACTTTAAAAATTTATATTTCCGAAACTAACAATAATTCGATATCGAAACTAGGGGGTCATCTAGGGTAGGCACGGGCCCAAATGGTATAAAATTTTTAGAAAAAACAAACTGCAGGTTTTTCGAGAAAACCGATTTAAAATTTTTTCCAAAAACCTGCAGTAACTTTGTCACTTGTCGAAAATCTTTGGATTTTTATGACTCTAAAAATCCACCGCGATGGTCCGCATAACAGAAAAAATAATCAAACCGAAGTCTGCCAAATTACAGAAAAGGCACTGCTTTTTAAACAATAACTTTAAAAATTTATATTTCCGAAACTAACAATAATTCGATATCGAAACTAGGGGGTCATCTAGGGTAGGCACGGGCCCAAATGGTATAAAATTTTTAGAAAAAACAAACTGCAGGTTTTTCGAGAAAACCGATTTAAAATTTTTTCCAAAAACCTGCAGTAACTTTGTCACTTGTCGAAAATCTTTGGATTTTTATGACTCCAAAAATCCACCGCGATGGTCCGCATAACAGAAAAAATAATCAAACCGAAGTCTGCCAAATTACAGAAAAGGCACTGCTTTTTAAACAATAACTTTAAAAATTTATATTTCCGAAACTAACAATAATTCGATATCGAAACTAGGGGGTCATCTAGGGTAGGCACGGGCCCAAATGGTATAAAATTTTTAGAAAAAACAAACTGCAGGTTTTTCGAGAAAACCGATTTAAAATTTTTTCCAAAAACCTGCAGTAACTTTGTCACTTGTCGAAAATCTTTGGATTTTTATGACTCTAAAAATCCACCGCGGTGGTCCGCATAACAGAAAAAATAATCAAACCGAAGTCTGCCAAATTACAGAAAAGGCACTGCTTTTTAAACAATAACTTTAAAAATTTATATTTCCGAAACTAACAATAATTCGATATCGAAACTAGGGGGTCATCTAGGGTAGGCACGGGCCCAAATGGTATAAAATTTTTAGAAAAAACAAACTGCAGGTTTTTCGAGAAAACCGATTTAAATGTTTTTCCAAAAACCTGCAGTAACTTTGTCACTTGTCAAAAATTTTTGGATTTTTATGACTCTAAAAATCCACCGCGGTGGTCCGCATAACAGAAAAAATAATCAAACCGAAGTCTGCCAAATTACAGAAAAGGCACTGCTTTTTAACAATAACTTTAAAAATTTATATTTCCGAAACTAACAATAATTCGATATCGAAACTAGGGGGTCATCTAGGGTAGGCACGGGCCCAAATGGTATAAAATTTTTAGAAAAAACAAACTGCAGGTTTTTCGAGAAAACCGATTTAAAATTTTTTCCAAAAACCTGCAGTAACTTTGTCACTTGTCGAAAATCTTTGGATTTTTATGACTCCAAAAATCCACCGCGATGGTCCGCATAACAGAAAAAATAATCAAACCGAAGTCTGCCAAATTACAGAAAAGGCACTGCTTTTTAAACAATAACTTTAAAAATTTATATTTCCGAAACTAACAATAATTCGATATCGAAACTAGGGGGTCATCTAGGGTAGGCACGGGCCCAAATGGTATAAAAATTTTAGAAAAAACAAACTGCAGGTTTTTCGAGAAAACCGATTTAAATGTTTTTCCAAAAACCTGCAGTAACTTTGTCACTTGTCGAAAATTTTTGGATTTTTATGACTCTAAAAATCCACCGCGGTGGTCCGCATAACAGAAAAAATAATCAAACCGAAGTCTGCCAAATTACAGAAAAGGCACTGCTTTTTAAACAATAACTTTAAAAATTTATATTTCCGAAACTAACAATAATTCGATATCGAAACTAGGGGGTCATCTAGGGTAGGCACGGGCCCAAATGGTATAAAATTTTTAGAAAAAACAAACTGCAGGTTTTTCGAGAAAACCGATTTAAAATTTTTTCCAAAAACCTGCAGTAACTTTGTCACTTGTCGAAAATCTTTGGATTTTTATGACTCTAAAAATCCACCGCGATGGTCCGCATAACAGAAAAAATAATCAAACCGAAGTCTGCCAAATTACAGAAAAGGCACTGCTTTTTAAACAATAACTTTAAAAATTTATATTTCCGAAACTAACAATAATTCGATATCGAAACTAGGGGGTCATCTAGGGTAGGCACGGGCCCAAATGGTATAAAATTTTTAGAAAAAACAAACTGCAGGTTTTTCGAGAAAACCGATTTAAAATTTTTTCCAAAAACCTGCAGTAACTTTGTCACTTGTCGAAAATCTTTGGATTTTTATGACTCTAAAAATCCACCGCGATGGTCCGCATAACAGAAAAAATAATCAAACCGAAGTCTGCCAAATTACAGAAAAGGCTCTGCTTTTTAAACAATAACTTTAAAAATTTATATTTCCGAAACTAACAATAATTCGATATCGAAACTAGGGGGTCATCTAGGGTAGGCACGGGCCCAAATGGTATAAAATTTTTAGAAAAAACAAACTGCAGGTTTTTCGAGAAAACCGATTTAAAATTTTTTCCAAAAACCTGCAGTAACTTTGTCACTTGTCGAAAATCTTTGGATTTTTATGACTCTAAAAATCCACCGCGGTGGTCCGCATAACAGAAAAAATAATCAAACCGAAGTCTGCCAAATTACAGAAAAGGCACTGCTTTTTAAACAATAACTTTAAAAATTTATATTTCCGAAACTAACAATAATTCGATATCGAAACTAGGGGGTCATCTAGGGTAGGCACGGGCCCAAATGGTATAAAATTTTTAGAAAAAACAAACTGCAGGTTTTTCGAGAAAACCGATTTAAAATTTTTTCCAAAAACCTGCAGTAACTTTGTCACTTGTCGAAAATCTTTGGATTTTTATGACTCTAAAAATCCACCGCGGTGGTCCGCATAACAGAAAAAATAATCAAACCGAAGTCTGCCAAATTACAGAAAAGGCACTGCTTTTTAAACAATAACTTTAAAAATTTATATTTCCGAAACTAACAATAATTCGATATCGAAACTAGGGGGTCATCTAGGGTAGGCACGGGCCCAAATGGTATAAAATTTGTAGAAAAAATAAACTGCAGGTTTTTCGAGAAAACCGATTTAAAATTTTTTCCAAAAACCTGCAGTAACTTTGTCACTTGTCGAAAATCTTTGGATTTTTATGACTCTAAAAATCCACCGCGATGGTCCGCATAACAGAAAAAATAATCAAACCGAAGTCTGCCAAATTACAGAAAAGGCACTGCTTTTTAAACAATAACTTTAAAAATTTATATTTCCGAAACTAACAATAATTCGATATCGAAACTAGGGGGTCATCTAGGGTAGGCACGGGCCCAAATGGTATAAAATTTTTAGAAAAAACAAACTGCAGGTTTTTCGAGAAAACCGATTTAAAATTTTTTCCAAAAACCTGCAGTAACTTTGTCACTTGTCGAAAATCTTTGGATTTTTATGACTCCAAAAATCCACCGCGATGGTCCGCATAACAGAAAAAATAATCAAACCGAAGTCTGCCAAATTACAGAAAAGGCACTGCTTTTTAAACAATAACTTTAAAAATTTATATTTCCGAAACTAACAATAATTCGATATCGAAACTAGGGGGTCATCTAGGGTAGGCACGGGCCCAAATGGTATAAAATTTTTAGAAAAAACAAACTGCAGGTTTTTCGAGAAAACCGATTTAAATGTTTTTCCAAAAACCTGCAGTAACTTTGTCACTTGTCGAAAATTTTTGGATTTTTATGACTCTAAAAATCCACCGCGGTGGTCCGCATAACAGAAAAAATAATCAAACCGAAGTCTGCCAAATTACAGAAAAGGCACTGCTTTTTAACAATAACTTTAAAAATTTATATTTCCGAAACTAACAATAATTCGATATCGAAACTAGGGGGTCATCTAGGGTAGGCACGGGCCCAAATGGTATAAAATTTTTAGAAAAAACAAACTGCAGGTTTTTCGAGAAAACCGATTTAAAATTTTTTCCAAAAACCTGCAGTAACTTTGTCACTTGTCGAAAATCTTTGGATTTTTATGACTCTAAAAATCCACCGCGGTGGTCCGCATAACAGAAAAAATAATCAAACCGAAGTCTGCCAAATTACAGAAAAGGCACTGCTTTTTAAACAATAACTTTAAAAATTTATATTTCCGAAACTAACAATAATTCGATATCGAAACTAGGGGGTCATCTAGGGTAGGCACGGGCCCAAATGGTATAAAATTTTTAGAAAAAACAAACTGCAGGTTTTTCGAGAAAACCGATTTAAAATTTTTTCCAAAAACCTGCAGTAACTTTGTCACTTGTCGAAAATCTTTGGATTTTTATGACTCTAAAAATCCACCGCGGTGGTCCGCATAACAGAAAAAATAATCAAACCGAAGTCTGCCAAATTACAGAAAAGGCACTGCTTTTTAAACAATAACTTTAAAAATTTATATTTCCGAAACTAACAATAATTCGATATCGAAACTAGGGGGTCATCTAGGGTAGGCACGGGCCCAAATGGTATAAAATTTTTAGAAAAAACAAACTGCAGGTTTTTCGAGAAAACCGATTTAAAATTTTTTCCAAAAACCTGCAGTAACTTTGTCACTTGTCGAAAATCTTTGGATTTTTATGACTCCAAAAATCCACCGCGATGGTCCGCATAACAGAAAAAATAATCAAACCGAAGTCTGCCAAATTACAGAAAAGGCACTGCTTTTTAAACAATAACTTTAAAAATTTATATTTCCGAAACTAACAATAATTCGATATCGAAACTAGGGGGTCATCTAGGGTAGGCACGGGCCCAAATGGTATAAAATTTTTAGAAAAAACAAACTGCAGGTTTTTCGAGAAAACCGATTTAAATGTTTTTCCAAAAACCTGCAGTAACTTTGTCACTTGTCGAAAATTTTTGGATTTTTATGACTCTAAAAATCCACCGCGGTGGTCCGCATAACAGAAAAAATAATCAAACCGAAGTCTGCCAAATTACAGAAAAGGCACTGCTTTTTAACAATAACTTTAAAAATTTATATTTCCGAAACTAACAATAATTCGATATCGAAACTAGGGGGTCATCTAGGGTAGGCACGGGCCCAAATGGTATAAAATTTTTAGAAAAAACAAACTGCAGGTTTTTCGAGAAAACCGATTTAAAATTTTTTCCAAAAACCTGCAGTAACTTTGTCACTTGTCGAAAATCTTTGGATTTTTATGACTCCAAAAATCCACCGCGATGGTCCGCATAACAGAAAAAATAATCAAACCGAAGTCTGCCAAATTACAGAAAAGGCACTGCTTTTTAAACAATAACTTTAAAAATTTATATTTCCGAAACTAACAATAATTCGATATCGAAACTAGGGGGTCATCTAGGGTAGGCACGGGCCCAAATGGTATAAAAATTTTAGAAAAAACAAACTGCAGGTTTTTCGAGAAAACCGATTTAAATGTTTTTCCAAAAACCTGCAGTAACTTTGTCACTTGTCGAAAATTTTTGGATTTTTATGACTCTAAAAATCCACCGCGGTGGTCCGCATAACAGAAAAAATAATCAAACCGAAGTCTGCCAAATTACAGAAAAGGCACTGCTTTTTAAACAATAACTTTAAAAATTTATATTTCCGAAACTAACAATAATTCGATATCGAAACTAGGGGGTCATCTAGGGTAGGCACGGGCCCAAATGGTATAAAATTTTTAGAAAAAACAAACTGCAGGTTTTTCGAGAAAACCGATTTAAAATTTTTTCCAAAAACCTGCAGTAACTTTGTCACTTGTCGAAAATCTTTGGATTTTTATGACTCTAAAAATCCACCGCGATGGTCCGCATAACAGAAAAAATAATCAAACCGAAGTCTGCCAAATTACAGAAAAGGCACTGCTTTTTAAACAATAACTTTAAAAATTTATATTTCCGAAACTAACAATAATTCGATATCGAAACTAGGGGGTCATCTAGGGTAGGCACGGGCCCAAATGGTATAAAATTTTTAGAAAAAACAAACTGCAGGTTTTTCGAGAAAACCGATTTAAAATTTTTTCCAAAAACCTGCAGTAACTTTGTCACTTGTCGAAAATCTTTGGATTTTTATGACTCTAAAAATCCACCGCGATGGTCCGCATAACAGAAAAAATAATCAAACCGAAGTCTGCCAAATTACAGAAAAGGCTCTGCTTTTTAAACAATAACTTTAAAAATTTATATTTCCGAAACTAACAATAATTCGATATCGAAACTAGGGGGTCATCTAGGGTAGGCACGGGCCCAAATGGTATAAAATTTTTAGAAAAAACAAACTGCAGGTTTTTCGAGAAAACCGATTTAAAATTTTTTCCAAAAACCTGCAGTAACTTTGTCACTTGTCGAAAATCTTTGGATTTTTATGACTCTAAAAATCCACCGCGGTGGTCCGCATAACAGAAAAAATAATCAAACCGAAGTCTGCCAAATTACAGAAAAGGCACTGCTTTTTAAACAATAACTTTAAAAATTTATATTTCCGAAACTAACAATAATTCGATATCGAAACTAGGGGGTCATCTAGGGTAGGCACGGGCCCAAATGGTATAAAATTTTTAGAAAAAACAAACTGCAGGTTTTTCGAGAAAACCGATTTAAAATTTTTTCCAAAAACCTGCAGTAACTTTGTCACTTGTCGAAAATCTTTGGATTTTTATGACTCTAAAAATCCACCGCGGTGGTCCGCATAACAGAAAAAATAATCAAACCGAAGTCTGCCAAATTACAGAAAAGGCACTGCTTTTTAAACAATAACTTTAAAAATTTATATTTCCGAAACTAACAATAATTCGATATCGAAACTAGGGGGTCATCTAGGGTAGGCACGGGCCCAAATGGTATAAAATTTGTAGAAAAAATAAACTGCAGGTTTTTCGAGAAAACCGATTTAAAATTTTTTCCAAAAACCTGCAGTAACTTTGTCACTTGTCGAAAATCTTTGGATTTTTATGACTCTAAAAATCCACCGCGGTGGTCCGCATAACAGAAAAAATAATCAAACCGAAGTCTGCCAAATTACAGAAAAGGCACTGCTTTTTAAACAATAACTTTAAAAATTTATATTTCCGAAACTAACAATAATTCGATATCGAAACTAGGGGGTCATCTAGGGTAGGCACGGGCCCAAATGGTATAAAAATTTTAGAAAAAACAAACTGCAGGTTTTTCGAGAAAACCGATTTAAAATTTTTTCCAAAAACCTGCAGTAACTTTGTCACTTCTCAAAAATCTTTGGATTTTTATTACTCTAAAAATCCACCGCGATGGTCCGCATAACAGAAAAAATAATCAAACCGAAGTCTGCCAAATTACAGAAAAGGCACTGCTTTTTAAACAATAACTTTAAAAATTTATATTTCCGAAACTAACAATAATTCGATATCGAAACTAGGGGGTCATCTAGGGTAGGCACGGGCCCAAATGGTATAAAATTTTTAGAAAAAGCAAACTGCAGGTTTTTCGAGAAAACCGATTTAAAATTTTTTCCAAAAACCTGCAGTAACTTTGTCACTTGTCGAAAATCTTTGGATTTTTATGACTCTAAAAATCCACCGCGATGGTCCGCATAACAGAAAAAATAATCAAACCGAAGTCTGCCAAATTACAGAAAAGACACTGCTTTTTAAACAATAACTTTAAAAATTTATATTTCCGAAACTAACAATAATTCGATATCGAAACTAGGGGGTCATCTAGGGTAGGCACGGGCCCAAATGGTATAAAAATTTTAGAAAAAACAAACTGCAGGTTTTTCGAGAAAACCGATTTAAAATTTTTTCCAAAAACCTGCAGTAACTTTGTCACTTGTCGAAAATCTTTGGATTTTTATGACTCTAAAAATCCACCGCGATGGTCCGCATAACAGAAAAAATAATCAAACCGAAGTCTGCCAAATTACAGAAAAGGCACTGCTTTTTAAACAATAACTTTAAAAATTTATATTTCCGAAACTAACAATAATTCGATATCGAAACTAGGGGGTCATCTAGGGTAGGCACGGGCCCAAATGGTATAAAATTTTTAGAAAAAACAAACTGCAGGTTTTTCGAGAAAACCGATTTAAAATTTTTTCCAAAAACCTGCAGTAACTTTGTCACTTGTCGAAAATCTTTGGATTTTTATGACTCTAAAAATCCACCGCGATGGTCCGCATAACAGAAAAAATAATCAAACCGAAGTCTGCCAAATTACAGAAAAGGCACTGCTTTTTAAACAATAACTTTAAAAATTTATATTTCCGAAACTAACAATAATTCGATATCGAAACTAGGGGGTCATCTAGGGTAGGCACGGGCCCAAATGGTATAAAATTTTTAGAAAAAACGAAAGGTGTCGTGGGACACCCGACAAAAGCGAAGCTTTTTGCGCTATGTATAAATAAAATCCAATTATTATTAATATAATTTTGATAAGGTAGTAAATTGTTATTCGGAAATGTATAGTACGATTTAGGAGCTATCATCTTAAATCGTATTTTTGTATTTCTTAATTGTTCCTTTTTATAATGTCAAAATAAGTTATTTTATATTTTATTATATTCAAATATTAGCCGCATTAATTAAAGTTGCTGCAAATTTAATTTTTTTCATTAATTTTTTAGACATTTATGACAGTTTCTCCTTAATAGCAGGTACGATTTAGGCAAGTTTACCCTATGTCAGCAGATGATTTAGATGCTTTGAGCAACTTATTACGTTCTCTATACCAGTGGCGTATTAAAAAAATTCCTACGGTGGGGGGTTATTTTTATTTTATAGTTTAATTGTCGGGTTCTCGTTAATCCATACATGTGCGTCCGTTGTAAATTTAAGAATTCCAAACGTGCTCCAGACTATACTTTCTGTACGACTACTAAGTCATATCAATTAATTCATAATAATAATAATCAATAAAAAAAAAGTCAATTACTTGTAGTCAACTATTCAACTACTCATTATTGAGGTTGTTAAGAAGGAAATTTCAGTATATGAGAAGTTCGTGAAAATTTTACAGTATATTATTTGTATAATAAAGAAAATTCTGTCAAAGTTTGAAGTTAATCTCTTCTTAGTTATCGAGATAAAAAATGTCCAAGTTACGTTTTTACATTGAGGTAAATGCAAGATACGGGTTTATCATTACTTCGACATTCATAAATGTCATCATTACAAAAATTTGCCAAAATATTTATGCAAGTGTTACAAATAAGTGTACCAAATTTTAAAAAAGTCATGTTTTTAGTTCCCGAGAAAATTAAGATTTTATTCTAAAAAATTTAAACATTTCGATAAACAATAAAAAACAAGTTTTATAAAAAAAGCTTTATTGAATGAAGACAAATGAAAATTCTTTCTTCTATGTTTGCTCTTGCTTGGAACCGAATAGAGTATAAGTTTCTTGTAACATAATTTTCTTTTCCAACTTTAAAGCTTTGGTGGTGCTTCACATATTATACGATAACTTTCGCCGAAGTTGATATCTACTAAGTATACGTTTTTCTTCCTTATGAAAGGCACCACCAAAGCTTTAAAGTTTGAAAAGAAAATTATGTTACAAGAAACTTATACTCTATTCGGTTCCAAGCAAGAGCACACATAGAAGAAAGAATTTTCATTTGTCTTCATTCAATAAAGCTTTTTTTATAAAACTTGTTTTTTACTTTATTTTTATTTTGTGGTTTTTAAGTTTTATTACAATCATTAATTAAAATTATTAACTCGTGAAACTCAGCGCCGAAATATTAAAGATATATCTGATATTAACTTGACACTTGAACTAAGTCAATTAATTTTGACACATGCTTACTTGATTTCGCGGCAGATAGATTTGTGTCAAAATTTGTATAGAAAATGTGATAATTATGCGGTGGATGATCAGATCGGTTTCAAAATTTGATAGATTAAAATGTCTCGAGATACAAGTCGGTGTTTCAAATTTCAGCTTGTTTGGATGACTAGAAGTGAATTAAAAAGCAGCCGAAAGATTTTTACCTCCTATATATATATATATATATATACCCGGGTAAGTTAATATAAAGCTTTTAATAATAAATAAAAAAAAGAGCACAAAAGCTATCTAGATTTGATAGTTATCAAGAAAAGTTTTTTGACAAATTTTTTTAAATTAATAAAATTTATAAGTAAATTATTAAAAACTACAGCCGTATGCATAGTCATACCCTTAAAATGCTCTTTACTAGCTACTAGTTAGTAGCAGTCTAGTAGCTACTAAAATATTGGTATGCATAGTTCTTTTAAAATGAACGTTAGTATCATTTTTGTTAGTATGATTTTATTGTATAATTTTCTAAATATTTATTTGGCAACTCTGTAAAATATCACCTGACAACCTAAAATTGACCATAATATAATGGCTAATACAATGTAACAGCTTTACCTGTTTCTAATCCTACTTATTGCGGTATTAAAGTGGCATCTAAATTTATTTTTCATATACCTGTGTACCTTATAAACTCGAAACTTGAATTTCGGGAGTTCTAGGTCGGCAATGATTGTTGAAATTAATTTAATTGATCACAAATCGATTACAACCCGAGTTGTTCTTTTTTTTATTCTATATAATATTCGCGAAACTTTTCATTGCTATCATGAATCAAAGGAATTTATATGATCTACATAATCATATAAAAATGTTTATAGAATTTTGCATTACTTTTAATTTTTAAATTGATTTATTCTCAATGCAAAGCGAGCGTGACGAGTATTTAAAAAATTTTAATTTAATTTTCAACTTTAAGTTAAGTTATTAATTACTTATTTTCTAATTATCTATGTTATAGAATTTACCATATTTAAAACAATAAATTAAATACGAAACTAAATTTTAATTTTGACAAAATATAATAGAAAAAAGTGTATAATTTTGTTAAAAGTAAGCTTAAAATGGTCTTAAACATGCCCAAGACCCTCACTAAATTCTTAAAAGCCTACTAAGGATTTTAGTGATCCCACTAAGGATAGTATCCTTTTAACTCGACTATGCATACGGTTTTCTTGGTTACCTACTAACTAAGACACTAGTAGCGCTTTAGTAGCTACTTAGATGACTATGCATACTTTTTAATTAAAAAAAACATATTTTCATTATTTTAATTATTAAAATTTTGTTTATTTGTAGTTGGCAGTGAATACATTATCTTATGTATTTATTTAGCATAGGGCAGAGTCCCCACCACAGCTTACCACCCCTCTTCTTAACAACTTTAATACATACTACAAGTAAATTATCTGCCCGTAAATTAAGTTGCAAATTCCAGAATTTATATACGATCATCGCGGGCAAAGTATTGATTTTAGGAAAAAAATGAAAGATACCTTTTCCATTTGATTCATCTTTTTCTTCGTATTGTTTTTTCCAAATGGAGATCCGACGTTTATTAAGGGAGCTGCAGGGAAAAATAGTTTCGAAAAGTTTGGGTCAAAAAATATAGGTCAAAACCGAATTTTTTTTAAAAATCCAGCGACAAAATTATTGCCCTTCTCGCGAGGATTCCAAATATCAAAAAAAAATCGAAAAAAGTTGAAAAATAAGGGAGATGCGAGAGGATTCGTAAAAATCGCTTAAACCCGATCATCGGGGGCGGGGGGTGACTTTTCCAACTTTTTCGATTTTTCGTGTTATATGTGCCCTCGACCACGGCCCCTGCCAAAATTTCAAATTTCCACGACCCCCGGAAGAGCCTAAACATTTTCGCATGTGGATGAATCAGCCAATGAGGTCGTCGCTGACGTCACTTCCGTTTGCTTTTCCGTCCCGTTCGCTATTTTAGATTTTAGGTACCCTACGTTAAAAAGCTTCGCTTTAAAAACAAACTGCAGGTTTTTCGAGAAAACCGATTTAAAATTTTTTCCAAAAACCTGCAGTAACTTTGTCACTTGTCGAAAATCTTTGGATTTTTATGACTCTAAAAATCCACCGCGATGGTCCGCATAACAGAAAAAATAATCAAACCGAAGTCTGCCAAATTACAGAAAAGGCTCTGCTTTTTAAACAATAACTTTAAAAATTTATATTTCCGAAACTAACAATAATTCGATATCGAAACTAGGGGGTCATCTAGGGTAGGCACGGGCCCAAATGGTATAAAAATTTTAGAAAAAACAAACTGCAGGTTTTTCGAGAAAACCGATTTAAAATTTTTTCCAAAAACCTGCAGTAACTTTGTCACTTGTCGAAAATCTTTGGATTTTTATGACTCTAAAAATCCACCGCGGTGGTCCGCATAACAGAAAAAATAATCAAACCGAAGTCTGCCAAATTACAGAAAAGGCACTGCTTTTTAAACAATAACTTTAAAAATTTATATTTCCGAAACTAACAATAATTCGATATCGAAACTAGGGGGTCATCTAGGGTAGGCACGGGCCCAAATGGTATAAAAATTTTAGAAAAAACAAACTGCAGGTTTTTCGAGAAAACAGATTTAAAATTTTTTCCAAAAACCTGCAGTAACTTTGTCACTTGTCGAAAATCTTTGGATTTTTATGACTCTAAAAATCCACCGCGATGGTCCGCATAACAGAAAAAATAATCAAAGCGAAGTCTGCCAAATTACAGAAAAGGCACTGCTTTTTAAACAATAACTTTAAAAATTTATATTTCCGAAACTAACAATAATTCGATATCGAAACTAGGGGGTCATCTAGGGTAGGCACGGGCCCAAATGGTATAAAATTTTTAGAAAAAACAAACTGCAGGTTTTTCGAGAAAACCGATTTAAAATTTTTTCCAAAAACCTGCAGTAACTTTGTCACTTGTCGAAAATCTTTGGATTTTTATGACTCCAAAAATCCACCGCGATGGTCCGCATAACAGAAAAAATAATCAAACCGAAGTCTGCCAAATTACAGAAAAGGCACTGCTTTTTAAACAATAACTTTAAAAATTTATATTTCCGAAACTAACAATAATTCGATATCGAAACTAGGGGGTCATCTAGGGTAGGCACGGGCCCAAATGGTATAAAATTTTTAGAAAAAACAAACTGCAGGTTTTTCGAGAAAACCGATTTAAATGTTTTTCCAAAAACCTGCAGTAACTTTGTCACTTGTCGAAAATTTTTCTAAAAATCCACCGCGGTGGTCCGCATAACAGAAAAAATAATCAAACCGAAGTCTGCCAAATTACAGAAAAGGCACTGCTTTTTAAACAATAACTTTAAAAATTTATATTTCCGAAACTAACAATAATTCGATATCGAAACTAGGGGGTCATCTAGGGTAGGCACGGGCCCAAATGGTATAAAATTTTTAGAAAAAACAAACTGCAGGTTTTTCGAGAAAACCGATTTAAAATTTTTTCCAAAAACCTGCAGTAACTTTGTCACTTGTCGAAAATCTTTGGATTTTTATGACTCTAAAAATCCACCGCGATGGTCCGCATAACAGAAAAAATAATCAAACCGAAGTCTGCCAAATTACAGAAAAGGCACTGCTTTTTAAACAATAACTTTAAAAATTTATATTTCCGAAACTAACAATAATTCGATATCGAAACTAGGGGGTCATCTAGGGTAGGCACGGGCCCAAATGGTATAAAATTTTTAGAAAAAACAAACTGCAGGTTTTTCGAGAAAACCGATTTAAAATTTTTTCCAAAAACCTGCAGTAACTTTGTCACTTGTCGAAAATCTTTGGATTTTTATGACTCTAAAAATCCACCGCGATGGTCCGCATAACAGAAAAAATAATCAAACCGAAGTCTGCCAAATTACAGAAAAGGCTCTGCTTTTTAAACAATAACTTTAAAAATTTATATTTCCGAAACTAACAATAATTCGATATCGAAACTAGGGGGTCATCTAGGGTAGGCACGGGCCCAAATGGTATAAAATTTTTAGAAAAAACAAACTGCAGGTTTTTCGAGAAAACCGATTTAAAATTTTTTCCAAAAACCTGCAGTAACTTTGTCACTTGTCGAAAATCTTTGGATTTTTATGACTCTAAAAATCCACCGCGGTGGTCCGCATAACAGAAAAAATAATCAAACCGAAGTCTGCCAAATTACAGAAAAGGCACTGCTTTTTAAACAATAACTTTAAAAATTTATATTTCCGAAACTAACAATAATTCGATATCGAAACTAGGGGGTCATCTAGGGTAGGCACGGGCCCAAATGGTATAAAATTTTTAGAAAAAACAAACTGCAGGTTTTTCGAGAAAACCGATTTAAAATTTTTTCCAAAAACCTGCAGTAACTTTGTCACTTGTCGAAAATCTTTGGATTTTTATGACTCTAAAAATCCACCGCGGTGGTCCGCATAACAGAAAAAATAATCAAACCGAAGTCTGCCAAATTACAGAAAAGGCACTGCTTTTTAAACAATAACTTTAAAAATTTATATTTCCGAAACTAACAATAATTCGATATCGAAACTAGGGGGTCATCTAGGGTAGGCACGGGCCCAAATGGTATAAAATTTGTAGAAAAAATAAACTGCAGGTTTTTCGAGAAAACCGATTTAAAATTTTTTCCAAAAACCTGCAGTAACTTTGTCACTTGTCGAAAATCTTTGGATTTTTATGACTCTAAAAATCCACCGCGGTGGTCCGCATAACAGAAAAAATAATCAAACCGAAGTCTGCCAAATTACAGAAAAGGCACTGCTTTTTAAACAATAACTTTAAAAATTTATATTTCCGAAACTAACAATAATTCGATATCGAAACTAGGGGGTCATCTAGGGTAGGCACGGGCCCAAATGGTATAAAATTTTTAGAAAAAGCAAACTGCAGGTTTTTCGAGAAAACCGATTTAAAATTTTTTCCAAAAACCTGCAGTAACTTTGTCACTTGTCGAAAATCTTTGGATTTTTATGACTCTAAAAATCCACCGCGATGGTCCGCATAACAGAAAAAATAATCAAACCGAAGTCTGCCAAATTACAGAAAAGGCACTGCTTTTTAAACAATAACTTTAAAAATTTATATTTCCGAAACTAACAATAATTCGATATCGAAACTAGGGGGCATCTAGGGTAGGCACGGGCCCAAATGGTATAAAATTTTTAGAAAAAACAAACTGCAGGTTTTTCGAGAAAACCGATTTAAAATTTTTTCCAAAAACCTGCAGTAACTTTGTCACTTGTCGAAAATCTTTTGATTTTTATGACTCCAAAAATCCACCGCGATGGTCCGCATAACAGAAAAAATAATCAAACCGAAGTCTGCCAAATTACAGAAAAGGCACTGCTTTTTAAACAATAACTTTAAAAATTTATATTTCCGAAACTAACAATAATTCGATATCGAAACTAGGGGGTCATCTAGGGTAGGCACGGGCCCAAATGGTATAAAATTTTTAGAAAAAACAAACTGCAGGTTTTTCGAGAAAACCGATTTAAATGTTTTTCCAAAAACCTGCAGTAACTTTGTCACTTGTCGAAAATTTTTGGATTTTTATGACTCTAAAAATCCACCGCGGTGGTCCGCATAACAGAAAAAATAATCAAACCGAAGTCTGCCAAATTACAGAAAAGGCACTGCTTTTTAAACAATCACTTTAAAAATTTATATTTCCGAAACTAACAATAATTCGATATCGAAACTAGGGGGTCATCTAGGGTAGGCACGGGCCCAAATGGTATAAAAATTTTAGAAAAAACAAACTGCAGGTTTTTCGAGAAAACCGATTTAAAATTTTTTCCAAAAACCTGCAGTAACTTTGTCACTTCTCAAAAATCTTTGGATTTTTATTACTCTAAAAATCCACCGCGATGGTCCGCATAACAGAAAAAATAATCAAACCGAAGTCTGCCAAATTACAGAAAAGGCACTGCTTTTTAAACAATAACTTTAAAAATTTATATTTCCGAAACTAACAATAATTCGATATCGAAACTAGGGGGTCATCTAGGGTAGGCACGGGCCCAAATGGTATAAAATTTTTAGAAAAAATAAACTGCAGGTTTTTCGAGAAAACCGATTTAAAATTTTTTCCAAAAACCTGCAGTAACTTTGTCACTTGTCGAAAATCTTTGGATTTTTATGACTCTAAAAATCCACCGCGGTGGTCCGCATAACAGAAAAAATAATCAAACCGAAGTCTGCCAAATTACAGAAAAGGCACTGCTTTTTAAACAATAACTTTAAAAATTTATATTTCCGAAACTAACAATAATTCGATATCGAAACTAGGGGGTCATCTAGGGTAGGCACGGGCCCAAATGGTATAAAAATTTTAGAAAAAACAAACTGCAGGTTTTTCGAGAAAACCGATTTAAAATTTTTTCCAAAAACCTGCAGTAACTTTGTCACTTGTCGAAAATCTTTGGAGTTTTATGACTCTAAAAATCCACCGCGGTGGTCCGCATAACAGAAAAAATAATCAAACCGAAGTCTGCCAAATTACAGAAAAGACACTGCTTTTTAAACAATAACTTTAAAAATTTATATTTCCGAAACTAACAATAATTCGATATCGAAACTAGGGGGTCATCTAGGGTAGGCACGGGCCCAAATGGTATAAAATTTTTAGAAAAAACAAACTGCAGGTTTTTCGAGAAAACCGATTTAAAATTTTTTCCAAAAACCTGCAGTAACTTTGTCACTTGTCGAAAATCTTTGGATTTTTATGACTCTAAAAATCCACCGCGATGGTCCGCATAACAGAAAAAATAATCAAACCGAAGTCTGCCAAATTACAGAAAAGGCACTGCTTTTTAAACAATAACTTTAAAAATTTATATTTCCGAAACTAACAATAATTCGATATCGAAACTAGGGGGTCATCTAGGGTAGGCACGGGCCCAAATGGTATAAAATTTTTAGAAAAAACAAACTGCAGGTTTTTCGAGAAAACCGATTTAAAATTTTTTCCAAAAACCTGCAGTAACTTTGTCACTTGTCGAAAATCTTTGGATTTTTATGACTCTAAAAATCCACCGCGATGGTCCGCATAACAGAAAAAATAATCAAACCGAAGTCTGCCAAATTACAGAAAAGGCACTGCTTTTTAAACAATAACTTTAAAAATTTATATTTCCGAAACTAACAATAATTCGATATCGAAACTAGGGGGTCATCTAGGGTAGGCACGGGCCCAAATGGTATAAAATTTTTAGAAAAAACAAACTGCAGGTTTTTCGAGAAAACCGATTTAAAATTTTTTCCAAAAACCTGCAGTAACTTTGTCACTTGTCGAAAATCTTTGGATTTTTATGACTCTAAAAATCCACCGCGATGGTCCGCATAACAGAAAAAATAATCAAACCGAAGTCTGCCAAATTACAGAAAAGGCACTGCTTTTTAAACAATAACTTTAAAAATTTATATTTCCGAAACTAACAATAATTCGATATCGAAACTAGGGGGTCATCTAGGGTAGGCACGGGCCCAAATGGTATAAAATTTTTAGAAAAAACAAACTGCAGGTTTTTCGAGAAAACCGATTTAAAATTTTTTCCAAAAACCTGTAGTAACTTTGTCACTTGTCGAAAATCTTTGGATTTTTATGACTCCAAAAATCCACCGCGATGGTCCGCATAACAGAAAAAATAATCAAACCGAAGTCTGCCAAATTACAGAAAAGGCACTGCTTTTTAAACAATAACTTTAAAAATTTATATTTCCGAAACTAACAATAATTCGATATCGAAACTAGGGGGTCATCTAGGGTAGGCACGGGCCCAAATGGTATAAAATTTTTAGAAAAAACAAACTGCAGGTTTTTCGAGAAAACCGATTTAAAATTTTTTCCAAAAACCTGCAGTAACTTTGTCACTTGTCGAAAATCTTTGGATTTTTATGACTCTAAAAATCCACCGCGATGGTCCGCATAACAGAAAAAATAATCAAACCGAAGTCTGCCAAATTACAGAAAAGGCACTGCTTTTTAAACAATAACTTTAAAAATTTATATTTCCGAAACTAACAATAATTCGATATCGAAACTAGGGGGTCATCTAGGGTAGGCACGGGCCCAAATGGTATAAAATTTTTAGAAAAAACAAACTGCAGGTTTTTCGAGAAAACCGATTTAAAATTTTTTCCAAAAACCTGCAGTAACTTTGTCACTTGTCGAAAATCTTTGGATTTTTATGACTCCAAAAATCCACCGCGATGGTCCGCATAACAGAAAAAATAATCAAACCGAAGTCTGCCAAATTACAGAAAAGGCACTGCTTTTTAAACAATAACTTTAAAAATTTATATTTCCGAAACTAACAATAATTCGATATCGAAACTAGGGGGTCATCTAGGGTAGGCACGGGCCCAAATGGTATAAAATTTTTAGAAAAAACAAACTGCAGGTTTTTCGAGAAAACCGATTTAAAATTTTTTCCAAAAACCTGCAGTAACTTTGTCACTTGTCGAAAATCTTTGGATTTTTATGACTCTAAAAATCCACCGCGGTGGTCCGTATAACAGAAAAAATAATCAAACCGAAGTCTGCCAAATTACAGAAAAGGCACTGCTTTTTAAACAATAACTTTAAAAATTTATATTTCCGAAACTAACAATAATTCGATATCGAAACTAGGGGGTCATCTAGGGTAGGCACGGGCCCAAATGGTATAAATTTTTTAGAAAAAACAAACTGCAGGTTTTTCGAGAAAACCGATTTAAAATTTTTTCCAAAAACCTGCAGTAACTTTGTCACTTGTCGAAAATCTTTGGATTTTTATGACTCTAAAAATCCACCGCGATGGTCCGCATAACAGAAAAAATAATCAAACCGAAGTCTGCCAAATTACAGAAAAGGCACTGCTTTTTAAACAATAACTTTAAAAATTTATATTTCCGAAACTAACAATAATTCGATATCGAAACTAGGGGGTCATCTAGGGTAGGCACGGGCCCAAATGGTATAAAATTTTTAGAAAAAACAAACTGCAGGTTTTTCGAGAAAACCGATTTAAATGTTTTTCCAAAAACCTGCAGTAACTTTGTCACTTGTCGAAAATTTTTGGATTTTTATGACTCTAAAAATCCACCGCGGTGGTCCGCATAACAGAAAAAATAATCAAACCGAAGTCTGCCAAATTACAGAAAAGGCACTGCTTTTTAAACAATAACTTTAAAAATTTATATTTCCGAAACTAACAATAATTCGATATCGAAACTAGGGGGTCATCTAGGGTAGGCACGGGCCCAAATGGTATAAAAATTATAGAAAAAACAAACTGCAGGTTTTTCGAGAAAACCGATTTAAAATTTTTTCCAAAAACCTGCAGTAACTTTGTCACTTGTCGAAAATCTTTGGAGTTTTATGACTCTAAAAATCCACCGCGGTGGTCCGCATAACAGAAAAAATAATCAAACCGAAGTCTGCCAAATTACAGAAAAGACACTGCTTTTTAAACAATAACTTTAAAAATTTATATTTCCGAAACTAACAATAATTCGATATCGAAACTAGGGGGTCATCTAGGGTAGGCACGGGCCCAAATGGTATAAAATTTTTAGAAAAAACAAACTGCAGGTTTTTCGAGAAAACCGATTTAAAATTTTTTCCAAAAACCTGCAGTAACTTTGTCACTTGTCGAAAATCTTTGGATTTTTATGACTCTAAAAATCCACCGCGATGGTCCGCATAACAGAAAAAATAATCAAACCGAAGTCTGCCAAATTACAGAAAAGGCACTGCTTTTTAAACAATAACTTTAAAAATTTATATTTCCGAAACTAACAATAATTCGATATCGAAACTAGGGGGTCATCTAGGGTAGGCACGGGCCCAAATGGTATAAAATTTTTAGAAAAAACAAACTGCAGGTTTTTCGAGAAAACCGATTTAAAATTTTTTCCAAAAACCTGCAGTAACTTTGTCACTTGTCGAAAATCTTTGGAGTTTTATGACTCTAAAAACCACCGCGGTGGTCCGCATAACAGAAAAAATAATCAAACCGAAGTCTGCCAAATTACAGAAAAGACACTGCTTTTTAAACAATAACTTTAAAAATTTATATTTCCGAAACTAACAATAATTCGATATCGAAACTAGGGGGTCATCTAGGGTAGGCACGGGCCCAAATGGTATAAAATTTTTAGAAAAAACAAACTGCAGGTTTTTCGAGAAAACCGATTTAAAATTTTTTCCAAAAACCTGCAGTAACTTTGTCACTTGTCGAAAATCTTTGGATTTTTATGACTCTAAAAATCCACCGCGATGGTCCGCATAACAGAAAAAATAATCAAACCGAAGTCTGCCAAATTACAGAAAAGGCACTGCTTTTTAAACAATAACTTTAAAAATTTATATTTCCGAAACTAACAATAATTCGATATCGAAACTAGGGGGTCATCTAGGGTAGGCACGGGCCCAAATGGTATAAAATTTTTAGAAAAAACAAACTGCAGGTTTTTCGAGAAAACCGATTTAAAATTTTTTCCAAAAACCTGCAGTAACTTTGTCACTTGTCGAAAATCTTTGGATTTTTATGACTCTAAAAATCCACCGCGATGGTCCGCATAACAGAAAAAATAATCAAACCGAAGTCTGCCAAATTACAGAAAAGGCACTGCTTTTTAAACAATAACTTTAAAAATTTATATTTCCGAAACTAACAATAATTCGATATCGAAACTAGGGGGTCATCTAGGGTAGGCACGGGCCCAAATGGTATAAAATTTTTAGAAAAAACAAACTGCAGGTTTTTCGAGAAAACCGATTTAAATGTTTTTCCAAAAACCTGCAGTAACTTTGTCACTTGTCGAAAATTTTTGGATTTTTATGACTCTAAAAATCCACCGCGGTGGTCCGCATAACAGAAAAAATAATCAAACCGAAGTCTGCCAAATTACAGAAAAGGCACTGCTTTTTAAACAATAACTTTAAAAATTTATATTTCCGAAACTAACAATAATTCGATATCGAAACTAGGGGGTCATCTAGGGTAGGCACGGGCCCAAATGGTATAAAATTTTTAGAAAAAACAAACTGCAGGTTTTTCGAGAAAACCGATTTAAAATTTTTTCCAAAAACCTGCAGTAACTTTGTCACTTGACGAAAATCTTTGGATTTTTATGACTCTAAAAATCCACCGCGATGGTCCGCATAACAGAAAAAATAATCAAACCGAAGTCTGCCAAATTACAGAAAAGGCACTGCTTTTTAAACAATAACTTTAAAAATTTATATTTCCGAAACTAACAATAATTCGATATCGAAACTAGGGGGTCATCTAGGGTAGGCACGGGCCCAAATGGTATAAAAATTTTAGAAAAAACAAACTGCAGGTTTTTCGAGAAAACCGATTTAAAATTTTTTCCAAAAACCTGCAGTAACTTTGTCACTTGTCGAAAATCTTTGGATTTTTATGACTCTAAAAATCCACCGCGGTGGTCCGCATAACAGAAAAAATAATCAAACCGAAGTCTGCCAAATTACAGAAAAGGCACTGCTTTTTAAACAATAACTTTAAAAATTTATATTTCCGAAACTAACAATAATTCGATATCGAAACTAGGGGGTCATCTAGGGTAGGCACGGGCCCAAATGGTATAAAATTTTTAGAAAAAACAAACTGCAGGTTTTTCGAGAAAACCGATTTAAATGTTTTTCCAAAAACCTGCAGTAACTTTGTCACTTGTCGAAAATTTTTGGATTTTTATGACTCTAAAAATCCACCGCGATGGTCCGCATAACAGAAAAAATAATCAAACCGAAGTCTGCCAAATTACAGAAAAGGCACTGCTTTTTAAACACTAACTTTAAAAATTTATATTTCCGAAACTAACAATAATTCGATATCGAAACTAGGGGGTCATCTAGGGTAGGCACGGGCCCAAATGGTATAAAATTTTTAGAAAAAACAAACTGCAGGTTTTTCGAGAAAACCGATTTAAATGTTTTTCCAAAAACCTGCAGTAACTTTGTCACTTGTCGAAAATTTTTGGATTTTTATGACTCTAAAAATCCACCGCGATGGTCCGCATAACAGAAAAAATAATCAAACCGAAGTCTGCCAAATTACAGAAAAGGCACTGCTTTTTAAACAATAACTTTAAAAATTTATATTTCCGAAACTAACAATAATTCGATATCGAAACTAGGGGGTCATCTAGGGTAGGCACGGGCCCAAATGGTATAAAAATTTTAGAAAAAACAAACTGCAGGTTTTTCGAGAAAACCGATTTAAAATTTTTTCCAAAAACCTGCAGTAACTTTGTCACTTGTCGAAAATCTTTGGATTTTTATGACTCTAAAAATCCACCGCGATGGTCCGCATAACAGAAAAAATAATCAAACCGAAGTCTGCCAAATTACAGAAAAGGCACTGCTTTTTAAACAATAACTTTAAAAATTTATATTTCCGAAACTAACAATAATTCGATATCGAAACTAGGGGGTCATCTAGGGTAGGCACGGGCCCAAATGGTATAAAATTTTTAGAAAAAACAAACTGCAGGTTTTTCGAGAAAACCGATTTAAAATTTTTTCCAAAAACCTGCAGTAACTTTGTCACTTGACGAAAATCTTTGGATTTTTATGACTCTAAAAATCCACCGCGATGGTCCGCATAACAGAAAAAATAATCAAACCGAAGTCTGCCAAATTACAGAAAAGGCACTGCTTTTTAAACAATAACTTTAAAAATTTATATTTCCGAAACTAACAATAATTCGATATCGAAACTAGGGGGTCATCTAGGGTAGGCACGGGCCCAAATGGTATAAAATTTTTAGAAAAAACAAACTGCAGGTTTTTCGAGAAAACCGATTTAAAATTTTTTCCAAAAACCTGCAGTAACTTTGTCACTTGTCGAAAATCTTTGGAGTTTTATGACTCTAAAAACCACCGCGGTGGTCCGCATAACAGAAAAAATAATCAAACCGAAGTCTGCCAAATTACAGAAAAGACACTGCTTTTTAAACAATAACTTTAAAAATTTATATTTCCGAAACTAACAATAATTCGATATCGAAACTAGGGGGTCATCTAGGGTAGGCACGGGCCCAAATGGTATAAAATTTTTAGAAAAAACAAACTGCAGGTTTTTCGAGAAAACCGATTTAAAATTTTTTCCAAAAACCTGCAGTAACTTTGTCACTTGTCGAAAATCTTTGGATTTTTATGACTCTAAAAATCCACCGCGATGGTCCGCATAACAGAAAAAATAATCAAACCGAAGTCTGCCAAATTACAGAAAAGGCACTGCTTTTTAAACAATAACTTTAAAAATTTATATTTCCGAAACTAACAATAATTCGATATCGAAACTAGGGGGTCATCTAGGGTAGGCACGGGCCCAAATGGTATAAAATTTTTAGAAAAAACAAACTGCAGGTTTTTCGAGAAAACCGATTTAAAATTTTTTCCAAAAACCTGCAGTAACTTTGTCACTTGTCGAAAATCTTTGGATTTTTATGACTCTAAAAATCCACCGCGGTGGTCCGTATAACAGAAAAAATAATCAAACCGAAGTCTGCCAAATTACAGAAAAGGCACTGCTTTTTAAACAATAACTTTAAAAATTTATATTTCCGAAACTAACAATAATTCGATATCGAAACTAGGGGGTCATCTAGGGTAGGCACGGGCCCAAATGGTATAAATTTTTTAGAAAAAACAAACTGCAGGTTTTTCGAGAAAACCGATTTAAAATTTTTTCCAAAAACCTGCAGTAACTTTGTCACTTGTCGAAAATCTTTGGATTTTTATGACTCTAAAAATCCACCGCGATGGTCCGCATAACAGAAAAAATAATCAAACCGAAGTCTGCCAAATTACAGAAAAGGCACTGCTTTTTAAACAATAACTTTAAAAATTTATAGTTCCGAAACTAACAATAATTCGATATCGAAACTAGGGGGTCATCTAGGGTAGGCACGGGCCCAAATGGTATAAAATTTTTAGAAAAAACAAACTGCAGGTTTTTCGAGAAAACCGATTTAAAATTTTTTCCAAAAACCTGCAGTAACTTTGTCACTTGTCGAAAATCTTTGGATTTTTATGACTCTAAAAATCCACCGCGATGGTCCGCATAACAGAAAAAATAATCAAACCGAAGTCTGCCAAATTACAGAAAAGGCACTGCTTTTTAAACAATAACTTTAAAAATTTATATTTCCGAAACTAACAATAATTCGATATCGAAACTAGGGGGTCATCTAGGGTAGGCACGGGCCCAAATGGTATAAAATTTTTAGAAAAAACAAACTGCAGGTTTTTCGAGAAAACCGATTTAAAATTTTTTCCAAAAACCTGCAGTAACTTTGTCACTTGTCGAAAATCTTTGGATTTTTATGACTCTAAAAATCCACCGCGGTGGTCCGTATAACAGAAAAAATAATCAAACCGAAGTCTGCCAAATTACAGAAAAGGCACTGCTTTTTAAACAATAACTTTAAAAATTTATATTTCCGAAACTAACAATAATTCGATATCGAAACTAGGGGGTCATCTAGGGTAGGCACGGGCCCAAATGGTATAAAATTTTTAGAAAAAACAAACTGCAGGTTTTTCGAGAAAACCGATTTAAAATTTTTTCCAAAAACCTGCAGTAACTTTGTCACTTGTCGAAAATCTTTGGATTTTTATGACTCTAAAAATCCACCGCGATGGTCCGCATAACAGAAAAAATAATCAAACCGAAGTCTGCCAAATTACAGAAAAGGCACTGCTTTTTAAACAATAACTTTAAAAATTTATATTTCCGAAACTAACAATAATTCGATATCGAAACTAGGGGGTCACCTAGGGTAGGCACGGGCCCAAATGGTATAAAATTTTTAGAAAAAACAAACTGCAGGTTTTTCGAGAAAACCGATTTAAAATTTTTTCCAAAAACCTGCAGTAACTTTGTCACTTGTCGAAAATCTTTGGATTTTTATGACTCTAAAAATCCACCGCGATGGTCCGCATAACAGAAAAAATAATCAAACCGAAGTCTGCCAAATTACAGAAAAGGCACTGCTTTTTAAACAATAACTTTAAAAATTTATAGTTCCGAAACTAACAATAATTCGATATCGAAACTAGGGGGTCATCTAGGGTAGGCACGGGCCCAAATGGTATAAAATTTTTAGAAAAAACAAACTGCAGGTTTTTCGAGAAAACCGATTTAAAATTTTTTCCAAAAACCTGCAGTAACTTTGTCACTTGTCGAAAATCTTTGGATTTTTATGACTCTAAAAATCCACCGCGGTGGTCCGCATAACAGAAAAAATAATCAAACCGAAGTCTGCCAAATTACAGAAAAGGCACTGCTTTTTAAACAATAACTTTAAAAATTTATATTTCCGAAACTAACAATAATTCGATATCGAAACTAGGGGGTCATCTAGGGTAGGCACGGGCCCAAATGGTATAAAAATTTTAGAAAAAACAAACTGCAGGTTTTTCGAGAAAACCGATTTAAAATTTTTTCCAAAAACCTGCAGTAACTTTGTCACTTGTCGAAAATCTTTGGATTTTTATGACTCTAAAAATCCACCGCGATGGTCCGCATAACAGAAAAAATAATCAAACCGAAGTCTGCCAAATTACAGAAAAGGCACTGCTTTTTAAACAATAACTTTAAAAATTTATATTTCCGAAACTAACAATAATTCGATATCGAAACTAGGGGGTCATCTAGGGTAGGCACGGGCCCAAATGGTATAAAATTTTTAGAAAAAACAAACTGCAGGTTTTTCGAGAAAACCGATTTAAAATTTTTTCCAAAAACCTGCAGTAACTTTGTCACTTGACGAAAATCTTTGGATTTTTATGACTCTAAAAATCCACCGCGATGGTCCGCATAACAGAAAAAATAATCAAACCGAAGTCTGCCAAATTACAGAAAAGGCACTGCTTTTTAAACAATAACTTTAAAAATTTATATTTCCGAAACTAACAATAATTCGATATCGAAACTAGGGGGTCATCTAGGGTAGGCACGGGCCCAAATGGTATAAAATTTTTAGAAAAAACAAACTGCAGGTTTTTCGAGAAAACCGATTTAAAATTTTTTCCAAAAACCTGCAGTAACTTTGTCACTTGTCGAAAATCTTTGGAGTTTTATGACTCTAAAAACCACCGCGGTGGTCCGCATAACAGAAAAAATAATCAAACCGAAGTCTGCCAAATTACAGAAAAGACACTGCTTTTTAAACAATAACTTTAAAAATTTATATTTCCGAAACTAACAATAATTCGATATCGAAACTAGGGGGTCATCTAGGGTAGGCACGGGCCCAAATGGTATAAAATTTTTAGAAAAAACAAACTGCAGGTTTTTCGAGAAAACCGATTTAAAATTTTTTCCAAAAACCTGCAGTAACTTTGTCACTTGTCGAAAATCTTTGGATTTTTATGACTCTAAAAATCCACCGCGATGGTCCGCATAACAGAAAAAATAATCAAACCGAAGTCTGCCAAATTACAGAAAAGGCACTGCTTTTTAAACAATAACTTTAAAAATTTATATTTCCGAAACTAACAATAATTCGATATCGAAACTAGGGGGTCATCTAGGGTAGGCACGGGCCCAAATGGTATAAAATTTTTAGAAAAAACAAACTGCAGGTTTTTCGAGAAAACCGATTTAAAATTTTTTCCAAAAACCTGCAGTAACTTTGTCACTTGTCGAAAATCTTTGGATTTTTATGACTCTAAAAATCCACCGCGGTGGTCCGTATAACAGAAAAAATAATCAAACCGAAGTCTGCCAAATTACAGAAAAGGCACTGCTTTTTAAACAATAACTTTAAAAATTTATATTTCCGAAACTAACAATAATTCGATATCGAAACTAGGGGGTCATCTAGGGTAGGCACGGGCCCAAATGGTATAAATTTTTTAGAAAAAACAAACTGCAGGTTTTTCGAGAAAACCGATTTAAAATTTTTTCCAAAAACCTGCAGTAACTTTGTCACTTGTCGAAAATCTTTGGATTTTTATGACTCTAAAAATCCACCGCGATGGTCCGCATAACAGAAAAAATAATCAAACCGAAGTCTGCCAAATTACAGAAAAGGCACTGCTTTTTAAACAATAACTTTAAAAATTTATAGTTCCGAAACTAACAATAATTCGATATCGAAACTAGGGGGTCATCTAGGGTAGGCACGGGCCCAAATGGTATAAAATTTTTAGAAAAAACAAACTGCAGGTTTTTCGAGAAAACCGATTTAAAATTTTTTCCAAAAACCTGCAGTAACTTTGTCACTTGTCGAAAATCTTTGGATTTTTATGACTCTAAAAATCCACCGCGATGGTCCGCATAACAGAAAAAATAATCAAACCGAAGTCTGCCAAATTACAGAAAAGGCACTGCTTTTTAAACAATAACTTTAAAAATTTATATTTCCGAAACTAACAATAATTCGATATCGAAACTAGGGGGTCATCTAGGGTAGGCACGGGCCCAAATGGTATAAAATTTTTAGAAAAAACAAACTGCAGGTTTTTCGAGAAAACCGATTTAAAATTTTTTCCAAAAACCTGCAGTAACTTTGTCACTTGTCGAAAATCTTTGGATTTTTATGACTCTAAAAATCCACCGCGGTGGTCCGTATAACAGAAAAAATAATCAAACCGAAGTCTGCCAAATTACAGAAAAGGCACTGCTTTTTAAACAATAACTTTAAAAATTTATATTTCCGAAACTAACAATAATTCGATATCGAAACTAGGGGGTCATCTAGGGTAGGCACGGGCCCAAATGGTATAAAATTTTTAGAAAAAACAAACTGCAGGTTTTTCGAGAAAACCGATTTAAAATTTTTTCCAAAAACCTGCAGTAACTTTGTCACTTGTCGAAAATCTTTGGATTTTTATGACTCTAAAAATCCACCGCGATGGTCCGCATAACAGAAAAAATAATCAAACCGAAGTCTGCCAAATTACAGAAAAGGCACTGCTTTTTAAACAATAACTTTAAAAATTTATATTTCCGAAACTAACAATAATTCGATATCGAAACTAGGGGGTCACCTAGGGTAGGCACGGGCCCAAATGGTATAAAATTTTTAGAAAAAACAAACTGCAGGTTTTTCGAGAAAACCGATTTAAAATTTTTTCCAAAAACCTGCAGTAACTTTGTCACTTGTCGAAAATCTTTGGATTTTTATGACTCTAAAAATCCACCGCGATGGTCCGCATAACAGAAAAAATAATCAAACCGAAGTCTGCCAAATTACAGAAAAGGCACTGCTTTTTAAACAATAACTTTAAAAATTTATAGTTCCGAAACTAACAATAATTCGATATCGAAACTAGGGGGTCATCTAGGGTAGGCACGGGCCCAAATGGTATAAAATTTTTAGAAAAAACAAACTGCAGGTTTTTCGAGAAAACCGATTTAAAATTTTTTCCAAAAACCTGCAGTAACTTTGTCACTTGTCGAAAATCTTTGGATTTTTATGACTCTAAAAATCCACCGCGGTGGTCCGCATAACAGAAAAAATAATCAAACCGAAGTCTGCCAAATTACAGAAAAGGCACTGCTTTTTAAACAATAACTTTAAAAATTTATATTTCCGAAACTAACAATAATTCGATATCGAAACTAGGGGGTCATCTAGGGTAGGCACGGGCCCAAATGGTATAAAATTTTTAGAAAAAACAAACTGCAGGTTTTTCGAGAAAACCGATTTAAAATTTTTTCCAAAAACCTGCAGTAACTTTGTCACTTGTCGAAAATCTTTGGATTTTTATGACTCTAAAAATCCACCGCGGTGGTCCGCATAACAGAAAAAATAATCAAACCGAAGTCTGCCAAATTACAGAAAAGGCACTGCTTTTTAAACAATAACTTTAAAAATTTATATTTCCGAAACTAACAATAATTCGATATCGAAACTAGGGGGTCATCTAGGGTAGGCACGGGCCCAAATGGTATAAAATTTTTAGAAAAAACAAACTGCAGGTTTTTCGAAAATACCGATTTAAAATTATTTCCAAAAACCAGCTGTAACTTTGTGACTTTTCGAAAATCTTTGGATGTTTAAAGACATATAAACCAGTACAATGGTCCGTGTAAGAGAAAAAATAATCAACCCTAAAGCTACAAAATTACCGAATTGGATGCGAGTTTAGCCCATTACTAGCCGGTTGTCCCGCAAGGTGAAAGTTTGAAGGAGGTTTAAAATCATTAAAAATATCTACCACCTTAAAGTTTTCTCACAGAAGATTGCCATTCTGAAAATCTCTAACGTGGAACATTATGTTCTAAGATGTCGAAGTAAACCTGTCTAATACTTTAAAAGTACAGATATTCACGAATTTAAGCTGTAATTGAACATTGGTAAAATATTTACCAAAAGTTTCAGCTTGCACCAACGAAAAATTTACCAATGAAAATACTGGGTGCCGTAAAATCACCCAATAAAATATCAATATTAATTGAATAACATTCCTATCACAAAGAAATTACTAAGAAATCAATCAAACTGAAAAAGAGATCACAAAAGAAATTCTAAAATTAAAATACCGGTGTAAATTTGATTTATTTGTTATACCAATTATTGAAAATTGCAAAATAAAGAAGGTAAACATCATTTACGTCTTACAAAAAATACGTCCTGATAAGCTTTTGAATAAGCGGATGTACATGTGTCGTAAATTTAAACAAAAACTATTGAACACATGGAAGTTACGATTTAAAACAAAAGGTAGTAATTTCAAATTATATTAATTATTTTTCAGTTCAAAATTATCAAAAAAAATAAAAAATTAATTTTCAATAAATGGTCTCCGGAACCTGTTGATAAATAGTGACGTTTCCTAATACTGCCATCTGGGGTTTTGCTAAACCACATTCTCGTTACAAGTATTTCAATTTTAAAATCTTCTTCGGGAGCAAGTTGACTGTTTACTACAAAGTTTACTATGGTGTGATCAAATTATTATATTGAAATTCAAGGTTTTATAAAAGTTATCACAATTCAAAATAAACGATTATTCAAAAATACACAGCAACAATGACGTTTCCTATGAGTCAGGAAACAGGAATGAACATGAAAGTGAATTCGCATAGCAATATTAAACTAATGAACTAAAATATCATAAAAATTTTAAAAGTTTTCCTACATTGAAACCTAATATAAGTTTCTTTTTACATGGGGGTCACAAAATTCAAAACTATAATAAAAATAAATTCAAATTGAAGAAAGTTACTAATCTTACATTTATATAAATACTTAATTGTTAAAAAGGAAACGTTCTGATTTTACTTTCTTTGAAAAATGTCTTTAAAAAATAACCGCATTAAGCCATCCGTGGTCCTTTAACGCTTGCTTGACTATAGGTATTCGATGTACATTTTACTATTCATGGTGGATAAAAAAAAAGGCTAAGGGCCAACTTTATAATGAATTTTAAAGGAAGCGCTAATTTTAAACAGCTTTTAAAGCCAAATTGATTATATTGATTGATATATTATGTCTTAAAATCGGTTTTAAATTTAACGCTTCCTTTAAAAATAATTATAAACGTCGGTATGATTTCACGCAAGTCGTAATATTAATTTCTAATTTATTCAAAAGCTTTAACAAATTTGAATAAATTGGCTGGAAAGTAAAAACAAGCAAAAGTAACCAATACAAATTTCTGACGTTTTCATATTTGACACGCTGCGGTTTAAAATTAACTTGACTTATCGTTTCATTTAAAACATTAAAAATGATATGTACTTAGCGACTTTTGCCAATCAGAACAATAACTAAATAAAATTTAAAATGTAAATACCTCTTATTTTCAAATGCAGCACCTCTAGAATGACTGCTTCACATCCAGACATATCGGTAAATTTTGAAACTGTCTTTATCCATTTTTCACTCACACACTACCACTTGATTTGTTAGAATGTCTAGAACAAATTACAAATTTAAAATCACCAATAATTTCGTAAAAGTTCATAATTTTTGAAATTAAAAACGCGAAAGTAAGTAAACCGCCCGACCGATTTGAATGACACATTCGCACGTCATTTAAATTACATAAAGTCATTTTAAAATCTAAATGACGTGTGGCGACATCTAACGTTATATATCGGAAATATCCAAGTAGCTTACCATACTTTCTAGATTTCGTGTCAAAGTCAAAATATTGAACCGAAATAATAAAATACAGAAATTTTGAAATGCATGCAAATTACAAGTAGTCATTTGTCTGTAGATATCAAAAATTAAATGTCAGAAACCTATATTCCATCCGGCCCTTGCTCTGTATAGACTACAAGCCCATGGAAAATTTTATGGGGTCAAATGACCCACCATGAATCTTGTTTAGAACGATGCTGGTATATGAAAGAATAACTTTAAGCACTATGCCGTCAGTTTTGAACGGTACAGGTGAGTACACGGGAAAATTGAATTTTCCACCTAAAGATGGGAAATTACTACCAACTATTTTTGTACGGCTTTCTTCAAGATGAGAAATCATAAAAAAATAATAACGAAGAACCTAGTGCCGTACAAAAATAATGGTACCGGGAGCGAGGATATTTTTTTAATTTCCCGAAGATTTTCTAATCGGTATAGGCGATTTATTACTGTACGGCATTTGTGTCATTCGCTTTGTATGCTTATGCAGATTCATTATTCAGGAACGCCGTACATGTTTGTTGGTACAGGGTGAGAAATCCGGGCCCGCAACCCTTACCCTAGACCAGTATGGTGTAAGATGATAGTAAAATGTACGGCACCTATTTAAAAAAATTCTTTAACACAGGAAATAATTTTTAATAATTGTGCCGTCTAAAAATTATGGTTAATATAAATATAAATAAACAATTTTCTGAATTTTGGGGTCAAATCTAATTTTTGTGACTAAAAGATCATATATTCTTGTATGATAACTTAATTTTTAATACGATGTTACAAAATATTATTGTTGTACCTTATAGTCGTTTATAATAAATGGAACCAAATGAAAATATGAATAAAAAGAAAAATATGAAATTTTCGATATTTATAAGTTTTTAAAATGCTCCTTAATTTATAAGAGGAGTAATATTTTCAAATATTATTGCCATTTTAAGTTCATCAAAGATGAAAAAACAAAGAAACACATATGCCGTACATTTTGATTTAGATGATTTTTTACAGCTGATAAAAATTTCAAAGACGTTTATGGTGTCCCTTACGGTCATTAATGACTGAACGGCACTAACAAAATTATGTCGATAATATTTAATAATAATTCAAAATTACAATGCCGTTCATAATTATGAAATTAAACGTTGTGAATAATATACCCCAAAACTAAAAACCGTTATTTTCAGCGTATAAGCTTTTCCGGGATTTTTTGATTAAATAAATTTATATAAAATTAAATTAAAATAAAACGAGTTAAACAAACAGTAATAGATTAAATTATTAAATCTTTAATATTTCGGCACTGATTGTGCCTGTAAAGTCGCTCTTTTCAGAGCGAAAGTAATTTTCCCCAAACACCCATATGTTCCATAAAAAATGTACGGCATGACGAAATACATCATCGGTTCATGAAATAGTATTAAGATCATTAAATTTTAAGTTGCTTCAAATCACTACCCCTATACTAATTAGGGATGAAGGGTTGCGGGCCCGGATTTCTCACCCTGTACCAACAAACATGTACGGCGTTTCTGAATAATGAATCTGCATAAACATACAAAGCGAATGACACAAATGCCGTACAGTAATAAATCGCCTATACCGATTAGAAAATCTTCGGGAAATTAAAAAAATATCGTCGCTCCCGGTACCATTATTTTTGTACGGCACTAGGTTCTTCGTTATTATTTTTTTATGATTTCTCATCTTGTAGAAAGCCGTACAAAAATAGTTGGTAGTAATTTCCCATCTTTAGGTGGAAAATTCAATTTTCCCGTGTACTCACCTGTACCGTTCAAAACTGACGGCATAGTGCTTAAAGTTATTCTTTCATATACCAGCATCGTTCTAAACAAGATTCATGGTGGGTCATTTGACCCCATAAAATTTTCCATGGGCTTGTAGTCTAGTAGTCGTTGCATCGAAACCAATCCAACCATTATTTATTTTTTGAATTTTGCTTCGGATTGATCTTGTATTTTTCCATCCTTCCCGTGTGTATTCAAAACCCTTGAATATTAAGGTTATATGAGAAGTTACAAAATGTTGTAGTTTAAATAGATTGCTTATGACGTGGGAAAGAATTTGTGATACAAACATAGAATCCAAATAGCTGCAACATGCATAAGTAATGTAGAAATAATACAACTTTAAAAACACGCATTACCCCATTCCCACAGAATTTGTTCCGTCTATCGTCACAAATTTCTCTTTTGCACCGAGAGATCTTGCTTAACATGGAATATATTTCCACTTGAACAATTTTTTCTTTTTTCTATGTTTAAAATACGCTGATACCATAGTAAACCTTAAACCAATTTTTAATTAACCGAAAATTGCAGATTGCCGTAATCAAAAATTTAGAATATAAGATTAAAGGATTTCGGGATCGTGGAAAATTCAATCAAACGACAATGATTTGTTGAGTCAACGTTTCGGACAACTTTATGTTTCCATCTTCAGGACTGGAATTGAAAAGAACACATTATCCTAGCACTTTACAGAAGCTAAGTACACTCACCTCACAAAACAAGATGTAAATTAGTTTGATAAATAATAAGATCGAAAAAAGGTAGGAGAGACATAAAATCAGTGACGGCTACAATCAACGATGTCAAAACAATAAAATTTACAATGTAAAAATACAAAAAAGTCACAAACATTTAAATAAATTAACATTAAGTGTAAATAATTCTCTCTAGTTAAAATGCACACAAATATAATATGTGATAAGATTAAAAACTATGTATCCGCCACATTCACGACGAGACCAATCAAATTGAATAGATACCGTTATCCATCAATTTTTCAAAAATCCCGCTCAAATTCCTCCACCTTTGCAATGAAGTGAGAGCAACTCCACCTCCAAAAATACGTCCGCAAAAAGTTTATAAAAAATTAATACAAAAAATTAATATAAAAAAAAAAAACAGTAACCTCAAGACAAACTTGCCAAACCAAAGGAGGGCAAAATATACACCGATGTTTTAAGTTTTGCGTACTTTGTGGTCAAATCTTCTAAGCAAGTCACGGTATCCAACATTGATGAATCTGTAGTCCGTCTGCTTGTTTACATTGTCCGCCGTGGTGGTTATATAAGCCGCTTCCATAAATGTTCTTCTATAAGAAACATAAAGTTGTCCGAAACGTTGACTCAACAAATCATTGTCGTTTGATTGAATTTTCCACGATCCCGAAATCCTTTAATCTTATATTATTATTGTTTGGATGAGATTGATACTGTTATAAAAATTTAGAAGTTTAAAGAGTAAAATTTGTTAAACCTACGTTGGCAATCTTCCGTTATTTGTGATCACTTTTTCTTATTTATGGTGAACACGTACTTTTCAGCTTTTCAGTCGGTTAAATACAAATAAGTTCCAAACTGCAGTTAGCAAAAATGTGAGGTTGTAACAACGATTTTGTTGTCATTAATGCATAGGCGTACATTATTTTTTTACCTTAGATAAAAAGTAATTTAATTACACGAATCTACCGAAAAATTCAACAGCCTTGTATTCTTTTAAAAGCTTAAACCTGGCCCTTGGACCCTGTCTACATTTGTTACAATAATTGGAAAATCGCAAATATTCAAATTTTGAATTATTTTGTGACCTCACAGTATTGCAGTCTATTGGACGATAAAAGATGTGTAGAGGGTGCGCCAGAAAAAGTGTACCAGCGAAAAACTTTTTTATTCGTTGCAACTCTTTTAGAGAGGATTCTTGACTAATCATTCGGTTTATCTATTGCTATTTTGATTTTACTTTGTGTGGAGAGCACCATTCAATTTTTACGTAGGAGAAGACAAGTTCTTGTCACCGTCTGTGATGGATTACAATATAAATTAAATATTGAACGATTTGATAAAGCTCCAGTTGTTTTGTATAATGGAGCAAGTGTTTTTTTTTAATTACAAAAAATTAACAATAACAAAAATTTATTTTATTAAAATCTTACTGGAATAGCTTGAAAGAGTTCGGTCTATAAATATAAATTCTTTTCCACACTTGAATAGGGAAAAATCGTTTTTGTTTACACAAAAAATTCAGTTTTTGAGTTTTGGATTTAAAAATTTGTTTTTGAATGTTTAGAATTGTTTTAGGATTAAAATTTGGACTTTCAAAATGTTACCTTTGTTAAAATGGTTGCCTAAGCTGAAAAGCAATATAACTGCCATTTCTGATGATGAAAAATGTCGCGTCAAGTTCACGATTTTGAAATGTTTTCAGGTAGAAATAATTATATTTTGTTTGAAATTATATCAAATGTAGGGAATTTTATAAAATGAAGAAATTGGTATAGGCATATTATTTTTATTTAAATATAAAAAAGATTATTTTAATTTTGATATCGAAATATTTTTGATAACAAAAATTATTTTTTGGTAAAGTACAAAATAGATAGAAGCAGTGGCGGATTTCCGAACAGGCGCAAGAGGCGAGCGCCTAGGCCTCATAAATCCAGGGGGTCTCAAAATTCAGCTCAGTAATACAAATATTTAGAGTAGTCCTCAAAATAAAATTACTAACTTAAGACTAGCGTAGATGCTGAACCTGAAAGAGAATTAGTTTGATTAGGTATATCATTAGCAAGCAACTAAACTACCGCGAACGAATAAAAGCAATTAAAAAAAATATAAGCAACTAAACTACCGCGAACGAATAAAAGCAATAAAAAAAAAATAAGCAAATATCAAAACTAGCGTGCAATTGAATTTAATGTTGCCGTCGTTCGTCCACGACGACAACTGCAAAAAAAACTTAAGACTAACGTGCGATTGGACTGCAACCTGAAAAATTAATAGAGATACACGATAATTAGTGGGTTTATATGTATTTCATTTGCCTAATCGACTAGCCTAAATTTAATATTCAATTTACAAGTGTTAAGATAATACTGGGCCAATAAATGCCTATTACATTGGCTAAGTGGACCAAGTTATTCCACATAATTCTTCAAAAATAAATGATGAAACTGCATTAAAGCATTATTCTCTTCGGTTCTTCTGTTTGTTTAACATAATTAAGTCTCGACATTCGAGATACCCTAACTAGATACCCTAGTTTGATTAGGTATATCATTGCTAATTACCTTTATCCTCGTATCCTTTCGCTGTAATGATCTTCTTTCCAACGTTCCATTCACTCGTAGTGCACTATCACAAAACTGATGAGAACAATTAAAAAAAAGCACTACCCGTACATTTTCACTAACGCACAAAAATGAAACAAAAACGTACTCGACACTTTTTCCGATCGCGATACACTTGTTAATTTTCATTAATGTTAATTAATTAGTTCTTTAAATCACTTCTTTTATAAATTTTTTCTACATCCATTTATAGATTTGATTATAGCTTTAAATACAATCTTCCCACAAAAATTCACCTATCTGGAACAAAAATAAAATTTGTAATCAAATAATTTAACTCAAGTCTATTTTGTTAGTGTATTTTGAACTCCCCTGTACAATAAGAACTGCTAGGGATTTTTGCAGGGAATTGGTAAGAGAAATCACTTTTTTGAAAATTGTGCTGAACGTTTGACGTTTTAAAAATAATACGAAAACTTAATTAAGAATTTTAGATCAGTTCGAACAATATAATTTCTGTAAGTTGAAGCTTTCAAGTTGCATTTTTCTTTTATAACTTTTGGCGATTAATTTTGAGTTTCATTTGGTGGAATAATTACAATGTGAGCTCAATACCACCTGTACTTAATGATAAGTTTGGTTGTTCGCTGAAGATGATATTTTTAATAACGATTACAGCTACGTGGTTAAATACAATGATAATACTTCTCCGGAAGATAGGTATCAGATGAACGACCACATCTTTTTATTGTTGCTATTAGAATTTTGTTATCGAATCTACATCCGCAACAGTTTATTTGGGAGCGTGCAACATTTGGTAATTTTATTGAATTATTATAAGTATCGTTGCCATTTACTATCGAGCAGTTAAATTAATACTAGGGCCAATGTCATATTTCAACAACGCAGTTCTAATCTGATATCGTCAATGCTCATAACATGTATGGAATTAAGATTTAGAAATACTATTTTAGAAGCCATTAGTAGTTTTTTGCTTTTGAGTGTTATCTTGTTTAGTGCATGACTTTCAAAAACTTTGAGAAGAGCTTGGCATTGTAATAATAAAAATAATCAAAATTAGTTTTTTCAGATTTGTGAACAAAAATGTACCCCGATGCTGAGTACCTGCTAAATTGATATCAAAAATGTTTAACGCAAGCAGTGTATCGATGTCGACGCATATTATAGTTTTTGAAAACATTTGAAAGATTAATATGACAATGTTGAAATTAGGGTACTTTGAGCATTGCAACTAGAAAACTTTGTCATCCAATTGAATGAGTTCTTAACAAAACGTACAATGTAACATACCGATGAAATGGGGATTGGTTGTAAAATTATTTCAATGGATTGTAATTGGAACGGCTACGATGAACAGTCAAACTGGCAGCGATCGTAAACTGATTGCTCTAGTTTAACACTGCTATTGGAAAAGAAATGACACCTCCATCATACCTTAAACAGTTAAAGTAATTCATAACCCACTTCGTCACTCTGATAATTCCTCGAAACAGAAAGGTATATTAAAATATACTTTAGTGATTAATGTGGTTGTTTATCCTCACTGGGGTATATCGTTACTATGTGCGGAAGTAATAATTGTTAGACTGTCGTACAGATTTCAGCATTAATAGGTGCATAGTACTTTAAAGAAGATATTTATTGTAAGAAACCACGAAGGTAATGTCAATAATACTAATCCTCACATGCAAGGAGGATTGACGTTCAGAGAATCGCACTGGCCATGCACCATGTGTTTGAATAAAGCGGGATGAGTTTACGGGTTGAGCAATTCATCAGAAACTGTTAAATTAATTTGACTAGGATTTTAAATTCTTCAGAAAGTATAATAAGAATATGACACTGTGGAAGACCACTTTTTTAAATTCGATTATGGATATTAACGCTTTAACTGTTCCACAAATGCAATTATTTCCAATATTGTTAAGTAGTTCATTCAGTTTGGCTTTAAAAAATCGAGCAATTAATTCCAGCCGAAACAATAGTCATCACGTCGAGCACTTCCTATAATAGTCCTTGGGCCTAGGCCTACAAAAATTTGTGGTTACCGTTCTTTATGCCCAGTCGGACAACTTGTTTTAATAAGAAATTACGCCTAAGGCTGTTCGGTAGGTTTAGATTTTGTGCAAAAAAGATTGTAATACAGTGTATTTATCTTAATATTCTTGTAGAACTACATATTTTAGATAATCAGGTCTATTATGTATCACAACCTTTAAAAATAACGGTCAACCTTTATGTTATAATAAAGTTTCAAAATAACAGATTTTTTAACGTTTACTACAGAATTGGTATTACGTATCAACCTTTAAAATAACCATAGCAAATCAATGTTATTTTGTAACGTACTTGTTATATTTTGCACTAGGAAACCTCTATTATCAAGATCATGTTAAAATAACGGTTTATTAAAACGATACGTAATACCAATTTTCCAAAAACCTTTATGTTATCTCATAAAGGTTACCTTTATAATAACGTTGGTGATACATAATAGACCTGAATATTTGTTTATTAAAATAAATTCTAAAAAAATTAGTTCAGCCGCAATTTGTACTCAAAATATGAATTTATTTATGGAATGCGTGTACGATCCTGATAAAATATCATAATGGAACTTGTACTAAACGCAAGTCTTTAATTTACTACGACAAGACATAATTTTTATTTTTTACTTTGAAAAACTAAAAATTTATGGAACAAAAAATGTATGCTTTTCTTATAAACGTTCTGTTTTGAATAAGTATTTAAAAATTCATATTTTCAAAGTAATTCAAAGTAAAAATCAAAATAAACATTATGTCTTGTCATAGTAAATTAAAGATTCTTGCGTTTAGTACAAGTTCCATTATGATATATTATCAGGATCGTACAGGCATTCCATAAATAAATTCATCTTTTGAGTACAAATTGCGACTAAACTAATTTTTTTAGAATTTATCTTTATAAACAAATATTATCTAAAATATGTAGTTCTACAAGAATATTATAATAAATACATTGTATTACAATTTTTTTTGAACAAAATCTAAACCTACCGAACAGCCTTAACTTTAGGGCGTCCGACCTCTAACGATCCTGAAAACGCAACTGTGAGTTTTTCAGGTTCGTTTAATAAAAATATTTAAAATTAAATGGTATTCTTGACCGATAAATTTTTTAGGGAGTTTCTGCTGTCGGACGCCCTAGAGTTAAGGGTTTCGTGCAAAAACAAAACGCTCCCTTTTCGAGTAATTTCTTATTAAAACAAATTGTTCTGCTAGGCGTAAAGAACGCATACACGAAGTCTCAATGGTGAGGTAATCACAAATTTTTGTAGACCTGGGCCCAAAGACTATAAATGATGAATTAAGAATCACAATTTGGCCAACAGTCTGATTATTTTCGATTAATCTAGAGCTAAGGTAATTCATAAATGTCGACTACCCATTTCAAATAGATCTTCTCCGAGCAGTGAAGCAACAAAAAATTAAGAACGAATTGGTATACGATAAGCTGCAAACTGTAGCATCGTTAACAACGATCTCCGTGTGGCAATTATTTAAATACTTCATAACAATTGAATGGTGTTACGCAAAAAAATCCAACCCACACCAACTTCAAATTATTGATTAATATTTATATTATTTTTAACAAAACATTAAACACAATTCACACTAGGAATTAAAAAGATGTGGATTTTGGTGTATTTTGCAAAAATGGCACTCCGATATTTTTGAATGCTCATAAAAAAGGGTAAAATTAAAGTTAGAAAATTGTATGTCTAACCAATGAACACAAAACCGGGGACTAACTCAATTTTTTTAGTTTTGACTGTTGAATCCTTATATTGCGTAAAACCATTTAATTATTAATCAATTGAAAAAGATAAAAATTTTGCTTTATAAGAACAATTGCGATTGCAACGATTCCAGTCTTTATATATTATAATTCGGGGTGAATAATTTTAAAGTTGATTTTCTCGAAAACTTCTGACAATCTTTCTCTACGGCTTTGGGAAAACGTTTATCGAGGGCTGATCTTCCAGCACGATAAGTGATAAAAATTACAAAAATGCGGCTGGTGTATCCACCTCCTAGTAAGTTATAATATTGTGATTTCGCAAATCTTTGGGGCAACTGTTTGTTATTATATCGCAAAATAAAATTTAATTCTTTTAAGTTTTGATGAAATTCTTCATAAATTTTTAAGGACTGAACATAAATATAATAGAAGTGGGATTGAATATTTTAACCACAACTAAAACGGCAAAGAAAATTTTCGTCGCATCTTGCAAGGCTGCAGTGGAAAGGGTAACGTAATAGAACCACGCGAGTGGTTCCTTCAAGGATAATGCAGCTGTTGAAATGAACAAAAAATGGTCTGGCTCTTATCAACAAATGTGGTCGTTCTCACAAACAATAAATTCAATTGAAGGGTTCGAATAACAAGATTTGATTTAACTCAATTGTGAATTTCAGCATCATAAAATTTTCAGTCAAGATTATAATTATTGTAAAAATTTAAACATGGTTTTAAAAATGTTAATAAAATAAATTTATTAGGTAGAAATTGAAATAATTGGATGGATTTAATACAGGCAGTGGCGGCTCTACACCCCCCCCCCCTCATAATTTGATAATTGCAAAAATTTAATGTAAACTATTTACAATTTTATTACCACAAATTTTCAACAACTACATAATTCATTCAATACAAATTGATTTAAAAAAAAATATACTAACCTGAGTGTTTTTGTGTTTTTTCGGTGGCGAGAAGACAGATAAATGCTATTTTTAGGTTCGACTAATCTCGTGCTAGTATGAGTCATCAGGTTGTTTGCTGATGAGATGACGCCATATTTTCCACGCTTCTAAATAGAAATTATTATTAAAAACTTTTTAGGTTTACTTTAAACACTTTCAAATTTATTTCAATGTTATTTCGTTCAATCAATTTGCTTTATTTAATTAATAGCCAAACTTTTGTACCCTTTTATTTAATATATAGCAAAAATATTTTGATGCAAACTTTAAAAAAAGTATTTAAACGAATAACTCAACTTATGTTATGATTAACTATTTTTGATATATTATAATTGTAATTAATTATATGGCATTCATACGATAAATTAAGGAGTAGATACATGCAAAATTACAAAATTTGAATTAAAAATGTCAACCTGTTGCTGAGCGTCACTTTTAAATTTTCTCAACAATTACATTAAGTTATACCATGTTATACACTATCCACGTTAACAAGTTGACTTTTGTAAAACAAATTATAACATTTTATAGAAATAAAACTCACCGGCATTGTTGCTAACTAAACTTTTCAGGACATTGCATTAAAGCTTAAAACAAAAGCTGGCCGCCATTTTTATGCCGCTTCTGGTTGAACGTTTCTTTCATGCTTTTGGTCATGACGCAATTGAATAAAAGCTAGAAAAAAGAAATAATTGTTAAGAAAGCAAAATATTTTCCGATTTATCTGGCAAATTCAAATTAATTCCGAGTTATGATGATTGTTTTTTGTGTTAACGAAAAAAGCGCGCGAAAATGAAATTAAAAGTTAAAAACTTACGCGGGCAACTTCTAAGTTTTATCATTCGAATAATCACAAAAAATAACTACATAATTCGCTTATTGCAAATTGATATTTGCATAATATCACTGGTATTTTATTTAAGACGTTTAACTAACCTGCATTATGGCGTCGACGCGTTGCTACGGTAGCTCTTCAAGACGAACAGCCTCTTGGGATTTTTGTGCCGACCAATCACGTGCGATCACGTGACCTAAAGTTGCTACCTGATGCCGCACCGCCATGTTCGACAAGCAATTAAACTGAAATTAAAAAATTTTAAATTATTTTAAGCAATTACAAACTTATTATAAAATTTTTTGGTGAAATCCAATTATTTATTAGTATAAATTATATAAATTATGACGGCCAAGCAGAATTTCCAAAATTGAATTAAAAATTTCAACCTGTTGCAAGGCGTCACTTTAAAATTTTCTCAATAATTACTGAAAGTTAATCTAAATACTTATGAAATTAACTAAAACTAATTGTTAACATTTAAAACAAACTATTTTTTGTTATATCCTGCAAATTAAAAGTAATTCCGAGTTAGGATGATTGTTTTTTGTGTGAACGAAAAAAGCGCGCGAATTATACGTGCGAGGTTTAAGATCAAATTAAAAGTTAAAAACTTACGCGAACAACTTTTCAATGTTATCAATCGAATAATCACAAAAAATCACTACATAATTCGATTATTACAAATTGATATTTGCATAATATCACTGAATATTTTAAATTATCGTAAAATGAACTGACCTGCACAATGGAGTCGACGCGGACTACGGTAGCTGTTGAAGACGAACAGCCTCTTGGGAATTTTGTGCCGACCAATCACGTGCGATCACGTGACTTAAAGTTGCTTAAGATGCCGTCCTCCATGTTTCCCAAGATTTTCAACTGAAATTAAAATTTTTAAATTATTTTAAGCAATTACAAACTTATTAGAAAATTTTTTGGTGAAATCCGATTATTTATTAATATAAATTATATAAATTATGACGGCCAAGCAGAATTTCCAAAATTGAATTAAAAATTTCAACCTGTTGCAAGGCGTCACTTGAAAATTTTCTCAATAATTACCGAAAGTTAATCTAAACACTTATGAAATTAACTAAAACTAATTGTTAACATTTAAAACAAACTATTTTCCGTTATATCCTGCAAATTAAAATTAATTCCGAGTTAAGATGATTGTTTTTTGTGCTAACGAAAAAAGCGCGCGAATGTTAAAATACGTGCAAGAGGTTAAAAATGAAATTAAAAACTTACCCGGGCAACTTTTGAAAATTATCATTCGAACAATCACAAAAAATCACTACATAATTCACTTATTGCAAATTGATATTTGCATAATATCACTGAAAACTGAATATCACAAGAAGAACTGCCGGCATTACGGAGTCGACGCGTTACTGCGGTAGCATTTCAGAATGAACAGCCGTGTGCGAATTTTAGTGCCGACCAATCACGTGCGAGCATGTGACCTAAGGTTGCTTAGCGATAACGCACCGCCATGTTACCCAAGCCGCTAAACTGAAATTAAAAATTTTAAAATTATTTTAGCTAATTACAAACTTATTTTAACATTATTTCGTGCAATCCATTTATTTAATTATTTAATTTATATAAATTACGACGTCCATGCAGAATTTCAAAAATTGAACAAAAAATGTCAACCTGTTGCAGCGCGTCACTTTAAAATTTTCTCAATAAATACTGAAAGTTAAACTCGATCCACGCCGAACAAGTTGATTTTTGTAAAACAAACTATAAGATTTCATGAAATTAAAATTTAATACTCACCGGCATTATTATTAACAATAGCCAATCGCCAACATAATTTGACGGCGCATAATTGCACAAAATCTAGAAAGAGAAAAACAATTGTTAAAATTTAAGACAAACTATTTTCCGTTGCATCTGGCAAATTCCGATTAATTCCAAGTACAGATAACTATTTTTTGCGTTCAAGATGTACATGTACCCAAGGTATACCTGGAAATCCTGGAATCTGTCGCGGACAACTAAAAATGTTTTCATTCGAACAACCACCAATAATTGTCACCTAATCGCTAATCCACTCATTGCAATTTGATTTTTATAAAATTAATTTGAATATAATAAGTTAATTTCATCTGCTTCGTTGTCAACACTTATTCGGTGTTGTCGCAAAAAACAAATGAGAACAATTAGTTGACAGATAATCTAGAAGATACCAGCGCCAATTGTTTCAACTCTTTAAAAATTATTGGAAAATTAATTAGCAATTTTAATTTTTATTTAAATTAGCAGTTTGTTTTTCATGCAAAATAAAGTTTTAAATGTACTCCAAGTACTTGGAAGCTCACCTCAATAGCATTTTCAGCAATCCGCGTAAATCATCATAAGACAAACATTTAACATTTTGTGCACATTCCTTAATATCCACCAAAATCAATTTGATTTTTACTGTTTACTATCGGACAAATCAGTTTGCAGGTTCTAACTGTCGTCTACAAACTATTGAAATTCACTAATTGACATGTAATTACAATATAATCCACAATATTACACAAACTTGAACAATCACCCACCACGGTCGAACTTAAAAGAAAACTCAACGGAATTAATGTAGATTCTAATGGATCTAGCGTCTTCTAGAAAGAGAAGTCAGAGTCTGAAAATATGTAGATATGAACCAATGAAAAATAGTTACGATTGGTACATCCACGGTAATGCACTTCAACATATATGCAAAAGCCTAAAAATGTTTCTTAATTTATTTGCATAAAAATATATAAAACTTTTGGGAAAAACTACTTGATCGAATATAATTATTTATTTAATTTAAATAACACAAATTATGGATTACCGCGCAATTAAATTTAATTACTCTGGTATTGAAATTTTTTAAATTTTAAGTACTTTTTATAAATACCTACTAATTTTATATCAAGCCCCTACTATAAAACTTCCCGGGGAACAAAACTTTTACATTTTAAATATCAACCAAAGCATGGGCGGGGACCGTCGATGTTCTACGCTCTCGAATTTCGCCGAAATTTTTGCACTGGGTGGTAGGTAATGGTCTATATAGTAAATATAAATAATAAAATTTGCGGAATATCCAGTAATTTTTCCAAAATTAACAAAAATCATGGATCCGAGATTGCCGTGTTTGTGCATGTCAAAACCGACTCTCCGCCAACTCTCGCTCGGCTCCGCCTCGCTTCGAGCGCTCCGAGCCGTTTTGACAAGCACTAAAAAAACTAAAAACATCCCCCGTAGGGCACGGGCCTCGAATAAATGACGAAATTCGAAGGCTGGGATCCTAGATTAACCAATGTCAGGGGCAGGGAAAACCTACCCTCCGCTCGCCCTTCGGGCGGCTGCGGGCGGTTTTCCCAACCCCTGTGTGAATTGTTACAAACGCCGTTTCGCAAATACACTCGAAAATGCAGTAACTAGAACGATGTTATCACTCCAACGGTATGAACTCGACTGAACACGCTCTATCCCCACCTAAGCGTAGCGTAGCGGAGTGACAATGCGAAGCATTTGGTGCCATAGGCACCTTAATCTTCTTCATCTGGTGTCTGCAGTTTTGGCAATGAGGTTAAGAAAACAAGTAAAATACGCTGACGCGGTTTCCCACGTTGATCTGTGAGGCTTGGTAACAAAAATTGGAAATCTATTTTCCCCGTCTGGATGTTTGTAGACGCTGTAGCAGTGGAAAGATGGTGTTGAACGTGTATGCGGCAGTCGTGTTGGTGTGTTGCCGTTTTGAAGATTTCGGTGTGAAGGCTGTGATGGGAGTTTAGCGGTGAATATCCTTCTGACATCTTGTAGAAGTTGTGGTAGCAAAAAAGAAGTTACGTGATCGACGATAAAATAAAGGCGCGGTGACCAGCCTCAACTCGGCTTTGCCCTCAAAATGGTACTACCAGGAGAACGGGGGGAAAGGATGTGGGATTTGGTGAGGACGGATAGGAAAGGGGGGGATGCTGCTTTTCCTTATTGGCCTTGGGCTGTAAAAGAGGGGTTACAAAATAAAATTGGTTTGGTCTTACTCATGTTGTTGGTTTAAAGATGATCATCGGTCTTTCGTGGCGCCAGAAGTCGTCGGGGTTGTATTGGCCGAGTTGATTGACCAGGGGGTTGTCGGTGTCAGCGCACCTGTCGTACAGCTTCTCAGCTGCCTTGCGGTTTAGGTCCGTCAGGAGTTCCAGTTTGGTGTCGGTGTGGAGTTGTCGGTTGGTGATGTACCAGGGTGCGTCCATTGCCCTGCGCAGGCAGATGTTTTGGAGTGTCTGGATACTCTTCAGTCTGTTGGTTTGGGTGTAGGCCCAGGCCGGTGCGGCATAGGTCAGGGTTGGGCGGATGATCGTCTTGTAGAGCCTCAGCTTGAGTTCCGGCGTCAGCTTACTTCTTCTTCCTATCAGCGGGGCTAAAGTTGCCATTAGCCCTTTGGTGCGGTTCCGAAGTGCGGTGACGTGTTTCCCCCAGGTGAGGCCGGAGTCGAGGGTGACCCCTAGGTAGGTGGTGGTCTTCTTCCATGGGATTGCCTTTCCAAAGATGTCCAGGTCTTGCAGGCCCATTGTCTCCAGTCGACGGTTTGTGAACATGATAGCAGCACTCTTGTCCGAGTTGACTTCGATGCGCCAAGTGCGGTACCATTGTTCCAAGTCGTCGAGTGCTTCCTGGGTTCTGAGGACGGCCATTTCGGGTTTGATGGAAGTTGAAACGATGGTGGTGTCGTCTGCGTATAGGAAAAGTGAGGTGCCTGTGGTTGATGGTCTGGGGATGTCGCTGACGTAAATGTTGAAGAGAGTGGGGGACAGTAGGGACCCTTGCGGGACCCCTGCCGTGATTACCCTCTCTGTGGAACGGATGCCATGGAGTTTCACCTTGAAACTCCTGTTCCTGAGGTATGAGGCTGTTAGTTGGACAAGTCTTGGGGGTATGTCTGCCTGAAACATTTTAAATAATAAGCCGTTATGCCATACCTTGTCGAACGCCTTGGAGACGTCCAGAAAAACGGCGCTGCAGTGTTCTTTCTTGTTGCGGGACAGGGTTATCTTCTCGACGAGTCTGAGGATCTGCTGAGTGGTGGAGTGTCCGGGCCGAAAGCCGAACTGTTCGTCCTGTATCGTCTTGTTGTCCTCGAGTGATTTGTTGATTCTGTCCAGGATGATCCTTTCGATGACCTTGCCGATGGTGGAGAGGAGACTGATTGGCCTGTAACTTTGTGCAAGGTCCTTGGGTTTCCCGGGCTTATGCAAGACGACCACGTCGGCCACCTTCCATCTGTCCGGAAAATGCCTCAGCCTAAGCACTGCATTTGCGATACCTGTGATGGCCACCACGGCCTTTTTGGGGAGTTCCTTCAGGGCTGCGTTCTGTATGCTGTCCGGGCCTGGTGCTTTCTTCCGGTGGGTTCGCTTGATTGCCGCAGCTACTTCTTCCGGGGTGGCTGGTGTTATGGGAGGCTGGTCTGTAATTTATAGGTTAGCGAGTTTTTCACTTACTGTTTGGTCGACTTCCTCGACGTGTTCCATGTCGACGTTGTTGGTGATTGGACTGCATTGAATCTCAAGGGCATCTGCGAACGTTTCTGCTTTCTCCTCGTCGGTGATCGCCTGTCCGTGCTGGTTTTGGAGAGGGGGGATCGGTGTGTTGATGTTCCTGAGGGCTTTGACCATTCGCCACGCGGAGTTGTCCTCGCAGTTCAGGGATTCCAACTTCTTGACCCAGGAGTCGCTGTTGTGCTCCTTGAGTTGCTTCGCGACTTCTGTCCTCAGTTGGTTTGCCCGTAGCCGGTCATCAGGGCTCCACGTTCTGCGCGCTAGTTTCTCGGCTTTCCTTTTCTCTTTAATGATAGCTTTTAGTCGGGGGGGGAGTTGGTCTCTGGAGTCTGGGATGGGGACGTCATTTGATGCGAAAATAATGGATTCACTAACCTTGTTTTCGAAGACTTCTACATACCTCTCGAGTTCTGGTGCTGATGTTATGAGCGGGATTTGACCTAGATGTTGATGGAGGTGGTCCTGGAAAACCGGCCAGGCTGTCTTTCGGGCTGTCCTGGGTTCGTCTCTGTCGTGGGTGTCCCCCAGGTGCAGGAGAACCGGGTAGTGGTCGGATGTGAGCGCCGTCACTGTTTCCAGCTGGTAGAGCAGGGTGATGTTCTTCATGACGACAATGTCCAGGACATCGTCGCTGGCGGGGCCCTGGGTTGCCCTGTGCGTGAATTCCAGGGGTGCATCTACCGTGACATCTAGGTGGTCGGCTAGTTTCCGTAGGTTTCTTCCTGCTTGGTTGGAGTTCCTCGAGTTCCATGAGTGATGTTTGGCGTTTAGGTCGCCTGCGATGATCTTTGGGGCCGGTCCGCGGAGAAGCTTTTTTAGGTCTTCCTCCGGGAGGGGGTCTTGTGGTTTGTTGTACACGGATGAAATCTGTAAGTTGCCAAGGTTAGTGGTGGGGATACATACCGTGGTTGCTTCTAGTTGGTCCAGGTCCTGGCGGGTGATTTCGTGGTGTTGGATGCTTCTCTTTACGTAGATGGCTGTTCCGCCCCCCCTCCCAATTTGGCGGTCGTTTCTGTGAAGCTCGTAATTGGCCATCTTCGAGGAGGTGCTGGGTTTGAGGTGGGTTTCATTTACCATTATGACGTCCAAATCGTGTTCGTGGGCGAAGTGAAGGAGTTCTACTTTCTTGCTGATGTTGAGCCCGTTTGCATTCCAAAATGCGATTTTGAGTTGGGATGGTGGTCTTCTTTGTTGTGTGTACATTTGTGTTTTATATTTGACGTGCCTGTGGGTAATGGGATTAGTGGGTGACTTACTTGTTATTATTGTTGGCGTGGCAGTAGGCAAGGTACTTGAAGAAGTCTTCCGGGTTTCCTACCGTGGCGATGAGAGAATCGTAGGCGTTGGCGTATATCTTTGTGATGTCTTCGCTTCGGGTTTGGGAGGTTGAGGGTTGTGAGGGGGTAAGGGGGGGGAAGCCTGGTGGAGTTCTGGGTGCGAAACCCGATGGCATCTCGACTGGAGTTCCCATCAGTGGTTGTGGAAAGGTGGTTCTCTCGGCGTATGATGTCCGTGGCGTGGTTCTGTGGGGTGCGAATCTTCCTGTTGGTGGGGGATTCGTTCGATAGTATCTGAAATCATTGGTGCGTTTAAGTTTGGGGTAGTTCTTACAACCCTGGTAGTTTGCTGGGTGGTCTCCCCCGCAGTTGGCACAGGTGGCCTTGGTATCCCGGGTCTTCTGGCAGGTTGGGGTGAGGTGCGAAGCTGCGCATTTTACACACTTGGGCCCGGATCTGCAGTTCCTTTGGCTGTGGCCAAAACACTGGCATCGGTGGCATTGACTGACCCTTGCTTTCCTGTGGGGGGATTCGATCTTGACTCCGAGGCCGATGACCTCGGTGACATCGTAGATGGCTCGGTTGGCGGTGATTTTCTCTAGTGTTACCATCACTAGAGGAATGGGCTGCCTGTTTCGTCCGCTGTACATCCTTGCGACCTGTATGACGGAAAAACCTAGATTAGTGAGGTCGGCTTTTATTGAATCGGTTCCGATTTCACTGCTGATACCCCTGATCACTACTTTCAGGGGGCGGTCCTCCGGTAGCTGGTAGGAGTAAAAGCCTTCTTTGTTGGGGTCGAGGTCGGCTTCAAAGAGCTTGAAGATGCCCCTGTGGTCGTTTGGTGTGAAAATTTCATTCCCTTCATTTTTACTTCTATACATTTTTCTATTTCATCGCACCGTTTCCGAGATACAGTGACTTGAAAATGTTTCTGTACGATACAATAAAAATTGTTATATCTCAGAAACGGTGCCACGAAATGGAAAAATGTATATAAACAAAACCAAAGAGAATAAAATTTACTACAAAAAATGTTTATACATTTTTCTATTTCGTCGTACCGTTTCTGAGATGCAAATGTGGCAATTTTAATTGTATCGTACAGAAACATATTTGTAAATCACTGTATCTCAGAAACGGTGCCACAAAGGAGAAAAATGTATATAAACAATAATGAAAGGATTGAAATTTTCAACAAAAAATGTCTAATAAGTATTGCTATAAAAGCAATGTTATTATGACAAAAACGTTTTTCAAGGTATACCTTACTTTGGGGGGGGGGGGGGTACTATGGTCCCCTCTAGTTACGCCACTGGTTGTAAGTTGACGGTGGCTGGAATCTGAGAACCTTACAAAGGGTTAAACTCGAGTGCTTCCCGATTTTAAAAAACAGTAAATAAACAAATAATTCAGATTTTGTTCTACCACGTAATATTATTTAATAAAAAAATTTAAATGGGTACTATATTGTAATCTGCTGTTTTAAAGAAAATTCTATTATTTTGTATCAAGACCAGCAGTGTTGTGTAAAGCTTAATTGATCGGCTACGAGGGGGGGGGGGTCGACTATACTGCTGTGTTCTAAAGCCAAGTTCGATTTAAAGTCTATACATCTAGGAAGGTTAGCTTGCTAAAACATTTAAGTGCTCACAGAACCAGGAGTCCTAAATTAAGAAAAACCAGAAGCATGAAGGTGCGTCCCATCTTTATTAGACTTCCCAATGAACACAATAATTTATATCTCAAACTTTGAAGAATAGTTAACACTAAAAAATGTATAACTTAAAAAATCGCCTGCGGCGTTTTAATGAAAATATCCAAGGGAGACGCGTCATGACAGAATTTGAATGGACTCCCCATCAGACTAGCAAGAGTCTACAGACTTTTACCCCATTTCTGTCTCTTCAAATAACTTGTCGACAATGAGAGCTGCTTTGCTGTTTTTAGGAGAGGGGGGGGGCAGAATAGCATGCTCGCATGTCTAATAGTTTATAGATTTTTTTTTAAATCAGTGTACATACTATATCCTGACTCATCAAGTATTATCAAGGCATTGTTCCCATAGTTTAATTTATAAAAAATTAAAAATATTTTTTTTTCATACATGCATCCATTCATGCGCGTCAGTGATGACAAATAAAATTTATTATGGTTTAAAAGATTTTTTATTATTGCAGCTGTGTTGAAAATTAAAAATTCCATGCTTGAATCTAAATATTAATCTAAAGAGAATACCCAGCAGTTAATCATTATTTTTTATTAATTGCAGAAATTTAATTAGGACTATTTTTAATCGTTTAAAATTAATTATAAAATCCTAATCGCCAAGTAATCTACAGGTAAGTCAAGGTAATTAATGTGTAAAGACCCGAGTGTAAAAACTCATAGCTCTCGGATAATAATTTTATTGAATAACCCATTTTTTTGAGTTTGTATTTTAATTTAATTGGTTGATTTTATTTCAATATTACCCAAAGCATTACCCCTACTGATTTTGTTAAAATTGTAATTTTCGTTTTTTGTTGTAAAAAGGAAAGCAGTGGCGGCACCAGCGGGCGCTGAATCCCTCATTGCCTGGGAGCCCATGACCATAAAATTTAAAACTTCAGTTTTATTTCTGAAATGATTAGGGGAGCCATGGGGCAATGATTATTAATTATTATACATTGGGACTCGGCATAATATCTGAACTTGTGCAGTTTTGAAAAACTTTTGAGTATCACACCTGATCGGTTGTTTTGCGATTTAAATGTAGATTAACCTCATTTCTTCTGATCATATTTAAAATTTCAGTTTGATGCTTATCTCTGTTAAAACCACAAAAAAGTATGTGATCACAAATAACGGAAGATGTCAACATGAGTTCTACAATATTCACTCATTAAATTACTGAATTTTTTTTAACAACCAAGCACATTTGAATGTAGTTGTTTATTTTCAGTAATTATCAAGTTTTCTATGGTAGCAGCGGTTTGGAAACATTGGAAAAAGGAGAGAATTCTTGAAGTGAAAATGTATTTTGGGTTCAGGTTGATTCTATGGTGCAAGCTGCTGTCATTAAGGGAATCGTGATGTATATGAAAGAACGGATAAATTCTGCAGAGGTAATTCATGTTTTACAAGTTGTAATGAACCTACACTTCTTATGCATTGTTCCAGTTATTTGTGAATTTAGAAAATGGGAACCTTGAAGAGTTTTGCTTATGCTACAAATTTTTCCTCGTGACAACATTTTTAGCATTCGGGCCAACTACAAAATTTCTATAAATGAAGAATCGGGACCACAGAGGGATCCTCATACTTGCTTCATTTTTAGCATTTGGCATACAAACGGGGAGGTTAGACTTACCTAATTATCGAAAGTGATGCAAAATTCCATAACAACTGTTGGATTCGTTTTAAACTTTATGAAGGCCTTTGAAATAATGGTTTATCGCAGGCCGAATAGGAAATAAAAAGGTTACAATATTTATTTTTCTCTTATGAACTTCTATAAATTATTTTTTTGTTGACATTTAGATAAAAAAAATCTTGAAATTAAAGTAAGCTTCTTGAATTACGTACGATTAGTTGGAGAGGGGATCCTTCTAATCATGGCAACGCTACGTTTGTATGCATTTGTTTTAAAGTTTGACGTTTAAAAAGTTACACTGTAAGTATCGACTATTTAGATTGTTGACTACTATTACAACTGTCACAATGCCAATTAATATTGTTATAAGATATTACGTTACTATAAAGATGGACATTAACAATAGTGTTTTGAACGTACCTTTGTACGTACAAAGTACAAAAAAATTATGAATTAAAATGATACTGTAATATGTTGCACTCGACTTGCAATTCAGTGTCTCCTGAATATAACAGAAGAAAACAGCATGTCCTAACGTCCAATTATTCTTCAAACGTACAATAAAATTGATTTTGCACTAAACAAGAATAACTTATAAATTATAATAAATGAATAAATAAATTGCACGTTACGATGATTAATTTAGCATGCATGAAGAATTAGTTTAGTTTCTCTCTGCAACCTGCAATATAAACACAATTACTCAATGACCATGCAATAGATCCATCTGAAATTTGAACAGATTATATTAATATTTAATGCAATGAACTGAAATTTTTTTGGACAGAATTGGATCGTAGGACATGGATGATCATAGGACCTTACATTTATTATAGTGCGGAATGTAGAAATTGCGTGACAAAGTTTCTGTATTTTGTTTAAATGCTACATTTGATCTGGATAGTTGTCTTATTTATTTAAAGTCTTATTTATCTTTGAAGTGAATTATTTTATTTTCGGAACATTAAAATAACTCAGCGTGAATTCAAAGATGAGTAGCTAAGGTTATTGTTAAATATAAAGTATTTTAATATTTCAAATATTAACAATTCAAAAATACAAATGTAAATTTCTAATAATATAAATTAATAGTTGTCTTCAACTTTAAGAGTTCAAACAGTTTTCATTTGATTCAGGATATGTCAATATCCGATATTCAGGATCTAGTAGGATCCACGATTCTTGAGCAGATGCAATGATCTAAATAAGTTTCGGTTTAAAAAAAAGGAAATAGGTAATAATACTTTATGTATGAAGTGAGATTAGTTTTTAAGGATATATTTTTGGATTTCTTGTTTTTCTTTTTCATTTGTTTATTCACACCGGGTTTAGTAAGAAAAAAGAATCTGCGTTTAAACTTGACTGATTTAATTTGCAACATATTGTTCGTTACTTTTATCACCCTAATGTTTTATTGGTTGTCCGTTGTTAAAACTTTGATTGTATCATGTGTATTTCTGTACTTGTAGACCTAAAAATTGAAATTTGAATTGACAAAACAATTATTATTTATTTTCAAATGAAGCATTTATTAACTGGTAATAATCGTACTACAGTCAAGTTCTTGACGTTGACTTCATAATCACCATGTGTTTTATATCACCTTAAGTACCATCATCTTGTTATTGTGCAGTATATGTTAAATCAGTTTTGTGTGAATCCTGAGACTTATCGTTCTTCATTAGAACTACTCGTTTCGTTCCACTTTGATTGCATATATAGTCATCGGCATTTCCTTTGCTATAATACTGTTTTGTCCAACTGCATTTTTATACAATCTGGAGACATTTCTTTCCGTGCAACAAAATCTATAATAAATTTCCGAGCCGTTACATTTTATAATATCGCTAAATGCAACTGTTCATAAAGTTTGATATTTGACGAGTTCTTCACGTTCGTGATTAGCACCATGATTTAAAAATAAATATCTTACATCTTTAAGTTAGTTTTTAATTCATGTAGATGAGTTGGTGGCCAAGCCATCAGTTCACAGTTCAATTAGACGATTGTTTTAATAATATTTAGATAGTTGCTTATGTTTCTACTTAATTGTAGTAGTTGTGATAATTGTTGTTATTAATTTATAACTTATTGCAAAATGGCAAACATCGTTTGAAGTTAACAAGTATTCTGAATACAATTATATTTTATAAATATTATTTAAGGGGTCGAAGGGTCAGCGGGGCAGTTTTTCACCTAAGACCACGCATCAGGATAATTATTATTCTATCATCATTTTTTTTTTCAACGATTCAAGTGTGGGTGAACAAGTTTATTGAAGCAACTGTAAAGTCCCATGAATTTGGATGCTGTGGTGAAGAGAAACGGATAAACACTTATAATTATTCCTACGTAGATTTAAGCTATATGTGTCAATCTGATCTTTTGATTAGAAAATCGTTAGGGTATCTCGAATGTCGAGACTTAATTATGTTAAACAAACAGAAGAACCGAAGAGAATAATGCTTTAATGCAGTTTCATCATTTATTTTTGAAGAATTATGTGGAATAACTTGGTCCACTTAGCCAATGTAATAGGCATTTATTGGCCCAGAATTATCTTAACACTTGTAAATTGAATATTAAATTTAGGCTAGTCGATTAGGCAAATGAAATACATATAAACCCACTAATTATCGTGTATCTCTATTAATTTTTCAGGTTGCAGTCCAATCGCACGTTAGTCTTAAGTTTTTTTTGCAGTTGTCGTCGTGGACGAACGACGGCAACATTAAATTCAATTGCACGCTAGTTTTGATATTTGCTTATTTTTTTTTTATTGCTTTTATTCGTTCGCGGTAGTTTAGTTGCTTGCTAATGATATACCTAATCAAACTAATTCTCTTTCAGGTTCAGCATCTACGCTAGTCTTAAGTTAGTAATTTTATTTTGAGGACTACTCTAAATATTTGTATTACTGAGCTGAATTTTGAGACCCCCTGGATTTATGAGGCCTAGGCGCTCGCCTCTTGCGCCTGTTCGGAAATCCGCCACTGCTTCTATCTATTTTGTACTTTACCAAAAAATAATTTTTGTTATCAAAAATATTTCGATATCAAAATTAAAATAATTTTTTTTATATTCAAATAAAAATAATATGCCTATACCAATTTCTTCATTTTATAAAATTCCCTACATTTGATATAATTTCAAGCAAAATATAATTATTTCAACCTGAAAAAATTTCAAAATCGTGAACTTGACGCGACATTTTCATCATCAGAAATGGCAGTTATATTGCTTTTCAGCTTAGGCAACCATTTTAACAAAGGTAACATTTTGAAAGTCCAAATTTTAATGCTAAAACAATTCTAAACATTCAAAAACAAATTTTTAAATCCAAAACTCAAAAACTGAATTTTTTGTGTAAACAAAAACGATTTTTCCATATTCAAGTGTGGAAAAGAATTTATATTTATAGACCGAACTCTTTCAAGCTATTCCAGTAAGATTTTAATAAAATAAATTTTTGTTATTGTTAATTTTTTGTAATTAAAAAAAAACACTTGCTCCATTATACAAAACAACTGGAGCTTTATCAAATCGTTCAATATTTAATTTATATTGTAATCCATCACAGACGGTGACAAGAACTTGTCTTCTCCTACGTAAAAATTGAATGGTGCTCTCCACACAAAGTAAAATCAAAATAGCAATAGATAAACCGAATGATTAGTCAAGAATCCTCTCTAAAAGAGTTGCAACGAATAAAAAAGTTTTTCGCTGGTACACTTTTTCTGGCGCACCCTCTACACATCTTTTATCGTCCAATAGACTGCAATACTGTGAGGTCACAAAATAATTCAAAATTTGAATATTTGCGATTTTCCAATTATTGTAACAAATGTAGACAGGGTCCAAGGGCCAGGTTTAAGCTTTTAAAAGAATACAAGGCTGTTGAATTTTTCGGTAGATTCGTGTAATTAAATTACTTTTTATCTAAGGTAAATAAATAATGTACGCCTATGCATTAATGACAACAAAATCGTTGTTACAACCTCACATTTTTGCTAACTGCAGTTTGGAACTTATTTGTATTTAACCGACTGAAAAGCTGAAAAGTACGTGTTCACCATAAATAAGAAAAAGTGATCACAAATAACGGAAGATTGCCAACGTAGGTTTAACAAATTTTACTCTTTAAACTTCTAAATTTTTGATTACGGCAATCTGCAATTTTCGGTTAATTAAAAATTGGTTTAAGGTTTACCATGGTATCAGCTTATTTTAAACATAGAAAAAAGAAAAAATTGTTCAAGTGGAAATATATTCCATGTTAAGCAAGATCTCTCGGTGCAAAAGAGAAATTTGTGACGATAGACGGAACAAATTCTGTGGAGAATGGGGTAATGCGTGTTTTTAAAGTTGTATTATTTCTACATTACTTATGCATGTTGCAGCTATTTGGATTCTATGTTTGTATCACAAATTCTTTCCCACGTCATAAGCAATCTATTTAAACTACAACATTTTGTAACTTCTCATATAACCTTTATATTCAAGGGTTTTGAATACACACGGGAAGGATGGAAAAATACAAGATCAATCCGAAGCAAAATTCAAAAAATAAATAATGGTTGGATTGGTTTCGATGCAACGACTACAGAGCAAGGGCCGGATGGAATATAGGTTTCTGACATTTAATTTTTGATATCTACAGACAAATGACTACTTGTAATTTGCATGCATTTCAAAATTTCTGTATTTTATTATTTCGGTTCAATATTTTGACTTTGACACGAAATCTAGAAAGTATGGTAAGCTACTTGGATATTTCCGATATATAACGTTAGATGTCGCCACACGTCATTTAGATTTTAAAATGACTTTATGTAATTTAAGTGACGTGCGAATGTGTCATTCAAATCGGTCGGGCGGTTTACTTACTTTCGCGTTTTTAATTTCAAAAATTATGAACTTTTACGAAATTATTGGTGATTTTAAATTTGTAATTTGTTCTAGACATTCTAACAAATCAAGTGGTAGTGTGTGAGTGAAAAATGGATAAAGACAGTTTCAAAATTTACCGATATGTCTGGATGTGAAGCAGTCATTCTAGAGGTGCTGCATTTGAAAATAAGAGGTATTTACATTTTAAATTTTATTTAGTTATTGTTCTGATTGGCAAAAGTCGCTAAGTACATCATTTTTAATGTTTTAAATGAAACGATAAGTCAAGTTAATTTTAAACCGCAGCGTGTCAAATATGAAAACGTCAGAAATTTATATTGGTTACTTTTGCTTGTTTTTACTTTCCAGCCAATTTATTCAAATTTGTTAAAGCTTTTGAATAAATTAGAAATTAATATTACGACTTGCGTGAAATCATACCGACGTTTATAATTATTTTTAAAGGAAGCGTTAAATTTAAAACCGATTTTAAGACATAATATATCAATCAATATAATCAATTTGGCTTTAAAAGCTGTTTAAAATTAGCGCTTCCTTTAAAATTCATTATAAAGTTGGCCCTTAGCCTTTTTTTTTATCCACCATGAATAGTAAAATGTACATCGAATACCTATAGTCAAGCAAGCGTTAAAGGACCACGGATGGCTTAATGCGGTTATTTTTTAAAGACATTTTTCAAAGAAAGTAAAATCAGAACGTTTCCTTTTTAACAATTAAGTATTTATATAAATGTAAGATTAGTAACTTTCTTCAATTTGAATTTATTTTTATTATAGTTTTGAATTTTGTGACCCCCATGTAAAAAGAAACTTATATTAGGTTTCAATGTAGGAAAACTTTTAAAATTTTTATGATATTTTAGTTCATTAGTTTAATATTGCTATGCGAATTCACTTTCATTTTCATTCCTGTTTACTGACTCATAGGAAACGTCATTGTTGCTGTGTATTTTTGAATAATCGTTTATTTTGAATTGTGATAACTTTTATAAAACCTTGAATTTCAATATAATAATTTGATCACACCATAGTAAACTTTGTAGTAAACAGTAAACTTGCTCCCGAAGAAGATTTTAAAATTGAAATACTTGTAACGAGAATGTGGTTTAGCAAAACCCCAGATGGCAGTATTAGGAAACGTCACTATTTATCAACAGGTTCCGGAGACCATTTATTGAAAATTAATTTTTTATTTTTTTTGATAATTTTGAACTGAAAAATAATTAATATAATTTGAAATTACTACCTTTTGTTTTAAATCGTAACTTCCATGATGTGTTCAATAGTTTTTGTTTAAATTTACGACACATGTACATCCGCTTATTCAAAAGCTTATCACGACGTATTTTTTGTAAGACGTAAATGATGTTTACCTTCTTTATTTTGCAATTTTCAATAATTGGTATAACAAATAAATCAAATTTACACCGGTATTTTAATTTTAGAATTTCTTTTGTGATCTCTTTTTCAGTTTGATTGATTTCTTAGTAATTTCTTTGTGATAGGAATGTTATTCAATTAATATTGATATTTTATTGGGTGATTTTACGGCACCCAGTATTTTCATTGGTAAATTTTTCGTTGGTGCAAGCTGAAACTTTTGGTAAATATTTTACCAATGTTCAATTACAGCTTAAATTCGTGAATATCTGTACTTTTAAAGTATTAGACAGGTTTACTTCGACATCTTAGAACATAATGTTCCACGTTAGAGATTTTCAGAATGGCAATCTTCTGTGAGAAAACTTTAAGGTGGTAGATATTTTTAATGATTTTAAACCTCCTTCAAACTTTCACCTTGTGGGACAACCGGCTAGTAATGGGCTAAACTCGCATCCAATTCGGTAATTTTGTAGCTTTAGGGTTGATTATTTTTTCTCTTACACGGCCCATTGTACTGGTTTATATGTCTTTAAACATCCAAAGATTTTCGAAAAGTCACAAAGTTACAGCTGGTTTTTGGAAATAATTTTAAATCGGTATTTTCGAAAAACCTGCAGTTTGTTTTTTCTAAAAATTTTATACCATTTGGGCCCGTGCCTACCCTAGATGACCCCCTAGTTTCGATATCGAATTATTGTTAGTTTCGGAAATATAAATTTTTAAAGTTATTGTTTAAAAAGCAGTGCCTTTTCTGTAATTTGGCAGACTTCGGTTTGATTATTTTTTCTGTTATGCGGACCACCGCGGTGGATTTTTAGAGTCATAAAAATCCAAAGATTTTCGACAAGTGACAAAGTTACTGCAGGTTTTTGGAAAAAATTTTAAATCGGTTTTCTCGAAAAACCTGCAGTTTGTTTTTTCTAAAAATTTTATACCATTTGGGCCCGTGCCTACCCTAGATGACCCCCTAGTTTCGATATCGAATTATTGTTAGTTTCGGAAATATAAATTTTTAAAGTTATTGTTTAAAAAGCAGTGCCTTTTCTGTAATTTGGCAGACTTCGGTTTGATTATTTTTTCTGTTATGCGGACCACCGCGGTGGATTTTTAGAGTCATAAAAATCCAAAGATTTTCGACAAGTGACAAAGTTACTGCAGGTTTTTGGAAAAAATTTTAAATCGGTTTTCTCGAAAAACCTGCAGTTTGTTTTTTCTAAAAATTTTATACCATTTGGGCCCGTGCCTACCCTAGATGACCCCCTAGTTTCGATATCGAATTATTGTTAGTTTCGGAAATATAAATTTTTAAAGTTATTGTTTAAAAAGCAGTGCCTTTTCTGTAATTTGGCAGACTTCGGTTTGATTATTTTTTCTGTTATGCGGACCACCGCGGTGGATTTTTAGAGTCATAAAAATCCAAAGATTTTCGACAAGTGACAAAGTTACTGCAGGTTTTTGGAAAAAATTTTAAATCGGTTTTCTCGAAAAACCTGCAGTTTGTTTTTTCTAAAAATTTTATACCATTTGGGCCCGTGCCTACCCTAGATGACCCCCTAGTTTCGATATCGAATTATTGTTAGTTTCGGAAATATAAATTTTTAAAGTTATTGTTTAAAAAGCAGTGCCTTTTCTGTAATTTGGCAGACTTCGGTTTGATTATTTTTTCTGTTATGCGGACCACCGCGGTGGATTTTTAGAGTCATAAAAATCCAAAGATTTTCGACAAGTGACAAAGTTACTGCAGGTTTTTGGAAAAAATTTTAAATCGGTTTTCTCGAAAAACCTGCAGTTTGTTTTTTCTAAAAATTTTATACCATTTGGGCCCGTGCCTACCCTAGATGACCCCCTAGTTTCGATATCGAATTATTGTTAGTTTCGGAAATATAAATTTTTAAAGTTATTGTTTAAAAAGCAGTGCCTTTTCTGTAATTTGGCAGACATCGGTTTGATTTTTTTTTCTGTTATGCGGACCATCGCGGTGGATTTTTAGAGTCATAAAAATCCAAAGATTTTCGAGAAGTGACAAAGTTACTGCAGGTTTTTGGAAAAAATTTTAAATCGGTTTTCTCGAAAAACCTGCAGTATGTTTTTTCTAAAAATTTTATACCATTTGGGCCCGTGCCTACCCTAGATGACCCCCTAGTTTCGATATCGAATTATTGTTAGTTTCGGAAATATAAATTTTTAAAGTTATTGTTTAAAAAGCAGTGCCTTTTCTGTAATTTGGCAGACTTCGGTTTGATTATTTTTTCTGTTATGCGGACCATCGCGGTGGATTTTTAGAGTCATAAAAATCCAAAGGTTTTCGAGAAGTGACAAAGTTACTGCAGGTTTTTGGAAAAAATTTTAAATCGGTTTTCTCGAAAAACCTGCAGTTTGTTTTTTCTAAAAATTTTATACCATTTGGGCCCGTGCCTACCCTAGATGACCCCCTAGTTTCGATATCGAATTATTGTTAGTTTCGGAAATATAAATTTTTAAAGTTATTGTTTAAAAAGCAGTGCCTTTTCTGTAATTTGGCAGACTTCGGTTTGATTATTTTTTCTGTTATGCGGACCATCGCGGTGGATTTGTAGAGTCATTAAAATCCAAAGATTTTCGACAAGTGACAAAGTTACTGCAGGTTTTTGGAAAAAATTTTAAATCGGTTTTCTCGAAAAACCTGCAGTTTGTTTTTTCTACAAATTTTATACCATTTGGGCCCGTGCCTACCCTAGATGACCCCCTAGTTTCGATATCGAATTATTGTTAGTTTCGGAAATATAAATTTTTAAAGTTATTGTTTAAAAAGCAGTGCCTTTTCTGTAATTTGGCAGACTTCGGTTTGATTATTTTTTCTGTTATGCGGACCATCGCGGTGGATTTGTAGAGTCATTAAAATCCAAAGATTTTCGACAAGTGACAAAGTTACTGCAGGTTTTTGGAAAAAATTTTAAATCGGTTTTCTCGAAAAACCTGCAGTTTGTTTTTTCTACAAATTTTATACCATTTGGGCCCGTGCCTACCCTAGATGACCCCCTAGTTTCGATATCGAATTATTGTTAGTTTCGGAAATATAAATTTTTAAAGTTATTGTTTAAAAAGCAGTGCCTTTTCTGTAATTTGGCAGACTTCGGTTTGATTATTTTTTCTGTTATGCGGACCATCGCGGTGGATTTTTAGAGTCATAAAAATCCAAAGATTTTCGAGAAGTGACAAAGTTACTGCAGGTTTTTGGAAAAAATTTTAAATCGGTTTTCTCGAAAAACCTGCAGTTTGTTTTTTCTAAAAATTTTATACCATTTGGGCCCGTGCCTACCCTAGATGACCCCCTAGTTTCGATATCGAATTATTGTTAGTTTCGGAAATATAAATTTTTAAAGTTACTGTTTAAAAAGCAGTGCCTTTTCTGTAATTTGGCAGACTTCGGTTTGATTATTTTTTCTGTTATGCGGACCATCGCGGTGGATTTTTAGAGTCATAAAAATCCAAAGGTTTTCGAGAAGTGACAAAGTTACTGCAGGTTTTTGGAAAAAATTTTAAATAGGTTTTCTCGAAAAACCTGCAGTTTGTTTTTTCTAAAAATTTTATACCATTTGGGCCCGTGCCTACCCTAGATGACCCCCTAGTTTCGATATCGAATTATTGTTAGTTTCGGAAATATAAATTTTTAAAATTATTGTTTAAAAAGCAGTGCCTTTTCTGTAATTTGGCAGACTTCGGTTTGATTATTTTTTCTGTTATGCGGACCATCGCGGTGGATTTGTAGAGTCATTAAAATCCAAAGATTTTCGACAAGTGACAAAGTTACTGCAGGTTTTTGGAAAAAATTTTAAATCGGTTTTCTCGAAAAACCTGCAGTTTGTTTTTTCTAAAAATTTTATACCATTTGGGCCCGTGCCTACCCTAGATGACCCCCTAGTTTCGATATCGAATTATTGTTAGTTTCGGAAATATAAATTTTTAAAGTTATTGTTTAAAAAGCAGTGCCTTTTCTGTAATTTGGCAGACTTCGGTTTGATTATTTTTTCTGTTATGCGGACCATCGCGGTGGATTTGTAGAGTCATTAAAATCCAAAGATTTTCGACAAGTGACAAAGTTACTGCAGGTTTTTGGAAAAAATTTTAAATCGGTTTTCTCGAAAAACCTGCAGTTTGTTTTTTCTAAAAATTTTATACCATTTGGGCCCGTGCCTACCCTAGATGACCCCCTAGTTTCGATATCGAATTATTGTTAGTTTCGGAAATATAAATTTTTAAAGTTATTGTTTAAAAAGCAGTGCCTTTTCTGTAATTTGGCAGACTTCGGTTTGATTTTTTTTTCTGTTATGCGGACCATCGCGGTGGATTTTTAGAGTCATAAAAATCCAAAGATTTTCGAGAAGTGACAAAGTTACTGCAGGTTTTTGGAAAAAATTTTAAATCGGTTTTCTCGAAAAACCTGCAGTTTGTTTTTTCTAAAAATTTTATACCATTTGGGCCCGTGCCTACCCTAGATGACCCCCTTGTTTCGATATCGAATTATTGTTAGTTTCGGAAATATAAATTTTTAAAGTTATTGTTTAAAAAGCAGTGCCTTTTCTGTATTTTTGCAGACTTCGGTTTGATTATTTTTTCTGTTATGCGGACCATCGCGGTGGATTTTTAGAGTCATAAAAATCCAAAGATTTTCGACAAGTGACAAAGTTACTGCAGGTTTTTGGAAAAAATTTTAAATCGGTTTTCTCGAAAAACCTGCAGTTTGTTTTTTCTAAAAATTTTATACCATTTGGGCCCGTGCCTACCCTAGATGACCCCCTAGTTTCGATATCGAATTATTGTTAGTTTCGGAAATATAAATTTTTAAAGTTATTGTTTAAAAAGCAGTGCCTTTTCTGTAATTTGGCAGACTTCGGTTTGATTATTTTTTCTGTTATGCGGACCATCGCGGTGGATTTTTAGAGTCATAAAAATCCAAAGAATTTCGAGAAGTGACAAAGTTACTGCAGGTTTTTGGAAAAAATTTTAAATCGGTTTTCTCGAAAAACCTGCAGTTTGTTTTTTCTAACAATTTTATACCATTTGGGCCCGTGCCTACCCTAGATGACCCCCTAGTTTCGATATCGAATTATTGTTAGTTTCGGAAATATAAATTTTTAAAGTTATTGTTTAAAAAGCAGTGCCTTTTCTGTAATTTGGCAGACTTCGGTTTGATTATTTTTTCTGTTATGCGGACCATCGCGGTGGATTTGTAGAGTCATTAAAATCCAAAGATTTTCGACAAGTGACAAAGTTACTGCAGGTTTTTGGAAAAAATTTTAAATCGGTTTTCTCGAAAAACCTGCAGTTTGTTTTTTCTACAAATTTTATACCATTTGGGCCCGTGCCTACCCTAGATGACCCCCTAGTTTCGATATCGAATTATTGTTAGTTTCGGAAATATAAATTTTTAAAGTTATTGTTTAAAAAGCAGTGCCTTTTCTGTAATTTGGCAGACTTCGGTTTGATTATTTTTTCTGTTATGCGGACCATCGCGGTGGATTTGTAGAGTCATTAAAATCCAAAGATTTTCGACAAGTGACAAAGTTACTGCAGGTTTTTGGAAAAAATTTTAAATCGGTTTTCTCGAAAAACCTGCAGTTTGTTTTTTCTAAAAATTTTATACCATTTGGGCCCGTGCCTACCCTAGATGACCCCCTAGTTTCGATATCGAATTATTGTTAGTTTCGGAAATATAAATTTTTAAAGTTATTGTTTAAAAAGCAGTGCCTTTTCTGTAATTTGGCAGACTTCGGTTTGATTTTTTTTTCTGTTATGCGGACCATCGCGGTGGATTTTTAGAGTCATAAAAATCCAAAGATTTTCGAGAAGTGACAAAGTTACTGCAGGTTTTTGGAAAAAATTTTAAATCGGTTTTCTCGAAAAACCTGCAGTTTGTTTTTTCTAAAAATTTTATACCATTTGGGCCCGTGCCTACCCTAGATGACCCCCTTGTTTCGATATCGAATTATTGTTAGTTTCGGAAATATAAATTTTTAAAGTTATTGTTTAAAAAGCAGTGCCTTTTCTGTATTTTTGCAGACTTCGGTTTGATTATTTTTTCTGTTATGCGGACCATCGCGGTGGATTTTTAGAGTCATAAAAATCCAAAGATTTTCGACAAGTGACAAAGTTACTGCAGGTTTTTGGAAAAAATTTTAAATCGGTTTTCTCGAAAAACCTGCAGTTTGTTTTTTCTAAAAATTTTATACCATTTGGGCCCGTGCCTACCCTAGATGACCCCCTAGTTTCGATATCGAATTATTGTTAGTTTCGGAAATATAAATTTTTAAAGTTATTGTTTAAAAAGCAGTGCCTTTTCTGTAATTTGGCAGACTTCGGTTTGATTATTTTTTCTGTTATGCGGACCATCGCGGTGGATTTTTAGAGTCATAAAAATCCAAAGGTTTTCGAGAAGTGACAAAGTTACTGCAGGTTTTTGGAAAAAATTTTAAATCGGTTTTCTCGAAAAACCTGCAGTTTGTTTTTTCTAAAAATTTTATACCATTTGGGCCCGTGCCTACCCTAGATGACCCCCTAGTTTCGATATCGAATTATTGTTAGTTTCGGAAATATAAATTTTTAAAGTTATTGTTTAAAAAGCAGTGCCTTTTCTGTAATTTGGCAGACTTCGGTTTGATTATTTTTTCTGTTATGCGGACCATCGCGGTGGATTTGTAGAGTCATTAAAATCCAAAGATTTTCGACAAGTGACAAAGTTACTGCAGGTTTTTGGAAAAAATTTTAAATCGGTTTTCTCGAAAAACCTGCAGTTTGTTTTTTCTACAAATTTTATACCATTTGGGCCCGTGCCTACCCTAGATGACCCCCTAGTTTCGATATCGAATTATTGTTAGTTTCGGAAATATAAATTTTTAAAGTTATTGTTTAAAAAGCAGTGCCTTTTCTGTAATTTGGCAGACTTCGGTTTGATTATTTTTTCTGTTATGCGGACCATCGCGGTGGATTTGTAGAGTCATTAAAATCCAAAGATTTTCGACAAGTGACAAAGTTACTGCAGGTTTTTGGAAAAAATTTTAAATCGGTTTTCTCGAAAAACCTGCAGTTTGTTTTTTCTAAAAATTTTATACCATTTGGGCCCGTGCCTACCCTAGATGACCCCCTAGTTTCGATATCGAATTATTGTTAGTTTCGGAAATATAAATTTTTAAAGTTATTGTTTAAAAAGCAGTGCCTTTTCTGTAATTTGGCAGACTTCGGTTTGATTATTTTTTCTGTTATGCGGACCATCGCGGTGGATTTGTAGAGTCATTAAAATCCAAAGATTTTCGACAAGTGACAAAGTTACTGCAGGTTTTTGGAAAAAATTTTAAATCGGTTTTCTCGAAAAACCTGCAGTTTGTTTTTTCTACAAATTTTATACCATTTGGGCCCGTGCCTACCCTAGATGACCCCCTAGTTTCGATATCGAATTATTGTTAGTTTCGGAAATATAAATTTTTAAAGTTATTGTTTAAAAAGCAGTGCCTTTTCTGTAATTTGGCAGACTTCGGTTTGATTATTTTTTCTGTTATGCGGACCATCGCGGTGGATTTTTAGAGTCATAAAAATCCAAAGGTTTTCGAGAAGTGACAAAGTTACTGCAGGTTTTTGGAAAAAATTTTAAATAGGTTTTCTCGAAAAACCTGCAGTTTGTTTTTTCTAAAAATTTTATACCATTTGGGCCCGTGCCTACCCTAGATGACCCCCTAGTTTCGATATCGAATTATTGTTAGTTTCGGAAATATAAATTTTTAAAGTTATTGTTTAAAAAGCAGTGCCTTTTCTGTAATTTGGCAGACTTCGGTTTGATTATTTTTTCTGTTATGCGGACCATCGCGGTGGATTTTTAGAGTCATAAAAATCCAAAGGTTTTCGAGAAGTGACAAAGTTACTGCAGGTTTTTGGAAAAAATTTTAAATCGGTTTTCTCGAAAAACCTGCAGTTTGTTTTTTCTAAAAATTTTATACCATTTGGGCCCGTGCCTACCCTAGATGACCCCCTAGTTTCGATATCGAATTATTGTTAGTTTCGGAAATATAAATTTTTAAAGTTATTGTTTAAAAAGCAGTGCCTTTTCTGTAATTTGGCAGACTTCGGTTTGATTATTTTTTCTGTTATGCGGACCATCGCGGTGGATTTGTAGAGTCATTAAAATCCAAAGATTTTCGACAAGTGACAAAGTTACTGCAGGTTTTTGGAAAAAATTTTAAATCGGTTTTCTCGAAAAACCTGCAGTTTGTTTTTTCTACAAATTTTATACCATTTGGGCCCGTGCCTACCCTAGATGACCCCCTAGTTTCGATATCGAATTATTGTTAGTTTCGGAAATATAAATTTTTAAAGTTATTGTTTAAAAAGCAGTGCCTTTTCTGTAATTTGGCAGACTTCGGTTTGATTATTTTTTCTGTTATGCGGACCATCGCGGTGGATTTTTAGAGTCATAAAAATCCAAAGATTTTCGACAAGTGACAAAGTTACTGCAGGTTTTTGGAAAAAATTTTAAATCGGTTTTCTCGAAAAACCTGCAGTTTGTTTTTTCTAAAAATTTTATACCATTTGGGCCCGTGCCTACCCTAGATGACCCCCTAGTTTCGATATCGAATTATTGTTAGTTTCGGAAATATAAATTTTTAAAGTTATTGTTTAAAAAGCAGTGCCTTTTCTGTAATTTGGCAGACTTCGGTTTGATTATTTTTTCTGTTATGCGGACCATCGCGGTGGATTTTTAGAGTCATAAAAATCCAAAGAATTTCGAGAAGTGACAAAGTTACTGCAGGTTTTTGGAAAAAATTTTAAATCGGTTTTCTCGAAAAACCTGCAGTTTGTTTTTTCTAACAATTTTATACCATTTGGGCCCGTGCCTACCCTAGATGACCCCCTAGTTTCGATATCGAATTATTGTTAGTTTCGGAAATATAAATTTTTAAAGTTATTGTTTAAAAAGCAGTGCCTTTTCTGTAATTTGGCAGACTTCGGTTTGATTATTTTTTCTGTTATGCGGACCATCGCGGTGGATTTTTAGAGTCATAAAAATCCAAAGATTTTCGACAAGTGACAAAGTTACTGCAGGTTTTTGGAAAAAATTTTAAATCGGTTTTCTCGAAAAACCTGCAGTTTGTTATTTCTAAAAATTTTATACCATTTGGGCCCGTGCCTACCCTAGATGACCCCCTAGTTTCGATATCGAATTATTGTTAGTTTCGGAAATATAAATTTTCAAAGTTATTGTTTAAAAAGCAGTGCCTTTTCTGTAATTTGGCAGACTTCGGTTTGATTATTTTTTCTGTTATGCGGACCATCGCGGTGGATTTTTAGAGTCATAAAAATCCAAATATTTTCGAGAAGTGACAAAGTTACTGCAGGTTTTTGGAAAAAATTTTAAATCGGTTTTCTCGAAAAACCTGCAGTTTGTTTTTTCTAAAAATTTTATACCATTTGGGCCCGTGCCTACCCTAGATGACCCCCTAGTTTCGATATCGAATTATTGTTAGTTTCGGAAATATAAATTTTTAAAGTTATTGTTTAAAAAGCAGGGAACAACCGAAAAAAATAACCCTAACTGAAGATGCCATAATTTCATTTGAAAATGTCTACGCATTCCGGACTTGATAACAATTAATTGTATGAAAAACGAATATCTACACCACTGAAAAATTGTAATTTTTTTTAAATCTTGGTATTTAAAAGTTGCTAAGGACGTTGTTTTTAAAATGACATCAATAAAATTAAAAACATGAGAGTTTTTATTTATTCTGTTTTATTTTGATTATATTTAAACTGATAAGGAATATAAAGCGAGTGAGTAATAATACCACAATACATGTTAGATGCCAATGAAGAGCAGTCCGGCGACATTGCAAGTCCTAAAATGGGGAAGATGCATCTTGCAGATTGCAGCGTCAGGGGGGCGCAATTCCTGTGGAGCACCGACGACGCCGTCCATCGGATTTGGAAAAACTTAGGTAGGCGCAGATTTTTAATAATTTATAAGTTAAATAATAATTTTCTGTTTAATTGATCTACATTTTGTTATCATTCTTATGTAATAATAATTTTGTAAAGTGGTCAATTAATTTGTGTTACGGTTATGCAGGACCGATGACGACGAATGAGTCAAACTGATTATGCGTTTAACGTTCATAATTGGTTGTGAAATATTTGCAAAGGCTTAGTCAGTACGTGTATCCTAGTTGAACAGTGAAGTCGATGTGCTCCAGCTCCTTCAATACTGCACAGGTGAGAACCACGTTTGTTTATTAAAATTAATATAAATTGAGAATTGGTCTTAATTTCTTTGTTTCCGAATGTGAAGTAATAAATTTGGTTAATTTATTTTGCAAATTATTAATTTAGTAATTTATTTCTAGGAGACAATGATGTAGCGGGAGAAGAAGAACCACCTACCCGGAAACATGCGAGCGGAATAGTTGTATGCACCCGCCTGGAATGGCGGAAGTTTGCAAATCCTGGCTACCACTAGTGAACACCGAGGACAACTATGTATACCAGGAGCAGAAGAAAATTCGGTTTTGTGTCTATGTTTTAGCTTTTAGAAGTTCAATTAGTTTTAAGTAAGTTTAATGTAATTCTTTATAACTTTTTCCTTCTAGGTTGGCCTAGTTTCCGGATTGCGGTATAACAGAAAACACCGACTAACCCAGGAAGTCATGTATCAAGTGCGGGATACTTGTAAGGTTAGAATGGCATAATATTTCCAATATTCTTAATTACAAACGTAGAAAATTAAATCCAGTGTTTTTCAACTCGGAAAGGTTGCGGCGAGGGCGCAGACCTGGAACAAAACAAAAGATTTTACACCTGGAAAAAACGCATGGACAGTCAAGATCTTGGATGCAAGACGGGAATTGAAGGAGGCAACACCTGGAATACGTTCGAGGATACGGACAAAGCTCTGCTTTGTTTTTTCGGAATAGGTATTTCCATTTTGGTGGAAATGCAGGTATGTTCTGGCAATTTTAAATTCCATTAATTTGTGGACAACATTTGATTATATGTTGTGTACAAAAAATGTAATGTATCGATTACGTAGTTCGTTGTAGGTTGAAAAAGTGTCCGGAATGTGCGGTGTAATAGTTTTGCTTCATTAATATTGTTAATTATTAATTTAGGAATTTCTTTATAGTTTCAAAATTTGCAGCCAAAAAAGAGGAAGGCACCATCGACTAGGAATCTGCAGGTGGAGAAGCCGCATCGTCCAGGACGCGCCGACGACGATTAGGTTTTGTTATGAAATTGTTAATAATTTATATAATTTTGATTTCAGGAATCGCATCTGAACAAGGTTCTTCGTTGTACACTATGTAGTACTACTATGTAGAAGTAATAGGTTCACCGTAACGGAGGAACTCCGGTATGCACAAAATACGTTTGTTATAATTTATATTACTAACTTATGAATTTTATTCCAGAAAATACTTATGCGGCGCAACCCCGTATAACCGGAGGTGTTCAGAGGTAGAATTGGGTGAGCGGAGTCATCGTGTGCAACGCCGAGGTATACAGAATACAGCAGCTGATGGAAGCAGATCATGGATAACACACGAAGACCCCGAAGGTGTTTTTCAGGTGGTCGGAGAAACTTAGGTAAGAGTCCAATATAGTTTAATATAATTTTTAATACTTAAATATGTAATTTTTTGCTGGAGCAGCAGGTTCCACTCCATAGGAAGTTGTTGCAGCACCCACGATGCAGCTCTGGATACCACAGGTGAACACAGAAAAAGTTGATTCATCAGATCGGAGGAACTTGCGTAAGAAAAAATTTGGTTTAACGAAAATTTTTGTCACCAATTTAGAAATTTTATTGTAGCTGTTAACTATCCTGGGAGCAAAGAAGTGCCCACCGATGAACACTGGAGAAGTAGGCTCAATGTGACGAACATACTTCGGTAAGCTCAAAACGATTTTGTTATAATTTTGATTACTCACTTACGTGTTTTATTTCAGAATATACATCTTCAACAAAAGAAGAGGACACCTACATGGAGAGATGCAAGTTGGGAGTGTTGTTTCGGGGGTGTTCAACGGTGTTTAAGTGCCAACCCCTCAAAATATATAAACGGGGGTTTGGTGTAATGTAAAAAGGGGGAGGAACTCTGTTCCTACCTTTCTCAAGCGACAAGAACACCCCTCCAAGGGGATAACCGGACCAGGGATTCGGATGTCGGTCGATTAGAAGACATCTGTTCAAGGATCATCGAGGATACGGGGGGCCGTCATCGGCCAATAAGTTAGTAGAGGTGGTTTTTGAATTTTTGATTTATATAAATTGCGGAACGTCGAGCGTACACTATTCTCGGGTAATTAAACAATCGGATGGGAGTTAGGAACCAGGGATTTCTGTCCCCCCTTTTTTATTTGATGTAGATTTTATATTAGATTTAATTCTTAATTACATATTATATAGATAAATGCTTAACGCCCGGATTCATAGACAAATATTAAGTTCTAAGTAAGGCATTTCGCGTCGCATTTGTTTTTGTTGCAACTCTATTTACTCGGTTGATAAGGGTCAATTTATAAAGCGGAGTCTATGAATAAGGGTGTTAAATTTTCGCGGTGTCACTAGTAGTAGTAGTAGTGTCTAGAGTAGGTAGAGTATGTAGTATTAGATAATTGGTTGATCAAGGCCTCGTGGTCTTTGGGTTGGTTCAATATGAAGGTATCCCACCTTCTTTGTAATGTAGTATAGGTTCGAAGAGGAATAGCGGGTCCCTGTTGTGTATAGTATAAACCATTTTAGTCGTGTATGGCACATCATTAAACGGGAAGATTCCGTATCGTAATTCCCCATAATTTTAGGCGCTTCCTTTGTGTTATTATCGTATGTGTGGTTAGGGTCACTAGTCAATTGTCCTAGATATCTTGATCAGGAATCTCCGTGGGAAGAGTAGGGTCTGTTCCGGAGGTTAGGGTATAATTTAATTGCAGGAATAGAACCGAACGGGTTGGATATTGTCATTGTAGTATTTCGGCTGCGTTATTATGGCCGTGCTCAATAAATTGTTAGAGATATTGTTAACAGAAATATCCGTGGGAAGACTTGTGTCTGTTCCGGAGGTTAGGGTATGTTGTAATTGTAGGAATTGATCTGAACGGGATGGATTTTGTAATTGTAGTATTTCGGCCGCGTTATTATGGGTAAGTTCAATTAGGTAAAAGGATTGTTTTTGTGTAGACATAGGTCTGTTCCGGAGGTTAGGTGTAATTGTAGGAATTGAACTGAACGGGTTAGAATCATTTCTCGTGGTCCGGTAGTTAAGATGTGTTTCGTAAAATATATTATATTAGAAAAGGGATAGAAAATATAGAATACTTACTTGGGAGTTTTTACTTTTCATTTTCGATGCCTTGTAATATACGGGATAATATGGTTAGGAGTTGGGACTATAGGGAAATCACTTAGTCCCAGTTTTTCAATCGCGAGTTAACCCAAATTCAATGGTTAACCTACAGTTATGACTATTTTGATTGGTCAGGAGTCGAAGTTAACTATTGATTTTGGGTTAACTCGCGATTGAAAAAGTGGGACTATGTTTTGTGGGAATATAATATAAATCTTTAGGTTGTCCTTGGTTATCTTTGTTATTTTCTAATTATGTTAGAAATCAGAGATAAAGTACGCTTCGGGATTTTCCCTTCGTTTTTCGATGCGTCATACACTGATTAAGATGGTTTCGACTATAGTGAAATTGATGGTAGAATTTTTGTGCGTAAATATAAATGTTTAGGTTGTCTTAGGCTACGGTTACTATGCATGCGAATTCCGACGAAAAGGTGCTCTGACGATGATAACCCGTTCCCGTAAAGTTGGAAGTAACCAATTTTAACGCTGGTCACTTGCAAGTTTATAAAAGGGTCATCATGGCCAGAACAGATTTTGGTCAGAATTCGCATGCATAGTAACCGTAGCCTAACTAATTTTTTTATCTTTAATAAATGGGGTGGTCAGAACAGGATTGAATCAAGTCCATTTGAAAGAATCTTTCTGTTATGATCCCTAAAGTCCTACAGAATAAGGTTTTAAATTCATTTACAATTTTCATGGACTAGAAACTGAAATAGCAGTTAATCTGTTCCATAAAAATTTTATATGAATTTCAAACCTTATTCCGTGGGACATTAGGTATCATAAGAGAATTTTTTTTAAATGGACTTGATTCACTACTGTTCTGACCACCCCAAATGTAAGACATCGTCGGGGTACGGAGAAAATTTGGCAAGTCCGCTTTTTAGGTAAGCGAAGTTAATATATTTCTGAAAAAAGTTTTTTAAGTCCCATGTACTTTAGCTATTTAACTTTTATATTCCCACTAGTTAATAATTTATAGTTAATTATAAAAAGTTTTTAAATGTTCTACATGTTAGAGAAATATTAAAAATTTAATTATTCTCCAACATGTAAAATATTTTTGAATTGCTTATTATAATTTATTGTAGGTTAATTTTTTTTCTTTGCCTGCCTGCGTAAGTTTGTCGAACGCGCATACAGCGTAAACTTGAAGACCAAATTGTGGTCACTACTGATTTTAGAGGGCACTTGAAACTTTAAAACTGTGACATCTCCATCATTTCGGACTTGCCAAGTTTTGCCTGTAACCCCCGCGATCGATTAGATCCGTTAGGTGCCCGATCCGGACCCGCTATTGGGGTTTGCCATAAACAATGTGCTTACACGCGTAAGTAGCATAGGGTTACTTGCCGGCGTGCCCCCCATGCAAGTGTAGCGTGAGTTCGGCCCCGATAAACTCTTCGAGCAAAAGCCGTGTGCGGCCGAGTGTTGTAGAGTTACCAATAGGTCCAGCCCAGTCTGGTACGCCGCAACCGTGAAAGGATCTGACGGGCGTTCGAGGTTCGGTTGTCCTCTTGGTAAACTTTTACAACTGGGCGGTTGTATCATGGCCGAACTCGTTGGGCAAAGGGGACCGTAAGTACGACTCCAAAAAGCATATTATCGCCGGTGGGAATCCTCCCGAAGAACTTCATGGATTACGCTACCAAGCGGCCATGAAGACCGTGCGTGGGTTTCCAACCCGCAGTGCCGTGCAATGTGCGGTCCTAGCACCCACATTGTACGGTCTGATCCAAGCGCGTTTAGGTGTAGGTTACGTGTAGTAGGATACCGTAGGCGTAGGTAGACAGGTAGTAGTCCATTGCGAACCCCGGGAGCCCACGCCCGTATTCGGGATCCTCTGGGAAGAAAGGCCGCGCGTTGGTAACGGGGTTGGGCGTGCTTAACATTTCTTCTTTTCTTAGGCTTTTCGTGACGAAGAATCCAGGAAGGAACCAGATCTGGCACCCCAACGAACGATAGAGCAAACTAAGGTAAATAAAACCGTTGGATGTAAATGTGATTTATTAATTTAAACGTTATTTGTTCTAGGCTTTAAGTGCGGGGTGTTGCAAAATCGCAATACGAAAAGGAAGATCCATACAGGAAGTCAACGGAAACTGGAACATCATCCATCGATAGGTAAATAAAAATACTTGATTTTAAAATGTTATTTATTAATTTAAAATTTTTTTCTAGATTGCAGAATCGCATTGCCTTAGGAAAGAGGATGTCCATCCACGAAGGAACCAGTTGTTGGAATATCGACGGACGACGGCTTCGACGAGTTCAGGACGAGGTTACGTTCGGAGCAGGAAACTTCAGGGTGAGCAACGTCAGCGAGTGCAACGTCGAGTGTAACCGCCGAGGTAGACTTCGATGATAATCGTCGAAGTGCATCTGGGTAATTTATTCTCCAGGTGTACTTCGGAGATCTATGGTTGAGTACACCAAGGTGTTACGCTGCAGTGAACTACCCACGGGCTGGATCCCCATTGTTCGCACGAGGCCACGAGTCCCAAGCGGCAATAAGTCCAAACGGCGACCAATGGGGCCTGTCCACCTGTGCGGAAGGTCTCGAACCTGTGCTCCCAAGGTGGAACCCATTTGTAGCGAACATGGTTACGCCCGAACGCTGCACTTCACAACGTCGTCGAATGGGTATCGCCGAAGTTACTTCGACGATGATCGTCGGGTGCATCTGAGGGTGTACTTCGGAGATCCATCGTCGAGTATACTAAGGGGATACGCCTCAGTGGCCCGCCGTGGGTTCACTTCTCCGGGATCTACCCACGGGATGGATCCCGGACATGTGCACCCAAGGTGGAACCACTGCAGGGTACTTGGTACCCTCCTTCGTGGTTGGTGTCAACCACCAACGGAGGAGGGAGGAGATGGGGGCTCGAAGGAGCCCGAGGAGGGAGGAGGAGAAGAGGGAGGAGGAGAAGGAGGGAGGAGGAGAAGGGGGGAGGAGGAGAAGGAGAAGGGGGGGAGGAAAAAGGGGAAAAGCGAGAAAAGAAAAAAAGAAAAATGCTTGACAGATATGCTTGACAGATATGGTTAATAAGGTATAATAACTAGGTCTGTCGCGGAGGGGGGTAAGGGGTAGAGGGGGGTAAGGGGAAGAGGGGGGTAAGGAGTAGAGGGTGGTAAGGGGAAGAGGGGGGTAAGGGGAAGAGGGGGGTAAGGGGCAGAGGGGGGTAAGGGGAAGAGGGGGGTAAGGGGTAGAGGGGGGTAAGGGGTAGAGGGGGGTAAGGGGAAGAGGGGGGTAAGGGGCAGAGGGGGGTAAGGGGAAGAGGGGGGTAAGGGGAAGAGGTAAGTAAGGGGAAGAGGGGGAGGGGGGTAAGGGGAAATGAGAAAAAAAAAGTTAAAAAAATGGCGTGCAATAGGGAGTGTCTTTCACTTTTGCCTCCCTCGCCATTAGACAGAGGTTCCCCTCTGTCTTCGACGCCTCCCCCTCTTCGAAGACCCCAGGGTTCTTGTCCTTGGCGGAAGGACACCCCCACTGAGAGGTTGTCCCTGCCTTGAAGACCCCTGAGGTCTTTTGCTCAATGTCCCACCTTGGGTGCACTTGGCCGGAAATTCCGCACGGGTGGACAGGCCCCGCAGGTCGCCGCTGCCGCGGGAGAACAACGGGGATCCATCCCGTGGGTAGATCCCGGAGGAGTGAACCCACGGCGGTCCACCGAGGCGTATCCCCTTAGTATACTCGACGATGGATCTCCGAAGTACATCCTCAGATGCACTCGACGATCATCGTCGAAGTAACTTCGGCGATACCCATTCGACGACGTTAAAGTGCACCGTTCGAGTGTTACCATGTTCGCTACAAATGGGTTCCACCTTGGGAGCACAGGTTCGAGACCTTCCGCACAGGTGGACAGGCCCCATTGGTCGCCGTTTGGACTTATTGCCGCTTGGGACTCGTGGCCTCGTGCGAACAATGGGGATCCAGCCCGTGGGTAGTTCTCGAGGTAGTGAGCCGTTGGCGGATCACTGCAGCGTAACACCTTGGTGTACTCAACCATAGATCTCCGAAGTACACCTGGAGAATAAATTACCCAAATGCACTTCGACGATTATCATCGAAGTATACCTCGGCGGTACCACCCGACGTTGCACTCGAAGAACCTATTATACCTCCGGTTACCCATGGGGAGGGGTGTTCTTGTCGTTGGAGAAAGGTGGGAACAGAGTTCCCCGCCCTTTTTAAATTACACCAAACCCCGTTTATATATTTTGAGGGTTGGTCTTTACACACCTTTGAACACCCCCGATACAATCCTCTTCACTTGCTTCTTTCCAATTTCTTCCCGTTTTTACGCTGCAGATGAAGTTTCTGGAATTAACACATGAATTAGTAATAATAATTAAAACAAACCCGTTTAGAACTTACCAAAGTTGCTTCGCTTAACCGGGTTTTTCCATGGCTTTTCGGTGCTTTCCGACATCTGCATCCCGGCGCCAGGTGCAACGTGACGGTCGAAACTTCTTCGCAAATATTCTTCCTAGATGGTGGTAACTTCTTTCTTCTCTGCAGTTTGCACTCCTAGAAATAGTAATAGAATTATTTGATAAAACAGAAGTTTTCTAACCAAAGTTTCTCCGATTTGCTGAAACAACTTATTCCGTGTTCACCAGATGTATCAGGGGATTCTTGCCCATCCTTCCACCTTCGGAGCACAGCATGATCCAGCCCGTGGATAGTCCTCGAGGTAGTGAACCGTTGGCGGACACTGCAGCGTAACATCTTGGTGTACTCAACGAATGATCTCCGAACTACACCCGGAGAATAAATCCCCAGATGCACTTCGACGATCATCATCGAAGTCTACCTCGGCGGAATAATTAACTAAATAATTAAATTATTTAAAAATTATACTAGTTAAATAATAAGTTCAACTATAAAACTATTTAAAACAAGTTAATAAAACATGCAATATAAATAGTTTTATAGTTGAACTTATTATTAATTTTCACAAGTTACGATACTTAATTAATTACTAGTTAAATGAACAACAGTTAGTAAAACACAATACCAGTCGTTTTATTAATTGTTGATCATTTAACTAGAATAACTTTTAAATAATTTAATAAAAGTTAAATAGCTGAAACACTGATTTAGAAAGTACATGGTGGGCCAATTTCGATAGTTCTTATGGGAAACTCGGTAACTATACAAGATATGAAAAAACGGATGGCGCATCGTCGATCTCGTTTTTCGAGAAAAGCTCAATGACCAAAACCGGAATTCGCTATCTTTTTTTGTTTTCGAGTTATAGCCAAAAGTTAGAATTTTAGACTTTTCGATAAATGTCGATATCTCGCTTGTTTTTCAAGTTATCAAAAAAATGTTAACACTTTCTTTGGACACTTTTTTGAGATCAATGAAATGGGCTAAGAAGATTTTAAATATCTATCTCAGTTTCAGAGTTATAACATAAACTTGTGTTTTTTTAAAAGGAAACCATAGTTGAAAATAATATTTTAAATAGCGTTTTTTATCCTCTTTTCAACGATATATAACATGATATATTATAACAACAACAAAAATATTATAAATTTATAGCAGACCGAAAAATTAAATATAATAATAACATTTTTAGTAAAAAAACAATACAAAATTTTAAATTCTAACAAAAATTAAAGTAAAGATCAAACCGTAGTATAATTGCTTTTAATACGTGATTTGGTTAAACCAAAACACTACACATTTAAACCATTATGTATTGACATTTAAAACATTTACACCAATTGTTTTTCAGTAAGCCAATATTTGCTTACGCCGAGATTCATAGACAAGTATTAAGTTCTAAGTAAGGCATTTCGCGTCGAATTTGTTTTAATAATCAGTAAGGCCTTGTCTATGAATATGGACGTTAGTTGCTGTCATTAAATTTTCAAATCTTAGTAACTATAATATTTTATTTTAAAATTAAATTTAAAAAAATAAACAATTGGTGTAAATGTTTTAAATTTCAATAATGGTTTGGCAGTGTTTTGTTTCAACCAAATTATGTATTAAAAACAATAGACTACGGTTTGATCCTTACTTTAATTTTTGTTAGAATTTAATATTTTGTTGTTTGATTTTACTAAAAATGATATTTTTTCGATCTTCTATAATGTTATAATATTTTTGTTATTGTTATATTATATCACATTATATACTATATCGTTGAAAAGAGGATAAAAAACGCTATTTAAAAATATCATTTTTATCTATGGTTTCCATTTAAAAAAACACAAGTTTATGTTATAGCTCTGAAACTGAGATAGATATTTAAAATCCCTTTATCCCATTTTATTGATCTTAAAAAAGTGCCCGAAGAAAGTGTTAACATTTTGTTGATAACATGAAAAACAACCGAGATATCGACATTTATCGAAAAGTCTAAAATTCGAACTTTTGGCTATAACTCGAAAACAAAAAGAGATAACAAATTCCGGTTTTGGCCATTGAGCATTTCTCGAAAAAAGAGATCGAGAGGATGCGCCATCCGTTTTTTCATATCTTGTATACCTTAGTTACCGAGTTTCCCATTAGAACTATCGAAATTGGCCCACCCTGCACATGGGACTTATTAACTTTTTTCAGAAATATATAAACTTCGTTTACCTAAAAGGCGGACTTGGCAAATTTTCTCCGTACCCCGACGATGTCTTACATTTTTTATTAAAGAGTGGCGCACGAAATAAAAAAATTACTAAGGCTACGGTTACTATGCATGCGAATTCTGACGCAAATGTGTTCTGGCCATGATAACCCTTCTATAAACTTGCGAGTAACCAACGTTAAAATTGGTTACTTCCAACTTTACAGGAGGATCGTGATCATCGTCAGAACACCTTTACGTCAGAATTCGCATGCATAGTAACGGAAGGTTAAGACACCCTAAAGATTTATATTTACGCACATAAATTCTACTATCAATTTTACTATAGCCGAAACCATCTTAACCCGTGTATGACGCACCGAAAAACGAAGTAAAAATCCCGAAGCGAACTTTATCTCTGATAACAAAAATAAAAAGATGTAAGTGGATTTTCGGTCGTAGTGATCTATCATATAGATAGATACTCCTCTCACATTACGCTATCCAAAGATTAACGCGGGGCTACTGCAGAAGCAGCCCCTCCAGCCAAAAAACATACATGCAGATGGTCTAGCCACTGCATGGACCGCAAAGTTTTATCCTTGCTAAGGATAAACTAGTTGCACGATAAAACCTTGCGGTCCATGCAGTGGCTAGACCATCTGCATGTATGTTTTTTGGCTGGAGGCCCCGCGTTAATCTTTGGATAGCGTAATGTGAGAGGAGTATCTATCTATATGATAGATCATTGCGACCGAAAATCCACTTACATCTTTTTATTTTTGTTATCAAACACGGTCGTTGCTATGTTAAAGATGGAATTTTTCAAACTTTGACATTTTGTTTTCATTTATCTCTGATTTCTAACATAATTACAAAATAAATAAGGACAACCTAATGATTTATATTATATTCCCACAAAACTCCTACGATTAAGTGATTTTCCTATAGTCCTAACTCCTAACCATGTTATGAAAATGAAAAGTAAAAACTCCGAAGTAAGTATTCTTTATTTACTGTCCCTGACCACGACGAATGATCTCAACCCGTTCAGTTCAATTCCTACAATTACACCTAACCTCCGGAGCAGACCTATGGCTACCCAATGACATCCTTTTTAATAATATTCAGAACAATTATTGAACATGACCATAATTGAACATACCCATATTAACGCGGCCCAAAATACTACAATTACAAAATCTAACTCGTTCAGATCAATTCCTACAATTACAACATACCCTAACCTCCGGAACAGACGCAAGTCTTCCCACGGAGATTCCTGATCAATATATCTAGGACAATTGACTATTGACCCTAACCACACATACGATAAAAACACATAGGAAGCGCCTAAAATTATAGGGAATTACGAAACGAAATCTTCCCGTTTAATGATGTGCCATACAGGACTTAAAATGGTTTATACTATACACAACAGGGACCCGATATTCCAAGTCGAACCTATACTACATTTCCAAGAACGTGCGATACCTTCTTCAAAGAACAAACCCAAGGACCACGAGACCCTTATCAACAAATAATCTAATACTACCTACTCTACATTACCTACAATTACTAGCGACACCGCGAAAATCAAAAGCATGTAAATATCTATTCAATCTATAAATATTAAAAATTATACTAGTTAAATAAACTTTAATAAAACAATAAGATAGTTTTAATATTGTTTTATTAAAGTTTATTTAACCAGTATAATTTTTAATATTTTATAAATTTCTCACTAGTTAATAATTTTAAAGTTTATCTATTAAATCTTAACATAATCAAGAATTAAATCTAATATAAAATCTGACTCAATTCAAAAGGGGAGGGGGACAACCATACCTCGGTACTTGCCTCCCAACCGACTGTTTACTTACACGAGAGTGTATTGGTACACGCTCGACGATCCACGATTTTAAATCAAAAATTCAAAAACTAACTTTACTAACTTATTGGCCGATGACGGCCCCCGCATCCTCGATGATCCTTGCACAGATGTCTTCTAATCGACCGACATCCGAATCCCTGGTCCGGTTATCCGTTGGAGGGGTGTTCTTGTCGTTTGAGAAAGGTGGGAACAGAGTTCCTCCCCCTTTTAATATTACAACAAACCCCCGTTTATATATTTTTAGGGGTTGGCACTTGCACACCGTTGAACACCCCCGAAACCACACTCTCCACTTGCATCTCTCCATGTAGATGTCCTCTTCTTTTGTTGCAGATGTATATTCTGAAATAAAACACATAAGTGAGTAATCAAAATTATAACAAAATCGTTTTGAACTTACCGAAATATGTTTGTCACATTGCGCCTACTTCTCCAGTGTTCATCGGTGGGGGCGGTGGGCACTTCTTTGCTCCCAGGATAGTTAACAGCTACAATAAAATTCTAAATTGGTGACAAAAAATTTCGATAAACCAAATATTTTCTTACCCAAGTTCCTCCGATCTGATGAATCAACTTTTTCCGTGTTCACCTGTGGTAACCATCACCGGCATCGTGGGCGCTGCAACAACTTCCTAAGGAGTGGAACCTGCTCCTCCAGCTACAGATATATTTCCGCTAAAAAAAATTACATATTTAAGTATTAAAAATGTTATTAAACTAAATTGGACTCTTACCTAAGTTTCTCCGACCACCTGAAAAACACCGTCGGTATCCTCGTGTCCAGCTGAACAGAGTTCCTCCCCCTTTCTAAATTATACCAAACCCCCGGTTATATATTTTGAGGGGTTGGCACTTACACACCTTTGAATACCCCCGATACAACCCTCTTCACTTGCATCTTGCCATGTTAGTGTCATCTTCTTGCGCCGCAAATGTATTTTCTGGAATAAAATTCATAAGTTAGTAATATAAATTATAACAAACCCCTTTATTGTGCATCCCCGAGTTCCTCCGTCACGCTGCACCTATTACTTCTTCTGTGTACATAGTGTACAACGAAGAACCTTTTTAACACTGAATTGCTTCTCTATAGCTCCAGATGTGATTCCTGAAATAAAATTATATAAATTATTAACAATTTCATAACAAACCCTAATCGGCGTCTAAACTAATTGAACTTCTAAAAGCTAAAACATAAGACGCAAAACCGAATTTTCTTCTACTCCTGGTGTACATAGTCGTCCTCGGTGTTCACTAGTGGTAGCCAGGATTTGTAAACTTCCGCCATTCCAGGCGGAGGCATACAACTATTCCGCTCCCATGTTTCCGGGTAGGTGGTTCTTTTTCTCCCGCTACATCATTGTTTCCTAGAAATAAATTACTAAATTAATAATTTGCAAAATAAATTAACCTAATTTATTACATCACATTCGGAAACAAAGAAATTAAGACCAATTCTCAATTTATATTAATTTTAATAAAGAAACGTTGTTCTCACCTGTTTAGTACTGAAGGAGGTGGAGCACATCGACTTCACTGTTCAACTAGGATACACATACTGACTAAGCCTTTGCAAATATTTCACAACCAATTATGAACGTTAAACGCATAATAAGTTCGACTCATTCGTCGTCATCGCTCCTGCATAAACGTAACACAAATTAATTGACCACTTTACAAAATTATTATTACATAAGAATGATAACAAAATCTAGATCAATTAAACCAACAAACATGATACGAATTGCGGACCTTCTATTCTCACAGCTGTTCTGTGAAATCTGCCTTCGTGATTTTCGCAGATATTATTCCTGGTCTTGGGGTCCTGAAGCCGATGAAGAGTCCTTCTGTAGTAAATGTTATATATACATATATATTATATATATATATATAATAACCAACGCCAGCTTATAATTTTGCTTTTTTAAAAATTAATTTAGCACAGCAGTCAAAAGCGCACTGTGTTTACTTCAACCGCACTTCAACAAATAAACATTTGAATTCCAATTACGTCACGTGACATTTTTTCAACCAAGTTTCGCAAATAATTGCTTTTTACAAACTAAGCAAAAATAAACTTTTTTCGATTTTTTGAGTTTAAAAATAATTTGCTATAGTAAGAAATGCTACTTTTAAATTTTATGTATAGGATGTTTCATTCGATATTGGTTTCGTCAGCGGTTTTTCTCGAGTCATGTCATTTATTTTTATAATAATTATAATTATTATTATAAAAGGGGGGGAGTTTACATTTAACGCAATATTCAAATGAGATGTAACAGTATCCTGGAACGCTAAGGATTATTTAAAAATCTGTAGAATTCCAGAATTAAAAGACATAAAAAAACATTGATTATTTTTTTCCAAGCTTTCTTCCATTTCTTAACAAACACTAAATTTGATTTGTTAGAAAAAGAACAAACACTTTCGTTTACTACGTAAATGGGAAAGTAAAATTAATTTACCAAAAAATTGATTTATTTGCGCATGTGTTCAAATTTATCTTGTTTAAAAATCGAAAACATACTTAAGCATGGAATGGCATGGAATAATAAAATTGAAATTCGAAATTTTTGTAGTGCAATTTTAAAGTGGGTAGTTAAATTTTAATTTATTGTCGATGCAATCAAAATCTTGTGTTTTAGAGAAGGAAAATGTCTGAACAACAGGAGATGCCAAAATCGTTGATATCAAAATTCTTGTGCAGCATATGCAATATAATTTTATCCACATCTCCGATTAGTATTAAAGCTGATGGACAACCCGTTTGTTTTGTTTGTAAAAAAACCTTAAAAACGCCAATAGTAAGATGTAAATTATTGGAAGACTTGGCATCGGCGTATGTTTTCCCATGTAAATACGAGGGCGACGGTTGTTCCTCATTACTTCCATTCAACAAAAGCTTCGACCACGAAATTTCTTGTAGGTACCGCACTTACCCATGTCCAATAGCAAGATGTCCTTGGAGTGGTACAACTTTGCAATTGGTTAGCCATTATAAAACACATCACCGTGATTTTTATTTAACAATTCCTCGCTTTAAACTTTTCCTGCACAAGGAGCACCAATCACATTATTTACTTCAAATTGACGGAGGAATACATTTACTTCAAATCCAATACCACAAAGGAAAAAAAATGACGTGGATTAATTAATTAATGTTATCAAAGATCGTACTTCTAAACATATTACATTTGAGCTAATATCGCCTAAATGCACTGGCCTACCAAATCTTCTCTACGACCAAATAAGTTGAATTTTCGAAAACTTGCAAAAAGTTGGGAAATTGAATAAAAATTAATTTAAATACTTAATACGTAAAATATTTGACATTGAAAAAGACTTGGATAAGTCGAAACCGGTTCTGAATATAAAAATAACATATTGAGGAAAATGTATTATTTAAATTCTGTACCTCAGAACCAGACCAACGTAAGTCCAAATATATTACGTTTTTCAAGTTATTACTTCATTGTATGTAGAATTTGATTCTCCGTAAGCCATAATAATTTAAGTCCGTTGAAAAATCGCCTTTTGTATTTACCAAGGATTTTCAATCGACTTCAATTATTATGCCTGATGTAGAATCAAATTCTACATACAATGATGTAATATTCAGAAAATCATAATATTTGGACTTACGTTCGTCAGGTTCTGAGGTACAGAATTTTAACTGTCCTTAATGGGTCTGAATATTACGAATCAAAATAGTTTGTCACGGTTCACTTATTGCAAGTTCCAAACAAGTGGCAGTATTATGGGGTACACACTAATTCGTTTAAAACAAATAAAATTACTTAACTTCCAGGTTTTTCTGATTTTAAATTTTGAAATATTTCAAAAGTCGTCAATTTAAATAAATTTCTAAACATAAATAAAGCAATGCACTCTTCTCGCTTATTATACAGTACCGTGTAAAAGTCTGCGTTCACGTAATTAATTGCTATTTAAATATTTATTAATCTCAGTTATATGGAAATTAATTATAATGAAATAATTGAAATAGGTATTTGTATAAAATATAATAAGAATTTTAAATTGCTTTAATAATATTGTTTGAACCAATAATTTTAAAAGTAACTAAATTTTATAGCAGTCCACAGCTTAGCTTAAAATTAGACTTCGGTAATAAATTACAGTGACGCATTGTAAATCCATAAATTATTTTATATTTTGGTGCGAATTCAATGTAATTTTATGCCTACATAAGATTCGCACTAAAATTTAAAATTATTTATGGGTTTACAATGGGTCCCTCTAATTTATTACCAAAGCGATATTTTAAGCCAAGTTGCCGATCGCAATAAAATTCGGTTCCCTGTAAAATTTTTGGTTCAAACAATTGTTTAAAGCAATTTAAAATTTTCAGCATATTTATACAAATTCCTACTTCACTTATTTCAATATAATTACTTTCCATAAAACAAAGATTAATTAATAATTAATAGCAATTAATTAAGTGGCCGCAGACTTTTACACGATACTTTATAATAAGCGAGAAGAGTGCATTGCTTTCTTTATCCTTAGTACATTTAAAGCTCGCAATCCCACTACGGTTTAATTAAATAATTTACATAAATAAAAAAAATAGTGAAAGGCCCATTATGGAGCCTTGAAAAGGTGATAAATGTGACCATCTGTAAATAGTATTCAACGTTGTGGCTCCTTTATTAGTGGTCCATTATCGACACGATAACAATATGAACAATTATCTTTAGAAAAATTATACAATCAGGCACAAAACCATTCAAAAGAATATCTCTTGTTGAGATTAGGCCAAGGGATTCTGTCGAAAAGTGTGCATCTCCTTGCATTATTTTTGTAAAACAATTGATATTGTTGCTTTGACAATGGGTCACTAATAAAGAACCTAAAACGTTGAGCACAATTTATAGTTGCTCTTATTGACCATTGTCGAAACAAAACTATTAAAACAGTAGGTCAGCGAGATTTAAATCAAATAACAACAAAGAATTTTTTATAATTTTCTTATTTTTCAAAGTGCCAAAAAAATTCTACATTATTAATTATTTAAATACCTAGTTGTGCATAAGTTCTGTAAAATGTTTGCGAGTAAATTTATACAACAGAAAATAAAAACACTATAATTTTAAACAGTTATTTTATTAGGTACATTTCAAAAAATCTTTTTAATTTAATTCATTTAAAGTTGAGGCCCTTAAACGTCACGGTCAGGAATCTATTGTGGCAACCACAACTCCCATCGAAATTGATGCTGTTATCTTCACAGCATCTCGTTAGTCAGTAAAATTTCTTCAAGTCACCGTTGTGTCGTTTTTGTTTTCTGCCAAATCTTGTTAGAAAATTCGGGACTTGCCATTGAATAGAGCGCTATTAAGAGGTTTTACTACCTCACCTAGCATTGGGTGGTACACTGGAGACATTGTTTTAACATCTCTTTCATGAAAATATAACTGTGCTACCGCTTTGTAAGACACATCCCATCAAACCATCACATCAGGTGAAAATGTTAGAAGAACGCTAAAAAAATATTTGGACGGCCAAAAACAATTTCACTGTAAAAGAAACATTTAACAAGCTAAACGATAGGTATGGATTCAAACAATCCATTAATTGCACAGGTACCTGCGATTTAAAACTACTGGTACTACTGTAAATGTAACAGAACTTATGGCACGACTAGGTATATTATACACAAGCATTCAAAAGATATGGAAAAAAGTAGGAATAAATTTACACAGCCTACAAATTTATTTATATTACCGCTACTTTTCTGAAATTTGCTAAACATTTTTATTCAATTCCCTACTAAAATCCAAAAAAAAGTTTATCCTACCAATTGGGGTTAATGGTATGCCTACTCAAATTAATGTCGACAATTTATTATAGAAATAAAACTGACCTTTCGTTTACAAATACACCAATTCCATCGCTGGTCATTCGGTTTGGTAAACTTTTAATTGTTATTCTTCTACAAGTTTTTGGCACTGCTCTAGACGATTTGTTATAAAGCCTAGAATAAATTAAATATCTCAAGTCAGCCACAAATTCTCAAAAAAACATTAATTTACTTTAAAAAACAAAATTAAGGTGCATGCTTCCATTATTTCAGTTAATTTGTATGCATTTCTTCTATTCCGTAAGCGACATTTTAACGATTCATGTCATTATTGTTTATTTATGTAGCTATTATGAATGTGACGCCATTCAACTTCAAAAAAACCGAATATTTCAAATACGTACAAATTAACAAGTAGCTACTCGTCATCAAAATATTAAACACACAATACCTTTTACATCGTATCCAGACATTGCAGCTTCAACCGTTGACGATATTCGAAATCAATTGAATAGTTCACATGTAAATTTTCGTAATGGTATTGCAGTCTCGCCATGCACCTGCTTAATTGTTTTTGGTTATCCTACAAACAAAATTATTGATTCATTACACCGTTTTATTACAAACAACATCGAAATACTATGGGATTGTAACTTACCGATTAATTGAAATCGCAGTAGTATCTTCGTTACTCCTCGAAAAATTTTCGGTATTGATTCCGCAATTGACAGCTTTTTAAATCCATCGTGGTTATCCTAGTTTGCTCCATTGCACAATTTGCTTTGATATGTGAACTACAACGAATTAAAAATTAGAAACAATTTCACAAAACAGCATAAAGAATTAATTTAAACTCGCCCATTCGAATGAGTAATGCCTGTCATTTATAAACAAAACGTCACTTTAAGAAAACATGTGGCGACATCTAACGATAAACACCAGAACTAAAAATTTAATTTATTTCTAGATACCTGCTTTGCTTTGTACGACCGCCGATATTGCAGAATCCTATATTGTTACTTCAAGTTTTGACGTTAGATGGCAGCACCTACAAAAATTAAATTATATTAGTTGTTAATCTAAATTTATAACTTGATCAATAATTTGAAATGCATGCCAGTTATAATTATCCTACTGCAAAGAAAATAATATTCTTATTAAATTTCACAAACCTTCTACATCCTCTCCGGCACTTGTTTATTGAATCGTGTTCAACACTACATCTAGTTACTAGTGGAACCCAATTTTTCATCTGCCATCCACATTGTTTACTTCAATTACAACCTCTCATCTTCCATATAATTTAACCCATATTTCCGGTTGCATTCTGATTCCTTGTTTTCAAAATCCTGCAATTTAAATTTTTTTATAAAAATAATTAGTAAATCAATTTTATTAACGACTTTTTCGTATTGTAAAAATTGTTCATCACTAATTCAAGCATCTGCCTATATGGTATACAATTTTTATGCCCAAATGGCACAAAATTTTTAGAAAAAACAAACTGCAGGTTTTTCGAGTTTTAATATTTGCATTTTAAATTAATAAATTGCTAAAATAACATTTTAATAACATAAAATATTTTTTAATTGAGATGATCCTAAGTTTGTTACACTTTATTAATTTAACATGTAAACATTAAAACTCCTAGTTATAAACATTATTAACATGTAAACAATTTTAAAAATACTCATTAACTTAAGGTGAGGAAATTAATCTATTCTTGTATTTGAAATGTTTTCTTTTTGTAGTCCTATGAGGAACGAAATAACAGCTTAAAACAGCTGTCCAAAACCCAGAAAACTTATGGGATTAATTTTTAATCCATTCACGACCGACACCCATACCTCCTAATCATGGGGTAATTGAAAAAATGGACATTGCATGATATGAGATTATAATTTACAATTCAATTCAACAAAATGGTAAACAAATATTCAAGAAGTTTGGAAATAACTCGAAAATTTTCAGCAAATGGAAATGATTACGCAATTATTTCTCGTAGTAATTTTCACTTAAAAACCCTTCTTTCACATTGCCCAAAAATTTAACAAAATTTATTTTAGATTTATTATTATTATATCATGATTTATTTAACAACGATCAAATTTCCGTGGCTTTAACAAAACTGGATCCCATCGAGGTTCTCTAAACTCCACCAAACAAAAAAAACAATGGACAAATTAAAACTACAGATTAGAAAATTTAAACTTATTTGTATTTATTTCATTTCATAATTTTTATAACATTAACAGTAACGGAATGCTTGGTGGAGTTCGGAATGACCTAATTTGACATAAGCCCTTGGCCTGTACATCAGTGCACCAAACCAGGTGAGGCTTCAAATTCTGCATAAAAGTGATTTATTTACTATTCAGTAGAATTGATATCAAGTAAGCAACTACGAAATACTTTAAGTACAACTCTGTAAAATTCAATCCATCCTGGTGCCTATATAAATGAGTTCAAGGGGTGCGCGTTCAAATTAATATCAACCTGGCATAGTTTTATACAATTAAAACTCACCTTTCGCTTTCAAATCCATTGATTGAACTTCACCTTGCTAATTTTTGCAATTGTTATTTCTGCTACAAACTTTCAGTATTATGAGATCTAAAACAAATTAAAAATCTACAATCAGCAAGAATTTAAATTAAAATTTTTGCGATTCAAATGTCGATTGAACTATTAAAGCAACAAACTTCAAAATACAAATCTTTTTGTATGTGCTGCCAACCAATGACTAGTAAAAAATAAGGACATTACCGTCTACAGTTTGTTCCTTCAATACTTTCAAAGCATGAAATACTAATAGAAATATTTCAATTATTTACAAATTAACGAAATGATACTTGAAGGTACACAAAATTAAACAAAACATAACTTACTCTTCCGATCCTGTCATTGCTCCACCGTTGACATTGTTCAAGCCGATCTAATAGGGTTAGTGGAATACGAAGCACCTCGGGTAACTTGGCAAATAATATCCTATGTTTCAACTTCCAAGCAACGCGTCACATACCCGTAATTTCTCTCTATCTTACAAAAATTTAAAATTAATAACGTTTTATCGATAGTTTATACAATATTAATCATTTAAAAAAATCAACACAATCAAATTGGTTTCAATATTTGACGTTTAAGATGTCATATTTAAAATTTTAAATAAAACAGAAAACTGTTTGACATGTGGCGCCACCTAACTAAAACTAGCCGAACTAAAAGTTTACCTTATTTCTAGTTTTCTACTTTGAATGTCAACCATTCTTGCAGATTCCTATATTGTCACTTCGAGCTTTGAGGTTAGATGGCAGCACCTATAACAATTATTTCAAATTAATTATAAACTAAATACAATTTTCAATTAAAACTTTTGAAATGAAGCGAATTACAATATTATACTACTGCATTGAATATAATTATTTTTATTAAATGTCACAAACCTTCTATATCCTATCCGGCAGTTGTTCATTGAAACATGATCAACGCTTCATAAAATTACAAGTGAAACTTAATGTTTCATTCGTCATCGTCAACATTTATTACAATAATTATAACTTCTCGTCTGTCACATGGGCGTTCATCTCAGGTTGTAACTCAAATTTGCGGCTGCTTTCAGATTCTAAGTTTCCAAAATACTGAAAATTAAAAATATTTATGTGAATAATTTGTGAATCAATCTTGTAGATGATATAAATATTTTGTAATTGTAAAAAAGTTAAAGAACTAATGCTAGTTATTGTCGTTGGTTACTTATTGAAGCGTTGAAGTTGAAGCGCAGCTTGGAAAGTTTAACGCCTAGAAATCATACCTTTCAAATAAGAAAAGTGTCCGGTAATGCTTTCCTTACGTAAAACTTACCACAGGAAGCAGGAGGTATCGTTAGCATGTTAACCGCCACAAGAAGCTACCGTGTATCACAACCGCCAGGGTTTTCTACGCCGCGAGAAACACCATAGCTTCACAAGTCGAAGTTTTTTATATGGACTGAGAAATACGTGATCTGGGAAACCAAAAATTTTTATTCTATTGTGGTCGTTAGCATGTTAAATGAATCAATGAAAATATCATTAGACATCAATTTTTAATAAAATAAAATTTTTATCACAAAAAAATTATAATAAATCACTTCAACAAAAGCAATTTTTCAAAAATTGAAATTATAAAATATCCAATAAAGGAGACGTGTAAATATGTATTCTGATACTATTATCAGAACTATTATCATTACTATTATCAGAACAGAAACAATATGAAATAGCATAAATAAAAACTCTCATGTATTTAATTTACTTTATGTCTTTTTAAAATACGTCCTTGGCACTTTTGAATAACAAGATTTTTTTAAATTCTAATTTTGCAGTGGTGTAGATATTCGTTTTTCATATACATATTTGTTATCAAGTCCGGAGAGCGTATATAATTACAATAAATGAATATGCTGCTGAAATAATGCCATCTTCAGTTAGAGTGATTATTCTCACGTTGCACACAGGATTTTAAACTACAACTTCAAATATTTATAACACCAAAACTAATTACAAATGGATATTGAAACTTGGGGAGCATGTTAGCTAGGCATCTACCCAAACGGCGTACAATTTTTAGAAAAAACAAACTGCAGGTTTTTCGATAAATCAAACTTTAAATTTTTTCAAAAAACCAGCAGAATCTTTGACATGGCCCAAATTATTTTGGATTTTTATGTCTTGAAAAATCCAGTACGTTGGTCCGCCTGTGGGAAAACATAATCAACCAGAAAGTTACAAATTTACGGAATTGGCAGTGATTTTTCTCCCGTTAGACACCGATTTTTAACAATAACTTTAATAATTTATATCTCCGAAACTAACACAAATTTGATATTGAAACTAGGGGGTCATCTAGGGTAGGCACGGGCCCAAATGGTATAAAATTTTTAGAAAAAACAAACTGCAGGTTTTTCGAGAAAACCGATTTAAAATTTTTTCCAAAAACCTGCAGTAACTTTGTCACTTCTTGAAAATTTTTGGATATTTATGGCTCGAAAAATCCAGCACGAAGGTCCGCATAACAGAAAAAATAATCAAACCGAAGTCTGCCAAATTACAGAAAAGGCACTGCTTTTTAAACAATAACTTTAAAAATTTATATCTCCGAAACTAACAATAATTCGATATTGAAACTAGGGGGGCAACTAGGCAAGAGAAAACGGAATTTAAATTTTTCCGAAAAAACAGCAGTTACTTTGACACTTTTCAAAATTCTTTGGATTTTTAAAAGACGTAAAAATCCAGTACGATGGTCCACGTAAGAGAAGCAATACTCAACTTGAAAGCTACAAAACTACCAAACAGGCAGCGATTTTTCGCCCATTAAACACCGATTTAAGTAATAAATCTCAAAATTTATATCTGCGAAACTAATAACCAATCGATATTGAACTTGCAGAGCATATAGGCTACGCTTCTGCCCAAGTCGTATAAAATTTATATAAAAAAGAAACAGCAAGTATTTCCAGAAATTCAAATTTAAATTTTTTCAAAAAACCTGCAGTATCTTTGTTACATTTCGAAATGTTTTGCAATTTTATATCTACAAATATCCATTACGATGGTCCACCTAAAGAAAAAAATAAACAATCCGAAACCTTCAAAATTACCAAATTGGCAGTGATTTTTCGCCCGTTAAACACCGATTTTTAACAATAACTCTAAAAATTTATATCTCCGAAACTAATAACAAATCGATATTGAAACTTGAGGGGCATATAGGGTTGGTATCTGCCCAAACTGTAGACAATTTTTAGAAAACAGAAACAGCAGGTTTTTCGAGAAAATGGATTTTAATGGTTTCAAAAAACCTGCAGTATCTTTAATACTTTTCGAAATTCCGAGGATTTTTATGTCTTTAAAAATCATTTACGATGGTCCGCGGAAGAGAAAAGATAATCAACCCTACAGCTACAAAATAACTCAATTGGCAGTGATATTTATTCTGTGATAAATAGAATTATAATTATAATAACTTTAAAAATGTATATCCCCGTAACTAATAACAAATCAATATTGAATATTAGGGGGTAAAAAGGCAGGCATCTACGTGACTTTAAATAGTTATTTTTATCATTAGGCTGGAAACTGAATTTTTCGAGTACGAGTTTTTTTACTGGCCGAGGCGGATTAGCCGAGGCCAGTATTTACGAGTACTCGGAAAACAGTTTCCTGCCGCATGATAAATATAATTTTACAATAGCTTCAAAATTCATTTTTCCCAAATTGATCAGATGCAGACAATTCTCATAATAACATTATGTATGTCCACAGGTTAAATCGCTATAGAAACCAGTGTGCATTATATTCATTTACGATAAATGGTTAACGTACCCATAAGTTTATTAAGCCCCAGTGCTCTTCTCAAAATTTGATGATGACTTTAATAATTAATAATTTTCTGACACGCAAAATAAATTTAGCGCAAAGAATCCTGCAATTTGTTGATCGATAATTATTATAATGACATGGTTGTCCTGATAAATGAAAATTTTAATAATACATATTTAAAACCTTTTTTTGCCCATCAAGTAAAAGCTGTATGAAATCTAATGCAACATTTGATTTTGCAATAAATTGAATCGGTCAATGCAGAAAGTGAATATGTCCAATATTAGTAGTTTCGAGTAAATCATATAGAAACTATGAGACATTTTATGTTTTCACCGATCAATAAAACTACCTTGAATACTACTATCTACAAAACAAAAAATCGGAATTTTTCAATGCTACTTGCATATTGCAAGAAATTTCAAGTTCGACAAAACTATAGGTAACTAGCAGGAAGGTCAGAAGTCACAAATTCAATCTGTAAAGGCCGCAAATTCTACCAACAAAGCAATAATTTTAAACTTGGTGACTTCTGCTAGAACAACTAAATATTAGAGCAAAATGACTAACCTTTTATTTCAAAATACTGCAACACCAATAATTATTATTGAATCAGGATTCCGTTCCAATTTTCAATTCAATATGATGATCCAAATTCACTACACTGCACCATTTAATCTGTTATAAACACTATGATAAACTAAAGTTCGTAATTTATGTAAGTAAACCACGCGAAAACAAATAAATTGCTTATTTTATCGAAACACGACGCGTCATTTTAAAACCTTCGAATAATTGTGACATAAGAACATACGGCGACACCTAACGATAAATGCCGGTAATAAAATTTAAAAAACTTATTTGTTATTAAACGTCAATTAAAACGCAAATTATGGATATTTAGAAAACTTGAAACCCGTGCTATTACTGATCAAATACCATTAATCTGTACACGAAAAAGGAATGATTCGGGTTTACCTGACGCAGGTAAAAATCTTCTTGATGTGATTTGCTTAGTGCTGTCGTAGAACTGATTTTTGGATGAAATTTCGACTAAAATGCTCGACTATGCACACTTTCGTTAATAACTTTCATCTACGTAAACACCTAAACTTAACTTGTACATGTTGACATTTATATTTACTTGGCGTCATGCATACACCCATCATACACCTAACCGTAAATATCGGAACTTTAGATATCAAAACAATCAAAATGACACAATGGGAGGGTTCGGTAATTTAATAATAGCTGTGTTCATTTCGCGAACAAATATTTTTATACTAACTTATCATTTCAAATGAATTCTCTTTCCCAAGTTTTCCATCTTCATTATTTAAATATTCATTGATTGCGTCTATTACGAAAAGGATAATGGTTTTCCGTGTCGAATCAATTCTTTTGATAACAAATTTCACATAATTCAATAGGAATATCTTAGGAATATGAATGAATATGAAAAAAAACTACAACAGCAATTTTTTATTAAAATAAGTTCGCCAAAATATAGAGAGGTAAAATTCTAAGTTTTATCGCAGATGGTAATACCTAGATAACTTCCCCATTGCAAATTGCAATTTTAGACGTCTAGATTTTTCAAAACATTACATTCTGGACCCCGCCAATAATTTGAATAGGATTTATAGGCACCAAATACGTAGATTTAGCCAATTATCTTTATTATGTTTTATAAAAAGCTGCTAGAAACTGTGTCGATTGGATTCTGCTTCACAGAATTAATAGTAATGCTTTGTTTACAGGTTTTTATTGCTTATAAATTCGATCCCTACCAGCACTGATCCCTACTGATAATGAATTTAAATTTTAACATTACATACCAGGGGGTAAATATCCAGAAAAATTTATGTACACAAGACTCGGAATTCCAAAGAATTCCAATGATTTCCAAGAATTCCAATGATTTCCAAAGAATTCCAAGGAATTCCTAAGATTTCCAATGACTTCCAAGGAATTCTGTAAATGGTGTAAACTTTTACACTTGCTTCAAAGCAGGTGTAAAAAGTGTAGAAAAGTGTAAAAAGGTGTAGTTACACTTTCTAGCACGAACAGAAAAGTGTACACTTGACAGTTTACACCACTTTACACTAAATGACACTAAAGTGATGCTAAAGTGTAACTACTATAAATATATATATATAACCAGCATCTTTTCGAACGACCGTTCTAAAACTTCCTTTCTAAACGAATGCTTCAGTTGCTATCATCTGTGTCTTGAAGGATCAGACTTTTCTGTTGTCAAACTTTTGAACGGTTCACAATGGTAAATTCCATTTGATTGTTGTTTTGTGTAGAAGAAAGTTTAAAAGATGACTACCAAGTTGAAAGAAGCGTAAGTTATATTATTTGAGGTTATGTTATGTTCGACATGTGGATATATTTTTTGTGTTGCAAATTTTTAGATTTGACGTGGAATCAAAACACGGTCCTTTTTACACAAACGGCAATGTGGAATGGCACGAGAAGAATTTATTTTGCCAAAATGGTGCGACAATTTCAATATTTAGCATTCATCAAGGTATTGTGAAATTGACGGTTGGTGATTTAGACGAAGAAACGTCGGACATAATCAGTACTTTCAATATCAACGCCAAACAAAACCAACTTGTGACCGCTCATGCAGGTAGCTTAATCAAGCTTTGGACGTTAGACGGAGTTCTTCAAAATCAATGGAAAAGTTTTCATAATGGACCCATCGCACGATTAGTTTTTAATTTAAATGCAGATAAAATTAATTTAGCAAGTGGTGGATCTGATGGTACCATTCGTTTGTGGAATTTGGACCACAGATCTTGCGAATACAGTCTGAAGGGATCGATAGGGGTGATTAGTTTGGTAGAATTTCATCCTACTCGAGGAGTTATAATTGGATCTGGAAACGACGGAGTTATTCACGCTTGGAGTTTGGAAAACGGACGTCATATCAAATCTTTTCGAAGCCACACAACTAGGGTTACATCAGTAGCATTTTGCAAAAACGACCGATATTTTATTAGTTCCGCCCGAGACAAGCTTTTGATCCTGTGGGATTTGGAAACTAAAAGTGCGGTTACAACTATACCGGTTTACGAATCTTTAGAAACTGTTATTTGTTTGCCACCACAATTCGAAGGGCTCAATGTTAAGCAATCGAAAGACGACGATATTTTTGTAGCAACTGCAGGTGAAAATGGGGTCGTCAGGGTTTGGAATGTTTCTAAAACGAAGGAAGTGTTTACGCAATCTAATTCTTTGGTTACAAAAGCAAATGATACAGACGGACTTGCCATAAAGAAGCTGCTCTACAATGACGATGCAAAGATGTTTGCAGTTGTCAGTGCCGATCAAAATATTATTTTACACAATTCCAACGATTTCAGTTGTTCTAAGCAGTTTGGAGGTTTTTCCGATCAAATTTTAGATTTGAAATTTATCGGCAAAAATAATTCTCACCTAGCAGTCGCCGCCAACTGCGCTGACATCAAATTGTATAAAATGGACGATATGAGTTGTCAGATTGTAAAAGGTCACACCGATATCGTATTGGCTTTGAACATTTCACCCGCAAACGTGAACTTGTTGGTTTCTTCCGGTAAAGACAACACAATTCGGTTGTGGTTGCTTAAGCATGAGATTCTTAACTTGATGGCCGTTGGAAAAAGGCACATGGCATCTGTCGAAACTGTGGCGTTGTCCAACATAACTGCAAGTTTTATTGTGTCTGCTAGCCAAGATAAAATGTTAAAATTGTGGGACGTGGATGAAAATCTAACTATGGATTGCACAAAAACTGTGGTCGCCCATGAAAAAGACATAAACTGTGTGAGCGTCAGTCCGAACGATGCCATAATAGCATCGGCATCTGCTGATAAAACTGCAAAATTATGGAGCAAATCTTTACAACTTATAGGAACCCTTAAGGGCCATAGGCGAGGCTTGTGGTGTGTTAGGTTTTCACCTGTCGACCAGGTGGTGTTAACATCATCGACTGATGCCAGTATCAGATTGTGGTCAATTGAAAACCTAAACTGCCTTAAGGTGTTCACCGGTCACACTGCTAATGTCTACAGAGCTGAATTTATATCCAACGGACTGCAAATTTTAAGTACGGGTGGAGACGGATTATTGAAATTGTTTGATCTTAAAAGTTCAGAGTGCGTTTGCACTTTGGGTGAAGAAGAGGTGGCAACTTGGGCTCTTGCAATTAAAAACAACGAAAGCGGTTTTGTGACTGGTGATTCTAAATCTCAGATAATCTTTTGGAAGGATGTCACTATGGAAAAGAAACAGGAAAGGGATCAAGAAAACGAAGAGTTAATCTTGCAAGAACAGAAATTAAGCAATTATGTTCAAAGTAATAAACTGGTGAAGGCTTTAAAATATGCAATTCATTTGGATAAGCCGTTTCAGGTGTTGAAAATTGTAGAAAAGATCATTATGACAAGTCGAGATGACTTGGAAACTGCTATCGAAAAACTGAGATGCGATCAGAAGGAGAGTTTGTTAAAGTATGCTTTAAAGTGGAATACGAACAGCAGATATGCAGTGCCTGCTCAGTACATTTTAAATATTTTGACGAAAAATGAATTATTGAGTGGTGAATTGAAACCGGCAACGATTAGTGTTGGTAGTGTAATCGAACAAGCCTTGCCGTATACTGAAAGACATTTTAAAAGAGTCGACAATTTAACCCGTGATTTTTATTTCCTTCAATATGTAATTCGCGCTATGGAACCGCACACAAATTAAAATATTTTACTTTTTAGTTTTGTAAATTTTATTAAATTTAAAATAAATTAATTTTTACTTAATTATAATTTTTTATATCTGCTATCATCTTTGAGTTCTGTTTCTCGATATCGTTTGGATGCTTTAATGCATTCCTTGCAAGTTTCTTTATTATGCTAAAGACTTCTTCTCCAGCATTCTAAAATTTGAACAATTGAACTAGCTAATAGCCGGGAGTGTATACAGCAAGCAACTGTATGAAACCATCTTCCAACATTGCATACGTTCACATACTTACTGTGATCATGTCATAAGAACTGTTCACTTCACTTGCTTTAAAATTTCTTTGAATGGTAAACACCTTTTTAATTTTAGCTACACTAAATAACCAATCATCAATCGTTCCACTTTGGTTTTTTTCTGACAATTAATAAATTTTATTGATCGATAAATTTTTGCAATAATGATAATAAATTTACCACAATTTTCGCTTTGCATTACTTCGTAGAACCAATTTTTCTTTTGGTTTGTGATCCTACTTGCCAATGAAGCAAGAAATTGCTAAAAATTAATTTGTTAGGTAACTTGAAAATCTTATACGACATCCATATGAAAATGGATGGAAAAATGAACGGAATTCACTTAAAATTTTAATCAATATATTGGGTAGCCAGAACAAGACTGACTCGAGTCTATAAATTTATTCTGTGTAATGTTCAAACTTATTTAGTAGATTTTGAAGGATCCTAATGGAAAAAATTTTGAAGTTTGAATCTCATAATTTGATAGATATATCATAATTCATAACTTCTATTGGGGCTGAAATTTTGTGCCGACTCTTTTCGTTACAGAAAGGTCCGAATATTTTACTATTGGGCCCTTACACCTCTGTCATTTCCCTTTGGATTTTTGATGAAAATATGAACACCAATTTTATCTAAAAAAAAGCATTCGCAGCCCCTCTTGCTCAAAATTTTGAAAATAACATTAAGTGATTTAATTCCATTGTTGTGTGCTATTTCTTGTTGCAACCCATGGCTTTTATACTTACTAAAATATACCAGTTATAAACTTTTTGAGGTGTATGGCTCCAAGGAAAAGTTATATATGATCGATTAATTTGAAATCTTTTAGTTGCGGATCTCAAAATCACAACCATTTCAATGCGGTCCTTTGTATTTAAAACAAAATCTCTTAAAATCCGTGATTCTTTTTCTGAAAAACTGTGAATTCCAGGATATGTGTCTTCGTGAAAATTAAAATTTGCTTTCCAATTTGTTGCAAAATTATAATTTAAATTAACTCCGGTTGCATCCATACTCCAGCGGGCTATGTTTTTAATCCAATGACCTCCGATTGGCTACAATAAAACTTTTAGATACATTTATACATTTGTAACCAAAACCGATATCTTATACTATAGATTTGGAGTAATTGTACCCATCGGGATTCAATATAGGGATAAACATCCAATCGTAAGAGGTGACCAAAGTATCGGCAGCTTCGCAATTAATTAACAGTTCATTGATCAAGAATAAAGCTGATGTTACACTTGCATAATCATTTGCATAAACACCTTGAAAAACATGGCACTAATTTAATGCCCATAAATATTTAGTTGTGAGTATCAATCAAACCTCCTATAACCAGTATAATGGGCTTAGCAAACCCCGAACTCAACGAAACCATATAAATTGGGTACCCAGCAAGCTCACCTTTATGACCAGTGTGTCCAATCGTATGTAATTTACAGAAAAACGTGTAATTAGTCACTAGGTCGTGCATGTATTCGTATATCTAAAGTGAAAATTATTGTAAATTGGGTATAGATCTATATTTTATTGATTAACTTCTTCCACCGATCGATATTTCACTTGGTAATATCTTGTGAAGTAACTCGTGTCGTTAGATTTACGTCTAAAACATTTAATTTTACATGGAACTTAGAGAATTAAGAATAATTTTACGCTATATAAGTGTAACCTGGCCCACTTTGTTTGTCTATTGAAAATATTATTATTGGTATTCCAATCCCTGTGGCCACAAATGATATTACAAATAATTTCCAAGTACACATTCTTTACACTACTTGTAATTAATTATTAATTAATATGATATATTATTACTTGATCTTTTTATTTTCTTACTCGATCACAACGCTTCCAATTTTTGCTGCAAATCCTACTGAGAAAGGGAATGTAGTGTAACCTCGGTAAGTTCTAATCTCGAGGATGTCGAGGCGGAAAAGCTACACAAATAAAGAAAACTCTTTTCACTCTATTTCAGAATATCCGAAGGCAAATATTTACTATGGTCACTCCAAATGTATGTAATCGACGAATTTCTTTGGAGTCGAATAACCGAACGCACTTGATGTAAACATTTCGCTGCCTCGGAACAATAAAGACACAACTCAAAATTTGCTAAAAATGACTTAAGTATAGAAATCGACTGAATTTAGTCATATCTTACCGTGAATGCCACTTATACCTATTAAAATTTTGTAATTGTTAGTTAAATTTTAAAACTAAATTTAAATAGCGGCGGAGTTATAACGAAATCATATTAAGAAAAAAGTTTAAAAACGCTCTCCTGAAAAAGTGCTATTTTGAGTTGTGCCGTTGTTCTTCCCAGGCAGCGATTTCTATGCACCAAACGTCTTATTCACCATTTTTTATGTTTCTATGCAAGATTTTCCAAATTTACATTAAAGAGATGAGCATTTTTTAAAATTTTGGGAACTACTGCAAATTTTGTTTTTCTAACCCAACTTTTCCATATCGTAAATTACAAAATAGGAAATTGATAAATAATACGACCGAAATTTGAAAGTAACGAGTGTAATCTTGAGATTCTAAATACTGAATTTGTGTGTCGCTTTTAAGTTTTAAGCAAACTCGTAAAAATTTGAAGACGGGCTTGACAAACTGAAACCTGAATTTATATTTTAAAATTTGAGCACAACTATAACTTTTAAAATGTCATTATTTCTGAGGAGTAGATGCCTAAAATATGTAAACCAAATCAAAAATATTAATGCGATAATCAAGTTCTCAAGTTTGACTCCATCGGAACCTAGGACACAGGATCCTCTCACGTCTAGCTTTACTCCAGTTTTTCAATTTCCACATATAAGACTTGCCTCGTTGATTAATCGTTGCAAGTTCCTTCAAACTATAAGTACGGCTTCGGTAGTACCTGGTTCCGTTGTACTGAGCGTTTTAGACGTTATCGAACCACAAACGGGAGTAACTGCAGTCCTCACAGGTAAATTTTAATACTTCAAGTTTATGGAAATATTAAACTTATTTGTTAAAGGTATAAGTTTATGCGCATTTCTATACATCCTGGGTAATTTAAGCAACAAACTGATAGGAATAGTTTACATAAATGAGAAAGAAGAATTTGTTCGATTTGCCTACCTCGACTTTTGGGGACGACGGCAAGACTTGAGCATGCCATTAGGAGAAATTGTACCACTAAGCGAAACTTCCGCTTCCTGGATGGATGGATTATACTTAAAAGTTAATCGGCGATCTCCCGTTCCACAGGTTTTCAAATTAAATTTAAAATTTGGTGGAATTGTAGATCATCATAATTTTAACAAAATATTTATGGTAAACTGATTTTATTGAATTGTGTATTTAGAATATGTTAAATAAAAAATATTACGACCCCCTGTAGTGTGCATATGCTTTGTTTGCTTCACATTGCTTATGTAGATCTTGTTTTATTTTAACGACACGTCCAGTATTTTGTGATGCATCTATCAATTCGTAAGCCAATTTTTCGGGAAAATGAATCTTTTTGGATTTCTCCTGATCGTTTGCTGCTTCAATGATCCACTTCATCGATTTAAATTGGGATTTTTTATCCGTTATAGGAGTAGGAACCTAAAATTTAAATGCTAAAATCTAAGCAATAATTTTAAAGTTATTTTGAACCTAATGTTTGATCTTACACTAATAATAACATAGTATTAAATTTACAAAAATATAAGGTCTAAGCTCTAACTAAGGTATGATATTATATATCCTCTAGCATGGAGATGCATTTTATTAAGGATATCAAATAAGTAAAAAATATCCTTTACGATTAAAACTTTCGTATATTTTTTTTTATTGCTTACCGTTTTTGAGAAAAACGGATTGGTTACTAGAAATTTTATATCTCAGGGAGATATTGACGAGGGCTCTAGGCTGGTACCTCGCATAAGTACGGTATGATTTTCATTGTTTGCTCATTTTATTTTAATATTAAAATTTGAAACCGTAATGTAATAAAATACTTCATAAAGATATCCTTACCCTGTAAGTAACGCCTCCTCGTTTAACTGGAGTCAAGTGCAATAAAGGTTTACAATTTTCAACAGCTTTTTGAAAAATTACTCGTGGATTTAATTCTATCTTGTTTTTTTCCTCCTCAGTTTCAGCTTTATGATATTTCTCTAATTGAATTCTTTTAATTTTCTGGAATGATCTTTCCACCAAATCACGAGCCAGTACTTTTCTACCATCTCTCATCACGTAGTTTGTGAATAAACTAGAAATGATACGATAATATTTACAGAATACAGTTTTAATAAAAATTAAGTTCTACTTACGCTATCAAAGGATCGTGATAGATGGAACAAGTTTGGTCACTCTGGGCAGCTCTCGTAGGAACATGAGACAACTTCTGTATTTCTCCCGTTTTCTCCAACTCTTCAATAGACTTTTTCTGATAAACGGGCTTAACAAAATAACTGGGGTACTGTGACATGCCATTTTGTTGGACGTAGAAACTAAAAATCCAAATTATATAAATTTTGAGGTTATAATTCTAAATGCGTCGCTAAATATAAATGTAACGTAAAATTTCGGCAAATAGCAGAATTTGCGAAGATTTATTCTACAATTTACCTAACTAAGGGCGATTTTGTGGACAAAAAATTGCACTTATTCAAAAATGTTTTGAGCGTAGCCATGTTTATAATTGGAGTGTGCGCAAAGTTACGACAAAATTTGTTGTTCTACCTTTTGTGTTTGGTGCTTGTTAATTTAAAAAACGTAAAAATAATAGAATAATGGCGCTCTCCACATAGTGCAAATTGTTTACATCATACGAACACGTAAATTTCCATTTCTATAAATTTCACTTCCCTTTAGGCTAGCGTTATTTATTGGGTCTCCTGAACAAATTGTAAAAATGGCAGATAATTCAGCAAATTCCGGTGAGATAACTCGATATTTTATTGCCTCACATTTCATTTCGTTATCTAATCACAACGTGGTGTTCTAAACTATGATTCAATAATTTTAGGTCGAAGACCACCAGCTTTGTTAAAAATGGATATACCGACAACACCTTCTAATAATTCCTTCGGCTTTCGTCCTTTACCAACCCAGTCAAATTTAAATTCAGATGGTTGTGTTAATATGAGTATTCGTCCTAAAATGACATTACCTAAAATTCCCAGAGCTACCGTCGATCCAATGAACGATAAAACTCGGTGTGTATTTAGTACTTAAATCTTCGGTTAGTATTATTATTTCGATTAGGGTACTTTGCACAAGAAATATATCTTTTCAAATTTAAAGTAAACCTCATAACGTGTTGGCATTTTATCAAAACTGCTGTAACTATAACTTTAAATTATATCTTATTTAATCCTCAAGTTTTAATGGGTTAATACCCCATGTTTTACTTACCTAACGAAGAACCAAAATGTTCGATTCAGCTTCAGGAATCAGAATGATAATTTACAAACTATTTCAATTATTTAAATGTAACTCCAAAGTATCTAAATATATTTAAATATAAAGAAAGATCTTTAAAAAAATTTTATAAGAAGTTAGGTATTTCGGTTATTTGTTTCAAGAGTTTCCACCTTATATATTAACTTTAGCAAACAATTCGGCAACTGATTTACCATGCGTGATATTAAAAAAAATTATCAAAACAATAATTTTGTTTTTCCTCATCGATTTCATTTCATAAATATTAGAACGGGAAGAGTGCTATTTGAGCACATTTTTCTCACCAGGTCAATCAGCTGAAGTTTTTTCTTAACTCTTTCATAGTTAATTATTGTCTAAAGAGCGATGGTTTTTCAACAGGGAGATCTTATTAGAAATTGAACATTCATATTTTACTATCATTTTATTATCTCATATTAATATTCTCGGAAAGGACGATGAAAAATTGAAAGATGTATTTAGAAAAATTGAAAAATGAAGCAGGATAAAATAAGATTAAGACTTTCAAGACGAAACTACTTTGTAAAAGAGGTTACGCTGAAAAGAAGAAACTTGAAAAAGAGAAAATAAATTTGTAAATATGTACCCTGGACATATGAAATTGTATATAATTTAATTAGAATTTGTTCGATCATTAAACTTGCAAAATAAATTTAATTTTTATTCGTTGATTCACAGTTTTGCAGTAAACGAAAAAGTCAAAATCAGGTAAATTTTTGGGATATTTGTTTTGATGTTTTGTCTTGTTTTTGATGTTATTTTAACCGTTGAAATTTTGCTTGCTTTAGTAATTTTATTTTAGTTCCAAAGTTTTTTCACCTTTTAAAAATTTGTGAATTTATTTGCATGGCACTTTGTTGACATTCTACACAGGAAGTGGTTGTAATTGTTCAAAACTTCTCACTGAAACTTTATTATTAATTAGAACTATTTAAAAATTAGTTGACGCACTTACCAATAATTAATTCTTGACTTCCTTCTTCATCCACACTGTTGTGACAAATTTACTTCTTTGCTAAATTTAGTCACACAGTTTAACTCCCTCACACACACAAGCGATATTGAACAATTCTTAAGTTTTATGCTTGAAGTTAATTCTTGATTGATTCGTCTTTCTCACAGTCTCGTGTGTGTGTGAGATGGGGCATTTAGGATTCAAGGAGTAACTACCCCAATCCAATATTTTGAACTTAAAAATAATTTTATAATATAAATTTGAAAGCCTTTGTGGGCTTTAATATCTAAATGTTTTCGGTTTCAATCTGGCACTTGAGAAGTCTAGAAGGAAAAGAAGATTTTCTTTGAAGGCAAAAAAGGGGTTTTATAGTTTTTATATCTCTACATTCATTGCGACTGCTACGAGAGATCCCACAAATCATTTCCACAATCTGCTAATATCTGCAATACTTCAGACTTCGGCCGTGCAGTCTAAAAAAGCAAATTATCTATTTTTAATCCTGGTGTAACTATTTTTCAACAGATATTACAATTGCAAAACAATTAAAGTGCTATACAAGTAGAAACCCATAGCTTAACATAAAATTCAAAGCATGCAGATGATCTTCTGTTTTCTCCTTTAGTAAATTAGGTTTGAGGTCAAACATGTTCCAGCTCTTGTGTTTTTCAGTCAAACTTTAGGTAATGTTTTGCCAACGGCAAGGTTGTTCACCGATTTCTTTAATTTTCCATTAATTCAGAAATTCAAATTTTGACTGGAAAAATTACAAAAGCAATTTTTACATTTTTCATCTTATTTGTTGATCTTCTTCCGATTGACGCCTACATCGACTTCATTCCTTTAATTTTTAGGGAATGCAGATTTAGGATTTCCCAATCTATTCAGTCGACTGGAAAATTACAATTAAGTGGCAAGTCTTACGATTTTACTTCTGAAGATCTCCAAGATTTGGGCGAGATCGGTCGAGGTGGTTTCGGTACGGTAAATAAAATGGTGCACAGAAAGTCGGGCACAACAATGGCTGTCAAGCGAATTCGATCTACAGTGGACGAGAAGGAACAAAAGCAGCTGTTGATGGATCTAGAAGTTGTTATGAAGAGCAACGAGTGTCCATTTATAGTGCAGTTTTATGGGGCTCTTTTTAAGGAGGTTTTAACTTTCAATCATTATATTTTGCAAAACTTATGCTTATGTTTTTAGGGCGATTGTTGGATTTGTATGGAAGTTATGGATACGTCTTTAGATAAATTTTATAAATTTATTTGCGAGCGGCTAAAGAAGCGCATTCCTGAGAAAATTCTGGGAAAGATAACGGTCGCAACCGTTAAGGCTTTAAATTACTTAAAAGAGGAACTCAAAATTATACACCGTGATGTTAAACCTAGCAATATCTTGCTAGATAGGAAAGGGAACATTAAGTTGTGTGATTTTGGTATTTCTGGTCAGTTGGTGGATTCCATAGCCAGGACTCGAGATGCAGGATGTCGTCCTTACATGGCTGTAAGTTGCTGTTTGTTTTTAAAAGCAACAAATTTTACTCGAATTATTACAGCCAGAACGGATAGATCCCCAGAGAGCTCGTGGTTATGATGTACGGAGTGATGTGTGGTCATTAGGAATTACTATGATGGAAGTAGCCACCGGTTACTTTCCCTATCCTCGATGGTCGAGCGTGTTTGAACAGCTTCACCAAGTAGTTAATGGGGACGCACCTCGTTTGTCCATCAATCATAATGCAAATGTATTTACGGCCGAGTTTGTAAATTTTGTAAATACATGGTAAGTTTTAAATTTCATTCAAATAGGGCAATGTATTTGTATTGAATAAATTAGATTATATTTTTTGCAATAACTGTTAACTTTTAAAGTTCTTTGCCAGCCTGTAAGCTTATTAGGAGAACTTTTTCATTTAATTTAATGCTTTTAAAAACTTTTGTGCTTCAACTTAGTTTATGCAATACAAATGCAATGCCTCATCGAATGGAGATTGGTTTATAATTTATTTTTAAACGTAGTTTAATAAAAGAAGAATTAAGCAGACCCAAGTATAATAAGCTACTACAAGATCCTTTCATAATTAACAGCGAAAAGGAGGAAGTGGATGTGGCCGCATACGTATCCGAAATAATGGATGAAATGGCAAATAATGGAATTAGTGCATTTACAACTAACCAACCGTAGTCGATACTTTGGTTTTTTAAATTTGTGTTGATGAAACCACATTTTAAAAGGAATAATTTAGTCCTGTTACGCAATAGTTTTTAAGGTGATGTGTAGCATCCAATTATCTATTGTTGACGGTTAACTTAAGATTATTGTTACAAGCATATAATGAACCACTAGAGGTAGTACTATTTTCCTTGTTTTCGTAAATTAATTATGCTAGGATAGTGATAAATTGCATTTTGATGATTTTAACCCAATTTAAAGTCGAGTCAGTATTATTAAGAATTTTTTAAGCTGTTTTTCAAGTTTCGAGTAAAAAGGGAGGCTTTCCGCAGTTTACTTTACCTTATACTCTTCGAGAGTCTAATTATTGCTGTGATTGATTTTTAATTTTGTGTTACGATAGTTGATAGTGTAAAATGTACAAAATTTTTAAAATAACACTTAATTTGTATAAATCATAATTGTACCACATAAAATTGTAACTTACGTTGTTCAGTCCATTGTAAATAAAAAAAAAGTATGAAATATTCTAGAAAATTAAGAATTTCACACCTAAAATAGTTTTGTTTTCTTACTTAATGTACAGGGTGAATCAATAGTGGGAACGTTTTTGATTGCTCTTTTACAGTTGAAAATGAATTGATTTATACCGATTTGCACCACTTTTATAAGTGTCGAGGAATCCTTAAATTCTTAGTGTTGCTTATTTCGTCTTCCCATTATTGGTTCAAATGAGATTTAAGGGAAATCTAGATTTTAAATGTAGGTGATGTAAACAGACATTACTCATTTAAATATTACGTTAATTTTTTTGCAATACTAAGGTTTCGAGGTTTCCAAAATTGAATTCTCGTTTGACTTGTGTTGGTCTTAAGATCACAATATATTAAACATTGCTGTTAATAGAAGCCTCCTACTTTGCAATTTTATCCTAATGCAGTTCACGTATTTTTACAAAACTAAAAGAGATATTTTCGTTATTTAATGTTCTCATTAAAATTTCTAAAAATTTTATCTTCCCTCTTGAAATTGGTTTTGTAAAGCTCATCAAATAAAAATTTGTTTAGAGTTAATTTGAGGAAATGTAAGATTTTCTAGATTCCCCCACTTCCAAAGTCTTACATTATTTTTTTACAAAAGATACTTCCAATCGTTTTAATTTGTATGCAAACGCTTCTATTTTTAGAAGTAGTTCATCTCTTACTGAAGATCTTTCGTAATTACAATACAAAATTTTTGGCTTTAAACACGCTCGTTATTAATCGGACGTCGCTGCTTAGTAGTTGGTCATCATAGCACGAAGAATATTTTATATCATGTGACATTGTTCATTAAAATTTGAAAATTTGGACATTTTTTAGCCCTGAGCAGGATCAGATTACTTAACGAGAAGATTGAATTGAGATAAAAAGAATTTAAAAAATTTGATAGGTGAATATGAAAAAGGTAGTTCATAAAAATAGATATAATGTGAAACTCGCTTCTTCATGCAATATTTCCAGAAGACTACCTACAATAGGATACGGTTTATACGTTCCGGATACGGAACTAGTAAAAGTTATCATTTTCAAAAAAATCCATATTATTGATTCACACTACAATTATAATGACAATATTTTGTGTATTGAAACTTCAATGTAGTCTTTCAGCCCTCAAGTCTCAAATTGGATAAACTAATCAAAACCTTTGATCGTTCTCTGAAGCGATAACACCAATACTTCCTAGAAGGTAGAAGCATTGTTAGACTTAAGGATAAAATGTTAAAAAAAATAATTTGTAAATAAAGGATGTACTTGTTACTCGTATCTTTACAACTTTATTACATACTTGGAATACATAATTTACATAAAATAAAATTTAATTCATCATTCCCACTCTTTCATAACTCGATCGAAATCCTTTTCATTAATAAAAGGCATGTCGATGTTCCTAATCATGTTTTCGCCACAGTACAAGCACTCGGAAGCCACGATATGATCGATATCCGCTTTAACGGACTCCCTTGCCGATACCCCAGTGGAACTTAAACTTACCGCATCAACATTCATCTGTGAGCTTAAAATTTTTTGCTGACGCTGCAAATCGATAAGTTTATTCTTTTTTGCTGGACCTAACATCGGAATCAATTCCTTCAGTAAACAGTCATTGTGAAATTTGTGTTGACAAGGGAACAAGTAGAATGGCTTGACTATTAAAATGAGGTTACAAATTTCGCACACCTCGCTGGTGCTTACAAAAGTATACCGGTTGCGAAACGTTTGTATTTCGTTCCTTACTAACTCAGCAGAGCGAGTGGCTTCCTCCATCTCATCTTTTAAATCTTGAATGTGTTGGTTGTACTCCTAATCAAATTGGGTATTAAGTAAAAAAAAAGATACCTATCAAAGTTGATTTTACCTTTAACGAATTACAAATTGCATCTTTGAAATGGTCGATGGTGGTGAAATCAGAGAAAAACGGTAAAATATCTTCGATTCTTAACAAATCACAGTCTTTAAGAAACTCCATTGCTTGCTCTATGTTGTCCTTCCCGCTCACAACATTTTGAGCTATTTTCAACCACAACTTCTTCCTCAGTTCAATGTCACTTTGGGGTGGCATATTTGCATATTGTTTGGCCAAGTCAACACCGATGGTTAAAGCCAAGTCGACAGCAGATTCCCACAAACCTAATAAAGCGGATAATTGTACACAAGCTTGTATCAGATTGTTCTCCGTGCACAACCTCAGGGCAAAATGAACGTTGTAGTTAACCTGAAATCACACACCAAATTTAGTTGCAAAAACACCACATCCAAACGTATTATTTACCATCGAAATGTCTTGTCCTTGTTTGTCTAAATAAACCATCAACTTCTCGGGGTCGTACTTTGCATACAAAGAAACCAACAAGTTGTGAATGGCCCTTTCGTTACTCTTCAACCGATCTACACAATATTCTAAATACTTGATCACTTCTCTGGAATGCAGCTCTCCATCACAGCTCACTAGTGCTGGTAATAATTTAATTGGCGTTAAATTCAAACTTTGGTCTATTAAAGCTTTAACTGTATATTTTGGAATTTCTTGAATTAATATCGGTGCAAAGTGGTAGAAGAGTTCTTTATTGTTTTGGCTTTTTAAAACATCCAGGGCTTCGTGAAAGCTGTTCTTATAGATGTGCTGCCTTATCAACTAAACAACAAAAGCTTTTTGTTAAATAATTTTAAGGAAGTAAAAAGTTGTTAAAACAATTGGGGACAAAGTTTAATTCAAAATGCCGGAGGCAATTTTCATAAGTTTCATTTTCTTACATAAAACTTGACTCGCTCAACAAATATGTCAAACCAGTCAAGATGTAGCGGCTTGGACAGACTTGTCAACAAAAAATGAATTTAAGACTTTATAAACTTGCCTGTTCAAAGTCCTTGTGTACAATCGTCAACTGAATGGAGTTCATTTTATCACCATGACTAGCCATTAAATCATAAATCGTTGACTTATTTGTTTTAATGTTTTCTGAAACTTGTTGCATAGCCAAAAGACCCTGAAATTCTTTCTGCAACTCAAAATATTTGGGACTTTGTTCCATATCGGCGATTCTCAATTCCTCCAATTGATTGAGATACAACTCGACCAACCAAATCACAATCAAAGTAATCTGAGTTTTTTCCTGTGGCGTCAGAGTTTCTAATTTTTTTTGCAGAAAAGTTTTTAGTGCGTCTTGTTGATTTGCTTGAATAAACTTCAAGCACACTTCCTCAAAACTGGAATGCGTTTCGGCATATCGTCTGGCACTTAAAAGGTATTCGCCCTTCTCAAACAGCATATCAGCTTCTTTTACTAAAACGTAACTGTAATGGACAGGATTATCGCGCGAATACTTTTTGGCTAATTCAAATTTTTTGTTTTCGCAGTAGATTTGCCAGACATTTCTTTCCTCTTTCATCACCTTAAACTTTAATACTGCATTTTCAGTCACTGCCCAAATCATTCCCGTCATGGGATCTTTGATTATATTAATAAGTCTTCCAAACGCTTCATTGTAATTGTCTTCGTATACAACTTCCTTGTTTAGTAACGAAATGGCTTTAATGGTGTCACTGTAAGCCAGTAAGACATGAAATTCGGTTAAAACGTACGCAAAAGGCGGTTTCCGTGAAACTGAGTAGTCTTCATAGAGCGGCGTGGGGTAAGCAATTAAATGAGACGATTTTATAATGGAACTTATATCCTGCTGAGTAGCGGGATTTATCTATAAAATTTAGAATTTCAAAATAGAAAACTGAAAGAAGTCTATACCTAGGTTTACCTCGCCATACATAATTCCATTTTCAATCAGCCATCCAAAGGCTTGGGGCTGCACCAAATTTTCTGACCAAAACCGAAGTCTCGAATACCACAAGTTACTGGTCACTTCTTCGTAAGTATCTTTTTCAAGAATGTTGAGATATTTGTTAAACACTTGTTGCAGTAAAGGTTTCTCCTCCGAATTTGTTGATCCATTAAAGTAATAAAGGCGGGTCGGGGTAGCCACAAATATAGCGTATTTTGGTGAGTTTTGGATTTGGAAAAATTCGAGACCGGTGATTGGTGTATTCGTACCTTTTCCTACATCAAAAACCTAAGAAATTTGCAAATTTAAAAATAATATTATCATTGTGATGGGGGGCACCTACCAATCCTTCCACCTCTTTATTTCCGTACAGGGGCAAATAGTTAGGCAGCTTGCAAAATTTATGAAATGATAAGTAATAATGTAATAAAAGAAATTTCATAAAATTCGGAGGAAGACAAAGAGAGGGACTACTGTTAAAGCATGCAAAGAAAATTTAGTAAGAGAGACAAAATAAGAAAAGAATAAATAACCAGAAAGTTATTGCTATAAAAAACGAAAAATGGATAGAACAGATTATATCATAATTTCATTAGAAAAATCAAGAATCAAGAGAATAAAATATAGCATTTACGTAATGATTGTTTAAATCTGGTATTAGAAGTTATTACAAGAAATATCTTTTTCAAAGAAAATAGTATAGTAGAGTCTGATCAAGAAGAATGTTTGACCTAAAACTACCATTCGGAATCTTAAACCTCATTGTAATTTAAATATTGATGACAAATACTTATTGAAAGATGGTATTTTGTGGTAAATATAATATTGCAGTAATCGAAAGTAAAGTATATTTGTTTAAACCTCTTGAGTAATATATAAGATCAATAATAATACTTTCCTCAAGTAATTTCCTTTAATTATTGTACACTAGTTTCGACTGGGTCCAGTCCTCATCAGTACAATCCGTTTAATCTATTTATTAATCGCAATATTACCACAAAACTTTATCCTTAATATAAAACTTTCTTAGGAAAGTCGGGGGGTAGGAAGTGTGCTGTAGCAGACTCACACGAAAAGTTCCTATCATAATTTTCCTATCAACATAATTTCTGCAGAAGAGTGTTTTATTTACCATTTATCATTGAACCTGCAGTTGTAGATTGACAATTCCTTTCAACAGTTATATATTTTCCTGAAATATTTTAGTTTTTTGTGTACTATTACTTGATAATTTTTTTGTAAATTTTAAATATAGTACAAAACTGCGAGTCCGTTCATAAAATATTTACAGCACACCACTGGGGAAGGTAACTGACCTTTGTCATGTAGACACCCGAGGATTAGGGTTTACTTAATGGGATTATATAATAATCAAAGAGTTTAATTAAATAACCTAATATTTTTTGAATAACTAAAGTTACGCTTACCTGTCGCCAATATTGCTCGATACTCGAAAACCCAGAGGTAAAAAATTTATCTCCTTCTAACACAATTTCAATTTCAAAAATCAGTCCTTTTGAAGTACCTTAAAAACAAATACCAAAGTAGCAAACTCATAAAAACGAATAGTTTATGTAGGTAGGTACCTAATAAAATGGGGCCAGTTGAGTTCTCCGAATTGTTATTATAATTCCAAGCGACCTCTGTGATTTCTCTAAATTTAGTAGTCGATCGTAACTTGTTTGATTTACGCGACAAATAAACCAACTCTGGATATCCTTCGGTAGTCTTAGAAGCAAAAGTGATCAGCATGTGGTTACCAGTAGGATCAAGAAACAAATTCGTCAAACGACAAGTGGCCGTGTACTTTAACAAAGAAATTTCTGAAACAATACTACAAGTAGAAGAAATGTTAAATATGCAGTTTAATTACCATCTTGTTGATCCTGCTGAAGTAAATTCATGCGGAAAAGTTTGCTATTAGCCATAGCAACCACCAAGTAGTTGTTTGCAATTGCAATGTGGGTAATTTTGTCGGAAGGTACAAAATTCATTTTAGTTTTGCTGAAAATTGGTACATCTTGTTCGAGTTTCATTTGGATGAAACCTTGCGAACTCTACAAATGTTTTCGTAGAAGATTTTGTTTGTAAGCACAATAATCATAGTTACCCAAGAGTTGTTGTTTTTAGATTTTTGTGCAGCTTGTTCGAACTGATCGAACATTCCTGCCATGTTTTGTTTCCTTGGCTTAAATCGAGACAAAATTAATTTTATTTCATTGCTACTTGATTAAACAAATAATTAAAGGTTAGGTATCAAATATCTGTCAAGTCAAAGTATTTAAAGGATCCTACACACGTCTAAAGGTCGGCGAACCAACCGGATTTAAAATTACTTCGTTCTTTTCACTTTTAAATGCTTTAACAAAGAGGTTGCAATCGAGCAATCGGGGATCTCATCCTAACAGGGATGGAAGTGACTTTTCCAGGTTTTCCAGACGTGTAGGAACCCTGTTGGCGCCTATATTAAATAAAATAGTTTTAATTTGAAATTTTGAATTTCGGCGCCTTCATTCAAACGGCGCCTATGGCTGGGGCCATATTGGCCATACCCATACCCACCCATACCCTAGTTACGGCACTGACCAACAACATGAGGCCCCTTACTTTAAGAAATCTACAAACTTTTTTTGTTAGAAAGAGAAGATTTTGCTTAGAAACGCATGATGAAACGAAAACAGCAAATGGGGAATTCTACACCGCAAATAAATCGTCCCAAAAAGTGTTAAAAGTCGCAGTTATAGGAATGCCTAATGCTGGGAAGAGTACATTTATTAACTATCTAATCGATCGAGATGTAACAATTACAAGTTAAGTGGAGAAGACTGGAAGATTAATTTATATGTTCTAGGTTTGTGCTACATCTTCGAAAGTGCATACGACACGTTCGATTGCCAAAGGCATACTTACTGAAGGCAACTCTCAAATAATTTTTATAGACACTCCGGGTTTGGTTGCAGATCATGCAATAAAAAGGTCAGCATGAATAGAGTATTCTTGTAGAAAGGTATACAATTTATTTTAGGTATAATTTAGAAAACAGTTTTGTAAGTGGAAGTAATTCCGGTTTACAATGTGCAGATATCATTGGCGTTATTCATGATGTTGGCAATGAATTTACTCGTGAAAAATTGGACACTAAAGTTATTAATTTGTTGAAAAATAACATCGGCAAACCTAGTTTTCTAGTTTTTAATAAGGTGAAGCATTAAGTCGCATAAGGAGGTCCAAGTGGAAAGTGGTTATATTAAATTATTGCAGGTAGATGATTTGTTTTCCAAAAGAGCATTGTCAGAGTGTACTCGGCTTCTTACAATGAATTGTCTTGATGGAAAACCAATGTATGCAAAGAGTAAGCGCATCTTGCAAGAAAATGAAAACTGTGGATGGCCTCATTTCAAGGACATTTTTATGGTATCTTCACTGAGAGGTAATTTAATTAACCGTGAGAATACATTTCTTATATTTGCGTTTAGGTGATGGTATGGATAAAGTGAAAACATATTTGTTAAACAATACAAAACCGGGAGATTGGGAATACCCGTCAGACGTTTATTCGGACCAAACATGTGAAGAAATTATAATAAAATCTGTTAAAGCTGTGTTATTAAATTATTTACAACAGGAAATTCCGTATCAAACCGTGCCGATTCTCGAGTTTTATGAGGTTACAGATCAAGGTGAATTTTAAGAGCATATTTTCTGTCTAAACAATGTGTGGTTCTGTTCATATGGATTCATAAGTTGCAGCTCAAATTTTTTATATTTTAAGGTACAATTAATGCTATGGTCATAGTACAATGTCCCACCAAACGTGTTGTAAAATTGATTGCTGGCGAACAGTGTGGAAGATTAAGACAGATAACAGTCAGCACGCAAAATGTGCTTCAGAACGCTTTTCAAAAACATGTAAAATTACAAATTATTTTAGATGTTCCTTTGAAAGATAAATAAAAGTATTAAAATTATTGTAAAGAATTTTTCTCGGTATATCCGATACTATCTAACAACTACCACAAAGTGAACATTTTCTCTTCATCTGTTTCAGTGATAAAAAAACAGCACAGATCAAAATGTTTTAAAAGTTTTTATAGTCGTGAAAATGTTAAGTCGTATATTGTGAATTATAGTCAATATATCCCACTTTTGGCAATATTTTCAAATTTGGTCAGGCCAGGCTATTTTCTTGCTTTGACCTGAATTTAAGCTTGTGTCAATATAATGTAATGCCAATAGATTTCTGCATTACTTTAAGAAAACGGAAGACCTAAATACAACCTTCGTCTCAGGTATACAACTTCCATTATAGGTGGAAACAAAAAGGATTAGGGTTTCAATTGGATTAGGGAATTCCTTTACTTCAAACAATATGATTTAATTTAACGCAATAATTAATTAGGTTCATGAAATTCTTCAGGAAAGACTTTGTTTATTTTCTTCAATTAAAATGTTCACCTACTTTGGTTCTCCGGAAAAATTGTTGAAATTCTTTTGGGAAGAATTTATATATTTTCTTAAAATCAATTAAAATGCTTCTGTGAAGAGCTTTGTAAGATGCGACTTTCTAAATTTGAATTTAGCGCCAACACCTCATCATCGATGACACGGGAAAATAGCCGACGAGACCATCGCTGTGACCACCACGTTGTGTAATTACCTACCGAACGCCCTCTAGTAACCCATTCTTTCTTCCGTTGTACAAAACAGAATTGTTAACAAAGCTGAAACAAAAAAGATGACCGCTCCAAAAGAGAGACGACCATAAACTCGCAACACAAATAAAACTACATATATTTGGGTCATGTCAAATCTTTTATTTCCAATTTTATCTGGATTCGAGGATCGAGGCTGAAGCAATGATAAATAAATTGTGCAATATAATTCCCCTGAATTTAAATACCTGTGAATAAAACCTTTGGTTTAAACTGGGACATGTGTAAGTTCATAAAATGTAGGACTTCAAATTTTAGGGTCAATATTTGATAATCAAGGCAAATCATTATGTACTGTTATGTCTAGCTAAAATACGTAGTTCATAGTAACCAAAAACCCATACCTAAGTTAACATTTATACCTCTACCAAATTGACACAATTAAACCAAAGTCATGATAGTAATTTAGATTCAAATTTTCCAAGGAGGGATCGGCGGTTGGTGCTAAAGGATTTTTTGGTCCCTTGCCCGGACTGGGTAAACTGATGAGTGCTTTTCTTCTAGAGAAGGAAATTTAACGTTAAAAGTAAAGCCGGAGGGCCATCAATTCTTCTAGATTTTATTGGCACGGATAACAGACAAATATTCAAATAGAAATTACGATCATGTTTAATTTAATTAAACCTATAAAATTGATTATATTCATCTCAATTGTCTGGCCTTTAATACTAAGATTAACTTGTGATCATTAACATAATAAGAAACGCCATTGCAATCAACGAGCATACAACCAAAATATTATATGTAAAATGAGACACCCTGTATTTAGATAAATTTAAACTGGGATGGTAAAGCATACCAGTGACCAGAAATTTAAGTTGTAAAAACCCAAAATTCCGCAATGACAAAAGAAAGAATGTATGGTCATGCAACACTAAATGACCGGAAGGACATATGGCTACCCACTCCAGGTATAAAGCTCTGTTTGTAACTCCCCAGAATGTATCTTACTAACAAAAGTTAAGAAAAATCTACCAACATACATGTTCCTTCGACATAATACAAAATTACGCAATCATTAAAACCAAAGCAAATCATCCCAATTATTATTAATAAGTTTACCTATCGGACAAAATAATAAAATTACCCTTCCTTACGTGTGATTTAAATTTAGATTTATCTATTAATTAAATAAACAATATCTGTTACTTCGAAATTATTCCAACTTATCTTCAACCATTGATTCATTTATGAATAGAACGTTTTACCTAATTTGTTTAACAAACAAAACTCAACCCTTGAATAAATATGCAATTTGATATCTTCTCTAATTTAAAATACAAGAAATAAATGAATATTATAAGACACCTGTTCTGATTTGACATAAACAAATATTATATAAAATTAACGAATATTTATAATTATAAAAGTTCTTACCAGAATTACAATCGACACTGATCGTGAGACCAATGTAAAACTAATAATGACCTGTTCACTTCCTCTAACTTGCGTAAGATCCCTTCAATCTCCTAATTTTAAACTTGATCCCCACCCTCACTGCATAGCAAAACAGCGGGAAAAGTATAACATGAACTAAGGCAACCCAACAAGCATCTTGGTAATAATTAAAATATTCATAGGCGTACAAACATAGTCATTTCCCAATATTACAGATTGTTTGTTATTTACGCGTTTTATTTACGCATTTTTTTTTTAATCTAGTAAACATTGAATTTACTAATTGCTCAGTTGACAAGTCGTTTTGCTTGAAAACTTCATCGGAACAAATATATTTTTTATATTATAAATCAAAATATTTAAATTTATACAAGAGCTTTACATTTATATATATTTTTTTAAAAATGGCTCAGAGTAGCGTAATGATTTCATTACCCCAAATGGTGGATTTGGCCCTCAACTCTCCAGAAGTAAGTCGCAATTTGATTCCAGGCCTTACTCTCTATCCACCAAATATCGAACTTAATTTAAATCTACTTACCAGGTTGGTGCTGTTAACTTTAATATTCTTCATTCGCTTCTTCACGTTCTAATACAACAAGTGGATCTGTTGGACTGTAAAGTTGAATTTATTGGGACCGGTAGCGAAAATGTACAAAATTTGCTAGCCAGTAGCAAACCGGGACCGTCGCTAAATCTGACGGAATATATCGTAACTCCTGGTAAAGATCAAAGGAAAGTTATAGCCAAAAAGAGCAGATATAAGAAAGTAAAAATGGGTAATTTATCGTCATCGCGAGTTTTGTACAAAATACGTGAAAGGCTTTAATTTTAGAGGGCGGCAAAAAAGGTAGCAAAGAGGAAGTTGTTATAGAACGCGAGATGAAAGTGGTCGATCAAAGAAGGGATTCGAAAGAGGAACCGTCGGCAAGTCCAGCACCATTGTCGCCAATGAGTAAGATACCGAAACTGTTCAATTGATAATTTTTGTAATATTTTGATGTCTGTAGGTAAAGAAGGAAGTACAATTTCGATGCAAACGGTTGTGATGGTAGAACCTACGGAAACGTCGGGCACACCTCACGTTTCTGTGGCTCTTTCCAGAGTCCACTTTGACAGTTTGGAAGATGAAATCGATAAATTGAAGAAAGATATAAGTGACCTTAGGGATTTGCCAGCCAACATGGGCTTGATCGACGCCTTAAGGTTTTATTAGAATGTTTGCTAATTCTTGGCGCAATTTTATTCCGAATCATTGTTTTAGGAATTCGTCCGTGGATAAGTCTTCACCAGTGGTGGATATGTTCCAAATTTTAACTTTATCGAAACGGATAGATGCAACAGAACAAGGAATTGAAAAGTTGGCTAGCATGATCGAAGATATAGCCAAAGAGTTGCAATCACCACAACTTCTAACTGTCATGGGTATGTTACGTTTAACTTTTCCTAATTACATTATTTAATTAACTCGGAATAGGAGCACCTGGAGAACGAGGAAAAGGTGGCGGTATTCCAGATGACTTATTAGACAGACTGGACAAAATCGATTTACGTTTGAGTACAATCGAATCACATTCGGGTTAGTCACAATAATATTTAATTTAAAAATGTTGCTTAATGAAATGCTTATTTTATGTTAAGGTGGTGCGGAGGGTAAGTATTATTACGATAATATTGAAAAAACGAGGAAGATTAAATTGCCCAAAAATTTTGTGCTGCGCTAGGTGAGGAAGGAGTCGATCCATCTTCCGTGTTGTGTGGTTGCATTACCGATTTAGAAAAAAAACTTAACGATTACACAGAACAAATTGCAACTTTGGACACAATGTTTAATAATCAAATTGCATTGCTACAAAGTCAATTTAATGACCTCGAAAAGGAGATTGGAGAAATTGTCGAAAGAATTAATTCCGGGTATGTGAAATGCAAAGCGAAAAACTTAAATCTACAAATGAGTTCATTGCAGATTCCCTGCCGGAGATAGCAGTGCCATGGATGCCAATTTATCAGATCTTTACAACAAGATGAGTGCGATGCAAAGTGAAATGGAAACAATGGCTGATGTGGCATCTAAATTAATGGAAGAAAAAGACGAACGACAATTTACCATGGATGTAAATGCCAGCCTTGAAGTATTTTTTAAATAAAATTTAACATTTTCCGTTTAGGCCATCGTCGAGCAAGTAGAATTACTCAAGACTATTAAAGCTAATCGCGAGGACCTGGAAGATGCTTTGGCGGATAAGGCCGACGCGTGTACGGTGAACAGAAAAGTATCTCACGATCAATTCGATGCAGCTTGCGACGATTTGTCTCGTGGCATCGAAGACGCTTTGGTAAAACTAACACAGCAAGAACAGATGTGGCAACAAGCTCTGGACGATATTCAAAAAGAAATTGAAAGCAAACTGGATAAGATGGAACTTACACCGCTACGCGATTTCATATACAAGAAATTGAAAATGTTGCAAGAACGACTGAAGGCGTTAGCGTCGCTGAAGAAAGAAACGGAAGCGGCTGGAACCAAGAGCAAACTCTTAAGGTGAATTTGTAGCGGCTCTAAAAGGAACGGCATATTGTATTTTGTAATTTTAGGAACGTGAATTGTATCTCGTGTGACAAGGAAGTAGTAATGCGTAAACAAATGGATCCAACACTTATGCCACCTCCTCCGGCATTACCGCCTACAAAAAGCATGGCACCTTATTTGGCTTACGAGTTGGATGCTTTGAGAAAGCAACAGAAATGGTAGCCTAAATTTTTGTGCACAAAAATGTATTGATATCTTAATTCACTTTTTAATTTCTTCCTAGCATGCCCCATAGTCGAAATATGAATCACTTTGAAAACGCAATGGCTGGCGGCAAAGGTGGCAAGGGGTAAGTTTGATAATCCGAGCTTGGTAAGAGCGAAACAAGTAACTTTTGTCGATTAGTGACGATCACGTGTGTAATCGTTATTGCGGTGGAAGCCATACAGTCACGACACCTCAACAAAGAGTCGCCAGACTTGGACACTTTTTACAACAATGGGGACCAGAAACTACCCCACTTAACGAAGGTCAAATAAAGGGAACGGATGGACAGGTATTTAGTTGAGTGATAATAAAATAGTTTTGTGCATTATGTCTTTTCAAGATGTACAAATCGAGAGAAGTTCAGGAAGCAAAGGGCGCTAGATTCTCATCACTAGATATGGATGACGGAGATGGCTACTTCCCTAATATGAAATCGAGACCGTCGATGATGGTGCATGGAGGAATCTTGTCACAGCGTGGAGGACTCAAGAGTGCGGATGCCAAGGAAGTAAAAATTTAGAACTAATAAGGCATCTCTCTTAAACTACTGATTTCGTATTTTAATAGGCAGATGAAACGACTGCGGCGCCAGCCGAAGCACCAAAAGAAGAAGAGAAGAGGGCATCCACTCAGCGCGGTAAGAACTTTTCATATTTGTAAATAAAATAAGTGTATTTCTATACTTTTTATTTTACAGTTTCTATTACTCATCAAGGTAGCGTCGATGCATCAGGAAGTAAGTATTTATTTACTTTTGGGGAAAGTGAACGGTATATCGTTTCATTGCTATTTCTAAATTTTCAGAACGAACCTCTCGAGGATCTGCAGGTCGAAATTCCGCGGCTCGCACTAGCATAAAGAAACCTTCTTTAACTCCATCAACGGGCTCCAGGTATGACTTCTTTTCGAATAATCTTATACTATTTATAATTTTTGTTTATCTTTAGGAAACGGTCGGGAGTTCCTCCACCCGAAGAACCAGCACCACCAACAGAAGGCGCTCCACCCGAAGAAGGTGCTCCTGCTGCGGCTCCCGAAGAGGCTCCGGCAGAAGAAGCAGCACCTGCAGAAAGTCCCGAAGCTGAAGCTCCTGCTCCAGAAGCACCCGCCGAAGACGCTCCTCCAGCAGAAGAACCTCCACCTACCGAATAAACATTTTTTTAATATCTTGAAGTGAAATCAATTTACGTCTTATCAAAACTTTAACAGCCGTAAACAAAAACTATTTTATTTTCACATTTCCTGATGATCATGCTAAGCAAAAGTCAGAAATGTATAACATTTTATTTTTATTTAGTAATTTTTTAATTATTTACAATTATTAATATCTGTATGTTATTGGGAAAACTTTTATTTTTATTAATTATTGTGTAAATATAATTTTACAAGTAAAAGATTTTATTTTAAAAATTATCTAAAGTTGTATTTTTATTTTTCACCTCTTTGTGTGCTCAATTCATAAATCAACGTGTGCGATCCTGGCGTCCCAACGCTGGCGCTGGTTGTATAGTATAATTTCCCATTTGTGCCTTACAGTGGTCTCTCCAAGGAGAGTTTTTTAAATCCGATGCTGCTTATTTTACATGGATAATAATATTTCATACGCAGATTCTTGTTTATAGGGGTTAAATTATCAAAACTTTTTAACATAAGCTAATTTAGTTAATGCATACATTATTTTATAATTATCATATCGAAAGTGAAAATTCGTACTGTTACGAAATAAAAAATAGTTATCTCTTAAAATTGAGTTATTCTTGGTTGATTTTGGTTGAATTATTTTAGAAAGTTGTCCTATATTTCGGTTATTTTAAAGAAAATTGAAGCACCATTCGTATTCTCATTAAAAAATCAGATAACTTTCACTCAATGTATGATGTATACTGCAGTAGTGCGTGACATTGCATTTCGATTTGTTTTTGGATATTTAATGATAAATGATAATTAGTTTAATCAAGCATAAACATAAATTCTCTGAAGTATTCCTATTCGGTACCTACCGCCAAATTAATATTATGATTACCATTTTTTAATAAATTCCTGCCTCATATTATTTTTTATCCCTACTTTTCGTATTCCAATAAGTAAGACGATTTAAGTCTATAGTTAGTAGTTAATGTGACACCATCGTGTTAAAATGCCTTCCTTTTCAACAGTCGACAATGTTGAAGATATTTTGGAAAATAATAATAATAATAATAATGAGTGCGAGAAAAAGGTTCATTTTCCATACTCTATTACCAAAGTCGATCCTGAACTGAATGCACAAATCTTGAAAGATTTTACTGGTAAGTTGGAATAAAATTTCAAATTTTTTTAGACAAAATTGAAATATGGCAATTAACTTTGATTTTCAAAGATATCTTTCAAAAATCCTAATTTTTAAAAATTGAGATAAAAAAACAATGGCATTTCAAATGCAAAATTGAAAGTGAAATTTATTCAAATATTTAAAATTTAATGGAAAGTGAATATTTAGGTAATTATATAGTTTTTATGCGAAAATAAACACTGGAGAAATTGTGCTTTCTACATTCGCGACCGTTTGTTAATAATTTCATAATTCTACCTCGGAATGTATTATTGTTATTGCTCTGTTATCATTTTAGCAATAGTTTATAGTAGTTTAATATTGTACTAATTTAGGTTCACTAAACTGCAATATTTGCATGTTATTTTCTTCAGTGACTGATAAAGTAGTCCCAATAAAACAAAAAATGTAGGAGTAATAATTTTTATCAAAAAATACAAGAACATGGCATTTAGTAAATTTAAGAACGCAGGTATTTACTATTACTGTGGTATTTTAAAATAAAAATTCTTTGTAGTACTATTGTATTCTAAATGTTCCTAAAATTTTAACTTTTGGCTATCAAATCGAAAATATATTAGTGGTATTACGTTTGTATTGTGACATTTTTAGGCGAACGCACAGGTTTCGTTCAAGTTGGGCCCAAGAAATGGTTCTTTCCAAGCGGATATGAAAAGGAAGCTAAAAATTACTATAATTTTGAAATCAGACCAGACGATGTTTGGGTGGTGACGTATCCAAGATCTGGAACAACGTGGACTCAAGAAATGGTGTGGTTATTAGCCAATAACTTAGATTTTGAAACTGCAGCCCAAATTCCTCTTACAGCCAGGTTTCCATTTTTAGAGTAAGTTTCGGTGTGTTTTACAAATCTTCCACATTAACAATGGGATTTTATAGGTTTAGTATGTTTGTTCATCCCGAAACGAAAAAAGAGTTTCTGCAAGAAAATAGCTATTGCAAAGAGCGTCAAGCGATGGTCGAAGCAATTTCGGCGCCTTGTTGGAAGCTTCTCCAACAGCAATCGGGTAGAAGATTTATAAAAACACATTTCCCGTTTAGTCTTTTACCACCAAACTTGCTGACTTCTGGGTGTAAAGTATATCTTTATACCTTTTTCCTTTAACAAAAAAAATTTAATTTTAAATTTAGGTAATTTACATCGCCCGAAACCCAATGGACGTCGCGGTATCGTTTTACCATTTAAATCGGCTTATCAGAACTCAAGGCTACGTAGGCGACTTTGAAAAATATTGGGATTATTTTGAAAAAAATTTGCGTAGGTATTGCAGGCCATAACAGGTTTTGAGTAAAAATTAAAATTAATTGTAGAGCCTTGGTCACCATATTGGGAACACTTGAAAGAGGGATGGGATCATAAAAATTCTGAAAACGTTCTCTTCATGTTTTACGAAGAAATGAATAAGGCAAACTTATACCTCTTGAGCTTTGGCAAAATAAATAACGATTTTAATTTCAGGATTTACCCAGATGCATAGAAAAATTGGGAGCATTTTTAGACAAAAAATTATCGAACGAACAAATTAGTAAATTGGAAACCCACTTGAAGATCGAAAATTTTAGAAACAACAGTTCCGTCAATTTTGACGTTTTAAAACATGTTGGAATACTAAATAATGGCGAAGAGGGTTTCGTGAGGAAGGGAAAAACCGGCAGTTGGAAAGATCTTTTTACTCCAGAACTAATTGAGAGAGCGGACAAGTGGATACAAGAAAATTTGAAAAATACGGATATGAGATTTCCCAGTTAAATACGTATTAATTTATATATCTATAATTATTATTTTGGTACTATAAATAATAATTACAGATATACTACCAACAAATTCGCACACAGCAGATTAGATTAAAAAAACCTATTAATTTAGTTCGGTTATATGGATCTGTTCCAATCTGCACATTTTAAAAACCCGTAATCCAGCAGCACCTAATGCAGTCTAGTCAAGCAAACATTTTATACAGCTCGTAATAATTCAGCACCAATTATAGGAAAAATTCTACTGGCAACAGACACAACGCATTACGAAACAAAGTAATTAATAAAGTTAAATATAATCTGTTAGAGTTTTTGTATAGATAAAAATAAAATATTCTTTAAAATATTGAAAAAAAAAGTAATAAATACTACAATTTAAAGCAACAAACAATATGGTTATTCGACAGGTGGTTCCTCGTCTGGAGGAGAGTCCTCGGCGGGAGCTTCGGGCGGAGATTCGGCTTCAGGACTTTCTGCAGGTGCTTCTTCTTCTGCTGGTGGAGCCCCTTCGTCGGCTTCGGGAGGACTTTCTTCGGCAGGAGCGGCCTCTACTGATTGCGGTTCTTCCTCTCCGGATGGCTCAGGTGCTGGTGCTTTACTGTTAACGGGCAAAAATTAATATGCAGTTTAATATCGGGCAAAATTAAATTTTACCTAGCCGAACTTATCGATGGAGTTATGGAAGCTTTCTTTATGCTGCTAGTGCGAGCTCCGGAAGCTCGTCCAGCAGAAGATTTTCGTTCTTAAAGGATTAAAAAGTAGGTACAATTAATTTTTCCTATTAGTAAATTAATACTTACTTCCAGATACATCGGCACTAACTCGTTGAGTAACGGAAACTACAAATTAAAAAGTTAACAAGTGACCGATTTAAAAAATTATATTTTTACCCCGTTGAACTGAAACTTTCTTTTCTTGTATTGGTGGTTCCATTGGAGGCGGGAATAATTCTTCTGCCTAATAAGATAGACAATATTAGCTTTTTAAATGCAGACGTCAATAAAATTTTACACCTCTAATGTTTTCGATTCACTCTTTTGAACACGTTGTGATAAGATTCCTCCTTGCACCATCATCGAAGGTCTTGCTTTCGTACTAGGGATGTAACCGTCATCATCGTAGCTATCCTGCGATGTAAATCTAGAAGATTTCGTTTGATTTTTTTCTCTTGATTTGTACATCTTTAAAAAGAATATTATTCGGCATAATGATAAATTTATATGATTTTTTGTATTATTATAATGAAGACATTATAAAGTTTCTGTAAATGGAAGTTGACTGAGAAATTACCACAAGGCAAGGGTGGAATAAAATATTTAAAAAAATTTCTATGTATACATAATTACCTGTCCGTCTGTTCCCCGAATTTGCCCTTCGTTGATTGGCGAAGTTTCGGGTCCCCATTGCTCTAAAAAGTGTCCGAGCCTGGTCACTCTTTGTTGAGGCGTCGTCATTGTGTGACTTCCACCGCAATAACGATTACAAATGTGGTCGTCACTATAACAATATCAATTATTTTCTTAGCTCATAATAATTCCGCATTATGAAACTTACCCCTTACCACTTTTAGCGCCAGCTAGTGCGTTTTCAAAATGATTCATGTTGCGACTATGTGGCATGCTGGAAAAAATTTATAAAGTGAAGAGCTAAGAATTTTTACGTATAAAAATTCGGGTACCATTTCTGTTGCTTTCTCAAAGCATCCAATTCGTAAGCCAAGTACGGTGCCATGCTCTTTGTAGGCGGTAAAGCTGGAGCAGGCGGCATTAATGTTGGATCCATTTGCTTACGCATTACAACTTCCTTGTCACACGAGATACAATTAACGTTCCTAAAATTGTTAAAATATCTTAGAATTTGATTATCTTTGCGATATCTGTTGGACATAATTTAGACGCTTCCCAAGAGGAATTCGCGACCAGTTCCAACGGAGAATTTAGATCATCCAAATGTCATTTATAACGTTTTTTCGTGAAATGCTGGGATGATTTAAAATTGTAAAATAAAACTCCCTGTTCACTGTTCTATTGGTTGTTAAAATTTATAACCACCCTAAATCGTGAGCTTTGTAATCCGACGTTTCCTCACCTCAAGTACTTGCTCTTGGTTCCGGCTGCTTCCGTTTCTTTCTTCAGCGATGCTAACGCTTTAAGTCGTTCTTGGAGCATCTTCAATTTGTTGTGCACAAAATCGCGCAGAGGTGTAAGTTCCATCTTATCGAGTTTGGTTTCGATTTCCTTTTGAATATCGTCCAGAGCTTGTTGCCACATCAGCTCCTGCTGTGTTAGTTTAATTAATGCGTCTTCAATACCTCGCGATAAATCGTCACAAGCTGCATCGAATTGATCGTGAGACACTTTTCGGTTTACGGTGCAAGCGTCCGCTTTGTCTGCTAGGGCATCTTGCAAATCCTCGCGATTAGCTTTAATGATTTTGAGTAATTCCACTTGTTCGACGAGAGCCTAAACGGAAAGTAGAGGTAAATTTTATTAATGAAAAATTAAAGTAACTTTTACATCCATGGTCAATTGTCGATCATTTTTATCTTCCGATAATTTAGTCGTCATATTTTCCATTTCACATTGCATGGAATTAAGCTTGCTATAAAGATCGGCTAAATTGGCATCCGTAGCTCCGGTATCTCCAGCAGGGAAGCTGTAATTAACCAATTAGCAATTTGATCTTTGCGCATGTAAGTTTGTTCCTCGTATACCCAGCATTAATGCGTTCTACAATTTCTCCCATTTCTTTTTCTAAATCATTAAATTGACTTTGAAGCATTATAATTTGAGTATTAAACATTGTGTCCAACGTTGAAATTTGTTCCGTGTAATCATTAAGTTTGCTTTCGAGATCAAAAACTCGGTTGCCATCGGGCGGCGTTTCCAATGAGCCGTCAGAATTTGAACGAGGAATTGCTATGGACGCAGGAGCCGCGGTTCCTCCAGTAGCTGAAACATAAAATTTATGATATCAATCAAAAATCAATTTGATATAAAAATATAATATTTGCACTTACCAGCTGCAACGCTGCTGCTAAGTTGTTGAATATTTTCTAATCCCGCGCCTAAAATGAGTGCGTTGTGGAATAAATTGTGATAAGTAAATATTTAAGCTGACCTTGCAAAGTCGATTCGAGCTTATCCAAACGTGAATCCATTTTATTTATTCTGTCTAATAAATCGTCTGGAATATTTGTAGTATTTGTTGTACCACCAGAAACACTTCCAGGCGATCTGGACTTTCTCTTTTCATCGGGTGCTTTAATTGTGAAACTATTAAACGATTTATCGAAAGCCAGAATACTTTTACATACCCATAACGGTTATGAACTGCGGCGTTTGATTCTCTTTAGCCAAGTCTTCGATCATGCTCGCCAATTTTTGAATTCCCTGTTCCGTTGCATCTATCCGTTTCGATATAGTTAAAATTTGGAACATGTCAACCACCGGCGAAGATTTATCCACAGATGAATTCCTAAACTAACAGTACAAGGCAACATTGCAGTAGTGAAAATTTTGAACTAAACCTTAAAGCGTCGATCAAGCCCATGTTGGCTGGCAACTCCTTAAGTTCCCTTATTTCATTTTTCAATTTTTCAATCTCATCTTCCAAGCTATCAAAATGAACTCTGGAAAGAGCTACAGAAACGTGCGCTGTTCCAGACGTTTCGGTAGGCTCTACCATCACAACTGTTTGCATCGAAGTGGTACTGCTTTCTTTATCTACAATCCTCAAAAGTGACGTAAAAATATTAGCTGGATTCTTGTGGTTTCTCACGTAATGGCGACAACGGAGACGGATTTACGAGAGGTTCTTGTTTCGAATCCTTCCTTTGCTCGATTACTTTTAACTCGCGTTCTATGATAACCTCCTCTTTGCTACTTCTTTTAGTGTCGTCTAAAAGTAAAAGTTTTCACGTTTTCTGGCCAAACGGGGCGATGGAAAATTACCCGTTTTGACTCGCTTGTATCTGTTCTTTTTAGTTATAACCTTCCTTTGATCTTTACCGGGAGTAACTATATACTCTGTTAGGTTAAGAGACGGCCCAGGTTTGCTGTTGACCAATAACTGCTGCAATTTTTCGCTACCGCTCCCAACAAACTCAACTTTGCAATCTAATAGATCCACTTGTTGTATTAAAACATGAAGGAGGGAGTGAAGAATATTAAAATTGACCGCACCGACCTGTCAAGAAGTGTTTGAATTAATTTTCGTGGCATTGAAACGACGACCTACTTCTGGACTGTTGAGAGCCAAATCGACCATTTGAGGCAAAGAAACCATCACGCTGCTTTGGGCCATTGAAAAAAATGTTTAAAAAAACTTGAAAATAAATATTGTGGCGATAAAATACTTGAAAAAAATAAAAATAAAAAAAATTCTCAAGTTAAAAAAATTATTAAACAAAAACACTTGTCAATTTAGTCATTCGTAAATTCATTGCTTGCTATATGAAAAAATAATTGCAGAAATACCGACCAAGAACAGTGGTGTCCCGTATTGAATTTTGAAGGCGGTGCTGTGGATGTAATCTAATATTAGTAAATAAAATAAATTTCAAATATTTGTTTATTTATTATAATGCACTATTTTACAGTTGCATCATTAACATATAATAGACATTTGTGCTGGTTCATAACATTCCATTTACACATAAATTCTAATACTGTACAATACATTTAAAATTAAATATAAATTCTTTTAATACCATCAATTAACTTTGTACTTAAAAAAATATCTCACATGGTAAATAATATTGACGAGAAGCGTTTGGGATAAAATCATCTGGGTAATTTGTTTTTAAATAAAAGAAAATATTCTAACACTCACTTACAAATATAAACTTTACTTAGTAGAATTTTTTACGTCTTCCTTTAATTTCTTTACGATAAATATTAATTGGTGTTCGTTGAATTTCTACAACAATGAGCAAACTAGAGAGGACATTTCATTTTGGACAATTAATTTTTTGGTAAATTCTTAATTTTAATATTTTGAATTGCTAATTACCCATATTTTAAAATTCTATTTAAATATCAAGCAGTAATCGACATTAAAAGTCCCATAAACTTGTGCGCATTTTCGACAACATGCGCAAATGACTACAAGACTTGATAAAATTTGTATTTTGCACTTTTTTAAATTTTTATTTTTACAGCAACGTTTTCAAGTATTACAATACCGGTGGGTGATACAAAATAATAATTATTATATTAGTTGAAATGGTAACAAAAACGTAACATTTCATAAAATACCCATTGGCGACGGATCTTGAAGAGCGAATTTTTAATATAAAAATTGAAATACTATACATAAATTATACTCCTATATAAAATATATAAATTATTAATCCATGCGATAACATTAATTGCAAATTTAAAAAAGAAATATGCAGATTAGATGAACATCAAACATCCGTAAATAGCGAAATAGCATTGCCGAAAGCTTGTGTTATAAAAACTTCGTTGTTTTATTCATTTAACCTGATTATTTTAAAAAAACTTGCAATTAATACATAAGTTACAGCCACGTATTCTTTCTTTCCGTTCGAGTAAGGGCGCGTTCCACTTGAGTTTCTGCTCATACTTAAGTCAGTTCAGAGCGTCCATGTTCCGTTTGAGCATTAAGACGAATATTCAGTGCTGTATCGAGTAATACTTCTAGAAGGTTGCAAAAATTTGAACAAACGAAATGATTTTACAGATCTGGACGAAAAATTTTCATTCAAATTAAATAATATGACATCGTCAAATTTCAGTACCATCTGCGTCTCACAGCGTTCAAACGAAACATGGTACCTAATTAGCGACCGACAAATTCTCGTTTTATGCCTCGTCGTCGGTTCGTTATAAAATTAATTGACTACTCCTGAAGCATTCCACCTGATTGATCCACTTTTGTTTGAGTAAGTGAGCGTATCAAGCGGTACGCGTCCTAAATCGGCGACTTTGAGAAAATTTCATAGATCCGTCGTCGATTTCGTTGATTAGGTACTTTTGCACTTCGTTCCTTTCAGTCTAGCACCAAATATAATTTTATTATTAACAAACCTTAAACTATTTATCACGTTAATTCCTTCGACTGTGTGTACCCAAAATAAATTCAATCAACAAATTAAGTACTCCCACAGCTTTACCTACATATTATTTGGATTTCCTAGCAAACATATTTTAGAGCCAAATTTGTTTTCCACCTCTATATTATTTAGATATCGATAATCACAACCCTCATGCGCGTGCACCAAAAACTGCTTGTTTCGGCCGAAAAGTAGACTTTATTCCGTTAGAAAAGTTCTCAAAAGTTATACCAAGGTACAATTTTTGCTCATATGATTTGACTATGTTTGCTACTATGTTCTAACGCGGCCAGAACGTCTTGTTTTTGTCTGACATACAATCGGCCTTTCTTCCAAGGATTTTGCAACTGTAGCGGCTTAAAATCGTCCCTCAAGCATCGTTCACGCGCACCGATAACGGCAACTAAACAAAAATTTCGCAATTTATCCGGAGTGTAGATGGGACCCTCTTTTCCCTTCAATACCACAGCCATGTTAAGTTGTTTTACCACTAAATCGACAACTTCCCGAGCGGTCGTGCGTGGTGTTACGTGCAATTTTAAACTGGTACCACTAGCCAAGCCCGTCTCGTAGGCTGCGTATACTTGCAAAATGCCCGGTAGGTTGTACTCCTTACCGCTGGTTCCGGCAACATCCGTATAAGGAACTTTAAAAACCGACTCGACAATATCACTTTTTATGCTGGGATCGGAAGGCCTTAAGTATGTAGACTGTGCCGTTTCATCGGAATTCTCGATGTTCGTTAAACTCTTCGACGACGTGGTTTGCAGATTTGAGGGAGTCACGTTTAAATGTAGCACGTATCGATCGCACTTACTCGCCGACGATGTTATATCTTTTAAAGTTTGTTTCACATTGGTCATGCTTCTAGAAGGAACTATTTTTGATTTGTGTTTCGATTTTTTAGGAGTACTCGAATTTAGTGGAATGGGGCAACTGGATTCACTATCGGAACTTAAACTATGCATACTATCGGACGTGTTTGTTGTATTCAACGTATTTACACTTAATAAACTACCACTGATCATGGGTCTAACGCTAAGAAGTGGACTAGAACTTGCGGACGTACTGGAAACAGTACTGGCTCGACATCGCCTACCGTTCGAAATAGGCATGCTCGTGAATAGCGTGTCTTCGCTTCGCGAAGGCGGCAGTCGCTCGTTATAAAAATCGCTGCTACAACTGTCGCTGTTCTTTCGCGATTCCGTTTCACTGGTTGCGCTTAAATACTGACACGAAATTATACTCTCGTTCTTACTCAACTGCTGTTCGCTTTTACTGAACTCGTTTAATAGCGAGCAGCCGGTGCCGGAATTACTAACACCGGGCCCGGGCCACGATCCCCTGCCCGGAGTGCTTTTGAAAATTTTCGTGTCGTGATTTGGAATTTGTAACAAACTACGCTTCAAACCAACACTGGTTTCGAGTTCCTTCTCCAAAATAAACTTAACCGCGATTCCCGACGTAATTCGATCCCGGGCAAACGTAATAACGTCCATCAACCATCTCACACTTTTCCAAATATTGTTAAGCTTCGTCTGCAAGTCCTGCAATTTGGACAACTTATCCTTGGCCGCTATAACTTCGCTATTCGAGAAGGCTTCTCTGTGCAAATGGCTGGCAGTTGCGGTGTCCAGCTCCAACAGACAGCTCAATTTCGTGTACTTCTGAATTATATTTGTCTGATAAGTACTGAGATGTATCATTTCGAACACCTGAATGGGTAAACTCAACAAATCTCCACGTTGCAAAAGAATTTCTCTTTGACCCGGAACGGAACACGAAAATTCGGCAGACGGACACATCACTATAAAACTAACTTCGTCCGTTAAGTCTATCACTTCCGAATCACATATGCGATGCACTAGAGCATCTTCGTTTAATATATCCATGTAATTGAACAATCGTTTGGCCGCACTCGTTATCAAGTCCAAAAATGTTCGCTGTTGCTCTGTCGCGCGGTCTGCTATATCTGGAATGTGCTGGTTCTTCAGGTATTCCCATTCTTCTCTGCAAACAAAACAAAAATAGTTGATCCCACCGTCGATAAACAAAGAACTAAAACTTACCCAGAGACGTGAGGATTTTCTCGTATTTTGCAGTGCGGTAACATGTTGGGAGATTTTGCAGGAACAACAACTTGAATCAAATCCACCGAACTTTGCATTTTCAAGTACGCTAAATATAACCCCTTCCCTAACTTAAGTCCAGACACTTGATGATAATTAATTTGTTCTTGAATGGAAGCCATCAAAATTTCCGAAATATTATTATCGTCACTTAGCACCATCTTTTTAAACACTTTATTCATCGGCAGCCATCTCGAGTTTAAAACCGAAACACTTTTGGGTGATTTTATGTAATTTATAGTACTTAACACCATAGTACCGTGAGAATCTCGCAACGGTTTGTAATACAGTTGACCTAAATCTTGCAAACATAGAGCCGATTGCATCTGCAAAGCAGCCGAGAGCAGCTTGGTTCTAAAATGGATAGCAGAGGAAGCGTTCTTCTCCATATCCCCGCGAAGAAACTTGGTATTATCCCATGTGCACGCAACTTTCATAAACCAATGAAGGTCGTTGTGAATGCAACTTGGAAAAGTTTCATCTATTTCTATCACAGGAAAAAAATCTTCGTTTGTTACTAAAACTTTATCTTCGTGATACAAAATACAAGCTAAATAAATTCCCCTGAAAATAAAAATAAACTCGCGTTATATACACAATTTGTGGTAGAGAGTTTGCGATTACCTTTTTAAGTGTTTCTGAAACTTGCTAGCGGCCGAAAATAATTGCTTTATGGAAGTTTTCTTTCGTTGAGTTCGACGTTGTGGTGCCGGAGTTTCCAAAATTTCGCTTCCGGGCCTGACTTGCTTAACGTCGCTTATTAATTGATCCAATTGTTCCAATTTTCCTACAAACCTAAATGTCGAAATTTTATTACCACGAGTTCTGTTATGCCCGTAGCAATGGGAAGACTTACCGAGTTTCTTTTCCAGCCACTTCTCGCCAACTGGAAGGTACCACAGAAACCGGCGTGGAAGAAAGAAAAGGACCGTAACCTTTCAAATTTCCACACGTTGCTCTGCAAAAGTATCGCCTTCCCTGGGATACTTCCACGGTGCAGTTTGATGTTGATACGTCGAACACTTCGTGCTCGCCAACGATTGGATTAAAGTCGGCTCTGGCAGACCACTGAACTAAAAAATATCTGGTAAAGGTTTCGCGTTGCACTCGGCACAATATTAGTTTACCTTTATATTTTGTACTAACCGCCGAATCGTTGGAATTTGGTTCGTGTAACCGAAAAGATAGAGTATTGGACGATATAATATCGACGGCTACGAGCGACGGTGCGTCGGGAGGTCTCGCTTGAGAGAAACCTAAAACCATGCGCCTTAAAACTTTAACTCTCCTACTCCACGCTATTGCTTGCTTATCTGTATCTCCACCCGCACATCCTAGAGAAGAAACTTTAAATCCGATTTCAAAAATTACAAAAAAATTACCTGTCATAGCAGAAGCGGGATACGAATTGCCGATAATGCTGGAAAACGAAGCCCTCGTATTGAAAGATGTTCCGCAAGGTTCTTCGAGAAGACCGCCCAACTCTTGCAGACGCATTTCCCCATCGCCCAGAAGGTGCTTTAAGTGAGAACCCAATTTTTCCGGACTTGAAACTGAAACAAAGTAATTGTGGAAACTTGAAAATAAAATTTATAACACTGTTACTTACACTGATTTCCCTCCCGAGCACCGAAACCAATTAGCATTTTCAAGAGAGGGCGATTATTACTCAAAACAGCAATGTCTAACGGCGATAATCCATCATTATTAATGCTGAAAAATAAATGGACCAGTTTTAGTATTATAACAATTCTATGGATTCGATAATCTCTTCCGTCAGTTGTTGAATAGCAAGGAAGAAATAATCCATCATGTGATAAAATATATAGCGGGCACGTTTCAGATTATTTAATTGCAGCCATGTATTTTCGAGTATATTACGATACAAAAACAATGGAATAAATTTCATTGCAAAAACTGCAACCGAAAAATAAAAATAAATGTTTTATTTATTGCAAAAGATTATTTAACTCGGAAAATATTAAATTAAAAATTTGAGATATAAAATATCTAGAAAAAGAGCAACAAGAAAAGTAAGAAAACTGAAAGAATATAGAATTTACCATTTAAAAGCTAAAAGGATAGTTAATAATACGATCACGTGCGAGTAACTTTGTGTTTGAGCTTTGTATTACAAGAAAATCCTCAAAAACGTATTTTGCGTCAAACAAAAACTGCCCTTATTTCGTAGCTTAGTTGGAATAAGATGGAAAATTCCTAAATGCGACTTTCCGAATGTGTAATTCGTGGCATCGTCCTTGTAATAATAAGCCTTAAATGCTTAAAAGGGATGCGGAGTGAGTGCGGTACTGCGAAGTTGTATAAAAACGTCGGAGGGCTAGGGGGAGGCAATGCTGCCCTTCACATTTTTGTTTTAAAATTAAAACGTTTATGTTCCATAGAGCTATATTAACACCTTGATAATTTAATAAATGCGAAATGGACATCCTCTTGCAAAATATTGCAACATTTTTTAATAGAAAAATTTAACACTGTAAAATTTGGAAATTGGGGCAAAAATTAACATTTTAATACTTTTAGGAAGTGAAAATTAAGTGTAGCCGACAACGTTATTTAATGTAATACGAAGGTTTAGCTGTTCCTATAATAATAACCGACCAATAAAGAGAAGGATAAGCATCTTGTAAAACATCAATTTCGACTGCAAATCGATAATGGGCTATTTCGGGCAACACAATTAAAATTTCAATCAACACTTTTGATTTATCGAATAATAAACATTTTATGATAGCCGAAATTGGCAATATGCAATATTTTTTTATATATTAGGTTTTTAACTTTTCGTCCAATAAATTTTGATCTGGGGACGAGAAAACGACAGCTCCGGATTGGTTCAAAAGTTCTGATCCCTCCAACTTATTAGTAGTTCAAATAAATTATTATTAAAATTTATATTATCAAAAAATGTAATCCCAAAGGACGAAATTCCTCCAAAAACTATTACATTTATTTTTGGAAGAGTTTCATCTTGACAATACATACTATAGGTGTATTAAAACATCAAATATCAACTACTACCGTTTTTTAATGATATCAGAATTTGAAATTTATTTAAAAACATTTAAAATGACTGTATAAATTATTATTAGTTTGCGAAATAAATTAAAATTACAAACTAAGACCTAATTACATAATCAAATTTAATCTGGTTTTAAAATTTAATTTGATAATTAAATGTCAACAAACCGATATGAAAATCATTACTTTTAACTTCTCCCATTTACATTTTAAAGCTAGATTTTTAATTATAAAATCGGATAAGTATAACAAGTAAAAAGTATTGTTATGTTTTTTTATATGGCAGTCCCGAATCTAACAAAATTTATTAATTTGTTGATCATGAAGTGGAAAGCGTGGTAGTTTATTTGTAAGTAAATAATAATCAAAATTTTGGAAAATAAAAGAAAAGAAAGAAAAAGAAAAGAATCGATTTGAAAGCTAAAACTTTCATAACTAAATACATTTAAAATTCCTATTTTTGAATTCATTTCTATTACAAATTTCTTCTTTAAAATTACAACTATTACAGAATTTGAAGGGTTTATAACAGTATATAATCATTTAATACGATCTAAATAATATATTATATTTATCAGCTTCGTGACCATCGACTAATATCTATATATTTAAAATTGGCAATTTCAAAAGTTTCCGGTTTAGTTTCCTTCGATGGATAGTTTTCCTAATGAACAAAAGCTATGCTAGTGCGGTATTGTTTCATTTTATCAGATGTGCATCAGAAAATTGGGATTAATTCATTTAATATGATTTGCGTGTTTATCAGTGAAGCGAAAATGCGGTTTAATATTATGTAGGTACAAGTTTTTAAAAGTAAGTTCAAATTTTGTTTAACTTAACTTAAGAAGTTTGCCGATGAAATAACACCAATATGCAATTTGTATCTTTTCCGATTTTGACGATTTTTCTTGTTGATTTTGAATTCAGGAAATTCAATTTTGAATTAACCTTGTTATGGTTTGGTGGTATTGAGTAAGATACTCCTCCATAATCGCTTTAAAAATTAACTCATTCAACAGCGAAAATTTTTAACTTTTGTTTCGTATCATGTTCGATAGTGGGATGACGTGAAAACCACAATGTGCGTTAGTCAATTTCAATATTGATAATAATACATGAGTAATTATAATAATCTGCAAATTTATTTTCTTTCAGCAATAAAATTTTTGACACTTTTGGTGAGCAGTAAATTTTACAAATACGCCATGAATTTTTTAAACTTCAATATTTTGTACTCTCTTTTGTACACTCAAGTTTGAGCCTTCAAGTTATCACTAGTTTTAATTAAAAGAAAAGTTTATTCAGGTTTTGCTGAAAATAATCACAAATGTAAAGAGATTTCAGAAAATGAGGCGGTCAAACAGGTCAGTCCGCGTTTAGGATTAAGTTAAGTCGATAATTCTTCAACCAAGTAAAAAAAAATCGGGTAAAAGTACGGCACTAGATTTACTAGGTAACTGCCACTGTTTGTATTCGTCGTAAGAATTAATTAAATATTGATCGGTTGTATAAGTGTGATTAAGTTTTACAAATTGTAGGGGCAGAAAAATTTATTGATAGCAATATTTAAAAGAGGATTTGTGAAATTTATTTGATTCTTCATATAATGAAGAAGGCTAATCCGGATGTTCCATAAACACAATAACCAATACGCGAGGGAAATGTGTTACTATAGAAAACAAATTAACAGTTTAAAGCTGTGTAAACTTAATTTACAATAAAAATAAAATAAACTCACCTATTGACATCGACATCGGTAGATTCCAAAATGGTTCTGGCCTTTTCTAAATGTCCATGTTCGACGGCAGCAAAAAGTGCTGAAACGTAAAAGCATTATCATTGAATCTACTACTTTCTTGTAATAGCTCGAAAATTTAAATTAAAAAATTTACATGTTACCCTCTCTTATTATTTAAGAAGAGAAACTTGAAATTGTATAAAGAGAAAAATTCGTAATCAAGATGGATAAACATTTCGGTTTTCAAACTTTCATAATATTATCGTAAGAGACAAACCAAGTATGAAATTACTAATTCTCAAACCTTCTACACAAATTCAGAACCATTATAAAAAATCGATCCCGTTTGGGCATCCTATCGTACTTCTATAAATCTGATCAAATTTTTGAACACAGCTCGAGAGGACTTACGAATCCTTAAATAAGAAATCTTTACAAAATGGATCACATTTAAAACTCGCAACACGAAAAACTCAATTAAAAAAAGGAAATTTAACAATTTTTTTTCGAAAATGTTCGCCAATAAAGGCGTAACAGAGCGTTACGTCCGGATATTGGCTTACGTTCACTGACGATGCCGGTAATAACTTCCGAAACGGGCACGTGCATAATCTATTAATTATATGGGTGTGTAAAATAAAAATGAGTATTTGAGAGTTGAATAAAAGTTTTATGAAGCTTGGACGATAGAAAGCTTTAAAATACACAGTAGTGGTATAAAAATTTGATCTGAAAAATATAAGGACATGTTTATGTGGTCCTCGTAAGTAGGTAGAATTTTATCGTAGGTACATTTCAATATACTTAAGCCTCGAGGATAACTTGGTATACATTATGTATGATTTGCAAGTTTGTATCAATTTGGTGACTAATTTAAAGGGTTTGCTAAGTAAAACGTCTAAATATTATCTCCAAGTTTAAATTTTAATAAGCCTAATGGATTTTAATCAAATGTATCAATCAAGTAATTAGCTCAGGTATGCTTTAAGATGATTTAAGATGGTGCGCAACAATAAATCACAATTTTAATTGGGAACCAAAAACAGTGGAGAGGGGTGGGGTGGTGAAACCATTTTCCCGATTTAGTTCAGAATTTTCTGGAAAACTTTCTATATTTAAATTTATTATATTACATTAATCAAGTGCAAATTGAAAACGCCAATTTATGTAGTTAGGATTTTCAAAAAAGTTTCCTTATATAAAATTTGTAAAAACTTTCTTCCTCGATTAAGTGAAACTAGGCAAGACCTTTTCCGTTCCTTCCATAACCTTGTCCGATAAAGGCTTATATTTATTTTTATATTGGCACATGCGAACACAAACGAAGCTTAATGAATTGATTCAACAATTTTTGCTCTAACAAATTTATCAATTAAATAAACAATATAACTGTCAAGAATGGCGGTTCATTTTCTATAGCAAATGAGCCCAGGAAGAACTTACAAATTGCGGTTCTACTGCAATAATCGACGACGTGCTTAAATTTTTTGTCATAAAATTCCAAGATAAGAACATTGTGAAACTTCCATCCAGTTGGCTACTATTTTGGAAATTTTGATACGCTCATTCTTGACGGAACAGTCTTCTAGTTTAATTGGATTTAAGGGAGTGTAGTAAATTGTAACATCATGTTTTATATTCTGTATCAAACTACATACAAACTAAAAAGTACAAGAAATGTTTGTAAGTCCTGAGAGTGGATATATTACTATAATAATATGTTCTTCATATTATTATATTAACCTATCAAAAACTGGCTAATAGGTTTACAATAAATCAATCAATGTCTAGAAAATGTGACTATGAAAAAAACTAAAAAAGTTTTTAAGAAAATCCTAACAAGTTTCCTACATTGGCGATCGTAGCGTGTAAACACTTTTAATTATCAGACTTCGTGTGAACAATACTAATTAAGAAATGACCTGCCAGCATCTTAGCAAAATTGTTTCGCTTTTCTTAACAACTCTTTACATAGAATCTTAATAGGTGTATCTCTTGACAAGTATATCTTCTGGTATATATAAAAATATAATAAAAGTGTAATTTTTTATATAATATAATGAAGTCATAAAAACATAAAAACCAAATAGTTGGTTTCACTGGATTGCATTAGAAATAAAATAACAGACTTTTCTCCATGGGGCGTTTAGTCCTAGACGAAATTTCAACATATTTTCAGATTAGCTAAAAAAAATTCTCATTACAAGATTATACTGCGGTCCAAACAAAACCATCATCATGCGATGATTGTTCATTTTATGTATAAAAATTACGACAATAATAGTATTTTTAATTGATATTAAAAGTTTATGTCCTTCCATAAAAAAATTCGACTACATCTACTTGGTGGTTATAAAAATGATGCATTAATTAGATTAATTTTCGAATTTTCCTCGTAAAATCAGAATAAATATTATTTTACATATTCCCACCGAGTATGTTTATGAAAAGTTTGTGTAAAGATAAACAAACCAAGGCAATACTATTTAAACACAAAATTAGCATTCTATACACAGTTTATACTCAAAAATCCTATACTCCGCCAATAGCACCTACCACTTCAGAGCTTTTACGCACTCCATAAAATAAAATGTAATAAACTGGTAAAATAAAAAAAGCAAAACTCATTTAATAATTTACCTATTCCGTTCCATCTACGTTTTGTGTATAATTCAATTTTCAAATGTAAAACCTATTTCTTTGTGATATTAGCGAAATTTCATATTATCAAGATATAAGACAATTTGATTATAATATATCAGTTTTTTTACATTACAAAGAGAACGCAATTATACGCCATTTTAAATTTCTAGATAAATGTTAGTATATAAATTACCATTACCATAATAATAGTTGCGTTAGTGTTTTATTTTCAAATTGATCCTGCTTACCCTGTAAATGTATATTGATCATTGCCATTCGTTCCAAACGCTGCTGTATCATTTTAGCTTGTTTTTTAGATGGTTTGTGAATATTTGCAGTTAATTCTTGATTGAAAGGGATACTTGCTATCTCCATTTCAAAGTCGCTAGGTAACGAGGGTAACTCTGTTTAAACAATAAAATAAAAAATAAATAAAAAGTAGGAAAAATAATTAATGCCGGGAAGTGGAATGGAAAGGAAAACGTGGAATAATTCGTACTCGAATTGAAAAGAGTTTAAAAGCTTCGTTTCGTTAAAACTACAAGTTGTCATTTTATGAAATGTGTGCTAATATAAATTTAGATGTGACTTCCTGGTGAACTATATTTTTTTAGATTGAAAAATTATACATATGTATGTATAGGTCCACGAATCGGCGACCCATTTTAAATCTTTTGCTTGATCTAAACGTAATGTGGCAGCACGCTACGAAAATAAGATGTAAATAAGATTTTTGAGAAAATCTGTCGCCTAAGAAACGTATTCCGTATTTTACGGAATAAAATAAATTTTGTTTTATTATTAGATATTTTTTAAGAAAAATAAACACTTGGGTGAACAGGCTCTCCATATTATGCGACTCTTCTTGCAAAATCAACGAGGCGGACTGTTTAATTGCTTTTTAGCTGCAATAACCACATTTGGGTGTATCGAACGTGATTCGACAAATTGTGAGCAGATCGTAGGTCTGAACGCAACATTATGCATAATTGGATTCATAAAAACTTTTCAACCATATCAAATTTATGAAGTAAAACTCGCGGGAGCGTCACATGTACAAATGGAGAAGCATCCCGTTATATTATTAATATATTTCAACAATTTTGAAACTGGAACAGATCTACTCCAATATTTGTAGAAAAATTCATTTTCTTTATTTATTTTTTTATGAAATTCCTACAAATTGTGTTTGTGTTTCATTATTTTATGTTTCCCTATCAACTAAAATTTCGTTTTAAAAAGGGGCCTTGTCGCGATACACAAGATGTTTCCTTCTTACGGAAAAGCTCGTATATATAAAGTGTCCTTATCGTCGACTTAGCTTTTCAATTTGAGGATGTCTAAGTTTTAAAATTGCAGGAAAATTCCACATTAGTATAATCCTTTGATGCAGCTATGCAATGCTTCCAATCAAAGTATGTAGTATAAAACAATGTGAGAACATGGTTGCGATAGTGAAGAGAGCTAGAAAGATAAATAGCACCAAGATTTAAAGTGAAAAGTAAATTCAAAAATATTAATTTGCAACCTACGCTTCCAAGTTGTTTACCACACAAATAAGATCTAACGATCCAGCATCTACATTAACAAATAATAACAACAATAATTTTGTAATTACGCGTCAAAATTGAATTAGGATTGAAAATAATGTCTGTATATTTACGTCACAAATTGCTCCAAAATGACTTCAATTGGTAGAGGAAATCTTCTAATTAAGAGAGATAAATAAAGACTAACCAAGCATTAACTTGACGTTCAAATACCACCTAATTATGTAGGAATCGTGACCGATTCGATTTTTATTTCAACAATCAACTTTGATTGTATTTAATTGGCAAATTTAAAGCTGAAATAGTTTGACGTGTAAACAGTTAAACTGCTGTTTAGAAAACTTAATTTTAAATCTCGACTGGGGCTGCTATTACGTATATTAGTAAAACTTCTTCCCGTAACAGTTTTGTAACGTTTGTCGATGACGACTAAATCAATTACTTCTAATACGTTCGAAGAACGAATCCGATTCAATTTAGAATAATTACATCCATCATCGTCCAGACGTCCATCGAGCTTCATCATCAGCCAAAATGTAATTGCTATACTCTTCATCACTGCCACGTATTTCGAATAATATATACCTGATTTTAATAATAAATTGCACATCAAAAGAATATTTAAGCGAGCTGAGAAAGTATACCATGTACTTTTAATTAAAACTTTGTTACAGTAGAATTTCTTCCAAGATATAGTTAACCATTCTGATGGATATGAAAATGCATAATAATTAGCAAGTCACGAACTGGCATAATTAATTATAATCTTATAAATTATTTACACTTGGTGAATTATTGCACTAACTTTGTCGGAAAACCATTTAGATCGTACTGTACAATTTTATCACCAAAGTTCGGGAAGAAATCGGAACCCCGACTGTACCTACTCATAAAAGCGTTTTCTCTTTATAAATTTCGCTGTATAATAATATTTAGCAAGCCAAAATTTTAACGCCTTAAAAAAATGCGAAAGTTTCACAACACCCAATTTAAAGTAAAGGTATTGGTAATATCCAAGGGAATTTAATTTTAGAAAATTAAATTAATTTCTACGCGAATGTGTCTACAATGAAAAACAAGAAATTAAATAATTTCACAGCGAGAAAAATTTGATTATCAACTTCGGTAACATAAATTGAGATTTACACGAAAAAGTAGCATGAAATTGTAATAAATAAAAGTATTAATCAAAATTTATTTTAGTTCATGGAAAAATCAATAGGAAATTTCAAAGGAATGCTTTGAAATAGTAACTTAATCGGAAAAGCGTTCATTAAGAATCAATTTAAGGAATACCAAATCTTTTCATTACACAAATCTTTTTAGGGTAAAAAAATTACCCCAATCGAGATATCCTCCGTCGCAATTAGCTTTTCTCTCTTTTGAAAGTGGATTACTCGTTTGTATAACCAAATATTAAGTTTGTGCAATTTATATTGTAACAACGTCGCTGACTGATTCATCAAGCGATATATTCATATTCTTCTTCGAGACGATTGGCCGTTAAACAATTTAAGTAATTTCTTGGCCATTTATTTTAGGTAATATTTAGCAATTTCTTGATAATTATTGTACTGGGTGATCAGATCTAGAGTCCTCATTTCCGCATTTTAAAATCAACTTTCTAGTACTACATTAATAGTTACTAATATTCTAATGCGGTAATAAAGCACAAGCTGCAGCCTATCCTATTTAATTAAATGTAGAAAAATGCAAATCCTATATAATAACACGCTTCTTAGTTTTATTTTACACCACTCTGTATGCTTCGAGTTGGAAATCGCACATTTAGAATGTTTTGTGCCCCTAATTTGGGAAGTTAAAGATTTCATCCCAATTTTTATGTAATCGCTATTGGTAATTAATTTCATTTACTGAACATAATTTAACGAATTCTGTTCATTTAATTGAATATTAAATAATAAATATTTATGTGTTTGTAATAATTTTAGAACCAGTCCAACTCTGTCCGAGGTGCTTCTTCGGATCTGCCACTCGTTGTCAGTGTCTTTCTTTTAGTTTTCCTTATCCGATTTATCTTCTTTCCCAGCTCCGCTCGACTTTCCCGTGTTGTTGCTATTATTTCCCATTGGCACACTTTTCACGGCATCAGCTGAGCGCCTCGCATTCTTTGTGAAATGTTGGACAAAAAACGAAGAAATTCCAATTTAACAAAAAAGTAATTAATAATGGGTGAGAAACATCCTCAATTTCTAAATTAAAAAGTAATTAATGCAAAATTATTATAATTTCACACAATAAAAAAAAGGATGGAATTCAACTATAAGAATTAATTTAAACTTTTTATATTCTCACTTAATTTTTAATTCGTTAATTGAATATGCAAATTTCCACTGTGCTTCTTATTTACAAATTCAATGATATTTGAATTTTGGCTGCGATTCGAAGCCCTGTCCTCGGTAAGGAATTTTGATTCCATTTAAAACTTAAATTTAATTATTTTTTAAAAAGATTACAAAATTTGCCCGGAATATGGAGATGCAGTTCACGCTTGGTTAACTCAGTCGTTAGGTCGTAAGTGACTCTTTTGCGAGGGACGGAAAATCCATGTTTTAACAAAAATTTAATTTAACTTTTAGCTAGCTACCTTAAAAATTCTTTAAAAGAATATTAAAATTTAATAATTACCCGGTGGCTGTAGCTGCACATAATCCATTATAATTTTGTAAGATTTTTATGAAAATTAGGTTAATCTAAATTGAATATAAATAAGATGAAGGGGTTAGATGTTCTTAAGTACTTGAAGCTACAACAAATTCTTAAGCTTAATTACAACGTTTTAAGGGAAAATAAATTACTTTGTTTATATTTTGTCAGCTAATTTTGTTAATTTACTGCTTCATTAACTATAGAACTTTTCAGGGAAATTTTAAATAAAAGAAAAGGAAAATATAGACGAACTAAAACTCGACCGAATTGATGGAATATTCATTATAATCTTTGGTTTTATTTTAAACAAAATGTTTCTAATAAACCATTAATTACGATGCGTTGGTGCAAACCTACACAATGCAGAATTTTTATGTGTAATTTTTTACGAAACGATACCACGTGAAGCGTTTTACTAAATATCGCGTTTTCCGAGTCAAAAGTCGTTGATGTTTAATCCATTGGCAACGATAAGGTCCCGGAAAACCCTCCACTATAAGAGACCAAGAAAAACATTGTTTATATTGGCCAAATAAGCAGATTGAGCGCAGAACTTGCTCGGAGCAAACGTAAACTTTAAAAATCGGAAAATATTTTTTTTAAATAATTGACTGCACTACCATACTTCACGGTGACCTAATTGCATAAATTGATTTCTCGATTAATACCTACGTACTAGGTTTAATTATATTTTAATTACGGTTTCCTTATAAGAAAGTTTGGTCGTTTTTAATTCGCCTTATTAATTTTCATAAAAGCGTAGGAAGTTATTTAAAAAAGTGAAATGTAAATCGGAGAGTGAACACGAAAGAAAGTGGGAAAGTGTAAACAATGGGATTAAATAAATTATTACTATTATTAAATATAACATACTTGACGTCGAAAAGGAAGTGCTACTCCACATTGAGCTTTTTCTCCTCGCATTGCTAATCGACAATCGCAGAGATGTCCTTTGCAGTCCATTGAACGCGTGAGAACCGCCCTCAATTTCGCGAAAACGTCCTTGAGGGTCACATTCTTTACCACTTTTACTATCTTTATCTAATTTGCGATGAAAAAACAAGGGTTCGCAATTTTCTTTAATAGGAATTTGTAGCACAGCGGCAGCTTTAGGAGCGATTACTGGCGGTAGCTCAAGTTGCTGATCGATGTTTTGTTTATTTCTTATGGAATCGAACTTTCTGAATCCAAAATGAATGAATTGGTTTTTCGTCACTTTGATATTTGAACTGAACGGTGTTTTTAAGATGGTTTCGACAGGAGACACCAACGGTAGCTCATCGTCGTGCATGTTAAACAAACGCTGAGAATTTAATTCCAAAGAGTTTCTGTGTTCTTTTAAGCTGGACAACGAAGGAGTTTTCTGCATTTTTCTTATTTCATTTTCTTTCTGATGAAGAAACCGAGTTCCGATTAAGCGCAAAGAGGCTCTCACCGATTTTGAGCGTTTAAGAGAATTGGATGCAATCGTTCGTCGTTCGGGCACAACTTCTGACATTTTCTTCTTAGGTTTAGTTGCAGAGTCGTTGGTTTTACCCATAACTAACTTATAAGTTTGATTTTCTTATAAAAATTATAGCATCTTTACGCTATTGAGAACGGAACTCGACTAGCGATAATTTCAGTTAGTTATCAAAGATTGGGAAATTTACAGGAACTCGACGTTGTATAAATATTATTTATGGTAGATAACCAATGAGATACAGAAACAAGGATTCCTTTGTATGGTATGCAAGTTTTCGGCGATTTTTTTTTAATATCCACAATAAAAATTGTCCTGCCTTCTTCTTTGAAAAGTTTTGTTACCTGTCCAGTCAAAATAGGTAAACCGACTAAAGGTAGGTGATTTAAATTCCTTAACTTCTCGTAAACAATTATTTGCTTTGAAATAAAATTACAGAAAACCGTTACACATTCCGAACACTACGAGTTTCGTTGTGGTGCGTTACGCGTTTAAACTAATATTAAAAATAGTTGGCACATAACATTGCGATTTATTACACAGGAAATGCACGCCACGCGACGAAATACAACACGGACGCCCCATTACTGGTTGAAATTTACCAACAGCTGGTTAAAACTTTGTTGTGGCGGATGGTATGTTAGTCTTCGGGCATCAACGTGCTTTAACTACTAGAGGGGACGTTCACTTTCAAACGCTTGGTATGGAATTTTGGACCCTAATGACTACTTCACGATTTGATTCTGATGTAACATTATGCTAACCGTGATACTAACCTATCTACCAGATACTTTCTTGATCCAACACACCTTTGGTTTTATTTTGAAATGTGAAATTTGATTTGCACCAATTTTGTCTTTAAAAAAATTGAATACGAAATTTATTATTTCGTTTGACCAGCGGCGTAGCAAAAGATAGAATATTGTAGGGCTAACAGGATAATTACGATTTTCCAATATTAACAATTTTAAATTATGATATAATATACTTACCTAATCGCGATTTAAAAATCAAAATATATTCGATTGTATTTTCGAGCATATAAAATTCTACAATTTTTAATAATGGCGAAATAAAAGTTCGCGTTATCGTGGTAAGAAAGTAAGTTTATCTTGATCTATGTCAGCATTGTTGTGAATAATGGCCGATTAGGATGAGACGAAAACAAAGGGATTTGTCATGGCTGAAGCTCTCATAGATGAATGGATTTATACAATGCCTAGCATATAATATGTCACGAGATATGCTTCTCTGTGCTTAACTTTTCTAATTAAATACCTACCGCGTTTAACGAACAAATCAAAATCTGTCACGATTTCAAAATTTAACCAACAACTCCTATACGATTGAAATTTTTATTCTGTCTATATGAATCATGCAGCATGCGATTTACAACATCCAAGTGATAATAACGGGTTGATGATGAAATTCTCATGCTTGGCGAATTTGCTCACCGTCTTCGAAAATCAATAAGAAATTAAGTTAGATATGCTTCCTCGTTTGATTAAATAACTAAAATTGCTAAATATATTAAAAAGCAGCTACACGTGCGCATAAATTATTATCGATAGCATTAGCCCAGATTCTATAGATCGCTAATGGAATAATCCAATTAATTTTCAGTATTGTTTTGCCAAATTTCGTATGAAATAAAAGATAAAGATACCACTAAGGTGCTGATCTAACGATAAGTACACATTGGGCAAACAACAATCCAGGGACACATTGAAGGTCCTCCGAAGGCTTCTTTTGGTCCTGCCGAAAATGTTAAGATGCACCTCATTTTTTTCCAATTTGTATTTATGTATTTATAATAGAACACAGTTGTACTAGGTATCAACTGAATAAGTTAATTATTAATTTTATTAAATAATTAACTTTTTTTTTATAGTAGATACTCAACCTACAATAGAAACTTGAGAATCCAAGTCTTATCAAATTGATTTTAAATTTTCCAAAATTTATTTTAATATTTTAGGTTGTCGTTAATAAATTGATATAATTTGTACATATTATAAAATGCAAATAATCCAATTTAGAAGAAGCAATTTATATATATATCACATCACGTGTGACATTAAACTTTACAGCAAAGTATTCACTGTAGACAGACCGGTTACGAAAAACTAAAAATAATATAAGTTAGCATTGTTGAAAGCAATATCGAGAACGTTAACTTCTCGGGAAAGTAATTTCGTTTTCCATCTTATAAAAGTTAAGACACACTAATGTTTTAGTATATTTCTTCAATCTCATAAAATACCCACTGTCGTGTCTTCGGTCAGTCATATTAGGAGTATTTCAGAATATCAGTGCAAATCGTAGGGTCTTTAATCGTGTTGATTACGATTTGTAAAGCTCTCCAAATCTATTTAAATTTAAAACTGATTTTTTTAAATCCATTTTTACCTATTATTACTTTGTTTAAATTTTCTCATTTTCCATTACAAATGCAATAAAATACGAATAAAAGTTTTACCTTCATATATTTTCAGTATTTTACTACTCCTTTAATATTTCTTACGTTTAGTCATAAATTTTCCTGCATATTATATATAGCTCTGCAATATATTATGTACATGTACATAAGATTATTCAGGCAGATGTATATAAAACTGATCAAATTACATTTTTATATTGTGATAAATATTACCTACAACCGAAATAAAATTTTCAGTTTCCCTACGGTTTAATTTAAATTTATATGTTCCATTACTCAATAATAATTACGCTAATTGCAACATTTTTGTAAAAAAGCTTCGTGTAACTTCTAATCTGACTTCTTTGCTATCTCTTCTTTGAATTTCCGAGATTTAATGCGGACTTGAAAAAATGTCCGATCATATAAAGCATTTAATTGGACCCTTTCGACCTCTATAACCGGTAACCGGAAGACCGGTAAAATCATCAAGTTTCCCCAATGTAATTTCTAAGGTTGCAAAAAATTTCTTCAGAAGTTTAAAAATGAAATCGAACAAAGGCAAAATGACCTCTGCAAAATTAATACGGCAAAGATGGTAGTAGAAGTTGCTCCTAACAATTACTACTTAATCGTCTTTCTCAACTTTGTCATTGTAATATTAATTAATCAGTAAAGTGAGCTCAATAATTATTTGGCAGACATAAATTCAAACACACCTCGATCGTTAGAAACTCGAGTTTCGTATTATATTATTTTGCGTTTCCAGTAAATTTAAGATGTTTAAAATCACAGAGCAACACAGAGTTTGCTCGTAAAAGTATTTCTTAAAAAATTGCCGAGGTCTGGCCGTGATACTACGACAAACCCCAAATGATGCGTAATTTATCAACTAGGCGTATTTCGCCTGAAATTGCTTACGAGAATTTTATCAGTAAAGAAATTAAATTCAACATAGTCTACTCTGTAAGAAACGGTTAATCATCATTATGACATCTTCAGCAAAAGATAATAATTATATCGGTGCGATCTTATGGGTTCTTAGTTTAATAAAGTCAACCCTTGGCTTACCCAAACCAGAAAGTCTGGCGACGCCGCTGGTAGCTAAACATAAATATTTAAACATAAAAATCTTTATTTTAGTAGAAAAATCTGTCAAACAAAGTCATAATATAACATTAGTTTTGTCGAATTTCCATCAAAATGTACACGATCGACAGTTTAATTTGACATATTATTTTCCATTAAAATTTAAATAAATTATTTCAAATATTTTTATTTATTTAAATACTAAATTTTGAAGATTTTAAAATTTGAAAGCAATGACCGCTCGATCCGAACTTGTTTAGTAATTTGTAAACAAACAAAACGATCGTAACTGATTGAGTGATCGCTCGAGCAGTGTTTTTGGACAAAACTCTGCTCCAACATACAAAGCACATAGACTCAAGCCTGACTCAGAAAAAAGTTCTAACGATAATTATTTGTCCATAATTATTTAATCTTGTGCTTTTCATTTTGGCAGTAAGAACCAACATTGTCAGATTTTCTCACAGTTTCTAAATCTAAGTTTAAACAATTATTTAATTACAACAATAGCACAAAGTGCCATTTATAATCACATTAAAAACGGAACCACTACATAAAAATATATTTGTATAATAGATTAAGATAAACCTCATCCTGTGCGTGATTGTATATTTTTACACGATAAGAAATAAAAATTTATTAACGGTGTTATAATTGACTGCCTGCAAGAATTGGAATTTGTTAAATATTTTGACTGATTTAGTCGGTCGACTTGAGAGCTGCAGCTAATTTTCTTACAAGAATGTTAACAAAGTGAGCAATGCTGAAATTTCCATCAAGTAACTTGATTCTTAGGATGTTATACATAATTTTCTTTGTTCTTTAACTTTGCCCGAAAGTTGGAAATTGTAAAACTTTTGTTTGTAAACGCATACATAATAATTAGATCAAATTCCCAATAATTAATAGTTTCCACATTTAATTTTCCAAAATTCAATTTCACTTTTCGTTGTTTTGACTTTTCACAATTAACCAAAATTATGGCAGCGCCTGAGTGTCTAGTTCACCGAAAGCGGACTGAAAACCCAATGCCAATTTTATATATAGTAATAATTTATAATGTGTGTGATATAGGTAAGTAATGTAGTAAACATTCTACTAAATTCGTTTCGAAAAGTTTGTCTGTCTGCATTAAATAAATTAATTTAGAGCCCCTATCTTCGGTATCGAAAGTGGCGATTACGCCTTGTAATATGTTCAAACCGAAAATTAATGTTTTGACGTATTGTTCGATAAACTATTTATCTGAAATGTTCGTTCAATCCATTATCAAACTGGAAGGTTACCGACGCGATTGGTTGCCTTTATTAGTTTTCCACATTAAGTGTTCCTTTTTGTTAGGCATTCCATTATACACTTTATGCAAATAAAGTAATCTTGACATTGTAAATAGCCAACAAATCCTTTCAATTCAATTAAACATTCTAATAATTTAATATTTTAACATGTTGGGAGTCAAAATTTTTAATTTTGGGAACACCAATAAAATATTTGGAAAATATATCATATCTCTTTTTATTTATGTCAAAACTCCACACAAAAATTGTATAATATAGCAGACTTTAAAATTATTTCAAAAAATGTGCGATAAAGTGGTATTTCCAGCATTCGTTACATGCATAAAGTTTCAGAGTTTTCAGTTAGCAAGTAAAAAATCTGAAACTGTAAAAAAATGCAATGTTTGTACATATTTTGTTATTTTAATATCAAGATGAACTTTGAAATTTGTAGTTTGTGAACTAAAACTCAAAAGACAGTTTTAATTTTAGAAGAACGTTTATGTGGAAAACTTAAAAAAAAGGTATTAATTTAGGTAATACAAAGGTTTTATTTGTTTCTAGTGCATGAAGTTTTATCCTCGGTTTTATCAATAACTTTTCATAGGTCAGAGCTTTTTTCGGATTGTAATTATTTTAAAACCATATTAGAATAAATTGTGACATTTTATTGTGTAAATAGGAAAAATTCAAGAATTGTTTGCCAGTTTCGACAGTTATGATTCAAATAAATTATAGAATACCGTAATAGAAATATCATTTTTCAAATAAACCTATTACAATAATAATATAATATAAACTTTTTAATTTGTACTAGACAGCACTTTTAACGTCAGTGCCAAAAATATGTTAAAATATGCATGTGAGATTTATTATAATTTATTTTATAACTATTAAATTTAATTTTAAACTTTTTATATACTAGATATTATACATTATTCAGCGAGAGCGAAGAATATGGAATAAAATGGTACCTTAGTATAGAAAGTAGCAGCGGGTCCATCAGCGTTTCTTCAAATCCATGTAATTGTAATTACAGCAGATCGATCATGTAGAGTACGAAATAGTTAATCTTGGAGTAGAGAAATCAATAAATTTGATAAATATCATGTGGAAGCATATAGCAAAGCAACTTATCGCGACATTGAAAAATTGAAAACGGAACTTAAATATTCACCGAAGCATAAATCCTATTTATAATAATTGCAAGCTGATAAGTAATTAATGACGATGTAATAATAAATGATAAGTAGGTAGGTAGTTACTTTAAAAACCTTCGTCCAATCTGATAAAACGCTGTTAACCAGTAGTGTTTTATTGTTTATTTGTTGTAACACTCCAAATCTAAATATCAAAGAAGATATTGTGCTATTCAAACTGCTTACTGTAAAATCTTTAATAACTTAAAATGTTTCAGTTATTACAACCTTCAAGTGATGTATCACCCAATTTGGAGGAACCAGAGAGCCGGCTCAGGACTATCTCAGCGGAGAAACTCTCTTGCTGCAATGTATTTTACAGTCCACGTGATTGGATAAATATCCAAATTTCTACTATTTGATTTGAGAAGTTATATTTAATAAAATATTGATTTCTATATTTAATTTCCTCTGAATTCGTCGTTACCCCCTCCCACTGCCAGAACTTTTATAAATTCGACTTTTTCGTGGAATATTTAGTTTTTGATCAGACTCAATTAAGACAATTTTACACACACTTATGCTCTTATTATTATAGGAAATAAATTTCCATTAATCAATTGGATACTCGAATTTTGTTCTAGTATTCTAGGTCTGCAAAGATGTTAATTATATGCCAGCGGTAAACTTATTTCCGGGTTATGATAAATTGTTTTCATTTTTATGGTAAAAGTTCATCAAAATAAACAAGAATTTCAATAAATATTAAATAACTAGCCTCCTAGGCATAAATGTGCTTCTGGTTCATATTAATAAATTATAGAATAGAATAAACTATAAGAAAGAGCCGCAATTCAATTTTGCGGAAATTTTCTTATTGTTTATTGTACTATAGCGGATGTTCGATTTACAACTTACAAGAACTTCGAGCTTAGAAGTTGTGTTTTAGGAGTTTCTGTAACTGGGTTAGCTAAAACTCGAACCGTGTTTTGCCATTTATAAAACAATAGCACAAATTCAGGTATATACATTCAGGAAACAGACGAAAATATGGCCAATTTAAATAGTACCCAGTATTATATTTTTTACCGCTTACGAATAGAAAAAGTGGGTAGTTAAACTGAGATCTAATTTCCATTGATTGATATTATAATCCACCTCCATTGAGTATTTTGTCCAACTAGTTCGAAAATTTAATTATAAACGAACATAAATTCGCTGTGTGCGTAAAAGGATTAGGACAAAGTTAACGTCCATAAAATAGACAACAATTTAGTTAGGCAAAACTAGGTTTTTGATTAAAACTGGGTTAATCCACTAACCCAATATCTAATAATATTCGTAAGTTTGTGGTCAGCATTCATAATAGTTTAGGGTAGGGCACACGGTTTATCAATTTCGTGATAATTCCATTTATGACCACCCATCAGTTAGGTATATAGTTTGCCATTTTGTAATCAGTTTTGTGCTTGCCGATGAAGTTTTGTGGCGAAACGTTCGTCGAAAAATGAAAAACAATTTCATAGGCATTTCTTGTTCTCCGGACCTTGAAATATGTAATTTATTATAAAAGAAAAATACTTTTCGTTGCAAAAGTTTTCTTGTTAAATCTGGAGGGTATACACCTACCTACATAGTACATATTATATGTACGTGACATATTTGAAGAGCCTGTATTTTTTAAATCGCGTACTTAAAATTTTGCAAAAGTATAATAATTATTGTAGACCATTACGTGGACAGAATCAACTAAAAGTAATTATTTTTTAAACAATAGGTACTGCGTAGCAATGTTGCATTTTAAATAAAATAAAGAATAATCGGGCAATTTAAAATCAATTAAAATTCAAGGAAAGACTGGGAATACTTTCGCGCAATTTTATTGTTATTAAAACGAATAAGAAGCAGACAAAATACGTTAGTGGTGAACAGTAGCAGGTGTGTAACGGATTGGACGTAATAATAATTAAACAAAAAAAAATAAATAACTCACCCGAAAAATTGTTAATCCAAAAAATCACTAAATAAACAAAAACCAAATTTTCGACTTCCGAATAATCCGAAGACCTGCATTACATATTTAAACGGTCAAGTTCATGTACTACAAAATAAACAAAGGCCCCAACGTTCGTTTAACAATTTCTTGAACCTCGACACTTGCCATTATTCTAGAACAATGTTTATTTAATGCTTTTAATTTTTACACAACTCTCACTGTTATTTTTTCACACACATAATTTACACACAAGTACAAATTATAAAAGTAAATTGAATAATTTTGCAACGGTAAATTAACAATAATTTTCTTCTTGTGCCGCTTAAACCTACGGCGGGTGACTAAAAGAGTAAAACGTGATATGGAAGAGTCTGTTTCTACTTCACTTCCAGTTCGGCCATGTGGGTGTCTTCTTCTAGACAAGAACCAAGAGAGACACTTTTGTATTGGTTACTGTGTATAACGGACACAGGTACATGTATGTAGGTATAGTCGTTCGAAGAAATTCTTGCTGACCAAATAAATACTTGCAGATTTATTTTTTTGGTCTGGAAGAGCTCAGAAATTGCAAGAGGACCTTCTGGCTTGTGAAGAAATTAAGTTTGTTACTGAACAATAAAATTTCAATTTTTTTTCGATGGATTATCGTTTAGTGGGTATCACGATTTCGAGAAGTACGAAGACGAAAAATATTATATATAAAGCAATCGAGTGACATTTTGGCACGTGGTAGTTCTTAATTGCGTAAACACAAAGGTGCATCATGTTTATCGCTGTAAGAAAAACACCTATAGGCAACCAAAACATCAGATTACCTTGGTGCAGGTAGATGAACAAGTTCTTCATAAGGAATAAAATCCATTGTAACGGATAACAATGAGTACACCATCAATCCAAAGATATATTTCTTCCATCATTGACCCAACAATTGATATTTGCTCTAAAGCAGCTATTGTTAACATCGTCTGAAAATAAGGGCTTTTTCAAAAGCATGAATCGTATATAGGGGAACGTAAAGTTCACAAAAACAATACAACGCTATGAAAATAGGCAAATATAAAGCAAAGGTTTTCAAGCCTTTTAACTTTTAAGTCAAGTCAAATAATATTTATTAATTAAGTAAAAATGGCACGAGGATACCTTAACGTGTTTGATGCTTAGTGGAGAGAAATGTTAAGTGAATTGTAGGAGAACATTTTCAAAATCCTACTTTTAATTTTAATACCATCTATCGTATGTAGTGTAAAAAACTTGGCAAACCACTACAAAATATCCAATATTTGATGGGGAAGAGGGCTCCAAATTACCTTAAATTGAATATGTATTTCTTCCGATCGTATACAAGGAAATACTGTCAATGAAGAAAATACTTACAATCTTTTTTATATTAAGCAATATTCTTGATAGTGTAAAGCCCTGCGTATATAATAAATAATTCCAATATAACCAAAAGCCAATAGAACATGATTATTATAGATTATAACTATTCTCGAATTTAATGTATAGGTTCTGAATGAAAATTTTAGAAAAATATTTCATTTAGACCCGACGATTGTCTACATTAGATCGAATTGAGAAATTGTATGTACTACTATTCTGTATAATATAATTGTATGAATTGTGCGGCATATCGAATAATTTTTCATTCAACATTCATTCTTTGATCATTAATTATATTATGCTAAATGGTATTTATGTATTATCTAGATGAAAACAATTTACCATTAGTAATCTTTTGGAAAAAAAGATTATATTACTTATAACTATGAATATTTTTTAAAACCGTTGTAAAACCCTTTTCTAAACCAAGACGATCAAAATACTAAATTCTGTAATTTTCTATTGGCGTCTGACGGATGCGCTCGACAGGTACGCCTGAAGAAAATTCTATTGAATAATACCGACAAAGAAAAAATTTTATTTAACATGAAATTATAAATTAAAATTCAAAATTCAATTGTGAGTAAGCATAAAATAATTTCAGCAAAAGTTCGTTCATTTTTTGGGATTCAATTAATTGCAATTAAATACATTATAATGGCGACTAATGAGTCGGAAGCACATGTATGCATTCATCATTATATGAAATATATTATTTATTATAATATTCATAATAAATTAATAAATGATAACTTCTAAAATCATAAATTGAAATCAATTAATCGTTGTTATTCTGCGTTTCTAAAAATACAGAACCACTTTTATTTTACTGATAAAAAGTTCTGCTATATTTACAAAATCTGATAATTTTTCAAACTGTATATTTTTTTATCTTAAGTAGTTTAGCTACGATAGCTTCAAATCATTTTTTTCAACAATATTCTAGGTTCGAATTTGATTAATAGATTTTTATCGGCAAATAAAAACATTGTCTGACAACAATAAAAATAACCATAATATTAAAAGTATTATCTAAATTAAAAAAAGGATAGTTGCAGCAAATTTTAGTAAGAAAAACAGTAGTGCAAATTTATAATGAGGCCCTGAATTAATCAGAGCGAATGTTTTCCAAAATTTTCCCCTAACAGTAATTTCTGTGTCCGTTGTTATACGGAAGGGATTTTATAAGTTAACTTATCGACAACACGCAAACAAACCTCTCACATGCCTAATTACTTTTCTTGTAATTAATAAACTCAATTTAGTTTGTAATCAAATTAAATTTTGTTGGATAACACGAACTGGGCGCTTTTTATAAAAATGAAATTATTTACTTCTGAAAAATAATAAAAGCTCAAGTGCCACTAATTTTTCGAGCGCGTTTCCTTCAAACTGCAGTATCGAATTAAATTACAACAGTGACATCACTAATTTATTATTTTATTAACTTATTACGACTTCCTTTTGTGTTAATTTTCAGGATGTCACTTGTAATATTTTATTTCAAGTCTCCGATTGTGTTCATTTTGCGAATATTAAGATTTAGAAATCGGAAGAATTGCAATTAACAGTATCGAAAACAAAAGTTTTAAGAGCTTTTAATTCCTTAATTAGGTCAACTAATTATGATAATTTGTTATTCTGCACATAAATTTAGTAAAACTACTATTAATAGAATATGGCTGTTTTACGATTATGCAAATAGCATAAGGAGGGAATTATTAAAACTTGCATAATATTAGAAATAGTGGAAGCTTGGAAACATGACGAAACATGAATGTGGAACAAATTTAAATTTTAAAGGGCACCAAGCCCTCTTACAACGAAGAAACCAGTTCACAGCTGAAACTGTAAGTTTAAATTTAAATAGCAATAATAATAAAAAAAGTTATTGAAATATAATTTTCGAGTTTGAAAACTTGATTATAATTTTTCATTAGACAAATTTTCAAATTAACGAGAAAACACAAAAAATTAATTTGAAATTTCACCGTGTCAGCTAACCAAAAACTGAAGTAAATTTAATTATTTATTTAAAATTTAATTAAGCAAAGTTGTAAACATAGGAACACGCCGAATTTATTCATCCATTGCAGAAAACTTTTAAATGTGAGATAAGTAAAACAATTTCGAGAAAGTAAATATAATAATTATTAAATTTCTCAAGTTCAAATTTAAGACAACGAAGCTGCCGGAAAAGTTTCCTTCTGTCGTAACCCTAATCTACCATTCCTGACCTATTTCTGGCCGAATTTTCACAATTATTTTGATAATATTTCAAATTATCTTCAGTTTAGCCTTCATTAAATAATAAAAAAATCTTTTAATGTTCTAATTGGTATTGCTAAGTAATATTTGATGTTTTCGTTGCTTATCACTGAAGCTTCAACTTAATATCACCAAGTTTTAGTCTGAATTAGAGTTTCGAAAGTGGGCAAAGTATAAAGAGGGTGCGCAGAATCAATTTACATTAATTTAAATTGCGGGGCAGATAGCAAAAGTTTACAAGTGACATTTAATTTTAAATATTAGCTATCTTAAAATTCCATAGGGGCAACTTTTATATAATTTTTGAATAAAATTTAACACAAAAATCTTTAACCCAAATATCAAGTTTAAAGTGGATAGGTTCCAGCCTTCTATAGTGTAATTGGCCGTTTCATGGAAAGTTTGGACGGTAGGTACGTGAAATGCTGCCAAATATTAAAATGAATACATTGAAGAAAGGAGCTTCATTGTAAAAGAAGTTGATAGGAAAATTTAATAAATTACCGATTTTTCATTTTATTAATTACTAAACTGATGGTTTACGCATACTCCAATGCACATGGAGAATTGAATATAACATTTTTGCCGAATTAAAGAGATTACTTGCAATAAAAAGGACTAAGTACCTATATTATGGGAGATTATATTGATGAGAGAAAGAAAGATAACTACCAAATTCTTGGCAAATAACAGAGATTTTCGTCACATACACGAAAGGAGTCATAATTATGTAAATTAGACGATTACAGACCAATAAGTCTCTTATCAGCTGACACAGATATATAAAATTTACATCCGCATAATAATAATAACATTGTTGATAAACAAAACTAAATGTTTGCCGCTACACCGTTTTGCAACATTACCATTCGCATGTGTGTATACAATCATGATTTTAAAACAATCATGCGAACCAATAACTGCCCTATTATAAAAAAAAGTGTTTTGAATTTAGTCCCCTAGTGCGCGAGGACCGGATTAAAAATCCTTCGCGCTCCTTTCTGGCGATTGTAACTGTACATGTCAGCAAACAATGAAAACTCTGATATAAAAGAGCGACGAATATAAATATAAAACTGGATAGGTAGGTACTATGTCATAGGTGTAAACTGCAAGAAGGTTTTCCACTCTGTAAAAATATGATTTATTCCATGCAATAAATGTAAAAATGGTTTTAAAACTCGAGTTAACTTGAATATTCTACAGATTACTTGACGAAGTATAATATATTATCTTCCGTGCAATGTATTTTATTAGTCAACTAGAGAAATAACAAATCAGCAGAACGCCATCAATCTTTACCTTCTCGAAACAATGAACAACAATATCTCCCTAAGCCATAAGGAAAGTTATATAGAAGAAATATCAAGAAGAATCCAAAAATATAAAAACCTACCCTAAAAAAGTGATACTGAGTAATAAAATCCAATAATGTCTTTTACTTCATTTCCATTCTGAAAATATATTGAAAGCCCGCAATTATTTGGTAATACAGAAACTTATCACAATTCTCACTAAAATTGTACCACTCAAAAATTAAATAAAGAAGACGCCGAGAAGAGGATCTATATTACAACTCGATGATTTTAATTAACTTTCCATTCTGATAATCATTACATTTCAAACGAAACATTTTTGAAAGCTCTACGAATGGCAATTCAGAAAAAAAAACATAAATTACAATCCCCATGCGCCGTAATTGACAAAAAGCAATAAAATTAAGCTTTTAATAAATTATCGGTTCTTAAGTTTAATCTGTGTAATAAAAGTATTAAAAAATTCCGGAAATTTCGCTGCGATTTCTCGCGTCACGAATGTAAACATTTTAGATAAGTATAAAATTTGTTTGAAATGCAATTAACTTACCATTAATCGCCCTTTGCCCTTTCATACGCCGGCCAACGGTTGGCGAAACAAGAGCCAGTGGTCGCTCAGGTCGTAACGAAAGTCTTTTCTCAAAGTATGGCGGAGAAGTTGGTTCTGCTAAACTTTCAGCCCAAACAGTTTCCACCATGGAATCTATGCTCGAGGATCGTGGTAACGGGCTGTTATTGACTTTCCTAAAATTTAATTATATTAATTTCAATTCTGTGTATTAGTTTCAAAATAATTAGCTCTCTATATGACTAAAACACTCTAAACATTCTGTAAACGCAATAGGAATGTCAATTTTATGCAACAACAATTTTGACTTGAATGTTACTTCGCCTTTGTATGCTTTGTGAAATTGCACTTCTTCTACACAAACTTAATCTGGAATGCTTCAACAATTTCAAGTTTAATTTATGTATTAGAACTAAAACGACATGAACGCATTGCAGTAAAAAAGAATATTTGTGGAAATAATTTGTAACAAAAACCTGGATAATTAATTTACTACACAAATTTCATTATTTATAAAATAATTTTACGAGCCACTAAGATTACACTACGGTTATCCCGAGGGATCGAAGTAGTTGCGAAATTTATTCTAGTTAACTTAATTAGATTAAAAAAAGATTTTAAATAAATCTTCTACCAACTCGTGTACCTACTTTTAACTAACAATGCACGGGGACAAATTTCCTTCTCAATTATTCGTGCAAATATATTATATTGTATGAGAGCAACTTTATAGATGCTTACCGCACGATAAGTAAGCCAAATTTGCTTTTTAGTATGTGTATACGTGCCGCTGTTTTTAGAACGAAAAACGTAATGTTAAAGATCGTCCCTTATTTTAATAAACATTATAATTTAAAATATGTAGCAGACAATTATAAATTTTAAAATGATTTATAGACCGTTCCACGGAACTGCGAAATACGTATAATAGGTACAATTCATTTATTTTATAATTTAAAGATTGTAATAAACCAGACATATATTGACGTGTTTCGTTTTGGAGAGCGCACCTGGACTTTACATTTATTGAAAAATTTCAACTAACAAGGGCTTTGTTTTCGTGAATTTGAATATACAATGAAAGTCAACTTGTGTCTTAAAATATGTAAATATTAAAAAATAAATATCAACTCAATGTCGAAATTGTAAAATATTTGTGCAATGGAAATTTGTGAAATTTAAACGTGAGTTTTTGTTTAATTTGTGGACGACTTGGCTTGGCGAAATTAAGCTGAAACCGGACTCGGTATTTATGATTGATTGGGTATGGAAGAGTCGAAGTAAATTACTCCGATGTTTGAGCTTCCTTATAACACAAACGATTAATTATGAATAATGTTGATAAATTTGAAATAACGGGGTATTATTTTGAAGATTTGAAGTATTAGTAAGATTAAACGGCGATAATAATTGGATGGAAAATTTGCAGGAAAGGTGGAAACGTATCAAGAAATAATTTGAGCTAACATTGTTTTAGTTATTGATTACAGGTTGGATATTGGATGGAATTTAATTGATCATTATAAATGCAATTTAAAAGCGAAATTATTCAATTTTATTCAATTATTCCAACCCCCCTCGTCGTTTTTGATTTTAATCAAACGGTTTTCGAGCATTTTACAACCATATTTGCAGTTGTAACAAACCGAAAACTATGGCCTGTCGGATTAATTTTTACTTTCTTCATAGAAGAATTAAAATTTCCAAAAAATGTTGTTTAACTTTAGAGTAGACATATCTCATAATTAATTCTCTGTTCAGTAAAACTAAAAGCGGTTTAGTTTCATAGGAGTTATTGGACGTTGAGTGATTTAAAATTAAGTATAGAGCTTCATTCGGTATCAGCTTGTCAAAACCGCATCGTAAGCCCTCGTATATTAAGTAGCATTCACATAATACAGATTAATTACATTTTATATTATTACAAGAAATTGTATTTATTCGCACAGCTACACAGGCGACGTGGCGTTTGATATTCTTATTTAGAGTAACTTTTTGTATGAGTACCGTGAAATTGCACACCAGCCGATAAAAGTTGAATAGTAAAAACGCAAATTATTTTCTTTGTGCTTTCCTTATCCTTATAACAAGGATCTTTCATTTCCTTAATTGTATAGGAGCTTTTGTGCGAAGAGAACGTTTATGTGAAAAACTCCTCCATAGAAAATTTTACTTGAAATTGTCGGTTATGAAAAATCAATATCAATTAAATGAAATACTTTTACTAATGAAATTGTGTTTGGTAAAAATTTGCATTAATAAAGTTAAGCAATGTAGCGGATTGTCGATACCGGAGCTTTGACATTAACAAATTATCAACAAAGAGTAATTGAATTTAAATCGGAAACTGAACTTGCATTATAAAACTAATTGGATTGCACATTATTCGTCTTTACCTTTCCCAACTAAGCCTCCTAGGAACGTTAGTATCATCCACTACTGTTGGCTGCTTCGAGCTTTGATTTAGTAATCTAGTTAATTTGTATAAACCACTTCCACCAGCGCCAGGACTTGTTATTCTATATGCTCGAGCTGCAACAACATGAGGAGCAGGGACCCTTAAACAAACGTTATTAATAAATTACAATTTCAAAGGGAGTAATGTACAAGTTTTCTTGCGTAAATAAACGACAAAAATAATTAATTGAATAAAAACAACTCGAGCAAGCAATCAATTTGTTAAAACCGCAATAAAAAAGAAAATGCGTTGTTCGAGTTGTGTGAATTTCAAACTATGGAGTCGTTCCGTTGGGGGTTGATATTACCGCAGCCTGCTGCGACGAAAACGGTGAAATTCCCAATAGTGCCAATTACACGCTTCCAACGATTGCATTTTACTTTGTCTGAGTGAAAGGTAGTACACTATTGAATTTCAGACCGCCGGAAAATTGAAATTATCATTATCCTAAAACGTCAACTTAACTTTATTTAAAAAAACATTTTAGTAAATTGCACCTCGAAAAAGTAGAAGATTAATTTGATCGAAACGGTCGAGTAGTTGGCCACGGTTTTCTTTTGCTCGCAGCACTCACACAATTTCATTTTCTTGAAACAGTAATTATTCTGCATATTTATCTAAATTTGTTAATATATTTAGAGCGAAGAATGCTTTTGAAAGATGGAAAAATTTTCGGTAAGGATAATTTCGTCCTTGTGCGACGTCTTTTTAAATGAGTCCCTGCTCGAGCGCCAAAATGTAAAATAAATTCCAGATAGCTCAAAGTTAGCAAATCTAATAATTTTGTTAGTTTCTTGCTTGTTTGCACTAGAGAGAAAGAAAATCTCATACTTTTGCTTGAGCGCCACTTCCAAAGATTGTAAGTTTTAGGGCGGTAGCCCTGATCGTAGACATAAATAAAAATTGGGCACGCTGGGATACAAGCGAGATGGTAGCAGTTCTCATTATAACTATTTTTTATTATAACTGTGGGAGAGGAAATTAGAGAGAATGGGACGTGCCGAAGCGACCCTTCATAGCTGTTTAAAGTCATAATTCTAATTAAAAATTTCAAAATATTAACGTTCCTACTACGTATATGTATGCGATGTAAACTGATAGCTACGTGTTTTTGTAGATCAAATGTTCTTTCGTAATTATATTTGAATTGGGAGAAGGAGGTAGTGGGTCGTAATTTACTTTTAGGTACTACCTAAGAACAAAATCAATTGTTGGTTTTAGCACATGCAGCATTCCCACACAACACGTGATTGGTTTGCTTGTTTTTTAAGAGATTTACCTAGGCTTAACCCATAAAAATTCGATATATAAATTTGCATTCGAAACTTTAAGACTAACTAGTAAAATGAACAGTTCTAATTAATTACCGTAATAAAACAAATTTAATACTATTTCTAATTGTTTTCCATTAATTTGTAAATAATTGAGGTCCCCTGAGGAGAAGCTTACGAGTTAACGAGGATAACGAGATCCTTCGGCAAACTAAGGCAAACCACCGAGGTATCTGCCAAGATAATCCTTCTAAAAAGATGTAGTCACTATGTCCTTATGTCGGGCGAAGGACTCTGAGAGATAATAGTAGCACCTACTTGAAAAGTAATAATTAAAAATTGTAATTTACTTTTATTTTTTCGTTAATATCACTGGTTATTTAAATTTTATAATTTGGGCTTTTGTCACAGATAAGATTTTGTTCGGGGAAAATATTCAATTTAATGATTTGATAATACCATAACGAATCGATTTATTTATCGAACTATTGAGAAAGCCTGATTTCGTTGACAACTTTTAAAATTTTCGCTCTGTTTGAAATTTTAGAAATTTTGGAAAAAGTCACAATTTCAATTTACAGAATATTTTGTATGCACAGTTAAGCGCTAAATTTATTATATTGTGATAGAATTACTGCTTTAATTTTTATATTGAGTAGGTACTTTTATATTTTCGTTTTACCCAGCTATCGGAAGCTGGTTTGAGCTTGTCGCTTATAATTTGCTGTAACAAGATAAAAATGCTACTCGAGCTACATAATTTCTTAAATTATTAAGATAATGTTCAGTGCCATATTGAGTAAGAATTGTTTTCGGATTATTTAAATAAGTAAATAATTTAAAAGCAATTTTTTTTTGGAATTTACGCATACGAACATCCTACGCTAAGTTAGCTATAACTACAACTTTACTACCAGCGACGGGCGGCAGTAAAGTATTTTTATTTTCGATAGCCAACTTTTTCATTTTTACAGTTTCATTTAAGAAAGGCGGCGCTCTAACTTTGATAATCTTAAAATAGAAGCTTAAAGAATATCCCCAAACAGCTACGATTTAAATTTTTGTAACGTTCAGAAGGAAATAAATAGTATAAAACACGAAGCACTCAATATATAGCACTGAACAGTGCTCTTAACATCTCGTCTTTTGATCTGTACTTTTGCTTTGCTTCATGCTGTACGGCTAAATTTCAAATCGTATTTGGTACTCTTGACGGATTAGGATACTCTTCAACAATCTGCTGACCTAGGAAATCGAATTGTATTACATTTTGCTTATGGCTTGAAAATCTGCAAATTAAAATTTTGTGTTTTGCTTTCGGTGCTAATAATATTTTTAATGTTTTTCAAGAGCTTTTGTTTGTGTGTTTATTTTACTCCTGTTAGCTGAATGACAAGCAACTCATCAATTAGAGAACCCACAAAGTCCCTAATTCCAAAACTGGAAATGAAAGTTAGCTGCAACCTTGTTAATAACTTTCGGAGCACAATGTGGATTTGAGATTCCCATTGTAGCTATACTTTGAAACGAGAGAAGAGCTACCACTAAACTTGTACAAACAACTCACCTAAGTAAAACTGTTCCATCTGCTCCGCGTTCTGGACCATAATTTCCAGTACCACACAAGCGACTAATTGCTGATTTCCTTCTTACATCAAGAGTAACCGAATCGTCCCAAACTCGAGCACACTTGGGTGTGAGACTCACCCTGTGTCCCAAATAACTGGAAGGTGGAGAGAGCACATCTGAAACAAACAAAATTAAGAATTTTAAAATTTGTATTTATAGTTTCATTTATAGAATAGGTTTTGAATTTTACTTTACACTCGAGACAATATTTACAAACTTGCTGTGCCTTAAATATTTATATTGATTTACGAATTTGATATTTGTTTTGTCTCCAAGAATAAAGTAACAAAGAGGAAAAACACGCGAGATAAAAGTTAAAGTTAATAAAATCCGCTTTAACGCAGCGTCACATATTAAATTACAGACTTTTATATTTTCTGATAATATAAGTTTATCGAAATGGAAAATATAATACGGTTCCGATGAAACTACGGCAATAAACTGTAATACTTTTTAATAATCTCTTCAGAAATGTCATTAAAAATTTAACTATGCTTATGGGAAATACTTGAGTTCTAATGCCACATAGAACTTTAAATACCTAAACAATTTTTAGCATTTAGAAATAATAAAAACTGTCTTATTTCAAGCGGAGTTTCTCAACGGATCTGATGGGGTTAAATCGTTTTTAAACTCGAAACATTTCTTTTAAGACATTGGCACGTAGCAAGTTTGTTATAAACAATGTAAACAGGTAGTAGTGTCGTGCGAGTAGCAACTTTAATAGAGGTAAAAGGTAAATATAATAAATTATAACGCCGCATTTAACTTTCAGTTATTACTTATAAAGTTATAATCTATTGTTGACATTGTTATCTTTGCCTTTAATGTATAAGGCATACAATACATGCAAAGCATTTCATTCTAAAACCACTAATATTTTATCTTCATGCTTTAGTACTTCGTCAACCCAAATTCTCTCCAAGGAAAACTTTATGGCAACTTGATGAACAAATAAATACCACGTGCATTATAATCAAAATGCATGTTAGAAAAAAGCTTTCCCTTCAGAAACAACCTAAATATACAATTTTTATCGATAAGGTTGTCTTTATTCCAAGTTATACCGGACTATAATGCTATTATTGTGAAATAATAAAAGTGGAACACCAAAACAATAGGCAAATCCATTAGAAGAGTTTTTGTACAATGATTGATGGCACAAAAAGAAACTCGTTTTTGCGTTTGCTCCATAATTGATGTATTAAGTATCATAATCAATTAAGTATTATTTTGTAACAAAGAAGGTTAACCGAAATCATACAAATGTTACATAAAAATGTTGAATAGTTTTTAAATAGGTACAGACCGAACAGACGCATTTTGAAAAAATAATTTACTGAATGGATGATCACTTCGGTTGTGCTCAACTTCTACCCTGAATATGTTATAACCATCGCAGTCCATTCTAAGTGTCTAAGCAGTCTCTGGTGACATTCGAATCAGAAGCATCATGCATATTAATTTTCCAGTTGGTTTGGTGTTAATTCAACCCGACTTTGTAACGATTTATGGGTTCATAATAAACAAAAGGCAATTAACCTATATTTACGCTTACAGAATTGCTTCTATTTATAAAAATTACTTTACTTTTTCAAAATTAAGAACTCTCTAAGCAACAAATACCAATTAACTTTTTGCTATGTCCCGCAAAATTCCCAAAACGTTTATTCGTAAAAAGTTAACTTGAAAAATAATGAAAAACATTTGAAAGAAGGAACGTGTTGGAAAAATAATAGAAAAGTTTAATTTTTTCTGCAAACCTCCAAATAACTTGATTTTATACCATACAATTATTCCCATTTAATTTTCTTAATATTTAGTATCGGGCTTAACCGGCAGTAGAAGTAATAATGTTCATTTATAATTTTTTACGTTTGAAGAACAATAGGTTTTATTTAAATGTAATTTATTAAATTCTCAAATTTTAAATATTGTGATCGAATAAAGTTTTATTAAATAAACAGGAACGAACGTTGTTGACCCAGTCAGTGATCAATTTTTCTTTTACCTTTTCGTTTCAATGTCAAATCTAAACTACAATGTTAAGTATTAAATTTTAATTAACTATCAATTCTTCTCCGTTATCCGGTAATCACTTTCCTCTTTAATCAAATTCGTATTACCTCAAAACAATTATTTAACATTTCATCATTGCTTCCTTTCAAAATAAACTCTCATATATAACTTCATAACTTGAATCACTTTATTTTTATCCATTAACGGTACCCCCCCCCCCCCCCCCATTTAAGATTATCAGACAAAATTACTTCTTATTAAGTTCCAGTTGTTCGGTTGCAGGTTCTTCAATGTATTACATTGATTAATCTAAACGTTTTGAGAAATACAAGCAATTAATATAATTATGAAATTAGTGCTTAAGCAAGATACTTTAATAAATTGTTAAAATCTAAATTACTAATCCCAGACAAATTTTTTTATAATTTATCAATTTATAATAATTATTATGAAAAATGTCCAGGGTATTAACAGATAAGGCAAACTAGTAACTGTATAAAAGGCCTGATTTAATAAAAAAACCTCGTTCTCTTCTCCGCTTTTAAGTTCAAAAACGATTTAAATAATTTATTTATCGTTTAAAATTAATTTTAATTTCTTTATCTATTAATATTAAATTGAAAATCAAAGTTCAATAAAGGGGAACATAACAAATCGTTCTAAAAATCAGTTATTGGTTCCTAACCATATTAGTGTTCTCGTTACCTTGATTGCAATTTCCAAGTTGTGCCTGAAGGATATTAACACCTGGTACGACAATAGCTGGAAGTGTTCGTGATCGAAGTAATGGAGGTGGCTTTCGATTTGTTCTTCCTGCATTTTCAAGTCCCGCACAGGATGCTCTTTGATCTATGCGAATAGTCGAAGCTGACAAATTAGATCTGAAAAATTAATCATCTTTAGTAAACTAACTAAAAATCCGATTTAAAATTTTATCGTTTCCGATAAGATAACATTCATTCCATTAATACAATCAAATTCATATGAAACTTTCGTATCGGTGTTATGTGGTTTTAAATGTGTACGAATTTTTTAAAATTCAATTATAAGATATAAACCAATTAAATCGAAAATTACTAAAGATGTCCGAAAGTAATGAGAACAGTGTAGGAGTTTTCAAAACATTTTTTAAACAATTGTTTACAAAAAAAGATGAAAACCCTGCCAAACGTAATAACGATAATGATAATTTTCAACCGATTATCTCAAACACACCGAAAAGAAAACCGAAGAGACTGGCTCCGCAGCCACCGATGGTAAAAAATTTGTATTAAAAATTCTGTTGTTACAGTGTTTTTTTATTTTAGCAACTTATTAGAATGGAAACGTCCACAATTTATGAACCCAGCCATAGCACTCAAAATCATGTTACAAGTATGAATGACATTGAAAAACAATTTTCTGAATTAACTTTAAGAGAATCCGATAGTAATTCAAAACAGGTTAGTCTTGCACAGGTGCATATTGAGTCCGAATCAACCAATTCAAAATTGCATAGAACGGAAATAGAACCTACTAAAAGTTCTAAGGCGAAAAAAGAATATAATGCTGTTTCAGAAACAAAGAGTGCATTAAATGCAAATCAAAATGAAATTAAAAATTGTCAAGTTCAAAAAAGCTCGACAAATTATGATGACATGAAAAACACAAAAGCTAAAAGTTTTCTCAACAGAAAATTAAGTAAATTGGGCGTTTCAAGAAACAAATCGGCAAAAGCTAAAAAAGAACAAGTCCTATTAAAGGTTCAAACAAATTCAAAAAATGATAAACCAGCCCTCGAGATCGAAGGCCCCGATAGCGAGCAAACTAGTATAATTGCAGAACATTTAAAACACAACGAAGAAGAAAATTATTCTTCACTGAGTTTAGAAAAGGCAACCCATCAAACCACGAAATGTAATAATCGTAAAGAAGATGAAGATAACAGATCGTTAAGGGAAGAAATCGAAAACAACAACGAATATGATATAACTTTGGAAAAAATTGAGTCTGTGATGCAAGAAGTGGAAAACTTACAGTTGGATATACAGAAAGTAAATAATTCAGAAAGTTTTTTTGTTATTGAGATGGGATTAACCAACGCTATAATTAAGTTAGATGCTATTCAAATGTCCAAAAATGAATTACTAAGGAAAAAGAGGAAGGACGGCATTATTTTGATACACGAAGTTTTTAAACAGTTGGACGAACATGGGAAAGAGAACTAAACATAAAAATTCATCGATAAATTAAATCTTGTTAAGTCGGTGATGCTCTTTTATGTAATATTAAAATTTTGGGTATTTTAATTTAATATATTAGTATTTTTTTTTGATGAAATTGTCGTTAGCTACCTTAGGGAAATCTCTTTAAAATACCAAAAATTGCAGAGAGCTCACAAGAAAGATGTCGCTGAGTTTTTGTTTGGTATTCCCGGGTTCGAATTTCATCCAAATTGAATTGGAGAAAACACAAACGACTTGAAATTCCTTTTTAAATCAAATCATGTTTACTTTAGTCGTTTTTACAATTTTCATAAGCTTATTAGTCATATTATTGAGTACTTTTCTCGTCCTACATCCTTAAAAAGCTTCATTTAATTTCGTCGTTAGTCGATGTATTGGTTTTCGTCTTGTCGACTAATTTATTTCTTTTCTGAATTTAAGAAACTGTTTATCAATAGCAAAGTATAAAGAACTTAATGGAAAATGGTATTTTTTGAGTTCGCTTATCTGCGATTGACTAACGGTAGGTACCTACTTCATTTTTACATACACCACTGTAGCTAAAATTGGTTTCTTTTCTTACGTGCACGTAACAGTCAGCTTTAGAGACAATTTAAATAACATTTTATAAATTTAGCTACCAACTCGTTCTCTAAATGTTTTGTAAGTTTAACTGCCACATTAGTTTTCAATCTTATGGTTTAATTGCGGCATAAATCAAACTTTTAAGGCTAAACATTAATAATATAACCTACACCACAAACTAAAGTTTAAAGGTTCATTTCAAAATGTACTAAATTTAGATTTCTCCTGATTCGTTACATTTATTTAGACAATCCTACTCTAATAATATTCACGTTTAGAAACATCTAAGTTATACAATTTATACAAATTTTATAGTTGCTTCTGTCACTAAAATATCATCAACTTCTCTTTTCTACTTTTCATATCCATATAATCCGAAAAGGTACTTCCCTTAAGATAGAACCAAGTACGTGACAAGATAGGTGCACATATTAAGTGAAAAGTATTTTGTAAAACCAATTATAAGATGGATAGGTAAGCAGGTGAGGTTATTCTATGGTTAAAGAGAAGCTCTTAACACGAATAGGATTACAATCTTTAAAGCGGAATATCATATCAGTAGACATCGGTGATTTAGCAATAAAATGACCAAAGAAACACGCATCCTGTGTCAAAGGATTCTCGAGCTTATTAATTTTTTGGAAAAAGCATATCTGAATTGATTTTTATGAAAGTTTATTAACACTTTGATTGATTTTATCTGTTTATCATAATTTCGCGTCCCCGTTGAGTACTGCATTGTAGCACATAAACATAATTATAAAACGCACGCTTTGGACTGCACATGTAAAACATCTCTCAAACCGACAAAATATTATTATTCGATTTTAAAGCTTAAACTCTCACGAAGGTTTTATTTATACGAAAATCGATAGCTTATTAACGTTTGTCACTGTACACATCAGTGTACAAAATTTAAGCACGACACCAATACCCAGAGGTCACCGTACATCAATATTTAAAACTATATTTCTTCATTCTTAAGCTAGAGACATCTATTGACGCTTAAGATATGAAATAATATTTAAGCATTTTCTTTAGCAAGTTGGTAAAAATTATGTTCGATTAAAATCAAGTCATGGAGATTTATGGCGAGGGTTCCCATATGGGACATTACCCGGACGTGCAACTATTTTTATAACAAAACGAACATGTTTATTGTCATAACTCAACGATATTCGTGGTGATTGGTGAACAAACGCAAAAACAGAAAAAAAGGAAATTGCAATTAGATCAAAAACTTTCTTGTTTTATACAAAAACATTTTGCGCGTTTATCAGAATACAAGCAAAACTATCCTACTGGATCGATGGTTTTCCTCGACTAGAGATATTACCCCATAAACTGTGCCACACAGTCCTCGGGCTGAGTACTACTGCAGTTTTACTCGAAAATATTGATTTTCTTTTAGCAAGTTTTTGCAATACCTAGTTTAACTTTAAATTGAAAATATTTAATCTCGGCTTTTAAGCGATGCGAGGTAATTTTATTGCTATTCACTGCCGATAGTGTTAAAATTTTATCGAACATTTACTGCTATCTGGCAAATGTGATCTTAACTTGACCTACATGCATCGATATGATTGGAAGTAAATTTATTTTAACGTTAAATTATGTAATATTGGTAGGTACTATAATATACAAGTTACCAAGTTACGATGCACTTCACATACGCCTATTTATAATTTTAAGTCTCTAGTGACTTAATGTAATATTACGTCACCGTAACAAATAATTTTAAGGTATATAATGTAATAATTGTAATAATGATGTATGTAATAGAAGATTTTGCATTATCGAATGGTATTAATTTATTCAAGTAGGTACCTACCTTGTTTGCATAATATACGTTTGCACATTACTGCAAACTAACTTGAAATTATAAATTAATTAATGCTAGATCTATTATAATTTACTAACCTCATTATATCTCAGTAGAGGATATTGATCGCTCAACAAATCATAAGTATTTCAATAGACCGAGGTTTAAGAATCACTGATGTAGATAAAATGCATAATATTTTCAAAGTAAATATTGAACTTTTTCATACAAAAACGAGATGTAAACAAAATAAATACAGAAGGTCCCCAGCTAGTCGAGCTTCAATTCCCTAATAACAACCTGGAATCAAATTCGTTTTTATGTAAAAAAAAAAATAAGCAATGTAAAGAGCGATACTTCAATAATCAAAATTTGACAAGAATGTCACGAATGATTTGAAAAGCGAAAGCGATTTAATATTGCGATAAGATTTAATTAAAATTTAAATTTATTTTTAATTAAACTCTTTTTGTTTTGTTTTCACTATTACAAAATTATCCACTCAAAATCGTAGAAACAAAAAAGTTTTCAATTTATACCAGTCCTGTCATTAAATTACTGTCAAAATGATGTATTCAAATTTTAGTAAATGAAATAAATATTTTTTTGATTAATGCTATCTAAAAGTCCTTCCGTTGCTTATTTAAACGTAATAGAAGTTTTAAATGGAAGGCGGCCCTGTGATGAAATCAAAACAATTTAGTGTCCCGGTAAAAGTTAAACGCAAAGTACAACAACATGCTGCAAACAACAAGAATTTTTTGACAACTACTCTGGAGCAAATTGCCATAATTTTGAAAGATATAAAAGATGCGAACCAACAGATTAGAATGTTTAAAGGAGTTTTCCAAAACAATCCCGATTACATTCAAATTGCCGACACTTTGTTCACCAACTTGAGTTTGTTGGGAAAACTTTCGACCAGGAAGTTGCCGGAACTGGAACGGATAAAAGAAGACGGGATGCTGGAAATCGAAAATTCTATTCGAAATTTAGATTTAAAATTGCAAAGAAATTATGAAAATTCGTTTGGAAAATTTCAAAAGCAACGTTCCGGTATGTCTAGTAGGTGTTGCATTGTGGGTACATGTATTTAATTTTATTTTTTAGAAGTAATAACTAGAAGATTATCAAAAAGTCCTCCGAGCGAAGGCCACAGCCATAAATCGGATACCGCAATAGATAAATCCTCAGATTGTGCGCCGAATCTAAAAGAAACTTTAGAAGAAAAACAGTTTTCTGCTAAAGCAAGTAAATTCTTTAAAAACGAAACAAATAGGTGCAAAAATTTGGATCAGCTTCCTTGGTGCCAAAACGAAGTTAAAAGCAAAGACGAAAATTCAAACACCGAAGATTATTTCTCGACGGATCAAAAAATTAACCCTTGTTTAGTTTTAAACTTGGAAACGGAAGATCAAAATACCCAAATCGAAATGCCAAACAAAGATGGAAATTTTAGAAAATACATCGAAAGAATATTAATGGAAGACTTTAAAGACGTAAAAAAGAATCTCAGCGAAGAGATGAAAACACTCAAAGAAATAGAAAGAACGGTGGACAATCAATCGAAAAGGTATACGGAACCAATTCAAGCAGCTAGTAGTAAAATTTACCACGATCTTAAATATTTCGAAAAATTCAACAACAAGATTGAACGAACTGTTAGTAAGATTGAAGAATTTAGCAGAAATCATAAGCTCGTTGAAGAAGAAAAGCAGACTAAACCAGAAGTTCTGAGATTCATAATAGATGCGCAAAGTGATCGCTTGAAAATTGTGGAAAAAGTGTCTGTTTTGTTAATGCAGTTGCAAATTTTGTTTTTAATTTTAATTGTTGAAATTCCTCTGTTGGTGTTGTTTGTCTTAGCGTTAGTGTGGCGTCGTTGATATTCCCTCAACAAATAAATTGAATTGATTTCATTATTTTTTGTTTCCTTTCTTTTGGGAAGTTTTCCTAAATTTTGTCCGATTTATGTGTGTCTGATGCAATCAATACATATTTCATATCAAATAAAAAAAAACTTGAAATGGCCGATGATAATAATAATATTGAGATTGGGTAATCAGATAAAATTTAATTCTAAATGTTTATTTTATTACATTTAATTTTTTATTCGTTCGTTCTCAACAATATCTTGGCACAACGTAGTATAAGGTTCATTATAACATGATAATTTATCTTTTTTTTAGTTTTTTATTCAAATGGTGCTACAAAGATGCTACATATAAAGTTTTCAGAGCGTATAAGAGACGAAAAAATATTCAGTTTTATGAAAAACACACCACCACCACGTGACCATAAATGAGAGTTTAAACTAATTATTATTTTTAGTATAAATTTAAAACATTAATTTTTGGTGTTTCGGATTAAAATTTTTTGAAAAAAAAAATTCCATATGTGTTACATACACATAAGAATCATTCAGTGAATTTTTAAAATTATAGCCAAATATCCTATGGGAATCTCGTTAATAGAGCGCAATTTATGCGCGTCACCTAATTTCATGAGAAATCGCTCTCCTCTTAACCTTTTCAACATTTTCTTGCACAATAAGAAGTGGCGGATTTCCGAACCGGCACAAGAGGCGCTCGTCTGGAGCATCATAAATTATCTAACTTTTTTTGTCATGAATATAATTAATAATTATCACAACGTATTTCATAATTCACAAGAAATTGTGGCATAGGGAAAACATATTGAAAACCTTTTTTTTAAGTCGGCTAATAAAATAGGAATCGATGTGAGTAGCAAAATTTTTAGAGGGGGCCTCAAAATTTAATTGCGCCTGGGGCCTCTTAAATGCTAAATCCGCCACTGAGTTTTCAGCAAACTTTCAAATCAGTTTGAGTAAACGCATTTGTAAATAGAATTAAATTTACTTGTAGTGCTGTTCCTACGCATTTTATTAAAAATTGGTATTAATCGTTTGAGAAAAATAAGCGAAACTTGATTAGTTTAGTTTCTACTCCTGTAGAACTTTAAAAACTTTCTTGTTCTAAGAAATAAAATGTTTTGGAAAATAACAAGCCCAACTTCTTTTTATATTATGTATTATACATAATTATTGTGCATTTTTCATTTTCTGATTTTAATAATATTAATATTTATTTTTGCTTCGAGTTCATTTATATAACGTGACGTATAAAAGTTATTAAAACGATTGATTGCACGAATAATAATTATAGGCAATTTCTAAAGAAAATTTATTATGCATAATTTTAATAATAACTCGCAGAAGCGATAGATTTTCAGATATTTACCAACTACTTCTTCGCAGCGCAAAGGGATTCTTTCGTATATTGCCGATGACCAAATAAATTTGTATGCCAAAATTCAGCGAGAATGCGATTTTTCCGAAGCGAATCCTAACATAAATATTGTCCAGAATGATTGGACTATCTTACACTTTTGTCCGTGCGAAAGGTCACAAATTAGAAAGCTCTGATTTATTAGTGTGTCAAATTTTAGTGTCAAATTGTCATTGTCAATGTCAATGTTTGGTTTTAATATGAGCTAATGGATGTTATAGAAGACAATCAAGATGAAGGCGAGAATGAAAATTCGACAAAATTTATAATAGAACCGATAGAACCATCATCGGCGAGCATCGATGCGAAAAACAGCAATAACTCAAAAACTGTGGGAAACGTGTCAATGTCGTCAAAGGTATCGTCAATAATAAGTAAAAATATTGAGCCACTAAATTCTGAAGGTAATTTAGAAGACGATGAAGTAATCCAAGTAGAAAATAAGGATGTAGAAAACACTTCAGACGTTAGCGACAACAGCTTGTTTTACAATGCCTTACAAAAAATCGACGACGTTATTAGAGAAGCTGAATTGTTACGTCAACAAGTTGAAAACTTTTCAGGTAGTTCGACAGATGATAGAGATTACATTTATTTGGAAGAAATGCTGATACGTAGTACACTAAGGCTCGATAATATCGACGTTGGGGGAGACGAGAACGTAAAGCAACAGAGAAAAAAGGCTATTCAGTACATCCAAAAACTGATGAAGATTTTAGATATTAGATTGAAGGAAAATCAAAAGAGCATCAAGTATTATAAATCTTACGAAAGCGATGACGACTAAAACGTGTTCTGCGTCCTCCCTTTTCGATTTGCTCATTTTTATTATAAGTTAATTATTAAAACAAATGCCATCGTAAAATTAAGATTTAATCTTTTATCTGTGCATGTTTAATCGCGTGGAAAATGTTGAGCTCTAGTTTATCGTACGTCTTCCCGTCCGTCCTCTCTTTCGGCGATGCCTAATCGGCATTGTCGTTAATAAATTCATATGGTAAATTATGTTATTTAAAATAATTAATAGTTGAATTTTGCTAAAATCGACAATAAAAACCGTTTAAATATAAAATTGTCGACTCGGCCTAATTATTGATTCTTAATAATGCTGTTTGTAAAAGCTTACAAAATTTCCCTGTAATGGTGTGGTCTCAAGTAATTGTAATCAAATAAGCCGGCTCCAGCTTAACGTTTTATTTACTTAACGTAGCAATAACTTTCTGAAATAGTACAATTCACAATTATTGCTTTTAACCATTAACTTATTTTTGACTTTCATAATATGTGCCACAATTTATTATAATTCACTCGATCCGTACGAACTGTTCGTTATCCTATTCCGAAAATCTCACCTTAATTTGTAATCGAAAGTCTGAAGTTGTTTAAATATTCAATCTGCGTTATCACGGCAAAAAGTCGATAAGAAACATCAACTTTACTAAAAGGGATTTGGTAGCATGTCACTTTGACATGTCGAGAGTTGTAAGTAAAATTTTCTATTTAAAAATATGAAATTACAATTTTCTCTTTTAGGTCTGCAATGCTCACCACTGAATCAATTCACAGCAAGGTAAAATTTCACATGAATGCGTTAGAAACGCATGTCAAGAATGGTAATATATTTTTAAACCAACGCAATCGGTTACTCGATAGCATTCTTATCGATAGTTTTATAGAAAAATATTATCACTTCATGGTTTATCATTTTCTTGCTTTAAAGATTCAACTAGAGCGTTTTGGTAATTCAACTGAAGAAATGGAAAGAAAGGGTTTCGTAGGTAATTTTACAGACGACGCTTCGTACAAGAGGGAACGAAAACGTCCAGAAGAACATAGAAATCGTGTCAAAGCGCTGAGGTCTTCTAAAGCCGGATCACTAAAATACATTTTGCAATGGGAAAATTTAACTAAAAGTGAAAACGGCGAGAACGTTTTTAAAAATGTGCCAATGAGAGAAAAATTTGAGAACATTTCTTTGGCTGGAATACCGGAAGATGATAACATTACGGAAGACGTATCTAAAGTTATGGTTACCAAACGGGTTCAATTATTTGAAGGGTACAGAAAACCAAAAAGAGTTTCTTCGACGATGGGAGCGTTCCTGGAAAACACCTACGAAAAAACTAAAATTAGGTCAATTTTAGAAAAGTTGGACGAAGAAGATGAAGATGTTCGCAATTCCAAGAAACTCTCTGATAGTTTGATAAATTACAAAGCCATTTTCGATCAAAACCTTCCTCAAACTACAGACGAAAAGGAAAGAATACAAAAAGTGATGTCCGTGACCGAAAAGCTAAACGATCAAGATGTTAGAAAATCTAAAATAAAAGCCTCGGATAGTTCATTAAATTATGAAGTCGTTTTCGATCAAACTTTGTGCAAGCACACAGACCAAGAGAAAAATATCTACGAAGTTGGTTCCACGATAGAAAATCTACAAGAGGAAAACAAAGCAGATGTTAGAAGTTCGAAAATTGAAGAAGACACTTCAATTAATTCAAAAGGAAGTGTAACCAACGATTTTTCTCTAACTGCGAATAAAACTTCAAACCAGGCCACACGAATTTTTCCAGAAAATGAAAATGAAACAGATGAAGTGAAGCAATTTCCACATCACATCGAAATAGAAAATTGTACACCGACTGAAAGTGTTTGCACCAAACCCAGAATTGTTCAAGTTCACGTGAGTAAATTGTTGGTATAATGTATAATACTGGCTTAACTAGTTTTAAGAATCGACTAGTAGATAAACTACGAGGGAACTGCCCCACTTTTGATTAATCATTTTCAAATGAAATTAACTGAATTAAATTTTTTGTTAAAAATTATTTTAATCCGAAACGAATCAGGATAAGCTGCATGTTGAAGTTTTATTATTCGTTACAGTAATTCTAATACTCGTAGCTATATAGATTAGCTAACGGTTTAAATTTTCTCAAAATAAAAGTTTTAACGAACTCCGCATAAATTTTTTTGTCTTGTTCTTGTTGTTATGATAATCAGATTAATTTTGTAATAAACTGGTGAAGCTAGATAAACACAATGTTAATATATTAATTATACAAATAAAATATTTTTCAGTACAAACAAGATATACCGAAGAACTTCCTTCCGTAACCGAAGAAGAACTGAAATGTATGGCAAGTTTATAAAGTTGTTAATAATGCTAATATAATTATTATTAAAAGGTAAATTTTTCTACAATAATGTGTTGGCCCAGGCGTTGTTTATCGAGTGCATCTTCCGCAGCATCTCCGAGTAAATAAGAGAAAACGATATTATTAGGATATTTTTGTTGGAAGTACATAAAATAAATAAGTGACAACAGTTTTGAAAAGATGACGCTTTAGAATATCGAAAAACCATTTCTTCGACAAATATAACAGTGTTAATTCGCAAAGTGAACAAATAGAACAAAATAACAAGTTTTACAAACTTTCGACAAAGTAAAGAAGAAGTATTTTATTACACAAGGTTTACCCAAGAGTTGTTGAAAACACTTATTATACATTGTATTTAACGATTCTCTCTCTTTTCTAATGACATTTTGCCTTTAAAAGTTTCTAATTATGTCGAATAAATGTAAAAATTTAATCCAAAATTAATTGCTCAAAGATAACTTGAACTGAATATTAATTGGGAAACCAAATTCCATTTCTTTGATGTTGTGAAGCGAAGGTATTATCTAAATTTTATATTTAATTGTTCTTATATTATTTTCTAGGTAAATAAATTTATAGCAAGGAAAGTTAATTTGATTTCCGATTCAATTTCTTTTATTTACCTAACTCCATATTAATAGCGCCATATTGCATGAAAGTTATAAATTTTAATTTATACTTGATAAAAATTAAAATGGTTTTGTATTGAAAAAAGTTATCCTTATTATATTTGATTTGTGAAGCAAGGCTCAAGCATGTAACTTGAATTTTTATAATTAAATTGAAAATAATTATACTTTTAAAAATTACTTCTGGTTATGATGCATTTCATAGAAAATTACATCAAATTTCAGCTCATTTTGGCCCTTTTTTGTATTTTTTCTTCTTATCTTAAAGAAAAATATTGATTTTTAATAAGGTTAAAAATCTAACTACATAATAATATTATTCAAAACCAATAAATTAATAGTTGGGATTATTTCTAACGACCTCAGAACACATTTCAAATAAAACTTGATCAGTTTTTATTTTTTTTATATTCGTTTCTTATTTTATAACATAAAATTCGTTCATAACAAAGTGCTCTTTCCAGTCCCAAATTAAAAATTTATGTCGACCCATTTTAAGCAAAAATGCTGTGCTCAAGGTAATCACACCTGATATCGAATCCTTATCGTATTTTTATCAAACACGAGATAGTAAAATTGTACGACAAACATTTTATTTGCAGTTTCCTATGAGTAGAATATATATCTGTTTGGGACTGAAATCAAGCAAGTTAATTTTTTCTAAATAATAATTTTTTGTTAACCATAAATTAAACTTATTTGTAGGTATCTAAAAATGGGTGGAAAATCTTCAAAACAGTCATTCAGACGAACAAAATCGTTTTATGAAGTTGGGCGTAGCTCACAGCGTACGCAGTTTCGAAGGTTCGATTCCCAGTTAAACCAAATCTCTCGGAGAATTTCAACCGGCAATGTAACTCCAAGCAGTGCAGAATATGCAGAAATTCAACAAAAGTTGGTGACCATAACAAGAGAACTTAGCGCCACGTTTGAAAATATAAAGCAACCCAATAAAGCACAATATGAAGCGACTTCAAAATTGCTCGACACCGTCAGCAAACTTTTCCATGGATTACCCGGTCCGGTAAGTTTAGTTCAGAGTGTTAACGTCGAGACAAATTTAAATCAAGTGGTGGAAGAGAAGCCAAAAGAAGAATTGGTTGTGGAATTACGAAGAAGTGCGAGCGAATGCAGCGATACGGAGCATGCGGCTTTTAGCAGGGAAAGAAGTTCCATAAAATTTGGAATTCAAGTAATGCCTCTTCATTCTCAAGTTAGTAAGGATTTATTGAAACGATCCACCTTACCGACAAATCCCGCTGCCAAAGCCGAGCTAGAAAATATTCGAAACACCGTCCCAGAAGTAAGCGGTTCGAATTTATCTAATAATAATGAAAAAGTTAGAGACAATTTAAACTTAACCCGTGGAGACTTGTCGGTTTCCACCGAGTTTTTAAATTATATTAAAAATCCACTCGTAGAAACCGAAATTCAAACTTCCGCAATAAAGAAAATCGAATCTATAGGAAATCATATCGCAGAACTGGAAAATGAGGTTTTATATTTTAAAGGAAGAAAGGGTGGCGAGAAATATTTTGAATTGCACGAATTATTTGTGAAATATTTAATTGAACTCGATACCATCGAAGCGTACGGTAATCCAATCATTAGGCAAGAAAAACGAATGATAATTAATAGGATTCAGGAGTTATTGTCAATTTTTAAGAAAATAACTGATGAAGGATATGACGAAGTTCATCTTTAAACGACAAAAAATATCATTTTTTTTACTTTTATGTATACTACGTGACCGGCGAGTATTTAATTATAAATAGATTAGTTTATTATATTATTGCAGTGTTTTATTTTAATGTTTATTTCTCAATTTGGTAGTTTTTTATGCATTCATTGGAACTCAATTTCTGTGGTTAAATACTTTTTGATTATGCATAACGAATGCTTATATTTGTATTTTGTGCTTACATGGAAAACAGTTGTAGGTGATGTATTTTCTAAGATAATTTATTACAACTTTACGAGATTTGTAGACGAAGCCCATAATTTTATATTTAGCTTCAGCCCTCAAAAAATCTAGATTCGCTAATGGGCACCGCTTTTATAATAATTATATTCTTCTTGTGGCTTATGGCTGATATAGTTCTCTATCGTTCTTCATATCAAGAAAGAAAAATTCAATCTTTTTTTTGGTAGAGTTTTTAACGATCAATGTCGTTCACCATAGCATCTGAGGCTTAACGATTTCGATTTTTTCGAAAATTAACTCAGTTTTTTTAAAAATAATACTCCAATCTTTTTACAATTCCATCAAGCTGAAATATGCTCAAATAAAGAAAATATTTTAATATTTTTCTTCGGATCTGCATCTCAAGAGGGCTTAATTTTCTTCGGGAGTTCTTCAAATCTCCCAATTTTTTGAGAAGTAGCAATTCTATTTTTGTAGATAGTTTTTCGGAATTTCGTAGTATTTCATAGTATTTTTGTTCTATTGTAATTATTATTACTGATTTTTTTTAATTATACACAATCTTTTACGTTATCACTATAATATTATATGTTTTATATTGGAAAAATTAACAATACCTTATCTTATCTGATTCATTAAAGAAATTGAGTAATAGCTCTGGAAATATTTCCTTACAGGGAATATTTCTCTTCTCCAGAAGCATATGGTTACTTGAAAAGTTTTCCTTTCTTCCAAACTACTTGTAACGTTCCAAAATACCAGTTTGCTGGACTCTGTATTCTTTCTTCTATACTAACTGCGAACGAGAAGTACCGGTTTTCGTGGAAGAAGAAAGTTCTTTTCTCTCATTCTCAAACATACATTATTTTCAAATCAAACTTAGACTTTAGATCACAACAGTATAATCGGGGCCATCAGATATTGAAACGCAGCTTCCCACTAAAAAAGCCTTTTAATTTAAGCTTAATGCCATTAATTTAAAACATAACATTTGTCGATTTAATATAGGAATATCAGGTATGTACGTATTGCTTCACGATAATGTTTACTATTTAGATTATCTACTATTAAAATAATTCCATTTAACTATAACATTACGCAATAAAATATGCATACATATATTTATATTTTATAAGCCTTCACTGAGTCGCTTTTGGTCGACAATCAGACGTTGTGCACTTAACATCCTGACTAAAGGATTGAATTGTCAATTTATTATTCAATTCGCAATTATTCATAACTTCTCTTCTTGACTATTAAAGTAATTCAAGTCATGGACTTCAAAAATTTATGTATTCCAGCCATTGTCATCGTAAAATCACGGGTGATCCTGGAAGACCGTCTTGTCCAATTTAATACGATATTTAATAACCGTCCAATTTGCTGACTTCTGAAAACTGATATAAAATGATTTTTATTACATAATGGCAACCTTTTCAGTTGCTTTGGTTTAAAAAAAAGCTACGTTCTGAATTAAAAAGGGTTGAATTTTTATTATTCGCTGCACAGCAAAAGGAACACCCAAGTTAAGAAAGTCTCCTTTGTAGGATTCTGCTTTCATCATAACATCAATATTAACTTTTAATTTGTTTATATGAGTATTTCCTTATCTTTTATGTAGTACTACTTAAATGGTATAAAAACACAATACTACGTCTTTATTTTTGGTAGTTTTATTAATTTCGTCTGGTGCCCAGCAACATTATCTAATATTTTCTTTGCCGTTAGAGAAAGCAACTACAATGGTAAAAATTCACAAAATCCCAGTTCAAAAGCTTTAAAATAAAGCTCTTCGAAACATAAGTTTAGCTGACGGCCAATGTCGTCGTAACACGAATAGATTATCACATAGCCTCACGCCACCACTGCTTTATTTGCACTGGGGTCTAGCCTTGCGTAGAAAATCGCACTTTAATAAAAATGTGGATAACACAAAATCTTAGGCATTTCCCTCTTATTAAATAAAAGTTTTAAATTATTCGAGTCAACGTTTTTTACTACCTATGCCTGCTCGTCTAGGTAAGTAAATGAAATTTTATAAATTTATTATGATGCATCTTTTATGTTCCAAGATATTCTTGGGTTGAAAAATTGTAAAATATTTGTATTCTTTATAAGGCCTGCATATAAAATCTACAATACACATTTCACAACGGATTACTTTGCAGCGACATTTCATTTCGCCATATTGCTTATGATTGGGCTTGCTAAAATAAACTGGTATTGATTCAAATAGTCAAGTATAAAATGGAACAATTGTCATTGGTTATTAGTGAACAAAAAGAGTTGGCAAACACAAAATGTAGTAATCAACTGCACGATTATTAAAACGTGCAACTGGATCCTAGATAAATTATCTTCCATCACTGTAAAATTTAATATACAATTTGAATTCAAGTCTCTACCAAAAAGACATAAAATCTGTAGGAAGTTTTGTAAAATTAAAAAGCGATATTTTGTTTTTATTTTAATTAAAAAGAGGTAATCGATTTTTAAAAGATGATTCAACTTATCAGATTATAATTCCTGACAAACCAAATTGTAGATACGCAATCTTATCTATCACTGAGTACACACAATACGAGATAATCTGAAAAACATTTTAGTCACAAATAGTCGAAATAGGTTGGTTATAAAAATTAGTGAAGGTATTAATTGTATTTTTAATTAATTTTAATTTATATTGCAGCTAACTCAAGTGTAGCTTAACTTCAGCCAGTGTTATGCAAATAAAACTCCATCAAGAATAACTTAACGGTGAGTTAAAACGTTGCACAACATACCATAAACACAAATTATACGAAAGAGAAATTTAAAATTTTTAGTTTTTTTGAAATTTGAAAGTTAATCAAATTGTGGGGTGATTTAAATCTGGGTATTTTGTAAAAATTAAATATGGCGCCTTATCGCAATAGAATTAAAACAAGTCACGATATCAACTCGATTTTCGTCTTGCTTAATTATTGCCGTGTTCAGAATTTTCCGGTAAATATTCTGAAGTACATCTTGTGAATAAATGTTTCCCTGAACGGAATTAGAGCATCGCAGAAATTTATTTTAAATATTAAAGTAAATTTTAAATTTAAAAAGTTGGAATATAAAGCACAATAAAAAGTAACAAAATCTTTTTGTTTATTCAGAAATGGGTGTCACGCCGTCCCAAGAATTGAATGAGAATGGAGAATTTGTTCGGAGACCAAATTCCATGCGCAGATCGTCTTCAAATAACAGATTAAGCAAAACAAAATTTGATCAAATTACAGCGTCCACGCAAATAATTAATAATTTAAAATCGGAAATTGACATATTCGCAGGTGACAGAGAGAGCTCCCGGTACAAACAGTTTCAAGAAATTTTGACCGCAGTAGCAAAAGAAATTCAAGTCGTCAAGAACAACTCAAAGAAACAAGCTGTTCGCGATAATTGCGACGAAATTTTGGGAGACGTACAAAATTGTCTTCAACGATTGGAAACGCGAGTTAATTTCAATTTGCAGAACGAAAACTCTCTAGACTTAGCCACGGTAGAATCACATTCTTTCATTAACCATGGATTTATCAAAAAATCGCCACCGCCAACCGAGGTTTCCAATTTGAGGTCGCCCCACGATTCTCTTGCATCTTCCAAAGTCAGCAATTCCAAGCTTGACTATGCCACAGCTTTGGAAAATTTACAGCGCGCAACAATCAATGTAGAACAAGAAATCAGAGTTGCCATCGAAACAGAAAATTCCAACGGTTTGACTGAATTCGAAAATAGGATCAAAGTTCTTTACGCCGAACTAGAAATGATTCGAGTAGAAGAACGATCGCCCCTTCATGACAAAAAAATTAGAATTGGAAAAAAGTTAATAAAATCGAACAATCAAATCAAAATGTTTAAAAAACGTTTGGATAAAAATCCATCCATGACCGACAGTACAGCTATGTCCAAATCTTCGAGAAACTTAAATGAGAGCAAAGTCGAAGTCGACGAGCTTACCAAAATCGAGTACATATTAGAAAAACACGAAATCGAAGTTTTGACATTTGACGGTCTTAAAGACGACAAGAAGTATAAAAATATCGAACAGCATTTGGAAAGTTATTGGACCAAAGTGTACGCCATTGATGCAATTGGAAGTGAAGAAAAACAAAAAAAAAGCCTATTAATTGAAAGAATTAAAAATATCCTACAAGAGCTACGCAATCGAGCAGAAGGAAACAGAATTCAAAATATCGCTAATCAACATATTCAAAATATTGTCGAGGAGGTGCAAAATATTAAAGGACAGCTTGCTGTTTTTAGAAGCTCTGGAGGTGATAAAAACGTTTTGAAGTTCGATCAAGACTTGAGAAGTTGCTGGGCGAAATTGAACGATGTTAAGGATACGAACGAAAATGTGAAGCAAAACAAACAAAAGCTTATAGCGGAAATACAACAAATTTTGATTACTTTATCCAAGAACGCAAAAGGTGAACAAGTCTCAAGAAGTGAGAACTCAAATAGCGAAAAGGATATTAACAGCGACATCATTCAGAACCAGATTTTGAAACAAGTGGAAGAATTTCAGAATCATTGGAATCATTTAAACTTCAACTTGAATGTGTCGGCAATTCAGAGAACCGATGCATGCGAAAAAATTTTGGATATACTACAAAAGATCACCAAGGAGATTTTAGAAAATAGGAACGAATTATTGCTGGTGCAGAAGAATCAATCGGAAGCGAAGATCAAAGCCATGGAAGTTAAAGTAAGTTCGTACAGCACACCGGATTTGCTAGAACAGCAAACAAAGTTTACAATTGGCGCTATGACCGATAAAGAGATAAAAGTTCAACCGACCGTAAAGACAATAGGAGAAATTCAACGAATTGGTGCTGAAGCGAAAACAATTTTGCAACAAATTCGTCAGTCCGATTGCAAAAAGAACGATAAAGAGTACAATAATTTTGAGATGAATTTAAAAAAATGTAGATTGGCCTTGGAAAGCATCGAATGTAATAAAAAGAGTGACACGATAACAAATAGCAAACAAAGAGCGGTCAAAACAATTGCAGAAGGTTTCCGAGTTCTCAACGAGAAGAAGGTTCAAAAAACGATCGACGAGCAAGTGTCGTTGGTGAGATCGTCCAAAGCACAAGAGATTATGGACATCGACGCCGAAATTCAATACTTTCGACAACAGATTAAAACTTTTAAGGAGGTAACGAAAAACCATCAGTACGACAAGATCAAAAACGGCCTCAACGAATGCCTAAATAAATTACAACTAATGGATGACATGCACATACCAAAGCAGGAGAGCATTAGGCAAATCCAACAGTACCATCAAGAACTGGAGACCAAACTTGCTGAAAATCAAGCAAAAGTCAAGATTTCGGCTCAAAGCGATCTTCTAAGACGGCAAACCTCTCAAACTTTAAAGCAAATTATAGAACAAGTACAAAAATTAAAATCACAAGTGGATAAATTTACCGGCGTCTACAAAGGTCTTTATTACAAGCAATTGGAAGAAAATATTTTAAAATATTTGAACCAATTAAACAACATCGACTTTCAATCAGATGAAAAACTAGAAAATGCTGTTTTGCAAACCAAGCAAAAAATCCAAAAGTACTTGAACATTCTTGAAGATAAATCAATAAAAACCTTCACTCCTGAACATTCGGTATCAGAAACGAATAATCAAGGAAGCAGTGGTTACATTGTAAAGCAAGTGGTTCACCAGCAAAAAGTTCATTCCGTTTCGCTAGATGATGAACAGCCCAGTGCTTCGACAAAAGTTGCAGTTTCTTCGAAAATAGATGCTTCGCAACACCCTCAACAAGCTAGAAAGTCGCAACTTTTAAACCCAAACTCACCTCATCATAAAATTAATTCACTGCGCGATGAACTTGTCGAAATAAAAGAGAGCACGGAAAACTTTTCCGGAAAATACAAAGACGAAAATTATTCGGCAATCGAACAGAAACTCTTGAGCGTTTATCAAGATTTACAGAAAATTAAAGACGATGGTCACAAATCGGTGATTATGAGTAAAGAACAATATGGCGATTATATAGAGAAGCTTTTGGAATATTTCGAAAATAAAACCAAAATTGCGGAGGACTTGCAGAATGCGGTAGACTCCAGCTCAGAAATTGTGGTGGAAAGCAGTACGTCGTTTATAAATAATGACGTAAATGAGTCGTCCCAAACTTTTACGATTAACGATCCGCTGGAAGAACTGGGCGTGTTGGAGGAAAAAACGGCGGAATTAAAAATGAAAATTCAAAGTTTTTCGGGAGCAGGAGAAGATTACAATTATAAAATTTTAGATCAAGAAATTACACAATTAATGACGCAGTTAAATAAGTTGGAGACAGGCAACGTGGCACACGTTCGCGAAAAGAAGAAAATGATCGGCCAGGAGCTTCACATATGTGGTTTACTGCTCGAAAGGCAGGCAATGAATTTTCAGGAATATTCGAAAGATGATGAAAACATGCACATGATTGAAGAAATATTGAGCGAATTGGAAGACATTAATAAGGAAGTTGCAGTTTTCAACGGAGTTAAAAATGATAACGAATATTGCTATTTGGACGAAGTGCTGATTAAGTTAACCATAAAATTAGACGACATAAATATAAATAATAATCCAAATTTGAAACTTGCAAGAAAGAAAGCTATGCAACAAATACAAGAAAATATGAATATTCTTACCCAACGAGCGATATCAAAAAGTAACTTTTAAATATTGGTAGAAGGAAATTTTGTTTCAATTTATGGCTTATTCACCATTTTTGTAATTATTGTAATTTTTATAATTAAGTTAAATTATGAAAAGTAATTTAGATGCAATAACAGTAATTATTTATATTTAAATAAAATTATGATCGCTTGCAGTTAACCAAAGAACATTGTATCAAAATAAAGTACTATAGATCAAAAGCTTAATTTTTCTATCGACTTGTTCCAGATACGTGAAAGAATTTTGGTCTTTGTTTTCTTCTTTGACTTTTGGTGAAGCTACTCTAAAGATTCAATTTGCCTGAAGCACAGAAATCGCGTTTGTTTTTCATTACGAATTTTAAGATCTTATTCAATTTTAATTCTAGATATCGAAATTGACCAAAAATATCGAACAGCTGACCATATTTGACAATAAAGCAATATTCGAGATGATATTTACGGTTACAGTGGGATGTGAGTGTTATTTGATTCAGTACGAATAAAACGATGCGATGGCTAGTTTTAATGATATTTACTATAAATTTTTCTTTTATTAACGTCATATAGTTAATCTCGACATTAATCACATCAATATTTTAGAAAAACCAAAATATGCACTAACACTGTTTAAAAATTTAATGTAAGCATTGAGTTTTCACAAATAACATACACTGTAAACATAATTATCGCGAACGTTTTTACCATACTATGGCATCGTCAGGCGAAGATTCCGAGTTAATTACCAGACTATGATGATTATATACCTATAAAATTATTATAGTCATAGTTGTTTGTTTAACATTCAGTAATTCCGTCCGAGTTGTCGACCTTTTACTTGCGTAAGTAATAGGATTTTACTTGTCAAGTAAAATACCATTCTTAAAATTTATATTATTATCGATTTCTTCTGTAACCTTCAGCTTGCTTTGTTTTATTAGTTGTTATGTACTATGTCTTGATTTTGAAATTGAAATATAATATTTCAACCTATTTTTATTCTATTTGTGTTTAAACCACTCTTTCCTTTGTTCTTTAGTTAAATTTAAATTATAACTGGCACCTTTTAAAATTTATTTTTGCCATTTCTAATGAACGACATATTTAAATAAATTACAATAAATAAATACTGAACTTGTAGAACTGTGGGTTAAATCACAAAGCTAGCCAACTTTGCTTTATACAAGAGACGAAAAGATATCTTGGTTATTTTTCCGAATAGATAAGTATTTAATATTATAGTATCATTTAAATTAAAATAATTAATTGTATTTGCAAGAAAAACAAGAACAAACTGTCTGCTTTTCTCGACAATCGAGAGAATGCTTGCAATATTTAAACTCCAGATCTGCTTAAACTGGATTAAGGAATATGCCTTTAGAAATTCTATGGAAACCAAACATGACCAGACGATCTATTTTCTATCAATAAATTTTTATCAAGGCGACAAGAATCTGTGACAAATAGATTTCATTTCGACCACTCACACCATGTTTAATTTTACATTGTATCGTTAGCACGCACTAATATTGCAATCCGTTATTTCCAAAGTTCAAGAGCATAAATATTTAGAAGATGATTGTTTTTCAAAACCAAAATTTAAAACAGAATTTGGTATTACGTTATATTTAGAGCATCAGAACAATTTGTTTTATGAATTCCATTCGAGGAATATCTAATCTCATCTTTACTAATAAGATAAGGCATTCGACGTACCAGTTGATTGACTAATTATAAAAGTGTGTGCGGTTTAAATTGTTAAGAATGGAATTTAGTTAAAAATAATGGGAGCAATAATATCTAAGCGCGGTTCGTACCGTTTGAAAGAACAAGAAGAAAAACAAGAAAAATTACTAATTAACAAATTACGAAAGAGTTACTCCGTCATAAGTTTAAGTGAAGCGAAAATCTATGGAGACGAAAGTGACGACGACGACGACATCGCCCATACTACCGTCGTCGTCAATACTGTGGATCCTAGAGCTGCAATAATTAAAGAAATCAAAGACCGTATTGCTGTTTCAAAGCGTTTATCTTCGGTCGTGACTGATAACGATGATGATAGTGTAATTAACACGATAGAAGAAGATGCCAAAACACCAGAGATACAAGTTGAAAGTAACGTTAGGAAGGAAAAAGAACTGGAGAACGTTGGTCCTATTAATTCGAATAAAGAAGATATCAGAACACCGGAGGTACAAACTGTAAGCAATGACGAGAAAATACTGCAACTAGAGGATTGGAAAGATCATTTTAATGACGAATTTTGGAAAACCGGCAATGAGTCTGTAAAAAAAGAATGCGAAGATCAAATAGTAGTTAAAGACAGTAACGAAGAACAAACAGAAATTATAAACGACGAGCAACAGGTGAGTTAAAATATGGGAAGTCCATTCTTCCCGAACCAAAGTTATTTTACTATTAAATATATTTTTAGGAAGTAATACAAGAAGATAATGAAAGTTTAATAACTGACATAAATACGGCGTCAAATAAGATTATAAATGATCTCAAAAACATACAAAATCAATTGGAACCAATTTGCGAGGAATACCTAGAAGTACAAACTAATCAATCGAAAAACGAAACAATATCAAATCGCAACAAATACGAAGCAAGCGCATTTATAATTTCAAGTCGAGAAGAACAAATTGAAGTCCCACAAGTCGATAGTAATAATTTTAATGGAGACAGTATAACAGATTTAAATTTAGAAGTCAACGATGAACCACAAGCACCACAAGAAATCAAGAAAAACACACTCACAAAAACAATCTCGGCAAATTCCGAATTGTCCTACAAATCGATACACAATTCCGATGTGGAGAGCAATGCAAGCGATACTTTTTACGACGCTGATGATCAAGAAAGTGCAAATAATAATAAATATTACGACGACGAACAATTGGAAGTGTGGGAGGGTAAATTGGTACAAGATAAACTAATTTTCCAACAAGATACAAACGACATTATTGAATGTGTAAACGAGCAAACAAAAAATGAAGATTTTGAAAATATTAGTCCTGTTGCATCGCCGGACAATTCAATAATTGACGCTCAAATTGAAGTTTTCGACGAAATAAAACCAACAAAAGAAATTAACGAGAGTGATCCAGAAGCAGAGCCGATGAGTTTGCCGGAAAGTATGGACAGCTTAGCGATTCAAGAAGATTATGACACAATTAGTAATTTCGACGAAATTAATCCAACAAAAGAAATTAAAGAAAGTGAGCGAGAAGAAGAGCCAAGAAGTTTGCCTGAAAGCATGAACAGTTCAGCAATACAAGAAAATTTTGATACAATTAGTAATTTTAGTGTGGAATCAAAAAATTCCAGTACAGATGTTGAAAACTCTTCGAGTGAGACAACAGAAAGCGTTCAAGCGGTGAAAGTTGACGACGATACCTCACACGAAATTGATATTAAATTTCAGATAACTGAAAAATTATCTCAAGTGGAAAAAAAAAAAAATGCGATCGAAATTGAAAATTACTTGTCAATCGAAAGAGATTCCGAAAATCAACTTGATGAAAGCACGGCAGAAATAGCAGCCGTTAGTAACGAAATTACAAAAGTTACTGAAGAAAACAGTGAAAATTTAAACCTTGAACAAACTACAGCCGAAAATACTAATAAATCGATAAATGAAAGTTTTTCAAATCATACGTTACATGAAAGCTGTAATATTATCGAATCGAATGACAATTTGTTAAATAATTCAGAAGTTAAAAATGTAGCGTCAAGTGAAACCGTGAATTTCGAAAATTCCGAGGAAATAGAGCTTACCCCAAATAGCAATATCGACGAAGAGGTTGAAATAATAATTTCACAAATAAACACGGTTATCGGAGAACTAAATTATTTAAAAGAGCGAATCGATAGCCTAACGTCCGAGATGCACGAAGAACATAACATTTCGGAAATGTATCAAGCCTTAATTAAGCTGATGAGAAACGTCAACGCTATCAAGTATTCAGACTTTAACGAAAAAATTATAAATCTTCAGCACGAAGCTGTGGATAAAATTCACGATTGCTTAACGCAATTAAAATCAGTTCAAGCTGCTAAAGAACAAATTTAACTAAAGGTGGATCCACATTTGCTTCTTTACATTCGTACATGCTCATTGATGTTTGTGCATACGTGCGTACACCTAAAGGTACGCAGGTTTGTAACCACCCTAAGGGCAAACCACATATTTATAGTAGATAATCAAGTGTAACCTGTGGAAACTCAACGAATTTTAGTTTGAAAATTGACCGTACTTTGAAATTTTCTATTAATTTAGCGTCTAATGGGGTTGATAATTAAAAATTAATTTTCGTTTCCCCTTTTAAGGCACTTTACTTCAACGTAAGTAATTATTTTTTTATGTGACTACAACTATACGTACCTACTTTAATTAGATAACCTTAAGTGTTTTTACAAAATTTTAAGGTAATTGAAAATATTTCTACTTGTTCTTTTTTTTAATAGGAATTTATTACGTAATTTATTTGTAATTGAGTACTTTTAGAATTTTTTTATAATAAAATAGAAAATTTTTAATGAATTTCATTTTCTAAAAATGTAGGGCAAAAGATTGAGTGACGTTGAAGGCACTTCTTCACCTAGATAACATTTAAAAATTTATGTTACCGCTAAATTAAAAAAGTATGATTTATTGTAAAACTTTTTAAAAAATACTACGGCCTCTTATATACACACAATAAAAGTTTCGCTGTTATTCCGACATTCTACTAAAAGTTTTTACATTTATGCTCATTAAAATGTGTTTAACCGTTTGGCATAAAATCTTAACAAAAGTCGAGAAGTTTCGAGAAATTTTAAATAAATATAAAAGGCACTTAAAAACTTCCAAATAATATGCAAAATAAAGTCGTAACTCGTAAAACCCGCATATTTAATTTCTAATATTAATGACAAATAAAAATTGAGAAGTTTAATTCCGAAACGTTCGTTCTACAATTTATTTATTATTATCCCGCATGTTGCTTGGAGTAGAACCAACAGTTAGTCCTCGAGAGTTTCCGCTTTTAATCTCCGGACTCTGGTTTTACTTCCAGGACTACTTTTGAACCTGCTCTAATTTTAGCTCGGGGACATGTGTGTCTCGAAACTAATTTTCAGAGTTTCTTTGGTTTCCAAAAGTAAAAGTTTTTGCACCAAGGCTACGGATGGGGCTAACGAAACAAAACCGAAAAAAATTTAGTCCTGTTTTCTTTTTTGCTAGGAAAAATACTCTGGTTTACATATTGCTTTCTGATCAGTCCACGTATTTTGCTGAACATTAATTATTTAATTAATTTAGTGTAACGGTTAATAAGTACCCAACGATAAATTTTATTTGGCATATGCAAATTTATGTAAGCGCCATAATCATAACACTTTTAAACATTAATGTTATCTAAAATTAAATAAACCATATCGTGCGATAATAGCTTATATGATAAGCTAAACCTGTGAACAAGTTTATTGTGTTTTCGTATATTGTGCATTTCGAAATGAAATTTTAACTAGTACGGGTAAGCAAATGTTATTCAGTATTTTCGTTTCTGCAATTCTAGAATTTTAGTTCAAAATGGGAGGAACTTTGCAATCCAAGACGTATAAAGTCGAGAAGGAACACAAAAAGTCAGGAAGCGAACTCAAGGGCAAGTCTATAGAAAAAAAAGTCGATAAAGAATTTAGTGATTTGAGAGAAAGTATCAAAAGAGATATAAACGATTCGCAAAAAGTGAACGATCAAAAACTAGAAGATACGTTAAAAAGTAATCACGTCTTCGATAAGATATCGAATGATAAAAATGAAAGTCAAGTACCAAACGGATCTGAAAAAGAAACCGAAAGTCGGGAAACTCAAATCAAAGAAAACCAATTCGAGCCAGTCGAAGCTAATACGAAAGACGAAGAGAAAATTGTAGAAGGACCGGAGGATATCAAGCTGCCTCACACTCTTCAAAATTTGTTGCTAGAAGTAAACGCCGAAGTTTGTATCGAAAATGAAATATCCAAACCAAAAAGTCCAGTTCCTGAAAGCCAACCCGAAGAAAACGAAACTGCTGCAGAGGTGGTGATCCCTGAAGTGCTAAGTGAGAAAATTGATATCGAACTGGACGAAACGAAAATATTAAGCGATGAAGAGATCGAAACCGTGGAAATAGATATTGTACAAATAACTGAAAACGGAATCGAAAAGAATATTAATGTTGAAGTAGAAGATGGAGAAAAATTTGAGTTGTCGCAGGATCTATGTAATTCGGAAACTAAACAATGCGAATTTGGCCCTAACGAAGAAAACATTTTTGAACCTCCGCAGCAAAACATTCCATCAAAAAATGAAAAAGCGAGTGAAAATGATTCTTTAGATAAAATTGAAGTAATTACCGAGCCAACTCCTTCACACGAAACAAATTTAAATAAAAAAAATTTGCATGTCACCATAAAAGAAAATTACAACGAAAACCCTTCGATTTCAACATCTAACGAATCGTGTAAAATATTAAACGAAGTTACATCTTCCGAAATAAAGGAAAATAGAAATATTGATTTAGCGAACACGGACGAAATAAATAAAATTACCACAACGACGTCAGTGGATTGTGAAATTAATAATGAAAATCTAAATCGTAAAATTGGTAACGAAGAGAAACTGGAGGAGAAGGATCCGCTTTTGAACAAAATTTTTGAGATCGAGCGAGAAATTAAAAATTTTTATGATACCGTGGAAGGAAAAGGTGAGAGTTACGTCTTGACACTTCGGGAATTGTTGATAAGGAGTATGGTGAAATTGGATAATTTGGAAGTAAATAACGAATTAGCTAGAAGCGAGCGTAAGCGTGTTATTAAATACGCTCAAAGTTGCTTAAATTCGATACAATCGACAAAATGAATTTCGAATTAAAATGCTAAACAAACACCAAAGTTTAATTAATTAACAATTCAAATAAAGACACCTCTGTTTAATAAACGCAGTGCTTGTAGTGTTATAGTACATACTTAGGCCAAATTAATTGCCACGATCTGTTAGTTAGACAAATAGAATAATAATAGGTTACCTACTTGAAAATTATAATTATAATAAGTCAATAAATGTTACGTTTATTAACTAGAATTAAAGAAAACCAAGAGACTGAAAAAGAGATTGTTCTTCCTCCTTCAAATTGTTGTGCATTTCCAGACCTCAATCTTCTGCAATATTAAGGCCCGGGGTCAACGAATTATAACTTGGCAACATGTTTAAAGTGTCCTAATTAATTTAGGAAAATTACCTCCTACTATATAATAATTATGCTAATGCGCGTTAAATTTATTGTACCCATTGTAAAAAAGTTTTCAAATGTTTGTACGAGATTTACTACTGTAAAATTTACATCTAAAAAAATAAATTAGTTTAAACATGCAATTATAATTTATTGTGATAAGTTGTTAGTGATGCAGAGAAAAGTCTGTCAGTTGTAAAAAAACATTTTTATCTACAATTACGTGACTGAAAAGCTACACAAAATAACATAAATTTTTAGTTGGGAAATTGTTACACTTATCTGCTTTAAGTTTGACATTTTTTTTAAATATCTTAACGGTCGATCTGATTTAAAATAGGAAAATTCCAACGTTCTCAAAATAAAGGCCAGGTGTTTTATTTTATTTTATATTTTAAAACTTGGAAATATCGTATTACGTCAATTTTTTCCAAATTAAAATAAATCAAATTCAAATCTATTCTAATTGAAAATTCACGTTCTTATTTAGTATTTAGAGAGAAACGGTTTTTAGAAATCTGCCTATTTTGAGTACTCGTCCCATTATTTTCAACGGTGACTAACGAGGATTTAACTTTGGGACTTGAATGTTTAATTTGTTGTTTATGCTTTTCAATATCTTACAAGATTTTTTATTCAAAAAAACAAGAAAAAAACGATTGATTTATTCTTTAAATACAAAATTAACTTAACTAAACGTTGAAGTTTAATTTAAAATTCATACTATAAGGGGGATTTTCAAACTTTTATTTTCAATTTTACTTTTTTTTAATAAAAATATAGACAAACTATTTCGAATGTAAACGCCTGTAAATTAATTTTTTCGCTGGGTACAGACACTCGAATGCACTTGAAAACGCAGTGGTTCTATAATTATTGTATTTAAAATAATTTATTATGTACATAGGTAGCACCTACTTGGTATATAGCCAATCTGCTATATTCCTTGCGGTAAGCGGTTTACTTGTGTTAGGATTACATTGGTAATCTGTTAGTCACACACTACGCCTTAGATCAGTTGTTGCAAATCAAACTGCAATAGATAAAAAGAATTCATACTTTGTTCCAAAATTTTTAATGACGTAGCTTTTTGTACATTTTTACAGTTAGCGCGTTCTACCCCATAAACAGAACTTTTATTTCCTCACCAACAAGACATCTGCGTAATTCACGCTCATTCTGTTTATTGCTTGTTTTACTACTTTATTCGATTTTAATTTAAACTTTTTTGCAATTACGGAACAATTTTCATTTCATGGTTGGCAATTTTATAGTTACAAGTTTAACCCTTCCGCATTCATTATTGTCTTAACAATTAACAATCTAGCAATTTAGTTAAGTCCAACTAAACTAATTAGAAAATTTCCCCAAAATTAATTTTAAGTCCGCAAACGTTAGATTTTACAAATAAAAACTAAAACAAACTTTTCGGCAGTTTTGTTAAAACCACAACACTTAAGGCATCTCGACAGTAACAGAAACGATGTCCAAATGAAACGCCTTTGTAATTCTAAAAGCATTCCCCACAGAGTTTTCCGTTTCTTTACAGCTCCACTTTTTGACTTCTTTACGACACGTGATCGTCTAGAACTCCAAACTTTGCTTTCGCCTTGAAACATAAAACAAAAATCGACACAAGTTAATAAATAGGAAGAAATGTAGGCTATGCTAAATTCCTTTTTTCGAGTTTATAGCGAAAAGATTTTATTATCGCATTTATATCCTGCGATGGTATTGATTAAAACGCTACAAAGGTTTGCTTCGTTTTGCGAATTACCATTTTTCAGCAGGCTTCTAGAAAAACTAATGAAAATCGCCAACAAAAGTAATTGCAAACAATTTCTCTCGCATTGATTTAAGCTTCTCTAAAACCAACGGTACAGCGGAGACAACAGCTGTCGGTTTTTCGCTTACTATAGCCTGCCGGTTTGTTTTACGCCTTCGTGCCAGTGCTTCTGAAAATCATTTTAACGTTTCGCAATTTTCAAGAAAAGCACTTTTCCGATCAAGTCCTACGAAAAACTGTCATTTCAAAACACTAAAATGGCTTCGGTCGTGTAATCTAGTATAAAAGGTATACGTCTTTCACAATACATAACATCTAAGGATTAACACGAAGCAATGATAGAAGTAGCGCCTTGCGCAGAACTTTATGTACATGCAGATTGCAGATAGCAACCAGAAACATTGATCACATCATCCCGTTGCATCTCGTTGCATTATGTATAATAGATGTCGAACAAGATTATATTAAAAATTACTTTATAAATCAATTTTGAGTTCAAGAAGATTCTGCCCAATCTGCAGTTCTTGTAAATTATTGTAAATCTGAAAGTATGGCGTTCTGTTTAAACTCCAAATCTATAAGAGTAGATGAGCTAAGCGGATTCTATCATATACCTTTTGACAAATTTTCAAAGTTCAAATTTGATTAATCATTCTCTCTGATGGGCATTCTCTCCAACAGAATGAATCTAAGTTTCTAATTTTAATGTATCCTAAGTGATACTACTAAGTTGGCTATTCTCTTTCGTCTCCAAGTTGTAGGTATTACTATTGTTAAAAGAGATATAATTCTGTTTCGTACATCGATCTATGTTGACTATCTTGACACGTAAACATTGGAGATCTTCAACTTAAAACTCGAGAAAACAAATAAAGCCCACGGTGTGCTGTATTAGTAAGCTAAGCACGAAAAAAATATCGGTTAAATTTCAGGCCAACAAAAGTCACAGTGCACGGACATTAAATGCATAAGGTGTTTTAAAATTTAAATAGATTTACAAGTCAACTCAATTATAATGTGAATAAATTATAAAGTAAAATTCCAAGCCTTTCGTGCTCAATTGGTGAAATTCTTTTTATTTGATTTCTGATTACGAATCTGAAAAGCCGGGAGCCGATTACACAAATTTTCCGCTTAAATTGTACGATTTCGACACCATACTGTTTTATTTATTGAATAACGTTCGTCACTTTGTATTGTATTATTCTTAAAACGTTATCGTTCCAAGAGTTAATTGTACGTCAAAATGTCAGTATAATATGTATGTAAGCAATGCAAACAAGAAAATTGATTTTACATGGAGTGGCACTTTTATTATATACCTACGTCGTCGTTACGTATACATAATAAACTTTATATCGAGCTTTTTTCAATAACTGAAAACCATCGTATATTGTATGTATAACTTTCTCCATACATCCCATCGGAAAACCCACCAATTTATCGAAATAAATGTTAAATGTTAAAATTTGGAAGACACAATATAACCCCCGTGTCATTTAAAATTGTGGTATAATACTATAAAAAATATCTCTGCATAATATAGGTATAATATAACTAGAAATCAATATAACGTGCGTTGAATCGTAAATTAAAGTTGTTCGCATTTTAAACCAATTAATTAAATATAATTTTCTAAAATATTGCTTAACCAAACTAAAAGTCTATAACGATGGAAAAAAAGAGTTCTATGTTCAAAACATATAATTTCTTCTACTTTTCATTATATTTTTATCAACAACACATCAACTGAATGAAAACATTAAACTTACATTAGTCGAGAAACTAATGACGGGGAACGAATACAAATAAAGAAAACTAGGTTGTTTTTAATCTATTAATTTCAAGAAGAGCTTTTTCAAAATTTTCCGAAAAGCTAAAAATAAACCTAAACGTTTTTCTGGTTCTTAATGTGACGCATAAGTGGCGTCGAAATTCTAAAGAGACATTAAGTACTCAGTTTTCATCTTCCCAAGTGAAATTCAAACAAAAGATGCCTCAGGGAATTTTCACAACTGCCACGTGTCGCCCCTTCACAAGAATTTCTATTACCTATAATAGGTACATTAAATTAATGCTGGCTGGATAAGTGTAATATCTAGTACCTGCGTTCGTTAACTTATTAGTTATTAAACCCCAAAATAAATGAAGTCGGAACGCTTTTGAGAACTCCCTAAGAACTCTTCCACCTCAAAATATATAAAGGGTTTTCCGAGCAATTCGCGGAACATTCGTTTGCTACTTTTATTTTATTTATCTAAAAGTTGAAGTAGTAATAGCTCGAAGCAAAGTAATTACTACGATGAATCAAAATTATGTGACGCAACTTCGCCAGTTGTTCGTAACTGTTTCAACTTATTTTTATTAAATTTGAAACTTCGACAACTTCTCCTCGAGTTTTAATAAATGCATTATGCAAATCAGCCCTAAGAAGGGTAAATCATCCATAACAAAATAAAAGCATTCCACGACATACTATAAAGCTTCGAGTTCGGTGATAACCTAAGGATTTTCAAAATCAGGTCAATAACTTGCAGTGAAAATCCCAGACCTGAATCAATGTCAAACGCTTGAAAAAGCAATCAAGAGTATCACATTTCAAGCGAAAGCTACTTTTCCATTTAGAAAACGGATTAAATATTAAGCACGTTGCAGGATTTAAGGATAATTTTTCCATATCGTAACATAATTTTTTATTTTGCAAAATAAGACTTCGACATTTCCGTGGTAATCTGGTAGCTAGAGGCGATAAAAAGCTAATAACATTTTATAAAGCCACAAGTTTTATTTAAATTTTATATAACACCTACTATGGTGTAGTAAGAGGAGATAAAGAAAATGCATCTGCATTTATTTCAAAAATGCGCACTGCTCAATGTAATTTGAAATTCTATTTTTGAATCGGTTGATGGCAGTGATTTTTCCTACCTTCGCGTGACGAATATTTAAAATATAGGTACGCCTTTCTAGAATACTACGATCGTGCCTATCTCTAAATACTTCTCTGCAATTATGATGTTCATGGTCACTGTATCCGGTAGAATGCCTTTGAATCGATCCTTAACGCTTTCTCATTAATTTCTAACCCTCTGAAATCCACTTTCGACTGTCAGGTCATTTTACATAAACAGCGACAGCCTTCGTGGTGTCGGGGGTTGTGCATAAACTAGATTTTAGTTACTAGTTTTAGTTTAGTATGATTCTAAATTCTGAGGTGGGTCTGATTTCGTCGTACATTTCTTTAAGAAGAATTTTCTTTAAAGTTGTTTAGAAAAAAATGTACTGTTCCGGTGAAAATCAAATGTCTCTACACACCTAGCTGTCTTGTACTCAACTTGTACTCAAATCGGTCGATTGCATACAAATAACCGGACTACTTGTCTTGAAACTCCAACACGCTAAGAAAGGATTTTGTTCTCGTTCACCCACAAACGAAGGGAAAACTGCTTCAGTTTGTTGTATAAATTATTATAAAACGTTGAATAAAGCAACGTACTGCTTCGGGAAATAAAAATTCTCACACTGGAATATTATCGTTTCTTACATCTATTACTAACATAATATTTAGACTGTAAATATGTTTTGATATTGTCAAACTGAGCTTTTGTATTGTTACAATTTTTAGACCAGTTATTGGAGAAATTGATTAATAAAATGACATAAGCCTGTCATCTAATTTGTTATTTTATTAGCGAATGTGATAATACACAATCAGTGGCGGATTTAGCATTTAAGAGGTCCCAGGCGCAATTTAATTTTGAGGCCCCCTCTAAAAATTTTGCTACCCACATCAGTTGTCATTTTATTAGCCGACTTAAAAAAAAAGGTTTTCAAAATGTTTTGCCTATGCCACAATTCTTAAGAAGTATGAAATACGTAGTAATAATTATTAATTAATTTCATTACAAAAAAATTTTAATTCTTCTAGGAAGAATTTACTATACCTACTATTCTTTTCTTAAAAGCGATTAAAATGCTCACCTACTTTAGTTCCCCGAAAAAATGCTTTACATTCTTCTAGGAAGAATTTTACTATTACTATTCATTCATAAAAGCAATTAAAATGTTCACCTACTTTCATTCCCCGAAAAAATTCTTTAAATTCTTCTAAGAAGAATTTACTATATACTATTCTTTTCTTAAAAGCGATTAAAATGTTCACCTACTTTAGTTCCCCGAAAAAATTCTTTAAATTCTTCTAGGAAGAATTTACTATACTATTATTTTCCTAAAAGCAATTAAAATATTCACCTACTTTAGTTCTCGGAAAAAATTCTTTAAATTTTTTTAGAATGAATTTGTTTATTTTTATTATTATCTTGGAATTAATAGTAATTTTCCGAAAATCTGGATTTAGACTACTAATGACCCCTCCCCCTTTTAGGGACAGTCCCATGGGGAAAGAGGGGCTCCCACCAATGTATTAGAAAATTATCTAAAGTTAGAAAAATTAGTATTACTAATAAGTTGGCACAATCAAATTGAAACATTTCTTTAAAAAGAAGCAAAAAAGCTAAATAAAACCATCGACAGTTGGCAAATTAAACGTCGTCAGTTGGGTAATTGAAGACTGCCCCTCCCCCCGAAAAATTTTACAGCGTTTAATCTCTGCCCTTTTATTCTTTAATTATTATTAAAAAGAATTTTTTCAATTGATTTTAATTAACATCAGTTGTTATTTTATATTGGTTAATTTTCAATGTGTTTTCCCTATGCCACAATTTCTTATGAATTATGAAATACGCTGTGATAATTATTAATTAATTATTTTCGTTACCAAGAAAGTTAGATAAAATTACTTTATTTTATTTTTAGAACTGAATTTTGAGGCCCCCTGGATTTATGAGGCCCCAGGCGCGCGCCTCTTGCGCCAGTTCGGAAATCCGCCACTGTACACAATGGGCTTTGTATAATTTTGCTCCGGAATGGTATTAATATTTTATTTTGAAAGATCGGACAAGCAAAAAGAACTATAGAGGTAATAAAATTATTAGAAGGATTTGTATAAGTTACAAAAAATGTCGCAAAATGGAAACTCAAATAAATTTTCATTTGAGAAAATAAGAAATAATTCGAGATGTCAACAATAGTATAATAGAATATTGTAACAGGTTCGCAAAGTGTACAATCAAAATTATTAGGAGTACTTTTTTGCCAAATAAAAACTTCGCAGTTTCAAAACAAAATATTTCTTCTTGAATGAGAGCCAAACCAAGTTTAAAATACCATCTGTATCAATACAAAATAATAGTAGATAACAACTGCAGAATATGCAACGAATGCGTTAAGTGAGGAAATGATCAATGACAAGTTTAATAAATTAACAAATTAATCCTTATTGAATAATTTTATGAAATTGCTGCGAGCAAGAATACAGACACTAATTAGATAATTTACTAAACATACTGTTTCTTGACAATTAATTGGCAAAATGATAACGATTTATTAATGATGCTGTATTTCATGCAAGTCGAACAAAACAGATTATAAAAGAAAGAAATTTGAAAAACAAATTTTAAATTACATTTTGCACACTTACTTTTTTGTTGGCTCAAGAAATAAAATAGTAAAAAAGATTTCCTATAATTTGTCGAGAGGGTAAATTAACGCTGCAACATAATTAACGTTTTTTTGTATAAGTTCATTGTAATATGCACGAACGAGTGCGAGTTCGAATGCAACAAAATCCTTTTCGTTCGCACCAAGAGGAAAACTGAAAATTACAAAATTTGGATCAGTGAATGTAATCACAAAAATTTTAATTTAATTTCTTTATATAATTTTGTGCACATTTTGCCTAACAAGCGTTTTGAAGCTCTAAATTTATTACAAAAGTGGTAATGTAAATTTAATAACAATGCCTTTTCCTCCTGGTGGTCGCAACATAATTAAAATTTTACGCTTAAATTAATCAAAATATGTATGTTAAAGCGTAAAAATATAGCTTAATAGTTTAATTAAAGGTCGTTTGAAAGCTGAACTGAAAATTAGTCTAATTTAGAAGCATTCGATCGGGAAGTATAACTTAGTAATTAAGATTCTCTAATTTGGTGTGTTTGTGTTTCAATTTGTAAACTGCAGAAGTTACAAAACATTTTTTTTTTAAATTTGGCCAATCAGGATTGGCACTTAAACTGTTACGATAATAAAAGTTGGTCGCATTTTTCGAAATAAATATTTTTCAAGTGTTGACGTACAATGAATAAACTTTCCTCGTTTTCAATTTCCACCAGCTTTATCGTAACATTTTAAAACTGGCTGAGAAAATAAAACTCGATCAGAAAATTTCGTTTATTCATGCATGAACTTGTTTAGATTCAGATTTTTAAAAGCAATACGTTAGTTGAACTTTTTGTAATCCTGATACTTAAGGGTACATCGTGTATTAGTTTACATTAGATTATGTTAATTTAAATTGCATTGAAAATCTTATTTATAACATTTAAAAGTTGAAATATGGAAAAAACACGTCATCACAATTTTTATAATACGATGTCATATTTAGTAGACTCTTTATTATTAAGCTCCACTTTATTAAATAAACATAATATTAATCGTCGTTTCGTCGTGCGTGTTACATATTTCTGAAATTATGTATACCCAGGGAATGATCTATGATGGTGGAACAGCGTACATAATTTATCGAGATTGATATAACCCACGATGCTAATTCTAGACAAATTATTAACCAAATATATGATTATGTAGCTTCATATATCAATATTAAATTTTTTTGTAGCACACAAATGAATATAGTGCCGGCATTACGACAGGCGAATGACTGAAGATGTTGCCGAGAGTAGAAACTGGTCGCACATATTGTATCGCGATAAAAATGTATATAAAAAAATAAATACAATTACACCTATAACAGTAAGAAAATATTACGTTTTTATTTTTCACCGTAAAACTTAATAGAAGTTACGATTTTTTATGTTTTTGTAGAGAATTGCCTAAAAAGAAATAAAGTAGTTTGTAAAGTGCTTTCGGTGTAAGGCAACAACAAGATTAATGATGGTCATATAGAACAGGGTTTGTTTAAAACATATTCTATGTGTATTACTTATTCTGGCCATGAAGAAATTAAATATAAATATATAATTATCCCATTATTTTTTTAATTATTTATATTATTTAATAGGTTACATAATTTTAATTTAGTATTTATAATATAATTCGTATAATTATTACACTATTAATTGTACAAATAATTAAATCATATCAATGCAAGTCTTCGACCAATTATATTCCTTGTCAATATAAAACCTTAAGTTTCTTGGAGTATAAATAAACACTAGTGAAAGATGGAATCTGATGATAACAGTATTCCTGAATTTTATGAAAAAATAAAAAAGAAATTGTGGCATAGGGAAAACACAATGAAAATTAATCAATATTAAATAACAACTGATATGAGTAGTATAAAAATATTTATAGTGGGCCTCAAAATTAAATTGCGCCTGGGGCCTCTTAAATGCTAAATTCGCCGCTGGATAAATGTCAATACAAGGTAACAAATTAGTTAAGAAGCATAAAAGATAATTGTGTTACACCGATAACCTAGCGCAAACCAATGTAACGAAAACTTTTAAGTAGATCTGGCAAGATTGCGCCGAGTAGACAAAACTAAAGTACAAACAACATTAAACAAACTGAATTGTGCCTTATACTTACTGTTTGAATTGATAAGCGAAACTGTCCCATCTTAAAAACTTTATTAGTAATTTACGCGTTCATATTCCAGCTTCAAATGACTTGAGTGCAACTATTTTTCAGACACAATTACTTTTACGGAATTCACGTTAAATTTTCTTTAAACCCTTTTGAATATTCTCAGTTTTCTTGAATTAAAGTTTAATTTTTTATTCTATACTTTTTAAATCTTAATTTAATTATTTTCTTGTTTTAGAGGGCCAATCGGAGTTTAAATTGATACTCTATAATATTATAAACTACTTGGAATTATTTTTATATAAATATTATTATTATTAGATAGTGTTATTGTGTATGATTTTTATTGAATAGGTAAATTTAGAGAATAAAAGGTTGCCGTATATTTCTACTTAAAACTATCGATACTCAATTTAATTTAACAAACATTTAATTTTAACAAACGTTTTAATCAATTAAACTCACATTAGACGCAATTCGCATAATAACCAATTAAATTATTAACACTATACCCACAGCAAAATTCAATAAACAATTAAAATTGTTCTATTTAAATAGCCAATATGTAATTAAAATATATTAACCACTAAAATAAAAGGCCATGATTTATTTTAGTTATTTCAAAACGCTTTTCAATTCTGTAAGACGTGATTTATCCGTTGGGAATGATCTATCTATTTGAATGAATGTCCACCAAACACCACCGAAAATATACGACAAATAAATGTCAACCCTAATAGCTAGCGACTAGTAAAAATTCGGACTCAATGGAGCAATAATTCGATTACCATTAGTCCAAGATAGCATCGATTGGTCAAATAATATGTTGTAACTTTATTTCGAAAAACTGGAGGAGAAAAAGACTGAAAGCTTGAAAATTAAAAAAAAATAAAGCAAAACTTGAGAAATTGGGGTAGTAAAAATGAAAAAATTCCCCTGATATATGCAACACTTGTTTTTTATAGTCTTACATTATGGAACCTTTCGATACATTACCTGTCATAACTATGATACATAAGACGCCTTTTTAAATCCATCAATTTATGTTATTATGATTCAAGCCATATAGGCTTTCAGAGGCTAAGCTTCTCTTCAGAAACAAAGTACTGCTGCTTTGGTAAAACAAAATATATTATTCTTCCCGTATCGTAAAAGAGCGAAGCACTTTCATACATACATATATTGTCCCAAGAGCGAAAGCTTTATAAAATGTAATGGACTTTTAATTTTTGACTCAAAAGTTTATGATAATTTGATAATGTTGGGGTAAGTATCTAGGTTAAATTTATAAAATTTCAAACCCATTCATTTTCGTTAAAGAAAATTAAATACGCACTGTTAATACACCTCGAGGCGTTTTTAAATAAGTTATTTCATAAATTCAAAAATATGCATATATAGCATGTTCGATGAAGAATAATAAATTTATGATCCGGTGATTATGGGATTATTAGTGGTTTAAAGTTTTAATAATTTCAAATTTTGTTTATTATTTCAAGCGCAACAAATTAATATTGGTAAAAATGTAAAATCTTAATACATCGAACGATTCACAATTCAGATCTTAATAAATTTTAAATAAGGTACAGAAAACTTTTTAATCCTAGCAAATAAACTGGGTCTCTGAACACTACATCCTAGCGAATACGTCCTAGAATATCAAAAGATGCAGTCGTTCTGGAAGACCCACGGATAGAAGAAAAGTGAATTTGTAGAAGCGACAATTTGATTCCCACGAGTCTATCCAAAACATATAAGAAGTTTAATAACTTTTGAGATGCATTAGAATTTTTAGATTATTATTATTATATTATTATATATTATATTATATATTATTATAATTATTAATATAAAAGATAAAATAATTGAACAGCTGGGAAGTAGAGACTCACAATCGTAGGTATCTTTATGTGAAGTTAAAGGTATGCATTCAGATGATTTAAATAATCCTTCCCATTCGTTTTGAAAGCGTCATACCAAGTCCTTCCGATGCTAGCAATCAACTCTTCTACGTCTGTGGCGGAACTTCAAATAAACAAATGGAAAAGGATTCTGGACCACACACACGTTTCGTCGTTGTGCTAAAAAATGGTTATCCCGATAGTGTAAAATCCAGCAAATAGAAAACAACTCTATGGGTTGCGGTACGGATGGCTCGACGGGATTCGATAGCCTCGGTAGATGATTTTCTAAAGTTAGCAAAAATAAAAGACAGAAAAGTTTTTAAAATTCGCTTAGCTACCCGGAATTCCCGTGCATTCATATTGCTGTAGTTTCCATGTGAAACTAAGTTCTTGGATGTGATGTTCTGATGTTGCATTTTGTATCTGCATAAAATAAACGTCCAATTTATTTATTTAAACAACACGTGTGCTCTTCTTACAGTTCGGTTCTTTTAAAAAGACATTTAAAGAATATCAAGATGCTCGAGAATTGAACATCAACATTATGAGAGTAATAAAAACAACAGTAAGTGTTACGATCGTCAAGTGAATAGTTTATTTTTATCCTTTCACGAGCAACCCCCATACGAGCATTGAGTGATAGAATAAACGTGTAAAAAAAGTACTAACAACGCGAATATTGCTCAAATGTAGCTATATAATCAGATTTTTAAATAAAAGATCTACTGCAAACCTACAATAAAATTCGAGCTCACCATTATTTATGCATATCGATAACGGTTACGTATTGTTAAACTAATTCCCTTTGCCAAATCCAAAACAAACGGGATAACAATATAAATCCACATTAATTAAAAGATAATCAATTTTTATTCAGAAGGTTGTTCAACCGACGACGGCGATGCAACAAAAACGTTTGGATTTTTTTGTCCCATCAGGCGAAACTTTAAGTGATAATACTTTTCTAATAATTTATCACAATAACGATAAGCTGTTAAGCCATCTAAGTTTCGGGACAATTTTTTGTCCATTTGGAAAACAAGGACTACGAAATGTAATCGTTATGGATGATTAATGATCAAATGAAGATCATTGAACTTGATTATGGAAATAATTTGCTTTTTCCAATTTAACGCAACGTCTGTTGCAAACAAATAAGTTAAGACCGAAATTTGCTATCGATAACAGTACGGAAAAATATTTCGAAAATGTGAAACCTTTAACGAAGCACTATTTGATTCAAATTTAAAAATTCTCAATCAAAATTGATATTATGGCAGTAATAATCGTATAACAACGTAAAGCAAAGCAGCCGCAAAACAAAGCACCCATTTAAGCTTTTCAACTTTCAAGATTGCTTTTTTATGAAATTAATATAAAAAAGCTATTCTAATAAAAATGTAATTTGAATTAAAATTTTATTTTATGGAAGTTGTAAACAAAAAAATACGGTGTCGTGCGAGAGATCTTTAAATAATATTAAATTTTTTATATCCCTGTATAGCATTAAATAAAAGCGCAACCGTTATTATATTAAATTCTTTCAAAAAATTTAAATCGTTTAAATTTCGACTAATATTTCGAATAATAATAAACGTGACCGCTTTTCAACAATTTTTCCACTTCACAATCCAATCCATTTCTTCTCGAACAAAAGCTTGTCGTTTGATAAACAAAGTAATATGGGCAGATACTTTTTAAACTTTGTTAAAAAATTATTACCGGATTAGAGATTTTAAATTATAAGTTGTAATGTTATAAAGCCACATTTTAAATGACCCGCAAATTTATATGATATTTAAATTCAGAGTTTCTATTAAATTTATTGAGATGTCCTTCGACGCGACGCCTTCAAGTTGCCCGATCCTGTTATTGGCATTTTACACTTTTTAACTCATCATAGATGATCTGGTATCGAGGTTCTCGAAGGTCATTGATATCCTTCATATCAGTCGAAGGATCACTGTTATTTTTATTATCAACGGTTTAGGGTGCAACGAAACAATTAAGGAAGTGACACAATATATTTTATTTTATTGTTAAAATATATATTAATTACTAGAACTTGTATTAGTCTACTGCAGACTAATATTTAGTAACGACAGGAAATTATTTTTCCCAGTGTAACTTGAACAATAATAATAATACCGACTGATGGAAGATTATCTTAATTTTCATTATACACTAAAAAAAATTGATGCAAACTATCTAATTTAATTTTTGAGAAAAGTGGCGAAAAATAAATTCAAATTTAATTGAACTTTATGACTACAAAGTTAATACAAAATTATCCCGTTCTAATTTTACGTTTGTTTACTCTCCAATTAAACGTTCCATAAGCATTACCCACCCTGCACTAGATAATACGTTTTAAGCAGCAGTTCAAGAAAAATAATTGGTAATGAAATTATAAACAAAAGCCGGCATTCTGTTTGTTTATCATTCAAATTAGGTACAAACCGTACAAAGCTTCGTCTGTTGTTCTCCTATGTCAATTTTGCAATGTCCGCTCATTAGGTAAGACAACAAATGTTTACTTGCTGTAGCATATATGCGTGTGTGCTTTGATATTTTGTTCACAAAATTGCCAAGATTACTTTTAGATTTTTATTTATGTTGATTAATATAATCTTCAAATAAAAGTTTCTTCGCTTGCCTAAACCGAGGAACTAATTTGAAAAAATTTCCACGATTTAGAAATCTCCGTCGTGGCAAAAGCTTTACGTGTACCTACATTGTTTTCTTAATGCAAAAGAAGGTGGAAGGAACTGACCTAATTTTGTATGTTTATACAAAAAATTTCATTTAATATTTTCCAAGATAAAAATTTTCTTTATATATTTAAAATGTCAACCAATTTCCTGAATCTCATACCAATATTTATTTTGCGAATGATTTTTTCACACGCTTTACGTTTTCAATTTTAGCATACCAAATTCATGTGTGGATTAATAAATAATTGATAAAATAAATTATATAATAAAAGTAGCATTTACGAAAATAGTTTCATAATAATGTAATATGTCTTACTTCAAGTTTTAATTTTTCCCCGTGTTGTTTCAGTTTTCATGTATTTACTTAGATCCTACGTAAAATTTATATTGTAAATCCCCAATTAATTGTATTATTTACACTGCGAAATAATGAAAGCCAAATTAGTTAACTGCAAGTTCAAATATATACAACTTTTAATCAAATTTCAATTAGAAACATTCCAAAAATCTCTTTCCAACTTCCATTAATTTCTCCCATCTTGATTCAAATTTTATTTGTCTTAAATGTCGGGTTTCTTAGATATCGTAAGGTTTCGAAAAACTTTTAACATTAATTTCATACATGAAAGATGCTGTTTTTCATACCGAAAGTATGTACTTGGGATTTTCCATCCTAGGATAAAATGTTGGTTAAAAAATTTGGTATCTACTTTTTCTTTAAATAGCATTTATGTTGTTCTGCATGTCGCAATGTATGTTCTTCTTGAAATTATTTATCACAATTAAAATTTGATTTTTTTTTCTTTTAATTTAAATGTTGTTCTGGTATTACTTATTACAGCATTTCGCACTGCTAAAATTTTTAGTCAAAAAATGATCGTCCATTCAAGGATTCACAACACCGCATCCTCAATTTTAATTTTCCTAAGAATATTGAATGTTTTTAATGGTTTGATTAAATTTGTAAAAATTTCATTTTTCAATTAAAGTATATTTGTTTATTTCGTTCGATAAGATTTTGGTTAACTTTATAATCTGCAAAATGTGTACTAAACATCATGTTAAAGCTACATGAAAGTTAATTAAAATGTCAAGTATTTGCTCAAAATATGTAAAAATAAAAGACTCCTGATAATAGTTTATCAGCTTTCGTGACTATCCATTAACTTTGAGATGTTTTCCAATATTCGCTTTGGTGTAACGTTCCTTCGTGCGCAATGCAGCTAAATTATGCAATACTGTATTCGCCAAAGTAATTAATTTAAAATATTTCCTGTAAATATGCTAATTTTAAGTTTGTATTGCAGTAGAACAATAGAAAATAATTAAATTCTAAGTTATTGCTTTGAGCTAGAAAATTAAGTTGTGCAAAAAATCCATTTGAATTTTTCAATAAATAAACCGGACTAACCGAATTCGTTTTATCAAATTTTCAAGACGATACTATAAAGTAGAATAGGAACACAGCGTATAACTTATCAAACTATGTAAGTTGACATTTTAAAGTTTGCCTCTACTTGTTGTGTCCTTCTGACAAATGGCAAAAGTCAGTCTTCAGTTTGAAATCGCAGAGAAGGATAAAATTTATTTATCCAGATGAAAGTTTGAATAAAGCTAAATAAATTCCACGAGAATAAATAAAACCACAATATACTTAATTGCCTTTTATAACAAATTGTATCAAAACCAAGATTTAATAAAAAGAAACGAAATCTAAATTATGTTTGTTTGAGGAAATGTTTTGAATTTAATATATAAGTAATATAAAAAAAAAGATACTAGCTAAGGTACAAATAGTCCATTACACTGTCTTTCAAATTTTGTTCAGTGTCCAACATGCTAAATTGCCTTTAATATAAAAGAAACCCTCTTTGTTCGCATCTTTTATTTGCAACTTAGAAAAACTTTTCTTTCTCTAAGAAAATAAAACGAATGGGAATTCAAACTTGTGTGTCTAAATCTTAACAAAACCAAATACATTTTTAGAAGTATAAAAATTTTTTTATGAGAACGATAGCGCGCGATAAAGCTAATATTAGACTTTTATCTTTAATTGGAAATCGTAATAAAAGTAGACAAGTGCGCAAGGTGCATTTTTGAATTAACATTATTTAAGTGGACGCAATACTTGTGGAATGCGCAATCCATTAAGTTTACTATGGCAATCGACAACATACAAATTGAACACAACCCCAACTCAACCTAAACATTAGTAAATTCAATTGGAAATCCATTGCTGTTAACGGATGCTTTATCCTTGCAATACTTTACTTTCAAACATCCCCAAGACATAGGAAAATGTATACAATTTTTGCTCGACTTACATTTTTTCCCGTTCTTTCTTCTGAAGTTTCTTCTTAAACGCCTTCTTCACGCGTAAAAGTAAAAATGCTGCTCTATCTATCGTAAGTGTGGGCTGCTTTTTGTCCTCCATTTCGGATCACTTTATTTTATTCATTTTTATAATCAAAAAAACAAAAATTAATTCAATTGAAAAACTACTTTACGTCGTTTAAGTGCCAACGCACAGCAAAGTGCATGGACAAGGAATCCATGTTCTGCTTTTTTCTTTAATTTCCGTACTCTCTAATCAGCTGTTAACCTGAAATAAAATAATTTTGTTAGAATTTTGTATTACTTGGCGTTAAATTACATCAATTTAAAGTTAATAAATTCGATAACATAATATGTGCAATTTGTTTTTAATATTATAGCCGTCTGAGAAGCTTAAAATAAATAAAATACCTGCCACGATTTATATACAAGCAATTATCTACTTTATTTCTTACTTTGAACTGGGACGAAACACACTGAAGCACATTCATTGCTAGCCTACATAAATCAGTCACTTCTTGTGCGTTTATTAGTTTAATACTCGAGGAAACATTAAATTTAGTTTTAACATTTTCGTATATTTAAAATAAGCACACTATTAAAAAGTTTCAAGGCATTGCAACATGCAAATCTTAAGATCGAATTCACTCTCAGGGAAAAACTGTTTATATTTTTGAAAAAAAACTATGTTTAATATTACTTATTTATGTAAAATAAACAATTATTGGTTTACTTAAAACATAATTAAGGCATTACTAATATTCAACACTGGATCAACAGTTCGATTCGAACTCGTAACTTTCGCCAGGCTAATTTACAGTCTTATTTTGGTTTCATTAAAGACCCGATAGAAATTATATAGAAGCAATAAATTTACAATATAAGAAAATTAAAACACAATCCTTTCTCTAAATACGACGCGTTTCGAGAATCTTCATAATATTCCCATAGCAGTCTTCGAGGACAAAGATTATTAATAAAGGACTTGGAGAAAGGAATTGTGTTTTAATTTTCATGTATTAATTGAAAACTCCAAAACTAGGAATATGAGTTATAATAATAAGTTTATAATTTCATCGTATTTCAGTTTTTGAATAATTTCATACTGGAAATCCTTTACCTTGATTTTAATTGATTAATGGGCAATTTAATTATTGTGCATTCAGAATTAATGATAACGTAATTTGAACAATATTATTTTATTGTTTTCATGCGCATATTATTAAGGGTAATTGTTATAAATAGAAAATGTTATCAATATCTACCGTTTAAATATTTTAGTACATTTTCAGTTAAAATTTTGCTGTTATTAAAAAATCGATATGGCTGTCTGATAAAAGATTTTTAGTTGATTTAATTTTCTGGTTGTTTGCAAATAATAATCAATCAAAACGTTGTTAGTTTAAAATTACTCTATATTTAATTTCTTACCTAAACAAACATAACACTAGCGTTTCGAGTTCGAACCTCTGCTATCCGAAAGCTCCTGATGTAATAAAATTAATAAGTACCTATTGTAATTAGAATTACAAAGGATCCGCCATTTTTTTCACATTAAATGCATACGAAGTTAAATATTTACCCTTTAATAATGAGAACAGGCGGTATCAACCTTTACCTATTATTATTTATGACTATCGATATAGTAAGTTTCCTCGTGGCATTTATAATTTGAAATAGGTAACTTTTATTGTACAGTTATTGCAGTGTACCTACGTTAAATTAATAATTAAATTATTTGTATTGAATTTTCTCTTTCGAACCTTGTTCAATATTAAATAACTTTCAGGATAATTAAATTAACATCATTGTTTTGGTATAGCAATCGACAGATTTATTATAGTGAATTTTTTGATAATGGTGGCTTTGTGCTCGTTCACAATTAGCAATAATTTTTGATCGCGTAGAGGTCTACAAAGTCACAAAGGAGAAAAAATATATAACGAAGCTCAATTAGTGCATTTCATTATTATTTATTGATTCTCTTCGTGGCCAATTCACTACAAATACTCTGTCGATAAAAATGATATTCGAAATAATACGAAAATCTTCTAATTTCAATTTCCTTTAAAAATATTTTTGCAAATCTTTACTCTCTATATCTAATATTTGGGTGCTCTTTATAAACCAAACTCTGCCTGACCGTTTCCTAATTGAAAATGCAAAAAAAAAGATTACCCTATTAAATTTTGTGCACAAATTTTAAAAGCGATGAATAACTGAAGATAATTTTCGATATCAATGACCTTTAAATTTAATAAATACAATCAATAAATGATTAAAGGAAGGGAAACAATATATTGATGAGTTTTGCGATTTCATTTCCGAGCAATTCTTGTCGCCATGAAAATTACATTTAGTAAACTTGTTAACAATAATTTCATTTGAGAATTTCAAAATGAAAAGAAAAAAATTAGGCGATCGTTCACAGAGGGTGCAATGTAACCAAAACAAAAACTTTGATCCAACACTAGATGCTAGGTACGTCATCCATTGTGCTGATTGTATTCAATTACTGATTTGGCTCCTTTATGGAGTCTCTAATGTACGTGTCCTTTGAGATGATCACGTAAATCTAGATAGATCTAAGATCTAAGTACATGACGAACGTCTTAAAAAATTATTAATAATTCCAACACCGTAAGCAAACCAGAATAAGCCGTGTCAACTTATTGGAATCACGTATAGTCAATTTTCTCCAACTACAAAGTGAATCTTGGATAGATATTCGGTAAGATTGTCATTAGATGTACACGTAGTAGCTTCATGTGGGGACGAGGAAGTTAAACTGTATCGACCTAATTCCAATCTTAGCTATAGCACTTACTTTTGAATTATTTGTGCCTTGGTTTAAATTCCACGTTAATCTGTAGGTTCTATGATGTTGGTGTACAACTCCTGGATTTTCATTTGTTAGTGAACTTTTATCCTCAAATGTAAAATGTTCGACCGTAAATACGATCGAAATAGGATTGTGTACAACAAAATTGTATTAACTTTTTACAAATCCAGACTGGTCTGACTTGTGCGTGCTGAACTATTGGTAGGTATACAAAAATCAAATAGAAAAAAAATTAATTTAAACTAAACAACATGACATAATAAATTGAGTAGTGATTCTTGTGCCTAATAACTAAATATTTAGTATATAAATAAATATTATTGATCTTCTATTACTTCTGAATTTTATCATTTATGTACACTTTCAAACTCTCAGTGCTGTTACCTTTGATACCAATCCTTGTTCGTTGTATGAAGTTTCCTAAATTTTCCTAAACATATTTACTTTAATTGAGTTGCTAAGGCGTCGGGAACATCTGTGACAAAAATTCTTAGTTATTGTCAGCTAAAACTGCCTTGAGCAGTGTTTTCATTTAGTTTTTTATTACTAAATATTAATACAATGACGAATGTTGCCAATACTAATGGAATAGAAGAACCTGAAACGAAAGTAGAATTCTTCCATCATACAGTTACAGGACTTTTTTGATACTATAGGTAGTTTAAAATAGCCACAACACGAAGAAGACGTCAATTTTAATTTATATTTGCCGTTTGGCTAGTCTGAATTGTAATTAACGCTATCGGAAATTAATTTAACCTTTTTGAATTACTTCTGATAAAAGCAACTCCGGTGAAGACTTTATAAATAAAGATTGAAATTGAAAACTCAAATTTGTATTGTTTGTTCCAAAACACGATTTAAATTAATTTATCGAGACACGAATTGATTGCGGTATTATCGAATTACTATCGTTTCCATAAAGAAAAACAGAATGTAAAGAATATAAAGGTTAAAGCCGTGATTCTCAATCTCTTTTAACGCTTTTTATACACTTACTTTATTTTCTCCACAGTTACCCGAAAAACTAAATCTGAAATGCTGTATTTGTATTATTTATAAATCTTAATATTATATAAATCACAAAATTTTCTGTTTTGTATGTAGATTTCTTCTATTAAAAGTTTGTAAATGGAAAACATTGCTAGTATGAAATCTCTGCATCAGAACGCTTTGCTGCTTTCTGGTTAAAGCAACTATTTTAATATTTTCTGAGAGATAGATTGGTTTTCAAATAAATTGAATTTTGAATTTTTTAACACCTCTCTAATGAATTTAATTCTAACTCAAAAATCGATTATTTTAGACAAGAAGTCTTATCTGTTTTCTAAAAATATATTTTAATCAAAAATCAATTTTTTCCCAATCCAAAGGATGCTTTTATACCAAAAACTGCCTGCTAATAACTTTTTTCCTTATAAAATGGTTTTTATCACCACCTAAATGCTGCGTAATATGGCCACGGAGACATCCTATACATAATATGGATATAAACAACTTCTGATCGTTTCGTACTTTAGCTGAAAGTTGCTGTGTATTGTTTTAGCAGGTTTGTTCCGAATTGAATAAATAATAAGTTTTAATAAAGCATGGAATTCGATTTAAACTACGGTCAAAGCCCAATTATCATAAATCAACTTAGAGTTAGTCGTCTAGGTAATCGATTATTCTTATTACTGTAAAATTTCAATATGTTTTTCTTTTTTCTTCTTATGGAAGCTAATTTAAATCAAATATGTAGATCATTTTAAAGTCCATTTCCTATGACCTATTTTGGAATGATGTTCGGATGTGTAGTGTGTCTAGCTTTTTTGTCGAGATTAGGGACAAACGCGTGCACCAATTGGATTGAAATTTTATAGTCTGAAAGAGCTTTCTAAAGAGCTGAATAAATTTAAGCTGAAAACTCTCCGTTTTGATATGAATGCAGGTAGACGGTATAAATGGAAAGAGTTTGCAATCGGCACCGAATATTATTTTGGTCGTCAATTATTATTGTCAAAATAGAAAATAAAAACCTTGGAAAAACAGTCACCAACAAATTACAAATTCTATATAATTCGGAAACCATTATTTTTACAATTGATTGAAATTAAACAAGATTGGTTAGGTAAATAGTGAACCTCTAAACCTCGGAATGATAACTTCCAAATGCAAGTTTGGAAAATTACACACAACAGAATAAATTAAAATAGAACTTATTCGTTTAGCTTTTAATTTTGCTTCACCATGTAGGATACTTTTTTATTTCATAAAACTTTACGTTGTTAAATTTCTTTTTGAAGAAAATTACAAGCAATAGAATTTTTTTACATCAAAAATAAACTTTTTGTCACTGTGGAAAATATAATATTAAACGATCGTGCGGACGGATCGCCAAGTGTTGCGTAAGGGTAGCGAGTAGGGGATGCGCGTATGTTAAGCAGTCTTGTTTGAAAAGCGGTAACGGAAAGTCGAAACGGTTCTTAGCATATGCACATTATTTCATATTATCAGTTCTTATCAATTATACCATTTTTTGTTATTTAATAGTCCATCTAGAAGTTAATATTGTATACAGAAAATAAAGGCATTTACTTAAAGAGTTGATTTATTAATTATTCTCAGTCACTATAAATATTGATATGAGCAATAAAGGTTAATACACTGTAAATATAAAATATAAATATCTTTTTATTGCCTTATTCATTTATATCTGGGTATTAAAAATAACTTTCGTAAAAGTAAAATTTTATTTCAAAATTATCTTGCAAAGTGTAAAACGATGCAAGTATATGAAGAAGTAAAACTTTTATTTGCATTTACAATTTTGAATCTCTAGTCGCAGTAATGGTTAGCAAACCAAATAAGCAAAATTAATTTGCAAAAAAACACCAATAAGTAGAATAATTATTTAAAAAAATAATTAATTTTATAACTTTTATAGGTCGTCTCATTAGGACTCAAAATTTGTAGTTTCTAGAAAGTTTTGGTTATAGAAGTTTTAATTGGCGAATAAATATTTGTTTAGTAATTTTACTAAAAGTTAGTTGAATATAAGTTTAAAAGTAAATTTCTTCCAGAAATAGTGTCTAATTAGTGCGTAACGGTTAATCGGATAATTTCTAAATTTACAAAAATTGCTTACACTAATTTCTATCTTCCTAGAAGTGACAACACAATCCTAACACAAAATCAAAATTCTCTGTAGTCCACATGCACAAAAGTGCAATCACAAACGCTCAAGCAGAAAAAGAAGCAATTAGTTTAAATAAAAAATGAAAAAAGTTGCTAAATAAAATATTTAATAAATAATAAAAAGTTTGAATTTTTAAACGGTATATTATATTGAATTAAACTCTTTTGGAAGTTGTTTACAGTGTAAAAACGAAATATTTTTGCTAAATAAAGAGATTTTTTTAGTTTATTTCGAGCTAGAATTTTTTAAGTTATGCAACTATTATCACTCGCACGCGCTGCAAAGAACAACAACGCAAGATAAGCGATTGCAAACTAAACATCATCACACAAGTTATCCAACGCGTCGCGACGCCGTCGTCGCTTTATGCGCCACTACCGTCACAACCGCCTACAACTTCGGCAATTCCTCTGCACCTGACCTGCTAGATATCGTTGATCGATTTTAACCTTAAGGGTGTGACTACACAGTAATAGTAACAATATTTAACAATTAATCGAAAAAAGCTCTTCTTAATTGGCCAATTTCTTTGTAAACAGCCCAACTTTTGACTTCACGGTTCAAAAGAAATTTCGTTTGATTTAAATGAAAATAATTAATAAGCACCGACTTTTATCCGCCTAAAGTTAACGAAGTTTGATTAGCGCTCAGTCAATCAAAATTGTAATTAATATACAAACATTTCTTACACAATTGCCAATTAAACATTACTTAATTACTAATTACTATTAAAACGGTGCAATAACTTTCCAAACAGTTTAATTTCATCAATTATGTAAAGGAAACATTTGTCCATTTGGTATAAATTACTTTAATACTCTACAATCTCTTGATAATGGTCGACACGAGCCAAAACATTTCGTTTATTTGATTTTGCAAAATTCTGTCGCAAATACTTGACCCAGATTTGAATATTTCCTTGTCAAAAGGTGCATTTAATCTTTAATCGCTCAAACGAAATCGCAAAATAAGCAAGAAGTTCACAGCAATTTTCAAAAAGTTCAAAAAATTCAATTAATTGTTGTATAAGTTTTTAAACGAATTTTGATTGGTTCAAATTAACTATTTGTGTCAGCTTAATGTTCAAACCAATTCAATTTGGTTTAAAAAAATTTGTTTCAAATTCCCGAGTTATACAGTAATTTAGGCATTAACGTAAATTTTAACAATAATATAATATATCCAGTTTACGTGTTGAAATACAAAGCATATCCATAAGCATAAAAATAAACAATTTAAAAAATATATCTATGTATCTTCCAAAGACGTAGATAATAAGAAAGACGAATTTTTAAAATAAAATTATTTTAAAATTGTAACAAAAATTTCCAGTTTTAAAATTCAACTTCCAGGAAAACCCAAATCAAAAAACAAAATTTAAATCGATATTTTCATGACTTTCCACAAAATATCAAAAGATCAATTTTGTAGGAAATTAAATTTTCATCAATCTAATCTTTGGATTTTATTCCTACGATAAAATTTTTATGAGATATTAAAAATTTTAAAACGACGGTGATCGGTCACCCATTTCATAGCTGTGTAGTGGGGAGTTTTAATTTCAACCCCCTACTTTTCAATTTGTTTTTCGGTTCTTCTGCAATATACTACTGGTTTTTGTTTGAATTTCGAATTGTTTTCTTTATTCTTACTAAATGTTCTTTTTGAATTGACGAATAACAAATGTTAACAAAATATTGAAACATGTAATTTGTAAATAAATATCCGGTTCTATTTTACAAAAAATTATTTTAAAAACATACTACCTATACAGATGGATACTCACAGATGGATCATAAATAGTACATCGTTGCACTATTTTATTTCGAACCACAATCAATTCACATTTTACACGATAATTTTATAACTTCCACGGCGCCGTGCTTTCAATAGCAGGAAAGTAATAAAAATGAAATATCAAAATATTTTAGTTGTCTACCATTTGAACGACTTTTCCAAACTAAAATCATACAACGCTGTTACGAAACTTGCTAAGCCGAATTTGTTCATCGCACGACGACATGGTTTGGATAAAAACAATTTTTAAATAAAAACACAGCTCTTTTTAAGGTTTAGTTAAAAAACTTTAAAATCGGTCACTACCATCCGCTTGACAGAAAAATTTTTTTAAAAATTCAAAATCTTAACGAATCGTGCGTAATTTTTATAGAAAATAATTTTAATAATAAATTATAATAAATAAACACAGTAGTGGAAATTTATTTTTCAGCATTCGTTGGTTTTCTGCTACATAATATAAAAAGACGTAAGAAAAGTGACAAAGTGCGACTCGACATTTATTATTAAAGGAAACTTTAGTTCAAGAAATATTAATTTAGCACACAAAGTAACTTTTTATCAACAAAAGGGTTTACGCAAAAAATACGCACCTCATCGTTGAACTAATCTTTCTACTGGTTTTTGTTTCTATGACGTCAAGCAGCAATTTTTGACATGAAAAATATGGCCAATTTTTCTTAAAAAATAAACTTAAGCTATTCGCTATATTTACTTTTTACCGATTAATTTAGTAGAAAAATTAGTTTGGACGAAAGAATTATTTATCAACAAATTTATTTCGACAAAATCAGAAAATTTCGGTAAATAATATTAAAGGACTAAATAAAATAAAAATTATCGAGGGTGAATTTATTATTAATATCTCTTTAATCTTACGAAATCTCTCCGATTTTGCAGTAGCACAAGCAATATCCAATTATATCAAAGCTAGAATCGAGAAGTTAAACCCAAACTCAAAACTCCTGAATTGGATTGAAAATATTATTAAAAGTCTTTCGGATTAATTTTTAAATTATTTTTATTTGTAAAAAAAGAGATCGGTAACTTAAAACTAATCCCTTTCATTTTATAAATAAAAATAATTTCGCCATTAATCCCGAGACTTGCAATAATATTTTCCACCAACTGGACAGCGTACACTATCAATTAAGAGCTTCTTGTAAATTTTCAACAAAATTTTAAAATTTGAATGAAATTTTAAAATTGATGGCAGTAGCGTAACCACAAATTATGCGGACTGGTTTAAAGTATTTGCTAGACCCACGAAAAACGCAAAATTATATAAAAGCATTTTGTTGTAAAGAATTAATTTTTTACATATTACAAATAATAAATTATTTGGAAATGAGTTACGCTATTATAAAAAAGAAACGTCGTATGGCGAAATGCACACTATGAAGATTAAATTTTCGCAAATTTTCTATAAAAAAGTTTATATCCGAATATATCAATATGCTTTAAAGAAAATATTATGCAGCATTGGGGCGTATACAGTCTATCATAAAGGTAATAAATTCTGATAGATGCAAGTAAAACCACAAAATTTTTTCAACTCAAAGAATTTTGATTCTACGTGAATCTCCGCTTGTATCTATCAGAGTTTGATAACTTAACTTAGATAGATATTTTTTAACTCCCTGACAAATAAAAGTAATATTTTACCCTTTGGTAAAGAGAAATTTCAAAAACCTATTTTTATTTATTACACAAATAAAAAAACATGTCTTAAAAATCTTAGCACTGAAAAGCTATTTTTATTCGCAACAAGAGCTTCTAGAAGTGAATAAAATTGTATGAAGAGTACATCTCAATAAATTGCATTATCTTTCTTTATAATTTAATTTTGTTTTTGCTCTAAAGCTAAAATCTCATAAAATTTATTAATTACTCGTATAATTCTGAAGCGTAACACTAAAGATATGTAAACTCTAAGTGGATTAAATTAAATGAGATGATAAAATGACCAGCTCATGTGAAATTTCCTCATTCTGCATGGCTGATTTTATTTTCCAATAGATAAATCAAGATCGCGTAAATTTGTCTAGAAAAGTTTATTATAACAAATTAGTTGGTTACACAATTCTCCTATTACTTTATAATAAAGCTAAAATGTTTTAAAAAATACAATATTTTTTGTAGTCGATACTAATTATAATGCAATACTTCAGTTATCTATGGGTCTGTCTATTTACAATAATATTGAAACGTCTGCTCTTTGATCTATCGAGTAATAATTAGTACTAATGCTAATAAAATATTAGCGCTAATGATTTTTCTTCTTCTTCGTTAAATAAACTTTTTAATAAAATATTATAAAAACAGCCATTTAAGTTATTTGAAAAATGTGTTTTGTTCTTGAAAATAAGTCCTTTTAAGTAGTGAAAAGAAATAATCCTCTACAAAAAATAATGAAATGAATTTGATAACTCTATAATCAGGAGTTAAAATTAATTAACGAGAATGTAGTGACTAGAACATTATAAAATTCAGATGTACCCATGTCATTGTAATGACAAACACAACTAGCAGCAACGTTACTCCCACAGACGATTTTTCTTCTTGTTCGATCCTATGCAACCTAACTTAAATTAAATGCAATTATTATGTAATAACTTTATTTTGGAAATTACAATCATGACAAGTTGAGCAAAACTTGCACTTATGTTATTTTCAAATAGTGTTTGTTGTATAAAAAATTTTAAGCAGCTAAAATACCGTAAATAAATACATAAAGATCGTAAAAATAGGATATTTATTCCTGAATTAAGATAACTTACAATATGATAGCTCATATTTTATAAAACAAAGTTATGATTACAAAATTCTGTTATACAAAAACTGAACTTTACTCAATTGTTGTTGTTTCTTCTTTTATAAAGAATTCTACAATTTCTTCTTCTACATTCTTGGTGTCACTATCTAATTCGTCGGTATCAATTCCTAAAAAAAGGTTTAATTCAATACAAAAGTAAAATAAAAACCTAAACATAAGAAAATGTAGCATTAGCATAAGTTGATTGCAAAGATTGCAACCAAGTGGTATACATAAATGCGTTCGTATCCCCCAAGCGTATAACTCAAATGATATATTAAATCAATTAAGTAAAAATTTGGGGTGAATAAAAATGTGAAAGAAATAAACTTACCATTTCTAAGTTCCAATCGTCGGAATTTCTGTGCATTCCACTCCTTAGTGCGGCTATGTCTGTAAGCATTGAATTTTTCCATAAGCGCTGACCGTTTTTCGATAAGTTCTTTAGATGCCTTTGTTTGTCTCATACGATCTTTGCTTTCAAATTGTGCATAATACTTTTTCAAACTCTTTTTAATTTCTTTAACTTGTTTTTCTTCTAATAAAGATGGGCATCGTGGTCTCCACAGTAATTGAGCAAATTTTTCTAAATTAACTCTCTTCAAAATCTTTCCTTGGAAAGACCATATCCAATAACCTGTGTCCACTTTTGTCTTCCATATCGAGACTCCAGTCACCACGTACCTTCCGGTTGGATCCCATTCAACATCGGATGCTTGGAAGTGATCTGTGGTGTTCATGACCACAAAATCATGAGTGTCAACAAACTCTAAGGAACCTCCACTCGATCCCAAACCAGCCATCACGACAAATTGTCCATTAGGTGACCAAAACAAGTGATTGCATGCCCGTTTTTCCAATTTCTTCAGTAACGATGGTGCCTGTCCAATCCTGAGTTCATAAAAACTTACACTTATGTTTGGAGTTTCACCGTGAATGATGGCGAACTTGGAACCCACAGGTTCCCAAGCAAAAGCTTGTATTGGTTCTTTACTCTCCACGCTATCCACAGGAATCTGTTTCTCTCTCATGTGAAATATTTCAAAATTGTAATACATCCCCGAGTACTTTGTCTCACTCTTTTCCTTTCGAACTTTCGAATAACGATCTACTTTCACACATAAATAATCTCCAGATTTTTGCCAATGAATTTTACAATCGGCAACATTGAAAAGATTTTTATTTCTAATTTCCGCTCGATTAGGAATTTCTAGCAGGATGACCCTGGCAGGAACGTCTTTATCTTCAGCAACCCAATATGCTATTATGTTATCGGTTGGTGACCAATTAAAATCACGAATTCCAGATATTTTGATCGACTTTTTGTCCAATAAACCAAACGATGGGGTTTCATAAACAGATAATGCTGTGTTGCCCATCATGGCAAAATACTTGTCATCATAGGACCAACGTAGAATTGGCCACGATTGAGGTCCTTCTGGATTGAACGAGCGCTTTTCTTGACCAGTTCTAAAATTACAAAATGGTAAATACCATTAACAAATATACAACAGTGGTGCAGAGCAGAAAGGGAAGGCCAATAATAGCAATAATAAATTTGCTCCTTTTTCACGGTAGAAACCATTTGCAAAAATCGGAAACAAAGCCAAGATAATTAATTAGCGATAAAAGAAATAGCAGCACAGAAATGGATAAACAATATAAAATAAAAAATATAAAACTATTATTATGGTATAATTATTACAAGTGAATAAAAGTCAAAGCAAAATACTTCTTTGAATGATGGCAACAGGAAACATAAAATGGTGGAATCAATTAATATAGGAAGAGTGCTAAATATATGAAAAACATGTATATTAGTATATTTTTTATAAACAGGAGCAGGATAGGCTTACAAAGAGTATTAAAAATATGGAAAGAAGGCGAAATAGATGGTAAAGTTGATAAGTAGTAAGTAGTGCAACTGAACAAAACAAAATCAATTTTGATATAAGGAAAAATTTCGTAGATAGTTGTAACTAAAATATCAACTTATTGTTTCATTTTTAAAAATATTTAGAGGAAGTTGTCCTTGGAGTAGAAAAAATGTTGCAAGTTTTGCTATGACCTACAAAAGTACATCCAAATGAACATTTAAACAGAAAATACAAAAACGTTTGGAACATATTAGTTGGAAAAGAGACTCTTACGAAAAATCTAACAGCATGTTAAAACTAGGTCGACACTTACCGAATGTCCCAAATGATAATCCTCTTATGATCCGGATTGTGGTTATCAGCTTGTGGAGAATATGTGATAAGATATTTCTCACATGGCGAAAAATCCAAAAACTGCACCGATGCATGTGCATACTTTTTGTATTGTGTAAAATTAGGTCCACCCCAAAGAGCTACGCCCATTTTATGGAAGGTGCACAAAAATGTACCTAAAGGTGACCATTTTACATAGGTTTGGGTCCAATTCTATACAAATTAGGTAGTTAAACAAAGAAACAATATGTTTTATGGTACTTACTGCTCTTTCCTCAGTGATCTGTGGTTCAGGTTGAGTGTTTTGCCAAATTTGAACGCTATTTCCTTGACCAATCATAACACAATATTGATCGTACGCATCGGGCTCCAAAAGGTAGTAATGCAGGTCACCTTGTCCTTGATAGGGCTGAGGTTCTGGGGGACTCCATTCGGCCGGTATGTTCTCATATTTTGTAAAATCGGTAAATAAGTTAACGGTAAATGTGTGAGATTTGTCTAATTTATGATTATTGGTAAACTTTACAGCTTCTTGAGCATGAAGAGGCGACGAATATTCCAAAAAAATGAAGCCTTTTGTTACATTCTTGTCGTTGGTAGGGTAGTACGTACTCACAACGGTTCCAAATTTTGCAAAAATTCGATTAATAACCGATTGCAGCTTTTCAAGTAGATCGGGGCCCACCTGGGGTATACCGTCCACTATTATTACACTCTCGACGCCGTCCGTTTCTTTAGGTTTCAGTTTTAAAATGTCGCCAAGTAGCTCTAGAACAAATTGTAAACATTTTAAATAAAAATAAACGGAAAGGCTTGCAAACATCGACTACCATATTATGACGATTATAAAAATTTAAGCCACCATACCTTCGTCCGTAATATCGTCCACGTATCCCTCGGGGTCGTCAAAATTTGGTTCATCGTCGTTCGATGAAACATCGACGTCATTTTTAGTAAAATCACCGTTTTGACTATTTTTATCGTCTCCTTTCTTTTTCACCATTTTTAACACGCGGGTAAGTAACCGTAAAAATGGAGGTTATAAAATGAGATGTGGAGCCGGTTTGTTGGATCACCACTTGGAGCGCTACGAACAACTACTCAAGTCAAATATTAACTATAAATATTTTTTAAATTTAAATAAATAACAGGAAATAATAAAAGTTAATAGTTTAATTTTATTAATAATGCATTCAACTTAAGAATCGATAGCAACTAATAAATTTTAAATTAATTTTGAACTAATTAGATGTAAAAATACAGGCACGAGCGGATTTAAGACGTAAAGGTTGGTTTATGTAGAACACCGACGTCGCGACGCCGCCGTTGGCCATCGCAGGCGCGCGGTAGATCTTGTGATTTTATCAGAGAATTCAAACAAAAATGTTTGTGCAGATTCTGCACTGCTCTACATTCTACAATGGGAAGGCGAAACAATTTTTTTTACTATTTTTTATATTTACATTTGACCAACAAAAATAATCAAATATTTTCCCGCTTTCAGATCGGACAGCTTGCGCACTGTTTTCGTAGGCCACGTGTGCACTAGTTTTTGGTTCTACAACTGCCCAATGCGTTCCTATATTATATTAATAATTGCGTGTACACAGTTGCAGAGATAGAGATGCTGTTTAAAACATCTAAAGAGTTTGCTCTTTTTTTTTCAGAATAGTTTCAAGGCAAGAAGAAAATATTTCTAACTTCTAAGGAGAGATTTTCAGAGATGGACGCAAGAGAAATTTTTCGGTAAGGAGAAGTCCTCTATTTGCCAACTGTCGATGTTTATTTTGTGCTTTTCACCCCTTTTCGGTATAGATACCTTCCTTTTAGCTTTTTTGCTTCTTTGTAACAAAAGCTTGTTGAAACACTAGTTTGCAATAGACAATGTGCGCAAAACCCTAAGGATGATAAAACGATAGTGCTGCGGACAATTAAATATATTTTTTGCCAATTTAAAAATAGAATATAGAATTGCTGTTTTTTTAAAATCTTACGAAAGAAATATTTTTATAGCGCGTTCAAGTTGTGAAAGATGTATGTATATAATAATTAAAAGTGGGTTTAGGTTAAATATTATTTAATTGATAAAAGTGAAACATTTTGAACGGAAAATTAAAATATATTTTAAATAGATAACTGACTTTCTCTGAATAATTCTGTGAATGTAGCACAAAATATTCAAAATAAACATGATTTGCTGATGCGCTAATTAAATTGTTTATTGTTGAAATTAGCGCAATTACAGGTAAGTAGGTACCCATGTTTTGTTGCTTTCTGCTCAAGATTTTTAAATTTAATTTAAACCGAACTTTGGCAACGCCATCCCGAATTTCTTAGTTTTCAAAGGAAAGGGATAGCCAAAGAAGTCGATCGAAGCAGAGTGATCATAAATCCAATCTCTATACTCTATACACATGGATATGATCCGGCCCGAAATATGTTAGGGTATGCCGGATCAAATTTCTAATTGGGTTAAGTCAATTGGAGGCTTGTGGCGGTCAAAATTGCAAAACCCTATACCCAAGCCCTGAAAACAAAAAATAAAGACTTTTTCTTGAAAGATTTCAGTAAGTACTAGAGTTTTCATGAGTTACTTGAACTAACAATATGTAGCAATTGATAAAACTCAAAATTTCGTGAAAAATCTGAAATTTATTCGAAAAATTTAACAAAAACTAAATTAACCTGGTAAGCCAGTTTTTGAATCCAAAAAAAAAGTTGAATGATCTAAGTAATTTGAAAATTTGAAAAATTGTTGAACCAACTAATCTTTTTTCGAGCAGAAAAAAAGCTTTGTTTCTAATTTGAAATATTATAGATATTTTGGACAGTGTAAACCTACGCGGAAGCTATCAAATAAATCCACATCATTGATTCATCCTAGAAACATTAGGAATAATTATATAGGTAAAGGTATACTTACCTATATTATTATTAAGTACATTCAATAAAGAAATTTTTAATTTCCTTAATAATTATATTACAAAAATCTATAGTTATTATTATTTATACTTGCAGGCTGGTGTTCTTAGTTTAACTTTTCAACTGTAGTTAAACAAAAAGCAATGCAAAAAGCATTTGAAGAAAATGAAACGAGAAAATTAGTTTTTGCAAGTATTTTTTGTAAACTTTTGTTTGTCGAGTCCATCGAACTATCAAATGCTTGGTAGCATACTCCGAAGCATTGCATTTTAAGTAAACAAAATATACGTCGACAATTTTTTTAAAATTTGTATTCTTGGGAACGGAAGCATTGTTTCACAAGCACAGCAATGATTACACTTTCAACATTTAAATCAACATTAAAATAAAAGTAATATATTCTCATGGTGCATTGTCTTCTTGCTTTAAGGTTTGCATATTATTTTTTAAAATACAAAACAAGAAAATAAAATAGTGGAATATTAGTGAAACGGAAGTACCGCATGGTGGAGGGAGGTAATTTCGATAGGTGTTACAGGTAGGGTGAAATTAATTTGTACTTGGAAGAAAAATCAATACTTTTCCCCAAATTAGTAGATACTCCCGTATACCAGAGTGGAACGATCGAAGCTCAAACTCGAAGAACATTTTAATAAGACTTCGACGTTCAACCTACACACCTGTAAAGGTGAGCAAAAGTCGAGTGGCGCAATTTTATTCTACGTGTGGTATATCGGCGGTCGTGAATGAAAATAAAGTGGGATGTACTTTGTTACAAGTTCCATGGTAAAATAAACTGTTGCTAGCAGTTAACAATCAACGTGCTGGGTTCATCCAGTGGAACTTGTGTATGTTAATAACTGACAGGTATTTCAGTGAGTTAACTTAGTCATGTAGGTGTGTTTCAAATTTTAAAATCGTCGGTCTGTTGCGAAATATTCGATCTTCTACTAAGATATTGTGTGCCACTTAAGGACATTTAGTGTTTCTAACAGTAACGGATTATTTGCAAAAAATTGGTAAGTTTTCGAAAAAATTTGACCGGTTATTTTGAAAATATTACTTTTACTTGGGCAATTTCAAAATTTCCTGTCCGTTCGCCATTTAAATGAGAATTTTAGTTTAAATGCCTCGGGGATAAATTTCGAAAGTATGCGCGACCTTATTTTTGTTGTTTTGTTAGATACACGTCTCGAAAATCTTAGTTGAATATTCAAAATTACGAGTGAATATTGGCAACGTGAAAGCTAAATGCATCAAATTAACAAAATTTAAGAAAATGCGTCTGATTTACCGGTTGTTTACACCGGAAAATTATTTGAAAATCGTCAGACACGCCCTTATTTTCGAACCCATCGCGGCTTTTTTTGGATTTCGCGCTTTCATTTCCAGCCAATATTTTCGAATAATTCGCAAGCGCCGTTCGTTTTAGTTGCTTTTATAACGTCCAAAACCGCATTTTTGAGAGCTTTTACTTTACATTTTTGGTGACGTAAGAAACTTGTTTTGTTCAAGTTCAAATTTGCCGAGTTCTTTAAAAACTATTCCACTAAAATAAACTTACCTACCTTTTGCACAAAATTTAGCTTTTCATTGCTTTTCCTTAATTCTTAAGAAATTCGACTGCGTTAATGCGGGAAATTTACATTTTTCTCCACTTAATTTATTTAAAATATTTAAATAACTGACGCTTTTCATTTTTTGGCACCTTTACAATTTTTTCATGATTAATTATTTTAATGTGCATAAAAGAGAAACTTGGTTTAATTAATTTGGCCGATTTGCAAATATTAATGTTACGAATTTGATTTGGTCATAAAAAATATGCGGAAGTAATGAGCATCGATTAATCAAAAATTTAAAAAAATCTTAATCGTTTCAAAAAATGTTTGTAAATAAAAGAGAGCTGGAACCGATATTGATTGGTTTAAATTTAAGAAAACTAGAAAATGCTGGAAAACTTGACTTTAGGCCATGCAATTGTCAAACTTTAAATTTCCCTTCTTGTGAATGTAATACAACTATTAAGTTTTAAAACTTGAAAATTTTTACGAAAACCAGTTGGTGCAATAAATCTTTGGCTTAACGGATATTTATGTAAATTATATAAAACTCGACGACAAAATATGTATTTGTGGATTGATTATTTTGTATGTGTGTGGAATTTTGAACATTTTGATAAGAATCACCAGTTATGTAATTAATATAGAATTACAAAATTTACCTATAGTGTATGCAAAGTAAAAATTATATAAAATTTTTGTATCTCATTAGGCGTATAACGAACATAGTAGGATTGATGGTCAAGACAAATATTTAAGAAAATAAAGAGTAAACAATTTGATTTTTAATAACTTGGAACTTAAAGGAACGTTCTAGGGGTGATGAGGAAATAGTAAAAAGGTACCAGAAAAAGATCTCAGGAGTTCTTAAAAAACTGACAATAAGGCCTGAAAGCCTTTCGGTAAATAATTCTTTTTATCGGAAAATTAAAATCAATTAATTTGTATAAATATTTCATTTGGTTACAGAAGAGGTGCTTACGTAATGGTAACAATTTGTGACAATTAAAATAATTTCTTAAATTCTTCACTTTTTAGAATTTTCAAATTTTCTGCATAAAGAAAACACATTAACACTAATTTATGTACCTACCTTAATTATATACAAGGCTGTTACTAATTTAGTTAGTTATGTGAAATTTTTAGTCAACTGAGTCCCCATTTTTAGACAACAGAATAATCCTCGCAACTTGAGGCCAATTATGTGACCAAGTCCTCAGCACCAATTAAATAATTACGTAAGGTAACTTCTGGTTTCGATTTTATTCGAGTAAGCAATTACATTAATTACTACATTTATTTTTGCTTCTAACGATTGTTAGTTGGGTGCATACCTCCTTGTTATGGTGATGCATACCATGATTCACGACCATAAGATTTGTTAAAAATTAAGATAAGTATACTTAAGTGTAATTTATGCTATAACGCACAGTTAAGCTGATTATATTTTTATCGATGACTCAATACCCGATAATTACCGGCATTCACTCCAAGTTTGACTATTAATTAACAAATTTTTTGAAACTCGAAAAAATTAAATTCGGCCATCGAGATCTTTTTAGGGAAAGTAGGTAGCTCTCGAAAACAAACAATATTGCTTTATATTCCTTGCCATTTTTGTTCTTTCTTTATTGTTTTTTTTTCTACTTTTTCAAACTATATTATTACCCAAGCATGGCTTCGGCACGAAAGCACACTGCTATCACACCATGGATAGAATCCGTGTCGATGAATATTTTTTATAGTGCAACGATCACTTTAGCCGAGTGCAAATTTTATTACTCATCATTTAAAATAATTGTTTACCTAATAATATAATTAATTAGTCATGGATAATACAAGACACGTTTCTGAATAGGTGTAGACTTTAACAAGGAAAATATTTAAATTGACATGGCTATATATAATGACTTAGTTCTTTAGGTATTTAAAAAGGGATTGGGTACAATGGGAATTAAATTAAATTTTTCTACATTGAAAAAATCAAGGCTTTGTTCAATAAAAATACGGTGATATCTCTGTCATTCCTTAATCTGTCATTGCTTCTTACGTTTTATCTGTATAAGCCAGAATCTATAATATACCAATGCATTAAATTATTTAAATTGCTTTTAAAATGATGGCTGGAACCTGAAATTGTATAGTGAAACCATAGCATTGTGATGACAATTTTAACTAAGCTATTAAAGTTCAATTATTGTTGAAGTAAAAGATCATCAATTATGTTGTGTAATCGCATATTGAGAAACGCTATTTTCTGGCTTCCATTGTTACCAATAAATGATGCTTACATCCAATTAGAACTTTCTTTATAAACTTTACCCATAATATTTCGGCACCTACTGCGAGTAAAATAGTAACAAACTTGCATTCCCTTGTGGGTACCTACATATTTATTACATTTTTTCTAAATTGACTTCTTTGTCAACATTATTACATCGTTGTTCTTTAATTGCATATTTTGTTATTTTTTTAATTTGCATGGTTACATTAAGAAAAATAGATTAAGGTAACACTGCAATTTCAAAAAGATTTACATTTAACTTTCAAAATTATGCAAAGCGCTTGCAGTGACACGTAATATTTATTACCATATTTGACGAGGTGGGTTTTCTTTCTGATAACAAAGTCGAATTCAAAGTCCAGCAGAGCCTTCCATCAAAATAATTGTAATAGTAGATTCGATGGCGCACTTGCATTCTTTCGAACAAATTCCATTCCCAAAAATATTTATTAACAGCGGAAGGAGTAAGGTACCAGCTTATCCAAATGTTAATTTAAAAAATAGTATTTTATTACATAATTATAATCAAGCTCAATGCTTACCTACTCCAACCAACCTTGTTTGTTTTGCAGTTGTACATGTCCTTAGGCTATATGATGAAATTTCTATTGTTAGTTTATTATTATAAAATTTAATTTTAATGGGCTTGGCTGAAACGCTTAAGCTAAAACTCTCAAAATATAAATTTCGTTTTTATTTCGAATTTGAACCAAATAGAAGTCGAGATAGAAACTGTACTAGAATTGGCAGAAATAAACTTTCTTTTTTTGAGAGGCAAAATAATATAATTTCAATCAATATAATATTTTGTTACCTTTGTTGGGTAATTTGGACTGAAAGCCGTATAGATGACTAGATAGTCGATATATGGCAAAAGCACCTTTTCTGGAAAAATGGAAAGTGGCATCCGAATTTCTGATAGCTGTCGTTGGAAACGACGAAAGAAAAACTAGGACTACGTAGTTGAAAAATGGTTTGTTTGGCACTTGGAAGTAATATTATGTCCATACATCATACACCCGATGTCAACTGGCCTGCGTGGTACCGTTACTTTGAAATTACTCTCCGGCCGATTTTGAACTGTTCCATGGTTTTCTTCTAATTTTTCCAATTATATACCAATTTAAAATTCTGGCAACATTTCTTTGTTTCGAAAAGTCAAGACTGTCAAGTTCAATAGAAGTAGGTGGCTCGTTAATTGAAATAAATTTGTAATGAAATGTTTTAATATTTAATTAAAGCCGGTTCAAGAATAGACAAGATTTTTCCAATATTAATGGAATAAAAGGTTGTGTTGATAATGACCTTTAAAGTACTAAAGACATTTTATAAATTGCATGCCTAAAACGTGTAGGTATTAACTATAAATTGGAATCAAATATAGAATTTACAACTTCAATAAATCAGTAAAGGTTTCACGTATCGGTAAGGTCGACGGCATAAATAATAATGAAATAATCGTCAAATCGAATATATTTCTAAGGTTCTCTTCATTTTGTTTATTTTTAACTCTCCTCTTACTGTATTATCGAATTTTAAGGTAAATTTTCAAGGCCAAAGGTTATTGAACGCCATGCCTTCCTACCTTTGACTAAAATAACTGTGCATCAACATTGCTATGTTGTACTTTTTCAAATTATATAACTCGTAAAAAGTTAATTTTACTCACGCATGACATTTGACTAATAAAATTATCAAACTTGGAAAAGTACACCTGATGATAATGCGCAAGAAGTATGTTGTGTTTACATAACATTTGTAGTTATTTGTAATTTTTAACTGCGTATTTACTTAAATTATTGTGCATTTAATTGGCAGAATAGAAAAACTCCTAGGAGAGAGGTTATTTTATGGATTAGCCCAATCATCCGTAAATTTTTGGTGAAACCTTCCTTCGTCGCCAGCAAACTAAATAACTTTTGGGCTTGTTTATATAATATTATATTTATTTTAAAAAATAAAAATATAAAAATACTGATTTTCCAAATAGTACATTAGAATGAAGGCGTCTTAGCATAATGGAGCACCGGCAATACATTGTTCGGCACAATAACTTGGAAATTGTATTCCCTCCAGAAGTGTGTCCGCTAGGCCCTATAAAAATAATGTACATTTTTAAACATCTTCGTTCTTCTACTTACGGATAGGGGAGATATGCAGACAGCCAGAATGGAAATTATTACGTAAAAGTAAAAACAGAGGCACGCCAGCCAAATAGATATAAAAATTAAGATCAGCAACCATATCAGCATGTAAACAGGATTTCCCATCTAAAACGATTATCGAAACTTTGGTCTTCTTAAAAGCTGTTAAAATTGCGATTAGTTTTAAAAAAAAACTGTCAAAATACAATTTGTTTGCATGGCAACAGCAAATTTTTTTATTTTTCCAAAAACCACTGTAATTGAACTGCTACCACGAGCAATTTCATCTCGCACACCTTTTTTCTTGGTTTTCGAAAAATTTAATTTCAAAATGTAGTCTATTCTGTATTCTTTCGTTGAACGGAAGAGGTTAAAAATAGAAAATTTCTGCAAATGCAATTCGTTTAGAAAATAGATATTCTATAGTAGATATTCAATTTTCTTGTACTTTCTTTTTCCTCCTAATTTGGAACTTTTGTTCCGAGTGTAATGCAGATTGCACCTCGACTGCCTTTTGAATTATCACTAAACACACTTAACAGTTAAGCAATGACCATCTCTTTTCTAAACAACGATTTGTTGTTTATCTTGGTCTTACAAAATTGTTCTCTGGGTGTAGCGACAACAAACTGTTGTTTATTTGACAACTCTTTTGTAATCATAAAAATTTGAAAAGATAAAATGAACACAGATCTCTGTTTATTGAATTTTTTTAAATTTTAAAAACACTTTGAAAAAAATATACAAAATTATATTAAAATTAATCTTGCGTCAGGTACTTATTTAAATAAAGGACTTCCTGAAATCATTTTTTCTGCGCAATAGTGCGGAAATTGTATCCCAGCCAACATTATCTCTGCTATCCCCTGTATAAAAAAGAGCCATAAAGTTAATTGTTTCAATGAACAAAAGTTCACTTACCGTTAGAGGAGGTATGCACACCGATAGAGGATGTACGATTATGTACAAGAATGCACAAAAACCAGCAATCCAAAAGGATATAAGGATTAATACTAACAGCCACAAAATAACATTGATTGGATTTCCCATCTGAAATGATAAAGAAAATTATTAGGTAAACGGTAGTAGAAGAAAATTCCTCCTGTATGTTTTTGTCTCGAAAAATATTAAATATAATTTTTACAAACTTTAAAAATTATTTATGCACTTACGTCATCCTCAAGGATTATTTACTCAAGGTTAATAAATCTTTTAAAATAATAATTATTAGATTTTGAATGGAATAAATCCGTGCTTCTCAAAGTGGGGGCCGGGAAGCTCCTGCTAGAGGGGGCCGGGAAATATTTAATTAAACGTTAGAAAAAAAATTAGTGTTGGTCACTAAAAACCAACGCGTGTTGGATGAACCTCGAAAATTATTATTCCTATTTAGGTGGGCGTGATATACGAAAACTTTGAGAAGCGCTGAGATAAATAATATATAACTTGTGTAACAATTATTACTTCGAAAGGTCTTTTAACCTTTTACTTTCGATAGTCAAAATTATTATTACAAACAGTTTATTTATTCATAATGACATAATTTCTAACGATCTTAAAAAATATTTGAACTGTACATATTTACTTCCGGTCTTGTTAAAACTTAATATTGAATCACGATACCGAGGTGTATAATAAGTAGGTTGAGGAGTTGCGTGCCACTAATTAAACCAAAAATTTTCTTTTTTGAAAATTCTTTATTCGGTAATCTGGAAATATGTATGTATGTTTTTTAAAACAACGACACTCACCGTTACCACATTTTTTATTAAAGATCACGTGGACGTTTATTAATAGAAAATTACCTAACTCATGATTGATAAAGTTAATAAAAGTGAAAAACAAGTTCTTACCGTTTAAATTAAATTATTTTTTAACTAATTTTTTATTTATTGAGCACAGTTGTACATTTCTTTTTAACGCTGCTGCTTAAGAATAGAATGGAAAGAAAACTGCTGGCTTGGTGGTGGGATGGACACACATACCATCCATACTGATTCCTACCTACGTATAATATTATACTATGTACGAACAACTAATATTTTATCTCGGCATTGCACACATATTGTGGAAAGTTTACCCAAGAAACTTGTTATCTATTTGAGATCGTCTCCAAAATATGCAACAATTCTATTTTTAGCTTGGCCTGATCTAGGTCCTATTTTCGAACCCCTGTTTTCTAAATTCAAACCCTCACAAAACATAATATTCTTCAAATATTTTTTTTTATATTTACCTTAAAACGACCCCAGCACCGAAAGTATTAATTTTTTAATGCCGATCATTCGAAATTTTTCTTTGGGACACGCTGTATCTTTATTATTCGTTTATTACTTTAATTTATTTAAAGGTGCTGCATATTTAAAACCTCACACTCTACCATGTTACAAACATTTTAACAAAATGTTATATAACACTCCGGCAACCGTGTTTCCCAAAAAAATCAAAATCGAGAAGGAATTTTTTTAAATTGTAAACAATTTCGGTACCACCAGCGTAGGTAACCAAAGCCACCTTATGCGTTTGAAAATCTCAAAAAAAGGAAATAATAATGCACTTACTGTGTATTTTATTAGTAAAAGCTTTGCACATAATATAGCAGTTCTAAAAGTGTAGGTGCATTTTTTTGGCTTCCTAAAATACCGATATGATTAACTTGAAAAAGAATGAGCCGAAAAAGTCTCTTTGTTGTATTTCTGTTTTAATTTCAACAAGCTTCATTATAATTCATTATTTGATGTTATTTGTGCTTATGTCGCATACCAATTTTTATAACGTCTGCCATTGTTACTCGGTCAAAGACATTTAGTGAGATAAACAAACTTCAGTTATGCTGGATTATTTAGTTTGAATATTCCGGATCAAGGAAAATAAAGAAAGAAAATCTGAAGAAATATAGAAATACTATACTTTGTAGAACTTTTTATTTTTTCCAGCTCTCATCAGAAAGGAATTCTTAAGACAACCTAGGAGAAAATCCGTGAAAATTTCTGAAAAATCTATTATACAAAAATCATCTCTGAGTTTTTTGGTCTATCGGAGAAAAATTTATAAAATCTGTTATAGTTTGTTCTGTAAAAATAATCTAAATTCTACAGTTCTAAACGAAACCTTTCCAGCTGAATTGGTACATTGCATTAGCCGAATTATCTAATATTTGACACTTAATTAACTGAAATTATCTTCAATTATTAAACACTCTAACTTTTGCAAAAAATGTAAGTACTAATTAAGCATTCAAAGTTCAATGGCTTGCTTAAAGTAGTATAAAAATGTGCTAATCAGTGCACTCGGAGGTGTAGCTAATCATACATAGCGAAAGGTTAACTGTAATTGGAAGAAACTTAGTATCTCCAAGTAAAAACAGAACTTTTGTTAGAATTTAAAATAAATTAAAGTTTCAAAATAATTTTACTGAGTAGATACCTTCTAAAAATATAAAGTAAATTGAAATAATTTTACATAAAGCTATCAAAAACGCGTTTTTGAATGCGGAACCATGTGAATCACAATTGTTCCCAAAAAGAATAAACGTGTTTCCTTTAATGGCCCCCTTTTTTGATTTTATCTGGAAAGTTTACCTGGTAAATTTATGGTGTTCGTTCCTCTTCGTTACTTTTTTGCATTTCATTATAATTCCATTTCGTTTTATGCGACTCTATTTTGCTGGAGTTTCAAAATATGAAATAATATTTGCATATAAAATTCGCTCTGGTTGGTCCAATATCTTTTTATAGAAAAAGAAAACAAGGAATTAAATTCTACAGAAACCTTTCGATGAATTATTTCCTTGAGAAAATATTTGTCCTTCAATCTTCAATGGTGTACCTACTTTCTAGTGCTTGGATTGTGTGGAGCCATTGTTCTATTACACTTCCGTTCAAATAAATCTTAAAACAAACGTCAGAATACGCAAATTATTGTTAAATTTCGTTTATCTGAGAAGCATTCGGAAAAGAGCTCAGAGCTCACTTTGAGAAGAGCATTCGCGAAAGCTGGAAGGACCAAAAACCCAATATACTCGAACACTGGCATATGAACCTGACTGCGGATCTATTTAATTGAAATAAAATATCAGCTTGAAATGTTCAGTTTTAGAGAGAAAATTTAGAGCAAGTCTCAGGTTTTCGGGAAAGCTTAATGGCTTGGATGAGGTGAACTAAAAATCTATTATAGACTTGACTCATCGTCTGGTTCGATAAGAATAAAATAGGTTTGCTTTAATTTTTTATTCTTAATTGACAAACTGTCTTCCGAAAGCAAAGTTTGTGATGCGAAATCAATATCGCTTGTCAAGACCAATTTGTTTACTCTACTAAAGCAATTTTAGTGGCGTGGTAGTAAAAATAGCCTTGAAATAGACTGTAAATATAGGGGTTAATGCACCAAAACAAACTTGAAAGTTTTTCAAAATTTCACATTTTGAACCAACATTTCCGAAACAATCGAGATCTGGCGTCGCGATAAATAAATCTGTATCGATTAAAAAATTATATTTTAAAAAACCTACAGAAAAAGACATTTGTACTGCTCGATTGTACAATGAACTTACGAAAATGGTGTAAATTCTAACTAAAATTATATATAACGGTCACGCAAGTGAACGAAGTTAACGAACTTTTTTCACCCCCTACGTTTTAACTAACAAAACAATAAATTCGTATAGAGTCGAGAAATTCAAAAAATAAAACAAGCTAGATATCTAAACCGCCCATCCATAAATCCATCAATAAATGAAAAACTTTAATTCGATAGAGTGGAAATCAATATTAGGACAGTTTTATATTGCGAAAGAATTAATTTAGGGTGGTCTAAGTACATAGGTGCCTACTTTTTTGATTAATTTAGATAATTAAAAACAAATCACCCAACTTTCTTATTCAATTACACCAAAATTGCAGAGATGTGTCACACTTGACTACCTTTCATTAAATGCCCTCCTATTTTGAGTCAATTAATCGCTTCCTGAATCTTTTGTTCAAGGTGCGTGTGAAGTTTATGAACCAAAACGCAATTTTGAGAATGACAAAATTACAAGCCAGATTGCATCGAAAAGATTGCTTTTTAATGGCCGCTTCATAATTTCGAACATTTAAAGTTACATTACAATAAATTTATTTGACCAATCTTTCCTTGGGCTCTTTAAACGCGCAACTTGCTCGGAATTTTCCTTGTTTGGTCAAGATGCAGCCTCGATCCTGATTCCTCAACGCTCTAATCTGATGTATTAGAAAAATGATTATTTTATTAATTAAAACCATAATCGGCGTCAATCGTATCGATAAATTTATCAGAAACATGTTCATTCCAATTACTTACTTTTTAATTAAAACAACCCAAATTTTTATGCAAATTTGTAATATGACATGTCCGCAATGTATAATGCACCAAAATTTCTACGAGAAAAAGAAAAACTTTCACAGAGATTTAACGAATTAAGTTTAATATTAAATAAGTTATTCTAACGATTGAGATTTTTAATTCGTAATTATTATTTTTTCCAGAACCGCCATGCATCCTACCATAGTAGGTTCCCTTCTCATCATAACAACGGCCTACGTTGTTATGGTCTTCGGACAACAAGGTTACACGCCCGATCCATACAACTCCCAACAACGATACAACAGTCAAGATCCATTTAACAGCAATCAAAGGTACAACAGTCAGGATCCCTTCAATCAAGATCGATACGGAGCTGGAGCTCAAGACAGATATAACGATCAAGACCGTTATGGTCAGGATCGGTTCAACAACCAAGACCGTAACGGTAACCAAGATCGTTTTGGCAATCAGGACAGATACGGTAACAACCAGGATCGTTACGGAGGTCAAGATCGATCGGGAAGTCAAGATCGATACGGTAATCAAGACAGGTACGGTAACAATCAGAATAATCAGGATCGGTATGGTAATCAAGACAGATACGGAAACAACCAAGACAGATACGGAAGCAATAATACGCCAGATAGGTACGGAAACCAAGACAGGTATGGAAACCAAGACAGATACGGAAACCAAGACAGATACAACACCCAATCACCTTATGGTCAGCAACCTTACAATCGACCGGGACAACAAACGCCATACAGCGCTGGTGGAAATTACGATCGCTTTGGTGCTGCCGGTGACGATAATTGTTGCGAAGACTTTTGCTATAGAAGAAGCGAACCTTATTTGCTGTTTGGACCAAAAACGGCTTATCAATTTGCTACCAGGCAAAGAAGAAACGATCAGTTCACTATTCCACGTAAGTCTCACCTAAACCGCAATTCTATCGAATTTCTTCTAATAATTAGAAAACAGTTTCAGTTTGGTTATTTAAATTTTAAAAAACCCAACAAAAACTTGCAATTGATACTTTCAAGCCGAGCTAATCTATCGAATTGTTATTTACCGAAGCATAAGTTTATTGAAGTATGATAAAATTAATTACCGTGAGTCAACTTACATTGGTTACTTAATAAGGTCAACTAAATATCCCACGATAAAGTCAAGTTACATTTCAAATTATTTAAAAAGACATTGACACCCAACTATAATCTTAATACAGCTCCTGTTAATTTTTAATTATTTTATTTGAGTAAAAAAGAGAACTTTAGATTTTAAAAATTATTTCGTAATTCTTCTCGTCTTTATTACTAATCAAAATTGCGACATTTAATTTTGTTGTTCACGAAAAAGTTAAATTATTATTATCTTTTTTATTTCAAAGTTATTACATTTTAAGGTACATCGCACATCCAAACTACGTGTACAGCACTAAATTCGTTGAACTACTTTAGCAAAATTACTGCAAGTATCTCGAAACCAGTTTTTGGTGTGCAATTTATCCGATTAGTACATATTAGACCAAGCTTGGCTATGTGTTCAAGCATTTGACAAACAACTTAACTTTCTTTTTATCGCTAACCCAATTTAAAATCAGAGAAAATAACGACAAGCTTTGCTTTTAGTAATAAAACGAAAAATTTAGCTAAAATTATCTTAAATAGTCGATAAAAGTATTTACGTGACTTTGGATTAATTCGTAAATGCTAAGTACTACCCTGTATATGCAATAAAACATTGTTTTAGAGTGCCAACCAGTGCTATTTTGGAGTTTACTCAAACAAGGCGCAAGATTACCAAGCGAAAGGCTGATTTCGAGACTGAGAAATTTAGAAAACGTACGTCAACAAATCGTAATCAACTATGACCAAAAGCTCACGTTCCCAAGAAATGGAAGAATGTGCGATGACGATTTGGATCTCTTCAAAAGGTAAAGTTTTGCAAACTTAATTTTTTTGATCTTCTCAAAAGAAACCTTTCTATCTCTTCTTTTTTTCTCTGTATTGGTAGATTTCGTCAATCCAAATGTTAAATCCTCGGTATGCTGACGAGTGTTTTCAACTCTTTGTGCTGTTTCTTTCTATCTCTATTTTACACTTTGCTTCATGGGAATCGTTATTTTTAGGTGGCACTGGAATAATTCCATCTCGGAAGATCGAGCGTATTCTTTAACCACTCAAGGTGCTGAAGATATAAGAATTTTGTCACGAAAACTACAAACCGGTCTCAAGTCTCTCTTAGACACCCCTTATACCGAACATCACTACAAGGTAAGCAAAACGCCGTTTAAAATTTCCAATCCCTAACAATAATTTAATTTCAAGTTCGAATACATGGCTTCTCAAAAAACTCACGATTCTTATCAAGCTTTCATCGAAGGATTGTTTCCCAGCAGTTTATACAGAGTTCACGCCGACATTAAACCCGAAGACCGATTAGGAGCTACATCGGTAAGATTTTAATTTTGCAATCTATATAAATTTTATGTTAATTTTTTGAAGGACTACAACAACCGTTGCAATCGAAATTCGAACCAAGACTCAAATTATCCACGAGACTCCAGCTATCAACGAAACTCGGTTTATCAAAATTCGAATCCAAGCTACAATCAAAACCCCAGTTACAATTCCAACCCTAGTTATAATTCCAACCCCAGTTACAATCAGAATCCAAGCTACAACCAAAATTCGAATTACAACTCGAACCAAAATTCGAATTACAACTCGAACCAAAATTCGAATTACAACTCGAACCAAAATTATCCAAATTCCGGTTACAGGCAGGATCAATTTGGAGGTAGTAATTACAACCAGGGAGGTTTCAACGAATATTACAAATTTAAACAGAAGCAAGAGTACAAAGATCTCGTTCGCGATGTAAGTAAAAGACTTGGGTTCAAATACAGCATCAACGATACCATCGTTGAAGATATGTACGAAATGTGCCGATACGAAAAATCTTGGTAAGTTAATACAGCCCAAATTAATCCACAAATTATTGTATTACTTTTGAAGGTATCCACGCGATCCCGCTCCGTGGTGCGCGGCTTTCAGCGAAAGACAACTGAAAATTTTAGAATACGCCGACGATTTGAACGCTTACTATCAGTACGGCTACGGAAACGTAAACGGAAGATTGGGTTGCGATCACATCACAGACTTGTCCGATAGATTTGAAAAAACTGTCAATGGTAAATAAGCCAAACTCTTTTTTCGTTTTCTTTATGAATTTTTGTTTAGGATATGGAGAAACCCAGAAAGTTGTGGCACACTTTGCCGGAACACAGGCTCTTCTACAGTTGTTGGTTTCTTTAGGCGCCGCTAAAGATCAGTCTCCATTAACTGCAGATAATTATTTGAGTCAAAGTCGCCGACTCTGGAGAACATCCAATCTGGTTCCATTCGGAGGAAATTTGGTTGCCGTGCTTCATCAGTAAGTGGTTGTGTGTTATTGCAAGATCAAAGCTGATTTAAAATTTATTACAGGTGCCAAGGAGACGAAACTCACAAAGTAATGTTTCTCCTAAACGAATATCCTTTGGATTTGCCCGGTTGCCATGTGGGATTATGCGGTTGGAACGTTTTTAAAGAGAAAGTTGATGAGGCAGTCAGAACTTGCAATTTAGATTGTTACGGTGGCGCTAATAGTGTACAAACCAATTTTGTACTAATGATTTTAAGTACAATTTCATTTTTCTTCGTGTTTAACAAGTTCTAAAAGTTTAATAATTGTAGGATTTTCTCAAAAACATATATGTATTATAGGTACCTACTACATTTTTGATGCTACAATATTATCGTGTCTTGAATAAATGGAAATTTATTTTCATATACCTACTTAATTTTATTTATTAATTATTACGTTAAAATTCAACCAATTTACCAAAGTAAAATTATCGAAAAGCGAAAAAAATTTCCATTTGATAACAGGAAACGAATTAATGCCTCGAGTCGCATTTCATTTATGCAGATTCTCACACAAAATGCATTCTTGATCAAATCGATCGATTTAAAATGACAAGTTTTTGTTAATTAATTCATTGGTGCAATTGAAACAATATACGATGACGTAGTACGTACCTAGTGTCATAAAATACAAATTAATAGATTAGTGATAGGTGTAGTTTATCTGTGTTCACACAATTTTCTTAATTTTTAAGAAATTCTGTACTATAATAATTAAGTGAATAAACGTGAGATAAAAATGTTTATCGATTTCAAAATCCAAATTATTTATTTTTTATTTAGTATGATTGTTAAGACATTTCTTGCTTTTATTAAGTCAATCGGTATAATTTAAACTCGGAACCCCCAAAAGAAGGTTTCGAATTTTTATTGTTTACGAGAAAATTTATTTCTTGTGGATATCTCAGAAGCAATTATCTTTACAACAAAATTTATTATGCTATGGCTGTATTACATGACACAATTTCTTATACAATTTTGGGTAGAAGTATATTGTAGAGGAAGTTGTATAATGTAATACAGCCTTTAGTCCTAAATTCAATTATCCACAAAACGTGTTCTTACTAATTTTTACGTAAAAGCAACAGTTGACCATTTGTGGAAGATTGAAGTTGGACTTGATTTTTATGACCAAATCTAATTTATTACAAAATAGAGCATATCGTATGTCTTTAACGCTCATACCTTTTATTCATGTTATTTAAAAATATTTAATAATTATTATCAAATAGCAATTTTTACCTCACTCTTTAAATCATATTTTTTATTTAACCTTAAGTGGTAAACGAAGAGATACTCTTTGTATCAAACATTTATGATTTATACATCATTAGCAATAATTTTTCTGTAAACTTATTAATTTTTACTCGAATGTTTTGTATTTTTTGTATGATGTGCTTAATGAGAATAAAATGTTTACTGATTGTCTTATTGTATTGTTTGGTTGATTTTTCTAACCTCTCCAAAAAACAATAATTAGAAAACATTTATCACTAAAGCCACGATTTCAAGCTCATGCGTTGTCCTTTTAGAACGGCGAATTTTAGTCGAATGCGCAATTCAAATTAGTCAATTTTAGAAAACCAACTAATTTGACGTGCGCATTTGATTTGAAGTACTGAAAAAGTTAATGCAGTGTAAATACACCAAACACATTTGGCCCCCCTTTATTGGGGTCCATCCTAAAATTTTGTTATGCTATTATTTGCTCTATAAACGCACAGGACCTCCAACCTCATGTTTAGTACAAAATATTGTATGAGATTATAATTGTACGGCTACTTGCTCTTAACTATGGAATATCACAAACCGTGGCATCCATCATTGTATGCTAATCTAAATAACCTCTGAAGGCAGATTTTTATTCATTCAAAATAATATAATTCATAGAGTAGAACACTAACAAATATTTAAAAATTATTAGCATTTTATTATCACCGTTTACAAATAAAAACTTAACAAAACCCTTCCGTATACACAAATATAACATTTAATACAGCTGTGTGCATCTTGCGAACCATTCAAATAAATAAAAGCTTGAAACATCTCAGGACACCTTGCAATTATTATTAGGTACCTGTTCCTATTAGCTATTTCTCTTTTGGTTTGAAGTTGCACGGATCTGAATTAAAGCATAAAATATCCTTTATTAATTTTATCTTTTTCACACAATCCATACTTAAATATATAAAACACCGTTTTTCATAAATAATGTGAACAAAATTAAAGTAACAGCAGAATAGTTAAAAATAATAAATTAACCAATTTGAATGAAAAAAGATAAAAATATTTAAATAAACGTTCAGCGAGAGAAACAATTAATTTAGAACTAGCACATTAAAATTGGAGTTTCCTCCAATTTATTTTCATTAGCTGGCATTCTTTTTTCTCCTAGCAACAAGAGGAGCTTTCCTCTTTTCTGTTTTCACTTCAACTAAGGTTTCTTTTAATTTGTTCGAGTCCTCACTAACACTTTTAGTTTTACGTTTTCGCGTCTCTAAGTTGTCTCTTTCACTAAAAAACTTTTTTAACTGAATCTCTCTTTGAGCCCACATCGAATTTTGTTGTTCAACAATATTGGGGTATTTTTCAATAAACTTTGAATCTAAAGGTAAACGAAGTTCCCAACCTTTACCGTAACATAGCTTACCGATACCAGAAAATATTTCCCAAAGTTCTTCGTTTGGTAAGTTTATAATACAAGATGCTTTCGAACTCTCCAAGTGTTCGTGTTTTGTAAATAAACTCAACTGAAAGAAATTTTTAGTAGTTTAAAAGAAATCGTGGAAGCAAATAGGTACTCACCACATAATCTCTTGCTTGGCACATGTAATTTGCAGGAACACCATTAACTTGAGAAAACGTGTCTTCCAGAAACAGAAATTCTGATTTGATTATCCAATTTCCTTGAACCAAAGTGGAAATTTGAGGTAAAACTTTGAGAAGATTTTGAGTCGTTACAGTATCATTTTCAGTTAACAAACTCAGCAGATGCTGGAATGACATAATTTTACCTAGAAAGGAGAAACATTTGAAAACCACAAAATATAACTAGAAAGCACGGTACCATCTTTTAGCAACAGTTTGCATTGCTCCAATAATGGAAGGCCTCTTAAAGAACTAAAACTCAAAACATTTGAAACTAATGTTGGTTTTTCCTTGTTTTCACTAGCAATGCATGAGAGTAATTCCTTCTCATTTATTTCTGTAGGAATTACTTCCGATATCACGTCTTTACTTTCGGCAAAAAGTTTTGTTTTCTCCCACTGCAAAACAAACAATTATTAGAATTCAAATAAAGTTAGAAATTCCACGACAGTCAGTTTCAAGCCCATAGTAGAAAAAAAGAGTACAGTGGTGTCAGGTTATAACCTACCTCGAGAGACCGGCGGATTTGGTCCGTGATAAGCAAAGTAGGTTATAATCAGTAAATATTAACTTTTAACTTTTCCTACCTCATTCAATTGACTGCTTTCTGAATGCCACTCGCAATTCATATATGGCTCGGCTTCAATATCTGTCACCATTTTTTTATAATTAACAGTATCAGTTTTAGTCACATTAGACGAAAATTTAACAGTAACTTGTTGCTCAGTTGGTTCTTCTGTTTTTACTTCGGGACGTTTTAAACTTTGTTTCCACTTATCGCTCTTAATTAAATGAGGAAAGTCAGGATAGAAACGATAAAGTCCTAAAATACAAAAGTTTTCAACCATGATAAATAAATCAACATTGTTTACCTTGCACTGGAACAATATGACATTCGCTGCCGTTATAAATTCCAACGTAATTATCGTGATTTTGAATTCGTTGCGAAACAAAATCTACTTTATCAAAAATCTTCTCCGAAAAGTGAATTTTTCTTTCCTTTTTTCCTTGTTCAAGAGATTCAATTTCTTGAGCAATTTCTTCTGCTCGATGTAAAGAGAAGTGGTCAGACGTTTGGTCCAAGTTAAGTTCTAATTTTACAATTTGATTTGACGGTTTTATGGAACTACTTCTGATATCTAATGCAGATTTTGCCAGGTTATAAAAATTTAGAAATTTAAAAATGTTCAATTGATCTTGAAACCTTTTAGATAAGAACACTGGTATCTGAAAAGTTTGATTTAAAATTTAACAAGTTAAAGAACATTTCCAAGCGACTTACTTCAGCGACAATTGGATCGTCTTCCCCGTCGTCTTCTATATCCACAAAAGTTTTACTACATTCGCCACGGCTTTCCATTTTAGTAAATACTTATTGAATAAAAATTAATAACACGTTTAGCTCATATTGCGTCAACTTACTTTTATTAAGAGGTTAAATTTGTAGCATTTTGAAGTAAACATTTGCTATAGTGGCGCCAACTGTACAAAATTATGTACAAGGTGGCTCAGAAAAAGTATTATTTATTCATTAAAAGTGGTCGAAGTTTCCAAATAGTCTACTTTTCTTTGAAGCTTTGCAAATGATCGAAATCCGAAGTTAATTTCTTATAGAGTCTCTAGTAAGACTTTATGATCCTCTGGAACCTGGAAGAAAGCTGTGTAAGAAAGCGTACAATAATTATTATTGAATGTTTTATTAACTTGTTATTAATAAGTTTTATAGTTTGAATTTATTATTATATTTCACAATCACAAGTTACGATAATTAATTAATTATATTTTACATATGGGTCACATTAACAATCAGGTCTATTATGTATCACCAACGTTATTATAAAGGTAACCTTTATGAGATAACATAAAGGTTTTCGGAAAACTGGTATTACGTATCGTTTTAACAAACCGTTATTTTAACATGATCTTTATAAAGAGGTTTCCTAGTGCAAAATATAACAAGTGCGTTACAAAATAACATTGAATTGCTATGGTTATTTTAAAGGTTGATACGTAATACCAATTCTGTAGTAAACGCTTTTGATTTAGCCAGCTTCAATTGCATCTCGAAAAACACAGCCATGTTCTCTCCCAAAATTTCTTTACAGAAATTAATAAACTGTTCTTTGGTTACTTTTGGCTCCAATTGATGAGATTGTTCAAGTTTAAAATTGCGTCTTCTTAACATTCTAACTTGTGCTTGCAGATGACTTGTCTTTGAGGTGCAAGATGGCAACTTAGAAGTATTAATCAATTCTGAAAGAAATAAGTTTTTGTTTATAAAATATATAATTATTCTAGTTAAAATAAAAATACTTAGTAGTAGCTTCAGATGACGAAGCAACAGTAGTACTCGGTGCATCAAATTGATTCATTCCACAATCACGTTTAAAAATAGTTGGTTTTGCATTTGATTTTAATTTGCTTCTTGAAATACTAAACATTGTAATTTCAAAGTATACACCCTTCTACTTTGATTTTGTTTGGTTTGCTTGAAAAATTAGATCTACCAAGTTTATCTAACCATTGACGAATCTAGTAAAAATGAATTTATTAGGTTTGAAAATAGTCATCGTTCCTTCACAACTTATAATATTATGCATACGCATACCTATCTGGATTTTGTCGAGATATCCCAAAGTAACTAACTTTTCTGACGTCAAACACCCAGCAATGATAAACCATTTCTTCCCGAGGATTACTAAAAGCCTAAAAGTAAAAAAACTTTTAGCAAAGTTTCGAAAAGTTTACATGAAATCTCGTTGTTATATCCTCCTTCGAAAAGCAAACATAATTAAATTTATTTAATTTTATTAAGATATAAGACAACTTAAGTTCAACAGTACAAAGTTACTTTTAAAAAGAAAATAAATTGGTTCGTGGAAATAAACTATAAACTAAAATTTTGACAAGGAAACTTTTATGCTAGTTTCGATAACTTTAAAGAAATGTTATTCCAATTAGTGCTAATGTATCAGTGCCGACACTAAAAACACGGGTAGGAGTCCATTATAAACAATTATTAAAGTACAATAAAATAAATTAAACGTATTTCTTCACAGCTTCGCCGATCTCATCGAGAGACCCTTTGAACTTCTGCCACTGCGGCATGGTCAACATGATTCCCTTCTTTCCTGGTTTCAGGTCACCGTCAGTACCATAAAACTCACGAATGTCGATGTACCATTTTCCCTTGAATTCGGTTAACTTCACAAAGCGGTTATTTCCCAAATCCCAGGAATTTTCTTCCGTTTCAACTTTTTGTTTCTTTGCTGGACCTCGCTGTTGAAAAAATTAAAAGTAAGAAATCAATTGAAATTTATATAACCTTAACTTACGTCGTCGGGACCAGAATCGGAATCGGATTCCGCTTGTTTCTTACTACTTTTTTGTTTAGGCATTTTTAGAGTTTTTAAATGTAAAAGATGTGTTAAAACTAATTAAACTCGATCGACAACGACTGCTAAATTTATGGTTAACTTTTCAACGACTTCAAACAAGTACACCAACTCCGAAATACAACATTACCAATATAAATATGCTTGTACTACAGGATGATGCAAAATTATTATGATTGAATAAGAAATATAAGAAAATTTAAATAAAAATCTATTTTCCAAGTCCTTTAATAAAAGAGATACGCGTTTCGAAATATTATTCTATTCACATCTTCAGTCTATTTTATTAAAGGACTTGGAGAATAGATTTTTATTTAAACTCAGGAATATGGGTTATAATAAAATTGAAAAAAGATTAATTCAAATTAACTAAATACGAAATAGCGATAAACAATTGGTCATTCAGTAAGTAAGTTTGAAATTTATAGCTTCTAGCTTCGTAGTTTTCTAAATTGTGAGTTACCGATCAATTAAAACCTAAATACCCAACGATTTTATTTATCCCAAAACAAATCAACGCCGTTTATTGCAGTTGACCTATTTTTCGATAATAATAAAATAAAATGATTCAACGCGTGCTGGGGACCAGTAAGCAAAACTGAGACAAAATTTCTGGACTCCTCTATGGATTTTCTAGCCAGTCTAATCTCTTAAATTATTGATATAGAAGATTCGTCTTTGCAATTATCGTTTTTGTAATTTGTTATTTTATCACTTGGTTTAAAATTTATTGCAGTTATAAACCGGGCAGGGACTTTTTGCTTATCCCGTGTATTTAAATATTATATTCATCTATATCTAATAAAACAGAGAATATAGCTAATCTAAATTCTTAAATGCTCAGTTTTAAGAGTTTTCATCAGGAGAATTAATTATTTAATTTTTTTAAATATTGTAACGTGTATGAGTGTATTTATTGCTATTGCTGCTATTTATTGGAACCCCTTTAATTTAAATTGCTGTAAAGTAAATAAAATGCCTAGGAATTGAAGGAAAAATAGTAAGTATAATATTTAATATTTACAATATTATTTCCTTTTTTCGAGTCACGAATTCTTATTTAGTCTACGAGGTCAGTATTTTTTAAAGGGTCTTCGTAGTTGTAGTTTTGATAAGTGTGGTTTTAGATATGTTTGTAGTTAGTAGTTAGGAGGGTTTTAAGTAAATCTTAACATAGGATAGCAAATATAAAGGAGATCTCGCGCTGGATGAGTCGCTAGAGAGGTATAGGTTAGTCTGTAATAAAATATAAGAATTTTTGCCTGGAGGGATTTGAAATTTAAACTCGGCTGGATTTGAAATTTAAACTCTGTAGGATTTTTATTAGCAAATTATGAAATAGGAGTCAGAAACACCGAAATTCTTGATAGGTATAACGTCGATGCTATTACAACTTTGATTAAGAACAAGAAGTGCGTTGAATTTTAGATAATTAGCGCTGACACATGATTGACATGGCGAAAATCTTCCTTTCTTGCTGGCTTTCTGACTACGATCTGAAAATGATGAATCACAATAGCAAGAAAACAGGTAGTAGGTTTGATACACTGTATAATTTCCCAACTTGAAGACTTCAAATCAACTTCATTTTATTACATTTTCTGCACCCCATTCTTTTTAATTAAAATTCCTACGTATTTATATCAAGTTACAGTTAAAATTGAAACATTTTAACATTTAGTTAATTTTCTTTCTAAATTATTATTCTTTCATTAATTGTACTTCTGCTTGATCAACGTCGTGTTTCGTTTCAGTTTCCGTGTTAATTAAAATTTAGGCCGTATTTAGTTTTAAAATGCGCAAATGAAGAATAAAAGTGCGTTTGGGCCATTTTAATAATTAATTGACTTTACCCGATGACAATATCGTATGTCGCTCTAAAAAGTAGCCGTTGCAATATTTTTACAATTCCATCAAGTTTAATTACACGAAAAATTGTTTTTTTATTAAGAGCGACAAAATAAATTCAAATAAACATCAAATTCATGCTCTAACGGTGTTAAATACAAAGGTAAGGTTGTAGTAATCTTATAAGTACAAGAACGTTTTGCGTTTACACGATGTTCAATGACTACAAAACTCAGCAGCTGTAAAATTGACGCTAATATAGTTTCTGAAAAATAAAATAGATAGTAGATGCTGACCGGGAAAACGTATCTGGTGCCTTTTCACTCGAGTGTGTAATCTGACATTTATGATACGCTAGGATGCTCGCCGATCATTCGAGCTCCATAGGTATACTAGCATTTTGCTTTATTACAAAATAATCCAAAATGTGTGACGGTGAAAGGTATACAATAGTGTTTGTGAAGTTACCGTCTATACTGTTTTCTTTATAGCTAAGGCACGTAGAACTTTGACAGCCAGGCAAAGAATTTGCCGAGAAATATATATAAGATAAAAAATATATATCTTCTCTAGCTTGGAGCTATGGGTATACGAAATTGCATTCCAACATTACAAATTTGTGCTAAATCAATTCATTATTTTTTGTAAACTTGAAGTAAACAGAAACTATAACTATTTTCAGAAAAAACCGTAGACTAGTTGCGGAAAAAAGTTCAGTGAGTTGGATAGGCGAACTCATCTTCAACCTCACCCCACGTCCGCCACTGCGCGTGAACAAATTTTTTCGCCGATATTATTATCCGCACGAATGATGGTCCTTATATTAAGTGAGGACTGATAGCTGAACCGCAGCTGGTTAAATCCAGCATTAATATTTTTCTTGTTTGATTTCTCTTTCAGTTTATTCGCAATTTTTGTTAACCATTATGAAAATTAATTTTTCACGGTGACAAATTACACAAAAGCGAAATTAATGAATTTTTATTTATTTAAGCAAATATTTCCCGAATTAATGTTTCTTAGTTTACAATAATAATTTATACTTAAATAATTAACAGGAAATTAATAAGGAAGCACTTAATTTTTAAATTACAATTTCTGTGACAAAGCGTACAACAGAAGATGTACAAGTAAACGAATGCTCGACTTCAATTTAATTAACTTACAGATTGCAAAAATATATATAATCACAGAATATTTAATTGTTAAAACGTCGACTTCAAATTAATGTGCACATAAAAAGCGCAAGGATTTAGAAATATCTGATTTCTCAATTTAAAAAAAAGTTATCCTCAAAATAAAAGTAAAATAGTACCTACCTATATTACCTTACAAAAAAAATAAACCATAGGTAGTTATATACTTTTTGAAAAACTTATTTTCTCAAGCGGATGTTAAAGAGAAAGAATCTAAAACAATCCAATTACAAATTAAATTGCTATTTGACAATATTTATTTTACAATAAATTTTAGTAAAAACAAAATATTTTATCTATCTTTGCACTTAGAGTGCTATTTATCTATCCTTGTGTGTTAAAGTGTTGCTTGTTTTACTATTTTGAGTTGAACAAACCGCACTTTAACTTCTGCTATACAAAAATCATTTTTAATCAAGTACTTTTGTGATTGATCCAATTCTTAACGGGAGCATCCCCAATTTTGTTTCTAGATTTTACGATTTATTTTTTTGAGCTTATAATATTTAATTTACTGTACGAATTGTAATAATTTTTTGAGATTTATTAGATAATTTTACTTATTAAAATGTTTACAAATAAGAAATAACTGGAGCCCAACTGTTAAATACTTTAGGACGTTAACCGGGTCCATCAGAAATCGGGAATATTGGGGAGTATTCCCTTGTCGTGTAATATACTATTGCTTGTAATAGCTACTTAGTTTATAGGTACGTCACTTACTAGTTAATGTATTTTTAATTCAAATTTGGCCGACCATTTTATTTGTATGCATGGAAATGAGATTGTATTTGATGGAGGTTGCATGTCCAATCGGAAGGTGCCTATATATTATTACATTTTTAAGAAAAATGCAAATTTATTTTATTTTAAACTCTATATATTTAATTGTTTAGAAAGTTTAATTATTGAAGTGCCATCGGAGAGTGTCAAGTGTTTAAAAATTCGGCATAGTTTATCGTCCGAGATGGAGAAAGAAAGAGGAGTAATTAAAAAATTCTAAATTACTGTTTTCTCTTCTACAGAATGCAAACCTTTTTATCAATACCCGTTGGTATGTAAATAAATCTACGGAAAACCGGGAAACCATACAATACATAAGAGCGGTTCGATTATGTTCCCAAATATCTCGCGTTCCATAGCACCCAATAAATAAACGAAATGTTGTGAATTTATAACCAACAAAGAGAAAAAAGTATATAAATAATTAGGTAGGAGTATAAATTATTTATCATTACCATCCAGTCACGAATAAAAGACATTTGTATTAAATTGTTATTTTTGGATTTTAAGCGTCACGACACGTAGAGTTGAGGTAACTTACCCTTTATCTTAATTGACACATTGTGTTCCGAGGGTATCTCTGTATTATGTATCTATACAGTTTCAAAATTCAAGTACAACAAGACACAGGTCATTTCCAACTATCAAAACGTAACAAGGGAACGTATTCTATTTCCTATTGCCATTATAAATTTAAAAATTCCCTGTAATTAAAAATTCAACTTTAAAGTAATTTCTTCACGACAATCTGTTACAAAAACATATTTTTTATTATTTTACATCCTGCCCAGGAAACAATGGAGAAGAAACAAAATATTCACAAATCAAGCCATCCCAATTCAAAACCTGACCAAAGGTCATCTTCTGACAACAAAACATGACAATATATAATACTGCGGCACTAAAGTAACCATTTTTATCCTTCAGACAGTTTGTACCCCCGACTGCTTCTTGCGCCGTAATTATAATATAAAAATAATAATAAAGCAGTCGAGCACTTCACTGCTGTGCTAACTGTGCGCACGAGGTATCGCAATAGCAATTAGGAATTACTTTCTGCAAGTTAATTTTTCCAACCACAGCTCATAAAATAACCTCAAACATTTAAAAGTTACTTAAAACTTTTAATGAAAACAGAATTATGCGTAACTTTACAGGAAATAAAATTGTTTAATTCTTTTTATGCACTTGATAGTTGAACGTTTTTCTTTATAATTGCATTTTAATTTCCAGCAATTAATGCAATGGAAATACAGCCGCCAAAATTATTTTGGAACTGACTGTAAAAAATCCACCACTAATTATACTTTTAATTTATTGGTAGATAAAAACTTAAATTCCGAGATCATTAATTTTTACAAGGCAAACAATGCTACTTATTTTGAGCGCAGTCTAAAAAACTTTTTATATTTCATAAAATGATTAATTAATTCTTAAATAACAAAGTTTTCCTTTTTAAATAACTAACATTTTATAAGTATAATTACCGGAAAAGTGGCCGCAAAGTTTGCTTTTGATTTTGTAATATTATTGGTCGACGTGATTTTCACATGTCCTGATCCTTTGCGGCCGATCGCCTTAGTAGGCGATGCTTGTGCTTCCGAAATAAACAAATGAATTTATAGAAAATATTAATATGTAATTGCTACATAATATTATATACATAGATACCTGTTATTAATTCGTTTTTAGATGTCCTATTAAAAATATTTTAAATAAATGAAAATCGATGTTGTAGCTGTGTACGGCCATTTTCGGGGTATCCTTTCGGGTTAAAACAACAACTGCTGTATACGAAGTGTCCTTCTGAAATTTTTTTGGTGTTATAGAATCGTGCCCACAAAAAGCGTGCAATTCATACACCGATCGACTGGTACATTTTTTGTAAACTTATACTCTTCGAGTAACCGTTGAACCTCAAAGGGCGACCTTTTAATTTTTCAGCGTTGGCCGAATATTAAATTAAGAAAATCCAATTCTGGGACCTCGTATGTATGCCTACACATTACATAAATAATTTCTCGATAATTACTACGCTCAAAACTTGTTCATAATGAAATAGAACAAGTGGAAACTTCCTTTTCCTCTACCTACGATCACCACACGGTTTAAAACAACTTAACTTCATAATTAAATTTGTAGCCAGTGAACTGTGTACGAATAACCGAAGAAGAGTTATACATAACTGAAACACTGTCAAAACTTATACTTCCTATCCACCGAGTCGATTCTTAATCTGTTAAGCATTTTCTAGTACCTTCCCGTCTTGAAATAATATTCCAAGTTTTTAATCGTTTCAACATCATAAATTAGATTTTCCTTTCCATCGACAAATTTCTTCGTATTGTCTATTACAAGTAATGTGGTCTCATACATTTTTAATATCGCAAATAAAATTTGAGCTACTGTGGAAAAGTTTAATTTTCCACTTGAATAACATCACGAATACTACGTCAAAGCGACCGAGTCAAACCAAAAATGTTTCCCACTTTCCTCAGGTACTTCCCTAAAAATAAATAAAAAGTTGAAATTAACTAATAATTCTTTAGTTTAATTACCAACAAAAAATGATGGTTGGTTTTTCAAATAAACCAATAATACCTACTGCAGTTTCGTTTGGAATCAAATCGAAACTTTTATTGATGGTTTTCCCTCTTGTCCAATATATTTCAAAATATAAATTAAGAGCGCTTGAAGAGAACGCGCTCAATCAAAAACCGTTTAACAATTTAAAACTTTAATAGGATAAAGAAAGTTTAAAAAATAAAAATATTTTATCACCACAAAGTTTATAATTAGATCGTGTAACTCGTAAATTTTACACGTGGTTTTACCATTTAAAAATAATGTCCAGATAAAATTTAAATTTTACATTTTCTTTAAATTATTGTAGTAATATATTCAATACAATGTTGTGGTCTTCTTATTAAAGTTATTTGCTATTTCGTTCTTACTCCGTTTTAATAAAAATTGTTTTTCGTTAATATCAAATTATAGGTGTATTGTTCTTAAAAAAAATATTCGAATATATTGGGGATAGCCCAGTGGCAATAGCAGGCTGCTTAGGTGAAAATACCAGATTAAATTCTCGGTAAAACTATGTAGCAAAGTTAAAAGCTGCCAAAACTTTTCCCTAAATTAGCTAGGCCCTTCATATTACTCTTACCTTTGAGCAGAGTATGTGGCAGAGAAAGAAGTTATTATTTGCAGTAATGAATATTATCAAGATGAACATAATGATGATGATTTATTTATAGAAACGATGACTTTCAAAATTAAAACTTCAGCATAGAAAAGGGAAATTCGAAAGGAAGAAAGAGTTTTTCAAATTTTCTACAATTTATTTAATATTATTGTCTTTATTTATAATGTAAATATCTAAAAATAACTTATTTTATTGTTCTATTTATGATTTGGTGTAGTATCTTGTTTAGTTTAAGACTAAACTGCTTTCTTTTTGAAAATTATAGAATATCTAAAATACTTTTAAAAAGTAAATAATAATAATATAAAATATAATATGAAAAATATATATAAATGCAATACAATTTTTATATTAATTTTGTTTAATTCGCTTTGACATAGTAAAAAGTTTATTTAACAAATTTTATACATAATTCTAAATTTAAAAATAATAATTAATAATTATAATAATAATAATAATAAGTTCAAGTTGTTAGAGATTTTCTTCCAAGCCATAGAGATCTGCCTCCGTTTTGCTAGTAAAAGTTGATTCTTTTTAGATTAAATATTTCAAATATTTTCACCAACTTGAAAAAAGACCTTTCTTGTTTGAATTATTTACATCTCATATCATTTTCTAAAGTAATTTTTATAGATACCTATTTAAATAAAGATGACAGACTTCTAAAATTGAACGTTCTATAAAGGAAACTGAAAATATTGACAAGTTGCTTACCTATACGTTCTTTTAAAAAATGAAGTCACACGGCAACAATAAATTTGAAGTGTAAAATTGTTAATCAAACGATTTTCAAAATTTCTTTAGCCAAATAATTTTTATTGATATTCGGACAAAAAAATAAATTTGGAGAAAACAAGAGATCGCTCGTGGTTTCGTACGCATTTCTTGAAGATTTTATCGGATAGCTCGTATACCAAAGTCAGAAAACGTCGAGAAGCTAAAGAGTTACATTGAAAAATGACGGTGTATTTGTCTTCCACACCTTGACCACGGAAAAACAAATAGTTTTAAAATTTCCCATCAATTTAATCTATTATTTATTTCCAAGATTTACAACATTGACCCTGTTGTATTTTAAGCAAATAAAAGTTTGCGGCCAGTGCAAGTGCTAACCTTCACTTAACTTGCAACTTGTCCACATAAAAGTACATTTCGACAATAAAAGCAACTAATTTTCCGGCTATGTATAAATTTCCTCGAAGAATTTTTTGGTAAAATTTGGAAAATGTTCAAATAGGTAGGTATATCATATTAAGTTGGTTCCTGTCCTTTGAGTGGTTTTATGTATAATACATACAGTGGGCCAGGTCGGCCCAGTAAAATCGATGACTACGCGCAAGCGAGTATGGTTCCCGGACCCAAACCGCCAACCCGGAGCCGCAGTACGTTCCGGTAACTGCTCCGGTATCGTTGCAATAATTCCGGATGTGCGATTAAGTTATTGAATCGTAACTGCACGTCGTTGCATTTAACTAAAAATATCGTATTATGAGATTTTGGTAAAACTTTAAAGAACATAATAGAATTATTAATTATTATACAATTAATTTATTTATTATTTTTCTTGGGTTAAACTCACTGCACACAACAAAAATTTTAAACAAACATAATTTTAATTATTATTTAATCCGGCGTTTTCTGCACACCCCTACATCATGTTTAAATTAGCAGCATACATAATTAATCATTTGCTGTCGATGAAGCAGTAATTAATTCGGGCTTTTTATGAGTGTTTTGAAAATTTCTAAACTTTATTAAAAAATTGATGACAAATTAATTTTTTGTTTGTAATTCAGTGCAACGTTAAAACTTGTAGGTACTTATTAGAAAAACGAACACCACATGATTGTGTGAAAACTGTATGTGTATAGTGTGAAAATAATATATCCAGTAGAAAATTGCTTGTAATTAGTGTAATCACCGAACTATTTGTTTCGATGCTTAAGTAAGAGACATTAGAAGCGAGGTAAGTTTTACGCTCTCAGTTGATTTTAGAGTTTAAGTGTGGAGTAAAATCATTTTAAAAGTTTTCATTACTGAAAAATCAAATACGGTATTCAGTGGTAACATCTGCTTTGTGGTTGTGTTGTTGGAAAAAGCGTGTAAACTAGCATTTTCTGTAGAGGGCAGGAAAAGCTATCGCTCACACATGATTTATATGGAAAGTGGAAAATACAAAAAGTAATCAACCTAATAAAAAACGGATAGGAACTTAGGTTAATTATAATTCAATTTTATATTCAAATTGAAATTTAATGCATTTTCCAACTAAATTTTTTTAAGCGGTTGAAATTTTGTTTGGAGATTTTAACATAAAATAATTAACGAGCTAAATCAAAAAATTAACAATTTCGCAAATATTAAAAGCTTGGCGGCTTTTAAAACTGCAAATAAGTTTAATAAATTCATAAGTAACGCAAAATTCGCGCCCTAAAATTTAATGAAATCGGGAGTATACAGATTTTTATGCAAATATCCTTCTAAATATGGTGGTAATACGGGAAGATGTTTTAAAATGTAATTTGGAAGATTACAAGCGTATCTTCCGGTTAACGGAAGTTGCTTACTTAAAATTATGGTCAGTGTAACAAAAACGTTTGTGTTGATGATTTATTATTTGATTTAGTACAGCAATAAGATTTCTAAATATTAATTTACTACAGTAAACAACGCTGCTTTCCTATATTCTTACGTATTATAGTTTTAAACGTTTACCCAAATAACCGTTAACTTTGCTCAAATATTTGATTTTTTATTGTTTACTTAGTCTGTTAATTTTTAAATTTTACTAACTTTAATATTTTTTAAAAGTCCAGTATTAAAACTAAAAGTGTAAAATATACGCAAACAATAATTTTTAAACGATACCCTGTATTTTAACTGAAAATATTTAATTGGAGAGTTTCAACAACATTTCGGTTGTTTTATTATTCAAAATAATTAATATTTTTATTTTTACTTCTTTTTTGGAAATATATATGCGATCGCAGATCGTTAACTAATTACAAATTTTTAACCCGAATAGCGATGCCAAATATAATATGTATTTGTTCATCTGCTTCTTCGAGTTCAAAAGTTAGTCTTCCTAAAACCACAATGCGTAGACTCCGCATGCAAAGGCTTAGTATACAGGATGGTTCACTGGTCTCAACTTTTTCCATTTGTCGACAAATGGTCAGAAATAAACTTGCACACGAACTATAAAATTAAAGCACATAATAAATTATACATGCATTTTATTCTAACGTAAATTTTAAATATTATATAAAAATAATATTATTATTTTGCATACTAAATATTTCACATGAATATAAAAATAAAGAATGTTCATTACACATAAAATCATAGTAAAAAAACATGATTTATGTGTGATATTCTGTAAGTATAAATTAATAGTAAATAAAAAAATGTTAAAAACTTAATAAATTCTCTGCCAATTTTCGAATTTTCGAAAATTTTCGAAACATACAAATTCGCGTTCAAACCAAGGAGGTCAGGAAAAGTCCTAATATCAGTAAGAAAAGAAAAAATAAAGAAGCAACGCGAGAAGCAGTCGAATCACAAACACAGATTTAAAAAAATTTAAATAAGTAGTTTTATATTTTATAAAATTAGTTCTCCGCAGGGGAATGGCAATGATTGCCTTTGGAGTTTGGACAGTCTTATTAAATAAATAAAATAGACCCCACAGAAAATTTTCACGGAAACGTTCAGTATTTTAATAATTTACCCAGTGCATTTATGCACAAAGTATTAGGTTCGGTGTGGTAAAAGACGATTTTGTAGTTATTCGAATTTAATTGACATAGTTTATGTCTAACTGCAGCATTTTAATCATACCAAAATTCGAATATACGAGTAAACGCCCATAATTGAAATAGCCTCACCAGTTTATTATCAACCTGTATCTATAAATGTCTGCACTATGGCTCCATTAAAACCATACTTTACAGCCAATATATGAGAAATATTTAGAAAGTTATTTTTACAATAAATATAAAAATATAACCGATGCGTAAAATGAAGCAAAGTAAATTTCCTGATGGCTAAACGCAAAACGATTTAAAATAAGGAAAAATGAAAAAAATTATTAATAAATATGAAATATAAATATATTACGATTTTAGAACGAGAGAATTGCTGGTAAAACAACTCTAAACAAAATCCAATAACTCTAAATGATGAAAGTCAAATTGTATTATGGGATGGAAATTTTGTCATGTTGCATTCATTACCAAACAAATTACTTTTAAAAGAAGATACGCAGAATATATTTTGCTCGACACTTAAAGTTGCGATTACAGAACTGCGATTTTCGAATAAATTGTGCTCATTTTTACGTCAATCTAAATTTTTAGATTAATTCGTCGGAGTGCAGTTAAGTTTAAATTTGACGACAGACAGCAAATTTAAATTCGAAAATTGGAAAATTATATTGCGATTTTTGGAATTCATCCAGTAAGCAGGTTTGGTGCATTTTGAAAGATATAATGAGCGTCATAATAGAAATACAATAATAATTAGCTTGTATTATTTCTATCGGGTGGCTTAAGTTTCTCGTAAATTGGCCGCAAAGTTTAAGCTGTTTTCCATAAGTGCTCCGTCTTGCTTCGTAGGTGGGTGGGTGCTCCTGCTGCGAAAAATGTTTGCAATTACTTAATCCACTGACAACGATGTTATAGTTTATATAGCACTTGGAAAAGTGCTACATCAAGAAAGTATTGCAGTGTAGGCACCTACTCTAAATATAAAAATATGTTCTGTTTTCCCTAATGCCGGTAACAAAAATAAAGTGACAGAGAGCAATATATAACAATATATGAACTGTTTCAGGTCGACAATTCATCACTTTTTTGGCCTTGTCAGAATGTTACCGCAATTCTCATCTATATGACGTTCAAACTTTTAAATTTATGTTTGGAATGAGGCTGTTTTACCTAAGACGTGATTCCAACTTTATAATAAGAAAAACATCGAATAATCATTACTCAATTATACAAAACTAATTTAAACATTTTTTGTCAACTTTTTTTAAACATTTTCACCAAACGTGCACATTATCATACCCTACTTTCAGGTCTCTATTGCTCCCAAATGTAACATAAAGCAAACCAATAATTTTACCTTTTTAAAACTTTATAATTAAAATTGTACTGGTAATATTTGCTCGTGTCAAATAAATTTAACAATTGCCCTATTGTTTTTTTTTTATAATTTTAAATCGCTGACAGGCTTTTTATTAAATATGCCTGACTTAAATTTATCACAAAGTCTTGTGGAACTTCAAAACAATTATTTCATTTAATAACAAGAAAATATTAAACTTTGATTAACAGTATGTTTCACCAATGAGCATTAAAATGGAGGTAAATTTTAGGCTCCACGTTGGTTGAAATTTGATAATAAATGAAAAGAGAAAAATCGCATTAATTAACTGCCAATTAGAACGTAGAATATTCTCAATGCATCGAGTAAATATTTATACATATTATTTACTTATATATTTAATCATATTCTTGAAATTGTATTAAAGAATATCATGTTTGCAAAAATTTCTAAAGAAAATGTCAAGAGATCCTTTTTGAAAGCAAAATCTTTCAATAACCTACGTCCTTATTCCTTTTTATTAAAATTATTGTTACATCTAATTGTAAATATTGTGGGATTTTACTGTTGAAATCTTCAAGGGAGATGAGCTTATCGCTGGTAACTAAACATCAAGATAAAGGTATGCAGGAAAAGCTTGTTTGGAATTTTCCTGCGATATAGATTTCTATCGTAGGTGTGGTCAACCTACGTAAATATATTTTTTATTATGTTTAAGTACGTAAGTAATGGTTAGTACTACCTAAAATCTTTTATTCTATATTTTCATTATTCTAGTTTTGTTAATAACGTTTCCAATAACTTATCCATCTCATATTACAATGGCAAAATATGTACAAATGCATTGTAAATAAATGCAAACAAATGTAATAATAAATTCAAATTTATTGCCGCGTCTACCTACTTTAAGGGCTAACCAGGGATGCACCGTCAGCGGTGGCGCCAGCATTTTTGAAATGAATGGGCACAAATTGGGCCCAATATATTTAGGGTGGGCACACAACATTTATAAATTAAACAAAAATTGTAAAACTATTTTCGGTTTACTACATATTATTATTATTAACATTTTTTAAAATTTCGTATAAATTTTGGTAGGCCCCCCTGCTGTGTCGCTGTGTACCGTACATGTAGAAATTTATTATAAAACCGTAAAATACTCGCCTATATAATATTATGATGGTAATGTACCTAATTTTACCTAATTACTATTTACCTAAGAAAGATCATTCTTCTCAAAAATCAAATCTCGATCGCTCATAAAGAGTAGCCTGGTTTGGCTTTTTTGCAAAAACAGAAAATTGTTTCGCTTGCTAGTTTTAAGAGTGCCTTAAAGATAAAGAAGTGCAAAAGCAAAATTGAGTTAAATCCGATGGAGTTAAAATTAGCGCTATTACAATTTAAATGCAACTTTTGCGGAACCTTCATTTTGTTATTATAACTTTTAGAATTCAAAGAAGTTAAAGAATTGGAAAACTGTCTTAAAAAGCTATTCAACTTTTAGTTGGCCGCAATATCTCGTTAGAGAAGTGTTATAAGGGGTTTAGAAATGGAAACGAGATAAAGAAACTTGCATTTCGCAAATCGAATCATGGATTTTTCATTCCAATAACGGTTTATCACAATCGGCTTGACTTATTTCGGGATATGTAACCCTTTCATTGTTTCCGTCACGCCAAGTTGAAAACTTTTTAAAATTCAAGTAAGATGATATTTTGATAACAACATTTGCCTGCAGTACGAATATTTCGATTGGATTGGACTACACGCACGACTGTGTTTTCGAAGCGGGTCGAGTTAATTTTATATTATCGGCATTCAATTATTTATTCGAAACAATGCGGCATATAATTTTAATAACGTATAAAGTAAAAATGTAAAGTATAATTAACCCTGTATAAAACGAAGTAAAACGTCAAAGATAACTAACCGTTGATGGCATTTAAAATTTCTATAGCAGGTTTTTGTAAAGCAAGAATATTTTAAATCGCTTTTTGCATACTTTTGCAAAATTCTACATTTTACTGGAATAAAGAACAAAGGCGATAGCTTAAAAACTCATTAAGATGAAAGTGCAGTTGATGGTTGTGTGCGAACAAATATGAATAATTTTAATTTTGTTCAGTTTTTTTTCATGTTTTAAACTGCGATAACTGACGAATCTTTATTACACGTATTTAAAATTTTTTTAATATTTAACCGCGTTCGAGACATTTATTTAAATTATTCGGTTAAATTTAAATTTTATGTCCGCCAATAACGCGTGGATCGACATTCTTGTAAATTCTATTTTTAAATCTCGAAATCTTAACTTCAAAAGTTTAATAACAATGCAAAAGTAAATTACAACTTATTTTTCAAAAGGCACCCAATAAATTTTTTTATTCTTCTAAATTGAAGGATTTTATTTAAGCGAGTAAGTAGTATTTTTCATAAATTTAAAATTTGAAACTCGAGCATCTTTCCAATTTCGTTAAAGTAAATCAGCGAGCGGAGAATGTACAAAATATCCGGACAATTTTATTATTATATAAATTGCTTTTAAATTTATAAAAATAAGAGATTAAAATTAGATTAGGCTGACACAATCAAAGTCGATAAATCATTTTTCGAGTGAAGAAGACGACAAAAAAATTAATTTACAAATTGTAAAAGCGTCTTTTAATTTTCCGGCCGTTTTCTATAAAATATAAGGGGGCAACGTGTTTGAAGTATTCGTTAAGTCGGTATAGGCCTGCGTCATTAATAACAACTCAAAGAAGTTGGTAAGAGATTAGAGACAAATTGTTGTTGACAATGTCACTCAACTTGTAAAATGCCATAATGTAATTCCTGGTTTTCGTATCACACGAAAAATATTAACGACCACATCAAACTTTAATGTTAATTTTAGGTTTTTGCTGTAAATGCAATTAATATTGTGTCCGTGGGTGCCAGTCTTTTTGTTTGTACTAATTCCAACATTTTAATTAATATTTTTATTTTGGATCCTGAGTTTTATTTATATTTAAAAGCAAACGCAAGCTAAAAAATATAATCGGGTTTCAGTTTCAATTAAAAAAATTTTGTAATTGGGTTTTATGATTATTAATTGAAAATGTCAAGAAGGACTGACGTTATTTGTCCGATGCTCATTCAACCTTACAAAGTTGCAAAAATTATGCAACAATTTTAATTTAAACCAACTAAAGCATTTTTTACGTAAATTCTATAAACGTTGGCTTAATTCGTGTGATTTATAGATACGTCTTTCACAATACATATTCAAAGTTTGGCAAAAAGCTATTCTAAAAAAATTGCGAACGGGTTGGTTTTTTAAACATGAAAACATAACATTGAGTTATTTAAATACGAATTTGGATAGTTGAGCAATGCTATTCCATTTTAACCGAAGACAATTGCATGTGACACTCGACATCGCAAGAATTGCAAGATGTAAAAGAGTTGTTTTGTAATAAACAGTATTTATAATTCTTAAATTATGGATAAATTCTTATCGTACTCATTCTTGGTAGTTTTTCTATAATATAATCTTGTGTGAGCGATTGTATGTTTTTTTAGTCTGTGTGTACATCTTAAGAATATATAAAAAAAAGTATCGAATTGCTGGTGTGCGGCGTGGAAAACAGCTTCAAAGAAGTAAGGTACAAATTTAAAAAAATAAAAAATGTGTTACGCAATTTAAAATATAACAGCGCGTGGGAAATCGTTGCCGAGTTAAACTGAAAATGCTTCTATAAAGAGTAATGTGATTTGTAAATTCTTTTGTAGAAAGCAGAGTAAATATATCTTCAGTTGTGGTTTTAATAACTAAATTGAATTATTTTCTACCATCTTCTTCATTATTTCTTTGCATTTATGTTCTTTTTTCCGTTAAAAATCCATTAAAAGCAATAAAATTTTATTCTTCTGCCTTGCTTAGCAATATCACAATTGTCGATCTTGATTAACTTACCGAAGCAGCGTTCACAATGTTCTAGTGTATGAAAAGGAAAAAGGTTGAAGTGAAAGCTTTAAATCGACTCCATTAATAAAACGAAAGAGTTTGTCATTCATTAGAAACTTACAACTTTTAGTTAAAAATTGTCAGCACCTTGAAAGCACTCTTGCAATTACTGCGATGGACCTGTTTGTTTAACAGTAATGACTGTTAAAGTATTAATTTTACAGTGTACTTTGTTTTTCGGTAGACAACATTAATAATGTTGGGGTAGAGATAGCGGTTTTCCGTAAATACATTTCTGAAATGACGAAAATCATTTTGTGAAACTTACAGTGCTAATTAAATTTTACATTCTCGATTATTAAATTACATAATAAATTTATAAATAATTAGCGAAACCTCGTAATAAAACAGAGCGACTTTATGTATATAATTATTTATATAAAAATTACATTTGGTCATTGAATGACTGGTGCGCTTTGCATTATTTAGAACATTAGGTATGGTGTACATAAATGAAAGAAAGTAAATACTTCTGCATAAAAATAATTAAAAGGAGACTATTAACTCAACTATAGTTGTGCATTGGTTCCTAAATTTTCAGGAGGAGTTAAAATCACAACTAAAATACAGAACGTAAGATCACAAATACGAACAATTTAAAAAACCTATTATACAAACATTCATCACATGACAGTCCTTTTTAAGGATAATAGAAACTAATATATTACGTCCTTTATAATGTTCGAACGAAGGAAGCTTATAATCTTTGGTCTATATAACTAAAATGATAAATTCAAATAGCTGATAATAAAGTTGAGGTTAGGCAATTATGAAAAGTTTGTAGAATTATTACATTTTAAATGTAGTTGGTGTACTGCGCATATTAGGAATTTGTATGGATAATGTACACTGCATTATTAAAGAAACTAGTCAAGTACATACGATTTAATGAATTCAATAAGAGGAACACACAACTGTTGTTATAAAGACAAGGAAGTGGATTGACAGAAAACCTGAAGGCTTTATTACGTGACGAAACTACACAATTGCTTCATATCTACCTACGGGTGGCATTATAAGAAGAAAATGTTCAAATTTGAAATAAACCAAAAGTGGAAAGAAAGAAACGTTTGTAAGATCAGATAACAAACATCCAGCAGCATAAGCTTCATATATATCCTTGACATCGGCTAAATAAAATATGCGACCACTTAAGTTAGATGGTTTCCTAAACGGAAAGCAGAATAGGAAAATAAGTAGAAAGAGAACCCTGTATCCAAAACTCAGACATACTTTGAGCACATTTGTAAAAAGGAAACAATCCAAATATTTATTTACTCCTGAACAAACTGTTATAAATATATAAAGTGTGTTCACACTAGGGATTTAAATTTACGTACAATTCGTATTATATAACATAATAATGCTGTCTACAAACACGAGCATGCACAAAGGTCCGTAATTATTTCAAACTAAACCTTTATTAAGTCGATTACAACATTAAGGCGTTATTTAGAAGACTCGGCCTCAAACACAACCATATTTCAACTTTATTTTAATTAAAAATTACAAATAAAATCCTCTTAATTACCGAAACGTTAATTTTTAAGTGCCAACTACTATGCTCGTAAATAAATTCTTCCTCGCTCACACAATACACCCGAAAGTTATATTATTGTCTACCGAAATTTCCTTGGTCAGGCCAAAAAGTATTTCAACGTTAAAAAATTCAACTCGCGATTTTCTCCGTGTACGCTAGCGCAACTGTTCCGTGCAGCTAGAGGATTTAAAATTTTATATATTATTAAAATTGAAGGTGTCACAAACAAGCTTTATGGTTTATATTTCGTCGAGGATTTAATTAAGTAACACTTTGGTTAACGACATAAAAATTTAATCAGACGTAAAGTAAGTTAAAGTAGAGTTGATATGAGTTGGTGGTATCTATGGCGCTAAATTTTAATGTGTCAACTTTGTTAAGGAATATAGGCAAGCAAGTCTTCTTAGCGGAAGTAAACGTAAATGAGAACTAACGTTAACTTTTAACGTGGGTGACAACTGAATTAGAATCGACCCGACGCGACGTTTGGTCGTCGCTTACTTAATTCTATTGTGTTAAGCTATCTAGCATGTCCGACAAATATTTAATTTTAGCAGTACACACGTATAGCTTACATCATTAAATCGCCCTTTATAAATCGAACCTAATAGTTTCTTCTCTTCGTTTCGATTTAAGTAATCGATATAGTAGTTTTGCTCTTGTTTAGGAAGCCGAACATCTTTTATTCCACTAATATGCCATTCGTCTTGATGCCGTACGTATATTTTGGCATTATGATCACAAAACGGAAACACAAAGTGGCCTACTATGTGCAAAGACAAACTTAAAAATATTTTTTCTTTCTCAACAGTGAACACGCAAAATAAATTCGAATTTTTTTATTCCGTTTATCTTAAAAAGTGCGCTCACGTTATATAATTTTATACATCTACACAGGTTAAGTATGTCAATCTTCTAAGCCCCCATATCATTGTCGCAATATTCTGCCCCGTATCTCATCCCTTATTGCCGTACCTAATATTTTTTTCATAGCATCTAATCTTGGAGTTAGTAGCACGACAGACTCGCTCTTTCTTTTATATGATAAATTAAGTCTCGATGAAATTTACAACTTCTAACTGCCTGCTAACTAAATTCTCTGCTTAAAGTTATTTCCTTTCTTTCCACCCTTCTCCGCCCAGAGTAAATTATAAATTTCGTTCGGTATTCGTACCCACCGATACTTAAAAATCTCGATTAACTTGAATTAAATTTCTAATTGCGGTCCGGAAGTAAAAGTGACTTTGTGAATTATTTCACTTTACTGCTTGTCACCTGCGAAGAAGCAGCAATGAGCACCAAGTGAAATTGTTAAAATAAACGAGAAGAAAGTAATAGCTAAATGATTGTGGACGACGTATTTTAAAATTCAAAATTTGGGATATTAAAATACATTACAACAAATAATATAAAGTTAAATTGGAAATCGTACCGGACAGATGTAAAATAACCAGCTATATTTACCACTACCGAAGTCAGCTACAAACAAAAATTTATTGCATTGCTTGCGACCCACAACTAAATAATAAAATGATGACAAAATATATTTTAATTCGTGACAATGAACCTTAACGAAGAAGATAGTTTGTACGATTGGTGTAATTTTAATAGCAGGAACTGCAGCAATATTTTTTAATGCCAACACTTAATATGTTAAGGCGCAAGTTTTAAATAATATAACAGAATTGCATAAGAAAGCTTAGAGTAAATCAAAATGTTGAGCCATATGTATGTCTTAACGACGGAAAAGAAAAATGGTGTATATTACATATGTCAGTTTAGTTTATTTTATTTTTGTATTATTGTAGTGCACAAGTGCATTTGATAATATCTCATTGTAATACTAGAACGTCTTGCGATGTAACCGAGTCAACAGAAGTGCATATGTAATATTGATAAATGTGTTGGTGCTTTGTAGTTTTCTTTCGTGTTTTTGGTAATTTAGCAAATAGAATATTTAGCGATTGTGCAGACAGCGTACATAAAATGTGCTGCCTTCCCTTTTGTAGAAAAACTGCCATTAATGACAACAACTACTACGGTGCGTACTAAAATTTAAAACCTTTCCTTTTAAATTGAAATCGATAAATTTTTCTTTTAAATTAACTTGAGCTGTTTTGCCCTTTGGAGTTTGATAAGTTTGTTTTGTTATAACTTTAGTTTTCTCAAGAGAACAAATTTTGTCGCATGCTAAAAAAATTGTGCGAGTAACTTTCGAAAGTTTGGTGTACTAATTCAAAAGCGCTTTTAAAAACAATCAACATTTTCGGAACCTTTAAAATTTAAAAATATTATTAACTACCACGATAACAAGTTAACTTCTGCCGAAAGTTTTTAATTCCAATTCCTTCTTTTTCAGATCACAATTTTGAAATAACAGAAACATTTTACAAAAATATTGGACGAAATAGTGCAGAAAGTCTATTGGAAGGTAAACAAAACGGAACCTTTATTATTCGACCTCCATCCGACCGTAACACGATTGCGATTCTTTCTGTCATTCAAGATAATAAAATATTTCATCTTGTAATTAGACAACGAGAAGATGAACAAATTGCATTAGGTACCAAAAAGTTAAATGAAAAAAGTTTTAAAGATTTAAACAGCTTAATTAACTATTACATAAGTAATTACTTAATTTTATGTTCCAATGGCTCGCGAAATTACACGTTACTGATACCGTATAACTAGTTAATTAAATTACTTGAAGCATGCTTGCATTGTTAAACCTGAAGATGACTTGGCAAGATCTGAAACCGTTTTTATGCGAATAAAGCTTTTAAATTCTTTTTGGCTCTCTTTAATGGGTAGATTTGTTTTGATTTTTCTCGCTCGAAAAGTGATTTTTCACGCATAAATGCAATTTTTATGATCCAATTTATAAATATTCGCTTTCTTTTAGAGCATCTTGAAGTAAATCTTCTATAATAATTCCCCAAACAATAGCAAAGCGGAATAAAAGAAAATACAAAAATATTGGTCATAGAAGTATACAAGTCTAATAAAGGTACTGCAGTTTTACGTTTTAATAAAACTTTATTACGGTTTAAAACACAAATTTCGGTCCTAAAGATTAGAATAAAAAACATTTAACTGCAGCTCAAAATTAAATTACTAAGTCGTTGAAAAATTTAAGAATTTCCTATTATGCAAACAAAGAAATGGCGAAGAAATGTATTCGTAATTTAATATTAATTAATAAAGTTGGATGAGAAAATTTGCTTACTATAAAATTTTCAAATTAAAATATTAAGTATTATATAGTTTTCTACTTCCAAGTTTTTTATTTTTTATAAAGTATATTTAAATTAATAATTAATTGAAAGTCTTGTAAAGTTTGCTAGGGTGATATATATTTTAAAAATTAAAATTAAAAATATAAATTATAAGCTTTGACAAAATCTTAAAACAAGTCAGTAGATATTATTACAATAATATTATTATACTTAAAAATATATAATATCAATGAAAATGTTCTTCGTACCAGATAAAAAATATTTTGAGTTATATTTATAACAAAACATTAAAATAAAAAATTATGGAAATTTAATTATAATGTTTATAAAATTTGTAATCATTGCATAGAAACAATTAATTGGGCCCCTAGTCGTGGACTTGCCTTAATGAAATTTATAGTTACTAGGTTATATTGATTAGGTATATTACTACGTAAACATTATGATCGACGAGCGACATAAAATTGCGTCACTCACAGACTCACACTGAACTATAGAGCGATTTAGAAGTCTATGATAATGGACAAGTTATTCTGTTTAGTTTTGCGATATAAACGAGTCGTTTTTTAACATCACATTGAGAAAGTGTCCAACCGAGTTACGGAATTCATTTTCATCGTTTACGTCTTAATTCTATAATACATATATATATTTATAGATAACAGCGACTCTCGGTCATAGGACTCCAATATTAACAATTTTATCGAACGTCTTCGAGATTGACTATTTGTGTTCCACCTGTATAATATGACATAGTTGGAATGCTCCCAACTACAACATGTTTATTGGTTTGATATTGATATTGGTTTGAAACTTTCCGTTCGATATCTAAATCGACAAGGTTTAAATCAAATTTTGCAGGTTTTGCAGGTAAAAAATTATTGTGACTAACATCCCATTTCTTTTTTGAAGAGAGACAAAGCAGTGAATTTTTCGGATAATTGACCAGTGTGCAATAAAGTAAATTTAGCTTGTAATACAATTAATTTTGCCGATCCAGTAGAAATCAATTCACAGTGTACGTGCAGTTGAAATAATAATCGATCGATGCTTTCCCGTTGTTGATATCGGTTCGAATACAATAAATTTTTGTTCTGTTCATAATTTTTTTTGTAATTTTTAATCAATTACGGTTATGATTAGAATGGATTTTGAAAGCTTTTCAAAGAACCTTAACTTAGCTTTTCCTCGACGTATAGCATGCCATCACATCCAGTTGGAATGACCAGTTGGAACTGGGCTTACTCGCTAGGGTATCGCGTAAGCATTTTTCTATAAGAGAAGTATTTTCCGTCTGGGATTTGATTATCACTCTACAAGTGACACCAAAATGGTCGCATTAAAGGGTTCATCGTAAAATAACAATTAATAAGTATCATTCGATTAATCACTTCCTTCTCAGATCATCGTGCGATGTAAGCCGAAGCCGTTTAAAATTAATGTCAATTTGAAAACCCTTTATAATTATTATTGCAAGTCAATCCAATTTTGTGAACATTAAAATATTTTTCCGGCACTTTTATTCTACTGTTCAAATTTTACTAATTTATCGTGAAATTTATCAACTTGAATTGAGGTAAGTTATAATACCCTATCCATATACCTTTTTCCAGTCCGATATTTTGAGGAAACCGAGTGGAAAACTTAAAATTACCTCAACTTGAGCTTTAATGTAACGACGAATTGTAGTATTATAAATTGGGAGTTTTATTTCGTTTAAAAGTTTAGGAATTCCGTACTATGTTGGGTTTGCATTGCGCATTAAATAAATTCGGAAATTTTGGGCAAAAAATTAAAAAGTCTCACAATGCAAGTAATTAAATGTGAATAAATTTTTATCAATTTATTTATTAGGAAGATCTGTGAAAGGAAGCACAGATGCGAGTAGCATGTGTTGAAAATGTGTTGTACAACTGCCATTATAGCGCAGTCAAACCCAAGTGTGTTGTAATGAGGAAAAGGTAGAGTGGATTCTGTAATAATGTAGCTAATTGGTAAAGGGAATTGTAGAATTTGAATAAATAACTTAAAACTACTTGAGAAAATGATATCACCAAAGTAATTCAAGTTTTCATTTGGTGAATTTTAATTGGATCGGAATAAAACAAAACTACTCCAATGATACTAATAATTATTATTATATGAGCTTCAAATTGGATTTTATTTTGTATTCTGGATTACACAACTCGTACCTATCGGCTTTTTAGAAATTTCGTTCCCAAATAACATTAAAAAAAGGGGTTTTCAGTTCGATATTCTCGCTATTGTGTCCGAATGTATTAAACTGTTGTTTGATTTTTTGTGAAAAGGATTTAAAACAAAGCAAAAATTTGCGAGAGTTTAATTTGGCGAATAAAAATAATTAAAATGCTCGCTAAATTAATAATGTTTTGGTTTACCGTACCTAGAAGTAGAAGAAATCAGAAAATTTCCCGCCGCAACAGCAGCACTCATTATTACTATTTCACAAAATAAAGCACCTCTTTGAACTAGTTAACAGTAGTACCTACTTATATTCCTGTTCATCTGAATATTGTTTATGCGTAAATCCGACCCCGTGTTTGTCGTACCATCGCCATTTAAGTTTAAAATATGAGGGTTTAGTCCTAACATAATTTCACGGTATTACATTTAAAGTTAATTGAGTTCGCATTTTGAAGTCGCTATAATAGTACATTTAAATTAAATTAAATCTTAAAAATTACATTTAAGTTTACCAATTACGCACAATTTACTGCTTTGCTCTCCAAAATTAATTTTCGTTTGGAATTACATGATTAAAAAATTATTTTTCATTAAAGTTGTTTTCTACATTCCAGTTATTAAACGCAAGATAATAACTGCGTTTACAACCAGTGTTTAGTTTGTGGTTTAGACAAAATTGGCAAAATTTCGGTATAAACACATTTGTAACATAACCAGTGTATCTCTGATTTGTAAACGCCACAGGCGACCTCACCTAAGCTACCTTAACATCCATTAGCGATCGATCTATAAAATGTAAAATACATTAAAATCTAAGGATTAATTTTATTTTTAAGTATTTCGAAAGCAACGCCCGTACGGAAAACTCGACGAGGTTTAAATTTAAGATACGATACAATAATGTCGTGAAATGTAATCAATCACTTATAAATATTGAATCGACTGCGGGTTTAGGTCAGTCGACGCCCAATTTATACGATGTAAACACAACCAATCTTAAAAATTTGCCTTTGATAGGTAACGTAATACTTTTTAGAGATGTTCGAAATAAGTACAAGGATTGTAGGTTTATCCACTTTACCGAAATTTTGTTTCCTAGGTAAACATGCTCGGAAAATTTGATATTATCTTGAGGAGTGCTGCTAATGTGAATGTGCAGGGTAGTTGAGAGAAAGTCAAATTTTTGAGATTAAAGTAAACTTCCGTAATTCGTTCACTTTTTAAAAGTTATACTTGAAAGAGAAGTTAAAAAACAATTGTAAATAATTCTGTGAATTTCATTAAAGTTATAATAAGTGAAAAATGGGATTAATAGATAATTCAATGTAATAAAGTGAAGTGCTAAGTGAAACTGCTTTTACTTCTTATTAAGTGGTATGCGAAATTTAATTTAATATTAAAACTATAAACACGATTTACGTTATAAGCAAGATTTAATTAGCACTAATGAATCATATAAGCGTTAAATAAAACAACACATTTACCATTAAGTATTTAATTCTATAGTAGCGAAATGTCCGGGAGTGACCGTCCCCTATTCCTCTATATAGGACCCCCTATTTGAATGCATCTTGATTTTTTAAATACCATTAAAATTTTCATAGAATTTCTAACGCAAAAGTCTTTCCGCTCAAATTCAATGGGAATTTTAAATTTCTTTTGTAATAACGAAAAGCTTATTTTGATTGGTTCATTGATGTTTTTATAGGGTAATACATAAATTCAAACTCTAAAAAACAACTTAATATAAATTCTTGTTGCAATTTATAATTTTAGCTAATTATACATTTACTAAGTTTCTTCAAGTTGATAATTTTGTTAATTTAATTTACTATACTTGGTATACTAAAATTTTAAATGTTAATCTTATTATTTACACTTTAGTTGATTATTTTAATAATTTTTGTTGTCGAGCTTGATTTCAAAACATTAAAAAATTCTCAAAATCGATTGTTTCTTTTACCTATAGCACCGTATTTGTCTCAATTAATTTATTATATTTGGCATTTCGTACCAAAGTCGTTTCATTGATATTTAAATGTCTTTCAATTCCAAAACAATTTAAACAAAATTTAAGAAAAATTTTATGTTTTTGTTCAACCTTCGTTTGAGGTCTTTTGAATTGAAGGAAATGTAAAAATGTATAAAATGGCTATAAAAGTCCGTATTTCTGAGCTTTTACATGAATTTCAAGTTTCTCTCGTAAAAAAATGTCAAAATGTACTTATCACTTTTTCCCTGGAGCCACGAAGTGATATTATTTCGTATAAATTTTAGACATTAACAGTGGATTTTCTTTACATTCTCAAAGCATGTAAGCCATTTTACATTTTTTTAAGATTTAAGTTAATGTAAGTATGCAATTTTATTAAATTAAAAGTTGACAAGCTACGCAAATGTAATGAAATTAAATTGATTTCATAAGTCATCATAGACAAGTAATTTTCTTCTGCAGATGTATGTATATTAACAATTTTTTATTTTATATAGTTTGTAATAGAAACAATGTTGAGCGAGTTCGGTTAACAAGAAAAGGTTAAAAGGAAATTGTGCCGATTTTTAAGTGGGGTAAATTAATAAAATTCTGTTAGAATCTACTAAATATTAATTTAGCAAAAATCTAGACAAAATATATTAATATAACTTAATCATATACATTATATTATTATGTGGGGTAGTGCATATTATATTATTTAAATTATACTTTCGTTTACGCTTTTATAATTTCCTAAATAATTGATTAAATGAATTTTTATGTTACAATATTAAAATTAATCAAAAATGCCTTTGACTACCACATAAGAAGGCTAACACATCAAAGAAAATCGGGTTATTAATTTTCATGTGCATGTTACCATGTGGGAGGTGTTTCACAAACAAGATACTTGACTGACTTTTCTTGACCTATTTGCATCGAAAAGTAATATATTTGTGTTCACATGTCGTTTTCACGGAGCAATATACATTTAATAATTTATTTTGGATTGCACATACAGAGTGAACATTTAAACTACGATTTCTGCATTTCTGTAAAATTTCCAAAAAAAATTTAATTAGAATTAATTAGACTTATTTCAAAATGTAAGAGTTTACTTAAACATCTGAAGAAGACAACAACCTATTGCCGAAAGCTTACAAAACATTGGTATATACTCGTACACTCTATACATTTGCTAATTGCAAATTCTAGTAATTAACTTTAATTATTGCATGGAACATGGAACAATTTTACGTAAAAAATATAAATTAATTATTAATCTTTAATAATATAATATTTAAGTTCGCCAATTATTATCCTTCTTTTTGGTTAGTACCACTTCAAAGAGTCCAGTATAATATATAATAAATATATAATTCTAAGAGCCAATCGAATTAATGTGTACGCGAGAGAGTACAAATTAAAATAAAATACAATGCAGGACAATACAAATCTCTATATGAATGCCCATTTTTAAAAAGCATCTATGAAAACAATAGTTTGAAGATTTGAACAGCAAAAATATTGGAGAAAAATTGTAATCAACAATGTAAACGTATTTTTAATCTGTTTTACAATCGGTGTTCAGCTAAATAAATTTTATATTAAATATATCTCCAACTAACAAGTTCAATTTTAAAATGCGTTCTCATATCATTCGAATTCAATTTAAAATCAGTTAGGATGTAATATAATATAATGCGTTTCAAATTGAATCGTTTCCAATATTTATTACGAATTCTTGGGTTGATCTAATGTAGTAGTAGCACTTGGCACAAAAATAAATTTTATATAAAAAATTTCGCCAAAGCCTCATTGTGAAAACAATTTTAAATTTAAATTAATTTATTAAAATGTGTTTCTTAACATGAAACATTTTATTAGGAGTATTATTTTATTACCCAACCTGTAAAAATGTACAGTAGCGAATTTTTTATTTTTTTTTAAATTAAAATTCTGATTTTGATTGAATGTTGGAAAAATATGTAATTTTATGTTCTGTTATAAAAGTTTTAAATAAAGAGATTAAAACTTAAATTAAAATGTGACCCAGTTGCAATATCTGGGTGCTTTATTACACAACTTAAAACAAAGCGTACTAAATTTTTTAGGGAAAAAATATGATCAATTTTTTAACAGCGGTGCACAAAATATTTTATATTTAAAAAAAATTAATTAAATTAAATTATACGGTTTTGTCTTTTAAATTCGGTCATATGTATTCCGATCCGTAGCTGAAGGTTGTATGAAATTTGCAATGTACTCAATTCGGGTCAAAAGCTTGCACATGTACATAGATGCTATCGTGCAAGATTTATTGGAAGCTTGAATGCCTATACGCCTTTCTTCATATTGTAAATTTCTAAACTCATTCAAATAGATAGGTAAACATTTATTCCATTAAGCTCGGCTTAAATAGTAACGCTGTAAGTAAACACCCAATATTGATTAATCATTTTTTATGAAGCAAAATTTGGCATTAAAAGTTACGAGAACAGAAAGGGGACGTCACGGTTAGAAATTAAAAATATGAGAAATGCACTTGTCATTTACAGAATCCGTTTGCCGCTTCCGGATATGGCAAGTGTATTTTTCACATTTTTAATATTTGGTGTTTGAATTTTTGCTTATTTTTAATAGAATATGCTACATGCCCGTACCTAAAAAGCATAAAAGAATAATCATATAAGCTTTTGGTTTTTAAATTTACTCAATAAAATTAGTTATTTTAATATTAAGTTGCGATGAACAGAAGAAAGCTCTTTCGAACTTTCTAATTTAGGGTGACAGTCTGTTCGTACTTCTGTTTAGCCCTCGCTTTCCATTAGGTGCGTGGTACATGATTGGTATTGATATTTATACATTATTATGTCAGACAGGTCGGGGGGAAGCCAGTCGTAAGAATTGAGTCGTAGCGACTCGAAGTATAATTTGCATTCTTATTCAACACTTGGAGAAGTCAGTAGGACTCGCGCAAAGTTTGAAATATAATTTTTGCTTCAGTTACATTCGCACCCTGTTACAATTACTTGTGGTGTTGACGCAATCACACGTTCAAATAATCGTGCTTGACAAATCTTAAGTCAGGTGATAAAAATCATCTACATAATCCTGCGCATGCACTTCCGCCAGTTCCAGCTCTAAAAAATCTCTTTTTAACACAGTCAACTGGAATAACACAATAATATTATGTATATTTGCATAATAATTTTAATTACAATAATAAATTTTAACGATGGAATTTGCAGAACGAACGTAAATTGCAACACTAATTAAAATTTCATACCTGCCATTTTCAGGTCAATCGAAACACGCGATTAAAAGACCAAGTCATTGATATTTTCAGAGCACATTAATTGACTTGGTCAAATATTTTTTGTAACCATAATTTAGCTCACAAATGTTTATTTGCAAACTTGGTAAATTGTGGAAGTTAAAATGTAAAAATTATGGGAAAATAAAAATCCTACAGTGAACAAATAATTTGATATTTTCAAGAACCACTTATCACGATCACGAAATATATTTTCATAATGTTAATAATTCATAACCTTTAACAGTTACCTGATTTTATTCTCGCATCTATTAATTTATAAAAAAAGAAATTACATTATTTTTGTTTAATAGTACGAAGCAGCCGTTTAGTTATATCAAGATCGATAAGCAAATTATGTTTAGACATTTCTGTGTTCGCATTTGCATGTTCTCATTTGATAAACAGAATGTCTGACCTGGTTTTCTATTAAGTTGAAGCTGGTTTGGGCAGATATTACATATAATATAAACAATTTCTCTAAATTTCAATTTTGACTCGTTTCAACTTTGAGTTGGCCCGGACATTTTATTGTACAGTTTGATTAAACAGATTTTAGACAAATATAATAAAATTATTTTCAAGAGAATAATGCTCGACGTCTAAACACCTTTCACATAATCAATGTTTTATACCTTCAACACCTAAATTTTGAATTTATTGTTATGTTGTTTTCCAGTATTGAAATGAAAATTTTCAGCAAACACGCGCATTCATCAACAACGCCTACGCAACGGCGGCGGCTATGCGTGCAATATTAGTCAAAATTACGTCATACGGTTGAATTGTTGAATGCCCTCTTAGGTGAGCAGCAAAGGTTGAGCTTTGATCCGCAAGTGAATTTAATCAACTCGTCTTATGTAATGCCGAACCAATTAGTGAAGCAAACAGATAACACCGAGTCGAATGTTTGTCTAAGATTGTAGTGGCCGCTCTCTACATATTGCAGAACTTTATGGAAAAAAAATTGTGTTAAGATGAGTTCAAGTTACGAAATAAACTTCTCGTTATTCGGCAGTAAATTCGTAAAGAGCAATGTAATTTTTATTGTGTTTGTGCATGCAGAGGTGCATATAAATTACATTTCGTAGTAATTGAAAATTGATTGCCCGACAGAGACATATTGTTTATAAATGATCTGTGACAGATCCTCACAAAGTAACCACATCCATTGTTTGCAACAATTTAAATCAATATTTTCTCAAACGAAGTTTGTAATTCTCTGTGGTTTGCTTACTTTGTTTAAGTAGCTTTAAGCATTCTCATTTTTAATTGGAACTTACAATTAGTCGCACATTACAGTTTTTATCGAATTTATATATAATACATATAATTACAAGCTATACACTGGCTGAAATAAAATATTTTTTTCTAAATTAATAGAGGTTGAACAGGCACTGTACGGCTTCAATTGCACACTCAACCATCCAATTATTATTGATTGAACAAACAAAAATACAAATTTTGAACAACAAAATGTTCAAAATTAAAAATGTACTTCTTTTCTGTAGCCACCAGATGATGTACACCAGTTGTACGAAACTAGTTGTGGATTTTATTATATAAAAAATAATAACCATTTGCGAAGAAGTACATTTTTAATTTTGATTATAATAATCTTCGCTAAACGTAACAATTTTCATTAACAAAATGTTATTTTATCTTATTTTTCATATTATACATAATATATTTACGAGGACATATTATGTAAGGTTCGATTTTCTATAGTGAATTTGTTAAAAGTTTTCCGGAAACATCAAGTTATATATTTAGATTAGATAGATAGTTAATCTTTTTGATCTGGTTGAATTTTCCTGCTATAATTCGACTATTGTTTATGGATTTTTCAGGAAAGGATGGATGGTTTATGAATTCGAAGGTAGATCACTCGGCAACCCTTTTTTTTAGTTACCTACTTATTTTATTACAAATGTGAGTATGCTTAATAACGCGGACGTGTACTCGATTTTATCGAGTCCGAGTGGTGCATTTAGCAAACTAATTCTCCTTTGAATATTTTTGTCTAAGCCATGCATGAAAAACCTATTTCTGTGCTTTGCAAGAATCTATTATGCAATACAAACTAATTGTCCTGATTCAAATGGACCAAAACTCCTTCCAATGGTGTGCTGTGTTTTAAGGAATCAGGGTTAACTTCTTTTTATGTAATATGCAAAATAAAGTCTAATATACTACACGTATTGCTTTGCAACGATGACAAAGTGTAGATTCATATTTGATTGTAAAATTTAGTTCTAACAAAAGAATACTAACAGTTAATTTTGGTGGTCTGATCAGTTAAGAAAGATGAAAATAAATTATCTTTGTTGAAAACCATTTTCAAGTGCAAAAAGCTGCAAATTTTGAACAGAGAAATTTAAGGCGTTCTTTTATTGTAATCAGCGAATACAATGGAAAATCATACCATTGGAAGGGTTTTGAACAAAAACTACAAATAATATGGAATTGCAGCATCAAAACGTTAAGTTCTCATTGTTGTTAACAGTATCAAACTTCAGTTTCGCTCTTTGCGACTTTAATTTTTAACACTGATAATATACGTTACAATTTAGCATACATACAACATATTATATCCAAATATATTATAAAACATACAATATATGAGTATATGCAGAGTTCCTAATCTGTATTTGGTAAATAGGAACGGGGTCGTAGTAGCCCTAATTGGTATACCGGATACAAATCTGCAAATCTCAGTAGATAGACATAAGCGTAACAAGATTTGTGGTATTTGCGTATAACGTTCACCTCACGTATTACTAACAATGTCATAAAGGTACTGTTTGATGAACAAAGTAAAAATTTGAAATTTTAATCAAACTAAAACAAAAACGTCTCTCGGTTTCATTACAACTTATTACAAAACTGTGATGCGCTTGATTCAACATTACTGTTTTCTCGTGTCCTCTAATCTTCTAGTGCATTTACTTGCATTACCGAATAAATTAATTTTACACGTTCGTTGGTACAAATCTTACTACATCCACACTACTTGCACAAATTTCCAAACCACATCAACCTTTAAGCAGGGCGACGTATAACCGCAAGATCAAGACTTGACTAATTATGAGGTTCCAATTTTCCTATAATTAAGATTCAGTCATACATAATTTAAAAATTCGTTTTAATTATTATTATTTGGTTTAGGTTATAATAAACTTCGACACATAATTTCGTTCGATTATGTAGCTCAAAATTAAATTCAATTTACCTTCTGAGATATATGTACGAGATGGTATATTGTGAAGGAGTAAATACATTCTCGAGCATTTGTATAAATTTCTGTATTCAAGAACAATTCATTTCAACAGGTTATATTTGTAATGTTAAACATAGTATCTAATAAACAATTGGCCGTACATAATAATATAATATTATTATAACATAAACTATAATACGATACACAAGCAATTTTACCTTATTTATAAAAAATATTTTATCGAATATGTTTCGAACTTTACGAACTCGCTGAATGTACAATGTACATAGTTATTGAAAAATTAAATACATCAGAAGAAGACACTTACCATAACCATATCATCATAAAATATTATCATATCGTATCATACTATAAATTATAATATAATAATATAGGCATATTAATATTGTTTTCAAAAGCTAATAATCGAGGTATTATAATAGTATGTATTATAAATATAAGTAAAGGTATCTGGGTAATTAATTATTGAGTTTTAAGATATTAATGACTGCATAGTATCAGAGCAGGTCTAAATTATTATACCCTCATTAGCAATAATTCAAATAAGTATCAGATGTAATTAGCAAACGTAATTGTATTTCAATCTAACAATATTATATAAGTTCAGGTAGATTTACTTTTACTCCTGTGTCAAATAAACTTGATTTTTCTGGCTATAATAATTACTATACACTATGGGGCAACAAAAATGCTTTCGGGATATCCTATATTATACTGTAATCGAAATTATTTGGACCTGCCTGTATATGATATCGGGTTGCATTTGAGACAAGGGGGGTTGTACCATAATTTTAACAATTTTGTTATTAATTACAAATATATTTTAGTGTCGAACACAAGGAAATGATCACGTAATAAAGTAATAATACAAGATTAATTAAATTTTGAATTACAAAGCTTTAACATAGTAAATCACAAACGATGCGTCAACATATAAACCAATTTTAGATATTACTAAGGGTAGCCAAATTTATATTAGATATTATAATTTAATATATTACTGCACATTAATGTCATTAACGTTAACTAATTAAAGTAATTGTTGCTATTGTATTATGTATGACGTTTATGTAGATGTATCGCTTTATAATCATCAAAGTTAAATCTTATGGCGGTGATATCTACTATAATCTACATACGGATGTATATTGTATATACTTCGATGGTATTACATATTTTTTCTATAAAACTTCCACCAAACCTAAAACTCCCTGGATCGTTTTACAACAGAAAGATAATGAAGTAATTATTTTTTTAACTAAACCAATTTAAGTGTACTCGACAAAAGTTTTTACTTCGGGCAGATACCGCTGAAATTAGTTAAAATAACAAATTTGAAATGGAGGTATTAAATTTAACGATTGCTATAACCGAATCCTATTTTCATTAGGCGATCGTTCTGTTACGTGATATTGTAAGAAAGTTTACTTCACTTATAAACTAAACCCATTTATTAAAGTAAATATGATTTCAATTTCAATTACATTGAAATTGTTCGAGAAAAGTAATTCTGTTAAACCGTGAAAATTGATTTTGTAAATTAGACTCCGTAAAATTTTTGTTTACTAGATACATATTTTTTTTTATAATGAAAAACTAAATTTTGCCATAAATTATGGAGCAGTCTAAATATTCGAGTGTAAAAATAAAGCTAAATAAAATAAACAATGCAGAAATTTCAATATTTTATCAGTTGGGGTAGTTTGGAAACAATCTTTATTTTATTTTTGTCTTGGAACTTTGTCTCGAAATAGAAAAAATAACGTAATTTTACCCTGACACTTAAAGTAAGATTGATATCAGCTTCTGAAAATCAAAAAAGTTTTATGTCAGTAAAATTTAAAATTACTTGAGACAACAATTAGTAGAAAGATTGAAATTGTATGATATCCAGCTCGACGTTTATCTAGTGTTTTTATTTATTTCTTAAAAGTTTTAGTATTATTTATTGATTTAAATACCAGAATTGTGAACAACTATAATTATTCATGTTCGAGTTTTAGGATAAACAGAGAATGTACGAAATTTTATAATACGTAGTAACCAATGAATGGTTTACCAAGCTAATATGGTACATTTCTGATCAATGAAATCTGACCAATAATGGCGAAAATTAATATGGAAAGCAAATTTTTTTATTTTCAGCTTTCCAAAATATAAAAAAAATTTAAGATAACGACTTTGTCGGTGAAATTTCACTATAAACTGATATACAAACATTTAAGATGTTAAAAAGTACTTACTATTCTCGGTTTAGAATTTGATCGTATACTGAACAGCGTAAAACAAAAATACAATTTTATTATACAACAATAAATTGTTTAAAATGCGGAAAAGATGTTAAACATTTAAAAGGCACCTAGCTAAAGTGCATTTAGTTGTTACACAATTGCAAACGGAGAAGAATTATACAGCTCAAGTGATAAAAATTTAAAAATTTTATAGAATAAAAGTCAAGATGTGAGGTAATACCGCAAATACAGAACGTATTTCTTGAAGTGGACGACTAGTATAATTTTCGAAAAAGAAATAGGGAAAAACTTTTAAATGTGCGATCTATAGAACATATTATGTATATGTAATTTAGTTTTAAAACTTCTTGCCACATTGTCTGATGCGCATTTCTAAAGACATTGGTATACCAAAAGCGTCGCAAGCTTCCAACTCGAACTTGGCCTAAGTACGAACACGACTGGCCGTCTTTGACACAAGTGATCTGTCGACATCGGGGCAATTGAATTGTGCTATGTTGCTGAAATGTATTTTTTTATTCAAAAACAACAAAATTAAAATATCCTTTGCAATTTAACATATTTATGCGTGTAAAGAGCAATGGTTTCAGTGTGCACTAAGCTCAGACATACTTCTGATAATAATTATTAGTTGTGGAAAGTTAAAAATTTAACTTTTACAACTGGAAACTCCAACCAGACCAACCCATCACGACTGGACAGACTCATCCAGCACTAATTTAGAAAACATAAAACATTAAAACACATAATTAAAAAAAGAAATTTTAACAATTCGGAAACTATTTATCGAAATATAAAAACCAAGTGATTTTTTCGGATATTATCTAATTATCTTCAAAATCGATATCTTAATATTTTATAAAAAGTTTCACCGTTATCGAATTAATTTTAAATTAGTATGTCAACATTAGGGAGATAGAAAGCAATAATTTAATTTATTTTTAAACTTTTTTCATAGCTTTGGGGTTCCTCTTATTTATAAGTTCTATATTATAGAATTCCCTGAATACAAATATTGTAAAAGTATTTTTGTGTATAAAATTCAACGTGTCAAGTTTCTCTTCTAAATAAATCAAAATAAATTTTTAACAACTTAATACAAGTGCAATTAACGCACTTTACCCGACTTTACCACTTATCGTGCAGAGTGTTAAGATCGATCGAATCGGCGGTGCAATAAGAAAGAAAGCCTTTTTATTTGTGCAAAAAGACGCAAAAATCGCAAAAAAAATAATCAAAATAACTGTTCAAAGAGTGCAGCTAATAAGGTGTAAGCCAATATAGCGCTTTGAAGTTATCACACTCTTAAAGGCACTAAACGGAATAAAGCGGAATCTGTAAATTCCCTGAAAATCGAAATATACACAATTTGATATGTTGTCCGTCAAGTTCGTATAATTTTGAAAAACTTTCATATTCCTTGAATATGAATTTTCAAACTGGCAAGGTATGATTTTTTCAACTACGCATAACGGAAAACGGCACAGGCTAATTTTCCTGCAAGAAAATTTATTACAATAAAAATATAAATACGAATTTGTGCAATAATTTATTATATAAAACACATAACACACTGAAAAACTAAAATAGAACGGAAGTAGTAGAAAAAATGAGAACAGAGAAGTTAGTCATGTTGGATCACTGCATAGACTGTCGTCATCCGACCCTCTATATACATATATTAAACAATAGGCTCAATTTTGGAAATTTTGTTTTTAAAACTGGCATTTAATTTAACAAATGGCACAATTTCACATATCGAAAAGACATGATGATGCATGATCGTTCTATTAGATAATATGAATCATCTTGCGTCGGTTCTCCCCCAGCTTGCGTAAAAATGAATGCTTTATATAAAACTTTGAGAACTTTTTCGTAATTTACTTGAAAAATAACTTGCAGGTTTATTAAAAATGTAAAACTTAAGTTTATGTAAAAGCTCGCAGTTTATTAAAACTGACCTTCCTACCAGAATTTCACATCGACTCAATTATTTAGAGAGAGACAGAGCGAGATCTAGAGAGTTTAACAAATGTTACGAGAAGTTTTAAAACTATATACGGAGTGGTCTATCATATATATATCAATAATTTATAATAATTATTACGCTTAATTAAATGTAAGTTTTTAAATCTCATGCAAAAGGGAGACGCCCTACCATGATAAAAGCGGGTGTTTTGCGAATAAATAGTGTAAACTTTTCAATGACATTTCGATACAATTCAAGGAAAATGAGAACGAAATTCCGTCTTACGTATACAACTTAATTTAAGTTAATTACGAAACTGTCATAGTTTAAACGCGAATGTAAACGCAAAGTTTTAAAAGTTAAATAACAAGTTTCCATATAAAAGCGTCAGTTAAAACAATATTTCACATAGACTAAGAAGATGAATACATAGCATTCGATGTATAAGCTTAGCAAACTTATGAAGGTTTCAATTAATAATAGCTAACTACAATCTTCAGTTTACTTGTTTCACTATGTTTAATTAATCCAGAAGCCATGTTTAGCAAAGTATGTAATCGTTTTATAAACAATTAATTACTCCGTGTTTATTTAAGTGAGAGTAATCAATTACAATCATTAATTAAATTTAATTAAGAATCGCTTTTCGCCCCACGTGAAAAACTCCGAAGTGGCAAAAAATGTTATTGTGACCACCCCTTACATTCTTAACATTGCCCGCACAAGTATAAAAATGCTTTTGTCGAGATTTTACGATGTCAATTTGGAATTATTGATGTAAAAGTTGCTGAAATAATTTCGGAAAAATTCTCTTGAAACATTAAGAACGCGGGCGAAGCTACGAGAAAAATAAACAGATTTATTTTGTTGAAATAACATGTAATATTAAGTTATTATCCTTTTTTTATTTACTTTCGATATTTTCATTACATCTCTACTTAATAAATTTTATTTAACATTAATGAAAAGCATGAGTACCTTTAAAATAATCAAAATTTCAGGTAACTACGTCATGGCAACCTGGATCGATTTTTATCGCTGCTTCGCTACTGCATTATTGAGTTGATTTATGCATTTATATGAGATATATATTAGTCCCGAACATTGTAAATTAGAAATTTAAAGCAGAATGCCCCACACATTAACATAATAATTAATGACGACTGCTTTTAACTATCAAAACTTCACTGAGAAAACTAAAATATTTACATAAAATTTAAATTTAAAAATAGACGATATCCTAAGGAAGCATCACAATAAAATAATTAATAACATCTAAACTGTTGAGATAATTTAAATTTTATGTTTGTTTGCATTAATATTATATTTCGCAATCTATAACGATAATTATTAGGAATTCATTTTGGGTTTCAAATTAATAAAACAATAAAAATTCTATAATTATTATTATAGTATAAAACAATTTAACTGGTTTTTATTTATTGTATGATAGATAATATTGCAATATCGTTGAACAATAATCCTACTTTGAAGAACTTTCTATCGCCTATAATATTGGAAGCAGGGCCTAGCTGAAAATAGTATTTTTTAATTTCTTCATAAATTTATTTTAAAGTTCTGAAAATGCTTTAATAATACTTTCTATTTGGAATTTTTCTACGAAATAGAGAAATAAATATTCAAATTAAATAATACTTTTTCTGAAAGCAAAATCCGGATTTCACTTTGCTAGATGCGTGCTCTATCCTACACTCTTAAGGCTAGTCTTTGACTTAGAACATTGCCAGTTTGATTGAATTTTAAAGTTGCTGGTACTGCATACATAGCTATTAAATTGTGAATATGCACATAGCAATAATATATGACAAAGCGTGCTGCAGATATATTGTTTTGTGATTATCGAAGTGTAAGTTTACGTGACACAATCTACCTGTAGTATATAATGTATATATGTAATATTATATGCTGAAGTATATACCTGCTATTAATCTGCAATTGTACAAAATTGAAGTTGTGATCTCTTAGTTGTAGTACCATAACTATCTGAAATATAGAAAATCTGACTTTCAGTTGCTGATTTCGTCAGTCCGTAAGCTTCAGTAAAACCCTTGACCATAATATGGTGACATGCATTGAAATAGTGATTTGATGTTTTAACCAAGCATTATTTATTATGTAAACTTCAAAATTAGAATTTATTCAGTGGGTGGATATATTGATGTAACTATGTATTTATTTATTATGATACAAAATACTGAAAGCTACAAATATAACTGCATTGGCAGATATGTAAAATCCTATTATTCATAGTCAATTTCATTAATTGCATATTATGCTTTACAACAGCTCATTGTCCATTACTTAAGTAAATGACAATTAATCTCAATCATGTACGTACGTAATAAAAAATTATATATGATGCCACTAAAAGAAACAACATTATTGGATAGTGCTGTCGTGCTTGAAAGGGTTTATACTAAAAATAAAAAAAAAATAGTTCTAAAAAGTTCAAATTGTTATGTTCGAAAATTCTTATAAACATACGGAATGTGACACAAACACACATTTGGACTAATGACTATGGCTTCGTTTACACTGCAAATAGAGACTGACCTCGCCTACACTATATTTCTATCTACCTAAATTACTATATTTTGAAAATTTATTATTTTCGTAAAATTTGTAGGAATTGTTATGTACCCACATGTTTCCAGAATTTTGAATAACATAATATTATATCACGACAAAAATATTTTTGTTCTTAAAATTACTACTACATTAATGGGGAAGAGAAAGCTCTTTAGGTTAGTATCACAAATTTAAAATCTAAGTATATTTTAAAATTCAATCAGGTCTAATTATTGTCATCCCTATTTTGACCAATAAGAACCAAAAGCCTAAACCTTTAGAAATTTCAACAGCAGATCTGGTATATCAAGGCTTTTACAAAATATGTATTGGTATAATATCTGATTTGATGTTAAAAGTTTTAAAATTATTTTTAAAAATGAGTCTGTAGCAATGAGTCAATTAATACAATACAAATTACAGTGTTCGATAATTTCAGATCTGCTAACTTAGATTAACATTTTTAATGTTAAATAAATCTCTTAAGCCTTCTCTACAGCTTACACTTTCAAAATTAAATTCAACTGTGTTCAAAATAATATTATTAATTATTTGAACATTTTATTTTTGTCAACAGAAAAACTCCGATAAATTTAACTCAACGATTTTCCCATTGTCAATAATAATTATTAAAGTGAGCGATATTCTTGAAAGAATATCCAATAATTTAATATATTATTATGGAAAGCAGTATTCTGTACCACTGAAAACCCAATAAAAATGCTATGAATATTACTACTATTATTTTTAACCTGTTAATTTTTCAACCTTTGATTTTACATTTATTTCATAGATTAATAATTTATATATTTTGTTATTGCTATATTAGAGATAGTAGGCTATGAAATATTCGTTAAATCCCGTGGATCTTCGGAAGACTTTAAACCTAAGGATTTCAGTAGCTTTATACCTAGAAAGTAAATAATCGGAATATTTGCGGAAAGCTCTAGTCGTATGACCAAAATTAAGCTCCGTTATTGGTAGATTTATTCTAAAGTAAACTATAGGCTTTATTAGCTTTAAGTTCATTCGTATTTTAAAAAGCATATATATTTTCGTTACTAATCATGGGTTTAATATTTACCAATTTTTATAACTCTGTTGCTCCTTAAATGTCCTGCCAGTCCGCCTCTGCGAACAATCGAGACGATAAACAATCGTCAGCTAAGACCTCTTATCTCTCATCGCTTTTCTACTCAATTGTACACTGCATTTAAACTTCACTGTTTAACTAATCCAAAGGTTGGTTTATGCAGAGTGCAAGCGTAACTGAAACACGTAAAACGATTTCGATTAGGTATCTCCGTTACTACCTATATTACCGATACCTTCGTTTATTAAATCACCCTTAGTATCGGGAGTGCAGCGTTATTTATTCTATAAACCACATAATCCACGAAAGACAGCAGAAATTGAAATAGTTTAGCAGGCTGCGAAATATAAATGGCAGTACATATAAAGCTTTTAAAGGCCTTCAGTTTTTGTTAAAAATAAAATAAAGTTCGATTATTGGTCTATATTATGTGCTGCTATATTTCATTCTTCGCAAACCTATTTCAATTTTGCTGTGGCTTTCGCGATCTCTCTAAGATTATGTTTTATTCTAAGATAATAAGCATGTTGCACACAATATCTAAAAATATGCAAGTACCTTTTGTTTAATTACAATTAAGAAGAAAAGCATTCGTTAGCCTTTTAATTAAAAATTCAGAAAGCATTTTAGTTTAAATGTTAATAAAACCATGAATTTTTGAAATTTTAAATGTTAAAATCGTACCTTAAGGAAAATACATAAATTTTGTAGAAAAAGTGTACATACTCAAAGCTATAATCTTATCTTTGAGAAGTTGAATTATGCTTGATGTATTCTGTCACTCCCTTAAATGCTTCCCTATTCTGGCACAATAACGCTGATAGAAAAACACAATGGCTGTATCAGTTTCTCTATTCATCGTTGGAATTGGTATCTGTTAATACTTATAGTGACATTGATTGCTTTTATTTATATCATTATCAATGCATTGTTATAATATATCACCACATTATTTATTTCCAATTTAATTTCCGACTGCATTTTTCGATAAACGAACCATCGAACGGCTATATAATACAGGCATTATCTCGCCATGTAAATAATCCAGAATTGTCAATTTATTTAAAAACAAGATCGACGAGAGTCAGAAATGAGATTAATAAAATTTGCCCTCGTAAGCACCTGTAATCTACAAACCCCAAGTCTTTGAGCAGGCAGACGAGAAATGTACGTGATGAATATAACCAATCGAACCGAATAGGAAATTGAACCGTGTATTTAAGTATTCCGAACACAAACAAATGAGCATCACAATAAAATATATTTTACATTTTTCTCTCTTTCTTGTTATATAACTTAATAAAGATAAAACGAGACAATCACGGTGTGGCGTTTCTGTGCTGGCGCAAAGAACACTTCCAGTTTTTATTAACTTCAAACAAATACCAAACACCTTATTCCATAAAGCGATATTTTTTGCTTTGCTTCGTATGTTTTCAAGTTAAATTTGGTAGAAACCAATTCTTTTATTAAATCTTTGTTATTTGCTCGCGCTTCTCTCGATGCAGTGTGATTTTAAAATTAGCGGAATCAGAAAATGAAGAGGAAAGTGTCGAAGAAAAAAAGTACAAAAAAATCAAAATAATTTAGTGCTAAAACAAACACGTTAAAATGGAAATGGAAAAATTGTTGATTTATACTTCCTTACACGTATTTGTGTCGAAATCCGTTTTCTGTTGTAGATACGTGACGTGAAAAGATTTGACCATTAAAAGTGTAAAAACGTATTTGCGCTTTTTAGCTGTAACTCTCGAAATATACAAATTGTTTTCTAAAAATATTCATTTTTGCAAGCAATGCAATTTGATATAAAAATTAGAAATAATCCATAATCTGGCATAGTTAGTTTTCTTCACAATATCAGAACAAGAGTTAATTTGTGTCTAGCACACGTTTAGTGTGCAAACAAAATCAACAGACCACTATTATATAATAGCTTTAAACCAATCTAATTCAAATTCTTCTCGTATGAAGCTAACCGCACTTAATAGTTCTCCGGTAGATATGTATACACAGCGTGAAGCACAAATTTGTGAAGCGAATCCGAATCTGAACATTTCAAGCAATAACTTATAACTACGATGACTGCACTACTGGCACCACTTTTCCGTTAGATAATTTAATATTAGTAGGAAGGTAATACGTCGGTGTTGTGTATTTTCCAAATTTAAGCATGTCTAGTGGAATGTGCAATTTAAATGTCTAACTTGTTTAATTTAATAATCGAAATGCTTCGTACCAACTTTTAACAAAATATAATTTAAGTAGATAGTTTCTCTTCCCGTTGAAAGTTCAAAATTAGTTTTCAAGTTGACAAACTCGCTATTATTTGTCAACTTAAACATTGTAAATATCTTGAGATTTAGTAGTGATATACAAGGTTACTTACTAACTAGGATTGTAGAAATGTGAAAATGTTTTATTATTAGTGAAGTTTATATGTGGTATTAGTTTCAAAGACATTAAGTCTTACCACTACTAAAGACTAATGACCGTCAACATTTGCACCCTTTTAGTTAGGGTGGTGAGGTTATATTTACTACAAAGTGGTATAAATGACATGCTTGTTAGTTTTCCACATTGAAATTGTAGAATTATGATATTTAACTTGCTGGAGTTTAATTTTTTTTTATAAAAACACAATTTATACGCAGTCAATCAAAACAATGCCTATTATTCTATTCCAACCCTTGCAAAACGCATTAAATTCTTTGAATCGCTTCCAAAAAGTGAAAAAAACCTATACTACATGTTCTAATATAGTTATATTGCTTTAATTAAATGTACATAATGTTGTGAACACCCTGTATCTACCGTCAACCGTTTGACTAATTCACTTATATTCACATTATGCTATTTACATAATATTATAGGACTATAATAATCATAATTAAAAAAAGAAATTGTGCATTAGGTATCTAGTATTGTTGTAATCGATAAATTAATTTCCGAAATATCTCGCCAAGATATTTGGCGCCTAATAGCGTTCCTTGTCCATTATTAATCAAGAATTTTTGTCCATTTACCCGACCCCATGCGACACGGATAATTTTTTTATTTTAGCAATTTTGTGTGATCTCGAAAGACAGAATGGTATGTAAATTTTGAGGACTTGATAGATTCAAAAAAGTTTTCTAATATAAAAGCAGTCAAAATTTATGCACCCATAACCTTAATGGTACTTACAACAAATCACTCAAATATAAAAAGTACCATTAAACTTTTTTAGTTAAGTTAGTTTACGGAACTATCAAACTTTATTAAAAAAAAGAACCATATTTTTAAAGTGCACTTCTTGAAGTGACTTCTAGAAACTACCCCTTTCGTTCCGGAACTAAAAGCATTAAACATTAAAAGTTGGGCACAACTGCTTTTCTAATTAACTATCAAGAAATTGTCTTTTCTTTAAAGAAGCCTCACCGTGACGTTTTACGGTGACAGTTTGTCACAGCTGACACCACGTACACTGATAAGAAGTGACGAAATTGGAATGTAGAACATCGTCCTTGCCATGTTTTCGTAATTTACAATTCCCATTAAAATAATAATTCGTTCTCGCCATCAAAGAGTTTTGTAAATAGTATGTAGATTAACATATCAAAGTGTACGAGTTTTAGTAAAAAGTTACTCTCGCAAGATACTCGACTGAAATTTATGCATTCCAGAATGAAATTCGGAACCGCGTTATTAATAATCAGCTTTTACCGTGCCAAATAAGACATGGAGTTAAGTTTAAGTAGATACCGTGGTAGAACGTAAGCAGTTCGAACAACAAGAGACTTTAGCTAGATCGTCTCATAACGCCTCCATTAGCATTGGAATAATTTCGTAATGCATTCTCATCAACATCTTAGATTACTGTGATTTTGCGTCTGAAGGAAATCTATTTTGGCTTTTAGGAAACGTGATCTGGTGTAAGTTTACCACGTATTCTATAGCATAGAATACTTGAATGATGGTCTAGATTTGATGAGGTGACATTTGCATCTATATTGGATAAGTTACTCAAACTCGGCACAAATTTATTGTTTATTTGAAATAAGTGGTAACATATTTTACTTCCCGAACTTATTTTACTGCTGTCGCGTCGGTCTTCTTGAAATTAAATTGCACCGCTAAGTTAATGCGACGAAAATTTTGTGCTGCATACTTTTTTATTGGGTTCGAAATGCTCACTAGCAAATTAAGTTATAAATGGAGACAATTAAATTCACAATATTGTACACTCGTTTGCGATCATAAAAATTAAGACAAGTTTTAAGTACCTACACAAATAGCGACGTCGAAATCACGGATAGTGCAATTTTAAAATGGAATTAATGTTTGTAACGTTTTAACATTTATAAACTTTGATAATGGCCATTAAGACACTGTTATGCCCTATTTTGTAGGCCCACTTTTATAAGATAATCTGTGAAAGCTTGCAGTTCTTGAGATTTTATCATTTGGAAACGGAAGAGTGGATTTTAATACTGGCCAATTCTCGGCATCAGATTTCCAAAAGGTGAAACGTGAAAATTTGCTCTCTCAAATTCCAAATAGAATTTTTGCTTTTAATTAAAACACCAGTAGGTTAATAAATACCGTAGGCACTATCATATAATTCCGGTTAAAAATTTTATAGTAGGTACATGCGCGTTTTTAATCTGAAAATTAACATTGTTTCTAATTAAAGAGCAATAAATTGCCGGGCAATTTTTTAGCTGCTAGCTAAAACTTTAAAAATATTAGAGTATTATTAATTACAACTACTAACAAGTGAAGTTTAAAAATTGCCAGACTAAAATTAATGTAGTTAATTAAAACATAATAAAGGACTCGACATTAATTAGATTTCTACAAAGGTGTTTCGAAAAGTCGAACTTGACTTCCACTACAGACCTTACCACGTTGAATCGGCGGTTAAAAATGTGAACTTGTAAAGCTCAACTTTATTATATTATACAAAATACTTACTTTTACATTAAATATTCAAGTATAACAACAAAAGAAAAATTAACCATACGACGCAGTGTAAAAGCTCATTAAAACTTATAATTCTCTAGGACATTTAACTTAAACTGCAACAATAAACAAGGACTCGAATACGCTAAATTTTAATGTCGGCGACTTAAATAAAATAACAAGTAACCTCCTTTTGTGTTTATTTCTAACGTAATACATGACAAATTCAACCGCAACTTTGTTAGTACTCGTAAGGTATCAATTTTAGGTTTGGTTTTATATATAATCACCATCCAATTAAGTTTTTAACTCGGTGTAATTTTATCGATAAATCTACATTTTTTTAAACACACCAGCGAGTCCCTAAATCATGAGACAAATAAAACCGCATCATAAACACAAATAAAACCAGCAGTAACCATCAAATACACCTGCTCGAAATAAATTTACAAGTTAACTCGTTTTTAATTTGCAATTATTATTTAATCAAAGAACAATATTGTCCCTATAATTTTAAATAACGAACCAACCAGTATTGAAACTAACATCGGGCTGGATTCTTTATAAAGACCCATCGATGTTTACAATAAAAGGTTTTAAAAATATAATTGAATAATCGATAAGTATTTTGGTAAGCGATTTACTGAAATGGTAGCTTGAATTAACTAATATGTAAGCCGAAATCAAATAAAATTTCGTTAGAATTTCATTATGAGCTTTCGACAGCTGTTAATTAGCCATTAGTTACTGACATCAGCTAGCTCATTTCAAAATTATATTTTACTATATACATTTTAAGTACCTAATCTTCAAGTATGGGTTAATTGAGCCGATTTATATGGATACCTGTTTTTCAATTTTTATTTCAAGTCCTCCGAACCTAAATCTCATAGCCTTTAAATTATTTAACTGCTTTGATGAAAAGTTATGAAAATGCAAAATAAAGCACGTTATTCGAGCCTGTTGTTTTTTTAGTTATTGGTTCTGTTTCAAAATACATATGGTGTTTAAATTCTAAATTCGAGCGATAAATTTGTTTTTATTTAATTTATTATAAAGTTTTATTGCACACATAAAGCAACCGATGAAGAGTAAAATATAGTAAACTGTTGAGTTTTACGAGTTAAAAAAAAAATAATTGATATATTAATAAAAGTCGCTGTCGGTGATAAAATTTAATATCCACAACTCACTAATCATTTTAATGAAATTCTATCAAAGTTAAAATAATATACTGATTCTCTTTTCGATTTTAATTTTAATTGCAATTTTTTTAATTGTAAACTGGCAGCTTATGTCGTATTAGAATACAAGATGCTGCAATTATTTTACTTAATTTTCAAGCTCTAATGTAGATGTGAAGTGAATAACAGTTATGTGTTAGTTTACTCTACACGTTTCGGCTATGAACGCACCTTTTGGCTTTATGGACTATTTGAGTAGCTGCTAAAACTAGATTTTTCAGTAATTTGTACAATATATTGAAATAGCTTTATTTTTGTTACAGATTAAAGTTGTTCAATGATTGATCAATAACTTCTAGAAAGAAGGTAAGGAAATTTAAATAAATAATCAGGTTATTCACTTAAATGTTGATAAAATTATGTCGATGACAAATAAATTGATTTAGTATTAATTTCTAATAAACAAGCATAATTAAGTCGAACTTAATATCGGTGTGCTTTTCTCTATGGTATCCTTAAGTCCCTCCTAAGCTCAGTTTATGATTTCTATCCGAGCAGTCAAGTTAAAAGCTTCCATTAACACTAATTAAATATAAAACAGGTTTTAATAGCAATTAACACATTTTCAAAAAATTTTACTATGCGTTAGAGTTACAGAGATTAAAAATAATGGTTATTATTAACAAATTAACTCAATAAAATAAAATTGAAGGTACATTACTAAATTTCAATAAGCGTTTCGTGCATTTTTAAATACAGGATATATTCGGTGAAACTATAATGCAAGTTAATATAAAGCAAAATAGTTCAAAGAAAACTACTATTTATGTTTAATCACATCTTTGAAAAGGATTTAAAGGATAATATAAGAAAAAGAATTAATAGATATGCCTACATTTCTAAAAGCAATGTTTTCAGTAATTGCATTATATTGAAAAATAATAATAGAAAAAAACTACTCTTTGGTAAACGGAAATAATCGAATTATATCTCACTCAAGTTTTCTTCTATCAGCAATTGAACTTATAAATTCGACTTTACATACTTACTTATGAAATTTAATAATTGGATTTTCAAATACTTTAATATAATTTTGTAAGTATTCGATTTAAGGTCTCAAACAAAAATAAATTTTACAGGACAACATAACAGTTTCGAGGGGATATCCGTGGGGGCTTTGAATTTCCTTCTCCACTTGAATGTTTCTATTAATTATTATCTTAAAAACTATTTCACTTAAAAGTTTTAACAATTTACAAGCAAAATTTCGCTAGAAGTCGTAAAATCAAATCATTTTATGCTACATGAAAAATATTTTAACCGACGAGTTGTGTTACCACACCCTGTATACAAACAAGCCAAATGTATCATTGATTAGATCGTAAAGTTATTTTACGAGTTCATAATATATTAGTTAAAATTAATGAAAATGGTTCGTTTTATTAAAAAACTAATTTGAAATTTAAAAAAATTTAACAAGCTCAAGTTCGAGCTTGGAGCATTTTACAATAGAAAATCAAATGTAATAATACGCTATTCTATTCGCTAGCATCAACATGCACTTGAATGAATAAGAATACACTTTGAAATGGAATATCGAAAAGCGATAAATTTCTTTGTGATGGGAAATTTTTTTGAAAAGCAAAAATCTTGTTAAATATTATTATGGGTTTTTTTTTTTTAAATTTTCTATAAAATTATAATTCAAAATTTAAAAAACACAGTGGAGAGTTAATTATTGTAAACCTTAAACGATTTTGTTTGATACAATTTCAGAATCGATTATTTATATTTTGGTTAATCGTTGAGAAGTAATTTGGTGTAAAACTTGACAACAAAAGTAGTTCAATCATCAGGAGCTTTTTGAAAGGTACCTATACCGAAAATACAGGTATAGGTAATTATCAGTTTATTATTTTGAGAAGTTTAAGTTTTACCGAGAGTAAGAAACAATCAAAAGTTAATTTTAAAAAAATTACAGTAAATGACTGCATGATTGGAATTCAGAAAAAAAAACAGATGCAAATAAAAGGCTCCATTTTCGACTTATTCTGTCGACTATTCGTGCTATTTTCTTTTTGGAGAATATTGGAACACGCATAAATTGAGCTAGGTTTCGAAAAGGTAGATTATTTGAATGCAAAAGAATATGAAATGGGATGAAGCCCCTGTGAACTACTAAATCGTGAAAATTTAGATTTCAACAACTTTGTCGAACACAAAATCCTACAAATTTATAAATATTCATCCAGAGAAAAGCGAAGCTAAAAATCTGATTATTTTATTTTATTATGAAAAAGTCTACCGATTAATAAATGTAATTTTCAATTAACCTCAAATCGTGTGGTCGTAACAACTGCGTACTGGGCGACCACTTGGAGTTCGAATTTCTGAGCGCGTCTAATTGAAACTTTAAATAATTAATTAGGCTTTTCGTTGACTGATTTTGACAAACAAATTTAATTAGAAGTAAAACGTTTTAAATTAATTCGACAATGTGTTTAGAAAACGAAATTTAAACGCACTCACGTGTTATTCCGTACTACCAGAAGGACATTCAAATTGTGACCGGTTAACATATCCGTGTTCAAGTGCGCCCGGTATAAAAATAATTAAAATGTAAAATAGGACTCTTTCGTGTAAAATAAACAAGAATAAAAAAAATTGAATACAAATGGAACTCAACACGTGAAAAAATCAAGAACAAGCAAATCGTCGAAATGCACAAGAAAATTTTATTGTTGTTTTTATAATTATTCGCTCCTGAACATTCTGCAGTTAGTTCAGCATCGATTTAAAAAAATTTAATTTTAAAAAATAGTTTGGGTATGCGACTGCATACAATAGGCAACGAGGAATTGCACGTTGATAGACAAGTTACCTCTACTTTTAACTTTTAACCGCTTAGCAAATCGCCTACAGAAAGTAACTAAAAAGCTACTATTTAGTACAATTAAAAGTACCTTGTAGCCGTAACAACCTGACTTTTAAAAGGAGCTTGTTTAACTAGAACGCATTCAACTTACTAATGTAGTTTTATTATACTGCATTATTATGAGGTCACCAACTGTTTTATATGTGTGGAATCAAAACGAAAGCGAATATTTTAGATCCACATACATTTCCGTAAAATTTTTAACTTACTCTTACAAATAACGTTAAGTTAGCTTTCTAAGTGGCGAATTCGCGAAAAATTATGACAAGAAACAATAATGTTTGAAATCTTATAGACAAGGTAAAATGTTTTCTTTTATTTTTGAACGTACATATGTATAAAATATAGTAATTTTTAGAGTAAAATAATAACCGAAAGCAGAAAAGTTGATGCATAATAAAAAGATTCTCGTTTGCAAATACAAGAACGTCGAGTTTCCTTTAATCGTATGTACATGTATTTGTAGATTTTTGTATTTTTCAAAGCATGAAATTTAAATTTAAAAAAAAAATTTATAAATGAATATTATTATGGCAGCATCAGCGCTAGTTTCAATGTCCATAAAACCGTGGAAAGGCAAGATTTTCATAAATGAATACTTTTCATTCTTTAATCTAAGCCAATTAAATTTTCAGATGCTAGAAATTCACAATAAGAAAATCTTAAAAAATTGTAAACTGTAGACTTCGTTGAGCTTTGTTTTAATGAAAAATATTGGGTTCGTATTTAATCTTTTTACGTCGTTGATTTAATTAGATTTAAAGCTGGAAAAAGATTTTATAAAGACAATTGTAATTGCATAAAAGTGAATATTTTTATGTTAGCAAATTTAATTTTACCTTCACGAAAATTTTTCAGTGTTCAACTTGTTAATATTATATTAATATATTAAAATTTGCGGCCGATAAAGGTGCATTATTATTGGCACTGTAGTTAAATCGATCAACTGCTAATGCTAAGGTACTCGATTCGAAATTTTAAAACTTTTCCTAATATAGATTAGGAAGCGAGCAAATGTTCAGGAGTGAACAAAAAGTGCCAAAGAAGAATTCATAATATATTAATTATTTTCAGCTTATAAATGATGTATAAGGTCGGCCATCGTACATATAATAGGTATGTAATGTCCACCCTTGTTAATTTATTTAAATTAAACATTAAAATTTCGTACAACATATTAAAGAAGTTGAACCTACAAGACCAAGTAAAATGTGTAGTATAGAAAACCAAGTACAATTTTCATCAGGTCATAATGGACGGTTCGCATTACTTCGCTTGGCTTCAGCTCCAGTTAATTATTTATAGGATTCCTTTACGCTTTACGAATTTTACTTTGATCGAATAAACTAGATATGGCAGTAAAGTTTTGATTAAATATTGTACATGCAAGATATTTTAATATTTCATAAGAAATTTACTCAGGTAAATAAAATATAAAAATAAATCAATAAACCGATAGAGCACGATCGATTTTCTTGTTTAAAATGCCATTTTTTTGATTGAAACTGTTATCCTTGAGAATATATGTATATTATTTCTTAAACCTAATCCTAGTTCCGGTGAATTAAGGACTCTAAGATCCACAAATCCGGGCTTATGTATTCCTTTATACTATATGTATATAGCATAGTAGATACTGCATTGTAGCCCTGATGCTTAATATTAACCCAGCTAAATGTTTATATTTGTATTACAAGTTTTGAAATCTACATCATTTATATTGCGATATAAAAATCAAATACTTGAAATTGAAGAAAAATTTTAAGGTTTTTCGTTTTCCATTGTAAACCATCAATCAATTCGAAAACAATCCTAGTGTTCCTCAATCATAAAACAATCAGATATTTGGTCCGATATACAAAACTCATATTTTTATGTAAAAATATAAATTTGCCTTAACTTTTCTTGCGAAAAATTGGCTTTTACAATTTTAATAATTGAGATTTATTAAACCTGCTAGTGTCTAACTTTAATACAATCTGGTCGAAATAGCCCGGTTTGTTTTTAAAAATACATAAATACTAATTAAACAATTAAAAATCACCAGAAATTTACATTAATGTTAACATTTATTTCCCGATGTAATAGGCAGCAATTAAAATTGTTATTTCTTTGTTGAAATGAAAAATATGTATCGGTTAAAAATGCGCAAATTTATTTCTTATAACGATTTATAGGGCATAATTTTTAAGTACCCTTTAGCAATATTTGCATTCAATTATTTATAAACGTCAATAACGAATATTATTACAGTTTCCTGTTTGAAAATTTTGCTAGTTTCCTTTATGAAACGCAGAGTAAATCTGTCTCGCTTCGAACCGAAAGGAAATTTTGCTAAAAAGTAGGTATTTCAAATGTTTTTAAGATATTATGTTCTTGAAACTATTAAAATATGGTTAGAATATTATGATTTATTCCGCAAACAATACTTTTCAGTTTGTAGAAAACATCGTTAACCTCACTTCGAGCGACCTTAAGCGGTTTATTTAGTTCGCCAAGAAAATGTTTCCTAAAAATTGCATTAATCTAACTTTAATAATAGCGAATATACCAATTTTAAAGAAAAGTTGTATAAATGCGATTTTCATAATAATCACAATCCGCAAGTTTGCTTAGGCACAAAACCATCTCTGCGAATTTGAAAGCTCAATTTATTTAAATTTTTTCCTCAAGTTTGCAAGGAAAATTTTCTAAAATAAAGTCACACGACGACAGTTTAGACCTAAAAGTTGCCAACTGCCGTATTATTTTCAGAAAATAAGTTTTAGTTTTCGAAGAAGCTCATTAAGCTCACTTGTAGCGCTAAAAAACCACATAAGGGAGCTTAATGTGTTTTAGAAGAAACCGAACTATTTAAAAATATAAAACTTGGATTTTTTTAAATCGCAAAGAAGCGTTAATGCTTTCAAAAAAAATTAATCGGATATTTCGGTAAATAAGCTAATGGGACACATGCAATTTTGGAAAAATAACCTTTACCATAGTTTAATTGTTGTTTTGTCAATTTGAAGTAAGCGAACGAATGCATTTAGAAAAACGGGCAAAATTTAAAATGTCGGTTTGTTCGGGTACAAAACATGCCGTAAGCGTAAGTCTGTTTTTCAGGGGCTCTCCCTAATTCAACTGATTCGTACTATTACAGTAAGAGCAAAAGTTATTGCAAACAAGAAAGTGGCGGTGTTAATTCAATGAACGGGGGTGGCAGTTTTCCACTGTCTGATCTTGTTTCCGAGTTTGGTACAATGCGGCCACTAATGCAATTTGCGACACGGCCTTGCAAAGGTTCGAAGCAATTTCATAAAGCACGACTTTCCATCTAGTCGCTGCTTCAAATTTACCACACATCGTTGACTTCTACTCCAAGTTAACGATACCCAATTACACTCATTTAAATATTTTATTTCCTAATCGATATTTGAAACTTTTTTTATTTTGTAAATACTCGGGCGTAAAATTTCATTTTGGGCCGTTCTTTGAATTTTATTCAAAAGCAAAACAATTCAATAATTGCTATTGACAGTTTGATAAACCGATGCTGCGTAAACCCTAAAGCTTTTTTTGTAAATTCATAAAAAAGTACCAAGCTCAGCTACTTTAGGAAAAACATCAATGTGATATATCGATATATCGGGCTTCGGTGCTGTTCAAATATTATCGTTATAGTTTTTTTAAATTATGTTTTCGAATTATTAATTTGCCAGTCAACCAAAATTGTTTATATTTTTTAAATTTGAAAAACAAAATAGATAAGCAAATCTTTTTAGTGTTCATCTGACAAAAACGCAAATAGTACGAATGTATGGTAAAAACAAAACGAAAACCGGAATTACACCGATATTATTTTATGCGCAAATTATTCAAAAAAGTATGAAATTGATCCATAACGATGTTATGATTATTATTCAACAAATTGTGAAATAATCGGATAATGTACGAATATTCTAGATATACAAAAATAGTTTACTTCTAATTATTGAAAACTATTATTATTAAAATTTATTTAAAGTGTGGTTGCTATTTATCTTATCGAATCGTAATTACCAAAGAATAAATTACGAAAACATTGTTTCTTTTTAACAGTGTAGGGCTAGAAATTATGAAAAATTAATAAAATTTGTTGTGTCACAACAACAAATGAGTACACAACAATCGATATCAGAACGTTCAATAAAGAATAACGAAATTATGTTACTGAAAAATAATATAATCACATCGACATTTCTACCACGAAGGAACGTTCTAGACGGTTGACAGTCAAGTCAATCCATCGAGAATTTTTAGCTTACAAGTCAGCACCTTCCAAAAGATAAGAAAACAGCATTATTATAGGTCAAAACTTATAATAATATTTATATATAATATAAATAAACTCATTTGCTAGTTTCGAGACCATCGAATATTACAGTGGCAGAAGAATTATTATCAATTTATTTTTCTAACTGAACTGAGATAGGAAAAGCTTATAATAAAAGTAATAAGGGTTTAAAAAGTGGAGGTTACCGCAATGTACGAAATTATTTAATAATAAAATATTACTTGAAATAATGTTTATTTTCTTGTTCTTTTTGGATAGAGAAAACTAAGATTGCATTTCAGCACTAACTTCCTTGCTTAAGCTACCTATAATAATATATTATATAGGTTTCTTTTTGTGTCCTCCGAAGCCCAGCTTACCGGGCCTATTAGGCATTATTACTAAACGTTTATTATAAAGTATTGATAGAATTTATTAAATGTAATGGTAAGTTAAAATCCCTTCGAATAGAACTACAAGATTAAATATGAAAATTGAAATTTAAAATGTCCAAATGACTACTTAATTTTCGATTAGTATTTTTGGTTAAAACTGAAATATTATCTAAATGTATGAGAAAATATAAAATTTCGGTTCAAATAATAAATATAAGAACTGAGTGGAACATACATAGGCATATACTATATGTACCTATAACATACAAACAATTACGTCAGTAAATATACCAGTACGTTATTTCAGCAAAGATAAACAGTGATTACAACTCTGCACACAATTATTATGCCTGTGGTGGTTAGAATAATACGGAGGAGATTTTTTTATACTGTGCATCATAATTTTGTTTCCCTTTTAGAACAATTTGAAATTATTTCAAAGGACGTAAAGAAAATTATAGAATTTACTTTAATTAACAAATTTATAATTAAGAAAATGTCTGTATCAGCATTTAACTCAGTAGAAGATCTTTCTATAAATTGATGGCACAAAGTAATTGAAATGGCAAATAAATGTTCTCACATTTTGCTGATGAAACAACTAACGACTGTAAAATTAATTGTGTTGTATTATTTTTGTAAAAGCACAAAGTTTTCCGATGGTATGTTGCTTCTCTACTTGCATTACTGATTATTACAACAATAAAATAACAAAGTCATAACCATGTTTAAAACAAACTTGAATAATGTTTTAATTATCGTAGAGCATAATATAGAGCAGTACAGAGTATCTGTTGTGTGCAGGAAATATTAGGTTCGGAAGAACTAGAATTTTTAGTTCTTCTATGTAAATTTAATATTATATGCATGGTTTTTTGGTTGTTCGCGTTGCCTTTCTGTACAAACCGCACCTTGAGCTGTTGATGGTAACTGTGTGTAAAATAAAAATCAAATATTTGAACTTAATCTCTTTGGGAAAAGCGCTTAAAACAAAACAAAGGCGTTGCTTTGAGATTTCATAAAACGACTCATTTAAATTTTATGCGATTAATCAAGACGAATGCGTTCTATTATAATTACAAGCCAGCCAAGGTGTCGTTAAAATATTGTCTTTATAAACACTAATATTAATAATATCTTTGCAATGGTGATAAGAAATAGGGGTGTGAAATTACAATACTTGAATGAACAGATAAACAAACAGATAATTGTATGTTTCGTAAGGGGTAGTAAATGAAAGCCATGTAACGTGGTTGTAAATAACGAACCTAGGTAATATTAATGGAAGGTTAAAATTTACATTAAACTGTGAATTTGCTTCATAACGCAAATATTATTATGTTGGTCATTTTTTTATAATACTTGCACGCGCTTCTGGTTATTATTATTCTTGCTATATTGTTAGTCGTTACTTTTACCTTCACAAAAAAGAAAATTTACGCTATGTTACCATTAACTTGCATTACAGTTGGATAAAGTCCAAAGTTTTTGTTGTAAGGTTTGAATTGCTTGGGTTAATTTGTAAACCGGCCAAAAATCGATTACGTTTTTTTCACGTGTTTATTTTTGTAATAACAAAGAGATTTTAGTGTACGTAGGGTTTTTTAGTTGGCACAAACGAGTACATGCATAATATATTACATTGCAAGCTCAAGTACGACAAAATGAGGCATTGCAGTATCGTTAGCGCAACTATTAACGACAACCAATAAACGAACAAAGATTGAAGAGGTAAAACGGAGCTTCAATCGAAACTAAAAAGTAAGCATTGTCCGAAGAGGTCTATTTTAATGAAGCACCGTATATTCGGAGGACCAAAATTCAAATGGCCTCGCTTTAAATCGGTATATAGATGTATCGATGAAGTAATAAAAGCGAAATATGTGGGGAACGTTCGAAACGGATGAATTAGATTCGTTTTAGTTGGTTGTTTTAACACGTAATATAACAGGTATATTACCGTCTTGTGTTCTTATAAAAGCAAGATACGCCACCAATTTCGAAAGATTGCGAGAAATCGTTACATCTCTCTACTAGGTGGTTTTCAAGATGGGTATGAGTTATATTATCTCGTTATCGGGAACGCAAGATAATCGTTAACAGAATTTGTGCTGGCATTTTTACTGTTTCGTTTATCTTTATTGGTAAATACATTAAAAGAATACATTTAGCCGTTGTTTTTATTTTTTGCACTCACGTTCCGATTGTCACACCAAATTGCTTTATAATAAGTCGGATTACTGTTTATTTCCAGATTATTTAACAATTTCCTTTTACTTTTGCATTTCCATAAAAAATATTTAAATTTTTATGTTTATTTATAATCCCTAGAGGGCATTTCAGCAAGCAATTTTTATTTAACGTTGCCGTAACGTAACGATTACGTAATTGCAATTTTTCCTATTCTCCAAGGACCTCGGCTCTGTTTACCCATATAAATTTGCAACTTAAGGATACAAAGAAAATATACATACAGTATATGTAAGTTTTTCGGTACAGTGGGTGCTCATTTGCAAAAAAATCACTAAATCTCGCCTTTTAAGTCGTAAATAATCGTCAAAGTTAGTCAAACATTCAAGATAAATCAAAGCAGAAAATTGCAATAATCAAAAATCCCGACGTACTTTAAAATCGAGTGAAACGTATTGCAAAATATTCCATTCCTACAAATATTTCTGTTTCTTTTCCACGCCTAGAGTTTGTGAAATAATATTAGTAAGCTGTCAGATATGTTGTATGAAATGCTGAAATATACAATTTTCGCATTTTATTTGATTCACCGAACTCTGATAAATTTTATTCGTTCTAGCTTCTGTAATGTTTGTTTTTTAAGAGTTTTAAATTTTTCATCAAAAATTACGTTTCCGACTAGGTACTCGAAACGCCGATGATTTTCATTAAATACTTATTCTGCTTCGGGCAATTCAATCTGTTCCTAAAGTTTTTGTTATTAATGATAGTAAAAGTTAAATTAAAAACAATTTCGTGAAATTAAATTATGCAATATTAATATTTATATTTCGGAACGAAAAGTGGATGTTCTGTGCCTAACAATTTTTTTATACAAAACCTCACAATTTAATTACCCAACCTAGAATTTATTATTATATTGCTTACATTTTTTAATTTATAATATAGGTATAGCAATATACAGAAACTATTTAGGCCAACAATGTACCGGAATCCTAAATCGTATTGAACCGTTTTCTTGCATATTAGGTAGATTCGATTTATCAATCCGGTCTTCAAAATACGAAAACCCATATCTGCTCAAGAGTTTAGGTTTTCTTATTCTTTTCGATTATTTGGATCGACTACGTTTCACCACGGTCTTTTGGAAGTGTAATATTAATTAAATGACTTAATATTCAACCACGATTTAGCTATTTGCTGTCGTTTGAACAAGAGTGGTGCCGGTTAAGCACACTTGTTATCTTTTTGACATAAACTAGATTAAAGTCAATAGAGAATACAAAAAGGGGTGTTTCTATGAGATCAGACGAGTTATCGACCCGTTGTTCATCGTTCACCGACGTCAGCACTTCTGCTCTAGATAACTCGGCCTCTTGTTACGTATGTACACAGTAACGTACCACCTGCCCAACTTAATCAATCCGCCACCAAATGTTAGTCGAGATATTTACAAATCTTTCTCGGCTAAGAAATTCGTCAAAAAGAGCTTCCATATTAAGAATATTTTTAATTTCGGAGCATTTCTGCACCATACAAATATGATGAATATTTCGGTTGAAAACTAATATTATACCAAGAGATATCTTTTATGTCATTATTATAATATGCACTATTAGTGTTTTATTAAATTCTGTTTATTAATTACATATTAATCAAATTATATTTTTCAATTCCTGTTTAAAACTAAATTATGTCTAGTAGTCTGACTGGAGTACCGCACGAGAAGAATGTTCGGACCAATTGTGTTTAATAAAAAAACAACGGTACCTACGTAAGTTATTTATTTTTAAATTGTTATAAACCCAAGAACCTTAATATAATAGAATTTTTTAATATTGAATTGCAGAAAATGATAATGCTTACACAAATATGTGCTTTTAAAAAAGATATGGATAGCCTGCTTATTCAAATATGCAACATACACATTACATTGTCACAAAACGTATATAAATGGCTCTCTTAAGAGAGATTTAAATTGGTTTGCCCAGACTCAAAATTATAGCTTAAAAAATAACTATATAAAACTTTCCGGAGAATAACCATAATGTAATTTTATTATATTGACCGCCCAATCCTATTTTTTTATTCCAAAATTGACTTTTAATTCGATTATTAACGCGCAGTGAAAAATAATTTAAAAAATTTCATCCAGAAATTTTCTTAATTAACGAACGAGTGATGTGTTTATTAAGTTTAAATTTTTAAATGTGCATGCCGACGATAAAATACGTCAGATCTTTTTAAAAATTTAAAACAAACCAGTCACATTTAAATAAATTAGTAAGGTATCCTGGAAGTGAGACAGCATTAGTCTGTTACAATGTAATGCTTAATAATAATAAGTAAGTAATCAAAAATTACTAATAAAATGTTAGTGTGCTTCTATCTGATGGTACCATTACGATGACACGAAGCCGAAACGCGTCGTTAACGAAATGAAGCACTGCAAGAAGAAGGCGGTTTGGTTTTTATGGAACAAATTAAAAAATCTGTGGTAATATAATAATATCGTTTATTGCAAAACTTAAGTCAACACTAGCAATACATTATTTGATATACGATTTTTTATTTATACCCGGAATAGGTACGCAAACCTGCTATTTTCTCTTACACAGAAATGAGAAATACTGCAACATAAAAAAACGATCTAAGCGATCAATTCTCATCATTTTTTATTCAAATAAAAATTAATAATTCATTAAAATAACAATATGTAATTACAAACCTGAAAATGTATGTTAACTTTAATTATTCACGTTGATTATAAAATGTTTAATCAATCGCGTTGACGTACAATATTTCATAATTTAACTAGTAAACCTAATGGGTATGGCACTATTGATTTTAGTATGAAAATTCTTATTGCACTTGAAAATGTTTTGGAACAAAACCGAAAAACCGTAATAATTTTCATTACTAAAGGGTGAGAACCCTTCAATCGTCAAGAGTTTATTGCTTCATTTGCTGTTGTAAACGCCATCAGAAATGAATAATCAACATTAATAAAAGACTTTCAAGTTTAACGAAGAAAAACATCAAGTTTCATAAAAATAAACACTAAAAAGATATTAAAAAAGGTTAAGTTGTACTAATTAGGTATGTTAAGTTTTAAGCGTAGCGCTTTCATTACTCAAAATAATATAAATTAAAATAATTTGTATCTAATATATCGGTTGAACATAAAATATATTATTATTATACAAATGCTTAAAAAATGACATGTAAATGCATATAAACAAATAATATAACATATTTAAAAAAATATTTACTTTTAACTGGAAATAAATTCAAAAAACAAAATAGTTATCAAATCAAAAATATTAATTTAAGTTGCTTCAGTGGAATGAGCTATCGTTAGGTAGATGCTTCGTTTATAAACACAACCAAAGCTTTTTTGTACGAGACAGCGAATGATAAATAAACATAATTTATTATGAACTTTAAAAAAAATTTTAAATTATTATATCTCGTTTAAGCTGATAAGACAACATTGAAAGATACTTTTTCTAATTGAAAGGTTTAAATAGCATGTTACGTTCAATTTGCAGAATGCGTTGATTAACTGATGTAAATTAAAATGAAGTGTCAATAGCACGAGGAAAACGTTAAAGAGAAACACGCCATGTCGTGTAAAGTTAATTACCCTGGAATCCAACAAGAAAATAAATAAAAGGTTTAAAGCATAATTAATTTATTTTTATTTAATGTTACAAATAATGGGGCAACGGGTTAGCTTTTGACAAAATTACTACATAGGTAGGCAATTTTTAAGTGCTTTTTTCAGATGTTAGCAATTTACTTCTCGAAATTAAAATATTTAATTGAGTAGTACGGTTTTCTTCACGAAACGTTTTTAGAACTTATTTTTTATTCGACCTGAATTTGAAGCCTAAAAAATAAACCAACAAAAAATTACAGACTAGAACAAATTTATATAGATTTAAATCCCGCGGTTATAATAGGGGTAAATTATAACTTGCAGTTACTATTTTGATAACCTAAAGGTTTTAACATACTCGTACATCTTCATGCAGTATTTCATGGATTATCCTTAATATACCTGACGGTATTATCTTAAATTTAATCCCCTTACATAGAAGCCAATGTCAAATTTAATGATAAATGTGTCATTTAGATTGCATTACGCCATTGGGCATCATTTGGAAGCAAAACGTGATCAATATAATGAAGTTTTAATGTTAAAATTTTAATATCATTAGAAATATTGATGAATTCCAAGTTGGAAAAAGTGTTTTCATAAAACAAATATTTCTCATTAGCAGTAGTTAAATTCATTGTAAGTTTTGCAATATTAAGAAACAAATTAACCAATTAATATGAGAACAGCATTCACAACTTACCAAAACGTTTCGCCTACCTATCAGTCAAAATTTGAAGTATGTACCTATATGTATATTATAATAAATTATCTCTCAATTCAATTTTCTGTTTAGAAATTTAATGCAAACGATTTTTTTTAGTAAACATTTTTCAATTAAATGCATTGTCTACAATGCTAATGTAGATGGTTCTGTGAGATATTTAGCTTCAACTACCAAACTAAACTACTAATTTGCAGGATGTGAATCATCCTTATCTAATGCACGACACACAATCAGGAAAGCAATAAACTAATTTTTTGCCCTTGTTTATAAACTTACAATGTTACAATGGAGAAGCAGATTTTCAAAATTAAAAAAGAATACAAGGAAACCGCATATATTTTTCCGGAAGCGTTAAGGAAAACTACGTAGGAAAATATTTAAATATTTAAATTTTTAATTTTGTTATTCATTCGTATATTATGTTTTAATTTAATTTCATATTTTCCAGCATTAAAATTCAAAATGTAAACTTACCTTAAACAATAATTACCAACGAGAAACTGATGTACATGTACATGGTACCTATGACGATCGATCAAGCTATATTTGTTAAGTAGACTATGAAATTTATCATCTCGGAGATGAGTTAATTTATTAACAGAATTTTTAATTAGTTATATGCTTCCGAATTGGTCAGTATGTGACCACGTAACTTTTGAGAAGTGATGGCTGTTGATGGAGATGTGTGCGACTACGGTTATAATATTGTACGAAATATGAGTTGAAAGCTGTCACGAGAAGAGTTTCCTTCAATTTAATTTAAATTATGAAGTAATTTATACTTCAGCCACTCTGATCTGTACAATCCAAACAAACATTGCATCAACAAGCGGTTACTAATAGGTCGATAGTTAAGTAGTGGTACTACTATCCATAGCTGAAAGCAAAATTAAATATATCACTTCACTGATGATTAAATAGTCTTCTGGAATCTCATATTATGGAGTTTCTGAGGTTTACAATTCTGGATTTCCCGATCCAAAGTTACTATAAAAATCAGTCGTGATCGAAATTTATTCCTTTCGGCACATTCATATTTTTGTATTTTGGTAAGTTTACCTATTTAAATTTTATATTCGTATTATTATAATATTTGCAATACTACATAGCCATTATTTATAATAGAAACATTGGTAATATGTATATATGCGGCATTAACTGTGACATAAAACTTACCCAAACAACACAGGAATCCAATCACATTGATGAATCAATAGACAGGTGATCGACAGTCTACAATCAAATTTGAATATAATTTGACGTCACACATCTATTTTGGTCGCCTAAATTATTTTTGATATGATAATTAATGATTACATAAACCAACTTAGTCACTGTCCACTATTTTTAATTATTTCAGAAAACACTGCCAGAGAACATTTTGGATATCGGACGTGGATGATCGTTGAAGGTCCTGGATTACGGCGATCTACCTAAAGGACTACCAAGAAATCCTGACTTTTGCGACGTTTTGGCTAACGTAGTACTATTGATCGAGAAATCGAAATTGTGTTGGACTAACCAAACTAAAAGCAATGAAAAAATTTTGAAATGTACTAATGAAAAGTAATTAAATAAGTAAAAGACACATAATATACTAACTAAACAATTATGAAACTGCGACTCCATGAAAATGGTATCAAAATTGCAGAAATGCATACCTAAACTGAAAGTTCATACCAATTACTGGAAAGCAAGAAGAAAGGAACTCCCTTATTATTTACACGTTCTTGTAGACTTGCTCCTATAGGTTGAAAATCAATAGTTTAACTAAATGTAACTACTCACGAATAATTGCTGGTAACGTCCATATGAATTTAAATATGGAATCTGTATATTTTTCAGAATTTCCTTAATTCCATTATACTTTTTTATTAGTTCAGCGCTTGCACAAGAACGCCCTTATTTCTAGTTGTCTAAAAAAAATTGTCAACTATTTTACAAATAGTAAAAAGAAGATAGAGGTTTTGTCAGTGGCGGATTTAGCATTTAAGAAGGCCCCAGGCGCAATTTAATTTTGAGGCCCCCTCTAAAAATTTTGCTACTTAAAATAAAAGGTTTTCAAAATGTTTTCCCTATGCGACAAGGGTACGTAGTGATAATTAAAAAAATACGTAGTGATATAATTATTATAATCAAAATTAAAAATGTACTTCTTCGCAAAATGGTTATTATTTTATTAAATTGTTAACATTTATTCTTTTTCTGTAGCCACCAGATGATGTACACCAGTTGTACGAAACTAGTTGTGGATTATATTATATAAAAAATAATAACCATTTTGCGAAGAAGTACATTTTTAATTTTGATTATAATAATCTTCGCTAAACGTAACAATTTTCACTATATAATTATTAATTATTTTCATTACAAAAAAAAATTAAATTCTTCTAGGAAGAATTTACTATACCTACTATTCTTTTCTTAAAAGCGATTAAAATGCTCACCTACTTTAGTTCTCCGAAAAAATTCTTTACATTCTTCTAGGAAGAATTTTACTATTACTATTCATTCATAAAGCAATTAAAATGTTCACCTACTTTCGTTCCCCGAAAAAATTCTTTAAATTCTTCTACGAAGAATTTACTATATACTATTCTTTTCTTAAAAGCGATTAAAATGCTCACCTACTTTAGTTCCCCGAAAAAATTCTTTGCATTCTTCTAGGAAGAATTTTACTATTACTATTCATTCTTAAAAGCAATTAAAATGTTCACCTACTTTCGTTCCCCGAAAAAATTATTTAAATTCTTCTAAGAAGAATTTACTATACTATTATTTTCCTAAAAGCAATTAAAATATTCACCTACTTTCGTTCCCCGAAAAAATTCTTTAAATTTTTTAAGAATGAATTTGTTTATTTTTATTATTATCTTGGAATTAATAGTAATTTTCCGAAAATCTGGATTTAGACTACTAATGACCCCTCCCCCTTTTAGGGACAGTCCCATGGGTAAAGAGGGGCTCCCCGCAATGTATTAGAAAATTATCTAAAGTTAGTAAAATTAGTATTACTAATAAGTTGGCACAATCAAATTGAATCATTTCTTTAAGAAGAAGCGAAAAAGCTAAATAAAACCATCGACAGTTGGCAAATTAAACGTCGACAGTTGGGTAATTGAGGACTGCCCCTCCACCCGAAAAATTTTACTTCGTTTAGTCTCTGCCCTTTTATTCTTTAATTATTATTAAAAAAAATTTTTTTAATTAATTTTAATTAACATCAGTTGTTATTTTATATTGGTTAATTTTCAATGTGTTTTCCCTATGCCACAATTTCTTATGAATTATGAAATACGCTGTGATAATTATTAATTAATTATTTTCGTTACAAAAAAAGTTAGATAAAATTACTTTATTTTATTTTTAGAGCTGAATTTTGAGGCCCCCTGGATTTATGAGGCCCCAGGGCCCAGGCGCGCGCCTCTTGCGTCTGTTCGGAAATCCGCCACTGGGTTTTGTAATTTAGATTTTCCTTATAATTTCTTCAAAATGTATACTGAATGTTTTATTCAGAAATTAACATCTAGAAAGAAAAAAAATCAAATTATTGAATTCTACACTAAACAATAGTTTAATAGTAGTACATAAATATGTTATTGGAAAGCAATGAATAAATTACATAAATTACGTTTATTGTTAATTCATTTAACATGTAAAACAGTAAAACTTTCCAATTATAAATATTGTCATCGTGGTATTAGTTAAAATAATACTCGTATAAACAAATAGTATATTTTTTTACTACTACATAGTAGAAATAGTATCACTTTTCGAAGCCAGTGGGTAGGGTTTAAAGTTTCAAAATTTATTATAACTTTTTATTTAGTATAAAAACTGCGCATTAATATTATATTTTATGATTCTTTTCTGTGTGGTAAAAGGTCATAATTATTATGCAAAAATAAAAGTTTTTGATATAGAACTTGCCTATCCATTTTGGTAACTTTTCATTCAAATCTGGAGATTTTATGGCTTGTTAACCTATTTTAGAAAACATTGTCTACATACGGTTATTCCCCGAATGTCGATTCTCGTAGAAAGGGTTTTTCCTTAATTTTTAATAACATATCTCGATGCTGCCTATAAAATAATTTAAGGGGATTCAAGCAGCAATTACATAATATAATATGCACGAGGTAGAGATGTGTAATGTTTGGAGATTCCTGAAATGCTATTATTGCCTTTCGTTCTAATTTTTCTCATGTGGAGTTACGTATAATGTACATATTCTAACTCTCCCTTCCTTACGATATTATTTCACAATGATCTAAAAAATAAAATCTACTGTAATAAAAATCTAGCGCACATCTCAATTATTATCTATAAAAATACTATAAAAAAATCAGTCTTTAATCGAAATTTGTATCAGTGCTCGTGATGCAGTCGAGCCAGAATTACGACGCGACTGCAATATGAACATTAATTGTTAATGAACTCTTCCAGCGCATTTTAATTTTTATATTGTTAGGGCCGATTTATTCACCTCTCGTTAAACTTTTAAGTAACTAAAGTTATCTATAAACCTAGAATGGACGTCTGCTATTTGACGAATCAATGTCACATGGTAGGTTTATAGGTAACTTTAGTTACTGATAAGATTAACGAGAGGTGAATATTTCGGCCCTAAGTTGAATTTATTATTTCTGCTTCTTTTATGCTATTTTGCATTTTATTAGTAGTAGTTATACTATTATTTATTGACAAAATAATGCTGATTCATTGCGATGCCTGAACTTGGTTGTCTACATTATTGTATTGTAAAAACGTATCTAGTATTTATAGATCAATAATTAAGATTTATCTTCAAGGATAATTGTCTTCAAGGTGCCATCAGCAGTGTATTCTAAGACATACACCGGGCGGTTGGAGAAGAAAAAGCTGTGGTTCTATTCCTGGTGGCGCCGATTGTACTGCTGTGCTAACAAAAATGAAATTAAAACCCAATAAGTACTATAATATATTTTACTTCAAATCCCTGATTTCGGCACCAAATTGTCGTGCCGCTTTTTCTTTTCTTTATTTTTAAAACTTCCAGCATCCACCAATTTTACTTATTTATTCATTCCATAAACGATCTTAATTTTAGTTTTTGTAATGCAATAAATAAAACCATATCTTCAAAAATCATAACTTCATTTTCAATTTTAAAACAGTATTATCAAAATTTATCAACTTGGACGTTTTATTATAAAAAAAAGCCCCTTTTTACATTCAACAAATACCAACATAAACAATTTTGAAAACCAAAAACAACTTATACAGAATGAAACATAAACAATTTACAAACATAATAAAATAAACAACCCCCTACATACTTTATACAAAAACATCATGACAATATAATATATTAATTTTCGGGATATAATTTATAATTATATTATAATATTTCAAAAAATCTACAACTTTTTTAATTGTTATTATAAAATTTTAATGTAAAGTTAGTTCATTAGTACAAAAGTATTTTATTGTTGTATAAAATTAAGCAATCTTTCTAATTAAACCAAGCTTATGAAATGCTACATGCGGCACACGAACTTCATCTTCCGCTATAGGTAAATAATTTAAATTTAGTTATCAGTTGTTTTCAACATACTAGATGAGCAATAAGCATACCTACTACATAATAAGCAATGTCAGTATACCTTTTGAAGATTTTTCGATGTAGTCAAACAATTGAATTGAATATTTGTGTTAATTCGTACAAACGCTGCAAACTATTTTCAATTCAATTGAACATTGCAATTCAATTAGGAACTTGTGCTCCAAACGCCATATTCATTAATACTTACAGATTATTCCATTTTAGTGGTATATATTACAAGCCGATGCTTCGATAAATTATTTCGTTAATACCTATTTTTGTTTATTTATCTTTAATTAATATTTAAACAAAAAGTAATAATTCTTTTTTAAATGCGTCGCTTTACGCTGTCTATTGCTCATCACAGATCAGTGTGCATTTGAGGATGGGAATCCCTTTTTTGATAATTTCGAATGCGCTGAAGCTTTCTCATCCATGTTTTAGAAATATCACACGACCGAACCAACTTTACTACTTTTCTGGTTTATCAAATACGTTTCTTTTGATGGCTTCAATTGCTTCAAATTTTAAGATTGCATCTTCAAAATAATTGTAATTATTAGTTGGGAAATAAAAGAACCCAATATTTCCGCTATAGCAACCTCGGAAGTAGGTACGTATCGATTTTTATATGAAAGGTTATTTTTTATTTTTAAATAATTGGTTTATGAGTTTTCGATAACCAATTCAATGTATTCCACGTCGATCTCAAAATACAAAGAATGTCACCAAGCAAACTTAGTGATAAGGAATGAATGTTCTAAACTTTCGAGACGTTTGCGGTTGATTTGTAAAACTAATGGTTTAGGTTATTTATAAGGTCAGAGATTAGTTTCCAGACATTAGTCTTTGGGTTATAACTCTTAGATAAAATATAACTTACGCGAAACTGATAAAAGTACGAAAAACTGCGTGTAAGAAAGGCTTTAGAAGTAACAAAAACAACTCTTGAAATTTTTTTATGTCGTTATGTCTTTGCCACTCTATATATATAACCTTTTCAACGCCGCTAGTACAAGTAAAACATCTCGATAACAGGCCTGTTCCAATTTTTTTGTTTTATCAAAATTTTATCCCCACGATACTGCCAAGTCGGCAACATTTCGAATTTTAATCGAACGTCGATTATTTTTACTGAAAAAATTAAATAAAGTTTTATCTTCAAGTTTTTTGCGGTTGTTCTACTTTTTATTATATTGGTGCGTCTGATGCTTATATTTCCAAATCATTTTTGTAAATATTTTTATTTATTTTTTTTTAGCTTTTACCACGAAAGCGAGAGTACTAATAGATCGCGTTAGAGTAGCACTTACATATTTTATTGTCGAAAATTTTTGTCATGTACAAATTGGATTTTATCGTCGTTGTTTTTATAAAATCTATATCATTTCGATAAAATCGGTGTATATTAATCCAAAACTATTATACTAGTACATCCTCAATGCAGGGCTATACCACCCCGACACACATAAATCTTCCTGCGGTAATTCAATACATCTGCATCGGTAGACCATTCTACGTCTAGTGGTTTATCACCAACCGAAGCTGCAAAAAAGCTCCAATTCTGGAAGAGAGACATAGAAAACCTCACTAAAAATAAAGTCCAACAATCTATGATTAGGTTCTTGAAAATCATTTTATTACAGGACACGGTTCTGTCATACTCTCCTCATCCACATTGCCATTACAAGAAATGCTAACCCGATATTGTTTAGTAACTAAAATGACTAAGGGTGCCCATTGGGTTTCCCATCGAGAAATGTCGATATTGATATTATAAAAATGATAAAGCGTTGACCGTGTTTTTAAAACTAATCTTGGCTAAGCAGGAAAGCTAAAATAAAATAACAAACTTTTATTTGAGTTTTTTTCTGTAATTAATATCAAGCAGATATTCTGTACTATAATTTAAATATTAAATGTGCTGTACAGATTTAAACATGGTTAAGTTACTCGGGGTCATTTAATATAATATAATATATTATATATTTTTTGTTAATACCTCCGCTCGTTCAATATTTTACGTATTATTCAAGTCACGACTACTGAAAATATTTATCTACCCTTAAATATAAACTTAAAGAACATCGATGGATTTCTAATTTCGCTTTTCCTCTACCCACTGGTTAGATCATTGTAAATAGGAAACTTTTTTATCAAATAATAAAATATTCTCGATAACAATTTCAGCAAAGAAAAAATGAATACAAGGCTTCGACCTCGTTTGTAATTCGGTAAAATCTAACAATTTATTTTGTTAATAAATTTTGAATTAACTTTGATATTACTGTGTTTTAATTTCGATTTGCCTATTATCCTTGCTTGTATCTTGTATGACAAATAGCCAACAGATAATGTTATACTTACCACCGTATAGGTTTTACGTTAAAAATGTAAGTACATAACCATTTCTTCTTTGGAAAAAATTTTCGGATTGTTGTTCGTTTACATTCTCTCTCCCGAATTTGCATTAAACGTTCGTTAGCTTAATGTATACCCGCCCTTAAACTAATAATAATTAATTTTAAGCAATCGATAAATTTTCTGGTTCATTTAAAATTATAAAATTTAGTTATACAAATTAACAATTAACTTTCACGCTTATTCTACTTATTATCCACTTCAAAGACGATCTTTTTAGGGAGAAACCTTTATTTTCCGAACGACACATTAATTTTACGACAAAATCATCGACAACTAAAACAATGTACTAGTGTTTTAATTTTTTTAAGTAGATAATAATATGGTAATTTCACGAAAATTTACGCATAAAATTATTTAACATTTTTATACAATTTAACGAGGAGTTTGCCTCTCAAAAACAGATAACGAGCTTAAAGAAATATCTGCTTAAGACGCAATTTCATGAACATTTGTTTAGTGATTTAGCACACCAGAGAAATTTATTTAATAAAAAATTTTTGCAGATGATATAAAAATTAAATTTGATTTAAGGATAATAAAAAAGTGTACAAGTAAATGGAAGGTAATGTAGAAAGTAATTATTTTTTTAGGGTCGAGCAAATACATCTTGCAGAAAAAGGTGTAATGAAATAAAAACACATTACTTCTTTCATAATTTATCCTTCATTTTAAATGTTACCATTAACTCTTAATTATCCGGCTAAAATTTATCACGTTTTTCATACTTTCAATTTTTAAAAGGAGCATCTACACTGTCCCAGATTGAAACCAATCCGTCTGGATCATGTAAACTTACATGGTAGATCGACATAACGTGAAGAAAGTTTGGTCTACTTACGTGGGAAGAGTAAACAGCATTGGTACCACAACAAGATCACCATTACTTTGCTTCAATTGGTTCTTAAATACTATGGTGCAAACGTACATTATGTTATGGTTAACATTTTGAGGACCTTAATAATTACTCATATATCTGCAAATTTCAAAACTAAATTACTCCTTTATGACTAAATGTTAGAGGTCGTAAACGACTCGACACGGACTAGATTATGCATATATACACGGTGTTTCAAAATAATTTGGTATTGAAATTACTGCTGTGACAGTTCCTAACTGCGACCGAGGATAACGAGATATTTGTAAGTCGCTGCCTGTTATTTTCTTCTGTTCAAAATCAAGGTGCTGAGCACACGGAGCAGCTTCATTAGCTCTGTGGATTTATCTCGTCAACTCTTTGGACAAAATATAGTTGACCAGCTATTCCGTAAGTAGGTAGGTACTTGTATAAATAGTAGAAATTCATTTTTGAATATTGGTTCATCTACGATGTCGAAAAAGCGTTAGAAAGTATCGATTCTTTTATTCTTCGGTTTTAATGTTTTCGATTTAGAAGCACCTCGAACGATCAGTATTTTATTTGAACTTAAAATGTCTCGTTGCTTTTTTTAAAACATATTCCAGTTTCAATAAACCAATACCAATGTTTATTCAGTTGGATAAAATCGACTTTCCCGTTTATACGTCGCTGACAGACACACATGAAGCAACCCTAAAAGAGAGAATATAGAAGAGATCGCATTGCTTGTGACGCATTCCGGAAATTGCTGGCGTTTGTTAGTTGTTTTACGCATCATACGATTGCTTGATTGCAAGGTAATTTGGTTAGTTCGATTATATTATGTAGTAGCAACCCTTATTCTCATTTTTGCTTTATTTTGCTTCCAATCTAATTTGAGTCGTAATTACAAGTGGAAGTTTAGCGCAGATGAGGTTCGTCCATTCCATATTTTTTCTTATCGAGTTCGATCGACGAAATCGATTGGTCTAGACGAGATGGATGTTATAATATGTAAAATATTAGTTTTCCCATTTATTAAAAAATGGTAGGGTAGATATAATTAATCAATTTAATATTATGAAGTACGCTTTAAAGTTTGCAGTTTGGCTACAAATTTGTTAAGCATAAATGTAATTAAAACATAAATTTAAGAAAGTATGAATAAAGTTTTATCGCAATGAATGTACATAATTTAAGTTTAGATGTGTGCGAACTGTTAATTAAAATAAAATAATTAATTGATGATGAAGCAAATAACTCTAATTGGATTTGGAAGAAAAATCACCTAAATAATCCCTTCAAATAATTTCTTAAAACATCATTAATAATTTAAGATCAAATATTCAACTTCTAATGGCAAAAATTATATTTATATATTCCTGATTCGAAAAACAAACTTGCTGTTTTTTATTAAAATTAAATCTTTCTAGTTTGACTGCGAAAGTTGGTAAGATAATATTCAGAATATTCGAATTTTATACAAGATAAATCTTGCAATAATTTAAGAAATTTCATTCTCAATGAACAAACGAATGTCTTAATATTTTTTTCAATTTTAAAATTGGCAGAGGGAAGAAAATTTTACACGAATTGCTAATTTATTTGCATAGCACGCTTTCAGCTTTATTTTTTTATGGTCATGCTTCATCAGTGCCACTTAGTTTTCAAATGTATCACATTAACGACTAGAAAAAAATGTAAATTTTATAAGACGAAAACGAGAAACTTTTTGCAAATTAAAGATGATTAATTATTATTTGATGTTTTCGAGAAAAGCCGCAAAGTTGGAAATATAAAATGGTGTTTACTAAGGCTGTATCAAGTTATTTTAAGGGACACGATTGTGGAAGAGAAAACTAATCAGGATCGTTGATGCGCAAACTGAATCGGCAGGCCAATAGAACAGTTCACCTGAGGTGACAGGTAGTCTCCTGAAGCGAACTCCAAGTGTTCGCTGCCTAACATTGCGCCGCCGTTCGGGTTGATTTTATTATTTTGGGCCACATGTGTGCAAATTTAGTTGTACAAAAATAATGCAGCCGAGTAACTTTGAACCCTTGACAAATGTACTGATCGTTTAATTTGTTACGATCAACTACTATAAAGGTTATTTTCAGCAAGTTCTTACAGTAGCAGGTGTTGCAACTTGAACTAACTTTGCTTCTTGTTTAGTTTAAAACCTGCCCGAGCATGCTGTAAGTCTTTTTGCAGGTCATTTTTGCTAGCACAGAGTAGGTACAAGCAAAATAGAATTTAATCAAATCATATTTCTTGAATGAATTAAAAAATTTCAAGTTAAGAGGATTAAATTTTCAACTTTAAAATCTTGGAGAAAATTAAATTTTTAAATCAAATTAAAATAATTAGAAATCTTTAGAGCTAAGGCACGGTTTACATATTCAACAGTTACTTTTTCAAAGCATTTTCGATGATTAAAACTTCCTCTTCTTGAAGCAAAGATCCGTTAATTTGCTTATCTAAAATCATTTGGCACAGCTTCGAGTGTACCACGTTCTTTGGTAAATTAATGGTTTTAGATATATAACCGATTTCGACCTTCGAATATGGTTCGATAACTTTACACAAATTTTTTTCAAGCATAGTATCGTACAACGCCTCTAAGTGAGCCTTGACGATTATATCGTCTTGCAATTCGTGTTTAAACTGCTGCAACGCTTCCGTAAACTTGGCCAGAGAGCGTTCCCGAGAAGCTCGAGCTAAGCTTTTCATGGCATCGACGTGTCTTCCAGAATATTTCACGCTTGGAATGTTTTCCATCTCTTCGGGATTCTGAAGCATAAGTTTCGCCAGCAACATGTATTTGAGTGCCGTTAAAGCTTTTTTAGGCGATTCAATGTTATCGAAACTTTGAAACGCTTCATTAAAATATGAAAAGGCAATTTCAAAATTTTGTTCGGATGCGAGCAAAACTCCAGAATGTAAGTCTAACCATGCTAGTATTTTGGGCTGACAATAAATCGAATTTGCAATGATACGTGCCGAAGTAAGCGAGGAGCGAGCTTTAGGAATATTACCTAAGGCATGAAAAGTTCTACTCTCTAGCAACTTTACTTCTATAAGTAAATCTTTGTCGTCTAATTTTTCCAATTCTTTCAACAAATTTGAACTTAATTTCAATGCTTCTGCGTGCATTCCACGGTCGAAATGTAGCACAAGAAGTTTACATTCTAATGTTCGTCTCAAGTAGATCATGTTTTGTTCTGTTGCCCATTCGATGCAATCTTGGCACAAATCAACTCCTATGCTGGTCCCGGTTTCTAAATCCAAAAAGAGATCGACCAAAGAAGACAACAGTTTAGCTGCTTTATTTTTAGGGATTAAAGTTAAAAAAGGCTTTGTGTCCATTATCAAATCAGCAAGTTTTTTAGCCTTTGCTTCTTTTTGGTACCGTTCGCCTTGACTAAAAATATCTTGTATTTTGTTGTTCATTTCTTCATCTTGGTCTTCTTCGCCATCGATTGTTAAATTTGAATTTTTTTGAGAAGCACCGAGTTGAACTAACATTATCTTCGTTAATATTAGGTTTTAGAATGAAACGGAAAACGATTTCGTCAATTTTTATATTTTTGATGAACAAACACTAACAATTTTGCTGCTGACGTTTTACTTTTGTTGTAATATATGCACAAACTACTTAATTAATCGGAGCAACGTTCTAGTAAAATTTTTTCTTGCTCTGTTCATCTTTCAGAACAATTATATGGCTTGACGTGGATGTAAAACCTCGGCCGAAGTAAATTTTGAGTAACTGCGGGATTTAAACTTATGGTCTTTAGGAACAGTAGTAGGTACAACTTTGCTTATCATTAACAGAAATATTAAATTTTATATTACTTTGTATGAAATTCTTTAGATGGGTTTACAGCGAAAATATAATGTTGACAGTGTTAATATAAATTTGTTTGCATATTTTTTGTACATTTTTAGTGCAATTTTAAAATTAAATGTCAACATTTACCTTGATTCCAACATTTTCATTGTGTTGCAATAACTAATCTATCATGCAGAAAGTAAATTTTCACGATAGGATGAGCAAAATTGAATCATAAATTAGCATTACTCTAAAATATTGTATTTAATTTTGAATGTTACTTTAAAAATGTATTTCTTATATTGTGCCAATTAAATTCAAGTTCAAATGAAATTTATTTCGATTCAAACATTAATTTCAAATAAAATGAACAAGAGTTATAATCCAAAATACGCATGTAAAAAACCCTTTAATAGGTTTAGATTCTGGAGTGCCGAGTTGAACTACCAACTTCGACTCCTGTTAAGCCATGTAGCAAAATTAAAACCAATACTACAAGCAACCACACAGAATTTGTTATAAACTACAAAACGTTTTATACAAAACATTTATTTAAATAAAATTTTCCAAACCCCGTTAATCACTGTTAGGTAATGTTTAAAACAGAATCAGGGATAACAATAATAATAATTAATTTCTGTTTTCGTCCATCTCAACTAATCTCAATCAAGGTTTTTGAGGATTTAAACAACACTCTAAGTAATACTATTTAGTAATTTTTGTCGACAATGAATATATTAAATTTGCTTCTAGTTCTGAAGAAACAATTGGAATGCAATAGAAATGGTAATTTTTTTAATAACAAATTAATGCTGTTATTGTTGGCTTCCAGATAACACTATCCAAATTGAAAAATAATTATGTTGATGATCACAAAGGTAATTACTAATTACTCGGTAAAATTTATTTACCACCCTATGGTAGGTAAATGTGTGTTTTACAGTATATAGTACAAAAATATTATGTATAGATGTATAGATTTCTTCAGTAATTATTTTAATTAAATTAAAATTGAAGGTTTTTAAGATCAAATCTCAATTATGTGCTTAAATTGACCCCTTAAAATTGTCCCTATGAAATATTCTATAAAATAACAACATGAAAAGTGAAAATAATCAAAACAAACATAAAATTTACATTTTGACGGTAACTATAATATTTTTCATATTTTTGAAATACTAAATCATTAATTATTAAACAAAATATTATAAGAAAAACATGGCATTCGTCAGCTTCCTTAACATCATCTTTATTAGCTTAAATACTATTACATCCGAACGTGATGATTACATTGTGATGAATTAATCTAAAATTATTCCCTTTTTGCCTTCTGTACTACTAATGCAAAAAATGATAATGTGATATATCAGAGTATACAAATAATTTTTTTACAAGCTTGATTGTAGTACTGCGAAAAGATTAGGTTCTTTTTCAATTTTATTGGCAATTTGTCGCTTTGTCAAATAATTACATTTTTGTCGCGATATCCCTCGTTATATTTTGAATAATATTTAGCCAACGTAATTAATTCATCTATGTATTTATAGCAGAATAAAATACAAAATATTATCGGTTTGATGCAAATTGTAGCCTTATCCAATTAAAATTTAATTCGTTAATCAGTGTCATTGTTTTATTGATTACCTATAGTGAATGTTAATGACTTTTTTATAAACATATTATTATTATTATTGTTTTTTTTTATTATATTATTATTTAGAAAGTGTTACAAATTGTTAAATTAAGATTTTAGATATTTACAAATAAAATTAATTTTTGTTGGAATATATATGCGCGTAAAGGGGAATTATTACTATATTTTTTGCTACACTTTTGTAGCTTTGTTTTTCTATATTAAATAATTTATGCCATATAAACATAAAAAAAATCATCAAAATATGAAAGTATTTTATAAATAGGGATATGGAGTATTGTTAAAAAAATTTGTAAACATATTTTATGGGAAAACCGATTTGTATACAACAAAGAAAAATACATATTGTTAAAGAAATTTAATTATCGGCCATTCGGCATACATTTGAATCACATTCAATTCGCCAGATGCCTGAAGTGAATTGGGTATTTAGGCAAAAATATTTTTTAAGTTATTTAAACATTAAAGTTTGTTATTTTTAGGCATGAATTGATTTGTTTTATCAGCAGCCTACCTTTTCAGCCTAATCGCTCGATAGTTTATGCTTGGGATTTAGCTTTCTCCCGTTTCAAATTCCACAATTTCGCTGTGGAAAACATCAAATCCTCTCAGCACTTTTCCACAACGTTATATTGTGCAATTCGATCGGCACTACATAATAATACAATAAAATTAATATCGATTAGTGCCACCAGTGAAAATTTCATCGAGGACGGGTACCCGACTATTTATTCAAAATTTAAGCTCTTGTCAAGAGCGTTCGCCCTAAACCATAGGTACTAGTTTTTTTTTGTCAGTTAATTACAAAATGAACGACTACCTACCTGTGGTTTGTGCTAAACTGCTAAACTTTGCCTGTTGTGTCATTTAGATCTTCTAGCAGTTTTTATACCCAGTTTTGAGAGACAAATCAAATCTACAAAAATTTAAGTTGTTTGGTTTAATAATTATAATGAAACAAATCAGAATGAAAATTACGTGTTATAAGTAACAAAATAATAGGTACAATATGTATTTAAGGATAATTTTGTCGTATTTCTTAACGTCTTCGTTTGTTTGCGTTTTCAATTTCAATCTAATTTCATATTTAAAAAGTAATTCCATTTTAGCTTTTTAAAAACAATTAAATTGATGGTCGTACATAATTGTCCTATTATTATTGAATTTTCATTTGCTACTGAAGTACAATATCTCAAAGGACGTCCCAGGATAATATCAAAAATTTTCCCGATCGCAGTAATTCTGATTGATTAACCATAGAGAAAAATAAATTTCTTCTCTCTGTTTTCAAGTCTCTGTGCTATTGGCTAAATTAGTCTACCTAGCATTATCGTGGTGATGTTCGACGAACATAAATTCAAGTTTGCGAACAATAAAATTTGAATTAACTAAACTAAAATACAATGTATATATTTAGTATTCTGTATCATCGAGAAAATTATCAGCTACTCGACAAGCAACTCTACAACTTGAAACTTGAAAAGTTTTGAAGAGTTATTTATTAGATTTGCGTGTCTGCTTTTCAATTATAAGTAACAATAATTTAGATTTCAGAGTTCTAGTTAGCACTTAATTTACTTCCTTTGTTAAGATTTCCTTTCTCGTCAAGCAATCAAACATGTAAACAGTCACTACTATTGCTGAATAATGCGATTAGATTTATGGATCAACTTAGGGACGAGTAGATGAGTTACGTATATTACGTCAGCTGGGCTTGAATTGAAATTAACTGCTTCGAAATACATTTTTTGTGTAGAAAATTCGAGAATATATAATATGCGACGTCCAATATTATAGAAGAATGTGACGTAACCGCTAGCGAATTGTTTAGAATATTTTTTAAATAATGAATAATCTGCAAAACTTGATTACATTTAGATGGCGTCGTTTTTGTCAAACTGTCGAAAACATAAACCAAATAAGGTTTATACTTGAGTAATTTAATATTAAGCAGACTCTCTTGCTTGTGCTTGCCATCTCATTTTCATCATTACAGATTTTCTATTCGCTAATGGATTATAACGTATTAAATTTCTTTCTTGATTTCGCTAATACGTAAGTATACAGTAGGTAGGTGCGTTGCGCCCCAAAAAAATCTTCCAAATATATTATCTTCGAAATTTGTCTTTGTACGAAACTTCAAACGGTTAAATAATATGGCTGATTATTATTATCATCATCCTCGTCGTAAGCTTAGGTTATACGCTATGGATTTCATTAAAATATTATTTGCTTGTGTAGTTTGGGTAGGTCCACGTATGCCACAGTGAGTAGGAAATCCAAATTAATTCAATTTAATGTGATACCGAACCTTACGTCTTCCACAAGTTTAAATTTTCTTAAAACCTGTAAAACATTGCGATCGACAAATTTTTAGACCGCTTTTAAAATTTAAAATATTTATTACTTTTAGAAGCGACCAAATTTTAAATTAGATATTTATTTTACAGCTTTATATTATTATATTAGTTAGGGCGCCCGATTTATTTTAACACGCTTAACTTAAACAAATATTTATAGTTATTTAATCGTAATAACTCTTTGATAATTTCGTCACTTAATTAATTGAACCTACGCATTAAGTACTTTGTAATTAAAATGTCCTTATGTATTACAGACAGAGAATTTCAAGTTTAGTTTAAATTAAATCGTCTTGAGTTGTAACAGCCCCACATTAGCGACAAATTCAGACATCTTGGTGAAATAGTAAAACTAATCAAGTTTCACCAGATGCAATTGTATTATCTAATATTAAAGCACACGAAACATTTGTTAATTAATTTTTTAAATTACAAAAAATTATTATTAATTTAGCAAGCAAATTTTTTAATAGTTACCACTTATTGCAATTAAAAAAGTTTCTGTCGCTTGTATATTTCGTGTTAGAACTTTAAGAGTAAGTAAATTATAAAATACGTTTAAATCGTAATAGAAAAAAGTGCAGAAAATGGTACATAAATCCAATTACTGACATTAAAGTTGGCAAGTTAAAGCGAGGTTGAGGGTAGCCAAGTCGTTTGTCTTCGGCATTGCAATCAAAGACATATCTTTTCTTATTAAGTTTTTACTCGTATAACACCTGTTTTTCAATTCAATTACTGGCAATTAAGTATAATAATTTTTAAATTACAACCTTATTAAAATATTCTTATTAATAATACATCATTGATAAGAGTCAGAGAAGAACTGGTAATTTGTTGACAACGCCTGCCGTCTTGACGGTCGTTTTAATATTATTTATAATTTTCTGTTCAATAAAAAGGACAATAACTTCGTTGGGTGCCAATTCTCGTAAGTCTAAATTTTACGGTTAAAAATTTATTATGTCATTATGTTTATTATATTATAAATAATGTCACTTACATGTCGTCGGTAAGTGGTGGTTGCAAAAATTGTATAGTACCAAAGTTTTAAGTTTGCTAACTTTTAAAACCGCGTTTCAAGTCATAAATCTTATGTGACCGCTTTAGTTTGATTTAATGCCTTTCAGTTTCTACACTGCAACATAATTTATCAAATAATACAAATGCAATGCAAATTAAAACATAAATTAAATTCGTTTCCATAGGCGAAAAGCCATAAAAATTTATATTTAAATTAATGTATGCGTCTTTTCTGTCCGAAAGAACAAAGCAACCCGAAATCTGTCAGGTTTTGGACGATCACAACAGATTGATGTTTCATTGATCAATTAATTGTAAGTAATCGAATACTGTAATCCCTACCACCACGCCAAACATTATGTTTTCAAATTCCCCATTTGAAGTTACAGAAATGTATTTAACAGTTTTTAATTTATGTTACATTTAATACAGCGGGCCAATAGTACAAAAAATATGTATTAGTGTGAAAATTCTCAAAATAAATAAAAACCAATTTTTAGTTCATATAAAATGTATAAAAGAATGGTGCCCGTATTTTCATACTTTTACTACTACAGTTAAACAAAGAGGAAAAGCTTTTGACGTGCAAATTGATCTTTTATTACTTTTATTTGGGTTATTCCGCACAGCGCTATTGAAAGGCAAATAAATTTGCAACTGGTTATTTGAAAATGTTATATATAAAAATTTTACGTTTTATTCTTTTCACCCTCTACACGCGCTGACGAATTAAAAACACAAAAAATTCAATTAAATAAATTTTGGATTTAATTTCAATAAGGCAGAATGATTTAAGTAATTTTATTTACCGTTTAATTTTTTATCCTACAGATATAAATAATAAAAATAAATAAGATCATATTTTCCCTGGTCCAATTGGTTTGGTTCTACATATATTCCAAACTTTAAAAGCGCGTAATAGTATTAAATTATTGCGTTTTTTAATTTGACGTTATAAAATATAAATAAATGCAAAAATACGGCGTAGAATTGTATAACTCGAAAACGCAAACAAATTTTCCGACAACATCGCATTAAAATTTAAAACTAGCATAAAAATTAAACTTTTAACAAACAACAAATTTTGTAGTACATGTTTATTTAGATAATGTGATTTTCAACTTTGAATAACGTGAAAAATAACGTTTTAAACGAGTTAAAGAAATAAAACATCCATTGTATGCATACCCATCTATCTAAATCTTAATAATCATATGTTTTAATTGTTCAATTAATTGAAAGTAAACAAAAATAATTCGAAACTAGTTTATTTCGATTTTGTTTCATCAGTTTTGTTCAAACTTACTTTCTCCATCGATGACTGTTAAAGTTTGTACTTTTCAGCGCAAATTATCCAAAATATTTTCCAATCGTAGCTAACGATAGTTTTTCGGTCACGGAAATAGGAAGGAATGGTCACTTTTATCCACAGGCAAACGATATAGGAGAAACTTTTGTATTTCGAAACTTATTTTTGTACCTTTTGGGCGCTTATCTAAATAGAACAAAGGGAGGCACCTCCTGTGTTAGATTCTAAATACGTTTATTTAATATCATAAACCAAGTATTTCTAACACAAAAAGAACAACCAAAGGTCGCAATAAGGACTAAGCAATAACAACAAAATGTACTATAGTGAACCCTTTATTGATCACAAATTTTAGATAAAATAAAATCCGAAATATATTCGTTGTATGGCAACATTTTTAATTATTTACATTGTTAAGTTAGGTAAACTACTTTTGACGGTACCGTGCAAGCCCTGAACTAATAACATACTTTGTGGTTTGATGGTGTGTAAAATAAGTAATACGGAATCGGTGAGGGTATGGCGTTTTCAAAATTAATATCAGGTACTATTGACTCCAACCCACCAGCAAATTTGCAACAAGTTACAAAAAGCAATATGCCAGTAAGATTGAGGTAAGTTTAAAGTTTTGATTCGTTTGTTTATTTTTCGGAGTAGTTTTCGTTAGGGCAACCTCCGAGGTGTTCCTTACCAGTACACCGTTTTTAGACGCTATAAAGGCGAGGCTCCTTTCAGTGGCCAGATGGAGTTCAACTCGGCCCGAAGACTGAGTTACTTCAGGTCCTCCAACGATGTTAGAGTAACGCCATTACAATAGAAGATTTCTAAAATTGACTTTTTGATGATGGCTGATCTTTTCTTTACTACAACATTTACGTAATAGCCGATTAATTGCCAGACGTGTTGAGTGAACCGAAAAGAAAATTGGGTGAAAATCTGAAGGGTGTAAAACAAACAATATTAGAGATATTATGAAAAATCTTTGATTACAAATGCTGTGTAAAAGCAAAAAAGGAATTCCTCGTTATTTCGAATAATTTAAAGTTATAATTTTAAATCTAATTAAAAAGTTTTAGACGAATTAAAAATATAATGCAGCTAGCAATATCATATTATATAACATAATACGAGGAATTATAATCAATTAGTGTTATGGTATGGATACAAATGCAATAAAAGTAAAACAAAACAAAACTTATACTTACTGTAATAAAAGAGGAGAAGTGCTGTATGAGTTCACGAACAAATTCATTTTGCATTCGTGCCGGTGTGCACGGACCGACTGCATCACGAAAAATGTTGATATATTTCGGTCATAACTTACATTTATAGGTTGAATACTTGAATAACTACGCAAGAGTTTGTACTTAAAAGTCGGGGAACCCTATCATACAAGCATAATGTTAAACGTGACACACACAATGTGACTCATACGAAATAAATTCATTAAAAGAACAGAAAATACCGAGTTTATATTTTTTGCAAAACTTCTCCAACAGATTCTTTTAACTAGGTGTTATTTTGTGACTTTTTTCGACACACGATGACTTTTTTTTTAAATGAGAACGAATTTGACTCAGCTAAGGTTCGTCCTTCGTTTGAACCAACTTTCGTTTAAGTTTTTTCGATTTTACCATTTGCACTGTTGTTATTCATAATTAATATCTTTGCTTTTAATCGCTCGTTTCTCAGAATCCAACTATTGCTAAATTTCATTTTTTAAATAATCTTAATGTTTTTCTGGTTTATCTACTGAAACACTAACGGTGCCAATATTTTTAATGATGTCAATTAATCTCTTTGTAATAAACATCAACTAATCATTTTTAGATAACTTTGTAATACATTTTAATATCAAGTAAATTATTATGTTGTTTCTAGAATTTGTTTATCGACGACAAGTTATCAAAGTTATCTGCAAAAATATATAATAAGTAAATATAAGAACCGTCCATTTATAAGTTAATTTTTATTACTTCTTACACCGCCTCCCTCTTCTGAAACTTCTAATTCCAAAACGAAGGTAAATATTTCCATAAATAGAGTAAAGAAATAGGCCTATGTTTAGTACTATGGGGATTACAGTAATTCAAATTGGCAAATGACCACTGTATTATTATACCTTAATCCAATAGCTTAAGGTGAGAGCTTTCAGAATAGGATATATTATATAATATATGTACATACAGGCAGCATTCAAAAACATGGAACATGTAGCCTTAACCACGACCGGTTTGGGAATTTCCCAAATTTGCCATCCTCAGATACACACTGACTAGCGGTGACCATGAAGTAATATTCTTAATTTATATTATGTATAAATTTACAGAAAGCCACCTTATTTTATTTATTCTAAAATATAATTTACAAAATTTGTAGTTTTGATGAGTTTGTCAAGACCTGGTTATAAAAAAACCGAGAAGAGGTTATAAAATATTTTTGGATCGTTTCTTGAAATCTGGAAATTTTACGAAATTATTTTTAAATATTTTAAAAAATTTAAAATTTAAAAATTTAAAAATTGCAGATTATTATTATTACCGTATATTTATTTACCTCGAACCGTTTGTACAAGAAAAAGATCTTTATGTACTTTAAAAAAGATTAAAACCTGGATTTTGATATGCTTTGCATGTTGAGTATTCATAAAGAACTAATTAAGATAATAGAGATATTTTTAAATAGCAAGTTATTAATGATTTTTCATAAAAACAAGAAATTTTAAATTTGCATTTTCCGAACGAGGAGAAAATTTATTGTTTTATGGATTTTTTATATTATACGTATTATATTCGTACTTCCGCATTATAAAAATTGACGATATGCTAATGTTTATTGGGAAAAACATAGTAAACGTATTATATTTTCCTTAATTTTCCTTCTTTTCTATCTTTAAACTTTAAAAATAAACAACCTCAAATGCTTCAGTATAATATGTTGAAGAGAAAGAAATCTTTTAATTTCATTTTGTAATTATTATTCTATAATATTAAAAGACAAATTTAACTGTATAAATTTTATAAAATTTTATTGTCATTGAGCACTACTTCTTTACGAAGTATGTAGACTGTGGCGGATTTCCGAACAGGCGCAAGAGGCGCGCGTCTGGGCCTCATAAATCCAGGGGGCCTCAAAATTCAGCTCTCAAAATAAAATAAAGTAATTTTATCTAACTTTTTTCGTAATGAAAATAATTAATTAATAATCATCGCAGCGTATTTCATTTTACTGCTACTGAAAAACTGGGCTTGTTTGTCAAGTTTGGTTTAAATCGTCAAAATATCCAAGAGCGTATAAGACACGAAGAAACAAACGAAGAAATATTCAGTTTTATGAAAAACACACCACGTGACCATAAATGAACGTTTAAATTAATCATTATTTTTAGTATAAATTTAAAACATTAATTTTTGGGGTTCTGGATTAAAATTTTTTGAAAAAAAAATTCCATATGTTCTACATACACATAAGAATCGTTCAGTAAGGTTTTAAAATTCTAGTCAAATATCCCATGGGAATCTCGTTAATAGCGCGCAATTTATGCGCGTCACCTAATTTCATGAGAAATCGCTTTCCTCTTAACCTTTTCAACATTTTTTTGCACATTATGCAGTGGCGGATTAATAAATCCATATAAATCCAGGGGGACTCAAAATTCAGCTCTCAAAATAAAATAAAGTAATTTTATCTAAATATTTTTGTAATGAAAATAATTAAAAATATTATCACAACGTATTTCATAATTCATAAGAAATTGTGGCATAGGGAAAACATATTGAAAAACTTTTAGAGGGGGCCTCAAAATTAAATTGCGCCTGAGGCCTCTTAAATGCTAAATCCGCCACTGTATGTAGATTAATATAGAGCAGTAAAGTAAAATAAATACTATCGCAAAAAGTGAACCTTTAAGTTTATTGAATGGTATCAAGGTTTTTTTATAAATAAATAACAATAAGATAATAAGCGGTTATAACATAATCACACCTTTCTACCAATTAACTTATTAGAACAGCTTTTCAAACTTTTGCTACGATTATGATTTTATTCACCAAATGAAAGAAAACAAAATTTTTGCAAAGTTTTCAAGTACTGCAAGAGTTTTTCGACCAAATGGCTGGTGATTGTAAATAAACTGTAAATCGAGGGCGAGGTGGTGTGTAGAATATATCCACTTAACTTGGATCACATTGTTTTTATTGGCGTGGTTCAAGTGTGAACTTTCAAAATAAGAGAATGTGGGAAAATGAAATTATTCAAAAGGTTTTTCAAGTATTTTTGTCAAGATTAATTCCACATAGCAATAATTATTCGACTTCGAAGGGTTCATTCTCTTATTACCATTTCGATATTTTTAAATAGCTTTTCGCAATTATCGTCAGAACTGTGCACGCATTAATTAAAATATTTACGAATAAATTTATAGAGCATAAAATTTTACATAACTATTATTTAACAGTCATTGTTATCAGTAAATAATTTATAGAAAAGCTACTGGACGCCCGGCAAAGCTTCAGTTTATTTAGTTGTTATTCTAATTTACGCGATAGCCGCGTGTTCTATGATGGAAACATAGTTTATAGAAACAATTTTACGGAAAACAACATATTTATAAAATTTATGCATTTTTCATAAATGTATGTATATTGAAAAAGGAAATATTTTCTTGAAAGTGTGGTATCTATTGTACTGGAGATTCTTTTCTGTACACATTTTTGTAAATATTTAATTAAAAACTTTAATTCTTAGTTGTTTTTGAAAATTAATCGTAATCTTCGTAATTAGTGACAACGGTCTCCTTCTCCTCTCAAGTTCTTAATGATCGTTGCTGATGATACCAGGTGTGCTGCTAATTCCATTTTAGGCATTTTCGATCCAGTTTCATAATTTCTGTAAGGATTATTAAAATACCATGGACAAACTAGATAATAAATTGCGAAGGGGGAAACGTAAATAATTTAAAAATATGTCTGGTGCGTTACAATGTATAGCACTTTTATTGTATTTTTGATTTAGTACTATAAATAGGTACTAGTTAATTTTTCTACAATGTGTGTGATTAACCAGTTCCTCGATTCGTCAGGCACCGGATAAGAAGTTTATTTTTCTGTGAATCATCCGAGTAAAATATATTGCGCACGTAGTTGGTTTTGTGTATGCTATAAAAGCAATTAATAAGTTGAATTCATTAACATTACTCGTGTTGCAGTCGAATGCAAAATGTTTAGTGTTCATGAACCCAGGTGGCATTTTTATTTTTTTATTGGTGAGTTACATTTATTTACTTACTGTTCATTATTTTTAGATGCCGAAGGGGGTATTAGGGTCAGTGCTTTAATAATAATTTATCAAATTAAATTTTAAGACAATGAAAAACATGTACATAATCAATTTATTAAGAAAATGGTAAAACTCATTTTATTGATTCGAGAATTCTCACTTTCCCACAATTATAAAAATTAAAACAACAATCCTTTCTTGGAGTCCTTTATTATTATAAGTTAGACGCATTTAGGTAATCTTTACATTATTCCCATATGATCTGTTCTCGAAGACAAAGTTATTTAAAGAGGTAATTCAAAATTATTTCAAATCAAGTCAAAACTCAAATTCAGAAATTCTCATTTTTGTCTCACTTCTAATGAGAAAGAGTTGTTTCTTTTTAATAATAAAAATTTGAGAATCAAAATAATTTTACATATTTAACGGTGAAAATTTACTAATAACTTTGTATGTATATTTTAAAACTTATTCGTGTTTATTTAACGTTTAGAATCTACAAGTAGATACAGATAACAAAATCCTATATATTATTTTATTTATTTTCATTTAAGAAATATTTGGAAGAAGTTTTCAGCTTCTTTTTAATTATCTACGAAATTTTTAGATTTATAAAACAAGATTTTGGTTTCATCAACACCTCTGTCACCGCATGGACTTTCTTTCAACTTTGGAGCTACTACCACATAAACCAATAGTGGAAAACATCTTTTGATGGCGTTTCTTGACATCAGTGGAGATCCTGAAGTGACATGGTCTGCGGGCCATGCCAAGCTCCACCCGGCTACCGAGGTGCCTCGCCATTATAGCGCCTTAGCCGATGTAGTGATGAGGAATACCTCGGGGCTAGGCGAACTTAAAAAATATATGAATACGTTAAACCATGAAAATATTTCAAAGAAAAAAAAAACTATTACTCTCTGACTCTCTCCTCTTCCTAAAATACTAGTAATGTGAAAGAAAACCTATACTTTGCTCGCAACCTTGTACGAAAGTGCAGGGTTGCTAGTAGGTTGGGGTTCAATAGAAGCTCAAATGGTAACCAGTTACTTGAAGCTTTCTTAAAGAAACGAAATTTTTGAAACTGGAGAATCCTATATTTAATTAAATTGGCATTTATTTGACATTTTAAGTATTTAAATTGTATTCCTCATAAGAAGATTCTGTTACCTTTAAGAAAAACTATAATTCCTACAAATGCCACGAAAGTGGCAACTTGCTGTTGGTTGGAGCTTCAAAATAGTTACCAATTATCTTGTAAACTACAACACCCGCACCCAATCCATATTAAAATCTATACTTACCATCAAAATCATAGTATTTTTTAGTTCAGGGCTTGCACTCCAAAACGTCAAGTTTTCTGTGTTAAAATTAATATATTTTTCTGCAATAGTAATAAGAAAGTAAAAATGCTGATACAATTTGTACATACACACATTTTTTTGTAAAATTTGTCAAAATTTCCGATGCTTAAAAAATAAATCTGGGTTCATTAAAAAAGTCATCTTTGTTTTTTAACTTTTTTTCAGAATAAAAACACTAGTTATATTCTCCAGCGTTACTTCTTGCGTGGTAAGTAGGTAGGTATTAGTATCGATATTCGAGTTGAGTTTTGACTAACACACAGAAAATAATATACTTATAAAATTTTTAAGAGAAAACTAAATGCTAAAATATTTAAATTTGAACTGCAAGTTTGAAATACACAGACAAAAAGATATTTTATTCAAACGACACTTCTTAAGTCGTTTATTTATCCTTCGTGATGGAGTCGGGCCTAAATATTTTATTTTTTAACAGGTGAATAAGTTAGTGACAATGTGAAATATCTCAAGGTTAATATAATAGAATGTAATTAATAAAATTAAATACTACTTTGATAGTACACTATATGGTACCATTTCTAATCTTGTCGGTTGAATACTTAGTTTATCACAAAAATAGGAAAATAAAGAATAATTGGGAAGAAGAATTAATGAAAATGTTAATTTAAAAAATTTGATAAAAAAAGTGATCTTGTCGCAAGGAGTAAATAAGTGCCTCGAATAAAATTTCTTCGAATATGAATAAAATAAAATTTGAAGTTAAAATTCAAATGCTTTAGAATTTTATTTAAACTTCTGTTTTCACTAATTACTTGGAAATTACTTTTTAAGTAGTATTTCATTAGGGATCAGGAAATACCTGCTGGAAGTAGAAGACGCTAATAACCTTAAATAATCGCAGCTACATTCGAATGTTTGATTATTTTTTAGAAATGGCGAATTAATTTGTTTCTTACTAAATTATTCCTGATATTAAGAAAAATGGTACTATTATGTTACATTATAAGTAGAGTTGTTTCCCAATTTCACACATTTCCTCGACCACTCCAAAAGTATCCAGAGCTGGACAAGTAATAATCGTAAAAATATAAGGCGAATAAGCTGCAATAAAATAATACAAAAGATGATCATACAAGTGGAAACGAATGGCTTGTGTTCATAACAACATCTTTAAGAAAATGTTTTTCGTTTTAACAATTCTTTAGTCACTACATTTTATGATATTGGAAAAGTCGAAGAGTTTCGCAACTCAAACTTTAGACGTCATCGCAATTTCAAAAATATTATTTAAAAATAGTGGGACATAAAAGCACGGCTGCAATTTTAAATGGTCTTTAGTGGAAATATTTTGACTTGGTATTATCACATCGAGGGAAGATAATTTTTCTTTTGTGTTAAATTAATGTTATGCATTATGGTTTTGGGATCTTATTCTGCGTGTCTTATCTGGAAAACGTGCTTAGTGAAACAATTTTGTACTCACAAACATATAGAGCTTGGGATGTGCATCTTTATTTATATTTTAGACAAGTCACGATCTTTAGAAATTACCCATAATTGTTGACGAATACTCCATAAAATATTTAATCATCGATTCCATTAAATTAAATGAGAAACGCTGACAAAAGAAGGCAGAAAGCTACAAGAAAATATTTTAATATGGCGGAATTAATTTGTTGTAAAAATACAAGATAACGCAAATTCTAATATTTTGACTTTGCCAATTTTTTTCATTGTTATTTATGCAGTAAAACCTTATCTTTCTTTTCAATTCGTCACGGCTCGTTAAGATTCTGAAAGATTCAACGACTGCAGCTCGTTATTTTGATTGCGCCCAGTTGGCAGCCGTATTCTAACAATGCGCTTGAAAGAGTTCGAACAGTCTTCATTACTTTTATGTCCTGTATTTGAATTGCTTTATTTCAAATTTTCAAGGTGTATGCAAATTACACTTTCGACAGACTTAAATTTACCCATAGTACATAATAATATAAAAATCCACCAGCGAAAACTTACAATTTTTATTTGATATTCGCAAAGGTCGCAAAATTAAAAGTTAACGATCGCAAATGAAAAGCTAAAGCATTAATAAAGAGAAAAGCATGCTCTAAATGATGTATACGGCAAAACTTCAACGTGAGCTTTAGTTGAAGTGATGGATGAAGAACACTAAAAAGTATGATCGGTTTATCAAACAATGTTAACATTATATATTTTTCCTTCTTTATTATTTACAGTACCGCATGTCGTAATTTGATAACCCAAAATATCCATCGAAACAAAACAAAATATGATTGCCACGAATTGGTTTAGATTTTTGTATTATTTTAATCGTCGAATTAATTTTTTCTTTTTAATTTTTATGTTAACAATTTTGATTCTTTCTCTACCTGTACTCTACATTTTCATACGTTTTAATTATCGATATTCTGCCCTTTCGGCGTTTATATAAAGTACAAAGAGAAGACACAAATTGAATTTTACACAAAAAAAAGTTGTTTCGTTCTTAGTTGTTTTTTGTTTAAGAAGTATTTTAAATTAAGCAAAATGTTTCACGCTAATCATTTTAATAATAAGATTTTAAATTTGATTAAATATTAACATACTTATCATAAATTAATTAACACAACCAGTACTTAATTACGACAGGAAACTACTACAGCGTTTAGCAATGCAATTGTTCGATTGTGTATTATTTAAGTGCATCTGTAGCCCGGAATTCCTTTTGAAAAGCTCTAATCCCTCCGGTTTATTAATATTTTTAGAAGGACGCGGAAATGTTTAACAGCAATGTTTAATTATTACGCATCTTCAATATTTGTCTTTTTTTGGAATCTGAAATTCATTTGAAAAATTTCCATTTGCACTTAAAATGCTTGAAACCCATTTGATGCTTCACGTATCACGTAAGACCAAAAGAAATTAAATATAATGGTTATTATAAAACTATACCGATGATTTCATTAAATTCTAATTTTCTTTAAATTTCTAATCATTTTTTTAATTGTTAGCTTATTAAACTGAAAAAATTAGAGCAGTGCAAACTACTCTGAAGTTTTTATAAACATATTAATTCGCTATAAGGAAGGAAATTTTCATCTAGTGCAAAAGTAACTTTGATAAAATTAAAAAATTTATTTCGGTGGAAACAAAACTAGAAGAAAAACTAGAAGTGATTGAAAAATTAATTACAAGGCAAACAACCAAGAGAAGTTAATTAAGAGCTTTTAATATTAATAAAAATAGAACGACACACCATTAGTACTCAATAACTTAACTGGCATTAAATTTTACAATTATTTAGAAAGTATATGGAACTGAACTTGGGCGAAATTGAATAAAACTTTTGTTTTCTGAAAATTTCAGGTTTATGCGGAATTAAACAGATTACAACAAAAGACAATAACTAAAATTTACTAATGCACCGGCTTTAAAATTAGAAGAGGTGTACAAACCACAATCCCTGTAATATAGGAAGTTGGAGCTTAAATAAATAAAAGGGTGCGGGTTGAATTTTGTATTTTTTATAAGTGATCTTTATCGATCAGATATAAAAATAAGCACATAAAAATAATCAATTTACGAATAATTTGCAAATGTGGTTGGAAAATTTTTGAAATTGTACCGCTGCAAAATTTAATCAAATTTGTACATGTCTGCAAAATATAATGTCCTTACCGCAGTTTCCCAAACAAGATATTACATTTACAAGCACTCGATGGCTTACATGTTCTGCCTAATTTCTACAGCAAACCGCATATAATCAAACTGGAAAGCTGTCTCGATTTTCCTCTTCAATTGAAAGCGTTTACTCTAAACCGAACCAGACACGAAGGCAATAAAAACAGCACAGAAAAATAAAATTGAAAATTTTAAATGTTTTTTCTATTTTTAACTGGCCAATTTTGATTTGTAAATTTAAAAAGAAAATTAAGTGAAGTCGGTAATTAGGTTCTCACGTGAAAACATGTCACGCGACAAAACAAACTGTATAATATACCGTCGTACCTGTACATGCAGAATTTTTCTCAAGAATTTACTGCAAATTGTTGTAATTTTAAAACCGTAATACCGAGGGTAAATTAGACGACATAAAAGTCAAGTCCTGAATGAAAATAACATTTTCCAGATAAATCATGGTTAAATAAAAGTTTACAACTTATAATTTGAAATTAAACTATAAAATTTGATTACCGCACTTGCGATTTATTTAAAAAGACACATTTCATTTTTAATTTATTAAAATTTTATAAAACACGAAATTTTATTTAAAAGGATTCCTCGACATAATTTTAGTAAACTTAACTGACGATAATAAATTATCTAAAGTACAATGCATAAACTTTTATTTTTCAAGCTATTCTTTGCTTAAATTTGAGTACAAAAAAGAAAATACAAAGTTTTTCGGGGCCTTTCTTCCTTTTCCATGTAAAAGAAAGTTTTCACTTACATTTTCCTATATAAAATTTTAATTGTTTTCAAGAAACTTGGCGCGTTAATTAAAAATACTACTTAAGAATTTTTGTACAAATTACCCCGCTCCTTCTTATCGTACGAATTGAATTGCGAATTATTTATATAAAATAAAAAAGAAAATTCTGCCTAATATTTGGAGCAGATACAATTAGTTACGTTTGTTTGTAGCTTAAATTTATGGATTTGAAATAATTTTATGTTCTGAAACCGCTTCCCAATAAGCTTAAATTGTACAAACTTCATTAAAATAGGGTTTAAGTGATAATTACGCAAATTTCCTTATAACATTTCTCTACGACTTTGTAATCATTTATTTTATGAGTTGCAACAATCTTGGTTAAGTTTACAAATACCAATAATTTGTAAAACGTAATTCACCGGAATTAACAAGATTGCAAATTGGGTCATTAATAAACGAGTCATTTGACTCTTCAAAAGTCCTTGTTTATAATTAATTAATGTCATTTTGGAGAATTATTTTAAAATTGCACCATCAGATAGAAATTAAATTCGATTCAAGTTTTTAAGTAATCGTTCAGAATACATAAATTTTCACCAAAATATTTCCCAATAAATTGAATTGATGAGGAACATAAAAATTGCAGATAAAAAAATGAGAAAAAAAGTTAAATTTCGAAGCATCGCGGAAAGTTTTGAAACAAAAATTTCATTTTCCATTAAGTATTTTCTTATTTTGTCAAAACTCGATATCACAAAGTGTCTTTGTCCATTAGCTAAGATAGGCTAAGAAACTCCTTGTAGCTTGAAGTTCAATATTCAAAACATTGAATATCCCGCAATCACATGAAAGTCTATTACTGGGAGGGCAGGTACTGCCACTTTCGAGAATCTCTTGAAATTAAACATTTAATTCCGGATGCCGCCCGCCGTCAATAAAGTCGTCGCAATTTTTTAACCTACAGCAGTGAGTGGTTTTTTGAAATGTATGGTAAAATTTATAAGAACTTTAACTCGCGAGGTACAGGGTCTTCGTCCAGAAATGACGAGTGAATGCCAGAAGAGATTTCATACATAGCTACCTATTAAATTTAAACTCGTCTTGAAATAAATTGGTTACACTATGTTTACACTTTGACAGTTTAAAACCGTTTGCTTGAAAATACCTGTTAGTTAGTAGTAAAACTAGTCAATTAACTAGTTGATTATAAGCAATGTTGGTTCAAGTCAAATAATCTTTGATTAGAATCAATGTTTATTGGTAACTAAATCCTCGTATATTTGCAATCATCAAATTTATTGACACACCAAGTATGCAGTTATTATCGATATCGCACAAATTGATATAACGTACTGTGACTTTCATAAAAACCGAATTTAAACACAGAATTTATTACATTATGCTGTGGTGGTTAATATATAAAATATTATTCGATTTGCATTTATTAAACTTTAACAATACGTATTTCTCTGTTTCCGTACTAACGACTTGCCTGATTATCATAATTTATAATATAAAATTAAAATTTGGTTTAATTATTGCATACACTTGTACTTTTGGTGCTTAAAGTAAACGAGGTTTTACTCTTTTATACCATTGATTGCAAACATTCAACTACAAGTTTAACATTTTTGATTCATTTTCAATTTCAACTTTCCAAAGAAAGTTCTAAAAACGGGACTGTTAATTCTAGAAAAAAGATTAGGAGATAAATACATAGTAAGTCAATGATAAAACACCGTGTGCTATAGTAGATAGTTTTACTGGGAATTTGTAATTAGATTGGTAATTTAACGCAACTTCGGAGGCTGCGTTAAACTGTAGCTCCCCTGCTCTGTGTGCTGTTTCGTATTATTTCATAATTTAAATAACAGTAGTTTCTTCTTAAAAATACTCGATAGCTTGTATTCTTACGATATAATATTGTGTAAGTCAACATACTTCGTCTTTGTAACTTCATTTCGCGTATTTCGCATCTTAACAACGGAAAACTCATCTACATAGTAAGGTATAATTTATTTTTGCAATTAGATGAATTGGGATAATCGGTTATTATTGTTGATTACGTTCGGTCCACACGACACTGGTTGCCATAATGTAGTTTACCGCTCAAAAATGATGGGATATCTTTTGTTTTGATAATTTAATGTTGTATTTGGTGTTCAGTCCTAATACAACTACCCGCTTAAATTGCTCCCTTTGAGCTTAGTCTTATTATAGTCGCTTTTAATAACTAAAAGGCAAGGTACATTAGTAAAGTACTCAGTAAGATTAAAAATTTAAAATGCAATATATACAAAGGAAGATATAACCAGCCCCTATGGGGTTGCGTACAGTTGATGGTTCGCTATATTTCACCACATTCGAAGGTAAAATTTTGTTCATTGGTGGGACTTCTGCTTATAAATTTTATAAATAAATAGGTGGTTAAAACACAGTGAAATCTGCAACAATGAAAATTAGGTTCTGTCTTTGGACTCTAATTAAAATTCGACGTCGCGACGCATTTTTATCGTTTCAATTTAATATGTAAGCTTTATTTGTACCTCGTATTAACCGATATTAGATTATAGAGTCTGCTCGAATATACCGACTACTTGTTTGACGTGCTTAAATCAATTTCTCGCGAATGAATTGCAGATAAGAGACTTTATTCTGGAGATAACTGGAAACAATGCTCTCCCTACAGTTTCGTTTTGAATATTCAATTTAATGGATGAAAATCTTACAAACGACATGTAAAATTGTAGCTAGGATAATAACGATAGCAAATTGCACTGTCGAGATTCAAACAAATTATGAAACAACAATGTAAAGCGTGCTGTTGTATAATCTGAAACAATGCAGTTGTTGCTCGTCTACAAGTTAAGAACATGCAATAACAGTATCACCTCTTGTACCCGGCCATTATTAATAGATTAAAACTAAGTTTTCCTTTAATACAACATCCATTATTGCAATCTCTAGCTACATTTAATCAACATCAGCAAGTCTGTTCGGGTAATGCAAAAAATTTAAAAAGCAAGTGTTGATTTAAGATTTAATATTTCACTTGAGATTTCTTATAACGCGACAGCTATAAAAATGTTAATTGCTTAGCGTTCGAAATTTAATTTTAATTAAAATTTAATTTACTACAAGTTTACTGCTGCACACAAGTGCCTAAAAAGCTTTTAATAAAGTGCAACACTAAACTTCAATTATACAAATGTTGGAAAGAAAAGTCTTATTTGATTAAGCAACATTTTTAATCCACTTGCACAAATGTTTAATTTCTCGCAGGAACGAAAGCAAAACCGTAAGCAAATGATTTTTTGTTTTTAATTAAAAGCGAAAACATTTTTAGTCTCAGACACTCTTCACGAAACCGACCTCATTATTGATGTCAAACTGTGCCTTTATTTAATTAACTTTCATTAAATTCGCTTTATTCCTTTACAAAATAGGTGGTCTGGTCTCTCTTTGCATTAATATAATTATTAATAAAATTTTAACCAATCTATTTAATATAGACTGCTAAAACAAAGTCTATTAATTGTAAATTATACGCTAACAGACTTGTTAGAAAAGTTGCTTTTCCGTTAAAGCATCCAAGCATTTTCCTACATCAAACTTTTAAATACTGCTGCCTTCACAGAATATTATTTTGTGTAAGAACCTTATTACCAGATTAAACTGTAAACTTATTTTCAAAAAATATTTGTTTTATGTTAAGCATTAGAAAATTAAAAATTTTACAATTTATAGCGGGTAATTGTTTTTTTCTTTTAATATGAATCCAATACATTATTTTCAGATATGCGGTATACATAAGAAGAATACACAAACAGAAAAAGTATTACTGAAAAAACAATTAAATTCTAATAATTTAACGTTTCGTTTAGGGTTTGTTTAATATTATTAAATTTTACAATAATGTAGTATATACTAAATACCACACAATTTACTTGATATTTATTTTTAAATTCGTTTCTATAATTATCTTTCATTGCAATACCTACTAATTATTTTTATTTACTTCCTTATATTTTAATAATAATATTGTGATGTGAATTTCCGGCATTAATCCTAACAATTCTATGCAATTTTGGCACTGAATAGTCAATTTAAATTATATTGCAGTATTATTTATCTAATTAATTAACTTATCTAATTAATTATACGAACTATTCCAACAGTAAACTATTTATACTACAGATATGTATCAGTTGCGCTTCGGTTTAGAAAACGGTGGTTCGTTGTAGTAATACAAACATACATTACTAAACTTAGAGAAAATCTGCATATTCTTATAAAATTTCGTCTCATGTAATAGCAGTACTGCAAAAGTAAGGTGTAATTCGGGGGTTACCTGCATTTACAATTCAAAATTTCATTCTCGTTTTGTTTGGAATGTCCATCACCGAACTCATTTAAATTATTTCGTTAAACTAAAAGCACTAAAGATTTGGACATTTTAACCTAACAATCATTCAATGTACTAATTCAATACCCACACAAGAAGTTTTAAATCACTATTTATTTACTTTTGCCTAAAATCCTCTTTAGAATTTTAAATTGAAGTAACCGGTGCTATTCAAAATTCTAAGGAAAAGCCACACAGGTTCAATACATATTACATCGATCTTATAAATTATAATATTTGTGAAAAATCGTTGGCTAAATAATCAAGTTTGTTGAAATTGCCTTTAGTGTTTGGGTTGCAGGGGTATTCTGAGGTCAGTCCTTGTTGAGACAAGTGAATTTGAGGTCGTTTTGGAATGATCTGAATGCAGGGGATCTCATTAGTCGAGACTCGTGATTAACACAACAAACAAAGTGAAAACTGAAACTACAAATTTGAAAGATGATACTCCTATTTATAGGACACCAACTTTTTGTTTCGCCGATTCCAATGTTGTCCAAATTTTCTAACAAAAAAAAAGAACCTGAAAGATATTTTAGAAAATTAGCTGACAACATCAAAATCCGTACCCTACACATTAATATTAAAAGGTTCTGGTTTAACATTAAAAGGTTCCATGTTTTAACCTCAAAACCAACTATTTAGAAATTTAAACTAAAGTGTCTCTTGTGTGAGATTCAAAACCCAAAAACTCTCGAGTCTAAAGTCATAAGAAAGCTTGAGCAGAAATAAAAAATAAACAACTTTTTGTATCGTTAATAAATGTTAGCATTTGAAATGTAAAGTAAAATAAAAAAAATGATTATTTTATAGCATAGCAGATTACTGCGAAACAGTGTAACGAAATTTTCGAATGTGCAAAGCAATTTTTTAAATTTTTTATTTTATCCAGTTTATTCCTATATTATAAAAAACGCGGTTCTTTCATTTTAAAAGTGCGTTAAGAACTTCCTTTGATTACTTGTAGGATTACTAACCGATCTCATTTAGAAAATGCAATTTATTGTCCTTTCTCTCTTCCTAATCCTGAAGAAAGCTTAATTTGTGCTTATTGTGCTCCATTGGAAAATTTATTATTTTTAATTGCCGTCTAGTAAAATAAATAACGTAAAAAATGTTTGAACGATTTCTATACTTTGTGATCGCATCTGGTATACAAGTGATTACCATTTTATAAAATTGTAAAAAATACTTTGGAGTTGAACCTAATTTACCTATACAACTTTTCAGCCTAAAACATGCAACCATCCAATTAAACACTTTTTTATTGCAACTTGTACAAACTTTTCAATTAGCCACTAATTCATTCCACCCTTAACTTTGTAAATAAAAGGATATGGAACAATGAAGATTATAAATTTTTAAGTTTGTAGGCTTTCTAATTTAATGGTTAATATCTTTAAAAGTTTTCAATTTTAACGCAGAACCGAAATCGACCATGCAAATAACATTTAACAAAATATATAAAAAGTGTTTAATTTCTATTATAAAGTAATTATTATGTAAATATTATGATAAAAAAAATATTTATTTCTATAAACTAGAAAATTTAGCACTTTGTGGTTTATTCTATATTTCAATTTTAAAATCATTATTTAATCTTCTAAGTCTTCTAAATCTCTACCTAAATATATGTAGATTTAAACATAATATTCATCACCAAAAGCTAAAGTATACTCTCATTTGAGTGGAAAAGTCAAAATTAATTGATACAAAATTTATTTAAGAAACACAAAATTTAAAAATCAATTTGTTTACAGAAAATTCGCTTAAAAGGTTCAATAATATCAGTAAGGAACATAACTTGAAATTCTGCAATTAACAAATAATGCAATACTAGCAGCATCGAAATAAGGTAAATAGTCGGAATAATTGCTGTAATTGGAGATGTGGTGACCAAAATTAAGAAAAAAAAGACCATTATAAATAGATTTCATAATGAATTAAATAATCCCCACGAACTACGAGTACATTGGTCTAGAGACGAAAATATACATTATTCAGTTAAAAAATAAAACTCGGCAGTTTAGCTCTCTAGCAGTTTAACCTGATTATAATTACAATTTTCAGACATAATAATTAGGTTGTAGGTCATATAAAAAGTACGTGAAGCAATAATTAGCCCGAAAGGCTTTCAAAAAATTTGTTTTTTTGCTTGGAGAGATTTTCATAAATTGCAAGGAAAGCATCTCAATTACAAACATGGCCATTTCGTGTGCCCCTTTTTTTAGTAGCACGTACATCTACAAACGACTTATTTTCAGAATAAGAGTAAAACAGGAACTACGTAATAGAAGTATCGATAGCCATTTGAGAAATTGTCTTGGAATTGCAACTTTTATTGAACCAGGCGGAATCCTCTTACAGGAAATGACCAACCGAGGATCGGTTTGAAAATTTTAATTTTCAAAAATATGTTTAATGTTTTGAGCTTTAAAAGCCGAACATACAAATTTTGTCTGAACGATTTCATTATAAAATTAAGTGCCCACTTAATACCGAAACGAATTAGCTAAATGATTTATTAATTTGCTAATTTAAAATTGTTATTTAATTACCCATTCCGTTGATTTTGTAAAGCAGCTTTAATTTTAAATTTACTTGGCCAAAGTTGCATGCTAAAAAATTCTATAATACTTTTTAGTTTATGACCCTTAAAATTTCATGAGCTATTATGTTGATATATTGTAGGGTATATTATAATTTTATAAGGAAACAAGGTATTATCTTTTCTTCTACTTTTATGCTAAGCATAACTTATCCATGCCCTCCGAAACTTTAATGCCATGTTAAAAAAAACTTCAATTTTAGATAATGCATCAAATTTACAGCAATCTACCATCTCTAACGCGGATGACAAAAGATTTAAACCACGAGTCACTAAGCTCATTGTCCAGTCGCTGCCAATTTGTCACTATTGTCTGGTTTAAACAACCGCTTATGCTCTTTGTGTACTCGCTACAAAAAAATCATTTTTGCATTCGTTGTCGGATAAAATTATATTTTATTATTTCATTCTGAAAATTTGCTTCAATAAATTCCGACCGAATTAATCCTGAACGGAGAGTTTTAATAAAAATGCTCAGGTACCGATCGTTTTTTCAAAATAACCTTAAAGAGAAGTAGAAATGTCATGGAAAACAAAGAACAGGTTGGTTGGTTTCTTAGAAAAAAAAAAGGGAAAATTAAAATTGAGCAGATCTTTCCGTCGTATTGCTCGAGCTATACTTGAAAATTTATTATATCGATTTGAAATTGGACAAGACTACAATTTCCTTCTTTTCTATACAAAATTAATTCAAACTTTAAAGCCGTCCACACGAAACCCACCACTGTCGACTGCAATGAAGATGATTAATAAAATACCAAGTTGGAATCCCACTATTAAAAAATGGTAAAAAGAAACTTGCCTCCTTTTTCTCCATCCAATCTTGAGTTTTTGCTCCGTTAAGGAACGTTTCGTAAATTTTGTCGCAAGACATTCTTGTAAATATTGTAAGTCCGAGCGGTTAAAATCTAACTTTTTAAATTTCACATTAACAATGTTTTAAAATAACTTTAACAATTAAAACTTAAATTGATATAATTATTAATTAAAAATGTCTGAAATCTCATTAATCAAAATTTTGAACTAAAACTTTAGCAAATTTGAACGTAATTGCGTGAGATGACGATATTGCGAATTCCAAATTGTTAAAATTTGATTAAATGGAAAGCTACTCTTTAGATGTTCAAATTGTAAATTGAGATGTAAGAGCATGGATATCTTAGAGATTTTATCGAGTTTTAACAGTTTGTTAAGCGTAACTACACGCTCCCACATTTTTAAACGAGATTACAGATAATTTCGGTTAATTTCAACAAAATCACGTTTAATTTACTTTGCGAGCTTTAATTTGAAAAAATTTAAGTAGGTACATATTTGAAAATGTTCACTCGCTCTCTCGCATCTTCGGTAAAATTCTCTACTTTTGACGCTGATATAATTAGAGAATTTACTTCATTAATTTTGTAAGTTAAACTTTAACGTTTGCTTACTTGTTTTAATCAAAACCGTGCTATTTAAAATAATATTTGTTGAAGGTAAAATGGAAATTAAGTCTTGCAACTATTTGATATTCGAAACTCAAAAAACTGCAAGTTAAATTTTTACAACTTTTAGTTTTAGTTCCCTTAAGGTAGTAATTATTCGCTGATGTTGTTTTATAGAATCTCAAGATTAGGCGGAAAACTTTTCTATCCAATAATACCAAACACGCTCTATAGTCGATTATAATTAAACAATAATCAGTTGCTCTACCTAGCCTGTAGTCTCGCACACTGACACTTTCAAATTTCACTGATTTATCTCCTATTCATTACGAACTTGGTTCATAAGAGTTCAAGTAAATCGAGTTTGTTTTTATAATTATTAAAGAACTTGCTCGCATTATGATGAGAAGTAAATATTTATCTTGTATTATAACTAAAACGTATTGCACCGCTTCATTATAATTTATTTAAAATTTTATCGAAAGTGCATCAAGTTTGAGTAGATGTTTACCGTCGAACTTCAGATCAATGTGATGAGTACGAGATAAGTTCAAATCAATAACATTTATTCACAGATTAATTAATAATAATTAAATTATCCACAGCACTAATTCAATGTAGCGTTTTTCCATTGGTATGTTTATCTAAGAAGAAATAAATCCACCACTAGAATTTTTATGGTGGGTAAACTTTATTATGAAAGTGTTGTATTTGAAAGAGAGTTTTTCGAAGTAGATAATTTTTAGTATTTTAACATTTTAAATTAATGTGTTATAAAAAAAATGGGCCGCGCAGAAACTTTCAGTTTGGATTTTCAGTTTTCACTACACTTTCAACCCTTCTTCTTAAAATTTTATATATAAATTTAATTAGTGCGGAACTATTTGCAACTTCTATAAATTTATAAAATATTTATGGAAACATGAAGAACGTTGGTGGAAATATTTCTTTACATCTTGTCATAACTATCAAAACCACATCTTTCATAATGTTTTGGTTTATAATATATTACATAATATTTTTATGTAACCTTTGGCTATCAGGTTAACTTATTAGATACTTCAAGTGAAATTTAATCTAGAAATAAATCAGACTTTCCGAAAGCCAGTCGCAAGAATTAAGACTCAACAGACATTTAAAATAATTTTTAATATTTTTAATTATTATTTTAATATTTTGTTCAGTTATCGACGATAACCAATATAGTTAGAAAGACTACATGTACTTAGTTGTTAAAGGTTTAAAAAAGGTAAGCACATGTTATTTTTCTGATATGTAGATATATGAATGAAAATAACGAACAGCTCGAAATATAAATAAAAAGTTTAAAAACCAGTAACTTTAGTAAGCAAATTTAATAAGTTAAACTTTGAAACTGCAGGCGGAAAAAAGACAAGTTATTGGTTTTATGAAAAATTTAGAAACGGCTTGACAAACTCAGCCGAAATAAAGCAGTTGAAAATGCGGGAAACAACCCTTAAAGTTTTAATAGCATTTATAGAAGGGGTGTTAGAATCGATCGCTTTCGAGAAGCTAAATTGAAAAGGCATAATCGTAGTTTTGATTAGGTTAAGTCAGAATAGGTTAGGTTAGGTTATGTTGTATTGGGTTAAATTTTTATCAAGATTTGTACACGACGATATCATTTAACTCGGCTTTGAGGTTCCTGCTGGCAAACCCTTAAAATTTTTACTCTATTGTGCGATATCACATGGGAGCATTTTAAACGTTATAAGTAATATTTCCGACAATGTTAAAAACAAAATATAAGCGTATTACCTCTTTACCCAGTTCTTAAATAATTTTTTTTTTAAATATAATAAAAAAATAGTGTGAAAATCCAAGTCATGTTACGCTTTTTCGCATTTGCCTCAAGTGATCTATTGTAACGTCGAGTCAAGTAGGTAAGCACCAAGCCATCATGATTGGTGATAAACTAGATTGTCCTTTCTATCACTTTCTAGTTAATTTAGACTTTCTATCCGAAAAGGGTTGTCAGGTGTTCAACCTTTATTTTCCATTTATTTCTAGCTACAGTAAATATTTTTCACAGTTTAATGATTTTCCAATTGTTTTTCTGTTCGAAATCAAATTAAACTACTTTTGCTTATTTGTCCACCTTCGTAATTATCGTGTTTATTTAATGGCCGACTAATATTATCTAGAAAATTGCTTTAACATAAAGGCAGCATTTTTAAGTTTATCAAAATTTGTAAGAACGACACAAACTGATAATTAAAAATTTCAATAAAACAATGTTGTTAGTAAGCAGTTGAAAAACTTTTCGAAAAGCATTACAAAGTGCTCCCTACAGACTTAACGTTTTCTTCTCAAAGCAGTTAAAATTAGTTCCACACCTGCCGAATATTTCTGTTATTGCTCTGTTGCAAAGGCATATCCATTTTGAAAAAATGAGTTTTTTCTGCAACCTGCTACGGATATTATAGGTAGAGAATTAGACCGACTTTACATTTAATTTTTTATCAAATGTTCAAGAATTACTTAAATTAATATTACATTCAAGATATAATATAAATTTTCTATCCAACCCTTATTGAACCGATGGTTTTCTCAATTAAACCACTTGCACTTGAAGGATTAATAAAGCAAAGCAATAAGTCATTATTTGTAATTGAACAAAATTTGTAATACATTGTTGTGTTTCTAATTTAGCCAGGTAAAATGTAGGAAACTAATATAAATAATTGGGACAACTTAATAATAATTACATTGCTGTAGTTTTCTTCTGAAAAGTACCAAAATATCACAAGATTTTTGAAATAATGCCTGCTACATATACTATTTTTTTTAAATACTATTTTAATCATAATATAAAATCGATACCATTGACTATACCATATTATATACATAGGTATCTACTCTGAAGTTTACTACTGAGATTTATTCAGAACCACAAAAATAAGAACACGCCGAAATTTTTATGATTTTTAAGCAAAAGTGTAACAAAATGTACACAAAGAAAGTGATTTATGATTCAGTCGAAGGATAGAACGACAGTTTGAATAAATCAATCACTCCTTTGAAGGAGCTGTAACCAAAAGTTTTGTCTATTTCATTTATATTTCATTTTATGGACTTTAAATTGAACGTGTGCAAAGAAACAAAACCAGCGAATCGAAAATTATAAGAAAATGAAATTATATCTAATTAAAATCAGCTTGTCCAATCAAGTTAGCCTATCGAGAGCTAGTTACTTTGGTGATCGCCAAATATGAAAGAAAGGAAAGCGTACATTTTTGGCGTACCTATATCTAAATAAAATCTAAATTACCAAAAAAAACAGCTAAAATTGTCAAATTTTTGTTCGCTTTTTTGTATGCAAGAAAATAGCAGATTTTTTAAATCAACCAGTCTGCTAAGCATAATTGAAAGGAAATGAATGATGCGTAACATACCTTTCGTAATCCTTCATTTGTGTCTATTGTTTCGCCATAATCTTGGGGTCTTTATTAATTTTGCATTGCTTCAATTGTGTGGGGCGAATCCTCATTTTAATGCGAATAAATCCGATTAAAAGTTTCGAGTAAATTATTAATAAATCGATAAAATGTAACAATAATTTCAAATTAACAATCGGTTTTAATTTAACAAAATTAATTGAACCACTCGAGATACGAGAAAATGGAATCCGGCGGTTTCTTTGGCGTAAAGGCAAAATTTTCTTAATTGATAATTTCAGATGCAGACCAAATGCGGTTGGTATGAGAATATTTTATTGAAGATAGGTATCTGTGCAATTTAGATAAACGTAATTTAAATTTAAAATATGATAAGTAATAAAATTGAGTTGGAAATATTTTTATATTTTCGAGGAAGCACACGGTTGCCTATCTTAAATACTCTCCACATTACTTATCCACTGAACTTTTGCAAGAAGCGTTCGTTACCGTGCAAAACCTCAACGTTTTCCTAACCAAATAGAGATATAATATTACGTTATAAATCTTTGCACGTAAAAAATCTCAAGTGGCCAATTCATCCTAACAAGATAAAGCAATTACAATTTTTCAAAACGTCGGGTACGGAATTAAACAAGGACGTGCAGCGCCGAGTCGAATTACTCCTGTCTCCAGGCTGGCCAACCTCATCAACTTTCGGTATCTGCACAACAGCGTCAAAGTGTTAAAAAATATCCTATCAAAAGTATCCTGCAATACAACCCCCCATTAATTACAGCCTCTCGTCATAAATTTCAAAAAATTCTGTTTCTTTTACTCCATTCATCACGACTACCCCGTTTCCCTAACGACGCTCGTCGATAATTTTAATGCTAGCTCTGTGTAACCCCGAAAACGCGTATTTCTGTATTTAAAAAAACCATGTATAGGTTGAGAGTTACAATGGCAATGTATAGTCGGCTCCTTACATATCTTCTCGCATCCCAAGTTAATTTCTAAATCAACGACATCCTTAATGTAATCTCGAGAAAATAACAAGAATAATTAAGTTAAATGAGTTTCTTGGGAGGTGGTGAGGTCACGAAATTAGTCTATTTTTATTCCGAGTTAGCCAAGTTGTCATCGGCAAAGAACAAGTTGTAGAAACGATTTGTATACGGTGTGCAATCTAAAAGAAATAAACGTCGACTAATTCGTTTCCTACTCTCCAACAACTGTTGGTTATTTTTCAAACGATCTATTCCTATGCTTCCACGTTGAGACGTTCAAGAATAAATAAACTTCAGGTATCCAGATGGCAGACACCGAGTTATGCCACTATTGGCTAATGCTTAGTGTGTATTGGGAACGGCTTACTTTAATCACTCCAGTAAATAACTGCAAATTTCTAAGACGGTCCTGATTATTTATTAATTTTACTCCTTACTAATTATTATTAAATACACTGGTCAGATGCAATTGCTCTGCGAAATAATTGCTACATATTATGGACACATCGTGTAGACGAGATAGTATACATTATGTTATCGATAGTAACAAGGCAATAACAATTTACTGGCGGAAATTCTATCATTTCCTATATAATCTCGTCAACTGACAAGATTGTACTAATAACAACCTCGACAAATTTCTTTCGTATTAGATTTCTGAATAAAAATATGAACTGGATTAATATTGATGATGTTTAAATTAAGCGTTTAATTGACTTCCTTATCGAAAATCGATGTCTATTTTCCCGATTATTTTCTAAACATGTTGTTGTAAGAGCAAAATTAAAATAAAGGTAAAAATAGACCGAGGAAAATCTATTACAAATCCGACGTCGACGGTTAACTGAGTGATGTTGACATCGAACAGGACGGACATGTATAGAGTTGCCAGCATTGTTGTGGTGGCGAAACATTGTTTCGAACTTTACTTGAATATGTATTATATTATATATTATTCACCCCGTGGTGAACTATCTTACTTAATATGTGTCAATAAAATTGTCTGCATTAAAACGCACCGCACTTTACTGTATATAGCCGACAACCTTTTGTTTTATTATCAATTTATTAAAGTAAATGGATTTGCGCTGTAATAATATATTGTTTCAGGATGTGGTGGTGGTTTTATCCCACCGTTCTTCTTTTTGGAACTCTAGAGAACGCTAGTCCTGGACCCGCCTGTCGAATTAGCGAATATCCATGTCGTAATGACCGATGTATTCGATTAGATCATTATTGTAATGGAAACGATGACTGCGGAGATAAATCGGACGAGCCCACGTATTGCACAGGTAAGGTCCTAGAAATTTCATTAATAATTATGTTGAATATAAATTAAGCAACATTTATAAATTTGGGAACGATTTGCAATGTTTTGGTTTTGTACTGGATTTGCAAACCTGCATTTAGACTAGGCCTGGTCCGAAGCTTCTGTATTATTTTTATGTATTTTTATATATTTTATATGAACTTCATATTTAGTATTTTATTGTAAAATAAACAAACACCACATAAAAAAAGGAACAACTACAACAACAAAAGTACAATATTATTCAACAGAATTAAATCGGCCGTATAGTTATCGACTAACATAATATTATCAAAGCAGCAATGACATTCATATTATGGTAAACTTGAAACGAAGCGTTTATATTTATTAGAATAATAATACTACTTCTAGTATTGTAGTCAGATTAAATCAAGTTTTATGATGGCATCTTCGACAGGTTCGCTTAGTAGTTATGGAATTAGAAAATTTTCTTTTGTTTTGAGGTTCTAAGCTTCGTGAAAACAGAAAATGCACACATAATAATTATTTTTTTTAATAATAATAATAAAACAATAATATTTAAAAATTTACCGTCAAGTTTCGATTGATGTCTTTCCAACGTATTTCACTATGAAACTTTTTCAATCTTTTATGGATACGGTTCCACCTTTGTCTTAAAAGCTTTGACATCCTAAGATTATTATTATTCAAAGCACACAAAGTGTCAAAAACACGGAAGCTCTGTTACCCTATTCAACTATTTACTTTTGGCTAGCTGACTAGGATAATCTTATCGAGTAAATAATATGATATTTGTTTTTCCCGATTGGAAAATTTTATTCCAAAAAAAATTAAATGTAAGATTTCAAAATTTACTTTCTATTAACTAACTTTTCCTTTGCTAAACTAAATTCTCTTTGTGAGGTAATATTATGCTCTCGAAAATTTTATAGATTTTCCAATTACTTAATTTATGTATAATGAAAATGAGCATCAAATAAACATTTTATAATATAGATTAAACAATAATGTACGAGCACGAGAAACTCTTGTAAAAGCTTTTCGAGTTACTTACATAAAAGGTAAAATACAAAAGGATTAGTTGGCAAATTTTTAATACAAAGAGAAATATTTTAATAATATTTTTGATAATAATATTATGTACATAATATTTATAAAATTATTCTGCTTTCATTTACGTCATTTATTTTTTCTTTCGGAATTTATGCTGAAACAGTATAATCAGCAATTAACAGAAATTTTTTAATTAATCAAAAATTAATTTAGTGCGGTGTATTTGATGTGAATATTATGTAAATTTGGAGTGGTTTAAATAAATTTTGCATTAAGTAAATAAATTTATTGTGAGCTTGATATATAGTTCGATCATGTATCGACGTTAACAGAGTGAATGGGGGTTATCTTTAGAGAATCATTAATTAGAGCAACAAAGAGACTGTCATTCTTGATGAAATTTTTCACGTATTCGACGTAATCTTATAGCTTATAGAAATTCCATAATTAATTGTTTATTAGAAAATTTAATTAAACGGTTAAATTACTTATTGTTGTTATAATTTAATGGGACATTAAAGCGATTAAGAAGCGCTAGAACCTTAAAGTTTTTTCTTAATGTTGCTTATTCAAAGAAAATTATCGAATCTCAGCATTATACAATTATTAATTAAATATCTAATAAATTATGGTAACAAAATATTAGTGATTTCTTTTAATTATTGCAACTTAGCAAGCTCAAAACAGCCGTGGTGAAGAATAAAAGTATTGGTTTGTGTTATATTTAATATTTAAAATTAAATTTATTTCCATAAATTACCCCATATTATACCAGATCGTATACATATTATAATATTTGGTTAAAGTAGCGCTTTTAACACATGGCGCAGATATTTTTAGTTTAAGTAATAGACAAATAATTGTAATTCCGCTAACTTTATACTTAATTAACGGCTATACGGCTCGGGGATTGCATCAATAGAGGAATAACCCACCTTACCAAATGGATTGGGAACACATCAAAGAAGTGGTTATATTATTCCATCAGGAATGAAAGCCAGTAATTTCAATATTCAATTTGTAATGCCTCTAATTCGCATACTTGATTGAAATTTTAACTCCAAGTTTGTAAGTTCGAGTTTAATTTGAATTAAATATTAAATTAAAAATGTAAAAATGTAATGTATTATTGTTTCTATTTTATTTTTATTCTTCTCATAATTTTTATGTCGAATATCATTTTAGTTACTTCCATTATTGTACTTTTTATAAATTTCAATTTTGTTCTTGCTTTTCAATTTATATATCTTCATATAAAACTAAGCTCTATTTAAAAACAAATAAAAATCACACTTTGCCAAGACGAAACTTGGTCAAAATAATTAAATGCATAAATAGATTAAACAAACAAATTAAATCAACGAAATAAGTTTTTTAATTCTCCAGCTATTCAAGTATAAATCTGGAACGATTGATATGTTGTAGTTGTGGATTAAATTATTATCGATTGTTTTTAACTGCATAAATAGTGAATTCTTGCAGAAAACTTAATTTAGTAAAGAAGTTGTGGTCGGCTTTAAGAGTAACACCGTAATCAAATCCAAATAGTTTAATCGACTGCAATACTTTATGGAATTCGGTGAGTAGTATAATTAAGAGCTTATTACATTCTTTATTTAATTTAAAGATTCCTATAAATTAATATATAATAATAATAGCGTTTATTTAGTTGCAGTACTTTTTTTGTACTAATAATTTTATTACTATACTGCAGAGTTATGACTTCTGTTAAACAATTATTTTAATTGACCATACTGTGGTTATGTTAGTAATATTTTAGTAAGGATAACCTTCCTTCCCATGCTAGACACTGAAGCAGCCAGTTGGTCAAAATTATCAATAAATCACTGGCGGTATTAATTATTATATGTATGACAATTTAAGAATAATGTAATAGTGGAATAACAATAAATTTGTCAAGCAATTTGCAATTGAATTTTCCACCTCCTTCACCATTTCTTCATCTTAGCATCGTCGAATGAAAAATCCATGTTGTCCATGATATAAATACAAGTGTTTCTAAAATGTATAATATCTATAATAATATTGGTAAAATCAAATTCTTGAAAATTTAACTCAAATAAAAATGTAATTTTTAATATGAGATTTATTTTAACGTTTGCGTGTTAATCTCATCAAATTAAAAATTTCATTAGACTAAATTAGGGATTTCAATTTGAAAAAATAATTAAATTTTGTTGCAAAAACTATAGGTAGATACTTTGATTTTTAAATTTTTTGATGTAATTAAACGAAAATGTATGTGGTGGAACAGTTTGCTACATTTCCTTACCTTGATTTTAATTTTAATGAGGGAAATGTAGGGTACAAAATAAATTAGGTACTTGGGGTTCATTCCGAGTTGCTACTCAAATTAGTAAAACGTTTTTCCTTATTTTCTAGCTTACCTAAAAATTTTGAAATTTATTATTTCTTTTTCTTCTAAATTAATTAACTCTCGGCGGATGATCTATACAGCTTAGGGGCTGCAATTTGAAATCTAATTCATTACATGAATGAATTATGTATTTTCTTTATTCAATCGATAATCCAATATTATTTTTTCTTTCCGCAATTAAATATATCGAAAGTTATGTTTTGAAAAATTGTGTTTCTCTGGTTGTCGAATCATAAATAAATTTACATTTTAAAATTAAAATTTGAAATATTACCCATCAAAATTACTTTCATGTTTTGTGAAAACATGATGAATGTTAAGTTGTTTACGGGATGTTCCACGAACGTGTAGCCAATCAATATGCAAAACTATTAATTAAATTTTTTTTATTAAATTTTAAATTTCGTTCTGACTAATGTCCGTTGAAACTTAAAATAACAATTTATCTAATCAATTTATAAAATCGGTGATAGTTATTGAGCGGAAGGTAATTCTTTCCAAACAAATTTAAAAATTTGAATTGTCAATTTTTTGTGCAACACTAGTATCCGGATGAAAAAAGGCTCCATTGATAAAAAATTAGAAAAAAAGTGATCATATAGAATGGAAGCGGCAATCTAACAGTTCTGTAAGGGATATTGCAGATAAATAGAAAACAACAAAATTTAGAGATTATCTAATATAAAAACTCGCGTTGGACAGACAATCATTAAGGTGCAGAAATATGCAAATCGTCCAGCTGAGCCACAAAAAAAAATACCGCTAAAAATCGAGCGTGAAAATTCGACTTTCACCTATACAGGAATCTTATGTTGCAGTAGCTAAAGTGCACAGAGAAAAAAACTATAAAACAATAAAAATTTCACTTTTGGCTTTATGTAGTGGAGTTTGTATATCACCTTGGATTCAGCCCATTTCTTCCACATCTGGTTTGGTTTTCTTAACGATGAGTTGGTCCTTACCTCGAGGATATTGAATTTTGTTTTTAGTCTTGTCTTTTGGTTAAGCAGGTCGTGCTTGAAAATCGTAGGACCATCAAATTCTAATCTGCAGCTGTTTACCACAATAATTGTAAGCATGTATTAATTATTCTCCCTGAAGGATCAACAAACTATCTCTATAGTCTTCTCTACTACTTAATAACTTGTGAATTTGAATTAATTCGAAAAACTATTTCGATGTTATGCAAAATCTGCTATAATTTATTATCAAAGCAACATTGTATAACATCCATCAGTGGAACTACTTCACAAAAATTCTCCATGATTGAATGTAATAAAAGATAACGATTGTTGAGTTTCTCTAAAACAAATCTTACAAATTGGGAAAGACTATGCAAGTTATTTTAACGAGCGTACTTTCTTAACCCACTTCGTACCTATTGATTTTATCTCTTCGATATTTTATAAATATTGAAAAAACATTTAGGTACCTATGTACATACTTACGTATTGCTTGTTCGATGTAAATGTTTTTGCAGACTTCTTTTTGGCATTTCGAGATCAATCTTCTACAAGATGTACCGGTAATTTTTTAGTAATAAAATTTTTCTTAAAAAGTTACGTTACATCAGATGAGCGTTCGTTTTATGATACTCAATTATGTTTATTTTTCTTTATAGATGTTTTATCTTAACGTTTTTAGTGGTTTTGTACACAAAAAGCGAGTTTATCATTTTTATATTTTGTCATTCAAATTTTACGTTAAGATTATTTCCGTAATTTAAGAATGAATGCAAAATTACCCGACTAGAAATTAATTTGGGATCGCCCAGGGTATACATCTGGACCTCATTGGGTCCCAAGGAGGCATGCCCAATAAGGAAATCCCTATAAGGGCCCAATTAGAACCCAATCAGGAAATCCTAAGCAAAACAAATAACTTTATGCTCAAGTTTTTCCCATTGGGTTTCGAGTGGGGCCTAAGTGGGAAATCCCAACGTGAAAATAAGAAATTATAGTCGGGTTTTCCCCATTCGTTTTCGAGTGGGGCCTAAGTGGGAAATCCCAACATAAAATAAGAATTTATAGTGGATTTTTCCCCATTCGTTTTCGAGTGGGGCCTAAGTGGGAAATCCCAACGTGAAAATAATAAATTATAGTCGGGTTTTCCCCATTCGCTTTCGAGTGGGGCCTAAGTGGGAAATCCCTACACGAATATTATAAATTATAGTCGGGTCTTCCCCATTCGTTTTGGAGTGGGGCCTAAGTGGGAAATCCCAATGTGAACATTAGAAATTATAGTCGGGTTTTCCCCATTCGGTTTCGAGTGGGGCCTAAGTGGGAAATCCCTACTTGAATATTAGAAATTATAGTCGGGTTTTTCCCATTCGTTTTCGAGTGGGGCCTAAGTGGGAAATCCCAACGTAAAATAAGAATGTATAGTCGGGTTTTCCCCATTCGTTTTCGATTGGGGCCTAAGTAGGAAATCCCAACGTGAAAATAAGAAATTACAGTCGGGTTTTCCCCATTCGGTTTCGAGTGGGTCCTAAGTGGGAAATCCCTACGTGAATATTGTAAACTATAGTCGGGTTTTCCTCATTCGTTTCCGAGTGGGGCCTAAGTGGGAAATCCTAACGTAAACATAAAAAGTTATCTTTAGTTTTTTCCAATTTGGTTTTGTTTGGGACATAAGGGGGAATCCCAGCGTGAAGATAAAAAGTTTTCTTTAGTTTTTCCTTATTAGGTTTTGTATAAAACCTAAGTAGGAAAACTCAACGGAAAAACAATTATTTTTTCCATATTATTTGCGATCTACATAGTGACTGTTAAATAAAATATTTTAGATAAAATAATTAATTTAAGTCAACAACTTGTATGGTAAAATTATTTAGTTACATTCAGTGTTTTTCTACACATACCCATTACAATAAAGAAGAAAAAAATGAATCTCAGCAGATATCAAATTGCACCCAAGTACAACACTACCTACGCAAAATTAGCGAAAGTGTAAAACTAGCAAATTTGCACCGACGTTTTAGATTTTATTTTTTCATATAAATGCACACCAAGTCGTTTATTTGCATAGGTACATGGTACATGATAGTAGCCGTAGTCCTTCATAGTCTATCAAACGATTGTGTGATATTGTGACTAGTTATTTGTGAGTTTTTACTTTGTTTTCCACGTGTGCCAACGATTGGGATAAAAAATGTCTACGAATATGTAAGTATCTACATTTAATTAATTAAAATATAAACAGTTTGTGAATCCAAAATAGTTTTTCCATCTGCAAGCAAAAGAATTTTAATTAACGTTAAAACTTAAATTTTATTTCATACTTAATAACTATTTTTAATTTTCGTGGTTCGATAATATTTCTTAGTTCATATATTATTTGTAGTATCTATGCAATATTAATATTTCATTTAATGTAACATAATTTTTATTTTATACAGCGTTACCTCAAGAAACATCACACCTAAATAAACGTATATTGATTTTTTTGTTTCAGATGATCCAGTGACGAGTTATAGCGTACATCGCAAAATACCTTTTTTTCGAGACGCCTGCCGAGATTTGCTACAAACAGCTTATTTATCCATATTTTGCAGTGAAAATGTAGGAAATGATAGTTCAGATATTGTATTATTATATGGAAATTAATTAAGTAAACCAGCATTATCTGTATCGTCTAAAAAAATTCTTAAAAATATGCTTTTCTTCACCGAATGAACCTTACCTCACCGTTAAACTTCATCAATATTTTTTTTTTATTTGTAATAATATTTTATTTACATTAATTATGATAATGTTCTTGTTACGTAATAAATACAAAAGAAAGTTAATTACCGTTATTTTTTGTTATTAATTTATAAATTAAATAGTGTTCTTGTCTTAGGGATTTTCGTATCTGGGCCCAGGTTGGGAGGCCCTTTATGGTGCCACTTTGGGATTTCCCTATTAAGGCCAGAGTTGGGATGCCTTAACGGGACCATTTTGGGATTTCCCTATTGAGGCCAGAGTTGGGATGCCTTAACGGGACCATTTTGGGATTTCCCCTTTGGGGCACAAGTGGGATTGCCTAATTAGGGCCGGACAGGGCTTTGCGTGACATCCCTATGTGTGGTCCCTATTGGGCAACCCAATGAGGACCCAATAGGTCTTTCATTAAAATTTCTAGTCGGGTATACCTTTGCATGTATTTTAATAATAAAATTAAGCCTTACAATTTATTTGCAGGTTTTATTTTTATCTTCTTGAATTTTTAAATACGCAAATTTTCGTATTTTAAAAAATGCGTTTCAAGTAATGTTGTTTTCTCTGGGGTTCACTTTTTACGCTTGTTTATATTGCTTAATTGAAGCTAATTTATTTTAAACTTCAAATCCCGCCTTTTAAGAATCTGTATGTATATGTGTGTATGTGTGGAAGTAATTAGCGTGTCTAAGCCTAAAATAATAATTTAAATTTTCAACTATTATATTATAAAGTTTTGACTTCCCGCTTTAATTGCTTTTTCATAATTACTTATACATAAATATTCATAAAATCATACAAAATAAATGACGATCCATCCAAATATAAAGATAAATAAAACTTCATTTCAAAAATATTTTAATTAAAACTTTAGATTAACTAACCTTTATTATACTAACAAATTTACGTGTCATGTAAATTAATTTTCCTTTGCGATAAAGTACTGGTACATCATTTCCAAATAAAACAAAATAATTTATATTCAGCTAACGTTATGTACTAATATGATTATGTCACAGTTCGACAAGACAAACATACGCAACAATTATTATTATCGCGCTAGTGGGATTATTTATTGTTAATTTTAAACTTTTGAGGGCTTGATTGGTTCGTTAGTCGTTAATTATATTTAACATAGAGCAATTTACGTTATTATAATATATCGAATCGTTGTCACGTTGCCGAATTTAATTCCGTTCGGGGGGTGAGGGGGGGTGTATGCGCTACGTACTACTATTCCTTCGAGTGCTTTGAGTGCTGCAAATGATACCGCTCCATCCTCTTCGGAAATTTTGTCCAACAACAAATGAACTTGCATATTTACTAAAATTCGTGCACTATTCCACCACATCTGTGATCACGTAACCTTCTCGCCGAAGTAGGTTTTGCGAAAAACCGAAAAACAACTTATTTGTCTTATACTCTGCCATCGGCATTACAGAGTTGGCAGACGTAGAATTATTGAATGTTTTCCTCGATCTGTTATTCAATAAACGTTTTATTTAAAATTTGTTTTTGGTAAATTGCACTTCCATAAAATAAAAAATTGATAAAAATGGTCAAGACGTATATATTACCGTCGACGGTGATATACGTTATTACCGCCTGAAACGTTTTACTGCTTGATACTCATACATACCTCGGCATTAAAGATTCAAATTCTTTGAAGCAACACGTATCACGTAGTCAAAAATACGTGATTGTTCCAACTCGAAACTTGTGTTATCATACTTTATAAATAGCGAGGGTTGATATATGCTTGATTTTAAAAAATAATGGAGTTACAAATATTCGCTAAATATCTCATAAAATACTTTCCTCGCCGAAGTCAAGAATAATCTAAAATAAAAAAACAGAGCGGATCGTATCAAATTTAGGTGACATAAGAAAAGTACCTATACACGTTCACCACATCTTGTAAGTTATTATGATTCAAGACTTATAAACGCAACTATCTATTGACGTGCTTTTTTTATACTTAAGCCAACTCTGAACTGGATAAATTGTTAAACATCTATTTTCCATCGCTAATTTCAATAAAATGAAATTTTTACACTTAAATAAACTGCTACAATATATTATAAATACTCTAACTTTTTAACTCTCATGAAGACTTATACATATATTGGTCGAACCCGGTCAGCAATAATACATTGTAGCAGTTAATTTATTTTTGTAAGACCCAAAACCCCACTATGCAGTCGATGCTCCGGATTATTAATTGCTAATTTCTAATCAGAGAATGGAAACATTTTAAATGTTAAAATAGAAATTAAATTTCAAATGGCGCTGTAAAAAAACAAGTCTTGTAAAAAAGGAAATATTAAATTGAAAATAATTATCAGAAAACATGAAATCAAATTTAATTATGAAAATAATATATTAGAAATACCTCACAAATGAATAATAATTCAATTTGTTTGGATTCTCAACACAAGGCATCCAATTTAGTATCCTTAAGTGAATAGAAATAAAATCAAAGTTCCAATTAATGAAAAAAAATCAAAAGCTTTATTTTTCCTTTATATTAGAAAAACAACCATTGCGTTTATAAACCTTTTATAATAAGAAGTAAGTTAAGAAAATGCGTAAATCAAGTTTTTGCTAAAAGCTTTAATTAATTACAACTGTTTGGTTAATTATCTTAAATTTGCTTCTTCCTAATCTTGTTAGCTCAAGTAATACATTTTTTGTTATGGTGGATCCCAAAAATATAGAAATAGACGTTTTACTTGAGAAACTTATGCGGAGCTTCCAAAGGCCATTAAATTTTTTTTGCAAAACTGACGTAGCGTGCGGTATAGAAGAATAGTAAACTTATAATCATATTTTTCGTGATTTCTTAACGTCGCTTTTTAAAATTATCTGAAAAGATTCGCAATATTTAATTACATTTCGACAACAAAAGCACTCTACGGTCGATCAATAGAGAGATCCATGTTAGAAGTAAACCTCAGAACGAGAACTACATAGAAATGTAGAACTGAGGGATCAAGATTAGCATGAAAGGTAATATTAAGCCTAAATTAAGAAAAACTATGCACCATTTTAAGATGAATTAGGAAAAATATCATAACAAAGTCCAAGTAACAAATATCAATTTAAATTAATAAGTAAAACAGTAGTTATATCAAAAATCTCTTTCTCTTTCAAGATATCTCTTAAATTCTTTAATTTTCAATTAATCTATTGAAAAATTGATAAATTGGAAATGAAACTGACATCGAAAATATTTTAATTGAAGAAATAAATAAAATCTATGAAAAAATTGTGACTGTTCGTTTATTACACAGCAAAATATAAACTTTTTCTGATGCCAATGTAAGGTGCATTTTAATCAAAACGCACTACACCCGATTATGTGGTATTTAAATTGATATGAATTTAAATTACGTCAATATGGTCATTAGTCGTTGAACGATAATTTGTGAATCTGTCAGTGATTTCCGACTATATAAGTTATTGCTGATTCTGAAACAACCTGAATGAAAACTCGGATAACGTAAGAAACTGTATAGATAGATATTCATTTGAAATCTTTTTATATTCTGCTAAACAGGTGATCTCTGTTTCAATTTTACCAAACCTCCCTTGTCTATTATTCATATTTAACTAAGAGGGACAACCTAAATTGTGAAAACTGTCTAAAATGTTCAGGCAAAAGTATGCGAAACAGTGGATCTGTAAGTTGCGCTGATAGTTTCTCAGAATTCATCACTTGCTCATAGAATGATAAATCTGGTTAAGTTAAAGCCAAGAGATCTGCAGCTATTCTACCTTATAAATCAAAACTTTTTTAAACTCATGCCTCGGTATACCTGACGCTTAATGAAACGACGTTTATCCGGTAAACCGAAAAATTGAAAGCCTTGAAAAAAGTTTCAAATCTATTTTCATACTTGAAATGTTGGGTAATCAGAATGGACATAATTGCAAGAAGAATGTGAAGCTTTGGACCTTAAATGGTATCAAGTATTCTAGCACAGCAGAATGGTGACCGTTGAAATCGGAATACCCTAAGGTAGATGTAACCACTCAACTGACAAAGTTCATAAGCTCGCAAATGGATGGCTAGGTCTCGGAAGACATTCAGATTTGCATTAGAATATTGCACCTAGCAAGTCGCAACGTAATTGAAATAGAATATCAGAATATAAAGCATATTGTACACGAATGGAACGAAGAGGTGGTTACTTTAATCGCCAAAGCTTTTTTATGCTCCACGGTAAGCTTGAACCATGGTTTTCAATATTTGATTATGAAAGCAGTAGTGTGATGTTTAATTTCTATAATAAGTAAATATTTATTTTATATTTTGGTATTTAAGAAGGTATTTAAAAACATCAAAATTCGTATTTACAGATTCTAAAAGTTGCAATGACCTACTTCAAAATTTAAGATTTGAAAATAATATCTGTTTTGCATATTAAAACACGTCTGCATAAATTATATTATGTTATATACTTTTTTATTATGTATTTTATTTAACTATATTTTGCATAATAGCGTTTGAAGAAAAAAGTTAAGATTGGCATGCCTGAATAAATTTATATACGTGATAAACTTAATGCAACAAAACTGTGTACTCGGAGTTTAAATGTTTTTAAACGAAATGCTTTTTAAATTTTGGAGTTATATTTTGCATAAATAACACGCGGCTACGTAATCCGGTCTGATTATATTTTTCGGTATTGAGGTTGATGCAGGTTGGGTGAGGTGAGTCGTTGGTTATTGATTAATGTCATCTGCTACCGCATGTCTCGTGCTTTCGTTTATCCTTCGTTCCATGATATACTCACTCATCAGTTTTTTTGTTTCATTTTAGTTTCATCTTCTTGCTTTCTTGGAATACTTTTTTCTTTCGTGTCCAATTGAAAATTCTCACAGATAGAATTTAAAACTTGATCGGCTACCTACTCTGGAATCGACAACTTTGGCCCTGATGAAGTTGGCAGCTGGATTGTAATAGTCGCACGTCTAGACCATCCAATACTTTTTACTTTATATTAATTTGTTATGACGTAATTATTTCGTATTATCTTTTATAATTTTGTATTCGGGAAGACTTATGAATTGCCAAAGTCAATTTAAATGGCTTGGCGAATTTACCGTCCTTTAACTTGTGGTGTCGGCACACACGTCGGCGTTTATATTTTGCAACTTCGCCGTCGCGTCGGCGTCGTGAATAAACTGGTCTTAATAATCAGCAAAATATGCCTGAAATAATTTATTAAAAGGTCTAAAAGTGCGACTGTTATACAATTTGGCTGCTAGCTTGGCCCTTTTCCTCTCGTGATGAATATGCGCTTCATTAATGTTAACATGCACGTTGACAATTATTAGGCAATGAAGCAAAATCCTAAGTGATAAAATTGATTCTGTGTAGGTACATGTACGCGTTGTAAATTAAGTGTAACTAATTTGTGTTTTGGTGGTAATTGTTAAATAGTAATTAGAAAATTACTGACACACAAATCGGGAATTTGTCTATATCAGCATTAATATACGTGCACAATCCACATAAATCGTATATTTTCGTGTCGATTAATTAGGTTGCGAATTGATTTGATGATTTTATCGAACATCCATCATAAAGCTTTGCCAACTTTTTGGATTATGTAGCGATATAATTTTGTAACATTAATCTAGCATACAATGAACTGCATTGGCACAAAACTGTATCGCAATGCAACACCGCTTTTTACAAAAGAAAATGTTGTGGTAGTGATAAATAGTGGAGCTTTTGTAATTTGCTAAAGTGCCTTCTGTTTTCTAAACTGTGCTATCTAAATACTACCAGATCTACCATTGAAATACCTAATTATACTTTTAATTTTCTTTTTGCAAATTCAGAAAACCTTTTATTATAATTGCTGCTTATAATTAAGCTCAAGTGTGCGATACTACACCCTTGCGAATTTTTCAACTAAAATTTGAAACAAAAGCCTTTGTATAGAAATTTGGCAGAATTAAAATATCTCTTCTCACATTCAATATTCCAGGACAAAGCTTTATTGAGTTAACTTGCGGCTCGGTCTCCATCGGCATTAAAACAATGTAAACTTGAAATATAAATAAAAAGTGAATTATATTATTTGTAATTTAGTTAAGCACACAACATTATAAAGTGTGTTTATTTTAGTTGGACGCATAAGTTTGCGACAAGTTCGATAAAAAGGAAAAGAAAATTTGGGTCGTTAGAAAATTTTGTGAAAAGGTAATACATAGAAGCGTTCTATTATTCAAAGTTATATGCGTTCAACTGATCGAACTTTTGCTCTCGGAAGGTCGCAAAAAATTTACGCTCTACTAACATATTCAGGATTGGTGGGTACCCGCGACAATTCGCGGATATCCGCTGGAGAATTGCAAGTTTACTCTCGAGGGTCGTCGAGATTGAGGTATATGAGTGCCGCCATCGTCATAGCCAAAGTAATACATTTTCAGCCATGCATACAAAAAGTTTTCTACTTCTTTTTGGCAATTTACCCGCTAACCTTTTTCGTCTCGATCAAGTACTTAATAAGCAAATATTCGTTTTTGATTAACTTTTTTGCGCAGGGTTATTTTCCAATAAATTGCAGATATATTTGACCTTGATTTTGAAAAATGTACTTTTTCTTGCGATATATCTCTATTTTTTATTGTCTCTAGCGTCCGATTTCTCTCTTGGGAACATCTTCAGGCCAATTTGTTTTGGTCTACCGAGCCGTACTTTGCTTTATTTGTGCACCTCCATGTGACCTCTATAGGCGTTTGTTTTATTTAAAAGACAAAAAATGTTTAACCTTCCCGATCGACGTCGGACCAAAGGTAGTTTTGCTTCGAGTTAATATAATAGAGAAAATAATTCGGATTATTTATCAAAATTGTTAAAACGCAAAGCCGTACATCATTCTCCTGAAAGCTAATTAAAAAGTGTGCAAGATTTTCACTCCGCCAATAATATACTATCTTCAAAATTGAACATTAATCAAAAACCTATTTGTAATTAAATGTCTTCAATTGTAACCGCAAGGTTAACTAATGTGCAACTTTCAAAGTATTAAATTGCATTCTCTCTCATTTTGTAAAATATAGCCCGCAACCAATCTCTAACTTAATCAAAATACGTCAAGTTATTAGAAAATACTTTTATACCTATATTCAATTCTATAACATAAAATGTCACAAACTTAATTTATGTTTACTCAAGCAATTTAATCTCGTAGCGCTGCGTGTGTGTGCAAACTCGAGAATATTCACTTGAAGCATAAACCGTCTTACAAATAGATGTTTGCACAATCCCTAATGAGAACCTCTGAAATTTGCTGAAGGATCATCTTTGTTAGCATTGTGAACACAAGAATTTTAATACACTATATCACCACTATATTACGATATAATAATTAAAATTGGGGTTTATTTATAAAATTTCATCGATTAACTGCTGTAACACTCAATTCGGCTTTTTGGCATCCTTTCTTTAACACATAATGGAACCACATACTCTTGTCGGAGGTAATATTGGCTATAGGGGACTTACAGTTCGAAATTCAAATTGTGAAAAATAATAATGTTCCAAATACCGCAGAAATTCGACCTACTACCATTCATTGCCTTTATTGGGTCTGAAACTACAACTAGTCGGATGTAGTCTTAGCTACTGTCGACTTGAAAAATATCTCGAAAAAGTAAAATCGAACAACATCTATATAGCTGTGTACCAACAAAAACCAACCCATAAAATAAAACCAAAAATAAAGAGGTGAGAAGAAACGCCACTCTTTAAACTTCTGATTTCTCTGTAAAACATCTCAACCGAATGATTACGAATCAACAACGGCATTTTGAATTCACTATATTCAATTCCTATGGGATTCTTTAGATGAAACACGAGAGACTAAACTTAGTAATCTGCGTTATGCTAGCAATCGCTCTCTCACCTTTTAAAATTCTGATTTTTAATTTTTTAATTAATTTTTTAAAACAGGTAATAGTGAGGAGGCGACTTGTAATTCTATGCAGATTGTTTTACTATTCCCCTTTATAAAAGACATAACTGTTGCCGCATGCATTCGTAAATTAATCAAAGAGTGAAGAGAATTGGTCCACTGCTGAAGACGAATCGTGAAGACTTTGGAGAGAAACAAAAAACCTATATATATCAAATAGAATGAAAGTTTAATTGAATTCGGTAGGACAACAATAATAATTTGTACCTACACTTATCTTTTGACTTGATGTAAAAATAAGCAATCAAAACACTAAGAGGGAATCCGGGATGCTAACAATTGGTACCCCACTGTGCTCGTTGGAAGATTAATTTTACGATACCGCAACTTGAACTTTTTTAGTTTTTAATCTTGAAACTTTTTAAATGGATGAATTTCTATCCCAACTAGCATCAAATGCGAAGGACACGATTTCCTTTCATTGAAAGGAAAGCTAGACTGTATACATAACTATTAATTGCTTGATAAACTTAGCATTCGGCTTTCACTAATTGTACAATTACTAGTTTCTCTACAATGGTTTCGCTAACAATTTTCATTGCAATTATGAATCTAATTGTTAGAACTAACATAAATTGAATGTAGGTAGGTACCTACCGTGTTCATTAGCATTAGTTGCAGTGTGAAATACCAAAATCGATTGATACAATTATTTCTTGTGATAATTTCACGAGAGCTTTTATTTCATATTTTTAGTTGTGTCACAATATAACGTGCGTCCGCGCGTTGGACGTCAATTAGTAGTAAACAACGACAAAGTTTCCACTATTCCATATTGACGCTAACGAATGAAAACTCAATCGAGTTTTATACAACAGTAAATCGCAAATACGGCGTCGCATTTGATAATGGGAGTTAAAATAATCGATTTTAATTATTGTTCGAGAATTTAATCTTCAAATTCGATCTTAAATAAAATAATTAAATTAAAAAGCAATTTATTTTCCAAAGGAAATACATCGATTTCGGTTAAGTGTAAATAATCTGAGGCAAATAATCTGCTGCTAATGCACATAAAAAAGAAAAACGACTTTAAGCTCTTCTAAGTTTTTTATTGCATCGATGGAAAACCTACAAACATAATTTTTTTTTCGAAAATACGTTGGAGTTAACATTTTTATGTCTAAATTATGTTAATTAGGTATTTGGAAAAACGTAATTTGTGTTAAAATTAATTTTTTTTTTTCAGTGTGTAACAGGACGTATTACGGAGATATAGGAAAAACTTACGACTTACACGTTAATAAACAAGTGGAAACCAGAATTCCTTTTTTATGCCACCTCACATTTACCGCCAACGGTCACAATCATGGAGATATCGTGCAGGTAAATATTTTTTTGTTAATTTTTAAAGACAGTCCGATCCGGTGCCCGAAATAACGAATAAAATAGGAAATGTGAAATATGCGCAGCGCTTCATATGAAGCGACCGCTCATCAATCTACTTTATTAGTTTTTCCCTTATCTTCATTTTTTCGAAACTCATATTTTATAAAAATTTCGCAAAGAAAAGTATTGGACTTGATTATACGATAAACCCTCTCGTTTGAAAGTTGAGAGAACAACAAGCGCAATTTTAATTCAAATTGAAAATAAATTAGCCACAAGTTTGTGGGTTTCTTAAATCTTTTACTCGGGTCGGTAAAAGCCAAAAAACTTTATTAGGGAAATAACTTGACTAAAAGCATGTTAAGCAACTTTACCTATTAAAGTAGAAGATGTTCCTCAACAATTAGAGTTGGCTTAACTTCCTAAAAACTATCGTAACATTCATCTCACCAACGATCTACTTAGAAAAACAAACTTTTGACTCGAGCATATTCTATAGGTTTTTAAAGCGCTTTTAGTTAAAATGTTATTCGAATAACGCAGCGCGCACGACTTCCTTCTCATCGATCACAGTAAAAAGCACGAGTTATTGAGAAAACTAGAAGATTGATAAATGATGCCTCCTCAAAATAATTTTCAACCCTGTACTCGACCATGTTTACAACATGGCACGTTTAATTTACAAAAATATTTTTTATTAAGGTAATTTTAACTTTTCTTCGTCGATAACTCCACTTTTATGGAAAACTTTCTTTTACTGATCTACTGTAGTAATTTCAACTGGAATAAAATGAAAAACTTTTGTCTATTAAGCAATTTGTAAATACGAAAATAAAATTTTTCTTATAATACTAGAAAAAGCACAACCGAATAACTAAGTATGGCAATTTGAGATAATTTTAAGTAGAAACAAAACTTCAGATGGCCATAATTAGAAAACTAGCTTCGGTTTGTTTAAACCATCATGACATTGTCATTATAATAGTGGCGAAAATTCTCTAAAAATGCTATTTCCTTAATCTTTTCGATCGCCAAATTTGATGCACGATTGCAGGTACAATCTAACCGAATTCATTTTTTTAAATAACTTTCATAGATGAGAGATAAATTTTAGATAGATAAAATTTAGAACTATGCGAATTATTTCTTAGTTTTTCCTTTTCAAGATATTCCAATTTTTGGAAAATTTACTATTATTTATTGCAAGCGATTTGTAATTCAAATTTTTACTCAAACAATAAATATGGACAAAACATTAGAATAAAGAAAAATATTAGTACCTATGTGTGTGTGTGTGTTCTAAGACAATGAATTTCCCTATTGGAGCTAGAATTTGGATTGCGGTTGCTTTCAAATTATTATCATATTTTTAAAATATTTGTTGCTATAATAATTATGTATTTGTGGGGTTAATAATAAAAAAATCCTTTATTTCGTCCAGTGTATCGTATTACTCTTTGGAAAAAACTAATTAAATATATCAAGAATGTCTAAGTTGAGGTACTTTTAAACTTCATATTTCGCAGACATTTCTTATTAAGATTTTCGCTGTGTTTAGAGATTTTCCACCTTATTAAGTGTGACGTTTAGTTGTCAAAAATGATTTCTAAATTAAAACAACGCACACTTCAGAGAATTTAGATTATTTTTTCGTTATTTTTCATGTAAAACCTACCTGGTCTTATTATACGTGGACGACGGACGTGGCGCATAGGTTTGTTAAAATTTTTATGAAAGCTCGCGGTGTAAAGTAAAGCGCAGACATTGTGAACACAATTTTCCTTTATTTTTTACTTTCTTATCGTTTTTTAGACACTTAAACAAATTTTCAATTGCCTAAACCAACAAAAAATTATTTAAAAGTGAAATAAAAATTTACCTTAGCCCGAATTTCGTTTTTGTTTTTTAAGGTGTAAATAAATTAGTATTAAAATGGAAAGCCCTTTATATTCCCTGTCATTGTATTTTTAAGCTTATTCGATGGAAGGAATATTTTGGAAGAATCAGAATAAAGCGGAAAATTTCAATTCATTGTCGCACTTTTATGACCGATTTAGACATTTACTTATTTAAGAAAATTTGCTACGCCCGTGAAAATCAATATTTTACAAATTTTCGCTTTTTTGATTTCTAATTAATTCTAATATTTTTCACACAGGCCCCTGTAAAATAACGCTTTCTATTTCTACAATTTCAAGTTCGAATTAAACTTTTTTAACAAAAACAATTACTTAAAAGCTACAATTTATTTAATTATTTAATAAAAGATTAGAAAAGCACAACAAAAAGCTTTCGTTAACGTGGAGTAACTGGATGTCTCAATTAGTGGTCGGAAGGAGTGTCGTCCCGTTAATGTTATACATTTAAAACACAAAATCGATAAGTAACTTTATAAATGGAGAAAATTTAATAAATCACAGAGAAACTAAGAAAAATTGCGTTTATGTGTAAAATATGTTAATTAATTTTTTCTTTTGCCAAAAGAATTTTTTCGGCCGACTGTCATAAGTGGATGAAAGTACATTCCACTTGGTTTTCAGTTGTAAATCTCTTGAATAGTTGTCAATGACCAAAAACCACCGGAATCTGTGAGAAGAATTTGTCAATTGTGATATATCTAGCAGCTTTTGGCCCTTTTATCCGTTTAAGTGAAAGAAAGATGGTTGCCTTTGACGTGCGATTTTTTACGGTTTGTTAGACCAGCAAGAACTACTAGTCTCTGCTGTATTCGTGATCACCACACATTTTTTGCTATCGTTGATGTTCTACAAAGCTTTTTGTGATATAAGCAAATTTTTCTTAAGTGCGCTCTTGCTTTATCCTGATTAATGGAATATCCACAGTTCGATTTCCATTTTTTAAATTTCTATTTATTTTAAAATTTACGGCTAATTGCGAGGCCAAGAGCTCAGAAAGTTATCGATTTTACTTTCCTGGGCTGGCTGCGATATTCTCAGTTTTGAGCCATTTAGCTTGCATATATTATTAAACCAATTAAGTCATGACTAAATTGTGGCTAACATAAATCCTTCGAGCGACAAGTTTACCTTTGCCCCTTCTTGCACATGCTTTTACCTTCCAACCGCGATAGGTGCTTATGTATTTTATTAAATTTCCACAAATAATTATATTTGCTTACAAGGTTTTACCTTTGAACACAATTTTCTTTGTTCGCCCAATTTCGATGGAATGATAATATACGTAGATATTATTATCTAATCCGGATAATTATTTTAATTGGCAAAAATATCCAGTTACAAAAGACATAATTAATTAAAAGAAGGCGCAGCCGAAACATTTTCGGTATCAAATTAAAACACGATGTACTTGATGCATTTTTTAATTTGCTTGAAAGTACCTAAAGCTTTCGTATATTTTTGCGAACGCTCAAGTAAAACGCGAGAGCGCCATTTGAATAAAATATTTAAAAAAAGTTTTTAAATTGATGATGTCACTTAAAACCTGCTTTATTTCCTGGTTTTATAACAAAACAGAGAGAACTACCAATTTATCAGATCTTTTAATCCGATCTTGAAGCTGGCAGAAAGGAAAAGTAATTGCTTCTTTTTATGCTTGCAAACAGTCATTATGTATTTTAGCAATTGTGACGCTATAATAGTCAAATTAAAATGCTCTGTGTATTTCAATTAAATATATAAAGAAATGTACTCCAATTAAAACTCGAATTTTAATGAAGTGAAGATCTACTCTATAAAGTTCAAAATTTTAATTTATTTTCTGAAAATCTTTTATGTTATTCAATTTAAACGTTCATTAATTGCGTGCGTTTATTAACATAGCAAGATAAAAAGTGGGTAGAAAATCGGGGTAGATATGTAAAATTTTCCGGGTGAATGATATGGGAACGGTCATTTCAACAAACAGATCAATTTAAAAATGATCTACGATTATTAAATATTAAAAATATTCGCGTATTTTCCAATGGGGAACACTAAATCTCGGCTATTTCCGATTAGCGCGTGCACCTTTTCCACTAAAATAAAATCTTGTTTTCGTTCAAATGCAGCGTTTAAGGCCTCCACAATTTTTACATTTTCCATGCCTATTAAAGCTTTTCTAAAGGTTTGTCCGCCGATATCTATATTGCAAAAGAGGTCGTTGATATCGGAAGCAGAGGACTATGAATTTTAGAATATATAGTTCTTTCGAAATAAAAAAAATTAATAATTGAATAGAAATTTAAATCAAAAGAACTCAAATACTCAACTCAATATTATTATTATTATTATTAGAAGTTGTTTTTTTCAACTAGCCGTGAATGGTTATCCTAATATTCTTTCAATTTATTATTCTTTTTTTTAAGTATACATTTGGTTGGTACTAGATAAATTTATACTTGTGGTAATTTAACTCATTGCAAATTTGAATTACACTTTCGGTAATTTAAAATCCTGAAATTTTATGCCTACCAGGAGGATTGTAATATTTTCTAATGCTTAAATTTTTATTATTATTTACGGTATAATAATAATACCTAATAAAGGCAATCATCTTTTGGCCTACGCCACTGCTTAAAATTCAAATAAGTTTTATTTGTATATAAACACTGGGTTACAATGAGATTTCCCCAATTTTCATAAAATAGAACGGCAATGGAGAAATTGATATCCGCGTCGTAAAAATTGCAAGTCTTTTATTATTGGGAAAAATGAATGGCAAAACCGGTCTCCTATTTCATTAATTTCCTCATCACAGTAATCTCTGGTCGCTCAAGCAAACCAATTAGATAAATTTGGTTAGATCTGATGATCCTATTTGTCAGATCTGGGTCGTTGTGATTATTAGGGAATTTATTATTTATGAGGTTTCCTAAAGGACGTCTACAGGAATAATTTACGCCAGATTGAGAAACTTAAAAGCAAGATTACTGCTAATACGGTTAGCATTGTTCAGGAAACGATAGAAAAATTGAAGCACCAAATCTTAATAATTTTCCTTTGCCAAATTAATTACGAAACTCCCAATTTTAATAAAAGGTATTTAAAAACAATCCCTAAGTAATTACGAGATAGTAAACTAGCTTGGGCATTTATTTACAGTTTAGTATTTTTAATAAATGTGGGTTAAGTGTTTAATCGCATAATTTATAAAGTTTCTTAGTTTTCACGCTGAGCCGAAAGCACATTACAAAGTTTGTTCTTATAGCTATAGAGTATATAAGTATGATAGTTTTTATCGCACAATTATTCCTGTTTACTTTCTTAAATTTGACTTTTTGTAGTTGAAGTTGTTTAAAAAGTTTCTTTAATGAATTGTGTACTACAAAAACCTTCGATTAGTATATGTAGGTATTTCGAATTTTTCTATTGTAAACTTTATTTTCGAGGTGCTCTAAGTTTTCTTTTTAAATAGCCAAGTATAATATTAATTTAAAAAAACCCTCTAATGCACCAAATGCTGCACCTTTGTGAGTAACTTTAAAATCTATATGAGCTTTCAGCAGTCGTGAAAATTTAGAAAAATGTTGTAAACGGTGCGAACGGCTTGGAAATGAATGAACGAGCACTGACTGTTGTTTGACATGAAGTATTATGTCTCATCTGATACGGACTATTTTAGCACAATAGAAGCAATTCTTTATGTTGATGTCTGGAAGAGAATTTCTTTCAGGGCAATCTTTAGTGAGTATTAGAAAAGAAACAATTTAATTTCCTTCAACCTTGATGGAAAAAATATGGTCTCGTTACGCATAACGCACCGACGAAAGGTGTAATTGATTAGATCGAAATTTTATTATATTTTTCCTAATTTTGACAGTTATCGCCATTAGATAGGTTTCGCCATCGGGAATAACGATTAGGACACTAAAGACCCTTTAACGTTAACAAGTATTCTCTTCGGATCGTTATCTTTTATCTGACGTTATCGATCGTTACATAGAGAACAGTTTTTTGCTTCGAAAGAAGCACTTCAATGGAGCCAAGACATTTCTAGCGCAAACTTTCTCACCATTTTCGTATTTGTTAGGTAGAAAAGTTGTCTTTGAGTCAGAACATTTAGCCCATAAAATTGCTAACAATGAATTTCCAATACAGATAGCTTTCCAGCTAACAAAAATGTGATAACACAGCATAACTTACCCTATTGATCGACTTTTCAAAACGCGCTTTAAAGTACAATCCAAAACACCGTTATCATATCGTAAAGCTTTTCTAAAGCAAAACACAATATTTTCCTAGTAAGTAATAAAAAAAAAATATTTTTTAAAATTAATAAAACCGTGCGATTTTTGTTGTGGACCGGGGTGGTGCAGAGCATACTAACAAAATCGAGACCAAAGTTTTGCGGTTACGTAAAAGTTAAATCCCTCCTGCAGTGCGCCCGTGTTCCGTGCTCTTACACAACTAAGAACGTTAAACTATTTTTACATCAAAAGTTATAAATTATACGCGCAGAAATGTTCTATTAAATTTATTAATGTGAAATTTTTTATTATGGTGGCCGTAAATAATTTTAGTTGATTTTCTGGTTTCTGTTGCAGATGTCGCTATGAGAAATTTAATCATTACAAAACTAAGTTATTACTTATTATGCTCTACTACAAACATATTAACTTGAAGTAAATTATCTTACTAAGCTTTACTTAATAAAGTCGTAATTACACTCATTAATTATACTCTCTTGAGTAATAACCAAAACTTTTCGGCAGAGTGTTAATACAGTCCTCCGATGTTTCATAAATATTTAGTTAGCATGAGTAATTGTTTTTCAATAGAATTCAAAATTTAATTTTAAGGATTTCCACTTCGAGATAAGGTAACTCAAAGACATAATTTAGAAGAAGAATTTTTAACAATGTTATTATTAGGGAATTACATACATATTTTAGATGTACATATGTATTTTAGATAAAGGACTAATTTTTGTTATTAAATTAAATTAAATTAGGTAGGAAATTATAATTTTCGCAATGGAAAACTTTTAAAATAATTTATCCACTACTACTATTAATTATTATTTTAGTATACATAAACTCTGACTTAATTTATGTTTTTTGATGATGATTTTTGCAGTTAAAATATTGAATTATAATTTATACGTGGTCGACTTTTCAGAAACTTCATAAAATAAAAACAAGAGAAGTGGCGTTGTTAATTTTTATTGCTTCTGCCTAGACGATACAACTATAACTGGGGTCTTTCATCCCCTACTTAACTTATATACCTATTACTATTCTAAAGAAATTATATTATACTACATTTTACATAACACTTCCCAACGAAAATTTGAGGTTCCACACTCAACATAAAATCATATATAATACTTATTTATAATATATCCTAATAAATAACAAACTGTTTAATAGGTTTTGAATTATGAACTTGACTTATGTCTAAAATTAATTTAAATTATTTTTATAATCAATGCGCCGATAAATTGAAAAAAAGGGGAAACTTTTATTTCTACAAAAGGTTCTTTGTATACAATATAGTCGGTGTTGAAATAAAATATACAATTGATCTTTTTGTCTTAACGCCGCACCGGCTTCAAAATGTAAAATTTCATGGTATTTAACACAAAATCTGTTTATGACTTTCTACTACCCCATGGGTAATAAAATACTTTTATGAAATAAGCTGTAAGTTTCAGTCTAAAATAAAAGATCGTTTTTAAGTTAGTTGTAATAAAAAGAAAAATTTATGTGAGAATGTTCCTTTCAAATGCTAATTAACAAAAATAATATTATACTCTTAAAATTAATTAATTATTGTACACTGAAGATTTGAACTTCACCTAATAATAAAAACAATTGGGTTATAAATGTAATAGTTGGTTTTACGGTTACAATTTTGTAAAAAAAAAACAATTATTTTCTATTCTATATGAGTTTTTGGCATATAACTACTTCAGGACAGGTAGTTATTATGTTATAATTATCACTTTAGAATGTGCAAAACTTCATTCTTCAAAACTCTGTTGGTTCATAATATTACACATTTTGTTCCATCTCCCTTTTGTTTTTTATAAAATATAAATTTTCTAATTCTATACACTGTTAATTAGTACTCCATTGATTGTTTTGATATGCAAAATAAAAGTTTGGAACATCCAATAGTGTTTTATTATTTCAATAATAAGCAAATTAAATCATTAATATTATTCGGAAAAAAAAATTTTTGATTGAAGAAAGAGAATTATTATATTGTTTATAATTATGTACATTGCGGGTGATCTATTGATTTTTCTGTATTTTCTAAAGATTTTGTTGAGTTTCAAAATTTAAAATAGCGGGAATTCGAATTGCAACTTTGCAAAATTAATCAAAATAAGTATATCAGTAGAATAACATTTTCGACTTTCGTAAATCCGTAAATTATTTAAATGTATAATTATGTAAATTAATTAATCTTAACAATATATAGGTAGATTCGTTTTCTGAGTTTTCAGTATTTTTTTTTTTGATTGAATTGAATTAACGGAATTTATTATTTTATATATTTTTCTTTCTGAGTTATCAATTTGTTTGGTCTGGATTTGCATCTATACCGTCTTCGTCTGGGTTAGGATCAAAAGGAACGCCAGGATATAAATCAGTTTCATTTTCTGTAACAAATTTTTTTCTAACTTTCAATTGTTCTTCGTGAAATTTATTATGATCCGAATATACTAGTTTATCTTTTTGTTTAGTAATGTCTAAGGGTTTAAACTGCGGTTGGGTTTTCTTATTAGGTCTTTTTATGTAAGTAGTTTTTGAATTAAGCGCAATTGGTGTGCATGTTTCTTCAGCACTACGTTGGTTAAGAACTACGTTTTGTATTACCCTTATTTGATTTAAATGTTCGTCAATTTTATTCTCTTCGTTAATTTCTTTTAATTCAGGTATTCTAGCTATGATGTCGCTTTCGTATCCGTGAGTGATTACGAATGGTTTTTGTTTTACTTTAGAGTGGATCGAGTTATTGTAATAAATTATACTTTTTAGAACTATTTCTTTTATTTTTAGATTGGGATTTTTAGTTTTTAATACTCGTATGTTTTCTAATAGAGTTGAGTGAAATCTTTCAATCAGTGCTCTACCTTGCGGTCTATTGGGAATATTGAAGTGCCATTCTACATTTAAGCTACTACAAAATTCTTTTATTAACTCATTGTTAAATTCCTTGCCGTTATCGCTAGTGATAGAATTGGGTATGTTGTGTTGTGTAAAATATTCTAATAGGCAGAATTTTATGTCTACTGGATTTTTGCTTTCTAATAATATTGCTTGCCCATAACGTGAGAAAGAGTCGATGACTGTTAAATATATAACGCTATCTAATGTGATAGTATCAATATATAAGTGATCAAATGGGTGTTGCCCTAAAGGATTATGAAGTATAGGTAATCTGCTGATGGGTCTTCTTTCATTTTTTGCTTCTAAACATGTTTGACATTCGTTAATAAATTTGTTCACGTGATTTTGAAGATTTGGCCAATAATATTTCTTTTCAATTTCTTTAACATTTTCCTGGATGCCTTTATGATTGGAATTTTCGTGAAACTTCCTTAGTATTTCTTTTTGTTGAAGAGGGTTAGTAACATTAATTAATTTAGTATTGCAAATGACAAATTCCAAAGGTTTTGATAAATTAGTTTGTATAAATTTAATGAACGATTTCGTCAAAATGTTATCAATAAAGAAAATAGCGTATTTTACTTTTGGTTTTATAAATTCTCTAGTTAATTGTAAAAATTGATCATTTAGATTATCTTGTTCGTTAATTTTCCAAGTTAATATTTGTTTATTAAAGACTTTTTGTGTTCTAAATTCCATTTTTGAAGCGTGCATATCTATGTGAATTTGGTGTGAAAATTGATTAACAGGTTTTTCTGAGATTGGTACTTCTAGGGTGGTTTCTGAATTTGAGTGTACAGTAGATTTGTTGGGTAGTCTAACTTCTTCTATGGGTTCTATTGGGGAAGAATCTAATGAACCGATAGTAGCTGCATTCGAAATTACATCGTTAACAGTTTCATTTATGTTACATTCATTTTTTGGGATCCTACTAAGAGCGTCCGCGACTAAATTACTTTTTCCTTTAATATACCCTATTTCGTAGTCGTACTCTTCTAATTTGAGCCTCCATCTAACTAATTTAGATTGTGGTTCTTTTAAATTCCAGAGCCAGGAAAGTGGTTTTTGATCGGTTTTTAAATGAAATTTAGTACCATATAAATAGGGTCTAAACATTTTACAGGCCCAAACTATTCCTAAAAGTTCTTTTTCTATAGTTGAATAATTGATCTCTGATTGATTTAATGTGCGCGATATATAACTTATCGGTAAGTCATGTCCTTTTTCGTTCTTTTGACTTAGAACAGCTCCTATAGCGAATTTAGATGCATCAGTAGTTACTATAAATTGTTTGGTAAAATCTGGGTATTGTAAGATGGGTTTATTAGTAAGTATCTCTTTAATTTTTTCTACCGCGTTAATGAATTCTTGGGTGTGTTCTATTTTTGCATTTTTCTTTAAACATGTTGTTAACGGTTTTGTAATTTTAGCAAAATTTTGAATAAATTTTCGGTAAAATCCGGCTAATCCTAAAAATGACTTAATTTCTTTTGCCGTTTTTGGAATAGGATAATTTTGTATTGCGATGACTTTATCGTGGTTGGGTTCGATACCTTTGGTTGTTATTCTGTGACCAAGAAACAAAACTTCTTTATGTAAAAATTCGCTTTTATCTAATTGAATTTTAAGACCTTTTTCTTCAAGTTTTTTAAGTATTTTATCTAGATTAATCACATGTTCTTCTAAACTAGTAGAAAACACTATGACATCATCCATATAAACTAAACAGATTTTGTTTATGAAATCTCGCAAAACATGGTTAATCATACGCTGAAAAGTGGATGGTGCGTTTTTAAGCCCGAATGGCATGCGAAGGAATTCAAAATGACCGTCTTCTGTGCTAAAGGCAGTTTTTTCTATTGAGTTTGGATGTACTTGAATTTGATGAAACCCGCTTGCTAAATCTAAGGTAGAGAAATAATTACATTTGCCTAATTTGTCTAGGAGGTCGGTAATATTAGGAATTGGAAATATCTGGTCAATCGTTTTTTCATTAACTTTGCGATAATCTATCACTAATCGCCACTTTTGTACATTTGATGCGTCAATTTTCTTTGGTACTATCCATATAGGAGAGGACCATGCAGAAAAAGATTCTCTAATAATATTTTTATCCAACATTTCGTTAATTTGTTTTCGTACTTCTTGTTTGTGGACAAAAGGAAAGCGATAATTTTTTGCATGCACGGGAATTTCGTCTGTAGTTTTAATTTCGTGTTTAATTTCGTTGGTAAAATGTAATGGACCTGAAGGGTTAAATAATGCATTTTTATTTTTGTCAAGAATTTTTAATAGTTGGGATTTTTCTTCATAATTCAGATGGTCTAATCTAATTTTACTGAAATCTAAGTCGTACGATTGATCGGCATGAAAATGAATCTCGTCTGATAACAAGTAGTTATTTAACTGTCTTATCTTTTTTTCTTCTAGTTCTTGAATATTTATTTTTACTTGAAATATTTCTGAAGTGGGATTAGTTAATTGAACTTTAATTGTTTTATTTTCTACTGTAGTTAAAATTTCGTCTATGTTACATGTCTCAGATAATTGTCCTTTTTCTATTACATAATGTCCGTCTGGAAGTAGGGTAGGTATGTTAAACATTTTTGTTGACTTAGGTGAAATTGTTGTTTGAAATATGGTTGGTTTATTTTGGAATGGTGTATAATTTAAAATTGGTATCTGGTAATAATCATTAGATAATATTTTATTAGTTAAGTCTATTTTAAATTGAAATTTTTCTATTAACGGTACTCCGATAATTCCGTCAAAAAATGGATGAAAATCGTGTAGTAAGCAAGACATATTTTCATTTAGATTAAAGTCGCATAATAAAGGAATAATTACTTGCTCTTTCAGTTTTGTAGAATTGTTAAATGATACGACACTGGTGTTATAATTAGTTATTTTGTCTGGAAAATATTTTCTAGCTAAAGACGGTTTAATAACATTAATTGTGCTACCAGTATCTAATAAAAATTTTGCTTTTAAAAATGGAATAAAAATATACGGTAATTTTGGACGAACTTTAAATTCTAAGTTATAGGATTCATATGGTGGGTTACGTGAAAATTTACAAAATCATTATTTTGTTCGTTATCTTCTGTTTTTTTCTGTACTTGTTCTGTACAGTCAAAATTAGTTTGGTAACCTTGCATTTGTTCTTGAAATAATTGTTCAATAGGATTATAATTTTGAAAATTTCCCTCATTGCTGAATTGCTGATTTTCGTTAAATTCAAGGTTCTGATAATTTTCGGTAGTTTCAAAATTTGGGTAATTTCTATTAAAATTTGAATTTTCTTCGCAATTAAGAGTTGTTTGTACAGACATGGGTTCTGGTTGAAAATTTGGTTTGTTGGGTTGTACGTAATTATTTTGCATTTGATTATTAGAACTTCTTTGAAAATTGTTGAATCGGTAAAATTGCTGTGATGGATTTTTGTATGGAAATTGATTCGGTTTTCTAGATTGTTGACTCTGATTTCTAAACTGGAATTGATTTGGTCTTACAAATTGTTGACTCTGATTTCTAAACTGGAATTGATTTGGTCTTACAAATTGTTGATATGGAGTTTTATTCATAAACTGATTTGTATTAGCGAATTGTGAAGTTTGATTTATGAAATTAGATTGATTACTGTTTTGTCTTTGTTGAAAATGTTTGATATTTAAATTTGAGTTAAAATTACTTGTGGAAAAATTACTGTTATGATTTGTTTGTTTACTCGCGTTACTTCTATTCATGAAGTTGATTTCATCGTTAGCAAAATTAATCGCCTGATCTAAATTTTGGGGTTGGCGTAAACGTATTTGGCAAGAAATATGGTACGGTATTGATACAAGATATCTGTCTAATGCGTTATCGGTATAAAGTTCGCGCCTAATCTCTTGATTGTCTAAATTCGACAAATTAATCTTTGAAATCAATTTTGAAAGTTGACTCCTGATTCGGTAACCAAAAAATACTAAGTTTTCATTTTTCTCTAGCTTTATATTGTTAAAATCTAACAAGAGCTGCTCAAATGAACGCGTGTCTGAGAAATGTTGCAAAATTGCATTTTTTATCTGTTCCCAAGTGATTAAATCGTTTCTGGGACATAAAATTTCGGCTGCTCGGTTTCTGAATCTCGCGAAAATGGTAGAACGAACTGTTCCACTGATTTCCTCAAAATTTGAATATTTTAAAACAATGCCGTCTACTGCGTTAATAAAATTATTGATTTGAGTTTCATGTCCATCGAAAATGGGAATTGTATCTAAATCTATTTTAAATAATTGAATATTAAGCCTTTCTTCTGTAGGTTGTGCCATTATTATTATTATATATAAATTTTTTATTTTATAATTAATTGTTATACTACTTAAATTTTATTTTCCGTGGACGTTAGCTGTAATTAGCATAAAATTTGATATTTTTGCATACACAATTTAATTTTGAAAATAAAATTGTTAATGCGGTTTTTATTTAAAAAATTTTACTTTTTTTGAATTCGTAATAAAACACTATTAAATATTCTTAAAATTAATCTTAAAATTACTCAAAGGGAACAATCAATGAATTAACTAACCTTTTCGATTTTTGAATTAGTTCGTTGATTCACTACACTGGTTCCTGGTGAAACACTTTTTTGTTGGTTTCCTTGAAGTTGCGAAGATGTTGAAGCAGGAATTCTCTGGACCACGATGGACAATCTGCGAATTATCTACTTCTAGCCTTCTTCGTTCTTCCTTATTAATTTTTGAAACTGTAGTGCCGATTTGTGGTTACAGCTGCCAAATTAATATTTGTTTGGTTTGTAAGTTCTTTGTTTTCTAAGGAATTAATTTTAAAATTTTAAAATTAATTCGCCGAAAGTGTCGATTTGTGAATTTCGTGAAAACAATCCTTTACGACTGCGCCATTTATGTTTTTTGATGATGATTTTTGCAGTTAAAATATTGAATTATAATTTATACGTGGTCGACTTTTCAGAAACTTCATAAAATAAAAACAAGAGAAGTGGCGTTGTTAATTTTTATTGCTTCTGCCTAGACGATACAACTATAACTGGGGTCTTTCATCCCCTACTTAACTTATATACCTATTACTATTCTAAAGAAATTATATTATACTACATTTTACATAACACTTAAATATAAATACATGCATACTTAATAGCTATCCCCAGCCCATTGGATAGCGGACTAACGTCTAATGATGTCTTTTGTTACCTAAAATTCAAATTATATATATTATATGAAATGACTAAAGGTGAAATTTATGTAAATTATTCAAAAAAAATTTAAATAAAAATGTAATAAGGTAAATTACATAAAATTCAATTAACCATCTCCAGTACAAATCTAATCAATGTTTTAAACTACCCTCGCAAGTAAGAGGGAAGATAATAAATTAAATTATAAATTAAACCCTAAACTTTCTTGTTAAATATAGCAAATATTGATTTTTCAATTTTGACATCACACTTTTTTACAATTCAAAATTTTTTGCATAATAAAGTTAAAATGGCTAAATTAAGTAACGCAACGTGCTTTATGATATTTTTTGAAGGTACACAGATACATTAGGTAAGATTAGTGGATTATAATTTGTAACCCGGAGCGGTATTTGAGCCATTATCCTTGATAAATGACGCAACAATTATGCAAAAGTCTCAGAACGCGGGTAGTACAATCAATCATACCTTAAAAAATATCCATTTAAATTTTTTTATTTGTTGCAGCTAATATTTGACGAATTTAAAGTGGGCCGCTACGAGGCGCAAGCGTTAGATGGATGTCCAGATGGTTACATGCAGCTCAGCGAGTTGGGAAGACCCTTCACCGGCGGTTCGTGGTGCGGATCGTCTTCAGGTCCCGCGGCCTACTACAGCGAAACTTCAACGGTTACCGTTTCCATTAAATTATTCGGTTCGCCGCAACAGCCTTTTCAGTTTCGGTTAAGATTTCGATTTGTGTCGCGTCGCGAAGCTATCGTTAGATTTGGATCTCCAACTTCGCCTCTCGAAAGAGGTCAGGTGGCACCTGGAACTTACTGCACCAGGCAGTTCGAAGAATGTTATCGTAAGTCGTGTAGGCTGCAATCGCCCAACTATCCGGGGATGTATCCAAGAAACGTGTCCTGTTATTGGAGTTTACGGCAAAAAGTTGTGCCGACCTGCAAACATGCGATGATAGCGGTTCGACAAGAGGCGGCTCACAAAATGCACATGAAACGATCCGTGAATGTTCTAGGACTCAACAAAACAGTGCGAGCGTTAAAGGCATGGCGAGATTGCACTGGAGAACGCGATCACTTAATTTTTTACGACGGTGGGTCAACGAACGATCCCGTTTTGGCCAAATACTGCGGGGGCGATTGGTTGCCAAGAGTTGTTTCGCGAGGACCCGAAATGTTGGTAGCATTTCATTCGTCACCATTCAGCATTCCTTTGCATTCGCCTCCCTCTCAATCACCGCTGCGCGGTTTCGAACTAGACATCGACGTTATTTTTGCAGACTCGGATTCGTTAGATTTCGCACGCGAAATGTCCGGATGTATCTTCGACGTAAACGGAACAGATCCCGACACCGACGATATTTGGACGGGAAGAGGTCGAAGAGGACGGATTATCAGCCCCCGACATTCTTTGCCGCCAAACACGACTTGCACTTACAAGTTTAAAGGCTTTCCCGGTGATTTAATCTGGCTTAGTTTTATATCGTACAGTCAAAGAGCGCTTCTAATAGGAGAAAGTGCTCACGTTTTATTAGGAAACAGCTCTTCCAGTGGGGGGTGTGCTACAAAACTTAGAATATTCGATGGTAACGTTTTATTAGAAGATAAATGTGACGAACCTCCGCGTTTATGCGATCACAGCGCTTTAAGTAATTTAACCAGATTTACGAGACCCTGTGCGTCTTCCGAAAGTTATTTATCGACTGGGAAAAGTCTGGTGTTGCAGCATCACACGGAAGACGGCACCGCTTTACACCCAGCTTCGTTTAAATTAAAATACGAGTTTGTGGATACTAGAATTGGAGGTGAACCATGGCCTGCGCGGGAATCGCCGGGTCCCTGTCATCGGGTGTTTAGGAAATCTCACACAGGAGATCTCATTTCACCGCATAACGTGTTCTTGTTTGGAAGAGGAGGTGCGAATAACTTACACTGTGTATATAGGTTAGAGGCTGGCGCTGGCGAAAGGGTTCGCCTTACTTTGCACAATGCATCGTTCGGTATAAATACGCTGTGCGCTACCTCGACGGACCCTCACAGCGCTCGTCACGTTTGCGAATATTCTTCGGAAGGTTCGTTCGGAACGGAGCTCAGTATATGGGAACTTCCGTGGCGAGACGTTCGAATGCCCAGAGCGTGCTTATGTGATAACACTACATTAACCAATAAACCAATGGTGTTCCTATCTTCATCTAAGACTTTAGAATTACACTTCACTGCCAAAGATATGAATATAACAGAAGACTTTACAAATTTATACTTTCATGCGACATTTGAGTTGGTAAAAATGCCAGAGTGTCCTCGAAAACAAAGATTGCGAGGTTACGGTGGAGACGTTCACTTTGCAAGTCCACCGATAGAGCGTTCGGAACTTTTGTGTTCTGGGCTACCGTGGCTCGTGGAAGCCCGAAATAACAGGAGCTTGTTTATGTTATCTTGGGGCGCCTTTTTGCCCTTAAAACCGCGATTGGAAGAACCTACTCGTTGTCCTACCATCAACAGGGTTTTAATTTATACGGGTAGACCTCCCAAACTCATTCGTGCTTTGTGTCCGGCAGAACCCGGAGCACGACCTCTTGCTGTACACGTTTTTAGTGAAGAATGGTGGGGCGAAAATGTCTATCAAGCTCAATTGCAGATACCTAGCTTTCTAATAGAATGGATCGGGATGGAACCAGGAATAGCAGCTTTCAGTTGGTTAGAAATATCGCGTTCTAGATCGTCGTTATTGCAACAGTTGCAGGTGCCAGTCAACACGAGCACTAACGACACGGAGTTGGAATGTTTTCATCGTTGTCCAGAGTTAGACGCATGCATTAATCCGTCGCTTTGGTGCGACGGAAAAGATCATTGTCCTTCGGGATGGGACGAGTCCGAATCCCAGTGCGGTTCGGCTTCTAGACTTTTGACGTCACTGCCTGGAGCGACCATTGCTGCCGGTGGAGCGGTGGCGGCGTCGTTACTCTTATTGTTGTGCTTAACCGCACATCGGATCAGGGTTAAGCGTAAAAGAAAGTTAGCGAAAAAGAAGCTATTAACAGGACCACGGTTACTCGATCCAAGTTTAAATTCCTGACACAAAGCGCTTCCTGTAGAATTTATACACGTAGATCGGGAAACGACCGTATGAGGTCAGCTTTTTTCCGGTTCGTCCGTCCCCTTGCTCACTTCTTATCTATTGGTGCCTTTCTGTGATATGCGGGTTTCTGACACTTTATTGTGCTCAAGAGAATCCAGGAATGTGATGACAAGTAAGTTGGATATTTAAATCGTTAATAATTAAGTGCTCAGTTAATAAACGAACTTTCTCATTATTATACAAGATTAATTTATATAGGTATACTATATACAGTGTGCTACGTTAACCTTTAACCGGACAATCGTTTTAAAAATGGTTCGTATACGTATAATAGGATAGAATGTGCCAATAAAAGATAAACAAGGTTTCATTTGAACAAGTAAATAACTTGGAAGTTTGGTTGTAATCGTTAAAGAAACATTTTTCCGTTAAAGATTATTTTTCTTCGGCCCTCTTGGGTAATTTTAATTTTCTCAAAATATTTTAAAGAACCGCATTGATGAGTTTTTAAATCTCCGAAGATTACCATAACTTTACGCAGGTGGCACTGTTTGAATATTTATACGCCGATTCTAAAAGTTTTCCTTGTTATACCCGCGATGTGATAAGATTACCAACATATAATTTTATAATGCCACCAATAAATTTTATTAATCCGGCACTGAAAATTATAACGAACAAGTTAATAAATGGATAATCTTGGGATAGTACAATTTAATTTGCAAATTTATTAATTATAATACAAAATTTTATTTCAAATTTATTGTTTTGTTTGGATCATAAAATATAAATTAACCCGGAAAATTTTATATCTTCTCTTTTCCACATGATTTATTAACTTAATTTGGACATCAAAAATAATTTTCCGATTCTTCTTTGAGCAAAAATTTAAATTTTCGTCTCAATTGCAAATATTTACGTCGGAGCGTACGTAGATGAGCGCAATAAGAGTTGAAAAATAGGAAATATGGAGCAATTTTTTTGTAGCATTATATTATTTTGTATTATTTTTGAAAGCGCCAGTTTTCAATTCTTTGTGTTCGAAAATGTTTCGTTTGAGTTTTTTTTATCATAGATATATCAAGCTACATTTCGACTAAGTTGAATTTAGTTTAATGTTTCCGACAAAGTTTTCCCATTTATTACTTTTGCTGGAAAATCAGTATTATTTAAGCTTTGTCTTGTCACACACACTTCTAAAGTTTAAAAAATATATTTGTCCACTTCTTATCGACTCGTTGCAGATATATATTGCACTTTTTAATTTATTTTACACGCATAATTTCCTCCACGTATTATTAATCAATTGCTTAAGGGCAGTTTTTTAATTTCCGATAAGGCAGTTACTTTCCAATCGATATTAACCGTATTGCAGAAAATATTCATTGTATTTTATTATAATATTTATATAGAACTTGAAACGTTTTAGTTTTATAATGTGTGAGTGCATTTGTTGGTTTTACTAAACTATCGATGTCAGTAATTTTATGCGGCTGTAAATTTAATTTAAAACTATCTATTATCTAGCGTATGAGCCATTTGTGTAAAAATATCGTAGGAAAATAAAAGAAACAATATGAAAATTGAGAAAAAAATAAAAGCGCTACAAAAATTCCACTATTCCGTTTAAATTGATATTAGATAAACAAATGTGGCAAGTAAAAATCACGTCACGCTCTCTGTAAATGAGTTTTTCGCGCAAGGACGTTTTTGAAATTTTTAAAATGACATGCGTAATTTATTTTGCTTAAATGAACTTTTCGTGAAATTATTGCAATAAATGCATGTATAATTTATTCATTTCGCAACTGCAGTGCAATTTCAATTGCCTTTGAGTTTTGAAATCGTTGCGAAAACGCAATGGCTTGCCGCCCTTGCGCTCGTGACTTACCGTGTACAGAATTCAAAATATGATTATGTCTAGGTTAAATTAAAAAATTAGAAATTTATTCGGGTTCTGCTTTTAATTTTTCGTTATTTGATATGGTAAAATACTTACATTTTGTTTCATCATTCTTTGGAAATTGTTAACCGTTTCAAATAATGTAGGATGACGGACTCGGACGTGAAATAGATTTCGCAGTTGTACAATGCTAACTTTACCTCAAAAGTAATTTTCTAAAAGTTGTGATGCTGGTTTTATGAGCAAACTTAATTCATCTATTTGCATATCAACGCCATGCCAATAATATATCGTAAAACTATTAAAATTACGATAACCGAAATTAAATTTCTTTATTATTCCACCCTAAATCTTTAGTTCCAGTGCAACCCTGCATTTGATGCATTTAACGAAATCAGAACTTACTTATTTTAGAATAATATATTTATTACTGTGCATAGTTTTTGTTTTCTGCTTAGTCCTCGAGAACGAAATTAGTTCGAAAAATGTCCCAAAAGTCAGAAACTTTTACAGTGAAAAACTGAATTTCTATCTCGACTATTCCTGAAATCAAAGAGAATCTGCAGTGTAAAGACTTCAAGTCTTCAAGTAGTTAAAAGCAGAAAACGTAGTAGAATTTAATAATACAGTGCTGATGCTTAGATTTAGTAACTTTTATCGTAGACTAAATAACCCAAAAGTTACTCGAGTATACGATCTTAAGATTATTGTTTAGTCTATGCTTTTATTTAATACATACAACAAAAATTTAAAACATCGCAGACTGCACGGAATATCTTAGCTAGATCCTCCGGACACTTCACAAAAAGTCATATAAAATATTTTGAATATTTTAGATTTTAACCAGAAAAGCGGTATGATGAGTAAATTTTACATTATATTGCAGAATAATTCGGAAATTAAATTATAGAAGATCGATTATTAAAATAAAAAAAAATTTCTGAAAAGAAAGACTAGAACTATTGTGGAAAAATTATAATTTTTTGGTCTAGTAATATTTTCCTACTGCTTCGCCATGCTACGTTGATGGTCTGAAAAGAAACATTATTAAAACTGGTATATTATATGCGAATATGCACTTCTTTGTAACATCTATCTAGTTATTATTATGGATCTACAAGAATTTGTTATGTTCTTCCGTATCTTATTTAATATTAACTTAGATGATGCTATACGCAAATAGAAGACAGAGCGATAAAACTAAATTCAATGCTATGCTCAAACCAGGTCGACTTCATTTTTGAATCAGAAGGCAACGTTCCAAGAAGAACTTAAATAAGTTCTTTAACTTAAGTTAAACTTAAATAGTAATGGTCTGGTAGGTATTTTTGGGTTTGAACGCTACATTTTTATGACAACGGGGTTCTGGAAAAAGCTTTGGTTCTAGTATGTTCTGGTAATAAAAATGTATATTAGCATGTCATATTCTTCTTGATTGTAATTATATTTTTTACCAGCATTTACAAGAAAGAACAACCAGCGTGAATTTCGTATTTATTTGGTTTTAACTATTTAAGTTTAATTAAATACGTTTATATAAATATGCGTTCCAGCACCAAATACCTACCAGAACCTTATCATTTAAACTCGCGTTAGACACAATTTTTTAATTTATTCGCATATTTACCAACCGCCAAACAAACAAAAACGTTAACAGCGCGTGCATCATAAATCGAGCTTTAACTTTGAATCTACTTGAGACCTCGAGTATTTTAATGTTTTTTTGCATATCAGAATCAAGTCCTACTTTGCACGGTGTCTTTTGGGGATTCAAACCTTAAAATTTTAGTGGTCAACAATTTATTTCCATACTTACTTACTTTTATGGCGTACAAGAATATTAAAATGACACCAAATAAAAGCAATACTGAACTCAAAGGTATTTAAATATTAAAGATTTTTTAAATATTTTCCAAAAAGTTAACAAAACTGTTAAAAAATTTATTTTAACATACAGTAAACTTACAACAATTTAAATAAAAGCTTTCGTGTTAAAGGTCACTGATGCTTTTTAAAAATTTGTCACTTTCCCTTTGCTGGTTATCAATTTTCATTTCAATGTTTGTGACAGTTATTTTTATTATCAAATTTTACTTCTGGTTGCACCCTTAAAATTGAAAATGTAAAAGTAACTTTTGACATTAATTTTGTTACACTTAAAAATCAATAATTTATGTTTCGTGCGGGTTGACGCTAAAATTTACAAGAAAATTAGCTAAATGAATTTTTTTTACTTTGAATTATCTTGTTTGCAATTTTTTTGAAAACGAACAATAAAAATTCTTTTATCGATGATACGTTAAATTAATATTTGTTGTAATTCTATATGCGTTTGGATTTCGGAAAAGGGAAACGTTCGTTCGGATAAAGTTATAAATTACAAATTGTTCGATCCTACATTTAGCGTTTTGAGTTTTTTATTTTCGCACTAAAAAAATAAAACATAAAAAGTGGGCACGTAGTTTTCTATGGACTTATAAAATTTGCTATTTTCTAATAATAAACAAAGTTGTGAAACAAAAAAAAATCAAAATTCGTTGCATGCAAGCGTTTTCAGCAGTAAACTTCAACCTTAAAATAAACCTTTTTGTGAGTGCTTTTGTAAAGATGGCTACAATAATATTCATTCAGACAGTTCTCTATTTTATATGTTGTCTAATAAAATGTGCAGCTCCATTCTCTTTGGCTTGCATTATCTTCGCCCTATCTTTTACAAAAATGAGCCAGCCCAGTATATTCAGCATTACACATGAACGAAATTTAGACAATAGGTAATGCAAAACAAGACAAGTGTAGCATTAGGATAGCAACATCAGGTAAAACCAGATATGATAACAGAATTGCAAGCTCTAAGTGCCTCTACACGTACCGCATTTATAATCTCCACTCCCGACTACACAATCACAATAATTTAAAACTCGCCTGTTCGTTCGTGATATTTTCGAACAAGTACAAAAATTAGGTTATTTTAAAGCACATCTATGAAAAACGTCATTGTGATTTTATAAATTTAATCAAAAACGTCGGGACGTGGTTCTAGCGCTTGAAACAATAATCCCACTTCCGATGAGAAGTATGGTTATGCGATACCGACCAGATCAAAAAATCAATTTTGTTCAATTATTACACTCTCCCGCTGTAAATTTTCAAATTCCAATTACTTTTTCCAATTTTATAGTTGCATGTCCCTACGAGTACCTACTATCATAGTTTCAAATGTTCCAATCTTGAAACTAATAAAAATTTATTGGTCAGTATTTTATTTTGGATAATTTATACTTATTGTTGTTAAATGCAGAAACTATAGAGAACCGCTGCTGTAAGTTTCTAGCAATAATTCATTTAGTCTAGTCAACACAAATATTTTCTAGCAGTAAGTTTTGCCAACTTTTGAAGTTGTCGTAATTTATAAACTTTATCAGAATTTTTTTGATGACTCCGTAGCATAAATAAAACCAATAACTTTTTAATTTTCTAAACAAATGTCCAAAATATTTATATTTATATGGATATATTATGGTCGAGGTATGAAACCTAATAAACTTAAATATTATTTAAAATTAAATTTTTAAGTTACACGGTTACACTAATAATAAATATTAGCAATGACTAACAAATATAATTATTAAATAAATTTGATTAATTGCTTCGATTTTGTAATATGGCAGCATTTCATGATTATCACCAGTCGTCAGTTGCATATAATAATAAATACTAAAAAATGAATATCAAAAAATACACAGAAATTTATTTCCGTTTGCTATCGCAAATTTCACTTGTTGTCCAAACAAATCGCGGTCTTTTCCAGCAGGATTAAGCCTCGCTTTTATCGAATCATTTATCGAAAACGTCACAATTAAATACAAAAATTCCGACTTGACCAATGAATGAAAAAGTTTGAGTATTTAAATATGAACGTACTTTTTTATTCCAAAAGTATTGCCGAGAAACTTGCTGGGAAAAACTTGATTTTAATTTTTTTTAACAATCTCAATGGCGATGGCCTGGTCATTCGATGCGAATATTGCAAGCAAATTGTAAAAGGAGAAGAGGAAAACCAAGATCAACTTAGAACAACTGTCGGTATAACTAAAATATCTATACTGAGTGTAAACGGTGAGGTAGTATGTCACAGACGATCTCGAATGGTAGATGTCGGTGAGAGGCTCTCCAGGTTGAAGAGAACCTGTACCACTGTAGAATCTCTTCTTTCCAATTGCTTACATTACAAAATTCTCTTTTGGATAAATGTTAAACCAAAATAAAATGTATACATTTTCTAAATCTCAAACGGTAAAGAAAAATCGTGCATTACCTTATCGCATTATTAAAATCTCGGATTGAAATCCATTTTTTGTTTACTACTAAAATACTTTTAAAAATCCTTTGGTTGTTAAAAATTTATGTGTTAAAAGTAAATACAAAATCCACAAAGGAATTGTAATTCGAAAGTATTTAAAACTAAATTTTCTTGCAACTTGATTGAAGCGCTTATCTTGGAGATAAAAGAAAAAATTGAAAATTAAAATTGTATCGTAAAATAATATGTCAGCCTCTTAGCAGTCTCATTCATTTACTTTTATCAAGAATCTTCTTTTATGTGAGATTCTATTCAACACCAGAGATTTTGGTATTAGTTTTTTCTTTGTCGCATATTAAACTTGGCATTTCTACCACCAAGTTAGTGTCGCCATAAATATTTGATAACGGTTTCGGAGTGAGAAGTTAAGAACGAAATGGTAGGATTGATTTATCCGGTTTGAACCCACGAAACAGTTGTAACGTGATGTTATATTGTCGGGACAAAAAATTCGGCAAAAACAATTACATTTTTTCAACAAAAGAAAATTCCCCCTTCGCTTTTTTACAAAATCAATAATTCGAATAATAAAAGATTTTATTGTTTGTTAATTTTATTTATCCGACAAAATGGAACGATTCTTAAAAAAATAATTGGGTATGGCACAGTTAGTCAACCTTTTTTCCTATCCAATCTAACGGCGTAGATAATTATATTAATTAGTGAATCATTAAAGACTTCCTTTTTTATTCTGTTGTAGCATCGTCCGGTTTCAAAAGTCCAAAAAGATTTCCATATTACTTTATCTACCATAGAATAATCGGTATACCTACTACGTGAAATGTTATCTGTTGCACGGAAAACTATACAATAATTATAATTTTAATAATTAATAATTGACCACTCAAATTACAAGCAATTAAAATCTAAAACTCGAATTCGAAATTTCATAATTCTGTTTACAAATTTTCGATGCTCTCCCGAATCGATGAGGTAAATACGTACACCTCTACCTAGGAAATATTTTAATAAACCAGTAAGTTGGCAACTTAAGTGAGGATAGAGGGATTGAAACTCAATTAAAATTGATTGGTTGCGGATTTTTTATTTGTTTGCGGTTCATCGCTTTTTAGTTTCCGTACGATAATTTTTTAAGTTATTCCGGATGTATAGTTTCCAATAAAAAATAAAATGCGGGAAACGTTTCACAGTTATTATACAAACGGTTTTGAAGAATGATTTCCTTTAAGAATTTTCCATTACATTTTCTAAAAGGAAACGTCAACCGAAAAACTTGTATTTGTTGCACAGGGTATTATAGTTGTCCCGGAATTTGTTTACAAATTTTTTTGCTCCGCTAGCTCAATTCTTCGTATTCGAGTCGGCTTCGTCGATAGATGGGTAACGGTAATTCCCCTATAGCAAGATTTTTATTTTTTTGTCGGAGTCTTTTTAATCAATGAAAAACCTACTTTAGCTGTTTGTATTTTCAGTAAAATTTCGATTCAAATAGTTTAATCGCTCCTAATGCACGAACACAATTTAACACAATGAGAAAAGCCATCACGTTTATATTCCGTCATATCGCACGGTTTTTGTCGTAAAAATAATCCGTATGTCATTATCCCAGCAATGCAGAAGCAACAATCGCTACCTAATGTTTCTTCCAATAAAAACTCGATCATTAGGAAATGCTTGTTGGTTCTACATTTACAACTTTAATGAGCACCACATGCATCGTCGTTTCTTCTAGTGATTTTGTATTATGGTAGGTAGGTAAGCCACACAAATGTTATACTCTTCTAAGTGCATTAACATTATAAAAAAATATATTTTCTTCAAAAGTTCTATCAAAATAGAAAGAAATGATAAGTCGAATCCAGTTGATGTTTGTTCGAGTGGAGACGACAACCCTATACGAAAACAGAATTTAATAATCAAGTAAAACCAAAAAACTCCTGGTAAATACTAATTTTGCAAGGTCCGCAATAAAAGTGCAGATAATGTGGTGGCTATCAAAAACTTGAGCAATGGGCTCATTCGTCATTCTTTAACGAAGCTCAGCAGTATAGAGCTTAAATATGCTCGAAACATTCCTGAAATATGTTGGCGTATTTCGTTCGGTTGCTCTTAAAATAAATTTCGATGATTAGTTTTAAAAAAAGAGGAATAGAAACGGATCTGTTTGAAGCAACATTTTTTATTTCGTGTTTATTTCACTTAAAATTTTAATGGGTCACAGAGTGCACGGGAAATTAATCACTGGAAAAGCTTAATTCTGAAAAATTACTAGTGCACCGATATTTTAACATTAACCTTAATTCAATAGCGCTTAAATAAATTTTATTTATTCTGGCAACGAAATTGCAATAAAAAGGATTATCAAATTTATGTCCGTCTAATAATTTGACATTCTGTAAGCTGTTCTTTTGCGAAATTTACTATGTACTTTACGTTCTTTTGGCCAAGACAAACTTGTGACCTTCGCACTATAAATTATGTTATCCAGTTTTGGATACTGGATAAAAGTTTCTTTTTGTCGTGAAATTGTCAATAAGGCGATTGTCAATTTCGACAATCCGTTGGCTTGGTGGGAGCTGGTTTAGTTTCGAATTTGAGTTATTTGCCGCGAATCGAAACTTTATATTATATTATTGAACCGAAGCGTTAAAATAAATAACGGAAATACAGGTAACGGCCGTTAGGGCACTTAACAAGTGAAATATGATAGCCAATCGTTATAAACACAATTTACACTCATCTAATTTATTTTGTATAAGTAGGTAATAACGGTCAAAATGTCTACCACTTTGGAATATAACAATTCCTATATGTTAATTTATGGTTAGAAATATTTTTCATGTTGGTAAAATTTAGTGCTTACGTTGACAGTTTTTATGTTTTTAAGCTTTTAATAATGGCCGTATATCCACAAAAATAAATTGAAAAAGTTTTTCTTGTAACTTTATAATAATAGCCTACCTACTACTACTACTACTGCACAGATAAACTCCAAAAGGAGAATAATCGCCATCGGGTTTGGTTATCACATTGTGAAGCATTTAAAAAAAAAAGAAAAAAGTGGCAAATAAAAAATAACAAAAATCCGAGTGTTTTTTTTTCGGTGTGATAGTCTCCTTTTGGTTGTTATCTGTTATTAGATAATTTCTTTTAAAAGTTAAGCCGTTTTCAAAACAGCTTGACAAAGTAAAACAATAAAAAGATATAGAAGGGTAATAATTAAGTAATGAACCCGTATTCCCATTGCACCCACGTCGAGTTTCGTTTAAACAAAGGGGCAAATCTCTGTAGACATAAACAGAAGCGACTCTCGAAATATGAGAAAAGAGAAAATGAGAATAAAATACAATCTAAATTTTAGATGTTAAATTTTACTTGAGTTATTTTATAATTGCTTACATTTAGAGTTTATTTTATTGTTGACAATTTCTTTTTAATATTCTAATTAAATTTAAGAAATTATAAACAACTACAAAAACAAGCAACGACAAATTCTTTCGTCATTAGCAAATTTCGTGCATGAAATGCAAAAACGTTTTATAGAAACTCACAAGAGAGAAGGACGAATTCTTCTTGGCACTTAATTAAATTTTTTAAAGCCCGCACGTCGGGGTCATCGCCGTGTAACTCTATGGATCCATCCCTGGGAATTTATTCCTACCGGTATCGATTTCCCAAAAATGCTCAAATGAACCCTTTAAAGAAGTAAAAAGTTAAAAGTTTCCTTTAATTTCCTTAATTTTACATTTAATTTATTAATTTGCATTTCGCTGTATTGATAGCTCCAGTAATAGTTTTATCTTACTTCCCTTATTTTTCTCTACGCTTTTAATTCAAATCAGCCACTTTTTAAGTCTGCATTTGCATGACATAAAATTCACCTGATAAATCTTCGACAAAGAAAAGCGAAACTTAAGAAAGTTAAAAATGTAATGGAGGTTAACTGTAAGCATTCACTTTTAAGTTATTCGAAAAGTTTCGTTTCCCAAAAAAGCCCTATTTCTAAACATACGCGTAGTTTTTTTAATTAATTTTGGAACGTCGGACTTGGGTATGTACTTAAAAAATTTGTCCATGGGTATTATTTAATCAAGAGGTAAACTTTTTAAGTTTTTATTTTGGATGGCATCAAAGCTGCTTAATTTAATCCAAATCTTTCTTTAAAATTAAATTCAACATGTTAAGCACGGTTATTAAGTTCTTGAAAAATTTCACGATAGACGTTGATAAATTCTTTCAACTTTCCACTCAAAATTAAACTTTTCTTTAGTAAATGTAGAAGGAGTCGAATCAAATCTAAAGAAAACAAGGAGCTACCTACTATGTATACAATTTTAAACCCGTGAAAATCTATTTTTTAAAATTTGGGTCTTAAAGCATGAAGAGAGTGATATTTAAAATAATATCGGCAGTTACAGACGCTACAAAAATATAATGTTTAAAAAACATAGCAATATTGCTACACTCTGAAAAATAATTTTATCTGCTGACGTACGGAAAAGCGCACGTTCGATACTCAGTTGCTTTACAAAATGAGTTAATTTATGAGCATTCCTTATGCTCATGCTGCTGCAGAAACATCTCCTTTGTATAGGCTATTATGTGCGTGCAGATGGAAGCCAAAAACTACAATTGCGTCATGATCGGGATCACGAATGACGCTTTTAAATCTAGATACTATTTAATTTTCCAAAAACATCTATCAATTTTAAAAAATTCGGTCGTTCAATATTATTATGTAGTGTATGGATTTACATATAATTCGTTGAGAGGAAGTATAGTATTTTATAATCTGCACTAGTATATAATTGAAATGTAAACTGGAGATATCGCTTAACTACTCCGAAGCGAGAAACGGCAGTTCAAATTCTGGTCAAAGATCGATCTACTTCGGGGCTATGTGGTAAACAATGGAAATCCACTGCATTAATTATTAAATTCTCAGCAGTCAGCAGTGAGCAAAGAATAATATGTGACCAGAGGACGCGATACTTTATATTTTGTAGATGAGTGCGGTATATGAGACCTTAGATAAGTTACCTATACTACCAAAGGATCTGGTGACGCCGCTGTGAAAAGTCAATGTCAAAACAAAGTGTTCTTGAAACGGCCACCCATCTAAATGCAGAGGAAGATATTTTTTGCATTGCACTGTGTCGCTGCCTAAAAACAAACTAATAACAGTATTCAAATACCACTTAAAAATCGACACAACATGTTATGGTAATTTAATAGAACATAAGTAAACAGCTGCTATAAAATATTGCTACTAACTTCCCTTATCGCTTCTCGAGCAGAATTTCTTATTACACGTACGATTAATAAAAGTTCAGTGATAGTTATTCTGCAATAATTATTAATTTTTTTAAAATTATTTAAAATAATTATATTACTTTTGAAAAGATAATTCTCTGTGCTTCCGGTGTGTATGAAATTATTGCGTAATATATGCTTACGACATAATATTATAATATATCTAATTTATTGTAAGATAAAAAATAGAACCTATAAAATAGAAAAATCTTCCTTGTTGAAAACTTGGTACCAAGGATGCTGACAGAAAGGTGCTATAAGTTATACTTTAATACGTAGAACTTTTACCTTCAAAACTGTTGTTTTATTTTTGTGATGAAAAACATTTTTAAATTTCAATCACGTGGCCTGAAACGCGTTTTCCAGGTTATATGGAAGTCTATGTATTACCAAGTTTATCGGTTTACCATCTGAATGTGCATATATCCTAAGCTGCTGTTTCGGTAGCCTCGCGTTATGATTTGGACATGTATTGTGAAAGGAAGTATTGTGATAAATCGCACAACCGAAAATCCACTTTTTAAATCTTTGTTTTTAAATCTAGAATTAATAGACGAAGACCTTCCCTGAGTGAATGCCCAGAAGTTTTGGCAACCAAATCGCCTTTTCCTAAATACGTTTCTGAATACGTACTTTTAACTTAACGTTAACGTAAACAATTTCTAAATATTTTTAATTTTCAAGATGGATCTTGTCGTGTTGAAATTTACGTCATAACTAGATAAAGTTCGGACCAAATATATTTCATCTGTCCGTAGATGGTATTTGGCAGATGACCAAAATCATAACGTGTTTGTTACTTCTTTGAATGGACAAAATTTTTATGACATTTTCGATAATTCGTAAGAGTTGACGGAAAATTATTTTTGAAAATGTTGGAAAAGTTTGCAATGCATTAAAGAAGTGTTAAAGCTTCTCCAAAAGTCGCTAATCAAAAATATTTATTAGAAATGTTTTGTTGTTATACCAACTCGGAAAACTCGATGAAATAAACATGGCCATGGGTAATCTTTCGGTTTACTAAAATGGGAGAATTTTTAAACCTGAAATATTTATTTCTTTCATGACTTTCTGCAATTTTCAGCTATAAATTAAAGAAAAGTTTTCAAGAGCTTAACATTAATTATAAGCATAGCATCTGCTAAGCAAGTTCGTTGTGTCGGAAATCTACTAAACCTTCTAAATATTAATTTAAACTCAAAAGCTTTCACCGAGAATATGCCATTAATAGAAAGGTAAACTTTTAGCGACCTCCACTGAATTTGTGTGTCGATTTGCAGTGCATTTAAATTTAAAATATGGATAATGGCATGCAAATTGTGGTGGTCGCTGAAGCACAATTTCTGGATTACGTTTGAAATTTGAATATCGTTCGGTTTTAAACTAACGAATTTCCCCCAGGTGATTCGAGAACTTCTTCTTATGCAATTCTAAATTTATTGTAATTAATTTTCGACAAGATTATCCATTGGTGTTCGTTACAAAAATTCAAGCTTCAAAATAATAAAAGATACTAGGACATGTAAACTTAAAATATACAAAATATGAACCGAATATTATAATAGTCGTTGAGTTGTTAAAAAATTTAGTGCTAAATTGTGCGAGAGTGGCTAGGAAATTATGGAACTGTTAAAGACAATGTATAAAATATTTAATATAGTTAAAGTTTATATTTAGTTAAATCGTTTATGTATTTGTATAACAACCACAACCAGCCTATTTGTTTCTAAAGTATGTATTTGCATTCAGACGAACTAGGTGTTTTTCAGGTTATGTTACGACAAGAGGGGATTCACTTAACATATTTTAATATCGAGCGTTTTAACTTTACAACTTTTAGTCTGGTTCTGTCGACAATATTAAAGATCGTCGTTTGCGCTTACAATAATTGTTTCTGCAAAGACTTTCGAGCAATAATATTTTAATTGCGATTTTTTTGATAAAAATTACGCACTTTCGAATAAATTCCACACGATATTGATGTTATATGTTCCGTAAATTGAGTTTCTTTCTTCTAAGATGTCTCCGTTTGGGTATAACGCGCACTATTATTTTCTGCTCAGAATTTTGCCTTAAAAGCTATACCCAAAATGAGGATTTGTTTCTCGATTTTCTTAATTTTATATAGCTACCAGATGAAGTGCGTAATTTTGTCCAAAAGAATTGCTTTTGTATAAAACATTTTACCTTTTATGTAATCAAAAACGTTGGTTTCTGTTAAATGTTAGATTTTAAATTAACAGCATATTAAGCATGTGTTGGATAGTAAACACTAAAACTGCCAAATTAGAAATTCATTCAAAGGCTTTATAATGAAATGATTGAACGCTTAATTATGAAATTCATTTTAATTATAATTCATTTTGACATTAAGCATATTTTACTTTCGTACAGCACAATATCGTTTCAATTCGAACAATAAATTATCTAAATTGAAAAGGTTTCTTCGCAAATATATTATTCAGAGTTTCTATAAATTTTGTACATTTTCAAAAGACTGTGGAAGGTAACGCAACTAAAAATAATTCTCTCGAGCATTACAAGCTAAAATAAATTAGTCATTGTGCACAAGTTGTTAAAATTTAACCGACGCTACTCGTTTTAATTATTTCCTTGGGTCAAAATTTTTGTGATGTCTAACTATATTGTTCTAGCTTCAATGGCGCATTTTGGCCAACTTTTAAAATATCCTTTCGTGATGCAGAGGGACGAGCTCTTAAAAAACAAGGATCTTTATTGGGACATAATTTTCGAAACCGATCGGGTTTTATTTATTAGAATATATCTATAAAAAAAAACGTTTTTATGTTACCATTTAATCCTAAGTCGTTTGAAAATATTTTGTGCGAATCATTTCATTGCAAAGTCAAAATTTATATATTATAAAAGGACGTTGTAAATATGATAAATATGATAATCATGTAGGACATTACTTCAATTATTGATTGAGCATTGTAAGTAGATAGACTTGCACTTTACACATATAAAAGAAAGCAATCACCCACTACCATAAATAAAATAAATAATTATAACACCAACTAATTGTTGTTTCCTTTCTAACGACAAACGCATTTCTCCGATGATGCTGTTCACTCTTGCCCACCTTTTCCCCATTACGTTATTCCATTTCGATATTGCCGATGTTGTGTTCCTTGTGTTTATTATTTGTACACTTGAAAGTTTTATAAAGTCCGTCACTGGAACGTCGATTAAACGTTCAAACACATCACTTTGTTTTTTAACTCATTTAACTCGATCGAAAATAATCCTTGGATATTTTTAACAGCCACGGTGTGTATTGCACGAAAAGCCGATTTAATTAAAAAAAAAAACAGATTAATTACCGAAAATATAGGAAAGCGCTTTTACACTCAAAATTTTTACGTTAGCAATAATTAGATACCTATACTTGTCGGTTTTGGAAAACCGAAATTTTTACTTATCGTTTAATTTTCGGATTCTAAATAAAGGTAAGTTCTTATACCGGTGACGGTGTCTTGTCAATATTAGTTCAATTAGTTTATGCAGTCTTGTTACTGTTTTTAAATTTATATATTTTATGTTGACGTACAATTTTTTTACAAAATTATTTTTATAGTAGTACAAATTATTTTTACAATCCAACGATTTAGTTAAGATTGCACAAATGATAGTTTTGGAGTATATTTCTGAGCTAATTAATCTCATTTTGTCATAAAATATTATCTCTCTTTTACATGTAGGAACTTTGAATTCACTCTACCTCGGCGTTAGAAGTATAATTTCAAAAATATTTGCCCCAAATTTGCCGCCCTAAAATCCTTTTAAAAAAATAGAATAGGCACTTTGTTTAATTGTAAATCTTTGAATCTAATAATTGTGTCTGAAAGTAAGTTGCATTATATCAAATGCCGAAACACGTATTTCTTCTCTTAGCTTTATTTTGTAGAGATGACTATAATCAACTTGATTTTGGGTTTCTTTTGTGGCTATTGAACAGGAGATTTTCCCAACTTTGCCGTGGACAACTTCTGTGAGAAGAGCTGGATAGGAAAGTCTGAATATATTCATCTGTTCAACGTCGACCGGGCAATTCTGGAAACAATAATTATTACAAGATGTGTGGCGGATTTCCGAACTGGCACAAGAGACGCGCGCCAGGGGCCTCATAAATCCAGAGGGCCTCAAAATAAAATAAAGTAATTTTATCTAATTTTTTTTTGTAATGAAAATAATTATCAGAGCGTATTTCATAAGAAAATGTGGCATAGGGAAAACGCATTGGAAATTAAACAATATAAAATGACAGCTGATGTGAGTTATAGTGAAAATTTAGATGAATCCACCACTGCATATTGGAATTAATAAATTAGTAAAAGGAATACTGTGACTAGCTATAGTCGTTAGTCTAATAGTAGAAATGGTCATTAAAGCCAAAGGGGGATTTTTTGATAAAAAGAAAAGTTTAATAATTTTTAGGTAGTATATTTAAGTTATTATTCATTTATTTCGTTTTTCTTATGCCCGCTTGCCTCACTTCTACTTATTTAAAATGTTAAGGAATCCTTAAATCGTTAAGTGCCACTAACTTGGTTTGCGTTGGTTCAAATAAAATCTAAAGGAAAACTTAAACTTTAAATGATATCCGGCATTATTGTTTTGTAATGTTCACTGGGTATTTAAATAAAAGTTACTTCACTAAAAGCTATTTTTTATTTATTTTATAATTTCACTCTATTGTATTCAAACTTTTGTCCTGCAGTGTAGGAAGACTTGATGGTTTTCGGTAGTAGGTACCCAAAGATCAAGCAATGCATATTCTATAAATTTCTAACACTGTACATATACATATAATATAATATGCATAATATTATGGAGTACCTATGGTTTGAAACTGATCTTTACAAATAAATAGGGAATCGCTAATAGGGTATGCGAAACGAAACGAAATTTGAAAAGAGTGGAGTGAGTTTATTAAGGTGGGACTATAAATCGTATAGACTGAAAGTTTTCAACAAACAAAGCTCCAGATATTTTAAGAAAAAAGGCAGAACTACTGCAGCATTAGATCTCTTATTGCGGTACTTTCATGAGTCATACGAAAGTTTGTGATTTTATAACTCCAATAATTTAGATTTATTGGAAAATTAGTTGTGTAATAAATTGATCGATAAGAACATACACAACATCATTGCGCAGAGAATCTTAGAGATAAGATTAAACAAAAGCGTCTTTCTACAGATCGAATCGCTTCGATCGTCATAGAGCTTTGAATACCTAGACCTATAACCGTCTAGACATGTAATAACTTCAACTTTTGATCTTTAACATTCATATCTTCTAGTATAATACAATCAAAAATTCCCTTTGATTAATCACTAGTATGGGTCGAGCAAACTGTTCGAGAATATACATAAGTAAATTGTAAATGTAATTAGACTTGTGGTTACATAAGTAAATTTTATTTAGTTCATAGTATCGGATTAGTGCGATATTCAAGCGGATGTGGTGCTACAGCGTCGCGCCCGTTTGTATAGTTAATCCTGTATTACACTAATTAATTTGGGACGCGTTAATGTTTTGCCTAGGGAAGATTAGTGGAGACAATCCTAAATTATCACCATCTAAGATTCCTATTTCGAGTAAATATATCCAACACCTAAAGTCAATAAAACGCTTTTTACACTAATCGTACGGAACCACGCTTTACAATTCAATTCATTTGATGATGTTTCGCTCTCTCCTAGAAGAAAATACAGCTTTCGTGAGATATCTAAAACAATAATATACCTATTTGATAAATTGAAATTATGATATATAAAGATTGAAAAAACCGAGAGAGAAAGAGCTGTCGAAAATCTGAATATATAGAAGCAGTCCCGCTTTCTTTGTCAAATTATATTTCAATTTGTAAATCATAATAAGGTAAGTATAAAAACATTTCGAGACGAAATTTGATTCCAACAACTCGAGTCTCAATTTTTAAACATCCCGTGTATGTACCAAAATAAAATTGCTCCCAATTTAAAAAAAAAATTCGAATCAAAAGCAATTTAAAATTTCCTAAGAAGGAATTTAAGGTATCTAAAGCAATTTTTTCCATTTATTTTTATTATCAAAATAATAGAAACTAAATTCCGTTTTTTTTTTCCTGGCAGAAAGCCAACAATTTATAAAACTCGACAGAGCGTTTGATACGTGTTTTGAGGATTGTGAAGTCGGTGTTTACATATTGAATACAAGAATGCATTTGTCGTTGTGGTTGACCCAGGTGTGGCCAATCCGCCGCATAGCCGAAAGCGAAGCCCTGGGGATACACAAATTGTTTACTGTCCCACATTCGTGTTTTGCTAAACCGCGACTTGGCTTTAATATTTATACACACACCTTTCCAACTCTTTTTCTTATTCTGGATACTGTCGATACTTTACACCTTGGTTTTAATGTCACTTTACGATCCAACTTTTATATTTCATGATATCGATTTGCTCTTTGTTGAATTATCCATTAAAGTTGGTCGTAGAAATGGCATAAAAATAGTGCTTTATGGATTTGCTCAAAGCGAGGTAAATAAATTCTTACTTGAGCTTATTTTTAATTCACCACGAGAACAACTTTAATTTCAATAATAATAATAATTACATCATCGTCTTTTGTGTACTTCCATCGTAAAATCTCGACCATATGCTCTTCACTTCCCTTTATCTTTCTCGTTCTCTTTTTTCATCCATTGCCCAACTTCGGTCTCACATAATTTAACGGAGATTTAGCCGTACACCTACGGCCTGTAGGCGTTAGTAGAGTGTGCAGGGACACGTGGTGATTCTAAGCGGTCAGCAATGCAGATATAAAGACATGTTATCAGCAGCTGAATGAGAATTGATTACTTTGCGGTTTGTAACGATCGAATATTCGGATAGTTGATTATTCGTTAATTATTGGTGCGTGGTGGTTGAACAGTTAAGTGCCCAATGCATTGTAATGTCACTAATCATTTTTTGGATTGATAAAAAGGAGGCTTAACTATAACTACATAAAAAAATTTATGTCGTTACTTAGCGTTTTCGCCTTAGTTTAAAGTTGTAACTTTTACGCTTATACAGATATTTAAACCTTATTAAAGCTGTAAAATCATGATTATTTATAATTGTCGACAAGTTCTGCGCAGGGACCAGTTTAACGCGTTTGCATAGTACGCAATTTGCTCGTCGCATTGCGCGACAAATAATTGCCAAGTGTCATGCAGGCTTTACTTTCATCGCCATCAATATCTTCAGATAAAGGTGATGGAAGAAGTAAAGGCAAGATTTGCTCGAACAAGGAGCACAATTCTATTTTGTTAATTGCTCGATCGCAAAAAAATACAAGTGTTTTCAACTCTCTGTGCCCCCATGAGAACAAAACACGTATAAATTTGTCGATCAATCACGTTCAGATACTCCAGATTCACTTCAAGTCCCCCTTTTTAACATCATCACAAACATCAAGATGCAGTTATAGTTCCTCTCTCGCTATATTAGGTTAGCAATTTATCAAGATCCCCTCGTATATAACTACTTATATACGATATTATTTTTTCATTTACAGGTTTTTACTATACAAATGCATTTTTCTTCATTTGTCTCATAAACTAAATCAAAATTTATTCGTAAAGCAATTTTTTAATTGTGGAAAACCTCTAGTAAAGAATTTGGTTGATACGAAAGGTAAAAAAATTATAAAGTTTAGTACAAAAAGAAATAACAGAGAGAATATATTCGACTGTGAGTACTTTTGAGATTTGTGTACGCTCGAGAGCAAACTCTTGTGAAGTTACAAATCATAAAGTTGTCGATAGTAATGTAAGTGATGATATGATGTAGCTGCTAGCTTGCAAAAATATCCAAGTTTCAGAATAAAAACATAACGCCCGCCTGTCGATAGGTGAGTATTTTTCCTCTCTTCCGAATAAAAATTAAAATTAGTGCTATAATGTAATTTCCGCCGTTTAAAAATAAATTATTTTGGCGTGAAAATTTTGAAATACAAAATTGGTCTAATAAAATCGCCCTGTAAGTTAGTATTGAAAGTAGGTACATTTTAAATTTTAATCTCGTAATTTTCAGTATTTAAAATTTTTTAATTTTAGTATATCTACATTTAGACAGGATGAACAGTCTTGGACCAGAGAAGCAGATGCTAAAATATCTACCTGAGAAGGAAAAAAGATGTTGGTCTGCCGAGATACCTATGGATGTCAAATCAAGCTTTAACCTAATCCAGAATGTGTTCATGATTTATATCCTTCTTTTTAATTTTAATATAATTATATAATACAAAAATTGTTTTAGTTATTATTCGTTTTTATAATAGATGTGAAATTGTTTGACCATCTGCCCGAGATAAGAACTGCAACTGCAGTTATTCAGCAGAACATGGTGTAAAAGATGAGAAACTATTTAATGAGATCCTTAGAGCAATGCTTCCCATAATGCTAGCAAAAAATAGTATTTATATATTTTTGTAAAATAATATGAAAACAAAAGAACACATAAGTAGAATACAAATATTTTAGCGTTTTGTTTAGTGCACAGGATTTGGATGACTGGGTGTATTATGACTTCACAATATAAACATCAGAAGGAAAAATATAATATTGATACCAAGGCCACAGCGGTGGCTTGATGTGATCGCTAGTTGAAGTTATGAGCGGAGATTCTGGGTTCAAACCCCGGACTCGGCAGAATTTCTTAGCTCGGCCCTCTGGTGAACATCAAGCTGTGGATCGAAATACTTATAACTTCCCTTAACAACTCAATGGGAAAACGGGGTACAATAAGCCTAGAGCTTCAGTGCAAAGTGGACCTTGACCACTACCCGTTTCGTAATGATGATGATAAGGCACAGGTTTGAAGTATTTAAACAATCATTTTCTTACAAGGTCTTCTTTGTCTTAAATCAGAATCCTGGGAGCATCAAACGCTGTTCTTATTGTTTATTAAAAAAAGGACTTAAGTTCCTTCTTAAGGATATTGAGTGATTCCTACATGATGTTGATGGTTTAATTATGAGGTGTGCGGTTGTTATATGCAAGTATTTGGTAATACGTGTGGCTTGCGAGTCACAAACTGAGTTGTATATTGTAATGTCAATATTGAGCTAAACAATGCAGATAGCGGTGTACCGATACAATGTTAGGTAGAACAAATGGCACAACTCTGGCCAATATTATTGTAAATATTATCTCTCCCTAATAAGTAGATAGTTGTGTGTAAGTAAGTGTGTAATAGTAAATCTCTCAGCATAAAATACAGCATTAAAGAAATTGCAGTGAACTAGCATTCCTTAATAGAGCTCAATTTGTTTATTAAATTAAAAAAATTTATTTTAAAAATTAAATTTTACTGCTACCTTAAATTTGTCCGTCACATGCAAGTCCACTTGCAGTTCAGCATGAATGTGATGGAAGTTTCATTTACTTTTTCATATCTAATAATCAGGAAAATAAAATAAAAAGTGTACACTGAAACAGCAGTTACCTAAAAATTGTTCCTACTTCGTAATAGAAGAAAATTCGTAATCATTTACACCAAGTAATATTTAACTTCAATTAGTTAAGTTGAATAGATTCGGCCATTAGTTGAAGGTTTTAAAAGTTTTAAGGGCATCTATCTTTCCCATCAAGGACTTGTGCAGGACTCACGTAATATTGCTCCATCATTTATTAATTTTGCAACCATATTCATAGTACAAGTATCTGAATTAAATATTATTTTACCGAGTTATTTTATTACGAATTATTAAAGCACAATAAACTTTCTACTCATTGAAATATCTTTAATACGTTATTGGTCGGTGACCTGGAAAAGTAAATTTTAACTACATAATAAAAGCAGCTTTTATTTGTGGCACTGTTTTCTAAAGGCAGATGTATAAAATTAATCTGTAACAGTAAAAATGTTAAAATAGGCGTTTTCGAATTAAAATAGTCACTGTTCCTTGAACAATTTTAGCGTTCTTGTTTCAGTTACAGATCAACTGTGCATTCACCTTAAGTATATTTATCTATATTTTCAAAATTTTATTTGTCAATTTTATATTATAAAATATATTCTAAGCCCATGCATAAAATACAACCAAATCACAGATCTTTGTTTAAAAATTTCCCAAATAAAAGGTAAAATCATAATTCCCCACAATTTAACACTTTACATGTAACTTCTAGGTCACAACTTTTGTAAGACATTCCCAAGTTACGTAAATAATGATAGAAACGATTGTTTCTTTTAATGTTACCAAGAAATCGAATATGTTCTGACCTGGCCATTTGGCGTAACGCCGAAAAATAATCAACTTTGATGGCGTGATGATTTAAGCAACAATCTGGAGGGGTAATTTCATAAAACACTTTCGAACTCTTTTTTTGCTTTTGGTACCAACTAGAAAAAAAAAAGTTAGATAGATAAAATTAAATTGTACAAAAATTACCATTTTATGTCAGAAATAGAACTTCTTGGTCCCGAATTCGGGTTATTGGCAATTTGAATGTAACTACTTAACAGCGTATGAGAAAGTTCATAACAAAAATCTTTTCCTGCCATGTAGTTAAGAAACGATTCGTTCAAGCTTAAGCTGTCTTTAGTTTTAGCACACTTAGACCCACAAACTGGTTCTAAATCGCTATCAATTTTTGATCCTGTATACCACACATCTGTAAATGCCATGGTGTCCAGAACATTTGCAATATCTTCTAGTTTTTTCAAATCGGTCTGATTTTCGCCTACATCTTCTTTTGTTCTAGGTAACGGAGATTGCAAACCCAACATCCCTGGTAAATTCCACCAAATTTTACCCAAATCCAAAGGATATGTAAGCAAACTCTTGTAACTACTAATTGCCGTGCATTCTTTGGTAACATCTTCCTTGGAAATATTTCCTTCTCCATTAAGCCAAGACATATTAGAACTTTCATCTGCAACCACATCAACACCTTCCAAGCTATCAACTGTACTTTTTAAAAATGGTTGAAAAATTTTTGAATGTCCACCGGTTTGCACCCAAAACTGTAGCTGAAGCAGAGTCCTCCGAATGTCGCCTCCATTATTTTCCAATAATTCTGATAAGGCCCGATTATTTGCCCACAAGTTTTCCTTCAAGCAAAGCACTTGTAACCAAGTTGATAAAATTTTCGGTTCTAACAACTTAAAGGTAACAATTTTGTGGTTGCTTAAAAATCGTTTTAAGTGCAGACAATTTTTATCAGTCAACGTAAGAACAAGAGGCCTTTTGCTTGTGTTAATCAATTCAACTAAAGAAGAAATAAAATTTTCGTCCTGATCAAACACAACGTCCACGTCTTCTATCAGTAAAACACACATTCTTTGACTTGGCATAGGCGACAAACTGCTACTGCTTTGAAGGGAAGACTTTGTTGAGTCTCTGTTTAAAAATAAATTCAATGCACCCTTGTCAGCTTTTCTTACTTGTTGAGATTGAGTTGCTTCTTGAAGATCGTTGAGAAGTTGTTTACCTAATCACAACAAAATATTATTTAAAACATAAAATTTTAATTTTTAGAAAACTTACCGGTTCTCTTACTAGAAGCATTGATCTCTAATACGTTTATTGCAAGTTCGTTGCATATTGTGTACACCACTGACGTCTTACCAGAACCGTGGGGCCCGCTCAAAATCAGAGTGTTATTGAGCAGACGACGAGAGTCTTCTCTCTCATCGTATTCAAAATCTGAGCTACTATCTGAATTCCTACGATTCTTCAACTTGGTGTCAAATTCCATCTCTACAGATTCTAGCCATTTCTGTAACCACTTCTTAACATAAGATACACTGGACCGGTTCCCAAATATGTCATCCGATTTAGAAGGTTTATAAAGTTCCGTCCACATTTGGCTGAAATGCACTTTAGGCATTTCTTTCTGCTCTTTCATCGCCTTCTTTTTACCCCTTTTCCGTTTAGCAGACTCCGGCTCCTGTATTCCCATAACTTTTTGCCTTTCGTTTACATGTATTTGATGAAAACTGTTAAAAACTTTATACACAGGATAGTTTGGATGTTCTGCTTTAATTTTATACAGGTAGGTTTTTACGTTTGAAATTTTATAGTTTTCAAGATCAGAAGATGTATTATCTGGTAAAGAAGAATAAGTGATGGAACCAAACTTCAAAGTGGGTAAATCAGGCATAACAAACTGAACATTTGAATAATTCAAATCAACTAAAGGTAAGTTCCAATAGTTGACTCGACTGTTATTTATTTCCTCTTCGGTGGGTTTAACCATCACGTGACTAATAGTGGGAAAAAGTTGTACCTCAAGTTCTTCCACTCTAAAAATAAAAAACATTTTATTGAATTGGAAATTTACGGTACTTGTTTTTGTTGATTTTTAACTGTTAGCTTATAATCAGCACTGGTGAACAGCATAGATTGCTCTTACTGGCTTATCCCCTTGAAACTTTGTTTTCTAAGTGAAGTTCTACCTTATTTACAAGTAAAATGTTAATCGAAAGGTGTTTCACTAGTGGCAGTAAATGTTACAAAATATTAGAAGTACCACAGCAGTACTTGGTAGAACCAAGACAATGCCTGTCAAGACCTGACAAAACCGTCGAAAGACCAAGGCAGGACTGTGGCAAAACCTAGTAGTTCAATTGGCAGGAATAAAAAAATGCATGCAGGACTGCAAATTTGCCAGTAGGTTTACAAATTTTAAGTGAGTAAGACAACTCTCAGGCTTAACTGGCTTAAAATGATTTGGTTAAATAATTAATTAGTTAATTTGTTGAATAAAAGCTGAAATTGAAAATTAAGCTTGTTAAAATTTATTGAATTTAAAAAGAAGATAAGTTGGAGTTATAATATGAGTGTAGTCGACTGATGTAGCATATGAAATTTTATTTTATTTTGAAAAATTATAATATTCTTTTGGGAAAGCTATCTTTGGAAAAAATAAAAATTAATTAGATTGGAAATATTTTATAATTACATTAAAATCGATTTACCTGCCTATCCATGAACAGGTGTTTATTAAAAAAATGCTAATTTACTAGAAAATAATAGAAAAACATTCCCAAAATCAGTAACTCTCTATACACTTTGTGTTATGATGACAAAGCTAATATATAATAACAAAATTATTTAATATCTTACTTTTCACTTTCAAATCGTTTCTTCAATGCACATGGTATTCCACTACGTAAAAATTTTTTTCGTGCTTCTTTAGCTTCTGTGCTCATTCTTTTTGCTTTCACGAATATAGATGCAACCTTTTTAGATGCACAATCTTTGTTGGAGTCGCAATCCCAATTAGATATTTTGTTTACTTTTGCTTTAATTTTTGATTCAACAACTTTTTTGGAATCTTCTAAGAGTTCAACTGCTTCATTTGATTTGGAAACTTCCTCTTCATCTGATAGGGGAACTTTTATACGCATCTTCCACTTCTTTGTGGTATTTGGAGTCACACAAGACAAATTACTGTTGGATTTTTCATCCAAATCTCCTGGTGATTTTTGATTTTTCTCTGCATCGTTAGAAATGTTTTGATTTTTTTTCTTCAAATTCAATTTAAACTTTTTTGGATTAGTGCTATCTAAATTTAAATCTTTAGCCTCAAAAGTGGTTGTATTCAAATTTACATTTTCGATTAAAATTCCGACAGAAGCTTCATTTTCTTGAAAAGTTGAAACTTGTTTTGCAGTACCTATTTCAGAATCCGAATCCGATTGAATAACATGAAGTTTTTGGTGTTTTGCAAAAGTTTTACTTTTATCTTCATTGTCTTTGTGTTCTTGCGTTAACATCTGTTTCAGCCGTTTGGCACGTTTCTTCAATTTTCGATCAATAATTGCACCCGTTTCTTCATACTCACATCTTCTTTTTTTGGCTCCTTTAGTGTCGGCCCATTCTTGAAGCAACGATTTTCTAACTAACAAATCAGTCTTATCCCGACTTAGCGCATCTCTTTCCAATTCTTTTCCAGACAAATTTTGACCAATTACTTTATGTCTGCTATCCATCATAAAGGTAAAAGCATTTTTAACGGAAACTTGTTCCTCATTGAAATTATTTTCGTTTAATTTTTCTTTATAACTATCACTACTATTAACTTTAACTACTTCAGGAGAATACTCCACTATGTCATTAGAAAATCTCACCTTTTTGTTATCAGTAATTTCACCTTGTACTTCCAAATTGTGATCATCGTTTATTAATTTAGAATCAATTGGTTTAGCTTCCTTTGGAAGCTTCACTTTTTTCTTTAGTTTATCATTAGGACCCTCTTCTTTAAAATTTTTTGATTTATCTTCAGGTAATTTCAAATCTTGTTCATTACAAGGCTTCATTTGAAAAAATGAAACTATGCTGGATTGACCCCCCTCCTTGACATTTTGCTTGGACTTTCTTTTGCGTTTCGAATGTAATTTTTCTTCAGTAAAGTCGTCTTCGTTATCGCAATATAACGTATACGAACCGTTCGCCACAATTCTTTTCGATCTGCGATTTTTTAAATCCACCTCCTCGCTTTCATATTCTACAAATTTCTAGGATTACTAAACACCCAATTTCAAAAACGTAATACTAACCTTTAGAAATATTGGACGGCATGTTATTAAAATTCCTGGTCAAACTTTTAAAACAAATTTAAATTATATCCAAAAGCCGACATCACTTATATAAAATTAACGTTAAAATAACCTAAAACTATGTAAGAAAGTTAACTTTTAGCACAACATCTTCAGCATATACACAAAAAAAAATATTAATTCTTTATATCCTACGATCAATTATTGCAATATTTACAGCACTTGAAATTAAAATACTTGAAAAACCATCAAATAATATAAATAAAAAATCATAACCATTAAATGGCGCCAATTTATAATAACGTTTAAGTGCGCCCGCGCTAATAAAATTATGCCAGTGATTCTCAAACAGTGAATTAACACATCTATCTGCATGTATCTATGGATTTTATAAACTAGTTTTTCAAAAACAAGTAGTACTTCTCGTTTTCGTTTTCAATACGATATTTCGTGTCTTTTTATCACAAGTAATAAAAAAATTGTGTGCCTTTCATTTTTGTTGTTCAATATTAGTAATAAATTAATTGCAACCAACTTTTATGACGGGTTCACGGTTGCAGTTAATTGCAAGTTCAACTTCGTGTGGAGGCGCCATTAGACTGGTAATAATTCGTGAACGCAGCTTTATTGATTTGATTACTTTTGACATCAAATTGTCAAAGTACATCTGAACTTAAAATACACAAATTGAGTGATTGATTTGATAGAAATATTTATCAATTGATTATACAACCCGATAACATTATTTTCGATACAACTAAAATCGACCTAATTAGTTGAATAAAATTTTCGTAGCACAATATTTTAAAATAACCTTGTTGCGTCTACCATGGACATTTGACATTTTCGTTTCATTTTAATGAAACCATAAGGACACGTAAGGGTTATCTTCTTTCAAAATTTATTTTCGTTCATGTCATTTTATTAATTTCAGATCAAATATAATGGATCCCGATTTATCTGGCGTGGATATATGTCGAGTTTGTCGGTGTGAAGGTGCAAGTGACAGACTGTTGTTTCATCCCTGTATTTGTACGGGAAGTATCAAATATATACATCAAGAATGTTTGCTACAATGGATGCGATATTCGCGGAAGGAATATTGCGAGTTGTGCGGTCATCGGTTTTCTTTTACTCCAATTTATTCACCCGACATGCCCAGGCGTTTACCTTTGAAAGATGTAGTGGGAGGTTTGATCTCTTCAATAGCGACTGCTGTTAAATATTGGCTGCATTATACTTTAGTTGCTATTGCATGGTTAGGAATTGTGCCTTTAACGGCATGTCGTATTTATAGGTGCTTGTTTGCCGGTTCACTAGACTCCTTTTTCTCTTTGCCTTTTGATATGTTATCCACTGACCACTTAGCTGCCGACGTTTTTCACGGTTGTTTTGTGGTAACGTGCACTTTATTTGCTTTTATCGGTCTGGTGTGGTTGAGAGAGCAAATTCTGCATGGGGGTGGGCCCGATTGGTTGGAGCGCGAAAATTTAGTAGCGGCTGCTGCTGCAGCCGCCGCGGGCGCTAACATTCCTGCTCAAGAACCTCCAGAACCAGAAGAACCACCTGTAGTTGAAAATAATAATGTGCAACAGCCTCTTCCAAATGTTGTAGCTAATCCGGTCGAACAACAAGATGATGGAGATGGTAATGGAGGAGAAGAGAATAATTGGATTCCGATGGAATGGGACAGAGCTGCCGAAGAATTAACTTGGGAACGATTGCTAGGGCTGGACGGTTCTTTGGTTTTTTTGGAACACGTTTTTTGGGTTATTTCGCTCAATGCGCTTTTTATTTTGATTTTTGCGTTTTGCCCTTATCATATGGGTCTGGTGGTTCTTTCTGTATTTGGTTTGAGAGAACCGGCTGCTTCTAGTCATTTTGAAGGTCTTCTAACAACACTAATGGGTTACTGTATGGTAGGAATGTTCTTGGTAGTCCTTCATCGCATTGCTGCTCTGTTTGGGTTAGCTAAGGCCCGCCGAATTTTGGGATTATGTTATGTAGTGGTTAAGGTTGCCATGTTATCTGTTGTGGAAATTGGAATTCTTCCACTGGTTTGTGGCTGGTGGTTGGACATCTGCTCTTTGGCCATGTTCGATGCGAGCTTAAAAGATAGAGAAGTTAATTTTAAACTTGCACCCGGTACCTCCATTTTCATCCATTGGCTTGTTGGTATGGTGTACGTTTACTATTTTGCTTCATTTGTTTTACTTTTAAGGGAAATTCTAAGGCCGGGCGTTTTGTGGTTTTTAAGGAACTTGAATGATCCCGACTTTAGTCCAATTCAGGAAATGATTCATTTACCAATCTTGAGACACATTCGTCGATTGCTCTTATCGGCCATCATCTTCGGTACGGCTGTACTTCTCATGTTGTGGTTACCGGTGCGCATATTGCGTTCCTTGGTTCCCTCATTTTTACCATACACGGTCAGCGTCAGTAGTGACGCTCAAGTGAACGAGTTATCGTTGGAACTGTTGCTTTTGCAAGTTATTATTCCGGCTTTGTTGGAACAATCGCACACCCGTATATGGCTGAAAGGACTAATCAGATCCTGGTGTCGTGGAGTTGCTTGGATCTTAAATATACATTCCTACTTATTGGGTAATGGCTTGCAAGATGTGGATGGACCACCTGCTGCACCAGCCGCTGAACCTGCAGGAGGTCTGGCCGCCGCTCATCAGGCTTTAGTTATGCGAGAAGGACCAACAGGTAAACTTTTAATTTATCAAATTTTAATCTAAGCTTTTTACTTGACACACATGGTTCTGTGATTATTTAAAAAAATTTATTATAATTATTTTTAAATTAGAAGATATTTTTTTTTGAGTTTGTCTCTGAGACTTATTATAGCTTACTAGTAAAATTTAAATATGTACATATGTGTTCCAGAAAGATTTTAAGTCTTTTTTCTTTGTTGGAAACAAAAATAATTATGTAATTTATGATGGAAAGCCTGAACAGTTTTGAAAAAGTTCAAAAAAGAATCTTTTATTCATTTTTTACACATTTGCTTCCAGGTTTTCAGCCCTATGACAAACCTCGTTTCTTTCCTGCTCGAATTGTTGCCCTGCTGGCTTTTGTTTGTGCTTCACTGGTTGCTGCTAGTTTGGCTGCATTAACAATACCCGTATGGTTGGGTAGACGTGTTATGGTAATATGGTTGATGGGGTCTTTACCAGCCAACACTCAAATAATCGCCACACCAGCTCCTGCTGTTGGTAAAATTCATGAATTGTATACTGCAGCATGTGGAACCTACATTTGTTGGATGTTGGCAAGAGGTGCATCGATTATACTCGGTTGGTTACCGCAAGGTCGCGCTGCTATGATCCAACGTTTCAAGCAATGGTGTATCGTGGGTATTAAAACTTTAGTGGCAAGTTTATTGTTAATCGGTGTTATCCCATTATTGTCGGGTTTATTATTGGAAGTTGTCATTATTGTACCACTACGTGTGCCAATTTATCAAACCCCTATTGTCTTTATTTGGCAAGATTGGGCTTTAGGTGTCTTATATACAAAAATTGCATGCGCCGTCACCATGATGGGACCCGAGTGGTTCCTACGCACCGCAATAGAACGGATTTACAGAGATGGAATCAGAGATATGAATCTTAAATTTATTATAAAAGAAGTTGCTACACCTGTAATTATTTGCTTCGGTCTTTCACTCGCAATCCCCTACATAATCGCTTACTCGATAGTTCCACTATTTGTTAGCAGTATGCATCTTCGCAATTTAATAGCCCGTAGAATATACCCACTTCTATTGTTAATTATCATAGCCACCGTGCTAATTACTTTACAAATAAAACAATTCAAGAAGTTGTACGAACACATTAAAAATGATAAATATTTAGTTGGTCAGAGACTTGTTAATTACGATCACAGGCGTTCCAAATTAAAGAGTAGCTCTTCTTAATGCTTACAAAATAAATGTAACTCTAATTTATTTTTATTGAACACTCGTTTTGTATAAACTGATTTGTAAATAAGAAATTTGATTTGTTGTAATGGTTTGAAATTTATATTTTCAAGTAAAACTTGTTTTTTTTTCAGTGTCGATCTTTTATTAAGCCAGTAATAATTGGTCACATTTTATTTTTTTATTTTATTATTTAGGGGTAGGCAGGGGTGATTTTGGCCACATACTTTATCTTTAAGTTACAATTAAGTCACTTTCACATTTTTCATATTCAATGCAATTTAAAAATAAGTGACAAAATTTTTAATTTGAAAGTTTAAAAAACGCACTTAATTGCAATCGTATCGTTAGGGCCTTGGGTGTATTTTAAAAATATATTTGGGTGATATTAATATTAAATTTGTATAAGTAATGGATTTCTATATTTTTGTTAAGTAACATCTTAAAATAAAACAGTTACTGTAATAAAAATGCATCATTGTTATCGATACATTTGCTCTTTATTACTTATGGAATGCTCAAATTTATTATGAGTAAATTATTTTATGTAAATTAATTGTAAATATTTTATAATACTAGTAAATATTTATTATTTATTTTGAGTGCTTATTTGAAAGAGATTTTAGTTTAAATCACACTGTTTTGTCACCTCTTCAACTTAAAAAATTTTACTTTGCATTTATCCAATGGATGATAAAGATGATTATTTTAACATTAAAAAATTTAATTCGTGGTCTCGGGGGAAAAGTTGAGGTTTAGTGGAGGTGATTAGCCATAAATACTACTTCTTAAAAAAATATTATTTGTCCGATTTTAACCTGATTTGTAGCACGTTTCTGAACTTCCATTAATTGTACTGATACTTGTTCAAAATGAACTTATCCCCTTTTTCCCCGGAAATACTATAAGGTACCTGGGGGTATTATTAAGGCCTAGCTAAGGGAGATTTGCTATAAAATGAAAAATATCCAATATCAAAGTCATAAAATAATTATAATACTACGAAATTGTAACTTCTGCTCTAAATTAATACAATATTTAACTTTTTTTAAAACTCTCTTAATAATAAAACTCTTTCAATTAGCTAGGACGGACCAAACGTATATTAACAGAGAAACAGACAGCAAATTATTCAAGTATAATATTACAACAAATACTTACATTTTATTGGAGCCTATTCTTATTAAATGGTGCCACGCGAGCGTCTCTCACAATGTTTGATATGACACTTGCGCGGGGGGTGAGATAATGTGTTTCCAGAACTTTACGGCGACTTCTTTGTGCTTTAATACATGTGTGAGTATGGTCTTGAATGCTAACTTCTATTTCTAATACAATTTAGGCCCTATTAACCGACAAGTTTTATTACCCTCAGGTTCCTTATTTCCTATGGCGAAATGTCCTACACCGGCCTCACCACCTAAATTCCTCCCGAGCTGCCACTGGTAACCAGTAAAATACTTGATTGATTTGTAAAATAAAAAAACAAATGTGGCTACCATATACCTAGTTTTTCTGACGATGCAGACGAAAAGTCTACGAAATATTAAAACACAATAGTCGTTTTATAAATTATTGCTGTTCATTTAACTAGTATAATTTTTATTTAATTTAATAATATTCTCACTAGTTAATAATTTATAGTTAATTACCTTTTTCTTCCAATAATCATAAAAAAAAATCTATATTAAATGAACTCAAAAACAGAACATAGCTTTATTAAGCTATTATATTTTTGTATAAATGTAATAGCTTTTGAAAGCTTAATAAAAATTATACCAAATATAACGGTTTAAAAAACTTGTTCTGTTTTTGAGTTCAATTAATATAATTTCACAAGTTAATAAATTAATTTAATTAAAAAAGAATCTTGTATTAAAAATAGAAATATTTAATTTATTTAATTTCATTGTCACAAAGTACAAATATTTGTTGCTTTTCATCACAGCTAAAAAGAATGGTTAATAATCAAGTCATAAAAATAAAAGCACGCGTAATTAATTCACATTTCATTTACTTACGGAAATTTAACAAAATAAAAATGCCTTCAATTTTTTTATAATAAAAATTGAATGATTATTGCCAAATAGTTATGGTGGTGTGTTTGCAAATTGCAAAAGCACATAATATAAAAATTATAATTTTGATTATTAATCCAAAATTTGTACATTACAGAAATTTATTCTTGTGTCGGACATAAAAGTTCGGCGTCCAATTTGTTCGATTTTGGTTTTGGATGCAAACTTACTTTTAATATAGTGAACAATTCTAAGTTAAAAACCAATTCGGGATGTTCACTTGTTCTCAGGAATACTAATAAATACTTTCTCTTAGAAGAGCTGTTATTTGGATCCTCTTTGCATGCGACGTTTCCGATTAAATTCTGAAAGTTTTATGAGTAAAACCAATGTGCTTCAAATATCTTACTTACTTACATTTGGATGCAAACGAATTGTTGTACCAGTTTCTACAACTAAAATATCAAAGAAAGAATTTTTTATATCGACAACGATGGCGGTTTTAATAAACGGTTGATTTGCTGCAACATACTGCGATAAGAATAAATCGCTGCTCGATTCGCCAGCCAGTTTTGCGTTATATTTTTGGGTGTTGCAGGTATTAGCAATGGTATTTACGTAACTACGAGACCAATTTGGATTTTCGGAGTATTCTAAAATTTCTGTGTCATCACGAATAATTTTTTTTATAAAATATTTACCCAATGTAGCAGACAAAAGTCTGTGAACCATAATGTCAGCATATCTTCTGATCGGTGAAGTGAAATGGGTATAAAGAGGAACGCTTAGAGCATAGTGGTGAAAATCTTCTGGATTTTCAGAATTAGCTGCGCAAAAATATTCCGCCCTCTTCATTGGTTTAGCCAACAAGTGGTACATGGCTAGCATTCCTTCTTCACCTACGGTTTTGTAATTCTATTTAAAATTTTGTATACCTCTTGTGTGTAAAGTTTGTTTGTAGCAGCCTCCCTTTTGGCTCGTGTTTTAACTTTCACGCCGCAAACCACAATCGACCACTTTACGCCAGTAGCGCAAGGATTTGAAGAGTGACTTCACCAATTTTTTAAATTTTTCCCTATCCATTCTTTAATACTTTTATGTGTTTCACAAAAAAGATTTAAAATTTAATTGACGATTATAATTTATTATTCAACAATACAACAACAATCGTAGGTAATCGTATAGGTTAAATTAAAGCAACAAAAATGTTAAAATTAAAATTAAAAAAAAATTTAGGAATAGATACTATAAAAAATTTATAGCCAACAAACTAGATAAATAAAGAGGCCGATTGGCCTTGCTTACCTTGAAAATTTTGCTGTATATCTAAAAGAGAACTTTGAATGGACTTGGAATTTGATATATCCAAATGAAGACTAAAAGATTGTAACGTTTTAACCAATTCCTTCAACATAGTACTGTTTGGTTCAGTGTGTCGCCTCAAAAATGCCAACTCTGGAAAATTATCGCGTATTGTTTCAGCAACGTACATATTAGCCAACAACATGAACTCTTCAATTAATCTGTGCGCTTCTTTATTTTCATAAACGAAAACGTCTGTCGGAAGAATGGTGATTGGATCCAATCTGAAGAGCAATTTTGTTTGATTGATTCTTAAGCTACCATTTTCAAAACGCTTCTGACGCAAATTTACAGCAATTTTTTGTAGGTGATTCACTCGTTTACTTAAATCTTCATAAGTAAAATTTCCAAAAATGTTCGGAAATTCTTCGTCGCCTTTAAAATAAGGATCCTCGATCATTACTTGCGCGTGCTCGTATGAAAGTTGGACACACGAATTTATTACTGTACGAGCTGCACGACGATTAATTATGGCGCCTTCTTTGGTCATTTCCCAAAACACCGAAAATGCTAACTTGTCTTGTCCTGGCAAAAGGGAGCAATACATGCATAACTCTCTGGGTAGCATATGGTAAACCTTGTTTACTAAATAAATTGTTGTAGCTTTCTTACTAACCAAGTCGTCTAACTTGGTATTATCTTTTAAATAAAACGCTACGTCAGAAATATGAACGCCGACTTCTAAATTACCATTGGGTAGTTCTTTGCACGAAACAGCGTCGTCTAAATCGCGGGCAGTAAGTGGATCAATTGTAAAAATACATTCTTTACGCAAATCTTCCCGATAAGCAAATTCCACTTCGGGAATCGTTTCGTCCATCAAGATGCCCGACTGCGCCAGTATTTCTGGTGGAAATGGAGTTACATCTAAATTGTGTTCCGCCAGTAAGGCCGCAGTTTCTACATCTATGTCCCCAATCGGGCCAATTTCTTCTACGATAACCCCAAACGCATCGGTCACCCCTTCCCATGTCGTCAGCATAGCTCGATACAAAATGTTTACATATTGACTAGAATTTTGTCGAAAATTTTCGGGACAAAGGTTGAAAGGAACTTTAAGGTTAGGCACGCGAGAGTCACGTGGAATGAAAACAGCACCTTGTCGTGATTCCGGTACCAACTGTAAAAATCCAATTGCAATTCTCGAGTGAACCTGGAAAAATAAACTTATTGGTTATAGTAGTAAATTGATAAATGTATAATTGTGTGTAAAATTGGTAACATAAAAGTAAACACGAGAAGTGATGATTCTCGTAACTATGTATATAGAAAAAACTTTTATTACCTTCTCAAAGATATAGACAACGACAGCAGTCTTCAATTTCTCCGTCCACTCGCTTTGGGGTTTAACACGAATTGCAACAATGTCTCCTTCTAAAGCTCGATTCCTTTCAAGAAGCGTTTGAATATAATAATCATGTTGAGCAACGTCTTCATTACTCACATACGATTCGTTAGAATTTTTAGCATTAATTCTAATGACACCCTTAATTACGGTGTTAGTCTTCAAACCTTCTTCGACTGCATCCAAACTCCAATACTCGGGAAAAACCCGCGATTTCTTACCTTTCTTCTTTTTTCCCTTTCTAGTCGAATTATTTGGTTGACTAACATTTGCACTCTGCAAGTTGGAAGTGCTAACATTAAATAAACCTTCACTCGGCATGCTACCATTGTAAATTTGATCAGAGAACGAACCAACAGCCTGAACAGCAGGATCGTTTGTGATTCTGTAACGACCATCTATACTATGAAAGTAATTTTGTTCCAATTGCAAATTGACATGTCCGCATCCTTCATTTTTAATTCTATAAATTGTTGCATTTGTTTGATGAAAAATTGGCCTGATTTTCATTTTGTCTGATAAAGCAGCTAATGCGCAAATAACACTTTCGTCTACGTCTTCTGGAAGATTACTTTCCCGGCTTTCTCTTCTCTGGGACTTCTCTGGACTCTTCTTCTTTTTTCCACGATTGCCCCTACGTTGTCGTCTGTTACTGTTCCTGTTATTGGGCAGCAGAGTGGGTGCAGCATCATTATTTAAACTGGCCTGTAAATTTAGACGAATTGGCGCCAGATTGTTCAACGCCGTGCCCGAATCTTGCGACCTGAAATGCATCTTTGGACGCACAACATTTAAGTTCATCAAAGGGACGGGTGCATTATTAATAACTTGATTGCTTACTCCTGCTGCACTATTACTAAAAGGTCGATTGTTTTCCGACGATACATAATTGGAATGGGGATCTGAAGTACGACAGGGCGTATTATAAAAGTTATTTGAATAAAAAAATCTTGTATCACCCATTACGTTTTCTTAAAGAAACTTAAAACTATTAAACGACAAATTATAAAAAAGGCGATAAAATCAGCAGCATAAATTTGCTCCGAAATGTTTTAAACTAACAATATAAAACTTTTTAATAAAATTTAATGACAGATAAAATATAACCTAAAAATTTACATCATACATCTGTCAATCAATGGCGTTTCGGTCACCTGATCACCTCCTGAGTGTTGTACAGGTTGATAAAATTAAAATGGATTTTTTAAATAAATGGGATAACATTAGCTAATTTTATAGAATACTGCTGCAAGATTGTTACGAAAGAAATATTTAAAATGCGATTAAAGTTAAATAAACTATAAATGAATGAATTATTTATTTGAGCTTTCAATAATTGTGAATACAATTGTATTGTATTGTAAACATATCAAAAGTTACTAATATTACATTTATAAAATGCGATTAGATTTCTACAAGTTTTTCCCAGTAGCAATCTGTTATCTACATTCAAAAATAACAGGTTATAAAATAACAACTCCGGATACACGTAAAATCAGAATCACAAATACCCGACAATATTAAAAAACAGATAGTGGTAGTGATTGATACATATACCCAATAATACGATATCCGAAGCTGTTATTATTAACCTGTTAATAGTACCTGCAAATACCTGTTATTTGAAAATAACAGTAACAGGTACAACCTATTACCATTCTATTACTAAAAAATAACTGCTTTTCATGTAGATGGCATATTATTTGTTTGAGAATGTGCAGTATTTTCTATGCTAATCGTGTAGTATTTTCGTATCTTTATTTGAAATAAAAAGTTTACACATATTATTTGTTCGCGAATTGAACGCAGCTATATAAGAATTGCCGAACGCTCCCATTGAAATGTTTTATGGTTGTGGTTTGAAATGTACGTGAAGAACAAAACTTGGAAGGTAGTAATATTGAAAATTATAAATTAATTACCCATAGGAGTTAACCTTATTGGTAATTATGGTACTTCGTTCTTGAAATTATCATTACATATTAAGTTTTATTTCCAATATTTAAGATTAGGTGTCGCTTAAATTTTTCGTTCGTTCGTGCGTGAGTCAACAAACAAGAACAAATATTTTGCTTTCGCGTTTTTGAATTGAATAAATTATGAACTTTTCTTTTGAGAAATTTGGCTTACTGACTTGAAATTTATTTTAGTCTTGATAACAAATCAAGTAGTGGTATGAGTGTGAACAGTTGAGAGAATTTGGATAACGGCAGTTCCAACTCAGGAAAATGAAGATGATAATTATATTAGAGCTGTTGTAATTGAAAATGAAAGGTATTTACATTTGAATAATATTTAGTTGTAGCTCTGACTGGTAGAAGTCATTAAGTTCAAAATTATCAAAAATTTCAATTGGTCACTTCTGTCAAACAATCGACAATTTGTGTGACTGCTTTCTTTTGTTTGCTATTAGTTCCTAGCCAATAAAGATAAAAATTTTGTAAAGCTATTAATAATGTTCTTTTACTTTTTTCTAATAATTTGTGGGTACAAATCGATATTGACCGGATGCTTGGGGTGTTCATTTACGATAAATTGGTAATAAATAGTTTTGCATTTTGTGACCTGCATAATATAAAGTTGGTATAATGGCACAGTCTTTTGATTAAGGTATCAACAATATAATCCTATCTGAAAGCCTATCTCATCTAAGAAGAAGTTACTATGAGTAATAAAATGTCGTCGTTGAAATGTGTTAACCTGCTAACTCCACTTGTAGAGCATTATGAGTTAAATATATCATTAGAAAAAAAAAATAAGCTATTAGTAGGAAAAGCATATAAATAAATTTTAAATGTAAAATTCGGCAGAATTTTATCTCAATAATACCTGCTATCTCCAGTCGGTTTAAATTAACGGCTGAAAAGCAGTTATCTCCGACAGACTGCGTTAAATATATATAGCCGGAATTCATTTTAATGTTGTTATGGAGGAAATCGAAGTAAGTTTTAATGCTCTCCTGTACACTTGTGTTAAATGGAGTTAGCAAGTTAACACATTTAAACGACGATGTGTTGTAATATGCTGATAAATTTGCCCTATAATAAATTAATTACTCCTATAATTTCTACTTTTGTAATATAAATACTTTACATTTAAACTTTCAAAATTGTAGTTAAAATACAAAGTCTGCAGGCGAGAAATTAATTATTTTTTACAAATTTTTGGTTTCTTGATGCTTTGTATTTGTATTTTTGAAACTCTAAATAAAGTTATTATTATTATTATTATTAAGGAAAATGCAATCTTAAGCTTCGTATACATCTGAGTATTTTTGCGCACACGAATGCTTACTCCTTAACGTTCATGCCCGAGCGTCACACGGGCAAGTACTACTTAGTTAATTATAAAACGCGCGTTATAGGTTTCATAAGCAAAGTATACTGAGGGACAATACTTCTAAATGTAAACTGCTTATTAAAGCCAAGCATTGGTTTGCATAAAAATGCAAAGTTACATAGGAAAATTTTTTGGTGAGGATCAAAATTGAATTTTAATTTAAATTTTCTTACCAAATTTTCAGTAATTTAGGTACCTTTCAATGGACATACTGAATATCTAAACTACGAATAGGTAACGGGCGAAAAATCACTGGCAATTCGATAATTGCTAGGTTATTGGGTTGATCATTTATTTATTTTTTCTAAAAATTTTATACAATTTGGGCAGATGCCCCTCAAGTTTCAATATCGATTTTTTATTAGTTTAGGACATATAAATTTTTACAGTTATTGTTAAAAATCGGTGTCTAACGGGAGAATATTTGCTGCCAATTCGGTAACTTTGCATCTTTTGGGTTGATTATTTTTTCTCTTATGCGGACCGTCGTGCTGGCGTTTTATGTTTTTGAAAATCCAAAGAATTTTGTAAACATTCACAGACACCTGGTTTTTTTGAAAATATTTATATTCTGTTTTCTCAAAAACTTGTTTGTTTTTCTTAAAACTTTTATACGATTTGAGCAGATGCCTACCCTATATGCCCCCCACGTTACAATATCGTATAGTGATTAGTTTCGGAGATATAAATTTTTAGAGTTATTGTTAAAAATCGATGTTTAACGGGCGAAAAATCACTGCCAATTTGGTAATTTTGTAACTTTCGGGTTGATTATTTTTTCTCACACGCGGACCAACGTACTGAATTTTTTAAGGCATTAAATTCCAATATAATTTGGGCAATGTCACAGTTAATGCAGGTTTTTTGAAAAAATTTAAAGTTTAATTTATCAAAAAACCTGCGGTTTGTTTTTTCTAAAAAATTTATACGATTAGGGCAGATGACTGCCCAATATGCCCCCCTAGTTTCAATTTCGATTTGTGATTAGTTTTGGAGATATAAATTTTTAAAGTTATTGTTAAAAATCGGTGTCTAACGGGAGAAAAATCACTGCCAATTCGGTAATTTTGTAACTTTCTGGTTGATTATGTTTTCCCACAGGCGGACCAACGTACTGGATTTTTCAAGACATAAAAATCCAAAATAATTTGGGCCATGTCAAAGATTCTGCTGGTTTTTTGAAAAAATTTAAAGTTTGATTTATCGAAAAACCTGCAGTTTGTTTTTTCTAAAAATTGTACGCCGTTTGGGTAGATGCCTAGCTAACATACTCCCCAAGTTTCAATATCCATTTGTAATTAGTTTTGGTGTTATAAATATTTGAAGTTGTAGTTTATAATCCTGTGTGCAACGTGAGAATAATCACTCTAACTGAAGATGGCATTATTTCAGCAGCATATTCATTTATTGTAATTATATACGCTCTCCGGACTTGATAACAAATATGTGTATGAAAAACGAATATCTAGACCACTGCAAAATTAGAATTTAAAAAAATCTTGTTATTCAAAAGTGCCAAGGACGTATTTTAAAAAGACATAAAGTAAATTAAATACATGAGAGTTTTTATTTATGCTATTTCATATTGTTTCTGTTCTGATAATAGTAATGATAATAGTTCTGATAATAGTATCAGAATACATATTTACACGTCTCCTTTATTGGATATTTTATAATTTCAATTTTTGAAAAATTGCTTTTGTTGAAGTGATTTATTATAATTTTTTTGTGATAAAAATTTTATTTTATTAAAAATTGATGTCTAATGATATTTTCATTGATTCATTTAACATGCTAACGACCACAATAGAATAAAAATTTTTGGTTTCCCAGATCACGTATTTCTCAGTCCATATAAAAAACTTCGACTTGTGAAGCTATGGTGTTTCTCGCGGCGTAGAAAACCCTGGCGGTTGTGATACACGGTAGCTTCTTGTGGCGGTTAACATGCTAACGATACCTCCTGCTTCCTGTGGTAAGTTTTACGTAAGGAAAGCATTACCGGACACTTTTCTTATTTGAAAGGTATGATTTCTAGGCGTTAAACTTTCCAAGCTGCGCTTCAACTTCAACGCTTCAATAAGTAACCAACGACAATAACTAGCATTAGTTCTTTAACTTTTTTACAATTACAAAATATTTATATCATCTACAAGATTGATTCACAAATTATTCACATAAATATTTTTAATTTTCAGTATTTTGGAAACTTAGAATCTGAAAGCAGCCGCAAATTTGAGTTACAACCTGAGATGAACGCCCATGTGACAGACGAGAAGTTATAATTATTGTAATAAATGTTGACGATGACGAATGAAACATTAAGTTTCACTTGTAATTTTATGAAGCGTTGATCATGTTTCAATGAACAACTGCCGGATAGGATATAGAAGGTTTGTGACATTTAATAAAAATAATTATATTCAATGCAGTAGTATAATATTGTAATTCGCTTCATTTCAAAAGTTTTAATTGAAAATTGTATTTAGTTTATAATTAATTTGAAATAATTGTTATAGGTGCTGCCATCTAACCTCAAAGCTCGAAGTGACAATATAGGAATCTGCAAGAATGGTTGACATTCAAAGTAGAAAACTAGAAATAAGGTAAACTTTTAGTTCGGCTAGTTTTAGTTAGGTGGCGCCACATGTCAAACAGTTTTCTGTTTTATTTAAAATTTTAAATATGACATCTTAAACGTCAAATATTGAAACCAATTTGATTGTGTTGATTTTTTTAAATGATTAATATTGTATAAACTATCGATAAAACGTTATTAATTTTAAATTTTTGTAAGATAGAGAGAAATTACGGATATGTGACGCGTTGCTTGGAAGTTGAAACATAGGATATTATTTGCCAAGTTACCCGAGGTGCTTCGTATTCCACTAACCCTATTAGATCGGCTTGAACAATGTCAACGGTGGAGCAATGACAGGATCGGAAGAGTAAGTTATGTTTTGTTTAATTTTGTGCACCTTCAAGTATCATTTCGTTAATTTGTAAATAATTGAAATATTTCTATTAGTATTTCATGCTTTGAAAGTATTGAAGGAACAAACTGTAGACGGTAATGTCCTTATTTTTTACTAGTCATTGGTTGGCAGCACATACAAAAAGATTCGTATTTTGAAGTTTGTTGCTTTAATAGTTCAATCGACATTTGAATCGCAAAAATTTTAATTTAAGTTCTTGCTGATTGTAGATTTTTAATTTGTTTTAGATCTCATAATACAGAAAGTTTGTAGCAGAAATAACAATTGCAAAAATTAGCAAGGTGAAGTTCAATCAATGGATTTGAAAGCGAAAGGTGAGTTTTAATTGTATAAAACTTTGTCAGGTTGATATTAATTTGAACGCGCACTCCTTGAACTCATTTATATAGACACCAGGGTGGATTGAATTTTACAGAGTTGTACTTAAAGTATTTCGTAGTTGCTTACTTGATATCAATTCTACTGAATAGTAAATAAATCACTTTTATGCAGAATTTGAAGCCTCACCTGGTTTGGTGCACTGATGTACAGGCCAAGGGCTTATGTCAAATTAGGTCATTCCGAACTCCACCAAGCATTCCGTTACTGTTAATGTTATAAAAATTATGAAATGAAATAAATACAAATAAGTTTAAATTTTCTAATCTGTAGTTTTAATTTGTCCATTGTTTTTTTTGTTTGGTGGAGTTTAGAGAACCTCGATGGGATCCAGTTTTGTTAAAGCCACGGAAATTTGATCGTTGTTAAATAAATCATGATATAATAATAATAAATCTAAAATAAATTTTGTTAAATTTTTGGGCAATGTGAAAGAAGGGTTTTTAAGTGAAAATTACTACGAGAAATAATTGCGTAATCATTTCCATTTGCTGAAAATTTTCGAGTTATTTCCAAACTTCTTGAATATTTGTTTACCATTTTGTTGAATTGAATTGTAAATTATAATCTCATATCATGCAATGTCCATTTTTTCAATTACCCCATGATTAGGAGGTATGGGTGTCGGTCGTGAATGGATTAAAAATTAATCCCATAAGTTTTCTGGGTTTTGGACAGCTGTTTTAAGCTGTTATTTCGTTCCTCATAGGACTACAAAAAGAAAACATTTCAAATACAAGAATAGATTAATTTCCTCACCTTAAGTTAATGAGTATTTTTAAAATTGTTTACATGTTAATAATGTTTATAACTAGGAGTTTTAATGTTTACATGTTAAATTAATAAAGTGTAACAAACTTAGGATCATCTTAATTAAAAAATATTTTATGTTATTAAAATGTTATTTTAGCAATTTATTAATTTAAAATGCAAATATTAAAACTCGAAAAACCTGCAGTTTGTTTTTTCTAAAAATTTTGTGCCATTTGGGCATAAAAATTGTATACCATATAGGCAGATGCTTGAATTAGTGATGAACAATTTTTACAATACGAAAAAGTCGTTAATAAAATTGATTTACTAATTATTTTTATAAAAAAATTTAAATTGCAGGATTTTGAAAACAAGGAATCAGAATGCAACCGGAAATATGGGTTAAATTATATGGAAGATGAGAGGTTGTAATTGAAGTAAACAATGTGGATGGCAGATGAAAAATTGGGTTCCACTAGTAACTAGATGTAGTGTTGAACACGATTCAATAAACAAGTGCCGGAGAGGATGTAGAAGGTTTGTGAAATTTAATAAGAATATTATTTTCTTTGCAGTAGGATAATTATAACTGGCATGCATTTCAAATTATTGATCAAGTTATAAATTTAGATTAACAACTAATATAATTTAATTTTTGTAGGTGCTGCCATCTAACGTCAAAACTTGAAGTAACAATATAGGATTCTGCAATATCGGCGGTCGTACAAAGCAGGTATCTAGAAATAAATTAAATTTTTAGTTCTGGTGTTTATCGTTAGATGTCGCCACATGTTTTCTTAAAGTGACGTTTTGTTTATAAATGACAGGCATTACTCATTCGAATGGGCGAGTTTAAATTAATTTTTTATGCTGTTTTGTGAAATTGTTTCTAATTTTTAATTCGTTGTAGTTCACATATCAAAGCAAATTGTGCAATGGAGCAAACTAGGATAACCACGATGGATTTAAAAAGCTGTCAATTGCGGAATCAATACCGAAAATTTTTCGAGGAGTAACGAAGATGCTACTGCGATTTCAATTAATCGGTAAGTTACAATCCCATAGTATTTCGATGTTGTTTGTAATAAAACGGTGTAATGAATCAATAATTTTGTTTGTAGGATAACCAAAAACAATTAAGCAGGTGCATGGCGAGACTGCAATACCATTACGAAAATTTACATGTGAACTATTCAATTGATTTCGAATATCGTCAACGGTTGAAGCTGCAATGTCTGGATACGATGTAAAAGGTATTGTGTGTTTAATATTTTGATGACGAGTAGCTACTTGTTAATTTGTACGTATTTGAAATATTCGGTTTTTTTGAAGTTGAATGGCGTCACATTCATAATAGCTACATAAATAAACAATAATGACATGAATCGTTAAAATGTCGCTTACGGAATAGAAGAAATGCATACAAATTAACTGAAATAATGGAAGCATGCACCTTAATTTTGTTTTTTAAAGTAAATTAATGTTTTTTTGAGAATTTGTGGCTGACTTGAGATATTTAATTTATTCTAGGCTTTATAACAAATCGTCTAGAGCAGTGCCAAAAACTTGTAGAAGAATAACAATTAAAAGTTTACCAAACCGAATGACCAGCGATGGAATTGGTGTATTTGTAAACGAAAGGTCAGTTTTATTTCTATAATAAATTGTCGACATTAATTTGAGTAGGCATACCATTAACCCCAATTGGTAGGATAAACTTTTTTTTGGATTTTAGTAGGGAATTGAATAAAAATGTTTAGCAAATTTCAGAAAAGTAGCGGTAATATAAATAAATTTGTAGGCTGTGTAAATTTATTCCTACTTTTTTCCATATCTTTTGAATGCTTGTGTATAATATACCTAGTCGTGCCATAAGTTCTGTTACATTTACAGTACCAGTAGTTTTAAATCGCAGGTACCTGTGCAATTAATGGATTGTTTGAATCCATACCTATCGTTTAGCTTGTTAAATGTTTCTTTTACAGTGAAATTGTTTTTGGCCGTCCAAATATTTTTTTAGCGTTCTTCTAACATTTTCACCTGATGTGATGGTTTGATGGGATGTGTCTTACAAAGCGGTAGCACAGTTATATTTTCATGAAAGAGATGTTAAAACAATGTCTCCAGTGTACCACCCAATGCTAGATGAGGTAGTAAAACCTCTTAATAGCGCTCTATTCAATGGCAAGTCCCGAATTTTCTAACAAGATTTGGCAGAAAACAAAAACGACACAACGGTGACTTGAAGAAATTTTACTGACTAACGAGATGCTGTGAAGATAACAGCATCAATTTCGATGGGAGTTGTGGTTGCCACAATAGATTCCTGACCGTGACGTTTAAGGGCCTCAACTTTAAATGAATTAAATTAAAAAGATTTTTTGAAATGTACCTAATAAAATAACTGTTTAAAATTATAGTGTTTTTATTTTCTGTTGTATAAATTTACTCGCAAACATTTTACAGAACTTATGCACAACTAGGTATTTAAATAATTAATAATGTAGAATTTTTTTGGCACTTTGAAAAATAAGAAAATTATAAAAAATTCTTTGTTGTTATTTGATTTAAATCTCGCTGACCTACTGTTTTAATAGTTTTGTTTCGACAATGGTCAATAAGAGCAACTATAAATTGTGCTCAACGTTTTAGGTTCTTTATTAGTGACCCATTGTCAAAGCAACAATATCAATTGTTTTACAAAAATAATGCAAGGAGATGCACACTTTTCGACAGAATCCCTTGGCCTAATCTCAACAAGAGATATTCTTTTGAATGGTTTTGTGCCTGATTGTATAATTTTTCTAAAGATAATTGTTCATATTGTTATCGTGTCGATAATGGACCACTAATAAAGGAGCCACAACGTTGAATACTATTTACAGATGGTCACATTTATCACCTTTTCAAGGCTCCATAATGGGCCTTTCACTATTTTTTTTATTTATGTAAATTATTTAATTAAACCGTAGTGGGATTGCGAGCTTTAAATGTACTAAGGATAAAGAAAGCAATGCACTCTTCTCGCTTATTATAAAGTACCGTGTAAAAGTCTGCGGCCACTTAATTAATTGCTATTAATTATTAATTAATCTTTGTTTTATGGAAAGTAATTATATTGAAATAAGTGAAGTAGGAATTTGTATAAATATGCTGAAAATTTTAAATTGCTTTAAACAATTGTTTGAACCAAAAATTTTACAGGGAACCGAATTTTATTACGATCGGCAACTTGGCTTAAAATATCGCTTTGGTAATAAATTAGAGGGACTCATTGTAAACCCATAAATAATTTTAAATTTTAGTGCGAATCTTATGTAGGCATAAAATTACATTGAATTCGCACCAAAATATAAAATAATTTATGGGTTTACAATGCGTCACTGTAATTTATTACCGAAGGGTAATTTTAAGCTAAGCTGTGGATTGCTATAAAATTTAGTTACTTTTAAAATTATTGGTTCAAACAATATTATTAAAGCAATTTAAAATTCTTATTATATTTTATACAAATACCTATTTCAATTATTTCATTATAATTAATTTCCATATAACTGAGATTAATAAATATTTAAATAGCAATTAATTACGTGAACGCAGACTTTTACACGGTACTGTATAATAAGCGAGAAGAGTGCATTGCTTTATTTATCTTTAGAAATTTATTTAAATTGACGACTTTTGAAATTTTTCAAAATTTAAAATCAGGAAAACCTGGAAGTTAAGTAATTTTATTTGTTTTAAACGAATTAGTGTGTACCCCATAATACTGCCACTTGTTTGGAACTTGCAATAAGTGAACCGTGACAAACTATTTTGATTCGTAATATTCAGACCCATTAAGGACAGTTAAAATTCTGTACCTCAGAACCTGACGAACGTAAGTCCAAATATTATGATTTTCTGAATATTACATCATTGTATGTAGAATTTGATTCTACATCAGGCATAATAATTGAAGTCGATTGAAAATCCTTGGTAAATACAAAAGGCGATTTTTCAACGGACTTAAATTATTATGGCTTACGGAGAATCAAATTCTACATACAATGAAGTAATAACTTGAAAAACGTAATATATTTGGACTTACGTTGGTCTGGTTCTGAGGTACAGAATTTAAATAATACATTTTCCTCAATATGTTATTTTTATATTCAGAACCGGTTTCGACTTATCCAAGTCTTTTTCAATGTCAAATATTTTACGTATTAAGTATTTAAATTAATTTTTATTCAATTTCCCAACTTTTTGCAAGTTTTCGAAAATTCAACTTATTTGGTCGTAGAGAAGATTTGGTAGGCCAGTGCATTTAGGCGATATTAGCTCAAATGTAATATGTTTAGAGGTACGATCTTTGATAACATTAATTAATTAATCCACGTCATTTTTTTTCCTTTGTGGTATTGGATTTGAAGTAAATGTATTCCTCCGTCAATTTGAAGTAAATAATGTGATTGGTGCTCCTTGTGCAGGAAAAGTTTAAAGCGAGGAATTGTTAAATAAAAATCACGGTGATGTGTTTTATAATGGCTAACCAATTGCAAAGTTGTACCACTCCAAGGACATCTTGCTATTGAACATGGGTAAGTGCGGTACCTACAAGAAATTTCGTGGTCGAAGCTTTTGTTGAATGGAAGTAATGAGGAACAACCGTCGCCCTCGTATTTACATGGGAAAACATACGCCGATGCCAAGTCTTCCAATAATTTACATCTTACTATTGGCGTTTTTAAGGTTTTTTTACAAACAAAACAAACGGGTTGTCCATCAGCTTTAATACTAATCGGAGATGTGGATAAAATTATATTGCATATGCTGCACAAGAATTTTGATATCAACGATTTTGGCATCTCCTGTTGTTCAGACATTTTCCTTCTCTAAAACACAAGATTTTGATTGCATCGACAATAAATTAAAATTTAACTACCCACTTTAAAATTGCACTACAAAAATTTCTAATTTCAATTTTATTATTCCATGCCATTCCATGCTTAAGTATGTTTTCGATTTTTAAACAAGATAAATTTGAACACATGCGCAAATAAATCAATTTTTTGGTAAATTAATTTTACTTTCCCATTTACGTAGTAAACGAAAGTGTTTGTTCTTTTTCTAACAAATCAAATTTAGTGTTTGTTAAGAAATGGAAGAAAGCTTGGAAAAAAATAATCAATGTTTTTTTATGTCTTTTAATTCTGGAATTCTACAGATTTTTAAATAATCCTTAGCGTTCCAGGATACTGTTACATCTCATTTGAATATTGCGTTAAATGTAAACTCCCCCCCTTTTATAATAATAATTATAATTATTATAAAAATAAATGACATGACTCGAGAAAAACCGCTGACGAAACCAATATCGAATGAAACATCCTATACATAAAATTTAAAAGTAGCATTTCTTACTATAGCAAATTATTTTTAAACTCCAAAAATCGAAAAAAGTTTATTTTTGCTTAGTTTGTAAAGCAATTATTTGCGAAACTTGGTTGAAAAAATGTCACGTGACGTAATTGGAATTCAAATGTTTATTTGTTGAAGTGCGGTTGAAGTAAACACAGTGCGCTTTTGACTGCTGTGCTAAATTAATTTTTAAAAAAGCAAAATTATAAGCTGGCGTTGGTTATTATATATATATAATATATATATATATATAACATTTACTACAGAAGGACTCTCCATCGGCTTCAGGACCCCAAGACCAGGAATAATATCTGCGAAAATCACGAAGGCAGATTTCACAGAACAGCTGTGAGAATAGAAGGTCCGCAATTCGTATCATGTTTGTTGGTTTAATTGATCTACATTTTGTTATCATTCTTATGTAATAATAATTTTGTAAAGTGGTCAATTAATTTGTGTTACGTTTATGCAGGAGCGATGACGACGAATGAGTCGAACTTATTATGCGTTTAACGTTCATAATTGGTTGTGAAATATTTGCAAAGGCTTAGTCAGTATGTGTATCCTAGTTGAACAGTGAAGTCGATGTGCTCCACCTCCTTCAGTACTAAACAGGTGAGAACAACGTTTCTTTATTAAAATTAATATAAATTGAGAATTGGTCTTAATTTCTTTGTTTCCGAATGTGATGTAATAAATTAGGTTAATTTATTTTGCAAATTATTAATTTAGTAATTTATTTCTAGGAAACAATGATGTAGCGGGAGAAAAAGAACCACCTACCCGGAAACATGGGAGCGGAATAGTTGTATGCCTCCGCCTGGAATGGCGGAAGTTTACAAATCCTGGCTACCACTAGTGAACACCGAGGACGACTATGTACACCAGGAGTAGAAGAAAATTCGGTTTTGCGTCTTATGTTTTAGCTTTTAGAAGTTCAATTAGTTTAGACGCCGATTAGGGTTTGTTATGAAATTGTTAATAATTTATATAATTTTATTTCAGGAATCACATCTGGAGCTATAGAGAAGCAATTCAGTGTTAAAAAGGTTCTTCGTTGTACACTATGTACACAGAAGAAGTAATAGGTGCAGCGTGACGGAGGAACTCGGGGATGCACAATAAAGGGGTTTGTTATAATTTATATTACTAACTTATGAATTTTATTCCGGAAAATACATTTGCGGCGCAAGAAGATGACACTAACATGGCAAGATGCAAGTGAAGAGGGTTGTATCGGGGGTATTCAAAGGTGTGTAAGTGCCAACCCCTCAAAATATATAAACGGGGGTTTGGTATAATTTAGAAAGGGGGAGGAACTCTGTTCAGCTGGACACGAGGACACCGACGGTGTTTTTCAGGAGGTCGGAGAAACTTAGGTAAGAGTCCAATTTAGTTTAATAACATTTTTGAATACTTAAATATGTAATTTTTTTTAGCGGAAATATATCTGTAGCTGGAGGAGCAGGTTCCACTCCTTAGGAAGTTGTTGCAGCGCCCACGATGCCGGTGATGGTTACCACAGGTGAACACGGAAAAAGTTGATTCATCAGATCGGAGGAACTTGGGTAAGAAAATATTTGGTTTATCGAAATTTTTTGTCACCAATTTAGAATTTTATTGTAGCTGTTAACTATCCTGGGAGCAAAGAAGTGCCCACCGCCCCCACCGATGAACACTGGAGAAGTAGGCGCAATGTGACAAACATATTTCGGTAAGTTCAAAACGATTTTGTTATAATTTTGATTACTCACTTATGTGTTTTATTTCAGAATATACATCTGCAACAAAAGAAGAGGACATCTACATGGAGAGATGCAAGTGGAGAGTGTGGTTTCGGGGGTGTTCAACGGTGTGCAAGTGCCAACCCCTAAAAATATATAAACGGGGGTTTGTTGTAATATTAAAAGGGGGAGGAACTCTGTTCCCACCTTTCTCAAGCGAGAAAGAGAGGAATGTGAGAGGAGTATCTATCTATATGATAGATCACTACGACCGAAAATCCACTTACATCTTTTTATTTTAGTTATCAGAGATAAAGTTCGCTTCGGGATTTTTACTTCGTTTTTCGGTGCGTCATACACGGGTTAAGATGGTTTCGGCTATAGTAAAATTGATAGTAGAATTTATGTGCGTAAATATAAATCTTTAGGGTGTCTTAACCTTCCGTTACTATGCATGCGAATTCTGACGTAAAGGTGTTCTGACGATGATCACGATCCTCCTGTAAAGTTGGAAGTAACCAATTTTAACGTTGGTTACTCGCAAGTTTATAGAAGGGTTATCATGGCCAGAACACATTTGCGTCAGAATTCGCATGCATAGTAACCGTAGCCTTAGTAATTTTTTTATTTCGTGCGCCACTCTTTAATAAAAAATGTAAGACATCGTCGGGGTACGGAGAAAATTTGCCAAGTCCGCCTTTTAGGTAAACGAAGTTTATATATTTCTGAAAAAAGTTAATAAGTCCCATGTGCAGGGTGGGCCAATTTCGATAGTTCTAATGGGAAACTCGGTAACTATACAAGATATGAAAAAACGGATGGCGCATCCTCTCGATCTCTTTTTTCGAGAAAAGCTCAATGGCCAAAACCGGAATTTGTTATCTCTTTTTGTTTTCGAGTTATAGCCAAAAGTTCGAATTTTAGACTTTTCGATAAATGTCGATATCTCGGTTGTTTTTCATGTTATCAACAAAATGTTAACACTTTCTTCGGGCACTTTTTTAAGATCAATAAAATGGGATAAAGGGATTTTAAATATCTATCTCAGTTTCAGAGCTATAACATAAACTTGTGTTTTTTTAAATGGAAACCATAGATAAAAATGATATTTTTAAATAGCGTTTTTTATCCTCTTTTCAACGATATATATAATGTGATATAATATAACAACAACAAAAATATTATAACATTATAGAAGATCGAAAAAATATCATTTTTAGTAAAATCAAACAACAAAATATTAAATTCTAACAAAAATTAAAGTAAGGATCAAACCGTAGTCTATTGTTTTTAATACATAATTTGGTTGAAACAAAACACTGCCAAACCATTATTGAAATTTAAAACATTTACACGAATTGTTTATTTTTTTAAATTTAATTTTAAAATAAAATATTATAGTTACTAAGATTTGAAAATTTAATGACAGCAACTAACGTCCATATTCATAGACAAGGCCTTACTGATTATTAAAACAAATTCGACGCGAAATGCCTTACTTAGAACTTAATACTTGTCTATGAATCTCGGCGTAAGCAAATATTGGCTTACTGAAAAACAATTGGTGTAAATGTTTTAAATGTCAATACATAATGGTTTAAATGTGTAGTGTTTTGGTTTAACCAAATCACGTATTAAAAGCAATTATACTACGGTTTGATCTTTACTTTAATTTTTGTTAGAATTTAAAATTTTGTATTGTTTTTTTACTAAAAATGTTATTATATTTAATTTTTCGGTCTGCTATAAATTTATAATATTTTTGTTGTTGTTATAATATATCATGTTATATATCGTTGAAAAGAGGATAAAAAACGCTATTTAAAATATTATTTTCAACTATGGTTTCCTTTTAAAAAAACACAAGTTTATGTTATAACTCTGAAACTGAGATAGATATTTAAAATCTTCTTAGCCCATTTCATTGATCTCAAAAAAGTGTCCAAAGAAAGTGTTAACATTTTTTTGATAACTTGAAAAACAAGCGAGATATCGACATTTATCGAAAAGTCTAAAATTCTAACTTTTGGCTATAACTCGAAAACAAAAAAAGATAGCGAATTCCGGTTTTGGTCATTGAGCTTTTCTCGAAAAACGAGATCGACGATGCGCCATCCGTTTTTTCATATCTTGTATAGTTACCGAGTTTCCCATAAGAACTATCGAAATTGGCCCACCATGTACTTTCTAAATCAGTGTTTCAGCTATTTAACTTTTATTAAATTATTTAAAAGTTATTCTAGTTAAATGATCAACAATTAATAAAACGACTATTGTGTTTTACTAACTGTTGTTCATTTAACTAGTAATTAATTAAGTATCGTAACTTGTGAAAATTAATAATAAGTTCAACTATAAAACTATTTATATTGCATGTTTTATTAACTTGTTTTAAATAGTTTTATAGTTGAACTTATTATTTAACTAGTATAATTTTTAAATAATTTAATTATTTAGTTAATTATTCCGCCGAGGTAGACTTCGATGATGATCGTCGAAGTGCATCTGGGGATTTATTCTCCGGGTGTAGTTCGGAGATCATTCGTTGAGTACACCAAGATGTTACGCTGCAGTGTCCGCCAACGGTTCACTACCTCGAGGACTATCCACGGGCTGGATCATGCTGTGCTCCGAAGGTGGAAGGATGGGCAAGAATCCCCTGATACATCTGGTGAACACGGAATAAGTTGTTTCAGCAAATCGGAGAAACTTTGGTTAGAAAACTTCTGTTTTATCAAATAATTCTATTACTATTTCTAGGAGTGCAAACTGCAGAGAAGAAAGAAGTTACCACCATCTAGGAAGAATATTTGCGAAGAAGTTTCGACCGTCACGTTGCACCTGGCGCCGGGATGCAGATGTCGGAAAGCACCGAAAAGCCATGGAAAAACCCGGTTAAGCGAAGCAACTTTGGTAAGTTCTAAACGGGTTTGTTTTAATTATTATTACTAATTCATGTGTTAATTCCAGAAACTTCATCTGCAGCGTAAGAACGGGAAGAAATTGGAAAGAAGCAAGTGAAGAGGATTGTATCGGGGGTGTTCAAAGGTGTGCAAGGACCAACCCTCAAAATATATAAACGGGGTTTGGTGTAATTTAAAAAGGGCGGGGAACTCTGTTCCCACCTTTCTCCAACGACAAGAACACCCCTCCCCATGGGTAACCGGAGGTATAATAGGTTCTTCGAGTGCAACGTCGGGTGGTACCGCCGAGGTATACTTCGATGATAATCGTCGAAGTGCATTTGGGTAATTTATTCTCCAGGTGTACTTCGGAGATCTATGGTTGAGTACACCAAGGTGTTACGCTGCAGTGATCCGCCAACGGCTCACTACCTCGAGAACTACCCACGGGCTGGATCCCCATTGTTCGCACGAGGCCACGAGTCCCAAGCGGCAATAAGTCCAAACGGCGACCAATGGGGCCTGTCCACCTGTGCGGAAGGTCTCGAACCTGTGCTCCCAAGGTGGAACCCATTTGTAGCGAACATGGTAACACTCGAACGGTGCACTTTAACGTCGTCGAATGGGTATCGCCGAAGTTACTTCGACGATGATCGTCGAGTGCATCTGAGGATGTACTTCGGAGATCCATCGTCGAGTATACTAAGGGGATACGCCTCGGTGGACCGCCGTGGGTTCACTCCTCCGGGATCTACCCACGGGATGGATCCCCGTTGTTCTCCCGCGGCAGCGGCGACCTGCGGGGCCTGTCCACCCGTGCGGAATTTCCGGCCAAGTGCACCCAAGGTGGGACATTGAGCAAAAGACCTCGGGGGTCTTCAAGGCAGGGACAACCTCTCAATGGGGGTGTCCTTCCGCCAAGGACAAGAACCCTGGGGTCTTCGAAGAGGGGGAGGCGTCGAAGACAGAGGGGAACCTCTGTCTAATGGCGAGGGAGGCAAAAGTGAAAGACACTCCCTATTGCACGCCATTTTTTTAACTTTTTTTTTCTCATTTCCCCTTACCCCCCTCCCCCTCTTCCCCTTACTTACCTCTTCCCCTTACCCCCCTCTTCCCCTTACCCCCCTCTGCCCCTTACCCCCCTCTTCCCCTTACCCCCCTCTACCCCTTACTTACCTCTTCCCCTTACCCCCCTCCGCGACAGACCTAGTTATTATACCTTATTAACCATATCTGTCAAGCATTTTTCTTTTTTTCTTTTCTCGCTTTTCCCCTTTTTCCTCCCCCCCTTCTCCTTCTCCTCCTCCCCCCTTCTCCTCCTCCCTCCTTCTCCTCCTCCCTCTTCTCCTCCTCCCTCCTCGGGCTCCTTCGAGCCCCCATCTCCTCCCTCCTCCGTTGGTGGTTGACACCAACCACGAAGGAGGGTACCAAGTACCCTGCAGTGGTTCCACCTTGGGTGCACATGTCCGGGATCCATCCCGTGGGTAGATCCCGGAGAAGTGAACCCACGGCGGGCCACTGAGGCGTATCCCCTTAGTATACTCGACGATGGATCTCCGAAGTACACCCTCAGATGCACCCGACGATCATCGTCGAAGTAACTTCGGCGATACCCATTCGACGACGTTGTGAAGTGCAGCGTTCGGGCGTAACCATGTTCGCTACAAATGGGTTCCACCTTGGGAGCACAGGTTCGAGACCTTCCGCACAGGTGGACAGGCCCCATTGGTCGCCGTTTGGACTTATTGCCGCTTGGGACTCGTGGCCTCGTGCGAACAATGGGGATCCAGCCCGTGGGTAGTTCTCGAGGTAGTGAACCGTTGGCGGATCACTGCAGCGTAACACCTTGGTGTACTCAACCATAGATCTCCGAAGTACACCTGGAGAATAAATTACCCAGATGCACTTCGACGATTATCATCGAAGTCTACCTCGGCGGTTACACTCGACGTTGCACTCGCTGACGTTGCTCACCCTGAAGTTTCCTGCTCCGAACGTAACCTCGTCCTGAACTCGTCGAAGCCGTCGTCCGTCGATATTCCAACAACTGGTTCCTTCGTGGATGGACATCCTCTTTCCTAAGGCAATGCGATTCTGCAATCTAGAAAAAAATTTTAAATTAATAAATAACATTTTAAAATCAAGTATTTTTATTTACCTATCGATGGATGATGTTCCAGTTTCCGTTGACTTCCTGTATGGATCTTCCTTTTCGTATTGCGATTTTGCAACACCCCGCACTTAAAGCCTAGAACAAATAACGTTTAAATTAATAAATCACATTTACATCCAACGGTTTTATTTACCTTAGTTTGCTCTATCGTTCGTTGGGGTGCCAGATCTGGTTCCTTCCTGGATTCTTCGTCACGAAAAGCCTAAGAAAAGAAGAAATGTTAAGCACGCCCAACCCCGTTACCAACGCGCGGCCTTTCTTCCCAGAGGATCCCGAATACGGGCGTGGGCTCCCGGGGTTCGCAATGGACTACTACCTGTCTACCTACGCCTACGGTATCCTACTACACGTAACCTACACCTAAACGCGCTTGGATCAGACCGTACAATGTGGGTGCTAGGACCGCACATTGCACGGCACTGCGGGTTGGAAACCCACGCACGGTCTTCATGGCCGCTTGGTAGCGTAATCCATGAAGTTCTTCGGGAGGATTCCCACCGGCGATAATATGCTTTTTGGAGTCGTACTTACGGTCCCCTTTGCCCAACGAGTTCGGCCATGATACAACCGCCCAGTTGTAAAAGTTTACCAAGAGGACAACCGAACCTCGAACGCCCGTCAGATCCTTTCACGGTTGCGGCGTACCAGACTGGGCTGGACCTATTGGTAACTCTACAACACTCGGCCGCACACGGCTTTTGCTCGAAGAGTTTATCGGGGCCGAACTCACGCTACACTTGCATGGGGGGCACGCCGGCAAGTAACCCTATGCTACTTACGCGTGTAAGCACATTGTTTATGGCAAACCCCAATAGCGGGTCCGGATCGGGCACCTAACGGATCTAATCGATCGCGGGGGTTACAGGCAAAACTTGGCAAGTCCGAAATGATGGAGATGTCACAGTTTTAAAGTTTCAAGTGCCCTCTAAAATCAGTAGTGACCACAATTTGGTCTTCAAGTTTACGCTGTATGCGCGTTCGACAAACTTACGCAGGCAGGCAAAGAAAAAAAATTAACCTACAATAAATTATAATAAGCAATTCAAAAATATTTTACATGTTGGAGAATAATTAAATTTTTAATATTTCTCTAACATGTAGAACATTTAAAAACTTTTTATAATTAACTATAAATTATTAACTAGTGGGAATATAAAAGTTAAATAGCTAAAGTACATGGGACTTAAAAAACTTTTTTCAGAAATATATTAACTTCGCTTACCTAAAAAGCGGACTTGCCAAATTTTCTCCGTACCCCGACGATGTCTTACATTTGGGGTGGTCAGAACAGTAGTGAATCAAGTCCATTTAAAAAAAATTCTCTTATGATACCTAATGTCCCACGGAATAAGGTTTGAAATTCATATAAAATTTTTATGGAACAGATTAACTGCTATTTCAGTTTCTAGTCCATGAAAATTGTAAATGAATTTAAAACCTTATTCTGTAGGACTTTAGGGATCATAACAGAAAGATTCTTTCAAATGGACTTGATTCAATCCTGTTCTGACCACCCCATTTATTAAAGATAAAAAAATTAGTTAGGCTACGGTTACTATGCATGCGAATTCTGACCAAAATCTGTTCTGGCCATGATGACCCTTTTATAAACTTGCAAGTGACCAGCGTTAAAATTGGTTACTTCCAACTTTACGGGAACGGGTTATCATCGTCAGAGCACCTTTTCGTCGGAATTCGCATGCATAGTAACCGTAGCCTAAGACAACCTAAACATTTATATTTACGCACAAAAATTCTACCATCAATTTCACTATAGTCGAAACCATCTTAATCAGTGTATGACGCATCGAAAAACGAAGGGAAAATCCCGAAGCGTACTTTATCTCTGATTTCTAACATAATTAGAAAATAACAAAGATAACCAAGGACAACCTAAAGATTTATATTATATTCCCACAAAACATAGTCCCACTTTTTCAATCGCGAGTTAACCCAAAATCAATAGTTAACTTCGACTCCTGACCAATCAAAATAGTCATAACTGTAGGTTAACCATTGAATTTGGGTTAACTCGCGATTGAAAAACTGGGACTAAGTGATTTCCCTATAGTCCCAACTCCTAACCATATTATCCCGTATATTACAAGGCATCGAAAATGAAAAGTAAAAACTCCCAAGTAAGTATTCTATATTTTCTATCCCTTTTCTAATATAATATATTTTACGAAACACATCTTAACTACCGGACCACGAGAAATGATTCTAACCCGTTCAGTTCAATTCCTACAATTACACCTAACCTCCGGAACAGACCTATGTCTACACAAAAACAATCCTTTTACCTAATTGAACTTACCCATAATAACGCGGCCGAAATACTACAATTACAAAATCCATCCCGTTCAGATCAATTCCTACAATTACAACATACCCTAACCTCCGGAACAGACACAAGTCTTCCCACGGATATTTCTGTTAACAATATCTCTAACAATTTATTGAGCACGGCCATAATAACGCAGCCGAAATACTACAATGACAATATCCAACCCGTTCGGTTCTATTCCTGCAATTAAATTATACCCTAACCTCCGGAACAGACCCTACTCTTCCCACGGAGATTCCTGATCAAGATATCTAGGACAATTGACTAGTGACCCTAACCACACATACGATAATAACACAAAGGAAGCGCCTAAAATTATGGGGAATTACGATACGGAATCTTCCCGTTTAATGATGTGCCATACACGACTAAAATGGTTTATACTATACACAACAGGGACCCGCTATTCCTCTTCGAACCTATACTACATTACAAAGAAGGTGGGATACCTTCATATTGAACCAACCCAAAGACCACGAGGCCTTGATCAACCAATTATCTAATACTACATACTCTACCTACTCTAGACACTACTACTACTACTAGTGACACCGCGAAAATTTAACACCCTTATTCATAGACTCCGCTTTATAAATTGACCCTTATCAACCGAGTAAATAGAGTTGCAACAAAAACAAATGCGACGCGAAATGCCTTACTTAGAACTTAATATTTGTCTATGAATCCGGGCGTTAAGCATTTATCTATATAATATGTAATTAAGAATTAAATCTAATATAAAATCTACATCAAATAAAAAAGGGGGGACAGAAATCCCTGGTTCCTAACTCCCATCCGATTGTTTAATTACCCGAGAATAGTGTACGCTCGACGTTCCGCAATTTATATAAATCAAAAATTCAAAAACCACCTCTACTAACTTATTGGCCGATGACGGCCCCCCGTATCCTCGATGATCCTTGAACAGATGTCTTCTAATCGACCGACATCCGAATCCCTGGTCCGGTTATCCCCTTGGAGGGGTGTTCTTGTCGCTTGAGAAAGGTAGGAACAGAGTTCCTCCCCCTTTTTACATTACACCAAACCCCCGTTTATATATTTTGAGGGGTTGGCACTTAAACACCGTTGAACACCCCCGAAACAACACTCCCAACTTGCATCTCTCCATGTAGGTGTCCTCTTCTTTTGTTGAAGATGTATATTCTGAAATAAAACACGTAAGTGAGTAATCAAAATTATAACAAAATCGTTTTGAGCTTACCGAAGTATGTTCGTCACATTGAGCCTACTTCTCCAGTGTTCATCGGTGGGCACTTCTTTGCTCCCAGGATAGTTAACAGCTACAATAAAATTTCTAAATTAGTGACAAAAATTTTCGTTAAACCAAATTTTTTCTTACGCAAGTTCCTCCGATCTGATGAATCAACTTTTTCTGTGTTCACCTGTGGTATCCAGAGCTGCATCGTGGGTGCTGCAACAACTTCCTATGGAGTGGAACCTGCTGCTCCAGCAAAAAATTACATATTTAAGTATTAAAAATTATATTAAACTATATTGGACTCTTACCTAAGTTTCTCCGACCACCTGAAAAACACCTTCGGGGTCTTCGTGTGTTATCCATGATCTGCTTCCATCAGCTGCTGTATTCTGTATACCTCGGCGTTGCACACGATGACTCCGCTCACCCAATTCTACCTCTGAACACCTCCGGTTATACGGGGTTGCGCCGCATAAGTATTTTCTGGAATAAAATTCATAAGTTAGTAATATAAATTATAACAAACGTATTTTGTGCATACCGGAGTTCCTCCGTTACGGTGAACCTATTACTTCTACATAGTAGTACTACATAGTGTACAACGAAGAACCTTGTTCAGATGCGATTCCTGAAATCAAAATTATATAAATTATTAACAATTTCATAACAAAACCTAATCGTCGTCGGCGCGTCCTGGACGATGCGGCTTCTCCACCTGCAGATTCCTAGTCGATGGTGCCTTCCTCTTTTTTGGCTGCAAATTTTGAAACTATAAAGAAATTCCTAAATTAATAATTAACAATATTAATGAAGCAAAACTATTACACCGCACATTCCGGACACTTTTTCAACCTACAACGAACTACGTAATCGATACATTACATTTTTTGTACACAACATATAACCAAATGTTGTCCACAAATTAATGGAATTTAAAATTGCCAGAACATACCTGCATTTCCACCAAAATGGAAATACCTATTCCGAAAAAACAAAGCAGAGCTTTGTCCGTATCCTCGAACGTATTCCAGGTGTTGCCTCCTTCAATTCCCGTCTTGCATCCACGATCTTGACTGTCCATGCGTTTTTTCCAGGTGTAAAATCTTTTGTTTTGTTCCAGGTCTGCGCCCTCGCCGCAACCTTTCCGAGTTGAAAAACACTGGATTTAATTTTCTACGTTAGTAATTAAGAATATTGGAAATATTATGCCATTCTAACCTTACAAGTATCCCGCACTTGATACATGACTTCCTGGGTTAGTCGGTGTTTTCTGTTACACCGCAATCCGGAAACTAGGCCAACCTAGAAGGAAAAAGTTATAAAGAATTACATTAAACTTACTTAAAACTAATTGAACTTCTAAAAGCTAAAACATAGACACAAAACCGAATTTTCTTCTGCTCCTGGTATACATAGTTGTCCTCGGTGTTCACTAGTGGTAGCCAGGATTTGCAAACTTCCGCCATTCCAGGCGGATGCATACAACTATTCCGCTCGCATGTTTCCGGGTAGGTGGTTCTTCTTCTCCCGCTACATCATTGTCTCCTAGAAATAAATTACTAAATTAATAATTTGCAAAATAAATTAACCAAATTTATTACTTCACATTCGGAAACAAAGAAATTAAGACCAATTCTCAATTTATATTAATTTTAATAAACAAACGTGGTTCTCACCTGTGCAGTATTGAAGGAGCTGGAGCACATCGACTTCACTGTTCAACTAGGATACACGTACTGACTAAGCCTTTGCAAATATTTCACAACCAATTATGAACGTTAAACGCATAATCAGTTTGACTCATTCGTCGTCATCGGTCCTGCATAAACGTAACACAAATTAATTGACCACTTTACAAAATTATTATTACATAAGAATGATAACAAAATGTAGATCAATTAAACAGAAAATTATTATTTAACTTATAAATTATTAAAAATCTGCGCCTACCTAAGTTTTTCCAAATCCGATGGACGGCGTCGTCGGTGCTCCACAGGAATTGCGCCCCCCTGACGCTGCAATCTGCAAGATGCATCTTCCCCATTTTAGGACTTGCAATGTCGCCGGACTGCTCTTCATTGGCATCTAACATGTATTGTGGTATTATTACTCACTCGCTTTATATTCCTTATCAGTTTAAATATAATCAAAATAAAACAGAATAAATAAAAACTCTCATGTTTTTAAATTTATTGATGTCATTTTAAAAACAACGTCCTTAGCAACTTTTAAATACCAAGATTTAAAAAAAATTACAATTTTTCAGTGGTGTGGATATTCGTTTTTCATACAATTAATTGTTATCAAGTCCGGAGTGCGTAGACATTTTCAAATGAAATTATGGCATCTTCAGTTAGGGTTATTTTTTTTCGGTTGTTCCCTGAATTTTAAATTACAACTTTAAAAATTTATATTTCCGAAACTAACAATAATTCGATATCGAAACTAGGGGGTCATCTAGGGTAGGCACGGGCCCAAATGGTATAAAATTTTTAGAAAAAACAAACTGCAGGTTTTTCGAGAAAACCGATTTAAAATTTTTTCCAAAAACCTGCAGTAACTTTGTCACTTGTCGAAAATCTTTGGATTTTTATGACTCTAAAAATCCACCGCGATGGTCCGCATAACAGAAAAAATAATCAAACCGAAGTCTGCCAAATTACAGAAAAGGCACTGCTTTTTAAACAATAACTTTAAAAATTTATATTTCCGAAACTAACAATAATTCGATATCGAAACTAGGGGGTCATCTAGGGTAGGCACGGGCCCAAATGGTATAAAATTTTTAGAAAAAACAAACTGCAGGTTTTTCGAGAAAACCGATTTAAAATTTTTTCCAAAAACCTGCAGTAACTTTGTCACTTGTCGAAAATCTTTGGATTTTTATGACTCTAAAAATCCACCGCGATGGTCCGCATAACAGAAAAAATAATCAAACCGAAGTCTGCCAAATTACAGAAAAGGCACTGCTTTTTAAACAATAACTTTAAAAATTTATATTTCCGAAACTAACAATAATTCGATATCGAAACTAGGGGGTCATCTAGGGTAGGCACGGGCCCAAATGGTATAAAATTTTTAGAAAAAACAAACTGCAGGTTTTTCGAGAAAACCGATTTAAAATTTTTTCCAAAAACCTGCAGTAACTTTGTCACTTGTCGAAAATCTTTGGATTTTTATGACTCTAAAAATCCACCGCGATGGTCCGCATAACAGAAAAAATAATCAAACCGAAGTCTGCCAAATTACAGAAAAGGCACTGCTTTTTAAACAATAACTTTAAAAATTTATATTTCCGAAACTAACAATAATTCGATATCGAAACTAGGGGGTCATCTAGGGTAGGCACGGGCCCAAATGGTATAAAATTTTTAGAAAAAACAAACTGCAGGTTTTTCGAGAAAACCGATTTAAAATTTTTTCCAAAAACCTGCAGTAACTTTGTCACTTGTCGAAAATCTTTGGATTTTTATGACTCTAAAAATCCACCGCGATGGTCCGCATAACAGAAAAAATAATCAAACCGAAGTCTGCCAAATTACAGAAAAGGCACTGCTTTTTAAACAATAACTTTAAAAATTTATATTTCCGAAACTAACAATAATTCGATATCGAAACTAGGGGGTCATCTAGGGTAGGCACGGGCCCAAATGGTATAAAATTTTTAGAAAAAACAAACTGCAGGTTTTTCGAGAAAACCGATTTAAAATTTTTTCCAAAAACCTGCAGTAACTTTGTCACTTGTCGAAAATCTTTTGATTTTTATGACTCTAAAAATCCACCGCGATGGTCCGCATAACAGAAAAAATAATCAAACCGAAGTCTGCCAAATTACAGAAAAGGCACTGCTTTTTAAACAATAACTTTAAAAATTTATATTTCCGAAACTAACAATAATTCGATATCGAAACTAGGGGGTCATCTAGGGTAGGCACGGGCCCAAATGGTATAAAATTTTTAGAAAAAACAAACTGCAGGTTTTTCGAGAAAACCGATTTAAAATTTTTTCCAAAAACCTGCAGTAACTTTGTCACTTGTCGAAAATCTTTGGATTTTTATGACTCTAAAAATCCACCGCGATGGTCCGCATAACAGAAAAAATAATCAAACCGAAGTCTGCCAAATTACAGAAAAGGCACTGCTTTTTAAACAATAACTTTAAAAATTTATATTTCCGAAACTAACAATAATTCGATATCGAAACTAGGGGGTCATCTAGGGTAGGCACGGGCCCAAATGGTATAAAATTTTTAGAAAAAACAAACTGCAGGTTTTTCGAGAAAACCGATTTAAAATTTTTTCCAAAAACCTGCAGTAACTTTGTCACTTGTCGAAAATCTTTGGATTTTTATGACTCTAAAAATCCACCGCGATGGTCCGCATAACAGAAAAAATAATCAAACCGAAGTCTGCCAAATTACAGAAAAGGCACTGCTTTTTAAACAATAACTTTAAAAATTTATATTTCCGAAACTAACAATAATTCGATATCGAAACTAGGGGGTCATCTAGGGTAGGCACGGGCCCAAATGGTATAAAATTTTTAGAAAAAACAAACTGCAGGTTTTTCGAGAAAACCGATTTAAAATTTTTTCCAAAAACCTGCAGTAACTTTGTCACTTGTCGAAAATCTTTCGATTTTTATGACTCTAAAAATCCACCGCGATGGTCCGCATAACAGAAAAAATAATCAAACCGAAGTCTGCCAAATTACAGAAAAGGCACTGCTTTTTAAACAATAACTTTAAAAATTTATATTTCCGAAACTAACAATAATTCGATATCGAAACTAGGGGGTCATCTAGGGTAGGCACGGGCCCAAATGGTATAAAATTTTTAGAAAAAACAAACTGCAGGTTTTTCGAGAAAACCGATTTAAAATTTTTTCCAAAAACCTGCAGTAACTTTGTCACTTGTCGAAAATCTTTGGATTTTTATGACTCTAAAAATCCACCGCGATGGTCCGCATAACAGAAAAAATAATCAAACCGAAGTCTGCCAAATTACAGAAAAGGCACTGCTTTTTAAACAATAACTTTAAAAATTTATATTTCCGAAACTAACAATAATTCGATATCGAAACTAGGGGGTCATCTAGGGTAGGCACGGGCCCAAATGGTATAAAATTTTTAGAAAAAACAAACTGCAGGTTTTTCAAGAAAACCGATTTAAAATTTTTTCCAAAAACCTGCAGTAACTTTGTCACTTGTCGAAAATCTTTGGATTTTTATGACTCTAAAAATCCACCGCGATGGTCCGCATAACAGAAAAAATAATCAAACCGAAGTCTGCCGAATTACAGAAAAGGCACTGCTTTTTAAACAATAACTTTAAAAATTTATATTTCCGAAACTAACAATAATTCGATATCGAAACTAGGGGGTCATCTAGGGTAGGCACGGGCCCAAATGGTATAAAATTTTTAGAAAAAACAAACTGCAGGTTTTTCGAGAAAACCGATTTAAAATTTTTTCCAAAAACCTGCAGTAACTTTGTCACTTGTCGAAAATCTTTCGATTTTTATGACTCTAAAAATCCACCGCGATGGTCCGCATAACAGAAAAAATAATCAAACCGAAGTCTGCCAAATTACAGAAAAGGCACTGCTTTTTAAACAATAACTTTAAAAATTTATATTTCCGAAACTAACAATAATTCGATATCGAAACTAGGGGGTCATCTAGGGTAGGCACGGGCCCAAATGGTATAAAATTTTTAGAAAAAACAAACTGCAGGTTTTTCGAGAAAACCGATTTAAAATTTTTTCCAAAAACCTGCAGTAACTTTGTCACTTGTCGAAAATCTTTGGATTTTTATGACTCTAAAAATCCACCGCGATGGTCCGCATAACAGAAAAAATAATCAAACCGAAGTCTGCCAAATTACAGAAAAGGCACTGCTTTTTAAACAATAACTTTAAAAATTTATATTTCCGAAACTAACAATAATTCGATATCGAAACTAGGGGGTCATCTAGGGTAGGCACGGGCCCAAATGGTATAAAATTTTTAGAAAAAACAAACTGCAGGTTTTTCGAGAAAACCGATTTAAAATTTTTTCCAAAAACCTGCAGTAACTTTGTCACTTGTCGAAAATCTTTTGATTTTTATGACTCTAAAAATCCACCGCGATGGTCCGCATAACAGAAAAAATAATCAAACCGAAGTCTGCCAAATTACAGAAAAGGCACTGCTTTTTAAACAATAACTTTAAAAATTTATATTTCCGAAACTAACAATAATTCGATATCGAAACTAGGGGGTCATCTAGGGTAGGCACGGGCCCAAATGGTATAAAATTTTTAGAAAAAACAAACTGCAGGTTTTTCGAGAAAACCGATTAAAATTTTTTCCAAAAACCTGCAGTAACTTTGTCACTTGTCGAAAATCTTTCGATTTTTATGACTCTAAAAATCCACCGCGATGGTCCGCATAACAGAAAAAATAATCAAACCGAAGTCTGCCAAATTACAGAAAAGGCACTGCTTTTTAAACAATAACTTTAAAAATTTATATTTCCGAAACTAACAATAATTCGATATCGAAACTAGGGGGTCATCTAGGGTAGGCACGGGCCCAAATGGTATAAAATTTTTAGAAAAAACAAACTGCAGGTTTTTCGAGAAAACCGATTTAAAATTTTTTCCAAAAACCTGCAGTAACTTTGTCACTTGTCGAAAATCTTTGGATTTTTATGACTCTAAAAATCCACCGCGATGGTCCGCATAACAGAAAAAATAATCAAACCGAAGTCTGCCAAATTACAGAAAAGGCACTGCTTTTTAAACAATAACTTTAAAAATTTATATTTCCGAAACTAACAATAATTCGATATCGAAACTAGGGGGTCATCTAGGGTAGGCACGGGCCCAAATGGTATAAAATTTTTAGAAAAAACAAACTGCAGGTTTTTCGAGAAAACCGATTTAAAATTTTTTCCAAAAACCTGCAGTAACTTTGTCACTTGTCGAAAATCTTTGGATTTTTATGACTCTAAAAATCCACCGCGATGGTCCGCATAACAGAAAAAATAATCAAACCGAAGTCTGCCAAATTACAGAAAAGGCACTGCTTTTTAAACAATAACTTTAAAAATTTATATTTCCGAAACTAACAATAATTCGATATCGAAACTAGGGGGTCATCTAGGGTAGGCACGGGCCCAAATGGTATAAAATTTTTAGAAAAAACAAACTGCAGGTTTTTCGAGAAAACCGATTTAAAATTTTTTCCAAAAACCTGCAGTAACTTTGTCACTTGTCGAAAATCTTTGGATTTTTATGACTCTAAAAATCCACCGCGATGGTCCGCATAACAGAAAAAATAATCAAACCGAAGTCTGCCAAATTACAGAAAAGGCACTGCTTTTTAAACAATAACTTTAAAAATTTATATTTCCGAAACTAACAATAATTCGATATCGAAACTAGGGGGTCATCTAGGGTAGGCACGGGCCCAAATGGTATAAAATTTTTAGAAAAAACAAACTGCAGGTTTTTCGAGAAAACCGATTTAAAATTTTTTCCAAAAACCTGCAGTAACTTTGTCACTTGTCGAAAATCTTTGGATTTTTATGACTCTAAAAATCCACCGCGATGGTCCGCATAACAGAAAAAATAATCAAACCGAAGTCTGCCAAATTACAGAAAAGGCACTGCTTTTTAAACAATAACTTTAAAAATTTATATTTCCGAAACTAACAATAATTCGATATCGAAACTAGGGGGTCATCTAGGGTAGGCACGGGCCCAAATGGTATAAAATTTTTAGAAAAAACAAACTGCAGGTTTTTCGAGAAAACCGATTTAAAATTTTTTCCAAAAACCTGCAGTAACTTTGTCACTTGTCGAAAATCTTTGGATTTTTATGACTCTAAAAATCCACCGCGATGGTCCGCATAACAGAAAAAATAATCAAACCGAAGTCTGCCAAATTACAGAAAAGGCACTGCTTTTTAAACAATAACTTTAAAAATTTATATTTCCGAAACTAACAATAATTCGATATCGAAACTAGGGGGTCATCTAGGGTAGGCACGGGCCCAAATGGTATAAAATTTTTAGAAAAAACAAACTGCAGGTTTTTCGAGAAAACCGATTTTAAATTTTTTCCAAAAACCTGCAGTAACTTTGTCACTTGTCGAAAATCTTTGGATTTTTATGACTCTAAAAATCCACCGCGATGGTCCGCATAACAGAAAAAATAATCAAACCGAAGTCTGCCAAATTACAGAAAAGGCACTGCTTTTTAAACAATAACTTTAAAAATTTATATTTCCGAAACTAACAATAATTCGATATCGAAACTAGGGGGTCATCTAGGGTAGGCACGGGCCCAAATGGTATAAAATTTTTAGAAAAAACAAACTGCAGGTTTTTCGAGAAAACCGATTTAAAATTTTTTCCAAAAACCTGCAGTAACTTTGTCACTTGTCGAAAATCTTTGGATTTTTATGACTCTAAAAATCCACCGCGATGGTCCGCATAACAGAAAAAATAATCAAACCGAAGTCTGCCAAATTACAGAAAAGGCACTGCTTTTTAAACAATAACTTTAAAAATTTATATTTCCGAAACTAACAATAATTCGATATCGAAACTAGGGGGTCATCTAGGGTAGGCACGGGCCCAAATGGTATAAAATTTTTAGAAAAAACAAACTGCAGGTTTTTCGAGAAAACCGATTTAAAATTTTTTCCAAAAACCTGCAGTAACTTTGTCACTTGTCGAAAATCTTTGGATTTTTATGACTCTAAAAATCCACCGCGATGGTCCGCATAACAGAAAAAATAATCAAACCGAAGTCTGCCAAATTACAGAAAAGGCACTGCTTTTTAAACAATAACTTTAAAAATTTATATTTCCGAAACTAACAATAATTCGATATCGAAACTAGGGGGTCATCTAGGGTAGGCACGGGCCCAAATGGTATAAAATTTTTAGAAAAAACAAACTGCAGGTTTTTCGAGAAAACCGATTTAAAATTTTTTCCAAAAACCTGCAGTAACTTTGTCACTTGTCGAAAATCTTTGGATTTTTATGACTCTAAAAATCCACCGCGATGGTCCGCATAACAGAAAAAATAATCAAACCGAAGTCTGCCAAATTACAGAAAAGGCACTGCTTTTTAAACAATAACTTTAAAAATTTATATTTCCGAAACTAACAATAATTCGATATCGAAACTAGGGGGTCATCTAGGGTAGGCACGGGCCCAAATGGTATAAAATTTTTAGAAAAAACAAACTGCAGGTTTTTCGAGAAAACCGATTTAAAATTTTTTCCAAAAACCTGCAGTAACTTTGTCACTTGTCGAAAATCTTTCGATTTTTATGACTCTAAAAATCCACCGCGATGGTCCGCATAACAGAAAAAATAATCAAACCGAAGTCTGCCAAATTACAGAAAAGGCACTGCTTTTTAAACAATAACTTTAAAAATTTATATTTCCGAAACTAACAATAATTCGATATCGAAACTAGGGGGTCATCTAGGGTAGGCACGGGCCCAAATGGTATAAAATTTTTAGAAAAAACAAACTGCAGGTTTTTCGAGAAAACCGATTTAAAATTTTTTCCAAAAACCTGCAGTAACTTTGTCACTTGTCGAAAATCTTTCGATTTTTATGACTCTAAAAATCCACCGCGATGGTCCGCATAACAGAAAAAATAATCAAACCGAAGTCTGCCAAATTACAGAAAAGGCACTGCTTTTTAAACAATAACTTTAAAAATTTATATTTCCGAAACTAACAATAATTCGATATCGAAACTAGGGGGTCATCTAGGGTAGGCACGGGCCCAAATGGTATAAAATTTTTAGAAAAAACAAACTGCAGGTTTTTCGAGAAAACCGATTTAAAATTTTTTCCAAAAACCTGCAGTAACTTTGTCACTTGTCGAAAATCTTTGGATTTTTATGACTCTAAAAATCCACCGCGATGGTCCGCATAACAGAAAAAATAATCAAACCGAAGTCTGCCAAATTACAGAAAAGGCACTGCTTTTTAAACAATAACTTTAAAAATTTATATTTCCGAAACTAACAATAATTCGATATCGAAACTAGGGGGTCATCTAGGGTAGGCACGGGCCCAAATGGTATAAAATTTTTAGAAAAAACAAACTGCAGGTTTTTCGAGAAAACCGATTTAAAATTTTTTCCAAAAACCTGCAGTAACTTTGTCACTTGTCGAAAATCTTTGGATTTTTATGACTCTAAAAATCCACCGCGATGGTCCGCATAACAGAAAAAATAATCAAACCGAAGTCTGCCAAATTACAGAAAAGGCACTGCTTTTTAAACAATAACTTTAAAAATTTATATTTCCGAAACTAACAATAATTCGATATCGAAACTAGGGGGTCATCTAGGGTAGGCACGGGCCCAAATGGTATAAAATTTTTAGAAAAAACAAACTGCAGGTTTTTCGAGAAAACCGATTTAAAATTTTTTCCAAAAACCTGCAGTAACTTTGTCACTTGTCGAAAATCTTTGGATTTTTATGACTCTAAAAATCCACCGCGATGGTCCGCATAACAGAAAAAATAATCAAACCGAAGTCTGCCGAATTACAGAAAAGGCACTGCTTTTTAAACAATAACTTTAAAAATTTATATTTCCGAAACTAACAATAATTCGATATCGAAACTAGGGGGTCATCTAGGGTAGGCACGGGCCCAAATGGTATAAAATTTTTAGAAAAAACAAACTGCAGGTTTTTCGAGAAAACCGATTTAAAATTTTTTCCAAAAACCTGCAGTAACTTTGTCACTTGTCGAAAATCTTTCGATTTTTATGACTCTAAAAATCCACCGCGATGGTCCGCATAACAGAAAAAATAATCAAACCGAAGTCTGCCAAATTACAGAAAAGGCACTGCTTTTTAAACAATAACTTTAAAAATTTATATTTCCGAAACTAACAATAATTCGATATCGAAACTAGGGGGTCATCTAGGGTAGGCACGGGCCCAAATGGTATAAAATTTTTAGAAAAAACAAACTGCAGGTTTTTCGAGAAAACCGATTTAAAATTTTTTCCAAAAACCTGCAGTAACTTTGTCACTTGTCGAAAATCTTTCGATTTTTATGACTCTAAAAATCCACCGCGATGGTCCGCATAACAGAAAAAATAATCAAACCGAAGTCTGCCAAATTACAGAAAAGGCACTGCTTTTTAAACAATAACTTTAAAAATTTATATTTCCGAAACTAACAATAATTCGATATCGAAACTAGGGGGTCATCTAGGGTAGGCACGGGCCCAAATGGTATAAAATTTTTAGAAAAAACAAACTGCAGGTTTTTCGAGAAAACCGATTTAAAATTTTTTCCAAAAACCTGCAGTAACTTTGTCACTTGTCGAAAATCTTTGGATTTTTATGACTCTAAAAATCCACCGCGATGGTCCGCATAACAGAAAAAATAATCAAACCGAAGTCTGCCAAATTACAGAAAAGGCACTGCTTTTTAAACAATAACTTTAAAAATTTATATTTCCGAAACTAACAATAATTCGATATCGAAACTAGGGGGTCATCTAGGGTAGGCACGGGCCCAAATGGTATAAAATTTTTAGAAAAAACAAACTGCAGGTTTTTCGAGAAAACCGATTTAAAATTTTTTCCAAAAACCTGCAGTAACTTTGTCACTTGTCGAAAATCTTTCGATTTTTATGACTCTAAAAATCCACCGCGATGGTCCGCATAACAGAAAAAATAATCAAACCGAAGTCTGCCAAATTACAGAAAAGGCACTGCTTTTTAAACAATAACTTTAAAAATTTATATTTCCGAAACTAACAATAATTCGATATCGAAACTAGGGGGTCATCTAGGGTAGGCACGGGCCCAAATGGTATAAAATTTTTAGAAAAAACAAACTGCAGGTTTTTCGAGAAAACCGATTTAAAATTTTTTCCAAAAACCTGCAGTAACTTTGTCACTTGTCGAAAATCTTTGGATTTTTATGACTCTAAAAATCCACCGCGATGGTCCGCATAACAGAAAAAATAATCAAACCGAAGTCTGCCAAATTACAGAAAAGGCACTGCTTTTTAAACAATAACTTTAAAAATTTATATTTCCGAAACTAACAATAATTCGATATCGAAACTAGGGGGTCATCTAGGGTAGGCACGGGCCCAAATGGTATAAAATTTTTAGAAAAAACAAACTGCAGGTTTTTCGAGAAAACCGATTAAAATTTTTTCCAAAAACCTGCAGTAACTTTGTCACTTGTCGAAAATCTTTCGATTTTTATGACTCTAAAAATCCACCGCGATGGTCCGCATAACAGAAAAAATAATCAAACCGAAGTCTGCCAAATTACAGAAAAGGCACTGCTTTTTAAACAATAACTTTAAAAATTTATATTTCCGAAACTAACAATAATTCGATATCGAAACTAGGGGGTCATCTAGGGTAGGCACGGGCCCAAATGGTATAAAATTTTTAGAAAAAACAAACTGCAGGTTTTTCGAGAAAACCGATTTAAAATTTTTTCCAAAAACCTGCAGTAACTTTGTCACTTGTCGAAAATCTTTGGATTTTTATGACTCTAAAAATCCACCGCGATGGTCCGCATAACAGAAAAAATAATCAAACCGAAGTCTGCCAAATTACAGAAAAGGCACTGCTTTTTAAACAATAACTTTAAAAATTTATATTTCCGAAACTAACAATAATTCGATATCGAAACTAGGGGGTCATCTAGGGTAGGCACGGGCCCAAATGGTATAAAATTTTTAGAAAAAACAAACTGCAGGTTTTTCGAGAAAACCGATTTAAAATTTTTTCCAAAAACCTGCAGTAACTTTGTCACTTGTCGAAAATCTTTGGATTTTTATGACTCTAAAAATCCACCGCGATGGTCCGCATAACAGAAAAAATAATCAAACCGAAGTCTGCCAAATTACAGAAAAGGCACTGCTTTTTAAACAATAACTTTAAAAATTTATATTTCCGAAACTAACAATAATTCGATATCGAAACTAGGGGGTCATCTAGGGTAGGCACGGGCCCAAATGGTATAAAATTTTTAGAAAAAACAAACTGCAGGTTTTTCGAGAAAACCGATTTAAAATTTTTTCCAAAAACCTGCAGTAACTTTGTCACTTGTCGAAAATCTTTGGATTTTTATGACTCTAAAAATCCACCGCGATGGTCCGCATAACAGAAAAAATAATCAAACCGAAGTCTGCCGAATTACAGAAAAGGCACTGCTTTTTAAACAATAACTTTAAAAATTTATATTTCCGAAACTAACAATAATTCGATATCGAAACTAGGGGGTCATCTAGGGGAGGCACGGGCCCAAATGGTATAAAATTTTTAGAAAAAACAAACTGCAGGTTTTTCGAGAAAACCGATTTAAAATTTTTTCCAAAAACCTGCAGTAACTTTGTCACTTGTCGAAAATCTTTCGATTTTTATGACTCTAAAAATCCACCGCGATGGTCCGCATAACAGAAAAAATAATCAAACCGAAGTCTGCCAAATTACAGAAAAGGCACTGCTTTTTAAACAATAACTTTAAAAATTTATATTTCCGAAACTAACAATAATTCGATATCGAAACTAGGGGGTCATCTAGGGTAGGCACGGGCCCAAATGGTATAAAATTTTTAGAAAAAACAAACTGCAGGTTTTTCGAGAAAACCGATTTAAAATTTTTTCCAAAAACCTGCAGTAACTTTGTCACTTGTCGAAAATCTTTCGATTTTTATGACTCTAAAAATCCACCGCGATGGTCCGCATAACAGAAAAAATAATCAAACCGAAGTCTGCCAAATTACAGAAAAGGCACTGCTTTTTAAACAATAACTTTAAAAATTTATATTTCCGAAACTAACAATAATTCGATATCGAAACTAGGGGGTCATCTAGGGTAGGCACGGGCCCAAATGGTATAAAATTTTTAGAAAAAACAAACTGCAGGTTTTTCGAGAAAACCGATTTAAAATTTTTTCCAAAAACCTGCAGTAACTTTGTCACTTGTCGAAAATCTTTGGATTTTTATGACTCTAAAAATCCACCGCGATGGTCCGCATAACAGAAAAAATAATCAAACCGAAGTCTGCCAAATTACAGAAAAGGCACTGCTTTTTAAACAATAACTTTAAAAATTTATATTTCCGAAACTAACAATAATTCGATATCGAAACTAGGGGGTCATCTAGGGTAGGCACGGGCCCAAATGGTATAAAATTTTTAGAAAAAACAAACTGCAGGTTTTTCGAGAAAACCGATTTAAAATTTTTTCCAAAAACCTGCAGTAACTTTGTCACTTGTCGAAAATCTTTCGATTTTTATGACTCTAAAAATCCACCGCGATGGTCCGCATAACAGAAAAAATAATCAAACCGAAGTCTGCCAAATTACAGAAAAGGCACTGCTTTTTAAACAATAACTTTAAAAATTTATATTTCCGAAACTAACAATAATTCGATATCGAAACTAGGGGGTCATCTAGGGTAGGCACGGGCCCAAATGGTATAAAATTTTTAGAAAAAACAAACTGCAGGTTTTTCGAGAAAACCGATTTAAAATTTTTTCCAAAAACCTGCAGTAACTTTGTCACTTGTCGAAAATCTTTGGATTTTTATGACTCTAAAAATCCACCGCGATGGTCCGCATAACAGAAAAAATAATCAAACCGAAGTCTGCCAAATTACAGAAAAGGCACTGCTTTTTAAACAATAACTTTAAAAATTTATATTTCCGAAACTAACAATAATTCGATATCGAAACTAGGGGGTCATCTAGGGTAGGCACGGGCCCAAATGGTATAAAATTTTTAGAAAAAACAAACTGCAGGTTTTTCGAGAAAACCGATTAAAATTTTTTCCAAAAACCTGCAGTAACTTTGTCACTTGTCGAAAATCTTTCGATTTTTATGACTCTAAAAATCCACCGCGATGGTCCGCATAACAGAAAAAATAATCAAACCGAAGTCTGCCAAATTACAGAAAAGGCACTGCTTTTTAAACAATAACTTTAAAAATTTATATTTCCGAAACTAACAATAATTCGATATCGAAACTAGGGGGTCATCTAGGGTAGGCACGGGCCCAAATGGTATAAAATTTTTAGAAAAAACAAACTGCAGGTTTTTCGAGAAAATCGATTTAAAATTTTTTCCAAAAACCTGCAGTAACTTTGTCACTTGTCGAAAATCTTTGGATTTTTATGACTCTAAAAATCCACCGCGATGGTCCGCATAACAGAAAAAATAATCAAACCGAAGTCTGCCAAATTACAGAAAAGGCACTGCTTTTTAAACAATAACTTTAAAAATTTATATTTCCGAAACTAACAATAATTCGATATCGAAACTAGGGGGTCATCTAGGGTAGGCACGGGCCCAAATGGTATAATATTTTTAGAAAAAACAAACTGCAGGTTTTTCGAGAAAATCGATTTAAAATTTTTTCCAAAAACCTGCAGTAACTTTGTCACTTGTCGAAAATCTTTGGATTTTTATGACTCTAAAAATCCACCGCGATGGTCCGCATAACAGAAAAAATAATCAAACCGAAGTCTGCCGAATTACAGAAAAGGCACTGCTTTTTAAACAATAACTTTAAAAATTTATATTTCCGAAACTAACAATAATTCGATATCGAAACTAGGGGGTCATCTAGGGTAGGCACGGGCCCAAATGGTATAAAATTTTTAGAAAAAACAAACTGCAGGTTTTTCGAGAAAACCGATTTAAAATTTTTTCCAAAAACCTGCAGTAACTTTGTCACTTGTCGAAAATCTTTGGATTTTTATGACTCTAAAAATCCACCGCGATGGTCCGCATAACAGAAAAAATAATCAAACCGAAGTCTGCCAAATTACAGAAAAGGCACTGCTTTTTAAACAATAACTTTAAAAATTTATATTTCCGAAACTAACAATAATTCGATATCGAAACTAGGGGGTCATCTAGGGTAGGCACGGGCCCAAATGGTATAAAATTTTTAGAAAAAACAAACTGCAGGTTTTTCGAGAAAACCGATTTAAAATTTTTTCCAAAAACCTGCAGTAACTTTGTCACTTGTCGAAAATCTTTCGATTTTTATGACTCTAAAAATCCACCGCGATGGTCCGCATAACAGAAAAAATAATCAAACCGAAGTCTGCCAAATTACAGAAAAGGCACTGCTTTTTAAACAATAACTTTAAAAATTTATATTTCCGAAACTAACAATAATTCGATATCGAAACTAGGGGGTCATCTAGGGTAGGCACGGGCCCAAATGGTATAAAATTTTTAGAAAAAACAAACTGCAGGTTTTTCGAGAAAACCGATTTAAAATTTTTTCCAAAAACCTGCAGTAACTTTGTCACTTGTCGAAAATCTTTGGATTTTTATGACTCTAAAAATCCACCGCGATGGTCCGCATAACAGAAAAAATAATCAAACCGAAGTCTGCCAAATTACAGAAAAGGCACTGCTTTTTAAACAATAACTTTAAAAATTTATATTTCCGAAACTAACAATAATTCGATATCGAAACTAGGGGGTCATCTAGGGTAGGCACGGGCCCAAATGGTATAAAATTTTTAGAAAAAACAAACTGCAGGTTTTTCGAGAAAACCGATTTAAAATTTTTTCCAAAAACCTGCAGTAACTTTGTCACTTGTCGAAAATCTTTCGATTTTTATGACTCTAAAAATCCACCGCGATGGTCCGCATAACAGAAAAAATAATCAAACCGAAGTCTGCCAAATTACAGAAAAGGCACTGCTTTTTAAACAATAACTTTAAAAATTTATATTTCCGAAACTAACAATAATTCGATATCGAAACTAGGGGGTCATCTAGGGTAGGCACGGGCCCAAATGGTATAAAATTTTTAGAAAAAACAAACTGCAGGTTTTTCGAGAAAACCGATTTAAAATTTTTTCCAAAAACCTGCAGTAACTTTGTCACTTGTCGAAAATCTTTGGATTTTTATGACTCTAAAAATCCACCGCGATGGTCCGCATAACAGAAAAAATAATCAAACCGAAGTCTGCCAAATTACAGAAAAGGCACTGCTTTTTAAACAATAACTTTAAAAATTTATATTTCCGAAACTAACAATAATTCGATATCGAAACTAGGGGGTCATCTAGGGTAGGCACGGGCCCAAATGGTATAAAATTTTTAGAAAAAACAAACTGCAGGTTTTTCGAGAAAACCGATTAAAATTTTTTCCAAAAACCTGCAGTAACTTTGTCACTTGTCGAAAATCTTTCGATTTTTATGACTCTAAAAATCCACCGCGATGGTCCGCATAACAGAAAAAATAATCAAACCGAAGTCTGCCAAATTACAGAAAAGGCACTGCTTTTTAAACAATAACTTTAAAAATTTATATTTCCGAAACTAACAATAATTCGATATCGAAACTAGGGGGTCATCTAGGGTAGGCACGGGCCCAAATGGTATAAAATTTTTAGAAAAAACAAACTGCAGGTTTTTCGAGAAAATCGATTTAAAATTTTTTCCAAAAACCTGCAGTAACTTTGTCACTTGTCGAAAATCTTTGGATTTTTATGACTCTAAAAATCCACCGCGATGGTCCGCATAACAGAAAAAATAATCAAACCGAAGTCTGCCAAATTACAGAAAAGGCACTGCTTTTTAAACAATAACTTTAAAAATTTATATTTCCGAAACTAACAATAATTCGATATCGAAACTAGGGGGTCATCTAGGGTAGGCACGGGCCCAAATGGTATAATATTTTTAGAAAAAACAAACTGCAGGTTTTTCGAGAAAATCGATTTAAAATTTTTTCCAAAAACCTGCAGTAACTTTGTCACTTGTCGAAAATCTTTGGATTTTTATGACTCTAAAAATCCACCGCGATGGTCCGCATAACAGAAAAAATAATCAAACCGAAGTCTGCCAAATTACAGAAAAGGCACTGCTTTTTAAACAATAACTTTAAAAATTTATATTTCCGAAACTAACAATAATTCGATATCGAAACTAGGGGGTCATCTAGGGTAGGCACGGGCCCAAATGGTATAAAATTTTTAGAAAAAACAAACTGCAGGTTTTTCGAGAAAACCGATTTTAAATTTTTTCCAAAAACCTGCAGTAACTTTGTCACTTGTCGAAAATCTTTGGATTTTTATGACTCTAAAAATCCACCGCGATGGTCCGCATAACAGAAAAAATAATCAAACCGAAGTCTGCCGAATTACAGAAAAGGCACTGCTTTTTAAACAATAACTTTAAAAATTTATATTTCCGAAACTAACAATAATTCGATATCGAAACTAGGGGGTCATCTAGGGTAGGCACGGGCCCAAATGGTATAAAATTTTTAGAAAAAACAAACTGCAGGTTTTTCGAGAAAACCGATTTAAAATTTTTTCCAAAAACCTGCAGTAACTTTGTCACTTGTCGAAAATCTTTGGATTTTTATGACTCTAAAAATCCACCGCGATGGTCCGCATAACAGAAAAAATAATCAAACCGAAGTCTGCCAAATTACAGAAAAGGCACTGCTTTTTAAACAATAACTTTAAAAATTTATATTTCCGAAACTAACAATAATTCGATATCGAAACTAGGGGGTCATCTAGGGTAGGCACGGGCCCAAATGGTATAAAATTTTTAGAAAAAACAAACTGCAGGTTTTTCGAGAAAACCGATTTAAAATTTTTTCCAAAAACCTGCAGTAACTTTGTCACTTGTCGAAAATCTTTCGATTTTTATGACTCTAAAAATCCACCGCGATGGTCCGCATAACAGAAAAAATAATCAAACCGAAGTCTGCCAAATTACAGAAAAGGCACTGCTTTTTAAACAATAACTTTAAAAATTTATATTTCCGAAACTAACAATAATTCGATATCGAAACTAGGGGGTCATCTAGGGTAGGCACGGGCCCAAATGGTATAAAATTTTTAGAAAAAACAAACTGCAGGTTTTTCGAGAAAACCGATTTAAAATTTTTTCCAAAAACCTGCAGTAACTTTGTCACTTGTCGAAAATCTTTGGATTTTTATGACTCTAAAAATCCACCGCGATGGTCCGCATAACAGAAAAAATAATCAAACCGAAGTCTGCCAAATTACAGAAAAGGCACTGCTTTTTAAACAATAACTTTAAAAATTTATATTTCCGAAACTAACAATAATTCGATATCGAAACTAGGGGGTCATCTAGGGTAGGCACGGGCCCAAATGGTATAAAATTTTTAGAAAAAACAAACTGCAGGTTTTTCGAGAAAACCGATTAAAATTTTTTCCAAAAACCTGCAGTAACTTTGTCACTTGTCGAAAATCTTTCGATTTTTATGACTCTAAAAATCCACCGCGATGGTCCGCATAACAGAAAAAATAATCAAACCGAAGTCTGCCAAATTACAGAAAAGGCACTGCTTTTTAAACAATAACTTTAAAAATTTATATTTCCGAAACTAACAATAATTCGATATCGAAACTAGGGGGTCATCTAGGGTAGGCACGGGCCCAAATGGTATAAAATTTTTAGAAAAAACAAACTGCAGGTTTTTCGAGAAAATCGATTTAAAATTTTTTCCAAAAACCTGCAGTAACTTTGTCACTTGTCGAAAATCTTTGGATTTTTATGACTCTAAAAATCCACCGCGATGGTCCGCATAACAGAAAAAATAATCAAACCGAAGTCTGCCAAATTACAGAAAAGGCACTGCTTTTTAAACAATAACTTTAAAAATTTATATTTCCGAAACTAACAATAATTCGATATCGAAACTAGGGGGTCATCTAGGGTAGGCACGGGCCCAAATGGTATAATATTTTTAGAAAAAACAAACTGCAGGTTTTTCGAGAAAATCGATTTAAAATTTTTTCCAAAAACCTGCAGTAACTTTGTCACTTGTCGAAAATCTTTGGATTTTTATGACTCTAAAAATCCACCGCGATGGTCCGCATAACAGAAAAAATAATCAAACCGAAGTCTGCCAAATTACAGAAAAGGCACTGCTTTTTAAACAATAACTTTAAAAATTTATATTTCCGAAACTAACAATAATTCGATATCGAAACTAGGGGGTCATCTAGGGTAGGCACGGGCCCAAATGGTATAAAATTTTTAGAAAAAACAAACTGCAGGTTTTTCGAGAAAACCGATTTAAAATTTTTTCCAAAAACCTGCAGTAACTTTGTCACTTGTCGAAAATCTTTGGATTTTTATGACTCTAAAAATCCACCGCGATGGTCCGCATAACAGAAAAAATAATCAAACCGAAGTCTGCCGAATTACAGAAAAGGCACTGCTTTTTAAACAATAACTTTAAAAATTTATATTTCCGAAACTAACAATAATTCGATATCGAAACTAGGGGGTCATCTAGGGTAGGCACGGGCCCAAATGGTATAAAATTTTTAGAAAAAACAAACTGCAGGTTTTTCGAGAAAACCGATTTAAAATTTTTTCCAAAAACCTGCAGTAACTTTGTCACTTGTCGAAAATCTTTGGATTTTTATGACTCTAAAAATCCACCGCGATGGTCCGCATAACAGAAAAAATAATCAAACCGAAGTCTGCCAAATTACAGAAAAGGCACTGCTTTTTAAACAATAACTTTAAAAATTTATATTTCCGAAACTAACAATAATTCGATATCGAAACTAGGGGGTCATCTAGGGTAGGCACGGGCCCAAATGGTATAAAATTTTTAGAAAAAACAAACTGCAGGTTTTTCGAGAAAACCGATTTAAAATTTTTTCCAAAAACCTGCAGTAACTTTGTCACTTGTCGAAAATCTTTGGATTTTTATGACTCTAAAAATCCACCGCGATGGTCCGCATAACAGAAAAAATAATCAAACCGAAGTCTGCCAAATTACAGAAAAGGCACTGCTTTTTAAACAATAACTTTAAAAATTTATATTTCCGAAACTAACAATAATTCGATATCGAAACTAGGGGGTCATCTAGGGTAGGCACGGGCCCAAATGGTATAAAATTTTTAGAAAAAACAAACTGCAGGTTTTTCGAGAAAACCGATTTAAAATTTTTTCCAAAAACCTGCAGTAACTTTGTCACTTGTCGAAAATCTTTGGATTTTTATGACTCTAAAAATCCACCGCGATGGTCCGCATAACAGAAAAAATAATCAAACCGAAGTCTGCCGAATTACAGAAAAGGCACTGCTTTTTAAACAATAACTTTAAAAATTTATATTTCCGAAACTAACAATAATTCGATATCGAAACTAGGGGGTCATCTAGGGTAGGCACGGGCCCAAATGGTATAAAATTTTTAGAAAAAACAAACTGCAGGTTTTTCGAGAAAACCGATTTAAAATTTTTTCCAAAAACCTGCAGTAACTTTGTCACTTGTCGAAAATCTTTCGATTTTTATGACTCTAAAAATCCACCGCGATGGTCCGCATAACAGAAAAAATAATCAAACCGAAGTCTGCCAAATTACAGAAAAGGCACTGCTTTTTAAACAATAACTTTAAAAATTTATATTTCCGAAACTAACAATAATTCGATATCGAAACTAGGGGGTCATCTAGGGTAGGCACGGGCCCAAATGGTATAAAATTTTTAGAAAAAACAAACTGCAGGTTTTTCGAGAAAACCGATTTAAAATTTTTTCCAAAAACCTGCAGTAACTTTGTCACTTGTCGAAAATCTTTGGATTTTTATGACTCTAAAAATCCACCGCGATGGTCCGCATAACAGAAAAAATAATCAAACCGAAGTCTGCCAAATTACAGAAAAGGCACTGCTTTTTAAACAATAACTTTAAAAATTTATATTTCCGAAACTAACAATAATTCGATATCGAAACTAGGGGGTCATCTAGGGTAGGCACGGGCCCAAATGGTATAAAATTTTTAGAAAAAACAAACTGCAGGTTTTTCGAGAAAACCGATTTAAAATTTTTTCCAAAAACCTGCAGTAACTTTGTCACTTGTCGAAAATCTTTCGATTTTTATGACTCTAAAAATCCACCGCGATGGTCCGCATAACAGAAAAAATAATCAAACCGAAGTCTGCCAAATTACAGAAAAGGCACTGCTTTTTAAACAATAACTTTAAAAATTTATATTTCCGAAACTAACAATAATTCGATATCGAAACTAGGGGGTCATCTAGGGTAGGCACGGGCCCAAATGGTATAAAATTTTTAGAAAAAACAAACTGCAGGTTTTTCGAGAAAACCGATTTAAAATTTTTTCCAAAAACCTGCAGTAACTTTGTCACTTGTCGAAAATCTTTGGATTTTTATGACTCTAAAAATCCACCGCGATGGTCCGCATAACAGAAAAAATAATCAAACCGAAGTCTGCCGAATTACAGAAAAGGCACTGCTTTTTAAACAATAACTTTAAAAATTTATATTTCCGAAACTAACAATAATTCGATATCGAAACTAGGGGGTCATCTAGGGTAGGCACGGGCCCAAATGGTATAAAATTTTTAGAAAAAACAAACTGCAGGTTTTTCGAGAAAACCGATTTAAAATTTTTTCCAAAAACCTGCAGTAACTTTGTCACTTGTCGAAAATCTTTCGATTTTTATGACTCTAAAAATCCACCGCGATGGTCCGCATAACAGAAAAAATAATCAAACCGAAGTCTGCCAAATTACAGAAAAGGCACTGCTTTTTAAACAATAACTTTAAAAATTTATATTTCCGAAACTAACAATAATTCGATATCGAAACTAGGGGGTCATCTAGGGTAGGCACGGGCCCAAATGGTATAAAATTTTTAGAAAAAACAAACTGCAGGTTTTTCGAGAAAACCGATTTAAAATTTTTTCCAAAAACCTGCAGTAACTTTGTCACTTGTCGAAAATCTTTCGATTTTTATGACTCTAAAAATCCACCGCGATGGTCCGCATAACAGAAAAAATAATCAAACCGAAGTCTGCCAAATTACAGAAAAGGCACTGCTTTTTAAACAATAACTTTAAAAATTTATATTTCCGAAACTAACAATAATTCGATATCGAAACTAGGGGGTCATCTAGGGTAGGCACGGGCCCAAATGGTATAAAATTTTTAGAAAAAACAAACTGCAGGTTTTTCGAGAAAACCGATTTAAAATTTTTTCCAAAAACCTGCAGTAACTTTGTCACTTGTCGAAAATCTTTGGATTTTTATGACTCTAAAAATCCACCGCGATGGTCCGCATAACAGAAAAAATAATCAAACCGAAGTCTGCCGAATTACAGAAAAGGCACTGCTTTTTAAACAATAACTTTAAAAATTTATATTTCCGAAACTAACAATAATTCGATATCGAAACTAGGGGGTCATCTAGGGTAGGCACGGGCCCAAATGGTATAAAATTTTTAGAAAAAACAAACTGCAGGTTTTTCGAGAAAACCGATTTAAAATTTTTTCCAAAAACCTGCAGTAACTTTGTCACTTGTCGAAAATCTTTCGATTTTTATGACTCTAAAAATCCACCGCGATGGTCCGCATAACAGAAAAAATAATCAAACCGAAGTCTGCCAAATTACAGAAAAGGCACTGCTTTTTAAACAATAACTTTAAAAATTTATATTTCCGAAACTAACAATAATTCGATATCGAAACTAGGGGGTCATCTAGGGTAGGCACGGGCCCAAATGGTATAAAATTTTTAGAAAAAACAAACTGCAGGTTTTTCGAGAAAACCGATTTAAAATTTTTTCCAAAAACCTGCAGTAACTTTGTCACTTGTCGAAAATCTTTCGATTTTTATGACTCTAAAAATCCACCGCGATGGTCCGCATAACAGAAAAAATAATCAAACCGAAGTCTGCCAAATTACAGAAAAGGCACTGCTTTTTAAACAATAACTTTAAAAATTTATATTTCCGAAACTAACAATAATTCGATATCGAAACTAGGGGGTCATCTAGGGTAGGCACGGGCCCAAATGGTATAAAATTTTTAGAAAAAACAAACTGCAGGTTTTTCGAGAAAACCGATTTAAAATTTTTTCCAAAAACCTGCAGTAACTTTGTCACTTGTCGAAAATCTTTGGATTTTTATGACTCTAAAAATCCACCGCGATGGTCCGCATAACAGAAAAAATAATCAAACCGAAGTCTGCCAAATTACAGAAAAGGCACTGCTTTTTAAACAATAACTTTAAAAATTTATATTTCCGAAACTAACAATAATTCGATATCGAAACTAGGGGGTCATCTAGGGTAGGCACGGGCCCAAATGGTATAAAATTTTTAGAAAAAACAAACTGCAGGTTTTTCGAGAAAACCGATTTAAAATTTTTTCCAAAAACCTGCAGTAACTTTGTCACTTGTCGAAAATCTTTGGATTTTTATGACTCTAAAAATCCACCGCGATGGTCCGCATAACAGAAAAAATAATCAAACCGAAGTCTGCCAAATTACAGAAAAGGCACTGCTTTTTAAACAATAACTTTAAAAATTTATATTTCCGAAACTAACAATAATTCGATATCGAAACTAGGGGGTCATCTAGGGTAGGCACGGGCCCAAATGGTATAAAATTTTTAGAAAAAACAAGCTGCAGGTTTTTCGAGAAAACCGATTAAAATTTTTTCCAAAAACCTGCAGTAACTTTGTCACTTGTCGAAAATCTTTCGATTTTTATGACTCTAAAAATCCACCGCGATGGTCCGCATAACAGAAAAAATAATCAAACCGAAGTCTGCCAAATTACAGAAAAGGCACTGCTTTTTAAACAATAACTTTAAAAATTTATATTTCCGAAACTAACAATAATTCGATATCGAAACTAGGGGGTCATCTAGGGTAGGCACGGGCCCAAATGGTATAAAATTTTTAGAAAAAACAAACTGCAGGTTTTTCGAGAAAATCGATTTAAAATTTTTTCCAAAAACCTGCAGTAACTTTGTCACTTGTCGAAAATCTTTGGATTTTTATGACTCTAAAAATCCACCGCGATGGTCCGCATAACAGAAAAAATAATCAAACCGAAGTCTGCCAAATTACAGAAAAGGCACTGCTTTTTAAACAATAACTTTAAAAATTTATATTTCCGAAACTAACAATAATTCGATATCGAAACTAGGGGGTCATCTAGGGTAGGCACGGGCCCAAATGGTATAATATTTTTAGAAAAAACAAACTGCAGGTTTTTCGAGAAAATCGATTTAAAATTTTTTCCAAAAACCTGCAGTAACTTTGTCACTTGTCGAAAATCTTTGGATTTTTATGACTCTAAAAATCCACCGCGATGGTCCGCATAACAGAAAAAATAATCAAACCGAAGTCTGCCAAATTACAGAAAAGGCACTGCTTTTTAAACAATAACTTTAAAAATTTATATTTCCGAAACTAACAATAATTCGATATCGAAACTAGGGGGTCATCTAGGGTAGGCACGGGCCCAAATGGTATAAAATTTTTAGAAAAAACAAACTGCAGGTTTTTCGAGAAAACCGATTTTAAATTTTTTCCAAAAACCTGCAGTAACTTTGTCACTTGTCGAAAATCTTTGGATTTTTATGACTCTAAAAATCCACCGCGATGGTCCGCATAACAGAAAAAATAATCAAACCGAAGTCTGCCAAATTACAGAAAAGGCACTGCTTTTTAAACAATAACTTTAAAAATTTATATTTCCGAAACTAACAATAATTCGATATCGAAACTAGGGGGTCATCTAGGGTAGGCACGGGCCCAAATGGTATAAAATTTTTAGAAAAAACAAACTGCAGGTTTTTCGAGAAAACCGATTTAAAATTTTTTCCAAAAACCTGCAGTAACTTTGTCACTTGTCGAAAATCTTTGGATTTTTATGACTCTAAAAATCCACCGCGATGGTCCGCATAACAGAAAAAATAATCAAACCGAAGTCTGCCAAATTACAGAAAAGGCACTGCTTTTTAAACAATAACTTTAAAAATTTATATTTCCGAAACTAACAATAATTCGATATCGAAACTAGGGGGTCATCTAGGGTAGGCACGGGCCCAAATGGTATAAAATTTTTAGAAAAAACAAACTGCAGGTTTTTCGAGAAAACCGATTTAAAATTTTTTCCAAAAACCTGCAGTAACTTTGTCACTTGTCGAAAATCTTTGGATTTTTATGACTCTAAAAATCCACCGCGATGGTCCGCATAACAGAAAAAATAATCAAACCGAAGTCTGCCAAATTACAGAAAAGGCACTGCTTTTTAAACAATAACTTTAAAAATTTATATTTCCGAAACTAACAATAATTCGATATCGAAACTAGGGGGTCATCTAGGGTAGGCACGGGCCCAAATGGTATAAAATTTTTAGAAAAAACAAACTGCAGGTTTTTCGAGAAAACCGATTTAAAATTTTTTCCAAAAACCTGCAGTAACTTTGTCACTTGTCGAAAATCTTTGGATTTTTATGACTCTAAAAATCCACCGCGATGGTCCGCATAACAGAAAAAATAATCAAACCGAAGTCTGCCAAATTACAGAAAAGGCACTGCTTTTTAAACAATAACTTTAAAAATTTATATTTCCGAAACTAACAATAATTCGATATCGAAACTAGGGGGTCATCTAGGGTAGGCACGGGCCCAAATGGTATAAAATTTTTAGAAAAAACAAACTGCAGGTTTTTCGAGAAAACCGATTTAAAATTTTTTCCAAAAACCTGCAGTAACTTTGTCACTTGTCGAAAATCTTTCGATTTTTATGACTCTAAAAATCCACCGCGATGGTCCGCATAACAGAAAAAATAATCAAACCGAAGTCTGCCAAATTACAGAAAAGGCACTGCTTTTTAAACAATAACTTTAAAAATTTATATTTCCGAAACTAACAATAATTCGATATCGAAACTAGGGGGTCATCTAGGGTAGGCACGGGCCCAAATGGTATAAAATTTTTAGAAAAAACAAACTGCAGGTTTTTCGAGAAAACCGATTTAAAATTTTTTCCAAAAACCTGCAGTAACTTTGTCACTTGTCGAAAATCTTTCGATTTTTATGACTCTAAAAATCCACCGCGATGGTCCGCATAACAGAAAAAATAATCAAACCGAAGTCTGCCAAATTACAGAAAAGGCACTGCTTTTTAAACAATAACTTTAAAAATTTATATTTCCGAAACTAACAATAATTCGATATCGAAACTAGGGGGTCATCTAGGGTAGGCACGGGCCCAAATGGTATAAAATTTTTAGAAAAAACAAACTGCAGGTTTTTCGAGAAAACCGATTTAAAATTTTTTCCAAAAACCTGCAGTAACTTTGTCACTTGTCGAAAATCTTTGGATTTTTATGACTCTAAAAATCCACCGCGATGGTCCGCATAACAGAAAAAATAATCAAACCGAAGTCTGCCAAATTACAGAAAAGGCACTGCTTTTTAAACAATAACTTTAAAAATTTATATTTCCGAAACTAACAATAATTCGATATCGAAACTAGGGGGTCATCTAGGGTAGGCACGGGCCCAAATGGTATAAAATTTTTAGAAAAAACAAACTGCAGGTTTTTCGAGAAAACCGATTTAAAATTTTTTCCAAAAACCTGCAGTAACTTTGTCACTTGTCGAAAATCTTTGGATTTTTATGACTCTAAAAATCCACCGCGATGGTCCGCATAACAGAAAAAATAATCAAACCGAAGTCTGCCGAATTACAGAAAAGGCACTGCTTTTTAAACAATAACTTTAAAAATTTATATTTCCGAAACTAACAATAATTCGATATCGAAACTAGGGGGTCATCTAGGGTAGGCACGGGCCCAAATGGTATAAAATTTTTAGAAAAAACAAACTGCAGGTTTTTCGAGAAAACCGATTTAAAATTTTTTCCAAAAACCTGCAGTAACTTTGTCACTTGTCGAAAATCTTTGGATTTTTATGACTCTAAAAATCCACCGCGATGGTCCGCATAACAGAAAAAATAATCAAACCGAAGTCTGCCAAATTACAGAAAAGGCACTGCTTTTTAAACAATAACTTTAAAAATTTATATTTCCGAAACTAACAATAATTCGATATCGAAACTAGGGGGTCATCTAGGGTAGGCACGGGCCCAAATGGTATAAAATTTTTAGAAAAAACAAACTGCAGGTTTTTCGAGAAAACCGATTAAAATTTTTTCCAAAAACCTGCAGTAACTTTGTCACTTGTCGAAAATCTTTCGATTTTTATGACTCTAAAAATCCACCGCGATGGTCCGCATAACAGAAAAAATAATCAAACCGAAGTCTGCCAAATTACAGAAAAGGCACTGCTTTTTAAACAATAACTTTAAAAATTTATATTTCCGAAACTAACAATAATTCGATATCGAAACTAGGGGGTCATCTAGGGTAGGCACGGGCCCAAATGGTATAAAATTTTTAGAAAAAACAAACTGCAGGTTTTTCGAGAAAACCGATTTAAAATTTTTTCCAAAAACCTGCAGTAACTTTGTCACTTGTCGAAAATCTTTGGATTTTTATGACTCTAAAAATCCACCGCGATGGTCCGCATAACAGAAAAAATAATCAAACCGAAGTCTGCCAAATTACAGAAAAGGCACTGCTTTTTAAACAATAACTTTAAAAATTTATATTTCCGAAACTAACAATAATTCGATATCGAAACTAGGGGGTCATCTAGGGTAGGCACGGGCCCAAATGGTATAAAATTTTTAGAAAAAACAAACTGCAGGTTTTTCGAGAAAACCGATTTAAAATTTTTTCCAAAAACCTGCAGTAACTTTGTCACTTGTCGAAAATCTTTGGATTTTTATGACTCTAAAAATCCACCGCGATGGTCCGCATAACAGAAAAAATAATCAAACCGAAGTCTGCCAAATTACAGAAAAGGCACTGCTTTTTAAACAATAACTTTAAAAATTTATATTTCCGAAACTAACAATAATTCGATATCGAAACTAGGGGGTCATCTAGGGTAGGCACGGGCCCAAATGGTATAAAATTTTTAGAAAAAACAAACTGCAGGTTTTTCGAGAAAACCGATTAAAATTTTTTCCAAAAACCTGCAGTAACTTTGTCACTTGTCGAAAATCTTTCGATTTTTATGACTCTAAAAATCCACCGCGATGGTCCGCATAACAGAAAAAATAATCAAACCGAAGTCTGCCAAATTACAGAAAAGGCACTGCTTTTTAAACAATAACTTTAAAAATTTATATTTCCGAAACTAACAATAATTCGATATCGAAACTAGGGGGTCATCTAGGGTAGGCACGGGCCCAAATGGTATAAAATTTTTAGAAAAAACAAACTGCAGGTTTTTCGAGAAAATCGATTTAAAATTTTTTCCAAAAACCTGCAGTAACTTTGTCACTTGTCGAAAATCTTTGGATTTTTATGACTCTAAAAATCCACCGCGATGGTCCGCATAACAGAAAAAATAATCAAACCGAAGTCTGCCAAATTACAGAAAAGGCACTGCTTTTTAAACAATAACTTTAAAAATTTATATTTCCGAAACTAACAATAATTCGATATCGAAACTAGGGGGTCATCTAGGGTAGGCACGGGCCCAAATGGTATAATATTTTTAGAAAAAACAAACTGCAGGTTTTTCGAGAAAATCGATTTAAAATTTTTTCCAAAAACCTGCAGTAACTTTGTCACTTGTCGAAAATCTTTGGATTTTTATGACTCTAAAAATCCACCGCGATGGTCCGCATAACAGAAAAAATAATCAAACCGAAGTCTGCCAAATTACAGAAAAGGCACTGCTTTTTAAACAATAACTTTAAAAATTTATATTTCCGAAACTAACAATAATTCGATATCGAAACTAGGGGGTCATCTAGGGTAGGCACGGGCCCAAATGGTATAAAATTTTTAGAAAAAACAAACTGCAGGTTTTTCGAGAAAACCGATTTAAAATTTTTTCCAAAAACCTGCAGTAACTTTGTCACTTGTCGAAAATCTTTGGATTTTTATGACTCTAAAAATCCACCGCGATGGTCCGCATAACAGAAAAAATAATCAAACCGAAGTCTGCCGAATTACAGAAAAGGCACTGCTTTTTAAACAATAACTTTAAAAATTTATATTTCCGAAACTAACAATAATTCGATATCGAAACTAGGGGGTCATCTAGGGTAGGCACGGGCCCAAATGGTATAAAATTTTTAGAAAAAACAAACTGCAGGTTTTTCGAGAAAACCGATTTAAAATTTTTTCCAAAAACCTGCAGTAACTTTGTCACTTGTCGAAAATCTTTGGATTTTTATGACTCTAAAAATCCACCGCGATGGTCCGCATAACAGAAAAAATAATCAAACCGAAGTCTGCCAAATTACAGAAAAGGCACTGCTTTTTAAACAATAACTTTAAAAATTTATATTTCCGAAACTAACAATAATTCGATATCGAAACTAGGGGGTCATCTAGGGTAGGCACGGGCCCAAATGGTATAAAATTTTTAGAAAAAACAAACTGCAGGTTTTTCGAGAAAACCGATTTAAAATTTTTTCCAAAAACCTGCAGTAACTTTGTCACTTGTCGAAAATCTTTGGATTTTTATGACTCTAAAAATCCACCGCGATGGTCCGCATAACAGAAAAAATAATCAAACCGAAGTCTGCCAAATTACAGAAAAGGCACTGCTTTTTAAACAATAACTTTAAAAATTTATATTTCCGAAACTAACAATAATTCGATATCGAAACTAGGGGGTCATCTAGGGTAGGCACGGGCCCAAATGGTATAAAATTTTTAGAAAAAACAAACTGCAGGTTTTTCGAGAAAACCGATTTAAAATTTTTTCCAAAAACCTGCAGTAACTTTGTCACTTGTCGAAAATCTTTGGATTTTTATGACTCTAAAAATCCACCGCGATGGTCCGCATAACAGAAAAAATAATCAAACCGAAGTCTGCCGAATTACAGAAAAGGCACTGCTTTTTAAACAATAACTTTAAAAATTTATATTTCCGAAACTAACAATAATTCGATATCGAAACTAGGGGGTCATCTAGGGTAGGCACGGGCCCAAATGGTATAAAATTTTTAGAAAAAACAAACTGCAGGTTTTTCGAGAAAACCGATTTAAAATTTTTTCCAAAAACCTGCAGTAACTTTGTCACTTGTCGAAAATCTTTCGATTTTTATGACTCTAAAAATCCACCGCGATGGTCCGCATAACAGAAAAAATAATCAAACCGAAGTCTGCCAAATTACAGAAAAGGCACTGCTTTTTAAACAATAACTTTAAAAATTTATATTTCCGAAACTAACAATAATTCGATATCGAAACTAGGGGGTCATCTAGGGTAGGCACGGGCCCAAATGGTATAAAATTTTTAGAAAAAACAAACTGCAGGTTTTTCGAGAAAACCGATTTAAAATTTTTTCCAAAAACCTGCAGTAACTTTGTCACTTGTCGAAAATCTTTGGATTTTTATGACTCTAAAAATCCACCGCGATGGTCCGCATAACAGAAAAAATAATCAAACCGAAGTCTGCCAAATTACAGAAAAGGCACTGCTTTTTAAACAATAACTTTAAAAATTTATATTTCCGAAACTAACAATAATTCGATATCGAAACTAGGGGGTCATCTAGGGTAGGCACGGGCCCAAATGGTATAAAATTTTTAGAAAAAACAAACTGCAGGTTTTTCGAGAAAACCGATTTAAAATTTTTTCCAAAAACCTGCAGTAACTTTGTCACTTGTCGAAAATCTTTCGATTTTTATGACTCTAAAAATCCACCGCGATGGTCCGCATAACAGAAAAAATAATCAAACCGAAGTCTGCCAAATTACAGAAAAGGCACTGCTTTTTAAACAATAACTTTAAAAATTTATATTTCCGAAACTAACAATAATTCGATATCGAAACTAGGGGGTCATCTAGGGTAGGCACGGGCCCAAATGGTATAAAATTTTTAGAAAAAACAAACTGCAGGTTTTTCGAGAAAACCGATTTAAAATTTTTTCCAAAAACCTGCAGTAACTTTGTCACTTGTCGAAAATCTTTGGATTTTTATGACTCTAAAAATCCACCGCGATGGTCCGCATAACAGAAAAAATAATCAAACCGAAGTCTGCCGAATTACAGAAAAGGCACTGCTTTTTAAACAATAACTTTAAAAATTTATATTTCCGAAACTAACAATAATTCGATATCGAAACTAGGGGGTCATCTAGGGTAGGCACGGGCCCAAATGGTATAAAATTTTTAGAAAAAACAAACTGCAGGTTTTTCGAGAAAACCGATTTAAAATTTTTTCCAAAAACCTGCAGTAACTTTGTCACTTGTCGAAAATCTTTCGATTTTTATGACTCTAAAAATCCACCGCGATGGTCCGCATAACAGAAAAAATAATCAAACCGAAGTCTGCCAAATTACAGAAAAGGCACTGCTTTTTAAACAATAACTTTAAAAATTTATATTTCCGAAACTAACAATAATTCGATATCGAAACTAGGGGGTCATCTAGGGTAGGCACGGGCCCAAATGGTATAAAATTTTTAGAAAAAACAAACTGCAGGTTTTTCGAGAAAACCGATTTAAAATTTTTTCCAAAAACCTGCAGTAACTTTGTCACTTGTCGAAAATCTTTCGATTTTTATGACTCTAAAAATCCACCGCGATGGTCCGCATAACAGAAAAAATAATCAAACCGAAGTCTGCCAAATTACAGAAAAGGCACTGCTTTTTAAACAATAACTTTAAAAATTTATATTTCCGAAACTAACAATAATTCGATATCGAAACTAGGGGGTCATCTAGGGTAGGCACGGGCCCAAATGGTATAAAATTTTTAGAAAAAACAAACTGCAGGTTTTTCGAGAAAACCGATTTAAAATTTTTTCCAAAAACCTGCAGTAACTTTGTCACTTGTCGAAAATCTTTGGATTTTTATGACTCTAAAAATCCACCGCGATGGTCCGCATAACAGAAAAAATAATCAAACCGAAGTCTGCCGAATTACAGAAAAGGCACTGCTTTTTAAACAATAACTTTAAAAATTTATATTTCCGAAACTAACAATAATTCGATATCGAAACTAGGGGGTCATCTAGGGTAGGCACGGGCCCAAATGGTATAAAATTTTTAGAAAAAACAAACTGCAGGTTTTTCGAGAAAACCGATTTAAAATTTTTTCCAAAAACCTGCAGTAACTTTGTCACTTGTCGAAAATCTTTCGATTTTTATGACTCTAAAAATCCACCGCGATGGTCCGCATAACAGAAAAAATAATCAAACCGAAGTCTGCCAAATTACAGAAAAGGCACTGCTTTTTAAACAATAACTTTAAAAATTTATATTTCCGAAACTAACAATAATTCGATATCGAAACTAGGGGGTCATCTAGGGTAGGCACGGGCCCAAATGGTATAAAATTTTTAGAAAAAACAAACTGCAGGTTTTTCGAGAAAACCGATTTAAAATTTTTTCCAAAAACCTGCAGTAACTTTGTCACTTGTCGAAAATCTTTCGATTTTTATGACTCTAAAAATCCACCGCGATGGTCCGCATAACAGAAAAAATAATCAAACCGAAGTCTGCCAAATTACAGAAAAGGCACTGCTTTTTAAACAATAACTTTAAAAATTTATATTTCCGAAACTAACAATAATTCGATATCGAAACTAGGGGGTCATCTAGGGTAGGCACGGGCCCAAATGGTATAAAATTTTTAGAAAAAACAAACTGCAGGTTTTTCGAGAAAACCGATTTAAAATTTTTTCCAAAAACCTGCAGTAACTTTGTCACTTGTCGAAAATCTTTGGATTTTTATGACTCTAAAAATCCACCGCGATGGTCCGCATAACAGAAAAAATAATCAAACCGAAGTCTGCCAAATTACAGAAAAGGCACTGCTTTTTAAACAATAACTTTAAAAATTTATATTTCCGAAACTAACAATAATTCGATATCGAAACTAGGGGGTCATCTAGGGTAGGCACGGGCCCAAATGGTATAAAATTTTTAGAAAAAACAAACTGCAGGTTTTTCGAGAAAACCGATTTAAAATTTTTTCCAAAAACCTGCAGTAACTTTGTCACTTGTCGAAAATCTTTCGATTTTTATGACTCTAAAAATCCACCGCGATGGTCCGCATAACAGAAAAAATAATCAAACCGAAGTCTGACAAATTACAGAAAAGGCACTGCTTTTTAAACAATAACTTTAAAAATTTATATTTCCGAAACTAACAATAATTCGATATCGAAACTAGGGGGTCATCTAGGGTAGGCACGGGCCCAAATGGTATAAAATTTTTAGAAAAAACAAACTGCAGGTTTTTCGAGAAAACCGATTTAAAATTTTTTCCAAAAACCTGCAGTAACTTTGTCACTTGTCGAAAATCTTTGGATTTTTATGACTCTAAAAATCCACCGCGATGGTCCGCATAACAGAAAAAATAATCAAACCGAAGTCTGCCAAATTACAGAAAAGGCACTGCTTTTTAAACAATAACTTTAAAAATTTATATTTCCGAAACTAACAATAATTCGATATCGAAACTAGGGGGTCATCTAGGGTAGGCACGGGCCCAAATGGTATAAAATTTTTAGAAAAAACAAGCTGCAGGTTTTTCGAGAAAACCGATTAAAATTTTTTCCAAAAACCTGCAGTAACTTTGTCACTTGTCGAAAATCTTTCGATTTTTATGACTCTAAAAATCCACCGCGATGGTCCGCATAACAGAAAAAATAATCAAACCGAAGTCTGCCAAATTACAGAAAAGGCACTGCTTTTTAAACAATAACTTTAAAAATTTATATTTCCGAAACTAACAATAATTCGATATCGAAACTAGGGGGTCATCTAGGGTAGGCACGGGCCCAAATGGTATAAAATTTTTAGAAAAAACAAACTGCAGGTTTTTCGAGAAAATCGATTTAAAATTTTTTCCAAAAACCTGCAGTAACTTTGTCACTTGTCGAAAATCTTTGGATTTTTATGACTCTAAAAATCCACCGCGATGGTCCGCATAACAGAAAAAATAATCAAACCGAAGTCTGCCAAATTACAGAAAAGGCACTGCTTTTTAAACAATAACTTTAAAAATTTATATTTCCGAAACTAACAATAATTCGATATCGAAACTAGGGGGTCATCTAGGGTAGGCACGGGCCCAAATGGTATAATATTTTTAGAAAAAACAAACTGCAGGTTTTTCGAGAAAATCGATTTAAAATTTTTTCCAAAAACCTGCAGTAACTTTGTCACTTGTCGAAAATCTTTGGATTTTTATGACTCTAAAAATCCACCGCGATGGTCCGCATAACAGAAAAAATAATCAAACCGAAGTCTGCCAAATTACAGAAAAGGCACTGCTTTTTAAACAATAACTTTAAAAATTTATATTTCCGAAACTAACAATAATTCGATATCGAAACTAGGGGGTCATCTAGGGTAGGCACGGGCCCAAATGGTATAAAATTTTTAGAAAAAACAAACTGCAGGTTTTTCGAGAAAACCGATTTTAAATTTTTTCCAAAAACCTGCAGTAACTTTGTCACTTGTCGAAAATCTTTGGATTTTTATGACTCTAAAAATCCACCGCGATGGTCCGCATAACAGAAAAAATAATCAAACCGAAGTCTGCCAAATTACAGAAAAGGCACTGCTTTTTAAACAATAACTTTAAAAATTTATATTTCCGAAACTAACAATAATTCGATATCGAAACTAGGGGGTCATCTAGGGTAGGCACGGGCCCAAATGGTATAAAATTTTTAGAAAAAACAAACTGCAGGTTTTTCGAGAAAACCGATTTAAAATTTTTTCCAAAAACCTGCAGTAACTTTGTCACTTGTCGAAAATCTTTGGATTTTTATGACTCTAAAAATCCACCGCGATGGTCCGCATAACAGAAAAAATAATCAAACCGAAGTCTGCCAAATTACAGAAAAGGCACTGCTTTTTAAACAATAACTTTAAAAATTTATATTTCCGAAACTAACAATAATTCGATATCGAAACTAGGGGGTCATCTAGGGTAGGCACGGGCCCAAATGGTATAAAATTTTTAGAAAAAACAAACTGCAGGTTTTTCGAGAAAACCGATTTAAAATTTTTTCCAAAAACCTGCAGTAACTTTGTCACTTGTCGAAAATCTTTGGATTTTTATGACTCTAAAAATCCACCGCGATGGTCCGCATAACAGAAAAAATAATCAAACCGAAGTCTGCCAAATTACAGAAAAGGCACTGCTTTTTAAACAATAACTTTAAAAATTTATATTTCCGAAACTAACAATAATTCGATATCGAAACTAGGGGGTCATCTAGGGTAGGCACGGGCCCAAATGGTATAAAATTTTTAGAAAAAACAAACTGCAGGTTTTTCGAGAAAACCGATTTAAAATTTTTTCCAAAAACCTGCAGTAACTTTGTCACTTGTCGAAAATCTTTGGATTTTTATGACTCTAAAAATCCACCGCGATGGTCCGCATAACAGAAAAAATAATCAAACCGAAGTCTGCCAAATTACAGAAAAGGCACTGCTTTTTAAACAATAACTTTAAAAATTTATATTTCCGAAACTAACAATAATTCGATATCGAAACTAGGGGGTCATCTAGGGTAGGCACGGGCCCAAATGGTATAAAATTTTTAGAAAAAACAAACTGCAGGTTTTTCGAGAAAACCGATTTAAAATTTTTTCCAAAAACCTGCAGTAACTTTGTCACTTGTCGAAAATCTTTCGATTTTTATGACTCTAAAAATCCACCGCGATGGTCCGCATAACAGAAAAAATAATCAAACCGAAGTCTGCCAAATTACAGAAAAGGCACTGCTTTTTAAACAATAACTTTAAAAATTTATATTTCCGAAACTAACAATAATTCGATATCGAAACTAGGGGGTCATCTAGGGTAGGCACGGGCCCAAATGGTATAAAATTTTTAGAAAAAACAAACTGCAGGTTTTTCGAGAAAACCGATTTAAAATTTTTTCCAAAAACCTGCAGTAACTTTGTCACTTGTCGAAAATCTTTCGATTTTTATGACTCTAAAAATCCACCGCGATGGTCCGCATAACAGAAAAAATAATCAAACCGAAGTCTGCCAAATTACAGAAAAGGCACTGCTTTTTAAACAATAACTTTAAAAATTTATATTTCCGAAACTAACAATAATTCGATATCGAAACTAGGGGGTCATCTAGGGTAGGCACGGGCCCAAATGGTATAAAATTTTTAGAAAAAACAAACTGCAGGTTTTTCGAGAAAACCGATTTAAAATTTTTTCCAAAAACCTGCAGTAACTTTGTCACTTGTCGAAAATCTTTGGATTTTTATGACTCTAAAAATCCACCGCGATGGTCCGCATAACAGAAAAAATAATCAAACCGAAGTCTGCCAAATTACAGAAAAGGCACTGCTTTTTAAACAATAACTTTAAAAATTTATATTTCCGAAACTAACAATAATTCGATATCGAAACTAGGGGGTCATCTAGGGTAGGCACGGGCCCAAATGGTATAAAATTTTTAGAAAAAACAAACTGCAGGTTTTTCGAGAAAACCGATTTAAAATTTTTTCCAAAAACCTGCAGTAACTTTGTCACTTGTCGAAAATCTTTGGATTTTTATGACTCTAAAAATCCACCGCGATGGTCCGCATAACAGAAAAAATAATCAAACCGAAGTCTGCCGAATTACAGAAAAGGCACTGCTTTTTAAACAATAACTTTAAAAATTTATATTTCCGAAACTAACAATAATTCGATATCGAAACTAGGGGGTCATCTAGGGTAGGCACGGGCCCAAATGGTATAAAATTTTTAGAAAAAACAAACTGCAGGTTTTTCGAGAAAACCGATTTAAAATTTTTTCCAAAAACCTGCAGTAACTTTGTCACTTGTCGAAAATCTTTCGATTTTTATGACTCTAAAAATCCACCGCGATGGTCCGCATAACAGAAAAAATAATCAAACCGAAGTCTGCCAAATTACAGAAAAGGCACTGCTTTTTAAACAATAACTTTAAAAATTTATATTTCCGAAACTAACAATAATTCGATATCGAAACTAGGGGTCATCTAGGGTAGGCACGGGCCCAAATGGTATAAAATTTTTAGAAAAAACAAACTGCAGGTTTTTCGAGAAAACCGATTTAAAATTTTTTCCAAAAACCTGCAGTAACTTTGTCACTTGTCGAAAATCTTTGGATTTTTATGACTCTAAAAATCCACCGCGATGGTCCGCATAACAGAAAAAATAATCAAACCGAAGTCTGCCAAATTACAGAAAAGGCACTGCTTTTTAAACAATAACTTTAAAAATTTATATTTCCGAAACTAACAATAATTCGATATCGAAACTAGGGGGTCATCTAGGGTAGGCACGGGCCCAAATGGTATAAAATTTTTAGAAAAAACAAACTGCAGGTTTTTCGAGAAAACCGATTTAAAATTTTTTCCAAAAACCTGCAGTAACTTTGTCACTTGTCGAAAATCTTTGGATTTTTATGACTCTAAAAATCCACCGCGATGGTCCGCATAACAGAAAAAATAATCAAACCGAAGTCTGCCAAATTACAGAAAAGGCACTGCTTTTTAAACAATAACTTTAAAAATTTATATTTCCGAAACTAACAATAATTCGATATCGAAACTAGGGGGTCATCTAGGGTAGGCACGGGCCCAAATGGTATAAAATTTTTAGAAAAAACAAACTGCAGGTTTTTCGAGAAAACCGATTTAAAATTTTTTCCAAAAACCTGCAGTAACTTTGTCACTTGTCGAAAATCTTTGGATTTTTATGACTCTAAAAATCCACCGCGATGGTCCGCATAACAGAAAAAATAATCAAACCGAAGTCTGCCAAATTACAGAAAAGGCACTGCTTTTTAAACAATAACTTTAAAAATTTATATTTCCGAAACTAACAATAATTCGATATCGAAACTAGGGGGTCATCTAGGGTAGGCACGGGCCCAAATGGTATAAAATTTTTAGAAAAAACAAACTGCAGGTTTTTCGAGAAAACCGATTTAAAATTTTTTCCAAAAACCTGCAGTAACTTTGTCACTTGTCGAAAATCTTTGGATTTTTATGACTCTAAAAATCCACCGCGATGGTCCGCATAACAGAAAAAATAATCAAACCGAAGTCTGCCGAATTACAGAAAAGGCACTGCTTTTTAAACAATAACTTTAAAAATTTATATTTCCGAAACTAACAATAATTCGATATCGAAACTAGGGGGTCATCTAGGGTAGGCACGGGCCCAAATGGTATAAAATTTTTAGAAAAAACAAACTGCAGGTTTTTCGAGAAAACCGATTTAAAATTTTTTCCAAAAACCTGCAGTAACTTTGTCACTTGTCGAAAATCTTTCGATTTTTATGACTCTAAAAATCCACCGCGATGGTCCGCATAACAGAAAAAATAATCAAACCGAAGTCTGCCAAATTACAGAAAAGGCACTGCTTTTTAAACAATAACTTTAAAAATTTATATTTCCGAAACTAACAATAATTCGATATCGAAACTAGGGGGTCATCTAGGGTAGGCACGGGCCCAAATGGTATAAAATTTTTAGAAAAAACAAACTGCAGGTTTTTCGAGAAAACCGATTTAAAATTTTTTCCAAAAACCTGCAGTAACTTTGTCACTTGTCGAAAATCTTTGGATTTTTATGACTCTAAAAATCCACCGCGATGGTCCGCATAACAGAAAAAATAATCAAACCGAAGTCTGCCAAATTACAGAAAAGGCACTGCTTTTTAAACAATAACTTTAAAAATTTATATTTCCGAAACTAACAATAATTCGATATCGAAACTAGGGGGTCATCTAGGGTAGGCACGGGCCCAAATGGTATAAAATTTTTAGAAAAAACAAACTGCAGGTTTTTCGAGAAAACCGATTTAAAATTTTTTCCAAAAACCTGCAGTAACTTTGTCACTTGTCGAAAATCTTTGGATTTTTATGACTCTAAAAATCCACCGCGATGGTCCGCATAACAGAAAAAATAATCAAACCGAAGTCTGCCAAATTACAGAAAAGGCACTGCTTTTTAAACAATAACTTTAAAAATTTATATTTCCGAAACTAACAATAATTCGATATCGAAACTAGGGGGTCATCTAGGGTAGGCACGGGCCCAAATGGTATAAAATTTTTAGAAAAAACAAACTGCAGGTTTTTCGAGAAAACCGATTTAAAATTTTTTCCAAAAACCTGCAGTAACTTTGTCACTTGTCGAAAATCTTTGGATTTTTATGACTCTAAAAATCCACCGCGATGGTCCGCATAACAGAAAAAATAATCAAACCGAAGTCTGCCAAATTACAGAAAAGGCACTGCTTTTTAAACAATAACTTTAAAAATTTATATTTCCGAAACTAACAATAATTCGATATCGAAACTAGGGGGTCATCTAGGGTAGGCACGGGCCCAAATGGTATAAAATTTTTAGAAAAAACAAACTGCAGGTTTTTCGAGAAAACCGATTTAAAATTTTTTCCAAAAACCTGCAGTAACTTTGTCACTTGTCGAAAATCTTTGGATTTTTATGACTCTAAAAATCCACCGCGATGGTCCGCATAACAGAAAAAATAATCAAACCGAAGTCTGCCAAATTACAGAAAAGGCACTGCTTTTTAAACAATAACTTTAAAAATTTATATTTCCGAAACTAACAATAATTCGATATCGAAACTAGGGGGTCATCTAGGGTAGGCACGGGCCCAAATGGTATAAAATTTTTAGAAAAAACAAACTGCAGGTTTTTCGAGAAAACCGATTTAAAATTTTTTCCAAAAACCTGCAGTAACTTTGTCACTTGTCGAAAATCTTTCGATTTTTATGACTCTAAAAATCCACCGCGATGGTCCGCATAACAGAAAAAATAATCAAACCGAAGTCTGCCAAATTACAGAAAAGGCACTGCTTTTTAAACAATAACTTTAAAAATTTATATTTCCGAAACTAACAATAATTCGATATCGAAACTAGGGGGTCATCTAGGGTAGGCACGGGCCCAAATGGTATAAAATTTTTAGAAAAAACAAACTGCAGGTTTTTCGAGAAAACCGATTTAAAATTTTTTCCAAAAACCTGCAGTAACTTTGTCACTTGTCGAAAATCTTTGGATTTTTATGACTCTAAAAATCCACCGCGATGGTCCGCATAACAGAAAAAATAATCAAACCGAAGTCTGCCAAATTACAGAAAAGGCACTGCTTTTTAAACAATAACTTTAAAAATTTATATTTCCGAAACTAACAATAATTCGATATCGAAACTAGGGGGTCATCTAGGGTAGGCACGGGCCCAAATGGTATAAAATTTTTAGAAAAAACAAACTGCAGGTTTTTCGAGAAAACCGATTTAAAATTTTTTCCAAAAACCTGCAGTAACTTTGTCACTTGTCGAAAATCTTTCGATTTTTATGACTCTAAAAATCCACCGCGATGGTCCGCATAACAGAAAAAATAATCAAACCGAAGTCTGCCAAATTACAGAAAAGGCACTGCTTTTTAAACAATAACTTTAAAAATTTATATTTCCGAAACTAACAATAATTCGATATCGAAACTAGGGGGTCATCTAGGGTAGGCACGGGCCCAAATGGTATAAAATTTTTAGAAAAAACAAACTGCAGGTTTTTCGAGAAAACCGATTTAAAATTTTTTCCAAAAACCTGCAGTAACTTTGTCACTTGTCGAAAATCTTTCGATTTTTATGACTCTAAAAATCCACCGCGATGGTCCGCATAACAGAAAAAATAATCAAACCGAAGTCTGCCAAATTACAGAAAAGGCACTGCTTTTTAAACAATAACTTTAAAAATTTATATTTCCGAAACTAACAATAATTCGATATCGAAACTAGGGGGTCATCTAGGGTAGGCACGGGCCCAAATGGTATAAAATTTTTAGAAAAAACAAACTGCAGGTTTTTCGAGAAAACCGATTTAAAATTTTTTCCAAAAACCTGCAGTAACTTTGTCACTTGTCGAAAATCTTTGGATTTTTATGACTCTAAAAATCCACCGCGATGGTCCGCATAACAGAAAAAATAATCAAACCGAAGTCTGCCAAATTACAGAAAAGGCACTGCTTTTTAAACAATAACTTTAAAAATTTATATTTCCGAAACTAACAATAATTCGATATCGAAACTAGGGGGTCATCTAGGGTAGGCACGGGCCCAAATGGTATAAAATTTTTAGAAAAAACAAACTGCAGGTTTTTCGAGAAAACCGATTTAAAATTTTTTCCAAAAACCTGCAGTAACTTTGTCACTTGTCGAAAATCTTTCGATTTTTATGACTCTAAAAATCCACCGCGATGGTCCGCATAACAGAAAAAATAATCAAACCGAAGTCTGCCAAATTACAGAAAAGGCACTGCTTTTTAAACAATAACTTTAAAAATTTATATTTCCGAAACTAACAATAATTCGATATCGAAACTAGGGGGTCATCTAGGGTAGGCACGGGCCCAAATGGTATAAAATTTTTAGAAAAAACAAACTGCAGGTTTTTCGAGAAAACCGATTTAAAATTTTTTCCAAAAACCTGCAGTAACTTTGTCACTTGTCGAAAATCTTTGGATTTTTATGACTCTAAAAATCCACCGCGATGGTCCGCATAACAGAAAAAATAATCAAACCGAAGTCTGCCAAATTACAGAAAAGGCACTGCTTTTTAAACAATAACTTTAAAAATTTATATTTCCGAAACTAACAATAATTCGATATCGAAACTAGGGGGTCATCTAGGGTAGGCACGGGCCCAAATGGTATAAAATTTTTAGAAAAAACAAACTGCAGGTTTTTCGAGAAAACCGATTTAAAATTTTTTCCAAAAACCTGCAGTAACTTTGTCACTTGTCGAAAATCTTTCGATTTTTATGACTCTAAAAATCCACCGCGATGGTCCGCATAACAGAAAAAATAATCAAACCGAAGTCTGCCAAATTACAGAAAAGGCACTGCTTTTTAAACAATAACTTTAAAAATTTATATTTCCGAAACTAACAATAATTCGATATCGAAACTAGGGGGTCATCTAGGGTAGGCACGGGCCCAAATGGTATAAAATTTTTAGAAAAAACAAACTGCAGGTTTTTCGAGAAAACCGATTTAAAATTTTTTCCAAAAACCTGCAGTAACTTTGTCACTTGTCGAAAATCTTTGGATTTTTATGACTCTAAAAATCCACCGCGATGGTCCGCATAACAGAAAAAATAATCAAACCGAAGTCTGCCAAATTACAGAAAAGGCACTGCTTTTTAAACAATAACTTTAAAAATTTATATTTCCGAAACTAACAATAATTCGATATCGAAACTAGGGGGTCATCTAGGGTAGGCACGGGCCCAAATGGTATAAAATTTTTAGAAAAAACAAACTGCAGGTTTTTCGAGAAAACCGATTTAAAATTTTTTCCAAAAACCTGCAGTAACTTTGTCACTTGTCGAAAATCTTTCGATTTTTATGACTCTAAAAATCCACCGCGATGGTCCGCATAACAGAAAAAATAATCAAACCGAAGTCTGCCAAATTACAGAAAAGGCACTGCTTTTTAAACAATAACTTTAAAAATTTATATTTCCGAAACTAACAATAATTCGATATCGAAACTAGGGGGTCATCTAGGGTAGGCACGGGCCCAAATGGTATAAAATTTTTAGAAAAAACAAACTGCAGGTTTTTCGAGAAAACCGATTTAAAATTTTTTCCAAAAACCTGCAGTAACTTTGTCACTTGTCGAAAATCTTTGGATTTTTATGACTCTAAAAATCCACCGCGATGGTCCGCATAACAGAAAAAATAATCAAACCGAAGTCTGCCAAATTACAGAAAAGGCACTGCTTTTTAAACAATAACTTTAAAAATTTATATTTCCGAAACTAACAATAATTCGATATCGAAACTAGGGGGTCATCTAGGGTAGGCACGGGCCCAAATGGTATAAAATTTTTAGAAAAAACAAACTGCAGGTTTTTCGAGAAAACCGATTTAAAATTTTTTCCAAAAACCTGCAGTAACTTTGTCACTTGTCGAAAATCTTTGGATTTTTATGACTCTAAAAATCCACCGCGATGGTCCGCATAACAGAAAAAATAATCAAACCGAAGTCTGCCAAATTACAGAAAAGGCACTGCTTTTTAAACAATAACTTTAAAAATTTATATTTCCGAAACTAACAATAATTCGATATCGAAACTAGGGGGTCATCTAGGGTAGGCACGGGCCCAAATGGTATAAAATTTTTAGAAAAAACAAACTGCAGGTTTTTCGAGAAAACCGATTTAAAATTTTTTCCAAAAACCTGCAGTAACTTTGTCACTTGTCGAAAATCTTTGGATTTTTATGACTCTAAAAATCCACCGCGATGGTCCGCATAACAGAAAAAATAATCAAACCCAAGTCTGCCAAATTACAGAAAAGGCACTGCTTTTTAAACAATAAGTTTAAAAATTTATATTTCCGAAACTAACAATAATTCGATATCGAAACTAGGGGGTCATCTAGGGTAGGCACGGGCCCAAATGGTATAAAATTTTTAGAAAAAACAAACTGCAGGTTTTTCGAGAAAACCGATTTAAAATTTTTTCCAAAAACCTGCAGTAACTTTGTCACTTGTCGAAAATCTTTGGATTTTTATGACTCTAAAAATCCACCGCGATGGTCCGCATAACAGAAAAAATAATCAAACCGAAGTCTGCCGAATTACAGAAAAGGCACTGCTTTTTAAACAATAACTTTAAAAATTTATATTTCCGAAACTAACAATAATTCGATATCGAAACTAGGGGGTCATCTAGGGTAGGCACGGGCCCAAATGGTATAAAATTTTTAGAAAAAACAAACTGCAGGTTTTTCGAGAAAACCGATTTAAAATTTTTTCCAAAAACCTGCAGTAACTTTGTCACTTGTCGAAAATCTTTGGATTTTTATGACTCTAAAAATCCACCGCGATGGTCCGCATAACAGAAAAAATAATCAAACCGAAGTCTGCCAAATTACAGAAAAGGCACTGCTTTTTAAACAATAACTTTAAAAATTTATATTTCCGAAACTAACAATAATTCGATATCGAAACTAGGGGGTCATCTAGGGTAGGCACGGGCCCAAATGGTATAAAATTTTTAGAAAAAACAAACTGCAGGTTTTTCGAGAAAACCGATTTAAAATTTTTTCCAAAAACCTGCAGTAACTTTGTCACTTGTCGAAAATCTTTCGATTTTTATGACTCTAAAAATCCACCGCGATGGTCCGCATAACAGAAAAAATAATCAAACCGAAGTCTGCCAAATTACAGAAAAGGCACTGCTTTTTAAACAATAACTTTAAAAATTTATATTTCCGAAACTAACAATAATTCGATATCGAAACTAGGGGGTCATGTAGGGTAGGCACGGGCCCAAATGGTATAAAATTTTTAGAAAAAACAAACTGCAGGTTTTTCGAGAAAACCGATTTAAAATTTTTTACAAAAACCTGCAGTAACTTTGTCACTTGTCGAAAATCTTTTGATTTTTATGACTCTAAAAATCCACCGCGATGGTCCGCATAACAGAAAAAATAATCAAACCGAAGTCTGCCAAATTACAGAAAAGGCACTGCTTTTTAAACAATAACTTTAAAAATTTATATTTCCGAAAATAACAATAATTCGATATCGAAACTAGGGGGTCATCTAGGGTAGGCACGGGCCCAAATGGTATAAAATTTTTAGAAAAAACAAACTGCAGGTTTTTCGAGAAAACCGATTTAAAATTTTTTCCAAAAACCTGCAGTAACTTTGTCACTTGTCGAAAATCTTTGGATTTTTATGACTCTAAAAATCCACCGCGATGGTCCGCATAACAGAAAAAATAATCAAACCGAAGTCTGCCAAATTACAGAAAAGGCACTGCTTTTTAAACAATAACTTTAAAAATTTATATTTCCGAAACTAACAATAATTCGATATCGAAACTAGGGGGTCATCTAGGGTAGGCACGGGCCCAAATGGTATAAAATTTTTAGAAAAAACAAACTGCAGGTTTTTCGAGAAAACCGATTTAAAATTTTTTCCAAAAACCTGCAGTAACTTTGTCACTTGTCGAAAATCTTTGGATTTTTATGACTCTAAAAATCCACCGCGATGGTCCGCATAACAGAAAAAATAATCAAACCGAAGTCTGCCAAATTACAGAAAAGGCACTGCTTTTTAAACAATAACTTTAAAAATTTATATTTCCGAAACTAACAATAATTCGATATCGAAACTAGGGGGTCATCTAGGGTAGGCACGGGCCCAAATGGTATAAAATTTTTAGAAAAAACAAACTGCAGGTTTTTCGAGAAAACCGATTTAAAATTTTTTCCAAAAACCTGCAGTAACTTTGTCACTTGTCGAAAATCTTTCGATTTTTATGACTCTAAAAATCCACCGCGATGGTCCGCATAACAGAAAAAATAATCAAACCGAAGTCTGCCAAATTACAGAAAAGGCACTGCTTTTTAAACAATAACTTTAAAAATTTATATTTCCGAAACTAACAATAATTCGATATCGAAACTAGGGGGTCATCTAGGGTAGGCACGGGCCCAAATGGTATAAAATTTTTAGAAAAAACAAACTGCAGGTTTTTCGAGAAAACCGATTTTAAATTTTTTCCAAAAACCTGCAGTAACTTTGTCACTTGTCGAAAATCTTTGGATTTTTATGACTCTAAAAATCCACCACGATGGTCCGCATAACAGAAAAAATAATCAAACCGAAGTCTGCCAAATTACAGAAAAGGCACTGCTTTTTAAACAATAACTTTAAAAATTTATATTTCCGAAACTAACAATAATTCGATATCGAAACTAGGGGGTCATCTAGGGTAGGCACGGGCCCAAATGGTATAAAATTTTTAGAAAAAACAAACTGCAGGTTTTTCGAGAAAACCGATTTAAAATTTTTTCCAAAAACCTGCAGTAACTTTGTCACTTGTCGAAAATCTTTGGATTTTTATGACTCTAAAAATCCACCGCGATGGTCCGCATAACAGAAAAAATAATCAAACCGAAGTCTGCCAAATTACAGAAAAGGCACTGCTTTTTAAACAATAACTTTAAAAATTTATATTTCCGAAACTAACAATAATTCGATATCGAAACTAGGGGGTCATCTAGGGTAGGCACGGGCCCAAATGGTATAATATTTTTAGAAAAAACAAACTGCAGGTTTTTCGAGAAAATCGATTTAAAATTTTTTCCAAAAACCTGCAGTAACTTTGTCACTTGTCGAAAATCTTTGGATTTTTATGACTCTAAAAATCCACCGCGATGGTCCGCATAACAGAAAAAATAATCAAACCGAAGTCTGCCAAATTACAGAAAAGGCACTGCTTTTTAAACAATAACTTTAAAAATTTATATTTCCGAAACTAACAATAATTCGATATCGAAACTAGGGGGGTCATCTAGGGTAGGCACGGGCCCAAATGGTATAAAATTTTTAGAAAAAACAAACTGCAGGTTTTTCGAGAAAACCGATTTAAAATTTTTTCCAAAAACCTGCAGTAACTTTGTCACTTGTCGAAAATCTTTGGATTTTTATGACTCTAAAAATCCACCGCGATGGTCCGCATAACAGAAAAAATAATCAAACCGAAGTCTGCCAAATTACAGAAAAGGCACTGCTTTTTAAACAATAACTTTAAAAATTTATATTTCCGAAACTAACAATAATTCGATATCGAAACTAGGGGGTCATCTAGGGTAGGCACGGGCCCAAATGGTATAAAATTTTTAGAAAAAACAAACTGCAGGTTTTTCGAGAAAACCGATTTAAAATTTTTTCCAAAAACCTGCAGTAACTTTGTCACTTGTCGAAAATCTTTGGATTTTTATGACTCTAAAAATCCACCGCGATGGTCCGCATAACAGAAAAAATAATCAAACCGAAGTCTGCCAAATTACAGAAAAGGCACTGCTTTTTAAACAATAACTTTAAAAATTTATATTTCCGAAACTAACAATAATTCGATATCGAAACTAGGGGGTCATCTAGGGTAGGCACGGGCCCAAATGGTATAAAATTTTTAGAAAAAACAAACTGCAGGTTTTTCGAGAAAACCGATTTAAAATTTTTTCCAAAAACCTGCAGTAACTTTGTCACTTGTCGAAAATCTTTGGATTTTTATGACTCTAAAAATCCACCGCGATGGTCCGCATAACAGAAAAAATAATCAAACCGAAGTCTGCCAAATTACAGAAAAGGCACTGCTTTTTAAACAATAAGTTTAAAAATTTATATTTCCGAAACTAACAATAATTCGATATCGAAACTAGGGGGTCATCTAGGGTAGGCACGGGCCCAAATGGTATAAAATTTTTAGAAAAAACAAACTGCAGGTTTTTCGAGAAAACCGATTTAAAATTTTTTCCAAAAACCTGCAGTAACTTTGTCACTTGTCGAAAATCTTTGGATTTTTATGACTCTAAAAATCCACCGCGATGGTCCGCATAACAGAAAAAATAATCAAACCGAAGTCTGCCAAATTACAGAAAAGGCACTGCTTTTTAAACAATAACTTTAAAAATTTATATTTCCGAAACTAACAATAATTCGATATCGAAACTAGGGGGTCATCTAGGGTAGGCACGGGCCCAAATGGTATAAAATTTTTAGAAAAAACAAACTGCAGGTTTTTCGAGAAAACCGATTTAAAATTTTTTCCAAAAACCTGCAGTAACTTTGTCACTTGTCGAAAATCTTTGGATTTTTATGACTCTAAAAATCCACCGCGATGGTCCGCATAACAGAAAAAATAATCAAACCGAAGTCTGCCAAATTACAGAAAAGGCACTGCTTTTTAAACAATAACTTTAAAAATTTATATTTCCGAAACTAACAATAATTCGATATCGAAACTAGGGGGTCATCTAGGGTAGGCACGGGCCCAAATGGTATAAAATTTTTAGAAAAAACAAACTGCAGGTTTTTCGAGAAAACCGATTTAAAATTTTTTCCAAAAACCTGCAGTAACTTTGTCACTTGTCGAAAATCTTTGGATTTTTATGACTCTAAAAATCCACCGCGATGGTCCGCATAACAGAAAAAATAATCAAACCGAAGTCTGCCAAATTACAGAAAAGGCACTGCTTTTTAAACAATAACTTTAAAAATTTATATTTCCGAAACTAACAATAATTCGATATCGAAACTAGGGGGTCATCTAGGGTAGGCACGGGCCCAAACGGTATAAAATTTTTAGAAAAAACAAACTGCAGGTTTTTCGAGAAAACCGATTTAAAATTTTTTCCAAAAACCTGCAGTAACTTTGTCACTTGTCGAAAATCTTTTGATTTTTATGACTCTAAAAATCCACCGCGATGGTCCGCATAACAGAAAAAATAATCAAACCGAAGTCTGCCAAATTACAGAAAAGTCACTGCTTTTTAAACAATAACTTTAAAAATTTATATTTCCGAAACTAACAATAATTCGATATCGAAACTAGGGGGTCATCTAGGGTAGGCACGGGCCCAAATGGTATAAAATTTTTAGAAAAAACAAACTGCAGGTTTTTCGAGAAAACCGATTTAAAATTTTTTCCAAAAACCTGCAGTAACTTTGTCACTTGTCGAAAATCTTTGGATTTTTATGACTCTAAAAATCCACCGCGATGGTCCGCATAACAGAAAAAATAATCAAACCGAAGTCTGCCGAATTACAGAAAAGGCACTGCTTTTTAAACAATAACTTTAAAAATTTATATTTCCGAAACTAACAATAATTCGATATCGAAACTAGGGGGTCATCTAGAGTAGGCACGGGCCCAAATGGTATAAAATTTTTAGAAAAAACAAACTGCAGGTTTTTCGAGAAAACCGATTTAAAATTTTTTCCAAAAACCTGCAGTAACTTTGTCACTTGTCGAAAATCTTTGGATTTTTATGACTCTAAAAATCCACCGCGATGGTCCGCATAACAGAAAAAATAATCAAACCGAAGTCTGCCGAATTACAGAAAAGGCACTGCTTTTTAAACAATAACTTTAAAAATTTATATTTCCGAAACAAACAATAATTCGATATCGAAAAGTGAGTTGACATTGAAAGTGACAACTGATAGTTAAAAGTGCTCCGTACAAATTCGTTAAATTAAGGTATTTATACGCAAAAATCTCAAGACTACATGTCAATTATCCAAACACCCAACTCCTGGCTATTGTTACATAAATCCCTACCTCTCCCACATCGCCATTCTGGTGCGGGAGGATAATTTTCTGCAACTGCTGCAAATCGCTGGTTGCCAAGCGGCATCTAGCGTTTATAAACAACACCATTAATCAAACTACAAAACCAACAATCCAAATGGAAACAGCACCAAATAATAATAACCTCACTAACACAAACAATCTACAAACTGTCACCTTTGCTGACATAATAAAAGCACCTTCTCAAACTAACATGAACTTTCCATCTAAAGAACAGGCAATAATATTGAATGCCCCAAGTGAAATTCCGCTACGATCGTACATCAAAGCAATTGGACAAATAATCAATCCAAAAAACATAATATTTGCTTCGCGTCTATCGAACGGTCGAATATGTGTCTATCTGACAAACACAAAAATGGTTAACGACATTGTAACAAATTATCCCACCATAGTAGTAGAAAACAGCCAAACACAACTGCGACGACTAATCACACCAGCTAAACGGCTCATATTGTCCAATGTATGTCCATCCATTCCGCATACCATTATTGTAGAAGCCCTAAAAATAAACAACATAAAACCCCTATCAGCAATAAACTTTTTAAGAGCAGGACTGCAAGAATCCGAATACTCTCACATAATGAGCTTCAGACGACAAGTATACGTTCAAGACTGCGAAGACACGCAAATACCAACATCGATCCTTGTTAAATTCGATAACACCGAATACAGAATCTTCATAACAGGTGAAACCCAAACATGCTCAAAATGCAGAAAATCTGGTCACCTAGCCCAAAGCTGTCAAACTAGCAATTCAACAAGCGCAAACAATCTTATCACAGAAACAGAAGTTACTCCATCAAACTCCGAGATAAGAAAATCAGCACACATGATAAATTTAAACCAAATAAATGTTTGCGAAGAGCCAATGAACATCCAACAAAATGAAGAAAACCCCACAAAACGTCCTCGAGAAAACCTCTCATCTTCACCGACCACAGTAAAGTATACATACGAAAAATCTACAGCACAATCTTCAAAATCCACCCTATACACGGACATAACTATCGAAACACCACCTAAAAAGAAAAAAAAGAATAGAAAAACCACGAAACCTGGAGGAGATAGCGACTCGTCAACCAACAGTCAAAACACTGAAAAAATGAACAACGATGAATTTGAAACAATTAAGAATCATCTTCAAATCGAAAATACAATCTACCCTCTAAACTTCGACCAACTAAAAGAATTTCTTGTTAAAGCAAAGGGCAACAAAGAAATAAAAAATATTTCAACCCTATACACACAAGACCCGAACTTAATCGTACACATGCTACAAGAATTATATCCTACTCTAAAGCAACGCTCCACAAAAATTCAATTTACCAAAATAATAAATGCCCTCCTAGAAGACACGCAATCCTACTATTCGGATCAAAGCAACTAGAATGAGCCATACTAACGAGGCACCCAACTCCGTAGCATTCCTGCAATGGAACTGCAACGGAATAATAAACAATCACTACGACCTGCAACTTCTAATTTCAAAATTCAATCCAAACGCAATAGCAATACAAGAAACGCATCTATTACCAGCAAAAAATTATAACATAAAACAATATGAACAAGTAAGATATGACCACACTGAAGGACTAAAGGCATCTGGAGGAGTAATAATATATGTAAAAAACAATTGCTTTATAAAACAAATACCACTAACTACACACATCCAAGCAATAGCTTGCCAAGCAGTAATAAAAAATCAAATAATTACCCTATGCAATATATACATTCAACCACAACAAATGCTGAAGCACCAGGAAATAACAGATATAACAGACCAACTTACCAAACCATACATAATATTTGGTGATTTCAACGCTCACAGCCCAACTTGGGGCAATGACACATACAATCAACGAGGCAAAGCAATAGAAAAATTTTTACAAAGCACCACGGAATCTATTCTATTAAACGACAACTCCTACACACATTTACACATCAGTACGCAAACCCTATCAGCAATAGACCTCACATTAAGCAGTCAGAATTTGGCCATCCAACTAAACTGGAAGGTGCACGACGATCTGTGTAACAGCGACCACTATCCAATTATAATAGATTTTCTCCAATCAAACAATACCTCTAAAAACATCACAGCTAGATGGCAAATTAATAAAGCAAACTGGGACCAATATGCAGAGACGGTAGAACAGCTACTTATAGAAAAAGAAGAAAACCCCATAAACATCCCAAACATGTACAACATTTTAAACGAAGCTTCAAAAAAATGTATTCCAACATTTACCCCACGAGCTAACAACAAACGCAAAGTACCATGGTGGACAGAAGAAATAAGCATACTTATCCGCATCAGAAAGCAATCACTCAAAACATTCCGAAACAACAAAACAATGGAAAACCTAATAAGCTACAAAAAAGCAAAAGCCAAAGCAAGACAAATCATCAAAGCACAAAAGAAAATGTCTTGGTACCAATTCCTATCCACAATAAAAACATCAACCCCACATGCCCAACTTTGGAAAAATATAAGAAAAATCAAAGGAACTTCTTCGCTCCTCCACATACCAGCCCTGCAAATTGACACGTCAATACTAACTGACCCACAAGACATTGCCGATGCAATGGGAAACTTCTTCGAAGAAATAACAAGTGACCAACAACATCAAAAAGAATTTCTAGATCACAAACACAAAAATGAAAAAACAGAAATAAATTTCGAATCCGAAAATCTAGAACCATATAACTGCCAAATCACATTGAAAGAGATGGAAAATGCCATCAACACAAGCCGCTGCTCGACGCCAGGCCCTGACAACATACACGTGGAAATGATACTGAACCTCCCAACAACTGGTAAGAAATATCTTCTTAAAATATTTAACACTATCTGGAACCAACAAACCTATCCTGACGAATGGAAAGAATCCACCATAATACCCATCCTAAAACAGTCAAAAGAAAAAAGTCAGCCAACATCGTATAGACCAATATCGATGACCAGTCATATAGGAAAAATACTAGAAAGAGTTATTCTACGAAGATTAGAATGGTTTATCGAATCCAACAACCTGATAGCCCCGGAACAATGCGGCTTTCGAAAACGCAGATCAACACTCGATCATCTTATATGTCTTGACACAGAAATTAAGAATTCCATAATTTGCAACGAAAACACATATGCAATATTCTTCGACATTGAAAAAGCATTCGACACTGTATGGCAATACAAAATCTTACGCACACTACACCAGTGGGGATTACGAGGGAACCTACCACAAATTATTGCATCATTCCTAAAAAATAGATCCTTCAGAGTCCGTACAAACAATAAAACATCACGCAAATTCAAACAAAACAACGGTATTCCACAAGGATCGGTGTTAAGCTGTCTACTATTCAACATCGCAATGAACGACATATGCAAACAAATTCCAAATCCGGTAAAGAAATGCCTATTTGTGGACGACCTAGCCATATACCTACGCACCAGTAATCCTAAATTTGCAGAAACCACCTTACAGAACTGTCTAAATTCCCTTCAACAATGGAGCTATGAAAACGGACTAAAATTCTCTCTCCAAAAAACAAAAAATGTAATCTTCAAAAAGAAACGAACCCTTCAACCTAATATAACTTTAAAATTAAACAATATCACTATTCAAAGAACAGACACAGCTAAATTCTTGGGACTAACTTTCGACGAAAATCTATCTTGGAAACCACACATACATATCATCAAAGCAAAATGCAACAGAGCACTAAATCTTCTAAAGGTAATCAACAACACACAAAACGGATCCGACAGAAAAACGATAACAAATTTATTCAACACCATAGTTAGGCCGATACTGGACTACGGAAGCTTCGTGTATGGTACTGCTAAACCCAATATCATAAAATCCTTGAATCCGATACTTAACTCAGGAACTCGAATAGCAACCGGAGCTTACAAAACGAGTCCGATAGACAGCGTTCTGTGTGAGGCAGGTGTGATTCCGCTAAGTACAAGAAGAAAAGAACTACTACTAAAATACGCCTCAAAATTAAGCACAGACCTAGCTAACCCAGCACACAAATTAACCCTATACCCACTGTACAAAAACCTCTACCTCAAATACCCGAAATCTCCAAAAACTATATCTCTATTGGCACAACAAATCATTACTGAGCATAACATCGACCTATCAAATACAATAAAAATTACCAACTCCAAGAAAGCTCCATGGGACAGCTTCGCGATTACACTAGACAAATCCTTCTACAAATTTAAAAAAAAGGAAACTAGCAACATAATGTATAACAACTACTTCCGGGAAATAAAAAACAACTATAAACAAAGCGAATTCTACTTCACTGATGGATCGAAAACTCAAACCTCATGTGCTGCCGCAATAACAACGCGCAACAGAACATACAAATTCAAACTGAACCCCATCAACTCGATTTTCACCGCCGAAGCAATCGCCATCCTAGAAGCAGTAAAACTAATCAATCAAGACAAACCCACCAATGCAATAGTAGCCACCGACTCTCGCTCAACCCTAACATCCCTAGAGCAGATCAACAAAATCACCACTCCAATCATCCAAGCCATTTACAGCGAAACTAGAAAAGCAATCGAACAGCAAATAAACCTAATCTTCATGTGGGTACCAGGACACTGCTGTATCCCAGGGAATTCCCTAGCTGACGCTGCAGCAAACGAAGCACACACCACAGGACAAAAACTTGAATGGATTGATCATAACGACGCAGCAAAAACATATAAAAACATTGCCCACCAAGAGACAGAACAACAATGGAAGCGGAGAGACACTAACAAACTACGACAAATAAAAGAGGTATATCACATCTGGCCAACGGCATATCAGCCAAATCGCAAATTCGAGGTTGCCCTGACCAGACTGCGAATAGGGCATACCAAGATCACACACGATTACATCCTCAAAAAACTCCACAACCAAGCTGCTCTTGGTGCAACGAAGTGCTCACTGTCGACCACATCCTCACTAAATGTACAAAATATGATCAAGACAGAAAAACCTTCCAACTCTATCAAACAACAAAAGAGATTTTAGCAGATAACACGGCCACTATCAAAAACCTCTATGGATACCTGTATCAAACCGGCATAATTATAGAAATCTAAATCGAAAATATATAACATAATGTAATTTGAAATTTGTATAACATACCACCCAACAGTGCTATGATCTTGTAATTAAAGCACTTAATTAAATTAAAAAAAAAAAAAAAAATTCGATATCGAAACTAGGGGGTCATCTAGGGTAGGCACGGGCCCAAATGGTATAAAATTTTTAGAAAAAACAAACTGCAGGTTTTTCGAGAAAACCGATTTAAAATTTTTTCCAAAAACCTGCAGTAACTTTGTCACTTGTCGAAAATCTTTGGATTTTTATGACTCTAAAAATCCACCGCGATGGTCCGCATAACAGAAAAAATAATCAAACCGAAGTCTGCCAAATTACAGAAAAGGCACTGCTTTTTAAACAATAACTTTAAAAATTTATATTTCCGAAACTAACAATAATTCGATATCGAAACTAGGGGGTCATCTAGGGTAGGCACGGGCCCAAATGGTATAAAATTTTTAGAAAAAACAAACTGCAGGTTTTTCGAGAAAACCGATTTAAAATTTTTTCCAAAAACCTGCAGTAACTTTGTCACTTGTCGAAAATCTTTGGATTTTTATGACTCTAAAAATCCACCGCGATGGTCCGCATAACAGAAAAAATAATCAAACCGAAGTCTGCCAAATTACAGAAAAGGCACTGCTTTTTAAACAATAACTTTAAAAATTTATATTTCCGAAACTAACAATAATTCGATATCGAAACTAGGGGGTCATCTAGGGTAGGCACGGGCCCAAATGGTATAAAATTTTTAGAAAAAACAAACTGCAGGTTTTTCGAGAAAACCGATTTAAAATTTTTTCCAAAAACCTGCAGTAACTTTGTCACTTGTCGAAAATCTTTGGATTTTTATGACTCTAAAAATCCACCGCGATGGTCCGCATAACAGAAAAAATAATCAAACCGAAGTCTGCCAAATTACAGAAAAGGCACTGCTTTTTAAACAATAACTTTAAAAATTTATATTTCCGAAACTAACAATAATTCGATATCGAAACTAGGGGGTCATCTAGGGTAGGCACGGGCCCAAATGGTATAAAATTTTTAGAAAAAACAAACTGCAGGTTTTTCGAGAAAACCGATTTAAAATTTTTTCCAAAAACCTGCAGTAACTTTGTCACTTGTCGAAAATCTTTCGATTTTTATGACTCTAAAAATCCACCGCGATGGTCCGCATAACAGAAAAAATAATCAAACCGAAGTCTGCCAAATTACAGAAAAGGCACTGCTTTTTAAACAATAACTTTAAAAATTTATATTTCCGAAACTAACAATAATTCGATATCGAAACTAGGGGGTCATCTAGGGTAGGCACGGGCCCAAATGGTATAAAATTTTTAGAAAAAACAAACTGCAGGTTTTTCGAGAAAACCGATTTAAAATTTTTTCCAAAAACCTGCAGTAACTTTGTCACTTGTCGAAAATCTTTCGATTTTTATGACTCTAAAAATCCACCGCGATGGTCCGCATAACAGAAAAAATAATCAAACCGAAGTCTGCCAAATTACAGAAAAGGCACTGCTTTTTAAACAATAACTTTAAAAATTTATATTTCCGAAACTAACAATAATTCGATATCGAAACTAGGGGGTCATCTAGGGTAGGCACGGGCCCAAATGGTATAAAATTTTTAGAAAAAACAAACTGCAGGTTTTTCGAGAAAACCGATTTAAAATTTTTTCCAAAAACCTGCAGTAACTTTGTCACTTGTCGAAAATCTTTCGATTTTTATGACTCTAAAAATCCACCGCGATGGTCCGCATAACAGAAAAAATAATCAAACCGAAGTCTGCCAAATTACAGAAAAGGCACTGCTTTTTAAACAATAACTTTAAAAATTTATATTTCCGAAACTAACAATAATTCGATATCGAAACTAGGGGGTCATCTAGGGTAGGCACGGGCCCAAATGGTATAAAATTTTTAGAAAAAACAAACTGCAGGTTTTTCGAGAAAACCGATTTAAAATTTTTTCCAAAAACCTGCAGTAACTTTGTCACTTGTCGAAAATCTTTGGATTTTTATGACTCTAAAAATCCACCGCGATGGTCCGCATAACAGAAAAAATAATCAAACCGAAGTCTGCCAAATTACAGAAAAGGCACTGCTTTTTAAACAATAACTTTAAAAATTTATATTTCCGAAACTAACAATAATTCGATATCGAAACTAGGGGGTCATCTAGGGTAGGCACGGGCCCAAATGGTATAAAATTTTTAGAAAAAACAAACTGCAGGTTTTTCGAGAAAACCGATTTAAAATTTTTTCCAAAAACCTGCAGTAACTTTGTCACTTGTCGAAAATCTTTCGATTTTTATGACTCTAAAAATCCACCGCGATGGTCCGCATAACAGAAAAAATAATCAAACCGAAGTCTGCCAAATTACAGAAAAGGCACTGCTTTTTAAACAATAACTTTAAAAATTTATATTTCCGAAACTAACAATAATTCGATATCGAAACTAGGGGGTCATCTAGGGTAGGCACGGGCCCAAATGGTATAAAATTTTTAGAAAAAACAAACTGCAGGTTTTTCGAGAAAACCGATTTAAAATTTTTTCCAAAAACCTGCAGTAACTTTGTCACTTGTCGAAAATCTTTGGATTTTTATGACTCTAAAAATCCACCGCGATGGTCCGCATAACAGAAAAAATAATCAAACCGAAGTCTGCCAAATTACAGAAAAGGCACTGCTTTTTAAACAATAACTTTAAAAATTTATATTTCCGAAACTAACAATAATTCGATATCGAAACTAGGGGGTCATCTAGGGTAGGCACGGGCCCAAATGGTATAAAATTTTTAGAAAAAACAAACTGCAGGTTTTTCGAGAAAACCGATTTAAAATTTTTTCCAAAAACCTGCAGTAACTTTGTCACTTGTCGAAAATCTTTCGATTTTTATGACTCTAAAAATCCACCGCGATGGTCCGCATAACAGAAAAAATAATCAAACCGAAGTCTGCCAAATTACAGAAAAGGCACTGCTTTTTAAACAATAACTTTAAAAATTTATATTTCCGAAACTAACAATAATTCGATATCGAAACTAGGGGGTCATCTAGGGTAGGCACGGGCCCAAATGGTATAAAATTTTTAGAAAAAACAAACTGCAGGTTTTTCGAGAAAACCGATTTAAAATTTTTTCCAAAAACCTGCAGTAACTTTGTCACTTGTCGAAAATCTTTGGATTTTTATGACTCTAAAAATCCACCGCGATGGTCCGCATAACAGAAAAAATAATCAAACCGAAGTCTGCCAAATTACAGAAAAGGCACTGCTTTTTAAACAATAACTTTAAAAATTTATATTTCCGAAACTAACAATAATTCGATATCGAAACTAGGGGGTCATCTAGGGTAGGCACGGGCCCAAATGGTATAAAATTTTTAGAAAAAACAAACTGCAGGTTTTTCGAGAAAACCGATTTAAAATTTTTTCCAAAAACCTGCAGTAACTTTGTCACTTGTCGAAAATCTTTCGATTTTTATGACTCTAAAAATCCACCGCGATGGTCCGCATAACAGAAAAAATAATCAAACCGAAGTCTGCCAAATTACAGAAAAGGCACTGCTTTTTAAACAATAACTTTAAAAATTTATATTTCCGAAACTAACAATAATTCGATATCGAAACTAGGGGGTCATCTAGGGTAGGCACGGGCCCAAATGGTATAAAATTTTTAGAAAAAACAAACTGCAGGTTTTTCGAGAAAACCGATTTAAAATTTTTTCCAAAAACCTGCAGTAACTTTGTCACTTGTCGAAAATCTTTGGATTTTTATGACTCTAAAAATCCACCGCGATGGTCCGCATAACAGAAAAAATAATCAAACCGAAGTCTGCCAAATTACAGAAAAGGCACTGCTTTTTAAACAATAACTTTAAAAATTTATATTTCCGAAACTAACAATAATTCGATATCGAAACTAGGGGGTCATCTAGGGTAGGCACGGGCCCAAATGGTATAAAATTTTTAGAAAAAACAAACTGCAGGTTTTTCGAGAAAACCGATTTAAAATTTTTTCCAAAAACCTGCAGTAACTTTGTCACTTGTCGAAAATCTTTGGATTTTTATGACTCTAAAAATCCACCGCGATGGTCCGCATAACAGAAAAAATAATCAAACCGAAGTCTGCCAAATTACAGAAAAGGCACTGCTTTTTAAACAATAACTTTAAAAATTTATATTTCCGAAACTAACAATAATTCGATATCGAAACTAGGGGGTCATCTAGGGTAGGCACGGGCCCAAATGGTATAAAATTTTTAGAAAAAACAAACTGCAGGTTTTTCGAGAAAACCGATTTAAAATTTTTTCCAAAAACCTGCAGTAACTTTGTCACTTGTCGAAAATCTTTGGATTTTTATGACTCTAAAAATCCACCGCGATGGTCCGCATAACAGAAAAAATAATCAAACCGAAGTCTGCCAAATTACAGAAAAGGCACTGCTTTTTAAACAATAACTTTAAAAATTTATATTTCCGAAACTAACAATAATTCGATATCGAAACTAGGGGGTCATCTAGGGTAGGCACGGGCCCAAATGGTATAAAATTTTTAGAAAAAACAAACTGCAGGTTTTTCGAGAAAACCGATTTAAAATTTTTTCCAAAAACCTGCAGTAACTTTGTCACTTGTCGAAAATCTTTGGATTTTTATGACTCTAAAAATCCACCGCGATGGTCCGCATAACAGAAAAAATAATCAAACCGAAGTCTGCCAAATTACAGAAAAGGCACTGCTTTTTAAACAATAACTTTAAAAATTTATATTTCCGAAACTAACAATAATTCGATATCGAAACTAGGGGGTCATCTAGGGTAGGCACGGGCCCAAATGGTATAAAATTTTTAGAAAAAACAAACTGCAGGTTTTTCGAGAAAACCGATTTAAAATTTTTTCCAAAAACCTGCAGTAACTTTGTCACTTGTCGAAAATCTTTGGATTTTTATGACTCTAAAAATCCACCGCGATGGTCCGCATAACAGAAAAAATAATCAAACCGAAGTCTGCCAAATTACAGAAAAGGCAGTGCTTTTTAAACAATAACTTTAAAAATTTATATTTCCGAAACTAACAATAATTCGATATCGAAACTAGGGGGTCATCTAGGGTAGGCACGGGCCCAAATGGTATAAAATTTTTAGAAAAAACAAACTGCAGGTTTTTCGAGAAAACCGATTTAAAATTTTTTCCAAAAACCTGCAGTAACTTTGTCACTTGTCGAAAATCTTTGGATTTTTATGACTCTAAAAATCCACCGCGATGGTCCGCATAACAGAAAAAATAATGAAACCGAAGGCTGCCAAATTACAGAAAAGGCACTGCTTTTTAAACAATAACTTTAAAAATTTATATTTCCGAAACTAACAATAATTCGATATCGAAACTAGGGGGTCATCTAGGGTAGGCACGGGCCCAAATGGTATAAAATTTTTAGAAAAAACAAACTGCAGGTTTTTCGAGAAAACCGATTTAAAATTTTTTCCAAAAACCTGCAGTAACTTTGTCACTTGTCGAAAATCTTTGGATTTTTATGACTCTAAAAATCCACCGCGATGGTCCGCATAACAGAAAAAATAATCAAACCGAAGTCTGCCAAATTACAGAAAAGGCACTGCTTTTTAAACAATAACTTTAAAAATTTATATTTCCGAAACTAACAATAATTCGATATCGAAACTAGGGGGTCATCTAGGGTAGGCACGGGCCCAAATGGTATAAAATTTTTAGAAAAAACAAACTGCAGGTTTTTCGAGAAAACCGATTTAAAATTTTTTCCAAAAACCTGCAGTAACTTTGTCACTTGTCGAAAATCTTTGGATTTTTATGACTCTAAAAATCCACCGCGATGGTCCGCATAACAGAAAAAATAATCAAACCGAAGTCTGCCAAATTACAGAAAAGGCACTGCTTTTTAAACAATAACTTTAAAAATTTATATTTCCGAAACTAACAATAATTCGATATCGAAACTAGGGGGTCATCTAGGGTAGGCACGGGCCCAAATGGTATAAAATTTTTAGAAAAAACAAACTGCAGGTTTTTCGAGAAAACCGATTTAAAATTTTTTCCAAAAACCTGCAGTAACTTTGTCACTTGTCGAAAATCTTTGGATTTTTATGACTCTAAAAATCCACCGCGATGGTCCGCATAACAGAAAAAATAATCAAACCGAAGTCTGCCAAATTACAGAAAAGGCACTGCTTTTTAAACAATAACTTTAAAAATTTATATTTCCGAAACTAACAATAATTCGATATCGAAACTAGGGGGTCATCTAGGGTAGGCACGGGCCCAAATGGTATAAAATTTTTAGAAAAAACAAACTGCAGGTTTTTCGAGAAAACCGATTTAAAATTTTTTCCAAAAACCTGCAGTAACTTTGTCACTTGTCGAAAATCTTTCGATTTTTATGACTCTAAAAATCCACCGCGATGGTCCGCATAACAGAAAAAATAATCAAACCGAAGTCTGCCAAATTACAGAAAAGGCACTGCTTTTTAAACAATAACTTTAAAAATTTATATTTCCGAAACTAACAATAATTCGATATCGAAACTAGGGGGTCATCTAGGGTAGGCACGGGCCCAAATGGTATAAAATTTTTAGAAAAAACAAACTGCAGGTTTTTCGAGAAAACCGATTTAAAATTTTTTCCAAAAACCTGCAGTAACTTTGTCACTTGTCGAAAATCTTTGGATTTTTATGACTCTAAAAATCCACCGCGATGGTCCGCATAACAGAAAAAATAATCAAACCGAAGTCTGCCAAATTACAGAAAAGGCACTGCTTTTTAAACAATAACTTTAAAAATTTATATTTCCGAAACTAACAATAATTCGATATCGAAACTAGGGGGTCATCTAGGGTAGGCACGGGCCCAAATGGTATAAAATTTTTAGAAAAAACAAACTGCAGGTTTTTCGAGAAAACCGATTTAAAATTTTTTCCAAAAACCTGCAGTAACTTTGTCACTTGTCGAAAATCTTTGGATTTTTATGACTCTAAAAATCCACCGCGATGGTCCGCATAACAGAAAAAATAATCAAACCGAAGTCTGCCAAATTACAGAAAAGGCACTGCTTTTTAAACAATAACTTTAAAAATTTATATTTCCGAAACTAACAATAATTCGATATCGAAACTAGGGGGTCATCTAGGGTAGGCACGGGCCCAAATGGTATAAAATTTTTAGAAAAAACAAACTGCAGGTTTTTCGAGAAAACCGATTTAAAATTTTTTCCAAAAACCTGCAGTAACTTTGTCACTTGTCGAAAATCTTTGGATTTTTATGACTCTAAAAATCCACCGCGATGGTCCGCATAACAGAAAAAATAATCAAACCGAAGTCTGCCAAATTACAGAAAAGGCACTGCTTTTTAAACAATAACTTTAAAAATTTATATTTCCGAAACTAACAATAATTCGATATCGAAACTAGGGGGTCATCTAGGGTAGGCACGGGCCCAAATGGTATAAAATTTTTAGAAAAAACAAACTGCAGGTTTTTCGAGAAAACCGATTTAAAATTTTTTCCAAAAACCTGCAGTAACTTTGTCACTTGTCGAAAATCTTTGGATTTTTATGACTCTAAAAATCCACCGCGATGGTCCGCATAACAGAAAAAATAATCAAACCGAAGTCTGCCGAATTACAGAAAAGGCACTGCTTTTTAAACAATAACTTTAAAAATTTATATTTCCGAAACTAACAATAATTCGATATCGAAACTAGGGGGTCATCTAGGGTAGGCACGGGCCCAAACGGTATAAAATTTTTAGAAAAAACAAACTGCAGGTTTTTCGAGAAAACCGATTTAAAATTTTTTCCAAAAACCTGCAGTAACTTTGTCACTTGTCGAAAATCTTTTGATTTTTATGACTCTAAAAATCCACCGCGATGGTCCGCATAACAGAAAAAATAATCAAACCGAAGTCTGCCAAATTACAGAAAAGTCACTGCTTTTTAAACAATAACTTTAAAAATTTATATTTCCGAAACTAACAATAATTCGATATCGAAACTAGGGGGTCATCTAGGGTAGGCACGGGCCCAAATGGTATAAAATTTTTAGAAAAAACAAACTGCAGGTTTTTCGAGAAAACCGATTTAAAATTTTTTCCAAAAACCTGCAGTAACTTTGTCACTTGTCGAAAATCTTTGGATTTTTATGACTCTAAAAATCCACCGCGATGGTCCGCATAACAGAAAAAATAATCAAACCGAAGTCTGCCGAATTACAGAAAAGGCACTGCTTTTTAAACAATAACTTTAAAAATTTATATTTCCGAAACTAACAATAATTCGATATCGAAACTAGGGGGTCATCTAGAGTAGGCACGGGCCCAAATGGTATAAAATTTTTAGAAAAAACAAACTGCAGGTTTTTCGAGAAAACCGATTTAAAATTTTTTCCAAAAACCTGCAGTAACTTTGTCACTTGTCGAAAATCTTTGGATTTTTATGACTCTAAAAATCCACCGCGATGGTCCGCATAACAGAAAAAATAATCAAACCGAAGTCTGCCGAATTACAGAAAAGGCACTGCTTTTTAAACAATAACTTTAAAAATTTATATTTCCGAAACAAACAATAATTCGATATCGAAAAGTGAGTTGACATTGAAAGTGACAACTGATAGTTAAAAGTGCTCCGTACAAATTCGTTAAATTAAGGTATTTATACGCAAAAATCTCAAGACTACATGTCAATTATCCAAACACCCAACTCCTGGCTATTGTTACATAAATCCCTACCTCTCCCACATCGCCATTCTGGTGCGGGAGGATAATTTTCTGCAACTGCTGCAAATCGCTGGTTGCCAAGCGGCATCTAGCGTTTATAAACAACACCATTAATCAAACTACAAAACCAACAATCCAAATGGAAACAGCACCAAATAATAATAACCTCACTAACACAAACAATCTACAAACTGTCACCTTTGCTGACATAATAAAAGCACCTTCTCAAACTAACATGAACTTTCCATCTAAAGAACAGGCAATAATATTGAATGCCCCAAGTGAAATTCCGCTACGATCGTACATCAAAGCAATTGGACAAATAATCAATCCAAAAAACATAATATTTGCTTCGCGTCTATCGAACGGTCGAATATGTGTCTATCTGACAAACACAAAAATGGTTAACGACATTGTAACAAATTATCCCACCATAGTAGTAGAAAACAGCCAAACACAACTGCGACGACTAATCACACCAGCTAAACGGCTCATATTGTCCAATGTATGTCCATCCATTCCGCATACCATTATTGTAGAAGCCCTAAAAATAAACAACATAAAACCCCTATCAGCAATAAACTTTTTAAGAGCAGGACTGCAAGAATCCGAATACTCTCACATAATGAGCTTCAGACGACAAGTATACGTTCAAGACTGCGAAGACACGCAAATACCAACATCGATCCTTGTTAAATTCGATAACACCGAATACAGAATCTTCATAACAGGTGAAACCCAAACATGCTCAAAATGCAGAAAATCTGGTCACCTAGCCCAAAGCTGTCAAACTAGCAATTCAACAAGCGCAAACAATCTTATCACAGAAACAGAAGTTACTCCATCAAACTCCGAGATAAGAAAATCAGCACACATGATAAATTTAAACCAAATAAATGTTTGCGAAGAGCCAATGAACATCCAACAAAATGAAGAAAACCCCACAAAACGTCCTCGAGAAAACCTCTCATCTTCACCGACCACAGTAAAGTATACATACGAAAAATCTACAGCACAATCTTCAAAATCCACCCTATACACGGACATAACTATCGAAACACCACCTAAAAAGAAAAAAAAGAATAGAAAAACCACGAAACCTGGAGGAGATAGCGACTCGTCAACCAACAGTCAAAACACTGAAAAAATGAACAACGATGAATTTGAAACAATTAAGAATCATCTTCAAATCGAAAATACAATCTACCCTCTAAACTTCGACCAACTAAAAGAATTTCTTGTTAAAGCAAAGGGCAACAAAGAAATAAAAAATATTTCAACCCTATACACACAAGACCCGAACTTAATCGTACACATGCTACAAGAATTATATCCTACTCTAAAGCAACGCTCCACAAAAATTCAATTTACCAAAATAATAAATGCCCTCCTAGAAGACACGCAATCCTACTATTCGGATCAAAGCAACTAGAATGAGCCATACTAACGAGGCACCCAACTCCGTAGCATTCCTGCAATGGAACTGCAACGGAATAATAAACAATCACTACGACCTGCAACTTCTAATTTCAAAATTCAATCCAAACGCAATAGCAATACAAGAAACGCATCTATTACCAGCAAAAAATTATAACATAAAACAATATGAACAAGTAAGATATGACCACACTGAAGGACTAAAGGCATCTGGAGGAGTAATAATATATGTAAAAAACAATTGCTTTATAAAACAAATACCACTAACTACACACATCCAAGCAATAGCTTGCCAAGCAGTAATAAAAAATCAAATAATTACCCTATGCAATATATACATTCAACCACAACAAATGCTGAAGCACCAGGAAATAACAGATATAACAGACCAACTTACCAAACCATACATAATATTTGGTGATTTCAACGCTCACAGCCCAACTTGGGGCAATGACACATACAATCAACGAGGCAAAGCAATAGAAAAATTTTTACAAAGCACCACGGAATCTATTCTATTAAACGACAACTCCTACACACATTTACACATCAGTACGCAAACCCTATCAGCAATAGACCTCACATTAAGCAGTCAGAATTTGGCCATCCAACTAAACTGGAAGGTGCACGACGATCTGTGTAACAGCGACCACTATCCAATTATAATAGATTTTCTCCAATCAAACAATACCTCTAAAAACATCACAGCTAGATGGCAAATTAATAAAGCAAACTGGGACCAATATGCAGAGACGGTAGAACAGCTACTTATAGAAAAAGAAGAAAACCCCATAAACATCCCAAACATGTACAACATTTTAAACGAAGCTTCAAAAAAATGTATTCCAACATTTACCCCACGAGCTAACAACAAACGCAAAGTACCATGGTGGACAGAAGAAATAAGCATACTTATCCGCATCAGAAAGCAATCACTCAAAACATTCCGAAACAACAAAACAATGGAAAACCTAATAAGCTACAAAAAAGCAAAAGCCAAAGCAAGACAAATCATCAAAGCACAAAAGAAAATGTCTTGGTACCAATTCCTATCCACAATAAAAACATCAACCCCACATGCCCAACTTTGGAAAAATATAAGAAAAATCAAAGGAACTTCTTCGCTCCTCCACATACCAGCCCTGCAAATTGACACGTCAATACTAACTGACCCACAAGACATTGCCGATGCAATGGGAAACTTCTTCGAAGAAATAACAAGTGACCAACAACATCAAAAAGAATTTCTAGATCACAAACACAAAAATGAAAAAACAGAAATAAATTTCGAATCCGAAAATCTAGAACCATATAACTGCCAAATCACATTGAAAGAGATGGAAAATGCCATCAACACAAGCCGCTGCTCGACGCCAGGCCCTGACAACATACACGTGGAAATGATACTGAACCTCCCAACAACTGGTAAGAAATATCTTCTTAAAATATTTAACACTATCTGGAACCAACAAACCTATCCTGACGAATGGAAAGAATCCACCATAATACCCATCCTAAAACAGTCAAAAGAAAAAAGTCAGCCAACATCGTATAGACCAATATCGATGACCAGTCATATAGGAAAAATACTAGAAAGAGTTATTCTACGAAGATTAGAATGGTTTATCGAATCCAACAACCTGATAGCCCCGGAACAATGCGGCTTTCGAAAACGCAGATCAACACTCGATCATCTTATATGTCTTGACACAGAAATTAAGAATTCCATAATTTGCAACGAAAACACATATGCAATATTCTTCGACATTGAAAAAGCATTCGACACTGTATGGCAATACAAAATCTTACGCACACTACACCAGTGGGGATTACGAGGGAACCTACCACAAATTATTGCATCATTCCTAAAAAATAGATCCTTCAGAGTCCGTACAAACAATAAAACATCACGCAAATTCAAACAAAACAACGGTATTCCACAAGGATCGGTGTTAAGCTGTCTACTATTCAACATCGCAATGAACGACATATGCAAACAAATTCCAAATCCGGTAAAGAAATGCCTATTTGTGGACGACCTAGCCATATACCTACGCACCAGTAATCCTAAATTTGCAGAAACCACCTTACAGAACTGTCTAAATTCCCTTCAACAATGGAGCTATGAAAACGGACTAAAATTCTCTCTCCAAAAAACAAAAAATGTAATCTTCAAAAAGAAACGAACCCTTCAACCTAATATAACTTTAAAATTAAACAATATCACTATTCAAAGAACAGACACAGCTAAATTCTTGGGACTAACTTTCGACGAAAATCTATCTTGGAAACCACACATACATATCATCAAAGCAAAATGCAACAGAGCACTAAATCTTCTAAAGGTAATCAACAACACACAAAACGGATCCGACAGAAAAACGATAACAAATTTATTCAACACCATAGTTAGGCCGATACTGGACTACGGAAGCTTCGTGTATGGTACTGCTAAACCCAATATCATAAAATCCTTGAATCCGATACTTAACTCAGGAACTCGAATAGCAACCGGAGCTTACAAAACGAGTCCGATAGACAGCGTTCTGTGTGAGGCAGGTGTGATTCCGCTAAGTACAAGAAGAAAAGAACTACTACTAAAATACGCCTCAAAATTAAGCACAGACCTAGCTAACCCAGCACACAAATTAACCCTATACCCACTGTACAAAAACCTCTACCTCAAATACCCGAAATCTCCAAAAACTATATCTCTATTGGCACAACAAATCATTACTGAGCATAACATCGACCTATCAAATACAATAAAAATTACCAACTCCAAGAAAGCTCCATGGGACAGCTTCGCGATTACACTAGACAAATCCTTCTACAAATTTAAAAAAAAGGAAACTAGCAACATAATGTATAACAACTACTTCCGGGAAATAAAAAACAACTATAAACAAAGCGAATTCTACTTCACTGATGGATCGAAAACTCAAACCTCATGTGCTGCCGCAATAACAACGCGCAACAGAACATACAAATTCAAACTGAACCCCATCAACTCGATTTTCACCGCCGAAGCAATCGCCATCCTAGAAGCAGTAAAACTAATCAATCAAGACAAACCCACCAATGCAATAGTAGCCACCGACTCTCGCTCAACCCTAACATCCCTAGAGCAGATCAACAAAATCACCACTCCAATCATCCAAGCCATTTACAGCGAAACTAGAAAAGCAATCGAACAGCAAATAAACCTAATCTTCATGTGGGTACCAGGACACTGCTGTATCCCAGGGAATTCCCTAGCTGACGCTGCAGCAAACGAAGCACACACCACAGGACAAAAACTTGAATGGATTGATCATAACGACGCAGCAAAAACATATAAAAACATTGCCCACCAAGAGACAGAACAACAATGGAAGCGGAGAGACACTAACAAACTACGACAAATAAAAGAGGTATATCACATCTGGCCAACGGCATATCAGCCAAATCGCAAATTCGAGGTTGCCCTGACCAGACTGCGAATAGGGCATACCAAGATCACACACGATTACATCCTCAAAAAACTCCACAACCAAGCTGCTCTTGGTGCAACGAAGTGCTCACTGTCGACCACATCCTCACTAAATGTACAAAATATGATCAAGACAGAAAAACCTTCCAACTCTATCAAACAACAAAAGAGATTTTAGCAGATAACACGGCCACTATCAAAAACCTCTATGGATACCTGTATCAAACCGGCATAATTATAGAAATCTAAATCGAAAATATATAACATAATGTAATTTGAAATTTGTATAACATACCACCCAACAGTGCTATGATCTTGTAATTAAAGCACTTAATTAAATTAAAAAAAAAAAAAAAAATTCGATATCGAAACTAGGGGGTCATCTAGGGTAGGCACGGGCCCAAATGGTATAAAATTTTTAGAAAAAACAAACTGCAGGTTTTTCGAGAAAACCGATTTAAAATTTTTTCCAAAAACCTGCAGTAACTTTGTCACTTGTCGAAAATCTTTGGATTTTTATGACTCTAAAAATCCACCGCGATGGTCCGCATAACAGAAAAAATAATCAAACCGAAGTCTGCCAAATTACAGAAAAGGCACTGCTTTTTAAACAATAACTTTAAAAATTTATATTTCCGAAACTAACAATAATTCGATATCGAAACTAGGGGGTCATCTAGGGTAGGCACGGGCCCAAATGGTATAAAATTTTTAGAAAAAACAAACTGCAGGTTTTTCGAGAAAACCGATTTAAAATTTTTTCCAAAAACCTGCAGTAACTTTGTCACTTGTCGAAAATCTTTGGATTTTTATGACTCTAAAAATCCACCGCGATGGTCCGCATAACAGAAAAAATAATCAAACCGAAGTCTGCCAAATTACAGAAAAGGCACTGCTTTTTAAACAATAACTTTAAAAATTTATATTTCCGAAACTAACAATAATTCGATATCGAAACTAGGGGGTCATCTAGGGTAGGCACGGGCCCAAATGGTATAAAATTTTTAGAAAAAACAAACTGCAGGTTTTTCGAGAAAACCGATTTAAAATTTTTTCCAAAAACCTGCAGTAACTTTGTCACTTGTCGAAAATCTTTGGATTTTTATGACTCTAAAAATCCACCGCGATGGTCCGCATAACAGAAAAAATAATCAAACCGAAGTCTGCCAAATTACAGAAAAGGCACTGCTTTTTAAACAATAACTTTAAAAATTTATATTTCCAAAACTAACAATAATTCGATATCGAAACTAGGGGGTCATCTAGGGTAGGCACGGGCCCAAATGGTATAAAATTTTTAGAAAAAACAAACTGCAGGTTTTTCGAGAAAACCGATTTAAAATTTTTTACAAAAACCTGCAGTAACTTTGTCACTTGTCGAAAATCTTTTGATTTTTATGACTCTAAAAATCCACCGCGATGGTCCGCATAACAGAAAAAATAATCAAACCGAAGTCTGCCAAATTACAGAAAAGGCACTGCTTTTTAAACAATAAGTTTAAAAATTTATATTTCCGAAACTAACAATAATTCGATATCGAAACTAGGGGCTCATCTAGGGTAGGCACGGGCCCAAATGGTATAAAATTTTTAGAAAAAACAAACTGCAGGTTTCTCGAGAAAACCGATTTTAAATTTTTTCCAAAAACCTGCAGTAACTTTGTCACTTGTCGAAAATCTTTGGATTTTTATGACTCTAAAAATCCACCGCGATGGTCCGCATAACAGAAAAAATAATCAAACCGAAGTCTGCCAAATTACAGAAAAGGCACTGCTTTTTAAACAATAACTTTAAAAATTTATATTTCCGAAACTAACAATAATTCGATATCGAAACTAGGGGGTCATCTAGGGTAGGCACGGGCCCAAATGGTATAAAATTTTTAGAAAAAACAAACTGCAGGTTTTTCGAGAAAACCGATTTAAAATTTTTTCCAAAAACCTGCAGTAACTTTGTCACTTGTCGAAAATCTTTCGATTTTTATGACTCTAAAAATCCACCGCGATGGTCCGCATAACAGAAAAAATAATCAAACCGAAGTCTGCCAAATTACAGAAAAGGCACTGCTTTTTAAACAATAACTTTAAAAATTTATATTTCCGAAACTAACAATAATTCGATATCGAAACTAGGGGGTCATCTAGGGTAGGCACGGGCCCAAATGGTATAAAATTTTTAGAAAAAACAAACTGCAGGTTTTTCGAGAAAACCGATTTAAAATTTTTTCCAAAAACCTGCAGTAACTTTGTCACTTGTCGAAAATCTTTGGATTTTTATGACTCTAAAAATCCACCGCGATGGTCCGCATAACAGAAAAAATAATCAAACCGAAGACTGCCGAATTACAGAAAAGGCACTGCTTTTTAAACAATAACTTTAAAAATTTATATTTCCGAAACTAACAATAATTCGATATCGAAACTAGGGGGTCATCTAGGGTAGGCACGGGCCCAAATGGTATAAAATTTTTAGAAAAAACAAACTGCAGGTTTTTCGAGAAAACCGATTTAAAATTTTTTCCAAAAACCTGCAGTAACTTTGTCACTTGTCGAAAATCTTTCGATTTTTATGACTCTAAAAATCCACCGCGATGGTCCGCATAACAGAAAAAATAATCAAACCGAAGTCTGCCAAATTACAGAAAAGGCACTGCTTTTTAAACAATAACTTTAAAAATTTATATTTCCGAAACTAACAATAATTCGATATCGAAACTAGGGGGTCATCTAGGGTAGGCACGGGCCCAAATGGTATAAAATTTTTAGAAAAAACAAACTGCAGGTTTTTCGAGAAAACCGATTTAAAATTTTTTCCAAAAACCTGCAGTAACTTTGTCACTTGTCGAAAATCTTTGGATTTTTATGACTCTAAAAATCCACCGCGATGGTCCGCATAACAGAAAAAATAATCAAACCGAAGTCTGCCAAATTACAGAAAAGGCACTGCTTTTTAAACAATAACTTTAAAAATTTATATTTCCGAAACTAACAATAATTCGATATCGAAACTAGGGGGTCATCTAGGGTAGGCACGGGCCCAAATGGTATAAAATTTTTAGAAAAAACAAACTGCAGGTTTTTCGAGAAAACCGATTTAAAATTTTTTCCAAAAACCTGCAGTAACTTTGTCACTTGTCGAAAATCTTTGGATTTTTATGACTCTAAAAATCCACCGCGATGGTCCGCATAACAGAAAAAATAATCAAACCGAAGTCTGCCAAATTACAGAAAAGGCACTGCTTTTTAAACAATAACTTTAAAAATTTATATTTCCGAAACTAACAATAATTCGATATCGAAACTAGGGGGTCATCTAGGGTAGGCACGGGCCCAAATGGTATAATATTTTTAGAAAAAACAAACTGCAGGTTTTTCGAGAAAATCGATTTAAAATTTTTTCCAAAAACCTGCAGTAACTTTGTCACTTGTCGAAAATCTTTGGATTTTTATGACTCTAAAAATCCACCGCGATGGTCCGCATAACAGAAAAAATAATCAAACCGAAGTCTGCCAAATTACAGAAAAGGCACTGCTTTTTAAACAATAACTTTAAAAATTTATATTTCCGAAACTAACAATAATTCGATATCGAAACTAGGGGGGTCATCTAGGGTAGGCACGGGCCCAAATGGTATAAAATTTTTAGAAAAAACAAACTGCAGGTTTTTCGAGAAAACCGATTTAAAATTTTTTCCAAAAACCTGCAGTAACTTTGTCACTTGTCGAAAATCTTTGGATTTTTATGACTCTAAAAATCCACCGCGATGGTCCGCATAACAGAAAAAATAATCAAACCGAAGTCTGCCAAATTACAGAAAAGGCACTGCTTTTTAAACAATAACTTTAAAAATTTATATTTCCGAAACTAACAATAATTCGATATCGAAACTAGGGGGTCATCTAGGGTAGGCACGGGCCCAAATGGTATAAAATTTTTAGAAAAAACAAACTGCAGGTTTTTCGAGAAAACCGATTTAAAATTTTTTCCAAAAACCTGCAGTAACTTTGTCACTTGTCGAAAATCTTTGGATTTTTATGACTCTAAAAATCCACCGCGATGGTCCGCATAACAGAAAAAATAATCAAACCGAAGTCTGCCAAATTACAGAAAAGGCACTGCTTTTTAAACAATAACTTTAAAAATTTATATTTCCGAAACTAACAATAATTCGATATCGAAACTAGGGGGTCATCTAGGGTAGGCACGGGCCCAAATGGTATAAAATTTTTAGAAAAAACAAACTGCAGGTTTTTCGAGAAAACCGATTTAAAATTTTTTCCAAAAACCTGCAGTAACTTTGTCACTTGTCGAAAATCTTTGGATTTTTATGACTCTAAAAATCCACCGCGATGGTCCGCATAACAGAAAAAATAATCAAACCGAAGTCTGCCAAATTACAGAAAAGGCACTGCTTTTTAAACAATAAGTTTAAAAATTTATATTTCCGAAACTAACAATAATTCGATATCGAAACTAGGGGCTCATCTAGGGTAGGCACGGGCCCAAATGGTATAAAATTTTTAGAAAAAACAAACTGCAGGTTTCTCGAGAAAACCGATTTTAAATTTTTTCCAAAAACCTGCAGTAACTTTGTCACTTGTCGAAAATCTTTGGATTTTTATGACTCTAAAAATCCACCGCGATGGTCCGCATAACAGAAAAAATAATCAAACCGAAGTCTGCCAAATTACAGAAAAGGCACTGCTTTTTAAACAATAACTTTAAAAATTTATATTTCCGAAACTAACAATAATTCGATATCGAAACTAGGGGGTCATCTAGGGTAGGCACGGGCCCAAATGGTATAAAATTTTTAGAAAAAACAAACTGCAGGTTTTTCGAGAAAACCGATTTAAAATTTTTTCCAAAAACCTGCAGTAACTTTGTCACTTGTCGAAAATCTTTCGATTTTTATGACTCTAAAAATCCACCGCGATGGTCCGCATAACAGAAAAAATAATCGAACCGAAGTCTGCCAAATTACAGAAAAGGCACTGCTTTTTAAACAATAACTTTAAAAATTTATATTTCCGAAACTAACAATAATTCGATATCGAAACTAGGGGGTCATCTAGGGTAGGCACGGGCCCAAATGGTATAAAATTTTTAGAAAAAACAAACTGCAGGTTTTTCGAGAAAACCGATTTAAAATTTTTTCCAAAAACCTGCAGTAACTTTGTCACTTGTCGAAAATCTTTGGATTTTTATGACTCTAAAAATCCACCGCGATGGTCCGCATAACAGAAAAAATAATCAAACCGAAGTCTGCCGAATTACAGAAAAGGCACTGCTTTTTAAACAATAACTTTAAAAATTTATATTTCCGAAACTAACAATAATTCGATATCGAAACTAGGGGGTCATCTAGGGTAGGCACGGGCCCAAATGGTATAAAATTTTTAGAAAAAACAAACTGCAGGTTTTTCGAGAAAACCGATTTAAAATTTTTTCCAAAAACCTGCAGTAACTTTGTCACTTGTCGAAAATCTTTCGATTTTTATGACTCTAAAAATCCACCGCGATGGTCCGCATAACAGAAAAAATAATCAAACCGAAGTCTGCCAAATTACAGAAAAGGCACTGCTTTTTAAACAATAACTTTAAAAATTTATATTTCCGAAACTAACAATAATTCGATATCGAAACTAGGGGGTCATCTAGGGTAGGCACGGGCCCAAATGGTATAAAATTTTTAGAAAAAACAAACTGCAGGTTTTTCGAGAAAACCGATTTAAAATTTTTTCCAAAAACCTGCAGTAACTTTGTCACTTGTCGAAAATCTTTCGATTTTTATGACTCTAAAAATCCACCGCGATGGTCCGCATAACAGAAAAAATAATCAAACCGAAGTCTGCCAAATTACAGAAAAGGCACTGCTTTTTAAACAATAACTTTAAAAATTTATATTTCCGAAACTAACAATAATTCAATATCGAAACTAGGGGGTCATCTAGGGTAGGCACGGGCCCAAATGGTATAATATTTTTAGAAAAAACAAACTGCAGGTTTTTCGAGAAAATCGATTTAAAATTTTTTCCAAAAACCTGCAGTAACTTTGTCACTTGTCGAAAATCTTTGGATTTTTATGACTCTAAAAATCCACCGCGATGGTCCGCATAACAGAAAAAATAATCAAACCGAAGTCTGCCAAATTACAGAAAAGGCACTGCTTTTTAAACAATAACTTTAAAAATTTATATTTCCGAAACTAACAATAATTCGATATCGAAACTAGGGGGTCATCTAGGGTAGGCACGGGCCCAAATGGTATAAAATTTTTAGAAAAAACAAACTGCAGGTTTTTCGAGAAAACCGATTTAAAATTTTTTCCAAAAACCTGCAGTAACTTTGTCACTTGTCGAAAATCTTTGGATTTTTATGACTCTAAAAATCCACCGCGATGGTCCGCATAACAGAAAAAATAATCAAACCGAAGTCTGCCAAATTACAGAAAAGGCACTGCTTTTTAAACAATAACTTTAAAAATTTATATTTCCGAAACTAACAATAATTCGATATCGAAACTAGGGGGTCATCTAGGGTAGGCACGGGCCCAAATGGTATAAAATTTTTAGAAAAAACAAACTGCAGGTTTTTCGAGAAAACCGATTTAAAATTTTTTCCAAAAACCTGCAGTAACTTTGTCACTTGTCGAAAATCTTTGGATTTTTATGACTCTAAAAATCCACCGCGATGGTCCGCATAACAGAAAAAATAATCAAACCGAAGTCTGCCAAATTACAGAAAAGGCACTGCTTTTTAAACAATAACTTTAAAAATTTATATTTCCGAAACTAACAATAATTCGATATCGAAACTAGGGGGTCATCTAGGGTAGGCACGGGCCCAAATGGTATAAAATTTTTAGAAAAAACAAACTGCAGGTTTTTCGAGAAAACCGATTTAAAATTTTTTCCAAAAACCTGCAGTAACTTTGTCACTTGTCGAAAATCTTTGGATTTTTATGACTCTAAAAATCCACCGCGATGGTCCGCATAACAGAAAAAATAATCAAACCGAAGTCTGCCAAATTACAGAAAAGGCACTGCTTTTTAAACAATAACTTTAAAAATTTATATTTCCGAAACTAACAATAATTCGATATCGAAACTAGGGGGTCATCTAGGGTAGGCACGGGCCCAAATGGTATAAAATTTTTAGAAAAAACAAACTGCAGGTTTTTCGAGAAAACCGATTTAAAATTTTTTCCAAAAACCTGCAGTAACTTTGTCACTTGTCGAAAATCTTTGGATTTTTATGACTCTAAAAATCCACCGCGATGGTCCGCATAACAGAAAAAATAATCAAACCGAAGTCTGCCAAATTACAGAAAAGGCACTGCTTTTTAAACAATAACTTTAAAAATTTATATTTCCAAAACTAACAATAATTCGATATCGAAACTAGGGGGTCATCTAGGGTAGGCACGGGCCCAAATGGTATAAAATTTTTAGAAAAAACAAACTGCAGGTTTTTCGAGAAAACCGATTTAAAATTTTTTACAAAAACCTGCAGTAACTTTGTCACTTGTCGAAAATCTTTTGATTTTTATGACTCTAAAAATCCACCGCGATGGTCCGCATAACAGAAAAAATAATCAAACCGAAGTCTGCCAAATTACAGAAAAGGCACTGCTTTTTAAACAATAACTTTAAAAATTTATATTTCCGAAACTAACAATAATTCGATATCGAAACTAGGGGGTCATCTAGGGTAGGCACGGGCCCAAATGGTATAAAATTTTTAGAAAAAACAAACTGCAGGTTTTTCGAGAAAACCGATTTAAAATTTTTTCCAAAAACCTGCAGTAACTTTGTCACTTGTCGAAAATCTTTCGATTTTTATGACTCTAAAAATCCACCGCGATGGTCCGCATAACAGAAAAAATAATCAAACCGAAGTCTGCCAAATTACAGAAAAGGCACTGCTTTTTAAACAATAACTTTAAAAATTTATATTTCCGAAACTAACAATAATTCGATATCGAAACTAGGGGGTCATCTAGGGTAGGCACGGGCCCAAATGGTATAAAATTTTTAGAAAAAACAAACTGCAGGTTTTTCGAGAAAACCGATTTAAAATTTTTTCCAAAAACCTGCAGTAACTTTGTCACTTGTCGAAAATCTTTGGATTTTTATGACTCTAAAAATCCACCGCGATGGTCCGCATAACAGAAAAAATAATCAAACCGAAGTCTGCCGAATTACAGAAAAGGCACTGCTTTTTAAACAATAACTTTAAAAATTTATATTTCCGAAACTAACAATAATTCGATATCGAAACTAGGGGGTCATCTAGGGTAGGCACGGGCCCAAATGGTATAAAATTTTTAGAAAAAACAAACTGCAGGTTTTTCGAGAAAACCGATTTAAAATTTTTTCCAAAAACCTGCAGTAACTTTGTCACTTGTCGAAAATCTTTCGATTTTTATGACTCTAAAAATCCACCGCGATGGTCCGCATAACAGAAAAAATAATCAAACCGAAGTCTGCCAAATTACAGAAAAGGCACTGCTTTTTAAACAATAACTTTAAAAATTTATATTTCCGAAACTAACAATAATTCGATATCGAAACTAGGGGGTCATCTAGGGTAGGCACGGGCCCAAATGGTATAAAATTTTTAGAAAAAACAAACTGCAGGTTTTTCGAGAAAACCGATTTAAAATTTTTTCCAAAAACCTGCAGTAACTTTGTCACTTGTCGAAAATCTTTCGATTTTTATGACTCTAAAAATCCACCGCGATGGTCCGCATAACAGAAAAAATAATCAAACCGAAGTCTGCCAAATTACAGAAAAGGCACTGCTTTTTAAACAATAACTTTAAAAATTTATATTTCCGAAACTAACAATAATTCGATATCGAAACTAGGGGGTCATCTAGGGTAGGCACGGGCCCAAATGGTATAATATTTTTAGAAAAAACAAACTGCAGGTTTTTCGAGAAAATCGATTTAAAATTTTTTCCAAAAACCTGCAGTAACTTTGTCACTTGTCGAAAATCTTTGGATTTTTATGACTCTAAAAATCCACCGCGATGGTCCGCATAACAGAAAAAATAATCAAACCGAAGTCTGCCAAATTACAGAAAAGGCACTGCTTTTTAAACAATAACTTTAAAAATTTATATTTCCGAAACTAACAATAATTCGATATCGAAACTAGGGGGTCATCTAGGGTAGGCACGGGCCCAAATGGTATAAAATTTTTAGAAAAAACAAACTGCAGGTTTTTCGAGAAAACCGATTTAAAATTTTTTCCAAAAACCTGCAGTAACTTTGTCACTTGTCGAAAATCTTTGGATTTTTATGACTCTAAAAATCCACCGCGATGGTCCGCATAACAGAAAAAATAATCAAACCGAAGTCTGCCAAATTACAGAAAAGGCACTGCTTTTTAAACAATAACTTTAAAAATTTATATTTCCGAAACTAACAATAATTCGATATCGAAACTAGGGGGTCATCTAGGGTAGGCACGGGCCCAAATGGTATAAAATTTTTAGAAAAAACAAACTGCAGGTTTTTCGAGAAAACCGATTTAAAATTTTTTCCAAAAACCTGCAGTAACTTTGTCACTTGTCGAAAATCTTTGGATTTTTATGACTCTAAAAATCCACCGCGATGGTCCGCATAACAGAAAAAATAATCAAACCGAAGTCTGCCAAATTACAGAAAAGGCACTGCTTTTTAAACAATAAGTTTAAAAATTTATATTTCCGAAACTAACAATAATTCGATATCGAAACTAGGGGGTCATCTAGGGTAGGCACGGGCCCAAATGGTATAAAATTTTTAGAAAAAACAAACTGCAGGTTTTTCGAGAAAACCGATTTAAAATTTTTTCCAAAAACCTGCAGTAACTTTGTCACTTGTCGAAAATCTTTGGATTTTTATGACTCTAAAAATCCACCGCGATGGTCCGCATAACAGAAAAAATAATCAAACCGAAGTCTGCCAAATTACAGAAAAGGCACTGCTTTTTAAACAATAACTTTAAAAATTTATATTTCCGAAACTAACAATAATTCGATATCGAAACTAGGGGGTCATCTAGGGTAGGCACGGGCCCAAATGGTATAAAATTTTTAGAAAAAACAAACTGCAGGTTTTTCGAGAAAACCGATTTAAAATTTTTTCCAAAAACCTGCAGTAACTTTGTCACTTGTCGAAAATCTTTGGATTTTTATGACTCTAAAAATCCACCGCGATGGTCCGCATAACAGAAAAAATAATCAAACCGAAGTCTGCCAAATTACAGAAAAGGCACTGCTTTTTAAACAATAAGTTTAAAAATTTATATTTCCGAAACTAACAATAATTCGATATCGAAACTAGGGGGTCATCTAGGGTAGGCACGGGCCCAAATGGTATAAAATTTTTAGAAAAAACAAACTGCAGGTTTTTCGAGAAAACCGATTTAAAATTTTTTCCAAAAACCTGCAGTAACTTTGTCACTTGTCGAAAATCTTTGGATTTTTATGACTCTAAAAATCCACCGCGATGGTCCGCATAACAGAAAAAATAATCAAACCGAAGTCTGCCAAATTACAGAAAAGGCACTGCTTTTTAAACAATAACTTTAAAAATTTATATTTCCGAAACTAACAATAATTCGATATCGAAACTAGGGGGTCATCTAGGGTAGGCACGGGCCCAAATGGTATAAAATTTTTAGAAAAAACAAACTGCAGGTTTTTCGAGAAAACCGATTTAAAATTTTTTCCAAAAACCTGCAGTAACTTTGTCACTTGTCGAAAATCTTTGGATTTTTATGACTCTAAAAATCCACCGCGATGGTCCGCATAACAGAAAAAATAATCAAACCCAAGTCTGCCAAATTACAGAAAAGGCACTGCTTTTTAAACAATAAGTTTAAAAATTTATATTTCCGAAACTAACAATAATTCGATATCGAAACTAGGGGGTCATCTAGGGTAGGCACGGGCCCAAATGGTATAAAATTTTTAGAAAAAACAAACTGCAGGTTTTTCGAGAAAACCGATTTAAAATTTTTTCCAAAAACCTGCAGTAACTTTGTCACTTGTCGAAAATCTTTGGATTTTTATGACTCTAAAAATCCACCGCGATGGTCCGCATAACAGAAAAAATAATCAAACCGAAGTCTGCCAAATTACAGAAAAGGCACTGCTTTTTAAACAATAAGTTTAAAAATTTATATTTCCGAAACTAACAATAATTCGATATCGAAACTAGGGGGTCATCTAGGGTAGGCACGGGCCCAAATGGTATAAAATTTTTAGAAAAAACAAACTGCAGGTTTTTCGAGAAAACCGATTTAAAATTTTTTCCAAAAACCTGCAGTAACTTTGTCACTTGTCGAAAATCTTTGGATTTTTATGACTCTAAAAATCCACCGCGATGGTCCGCATAACAGAAAAAATAATCAAACCGAAGTCTGCCAAATTACAGAAAAGGCACTGCTTTTTAAACAATAACTTTAAAAATTTATATTTCCGAAACTAACAATAATTCGATATCGAAACTAGGGGGTCATCTAGGGTAGGCACGGGCCCAAATGGTATAAAATTTTTAGAAAAAACAAACTGCAGGTTTTTCGAGAAAACCGATTTAAAATTTTTTCCAAAAACCTGCAGTAACTTTGTCACTTGTCGAAAATCTTTGGATTTTTATGACTCTAAAAATCCACCGCGATGGTCCGCATAACAGAAAAAATAATCAAACCGAAGTCTGCCAAATTACAGAAAAGGCACTGCTTTTTAAACAATAACTTTAAAAATTTATATTTCCGAAACTAACAATAATTCGATATCGAAACTATGGGGTCATCTAGGGTAGGCACGGGCCCAAATGGTATAAAATTTTTAGAAAAAACAAACTGCAGGTTTTTCGAGAAAACCGATTTAAAATTTTTTCCAAAAACCTGCAGTAACTTTGTCACTTGTCGAAAATCTTTGGATTTTAGTGACTCTAAAAATCCACCGCGATGGTCCGCATAACAGAAAAAATAATCAAACCGAAGTCTGCCAAATTACAGAAAAGGCACTGCTTTTTAAACAATAACTTTAAAAATTTATATTTCCGAAACTAACAATAATTCGATATCGAAACTAGGGGGTCATCTAGGGTAGGCACGGGCCCAAATGGTATAATATTTTTAGAAAAAACAAATTGCAGGTTTTTCGAGAAAACCGATTTAAAATTTTTTCCAAAAACCTGCAGTAACTTTGTCACTTGTCGAAAATCTTTGGATTTTTATGACTCTAAAAATCCACCGCGATGGTCCGCATAACAGAAAAAATAATCAATCCGAAGTCTGCCAAATTACAGAAAAGGCACTGCTTTTTAAACAATAACTTTAAAAATTTATATTTCCGAAACTAACAATAATTCGATATCGAAACTAGGGGGTCATCTAGGGTAGGCACGGGCCCAAATGGTATAAAATTTTTAGAAAAAACAAACTGCAGGTTTTTCGAGAAAAGCGATTTAAAATTTTTTCCAAAAACCTGCAGTAACTTTGTCACTTGTCGAAAATCTTTGGATTTTTATGACTCTAAAAATCCACCGCGATGGTCCGCATAACAGAAAAAATAATCAAACCGAAGTCTGCCAAATTACAGAAAAGGCACTGCTTTTTAAACAATAACTTTAAAAATTTATATTTCCGAAACTAACAATAATTCGATATCGAAACTAGGGGGTCATCTAGGGTAGGCACGGGCCCAAATGGTATAAAATTTTTAGAAAAAACAAACTGCAGGTTTTTCGAGAAAACCGATTTAAAATTTTTTCCAAAAACCTGCAGTAACTTTGTCACTTGTCGAAAATCTTTGGATTTTTATGACTCTAAAAATCCACCGCGATGGTCCGCATAACAGAAAAAATAATCAAACCGAAGTCTGCCAAATTACAGAAAAGGCACTGCTTTTTAAACAATAACTTTAAAAATTTATATTTCCGAAACTAACAATAATTCGATATCGAAACTAGGGGGTCATCTAGGGTAGGCACGGGCCCAAATGGTATAAAATTTTTAGAAAAAACAAACTGCAGGTTTTTCGAGAAAACCGATTTAAAATTTTTTCCAAAAACCTGCAGTAACTTTGTCACTTGTCGAAAATCTTTGGATTTTTATGACTCTAAAAATCCACCGCGATGGTCCGCATAACAGAAAAAATAATCAAACCGAAGTCTGCCAAATTACAGAAAAGGCACTGCTTTTTAAACAATAACTTTAAAAATTTATATTTCCGAAACTAACAATAATTCGATATCGAAACTAGGGGGTCATCTAGGGTAGGCACGGGCCCAAATGGTATAAAATTTTTAGAAAAAACAAACTGCAGGTTTTTCGAGAAAACCGATTTAAAATTTTTTCCAAAAACCTGCAGTAACTTTGTCACTTGTCGAAAATCTTTGGATTTTTATGACTCTAAAAATCCACCGCGATGGTCCGCATAACAGAAAAAATAATCAAACCGAAGTCTGCCAAATTACAGAAAAGGCACTGCTTTTTAAACAATAACTTTAAAAATTTATATTTCCGAAACTAACAATAATTCGATATCGAAACTAGGGGGTCATCTAGGGTAGGCACGGGCCCAAATGGTATAAAATTTTTAGAAAAAACAAACTGCAGGTTTTTCGAGAAAACCGATTTAAAATTTTTTCCAAAAACCTGCAGTAACTTTGTCACTTGTCGAAAATCTTTGGATTTTTATGACTCTAAAAATCCACCGCGATGGTCCGCATAACAGAAAAAATAATCAAACCGAAGTCTGCCAAATTACAGAAAAGGCACTGCTTTTTAAACAATAAGTTTAAAAATTTATATTTCCGAAACTAACAATAATTCGATATCGAAACTAGGGGGTCATCTAGGGTAGGCACGGGCCCAAATGGTATAAAATTTTTAGAAAAAACAAACTGCAGGTTTTTCGAGAAAACCGATTTAAAATTTTTTCCAAAAACCTGCAGTAACTTTGTCACTTGTCGAAAATCTTTGGATTTTTATGACTCTAAAAATCCACCGCGATGGTCCGCATAACAGAAAAAATAATCAAACCGAAGTCTGCCAAATTACAGAAAAGGCACTGCTTTTTAAACAATAACTTTAAAAATTTATATTTCCGAAACTAACAATAATTCGATATCGAAACTAGGGGGTCATCTAGGGTAGGCACGGGCCCAAATGGTATAAAATTTTTAGAAAAAACAAACTGCAGGTTTTTCGAGAAAACCGATTTAAAATTTTTTCCAAAAACCTGCAGTAACTTTGTCACTTGTCGAAAATCTTTGGATTTTTATGACTCTAAAAATCCACCGCGATGGTCCGCATAACAGAAAAAATAATCAAACCGAAGTCTGCCAAATTACAGAAAAGGCACTGCTTTTTAAACAATAACTTTAAAAATTTATATTTCCGAAACTAACAATAATTCGATATCGAAACTATGGGGTCATCTAGGGTAGGCACGGGCCCAAATGGTATAAAATTTTTAGAAAAAACAAACTGCAGGTTTTTCGAGAAAACCGATTTAAAATTTTTTCCAAAAACCTGCAGTAACTTTGTCACTTGTCGAAAATCTTTGGATTTTAGTGACTCTAAAAATCCACCGCGATGGTCCGCATAACAGAAAAAATAATCAAACCGAAGTCTGCCAAATTACAGAAAAGGCACTGCTTTTTAAACAATAACTTTAAAAATTTATATTTCCGAAACTAACAATAATTCGATATCGAAACTAGGGGGTCATCTAGGGTAGGCACGGGCCCAAATGGTATAATATTTTTAGAAAAAACAAATTGCAGGTTTTTCGAGAAAACCGATTTAAAATTTTTTCCAAAAACCTGCAGTAACTTTGTCACTTGTCGAAAATCTTTGGATTTTTATGACTCTAAAAATCCACCGCGATGGTCCGCATAACAGAAAAAATAATCAATCCGAAGTCTGCCAAATTACAGAAAAGGCACTGCTTTTTAAACAATAACTTTAAAAATTTATATTTCCGAAACTAACAATAATTCGATATCGAAACTAGGGGGTCATCTAGGGTAGGCACGGGCCCAAATGGTATAAAATTTTTAGAAAAAACAAACTGCAGGTTTTTCGAGAAAACCGATTTAAAATTTTTTCCAAAAACCTGCAGTAACTTTGTCACTTGTCGAAAATCTTTGGATTTTTATGACTCTAAATATCCACCGCGATGGTCCGCATAACAGAAAAAATAATCAAACCGAAGTCTGCCAAATTACAGAAAAGGCACTGCTTTTTAAACAATACCTTTAAAAATTTATATTTCCGAAACTAACAATAATTCGATATCGAAACTAGGGGGTCATCTAGGGTAGGCACGGGCCCAAATGGTATAAAATTTTTAGAAAAAACAAACTGCAGGTTTTTCGAGAAAACCGATTTAAAATTTTTTCCAAAAACCTGCAGTAACTTTGTCACTTGTCGAAAATCTTTGGATTTTTATGACTCTAAAAATCCACCGCGATGGTCCGCATAACAGAAAAAATAATCAAACCGAAGTCTGCCAAATTACAGAAAAGGCACTGCTTTTTAAACAATAACTTTAAAAATTTATATTTCCGAAACTAACAATAATTCGATATCGAAACTAGGGGGTCATCTAGGGTAGGCACGGGCCCAAATGGTATAAAATTTTTAGAAAAAACAAACTGCAGGTTTTTCGAGAAAACCGATTTAAAATTTTTTCCAAAAACCTGCAGTAACTTTGTCACTTGTCGAAAATCTTTGGATTTTTATGACTCTAAAAATCCACCGCGATGGTCCGCATAACAGAAAAAATAATCAAACCGAAGTCTGCCAAATTACAGAAAAGGCACTGCTTTTTAAACAATAACTTTAAAAATTTATATTTCCGAAACTAACAATAATTCGATATCGAAACTATGGGGTCATCTAGGGTAGGCACGGGCCCAAATGGTATAAAATTTTTAGAAAAAACAAACTGCAGGTTTTTCGAGAAAACCGATTTAAAATTTTTTCCAAAAACCTGCAGTAACTTTGTCACTTGTCGAAAATCTTTGGATTTTTATGACTCTAAAAATCCACCGCGATGGTCCGCATAACAGAAAAAATAATCAAACCGAAGTCTGCCAAATTACAGAAAAGGCACTGCTTTTTAAACAATAACTTTAAAAATTTATATTTCCGAAACTAACAATAATTCGATATCGAAACTAGGGGGTCATCTAGGGTAGGCACGGGCCCAAATGGTATAAAATTTTTAGAAAAAACAAACTGCAGGTTTTTCGAGAAAACCGATTTAAAATTTTTTCCAAAAACCTGCAGTAACTTTGTCACTTGTCGAAAATCTTTGGATTTTTATGACTCTAAAAATCCACCGCGATGGTCCGCATAACAGAAAAAATAATCAAACCGAAGTCTGCCAAATTACAGAAAAGGCACTGCTTTTTAAACAATAACTTTAAAAATTTATATTTCCGAAACTAACAACAATTCGATATTGAAACTAGAGGTGCATCTAGGGTAGGCACGGGCCCAAATGGTATAAAATTTTTAGAAGAAGCAAACCGCAGGTTTTTCGAAAATACCGATTTAAAATTATTTCCAAAAACCAGCTGTAACTTTGTGACTTTTCGAAAATATTTGGATTTTTAAAGACATAAAAACCAGTACAATGGGCCGTGTAAGAGAAAAAATAATCAACCCTAAAGCTACAAAATTACCGAATTGGATGCGAGTTTAGCCCATTACTAGCCGGTTGTCCCACAAGGTGAAAGTTTGAAGGAGGTTTAAAATCATTAAAAATATCTACCACCTTAAAGTTTTCTCACAGAAGATTGCCATTCTGAAAATCTCTAACGTGGAACATTATGTTCTAAGATGTCGAAGTAAACCTGTCTAATACTTTAAAAGTACAGATATTCACGAATTTAAGCTGTAATTGAACATTGGTAAAATATTTACCAAAAGTTTCAGCTTGCACCAACGAAAAATTTACCAATGAAAATACTGGGTGCCGTAAAATCACCCAGTAAAATATCAATATTAATTGAATAACATTCCTATCACAAAGAAATTACTAAGAAATCAATCAAACTGAAAAAGAGATCACAAAAGAAATTCTAAAATTAAAATACCGGTGTAAATTTGATTTATTTGTTATACCAATTATTGAAAATTGCAAAATAAAGAAGGTAAACATCATTTACGTCTTACAAAAAATACGTCCTGATAAGCTTTTGAATAAGCGGATGTACATGTGTCGTAAATTTAAACAAAAACTATTGAACACATGGAAGTTACGATTTAAAACAAAAGGTAGTAATTTCAAATTATATTAATTATTTTTCAGTTCAAAATTATCAAAAAAAATAAAAAATTAATTTTCAATAAATGGTCTCCGGAACCTGTTGATAAATAGTGACGTTTCCTAATACTGCCATCTGGGGTTTTGCTAAACCACATTCTCGTTACAAGTATTTCAATTTTAAAATCTTCTTCGGGAGCAAGTTGACTGTTTACTACAAAGTTTACTATGGTGTGATCAAATTATTATATTGAAATTCAAGGTTTTATAAAAGTTATCACAATTCAAAATAAACGATTATTCAAAAATACACAGCAACAATGACGTTTCCTATGAGTCAGGAAACAGGAATGAACATGAAAGTGAATTCGCATAGCAATATTAAACTAATGAACTAAAATATCATAAAAATTTTAAAAGTTTTCCTACATTGAAACCTAATATAAGTTTCTTTTTACATGGGGGTCACAAAATTCAAAACTATAATAAAAATAAATTCAAATTGAAGAAAGTTACTAATCTTACATTTATATAAATACTTAATTGTTAAAAAGGAAACGTTCTGATTTTACTTTCTTTGAAAAATGTCTTTAAAAAATAACCGCATTAAGCCATCCGTGGTCCTTTAACGCTTGCTTGACTATAGGTATTCGATGTACATTTTACTATTCATGGTGGATAAAAAAAAAGGCTAAGGGCCAACTTTATAATGAATTTTAAAGGAAGCGCTAATTTTAAACAGCTTTTAAAGCCAAATTGATTATATTGATTGATATATTATGTCTTAAAATCGGTTTTAAATTTAACGCTTCCTTTAAAAATAATTATAAACGTCGGTATGATTTCACGCAAGTCGTAATATTAATTTCTAATTTATTCAAAAGCTTTAACAAATTTGAATAAATTGGCTGGAAAGTAAAAACAAGCAAAAGTAACCAATACAAATTTCTGACGTTTTCATATTTGACACGCTGCGGTTTAAAATTAACTTGACTTATCGTTTCATTTAAAACATTAAAAATGATATGTACTTAGCGACTTTTGCCAATCAGAACAATAACTAAATAAAATTTAAAATGTAAATACCTCTTATTTTCAAATGCAGCACCTCTAGAATGACTGCTTCACATCCAGACATATCGGTAAATTTTGAAACTGTCTTTATCCATTTTTCACTCACACACTACCACTTGATTTGTTAGAATGTCTAGAACAAATTACAAATTTAAAATCACCAATAATTTCGTAAAAGTTCATAATTTTTGAAATTAAAAACGCGAAAGTAAGTAAACCGCCCGACCGATTTGAATGACACATTCGCACGTCATTTAAATTACATAAAGTCATTTTAAAATCTAAATGACGTGTGGCGACATCTAACGTTATATATCGGAAATATCCAAGTAGCTTACCATACTTTCTAGATTTCGTGTCAAAGTCAAAATATTGAACCGAAATAATAAAATACAGAAATTTTGAAATGCATGCAAATTACAAGTAGTCATTTGTCTGTAGATATCAAAAATTAAATGTCAGAAACCTATATTCCATCCGGCCCTTGCTCTGTATAGACTACAAGCCCATGGAAAATTTTATGGGGTCAAATGACCCACCATGAATCTTGTTTAGAACGATGCTGGTATATGAAAGAATAACTTTAAGCACTATGCCGTCAGTTTTGAACGGTACAGGTGAGTACACGGGAAAATTGAATTTTCCACCTAAAGATGGGAAATTACTACCAACTATTTTTGTACGGCTTTCTTCAAGATGAGAAATCATAAAAAAATAATAACGAAGAACCTAGTGCCGTACAAAAATAATGGTACCGGGAGCGAGGATATTTTTTTAATTTCCCGAAGATTTTCTAATCGGTATAGGCGATTTATTACTGTACGGCATTTGTGTCATTCGCTTTGTATGCTTATGCAGATTCATTATTCAGGAACGCCGTACATGTTTGTTGGTACAGGGTGAGAAATCCGGGCCCGCAACCCTTACCCTAGACCAGTATGGTGTAAGATGATAGTAAAATGTACGGCACCTATTTAAAAAAATTCTTTAACACAGGAAATAATTTTTAATAATTGTGCCGTCTAAAAATTATGGTTAATATAAATATAAATAAACAATTTTCTGAATTTTGGGGTCAAATCTAATTTTTGTGACTAAAAGATCATATATTCTTGTATGATAACTTAATTTTTAATACGATGTTACAAAATATTATTGTTGTACCTTATAGTCGTTTATAATAAATGGAACCAAATGAAAATATGAATAAAAAGAAAAATATGAAATTTTCGATATTTATAAGTTTTTAAAATGCTCCTTAATTTATAAGAGGAGTAATATTTTCAAATATTATTGCCATTTTAAGTTCATCAAAGATGAAAAAACAAAGAAACACATATGCCGTACATTTTGATTTAGATGATTTTTTACAGCTGATAAAAATTTCAAAGACGTTTATGGTGTCCCTTACGGTCATTAATGACTGAACGGCACTAACAAAATTATGTCGATAATATTTAATAATAATTCAAAATTACAATGCCGTTCATAATTATGAAATTAAACGTTGTGAATAATATACCCCAAAACTAAAAACCGTTATTTTCAGCGTATAAGCTTTTCCGGGATTTTTTGATTAAATAAATTTATATAAAATTAAATTAAAATAAAACGAGTTAAACAAACAGTAATAGATTAAATTATTAAATCTTTAATATTTCGGCACTGATTGTGCCTGTAAAGTCGCTCTTTTCAGAGCGAAAGTAATTTTCCCCAAACACCCATATGTTCCATAAAAAATGTACGGCATGACGAAATACATCATCGGTTCATGAAATAGTATTAAGATCATTAAATTTTAAGTTGCTTCAAATCACTACCCCTATACTAATTAGGGATGAAGGGTTGCGGGCCCGGATTTCTCACCCTGTACCAACAAACATGTACGGCGTTTCTGAATAATGAATCTGCATAAACATACAAAGCGAATGACACAAATGCCGTACAGTAATAAATCGCCTATACCGATTAGAAAATCTTCGGGAAATTAAAAAAATATCGTCGCTCCCGGTACCATTATTTTTGTACGGCACTAGGTTCTTCGTTATTATTTTTTTATGATTTCTCATCTTGTAGAAAGCCGTACAAAAATAGTTGGTAGTAATTTCCCATCTTTAGGTGGAAAATTCAATTTTCCCGTGTACTCACCTGTACCGTTCAAAACTGACGGCATAGTGCTTAAAGTTATTCTTTCATATACCAGCATCGTTCTAAACAAGATTCATGGTGGGTCATTTGACCCCATAAAATTTTCCATGGGCTTGTAGTCTAGTAGTCGTTGCATCGAAACCAATCCAACCATTATTTATTTTTTGAATTTTGCTTCGGATTGATCTTGTATTTTTCCATCCTTCCCGTGTGTATTCAAAACCCTTGAATATTAAGGTTATATGAGAAGTTACAAAATGTTGTAGTTTAAATAGATTGCTTATGACGTGGGAAAGAATTTGTGATACAAACATAGAATCCAAATAGCTGCAACATGCATAAGTAATGTAGAAATAATACAACTTTAAAAACACGCATTACCCCATTCTCCACAGAATTTGTTCCGTCTATCGTCACAAATTTCTCTTTTGCACCGAGAGATCTTGCTTAACATGGAATATATTTCCACTTGAACAATTTTTTCTTTTTTCTATGTTTAAAATACGCTGATACCATAGTAAACCTTAAACCAATTTTTAATTAACCGAAAATTGCAGATTGCCGTAATCAAAAATTTAGAATATAAGATTAAAGGATTTCGGGATCGTGGAAAATTCAATCAAACGACAATGATTTGTTGAGTCAACGTTTCGGACAACTTTATGTTTCCATCTTCAGGACTGGAATTGAAAAGAACACATTATCCTAGCACTTTACAGAAGCTAAGTACACTCACCTCACAAAACAAGATGTAAATTAGTTTGATAAATAATAAGATCGAAAAAAGGTAGGAGAGACATAAAATCAGTGACGGCTACAATCAACGATGTCAAAACAATAAAATTTACAATGTAAAAATACAAAAAAGTCACAAACATTTAAATAAATTAACATTAAGTGTAAATAATTCTCTCTAGTTAAAATGCACACAAATATAATATGTGATAAGATTAAAAACTATGTATCCGCCACATTCACGACGAGACCAATCAAATTGAATAGATACCGTTATCCATCAATTTTTCAAAAATCCCGCTCAAATTCCTCCACCTTTGCAATGAAGTGAGAGCAACTCCACCTCCAAAAATACGTCCGCAAAAAGTTTATAAAAAATTAATACAAAAAATTAATATAAAAAAAAAAAACAGTAACCTCAAGACAAACTTGCCAAACCAAAGGAGGGCAAAATATACACCGATGTTTTAAGTTTTGCGTACTTTGTGGTCAAATCTTCTAAGCAAGTCACGGTATCCAACATTGATGAATCTGTAGTCCGTCTGCTTGTTTACATTGTCCGCCGTGGTGGTTATATAAGCCGCTTCCATAAATGTTCTTCTATAAGAAACATAAAGTTGTCCGAAACGTTGACTCAACAAATCATTGTCGTTTGATTGAATTTTCCACGATCCCGAAATCCTTTAATCTTATATTATTATTGTTTGGATGAGATTGATACTGTTATAAAAATTTAGAAGTTTAAAGAGTAAAATTTGTTAAACCTACGTTGGCAATCTTCCGTTATTTGTGATCACTTTTTCTTATTTATGGTGAACACGTACTTTTCAGCTTTTCAGTCGGTTAAATACAAATAAGTTCCAAACTGCAGTTAGCAAAAATGTGAGGTTGTAACAACGATTTTGTTGTCATTAATGCATAGGCGTACATTATTTTTTTACCTTAGATAAAAAGTAATTTAATTACACGAATCTACCGAAAAATTCAACAGCCTTGTATTCTTTTAAAAGCTTAAACCTGGCCCTTGGACCCTGTCTACATTTGTTACAATAATTGGAAAATCGCAAATATTCAAATTTTGAATTATTTTGTGACCTCACAGTATTGCAGTCTATTGGACGATAAAAGATGTGTAGAGGGTGCGCCAGAAAAAGTGTACCAGCGAAAAACTTTTTTATTCGTTGCAACTCTTTTAGAGAGGATTCTTGACTAATCATTCGGTTTATCTATTGCTATTTTGATTTTACTTTGTGTGGAGAGCACCATTCAATTTTTACGTAGGAGAAGACAAGTTCTTGTCACCGTCTGTGATGGATTACAATATAAATTAAATATTGAACGATTTGATAAAGCTCCAGTTGTTTTGTATAATGGAGCAAGTGTTTTTTTTTAATTACAAAAAATTAACAATAACAAAAATTTATTTTATTAAAATCTTACTGGAATAGCTTGAAAGAGTTCGGTCTATAAATATAAATTCTTTTCCACACTTGAATATGGAAAAATCGTTTTTGTTTACACAAAAAATTCAGTTTTTGAGTTTTGGATTTAAAAATTTGTTTTTGAATGTTTAGAATTGTTTTAGCATTAAAATTTGGACTTTCAAAATGTTACCTTTGTTAAAATGGTTGCCTAAGCTTAAGCTTAAGTAATATTTATAAAATATAATTGTATTCAGAAGACTTGTTAACTTCAAACGATGTTTGCCATTTTGCAATAAGTTATAAATTAATAACAACAATTATCACGACTACTACAATTAAGTAGAAACATAAGCAACTATCTAAATATTATTAAAACAATCGTCTAATTGAACTGTGAACTGATGGCTTGGCCACCAACTCATCTACATGAATTAAAAACTAACTTAAGACTAGCGTAGATGCTGAACCTGAAAGAGAATTAGTTTGATTAGGTATATCATTAGCAAGCAACTAAACTACCGCGAACGAATAAAAGCAATTAAAAAAAATATAAGCAACTAAACTACCGCGAACGAATAAAAGCAATAAAAAAAAAATAAGCAAATATCAAAACTAGCGTGCAATTGAATTTAATGTTGCCGTCGTTCGTCCACGACGACAACTGCAAAAAAAACTTAAGACTAACGTGCGATTGGACTGCAACCTGAAAAATTAATAGAGATACACGATAATTAGTGGGTTTATATGTATTTCATTTGCCTAATAGACTAGCCTAAAATTAATATTCAATTTGTGTTTTACAAGTGTTAAGATAATACTGGGCCAATAAATGCCTATTACATTGGCTAAGTGGACCAAGTTATTCCACATAATTCTTCAAAAATAAATGATGAAACTGCATTAAAGCATTATTCTCTTCGGTTCTTCTGTTTGTTTAACATAATTAAGTCTCGACATTCGAGATACCCTAACTAGATACCCTAGTTTGATTAGGTATATCATTGCTAATTACCTTTATCCTCGTATCCTTTCGCTGTAATGATCTTCTTTCCAACGTTCCATTCACTCGTAGTGCACTATCACAAAACTGATGAGAACAATTAAAAAAAAGCACTACCCGTACATTTTCACTAACGCACAAAAATGAAACAAAAACGTACTCGACACTTTTTCCGATCGCGATACACTTGTTAATTTTCATTAATGTTAATTAATTAGTTCTTTAAATCACTTCTTTTATAAATTTTTTCTACATCCATTTATAGATTTGATTATAGCTTTAAATACAATCTTCCCACAAAAATTCACCTATCTGGAACAAAAATAAAATTTGTAATCAAATAATTTAACTCAAGTCTATTTTGTTAGTGTATTTTGAACTCCCCTGTACAATAAGAACTGCTAGGGATTTTTGCAGGGAATTGGTAAGAGAAATCACTTTTTTGAAAATTGTGCTGAACGTTTGACGTTTTAAAAATAATACGAAAACTTAATTAAGAATTTTAGATCAGTTCGAACAATATAATTTCTGTAAGTTGAAGCTTTCAAGTTGCATTTTTCTTTTATAACTTTTGGCGATTAATTTTGAGTTTCATTTGGTGGAATAATTACAATGTGAGCTCAATACCACCTGTACTTAATGATAAGTTTGGTTGTTCGCTGAAGATGATATTTTTAATAACGATTACAGCTACGTGGTTAAATACAATGATAATACTTCTCCGGAAGATAGGTATCAGATGAACGACCACATCTTTTTATTGTTGCTATTAGAATTTTGTTATCGAATCTACATCCGCAACAGTTTATTTGGGAGCGTGCAACATTTGGTAATTTTATTGAATTATTATAAGTATCATTGCCATTTACTATCGAGCAGTTAAATTAATACTAGGGCCAATGTCATATTTCAACAACGCAGCTCTAATCTGATATCGTCAATGCTCATAACATGTATGGAATTAAGATTTAGAAATACTATTTTAGAAGCCATTAGTAGTTTTTTGCTTTTGAGTGTTATCTTGTTTAGTGCATGACTTTCAAAAACTTTGAGAAGAGCTTGGCATTGTAATCGTTGCAACTTTCAGTCCAACATTGTAGTTTGCTTAAGGTTAAAAATAAAAATAATTTATTAAAAATAATCAAAATTAGTTTTTTCAGATTTGTGAACAAAAATGTACCCAGATGCTGAGTACCTGCTAAATTGATATCAAAAATGTTTAACGCAAGCAGTGTACCGATGTCGACGCATATTATAGTTTTTGAAAACATTTGAAAGATTAATATGACAATGTTGAAATTAGGGTACTTTGAGCATTGCAACTAGAAAACTTTGTCATCCAATTGAATGAGTTCTTAACAAAACGTACAATGTAACATACCGATGAAATGGGGATTGGTTGTAAAATTATTTCAATGGATTGTAGTTGGAACGGCTACGATGAACAGTCAAACTGGCAGCGATCGTAAACTGATTGCTCTAGTTTAACACTGCTATTGGAAAAGAAATGACACCTCCATCATACCTTAAACAGTTAAAGTAATTTATGACCCACTTCGTCACTCTGATAATTCCTCGAAACAGAAAGGTATATTAAAATATACTTTAGTGATTAATGTGGTTGTTTATCCTCACTGGGGTATATCGTTACTATGTGCGGAAGTAATAATTGTTAGACTGTCGTACAGATTTCAGCATTAATAGGTGCATAGTACTTTAAAGAAGATATTTATTGTAAGAAACCACGAAGGTAATGTCAATAGTACTAATCCTCACATGCAAGGAGGATTGACGTTCAGAGAATCGCACTGGCCATGCACCATGTGTTTGAATAAAGCGGGATGAGTTTGCGGGTTGAGCAATTCATCAGAAACTGTTAAATTAATTTGACTAGGATTTTAAATTCTTCAGAAAGTATAATAAGAATATGACACTGTGGAAGACCACTTTTTTAAATTCGATTATGGATATTAACGCTTTAACTGTTCCACAAATGCAATTATTTCCAATATTGTTAAGTAGTTCATTCAGTTTGGCTTTAAAAAATCGAGCAATTAATTCCAGCCGAAACAATAGTCATCACGTCGAGCACTTCCTATAATAGTTCTTGGGCCTAGGCCTACAAAAATTTGTGGTTACCGTTCTTTATGCCCAGTCGGACAACTTGTTTTAATAAGAAATTACGCCTTAAGGCTGTTCGGTAGGTTTAGATTTTGTGCAAAAAAGATTGTAATACAGTGTATTTATCTTAATATTCTTGTAGAACTACATATTTTAGATAATCAGGTCTATTATGTATCACAACCTTGAAAAATAACGGTCAACCTTTATGTTATAATAAAGTTTCAAAATAACAGATTTTTTAACGTTTACTACAGAATTGGTATTACGTATCAACCTTTAAAATAACCATAGCAAATCAATGTTATTTTGTAACGTACTTGTTATATTTTGCACTAGGAAACCTCTATTATAAAGATCATGTTAAAATAACGGTTTATTAAAACGATACGTAATACCAATTTTCCGAAAACCTTTATGTTATCTCATAAAGGTTACCTTTATAATAACGTTGGTGATACATAATAGACCTGAATATTTGTTTATTAAAATAAATTCTAAAAAAATTAGTTCAGCCGCAATTTGTACTCAAAATATGAATTTATTTACGGAATGCCTGTACGATCCTGATAAAATATCATAATGGAACTTGTACTAAACGCAAGTCTTTAATTTACTACGACAAGACATAATTTTTATTTTTTACTTTGAAAAAATAAAAATTTATGGAACAAAAAATGTATGCTTTTCTTATACACGTTCTGTTTTGAATAAGTATTTAAAAATTCATATTTTCAAAGTAATTCAAAGTAAAAATCAAAATAAACATTATGTCTTGTCATAGTAAATTAAAGATTCTTGCGTTTAGTACAAGTTCCATTATGATATATTATCAGGATCGTACAGGCATTCCATAAATAAATTCATCTTTTGAGTACAAATTGCGACTAAACTAATTTTTTTAGAATTTATCTTTATAAACAAATATTATCTAAAATATGTAGTTCTACAAGAATATTATAATAAATACATTGTATTACAATTTTTTTTGAACAAAATCTAAACCTACCGAACAGCCTTAACTTTAGGGCGTCCGACCTCTAACGATCCTGAAAACGCAACTGTGAGTTTTTCAGGTTCGTTTAATAAAAATATTTAAAATTAAATGGTATTCTTGACCGATAAATTTTTTAGGGAGTTTCTGCTGTCGGACGCCCTAGAGTTAAGGGTTTCGTGCAAAAACAAAACGCTCCCTTTTCGAGTAATTTCTTATTAAAACAAATTGTTCTGCTAGGCGTAAAGAACGCATACACGAAGTCTCAATGGTGAGGTAATCACAAATTTTTGTAGACCTGGGCCCAAAGACTATAAATGATGAATTAAGAATCACAATTTGGCCAACAGTCTGATTATTTTCGATTAATCTAGAGCTAAGGTAATTCATAAATGTCGACTACCCATTTCAAATAGATCTTCTCCGAGCAGTGAAGCAACAAAAAATTAAGAACGAATTGGTATACGATAAGCTGCAAACTGTAGCATCGTTAACAACGATCTCCGTGTGGCAATTATTTAAATACTTCATAACAATTGAATGGTGTTACGCAAAAAGATCCAACCCACACCAACTTCAAATTATTGATTAATATTTATATTATTTTTAACAAAACATTAAACACAATTCACACTAGGAATTAAAAAAATGTGGATTTTGGTGTATTTTGAAAAAATGGCACTCCGATATTTTTGAATGCTCATAAAAAAGGGTAAAATTAAAGTTAGAAAATTGTATGTCTAACCAATGAACACAAAACCGGGGACTAACTCAATTTTTTTAGTTTTGACTGTTGAATCCTTATATTGCGTAAAACCATTTAATTATTAATCAATTGAAAAAGATAAAAATTTTGCTTTATAAGAACAATTGCGATTGCAACGATTCCAGTCTTTATATATTATAATTCGGGGTGAATAATTTTAAAGTTGATTTTCTCGAAAACTTCTGACAATCTTTCTCTACGGCTTTGGGAAAACGTTTATCGAGGGCTGATCTTCCAGCACGATAAGTGATAAAAATTACAAAAATGCGGCTGGTGTATCCACCTCCTAGTAAGTTATAATATTGTGATTTCGCAAAGCTTTGGGGCAACTGTTTGTTATTATATCGCAAAATAAAATTTAATTCTTTTAAGTTTTGATGAAATTCTTCATAAATTTTTAAGGACTGAACATAAATATAATAGAAGTGGGATTGAATATTTTAACCACAACTAAAACGGCAAAGAAAATTTTCGTCGCATCTTGCAAGGCTGCAGTGGAAAGGGTAACGTAATAGAACCACGCGAGTGGTTCCTTCAAGGATAATGCAGCTGTTGAAATGAACAAAAAATGGTCTGGCTCTTATCAACAAATGTGGTCGTTCTCACAAACAATAAATTCAATTGAAGGGTTCGAATAACAAGATTTGATTTAACTCAATTGTGAATTTCAGCATCATAAAATTTTCAGTCAAGATTATAATTATTGTAAAAATTTAAACATGGTTTTAAAAATGTTAATAAAATAAATTTATTAGGTAGAAATTTATCTGGCAAATTCAAATTAATTCCGAGTTATGATGATTGTTTTTTGTGTTAACGAAAAAAGCGCGCGAAAATGAAATTAAAAGTTAAAAACTTACGCGGGCAACTTCTAAGTTTTATCATTCGAATAATCACAAAAAATAACTACATAATTCGCTTATTGCAAATTGTTATTTGCATAATATCACTGGTATTTTATTTAAGACGTTTAACTAACCTGCATTATGGCGTCGACGCGTTGCTACGGTAGCTCTTCAAGACGAACAGCCTCTTGGGATTTTTGTGCCGACCAATCACGTGCGATCACGTGACCTAAAGTTGCTACCTGATGCCGCACCGCCATGTTCGACAAGCAATTAAACTGAAATTAAAAAATTTTAAATTATTTTAAGCAATTACAAACTTATTATAAAATTTTTTGGTGAAATCCAATTATTTATTAGTATAAATTATATAAATTATGACGGCCAAGCAGAATTTCCAAAATTGAATTAAAAATTTCAACCTGTTGCAAGGCGTCACTTTAAAATTTTCTCAATAATTACCGAAAGTTAATCTAAACACTTATGAAATTAACTAAAACTAATTGTTAACATTTAAAACAAACTATTTTTTGTTATATCCTGCAAATTAGAAGTAATTCCGAGTTAGGATGACTGTTTTTTGTGTGAACGAAAAAAGCGCGCGAATAATACGTGCGAGGTTTAAGATCAAATTAAAAGTTAAAAACTTACGTGAACAACTTTTCAATGTTATCAATCGAATAATCACAAAAAATCACTACATAATTCGATTATTACAAATTGATATTTGCATAATATCACTGAATATTTTAAATTATCGTAAACTGAACTGACCTGCACAATGGAGTCGACGCGGACTACGGTAGCTGTTGAAGACGAACAGCCTCTTGGGAATTTTGTGCCGACCAATCACGTGCGATCACGTGACTTAAAGTTGCTTAAGATGCCGTCCTCCATGTTTCCCAAGATTTTAAACTGAAATTAAAATTTTTAAATTATTTTAAGCAATTACAAACTTATTAGAAAATTTTTTGGTGAAATCCGATTATTTATTAATATAAATTATATAAATTATGACGGCCAAGCAGAATTTCCAAAATTGAATTAAAAATTTCAACCTGTTGCAAGGCGTCACTTTAAAATTTTCTCAATAATTACCGAAAGTTAATCTAAACACTTATGAAATTAACTAAAACTAATTGTTAACATTTAAAACAAACTATTTTCCGTTATATCCTGCAAATTAAAATTAATTCCGAGTTAAGATGATTGTTTTTTTGTGCTAACGAAAAAAGCGCGCAAATGTTAAAATACGTGCAAGAGGTTAAAAATGAAATTAAAAATTAAAAACTTACCCGGGCAACTTTTGAAAATTATCATTCGAACAATCACAAAAAATCACTACATAATTCACTTATTGCAAATTGATATTTGCATAATATCACTGAAAACTGAATATCACAAGAAGAACTGCCGGCATTACGGAGTCGACGCGTTACTGCGGTAGCATTTCAGAATGAACAGCCGTGTGCGAATTTTAGTGCCGACCAATCACGTGCGAGCATGTGACCTAAGGTTGCTTAGCGATAACGCACCGCCATGTTACCCAAGCCGCTAAACAGAAATTAAAAATTTTAAAATTATTTTAGCTAATTACAAACTTATTTTAACATTATTTCGTGCAATCCATTTATTTAATTATTTAATTTATATAAATTACGACGTCCATGCAGAATTTCAAAAATTGAACAAAAAATGTCAACCTGTTGCAGCGCGTCACTTTAAAATTTTCTCAATAAATACTGAAAGTTAAACTCGATCCACGCCCAACAAGTTGATTTTTGTAAAACAAACTATAAGATTTCATGAAATTAAAATTTAATACTCACCGGCATTATTATTAACAATAGCCAATCGCCAACATAATTTGACGGCGCATAATTGCACAAAATCTAGAAAGAGAAAAACAATTGTTAAAATTTAAGACAAACTATTTTCCGTTGCATCTGGCAAATTCCGATTAATTCCAAGTACAGATAACTATTTTTTGCGTTCAAGATGTACATGTACCCAAGGTATACCTGGAAATCCTGGAATCTGTCGCGGACAACTAAAAATGTTTTCATTCGAACAACCACCAATAATTGTCACCTAATCGCTAATCCACTCATTGCAATTTGATTTTTATAAAATTAATTTGAATATAATAAGTTAATTTCATCTGCTTCGTTGTCAACACTTATTCGGTGTTGTCGCAAAAAACAAATGAGAACAATTAGTTGACAGATAATCTAGAAGATACCAGCGCCAATTGTTTCAACTCTTTAAAAATTATTGGAAAATTAATTAGCAATTTTAATTTTTATTTAAATTAGCAGTTTGTTTTTCATGCAAAATAAAGTTTTAAATGTACTCCAAGTACTTGGAAGCTCACCTCAATAGCATTTTCAGCAATCCGCGTAAATCATCATAAGACAAACATTTAACATTTTGTGCACATTCCTTAATATCCACCAAAATCAATTTGATTTTTACTGTTTACTATCGGACAAATCAGTTTGCAGGTTCTAACTGTCGTCTACAAACTATTGAAATTCACTAATTGACATGTAATTACAATATAATCCACAATATTACACAAACTTGAACAATCACCCACCACGGTCGAACTTAAAAGAAAACTAAAACTCAACGGAATTAATGTAGATTCTAATGGATCTAGCGTCTTCTAGAAAGAGAAGTCAGAGTCTGAAAATATGTAGATATGAACCAATGAAAAATAGTTACGATTGGTACATCCACGGTAATGCACTTCAACATATATGCAAAAGCCTAAAAATGTTTCTTAATTTATTTGCATAAAAATATATAAAACTTTTGGGAAAAACTACTTGATCGAATATAATTATTTATTTAATTTAAATAACACAAATTATGGATTACCGCGCAATTAAATTTAATTACTCTGGTATTGAAATTTTTTACATTTTAAGTACTTTTTATAAATACCTACTAATTTTATATCAAGCCCCTACTATAAAACTTCCCGGGGAACAAAACTTTTACATTTTAAATATCAACCAAAGCATGGGCGGTCATCAGGAGGGGGGGGGTATTCAGATCTTTTAGAGACATTTTTATCATTTAAAAATCGCTTTTACAGCAATACTTATTAAACATTTTTAGTTGAAAATTTCATTCTCTTCATTTTTACTTCTATACATTTTTCTATTTCATCGCACCGTTTCCGAGATACAGTGACTTGAAAATGTTTCTGTACGATACAATAAAAATTGTTATATCTCAGAAACGGTGCCACGAAATGGAAAAATGTATATAAACAAAACCAAAGAGAATAAAATTTACTACAAAAAATGTTTATACATTTTTCTATTTCGTCGTACCGTTTCTGAGATGCAAATGTGGCAATTTTAATTGTATCGTACAGAAACATATTTGTAAATCACTGTATCTCAGAAACGGTGCCACAAAGGAGAAAAATGTATATAAACAATAATGAAAGGATTGAAATTTTCAACAAAAAATGTCTAATAAGTATTGCTATAAAAGCAATGTTATTATGACAAAAACGTTTTTCAAGGTATACCTTACTTTGGGGGGGGGGTACTATGGTCCCCTCTAGTTACGCCACTAGTTGTAAGTTGACGGTGGCTGGAATCATAAAACCTTACAAAGGGTTAAACTCGAGTGCTTCCCGATTTTAAAAAACAGTAAATAAACAAATAATTCAGATTTTGTTCTACCACGTAATATTATTTAATAAAAAAATTTAAATGGGTACTATATTGTAATCTGCTGTTTTAAAGAAAATTCTATTATTTTGTATCAAGACCAGCAGTGTTGTGTAAAGCTTAATTGATCGGCTACGAGGGGGGGGGTCGACTATACTGCTGTGTTCTAAAGCCAAGTTCGATTTAAAGTCTATACATCTAGGAAGGTTAGCTTGCTAAAACATTTAAGTGCTCACAGAACCAGGAGTCCTAAATTAAGAAAAACCAGAAGCATGAAGGTGCGTCCCATCTTTATTAGACTTCCCAATGAACACAATAATTTATATCTCAAACTTTGAAGAATAGTTAACACTAAAAAATGTATAACTTAAAAAATCGCCTGCGGCGTTTTAATGAAAATATCCAAGGGAGACGCGTCATGACAGAATTTGAATGGACTCCCCATCAGACTAGCAAGAGTCTACAGACTTTTACCCCATTTCTGTCTCTTCAAATAACTTGTCGACAATGAGAGCTGCTTTGCTGTTTTTAGGAGAGGGGGGGGGCAAAATAGCATGCTCGCATGTCTAATAGTTTATAGATTTTTTTTTTAAATCAGTGTACATACTATATCCTGACTCATCAAGTATTATCAAGGCATTGTTCCCATAGTTTAATTTATAAAAAATTAAAAATATTTTTTTTTCATGCATGCATCCATTCATGCGCGTCAGTGATGACAAATAAAATTTATTATGGTTTAAAAGATTTTTTATTATTGCAGCTGTGTTGAAAATTAAAAATTCCATGCTTGAATCTAAATATTAATCTAAAGAGAATAGCCAGCAGTTAATCATTATTTTTTATTAATTGCAGAAATTTAATTAGGACTATTTTTAATCGTTTAAAATTAATTATAAAAACCTAATCGCCAAGTAATCTACAGGTAAGTCAAGGTAATTAATGTGTAAAGACCCGAGTGTAAAAACTCATAGCTCTCGGATAATAATTTTATTGAATAACCCATTTTTTTGAGAGTTTGTATTTTAATTTAATTGGTTGATTTTATTTCAATATTACCCAAAGCATTACCCCTACTGATTTTGTTAAAATTGTAATTTTCGTTTTTTGTTGTAAAAAGGAAAGCAGTGGCGGCACCAGCGGGCGCTGAATCCCTCATTGCCTGGGAGCCCATGACCATAAAATTTAAAACTTCAGTTTTATTTCTGAAATGATTAGGGGAGCCATGGGGCAATGATTATTAATTATTATACATTGGGACTCGGCATAATATCTGAACTTGTGCAGTTTTGAAAAACTTTTGAGTATCACACCTGATCGGTTGTTTTGCGATTTAAATGTAGATTAACCTCATTTCTTCTGATCATATTTAAAATTTCAGTTTGATGCTTATCTCTGTTAAAACCACAAAAAAGTATGTGATCACAAATAACGGAAGATGTCAACATGAGTTCTACAATATTCACTCATTAAATTACTGAATTTTTTTTAACAACCAAGCACATTTGAATGTAGTTGTTTATTTTCAGTAATTATCAAGTTTTCTATGGTAGCAGCGGTTTGGAAACATTGGAAAAAGGAGAGAATTCTTGAAGTGAAAATGTATTTTGGGTTCAGGTTGATTCTATGGTGCAAGCTGCTGTCATTAAGGGAATCGTGATGTATATGAAAGAACGGATAAATTCTGCAGAGGTAATTCATGTTTTACAAGTTGTAATGAACCTACACTTCTTATGCATTGTTCCAGTTATTTGTGAATTTAGAAAATGGGAACCTTGAAGAGTTTTGCTTATGCTACAAATTTTTCCTCGTGACAACATTTTTAGCATTCGGGCCAACTACAAAATTTCTATAAATGAAGAATCGGGACCACAGAGGGATCCTCATACTTGCTTCATTTTTAGCATTTGGCATACAAACGGGGAGGTTAGACTTACCTAATTATCGAAAGTGATGCAAAATTCCATAACAACTGTTGGATTCGTTTTAAACTTTATGAAGGCCTTTGAAATAATGGTTTATCGCAGGCCGAATAGGAAATAAAAAGGTTACAATATTTATTTTTCTCTTATGAACTTCTATAAATTATTTTTTTGTTGACATTTAGATAAAAAAAATCTTGAAATTAAAGTAAGCTTCTTGAATTACGTACGATTAGTTGGAGAGGGGATCCTTCTAATCATGGCAACGCTACGTTTGTATGCATTTGTTTTAAAGTTTGACGTTTAAAAAGTTACACTGTAAGTATCGACTATTTAGATTGTTGACTACTATTACAACTGTCACAATGCCAATTAATATTGTTATAAGATATTACGTTACTATAAAGATGGATATTAACAATAGTGTTTTGAACGTACCTTTGTACGTACAAAGTACAAAAAAATTATGAATTAAAATGATACTGTAATATGTTGCACTCGACTTGCAATTCAGTGTCTCCTGAATATAACAGAAGAAAACAGCATGTCCTAACGTCCAATTATTCTTCAAACGTACAATAAAATTGATTTTGCACTAAACAAGAATAACTTATAAATTATAATAAATGAATAAATAAATTGCACGTTACGATGATTACTTTAGCATGCATGAAGAATTAGTTTAGTTTCTCTCTGCAACCTGCAATATAAACACAATTACTCAATGACCATGCAATAGATCCATCTGAAATTTGAACAGATTATATTAATATTTAATGCAATGAACTGAAATTTTTTTGGACAGAATTGGATCGTAGGACATGGATGATCATAGGACCTTACATTTATTATAGTGTGGAATGTAGAAATTGCGTGACAAAGTTTCTGTATTTTGTTTAAATGCTACATTTGATCTGGATAGTTGTCACGAATGTTGTTTTACAAATTTTTATTTTTCAGGATTTAGAAAACACATCATATGAAAATGCCTATTGTAATGAGAGAGAATGAATTTACCTATGCAGAAATCTGAACACGCAATGAAAAATTTCGTAAAAATGGAAAGGTTTGTAGCATTTCATTTTTAATGGTTATTTATTATTGGCATGCATTTTAAGTTTTTAAAATAACCTTAATTTGTGTTTAACGTGACATTTAACAAAACTTTGATTTTAAATCTTCAAAATTTCAAATGATATTTATCGTTGATGTCGGCGTACGTCATTTATGTTTCAAACGGTATTAAATTTTTTAAAATGAAGTTTTATTAAGTAATTTGTTTTCACGTGTTTAAATTAAATAAATTACTTTGAATCGTTGTGAATTTCTTATTAATTTTTGAATTTTTATTTTAGTTTTCGTAATAAATGAAATGAAGCAGTGCCAGTGGGCTGCACAATTACATGAATTGCAATGCGTTAATTAGTGATTTACTTGAAGATATGAAGAAGGCTGTCTGCCCAACATTTTTTCATAAAATTTCTACAGATGAAGTTCCTCGAGATGGAAATTGCTCTGAATGTGAAAATTCTTGGTGCTCACGGTAGCAAGCAAAATACGGAAGAATTGGCCACATACGAGCATGGAGTATTTAATAATATGTTGTACATAAAGAGAAATTTATTATTTGTGTGCTATAAAATACTAAAATCTAATTTCGACTTTCGAATTGTTAATGGCTGCAATAAATTTGCAAAAATTTATTAAAAGTTGTGAAATTGAAATGGTCTTTATGTATTAAAAGTCTTATTTATCTTTGAAGTGAATTATTTTATTTTCGGAACATTAAAATAACTCAGCGTGAATTCAAAGATGAGTAGCTAAGGTTATTGTTAAATATAAAGTATTTTAATGTTTCAAATATTAACAATTCAAAAATACAAATGTAAATTTCTAATAATATAAATTAATAGTTGTCTTCAACTTTAAGAGTTCAAACAGTTTTCATTTGATTCAGGATATGTCAATATCCGATATTCAGGATCTAGTAGGATCCACGATTCTTGAGCAGATGCAATGATCTAAATAAGTTTCGGTTTAAAAAAAAGGAAATAGGTAATAATACTTTATGTATGAAGTGAGATTAGTTTTTAAGGATATATTTTTGGATTTCTTGTTTTTCTTTTTCATTTGTTTATTCACACCGGGTTTAGTAAGAAAAAAGAATCTGCGTTTAAACTTGACTGATTTAATTTGCAACATATTGTTCGTTACTTTTATCACCCTAATGTTTTATTGGTTGTCCGTTGTTAAAACTTTGATTGTATCATGTGTATTTCTGTACTTGTAGACCTAAAAATTGAAATTTGAATTGACAAAACAATTATTATTTATTTTCAAATGAAGCATTTATTAACTGGTAATAATCGTACTACAGTAAAGTTCTTGACGTTGACTTCATAATCACCATGTGTTTTATATCACCTTAAGTACCATTATCTTGTTATCGTGCAGTATATGTTAAATCAGTTTTGTGTGAATCCTGAGACTTATCGTTCTTCATTAGAACTACTCGTTTCGTTCCACTTCAATTGCATATATAGTCATCGGCATTTCCTTTGCTATAATACTGTTTTGTCCAACTGCATTTTTATACAATCTGGAGACATTTCTTTCCGTGCAACAAAATCTATAATAAATTTCCGATCCATTACATTTTATAATATCGCTAAATGCAACTCTTCATAAAGTTTGATATTTGACGAGTTCTTCACGTTCGTGATTAGCACCATGATTTAAAAATAAATATCTTACATCTTTAAGTTAGTTTTTAATTCATGTAGATGAGTTGGTGGCCAAGCCATCAGTTCACAGTTCAATTAGACGATTGTTTTTAATAATATTTAGATAGTTGCTTATGTTTCTACTTAATTGTAGTAGTCGTGATAATTGTTGTTATTAATTTATAACTTATTGCAAAATGGCAAACATCGTTTGAAGTTAACAAGTCTTCTGAATACAATTATATTTTATAAATATTACTTAAGGGGGCGAAGGGTTAGCGGGGCAGTTTTTCACCTAAGACCACGCATCAGGATAATTATTATTCTATCATCATTTTTTTTTTCAACGATTCAAGTGTGGGTGAACAAGTTTATTGAAGCAACTGTAAAGTCCCATGAATTTGGATGCTGTGGTGAAGAGAAACGGATAAACACTTATAATTATTCCTACGTAGATTTAAGCTATATGTGTCAATCTGATCTTTTGATTAGAAAATCGTTAGGGTATCTCGAATGTCGAGACTTAATTATGTTAAACAAACAGAAGAACCGAAGAGAATAATGCTTTAATGCAGTTTCATCATTTATTTTTGAAGAATTATGTGGAATAACTTGGTCCACTTAGCCAATGTAATAGGCATTTATTGGCCCAGTATTATCTTAACACTTGTAAAACACAAATTGAATATTAATTTTAGGCTAGTCTATTAGGCAAATGAAATACATATAAACCCACTAATTATCGTGTATCTCTATTAATTTTTCAGGTTGCAGTCCAATCGCACGTTAGTCTTAAGTTTTTTTTGCAGTTGTCGTCGTGGACGAACGACGGCAACATTAAATTCAATTGCACGCTAGTTTTGATATTTGCTTATTTTTTTTTTATTGCTTTTATTCGTTCGCGGTAGTTTAGTTGCTTATATTTTTTTTAATTGCTTTTATTCGTTCGCGGTAGTTTAGTTGCTTGCTAATGATATACCTAATCAAACTAATTCTCTTTCAGGTTCAGCATCTACGCTAGTCTTAAGTTAGTTTTTAATTCATGTAGATGAGTTGGTGGCCAAGCCATCAGTTCACAGTTCAATTAGACGATTGTTTTAATAATATTTAGATAGTTGCTTATGTTTCTACTTAATTGTAGTAGTCGTGATAATTGTTGTTATTAATTTATAACTTATTGCAAAATGGCAAACATCGTTTGAAGTTAACAAGTCTTCTGAATACAATTATATTTTATAAATATTACTTAAGCTTAAGCTTAGGCAACCATTTTAACAAAGGTAACATTTTGAAAGTCCAAATTTTAATGCTAAAACAATTCTAAACATTCAAAAACAAATTTTTAAATCCAAAACTCAAAAACTGAATTTTTTGTGTAAACAAAAACGATTTTTCCATATTCAAGTGTGGAAAAGAATTTATATTTATAGACCGAACTCTTTCAAGCTATTCCAGTAAGATTTTAATAAAATAAATTTTTGTTATTGTTAATTTTTTGTAATTAAAAAAAAACACTTGCTCCATTATACAAAACAACTGGAGCTTTATCAAATCGTTCAATATTTAATTTATATTGTAATCCATCACAGACGGTGACAAGAACTTGTCTTCTCCTACGTAAAAATTGAATGGTGCTCTCCACACAAAGTAAAATCAAAATAGCAATAGATAAACCGAATGATTAGTCAAGAATCCTCTCTAAAAGAGTTGCAACGAATAAAAAAGTTTTTCGCTGGTACACTTTTTCTGGCGCACCCTCTACACATCTTTTATCGTCCAATAGACTGCAATACTGTGAGGTCACAAAATAATTCAAAATTTGAATATTTGCGATTTTCCAATTATTGTAACAAATGTAGACAGGGTCCAAGGGCCAGGTTTAAGCTTTTAAAAGAATACAAGGCTGTTGAATTTTTCGGTAGATTCGTGTAATTAAATTACTTTTTATCTAAGGTAAAAAAATAATGTACGCCTATGCATTAATGACAACAAAATCGTTGTTACAACCTCACATTTTTGCTAACTGCAGTTTGGAACTTATTTGTATTTAACCGACTGAAAAGCTGAAAAGTACGTGTTCACCATAAATAAGAAAAAGTGATCACAAATAACGGAAGATTGCCAACGTAGGTTTAACAAATTTTACTCTTTAAACTTCTAAATTTTTATAACAGTATCAATCTCATCCAAACAATAATAATATAAGATTAAAGGATTTCGGGATCGTGGAAAATTCAATCAAACGACAATGATTTGTTGAGTCAACGTTTCGGACAACTTTATGTTTCTTATAGAAGAACATTTATGGAAGCGGCTTATATAACCACCACGGCGGACAATGTAAACAAGCAGACGGACTACAGATTCATCAATGTTGGATACCGTGACTTGCTTAGAAGATTTGACCACAAAGTACGCAAAACTTAAAACATCGGTGTATATTTTGCCCTCCTTTGGTTTGGCAAGTTTGTCTTGAGGTTACTGTTTTTTTTTTTTATATTAATTTTTTGTATTAATTTTTTATAAACTTTTTGCGGACGTATTTTTGGAGGTGGAGTTGCTCTCACTTCATTGCAAAGGTGGAGGAATTTGAGCGGGATTTTTGAAAAATTGATGGATAACGGTATCTATTCAATTTGATTGGTCTCGTCGTGAATGTGGCGGATACATAGTTTTTAATCTTATCACATATTATATTTGTGTGCATTTTAACTAGAGAGAATTATTTACACTTAATGTTAATTTATTTAAATGTTTGTGACTTTTTTGTATTTTTACATTGTAAATTTTATTGTTTTGACATCGTTGATTGTAGCCGTCACTGATTTTATGTCTCTCCTACCTTTTTTCGATCTTATTATTTATCAAACTAATTTACATCTTGTTTTGTGAGGTGAGTGTACTTAGCTTCTGTAAAGTGCTAGGATAATGTGTTCTTTTCAATTCCAGTCCTGAAGATGGAAACATAAAGTTGTCCGAAACGTTGACTCAACAAATCATTGTCGTTTGATTGAATTTTCCACGATCCCGAAATCCTTTAATCTTATATTCTAAATTTTTGATTACGGCAATCTGCAATTTTCGGTTAATTAAAAATTGGTTTAAGGTTTACTATGGTATCAGCGTATTTTAAACATAGAAAAAAGAAAAAATTGTTCAAGTGGAAATATATTCCATGTTAAGCAAGATCTCTCGGTGCAAAAGAGAAATTTGTGACGATAGACGGAACAAATTCTGTGGAGAATGGGGTAATGCGTGTTTTTAAAGTTGTATTATTTCTACATTACTTATGCATGTTGCAGCTATTTGGATTCTATGTTTGTATCACAAATTCTTTCCCACGTCATAAGCAATCTATTTAAACTACAACATTTTGTAACTTCTCATATAACCTTAATATTCAAGGGTTTTGAATACACACGGGAAGGATGGAAAAATACAAGATCAATCCGAAGCAAAATTCAAAAAATAAATAATGGTTGGATTGGTTTCGATGCAACGACTACTAGACTACAAGCCCATGGAAAATTTTATGGGGTCAAATGACCCACCATGAATCTTGTTTAGAACGATGCTGGTATATGAAAGAATAACTTTAAGCACTATGCCGTCAGTTTTGAACGGTACAGGTGAGTACACGGGAAAATTGAATTTTCCACCTAAAGATGGGAAATTACTACCAACTATTTTTGTACGGCTTTCTACAAGATGAGAAATCATAAAAAAATAATAACGAAGAACCTAGTGCCGTACAAAAATAATGGTACCGGGAGCGACGATATTTTTTTAATTTCCCGAAGATTTTCTAATCGGTATAGGCGATTTATTACTGTACGGCATTTGTGTCATTCGCTTTGTATGTTTATGCAGATTCATTATTCAGAAACGCCGTACATGTTTGTTGGTACAGGGTGAGAAATCCGGGCCCGCAACCCTTCATCCCTAATTAGTATAGGGGTAGTGATTTGAAGCAACTTAAAATTTAATGATCTTAATACTATTTCATGAACCGATGATGTATTTCGTCATGCCGTACATTTTTTATGGAACATATGGGTGTTTGGGGAAAATTACTTTCGCTCTGAAAAGAGCGACTTTACAGGCACAATCAGTGCCGAAATATTAAAGATTTAATAATTTAATCTATTACTGTTTGTTTAACTCGTTTTATTTTAATTTAATTTTATATAAATTTATTTAATCAAAAAATCCCGGAAAAGCTTATACGCTGAAAATAACGGTTTTTAGTTTTGGGGTATATTATTCACAACGTTTAATTTCATAATTATGAACGGCATTGTAATTTTGAATTATTATTAAATATTATCGACATAATTTTGTTAGTGCCGTTCAGTCATTAATGACCGTAAGGGACACCATAAACGTCTTTGAAATTTTTATCAGCTGTAAAAAATCATCTAAATCAAAATGTACGGCATATGTGTTTCTTTGTTTTTTCATCTTTGATGAACTTAAAATGGCAATAATATTTGAAAATATTACTCCTCTTATAAATTAAGGAGCATTTTAAAAACTTATAAATATCGAAAATTTCATATTTTTCTTTTTATTCATATTTTCATTTGGTTCCATTTATTATAAACGACTATAAGGTACAACAATAATATTTTGTAACATCGTATTAAAAATTAAGTTATCATACAAGAATATATGATCTTTTAGTCACAAAAATTAGATTTGACCCCAAAATTCAGAAAATTGTTTATTTATATTTATATTAACCATAATTTTTAGACGGCACAATTATTAAAAATTATTTCCTGTGTTAAAGAATTTTTTTAAATAGGTGCCGTACATTTTACTATCATCTTACACCATACTGGTCTAGGGTAAGGGTTGCGGGCCCGGATTTCTCACCCTGTACCAACAAACATGTACGGCGTTCCTGAATAATGAATCTGCATAAGCATACAAAGCGAATGACACAAATGCCGTACAGTAATAAATCGCCTATACCGATTAGAAAATCTTCGGGAAATTAAAAAAATATCCTCGCTCCCGGTACCATTATTTTTGTACGGCACTAGGTTCTTCGTTATTATTTTTTTATGATTTCTCATCTTGAAGAAAGCCGTACAAAAATAGTTGGTAGTAATTTCCCATCTTTAGGTGGAAAATTCAATTTTCCCGTGTACTCACCTGTACCGTTCAAAACTGACGGCATAGTGCTTAAAGTTATTCTTTCATATACCAGCATCGTTCTAAACAAGATTCATGGTGGGTCATTTGACCCCATAAAATTTTCCATGGGCTTGTAGTCTATACAGAGCAAGGGCCGGATGGAATATAGGTTTCTGACATTTAATTTTTGATATCTACAGACAAATGACTACTTGTAATTTGCATGCATTTCAAAATTTCTGTATTTTATTATTTCGGTTCAATATTTTGACTTTGACACGAAATCTAGAAAGTATGGTAAGCTACTTGGATATTTCCGATATATAACGTTAGATGTCGCCACACGTCATTTAGATTTTAAAATGACTTTATGTAATTTAAATGACGTGCGAATGTGTCATTCAAATCGGTCGGGCGGTTTACTTACTTTCGCGTTTTTAATTTCAAAAATTATGAACTTTTACGAAATTATTGGTGATTTTAAATTTGTAATTTGTTCTAGACATTCTAACAAATCAAGTGGTAGTGTGTGAGTGAAAAATGGATAAAGACAGTTTCAAAATTTACCGATATGTCTGGATGTGAAGCAGTCATTCTAGAGGTGCTGCATTTGAAAATAAGAGGTATTTACATTTTAAATTTTATTTAGTTATTGTTCTGATTGGCAAAAGTCGCTAAGTACATATCATTTTTAATGTTTTAAATGAAACGATAAGTCAAGTTAATTTTAAACCGCAGCGTGTCAAATATGAAAACGTCAGAAATTTGTATTGGTTACTTTTGCTTGTTTTTACTTTCCAGCCAATTTATTCAAATTTGTTAAAGCTTTTGAATAAATTAGAAATTAATATTACGACTTGCGTGAAATCATACCGACGTTTATAATTATTTTTAAAGGAAGCGTTAAATTTAAAACCGATTTTAAGACATAATATATCAATCAATATAATCAATTTGGCTTTAAAAGCTGTTTAAAATTAGCGCTTCCTTTAAAATTCATTATAAAGTTGGCCCTTAGCCTTTTTTTTTATCCACCATGAATAGTAAAATGTACATCGAATACCTATAGTCAAGCAAGCGTTAAAGGACCACGGATGGCTTAATGCGGTTATTTTTTAAAGACATTTTTCAAAGAAAGTAAAATCAGAACGTTTCCTTTTTAACAATTAAGTATTTATATAAATGTAAGATTAGTAACTTTCTTCAATTTGAATTTATTTTTATTATAGTTTTGAATTTTGTGACCCCCATGTAAAAAGAAACTTATATTAGGTTTCAATGTAGGAAAACTTTTAAAATTTTTATGATATTTTAGTTCATTAGTTTAATATTGCTATGCGAATTCACTTTCATGTTCATTCCTGTTTCCTGACTCATAGGAAACGTCATTGTTGCTGTGTATTTTTGAATAATCGTTTATTTTGAATTGTGATAACTTTTATAAAACCTTGAATTTCAATATAATAATTTGATCACACCATAGTAAACTTTGTAGTAAACAGTCAACTTGCTCCCGAAGAAGATTTTAAAATTGAAATACTTGTAACGAGAATGTGGTTTAGCAAAACCCCAGATGGCAGTATTAGGAAACGTCACTATTTATCAACAGGTTCCGGAGACCATTTATTGAAAATTAATTTTTTATTTTTTTTGATAATTTTGAACTGAAAAATAATTAATATAATTTGAAATTACTACCTTTTGTTTTAAATCGTAACTTCCATGTGTTCAATAGTTTTTGTTTAAATTTACGACACATGTACATCCGCTTATTCAAAAGCTTATCAGGACGTATTTTTTGTAAGACGTAAATGATGTTTACCTTCTTTATTTTGCAATTTTCAATAATTGGTATAACAAATAAATCAAATTTACACCGGTATTTTAATTTTAGAATTTCTTTTGTGATCTCTTTTTCAGTTTGATTGATTTCTTAGTAATTTCTTTGTGATAGGAATGTTATTCAATTAATATTGATATTTTACTGGGTGATTTTACGGCACCCAGTATTTTCATTGGTAAATTTTTCGTTGGTGCAAGCTGAAACTTTTGGTAAATATTTTACCAATGTTCAATTACAGCTTAAATTCGTGAATATCTGTACTTTTAAAGTATTAGACAGGTTTACTTCGACATCTTAGAACATAATGTTCCACGTTAGAGATTTTCAGAATGGCAATCTTCTGTGAGAAAACTTTAAGGTGGTAGATATTTTTAATGATTTTAAACCTCCTTCAAACTTTCACCTTGTGGGACAACCGGCTAGTAATGGGCTAAACTCGCATCCAATTCGGTAATTTTGTAGCTTTAGGGTTGATTATTTTTTCTCTTACACGGCCCATTGTACTGGTTTTTATGTCTTTAAAAATCCAAATATTTTCGAAAAGTCACAAAGTTACAGCTGGTTTTTGGAAATAATTTTAAATCGGTATTTTCGAAAAACCTGCGGTTTGCTTCTTCTAAAAATTTTATACCATTTGGGCCCGTGCCTACCCTAGATGCACCTCTAGTTTCAATATCGAATTGTTGTTAGTTTCGGAAATATAAATTTTTAAAGTTATTGTTTAAAAAGCAGTGCCTTTTCTGTAATTTGGCAGACTTCGGTTTGATTATTTTTTCTGTTATGCGGACCATCGCGGTGGATTTTTAGAGTCATAAAAATCCAAAGATTTTCGACAAGTGACAAAGTTACTGCAGGTTTTTGGAAAAAATTTTAAATCGGTTTTCTCGAAAAACCTGCAGTTTGTTTTTTCTAAAAATTTTATACCATTTGGGCCCGTGCCTACCCTAGATGACCCCCTAGTTTCGATATCGAATTATTGTTAGTTTCGGAAATATAAATTTTTAAAGTTATTGTTTAAAAAGCAGTGCCTTTTCTGTAATTTGGCAGACTTCGGTTTGATTATTTTTTCTGTTATGCGGACCATCGCGGTGGATTTTTAGAGTCATAAAAATCCAAAGATTTTCGACAAGTGACAAAGTTACTGCAGGTTTTTGGAAAAAATTTTAAATCGGTTTTCTCGAAAAACCTGCAGTTTGTTTTTTCTAAAAATTTTATACCATTTGGGCCCGTGCCTACCCTAGATGACCCCATAGTTTCGATATCGAATTATTGTTAGTTTCGGAAATATAAATTTTTAAAGTTATTGTTTAAAAAGCAGTGCCTTTTCTGTAATTTGGCAGACTTCGGTTTGATTATTTTTTCTGTTATGCGGACCATCGCGGTGGATTTTTAGAGTCATAAAAATCCAAAGATTTTCGACAAGTGACAAAGTTACTGCAGGTTTTTGGAAAAAATTTTAAATCGGTTTTCTCGAAAAACCTGCAGTTTGTTTTTTCTAAAAATTTTATACCATTTGGGCCCGTGCCTACCCTAGATGACCCCCTAGTTTCGATATCGAATTATTGTTAGTTTCGGATATATAAATTTTTAAAGTTATTGTTTAAAAAGCAGTGCCTTTTCTGTAATTTGGCAGACTTCGGTTTGATTATTTTTTCTGTTATGCGGACCATCGCGGTGGATTTTTAGAGTCATAAAAATCCAAAGATTTTCGACAAGTGACAAAGTTACTGCAGGTTTTTGGAAAAAATTTTAAATCGGTTTTCTCGAAAAACCTGCAGTTTGTTTTTTCTAAAAATTTTATACCATTTGGGCCCGTGCCTACCCTAGATGACCCCCTAGTTTCGATATCGAATTATTGTTAGTTTCGGAAATATAAATTTTTAAAGTTATTGTTTAAAAAGCAGTGCCTTTTCTGTAATTTGGCAGACTTCGGTTTGATTATTTTTTCTGTTATGCGGACCATCGCGGTGGATTTTTAGAGTCATAAAAATCCAAAGATTTTCGACAAGTGACAAAGTTACTGCAGGTTTTTGGAAAAAATTTTAAATCGGTTTTCTCGAAAAACCTGCAGTTTGTTTTTTCTAAAAATTTTATACCATTTGGGCCCGTGCCTACCCTAGATGACCCCCTAGTTTCGATATCGAATTATTGTTAGTTTCGGAAATATAAATTTTTAAAGTTATTGTTTAAAAAGCAGTGCCTTTTCTGTAATTTGGCAGATTTCGGTTTGATTATTTTTTCTGTTATGCGGACCATCGCGGTGGATTTTTAGAGTCATAAAAATCCAAAGATTTTCGACAAGTGACAAAGTTACTGCAGGTTTTTGGAAAAAATTTTAAATCGGTTTTCTCGAAAAACCTGCAGTTTGTTTTTTCTAAAAATTTTATACCATTTGGGCCCGTGCCTACCCTAGATGACCCCCTAGTTTCGATATCGAATTATTGTTAGTTTCGGAAATATAAATTTTTAAAGTTATTGTTTAAAAAGCAGTGCCTTTTCTGTAATTTGGCAGACTTCGGATTGATTATTTTTTCTGTTATGCGGACCATCGCGGTGGATTTTTAGAGTCATAAAAATCCAAAGATTTTCGACAAGTGACAAAGTTACTGCAGGTTTTTGGAAAAAATTTTAAATCGGTTTTCTCGAAAAACCTGCTGTTTGTTTTTTCTAAAAATTTTATACCATTTGGGCCCGTGCCTACCCTAGATGACCCCCTAGTTTCGATATCGAATTATTGTTAGTTTCGGAAATATAAATTTTTAAAGTTATTGTTTAAAAAGCAGTGCCTTTTCTGTAATTTGGCAGACTTCGGTTTGATTATTTTTTCTGTTATGCGGACCATCGCGGTGGATTTTTAGAGTCATAAAAATCCAAAGATTTTCGACAAGTGACAAAGTTACTGCAGGTTTTTGGAAAAAATTTTAAATCGGTTTTCTCGAAAAACCTGCAGTTTGTTTTTTCTAAAAATTTTATACCATTTGGGCCCGTGCCTACCCTAGATGACCCCCTAGTTTCGATATCGAATTATTGTTAGTTTCGGAAATATAAATTTTTAAAGTTATTGTTTAAAAAGCAGTGCCTTTTCTGTAATTTGGCAGACTTCGGTTTGATTATTTTTTCTGTTATGCGGACCATCGCGGTGGATTTTTAGAGTCATAAAAATCCAAAGATTTTCGACAAGTGACAAAGTTACTGCAGGTTTTTGGAAAAAATTTTAAATCGGTTTTCTCGAAAAACCTGCAGTTTGTTTTTTCTAAAAATTTTATACCATTTGGGCCCGTGCCTACCCTAGATGACCCCCTAGTTTCGATATCGAATTATTGTTAGTTTCGGAAATATAAATTTTTAAAGTTATTGTTTAAAAAGCAGTGCCTTTTCTGTAATTTGGCAGACTTCGGTTTGATTATTTTTTCTGTTATGCGGACCATCGCGGTGGATTTTTAGAGTCATAAAAATCCAAAGATTTTCGACAAGTGACAAAGTTACTGCAGGTTTTTGGAAAAAATTTTAAATCGGTTTTCTCGAAAAACCTGCAGTTTGTTTTTTCTAAAAATTTTATACCATTTGGGCCCGTGCCTACCCTAGATGACCCCCTAGTTTCGATATCGAATTATTGTTAGTTTCGGAAATATAAATTTTTAAAGTTATTGTTTAAAAAGCAGTGCCTTTTCTGTAATTTGGCAGACTTCGGTTTGATTATTTTTTCTGTTATGCGGACCATCGCGGTGGATTTTTAGAGTCATAAAAATCCAAAGATTTTCGACAAGTGACAAAGTTACTGCAGGTTTTTGGAAAAAATTTTAAATCGGTTTTCTCGAAAAACCTGCAGTTTGTTTTTTCTAAAAATTTTATACCATTTGGGCCCGTGCCTACCCTAGATGACCCCCTAGTTTCGATATCGAATTATTGTTAGTTTCGGAAATATAAATTTTTAAAGTTATTGTTTAAAAAGCAGTGCCTTTTCTGTAATTTGGCAGACTTCGGTTTGATTATTTTTTCTGTTATGCGGACCATCGCGGTGGATTTTTAGAGTCATAAAAATCCAAAGATTTTCGACAAGTGACAAAGTTACTGCAGGTTTTTGGAAAAAATTTTAAATCGGTTTTCTCGAAAAACCTGCAGTTTGTTTTTTCTAAAAATTTTATACCATTTGGGCCCGTGCCTACCCTAGATGACCCCCTAGTTTCGATATCGAATTATTGTTAGTTTCGGAAATATAAATTTTTAAAGTTATTGTTTAAAAAGCAGTGCCTTTTCTGTAATTTGGCAGACTTCGGTTTGATTATTTTTTCTGTTATGCGGACCATCGCGGTGGATTTTTAGAGTCATAAAAATCCAAAGATTTTCGAGAAGTGACAAAGTTACTGCAGGTTTTTGGAAAAAATTTTATAGCGGGTTTCTCGAAAAACCTGCAGTTTGTTTTTTCTAAAAATTTTATACCATTTGGGCCCGTGCCTACCCTAGATGACCCCCTAGTTTCGATATCGAATTATTGTTAGTTTCGGAAATATAAATTTTTAAAGTTATTGTTTAAAAAGCAGTGCCTTTTCTGTAATTTGGCAGACTTCGGTTTGATTATTTTTTCTGTTATGCGGACCATCGCGGTGGATTTTTAGAGTCATAAAAATCCAAAGATTTTCGACAAGTGACAAAGTTACTGCAGGTTTTTGGAAAAAATTTTAAATCGGTTTTCTCGAAAAACCTGCAGTTTGTTTTTTCTAAAAATTTTATACCATTTGGGCCCGTGCCTACCCTAGATGACCCCCTAGTTTCGATATCGAATTATTGTTAGTTTCGGAAATATAAATTTTTAAAGTTATTGTTTAAAAAGCAGTGCCTTTTCTGTAATTTGGCAGACTTCGGTTTGATTATTTTTTCTGTTATGCGGACCATCGCGGTGGATTTTTAGAGTCATAAAAATCCAAAGATTTTCGACAAGTGACAAAGTTACTGCAGGTTTTTGGAAAAAATTTTAAATCGGTTTTCTCGAAAAACCTGCAGTTTGTTTTTTCTAAAAATTTTATACCATTTGGGCCCGTGCCTACCCTAGATGACCCCCTAGTTTCGATATCGAATTATTGTTAGTTTCGGAAATATAAATTTTTAAAGTTATTGTTTAAAAAGCAGTGCCTTTTCTGTAATTTGGCAGACTTCGGTTTGATTATTTTTTCTGTTATGCGGACCATCGCGGTGGATTTTTAGAGTCATAAAAATCCAAAGATTTTCGAGAAGTGACAAAGTTACTGCAGGTTTTTGGAAAAAATTTTATAGCGGGTTTCTCGAAAAACCTGCAGTTTGTTTTTTCTAAAAATTTTATACCATTTGGGCCCGTGCCTACCCTAGATGACCCCCTAGTTTCGATATCGAATTATTGTTAGTTTCGGAAATATAAATTTTTAAAGTTATTGTTTAAAAAGCAGTGCCTTTTCTGTAATTTGGCAGACTTCGGTTTGATTATTTTTTCTGTTATGCGGACCATCGCGGTGGATTTTTAGAGTCATAAAAATCCAAAGATTTTCGACAAGTGACAAAGTTACTGCAGGTTTTTGGAAAAAATTTTAAATCGGTTTTCTCGAAAAACCTGCAGTTTGTTTTTTCTAAAAATTTTATACCATTTGGGCCCGTGCCTACCCTAGATGACCCCCTAGTTTCGATATCGAATTATTGTTAGTTTCAGAAATATAAATTTTTAAAGTTATTGTTTAAAAAGCAGTGCCTTTTCTGTAATTTGGCAGACTTCGGATTGATTATTTTTTCTGTTATGCGGACCATCGCGCTGGATTTTTAGAGTCATAAAAATCCAAAGATTTTCGACAAGTGACAAAGTTACTGCAGGTTTTTGGAAAAAATTTTAAATCGGTTTTCTCGAAAAACCTGCAGTTTGTTTTTTCTAAAAATTTTATACCATTTGGGCCCGTGCCTACCCTAGATGACCCCCTAGTTTCGATATCGAATTATTGTTAGTTTCGGAAATATAAATTTTTAAAGTTATTGTTTAAAAAGCAGTGCCTTTTCTGTAATTTGGCAGACTTCGGTTTGATTATTTTTTCTGTTATGCGGACCATCGCGGTGGATTTTTAGAGTCATAAAAATCCAAAGATTTTCGACAAGTGACAAAGTTACTGCAGGTTTTTGGAAAAAATTTTAAATCGGTTTTCTCGAAAAACCTGCAGTTTGTTTTTTCTAAAAATTTTATACCATTTGGGCCCGTGCCTACCCTAGATGACCCCCTAGTTTCGATATCGAATTATTGTTAGTTTCGGAAATATAAATTTTTAAAGTTATTGTTTAAAAAGCAGTGCCTTTTCTGTAATTTGGCAGACTTCGGTTTGATTATTTTTTCTGTTATGCGGACCATCGCGGTGGATTTTTAGAGTCATAAAAATCCAAAGATTTTCGACAAGTGACAAAGTTACTGCAGGTTTTTGGAAAAAATTTTAAATCGGTTTTCTCGAAAAACCTGCAGTTTGTTTTTTCTAAAAATTTTATACCATTTGGGCCCGTGCCTACCCTAGATGACCCCCTAGTTTCGATATCGAATTATTGTTAGTTTCGGAAATATAAATTTTTAAAGTTATTGTTTAAAAAGCAGTGCCTTTTCTGTAATTTGGCAGACTTCGGTTTGATTATTTTTTCTGTTATGCGGACCATCGCGGTGGATTTTTAGAGTCATAAAAATCCAAAGATTTTCGACAAGTGACAAAGTTACTGCAGGTTTTTGGAAAAAATTTTAAATCGGTTTTCTCGAAAAACCTGCAGTTTGTTTTTTCTAAAAATTTTATACCATTTGGGCCCGTGCCTACCCTAGATGACCCCCTAGTTTCGATATCGAATTATTGTTAGTTTCGGAAATATAAATTTTTAAAGTTATTGTTTAAAAAGCAGTGCCTTTTCTGTAATTTGGCAGACTTCGGATTGATTATTTTTTCTGTTATGCGAACCATCGCGGTGGATTTTTAGAGTCATAAAAATCCAAAGATTTTCGACAAGTGACAAAGTTACTGCAGGTTTTTGGAAAAAATTTTAAATCGGCTTTCTCGAAAAACCTGCAGTTTGTTTTTTCTAAAAATTTTATACCATTTGGGCCCGTGCCTACCCTAGATGACCCCCTAGTTTCGATATCGAATTATTGTTAGTTTCGGAAATATAAATTTTTAAAGTTATTGTTTAAAAAGCACTGCCTTTTCTGTAATTTGGCAGACTTCGGTTTGATTATTTTTTCTGTTATGCGGACCATCGCGGTGGATTTTTAGAGTCATAAAAATCCAAAGATTTTCGACAAGTGACAAAGTTACTGCAGGTTTTTGGAAAAAATTTTAAATCGGTTTTCTCGAAAAACCTGCAGTTTGTTTTTTCTAAAAATTTTATACCATTTGGGCCCGTGCCTACCCTAGATGACCCCCTAGTTTCGATATCGAATTATTGTTAGTTTCGGAAATATAAATTTTTAAAGTTATTGTTTAAAAAGCAGTGCCTTTTCTGTAATTTGGCAGACTTCGGTTTGATTATTTTTTCTGTTATGCGGACCATCGCGGTGGATTTTTAGAGTCATAAAAATCCAAAGATTTTCGACAAGTGACAAAGTTACTGCAGGTTTTTGGAAAAAATTTTAAATCGGTTTTCTCGAAAAACCTGCAGTTTGTTTTTTCTAAAAATTTTATACCATTTGGGCCCGTGCCTACCCTAGATGACCCCCTAGTTTCGATATCGAATTATTGTTAGTTTCGGAAATATAAATTTTTAAAGTTATTGTTTAAAAAGCACTGCCTTTTCTGTAATTTGGCAGACTTCGGTTTGATTATTTTTTCTGTTATGCGGACCATCGCGGTGGATTTTTAGAGTCATAAAAATCCAAAGATTTTCGACAAGTGACAAAGTTACTGCAGGTTTTTGGAAAAAATTTTAAATCGGTTTTCTCGAAAAACCTGCAGTTTGTTTTTTCTAAAAATTTTATACCATTTGGGCCCGTGCCTACCCTAGATGACCCCCTAGTTTCGATATCGAATTATTGTTAGTTTCGGAAATATAAATTTTTAAAGTTATTGTTTAAAAAGCAGTGCCTTTTCTGTAATTTGGCAGACTTCGGTTTGATTATTTTTTCTGTTATGCGGACCATCGCGGTGGATTTTTAGAGTCATAAAAATCCAAAGATTTTCGACAAGTGACAAAGTTACTGCAGGTTTTTGGAAAAAATTTTAAATCGGTTTTCTCGAAAAACCTGCAGTTTGTTTTTTCTAAAAATTTTATACCATTTGGGCCCGTGCCTACCCTAGATGACCCCCTAGTTTCGATATCGAATTATTGTTAGTTTCGGAAATATAAATTTTTAAAGTTATTGTTTAAAAAGCAGTGCCTTTTCTGTAATTTGGCAGACTTCGGTTTGATTATTTTTTCTGTTATGCGGACCATCGCGGTGGATTTTTAGAGTCATAAAAATCCAAAGATTTTCGAGAAGTGACAAAGTTACTGCAGGTTTTTGGAAAAAATTTTATAGCGGGTTTCTCGAAAAACCTGCAGTTTGTTTTTTCTAAAAATTTTATACCATTTGGGCCCGTGCCTACCCTAGATGACCCCCTAGTTTCGATATCGAATTATTGTTAGTTTCGGAAATATAAATTTTTAAAGTTATTGTTTAAAAAGCAGTGCCTTTTCTGTAATTTGGCAGACTTCGGTTTGATTATTTTTTCTGTTATGCGGACCATCGCGGTGGATTTTTAGAGTCATAAAAATCCAAAGATTTTCGACAAGTGACAAAGTTACTGCAGGTTTTTGGAAAAAATTTTAAATCGGTTTTCTCGAAAAACCTGCAGTTTGTTTTTTCTAAAAATTTTATACCATTTGGGCCCGTGCCTACCCTAGATGACCCCCTAGTTTCGATATCGAATTATTGTTAGTTTCAGAAATATAAATTTTTAAAGTTATTGTTTAAAAAGCAGTGCCTTTTCTGTAATTTGGCAGACTTCGGATTGATTATTTTTTCTGTTATGCGGACCATCGCGCTGGATTTTTAGAGTCATAAAAATCCAAAGATTTTCGACAAGTGACAAAGTTACTGCAGGTTTTTGGAAAAAATTTTAAATCGGTTTTCTCGAAAAACCTGCAGTTTGTTTTTTCTAAAAATTTTATACCATTTGGGCCCGTGCCTACCCTAGATGACCCCCTAGTTTCGATATCGAATTATTGTTAGTTTCGGAAATATAAATTTTTAAAGTTATTGTTTAAAAAGCAGTGCCTTTTCTGTAATTTGGCAGACTTCGGTTTGATTATTTTTTCTGTTATGCGGACCATCGCGGTGGATTTTTAGAGTCATAAAAATCCAAAGATTTTCGAGAAGTGACAAAGTTACTGCAGGTTTTTGGAAAAAATTTTATAGCGGGTTTCTCGAAAAACCTGCAGTTTGTTTTTTCTAAAAATTTTATACCATTTGGGCCCGTGCCTACCCTAGATGACCCCCTAGTTTCGATATCGAATTATTGTTAGTTTCGGAAATATAAATTTTTAAAGTTATTGTTTAAAAAGCAGTGCCTTTTCTGTAATTTGGCAGACTTCGGTTTGATTATTTTTTCTGTTATGCGGACCATCGCGGTGGATTTTTAGAGTCATAAAAATCCAAAGATTTTCGACAAGTGACAAAGTTACTGCAGGTTTTTGGAAAAAATTTTAAATCGGTTTTCTCGAAAAACCTGCAGTTTGTTTTTTCTAAAAATTTTATACCATTTGGGCCCGTGCCTACCCTAGATGACCCCCTAGTTTCGATATCGAATTATTGTTAGTTTCGGAAATATAAATTTTTAAAGTTATTGTTTAAAAAGCACTGCCTTTTCTGTAATTTGGCAGACTTCGGTTTGATTATTTTTTCTGTTATGCGGACCATCGCGGTGGATTTTTAGAGTCATAAAAATCCAAAGATTTTCGACAAGTGACAAAGTTACTGCAGGTTTTTGGAAAAAATTTTAAATCGGTTTTCTCGAAAAACCTGCAGTTTGTTTTTTCTAAAAATTTTATACCATTTGGGCCCGTGCCTACCCTAGATGACCCCCTAGTTTCGATATCGAATTATTGTTAGTTTCGGAAATATAAATTTTTAAAGTTATTGTTTAAAAAGCAGTGCCTTTTCTGTAATTTGGCAGACTTCGGTTTGATTATTTTTTCTGTTATGCGGACCATCGCGGTGGATTTTTAGAGTCATAAAAATCCAAAGATTTTCGACAAGTGACAAAGTTACTGCAGGTTTTTGGAAAAAATTTTAAATCGGTTTTCTCGAAAAACCTGCAGTTTGTTTTTTCTAAAAATTTTATACCATTTGGGCCCGTGCCTACCCTAGATGACCCCCTAGTTTCGATATCGAATTATTGTTAGTTTCGGAAATATAAATTTTTAAAGTTATTGTTTAAAAAGCAGTGCCTTTTCTGTAATTTGGCAGACTTCGGTTTGATTATTTTTTCTGTTATGCGGACCATCGCGGTGGATTTTTAGAGTCATAAAAATCCAAAGATTTTCGAGAAGTGACAAAGTTACTGCAGGTTTTTGGAAAAAATTTTATAGCGGGTTTCTCGAAAAACCTGCAGTTTGTTTTTTCTAAAAATTTTATACCATTTGGGCCCGTGCCTACCCTAGATGACCCCCTAGTTTCGATATCGAATTATTGTTAGTTTCGGAAATATAAATTTTTAAAGTTATTGTTTAAAAAGCAGTGCCTTTTCTGTAATTTGGCAGACTTCGGTTTGATTATTTTTTCTGTTATGCGGACCATCGCGGTGGATTTTTAGAGTCATAAAAATCCAAAGATTTTCGACAAGTGACAAAGTTACTGCAGGTTTTTGGAAAAAATTTTAAATCGGTTTTCTCGAAAAACCTGCAGTTTGTTTTTTCTAAAAATTTTATACCATTTGGGCCCGTGCCTACCCTAGATGACCCCCTAGTTTCGATATCGAATTATTGTTAGTTTCAGAAATATAAATTTTTAAAGTTATTGTTTAAAAAGCAGTGCCTTTTCTGTAATTTGGCAGACTTCGGATTGATTATTTTTTCTGTTATGCGGACCATCGCGCTGGATTTTTAGAGTCATAAAAATCCAAAGATTTTCGACAAGTGACAAAGTTACTGCAGGTTTTTGGAAAAAATTTTAAATCGGTTTTCTCGAAAAACCTGCAGTTTGTTTTTTCTAAAAATTTTATACCATTTGGGCCCGTGCCTACCCTAGATGACCCCCTAGTTTCGATATCGAATTATTGTTAGTTTCGGAAATATAAATTTTTAAAGTTATTGTTTAAAAAGCAGTGCCTTTTCTGTAATTTGGCAGACTTCGGTTTGATTATTTTTTCTGTTATGCGGACCATCGCGGTGGATTTTTAGAGTCATAAAAATCCAAAGATTTTCGAGAAGTGACAAAGTTACTGCAGGTTTTTGGAAAAAATTTTATAGCGGGTTTCTCGAAAAACCTGCAGTTTGTTTTTTCTAAAAATTTTATACCATTTGGGCCCGTGCCTACCCTAGATGACCCCCTAGTTTCGATATCGAATTATTGTTAGTTTCGGAAATATAAATTTTTAAAGTTATTGTTTAAAAAGCAGTGCCTTTTCTGTAATTTGGCAGACTTCGGTTTGATTATTTTTTCTGTTATGCGGACCATCGCGGTGGATTTTTAGAGTCATAAAAATCCAAAGATTTTCGACAAGTGACAAAGTTACTGCAGGTTTTTGGAAAAAATTTTAAATCGGTTTTCTCGAAAAACCTGCAGTTTGTTTTTTCTAAAAATTTTATACCATTTGGGCCCGTGCCTACCCTAGATGACCCCCTAGTTTCGATATCGAATTATTATTAGTTTCGGAAATATAAATTTTTAAAGTTATTGTTTAAAAAGCAGTGCCTTTTCTGTAATTTGGCAGACTTCGGTTTGATTATTTTTTCTGTTATGCGGACCATCGCGGTGGATTTTTAGAGTCATAAAAATCCAAAGATTTTCGACAAGTGACAAAGTTACTGCAGGTTTTTGGAAAAAATTTTAAATCGGTTTTCTCGAAAAACCTGCAGTTTGTTTTTTCTAAAAATTTTATACCATTTGGGCCCGTGCCTACCCTAGATGACCCCCTAGTTTCGATATCGAATTATTGTTAGTTTCGGAAATATAAATTTTTAAAGTTATTGTTTAAAAAGCAGTGCCTTTTCTGTAATTTGGCAGACTTCGGTTTGATTATTTTTTCTGTTATGCGGACCATCGCGGTGGATTTTTAGAGTCATAAAAATCCAAAGATTTTCGACAAGTGACAAAGTTACTGCAGGTTTTTGGAAAAAATTTTAAATCGGTTTTCTCGAAAAACCTGCAGTTTGTTTTTTCTAAAAATTTTATACCATTTGGGCCCGTGCCTACCCTAGATGACCCCCTAGTTTCGATATCGAATTATTGTTAGTTTCGGAAATATAAATTTTTAAAGTTATTGTTTAAAAAGCAGTGCCTTTTCTGTAATTTGGCAGACTTCGGTTTGATTATTTTTTCTGTTATGCGGACCATCGCGGTGGATTTTTAGAGTCATAAAAATCCAAAGATTTTCGACAAGTGACAAAGTTACTGCAGGTTTTTGGAAAAAATTTTAAATCGGTTTTCTCGAAAAACCTGCAGTTTGTTTTTTCTAAAAATTTTATACCATTTGGGCCCGTGCCTACCCTAGATGACCCCCTAGTTTCGATATCGAATTATTGTTAGTTTCGGAAATATAAATTTTTCAAGTTATTGTTTAAAAAGCAGTGCCTTTTCTGTAATTTGGCAGACTTCGGATTGATTATTTTTTCTGTTATGCGGACCATCGCGCTGGATTTTTAGAGTCATAAAAATCCAAAGATTTTCGACAAGTGACAAAGTTACTGCAGGTTTTTGGAAAAAATTTTAAATCGGTTTTCTCGAAAAACCTGCAGTTTGTTTTTTCTAAAAATTTTATACCATTTGGGCCCGTGCCTACCCTAGATGAACCCCTAGTTTCGATATCGAATTATTGTTAGTTTCGGAAATATAAATTTTTAAAGTTATTGTTTAAAAAGCAGTGCCTTTTCTGTAATTTGGCAGACTTCGGTTTGATTATTTTTTCTGTTATGCGGACCATCGCGGTGGATTTTTAGAGTCATAAAAATCCAAAGATTTTCGACAAGTGACAAAGTTACTGCAGGTTTTTGGAAAAAATTTTAAATCGGTTTTCTCGAAAAACCTGCAGTTTGTTTTTTCTAAAAATTTTATACCATTTGGGCCCGTGCCTACCCTAGATGACCCCCTAGTTTCGATATCGAATTATTGTTAGTTTCGGAAATATAAATTTTTAAAGTTATTGTTTAAAAAGCAGTGCCTTTTCTGTAATTTGGCAGACTTCGGATTGATTATTTTTTCTGTTATGCGAACCATCGCGGTGGATTTTTAGAGTCATAAAAATCCAAAGATTTTCGACAAGTGACAAAGTTACTGCAGGTTTTTGGAAAAAATTTTAAATCGGCTTTCTCGAAAAACCTGCAGTTTGTTTTTTCTAAAAATTTTATACCATTTGGGCCCGTGCCTACCCTAGATGACCCCCTAGTTTCGATATCGAATTATTGTTAGTTTCGGAAATATAAATTTTTAAAGTTATTGTTTAAAAAGCAGTGCCTTTTCTGTAATTTGGCAGACTTCGGTTTGATTATTTTTTCTGTTATGCGGACCATCGCGGTGGATTTTTAGAGTCATAAAAATCCAAAGATTTTCGAGAAGTGACAAAGTTACTGCAGGTTTTTGGAAAAAATTTTATAGCGGGTTTCTCGAAAAACCTGCAGTTTGTTTTTTCTAAAAATTTTATACCATTTGGGCCCGTGCCTACCCTAGATGACCCCCTAGTTTCGATATCGAATTATTGTTAGTTTCGGAAATATAAATTTTTAAAGTTATTGTTTAAAAAGCAGTGCCTTTTCTGTAATTTGGCAGACTTCGGTTTGATTATTTTTTCTGTTATGCGGACCATCGCGGTGGATTTTTAGAGTCATAAAAATCCAAAGATTTTCGACAAGTGACAAAGTTACTGCAGGTTTTTGGAAAAAATTTTAAATCGGTTTTCTCGAAAAACCTGCAGTTTGTTTTTTCTAAAAATTTTATACCATTTGGGCCCGTGCCTACCCTAGATGACCCCCTAGTTTCGATATCGAATTATTATTAGTTTCGGAAATATAAATTTTTAAAGTTATTGTTTAAAAAGCAGTGCCTTTTCTGTAATTTGGCAGACTTCGGTTTGATTATTTTTTCTGTTATGCGGACCATCGCGGTGGATTTTTAGAGTCATAAAAATCCAAAGATTTTCGACAAGTGACAAAGTTACTGCAGGTTTTTGGAAAAAATTTTAAATCGGTTTTCTCGAAAAACCTGCAGTTTGTTTTTTCTAAAAATTTTATACCATTTGGGCCCGTGCCTACCCTAGATGACCCCCTAGTTTCGATATCGAATTATTGTTAGTTTCGGAAATATAAATTTTTAAAGTTATTGTTTAAAAAGCAGTGCCTTTTCTGTAATTTGGCAGACTTCGGTTTGATTATTTTTTCTGTTATGCGGACCATCGCGGTGGATTTTTAGAGTCATAAAAATCCAAAGATTTTCGACAAGTGACAAAGTTACTGCAGGTTTTTGGAAAAAATTTTAAATCGGTTTTCTCGAAAAACCTGCAGTTTGTTTTTTCTAAAAATTTTATACCATTTGGGCCCGTGCCTACCCTAGATGACCCCCTAGTTTCGATATCGAATTATTGTTAGTTTCGGAAATATAAATTTTTAAAGTTATTGTTTAAAAAGCAGTGCCTTTTCTGTAATTTGGCAGACTTCGGTTTGATTATTTTTTCTGTTATGCGGACCATCGCGGTGGATTTTTAGAGTCATAAAAATCCAAAGATTTTCGACAAGTGACAAAGTTACTGCAGGTTTTTGGAAAAAATTTTAAATCGGTTTTCTCGAAAAACCTGCAGTTTGTTTTTTCTAAAAATTTTATACCATTTGGGCCCGTGCCTACCCTAGATGACCCCCTAGTTTCGATATCGAATTATTGTTAGTTTCGGAAATATAAATTTTTCAAGTTATTGTTTAAAAAGCAGTGCCTTTTCTGTAATTTGGCAGACTTCGGATTGATTATTTTTTCTGTTATGCGGACCATCGCGCTGGATTTTTAGAGTCATAAAAATCCAAAGATTTTCGACAAGTGACAAAGTTACTGCAGGTTTTTGGAAAAAATTTTAAATCGGTTTTCTCGAAAAACCTGCAGTTTGTTTTTTCTAAAAATTTTATACCATTTGGGCCCGTGCCTACCCTAGATGAACCCCTAGTTTCGATATCGAATTATTGTTAGTTTCGGAAATATAAATTTTTAAAGTTATTGTTTAAAAAGCAGTGCCTTTTCTGTAATTTGGCAGACTTCGGTTTGATTATTTTTTCTGTTATGCGGACCATCGCGGTGGATTTTTAGAGTCATAAAAATCCAAAGATTTTCGACAAGTGACAAAGTTACTGCAGGTTTTTGGAAAAAATTTTAAATCGGTTTTCTCGAAAAACCTGCAGTTTGTTTTTTCTAAAAATTTTATACCATTTGGGCCCGTGCCTACCCTAGATGACCCCCTAGTTTCGATATCGAATTATTGTTAGTTTCGGAAATATAAATTTTTAAAGTTATTGTTTAAAAAGCAGTGCCTTTTCTGTAATTTGGCAGACTTCGGATTGATTATTTTTTCTGTTATGCGAACCATCGCGGTGGATTTTTAGAGTCATAAAAATCCAAAGATTTTCGACAAGTGACAAAGTTACTGCAGGTTTTTGGAAAAAATTTTAAATCGGCTTTCTCGAAAAACCTGCAGTTTGTTTTTTCTAAAAATTTTATACCATTTGGGCCCGTGCCTACCCTAGATGACCCCCTAGTTTCGATATCGAATTATTGTTAGTTTCGGAAATATAAATTTTTAAAGTTATTGTTTAAAAAGCACTGCCTTTTCTGTAATTTGGCAGACTTCGGTTTGATTATTTTTTCTGTTATGCGGACCATCGCGGTGGATTTTTAGAGTCATAAAAATCCAAAGATTTTCGACAAGTGACAAAGTTACTGCAGGTTTTTGGAAAAAATTTTAAATCGGTTTTCTCGAAAAACCTGCAGTTTGTTTTTTCTAAAAATTTTATACCATTTGGGCCCGTGCCTACCCTAGATGACCCCCTAGTTTCGATATCGAATTATTGTTAGTTTCGGAAATATAAATTTTTAAAGTTATTGTTTAAAAAGCAGTGCCTTTTCTGTAATTTGGCAGACTTCGGTTTGATTATTTTTTCTGTTATGCGGACCATCGCGGTGGATTTTTAGAGTCATAAAAATCCAAAGATTTTCGACAAGTGACAAAGTTACTGCAGGTTTTTGGAAAAAATTTTAAATCGGTTTTCTCGAAAAACCTGCAGTTTGTTTTTTCTAAAAATTTTATACCATTTGGGCCCGTGCCTACCCTAGATGACCCCCTAGTTTCGATATCGAATTATTGTTAGTTTCGGAAATATAAATTTTTAAAGTTATTGTTTAAAAAGCACTGCCTTTTCTGTAATTTGGCAGACTTCGGTTTGATTATTTTTTCTGTTATGCGGACCATCGCGGTGGATTTTTAGAGTCATAAAAATCCAAAGATTTTCGACAAGTGACAAAGTTACTGCAGGTTTTTGGAAAAAATTTTAAATCGGTTTTCTCGAAAAACCTGCAGTTTGTTTTTTCTAAAAATTTTATACCATTTGGGCCCGTGCCTACCCTAGATGACCCCCTAGTTTCGATATCGAATTATTGTTAGTTTCGGAAATATAAATTTTTAAAGTTATTGTTTAAAAAGCAGTGCCTTTTCTGTAATTTGGCAGACTTCGGTTTCATTATTTTTTCTGTTATGCGGACCATCGCGGTGGATTTTTAGAGTCATAAAAATCCAAAGATTTTCGACAAGTGACAAAGTTACTGCAGGTTTTTGGAAAAAATTTTAAATCGGTTTTCTCGAAAAACCTGCAGTTTGTTTTTTCTAAAAATTTTATACCATTTGGGCCCGTGCCTACCCTAGATGACCCCCTAGTTTCGATATCGAATTATTGTTAGTTTCGGAAATATAAATTTTTAAAGTTATTGTTTAAAAAGCACTGCCTTTTCTGTAATTTGGCAGACTTCGGTTTGATTATTTTTTCTGTTATGCGGACCATCGCGGTGGATTTTTAGAGTCATAAAAATCCAAAGATTTTCGACAAGTGACAAAGTTACTGCAGGTTTTTGGAAAAAATTTTAAATCGGTTTTCTCGAAAAACCTGCAGTTTGTTTTTTCTAAAAATTTTATACCATTTGGGCCCGTGCCTACCCTAGATGACCCCCTAGTTTCGATATCGAATTATTGTTAGTTTCGGAAATATAAATTTTTAAAGTTATTGTTTAAAAAGCAGTGCCTTTTCTGTAATTTGGCAGACTTCGGTTTCATTATTTTTTCTGTTATGCGGACCATCGCGGTGGATTTTTAGAGTCATAAAAATCCAAAGATTTTCGACAAGTGACAAAGTTACTGCAGGTTTTTGGAAAAAATTTTAAATCGGTTTTCTCGAAAAACCTGCAGTTTGTTTTTTCTAAAAATTTTATACCATTTGGGCCCGTGCCTACCCTAGATGACCCCCTAGTTTCGATATCGAATTATTGTTAGTTTCGGAAATATAAATTTTTAAAGTTATTGTTTAAAAAGCACTGCCTTTTCTGTAATTTGGCAGACTTCGGTTTGATTATTTTTTCTGTTATGCGGACCATCGCGGTGGATTTTTAGAGTCATAAAAATCCAAAGATTTTCGACAAGTGACAAAGTTACTGCAGGTTTTTGGAAAAAATTTTAAATCGGTTTTCTCGAAAAACCTGCAGTTTGTTTTTTCTAAAAATTTTATACCATTTGGGCCCGTGCCTACCCTAGATGACCCCCTAGTTTCGATATCGAATTATTGTTAGTTTCGGAAATATAAATTTTTAAAGTTATTGTTTAAAAAGCAGTGCCTTTTCTGTAATTTGGCAGACTTCGGTTTGATTATTTTTTCTGTTATGCGGACCATCGCGGTGGATTTTTAGAGTCATAAAAATCCAAAGATTTTCGACAAGTGACAAAGTTACTGCAGGTTTTTGGAAAAAATTTTAAATCGGTTTTCTCGAAAAACCTGCAGTTTGTTTTTTCTAAAAATTTTATACCATTTGGGCCCGTGCCTACCCTAGATGACCCCCTAGTTTCGATATCGAATTATTGTTAGTTTCGGAAATATAAATTTTTAAAGTTATTGTTTAAAAAGCAGTGCCTTTTCTGTAATTTGGCAGACTTCGGTTTGATTATTTTTTCTGTTATGCGGACCATCGCGGTGGATTTTTAGAGTCATAAAAATCCAAAGATTTTCGACAAGTGACAAAGTTACTGCAGGTTTTTGGAAAAAATTTTAAATCGGTTTTCTCGAAAAACCTGCAGTTTGTTTTTTCTAAAAATTTTATACCATTTGGGCCCGTGCCTACCCTAGATGACCCCCTAGTTTCGATATCGAATTATTGTTAGTTTCGGAAATATAAATTTTTAAAGTTATTGTTTAAAAAGCAGTGCCTTTTCTGTAATTTGGCAGACTTCGGTTTGATTATTTTTTCTGTTATGCGGACCATCGCGGTGGATTTTTAGAGTCATAAAAATCCAAAGATTTTCGACAAGTGACAAAGTTACTGCAGGTTTTTGGAAAAAATTTTAAATCGGTTTTCTCGAAAAACCTGCAGTTTGTTTTTTCTAAAAATTTTATACCATTTGGGCCCGTGCCTACCCTAGATGACCCCCTAGTTTCGATATCGAATTATTGTTAGTTTCGGAAATATAAATTTTTAAAGTTATTGTTTAAAAAGCAGTGCCTTTTCTGTAATTTGGCAGACTTCGGTTTGATTATTTTTTCTGTTATGCGGACCATCGCGGTGGATTTTTAGAGTCATAAAAATCCAAAGATTTTCGACAAGTGACAAAGTTACTGCAGGTTTTTGGAAAAAATTTTAAATCGGTTTTCTCGAAAAACCTGCAGTTTGTTTTTTCTAAAAATTTTATACCATTTGGGCCCGTGCCTACCCTAGATGACCCCCTAGTTTCGATATCGAATTATTGTTAGTTTCGGAAATATAAATTTTTAAAGTTATTGTTTAAAAAGCAGTGCCTTTTCTGTAATTTGGCAGACTTCGGTTTGATTATTTTTTCTGTTATGCGGACCATCGCGGTGGATTTTTAGAGTCATAAAAATCCAAAGATTTTCGACAAGTGACAAAGTTACTGCAGGTTTTTGGAAAAAATTTTAAATCGGTTTTCTCGAAAAACCTGCAGTTTGTTTTTTCTAAAAATTTTATACCATTTGGGCCCGTGCCTACCCTAGATGACCCCCTAGTTTCGATATCGAATTATTGTTAGTTTCGGAAATATAAATTTTTAAAGTTATTGTTTAAAAAGCAGTGCCTTTTCTGTAATTTGGCAGACTTCGGTTTGATTATTTTTTCTGTTATGCGGACCATCGCGGTGGATTTTTAGAGTCATAAAAATCCAAAGATTTTCGACAAGTGACAAAGTTACTGCAGGTTTTTGGAAAAAATTTTAAATCGGTTTTCTCGAAAAACCTGCAGTTTGTTTTTTCTAAAAATTTTATACCATTTGGGCCCGTGCCTACCCTAGATGACCCCCTAGTTTCGATATCGAATTATTGTTAGTTTCGGAAATATAAATTTTTAAAGTTATTGTTTAAAAAGCAGTGCCTTTTCTGTAATTTGGCAGCCTTCGGTTTCATTATTTTTTCTGTTATGCGGACCATCGCGGTGGATTTTTAGAGTCATAAAAATCCAAAGATTTTCGACAAGTGACAAAGTTACTGCAGGTTTTTGGAAAAAATTTTAAATCGGTTTTCTCGAAAAACCTGCAGTTTGTTTTTTCTAAAAATTTTATACCATTTGGGCCCGTGCCTACCCTAGATGACCCCCTAGTTTCGATATCGAATTATTGTTAGTTTCGGAAATATAAATTTTTAAAGTTATTGTTTAAAAAGCAGTGCCTTTTCTGTAATTTGGCAGACTTCGGTTTGATTATTTTTTCTGTTATGCGGACCATCGCGGTGGATTTTTAGAGTCATAAAAATCCAAAGATTTTCGACAAGTGACAAAGTTACTGCAGGTTTTTGGAAAAAATTTTAAATCGGTTTTCTCGAAAAACCTGCAGTTTGTTTTTTCTAAAAATTTTATACCATTTGGGCCCGTGCCTACCCTAGATGACCCCCTAGTTTCGATATCGAATTATTGTTAGTTTCGGAAATATAAATTTTTAAAGTTATTGTTTAAAAAGCAGTGCCTTTTCTGTAATTTGGCAGACTTCGGTTTGATTATTTTTTCTGTTATGCGGACCATCGCGGTGGATTTTTAGAGTCATAAAAATCCAAAGATTTTCGACAAGTGACAAAGTTACTGCAGGTTTTTGGAAAAAATTTTAAATCGGTTTTCTCGAAAAACCTGCAGTTTGTTTTTTCTAAAAATTTTATACCATTTGGGCCCGTGCCTACCCTAGATGACCCCCTAGTTTCGATATCGAATTATTGTTAGTTTCGGAAATATAAATTTTTAAAGTTATTGTTTAAAAAGCAGTGCCTTTTCTGTAATTTGGCAGACTTCGGTTTGATTATTTTTTCTGTTATGCGGACCATCGCGGTGGATTTTTAGAGTCATAAAAATCCAAAGATTTTCGACAAGTGACAAAGTTACTGCAGGTTTTTGGAAAAAATTTTAAATCGGTTTTCTCGAAAAACCTGCAGTTTGTTTTTTCTAAAAATTTTATACCATTTGGGCCCGTGCCTACCCTAGATGACCCCCTAGTTTCGATATCGAATTATTGTTAGTTTCGGAAATATAAATTTTTAAAGTTATTGTTTAAAAAGCAGTGCCTTTTCTGTAATTTGGCAGACTTCGGTTTGATTATTTTTTCTGTTATGCGGACCATCGCGGTGGATTTTTAGAGTCATAAAAATCCAAAGATTTTCGACAAGTGACAAAGTTACTGCAGGTTTTTGGAAAAAATTTTAAATCGGTTTTCTCGAAAAACCTGCAGTTTGTTTTTTCTAAAAATTTTATACCATTTGGGCCCGTGCCTACCCTAGATGACCCCCTAGTTTCGATATCGAATTATTGTTAGTTTCGGAAATATAAATTTTTAAAGTTATTGTTTAAAAAGCAGTGCCTTTTCTGTAATTTGGCAGACTTCGGTTTGATTATTTTTTCTGTTATGCGGACCATCGCGGTGGATTTTTAGAGTCATAAAAATCCAAAGATTTTCGACAAGTGACAAAGTTACTGCAGGTTTTTGGAAAAAATTTTAAATCGGTTTTCTCGAAAAACCTGCAGTTTGTTTTTTCTAAAAATTTTATACCATTTGGGCCCGTGCCTACCCTAGATGACCCCCTAGTTTCGATATCGAATTATTGTTAGTTTCGGAAATATAAATTTTTAAAGTTATTGTTTAAAAAGCACTGCCTTTTCTGTAATTTGGCAGACTTCGGTTTGATTATTTTTTCTGTTATGCGGACCATCGCGGTGGATTTTTAGAGTCATAAAAATCCAAAGATTTTCGACAAGTGACAAAGTTACTGCAGGTTTTTGGAAAAAATTTTAAATCGGTTTTCTCGAAAAACCTGCAGTTTGTTTTTTCTAAAAATTTTATACCATTTGGGCCCGTGCCTACCCTAGATGACCCCCTAGTTTCGATATCGAATTATTGTTAGTTTCGGAAATATAAATTTTTAAAGTTATTGTTTAAAAAGCAGTGCCTTTTCTGTAATTTGGCAGACTTCGGTTTGATTATTTTTTCTGTTATGCGGACCATCGCGGTGGATTTTTAGAGTCATAAAAATCCAAAGATTTTCGACAAGTGACAAAGTTACTGCAGGTTTTTGGAAAAAATTTTAAATCGGTTTTCTCGAAAAACCTGCAGTTTGTTTTTTCTAAAAATTTTATACCATTTGGGCCCGTGCCTACCCTAGATGACCCCCTAGTTTCGATATCGAATTATTGTTAGTTTCGGAAATATAAATTTTTAAAGTTATTGTTTAAAAAGCAGTGCCTTTTCTGTAATTTGGCAGACTTCGGTTTGATTATTTTTTCTGTTATGCGGACCATCGCGGTGGATTTTTAGAGTCATAAAAATCCAAAGATTTTCGACAAGTGACAAAGTTACTGCAGGTTTTTGGAAAAAATTTTAAATCGGTTTTCTCGAAAAACCTGCAGTTTGTTTTTTCTAAAAATTTTATACCATTTGGGCCCGTGCCTACCCTAGATGACCCCCTAGTTTCGATATCGAATTATTGTTAGTTTCGGAAATATAAATTTTTAAAGTTATTGTTTAAAAAGCAGTGCCTTTTCTGTAATTTGGCAGACTTCGGTTTCATTATTTTTTCTGTTATGCGGACCATCGCGGTGGATTTTTAGAGTCATAAAAATCCAAAGATTTTCGACAAGTGACAAAGTTACTGCAGGTTTTTGGAAAAAATTTTAAATCGGTTTTCTCGAAAAACCTGCAGTTTGTTTTTTCTAAAAATTTTATACCATTTGGGCCCGTGCCTACCCTAGATGACCCCCTAGTTTCGATATCGAATTATTGTTAGTTTCGGAAATATAAATTTTTAAAGTTATTGTTTAAAAAGCAGTGCCTTTTCTGTAATTTGGCAGACTTCGGTTTGATTATTTTTTCTGTTATGCGGACCATCGCGGTGGATTTTTAGAGTCATAAAAATCCAAAGATTTTCGACAAGTGACAAAGTTACTGCAGGTTTTTGGAAAAAATTTTAAATCGGTTTTCTCGAAAAACCTGCAGTTTGTTTTTTCTAAAAATTTTATACCATTTGGGCCCGTGCCTACCCTAGATGACCCCCTAGTTTCGATATCGAATTATTGTTAGTTTCGGAAATATAAATTTTTAAAGTTATTGTTTAAAAAGCAGTGCCTTTTCTGTAATTTGGCAGACTTCGGTTTGATTATTTTTTCTGTTATGCGGACCATCGCGGTGGATTTTTAGAGTCATAAAAATCCAAAGATTTTCGACAAGTGACAAAGTTACTGCAGGTTTTTGGAAAAAATTTTAAATCGGTTTTCTCGAAAAACCTGCAGTTTGTTTTTTCTAAAAATTTTATACCATTTGGGCCCGTGCCTACCCTAGATGACCCCCTAGTTTCGATATCGAATTATTGTTAGTTTCGGAAATATAAATTTTTAAAGTTATTGTTTAAAAAGCAGTGCCTTTTCTGTAATTTGGCAGACTTCGGTTTGATTATTTTTTCTGTTATGCGGACCATCGCGGTGGATTTTTAGAGTCATAAAAATCCAAAGATTTTCGACAAGTGACAAAGTTACTGCAGGTTTTTGGAAAAAATTTTAAATCGGTTTTCTCGAAAAACCTGCAGTTTGTTTTTTCTAAAAATTTTATACCATTTGGGCCCGTGCCTACCCTAGATGACCCCCTAGTTTCGATATCGAATTATTGTTAGTTTCGGAAATATAAATTTTTCAAGTTATTGTTTAAAAAGCAGTGCCTTTTCTGTAATTTGGCAGACTTCGGTTTGATTATTTTTTCTGTTATGCGGACCATCGCGGTGGATTTTTAGAGTCATAAAAATCCAAAGATTTTCGACAAGTGACAAAGTTACTGCAGGTTTTTGGAAAAAATTTTAAATCGGTTTTCTCGAAAAACCTGCAGTTTGTTTTTTCTAAAAATTTTATACCATTTGGGCCCGTGCCTACCCTAGATGACCCCCTAGTTTCGATATCGAATTATTGTTAGTTTCGGAAATATAAATTTTTAAAGTTATTGTTTAAAAAGCAGTGCCTTTTCTGTAATTTGGCAGACTTCGGTTTGATTATTTTTTCTGTTATGCGGACCATCGCGGTGGATTTTTAGAGTCATAAAAATCCAAAGATTTTCGACAAGTGACAAAGTTACTGCAGGTTTTTGGAAAAAATTTTAAATCGGTTTTCTCGAAAAACCTGCAGTTTGTTTTTTCTAAAAATTTTATACCATTTGGGCCCGTGCCTACCCTAGATGACCCCCTAGTTTCGATATCGAATTATTGTTAGTTTCGGAAATATAAATTTTTAAAGTTATTGTTTAAAAAGCAGTGCCTTTTCTGTAATTTGGCCGACTTCGGTTTGATTATTTTTTCTGTTATGCGGACCATCGCGGTGGATTTTTAGAGTCATAAAAATCCAAAGATTTTCGACAAGTGACAAAGTTACTGCAGGTTTTTGGAAAAAATTTTAAATCGGTTTTCTCGAAAAACCTGCAGTTTGTTTTTTCTAAAAATTTTATACCATTTGGGCCCGTGCCTACCCTAGATGACCCCCTAGTTTCGATATCGAATTATTGTTAGTTTCGGAAATATAAATTTTTAAAGTTATTGTTTAAAAAGCACTGCCTTTTCTGTAATTTGGCAGACTTCGGTTTGATTATTTTTTCTGTTATGCGGACCATCGCGGTGGATTTTTAGAGTCATAAAAATCCAAAGATTTTCGACAAGTGACAAAGTTACTGCAGGTTTTTGGAAAAAATTTTAAATCGGTTTTCTCGAAAAACCTGCAGTTTGTTTTTTCTAAAAATTTTATACCATTTGGGCCCGTGCCTACCCTAGATGACCCCCTAGTTTCGATATCGAATTATTGTTAGTTTCGGAAATATAAATTTTTAAAGTTATTGTTTAAAAAGCAGTGCCTTTTCTGTAATTTGGCAGACTTCGGTTTGATTATTTTTTCTGTTATGCGGACCATCGCGGTGGATTTTTCGAGTCATAAAAATCCAAAGATTTTCGACAAGTGACAAAGTTACTGCAGGTTTTTGGAAAAAATTTTAAATCGGTTTTCTCGAAAAACCTGCAGTTTGTTTTTTCTAAAAATTTTATACCATTTGGGCCCGTGCCTACCCTAGATGACCCCCTAGTTTCGATATCGAATTATTGTTAGTTTCGGAAATATAAATTTTTAAAGTTATTGTTTAAAAAGCACTGCCTTTTCTGTAATTTGGCAGACTTCGGTTTGATTATTTTTTCTGTTATGCGGACCATCGCGGTGGATTTTTAGAGTCATAAAAATCCAAAGATTTTCGACAAGTGACAAAGTTACTGCAGGTTTTTGGAAAAAATTTTAAATCGGTTTTCTCGAAAAACCTGCAGTTTGTTTTTTCTAAAAATTTTATACCATTTGGGCCCGTGCCTACCCTAGATGACCCCCTAGTTTCGATATCGAATTATTGTTAGTTTCGGAAATATAAATTTTTAAAGTTATTGTTTAAAAAGCAGTGCCTTTTCTGTAATTTGGCAGACTTCGGTTTGATTATTTTTTCTGTTATGCGGACCATCGCGGTGGATTTTTAGAGTCATAAAAATCCAAAGATTTTCGACAAGTGACAAAGTTACTGCAGGTTTTTGGAAAAAATTTTAAATCGGTTTTCTCGAAAAACCTGCAGTTTGTTTTTTCTAAAAATTTTATACCATTTGGGCCCGTGCCTACCCTAGATGACCCCCTAGTTTCGATATCGAATTATTGTTAGTTTCGGAAATATAAATTTTTAAAGTTATTGTTTAAAAAGCACTGCCTTTTCTGTAATTTGGCAGACTTCGGTTTGATTATTTTTTCTGTTATGCGGACCATCGCGGTGGATTTTTAGAGTCATAAAAATCCAAAGATTTTCGACAAGTGACAAAGTTACTGCAGGTTTTTGGAAAAAATTTTAAATCGGTTTTCTCGAAAAACCTGCAGTTTGTTTTTTCTAAAAATTTTATACCATTTGGGCCCGTGCCTACCCTAGATGACCCCCTAGTTTCGATATCGAATTATTGTTAGTTTCGGAAATATAAATTTTTAAAGTTATTGTTTAAAAAGCAGTGCCTTTTCTGTAATTTGGCAGACTTCGGTTTGATTATTTTTTCTGTTATGCGGACCATCGCGGTGGATTTTTAGAGTCATAAAAATCCAAAGATTTTCGACAAGTGACAAAGTTACTGCAGGTTTTTGGAAAAAATTTTAAATCGGTTTTCTCGAAAAACCTGCAGTTTGTTTTTTCTAAAAATTTTATACCATTTGGGCCCGTGCCTACCCTAGATGACCCCCTAGTTTCGATATCGAATTATTGTTAGTTTCGGAAATATAAATTTTTAAAGTTATTGTTTAAAAAGCACTGCCTTTTCTGTAATTTGGCAGACTTCGGTTTGATTATTTTTTCTGTTATGCGGACCATCGCGGTGGATTTTTATAGTCATAAAAATCCAAAGATTTTCGACAAGTGACAAAGTTACTGCAGGTTTTTGGAAAAAATTTTAAATCGGTTTTCTCGAAAAACCTGCAGTTTGTTTTTTCTAAAAATTTTATACCATTTGGGCCCGTGCCTACCCTAGATGACCCCCTAGTTTCGATATCGAATTATTGTTAGTTTCGGAAATATAAATTTTTAAAGTTATTGTTTAAAAAGCAGTGCCTTTTCTGTAATTTGGCAGACTTCGGTTTGATTATTTTTTCTGTTATGCGGACCATCGCGGTGGATTTTTAGAGTCATAAAAATCCAAAGATTTTCGACAAGTGACAAAGTTACTGCAGGTTTTTGGAAAAAATTTTAAATCGGTTTTCTCGAAAAACCTGCAGTTTGTTTTTTCTAAAAATTTTATACCATTTGGGCCCGTGCCTACCCTAGATGACCCCCTAGTTTCGATATCGAATTATTGTTAGTTTCGGAAATATAAATTTTTAAAGTTATTGTTTAAAAAGCAGTGCCTTTTCTGTAATTTGGCAGACTTCGGTTTGATTATTTTTTCTGTTATGCGGACCATCGCGGTGGATTTTTAGAGTCATAAAAATCCAAAGATTTTCGACAAGTGACAAAGTTACTGCAGGTTTTTGGAAAAAATTTTAAATCGGTTTTCTCGAAAAACCTGCAGTTTGTTTTTTCTAAAAATTTTATACCATTTGGGCCCGTGCCTACCCTAGATGACCCCCTAGTTTCGATATCGAATTATTGTTAGTTTCGGAAATATAAATTTTTAAAGTTATTGTTTAAAAAGCAGTGCCTTTTCTGTAATTTGGCAGACTTCGGTTTGATTATTTTTTCTGTTATGCGGACCATCGCGGTGGATTTTTAGAGTCATAAAAATCCAAAGATTTTCGACAAGTGACAAAGTTACTGCAGGTTTTTGGAAAAAATTTTAAATCGGTTTTCTCGAAAAACCTGCAGTTTGTTTTTTCTAAAAATTTTATACCATTTGGGCCCGTGCCTACCCTAGATGACCCCCTAGTTTCGATATCGAATTATTGTTAGTTTCGGAAATATAAATTTTTAAAGTTATTGTTTAAAAAGCAGTGCCTTTTCTGTAATTTGGCAGACTTCGGTTTGATTATTTTTTCTGTTATGCGGACCATCGCGGTGGATTTTTAGAGTCATAAAAATCCAAAGATTTTCGACAAGTGACAAAGTTACTGCAGGTTTTTGGAAAAAATTTTAAATCGGTTTTCTCGAAAAACCTGCAGTTTGTTTTTTCTAAAAATTTTATACCATTTGGGCCCGTGCCTACCCTAGATGACCCCCTAGTTTCGATATCGAATTATTGTTAGTTTCGGAAATATAAATTTTTAAAGTTATTGTTTAAAAAGCACTGCCTTTTCTGTAATTTGGCAGACTTCGGTTTGATTATTTTTTCTGTTATGCGGACCATCGCGGTGGATTTTTAGAGTCATAAAAATCCAAAGATTTTCGACAAGTGACAAAGTTACTGCAGGTTTTTGGAAAAAATTTTAAATCGGTTTTCTCGAAAAACCTGCAGTTTGTTTTTTCTAAAAATTTTATACCATTTGGGCCCGTGCCTACCCTAGATGACCCCCTAGTTTCGATATCGAATTATTGTTAGTTTCGGAAATATAAAATTTTTAAAGTTATTGTTTAAAAAGCAGTGCCTTTTCTGTAATTTGGCAGACTTCGGTTTGATTATTTTTTCTGTTATGCGGACCATCGCGGTGGATTTTTAGAGTCATAAAAATCCAAAGATTTTCGACAAGTGACAAAGTTACTGCAGGTTTTTGGAAAAAATTTTAATCGGTTTTCTCGAAAAACCTGCAGTTTGTTTTTTCTAAAAATTTTATACCATTTGGGCCCGTGCCTACCCTAGATGACCCCCTAGTTTCGATATCGAATTATTGTTAGTTTCGGAAATATAAATTTTTAAAGTTATTGTTTAAAAAGCACTGCCTTTTCTGTAATTTGGCAGACTTCGGTTTGATTATTTTTTCTGTTATGCGGACCATCGCGGTGGATTTTTAGAGTCATAAAAATCCAAAGATTTTCGACAAGTGACAAAGTTACTGCAGGTTTTTGGAAAAATTTTAAATCGGTTTTCTCGAAAAACCTGCAGTTTGTTTTTTCTAAAAATTTTATACCATTTGGGCCCGTGCCTACCCTAGATGACCCCCTAGTTTCGATATCGAATTATTGTTAGTTTCGGAAATATAAATTTTTAAAGTTATTGTTTAAAAAGCAGTGCCTTTTCTGTAATTTGGCAGACTTCGGTTTGATTATTTTTTCTGTTATGCGGACCATCGCGGTGGATTTTTAGAGTCATAAAAATCCAAAGATTTTCGACAAGTGACAAAGTTACTGCAGGTTTTTGGAAAAAATTTTAAATCGGTTTTCTCGAAAAACCTGCAGTTTGTTTTTTCTAAAAATTTTATACCATTTGGGCCCGTGCCTACCCTAGATGACCCCCTAGTTTCGATATCGAATTATTGTTAGTTTCGGAAATATAAATTTTTAAAGTTATTGTTTAAAAAGCACTGCCTTTTCTGTAATTTGGCAGACTTCGGTTTGATTATTTTTTCTGTTATGCGGACCATCGCGGTGGATTTTTAGAGTCATAAAAATCCAAAGATTTTCGACAAGTGACAAAGTTACTGCAGGTTTTTGGAAAAAATTTTAAATCGGTTTTCTCGAAAAACCTGCAGTTTGTTTTTTCTAAAAATTTTATACATTTGGGCCCGTGCCTACCCTAGATGACCCCCTAGTTTCGATATCGAATTATTGTTAGTTTCGGAAATATAAATTTTTAAAATTATTGTTTAAAAAGCAGTGCCTTTTCTGTAATTTGGCAGACTTCGGTTTGATTATTTTTTCTGTTATGCGGACCATCGCGGTGGATTTTTAGAGTCATAAAAATCCAAAGATTTTCGACAAGTGACAAAGTTACTGCAGGTTTTTGGAAAAAATTTTAAATCGTTTTTCTCGAAAAACCTGCAGTTTGTTTTTTCTAAAAATTTTATACCATTTGGGCCCGTGCCTACCCTAGATGACCCCCTAGTTTCGATATCGAATTATTGTTAGTTTCGGAAATATAAATTTTTAAAGTTATTGTTTAAAAAGCAGTGCCTTTTCTGTAATTTGGCAGACTTCGGTTTGATTATTTTTTCTGTTATGCGGACCATCGCGGTGGATTTTTAGAGTCATAAAAATCCAAAGATTTTCGACAAGTGACAAAGTTACTGCAGGTTTTTGGAAAAAATTTTAAATCGGTTTTCTCGAAAAACCTGCAGTTTGTTTTTTCTAAAAATTTTATACCATTTGGGCCCGTGCCTACCCTAGATGACCCCCTAGTTTCGATATCGAATTATTGTTAGTTTCGGAAATATAAATTTTTAAAGTTATTGTTTAAAAAGCAGTGCCTTTTCTGTAATTTGGCAGACTTCGGTTTGATTATTTTTTCTGTTATGCGGACCATCGCGGTGGATTTTTAGAGTCATAAAAATCCAAAGATTTTCGACAAGTGACAAAGTTACTGCAGGTTTTTGGAAAAAATTTTAAATCGGTTTTCTCGAAAAACCTGCAGTTTGTTTTTTCTAAAAATTTTATACCATTTGGGCCCGTGCCTACCCTAGATGACCCCCTAGTTTCGATATCGAATTATTGTTAGTTTCGGAAATATAAATTTTAAAGTTATTGTTTAAAAAGCAGTGCCTTTTCTGTAATTTGGCAGACTTCGGTTTGATTATTTTTTCTGTTATGCGGACCATCGCGGTGGATTTTTAGAGTCATAAAAATCCAAAGATTTTCGACAAGTGACAAAGTTACTGCAGGTTTTTGGAAAAAATTTTAAATCGGTTTTCTCGAAAAACCTGCAGTTTGTTTTTTCTAAAAATTTTATACCATTTGGGCCCGTGCCTACCCTAGATGACCCCCTAGTTTCGATATCGAATTATTGTTAGTTTCGGAAATATAAATTTTTAAAGTTATTGTTTAAAAAGCAGTGCCTTTTCTGTAATTTGGCAGACTTCGGTTTGATTATTTTTTCTGTTATGCGGACCATCGCGGTGGATTTTTAGAGTCATAAAAATCCAAAGATTTTCGACAAGTGACAAAGTTACTGCAGGTTTTTGGAAAAAATTTTAAATCGGTTTTCTCGAAAAACCTGCAGTTTGTTTTTTCTAAAAATTTTATACCATTTGGGCCCGTGCCTACCCTAGATGACCCCCTAGTTTCGATATCGAATTATTGTTAGTTTCGGAAATATAAATTTTTAAAGTTATTGTTTAAAAAGCAGTGCCTTTTCTGTAATTTGGCAGACTTCGGTTTGATTATTTTTTCTGTTATGCGGACCATCGCGGTGGATTTTTAGAGTCATAAAAATCCAAAGATTTTCGACAAGTGACAAAGTTACTGCAGGTTTTTGGAAAAAATTTTAAATCGGTTTTCTCGAAAAACCTGCAGTTTGTTTTTTCTAAAAATTTTATACCATTTGGGCCCGTGCCTACCCTAGATGACCCCCTAGTTTCGATATCGAATTATTGTTAGTTTCGGAAATATAAATTTTTAAAGTTATTGTTTAAAAAGCAGTGCCTTTTCTGTAATTTGGCAGACTTCGGTTTGATTATTTTTTCTGTTATGCGGACCATCGCGGTGGATTTTTAGAGTCATAAAAATCCAAAGATTTTCGACAAGTGACAAAGTTACTGCAGGTTTTTGGAAAAAATTTTAAATCGGTTTTCTCGAAAAACCTGCAGTTTGTTTTTTCTAAAAATTTTATACCATTTGGGCCCGTGCCTACCCTAGATGACCCCCTAGTTTCGATATCGAATTATTGTTAGTTTCGGAAATATAAATTTTTAAAGTTATTGTTTAAAAAGCAGTGCCTTTTCTGTAATTTGGCAGACTTCGGTTTGATTATTTTTTCTGTTATGCGGACCATCGCGGTGGATTTTTAGAGTCATAAAAATCCAAAGATTTTCGACAAGTGACAAAGTTACTGCAGGTTTTTGGAAAAAATTTTAAATCGGTTTTCTCGAAAAACCTGCAGTTTGTTTTTTCTAAAAATTTTATACCATTTGGGCCCGTGCCTACCCTAGATGACCCCCTAGTTTCGATATCGAATTATTGTTAGTTTCGGAAATATAAATTTTTAAAGTTATTGTTTAAAAAGCAGTGCCTTTTCTGTAATTTGGCAGACTTCGGTTTGATTATTTTTTCTGTTATGCGGACCATCGCGGTGGATTTTTAGAGTCATAAAAATCCAAAGATTTTCGACAAGTGACAAAGTTACTGCAGGTTTTTGGAAAAAATTTTAAATCGGTTTTCTCGAAAAACCTGCAGTTTGTTTTTTCTAAAAATTTTATACCATTTGGGCCCGTGCCTACCCTAGATGACCCCCTAGTTTCGATATCGAATTATTGTTAGTTTCGGAAATATAAATTTTTAAAGTTATTGTTTAAAAAGCAGTGCCTTTTCTGTAATTTGGCAGACTTCGGTTTGATTATTTTTTCTGTTATGCGGACCATCGCGGTGGATTTTTAGAGTCATAAAAATCCAAAGATTTTCGACAAGTGACAAAGTTACTGCAGGTTTTTGGAAAAAATTTTAAATCGGTTTTCTCGAAAAACCTGCAGTTTGTTTTTTCTAAAAATTTTATACCATTTGGGCCCGTGCCTACCCTAGATGACCCCCTAGTTTCGATATCGAATTATTGTTAGTTTCGGAAATATAAATTTTTAAAGTTATTGTTTAAAAAGCAGTGCCTTTTCTGTAATTTGGCAGACTTCGGTTTGATTATTTTTTCTGTTATGCGGACCATCGCGGTGGATTTTTAGAGTCATAAAAATCCAAAGATTTTCGACAAGTGACAAAGTTACTGCAGGTTTTTGGAAAAAATTTTAAATCGGTTTTCTCGAAAAACCTGCAGTTTGTTTTTTCTAAAAATTTTATACCATTTGGGCCCGTGCCTACCCTAGATGACCCCCTAGTTTCGATATCGAATTATTGTTAGTTTCGGAAATATAAATTTTTAAAGTTATTGTTTAAAAAGCACTGCCTTTTCTGTAATTTGGCAGACTTCGGTTTGATTATTTTTTCTGTTATGCGGACCATCGCGGTGGATTTTTAGAGTCATAAAAATCCAAAGATTTTCGACAAGTGACAAAGTTACTGCAGGTTTTTGGAAAAAATTTTAAATCGGTTTTCTCGAAAAACCTGCAGTTTGTTTTTTCTAAAAATTTTATACCATTTGGGCCCGTGCCTACCCTAGATGACCCCCTAGTTTCGATATCGAATTATTGTTAGTTTCGGAAATATAAATTTTTAAAGTTATTGTTTAAAAAGCAGTGCCTTTTCTGTAATTTGGCAGACTTCGGTTTGATTATTTTTTCTGTTATGCGGACCATCGCGGTGGATTTTTAGAGTCATAAAAATCCAAAGATTTTCGACAAGTGACAAAGTTACTGCAGGTTTTTGGAAAAAATTTTAAATCGGTTTTCTCGAAAAACCTGCAGTTTGTTTTTTCTAAAAATTTTATACCATTTGGGCCCGTGCCTACCCTAGATGACCCCCTAGTTTCGATATCGAATTATTGTTAGTTTCGGAAATATAAATTTTTAAAGTTATTGTTTAAAAAGCAGTGCCTTTTCTGTAATTTGGCAGACTTCGGTTTGATTATTTTTTCTGTTATGCGGACCATCGCGGTGGATTTTTAGAGTCATAAAAATCCAAAGATTTTCGACAAGTGACAAAGTTACTGCAGGTTTTTGGAAAAAATTTTAAATCGGTTTTCTCGAAAAACCTGCAGTTTGTTTTTTCTAAAAATTTTATACCATTTGGGCCCGTGCCTACCCTAGATGACCCCCTAGTTTCGATATCGAATTATTGTTAGTTTCGGAAATATAAATTTTTAAAGTTATTGTTTAAAAAGCAGTGCCTTTTCTGTAATTTGGCAGACTTCGGTTTGATTATTTTTTCTGTTATGCGGACCATCGCGGTGGATTTTTAGAGTCATAAAAATCCAAAGATTTTCGACAAGTGACAAAGTTACTGCAGGTTTTTGGAAAAAATTTTAAATCGGTTTTCTCGAAAAACCTGCAGTTTGTTTTTTCTAAAAATTTTATACCATTTGGGCCCGTGCCTACCCTAGATGACCCCCTAGTTTCGATATCGAATTATTGTTAGTTTCGGAAATATAAATTTTTAAAGTTATTGTTTAAAAAGCAGTGCCTTTTCTGTAATTTGGCAGACTTCGGTTTCATTATTTTTTCTGTTATGCGGACCATCGCGGTGGATTTTTAGAGTCATAAAAATCCAAAGATTTTCGACAAGTGACAAAGTTACTGCAGGTTTTTGGAAAAAATTTTAAATCGGTTTTCTCGAAAAACCTGCAGTTTGTTTTTTCTAAAAATTTTATACCATTTGGGCCCGTGCCTACCCTAGATGACCCCCTAGTTTCGATATCGAATTATTGTTAGTTTCGGAAATATAAATTTTTAAAGTTATTGTTTAAAAAGCAGTGCCTTTTCTGTAATTTGGCAGACTTCGGTTTCATTATTTTTTCTGTTATGCGGACCATCGCGGTGGATTTTTAGAGTCATAAAAATCCAAAGATTTTCGACAAGTGACAAAGTTACTGCAGGTTTTTGGAAAAAATTTTAAATCGGTTTTCTCGAAAAACCTGCAGTTTGTTTTTTCTAAAAATTTTATACCATTTGGGCCCGTGCCTACCCTAGATGACCCCCTAGTTTCGATATCGAATTATTGTTAGTTTCGGAAATATAAATTTTTAAAGTTATTGTTTAAAAAGCAGTGCCTTTTCTGTAATTTGGCAGACTTCGGTTTCATTATTTTTTCTGTTATGCGGACCATCGCGGTGGATTTTTAGAGTCATAAAAATCCAAAGATTTTCGACAAGTGACAAAGTTACTGCAGGTTTTTGGAAAAAATTTTAAATCGGTTTTCTCGAAAAACCTGCAGTTTGTTTTTTCTAAAAATTTTATACCATTTGGGCCCGTGCCTACCCTAGATGACCCCCTAGTTTCGATATCGAATTATTGTTAGTTTCGGAAATATAAATTTTTAAAGTTATTGTTTAAAAAGCAGTGCCTTTTCTGTAATTTGGCAGACTTCGGTTTCATTATTTTTTCTGTTATGCGGACCATCGCGGTGGATTTTTAGAGTCATAAAAATCCAAAGATTTTCGACAAGTGACAAAGTTACTGCAGGTTTTTGGAAAAAATTTTAAATCGGTTTTCTCGAAAAACCTGCAGTTTGTTTTTTCTAAAAATTTTATACCATTTGGGCCCGTGCCTACCCTAGATGACCCCCTAGTTTCGATATCGAATTATTGTTAGTTTCGGAAATATAAATTTTTAAAGTTATTGTTTAAAAAGCAGTGCCTTTTCTGTAATTTGGCAGACTTCGGTTTGATTATTTTTTCTGTTATGCGGACCATCGCGGTGGATTTTTAGAGTCATAAAAATCCAAAGATTTTCGACAAGTGACAAAGTTACTGCAGGTTTTTGGAAAAAATTTTAAATCGGTTTTCTCGAAAAACCTGCAGTTTGTTTTTTCTAAAAATTTTATACCATTTGGGCCCGTGCCTACCCTAGATGACCCCCTAGTTTCGATATCGAATTATTGTTAGTTTCGGAAATATAAATTTTTAAAGTTATTGTTTAAAAAGCAGTGCCTTTTCTGTAATTTGGCAGACTTCGGTTTGATTATTTTTTCTGTTATGCGGACCATCGCGGTGGATTTTTAGAGTCATAAAAATCCAAAGATTTTCGACAAGTGACAAAGTTACTGCAGGTTTTTGGAAAAAATTTTAAATCGGTTTTCTCGAAAAACCTGCAGTTTGTTTTTTCTAAAAATTTTATACCATTTGGGCCCGTGCCTACCCTAGATGACCCCCTAGTTTCGATATCGAATTATTGTTAGTTTCGGAAATATAAATTTTTAAAGTTATTGTTTAAAAAGCAGTGCCTTTTCTGTAATTTGGCAGACTTCGGTTTGATTATTTTTTCTGTTATGCGGACCATCGCGGTGGATTTTTAGAGTCATAAAAATCCAAAGATTTTCGACAAGTGACAAAGTTACTGCAGGTTTTTGGAAAAAATTTTAAATCGGTTTTCTCGAAAAACCTGCAGTTTGTTTTTTCTAAAAATTTTATACCATTTGGGCCCGTGCCTACCCTAGATGACCCCCTAGTTTCGATATCGAATTATTGTTAGTTTCGGAAATATAAATTTTTAAAGTTATTGTTTAAAAAGCACTGCCTTTTCTGTAATTTGGCAGACTTCGGTTTGATTATTTTTTCTGTTATGCGGACCATCGCGGTGGATTTTTAGAGTCATAAAAATCCAAAGATTTTCGACAAGTGACAAAGTTACTGCAGGTTTTTGGAAAAAATTTTAAATCGGTTTTCTCGAAAAACCTGCAGTTTGTTTTTTCTAAAAATTTTATACCATTTGGGCCCGTGCCTACCCTAGATGACCCCCTAGTTTCGATATCGAATTATTGTTAGTTTCGGAAATATAAATTTTTAAAGTTATTGTTTAAAAAGCACTGCCTTTTCTGTAATTTGGCAGACTTCGGTTTGATTATTTTTTCTGTTATGCGGACCATCGCGGTGGATTTTTAGAGTCATAAAAATCCAAAGATTTTCGACAAGTGACAAAGTTACTGCAGGTTTTTTGAAAAAATTTTATAGCGGGTTTCTCGAAAAACCTGCAGTTTGTTTTTTCTAAAAATTTTATACCATTTGGGCCCGTGCCTACCCTAGATGACCCCCTAGTTTCGATATCGAATTATTGTTAGTTTCGGAAATATAAATTTTTAAAGTTATTGTTTAAAAAGCAGTGCCTTTTCTGTAATTTGGCAGACTTCGGTTTGATTATTTTTTCTGTTATGCGGACCATCGCGGTGGATTTTTAGAGTCATAAAAATCCAAAGATTTTCGACAAGTGACAAAGTTACTGCAGGTTTTTTGAAAAAATTTTATAGCGGGTTTCTCGAAAAACCTGCAGTTTGTTTTTTCTAAAAATTTTATACCATTTGGGCCCGTGCCTACCCTAGATGACCCCCTAGTTTCGATATCGAATTATTGTTAGTTTCGGAAATATAAATTTTTAAAGTTATTGTTTAAAAAGCAGTGCCTTTTCTGTAATTTGGCAGACTTCGGTTTGATTATTTTTTCTGTTATGCGGACCATCGCGGTGGATTTTTAGAGTCATAAAAATCCAAAGATTTTCGACAAGTGACAAAGTTACTGCAGGTTTTTGGAAAAAATTTTAAATCGGTTTTCTCGAAAAACCTGCAGTTTGTTTTTTCTAAAAATTTTATACCATTTGGGCCCGTGCCTACCCTAGATGACCCCCTAGTTTCGATATCGAATTATTGTTAGTTTCGGAAATATAAATTTTTAAAGTTATTGTTTAAAAAGCAGTGCCTTTTCTGTAATTTGGCAGACTTCGGTTTGATTATTTTTTCTGTTATGCGGACCATCGCGGTGGATTTTTAGAGTCATAAAAATCCAAAGATTTTCGACAAGTGACAAAGTTACTGCAGGTTTTTGGAAAAAATTTTAAATCGGTTTTCTCGAAAAACCTGCAGTTTGTTTTTTCTAAAAATTTTATACCATTTGGGCCCGTGCCTACCCTAGATGACCCCCTAGTTTCGATATCGAATTATTGTTAGTTTCGGAAATATAAATTTTTAAAGTTATTGTTTAAAAAGCAGTGCCTTTTCTGTAATTTGGCAGACTTCGGTTTGATTATTTTTTCTGTTATGCGGACCATCGCGGTGGATTTTTAGAGTCATAAAAATCCAAAGATTTTCGACAAGTGACAAAGTTACTGCAGGTTTTTGGAAAAAATTTTAAATCGGTTTTCTCGAAAAACCTGCAGTTTGTTTTTTCTAAAAATTTTATACCATTTGGGCCCGTGCCTACCCTAGATGACCCCCTAGTTTCGATATCGAATTATTGTTAGTTTCGGAAATATAAATTTTTAAAGTTATTGTTTAAAAAGCAGTGCCTTTTCTGTAATTTGGCAGACTTCGGTTTGATTATTTTTTCTGTTATGCGGACCATCGCGGTGGATTTTTAGAGTCATAAAAATCCAAAGATTTACGACAAGTGACAAAGTTACTGCAGGTTTTTGGAAAAAATTTTAAATCGGTTTTCTCGAAAAACCTGCAGTTTGTTTTTTCTAAAAATTTTATACCATTTGGGCCCGTGCCTACCCTAGATGACCCCCTAATTTCGATATCGAATTATTGTTAGTTTCGGAAATATAAATTTTTAAAGTTATTGTTTAAAAAGCAGTGCCTTTTCTGTAATTTGGCAGACTTCGGTTTGATTATTTTTTCTGTTATGCGGACCATCGCGGTGGATTTTTAGAGTCATAAAAATCCAAAGATTTTCGACAAGTGACAAAGTTACTGCAGGTTTTTGGAAAAAATTTTAAATCGGTTTTCTCGAAAAACCTGCAGTTTGTTTTTTCTAAAAATTTTATACCATTTGGGCCCGTGCCTACCCTAGATGACCCCCTAGTTTCGATATCGAATTATTGTTAGTTTCGGAAATATAAATTTTTAAAGTTGTAATTTAAAATTCAGGGAACAACCGAAAAAAAATAACCCTAACTGAAGATGCCATAATTTCATTTGAAAATGTCTACGCACTCCGGACTTGATAACAATTAATTGTATGAAAAACGAATATCCACACCACTGAAAAATTGTAATTTTTTTTAAATCTTGGTATTTAAAAGTTGCTAAGGACGTTGTTTTTAAAATGACATCAATAAATTTAAAAACATGAGAGTTTTTATTTATTCTGTTTTATTTTGATTATATTTAAACTGATAAGGAATATAAAGCGAGTGAGTAATAATACCACAATACATGTTAGATGCCAATGAAGAGCAGTCCGGCGACATTGCAAGTCCTAAAATGGGGAAGATGCATCTTGCAGATTGCAGCGTCAGGGGGGCGCAATTCCTGTGGAGCACCGACGACGCCGTCCATCGGATTTGGAAAAACTTAGGTAGGCGCAGATTTTTAATAATTTATAAGTTAAATAATAATTTTCTGTTTAATTGATCTACATTTTGTTATCATTCTTATGTAATAATAATTTTGTAAAGTGGTCAATTAATTTGTGTTACGTTTATGCAGGACCGATGACGACGAATGAGTCAAACTGATTATGCGTTTAACGTTCATAATTGGTTGTGAAATATTTGCAAAGGCTTAGTCAGTACGTGTATCCTAGTTGAACAGTGAAGTCGATGTGCTCCAGCTCCTTCAATACTGCACAGGTGAGAACCACGTTTGTTTATTAAAATTAATATAAATTGAGAATTGGTCTTAATTTCTTTGTTTCCGAATGTGAAGTAATAAATTTGGTTAATTTATTTTGCAAATTATTAATTTAGTAATTTATTTCTAGGAGACAATGATGTAGCGGGAGAAGAAGAACCACCTACCCGGAAACATGCGAGCGGAATAGTTGTATGCATCCGCCTGGAATGGCGGAAGTTTGCAAATCCTGGCTACCACTAGTGAACACCGAGGACAACTATGTATACCAGGAGCAGAAGAAAATTCGGTTTTGTGTCTATGTTTTAGCTTTTAGAAGTTCAATTAGTTTTAAGTAAGTTTAATGTAATTCTTTATAACTTTTTCCTTCTAGGTTGGCCTAGTTTCCGGATTGCGGTGTAACAGAAAACACCGACTAACCCAGGAAGTCATGTATCAAGTGCGGGATACTTGTAAGGTTAGAATGGCATAATATTTCCAATATTCTTAATTACTAACGTAGAAAATTAAATCCAGTGTTTTTCAACTCGGAAAGGTTGCGGCGAGGGCGCAGACCTGGAACAAAACAAAAGATTTTACACCTGGAAAAAACGCATGGACAGTCAAGATCGTGGATGCAAGACGGGAATTGAAGGAGGCAACACCTGGAATACGTTCGAGGATACGGACAAAGCTCTGCTTTGTTTTTTCGGAATAGGTATTTCCATTTTGGTGGAAATGCAGGTATGTTCTGGCAATTTTAAATTCCATTAATTTGTGGACAACATTTGGTTATATGTTGTGTACAAAAAATGTAATGTATCGATTACGTAGTTCGTTGTAGGTTGAAAAAGTGTCCGGAATGTGCGGTGTAATAGTTTTGCTTCATTAATATTGTTAATTATTAATTTAGGAATTTCTTTATAGTTTCAAAATTTGCAGCCAAAAAAGAGGAAGGCACCATCGACTAGGAATCTGCAGGTGGAGAAGCCGCATCGTCCAGGACGCGCCGACGACGATTAGGTTTTGTTATGAAATTGTTAATAATTTATATAATTTTGATTTCAGGAATCGCATCTGAACAAGGTTCTTCGTTGTACACTATGTAGTACTACTATGTAGAAGTAATAGGTTCACCGTAACGGAGGAACTCCGGTATGCACAAAATACGTTTGTTATAATTTATATTACTAACTTATGAATTTTATTCCAGAAAATACTTATGCGGCGCAACCCCGTATAACCGGAGGTGTTCAGAGGTAGAATTGGGTGAGCGGAGTCATCGTGTGCAACGCCGAGGTATACAGAATACAGCAGCTGATGGAAGCAGATCATGGATAACACACGAAGACCCCGAAGGTGTTTTTCAGGTGGTCGGAGAAACTTAGGTAAGAGTCCAATATAGTTTAATATAATTTTTAATACTTAAATATGTAATTTTTTGCTGGAGCAGCAGGTTCCACTCCATAGGAAGTTGTTGCAGCACCCACGATGCAGCTCTGGATACCACAGGTGAACACAGAAAAAGTTGATTCATCAGATCGGAGGAACTTGCGTAAGAAAAAATTTGGTTTAACGAAAATTTTTGTCACTAATTTAGAAATTTTATTGTAGCTGTTAACTATCCTGGGAGCAAAGAAGTGCCCACCGATGAACACTGGAGAAGTAGGCTCAATGTGACGAACATACTTCGGTAAGCTCAAAACGATTTTGTTATAATTTTGATTACTCACTTACGTGTTTTATTTCAGAATATACATCTTCAACAAAAGAAGAGGACACCTACATGGAGAGATGCAAGTTGGGAGTGTTGTTTCGGGGGTGTTCAACGGTGTTTAAGTGCCAACCCCTCAAAATATATAAACGGGGGTTTATTATAACCGGACCAGGGATTCGGATGTCGGTCGATTAGAAGACATCTGTTCAAGGATCATCGAGGATACGGGGGGCCGTCATCGGCCAATAAGTTAGTAGAGGTGGTTTTTGAATTTTTGATTTATATAAATTGCGGAACGTCGAGCGTACACTATTCTCGGGTAATTAAACAATCGGATGGGAGTTAGGAACCAGGGATTTCTGTCCCCCCTTTTTTATTTGATGTAGATTTTATATTAGATTTAATTCTTAATTACATATTATATAGATAAATGCTTAACGCCCGGATTCATAGACAAATATTAAGTTCTAAGTAAGGCATTTCGCGTCGCATTTGTTTTTGTTGCAACTCTATTTACTCGGTTGATAAGGGTCAATTTATAAAGCGGAGTCTATGAATAAGGGTGTTAAATTTTCGCGGTGTCACTAGTAGTAGTAGTAGTGTCTAGAGTAGGTAGAGTATGTAGTATTAGATAATTGGTTGATCAAGGCCTCGTGGTCTTTGGGTTGGTTCAATATGAAGGTATCCCACCTTCTTTGTAATGTAGTATAGGTTCGAAGAGGAATAGCGGGTCCCTGTTGTGTATAGTATAAACCATTTTAGTCGTGTATGGCACATCATTAAACGGGAAGATTCCGTATCGTAATTCCCCATAATTTTAGGCGCTTCCTTTGTGTTATTATCGTATGTGTGGTTAGGGTCACTAGTCAATTGTCCTAGATATCTTGATCAGGAATCTCCGTGGGAAGAGTAGGGTCTGTTCCGGAGGTTAGGGTATAATTTAATTGCAGGAATAGAACCGAACGGGTTGGATATTGTCATTGTAGTATTTCGGCTGCGTTATTATGGCCGTGCTCAATAAATTGTTAGAGATATTGTTAACAGAAATATCCGTGGGAAGACTTGTGTCTGTTCCGGAGGTTAGGGTATGTTGTAATTGTAGGAATTGATCTGAACGGGATGGATTTTGTAATTGTAGTATTTCGGCCGCGTTATTATGGGTAAGTTCAATTAGGTAAAAGGATTGTTTTTGTGTAGACATAGGTCTGTTCCGGAGGTTAGGTGTAATTGTAGGAATTGAACTGAACGGGTTAGAATCATTTCTCGTGGTCCGGTAGTTAAGATGTGTTTCGTAAAATATATTATATTAGAAAAGGGATAGAAAATATAGAATACTTACTTGGGAGTTTTTACTTTTCATTTTCGATGCCTTGTAATATACGGGATAATATGGTTAGGAGTTGGGACTATAGGGAAATCACTTAGTCCCAGTTTTTCAATCGCGAGTTAACCCAAATTCAATGGTTAACCTACAGTTATGACTATTTTGATTGGTCAGGAGTCGAAGTTAACTATTGATTTTGGGTTAACTCGCGATTGAAAAAGTGGGACTATGTTTTGTGGGAATATAATATAAATCTTTAGGTTGTCCTTGGTTATCTTTGTTATTTTCTAATTATGTTAGAAATCAGAGATAAAGTACGCTTCGGGATTTTCCCTTCGTTTTTCGATGCGTCATACACTGATTAAGATGGTTTCGACTATAGTGAAATTGATGGTAGAATTTTTGTGCGTAAATATAAATGTTTAGGTTGTCTTAGGCTACGGTTACTATGCATGCGAATTCCGACGAAAAGGTGCTCTGACGATGATAACCCGTTCCCGTAAAGTTGGAAGTAACCAATTTTAACGCTGGTCACTTGCAAGTTTATAAAAGGGTCATCATGGCCAGAACAGATTTTGGTCAGAATTCGCATGCATAGTAACCGTAGCCTAACTAATTTTTTTATCTTTAATAAATGGGGTGGTCAGAACAGGATTGAATCAAGTCCATTTGAAAGAATCTTTCTGTTATGATCCCTAAAGTCCTACAGAATAAGGTTTTAAATTCATTTACAATTTTCATGGACTAGAAACTGAAATAGCAGTTAATCTGTTCCATAAAAATTTTATATGAATTTCAAACCTTATTCCGTGGGACATTAGGTATCATAAGAGAATTTTTTTTAAATGGACTTGATTCACTACTGTTCTGACCACCCCAAATGTAAGACATCGTCGGGGTACGGAGAAAATTTGGCAAGTCCGCTTTTTAGGTAAGCGAAGTTAATATATTTCTGAAAAAAGTTTTTTAAGTCCCATGTACTTTAGCTATTTAACTTTTATATTCCCACTAGTTAATAATTTATAGTTAATTATAAAAAGTTTTTAAATGTTCTACATGTTAGAGAAATATTAAAAATTTAATTATTCTCCAACATGTAAAATATTTTTGAATTGCTTATTATAATTTATTGTAGGTTAATTTTTTTTCTTTGCCTGCCTGCGTAAGTTTGTCGAACGCGCATACAGCGTAAACTTGAAGACCAAATTGTGGTCACTACTGATTTTAGAGGGCACTTGAAACTTTAAAACTGTGACATCTCCATCATTTCGGACTTGCCAAGTTTTGCCTGTAACCCCCGCGATCGATTAGATCCGTTAGGTGCCCGATCCGGACCCGCTATTGGGGTTTGCCATAAACAATGTGCTTACACGCGTAAGTAGCATAGGGTTACTTGCCGGCGTGCCCCCCATGCAAGTGTAGCGTGAGTTCGGCCCCGATAAACTCTTCGAGCAAAAGCCGTGTGCGGCCGAGTGTTGTAGAGTTACCAATAGGTCCAGCCCAGTCTGGTACGCCGCAACCGTGAAAGGATCTGACGGGCGTTCGAGGTTCGGTTGTCCTCTTGGTAAACTTTTACAACTGGGCGGTTGTATCATGGCCGAACTCGTTGGGCAAAGGGGACCGTAAGTACGACTCCAAAAAGCATATTATCGCCGGTGGGAATCCTCCCGAAGAACTTCATGGATTACGCTACCAAGCGGCCATGAAGACCGTGCGTGGGTTTCCAACCCGCAGTGCCGTGCAATGTGCGGTCCTAGCACCCACATTGTACGGTCTGATCCAAGCGCGTTTAGGTGTAGGTTACGTGTAGTAGGATACCGTAGGCGTAGGTAGACAGGTAGTAGTCCATTGCGAACCCCGGGAGCCCACGCCCGTATTCGGGATCCTCTGGGAAGAAAGGCCGCGCGTTGGTAACGGGGTTGGGCGTGCTTAACATTTCTTCTTTTCTTAGGCTTTTCGTGACGAAGAATCCAGGAAGGAACCAGATCTGGCACCCCAACGAACGATAGAGCAAACTAAGGTAAATAAAACCGTTGGATGTAAATGTGATTTATTAATTTAAACGTTATTTGTTCTAGGCTTTAAGTGCGGGGTGTTGCAAAATCGCAATACGAAAAGGAAGATCCATACAGGAAGTCAACGGAAACTGGAACATCATCCATCGATAGGTAAATAAAAATACTTGATTTTAAAATGTTATTTATTAATTTAAAATTTTTTTCTAGATTGCAGAATCGCATTGCCTTAGGAAAGAGGATGTCCATCCACGAAGGAACCAGTTGTTGGAATATCGACGGACGACGGCTTCGACGAGTTCAGGACGAGGTTACGTTCGGAGCAGGAAACTTCAGGGTGAGCAACGTCAGCGAGTGCAACGTCGAGTGTAACCGCCGAGGTAGACTTCGATGATAATCGTCGAAGTGCATCTGGGTAATTTATTCTCCAGGTGTACTTCGGAGATCTATGGTTGAGTACACCAAGGTGTTACGCTGCAGTGATCCGCCAACGGTTCACTACCTCGAGAACTACCCACGGGCTGGATCCCCATTGTTCGCACGAGGCCACGAGTCCCAAGCGGCAATAAGTCCAAACGGCGACCAATGGGGCCTGTCCACCTGTGCGGAAGGTCTCGAACCTGTGCTCCCAAGGTGGAACCCATTTGTAGCGAACATGGTTACGCCCGAACGCTGCACTTCACAACGTCGTCGAATGGGTATCGCCGAAGTTACTTCGACGATGATCGTCGGGTGCATCTGAGGGTGTACTTCGGAGATCCATCGTCGAGTATACTAAGGGGATACGCCTCAGTGGCCCGCCGTGGGTTCACTTCTCCGGGATCTACCCACGGGATGGATCCCGGACATGTGCACCCAAGGTGGAACCACTGCAGGGTACTTGGTACCCTCCTTCGTGGTTGGTGTCAACCACCAACGGAGGAGGGAGGAGATGGGGGCTCGAAGGAGCCCGAGGAGGGAGGAGGAGAAGAGGGAGGAGGAGAAGGAGGGAGGAGGAGAAGGGGGGAGGAGGAGAAGGAGAAGGGGGGGAGGAAAAAGGGGAAAAGCGAGAAAAGAAAAAAAGAAAAATGCTTGACAGATATGGTTAATAAGGTATAATAACTAGGTCTGTCGCGGAGGGGGGTAAGGGGAAGAGGGGGGTAAGGGGTAGAGGGGGGTAAGGGGAAGAGGAGGGTAAGGGGCAGAGGGGGGTAAGGGGAAGAGGGGGGTAAGGGGCAGAGGGGGGTAAGGGGAAGAGGGGGGTAAGGGGAAGAGGTAAGTAAGGGGTAGAGGGGGGTAAGGGGAAGAGGGGGGTAAGGGGCAGAGGGGGGTAAGGGGAAGAGGGGGGTAAGGGGAAGAGGTAAGTAAGGGGAAGAGGGGGAGGGGGGTAAGGGGAAATGAGAAAAAAAAAGTTAAAAAAATGGCGTGCAATAGGGAGTGTCTTTCACTTTTGCCTCCCTCGCCATTAGACAGAGGTTCCCCTCTGTCTTCGACGCCTCCCCCTCTTCGAAGACCCCAGGGTTCTTGTCCTTGGCGGAAGGACACCCCCATTGAGAGGTTGTCCCTGCCTTGAAGACCCCCGAGGTCTTTTGCTCAATGTCCCACCTTGGGTGCACTTGGCCGGAAATTCCGCACGGGTGGACAGGCCCCGCAGGTCGCCGCTGCCGCGGGAGAACAACGGGGATCCATCCCGTGGGTAGATCCCGGAGGAGTGAACCCACGGCGGTCCACCGAGGCGTATCCCCTTAGTATACTCGACGATGGATCTCCGAAGTACATCCTCAGATGCACTCGACGATCATCGTCGAAGTAACTTCGGCGATACCCATTCGACGACGTTAAAGTGCACCGTTCGAGTGTTACCATGTTCGCTACAAATGGGTTCCACCTTGGGAGCACAGGTTCGAGACCTTCCGCACAGGTGGACAGGCCCCATTGGTCGCCGTTTGGACTTATTGCCGCTTGGGACTCGTGGCCTCGTGCGAACAATGGGGATCCAGCCCGTGGGTAGTTCTCGAGGTAGTGAGCCGTTGGCGGATCACTGCAGCGTAACACCTTGGTGTACTCAACCATAGATCTCCGAAGTACACCTGGAGAATAAATTACCCAAATGCACTTCGACGATTATCATCGAAGTATACCTCGGCGGTACCACCCGACGTTGCACTCGAAGAACCTATTATACCTCCGGTTACCCATGGGGAGGGGTGTTCTTGTCGTTGGAGAAAGGTGGGAACAGAGTTCCCCGCCCTTTTTAAATTACACCAAACCCCGTTTATATATTTTGAGGGTTGGTCCTTGCACACCTTTGAACACCCCCGATACAATCCTCTTCACTTGCTTCTTTCCAATTTCTTCCCGTTCTTACGCTGCAGATGAAGTTTCTGGAATTAACACATGAATTAGTAATAATAATTAAAACAAACCCGTTTAGAACTTACCAAAGTTGCTTCGCTTAACCGGGTTTTTCCATGGCTTTTCGGTGCTTTCCGACATCTGCATCCCGGCGCCAGGTGCAACGTGACGGTCGAAACTTCTTCGCAAATATTCTTCCTAGATGGTGGTAACTTCTTTCTTCTCTGCAGTTTGCACTCCTAGAAATAGTAATAGAATTATTTGATAAAACAGAAGTTTTCTAACCAAAGTTTCTCCGATTTGCTGAAACAACTTATTCCGTGTTCACCAGATGTATCAGGGGATTCTTGCCCATCCTTCCACCTTCGGAGCACAGCATGATCCAGCCCGTGGATAGTCCTCGAGGTAGTGAACCGTTGGCGGACACTGCAGCGTAACATCTTGGTGTACTCAACGAATGATCTCCGAACTACACCCGGAGAATAAATCCCCAGATGCACTTCGACGATCATCATCGAAGTCTACCTCGGCGGAATAATTAACTAAATAATTAAATTATTTAAAAATTATACTAGTTAAATAATAAGTTCAACTATAAAACTATTTAAAACAAGTTAATAAAACATGCAATATAAATAGTTTTATAGTTGAACTTATTATTAATTTTCACAAGTTACGATACTTAATTAATTACTAGTTAAATGAACAACAGTTAGTAAAACACAATAGTCGTTTTATTAATTGTTGATCATTTAACTAGAATAACTTTTAAATAATTTAATAAAAGTTAAATAGCTGAAACACTGATTTAGAAAGTACATGGTGGGCCAATTTCGATAGTTCTTATGGGAAACTCGGTAACTATACAAGATATGAAAAAACGGATGGCGCATCGTCGATCTCGTTTTTCGAGAAAAGCTCAATGACCAAAACCGGAATTCGCTATCTCTTTTTTTGTTTTCGAGTTATAGCCAAAAGTTAGAATTTTAGACTTTTCGATAAATGTCGATATCTCGCTTGTTTTTCAAGTTATCAAAAAAATGTTAACACTTTCTTTGGACACTTTTTTGAGATCAATGAAATGGGCTAAGAAGATTTTAAATATCTATCTCAGTTTCAGAGTTATAACATAAACTTGTGTTTTTTTAAAAGGAAACCATAGTTGAAAATAATATTTTAAATAGCGTTTTTTATCCTCTTTTCAACGATATATAACATGATATATTATAACAACAACAAAAATATTATAAATTTATAGCAGACCGAAAAATTAAATATAATAACATTTTTAGTAAAAAAACAATACAAAATTTTAAATTCTAACAAAAATTAAAGTAAAGATCAAACCGTAGTATAATTGCTTTTAATACGTGATTTGGTTAAACCAAAACACTACACATTTAAACCATTATGTATTGACATTTAAAACATTTACACCAATTGTTTTTCAGTAAGCCAATATTTGCTTACGCCGAGATTCATAGACAAGTATTAAGTTCTAAGTAAGGCATTTCGCGTCGAATTTGTTTTAATAATCAGTAAGGCCTTGTCTATGAATATGGACGTTAGTTGCTGTCATTAAATTTTCAAATCTTAGTAACTATAATATTTTATTTTAAAATTAAATTTAAAAAAATAAACAATTCGTGTAAATGTTTTAAATTTCAATAATGGTTTGGCAGTGTTTTGTTTCAACCAAATTATGTATTAAAAACAATAGACTACGGTTTGATCCTTACTTTAATTTTTGTTAGAATTTAATATTTTGTTGTTTGATTTTACTAAAAATGATATTTTTTCGATCTTCTATAATGTTATAATATTTTTGTTGTTGTTATATTATATCACATTATATATATCGTTGAAAAGAGGATAAAAAACGCTATTTAAAAATATCATTTTTATCTATGGTTTCCATTTAAAAAAACACAAGTTTATGTTATAGCTCTGAAACTGAGATAGATATTTAAAATCCCTTTATCCCATTTTATTGATCTTAAAAAAGTGCCCGAAGAAAGTGTTAACATTTTGTTGATAACATGAAAAACAACCGAGATATCGACATTTATCGAAAAGTCTAAAATTCGAACTTTTGGCTATAACTCGAAAACAAAAAGAGATAACAAATTCCGGTTTTGGCCATTGAGCTTTTCTCGAAAAAAGAGATCGAGAGGATGCGCCATCCGTTTTTTCATATCTTGTATAGTTACCGAGTTTCCCATTAGAACTATCGAAATTGGCCCACCCTGCACATGGGACTTATTAACTTTTTTCAGAAATATATAAACTTCGTTTACCTAAAAGGCGGACTTGGCAAATTTTCTCCGTACCCCGACGATGTCTTACATTTTTTATTAAAGAGTGGCGCACGAAATAAAAAAATTACTAAGGCTACGGTTACTATGCATGCGAATTCTGACGCAAATGTGTTCTGGCCATGATAACCCTTCTATAAACTTGCGAGTAACCAACGTTAAAATTGGTTACTTCCAACTTTACAGGAGGATCGTGATCATCGTCAGAACACCTTTACGTCAGAATTCGCATGCATAGTAACGGAAGGTTAAGACACCCTAAAGATTTATATTTACGCACATAAATTCTACTATCAATTTTACTATAGCCGAAACCATCTTAACCCGTGTATGACGCACCGAAAAACGAAGTAAAAATCCCGAAGCGAACTTTATCTCTGATAACTAAAATAAAAAGATGTAAGTGGATTTTCGGTCGTAGTGATCTATCATATAGATAGATACTCCTCTCACATTCCTCTCTTTCTCGCTTGAGAAAGGTGGGAACAGAGTTCCTCCCCCTTTTAATATTACAACAAACCCCCGTTTATATATTTTTAGGGGTTGGCACTTGCACACCGTTGAACACCCCCGAAACCACACTCTCCACTTGCATCTCTCCATGTAGATGTCCTCTTCTTTTGTTGCAGATGTATATTCTGAAATAAAACACATAAGTGAGTAATCAAAATTATAACAAAATCGTTTTGAACTTACCGAAATATGTTTGTCACATTGCGCCTACTTCTCCAGTGTTCATCGGTGGGGGCGGTGGGCACTTCTTTGCTCCCAGGATAGTTAACAGCTACAATAAAATTCTAAATTGGTGACAAAAAATTTCGATAAACCAAATATTTTCTTACCCAAGTTCCTCCGATCTGATGAATCAACTTTTTCCGTGTTCACCTGTGGTAACCATCACCGGCATCGTGGGCGCTGCAACAACTTCCTAAGGAGTGGAACCTGCTCCTCCAGCTACAGATATATTTCCGCTAAAAAAAATTACATATTTAAGTATTCAAAAATGTTATTAAACTAAATTGGACTCTTACCTAAGTTTCTCCGACCTCCTGAAAAACACCGTCGGTGTCCTCGTGTCCAGCTGAACAGAGTTCCTCCCCCTTTCTAAATTATACCAAACCCCCGTTTATATATTTTGAGGGGTTGGCACTTACACACCTTTGAATACCCCCGATACAACCCTCTTCACTTGCATCTTGCCATGTTAGTGTCATCTTCTTGCGCCGCAAATGTATTTTCCGGAATAAAATTCATAAGTTAGTAATATAAATTATAACAAACCCCTTTATTGTGCATCCCCGAGTTCCTCCGTCACGCTGCACCTATTACTTCTTCTGTGTACATAGTGTACAACGAAGAACCTTTTTAACACTGAATTGCTTCTCTATAGCTCCAGATGTGATTCCTGAAATAAAATTATATAAATTATTAACAATTTCATAACAAACCCTAATCGGCGTCTAAACTAATTGAACTTCTAAAAGCTAAAACATAAGACGCAAAACCGAATTTTCTTCTACTCCTGGTGTACATAGTCGTCCTCGGTGTTTACTAGTGGTAGCCAGGATTTGTAAACTTCCGCCATTCCAGGCGGAGGCATACAACTATTCCGCTCCCATGTTTCCGGGTAGGTGGTTCTTTTTCTCCCGCTACATCATTGTTTCCTAGAAATAAATTACTAAATTAATAATTTGCAAAATAAATTAACCTAATTTATTACATCACATTCGGAAACAAAGAAATTAAGACCAATTCTCAATTTATATTAATTTTAATAAAGAAACGTTGTTCTCACCTGTTTAGTACTGAAGGAGGTGGAGCACATCGACTTCACTGTTCAACTAGGATACACATACTGACTAAGCCTTTGCAAATATTTCACAACCAATTATGAACGTTAAACGCATAATAAGTTCGACTCATTCGTCGTCATCGCTCCTGCATAAACGTAACACAAATTAATTGACCACTTTACAAAATTATTATTACATAAGAATGATAACAAAATGTAGATCAATTAAACCAACAAACATGATACGAATTGCGGACCTTCTATTCTCACAGCTGTTCTGTGAAATCTGCCTTCGTGATTTTCGCAGATATTATTCCTGGTCTTGGGGTCCTGAAGCCGATGGAGAGTCCTTCTGTAGTAAATGTTATATATACATATATATTATATATATATAATAACCAACGCCAGCTTATAATTTTGCTTTTTTAAAAATTAATTTAGCACAGCAGTCAAAAGCGCACTGTGTTTACTTCAACCGCACTTCAACAAATAAACATTTGAATTCCAATTACGTCACGTGACATTTTTTCAACCAAGTTTCGCAAATAATTGCTTTACAAACTAAGCAAAAATAAACTTTTTTCGATTTTTGGAGTTTAAAAATAATTTGCTATAGTAAGAAATGCTACTTTTAAATTTTATGTATAGGATGTTTCATTCGATATTGGTTTCGTCAGCGGTTTTTCTCGAGTCATGTCATTTATTTTTATAATAATTATAATTATTATTATAAAAGGGGGGGAGTTTACATTTAACGCAATATTCAAATGAGATGTAACAGTATCCTGGAACGCTAAGGATTATTTAAAAATCTGTAGAATTCCAGAATTAAAAGACATAAAAAAACATTGATTATTTTTTTCCAAGCTTTCTTCCATTTCTTAACAAACACTAAATTTGATTTGTTAGAAAAAGAACAAACACTTTCGTTTACTACGTAAATGGGAAAGTAAAATTAATTTACCAAAAAATTGATTTATTTGCGCATGTGTTCAAATTTATCTTGTTTAAAAATCGAAAACATACTTAAGCATGGAATGGCATGGAATAATAAAATTGAAATTAGAAATTTTTGTAGTGCAATTTTAAAGTGGGTAGTTAAATTTTAATTTATTGTCGATGCAATCAAAATCTTGTGTTTTAGAGAAGGAAAATGTCTGAACAACAGGAGATGCCAAAATCGTTGATATCAAAATTCTTGTGCAGCATATGCAATATAATTTTATCCACATCTCCGATTAGTATTAAAGCTGATGGACAACCCGTTTGTTTTGTTTGTAAAAAAACCTTAAAAACGCCAATAGTAAGATGTAAATTATTGGAAGACTTGGCATCGGCGTATGTTTTCCCATGTAAATACGAGGGCGACGGTTGTTCCTCATTACTTCCATTCAACAAAAGCTTCGACCACGAAATTTCTTGTAGGTACCGCACTTACCCATGTTCAATAGCAAGATGTCCTTGGAGTGGTACAACTTTGCAATTGGTTAGCCATTATAAAACACATCACCGTGATTTTTATTTAACAATTCCTCGCTTTAAACTTTTCCTGCACAAGGAGCACCAATCACATTATTTACTTCAAATTGACGGAGGAATACATTTACTTCAAATCCAATACCACAAAGGAAAAAAAATGACGTGGATTAATTAATTAATGTTATCAAAGATCGTACCTCTAAACATATTACATTTGAGCTAATATCGCCTAAATGCACTGGCCTACCAAATCTTCTCTACGACCAAATAAGTTGAATTTTCGAAAACTTGCAAAAAGTTGGGAAATTGAATAAAAATTAATTTAAATACTTAATACGTAAAATATTTGACATTGAAAAAGACTTGGATAAGTCGAAACCGGTTCTGAATATAAAAATAACATATTGAGGAAAATGTATTATTTAAATTCTGTACCTCAGAACCAGACCAACGTAAGTCCAAATATATTACGTTTTTCAAGTTATTACTTCATTGTATGTAGAATTTGATTCTCCGTAAGCCATAATAATTTAAGTCCGTTGAAAAATCGCCTTTTGTATTTACCAAGGATTTTCAATCGACTTCAATTATTATGCCTGATGTAGAATCAAATTCTACATACAATGATGTAATATTCAGAAAATCATAATATTTGGACTTACGTTCGTCAGGTTCTGAGGTACAGAATTTTAACTGTCCTTAATGGGTCTGAATATTACGAATCAAAATAGTTTGTCACGGTTCACTTATTGCAAGTTCCAAACAAGTGGCAGTATTATGGGGTACACACTAATTCGTTTAAAACAAATAAAATTACTTAACTTCCAGGTTTTCCTGATTTTAAATTTTGAAAAATTTCAAAAGTCGTCAATTTAAATAAATTTCTAAAGATAAATAAAGCAATGCACTCTTCTCGCTTATTATACAGTACCGTGTAAAAGTCTGCGTTCACGTAATTAATTGCTATTTAAATATTTATTAATCTCAGTTATATGGAAATTAATTATAATGAAATAATTGAAATAGGTATTTGTATAAAATATAATAAGAATTTTAAATTGCTTTAATAATATTGTTTGAACCAATAATTTTAAAAGTAACTAAATTTTATAGCAATCCACAGCTTAGCTTAAAATTACCCTTCGGTAATAAATTACAGTGACGCATTGTAAACCCATAAATTATTTTATATTTTGGTGCGAATTCAATGTAATTTTATGCCTACATAAGATTCGCACTAAAATTTAAAATTATTTATGGGTTTACAATGAGTCCCTCTAATTTATTACCAAAGCGATATTTTAAGCCAAGTTGCCGATCGTAATAAAATTCGGTTCCCTGTAAAATTTTTGGTTCAAACAATTGTTTAAAGCAATTTAAAATTTTCAGCATATTTATACAAATTCCTACTTCACTTATTTCAATATAATTACTTTCCATAAAACAAAGATTAATTAATAATTAATAGCAATTAATTAAGTGGCCGCAGACTTTTACACGGTACTTTATAATAAGCGAGAAGAGTGCATTGCTTTCTTTATCCTTAGTACATTTAAAGCTCGCAATCCCACTACGGTTTAATTAAATAATTTACATAAATAAAAAAAATAGTGAAAGGCCCATTATGGAGCCTTGAAAAGGTGATAAATGTGACCATCTGTAAATAGTATTCAACGTTGTGGCTCCTTTATTAGTGGTCCATTATCGACACGATAACAATATGAACAATTATCTTTAGAAAAATTATACAATCAGGCACAAAACCATTCAAAAGAATATCTCTTGTTGAGATTAGGCCAAGGGATTCTGTCGAAAAGTGTGCATCTCCTTGCATTATTTTTGTAAAACAATTGATATTGTTGCTTTGACAATGGGTCACTAATAAAGAACCTAAAACGTTGAGCACAATTTATAGTTGCTCTTATTGACCATTGTCGAAACAAAACTATTAAAACAGTAGGTCAGCGAGATTTAAATCAAATAACAACAAAGAATTTTTTATAATTTTCTTATTTTTCAAAGTGCCAAAAAAATTCTACATTATTAATTATTTAAATACCTAGTTGTGCATAAGTTCTGTAAAATGTTTGCGAGTAAATTTATACAACAGAAAATAAAAACACTATAATTTTAAACAGTTATTTTATTAGGTACATTTCAAAAAATCTTTTTAATTTAATTCATTTAAAGTTGAGGCCCTTAAACGTCACGGTCAGGAATCTATTGTGGCAACCACAACTCCCATCGAAATTGATGCTGTTATCTTCACAGCATCTCGTTAGTCAGTAAAATTTCTTCAAGTCACCGTTGTGTCGTTTTTGTTTTCTGCCAAATCTTGTTAGAAAATTCGGGACTTGCCATTGAATAGAGCGCTATTAAGAGGTTTTACTACCTCATCTAGCATTGGGTGGTACACTGGAGACATTGTTTTAACATCTCTTTCATGAAAATATAACTGTGCTACCGCTTTGTAAGACACATCCCATCAAACCATCACATCAGGTGAAAATGTTAGAAGAACGCTAAAAAAATATTTGGACGGCCAAAAACAATTTCACTGTAAAAGAAACATTTAACAAGCTAAACGATAGGTATGGATTCAAACAATCCATTAATTGCACAGGTACCTGCGATTTAAAACTACTGGTACTGTAAATGTAACAGAACTTATGGCACGACTAGGTATATTATACACAAGCATTCAAAAGATATGGAAAAAAGTAGGAATAAATTTACACAGCCTACAAATTTATTTATATTACCGCTACTTTTCTGAAATTTGCTAAACATTTTTATTCAATTCCCTACTAAAATCCAAAAAAAAGTTTATCCTACCAATTGGGGTTAATGGTATGCCTACTCAAATTAATGTCGACAATTTATTATAGAAATAAAACTGACCTTTCGTTTACAAATACACCAATTCCATCGCTGGTCATTCGGTTTGGTAAACTTTTAATTGTTATTCTTCTACAAGTTTTTGGCACTGCTCTAGACGATTTGTTATAAAGCCTAGAATAAATTAAATATCTCAAGTCAGCCACAAATTCTCAAAAAAACATTAATTTACTTTAAAAAACAAAATTAAGGTGCATGCTTCCATTATTTCAGTTAATTTGTATGCATTTCTTCTATTCCGTAAGCGACATTTTAACGATTCATGTCATTATTGTTTATTTATGTAGCTATTATGAATGTGACGCCATTCAACTTCAAAAAAACCGAATATTTCAAATACGTACAAATTAACAAGTAGCTACTCGTCATCAAAATATTAAACACACAATACCTTTTACATCGTATCCAGACATTGCAGCTTCAACCGTTGACGATATTCGAAATCAATTGAATAGTTCACATGTAAATTTTCGTAATGGTATTGCAGTCTCGCCATGCACCTGCTTAATTGTTTTTGGTTATCCTACAAACAAAATTATTGATTCATTACACCGTTTTATTACAAACAACATCGAAATACTATGGGATTGTAACTTACCGATTAATTGAAATCGCAGTAGCATCTTCGTTACTCCTCGAAAAATTTTCGGTATTGATTCCGCAATTGACAGCTTTTTAAATCCATCGTGGTTATCCTAGTTTGCTCCATTGCACAATTTGCTTTGATATGTGAACTACAACGAATTAAAAATTAGAAACAATTTCACAAAACAGCATAAAAAATTAATTTAAACTCGCCCATTCGAATGAGTAATGCCTGTCATTTATAAACAAAACGTCACTTTAAGAAAACATGTGGCGACATCTAACGATAAACACCAGAACTAAAAATTTAATTTATTTCTAGATACCTGCTTTGTACGACCGCCGATATTGCAGAATCCTATATTGTTACTTCAAGTTTTGACGTTAGATGGCAGCACCTACAAAAATTAAATTATATTAGTTGTTAATCTAAATTTATAACTTGATCAATAATTTGAAATGCATGCCAGTTATAATTATCCTACTGCAAAGAAAATAATATTCTTATTAAATTTCACAAACCTTCTACATCCTCTCCGGCACTTGTTTATTGAATCGTGTTCAACACTACATCTAGTTACTAGTGGAACCCAATTTTTCATCTGCCATCCACATTGTTTACTTCAATTACAACCTCTCATCTTCCATATAATTTAACCCATATTTCCGGTTGCATTCTGATTCCTTGTTTTCAAAATCCTGCAATTTAAATTTTTTTATAAAAATAATTAGTAAATCAATTTTATTAACGACTTTTTCGTATTGTAAAAATTGTTCATCACTAATTCAAGCATCTGCCTATATGGTATACAATTTTTATGCCCAAATGGCACAAAATTTTTAGAAAAAACAAACTGCAGGTTTTTCGAGTTTTAATATTTGCATTTTAAATTAATAAATTGCTAAAATAACATTTTAATAACATAAAATATTTTTTAATTAAGATGATCCTAAGTTTGTTACACTTTATTAATTTAACATGTAAACATTAAAACTCCTAGTTATAAACATTATTAACATGTAAACAATTTTAAAAATACTCATTAACTTAAGGTGAGGAAATTAATCTATTCTTGTATTTGAAATGTTTTCTTTTTGTAGTCCTATGAGGAACGAAATAACAGCTTAAAACAGCTGTCCAAAACCCAGAAAACTTATGGGATTAATTTTTAATCCATTCACGACCGACACCCATACCTCCTAATCATGGGGTAATTGAAAAAATGGACATTGCATGATATGAGATTATAATTTACAATTCAATTCAACAAAATGGTAAACAAATATTCAAGAAGTTTGGAAATAACTCGAAAATTTTCAGCAAATGGAAATGATTACGCAATTATTTCTCGTAGTAATTTTCACTTAAAAACCCTTCTTTCACATTGCCCAAAAATTTAACAAAATTTATTTTAGATTTATTATTATTATATCATGATTTATTTAACAACGATCAAATTTCCGTGGCTTTAACAAAACTGGATCCCATCGAGGTTCTCTAAACTCCACCAAACAAAAAAAACAATGGACAAATTAAAACTACAGATTAGAAAATTTAAACTTATTTGTATTTATTTCATTTCATAATTTTTATAACATTAACAGTAACGGAATGCTTGGTGGAGTTCGGAATGACCTAATTTGACATAAGCCCTTGGCCTGTACATCAGTGCACCAAACCAGGTGAGGCTTCAAATTCTGCATAAAAGTGATTTATTTACTATTCAGTAGAATTGATATCAAGTAAGCAACTACGAAATACTTTAAGTACAACTCTGTAAAATTCAATCCACCCTGGTGTCTATATAAATGAGTTCAAGGAGTGCGCGTTCAAATTAATATCAACCTGACAAAGTTTTATACAATTAAAACTCACCTTTCGCTTTCAAATCCATTGATTGAACTTCACCTTGCTAATTTTTGCAATTGTTATTTCTGCTACAAACTTTCTGTATTATGAGATCTAAAACAAATTAAAAATCTACAATCAGCAAGAACTTAAATTAAAATTTTTGCGATTCAAATGTCGATTGAACTATTAAAGCAACAAACTTCAAAATACGAATCTTTTTGTATGTGCTGCCAACCAATGACTAGTAAAAAATAAGGACATTACCGTCTACAGTTTGTTCCTTCAATACTTTCAAAGCATGAAATACTAATAGAAATATTTCAATTATTTACAAATTAACGAAATGATACTTGAAGGTGCACAAAATTAAACAAAACATAACTTACTCTTCCGATCCTGTCATTGCTCCACCGTTGACATTGTTCAAGCCGATCTAATAGGGTTAGTGGAATACGAAGCACCTCGGGTAACTTGGCAAATAATATCCTATGTTTCAACTTCCAAGCAACGCGTCACATATCCGTAATTTCTCTCTATCTTACAAAAATTTAAAATTAATAACGTTTTATCGATAGTTTATACAATATTAATCATTTAAAAAAATCAACACAATCAAATTGGTTTCAATATTTGACGTTTAAGATGTCATATTTAAAATTTTAAATAAAACAGAAAACTGTTTGACATGTGGCGCCACCTAACTAAAACTAGCCGAACTAAAAGTTTACCTTATTTCTAGTTTTCTACTTTGAATGTCAACCATTCTTGCAGATTCCTATATTGTCACTTCGAGCTTTGAGGTTAGATGGCAGCACCTATAACAATTATTTCAAATTAATTATAAACTAAATACAATTTTCAATTAAAACTTTTGAAATGAAGCGAATTACAATATTATACTACTGCATTGAATATAATTATTTTTATTAAATGTCACAAACCTTCTATATCCTATCCGGCAGTTGTTCATTGAAACATGATCAACGCTTCATAAAATTACAAGTGAAACTTAATGTTTCATTCGTCATCGTCAACATTTATTACAATAATTATAACTTCTCGTCTGTCACATGGGCGTTCATCTCAGGTTGTAACTCAAATTTGCGGCTGCTTTCAGATTCTAAGTTTCCAAAATACTGAAAATTAAAAATATTTATGTGAATAATTTGTGAATCAATCTTGTAGATGATATAAATATTTTGTAATTGTAAAAAAGTTAAAGAACTAATGCTAGTTATTGTCGTTGGTTACTTATTGAAGCGTTGAAGTTGAAGCGCAGCTTGGAAAGTTTAACGCCTAGAAATCATACCTTTCAAATAAGAAAAGTGTCCGGTAATGCTTTCCTTACGTAAAACTTACCACAGGAAGCAGGAGGTATCGTTAGCATGTTAACCGCCACAAGAAGCTACCGTGTATCACAACCGCCAGGGTTTTCTACGCCGCGAGAAACACCATAGCTTCACAAGTCGAAGTTTTTTATATGGACTGAGAAATACGTGATCTGGGAAACCAAAAATTTTTATTCTATTGTGGTCGTTAGCATGTTAAATGAATCAATGAAAATATCATTAGACATCAATTTTTAATAAAATAAAATTTTTATCACAAAAAAATTATAATAAATCACTTCAACAAAAGCAATTTTTCAAAAATTGAAATTATAAAATATCCAATAAAGGAGACGTGTAAATATGTATTCTGATACTATTATCAGAACTATTATCATTACTATTATCAGAACAGAAACAATATGAAATAGCATAAATAAAAACTCTCATGTATTTAATTTACTTTATGTCTTTTTAAAATACGTCCTTGGCACTTTTGAATAACAAGATTTTTTTAAATTCTAATTTTGCAGTGGTCTAGATATTCGTTTTTCATACACATATTTGTTATCAAGTCCGGAGAGCGTATATAATTACAATAAATGAATATGCTGCTGAAATAATGCCATCTTCAGTTAGAGTGATTATTCTCACGTTGCACACAGGATTATAAACTACAACTTCAAATATTTATAACACCAAAACTAATTACAAATGGATATTGAAACTTGGGGAGTATGTTAGCTAGGCATCTACCCAAACGGCGTACAATTTTTAGAAAAAACAAACTGCAGGTTTTTCGATAAATCAAACTTTAAATTTTTTCAAAAAACCAGCAGAATCTTTGACATGGCCCAAATTATTTTGGATTTTTATGTCTTGAAAAATCCAGTACGTTGGTCCGCCTGTGGGAAAACATAATCAACCAGAAAGTTACAAAATTACCGAATTGGCAGTGATTTTTCTCCCGTTAGACACCGATTTTTAACAATAACTTTAAAAATTTATATCTCCAAAACTAATCACAAATCGAAATTGAAACTAGGGGGGCATATTGGGCAGTCATCTGCCCTAATCGTATAAATTTTTTAGAAAAAACAAACCGCAGGTTTTTTGATAAATTAAACTTTAAATTTTTTCAAAAAACCTGCATTAACTGTGACATTGCCCAAATTATATTGGAATTTAATGCCTTAAAAAATTCAGTACGTTGGTCCGCGTGTGAGAAAAAATAATCAACCCGAAAGTTACAAAATTACCAAATTGGCAGTGATTTTTCGCCCGTTAAACATCGATTTTTAACAATAACTCTAAAAATTTATATCTCCGAAACTAATCACTATACGATATTGTAACGTGGGGGGCATATAGGGTAGGCATCTGCTCAAATCGTATAAAAGTTTTAAGAAAAACAAACAAGTTTTTGAGAAAACAGAATATAAATATTTTCAAAAAAACCAGGTGTCTGTGAATGTTTACAAAATTCTTTGGATTTTCAAAAACATAAAACGCCAGCACGACGGTCCGCATAAGAGAAAAAATAATCAACCCAAAAGATGCAAAGTTACCGAATTGGCAGCAAATATTCTCCCGTTAGACACCGATTTTTAACAATAACTGTAAAAATTTATATGTCCTAAACTAATAAAAAATCGATATTGAAACTTGAGGGGCATCTGCCCAAATTGTATAAAATTTTTAGAAAAAATAAATAAATGATCAACCCAATAACCTAGCAATTATCGAATTGCCAGTGATTTTTCGCCCGTTACCTATTCGTAGTTTAGATATTCAGTATGTCCATTGAAAGGTACCTAAATTACTGAAAATTTGGTAAGAAAATTTAAATTAAAATTCAATTTTGATCCTCACCAAAAAATTTTCCTATGTAACTTTGCATTTTTATGCAAACCAATGCTTGGCTTTAATAAGCAGTTTACATTTAGAAGTATTGTCCCTCAGTATACTTTGCTTATGAAACCTATAACGCGCGTTTTATAATTAACTAAGTAGTACTTGCCCGTGTGACGCTCGGGCATGAACGTTAAGGAGTAAGCATTCGTGTGCGCAAAAATACTCAGATGTATACGAAGCTTAAGATTGCATTTTCCTTAATAATAATAATAATAATAACTTTATTTAGAGTTTCAAAAATACAAATACAAAGCATCAAGAAACCAAAAATTTGTAAAAAATAATTAATTTCTCGCCTGCAGACTTTGTATTTTAACTACAATTTTGAAAGTTTAAATGTAAAGTATTTATATTACAAAAGTAGAAATTATAGGAGTAATTAATTTATTATAGGGCAAATTTATCAGCATATTACAACACATCGTCGTTTAAATGTGTTAACTTGCTAACTCCATTTAACACAAGTGTACAGGAGAGCATTAAAACTTACTTCGATTTCCTCCATAACAACATTAAAATGAATTCCGGCTATATATATTTAACGCAGTCTGTCGGAGATAACTGCTTTTCAGCCGTTAATTTAAACCGACTGGAGATAGCAGGTATTATTGAGATAAAATTCTGCCGAATTTTACATTTAAAATTTATTTATATGCTTTTCCTACTAATAGCTTATTTTTTTTTTCTAATGATATATTTAACTCATAATGCTCTACAAGTGGAGTTAGCAGGTTAACACATTTCAACGACGACATTTTATTACTCATAGTAACTTCTTCTTAGATGAGATAGGCTTTCAGATAGGATTATATTGTTGATACCTTAATCAAAAGACTGTGCCATTATACCAACTTTATATTATGCAGGTCACAAAATGCAAAACTATTTATTACCAATTTATCGTAAATGAACACCCCAAGCATCCGGTCAATATCGATTTGTACCCACAAATTATTAGAAAAAAGTAAAAGAACATTATTAATAGCTTTACAAAATTTTTATCTTTATTGGCTAGGAACTAATAGCAAACAAAAGAAAGCAGTCACACAAATTGTCGATTGTTTGACAGAAGTGACCAATTGAAATTTTTGATAATTTTGAACTTAATGACTTCTACCAGTCAGAGCTACAACTAAATATTATTCAAATGTAAATACCTTTCATTTTCAATTACAACAGCTCTAATATAATTATCATCTTCATTTTCCTGAGTTGGAACTGCCGTTATCCAAATTCTCTCAACTGTTCACACTCATACCACTACTTGATTTGTTATCAAGACTAAAATAAATTTCAAGTCAGTAAGCCAAATTTCTCAAAAGAAAAGTTCATAATTTATTCAATTCAAAAACGCGAAAGCAAAATATTTGTTCTTGTTTGTTGACTCACGCACGAACGAACGAAAAATTTAAGCGACACCTAATCTTAAATATTGGAAATAAAACTTAATATGTAATGATAATTTCAAGAACGAAGTACCATAATTACCAATAAGGTTAACTCCTATGGGTAATTAATTTATAATTTTCAATATTACTACCTTCCAAGTTTTGTTCTTCACGTACATTTCAAACCACAACCATAAAACATTTCAATGGGAGCGTTCGGCAATTCTTATATAGCTGCGTTCAATTCGCGAACAAATAATATGTGTAAACTTTTTATTTCAAATAAAGATACGAAAATACTACACGATTAGCATAGAAAATACTGCACATTCTCAAACAAATAATATGCCATCTACATGAAAAGCAGTTATTTTTTAGTAATAGAATGGTAATAGGTTGTACCTGTTACTGTTATTTTCAAATAACAGGTATTTGCAGGTACTATTAACAGGTTAATAATAACAGCTTCGGATATCGTATTATTGGGTATATGTATCAATCACTACCACTATCTGTTTTTTAATATTGTCGGGTATTTGTGATTCTGATTTTACGTGTATCCGGAGTTGTTATTTTATAACCTGTTATTTTTGAATGTAGATAACAGATTGCTACTGGGAAAAACTTGTAGAAATCTAATCGCATTTTATAAATGTAATATTAGTAACTTTTGATATGTTTACAATACAATACAATTGTATTCACAATTATTGAAAGCTCAAATAAATAATTCATTCATTTATAGTTTATTTAACTTTAATCGCATTTTAAATATTTCTTTCGTAACAATCTTGCAGCAGTATTCTATAAAATTAGCTAATGTTATCCCATTTATTTAAAAAATCCATTTTAATTTTATTACCTGTACCTGTAATTCGATATCGAAACTAGGGGGTCATCTAGGGTAGGCACGGGCCCAAATGGTATAAAATTTTTAGAAAAAACAGTCTGCAGGTTTTTCGAGAAAACCGATTTAAATTTTTTTCCAAAAACCAGCAGTAATTTTGTCACTTCTCGAAAATTTTTGGATTTTTATGGCTCGAAAAATCCAGCACGATGGTCCGCATAACAGAAAAAATAATTAAATCGAAGTCGGCCAAATTACAGAAAAGGCACTGCTTTTTAAACATAAACTTTAAAAACTTATATCTCCGAAACTAACAATAATTCGATGTTGAAACTAGGGGGTCATCTAGGGTAGGCACGGGCCCAAATGGTATAAAAATTTTAGAAAAAACAAACTGCAGGTTTTTCGAGAAAACCGATTTAAAATTTTTTCCAAAAACCTGCAGTAACTTTGTCACTTGTCGAAAATCTTTGGATTTTTATGACTCTAAAAATCCACCGCGATGGTCCGCATAACAGAAAAAATAATCAAACCGAAGTCTGCCAAATTACAGAAAAGGCACTGCTTTTTAAACAATAACTTTAAAAATTTATATCTCCGAAACTAATAATAATTCGATGTTGAAACTAGGGGGTCATCTAGGGTAGGCACGGGCCCAAATGGTATAAAATTTTTAGAAAAAACAGTCGGCAGGTTTTTCGAGAAAACCGATTTAAAATTTTTTCCAAAAACCTGCAGTAACTTTGTCACTTCTCGAAAATTTTTCGATTTTTATGGCTCGAAATATCCAGCACGATGGTCCGCATAACAGAAAAAATAATCAAACCGAAGTCTGCCAAATTACAGAAAAGGCACTGCTTTTTAAACAATAACTTTAAAAACTTATATCTCCGAAACTAACACAAATTTGATATTGAAACTAGGGGGGCAACTAGGCAAGAGAAAACGGAATTTAAATTTTTCCGAAAAAAACAGCAGTTACTTTGACACTTTTCAAAATTCTGCTTTTTAAACAATACACTGCTTTTTAAGTTAAACAAACACTGCTTTTTAAACAATAACTTTAAAAATTTATATCTCCGAAACTAACAATAATTCGATATTGAAACTAGGGGGGCAACTAGGCAAGAGAAAACGGAATTTAAATTTTTCCGAAAAAAACAGCAGTTACTTTGACACTTTTCAAAATTCTTTGGATTTTTAAAAGACGTAAAAATCCAGTACGATGGTCCACGTAAGAGAAGCAATATTCAACTTGAAAGCTACAAAACTTCCAAACAGGCAGCGATTTTTCGCCCATTTAACACCGATTTTAGCAATAAATCTCAAAATTTATATCTGCGAAACTAATAACCAATCGATATTGAACTTGCAGAGCATATAGGCTACGCTTCTGCCCAAGTCGTATAAAATTTATATAAAAAAGAAACAGCAAGTATTTCCAGAAATTCAAATTTAAATTTTTTCAAAAAACCTGCAGTATCTTTGTTACATTTCGAAATGTTTTGCAATTTTATGTCTACAAATATCCATTACGATGGTCCACCTAAAGAAAAAAATAAACAATCCGAAACCTTCAAAATTACCAAATTGGCAGTGATTTTTCGCCCGTTAAACACCGATTTTTAACAATAACTCTAAAAATTTATATCTCCGAAACTAATAACAAATCGATATTGAAACTTGAGGGGCATATAGGGTTGGTATCTGCCCAAACTGTAGACAATTTTTAGAAAACAGAAACAGCAGGTTTTTCGAGAAAATGGATTTTAATGGCTTCAAAAAACCTGCAGTATCTTTAATACTTTTCGAAATTCCGAGGATTTTTATGTCTTTAAAAATCATTTACGATGGTCCGCGGAAGAGAAAAGATAATCAACCCAACAGCTACAAAATAACTCAATTGTCAGTGATATTTATTCAGTGATAAATAGAATTATAATGGAGGAGTTTCTCTATTTTTTTTTATTCTTTTATCTGAAAGTAGAGATCAAACGAAGCATTCAGTTTTTTTTTTAAATTTTTTTGAGTGCGTTTAGTATAAGAAAATAATTTTTTAAATTGAAAATCTTCAGCGTTATGACGTCACAACCCTGACTTGCGCGTGTGGTGGACAACCAATAAGATTTTAGACGACTTAACTATGTTGCCGCTATTTTTTCACTTAAATGTTGGTAACGTAGAAAATTATTTTCTAGTAGTATGTAGTACAAATATTTGATTTAAAAGTCAATTTGATAAAATTGACAAATTTTGATTTTATTGACATAGTACCTTAACAAAAAAAAAACCAGACGTTCTAGGGATAGCTAATTTCAAGCAAATTGTTTTAAATATGCAAGGAAATCGCAGTGGAGTGATTTATAATTTTTATAAACCACATACATTGAAAAGTTTTTCTCTCTTTCAACTAATTTTAAAATTTAAAGCAGCATCTTCCAATTTGCTGAATGTGGAATCTTTTACAACATTTTGCAAAATTGAAATGAGTTCAAAGAATATAAATTTGGTTGAAGAGCTTACGCGTAAGCAATTAAATTCGAGTGATTGGTATGAGATGCGATTTGGAAGAAGAACAAGCTTACTTTTAGACACACAGTATCCCTTTTTTGGAGCATCACCAGATGGTGTAACCGATAATTTTTGTATTGAGATTAAATGCCCAAGCAAGGAAAAAGCGTTACAAAATTATGTGAAAAATGGAGTAGTTGAAAATAAATACTTTTTTCAACTACAAATGCAGATGCTATTTGCGAAAAAACAAAAAGGCCTGTTTTGTGTAGCCTCTCCCAATTTCGAACTTGACAAAAAAGTTGAAATTATTGAGGTTGAATATTGTGATGCCAAGATGACAGAGGTATTAAAATTTGCTTCTAAATTTTGGGAAAAACATATTTTTGATAAATTAATAACAATGTAAAAATTTAAACAGTTTTAATAAACATAAATAAATAGGAATAAAGACTTATGCTCAACAGGTAAAACGAACAAATATTTGTATGTTTACTATAATATAGGATTTTGCAAATTGATTATTCCACATACAATAAAATTTATATCATTTAAATGATGTAATAATTGTGAATTTACTCTTGAATGAATATGAACCATTTGAAAATCACGTACTCTTCTTATTACCCTTTCCACATGTATTCTGAGAGCCGCTATTTGCTTTGCTTCTTTAACTTGTTGTTTGGATAATATTTCGCCTTCGCTAACACTAGGCGGTCTGACTAAAGTACATTTTTTTGTAGATAATATTGAAGCAATATGCTTAAATCCTCGGTCTGCCATCACCGCAATGTTTTCGGGTAGGTTATCTATAAAATTGCTGGCGCATATTATATTTTTATCCGATATTCTACCACCATATCCCTCCGAGACAAAATTTATGAAACCATTTGGAGTACAACTAATTAAATACTTCATTGTGTTACATTTTTTGTATTCTGACCAAGTGTAGCTTTGATGTAGTGCATTCGATGGCTTTTCAATCTCAATTTCATAGCAGTCTATTATGCAATACACATTGTTGTACCTAAATCTAAAAGGTATTGGAAGTAATTTCTTCACTTCTAGTGTTGTTGGCCAATATACTAAAGTTTTCAAACATCTGGCGATTACGGGAACTGTCTTAGAAAATATTTTTGAAATTCCACTTATACTAATACCAAAATCATTACTCACGCGATGGAATGAATCATTCAATCTAATTTTTTTTTTAAGTAATTAACACATCTTTGTATTGAATTTTAGTATGGTTAGTAATCATTTTAATAATTTCATAAGAATCCTTTGGCAACCCTAAATAAAATCTACTGTCTGTTTCGATTAATTGTATTGTTGTTTTGGGACGCTTTTCAGAAATGTTCTCAATTTTTAAGTCGGAGATATAAGATTCCGTTTCAGTTGAAGGTATTAAAGTGATACGACTTCGATGAGTTTTCAGCAATGACTGCAGTTTATTAACAACATATATATACAAGTTTACAAGTTTACAAACAAGGTGGCGCACGGTTATACAATACACGGCGCCAAGATTTAAATACTGTGTTCTGATATAAATCTAACACCCCCACTATATCAGGACACTTACAAATTAATTATTCATTTGGTACAACTCCCAAACAATCCAAAAATTTATAATGCTTAACATTACTTAAACCCTTCGTCAAAATGTCAGCGGGCATTTCATCAGTCCTTAAATATTTAATATTAACCATATCGTTGGCGACACATTCTCTTATGAAATGATAACGAACATCAATGTGCTTTGATCGTTTATGAAATACCGGATTCACTGCGAGTTTCTGAGCACTTTGATTATCGTTGTACAATGTAATACAATTTGAACTTCCCGTTAATTCTTTTAATAAATTTTTTAAATAAATAGCTTCCTTAGATGCTTCCGAAATCCCCATATATTCTGATTCGGTGCTAGATAATGCAACGGTTTGTTGCTTTTTGCTTTCCCAAGATATTGCTGACCCTGAGAGCTTGAAACAAAACCCGGTATATGACTTTCTGTCATATGCGTTGCTTGCCCAATCTGCATCTACAAAACCCTCCAATTTGGTTTCCGATTTTTGAAATTTTAAACAATAATTTTTAGTTCCTTGCAAATACCTTAAAATCCTTTTTGCATATTTCCAGTGAGTTTCATTAAAACTATTATTAAATTGACTTAGAAAACTAACACTAAAGGATATATCTGGCCTTGTTAAAATGGCTAGATACATGAGACTTCCGATTAACTGCTGATACGGGTAACTATCGTTACAATTGTTCTCAACCAAATCGAAACTAAGGTTCGCTTCCATAGGCGTACTAGCACTTTTACAATCATTCATCTTAAATTTCTTGAGCAATTGATCGATATACTGTTCCTGATCTATGGTTATCGTCCCCTTGTTCTTATTAATGTTTATTCGCATGCCCAAACATTGTTTCGCTTCCCCTAAATCTTTTATTTTGAATCTTGAACTTAATTCTGACTTTAAAAATTTTGTCTCGACTTTGTGATTTGAAAACACGAAAAAATCATCTACATATAGAGCAATAATTGTTAACAATTTATCTTTGCTTTTAATGTACAAGCAAGGTTCAAATTTAGATTTCTTGTAGCCTAAATTAATAAGAACATCATTTACCTTTTCATTCCAAGCCCTCGAAGATTGCTTCAAACCATAGACGGCTTTCTTTAGTTTAAGCACCTTACTTCGATCGTATACCTTTTGATAACCTTCAGGTTGAACCATGTAGACATTTTCGTTTAAAACCCCGTTTAAAAATGCGGTGGCTACATCTAAGTGTGTTATATCTAAATCTAATTCTACAGCTAAAGCAATTAACAATCTTAAAGTAGAATGCCTAACAACAGGCGAAAAAGTTTCATCGTAATCAACACCATGTCTTTGCGTGAAACCCTTTGCAACTAATCGTGCTCTATACCTCACTTTGTTTTCACTATCGCGTTTCTTTTTAAACACCCACTTACATTGCACTATGTTTTCATTTCTTGGCACATCCACTAGTTCCCACGCTTCATTTTCTTCGAAGGAGCAAAGTTCTTCGGTCATTGCCTGTCTCCATTGCTCTTTATCTCTTCTTGATAAAGCTTCTGAAACCGTAATCGGATCTTCTTCCAAATCAACGTTATCGGTGCACATATAAGTTACAAAGTCTTCGTAACTTTTGGGCTTTGGAGTTCTTTCCGATTTTCGAATGTGTGCAACTTCTTCTGCTTCGGAGATGGCGTCATCGTCTTGACACTCTAAAAACTTTTCTTCGGGTATTTGAATTTGGTTTTTATCCCCCACTGCATCCGTTACCTCCATATCATCATTCATCTCTGCGTAAATGACATCGTTTGCTGTATTATTTGAATTTTCCATTATAATAACGTCCCGACTTGTGGTTATTATATTTTTCTCTGGATTATACACCCTATAGCCTTTAACGTTTTCTCCATAACCCACGAAGATCATTTTCTTGGATTTCTTATCCCATTTTAAACGTTTCTCCTTTGGTACGTGTGTCATCGCTTGACTACCAAAAATTCGCAGGTTGCTGACGTCTGGCTTCTTACCAGTCCAAGTTTCGAAAGGAGTTTTATTGTTTAAACTTGATACTATCGACCTATTTCTCACGTATACTGCAGTGTTGACTGCCTCGGCCCAGAATTTCTTGTCTAAATCTGCATCAAATAATAAACATCTTGCCTTTTCTACTATTGTACGATTCAATCGTTCCGATAAACCATTTTGCTCTGGGGTGTACGAGTTAGTTTTCTGATGAACGATTCCATTTTTGCTACAAAATAATGTGAATTGTTTATTTACAAACTCACCGCCATTATCTGTCCTTAGTGTTTTTATGCTTCTTTCCGTTTGCTTTTCCACCATGCATTTGAATTCCTTGAAACGATCAAAAACTTCATCCTTTGTTTTCAGAAAATAAACGAAAGCCATTTTACTAAAGTCGTCTTGAAATAATAGAAAATATTTTGATCCACCTAATGATACATTTTGCATTGGACCACATACATCCGAGTGAATTACTTCCAACAATTTAGTCGCTCTTGTACCTTTGTTCGGGAATGGTAATCTTGTTTGTTTTCCTTCACAACACACAACACAATTTTGCTTTCCTAATGCATGTCCATCTCGATAAATAAGTCCTTCCACTACACCATTTCTCATTTTTAATAAATCGTTATTGTTTATATGACATAACCTTCGGTGCCAGGTTTCACTTGAAATGTTTGTCGAAGATGCTAAAAAACACTGCACAGATTTTTTGATTCTTAACTTGTAAACGTTACCCACCAAATCTGCTTCTGCCAGCAATTCATTTTTGCTGCTGTAAATTTGACATCCATCTTCATTAAAATTAACTTTGTTCCCCATTTCAATTAATCTGCTTACCGATAACAAATTTGTGGTTAATTCTGGAGCACATAATACATTCTTTATTTTAATGTCTAACTGTTTATCTTTTACAATGGTTGTAATGTTTATGTCACCTTTGCATACTACAGGAATCCTTGTTTTGTTTGCAACCATAATATCTTGAAGTTGATTTGTTGTAACATTCTCTAAATGATTTTTGTTTGCAGTTAAGTGAATGCTTGCACCGGAATCGACATACCAATCATCTTTATTGAAAACGCCACTAAGAAACACCACGTTGAATGCGTGATGTGTATTCTTCTGTTTCACATCTTGATTATCTGAGTTTGAACCGTTTGGACAATTGCTTTTAAAATGCCCAACTTGTTTGCATTTATAGCATTTGACAGGTTTGACAGTCTTACTAGAATGTTGGTAACCAGCAGGGTTGCCAATTTTGTTGCCAACTTTGTTAGCACGCCACTTCACTTTACTTGCGAACGCGCTCCCTACATTATCAGCATCCGTTTCCATGTCCATCAGCTTCGTTTTAATAGAATCTGTGGTTATCGCAATACCAGAATGTTCAATTGCCATGATCATCGGTGAGAATTTTTCGGTTAATCCCGCCAATAGCAATGATCCGATCCATTCTTCATTTATCCCAAAACCAGTTGCTCGTAATTTCGTCGCAGTTTCAATGATTTTGTTTACGTAAGCTATCATGGACTCACTATTTTCTAATCGCGTTGATGTTAATGTTCGTAATAAGGTGATTTTTCTAACAAACCCTGTGTCATCGAACATCGATTTTAATTTTACCCATAATTCTTTCGTTGTTGCCACCTGTTTTATATGTACATACAACGAAGGATCAATCGTGAGGATTAATTTCGCTTTAGCTTTGGCATCCTTATCTGCGTCTTTTTCGGTTCCATCGATGCAACCTGCTAGGCCATCGATAATCAGGAAATTTTCAGCCGCAAATAACCAATCGTCGAAATTTTCACGTCCTCTCAATCTTGGAACATTCGCCATGTAACCTGTAGACATCTTGCACTCAACACTTTCAACACTTTCACATAATAAAAATAAAACAAACACGTGTACTAGGCTGGGCCCATAACCTATTAAAGTGATACGACTTCGATGAGTTTTCAGCAATGACTGCAGTTTATTAACAACATATATATACAAGTTTACAAGTTTACAAACAAGGTGGCGCACGGTTATACAATACACGGCGCCAAGATTTAAATACTGTGTTCTGATATAAATCTAACAGAAGGTATAGTAGATACTGAACCATTATCTTGAGACGATATACTCTCATCTGACATCTCATTTTCGTCGACCATGAATTTTGCCTTCTTTAAAGGCTACTCAATTTCTTTAGATGTTGATGCCACAACATTGACATCGCCAAGAGTTGGATCACTAATGCTTCCTACAATTGATGGATTAAAATTTTTATGTGGTATAACACTACTTTTTAATATTAATCTAGTGTTTTCACGCATGAACCTCCATTGAAACCAGTTTTCTAAATCGTTTTGTAAATCAAAATGATCTTCGCAGCAATGATACCTACTGCCTTTGGGGACATTTTCCTTTCCAATCGCTTCGAACCACATTTTTCTTCTCAATAAGTTTTCTGGAACAACGAGCCAAACTTTGTTTGGATTTCTTAAACTATGACTATGACAAGATGGTACAAAACAACGTTTAATTGCTTTTTTACTATCCATAATATCATAAACATATAATTACAACAAATAATAAATCAATTTATTGAATTTAAAAAATAAAAATTTTTAGTTGACATTCAAATAGTTTAAACAATATGTTAACTGTCATTAATAAACCAAATTAGAACCGACAACAGGGCACCGCCATGTTTAATTCTGGTTGGTGAGCTATGGCGGGCAGATTAAATATTTTTTTTAAATTCAAATTTTTTTTGTAAATTATACGCTGAGTTTTAAAACCAACTAATTATGTCAACATGTAGCATTTTTATTGCACTTTCATGTTTATATGTTATTTAAAAAAAATATTTCGAAGGAAACTCCTCCATTATAATAACTTTAAAAATGTATATCCCCGTAACTAATAACAAATCAATATTGAATATTAGGGGGTAAAAAGGCAGGCATCTACGTGACTTTAATTTTTATTTAAAAAATGGAAGACATTTTCAAAAAAAAAAACAATTAAGGAAAATGCGGCTTGAAAAGCTGGTTTTCACGCCTAGCGTTTGAAAAAAACAGTGATTATTTTATAAGATGTTGGTATTCTTTGTTACGTTTTGTACGTCAAATAGAATTAAATTAAATAAGTATTACAAATTTTTAAGGACAAAATACACTTTTTAATGCAAATATAATACAGCAGACTTATTATTTTGTAATTAATTTGTAATGGGGGGGTTGTGGAGAGGGTGGCAAAAAAATCACTGGTGGCAAAGTAAATGGCGAGTCACGAATGGATTAACGAGATTCCACGCGTGATCGATCTGAAATTTTGCATATTATGATGTGTTCTCATCGAAAATTCACGGGGGTGTCAATCTCGGATCCAGGATTTGTGTTAATTTTGGAAAGAACTTGGCCCGTCCCCCTCAGTCGCCCTAGGGGAATGCTTTTAATGAGATTAAAAATAAGGAATAAGGTTATTAAATGAAATATTTTGAAATGTGAATAACTCGAGAACGGCGCTAGATATCGAAAAACGGAGCAAAAAATGCCCCCCCCTCGCTGGCACCCCGTGAATTTTCGATGAGAACACATATTATGCAAAATTTCAGATCGATGGCACGTGGAATCTCGTTAATCCATTCGTAACTCGCCATTTACTTAACTTTTTGTAACAAATTATAGAAGTCGACGTAAAAAATTACGTTTATCATGCGGCAGGAAACTGTTTTCCGAGTACTCGTAAATACTGGCATCGGCTAATCCGCCTCGGCCAGTAAAAAAACTCGTACTCGAAAAATTCAGTTTCCAGCCTAATGATAAAAAAGTTACTTTCAGTAACTTAGTTACTTCTAAGAACTTAGTTACTATAACTTAGTTACATTAATATTGCAAGTAACTGTAACTGATTTATAGTTATTTTATAAATGTAACTGTAACTAAGTTATTTTTTAAGTAACTTAGTTATTTTTATACGTAACTTAGTTGCTTTTCTGGAACTAAGTTACTTTCTATTAATTAAGTTACTTTTACTGTTACCGTATTTAATCAAAAATAGTTATTTGTATTTCTATACATAGAACAGAAAGCACTACTTGGACACCAAGTACTAAAGTGGAAGGCTGTGATAGTGCGAGGGTGTCAAAGAGCTTTCTGTTCCTGGTATACCTACTTGAATACCGTGATACACATTACATTATATTTTATACGATTGTTAAATTATTAAACATTTTATAAATTTCCGCTGTCATTTCAGTTTTGAAACTGTAACCGTATTTAGTGGGTGCACACTGCACAGTGCATGTAACTTTTGGTTTTTTTAATCAGTGAGTTTTTTTTATCTAAGGAAAACCATTTGATTTATGTTTTATGTTTTTTTGCATAAACTGTATGTATTAAAACCTAATAATTAAAAAATAATTAAAACGTGTACCTTGTATTTACATTTTACATATATGTATCTATCTAAATCAGGTTAAATTGATGAAGAAAGTTCGGGTAATGAAATGTAACTACAAAAGTAACTTGTTTCAAGTAACTAAGTTACTTAAACTAACTGTAATTAAGTTACTGACTTCAAAAGTAACTGTCTTATTAAGTAACTAAAGGTATCTTAATCAAGTAACTTGTAACTTGTAACTAGTTACTTTTCAAAAGTAACTTTCCCAGCTCTGCTTCTGACCTTCCTGCTAGTTACCTATAGTTTTGTCGAACTTGAAATTTCTTGCAATATGCAAGTAGCATTGAAAAATTCCGATTTTTTGTTTTGTAGATAGTAGTATTCAAGGTAGTTTTATTGATCGGTGAAAACATAAAATGTCTCATAGTTTCTATATGATTTACTCGAAACTACTAATATTGGACATATTCACTTTCTGCATTGACCGATTCAATTTATTGCAAAATCAAATGTTGCATTAGATTTCATACAGCTTTTACTTGATGGGCAAAAAAAGGTTTTAAATATGTATTATTAAAATTTTCATTTATCAGGATAACCATGTCATTATAATAATTATCGATCAACAAATTGCAGGATTCTTTGCGCTAAATTTATTTTGCGTGTCAGAAAATTATTAATTATTAAAGTCATCATCAAATTTTGAGAAGAGCACTGGGGCTTAATAAACTTATGAATGAATGCACACTGGTTTCTATAGCGATTTAACCTGTGGACATACATAATATTATTATGAGAATTGTCTGCATCTGATCAATTTGGGAAAAATGAATTTTGAAGCTATTGTAAAATTATATTTTTGCTCAGTTACTTCCCAGCTCTGGTCAGAAGTCACAAATTCAATCTGTAAAGGCCGCAAATTCTACCAACAAAGCAATAATTTTAAACTTGGTGACTTCTGCTAGAACAACTAAATATTAGAGCAAAATGACTAACCTTTCATTTCAAAATACTGCAACACCAATGATTATTATTGAATCAGGATTCCGTTCCAATTTTCAATTCAATATGATGATCCAAATTCACTACACTGCACCATTTAATCTGTTATAAACACTATGATAAACTAAATGTTCAAAATCAGAATTAATTTCACAAAAGTTCGTAATTTATGTAAGTAAACCACGCGAAAACAAATAAATTGCTTATTTTATCGAAACACGACGCGTCATTTTAAAACCTTCGAATAATTGTCACATAAGAACATACGGCGACACCTAACGATAAATGCCGGTAATAAAATTTAAAAAACTTATTTGTTATTAAACGTCAATTAAAACGCAAATTATGGATATTTAGAAAACTTGAAACCCGTGCTATTACTGATCAAATACCATTAATCTGTACACAAAAAAGGAATGATTCTGGTTTACCTGACGCAGGTAAAAATGTTCTTGATGTGATTTGCTTAGTGCTGTCGTAGAACTGATTTTTGGATGAAATTTCGACTAAAATGCTCGACTATGCTCACTTTCGTTAATAACTTTCATCTACGTAAACACCTAAACTTAACTTGTACATGTTGACATTTATATTTACTTGGCGTCATGCATACACCTAACCGTAAATATCGGAACTTTAGATATCAAACGTAACAATCAAAATGACACAATGGGAGGGTTCGGTAATTTAATAATAGCTGTGTTCATTTCGCGAACAAATATTTTTATACTAACTTATCATTTCAAATGAATTCTCTTTCCCAAGTTTTCCATCTTCATTATTTAAATATTCATTGGTTGCGTCTATTACGAAAAGGATAATGGTTTTCCGTGTCGAATCAATTCTTTTGATAACAAATTTCACATAATTCAAATAGGCGAATATCTTAGGAATATGAATGAATATAAAAAAAACTACAACAGGAATTTTTTATTAAAATAAGTTCGCCAAAATATAGAGAGGTAAAATTCTAAGTTTTATCGCAGATGTACCTAGATAACTTCCGCATTGCAAATTGCAATTTTAGACGTCTAGATTTTTCAAAACATTATATTCTGGACCCCGCCAATAATTTGAATAGGATTTATAGGCACCAAATACGTAGATTTAGCCAATAAAACACTAATGGTGGGTTTCATAAAGGTATCTTAAAATTTAAACTACGATTAAAATTATAACCGTAGTTACAACAATTAAAATGCATTGTTGTTATATTGTTTGAATATTATAATCAAGCAATTGATTCATTTCATTTGCAATTTCTGATAAATTTCCCTGTATCCGAAAACTTTTGCTTCTTGCGCTGTTCTTAATCGAGTTGACCTCAAGTTTTTAATCGAGAACATATTATTATATGTTGTTGATATATGGAATAAATACTACATATCTCTAACAATAAGATGTTCATGGCTTGATTTTAATTAACCCCCTCATTTAGGGATCATTACTATAAAGGAAACACTTCTACCATTCTTCTACTTAGCTATGATCCATCCAGAGGCGGTTAAGGGACCCATTGTCTTACCCTTTTTCGGCCTTGAGAATGGAATAATATACATTTTGTTTGAGTTTACCTATCCAATCAGCCCAAGATTCCTTTTTTACAACTTCTACCTAGGTCCAGCATGTAGACATATTTATGGTTAGAAGTAAATAATATAGTACCATTCAGTGTCAAAATATTTAAATGTATACACGGACGTAGCTATAACTTTTACATGGGGAGGGGTTCGACACTGTACTTTACAAGGAAAACTAGCTTCGTGAACGCCATAAAAAGTCAGAGCTGTAAATCCTAATAAAATTAATCATATTGCAGATATAATGTGGAGTATCCACCATTACCCACCATAAAAAGTGGGAATTTGGCTAATATTTGCGTGTTTGCTTAGGCTAAGGAGGGGGTTTGAACCCCCCAAACCCTCCCCTTATATACGCCCGTGAATGTATAATCAAGTAGCACACTGTCTAATAAAATAATCAAATTGTTTAAAATTTCAGCTTTTACTTGAAAAATGAAACATATTTCATAATCAATTTTGGAATTTTAAAAAATTTTAGTTTTATGCAACATTATTAATTCATTATTTGGGAAATTTCACACGTAAGTGCTTTTCATTTTTAAATAACAGAAATATAGCAAGTAACCTTTGCCATAAAAATTTGGGTTGATATAGACGTGTAAATAATATCGAGTTTAATAATGTCTTTAAATCTTAAAAGTTACAATTTCGGTAAGTGTTTTAACGCAGTGCCGTAATAATTAGTTTATGTTAACGCCCGGTTTTACACCCCCCCGACTCGAAGTGAGCGACGACCCTTTCTTCTCACATTTTGTTTTGCACCCGCTTGGGCCCTTTCGGCCTTTTGCGCCTCTTTTGACCTTAGCCGGTCACTTCGCCCTAGTTTGCGGCACTGGGTTTTAGCGATAATTAAAAAACGGACTAGCGTGGCATCCAGAGAAAACCATTTTGGAGAAAAGAAACCTGTTCGTTTGTTAAACTTTAATCATTTCTTCCTGTTTCAGATAGTGATGACTCCGAAGAAATCAGATTTTCATGTAAGCAGGCCCACTTTCTAATGATAATTTCATTATTATTTAGAGAGAATATTTAATTTTAGTGACGTACCGAATTCCGAATCCACATCCGCATTTTACACGTTTAGCAGGTAGGTAGTATAACCTGCCTGTAATATAAATTAAAAGAAAAGTATTTTCTTAGCCCGTCACGCCGCAAATTTAGAATCTTGTGACTTAACCAGAAGTTATAGCAATTTTAAACAATTCAAAAGTTTTTCGAGCAGTTGCCTTCCAAAAGATTTAACCCTCATTCAATCGGAATCCAGATTAAATCGATCTTGTTCGACTTTAGAAAGTTTTGTAAGTGATTTCCGTTCTACGATGGATTATGAACAAATTTGTGGTCGTTCTCGGCGTTCTTCATACGCCGGTTGGATGAAATATCTCTTTTATATATGTAAGTTGTCAAAATTTACTATTCCAGAAAGTAAAACTATTTTGATTCTTCAGTTTTAGGTTTAATAGTTTTATGGTACGTCAATGGGCGGATTGAGGAATCTAGAGGAAACATAGAAGACTTTCATACCGATTTGTGCGATATGAAATCTCAAATGAGCGTTATACAAGTAACTTCCATGGATGCAAATGTTTTCGTCGTATAAAAAAAAAGTGATTTTTAGAATGGCTACGAAAAAGATACGAAACAAAGACTGTCAGTTATGCAAAAGGACACGCAACATAAACTGGAAGTTATAGAAAATTTGCTAAACGAAATTAAGATAAATCAGCAGGCCCATCCCGCTCGACCTGCTGATGGTTCCAGTGGAGGTGGTGAGTTATTGATGCGTTTTTGAAAAATATTTTAAACAAATTCTTGTTTTCTTAATTTTTGTAGAACCTTTTCCTTATTAAGATTTTTTTTACCTGTAAGTCACGCGACTTGCTAGGTATAGCTTCTGAATGTAATTTCCTCCAGATTTTTATATTTTTTCCTACATGTAATCGTAATTATTGATAAAATATAATTATTAAAATTTAAAGCAAGGCGAATTTTTTGGGTGGGATAAAGTAAAACATAAAATATGCCGACTATAGTTTTGTATATTCGATAAAATGACTCGAAGATGGCAACATCGGTAGGTAGTTATTCTTTTATATAAGAAAGCACCTCTTACGAATTCCACTTTCTGCCTTTCCATAGCACATGAAAGTTAGATTATGCTCTTTTATGCATTTGTGTTTAATATAGCGAACATATTATGAGGAAGGCGTTGGATGAATAGAATGGTAGTGCTCTTATCGGAGAAAAAAGGTTCTCCAACATCCGCTATACTGTTTTCGTGGCAAGATCTCAGGAAAAATTTGTGTAGATAATAGATAGGCTCCAAAAGTAAAATAATTAAAGTAAATTAAAAATAAGTAGTGTAAACAGCGAAGCAGAGGCCAATTTGATTTGATGAGATGCCACTTTGGCTTGGCAACTACGAGGTTATGAATGTGAAAAGATGTATAAGCCCGTTGAATGAAGCATAAAATTTATAGTTGCTAACGTCTTAACTTTTCATACGATTTTAATATTTTTATTAATGTACAAGTTTCACGTTCCGTTTAGATTCTCCAGCATCACCTATGCTAAATATCAACAAAAATGATCCCGTTTATCATATGGTACGACAGGTATTGCAAGAATACGATGCCGACAAAACAGGAAAAGTAGATTTTGCACTTGAATCGGCAGGTACGTATAACTTATAATCTCAAAATATGAACACTGAAAAATTGTATTTGTTATTTAGGCGGAAGTATAATAAGTTCTGGAGATACCGAACCGTATACGCCCACCGGTTCGTCCATCACACTATTTGGAATTCCATTATGTTCGTCGTTACATGGTCCAAGAGCGATCATACAAGTAAGATAAAAAAATTAGTTTTTTCATTTTTGCTCTCCCAAAATCTTTCTTCGTAACCGATACATTTTTCTCAATATTTTTGTTCGTCTACTGCTGAACTTGATTAAAAAAAAAATATAGTGCCACTTTGCGCTTTGTAAAAATTTAATACTTTTATTTCTTATATCTAAGGCATCTTCGTTACCCGGAGAATGCTGGGCATTCAAAGGATCGCAAGGAAGTGCCGTAATTCGACTTTTGGGTCCTGTCATCATTCATTGTGTTAGCGTGGAACACATTTCGAGAACGATTTCACCATCAGGAGAACTCGATTCCGCCCCTAAGGACTTCAGCATCTGGGTAAGTGATTATTTCGAAACCAAAAATTTGAGCAACATTTTTGAAACTTATTATTTTAAAAGGGATTGCAAAACGGCGATGAAGCAGGCCGTGGTCGAAAATTAGGAGAATTTTCGTATGATATAAACGGACCCCCAATACAATTTTTTCTCATCGGCTCAGATGATGCGTACGAATATGTCGAGTTCAAAGTCCAATCAAATCATGGTAATCCAGTATATACCTGTGTTTACAGGTGGGTAAATAAAATATACATAAATTTACATTTTTTGGAATTTATTTCCTAAGCTACACAAGTTACAGCTATCCAAATATAAAAATATTTATGACTAACTTGTTAAACTTTTATAAATATTTTTTAGATTGCGTGTACATGGTCAGTTAGATTCAATGGTTTAATAAGAAGAATAAATTATTATTATATATTTTTATAAATTTGTTACCGTTTCTTGTATTTTATACAATTTTTACTGTTTACTACATTAAAAATAATTACTATAATATAATTGCAATTTGTGATGACTTTTGAAAAAAGAAAATAATAAAGAAACCGATTCACGTTTAAAAATTATTATTTTCTATTTGGTAACATAATCAGCGACCAAATCGCTATTTGGTATTAGTGATACGATTATTAATATCGAATTTCATTATTTAAACCACGAATCTATCGATTTTAATGAACGACTGCTTTTACTCAAGAGAATGGTGTAATGCTGCCAAAGTCCGACTGCCATCCTATTTTCGTTTATAACTCTCAACTTCCTATGTGAAAATAAAATAGGCGTAATTTATAAAGAATTACATTTTCTTAATATGCTTCACTTAAGATTAATTTAACATAAAATGTATTAACTTGAATGAAATACTTGAACTTTCTTTATAATAATAAAAAAAGTTAATTATTATAATTACATAATTATATAAATTATCAATACGACTGTATTTAATAAATCAATCAAGTAAATTGGCTTCGGTTGATATGATCTATCAAAGATATTCATAATATCTTAACACATATCCAAACCATGACACAAAGCTAACGTCTTCTGTACAAGACATAAATGTAGATAGCAGACGAAAACATGCATCGCGTAATCTTATTAGTGATGTAAGCTCTTGCAGCAATTTCATTAGGGTAACCCCAAAACCGTGGTTAACCTACCTTTATCCAACATTTTTCAGAGAAAATTTAATTTGCTTCAAATTACATCCCATTCAACTTTAATTTACGAATAATTGTTTTAGAGTTATAATAAGTACCTGAGCGTAAAACAAAAAATGCATTATTTTAATCGCAGGGTAAGAAGTTTCCCAAGGGTCTTGTAAAGTGATTTTGCACAATAATTATTTTAGCAGTAAATATTGCGTTCTATAAATGAATAATAAACAGTTGAGACAATTTCCATTTTTGTCTCAAACAGACAGTGAATCTGTTTAAGTCTCTTCATAAATCTACTTTCAGGCTCAGCTCTTTAATTTAAATTTATTAATTTCTTGCAGTAAAAAATACTTTTTGGTGTAAAAATTAAATTGCCCCCTTTATTTTAAATGATTTCTATGCTACCTGTTTATTTCTTAACAGTGCAGAGTTATTTTATATTTGTGGGAATATTATAGAATATATTTTCTTTCAAACGGTTTAACATCTATTATAACACAATATAAAAACGTGCATGACGTTTTCCTGTCTTTCTTTTCCATTTTAGTAAAATTTAAATACCAACAAATCCATTTGTTTAAACGATAATGGTTCCATTTAAACAAGCGTTGCTAAAACTGAGGGATTGAATAAGATTACAAAATATTTAAAGGAATTCCCCTACTTCGGACCCTTCAGTTTGTGCTTAATGGAACCTCATCTATTTATCACACGTTACAGTCATGGAAAGCCCATTAAACATGGAACTGCTTTAATTTTTTCTACATTCTAAGCATGAACATCTACACTAAGAGTAAATACAAATACTGATTTTAACTAAAAAAAATAAACTTTGGCAAGATTCCGTTCAAAAATTACCTCTAAGAATTTTTCAATATCGAATGAACCCGAACCGTCAACCTTTGCTCAAAATCGTAATCTTTGTATGTGGACATCTTGCTCAATAATTGTTTACCTTCTTCTTTGGTCTAAAATTCAGAAAAAAAATATAAAAGTGATTAAGCTTTTGACATATAACCTTACATCAGAATTTCTAATCAGAACTGTTCCTAACTCGTATTGGGCAAAAGCGGATATATGAGCATCTTGTGCATTGTGAGGTTTAAAATTTCTAATTTCTAAACATTTTCTAAAACTCGCAACGGCATCGTCGACGTTGTTCAAAATAAAGTAGCAGTTCCCTTCTATTAAATACGATAACCCAGCCATAGGCTCAGATTTTTCATATTCTGATACACTTTTACAATCTGTAAGAAAAATTTAATGTGTTAACTAACACAAAAAAGAACATCTGATGGTGTATCATTATGGAATAGCCAATCCAAAATGACATGAGTACAGGCCTGCCCGTGGTTCAATAGGTAAATTTTAGAATTAGAAAAAAAAAATTAGTAACGCATAATTATAGAGGAGAAGATGGTACAAGTACGTTCGCGACAAGGCTAAAAACTATAATTTTGTAAAAAACTATCAGCATTTTAAAAAATTATGTTGATTAACGGATTTTAAAAATAATAATAATAATGTATAAAATAAAGAATAATTATCAGTAATTTACCGAAACAGGAGATTCCAAACTAATATTTGTCTCCAATACACTGTCTCAATGCTTAACGTAAAATAAAGTTTTACCTGCAATAATTTTGAGAATGCTTTCCATATTACAACTGGCTAAAGTGTTCCATAAATATAATAACTCGTAAACAAACATTTTCCAAAAAATATCCGTCACTTCCGACAGTGCTTTATTGTCATTCGGGCACCAGTTAAATCTCCTTGATAAAAACAACTCGAGTTGTGTGCCTTTGGACGAACTATCAATAAGGCTTTTCATTTCTTCCAATTGCTTGATATCCGTAATTTTATTACAAGAACCAGCACAAATTGTCGCCAAGTATCCGTAAAAGGCACGTGACCATCGACTGGACATTTTGAGAACCTGGAAAGTTTGTTCTGCTGCTATGTAATCGTTTTTAATTAAATTACACCATCCAACTTCGTGCAGAGATAAAATTTTTATTTCTCGTTGGCAGGAATTGTTGACGGAAGCTTGGAACGATTGTAAAGCGTTTGGAATATCAGACTGAAAAAGAAAAGTTATTGGTTCAAGTTCCCACATTGCTACATATTCGAATTACTTTTAATCGATAAACCCGTCCTTTGAAAAACAGAAATAGTGCCGATTCCCCGTACTCTTCCGCAGACTCTTCAATTAATTGAGACGCAACTTCTACTCCTGCTTGAACGTTACTTCCATCAAGAGCATAAAACGGTCTAACAATCGTGTGATACCAAAGAAGAGACAACCTGTGGAGAAACATACAGTTGGCTTATAAATCCGCAAGTTTTCATCTCACGTTGCGAGTGGTGCCCGCATATCCGTGCCCTCTCTCGCGTACATTAAATTAACAAGACCGGTTTGTCGATTTCCTCCAAACCCAAGAAAATTTGTCAATCTCAATAGCGAAGGAGGCAATAAAGAAATTCCCAATTGAAATAATCCAAACCCAAAGGACACTGCACCCATGAGTCTTGTTATGGTTTCTTTATCTATTGTGGAATTTTTTCTATAAATAATTTAAATAATAAAAGAATTATTATCAGTCGGATTTTAACTTACGGCTTTTCTGTTGAAAAAATATTGAAAGCCGAGGTAAAGTAAGATAAGGAAAGTGTACTGTGAAAAGGTGACAATTGAGAAAAGAAACTGTTGGTTTTTTTCTCTCGATTGGAACTACTACAAAGTGCGCTATTTACCGATATTGATTTTTTAAGACTTACGTTGGTACATTCGGAACAGTTATTCCCGATATTTTGAAAGTTTACTAAACGGCATTGAGTATTATTGGTGTTTTGTGTTGCACACAAATTATTGTTACTTAAACAGTTATTGCACTTGTTAGTTACATTTTTACATTTATCAACTTTTAAGTTATTTGGGTAGGAATTGGACAGAGGTAAGTTAGGATTATTTGTTTGGATATACCCATTGGACGGAGAGTTGGATGTAGTTTGGATTGGAACATCCCATTCGTCGGAAGTTGATTCGGCATTTTCGTCAGACACACTAAAACTTTGATGAGTGTGGTGGACGTTAATTTCTTCTAAAAGCGTAAAAAATAATGTTTATCCTTTATTTATCTTTATATCCTATATCATAAGGGTGTGTACGAATTCCGGTAAATCAAATTTATAAATCTCCTAGAATTGTGCCTTCGCACATAAATTTTCCCGCCTTCTAATGCTTAAAATTTTTATAATAGTGCGAAAATAGCACTGGACATTGCTCTTTGGCTAAATATTGAGTTGAAGTAAAATTGTAGAACTAAGCTTATTTATTCATATTATTAATTAATATCAAGAATCTTGAGAACAAAATTTTTTTACTGTCTATACAGCTTATACTCGTATTCGCCAATTGAAAAAACAGAAAATGTCATGATTTACTAAATTTTGATATTATTTAGTTTATTGATTTGCATATTAGAAAAATTGCAAATTTACTTTTTTCACATATTTTTGTAAGTTCTGAATTTAAATTAATAGGCCAGTCATTATAAATAGACATTAAAAATCCAAAATTTAACAATAATTCCAAAAGTCTTCAAACTTTGCACAAGTGAATAGTACATCGAGAAAGCAATAAATCTAATTTTGCAACTCTTTCCGAAGTCCGGAACATTGTTAAAACTGCAAAAAAATTGAATTGTTTTGTATGTTCGCGAAAAAAATTCGAAAGGTTTTGCAAACTTGGAGTAGTGTTAAATATATTATTTTATGTCACGTATCAAATTTGCAACCAATTTAAGAGAACGGAACATATTTTTTTAATAAAAATTTGAAAAAATAAAAAAATTTGAATTTTGCAAATTGCATAAGGTTCCGGATCGTGTACAAGGTTGCAAATTTGTAAGTGTATCAAAATAGATGTTCTCAAAGTTTGAAACCAAAATTCAAAACTTTTGTAATTATTCCGAGACCACTTCGCTCGAAAAAACGACCACGAATTAAAAAAATTATAAATAAACATGTTCCGGTCAATGTAAAAGGTTGCAAATCAACACAACTGTTTGGTATATTTTTCCGATGTATCTGTCAAGTGTGCAGAACTTTTGGAATTTTTTTTTCAGTTTATTAGAAAACACATTAATTTTTATTAAAAAAATATGTTCCGTTCTCTTAAATTGGTTGCAAATTTGATACGTGACATAAAATAATATGTTTAACACTACTCCAAGTTTGCAAAACTTTTCGAATTTTTTTCACGACCATACAACAAATTTCAATTTTTTTGCAGTTTTAACAATGTTCCGGACTTCGGAAAAGGTTGCAAATTTTTATATTTTGATTTTATACCTTTCCCGACCTTATATTAAAGTTTGAAAACTTTTGGAATAATTGTGAATTGAATTTCCTGACTGACTGGCCTATAATATATTTGCAATTTTTCTAACATGTAAATCAATAAACTACATAATATATAAAATACATTTTTATACTTACTAAGCAGATTGTAAATGAAATTAAAAAAGAAAAAGTATTAAGGACATAAAATTATGTGTGGAATATGAGATGTGTAAAATTGGATTATCAGAATTCGTGTCTGTCCTATGTATGCACCTACCAGGTAAATCTCCTACAATTTCGTTATACAAGGTTTTAATATCAATATAAGTTTGTTGATAAATCTTCCAGGCTTTCCGAAGAACCCAACTTCCTTTAAAGTATCCCGTAAAATCTTGTTGCAAAAACGTTAATATGGCTATGCAAACTTGTGAGTCGGCGAGTATTATTTGGTGTTCCAGTTGGTTTTCAACCGAGAGAGCCGTGTTTGAACCTAAAATTTTCGTTTTGACGGTTTTCAACCAACCTGCTTCTGCAGCGCAGCGTCCTTCAATTTCTTTTAAAGTTGCTAATGCTAAATTTAATTTGTCATCTTCAAAAGTCATCAACGCATCCTACAGAAAATTAACGTCAGCATAAAATAACTTGAATGTAAAATTTTTTGTGTATTTTCTTACCATAAAAACAGCAAAGGTGTATCCGGCAAAAAGTTGTATGCTGTTAGGATCGCTTTTTAATACCGCTTCACCTTCACTAAATTTATTATTTAAAATTAATTGAAGGCCTTGCTTGGCTAATTTCCACTGAGGAATTTCCTCAACCAAGTTTTCTTCACTTGAATTTTCTAAACTTGCCATTATAAAATCATTTTCAAACAACTTATTTTCAATTATCACCAAATTAGCATCAAAATAATAAAATTTAAAACCTTTTGGTCTACATTATTGGTTTCACTGGAATTTCACTTTTGATAAATATGTCAAATGTCATTGCCATGGGGTGACTCATTCATTTAAAGCAAGTATTGATTTTTAGCACAAAAGCAAAAGTATTCAAAAAGTCAAGTCGTTTATTTTAAAATTAATAACAATAACAGTCTAATTTTCAAAAATTGTTTTAAATTATACTAACGTAGGAATGTTATATAAATTCCAATCCTTCGTATTTCAAGTCTGATATTAGGGTATCTTCCAATAAGACATTTCCGTTTATACTAAAGGCTGTGATGTACGTGGCAGTTTTACCTTCCAATTCTTCCGTCCTCAATGCTACTATTACGTTATCTTCTGAACTTGGTATAAATTTAAATGAAGAAAATCCTCTGCTGGGTAAAGAACTGGAAATCTAAATGAAGTTAATAATAAATTGATTTTTAATTTAAGTTATGGAACTTGATAATTTATTGATGAATACACTAATCATATTATATATCTGTATTATTTTAGAATCACCAAAAATGCACAAAATTTAAAAAATAAAATAATCTAAAAGTATATTCAACGCAAGTATATACAGCACTTATTTTAAGTGGATTTTATTAAATATAGTATTGATTTTAAAATTTTTCCTTTAAATAAACTTTCGTCAAGTTCCTTACAATTCTAGGCTTTGAAATTCATTACGTGTATTTCGTAACTAAACAAGCATGTTGTAATGTTAAGTTTCTTAAGTTTTAAACGAATGTAAACAAACACATAAAAATTCGGTTTTCACCCAATATGTACAAATACAAAGTTCCCACTCATTTTTCAAAATAAATTCCCCGACTTTTCCAGGTTTTCCCGGACTAAAATTGAATTTTTTGCTGATTCTGAAATACAGATATAAAAAAGTCAACTTTCTTATTTCCTTATTCCCACGTTGAGGACTTACTTTGGTTGCATCGATAGATTTTACACCCGAATCTGCTGTGATTAGCCAAGAACAACCACGAAGTTCATCCAATGTTTCATTGTAATTTTCTTTACTGCACCTTCGCGGTAAAAAGAACCACTTTTGGTGAACGTTGGACCAAACACCACTCTCATGTATCATATAGCCAGGCCAATAAATACCCAACACTTCTCTAATTCGTTTATATTCTTCAACCCAGTGAAGGTGTGTTACCTAAAATTCATCACCATGGTAAAGCAATTTATATTTTTTTCTCTCTTACCGTTCCTTTGGTATCGATTACTTTAACATATTGAGGATTGCTATTGACAAAAGCTCCTGCAGCAGTTGTCCATTCCTTTCCCATTGAACCAACGATTAATTGCTCGTCTTTAACAGTGGCCCACTCCCCTTTAAATCCCTTTGTGCTTCTATAAACTTTAGTTTAGACAATTTTAATATAAAACTTCAGTTAACTCACCGACCATCACCATCCGAGAGGATAATCCATGGAATTGCCTTATCATTAACAATTTCAAATACCATTCCTGTACGATCATCAAAAGTTAGCAGCCTTCCATCGAAAACCACCAACTCGGACAGCTCCATTCCTCGGTCTTTAAGTGCAAAATTTGTACTAAGTTTTATAGGATCAGCATGATCCCAACTGACAACCACTGTTTGTTTGGTGGGACTATAGCTAAGGTATCCTTTTTTCAAAAACGAATTCCATGTATGTTTCTCTATCCTACTCTTGGAATTCGTATCTAAATCGGCTATGATTCCTAAAATAAGTTCAAATTTTAGCTTATCCATTTAGGAAACTAAAAGCAACCACGCACCTATTCGATATGTATGCATATTATTAGTTTTAATTGGAGTCGTTAAAGGATAAGTGGAGTTATAAATACTTTTACTTGAAAACATTTGACCAGCAACTGGTTTCTTAGGAAAAATGTACAACAAGATTAAAACTACAAGTCCAATTAGTGCCACTCCGGATATAAACTGTGTTTGACTGCGGAGAGTCTTGTTGATTATTCTATAACCTGGTGGAGTACGCAAGGCCTTTCGCCAATCTTTAGTCACCACCATTTGATTATCTTCCAACGTCATTCGTACACGAAACACAATCCACCAAACGTTGTTTTCATTAGTTTACAGTTTTTAAGTGTTTAGGATTTCTATACAACTTATATAAACGTAAAACATGGTAATTGTAGTCAAGTTAAGCATTCACAACCACAATTTATAGAAATATAACCTCTAAAATTGATAATTTTGACGTTCCACGTTCAAACACTCAAATTTTATTGAATTGCAGTGGCGGCGTAGAAAGTGTTCTTCAATAAGATTAACACAGAAGCTTGTCAATGGTAAGCTAATTAACAATTAGATGTTTACTGGTGAAATTTGATTAATAAGTGTTTCAAGAAGTTGTATACTTTGGTATAATTATGTAACAGTACGCCACTGTCTCCCTATTTCTATAGGAACATTTTATATAGCACCAGAAAGAAGTTACCCGATCTGTCAGATGTGGTCCGTAATTGCAGGCTTCCAAGATGGCTGTGCTGGCAGCAGCAGCTTTATTAGATGAATTGATGGGAAGAAATCGAAACGTGCTTCCCAACGAGAAAGTTAAGGAATTAAATTGGGAGGATTCTGAGGTAAGAATAGTGAAGTTTTGAAATCAAATATTATTTTTAAATTGAAGCGTCACTAAACAAAATTATTTGTCATATCCCGTCTTTTTCCAAAAATTGTAACACGTGCATTCGTTTTTCAGTATTGTAAATATTTTTTGGTTAAATTTTGCCCGCACGACTTATTCGTTAACACCAGGGCGGATCTGGGTATCTGCCCAAAAGTTCACGATGAGGAAGTTCGCAAGTTATTTGAAAAGGCTCGAGGTATACGAAAAATTCAGTATCAAGAAGAATTTATCAGATTTTGTTCGTCGATGGTGAACGAAGTTGATAGAAAAATAACCAAAGGTAGACAACGATTAGCTTTAAATAGTAAACAAGAAATTACTCCGGCTAATCCGGCTCAAATACAACGCAATCAAGAACAAATTAATATATTAAATGAAAGGATAAATGGGCTAGAAAAAGAGGCAGAAGAAGCTGGAAACGAAGGAAATGTAGAGCAAGCACAAGGTTTGATGAAACTGTGTGATCAGTTAAAAGAGGAACGCGATTTATTAAAGAAACAAAACGAAAATGGGTGTGTTTTTGTAATTTATTTTTATTTGTTGCTTTCTATATTTTTATTAAGATAAGGACTTACCATTATAAGGTAACGAGCATTGCTTCAGTTAATTCTGGGTGTATCCAGTGGGTGCATAAGCAGTGACTTACGTAACCCAGTGTGCATTGATTATGAGACCTGCTTAAAATATTTTTAAGAAATGTGAGAAAAAAATTTGAGCAATTTTTAATTTTGTGAATTTTCAGCCATTGGAGTGCAACAGCTGAACTGGCTGCTGCACAAGAAAAGCAAATGGAAGTTTGTGAAGTGTGTGGAGCCTTCTTAATTGTTGGTGATGCTCAACAACGAATAGATGATCATCTCATGGGAAAACAACATGTTGGGTAAGCTGCTGTTTAGTGTTTGTTTTCAAGTTACATCAGTTTAGTTGCCCAATGATGAAAACTCATACCGCAAAGGTGAGGCTTATTCATACAGTTAGTTCTGCACGTAGTCGGTGGTTATGTGGTTATGGATAAGTTCTTGCAATATGTGCGTAGATTATGAGAGCTGAGGGCATTTTCTTGAAATATCTTCATTTGTAATAATCATAAAAAGTCAGCCAAGTGCCCAGTAACACTTGTTTTTTAGTTATGCAAGACTGAAACTAGCAATTGATGAAGTTACTGCTGAAGTACAAGCTGCACGCGACGAAAGACGTGGAAGTAGAAGTGATAGAGAAAAAGACAAAAGTAAAGATTCTTCAAAAGAAAAGGAAAGAATTGAACGTAAAAGAGAGCCGGATAATAGAATGCACAGAGATTATCGTGACAGGTAATAGGAGTCTATTTTTGAAAGCTTTCATTTCACTATCATTTGATATTTTTTTGCTTTGTATTCGATTTTTCCTTCATTTCCACATGAGCACTTCTGAAATTTGACATAATTGTGTATTCTGAATGACAATAAAATAAGCATTACAAAAACTATGGAATTTGAAAAATTTCAAAATATTTTAGACACTTTTGAAACTTGTAAAAAGTCATTAATTGTTCTGGAAGTCAATTAAGAGTAAATGATACATTTTTAGAAAATGTAGTGTTGCTTTACGAGATCGCTATTCCAATATTGACTTAATTTGGCTATATCTAAATTTTAAATACATAAAAAATTTATTTTATTAGGTCATCGAGAGATGGAAGAGAAAAAGAAAGAGAGAAAAAAGATTGGGATCGCAAAGAGAAGGATGATCGTAGAGAAAGGGATAGAGATCGCGACAAATACAGGGAACGTGATCGTGAAAGACGACATCGAGACAGGGACCGTGAACGTGATACAGGTAAAAATTATTGTTTAAACAAAAGTTCAAAATGTATTTGCCCCGTGATGAGAACTTACCTTGCTAAGGGAGTCTTGTTTGTACAGTTAGTTCTGCACACAAACATTGATTGTGTGATTTACAAATGAGTCGTTGCCACATGTGCATTGATTATGAGACCTGAGGGCTTTACAACCATTTTTTAAATGGAATTGGATCAAGTTTTAATAAAAGGGTAATTTTATGATTTTAACTTGTAGGAAGAGATTCGAGAAATTTCCGACATTCCCACCACCGCCGATAAATTACCCTTTCTCTTTGAGCAGTAAGGCTGCTCGTGCCAGGTAGGTGATATTCTTGCATTTACTCTCTTCTTTTACAGGGCTAGAACAGGTTAGTGATTGTCTACGTAGATCTATTAAATTATTGTGTTAGTACCTAATAATTTTTTGAGGATTTATCACTGTCAATGATTTATTTAATTAAACAGTTTTGTGTTATTTTCTTTATGGGATTACAGCATTAGTGGTGGACACCCCTAAAATTTATTTAATTTACAGACTAATAAATTTGATATTTTTTGTTATTGAGATCTAAAATGTTTAGTAGTTCTAAACCAATTGTAGCAATGCATAAGATATGTTTCCTTATTTTTTATTACATAAATGAATAAATTGAAATTTTAAAGCAATAGATAATGCAAAATTAATTAATGATAATTATTTAAATAATTAAATAATGAAGGATAATGCAGTATTTTGTGAGAATTTGCAAAGTTATGAGCTTTTGGCTGTTCTTTGCCAGTTTCTTTATTCGTTATTAAATTACAGAAGTTTCCCACTCGCCTAGGAAACCTGCAATACCTGGAAAAGTTGAGGATATTTAAAAAAACAAATTTTATTTACATGGTTTTCAAACGTTAAACCACAATCCAAAATTTTGATACTTTTTATTTGTAAAAATAATGATTTTTAAAGCTGCTATAGCCGATCTCATAAGCTCTCCCAAAAAAAGACGTTTTGTGATGAGCACGATATCTCTGGATTGGATCATCAAAAATATAATAATTTAAGGTTTTATCTAGGGTTTAATCGAAGGAATAAGTATTACTTGAATTTTTAACGAAATGGAGGCTTTTCAAAAAATAATTTTGATTTTCGATAAAAATTGATTTAAGAAATTAAAATTATTTATCGTCGAGAAATAACCTTTGATCAATCTCTAAAATATATATTTATTGATTATATTAAGACCCATTGATCGGTTCAGCTGTTTCCGAGAAATCTTGCTCACTGACTTTAAAATGTAGTTTTGAGAAAAAAGGTTTCAAAGATTTAGAAGCATCTTACAAATAGTGCATTTACAGTTGCAAAAATTTGTGTAACTTTGAGAATAGTTTACGGTTTAACATAAAATTTTCTGTGCGTATACTTAAATTATGTACATTACGAAAATGATTTTTTGAAAATCCTGACTGGGTAGTATAACCCCTTAAAGAAATAAAAACATAAGTTGATACGACGCTTTTAAAACAATTTAATTTGGTATACATTTATTAAAAGAAGATATTTATTTTCCTATTCATCAAGCATGGATATATTCTTGGTTTTATTATTTAGTTTTTTAAAGTTGTTTTGTTTTATAATTTCACACATAATTTTGTAATAAATTCTAAAATAATCATTTTAAGGATTCTAAAGATTTCTTAAAATGCATTTGAGATTTTTCCTAATTAGCTTAAAATTAGGCAAAATGCCCTTTATTCGTCCTAAGATGCGGCTAATTAAACTAATAACCGTAATTGTACAAAATGAAACACTTTTCTGCAGGTGTATAGATTAATTTTCAGTTGATCGGTTTCATGTGCCTATCCAGCCCACATCAGGCCAAGGCCAATGTAAATCCTTAAATGAAAGAAATGAAATGATCCTGAAATGACTTTTCTAAAAGTTGGAAATTTTTGACTTTGATCTTTGTCAACAAAGTATTTTTATATTTTATGTTCCTGTTTTCCAAGATTGACATTGGCTTTGTCCTGATTGATGTGTGCTGGATAGTCATATGAAACAGGTCAGCTGAAAATAACTTTATACACCTGCAGAAAAGTGTTTCATTTTGTACAATTAAAAATACCTGCAGTAATTTTTCACTAATAACCATAATCTTTCAATTAAAATATTTACCATTCATCGGTCATTTAAAAATAGGACATCTATTATTGTCGCCACTGTCCTTATAAATTTAAAAATAATAAAAATAGGACCAATGTGGTGTGCAGGGGCGGGGTGGCTATTACAGAATACAAATGATTTATTACTTTTACCTCCCGCACACATGTAGTATTTTTCATATTTTCACGATGATGTATGTACATATGGATGGCCGCATGTGCGATAACTCTTATACGGTTTGTCCTTAAATTTTGATACTTGGTATTTAACAACTGTAAGAGTGAAATAGATTTTCATCAAAATCTTAGTAATTTATATTTTTCACCTCCCGCACATATTTTTATTATTAATTATTGTTTGATTGGGAGATCATATCAAGTAAAAAATTTCCTAAATATAGGTCCTATTCTTTCTAGTTGAGTCACTACAAGAAATTAAAGTTTGTTAGTTGCCTAGTGTTAATTTGTGAAGAAAACACCCATATCTGGTAATCCATGATCGTTTTATTATTTTTGTTTAATATTAAACATAACTTTTTTGACATTTCATAGGCGGGAGGATATGTGTTGGCCACATCAGGTTTTTTCTTTAGATTCATATCCAAATCCAATATTTTTTCTTTCATATTTCAAGCTTTTTACAACCAGATGTAAAATTATTATTTTCTATTTGACTAATATTATTTATTTATCGTAAATAATAATCTGATCTGTAATTTTGAAAATTGAGGATATTTTCCAAAACTTTTAATTTTTCTACGGATAATATTCTATTCCTTGATGCAATTAAAGATGATTAATTATTTACATATTTTTTTTATTAGATTCTATAGAAGGTTCATCATATTTGACTCGTAAAAGTATTACATAATTTTTTTTGTGCTTCTTTGTCCCTGCGGATATCATCAAAATTCACAAAGGAGAATAATATTGTACAGATTGTGAGATTTCTGATTGATTAACTGAGTTCATTTTAATTAACTCATTAATTCATTAACATTAACTGAATAATGAAATAATTTGTTTTTTTATACATAAACAACATTTTTAAATTCGAGTTTTAAAGTTCATAAAATTTAAACGCTAATAGCAAAAACACCAAGCTCCATGTTTTTCTTTTTAGTTCAATAGTCAATTTCTCAAAGAAAGTATTTCTATAGAAAACGCTGTCTATCAAAATTTTATTTTATCAAGTGTCCAATACAAGAAAAGTACTTGATCTGAAGAGTTCCATATTATTATCACATTGTTGTTAATTATTTCTCTATCTCGAATTTGTTTTGCATTCTTTCTTTTGAGATCGAGTTTTCAATAAAGCAACATGTTTTTGTATATTTGTAAGTTCAGTTAGTTTGTTATTATAAAACTGTAATTTTGAAAAGATTAACAATTATAATATTTTGAAATAAAAACGAATTTTAAAACCAAAATGCGGGGTTAGTATTACTTATAGCGACTGTAGGGGACAGTGGTGACAATAGCCTTGATTAACTCAGGATGATTCAAAACATCCCTTACTGGGTCTATGTACAGGCAAAATCAATGACAATATACATGCATTTTAAATATGACATTCTTTAAATTAAAAGGTTGACCTTTTCTCGTGCTAATAAAATACATTAATGATTAACATTTTTAATTTTTAATCTAACTTATGCCCATATTAATAATCACGGATTAATCTGAGATTCAATATTAATTTTCGGGTTGACCTTAAATACGTTTAATAGTCACAATGATCCTAGATTGACCAAAACATAACTCATAAAGAATCATACAATCTCGGATTTAAATCCAAGATTCAATTCGTGACTATTAATACGGGCATTAGACTATTATAATACGAACAAAATAATTTATTACCACCTACCAATAAATTGAGAACATCTTTTTGAACAGAATTGCAGTTTCATTATAACAGTTTAAGTTTATTTGCTTTGTTTCTGGTTTAGACTTCAATAATTATTATTGTGTGAAAATCAATTGTACCACTTAAAAAAAAACTACTCGCTACTCACAATTTCTGTTAATTTCAAAATGTCCACCACTTCTGATGTGATCTGGTTGTATCATTGTTTCATTGGTTTATAGCTAGGTGTTGGAACATGGTAATTGTAACCAATATTGTGGCAATAGGGTTCTCACTTTTTTGTACATCCTCGAGATATATATGAAGAATTGAAGTTATTTGAAAGTTTTGATTTTTAAAAGAAAACTCATTATTTAAATTCAACAAATTTTTTTAAATTTATTTATATTGTATTGTAATTAGTAGTACTAATTTTTTGTAAGGAAAACTTGATATATTTGTTGAAGAATTTGGTGGGAACTCCTTAGTACGTAGGTACGAATATTTGCCACATATTTGTGCATTACCTTACCAAGTGTATTTTGAGGTCCCGAATAGCAATCATTGGGTGATTTTTTTAATTTAAATTTTGTTCATTGAATTATTTGCAATGTATGCTGAACGTTGTTATTTTTAAACGTAAAGAAGGTTGAACATATGGTTTGACACCATTTTCAGTTGATCTTTCAGCACATTGACGCAGTCGGTTGAATCTGGCCAGACGGTTATTCGATTCTTAGTTACGTACGTGTCTTGAATGAGGTATTTATAGTCATAAGACATTTCTCATTTTTTGTATTCTTCCTGTTGCATTTCTACCTTAAAATTGAGGTATTTATATCACACATTAAAGAATATGCTTTTAATTGGTTTTAGTTTAAATTCAGAGGAGCGAAATTACGCTCGTCGTATTTGTGATTGAATTGAAAGCATATTCGCAGGAACATGTTTAGCTTTTCCCTTCCCATACTCGGGTGGCACAGATGTGACTTGAAAATTATCACACTTGGATCTTTGCAGTTACCAACAAAACAGGTGAGCCTATCAAGTTACGTGGTCAAATTTCACCAAATGGATTTACCATCGTCTTCTAGTTGGAGCTGGATTATTATTTCATCTAAATTGAATGAGGTGACAACTACTTTCTTTAACTTAATTATTTTGACGTACCTAATTCGTAACCTTTATTAGCAAGAGGATTAATTTAAATTATATGGCGATGTTGCGTCACAAAATGCAATATAAAGTAGTTTTTTTTGTATAATAGGTAAACTTAATGGATAAGTTGTTGTATTGGAATGAATTTCGTAATAAATAGCAAAACAATGCAATAATTGTGTTTATTTTATTTTTTAAATGTCTAACTCGATAGTCTTAGCCTATGCTACTTACAATAATTACAGTTTTTTTATTTACTACAATTATTTGAAATCAGAAGAAGTCAAATTCTCCTATAAGAAAGTTAAAGGCACAGGTAGAAGAAAGTTCTAATAGACTCGAACCTACTACAAGCACTTCGATTTGATTACCACTTTTCTTTATAACATTGGCTTAGTTTTTGTCTATTACAAATAAAAAGTGGAAAATTTTAAGGTCAAATGTTACAATTTAATCAACTAAGCCACTAGCATACTTTCATTTATTATAACATAATTAAAATGTAGAGAAATTGCTAATGTTTTTATTACGGTGGCCAATCGTTTTGTTTGCTTGCTCAAATGTTATCTTAGAATTAATTATTGTTTCAATGGGCGAATTCCGGGAGTTCGTCAGCTACTCAGTAGCGTAATACTTCAAATTTAAATATAATTAATTTAAGCTCCAAGTCCAACATAAAAAATCATTAATTAAATAATATAAGTTTATCTAGAATACTCGCACAATTTTAAAATAAATTCTTAACTTGTGGATATAATTGAGAATAAATTAAAATTGAACAAGTTATGTTAACAATATTAAGGACCAATTTCATAATGAATTTTAAAGGAAGCTTTAAATTTAAATCCGAATCAAAATGATTACTTTGGCTTTAAATTTAACGCTTCCTTTAAAATTCATTATGAAATTGGCCCTTAATCCAATTAAGTTTTAATGTGGCGAAAGTCATCAAAATTTGGTTTTAATATTGTCAACATATGTAACTTGTTCAATTCTAATTTATTTACTATTATAAATAAGTCAGTTGTTGGCCAACTTAAGATGATACTGTGCTTAATATTAACTTTAAACGATGCTATATTAGTTATAAATCTGAACAGCGTCCCCGAATGCGCCCATTGTATGTTGTCTGCTTAAAAAGATTTTGCTTACCACGTGTAGCTACAAGTTATGCGCCATTATTTCTTCTTTTTGTGATATTAAAATACTGATATAATATTCAAAGAATTAATTTGGTTTATTGATGAATAATGAAAAATTCGAATGCAGCCAAGCTATCATAAATAAAATCTAAAAAAATTTACTACAGTACAGGATTTGTTTTATCGAAATACATAATAATGCATGTGTAATAAATTAACTTATCTGGATTTGTTAATATTTTTACGTTTGCTTTCTTTATAAAAAATAATTATTTATGAAATGAACAGTCATAATGACTTAGAAGAAACAATCAACAATATTTTTTGCTTTCTTTATTTTTATTTTGAGAACTAGAAAGAATTGTGTAATTATGTATTTTCATAACTTCTGTTTAACTTACTTCCAAAAGCAACTTTTGAACTGTTTTCAATTTATAACTATTACTTTTTGAGATGATGTATTTTTCAACTAGTGGATCAACACGTAGAAATATTCTAGGGTGTATTATTTAATTTTGAAGAGGTAGGTAGGTAGGTTTGCATAATATTGTAAGTTAAGAAAATTTTTTATTTTGATTACCCTATAAATTTTGCTTTAGAAATTTAGTAATGACGCATAACTAGATTACAAAAAATAATTAGTCAACCTGCAAAACAACGAAAATAACATAAAAAAATCTAAAAATTCAAATTAATTACATCATTGCGGACTCCTCCAAATCGACTAAAATAAATTTATTTACATACGTGGAGGAGGACCAACCCCCTTTGCTATTTTTAGAACAAATTAGTTTCAGACAGATCTATGTTAAGGGTTAAACTTTAAAATTAACAACAGAATAATCTTTATTTTACTTTTATCTACTACTACCTACAGTTTAATTCGGAAATTCACTAAATAGCCCGTGGAATTAATAATATGAATATCACAGATGACCTCAAAGAGAAATGGAAATTTTATTATCAGTTTGTTAAGACAAGGTTTTTGTTTTAATTATTATTATAATTTATAAAATACTTTGCAAGCAATATTGTTAGGTAACGATGGTCTAATTATTAAGACTAAATAATTAAAATTTTACAAATATTAAATAGTTGACATGTTTCTAAGCCGAAGGCTGTTTACGATTGTCATTCAAGTTAACTTGTTTCCCATTTTTTACATACCGGTTTAGTATACATTTTTTTAAAAATTGTACTAATAAAATTTAATGTCTACGAGGGAAGTTTCGTTTTAATATTGACATATTCGTTTATAGTTTGCAGTCATTAGATATACTTACATAGACAGTAAGAGTCGACCTAAAAATATTTATTCACAGCTGATGCCAGTTTTATAATTACTTTATGCCAATAAACGCGCTTTTGCAATTACAAAATTGGCAAAAACTACGATTTCCTAGCAGCCTCGTTTCTTTTTGCAATCTTGCCGATATTTAAAAAATAATTTGGTCTGAGAAGTACACCTACCGCAATTTAAATAATGATTTAAGGTGGCTAGGAAATTGTAGCTAATAATGCACTTATCTTACATAGGTAGTTAATTATTAAATTATGAATGCATAGGTCACGTAAAATCTTTAACGAAAATTGAATAACAATTAAGAATTAAATTTCAAAATTATCGAGGCCTTTTAATTTACATTAAGAGTAATTTACTCTACAATATCCTATCTAATAGATTTACCATTCAAGTAGTTTGCTTTTCTAACAAATAATTTATTTCCAATCGTAGTTATTGGAGAAATTTCACCCGATCTTGGAAGTTGAACTTTTAATAAATCCACCAATAATTTCGCATGATTCAGCGTTGACGTCGAATGAAATGTTCAGTTCGTTTTTATGAATTAAACATTGGAAAATTTAACAGATCTAACTAGGTACGTATTAACAAGTTCAACAGTTGCGATTTATCCTAAATTTTAAATAACGGTTAGGAATCTGGAAAGTATATTTCCTTCCATAAGTATTAATCTTATCAATCGCTTCAATAAAAGAGGTCAAAGTATTATACCATCGATTTCCCTCGAGTACACATACCATGATGATCAATAAAGTTAAATCTTTAAGGCTAAACGCTAAGTATAAAAATATATTTCAAAAAAATATTTAGCAGTCGTCACTTTTAAGTTCTTGTGCTATTTGACTAATTTCATAATGTTCCGTTTCGTCGTCAAAGTCAGTTTTCACTAAATTTTCCTCACTACTATGTGATATATCAAAAATATCGAATCTGTTTATATCTTTCAAATTTTCATCCAGTTTTCTCCTTTCGATGATGATGCGTTGTACGCTTTCTTGAGAATCGTGTTTTGGTAACATGGGAATTTTCAACTCTTGTTCTTCATTCTCGTAGGTGTCGACCAGTTCCATCGATTTCGACGTGGGCGTCAGGTAAGCCTTTGTAGTGGATAGCAAAGATGGGTTTTCTTTAGGAAAATCAAATGACATTTGTTTTGAAAATAAATGTTTGGTGCTTCCGTATAACTTGTGGATTGGTTTTTGTTCGGATGGAAGACGAAGGAGTGCATTTATTCTGCTGCTTTCGTTAATATTTTTGAGCGAATATTTTTCTTCAATTTGTGGAAGCTTCAATAACTTTTCGTGCTGTGCAACGCTGATGATGTCGTCTAAATTTGTTTGGACCTGCATGTAGCCTCTATTTTTTTCCGAGCTATCGTAGTTGTTGTAATCCGACATCTCTCTTATGTTGTAAATATCGGAAACCGACTCGTCGATGTTTTTAATGTCGTCTAGGTGCGACAACGTTATGGGTTGTTGACTGTGAAGAGTTTGTCTGCGACTTTTGATACGTAAAGATGTTTGGCGGTCTGCCGGACGTTTTGAACCAGGCGGGTTATAGGTAAAATTTGATGGCAGTGATAAAACCTAAAACACGCGTCACTTTTTTTTCCCATACAAAAATGAGACGCTCTTACCTTGGTTAGTGGTTTTCTAGTTTGTAAGCATTCGGAATCCATTTGAAGAGCCAAACACAGCTCTCTTTGCTCTTCCAATTCTTGCTTTTCTTGAAATTCGCGTTCCAATTGAGTGTCCATATCGTGTTCGTCTTCCAAATGTTTGTGCGATTCTTCTAAATGTTTCATCAACACCTAGGTAACGATGATAATAGTTAATAGTAATTAAATTTTTATAAAATTGTTTAAAACTTACGGCCACCACAACATTAACGAGAACGAACTGTGCCATTAGGACGAATATAACAAAGAAAATTGGCGCTATAACAGGAGATACGCAACAATTTCTGACACAGTCGGCCGCATCGTCACAATCGTCCCTTAAAGTGTCTTTCATTATTCCATTCCAATTATCACCAGTGGCAACTCGAAATAGCGTTAGGAAAGCCATGCCAAAATTGGAAAAATGTGCATGCTCTCCCAAACCTATAAGGATATAGATAAACTTTCGAACACACGACTTTTGTGCCTCACCTTGACAGGGATGATCATCTGAACATTCGAGCCGGCCGAACAATTCAACTCCAAGCGCGGCAAATATAAAAAACAGAAGAAAAAACAGTAAACCCAAGTTTCCGACTTGAGGTAAAGCCTGCATTACCGTGTCCAGTAGCGCCCTGATACCCTTGGCCATTTTTAGCAATTTTAAAACTCTTGCAATTCTCATGACTCTCATAACGCGCAAAACCGTCGGATTAATTGGAATTATATTTGATTTCAGTTCTTCCAAAATTATCCCGACCACTGATAATATTACAATCGCCACGTCTAACTGATTCCACTTATCTTTTAAATATAAAAGGAAACCCAAGGCAATCAGCTTCATAGTGCTTTCCAAAATAAAAACCGCCGTGAAAAAATAATTAAAAATCTTTAAAATGTAGTTGAGTATTTCGGGCATCTTGTAACTTTCGGTTGCCATTGTCACCACGTTTAAACCAATCACCGCGGCTATGGCCAAATCAAAATACTTCGACGTAACCACGTTATGAATAAATAGTCTCCAATGAGAGTAGTTTATGTAGTAAGGAGGTTCGTTCATTTCTGAAATGAAAACGATTACAGATTATTTACGTACCTACATAGGTATAACCCTATAACGCATTTGGACAAAACTACTCACTTCGTCTTCTTTTTTCCATCTGTAATGCTCTTTTGGCAGCTCTTCGAACTCTTTCTTCTTTTTCTTGTTCTTCTCGACATCTGTGAAAGTTTTCCACGACAACTCCAACGAACATGTTGAGTACAAAAAATCCAACTAGGAGAATGAAAGATATGAAGTAGAGCAACCTCCACTCGGAATAATTGACAACAGGCTGAAAAACAAGTTTTGATTTTGGATTTTGATTTATTTTACAAATATTTACTTGTTGGTCTTCTCCAACCGCATCCAAACCGGTATACATTATATTAACCCATCCGTCCCGCGAACTTAACACGAAGAGTGACATCAGCGCCTTTCCTAAATCGTCAAAATTGTATTTTTGATTAACCCACAGATTACCTGGTTGGTCTAAACATTCAGTTTTGTTTCGGACGCCTCTGGAATTATCCCCTTTGCAATGATAAAATGCTCCTTTGAAAAGCTGCAAAGTTCAAATTTATGTTAGTTTGATTCTCGATATTAAAACTTTACCTGAACCCCTAGTATTCCAAAAATAATGAAGAAGGTGCAGCAAATGAGGACTATATTTCCGATGGGCCTCAAGGAAGACAGAAGAGTTTGTACTACTAATTTTAAACCTGGAGCTCTATTAATTACTCGAAGTGGGCGTAACGAACGAAGTAGCCTGAAAACCTGTGACAATATGATTCGTTATAATTAAAAAAATCAAAAAAAAATCGGGTGGTTCATTACTCGTAAAATTCCGAAAATTCTAGGACTGGATTCACTGATTAAGGACATGAGTAAATCCACCGTCGATATTATGACCAGAGAACCATCCATGATATTCCAGCCCGATGTGAAATAAGCATCCGGACCATAACACATTCCCCATGCAACTACCTGAAAAGTATAATTCAACATTCGATCACCTTTTTATTATTATTTGTTCAAATACCAACCTTGATGAACATTTCAATTCCAAAAACCACTGTAAATAAATAGTTTGTGCTGGAAAGAAAAAATCTTTCGGTGCTATCGGGTGGTATGTTGGGTCGTTCCATGGCTAAAGTGATGCAATTCATCGCGATAAATAGTAAAACGACATTATCGAACCACTTTTGATCGACTATCCAATGGCACAGCTTTCGAAATCTGTTGTTGGGTGGAAAAAGATATAAAGAAAACTCATCCCTCTCTTTCATGTATCCTTTTGGCTCTATCATCAACATAAAATTTTTTAGTTTCGACATTTTTTCGGGTTGCACGGTTGTGGAATATTCTTCTAAATTTATTTTCGGAAGCGACTTTTCGGATGCGTCTTTAATCGTGTTGATGGACTTCGGCTGAGGACATCCTTGTTTTCTCGACATTGTTGGACTATTGTTTTTCGTAAATTGGGATTTTATCGAACACATTTTGGATTGGGAAGATATGTGAGAAGTAAGGGAGTTTTGACGCGACACCGTGGATGTCCAAGTCACCTGAAAAGTTCCATTTGAATACCTTTATTTTTTTTTAACACCGAGCGGATCGCTTACTTGAGGTACGGAACTGTAGGTTGTCGAACTGTTTCTGAACGAATTTTGCGGACTAACACCTTTCAGACTACGATTGTTTGGGGCGTCCTTTTGCGTATCGTTTTGTATTCTAATAGACGATTGCAGCAAAGAGTCGTTTCTCAAACTTGCCTGTTAAAATGAAAACATTGGTTAAAAATAGGAGTCTAGTTTCGATCGTCTTCTTACGTGTCTCGAAATACTGCCGCCGTTACATTGAGAATGGTCTCGTCCGTTATTTAGCGGTACTGCATCCGAATCGGATCCACTTCTACTTTTTTTCTTTCTCAAGCTGGATCGAGATGGCAATTTCCACGAGTAGCCTCTTTGAAACTTGGATTTTTCTAGACCTTCTAAATTTTCTTGCTTATTTCCTTGATTCGTCACGGCAACCTAGAACTTTGCTCTAGAAAGAAGGTATTGTCTAAGCAGTTACTTACTTTTTCGGAATACGTAGTCGTCTTGGATCCGATTCGTTCATTATGTGTAATCAATTTAGTTGATAGCGATTGCCTGGTTTCTTCCGGAGGTTTTTCGTATTGTCTAAATGTACAAGGAGGTGGCGACAATAGAGGAGGTTTAAGCAGTTCCATGTTGCTTGGCTGTAATTATTGTAATCGATGTTTTATTTGCTTTTCAGATCGTTTAATAAGAAATTACCGTGTATATGTTATCACTGAGAGATATTTTGTTAGAATTGTTACATACATTATTATCACAGAAAAGCGGCTCGCCTGGTCCGCTGACACTATAGCGAAATTCTGGAAAGTCGTCGAGAGTCGTGCTGGGAGAGTCTTGTGGAGTAGCAGCGGTATGTGTAATTATTGGCGGCGACGTCTAAAAGATGAGTCGAAGAAAAATTTCAATATAAATAAAAAATTTCAACTTACCTGCCTGGACGGTAATTTTAACATATAGGATTCTTTCTGAATGTTACACTTTGGATCGCTGATGGTGTGAAGATCTAGTAATTTGGTGAAGTAACATTCTCGGGAGAGATCACTTTCGTGACAATCGCAATGACTGCATCCGTACGACGATCTGTGCTCGTTGAAACTATTTAATTTTCTCAACTCCTCGGCAGATCTCCAACTATTTTTTACATCCTTGGGGAATGAAATTAGCAATCGTCTGAACAGTTTTGGTTGCTAACTTACATGAAGACAACTGTCGGTGGAACTCGATATCGATTTGCTTCCATCGTCCGAGGCGTCTCTCTTGTAGCGCTCCAATCTGCAAGACATTTTTCGCACCAGCTCCCGTTGCTCCCGTTCCCTTCGTTCGTTTCTTTCCGAACTAAATCCTTCTACTAAAATCGCGACAAGTAAGTTAAACAGGACGTAGTTGCCGAAAGTCATTAAAGCTACAAAATACAAAGCAGCCCAGTGCGACGTCTTGGCCATTCCGTTGGAGAGCACCATGTTCCAATCTTCTTGAGTTAAGATCTACACGAAAGTAAAATTTCTTAGAATGCGTGGCTTTAAGAAATCAAAACAATGATTTAAACTGCAAGTTTAGTCAACGCTTTTATAAAAACGAATAAAAAATTTAAAAAAGATTGTAAATAGCTCACTTGAAAAACTGTAACTGTGGCCCAAAGGATGTTGTTGAAGTGCTTTCTGTCACATTCGCATCTTTTGTCGTGGGTCACGATCATCGTGCAGGTACACTCTCGTGATATTCCTTGTGTATCTGTGTACTTGCAAAACTTACCACCGAACAGGTACATACCCAGAATGCTGCCAAAATCCAAAATATGCTGATTCTTATTGCAATTGTGAGTTAAAAAATTTGGTGTGTTGTGTAGCTGTTTGTTAGTGTTTAGTGCGTCTAAAGGATTATAGATTTTGTTTCCTACAGATGAAATGTTAGATGTTTTTCAACTAAAAACTTCATTAATCATAGCTAGTACGTAATCACTGTTTGAAATTTCAATTGGACTTGGTTTTGAAGTTACGTGATTGCAGCAATAATGGAGTATTTAATCATTGTAACGAGAGTACTTGCAATACTCCAATTTAGTCACTGCCAACTGCAGAAGAACGTCGCGGTACCTACTTGATTAATTGATATTTATGTAGATTAAATAACTTTTATAATATTGTTTTACCAAGTGTAGTCGGGGATGTGCAAATTTTCTGAGAATATTTTGTGTCGCGAATTGTGGCAAGTGTATTGAGAAGCGTTAAGAATTGCTTTGTTTCGTTGTACTTTGGATAAACGAGGCATGTTCATGTCATTCTTAAATTGGAAAACGCTGTGCTTTACCATATCATCAAAAATAATAATCGATCTGCAGGGTAAGGATCCGTAATGCTTTACGAGATGCGACAAAAAAGTTTCGAGACGAATTTCGTACGACAAACAATGTAGTTCAAAATTCAAAAATCTCAAAATTTAACTAACGAACGCTTAAATAGCTTTCGATTTTAACTGATCTAAAAATTAAATTCAAATGAAAATTTTTGTGATTACGGAATTTATTCATGACGATTGCAAAATCGCACCATTGATTTATTAATATTTTAATATGCACTATAATCTCTGACCGCTTATGTGCTTATAACCAATAAATTCGTTAGTCTCCTCGTTATAGAAAAGTTTTTATTAAAAAAAAATAATAATGCTGCACGTTTACGTTAAAGGTAAATATTTTAATTTTCGTCGTATAACTTTTTATTCGCACCTCGTCGCTAATTAACCGAAAGTCATACAATCAACAAAGTGCTAATTTATTGGATTAGGTTATCAAAATTTTAATTAACTCTACGGATCAAAAGACTACAAGTGTTAATAAATTCGTTAATCCCATGAACGGATCCATCCACCTCTTTTGGATGCAAAATATTCGGAATGGATCCGCCATTGGTTAATCCACTACTAAGCGTCCTTTTACTAATTCAACAAATTTTTAGGGTAAATAAATTCAACGATTTCAAATTATAATGATTTTACTACTTAGAAGTGAAATTTATCTACCATTCAAAAATCATAACTTTCAACTACAAAAAATGTGTAGCTTTATGTTTTAATGGTAGGGGTGACAGATTGAAAATTAAAACGAGTGCAACAACAAATTGTCTATTGTTTATAGCAATAATTTGTCATTTGCTCAAAATTGTATAAACCGCAAGCAGAAACTTTAATGAAAAAATACAAAAGCGTGTGAAGTAAAAAGGAAACATGCCGAAACGTTAGAATAAAAATATAAGCCCAAATTACTTACCTTGTTATTGTAGAAAAAATTTATGATAATCAATTCGAAGCAACCAATAAACCGTGCACGTGAAAAGTTTGAGTTCTATTTCGAATGGGCTATCACAAATTTCTCGCAAATATTTTTGGCGAAAGTATCACCGAGTGATAATCACATTTTTAAGTCGATTATAATGACATGCGAGATCCAAGATTTCCTTAAATAGATAATCGGAGATCTCACATTGACCAGAGTGTGCATTTTTAGTAACCGGTTGAAAATACCTGAAAAACTGTAACTATGGCCCACAATAACGAGTCAAAGTTTTTTCTATCTTTCTCTTCATCATCCGTAGATGGGCATTTGCCATCGGTTTTGACATCACAAAACTTGCACCCAAAAAGGTTCATACCAAGGATACTAGAACAGCCAAAATGGCTTTAATTAAGTACAATTTGAATTTATACAAATTTTTGTTAAAAGTGTTTTGATGCTTTGGGCAAAATCAAGCGGCAATCTCGGCGTGTCTCGGCATCCACGTTTTCGGAAGTATATAATATGCATAAATATGTATTTATGTATACCTAGCAGACGAGACACCACTAAGAATGCCCCTTTAAATTTTGCTTATGGTGTAGGTGCTCTCATTATAGAACGACATTATCGATAATAAATCAAGAGTTGTTCGATTTTTTCCGAGTCGTCGGTATAATCACTTAAAAATTGACATCATTTAGTAAATTAATAGTAAATAAGTAGTAAACTAGGTATATAATAATATAGTAAATAGTAAGCTTTATATACAGCTTAATAATAATAATAATAATATAATATAGGTAGGTAGTGATTATGTACAAAGTGCTGTTTAGGTATATAGGTGCAGCCCGAAAGGCAGGATGACTTTTTCAGAAGTAGTGTCGAATAGATAAGAGAAAAGAGTGTACGAGAAGTAGTATAAGTGGTGATGTTGAGTGATAGATATACGTTCAAACCAAAATTTTGCAAATATGAACATAAAACATCAATTTTTCTATTCTAAACATTCAAATAATATATTTTTTTTATATCAATTATTTTATCAACACAACGTTCTAGGACACAATAAATATCTAATATCAATTGCCACCCCTACCTTGAGGGAAGTTGCCAAAACTATTTTTATATTGTATCCATCATAATGTATTTTAATAATCCACACAATTTTGCTCGACGACCAGACTCGAAAATGCTACATTTTTAATTTGTTTGTTTAAAATTGTTACAAAATGTGTTAATATTTGTTCAATTTCCCGTTAGGTATGTGAAAAAGTTAATCGAAAACTTACCTAAAAATAAAAATGAAGAGAATAAGTAAAGAAAAGAAAATGGCGACATTATCCATGGTTCGAAGCATCACGAAAAGTTGCCTTCTCAAATTTGGCATAAACCTTACTAACTTCAAAATCCGCAAGAGACGAAAAGTTCTTAAAACCGACAGTCCAGAATCTCCTTGAAAATTGCCCCAATATTTTTGGCACAATTCAACTCCACTAAAATAATCGAAATATTATAGTACAACAACTTTGATTCCAGAAGCGAGCGCAATTACCTCAGTATTACAATCACACCGTCGAACACGTTAAATCCGTTAGCTATGTATCCAAACGGACCCTCCGCGATAACTTTCAGCAACATTTCGATGGCAAAAATTGCCGAAAAGACCACGTTGCTCATTTCGACGATCGTGGTTAGTTCTGCAGGCTGCTGGTGATACTCGATTCCCATCGACAACGTGTTCACCAAAATTGCTAACAAAATTCCCTGCTGGAAGTATTTATGCTCGACCAAACGTTGCACGTATTTTCGTCCGCATCTAAACAACTTAAAGATCCCTTTAATCGTGGTACAAAAAATCACATAAAATCTGGATCGCTTTTCGTTTTGGTATTCCGACTCGCAGTGCCACATATCTTGACAACAGGAGTAATCGTCGTCCATTCCTTGTTGACCACCGATGTCTTCTATATTACTGGGCCTGTTGGTTAATCCTTTCGAGAGAGATCCCAAAAACGTGTCGAGCGTTATTTGGCCAGTCGGAAGCGCCGCATTGATTGCGCCAAGCGCCAAAAGTTCTTGACAAGTCATCGCTTCACCGTTTAAAAGTTCGCAACAATCCGTTGCTATTTGTTGTTGTGTTTGTAAAATTTGTTGCTGATTTGCTATGGTCGATATTTGCCAAATATTTCCGTCGCCTAATAACGCAATTATTCCGTTACATATTATTATAATATAACAAAATATAATATCGAAAACTCACCAGTTTGCGTCATCTTTTCGCTGGAACACACGTTCCGTTTGTCGAGCAGTTCCGAGTTGGAGTTGAGTATATTTGAAGACGAACTCGGAGTTGTAGGCGATTCTTCTTCTCCGTGCCGGACCACTACGTCGCTAAACATAACCGAGGAACGGCGACGATGGGTTTGGATCGAAGGCGGAGATAACAGATTGGTCGGACTCTGCGAATCGAAAATGAATAATTATAAAATTTTAAACACACTTTGTCGACGTACGTCGTTATTATTCGATCCTACGCTTTGATTAGAAATCGAAGGTACTCTCAGCAAGCTGGGCCGTTTTGTTGTTACAGTTTCGGTTTCGTCGCCTTTTTGTTCTTTAGAAGTGCTCTCCGGAATACAAATTGAGCCAGTTCTTGACACAACTTGAGTACTGGAAACACTCGAGGATAGCTGCTGCAAAGAAAATTATAAGAAATTCTTATAAGAGAGTTTTCAAATTGAAATGCCAGCTTGAATATTATTATATTAAGTGGATAATAAAATATTAGGCTGTATATTACAAATTTTTTAAAATTATTTTCTTACAATTTGTTTTAATCTTGGACAGCACGGATGGTGTCTTTTATTAAAGTTGAGTCTTATTGTCTCTCCTGCAATTATTTTCCTTTCTCTTCGCTGCTCCCTACGATATCTAAACAGCCGTACTTTTTTTATTATTCTCCTTTTGCTCCTTCTCCAGAGGTGCGCTATGTACTTGACAATTTCCGCATAACACGTCGTCGGTTCGCTGTTATTAGTTGATGAAGCTAAAGTACTTGTGCTTTGAAATCTGGCACGTTCTAATCGCATTCTTTCCATCTCACGCTTTTTGGTTTCCGAAAATTGAGTCGCTATAACGACCAAGCACAGGTTTATCATAAAGAACGAACCGATCTGAAACGAAACAATCCTAATGAGTTTCCCATTTTTATATCCTACATACTTATTTATGTAAACTACTAAAATTTATAGCCGACTTCTGTCTTACCACTATTAAAAGTACAAAATATATCCAATCCCAGAAACTGTGAGCGTCTTGCACGTAGTACATAATATCTGTCCATCCTTCTAGAGAAATTACCTAAAATGTAAACGATTAAAGGGACGATATTTTTATATTAATGGAAAACAAAAATATCAAATTTAATGGTCTTTTCAAAAATTGTGCTATACCTACAACCACATCGTTAAGTAGTATCTAACTGATTCAATTAGAAATTAGTGAGAGAAACTTAGTAAACGATAGGAGGTAGCACATAAGCTCTAATAGCCGTGATAGCCATAAGCTTTAATTAAAATTTACACAAACAATTATAAACAGATTCTAATTGACGTTTGCTGAAACTGTCGTAAATTTAGCATTGCTAATTTTCGTTCTACATATTTGAACATTATCGTCTGCCACTTGCACTCAAATGAACATTTAACCAAAATTTGTCTAGTTACGTTGTCCAGTTGTTCAATCAAAACTTTTTTAACGTTCCCGATAAACTGTTTCTACAAAAACGTTTTGATGCGGCTCCGGTGTTTTTGTTTGAAGATAATAATATTATGTACCCAGCTGGTATTTTATAAATTATAGAAAAATTGAAAAATATAAAACAATGGAAGTGGTAAGCCAGGAGTGTGTCGTGATAGTACGTATTTCTTGACTTCATTGGCAACAAAATAAATTTGAATCGTGTATAGGAGTACTACTAATTTATGGGAAAAAATATGTTTAATAAAGCGCGTTTTATTTACCGTAAAACTAAGATAATAATGTACGTAAACTCAAGTTGGAGCTACTTGAGATATAAACTCATTCTATTTATAACTTACATAATTACTCTGGCCAAGATAGATTTTATACTTTTCCTTACCATAATATCTGCACCACGATCTACTTAATTTTTTAATTTTATTTACCAAGTTAACGCCGCACCTTAAATGTCATATTTTATAAATTGTAAAATTAAACTAAACTAACAAGGAGGCATTACAGACAGGGCCGTCTTTAATCTATTGATTGGGCTTGTTAGGATAATGGGGGCCCCTATTAACCCCACTTAGGGGTTAAATAATTGGAGCAGATAAATAAAACTATTGATTAATATGAACTTATAATGTAGTATTTTAATAAAAGTTTAATGCATACTATCTAAGAAAAAAAATTTTTCCACCGGAATTGAATCCGGATTATCGACGGTCCGGTCTTCTGACATCCGGATTATCGACGCTCTACTGTATGACTATGACCGGCTGCTTCATAAAATGTGTAAAGTAAATGTTGCTTCACACATATGGAATTTTTTTTTCAAAAAATTTTAATCCAAAACACCAAAAATTAATGTTTTAAATTTATACTAAAACGCTCATTTATGGTCACGTGATGTGTTTTTCATAAAATTGAATATTTCTTCGTCTCTTATACGCTCTTGGATCCTTTGACGATTTAAACCAAACTTGACAAACAAGCCCAGTTTTTCAGTAGCAGGTTAAAGCAAAAAGTGTGGGTTAACCAATGATATTGCGTAAAAAACAGCTTTTCAAAGTATTTCATTGTTTAACCCAAATGTTTTGCTTTAACCTGCAACTGAAATACTTGGCCTAACTCAGTAGGACTTGGGAAAGGTTATTGTCAATGGCGGATTTAGCATTTGAGAGGCTCCAGGAATAATTTAATTTTGAGGCCCAGTCTAAATATTTTTACTACTCACATCAGTTGTTATTTTATATTGGTTAATTTTCAATGTGTTTTCCCTATGCCACAATTTCTTATGAATTATGAAATACGCTGTGATAATTATTAATTAATTATTTTCATTACAAAAAATTTACTTTATTTTATTTTATTTTGAGAGCAGAATTTTGAGGCCCCCTGGATTTATGAGGCCCAGGCGCGCGTCTCTTGCGCCTGTTCGGAAATCCGCCACTGAAAATAACGCCTATTTTTGATCCCAAATGGCGCCGGTACGCGGTGCATCTTTAAAAAAAGGTGATTTTGGGCATTTCCACCAAATCTACAAAGAGGCAAAATTATTTAATAAACAGCAGTTTTGTTATCCTTTGCAGTTCTGTTACTTCAAAATTTAAATGATTTCATACGCTTTGTTAATATGTTATTGCCGGACTTTTTAAATGGCCCAACACGTCGGACAATTAAATATTTGCTTCAATAGATCTATAGTATATCTCAACAATTAATTTTGATATGATAATAAAGCAGTAATGATATCGAGCGAAAGAGAAATTATATTATACCTGCCGACTCGTTGAAAATTTTCTTAAATATTCATCATCAAGTATTCATTTTAAGGCCGCATTTAGTTATTATCTACGCTCTTGTGGATAAGTAAAAAAAGTAAAAATAGGGAGCCGACATCAATTTGATTAATTTCAAAGTGAATTAATTTTTCCACCATTTCTTTTTTGGAATTAATTGCTAATTGTTGTACTTACCAAAAAAATGGCTACCCAGGCGAGACCGATGTTATCAAAGGAAATGGTGCCTTGGAATGGATTTTGCCCACCTTCCAAACAACTTTCGTAGTAAAGATTCCAGTTAATACAGCCAACATTATTGCTGTCTTGAAATTGTTCGTACGTTAAATTACAAGTTTTGTTTCCTTCCTTGTAAGGTGGTAAGTCGCTGCACTGATGCATTCCCGAGTGATCTCTTTTACTGCATATGTACTCCTGTTCTTGAGAAATTGTGTAGTAATGGGAAACATCTCTGTAATTGGACGATTTTACTACTGAAATAAGCCCTTTGCTAAGCGCACATAGAGAGTACATACCTACACGACCGAATTTGTGTAAGAATAATAAATTTTTGTGTGGGAACGATAGTGTGGTGTGAGATGTTATATACAGTATGATAAATTTTTAGTAATATTATTTATTTAATCAAGCAGTATTGTTTAACTTTGGTTTAAATGTTAACTTGCATTAGTAACACGATTTTGGAAAATGGAACCAACGGAACATTTTTTAAGTACAACATTCGATGGATTCCTTTCGACCAGAAGAGGCAACTTCCGTTCGTTGCAGCTAGCGGTAACAAAGGTCATAGCAAGTTTTCTGCCAGGTTTAGACAATTTTAAGGCAGGAAATTCTAATCGCTGTGTCGTTTCTGTTTTCCGAATCTTGAAGAGCCACTCCTTCAAGTTTCAAGATAAGAGCACAATCACTAAACTGAAAAGTTTTATTATAACGGAAGATTATTTTATAATTTTACGACGCCAGATCCAAATAAACAGGAATCGGCGAGAACCTCTGAATTTATTTTAGGAAAATTTCGCTAATCAACAATTTTCGTTGTGAAATATTCCAGCGAATGCGAAATGTTGATTTAGCGTCACACTGATAAAACACAAATGAATGATCATCTACTTGGAGGAGAAATATGTTATTTTATAAGAAAGTGAAAGTATTTTTTTATTGTTATAGTTTTAATAAAAATTTAGATAACGCTGCTAAGATAAGATTGCAAGATCCAGATAATAAATGAAATGATATAAATTCGATTCGAAAATATATTTTGGCAATGAATAATCGTCCACGATGAAGGCTAACTTTTTAATTGTGTTGATATTAGTGAGTTTTTCGGGTAACTATACGTCTAATCCAAAATTTGAATGTTATATTATCATGTCGAAAACTTATTTTAGCCTTGGCGGAGTCTCTAGAACCAAGCGTTCTTAAAAATGTTACATCATCAGGACTGCAAGGAAGAATAGTGCGAGGAAGACCGGCCGGGAGGAATCAATTTCCCTACCAAATCTCCTACCATCTTAATGGACAACACATATGTGGCGGGTCAATTTTGACTCAATATTGGGTTGTTACAGCAGGACATTGCATTTTAGGATCGCCTGCCAACACCTTGGTAATAGCAGGCTTGTTAAACCAAGGCGAAAATCATCCAGACGTACAAAGGGTGAGAATTGCGCGCCAAATCATTCATCCGAGATATCCAGGGTAAGTGAACTATTAAAATATTTGCTTGGTTTATTTTTTTTCTTTTAGCGGTGTGGCAGCTAACGACATCGCGTTGCTTCAACTTGCAACACCACTGCGATATACCGTGGCCGTAAATCGTATTCGTTTGCCAGTCGATAATCAAGAATTTGCTGGCTTAGGGTGGGTTTCTGGATGGGGTTATTTAAGTTCTGCTAATCCAATTACACCAACGACATTGCAATATATTCAACTTCGTATCCAGTCTTTGAACGGTAGCACTTTTCGGGTAAACTTTTTAACGTGCTAACATTTTGCTTGTTTTAGATTGTTCAAACAATTTGATAAGTTTGATTGGCAGTTCTAGACCTTTAGATTACACCATGATTTGTTTTGTTGGATATAATACGCAGTGCGAAGGTGTGTGTCAGGGAGACAGTGGTGGCCCGGTGGTTCAAAATGGATTGCTTATGGGAGTTGCCTCGTGGACTTTAAATCCATGCGGAACTTGTACTGCTCCATCTGTTTACACAAAAGTAAGCAAGCACCTAGATTTTATTAGACAGTACGTTCCTGGTGTATAAAAATGAAGTTCATTAAATTGTAAAACTTTGAATTCAAAATTAAAATTTTATTTTTAATATTACATAACTTCTGTTGATTTTGGTTTTTTAATGCACGTCCATGGCCACCCTGTATTGCACCTTTCCTAAATATAATTATTATCAAAGTTAGCCCGAAGTAATATTGATTTTGATATAATTTTGGTTGTTTATAAATTTGTACTAACTGCTATTATTAGTTTCCAAGTTGTAACATAAATCATTTTTATTAAAATTCCGAATGCCTTCCTGTATTATAATGGTTGTTTTTCAATATTGGGTTAAATTTGAGCTCAAAACTTTTTTATTACTTTCTACTTTTACAAAATTTGTATTTTTTAAATCGCCGCATGTTGGCTAATGCGCCAAGTAGCTTTTGTTTAAATCTCGGTGGGGCTGTACGAAACGGAATCTAAAAAAAAAACAATTTTTCAAAGTTTACCGTTTCTAACGAAAAAATTCGTCTGGTTGGTTTAAAATTAAAAAATATTATTAAAATGTTTATTTGCGAAAATTATTTGATTATTATTTTAATAAAATTAATTGTAAATAAAAGTGAAGGCTAATTTTTATTAAATCTGGTCGAACCGATACTCATTGAGCAAACCTTCGTTTAAAGTAATTTTTATCGTGCAAAATTAGTTAACTTACTCTTAATTTTTGCTGATATATTAATTAAAAAAAGAAAATTGAAAATATAGAATTTGTTTTTATCGTCCACCGACGGAAATATTTACTAAAAGATATTACAATTCAGCTCCACGAGATATTAATGATTTACGTAGCGTATAATGTACACTTGGTTAAGTTTCTTAACTCAACAAATTAATGAAGTTAAATAATTTTGAAATTAAGCTGTTTGCTTAGCTCAGATTAGTTAAATTTTTGATTTACGAAGTATCGTGTTTTTCACTAAATGCGGGATAATTCAAATGTGCTTTATAGGTGGCTTAACAAACTTACTTATTTGTTTATATTAAAAGATGCATTTATTGGAGTTTGGTAGGTAATTAAAAATTAAATGTCGAAGACGATTTTTATACGTAAAGTGTAAGAATAGATATTATTCATTGATATATTTGCGTGTCATGGCCTTTTCGTAATCCCATCGGTGGCGAACGACGATGTCGAATTTTTGTATTTGGCATTTAATAATATTAAGCCGAATTTGTAGGTAATCGTAAAAATTAAACTACGTCAACTGCATCTCTAATATTTTATTTTGGTGTCGACAATAAAGTGGCTATTTCTTTTCTTGCATTTTATTAACTTTACTTGGCGCTCCACTATTTGTCAAAAAACCAATTTGTAAACGGATTGTGCCTGCATCGTTCGAATTGTCCACCGCAAATGTTTATATATCATTAGTAAAATTAATTCGACGCATCCTTTGAATTCGGAAAAATTTGTGAAGGAAAGCATCAGCTATAACAGCGAAGAGAATCTACAAATCTTGAAATGTAACAATTTAATCTGTTTTGAGGAAATCAGCCGATGAAAATTTAATATAGCAATACCTCCTCGAACAGTGTAATCGGTCCTTCAGGAATAAGTTTCTTTAACATTTTTGGAAATGTTCGCATAAATATTTCTCAATTAACTCACTTCAGCTATCCCAATTAATTATTATATTAATTGGTCCACTTTGAGACTTAATTAGAATTAAACGAAACATAAAGAAATTGCCCTAATTGTAGGACACGCAGATAACAGTATTATGCGATAGTCTCTTGATTTCATAAAACAAAAATTAATTTGCTTAAATTTTCATTACATTCGAAGTTAAAATGAAATCTTTCGGTCATCGGTCTGGAAAATTACAATCATCAAAAATTGTCTAGAAAACGATTGTGATGTACAAACGCAATTATAATTCTCCTGAATTTATTACGTGCCAATTTAAATACCCAAGTACGTTTGTACCTTTTTTTATTGAGCTTTTGCTTTAAGGAAAATTGCTTTAAGGCGAAATACTGAACTCGAGCGCCACTCGCCCGATTTTCATAAATCTTTCTAAATTCGTTTCTGTCGTACTTTAACAACCACAAACAGTAGCATACGATATATGGAGAAACGAGTTAAATATTTTTGTCGACATTAATTTTTTAAAAATATAAATTTTAAAGTAGGTTTTTCCTATGCACAGTAATAAAATTGAGCTTACAGTTGAAACTAAAAGTTATAAAAGATTTCGACCCAGTTTTTCATTATTCAAGCGTAGAATACGGTTATTATGTGCAAAAAGGAAACCAATAAGCGTCATTCACTAAGGATTCCATTTGAAGTTTTTGACATGTACTTATCGACGAGGTATTAATAATATCGAAAATAATATTAATAAAAAATATTTAATTTTTTCCATCAGAGTTTATCGCTATCAATGTGGAGAATTTAACGAGAAATTACTGCTGTGGCGACGCGAAAAACAAATTAAAGCTTTTTAAATCATATAAAATGATTCCGATTTCCAATTTTAATCAAGGACGAAAAAAGTTACAATTTTTTCAAAAATTAATTTGATATTTCAGTATTATTAACGCAATTAAGCCAAGCATTCAGTACGAGCACAAAAAGACTTGTATTATGGATTTTGTTATAAAAATGAGTTCATTCAGACTTGGTAATAATAGAAATGTTATTTCTTAGGAAGGGTAAAATGAAATGAAAAATTGAAATTTTATGATACAATTTATTATATTAACGGATATAATTAAAAATTGCTAAATAAATTAATTTTATAGATCCCATTCACTCGAATTACTTTATTTCATCATTATTCTTTTCCCTCTAAATAAAAGAACAAAAATAAAAAGTAAATTTAAAATTTGTTTTTCAAAACGGAATTGATTTTTGAAAAGCGCTTTAGCTTAAAATAACATCGAAGGAAACAGTTATAAAGTTTCATTATTGTTTTGGGGAACTCGAACTTTATTTTTAAGTTTTCCTACTCAAGTTAGAAAATTGAAACGATTCCATAACGTACCTCGAGTTTCGATATTGAACAATACGAAACTTGGTTCTTTTGAAATGTACACCATATTACCAATAATCGTGTCATTAATACGTCGTTACATCGATTGCATTAAATTTAGTAAAAAAATGTTATTAATAAAATTTGTTCGTTATTTTTGTTTAAAGTGAACGATAGAGAAAGTTAGAACGTTTTTATTAGAAACACCAATTTAGTTTTAGATAGACATAAAGAAATTAGTAGGTAGAGCATATTCATTCATATTTTTTTAAACGCCGGATAATCTTTTTACTTTACATTGTACGGATCTATCGATACTGGAATTTCGACTTGATAAGGAATTCGAAAAAACTTTCAATCTCAGATTTTGACTGAGAATATGTACATTCTTCTAAAGTCAAAACTGGCAAGTATAATACTGAAATTTAAAGCTTTTGCATTGTCTAACCAACCGAATCGATTAATCAAGTCAACAATGAACCGCAAAGAATATCCTTCATTTAAAGTAAAAATGTAGTAGTTAATAATGAAAAAGTAATAATGGCAACTTCTAACTAAATAACGTCATGCACTACAATCATGCCCTCCGTTTTAGTTTAATGTAAAATTACATTTCAAAATTATCTAAATCAAGATTTTATAATTTATAAGTCACGTGGTTTCGTCGTAGACTTCTCGAACAATAAATTTTGCTTCGGATCTCGATAGAGGCTAAACGATTATTTAATTTTTTTAAATTAAGATATAGGTAGATATTATGACAGGTTCCAAAAGGTATCGGACTTAAAAATTACTTTCATCAGATTTTTTAATTAGAAAATTATACATAATGTAGCTTAGAGTGATAGAAGAACACAGAAAGATCAATTTCTGAAATACCTGAAATCTAATTAAGATTCTCTGTACAAACAATCGATGAGGAATTTTTGCGACCCCATTTGGGATACGGAAAACTGCAATGTAAAGATCTAAATGTGGTTTAGTCAAATTTATGCGGGAAGCCGGTCGAAAATAGAGGGGGGCCGAATGAGATAACTGGAATTAAGTGCCGAATCTGTCTGCATAATTTGGAAAGATTAACTTAAGAAGTATAAACCTGATGCGATAATAAATTAATAGCAAACTAAAGCAAAAACTCTGGAAGTCTATAATGAAGAAATGAGAAATGGAAGAAGACATCGTCGTCTGTTAATAATTACTTAAGCATTTCTTCTGACAGATTTATCTTGGGGTCTTGTACATCATCTCCATTGCACGATTATCGATATTTATTTAATAATAATGTTTTAAATGGCGCCGTTAATATCTGAAAATTACATTTTGTATCATTTAAATTGCAATACAATTTGCGAATTAAGTTAAACCGCCCCCAAACACGGTCAAAATTGGGTTAAATGATTACAAAGCTAAACTTCAAATGCGATTAAATAACCGAAGGGTAAGTTGAAAGTAATTTTTAATCTTCCTATTCCATACAACGGGGTTTATTTGTATTCCAAACTTATGTTTTGTGGATTATTCTACGTAGGTACTAAAAATTTGGTACCCGATGAAGAAAATTTAATTTCCGCGATCAAAAGTGAATCGTTGGATTATTATCATCTGCAGCGCGCGGCGGTTATACAATTAATAATTTTTATATTACGTAAAAAAATGAATTACGTTGCGTAATAATTCGTATTTGTGACAGTTATGGCGAAAAACTTAAAAAATTATCCAATAAAGGGTTGTAAAGGAAACTTTTTAAAAGTCGATTATAATAATTTAGAGCTTCTCGACGAATTATAATTATGGTAAAAAAATGAAAACATCTTGTTTAAATACAATGTTTAGACTAATTTTTGTGGTAAACGGCCTGCAAAATTTTTTTATTGAACTATTTCAGTAATTAAGATAAATTGGTTCTTAATGAGGCAATTCCAAAATGCAATCTATAATACGAACACAAAACGCAAAGCACAAAAAGCAGTTTTTGGCACAAAATCTTACGTAACAGGCACTCGCACAATGTACTCTTCTGACAGGTTTCTGTAACAAAAAAACGAAGCCGCTCCATTCAAACAGGGTCTGCATGATCAAAAAGTCATGCAATGTGGTAAACTGCTTTACTATTAGTCCTAGAAATTTTCGACAATAACTTACAAAGAAATTTGGATTAAAATGTTATTTATTTTACAAAAATACTCGAGTAATATATTGCATCACGTTCTTGTCGAAAAATTGTAGGCATCCATCATACTTACGGCTACACTACAATAAATTTACCGTAAAAATAAGGTAATCAAATTATATCATTAGGGGGCAAAATGTTGCTCTTGAAATAACTAAAAACGTGCATCAAATATTTTAATTGCATCTTTCTTTATATTCAATCGGGGCAAAATTTCTTTCTAATTTTTCTAAAGCGCACCACATGGCTTTGTACCAGGCTCCTTCCTAGTTTGGGACCAACGCTCAATATACTCGAAGCATTTACACGTTTCTAGCTAACTCAAAAATGTTATTTGTAATTCATGCTCATACTAAAAATATAAAACAGAGTTCAGTACATTAGGGTTAAAAATTACAACTTCTGTTTAAGAGTTATTATTAATTAGGGGCATGAAATTACCATGATAAAGCACAAGAAGCTTAACGATTCACTTCAATTTCAAGCACAAAGTATGATGTAAATATTTTAGTTGCGTTGAGTGTGTTGATGAATGAATTTGCATCAGCATAATATTATTATTTTTATTATATGTTATTTATTTATTATATTATTAATTTCTAAATTAACTCATCCCTTTTTGCAAAACGTCGGCCTCGTCAATTTGGAAACTGTTAAACTTTTGAGGACTTGTTTCGTAACGAAGTAAGTGTCGAGAGAAATCTAATTTACTTTTAATTTGTACTTGAATAAATTGCAATAGTACACTAATCGGTCGACAAGTGGTCGAATTTATGTTTTGCAAAGAGGAACGTAAAGTTAAAATTTGGAATTTTCAGTAGTTTCTGTTGGAGAATATTATTTGATTCATATCCTAAGACTCATAAGTTGTAACGAAGTGTAATTTTCACTAATGACGTTATCAAATTAGTATCTTAATTTTATCGTGACTTTAACTTTGGTATTTTGATCAATTCGCACTAAACAAGTAAAATTAAATTAAATGATCTTACCCAGGAATGGTTAAATTGCTTCCTTTTGGAAAATAGCACCTTTGACGAAGTATACCCTGCCATAGTTGTACTCCAACTATTCCAAAAATAAAAAAGACGAAAAAGCACAATAACAACACGTTGCCCAACATGGGAAGTGTGTCTAATAGTAACATCACTAAGATACGCATACCTGAAATTAAATAAAAATTTGTTAATATTATGCTTGCCTTAATAATTTATTACTATTATAATAATAATAGATTGCATAAGTTGGCTAGTTTATAATAATAATCGTCAAATATTTTGAAAACTCCCTTTAAAACTTTTGGAACTTATATCAAAAAATGTAGTTCGGTTATTGTCATAAAATAAATAACGACAACTAAAACTAAAGCGGTGGAAGTAAACGTTCGATTTATCAATTAAAATTTATCTCTGTGGTAAATGAAAAATTAGAAAACACGTCTTAAATACCAGTAACACAAAGAAAATTCAGCATTATGAAAACTTGTACTGGTCTCGTGTATTTCTAAAACAATACCAGCTCATTAGTGGGTACATCAATCCACCCTAGTCTGCGATGCGAAAAAGAAACGTTAATTGTTTCAAGCTCGACACAATATCATCTGAACATGACAACTTGCAACTGTTTCATTTTCAATCCCGCAATTGCTAAAAATATAAAAAAAAAAGTATTTATTTCTAATAAAATAAGTGGGTTGAAAATTTTATTATTTGATATTTATGTCACTCTAAACAGAGCTAAAATGCATCACGAAGCTGCAACATTCTGAATATTTTCAAATTTTATGTTTATAGATTGTCGATTTAAATTTCAAGAAGTGTTCAGTATTAATTAATAATATTGTGAAAAATGTGCAGATAATATTTTTTTATATAATATACATAGACAACAAGATAATCCAGATGTAGCTGAAAACAATTCCACCTTTATTATAATGCAGGCCTGTTATAATGTTCATTTAGCGAATTTCTTCCAAACTTTCACGAATTTTAAGACGCTGGTGGAACTAACGCAATTTGGCTTTTTGGTTAAAATAATATATTTGATGGTAACTAGGAGCTGTGAAGCGATCGCAATTTTGCACACACGACTTCTCTATTCAAAATGCAATGGGTAAAATAAACGATTACTCTAATCATTGAACCCGTTAAGTACAGGCAATTATCGTAAAAGTTTGTAACAAGTAAATTTAAGCTATTATGACAACTACTTTGATGTGAGAGCGAAATTTTGCTTTCTTTAAAAACCTTATAATATTTAGTGCGTTTAAAATAACAGTGTGTTCGACATTAGATCTAATTTGGACTTCATAGTCTTACCTAGCAGAAAGAGCTTAACAATAATTTCAACGTTATGCCTCACATCGATTTTGTTTGACCATCATAGTGCAAATAAGCATTTTCGACGTTGCAACGTTTTGTGCTTTACATTATAAACTCGCAAAAGCATCTGCATTTCAGTAAACTGCATATTATATTATCACAATAACTTTTCCAAAAGAGATGAAACGCAATTATTTTATTCCAATATAATTTTAATGAAACTCAATTTTTGAACTGTTGCATACTATATACCTTTGGTGTTATAGCCGCATTGTATAGAATTTTCATTGTTCGTTTAGAAAAACTGGTGAAAAATCGATTGTTTACTTTTACACAAATATATTACTTAGTTAATAGTTTCAACGTTGAGATAGTGTTTTAACCCATAGGCATACTGAAAAATAATGAACAACGAACGTAAACGTTCAGTTAAACGTGGTTTTGAATTAATGAACCCGATAAGACGACTTTCTTGCAATAATACGTTTCGAATGTTAAAAAAAAGAGAAAAGAAATAATAAATAAAGTTGGAAAAACCGCTGAACTTAAAGATTCGGTCATTACGATTAGAACTCTACCTTGACGCTCTAAATTCACCCAGGAGTTCAATTTGGGCGTGAAAATATTTGGCCCTTCAAAACTTATCATTAGATCATTTATAGGCATTAAAATGTGTCGATTGGGAAAATTTACTTTTAAAAGTCAATGATTTGATGCCGGGTATAAAGACTATTATATCTAAATAATATATTATATTGCTGTGTTTTCTGTAAGGGTATCATCAACTTTAATATTATTGAATATTGAATATGTGAAAATATAAGGCTATTGTAATGGCGACATAGTAGGACTTAACATAAGCATGACACATCTTCACCCTGAGTTTTCCCTTTTTCCTTTAAAAGAATAATTTTACTTACTAGGTATCCTATTAATTGCTCGCAGTGGCCTAAGAACTCGAATAGTTCTGATTGCAGATAGATTCATATTTTCGACGTTTAAACAGTATTCTATGGCACCAGCAAATACTATAAATAAATCTAATCTATTCCACGAATCGGCAAGATATGATCCGGTACCCCAAACGCCCATGGCTACCATTTTGATAGTCATCTCCAAAGTAAAAAAGGCAAATATAAAATCATCGAACACCTAAAACAGAAAGACAGTATAATTTACAGATTTTGTATACAGTAGTACACACCTGCAGCAATAAATCCAACTGGTGGCACAGCTAAAAGAATCCGTATAATAAAATGGCATCAAGTGCTAGTTGAATTTATTGCCACAGTTAATGAAGCAAAAAACAGTCAAGACTTGAGTGCTCTGCTTCCAAGTTTTCTTGCTAAAAATTAGCAACCCAATTACGTACGAGTATGGTAAATGTAAGGTAACCCACAAATTACATTAAGTTAGGAAAGTTGAGGTAGGGTTACCTACTGCTATATCATAGCATATTTATACAAAATCAATGCTGATTTTCACAAAGCAATTGAAATTTTAAAATTACATCTACACCAAGATTACACAATTTAACTAGGCAACACGTATGATATTCCGAGATAAAGATGATGTTATATTTATGCAGTGTTTAAAATAACTTTGAGATATCGGAAATAAAAAAATATATTCTTTATTTCCTATAAACACATAGTTGGGTATTAGAATATTATTCCCAAAACTCCCACTAATTAATTCAATCTTTATGCTTCGGAACATGCTAACTTAAGCGGAGTTGTTCAGGTTGCCACAATGATTTTAAGCTCGGATGAGTTATATTACATTTTAATAAATCTCCTACTCACCTGAAGTATTTTACATCTATTACTATTACATTCATCATCGACGCAAGGTTGATACATTCCTAAAGTAACGCAGTTGAGTAAAATGACGATCATCGATATTCGCTCAAACCATGTAATCTGAAGTTAAGGAAAACTGTCGCATTCAATTTTTTTTAAAAAGATTCTTAATCAAACAACATCATCTTTGTGAGCGAAACTTCTTTACGTAGAATATAAACAGAAGTAAATTTTCTTGTGCACTGTATAACCGAAATAACACTGTGAAGTGTACTCAACCTGACCTACAATAGTCGGAAAATTGTATGAGATGTCTTCTGCAAACCAATGAGCACACATTACATGGAAATAATTCTCTTTCTCTATTGTACTTAATATTTGAACAAGCTCAAACATTAATATATTTAAATTCGTTATTTGATTAACGAGCGTCGACGTTATAAATTCCTCTATAACTTACCGACCTTTGCTTAATTTTAACCAATTTTGTACGACGAACTGACTCGTCTTAAAAATATAGTAAAGTTTACGTTTAATTATTTAAATTCTTTAATCATTCATTTTCTTTGTTTATCATTATTGTCATTGTCGTTGCAGGAATTTTCAGGTGAACGTCAAAATTTTGGGATTTTGCATTATTGTTTTCCTCGATCAATGGGAGAGAGTCCTGAAAATAATAAAATTGCTCTTAACGGCATATTATATTATGTGGTTGTAACGAACACTTCCACTTGAACCAAACGAATTTTTGTTTTTAAGCTTCAATAAATAATAATAAATAGCTATTGCGGTATTATTGTGTTCTGATTTATTAATTCCTATTACAATATTCAGGCAAGTTTTATTATTTGGAAGTTTGCCAAAAAGGCATAGACAGCATTATTACAATCAAATTTAGTTTTCTTTCGACAAACTATACTATAATTCCATAGTTTCGAATGTGTTTGTCTTATTTACAAACAAAATTGAAAAAAGTTTTAAGCCAAATTTATGTTAAATGAAAAATGTAAGTAGGTAGAATTGGTATCTATATTGTATGGAATAAAAGTTGATATGTTTCTTACAATTTTGGTTAATTTACTTTAGTACGGCACATAAATAAAAGAATAATAATATTTTATAAAGAAATATTACAATTTCCATTGTAGCAGATGTGCTTCCCAACATTTTGGTAACAAATGGTAGGATTACAATGTCGCGGGTTCTTCTTCTATCGATTTGCATTAGTCTTTTCAATTTTTGGTAGATGACAACCATCGTGATAAGTTCACTTTTATTTTTGTTTTATAAATTCTTCATTTATCATATTTAATGTTTATTTTTCCGTTTCTTTCGTTATACGCAAATTTAAAGCTCCGCACACTCAATATTTTATCGTAAAGCGTGTATAGGTACTAATATTAAACAGAATCTGAACAAAACATTAAAATAATAGAATTTTAACTGTAAAGAATACAGAATACGCGAAAATTATTATTTCAAAAAAACAATGAAATTACATTAATTTAACACTTTTGATAGGGTAGGACTAAAAATGTTTGAAAGAGAAGAAAAGCTATTATTGCACTGTGAACCAAGATAAAACTTAAAAAAATAAATGAAAGTATAGTAATGCGATATTAAGACTATGATTATTTCCGATCTTCAGTTGTATACCGGGTGCTGAATCGAATAGCCGAACATAGGGAATTAACACGTAAAAACTTATTTATGAAAATTCCTGCTTCCCAAATTATTTTAGAGAAAAAATGAAAGACACAAAAATAATGCAGAAATATGAAAGCTGATTTACATAATCCAAATGTTTAAACCTAACCAAAATGAAACCTAACCTGTCGTACGAGATGTACGACCAATTTAAACCAGATACGATTAGGATCAATTAATAGAAAGTTTGATGAAAATGAATTTAAAACGATTATCAAATTAAGATATATTTTCGTTTTGTTTATGATTAATTTTTTAAACGACGCCGTTGTTTACCGAAGCTTCTTTTTGCGCTTCTTCAAGATGCTAGAAGCCTAGGCAATAAATACTTGGATAAATAAACAATAATAATATGTATACGTTATTCAATATTTTGAGTTGCTTAAATATAAATATTTGTTTTTCAAGATGCTTGAAATTTATAGAAAACATTTACGTTTTATGTATCGAGAGAGAAAATCCAAGCTTGACAAAAGTTTAAAAATATCCGAAACGATTTCATACTTTTGCTTCACTTTGCAATTCTCGAGTAAGATGACAACAGAGAAGACGAATTTTTCAACTCAAATTAAATTTTTTTATAAACTTCCCCCGTAAAATATTTGCGTAAAAATATTCAATTAAGTTGTTTACACGTTAAATATCCCGATGTGTTCAATATGAAGTGGAAAATTCAATCAACATTAAGTGATTTTTGGCGTCGCTTAATCAATTTAGTATAACTATTTATAAATAGAAAATAATCGAAACTAACTTATAAATGCTTATGTTTTCCTCACGATTATGTCTTAATAATCGAACGCCAACAAAAGCTCACCAGGTATTAAGTACAGAAAATGAACTCGCAAGAGGGTTTTTACTGGTCAGCCGCACACCCCTGTAGTGTCAACAACGAATTGATTTATCCTCCTCATTTTAACAGCGACAAATAATTATTTTATTTATTGGAAAAATATTTTTTGTCGGAGATTAATAATGTCACCCTGTATTCTTTACGAAACCGTTTGAGTTTTTCAAATTTATATAGTCACATTTACATAAATTACACGACCATCCAACAAATGCGAGTCGGAAAAATAATAGAAATTATTACGACATCGAAAATAATGGTATCATTTTGTTAAAAGCAAATTTTTTTTTATCAATTTCTGGATTTATATCCAAGTATAAAATTTAAAGTTTTCAATAATTTAGAGATATTCTTTAGCAATACATAAGTTTTCTTAGGTTGAAAAACTTATTGTGGTAATACGATAAGGTGTAAGTGCATTTTCTTTGATTTATTGCCTCCGAATTTCCTATATAAATGCCAAAAACCAGTAAATTCGGCTTCTCATACTCCATGAATACCAATATTGTATAATGCACGTATAACCGTACGATATGTAAAATATTTCCTTCAGAATGACTTGGAAAACAAACTTATTGATTTAACGAGCCCTTTCAGTATAAAAAGTCTGTTTTCTTTTGGCGAGACCAATCCATAGATATTTTTTATTATAAGTCCGCATTAATTATGTTTTTTGGTTCAGTTTTTCAATTTTCACCCATTGAAAGTTGCACTTATGTTTATTGATCATAAATTTTATTTTATTTGTTGCCATCAATCGTGCATAATGGAAGTAGACGGAAAGTTCAAAATATGGTCATATAAAATGTTGGGAAAGCATTAGGAAACAGTGACAAACGAATAGAGAAGTAAAAAAAAATTAAGTGGCTTTGTTGAACCACAACCTAATTTACTTGGTAAGGAAAATAAAACAAGCTGTTTGTAGAGAAAATTTTGTGATAGGAGTAAACTTTAAGTTTGTTATAAAATGAAGTTTATTTTCTACAATTTACACTCGACAAATTGTGGCAATCTATTTTGTTGCGTGATACGGGCACAAGATTTTTTGTTTTAAAAAAATTTGACTTTTTAAACTTACAATAAAGTATAAAAAAATTAAAAAAAGAAGCTACCGCAGAAGGAGAATACAAAGGAATTGACTGTACGAAAGTATGTCCGTGTAATTTTGTGTTCTTTTTCCTTACTCGATAAATTGATTGAGTTAGGTCAGGATTGGCTTAAGCCAACTGAACCCTACGAATAAAAACGTTTGTACGGATATAAATTGAAATGCGTTTTTGTCGGTCGAAAGTAAATTACGACATCAAAAGCTACGTATTTTTTTTACCCTACTCTACTTTTCGGGTACTCTTGATGCTTTAAAAAATAAATGTGTCCAAATTTGCAGTTACCTGTACCTTAAATTACTTCAGAACATTTTGTAGATATGAATAAAAGAAATTTCGTAAAGTAGCTTCTTTTCTGAACAACACATTTTCCGGACACGATAGATTTATGTACAAGCATATATCATTACATGATTGATTTTACATATTCTGTCATAACTCAAAAGCAGAAACCGTTAAACAAAGTTAAGGTTGAAAGCCACCCACAACAATGTTGTCATGCCAAAAAGCTAAAATCACATTGAATGCATTATCTTCTTTGCTATCAAAATTATTTAAAAAATTTCTTTTGTCCATCTTTAAAGGCAAGTCTTAAAATAACTCAATAATTTATAAACATTATGGATTTATTCTAAAAGGTATTTTATTACCGTTTGTGTTTACGGTAACTTTATTGTTATACAAAAATTATATGTTATATTATCGTAGAAAGTGATTTTTCGATGAAATTTATATAAAATTAATTCATCTACAGCCTGGTCAAAATTATAAAAATTTATAGTAAAAAGGGGTAATATTTGCAATATACCAGTTTGTCGATATTTCGGTTATTGTCGAAATAAACCTTCTCAAAACAGCAGCTATTATAGAGTTTCCAGAATATGGAATATTGTTTCAATATCTCTGCACCGCATTCTGTGTATTAGGTATCTTAGTTTATATATTGCTATGATCTATATGTAAATGTTGTACAGGACAGCGGTTAAAAACAATCTGCAGTTTACAAATTTATAATTTAAAATATAACATTTACAAAAGTCAGTATAAATTATTTTTAATCTTAACCTGACCGTACGAACTCATACGAGTATAACGGAAAATCTTAAGATTTTAAAGACATAAATCTTTTAACGACTTATTTCCTGATCAACCTCGGTATATACCTACCAATTTTCTTTTTAATTATATTTTATCACCATCAACTCTTAAGAGAAATTCTGCTTTCGACATTTTAATGATTTGTTTAGTATTGATTAATTAGAAACAAATTAGTGCTGAGCCAAGAAAGAAAATTCGGCTTTGAATTCAAAGGAATTTTCTAGTTAATTAAGAAATAATTGACTCACATTTTTATTTACCGTTTTTGTGATATTTTAATTTGTACATCCTTCTATCGGATTAAATACTTCAAATCGCTTATTAATTAATGTTTATTAGCAATATTAAAATTATAAGCTTTGTTTCGATGTTTAATGCAGGAGAGGAAATTTACCGTTGCGCTTTTAATTAAACTGGCTAATTAAATTATACTTACTAGATTTAATTCGACTTTAAATAACTCAAATTTGGCAGATTTTCACGATATGCCAGTGAATTAGCATTGGTTCGGAATCAAAAATTAAATAATCAATTATTTATTAAATTTATTTTCTAGTATGTATTTAAAATTTTTACCTTATTTATAAATAAATTAGATGTTTTAAGCAACTATCTATTTATTTAGCTAAATACTCAAGTTTCGAATTTAATCAAATATGACTTTCCAGAAAACAACTTTGTTACAAAGCTTTTAATGTAATTACACATTTTCTAGCTTTAATGTTCAGCATCATTAGCAGAAGTAAAGGAAACTCAAAGTAAAAATAATTATTTACATGACAAACGCACTGTAACTTTTCAGCATTTTTTATATATGCAAATATCAATCACATCGCAGCTACAAAAGCTTTCATTCTTACAATAACATTTTAGATCAAAAGTAATCACTTAAGATCAATCTTTTCCTATTCAATGATTCTATTATCAAAAATTTATAAAAAAAATTAATTTTTCCTACCTTATCATAATGTAATCTGTAATCTATAATAAGATCAAAACAATTAAATTATTGCTTCGGGTAACTAAAAAAACCTTTTGAATTAATTGGAAGTAAAACACCGTAACACTTAATTATTCCTAATTGTTATTTATTTCCATGTAGAACGACAAGCTTTTCAGGCCGATTAAGCCAAAAATTGGTGGAAAGCACTTGGGTGAATCTGTTAGAGATCTAATTAACAAAATCTGAGAAAGACAACATCGATGAACGCTAAAATTCCTAATTAAAAAAAAAATTTCAGCTTGAAATATAATTAAATTTGAAAGTTAAAACATGAAATGTATAAAACCTTTGCAGGTTTGCTAAAAAAAAAGTTTGCTCTCTTGCAATGGCGTATTCACACAAATGCAATCTTGGCATCTAAACCAAGTTTATAATGGATGCCGGAGTCTTAATAATTTATTAAGGTTAAAATATTATTATACGAGAAAATCGCAATAAATATACGCACCTCGTATATAAATTGTGAAAAAAATTGTTAAAGAAAAAATCGATAGATGGATTAAACTGAAAATAATTTTTCGTTTTTATCAGTTTTTGTAAATTTTTTGCGCTAAAGAAAAGCTGCGCTAAGCAAAGCCGGTTATCTTGTGTCAACAGGTGACAGTTACGGTTATAGTTCAAACAGAAGCTCAGGTTTTTGGTGTGTACGCTTCACTCTAATAAGCGCATTCTAGAGAGAACGTGGAAAATTAACTACTACTTCAATAAAACGTGTATTGGAAGCAAAGACAGCTATTTATAGATTTTGACGACATTGGAAAATTAAATCTGCAACGTCAGCAACTAATTTTTGAAAGAGAGTCTATAAAAGTTGACCGTTGCGATCAGCTTTTAATTTTCGATTATTTCAAAAACGCTATTGTTGAGAGCTTCATCCAAACTCGGACGAATGAATTATCCAAGCAAGCTTCCAGTACAAAAATTTAAGCTATTCAGAAAATGTAGAATTTTTAAAGATTCTGTTTGGGGTTGTTTAATGTTTACCCTTTAGAATCCTAAAAATTGTTACGTTGAAAACGAAATAACAGAAACTGCTTTGTGTAATTGGTATACCACGAGAAATATCTTTGATGTTATGTATTTTAATTTAGACTTGGAAAATTGTACTACAAAAAATGTTTTCTGAAGAAGTTTTTGTAAAGAGACAACATTTATTTGTTACAAACACCTAAAATACCAACCCATTGCTAGTTCTGTGATTGAAAGTAGACTGATTAATAGGTATTTATGAGATCGTTAGTCTAGTAGTTAAAGCGATCAACTGCTAACACCGGTTCTAGTTCGGAATAAAGAGACTAACTTTCTTGTAATTATTTCCGTGCTTCGGGGGCACGCAGTCTGTTGGGTATGGCTTAACTTTCCCTATACGAGAGTTTAAAAGCCGGAAGTCCTATGAGACTAGAGATGTTTAAAAACACTCAGAAGTATGAAAAGAAACATTACTTATATATTCGCTAAAGTTATCAGCTCAGGACACTTAGATTGGAAACGTTGAGTAACTAGGTGGTTCCCGGTGGTCTAGGATTTCCCGAAAGTGGTTCGATTGTGTAGCAACAGTTAATCCGCCTATGAGAGTTTAGTAGTGCTTTTCATATTATTATGTATCTATATTTAATTGTGGATCTTGAAGGATTATTTTGTTAATAAGAACTTTCAAGGAATTTCATAATAAAAACCGATAAAAATATTTACATTAACAATTGCACAAAAACTTGACTTGTAATAAATTACAAATAGACAACTCTGGCCGTGAAATATACTAGAAGAAAAAACGCAAAAAATGAACTAAATAATATGTTGACATTTTAATGTGACAAAAGTTATGTTGAGAATCACTGTTCGATCTCGAATCGAAAGTTTTTATACAAGTTTTTACTAAATTTCCTCTCTCTCTCTCTCGCTCGCGCTCTCTCTCTCTATCATCGTATTCCATCCGCATCTTAATTTATTAATTTAAAAGTTACATAGCATCTTCTTGTCAATTTCTTATATTTTTGTTAATTTTTTAGCACCGAAACTTAATTAACCTTAAACATTACCCCAGAAATATTTCTATAGTAAAATAATTATTATACACCAGTAAAATTTCCTTCGTTAACTTTTAAAGTTTTATTAATTAACTTTTTACTTCGAGTGTAATTACAGTCCTGTATTGTAGGAGAAGTTATATCCATAATTTCCAGTTGTTTCCGGTCTTTAATTAGTATGTGATTTGGCCGATATAGGCAACGACATTAATTTCCGTTAGAACTATTTTTGACGGCACAATTTCGGCAAATGGGTGGTTAAATTTTGATTTTCCACATTAAAATTCTTGCATTGCTTTAACTCATTCTCTAATTGCTGTCATTCTTTCTACCAAATTCTCGTGCTTGTTGAAAATTGTGTTAAACATCAATTTTCCTTTTTTGTAATAAAAAACTACACTTTTTAATGAGAATTTTGAAACCGTTTGGTCGCTCCAAGTTTGTAAATTCGACTTAACGAAATAAACCTAAACTTTTATTCTATCATCTAATTATTTAAGTGTTTTATTTATAATTTTAAATCTCTAAATGAATTATTTGCATGTATAGTTATACCATTGCATTAAGAAACCTTCATATTATTATTGACTAGGCAAACAGTATTGCAGTTTATGAAATTTGTGCAATTTGGAAACTTCACCGCACCCAAGTATTAGAGGATTCTAAGTTTAATTACAAATAGGAAATTCAGTCGAAATCAAAATTATTGGGGTATTTTCAAACACTTTGTGATAATGTGATTCGGCAATATAATAGTTTGTCGAGAGGACGAGATTAAAATTTATAGAATTAAGTTGAGAAGAAGTTTTCGCGATGGATGGCTGCATAAACTAATTACAATAAATAAAAAAGTTAACAAAACATGATCAATGGAATAGCATTAAGCATTGTAGTCTATAATAAATTGTTTTGAAGAAACTAAGAAGCCGTTTTAAATGTCAAAAAACACTTTTTCGGTCGTTTCAATTACAATTTTAAGTTATTTTTATTGCCAAATAATTACAAAAATATTTCTTATATGTATTATGTTCCAACCTGTTGCCGAACACCGAAGTCAAGGATCGGGAACACCAGGACCACCGCCCTTTTAACCACTATAAACATAATAATTTAATGTAAGTGGTACCAAGTTTTTAACAACTCAAAGAGATTTTTGTAAGGAAATTTTTGAAGTTTTTTCTGTTTTACATTTTTTATGCTGAAACGGAAACAATGCATAGACAATGATGATCTTAAAAATAAAATTACAAAGCAACAACTTCATTTAAGTTTAACTATTTAAATTATTTGGTCAAATTTAGATATTTAAAATTTAATAGATTTGAAGAAGGTTTGGCAAATTGTAGCGGTGTCACATAGCAATCAACCGCTATATTTTAAGTTCAAACTTTAATTTGATCCGCACTTGCGATAAATCGATCACTTATACAGAAATCTCCATTTGACTATAATACAAGGAGTTTTTAAATATTCAAATTTTAAACGGTCAATTAGAGAAATGTATTCTTTAAAAATATAATAGTGAAATAAACCCTTGTTGTATTTATTTCCACTATAAAGCAAGAATTTTTAAATTAATTTACATAATATTATAATTTTATCCAAAAGTAGCTTATCCATTAAACAAAATAAATAAAAAATTTAAAGCTAATAATTAATAACTCCATCATTAGGATCATAAACGCGGACGTAGGCGGTTATTGTAGTCGTGGGTTCGATCCCGAACCAAGCACACCGGGCTATTTCGACCGTGTCTTCTTTGCAAGATGTTGGCAATATCTTTATGTATTGTAAATTATAATGTTAATCGATTATTTTTCCTATAAACTACTGGAAGAACACCACCATTATGCCCTATTGCCAATGTGCAAAGATCTTTCCGGAAATATCTTCCTGCAGGATATGTTCTATATTATTAAAGCACAAAATAAGCGAATACTATTTTTAGACTTAATAATTTTTTTATAGGTACAATGCCTCTACGTGGTGTGTTTCATTGACATTATTTTGAAGTTTATTCAGGTAGTTAAATTACTACCCGATATTTGGGGAGTAAATAACAGCTCAAGAGCTATATAAAAAATTCCAAGCTAAAGGAAAGTCTCGAGGCTCTAAATTACAGACTTGTTATATTTATTACTATTAAGTTTGAAAAGTTAGGCAAACTCTTTCAGTAGGAAAAGTTATTCACTTTTCTTAATTAATCTCAATATCCATGTATAACTCCGTTTAAAATTCTTCGTAACTTTCTCGACGACATTGAAAATTTCAATCTTGGAAATATTAAAATGCAGTGTGCATAAGAAAATGATAAGTCGTACGATTTTACGACCACGTCGCGACAAAAAGCTTTTCTTGTCGTTGAAGGCTTGCATCGGGAGCTTATAAGTCAAGACCGTTATCGATTTCGTCTGATTCTAGCAACAAACTTACGTTCTATTATAATTAAAGATCTTTTTCCCCCAAGCATGAGATGTTCAAAATAAACTACTTCTTCGTTAACAGCTTAAAGCTCCATATACATATAAACCGCCCCCCCCCCCCATCCTAACTTGTTTTTAAATACTTCTCATCAAACATGACTCGAGAGATTCTGTCTCAAAAACACTCGTGTCGGTTGATAAAAATTAATATAGTAATTAATTTATACGCACAAAAGCGTTAGTAATTTGTAAACATTTTGTCCTTCTATAATTACTTCGTTAGTTTCATTAAAAGTTTTGCGAAGATAACAAAATTTTATCATTAACCGGTTTGTCAATTTCAGGTACAATAATTGCTGTAGTAGATTTTAATTTTAAATAAAATTTGTAACGAAGTTTTGATATTAACGATGTCACTTTAATTAATTTTGGGGAAAAATTTTCGAATACTTAAATTTGTCCAAGTATTAAAAATTTCATTAAAATAAATAAAATTTTAATCCAGATAAAAAGTTCGGAATTTAAAATAAAATTCATTAATTAAAAATACATAATTAGATCGCAGTTGGGTAATTAAAAATTCGTCATGAAAATGTAAAAATTTTGCTTGGTTTCGAGTTTCGTTCATTTCGACCTTTTTCAAACTTCGATACAAGAACGAATTTTTTTATATCGAATACAAAAAAATACTTATATAGCCTACTATTCAGCTAATAAATTATTACTAAACGGATCTGTAGGTTTGTAAATTATATTAAAATATAAGGCTAAATATGTAAAATAATTGAATTTATACAAGTCAATAAACAAAGAAGTTTTATATTTCTGGAATTTTAATAAAGCCGCTTTATATGTTCAGCAATACTTGAATAAGTGAGCGGCAGATAAAAAACTCATTAGCTATAAATGATGCTACTTTATATTTTAACATTAAATTGTCGTTATTTTACTACTTTAAATTTTTTGTTTTGAAGTTAAATTACGAGGATTTTTAAGATAAACTTTAAACAAGCAATATTTTATAAAATGTCATTTTAAAGTAATTTTAATACTATATAATATATTATATTCTTAGATTTTCTTCTTTTATTCTTTTGAATTAATTTCTTCCTTTCTTACCGGTTCCTTGTTTTCTAATAAGAAAAATTTTCATTAATAAAATAGAAAAGAAAAACTATTTTCAACTTCTGTCTATAGAAAAATAGGCTTTTACAGCAAAAAATGTATATATGAAACTGTTGATATACTAATAAACTGATACCAGTTTATTAAATTTTGAATTTTAAATCTTAATAAAATTTTGAATTGAAGTTACACGACTTTTTATGTAATTGAAACAAAAAATACTATAGATGCAATGCAAAGTGGTACAATTATCTTCTTATGTTTTCGCTCTTGTCTATACGTGGTTTTATCGCGAAAACAATGATGTTAAGAAGAAAATCGCTGAATAACTTACAGACAAACATAATAACAATGATAAAAATTAACAAAATTTAGTAAACTGTAAATAAAGTAGAACGTTTTGCTTATAATGCTTATTATTATTTTACCCAGTTAAAGAAACGATGAATAAAAAATATTTTATATTAAATAAAGTTTTAAGCAGGATCCCTAAATAATTATAATCCAAAGATACGTCACTGGTTAGTAAGAACGACGCTCTCTATTGCCTGCGCAAATGTGGTTCGTCAGCTCTTACGATTAAAATGAGTTGGGTGTTCGTTTTATAATAAATGCCATACAAACCAATCAGCCTCTCCAAATATTAATTAATAACAGGTGGTAGCTTGACGAAATCGATATAATACGGTGTTTAGTGTTTACGATAGTAATGATATTGTAATGATTCTAGAAATTTTGCCAATTAATTCCAATTTAATTGGATATACGATGACATCCATTTTATTATAAAACCAAGTTGGCTAGTCGTCGCAGTCGTAATAATAAATTGTGTTTTAGAACTGGAGCTATCACGAAAGGACCAAGCGTAGTTTTTAATTTTAAAGCATCAGGATATCTATCAATCGCAATAATCAAAATTTTCTTGCAATATGAAATGTTGTAATGTTCATTCTTTATAGATACTTTCAAACATTTTATAGATAGAAACAATTTTTTGGTATTGAATTATGAATTTACTGTGGCAATACGATTCTTAGTTTTATTTTGCACTATCCTGTACATTTTAAACCAAAATCTTTAAAATGATACACGATTTTTTTAAAAAACCTTTCGGAATTTATTGGATATAATTTGGTATATTTAAATTATTAAATCGCGAATCAAAAATTTGATTAATCAATATCGGACTTATTTTTATAATATACGAATATTTTTTTATAAGAATCATTTCTTCAGAATGCTTTCCGTTCATTAATATTTATGCGTATGTTTATAATATAAACGCTGTTAAGAAAAAATGGCGTAAACGTCATTTCATAAATTTTCAGGAGGAACAAGAACCTTTTATCTTGATTTGGTAATTTACAAATGTTTCGTCACTGAATTTCGTACAAAGAGCTATTTTTTGAATTCCAATATTTTCTATTTTGAGTTTTTACATTGTAATACATTTTCGGACTGAATTTAATTATTGTCATATGAAATCAAAGTATCAAAATAAAACTTATCATTTCAGCTTTCTCAAGTGTAAACGGTATAGTTATATTTAAAAAAAATAATTATACTTGAATATAACATAAAATAATTTTTTGTGCAATATTTGCGTCAGCGTCGATTATGGAATTAATAATAATTTATTGTAAATAATCAGAACTGTGGAAAAATGGATGAATTTGTTTCAAATAGGACTCCTGGAATAAATAATTGCATCCGTATGATTTAGTTTTGAGATGAGCTGTTGGTATAAAAAGCGTTCTCTCAACGCTCTCAACGCAAAATCTCAAAACTAACAATCGTTAAACAAGGATTATAATAGTCTTACCACGAAAAGTACTCTTCAAATCGGTTTATACTATCAGAATACTTAATCCACAATATATTTGGATTAAAATATTAAGGCCACACTAGATTTCTCAACAGTAACAACGAAAACTAATTATCCTAGGTAAAATTTCCCGTTAAAATTTGTTTTCATTCCCCATTGTTGCTGTGGCATTGTTATTTGCACGTCTGCTTTTCTTGAAGCCCAAGCCACCATTCATAAAACCTGTACTTCAAACTTAAACAATTTTCAGTGTTCTTCAGGAGGTCGTACAAAATAATTTCAAGTATTAAAACAACATTTTAATTAAACTGAATGACTGAATATCAAATTAAAGCTAAACATGACAGTATTACGAACGTTAAAAGTCAGAGGCTCTACTTCTCGACTTCTTTTTATTATTGATTTAACAATACAGATTTAGTTTACACCATTACAAATTTTGGTTATTCTGTTTCTCGCGTATACATTACCTATATACCTGACCGATATTGTTAAGATGTAGTAGGTTTTTTCTACCTAACATATTGAATTACTACATTTCGTTTTAGTAAGTATACTACAATACCAGAGTAAAAAAGTTGATACGAATCATCGTCGTTCACTACCATACAATAATTTGTAATTTCTGCAATCATGGAATCATTAATATTGAAAGAAGATAATTTTGATGAGAAATACATTAACCATCTCCATTATGTCCCATTTTAACCCGAGCGGATATGTTAACTAAGAAAATTTCCGGTACTAAGCTGAAGTCGATCCCATTCATTTACACAAGAACTCCTCTTACGGTGGGATTATGTGGTATGAAGTGTTGGCTGACTGAATTTTTCCAAAGTTATCCGTTTAAGAGAAAATTTCATAAACTATTGTATGGCTGGTTTTAAAGTAAAGAAGTAAAAATATTTTTTAACTAAAAAACAAGCAGTTAATAAAATTGATCGTTTGGTGTAAATTTAATGACTGTTATATTTACCATGTTTTCGTTAAATGCTGTAAAAGTCTTAAGACACGTGTAACGTTAATGTCGGTATTTCCACATCGATCGTAAATGTGCAGATGATATGCGATCAAGAGGTGGTGCTACAGTTTTCAAGAGTCTATAAACCATTACAAGATGCTAAAACTAAAGTGGAACATGAAGCTCGAGAATTTATGTTTGAAATATTTGCTATTTATTTTTAATACACTGTAATGGATTTACGTTTGAGATATGAAAAGCTTATTACTCAAATGACCTAGCAATTCACCGATAATTAAACTTTTAGAATTTCTAGACATATTATTTAATACACTCGGTAGGTATTTTTAAAGTCCGCACCGAGGTACGCAAAAACCGGGAAATTTAGGAAAATTCCGGTTTAAATTATTCATGGTTTACTTATTACAAAATTTATTGTGTTTCTTGTGAGTTAAAACTACGTTTTTGTTCGAGAGCTTCCATGCATAGCCAGTATTCTATATACTAAAATAACCAATTCGTTTAAAATATTATAAATATTAATATCTTGGTTATCTTTTTTAGAAAAACAAATTAAAACTGTTAATAGACGTAAGTTGAAATTGACACCACCAAACTTTTCAGATTTAGATCTGTAATATAGTATAAATACTTAAATGCAATTCAATTTATTATAATATGTATCTACTACGTATATAAAAACTATTTACATTCGCCATTGTAATATAAAACTGTCCCTCTGGATACCCTGCAAAACTTGGTAACTGTTTTTTAACAAATATAAATTTAAGTAATTGCATCAAGGACAATTTTCTTCTCCAACTAATACGTGATTACATTTCTAACTGAATTGTATTTGCTGACTTCTAAGGATAATGTGACAATTGAATTCGACAATGAAATTACAGTGAAGTAGAGTGTGGAATAATCATTAAATAATACATAGATACTTTTTTTTAAAATATTGATTAAGTGTGACTAATTAGAAAGGTACTAAGCATAATGTAAGTTTCGACGCTTAACAATACTAACTAAGAAGTTTGCACATTTGAGTCATCCTGTACATAGTATCGCGTATAAAATGCATTTTGACTGCGATCGATTAGTTCATCACAAGGTATACTGTAAATACTTTTGCTTATCTGACATGTAACTTGATACTTGTTTGATCACGAACTAGCTTTTAGTCAATTATTTGCTCCAAGATGAAGGAAGCCCCGACAGTTCTGTAGCTCTTAAGGCAAATTATCCAACGACAGATACCATTTAACCAAACACACTACTCCCACTGATCAATCACGATTATATTTCAGAGAAGATTTACAGAGTTTTAAAGTAAAAAAGTTAACTTTGCGGAGTATTTTTAAACGTTTACATCCGTAATTATTAATTAATTTTTTAAGCGAAATCATGCTCCGGGCAATATTCTCAAATTTCATTTTTAAATTTTCCTGCAATTTCTAGCGATTAAGCCAGTAAAATTTGTTAAGACACCGCAGCTTTATAAGATTAAAATTTTAATTTTCAATAGTCTCCTGGAATATAGCGGAGGTGAAAGTGCAATTTACATTGCACCTATTATGATTTTATGATTTAGGCGAGTCATTTTAGTCGGTTTTTATTTATTAAAATAGTTTTTAGAAGTTTTCATAATTGGCAACTCTTGGTTCATTGATCTTAAAAAATAATATACAAGTAATATTTAATTAAATCTAATATTTCCTTATTACATAGTATATTTTTTGGTATTTTTGTCACAAATAACGTACACATACACATTCCTAATTAATAATCGATTTGCATGTTACATTTGGAGAGCAATCGAAAATCTTCACAAAAGAACGAATATAATATTTAAACAACCATTCTTACTTAAATTTGTAACTTTAAAACCGGAATTCTAAATATACGAGCATTATTTGTTTGATGCGAGTTAAATTTGACTTGATTGATAGGTATGTTTAGTCACAATTGAAAATGTACGTTTACGTGTGGGTTTACATATTTTAAAATGTAAAATTGGAGTACCCAGCATTACGCCAAATATCGCATTTCATTGTCGTAGTTAATTTCGAAACTTATTTAAAATTTATGTTCTTTTGCACATCATCCCCAATTTTTGGTTTGACCAAGTCGTTCTAAATAATACAAATTTTACTATCGAATTTGAAAATATGTTGATTGAACACGAAATAAGAACACCATAAGCGGGGTTGTAATATTTCAAGAAACATTATTTTTTAAAATATTTCAATTAATTATTATTACTCGTTGAAATATGAAGGAATAATGTGTGAACGTTAACAAACTCGATTAAGTAAATTGATTAAAGAATAGACAAAGCTATCTAAATTTGTGAATCTATTTTTGATTTAACATAGCAATCTATCACGTTAAACTGCCTTCCCTAGACAATGGAAAACCCATATATCATCTACTAGGTGTAAGTGCCATTCTAGCCTTTATATTCGCGTCGACAAAATGAACACGCATTTCAAATTCGACCCAGGGGTATGATTTGATTAAGACCCGACATTGAAATGTAATTTTTTGGTCGTGTGCAGTTTATTAGCCATTTTTATTTAACAAACAAAATATGTAATGTACAATATGCACATAGTACATACTATAATCAGCTTTTCTGTTTCACTTTTTAATTTAAAAAAGTAATCAAACAGAAGAAACTGTGCGTATACCTGCTAATTAATATCTTTTTCAAATTAATTAGTGATAAAAATTATTATTAATTTGTTTACGATCGCTAAGTAATAGTAGGGACCCACGGTCAATTATTATTCGTTTCGTTATATGCACAGAGAGATCTAACAGCAGCTTTTGAAGTTAAAAGCCATCGGTCGTGTCCAAAGTTTTCTACACGTTCTGTCAAAGCTTCTTTGTATTCTTTGTATATACCGATTTAGTCAAAGCTCTCTGGGCTAAATTTGATAGCTCCTTTCCACGCTTTTAATATCCATTTAAAATTTATTCGTTTGTACAGCATATCTTTAATATTAAAATAATTTTTTACTCTTAGGGCATTTTCTTGGGTTTAATCGCCATCTTTTCAAGGCAGTAAGTTATGTTTACCACTCGTTGCACAAAAATCCTTAGGGCAAGAGGAAAAATTGCATTAGTTGTTTTACAACCTGAACTTTTGCGTACAAGTGCTGCGCAATCAATATTCAAATTATTTTTGTAACTACAATCTACTTCTTCGTTATGGCGCGGCGTGCTGTTGTGATCTAAAGTTCGAGATCGATTTGTGGCATGTGGGGAACACAACGGAAAATCGTCCTGTCAATATTATATTCGTTGGTAAGAAGAAGAAGAAGAAGAAGAATTTTTGTTGTTGTACAGTCGCTAATTTAAATTTTAAACGAATAAACAAATTAATAAAACGATTAAAATAATTTCAATTATTGCAGATAATTTAAGATTATCTGTAGCTTATTATTTCATTGAAAAAATAATAAAAATTATATAATTTTATATTACTTCAAGTTGATTTAAGTCATTACAACGACATAACGAATCATATGAAAGAGGAACGGCAAATAGAAACCTATATATAAATAAAATAAAACGATTAAAAGTTTTTAATTTAATAAAAAATTCGAAATAATGTAATTTCAAAGATTCCCATAGCGGGCAACCCACATAAGCATTTCTAGATTTGGATTTCGCAGGATTTTGTTTTAACGAAATTTTGCGTTCTCTTAATATTACCGTCTACTTTCGTGATTTATCACCTATTTCTACTTAACAGATTTTATATTCTCCCCATACAAAGGGTATCTATTTAAAGTTTTCGTTGGTGAATTATTATTTCAAGTATTAAATTGATATTAATTAAGCTTATTTGCCAAAATTATTACGTCAACGCAAATACAATTATGATTATCAAAATTATTTCAAATTTCATTTTAGGTCCACATAAAAGCAAAGTTATGATTTATGCGGTGTAGTCAAGAAAGTTTCTGAAAACTTCATGGAATTTTCAGTGCTATTAAAAAACAAATATTTACTTTTAAAACAATTTTCGGTTTTATGTAAAGTTGAAAATGCGTTTTGTTTTTTTTATTTGCTTTAAGTCGAAAAGTTGTTTTCCTTATAAATAATACCAAAAACTTTGGAAAATTAAAGTTCCTTTGGTTTTAATTAAGAAACAATCCAGACAATTTCGGTTCTACCGAAATAAATTTTTTCCTATTTTTCTATTTTTAAATTAAAAAATTATTCTTTGACAAAACGGCCAAGGATCACGAAAACTAAACAAATAGTAATTTGACCATAAAAGATGCCGTAAAGTACCACAGGAAATTTGTTTGAAATAATATATTGTGTACCTAAACTGGAAAGAAGCATTCAAAAAGAACAGGTAATCTACCTGTAAATTTTTAATTTCAAAAAATTAAAATAAAGTTATTCAATAGGATTAAGGAATCTATTCGAATGTATTTTCATGAATATGGAAATTACATTACCACCTCCTATAATATCATTTATATACTATAATGTAAGCATAAAATTTATAATTTCATAAATTTGATATAATAACGACAAAATGAAAAATTGTAACAGCGCTGATTACTTCGTCGATAACGATGAAAATTTTAAAGAGAAGAAGAGATCGATTATAAATTGGGAATCGACGATTTCTGCAATGTCCATAGTTTTAAAAAGATTGCCTAATAAATACGACAGTTCGTAACTATACAGAAACCTAGAAAAATCGACCTATTACTTTTGCACTTACTTTTTAATTAAAGAGATTTAATTGTAAATTTTAAAGTGAAAATTAATCGAGAAACTTTTAATTTTAATTAGAAACTAATTTCAATTTAAAACAATTGTTCTTGGTATGTCTAAACCATTGCTGCTAATTTAATTAAATAATAATTATTGTATGCATATTCAAATTTGGTTTATTATTTCAATTTTTGAAATAATATTGAAAAATTTAGTTTAGAAAAGTTTGATTTTGGAAAATTGGTTTTATTGAATTGATTATGAAGTAGAAATAAACATTTATAATAATTAAAATTAAAATTTGTGGTATTTGGAAGACATCTAGAAATTAAAGAAATTAAAGACATTTTGTTGGTTGATAAGAAAATTTGCTACGGTGATAAAAGGTATCACATTTATTTAAATTTGGATGCAAATTTGGAATTTATTAAAGAGAAAGTTAAATATTTTATAATTTACTAAGGTGCACCCTGAGATCATTTTAATAATACAGGAATATATTACAAAAATATCTAAATGAACATGTTTAAATTATCAAAATAGAACTTGGGTAATGTTTATTTAACTTTGGAAATTGTTGGTATGATTTGATGAAATTATTGTAATAACTGTTATATATTTACTTTGAGTGAAACGTCTAACACCAGCAGTAATGAGAAAATGCAAAGTTAGATAATTTGAGAAAAGCAAATAACTTTTTGAAGCAATAAGACTGGAGAATACATTCGACTATTAATGATCGTACATTACGTGAATCCAATTTCACTTTTTCAATTATTTGTGAACCACAAATTTAATTTAATTGTTAAAAGAAACCGTTTGTCTTGAAGAATTATATGACCGCAATAATATATTGACTGCTTTTAATTGTCTCTGTATAAATTCAAGTAATATTATGCAGTGAATGCGAAATAAATTTTTTTTGCGAACCACGAAAGTTTGTAGTCGCCTTTATTGTTGTTTATAATAAATTATAATGTATAATATTGCAATTTTTGTTTTGTTTTCGAATTTCCACAGTGACGTTCCGCCTTAAAGCAGAGAAAATATCACAGCAGTATGTACATCATTTTTCTTTTAGTATGTCTATCTTTTAGTATGTAGGACATATTCGTAGTCAACTTAAATTTTAATTAACTTTTGTATAGCTTTTTTTTCAATTTATTTACATAACAAACTACTATTATTTTTACATAAAATAAGTAAACATAATAATATTTAAATTAGCAAACTAAGTAAAACAACGCCCGCGCACAGTAGAAAGATAAAAAGAAATATAGAATCATAAAAATTGGATTTGGAAACTTGTTGCTGCGATACGAGAATTTTGGAGGATAAAATTGGTGAAACGAGGGAATACTAAATATTTTTATTACATACGTAGACATTAACAATAAATTAACAAGTAGATCGATTTGAAAATTTGCAATAAAAAATGGTTAGAATGCTCGTACGCCAAGTCAAGTAAGTTCCAACAAAGCACAATACCCGTAATTACGCAATAACTTTGATAAATTGGAGTTCTTTGTGGTTTTTGGACTTTTTTAATGTTGATGTTATCAAATAGGACGAATAAAGCTTTCAGCCAATTATTTGGATGCAGGGATGTGTAAACTATATTCAAGTATATCTTTGAATTTTTTGTTTACACAAGAGAATCCGAGATATATAAGTTTAAAATAATTGTGTATCAACAAATTTTTCAATGGAATATTCCAAGATTTATATTTTTCTGTCGTATGTACTCTCTTGAGTACCTATAACAATCCATAATTAATGAACAATTTTTGTCATTAAGAAAAACAAGCGTTTTTTATTTTAATAATCACTAAAATGCAGTGGCTTGTATATTCCAATATCTACTGTAAAATTTACAACACATTTTTTAGGGGCTACGATATGTAGAATTTATCGAAGAAATATTAGAAATTATCCCGAAGACAATGAAAAATTAAATAGCAACAGTGTGGGAAACCTTGAGGTGAACCATCAAAATATAGACGGAACATACTGTAACAGTTGGCTTAAGATAAAATTAAATATCGTCAAATTGATTTTGATTTACTGGAGGAGATCAATCACGAACGGCAACTTACAATCGGTTATAACAACAAAAGACCCCAAAAAAGGGGTCGGAAAGTATTGGATATTCTAAACCGAAGATGACGAAACAGACACATCCCACCAACAACAAAATAGATATTAAAAAATCTGTGATAGATTTCATGAAATTTCACTCACGAGAATTGAAACGAATCTGCAGGTGATAGAAATCGATTGTCTTCTAATAGTAACTTTTTCGGCGTAGACATACCAGTAGTTTATACATTTCAACTTTACAGTACTTCCATCGAAAGAAAAGGTAATTATTCTTTAATATTTTGTTACTACCTTGTGGTTTAGTTAAACTCAACAATTGAAAAAATAAAAAGGAAGATTCGAAAAAGTGGAAAATACTGAGAAATAAATTTTTTTGAATGTATTTATACGTATGCATGCAGACAACTATTAATTGGCATATTTAAATTAGAAAAAATTAATATTTCTTCGATACATTTTTATCAAATCCTTTCTAATTTATTGACAAAGTAATTTTCAACCCTCTGTTAAATTGGTTTATAAATTGTGAGCAAACAGTGAAACTTGTTGCTGTTCAATAACGAAATTTCGATTTAAATTGCAGAAGTTTTGACACATGTCCACAAAACTGAAAATATAAGATTGGAATGAACAGCAACAAATATTTCTCTGAAGCTATTTTATAAAGGCATATAATATAAAAAGAAATAATAGACATCGTATTTCCTAAAATGTCTTGACGGTATTGCATCGACCTATTTACAGAAAAAAGTTATAATAAAATTATACCTACAGAATATTCAGTCCCAAAGACTACTTGATATGCCGAAGGTATATTGGGTAACTTTATTATTATTCTTGTCGACTAGAGCCTAAAATATTTTACAGCTCTGGAACTACGTATTTCCTAATGACTAAAAACGTCGATGCTGAATTTTCTTGGATATTATGTTGTACCTAATGAGCAATATAATATTTTTGAAATTAAAATCACTGTCAACATTATCGCCGGAAAATGCAAAAAGATGACCAGGTATTATTACGTGGCAAGCAAAAGTAAAATACCTATTGCTACAAAGTGTTTTTAAATTAAATTTAAATATTCATGCATTTTCAATTTTATCGAGTCTGTTAGCGAGATATGTATGTACATGTTGTATTTGGGAAGTCGAAGCAATTTTAGCGCCGCCAGTTTTGGTATGGGCAGGCGTATTTGTACCAAACATCAAACAAGAATCGGTGATAGTGGCATTTGGAATAAATTTAGCTCTCTTAATTTTTTATTTTCCTTGCTTTTTGCTTGCTAATAAACTTAATACGATTTCGTAATCTTCGATTCATTTCGAATTATTTATCGAAAATTACATTTTAGGAAAAGCAGATATAAATAATACAATAATCACTATTGAAAATTGAAACAGAAACAACTGACAGTGTGGTCGAGTGGTTAAACCGCAAGCTTTGTGGTAATTTCATAAATTATAGGTTTCCACTATCCAATATTTTTCTGCCTTATTTATTAATGCCCAATTAAAGGCTTGTCAAAACAAATGTTCAACACATCTAAAACTTAAAGGTTGAGAGTAAGAACGAGGCAACTTGACTTGTGCTTAGGCAATGAGATAACAAACAAGTTTGTTGTGAAACAATAATCGATCATTTAGTAACTGGGATATAATATAGTACTCAAGTAGAAGTGATAAATTAAACCTTTTTTTGTAATTCTGCTCTAATACGTATACGCACCAACTCGATAGTCATTATAGTCAGCAGATAAGTAATTTTATTTATAAGTATAATAATTACAATATATTTCTACGATTCGTTACACACAGAGAAGTTCAGCCTAATAGGTGGTCTTAATTTTATACTCAATGACCACAACTCGAAAATTTGCTCCTTGTTGGTAAATTATTATTGTTTAAGTTGTAAAGTTAACGCAAGTTCCTGACGCAGAATTAATATTAATTAAACCAGTAAAGCTTAATACGATTTATACTTATTGGATTAACAAATAATTTAAAATTTCCACCTTTAATTACTAAAAATATTTTAATGGGTTTATTAAATTCTTTCTCGTCCTGGTTGTTCAAAATAATTATTTTTAATTTATAATAAATTTCTGTTATGCACCCACTTAGGGTTCTTACTTATTGAATTTTTATGATTCATTTACTTTGTTCCCCTGTCCTCTCATTTTCATATACCACACTTCTCCGATTCAAAGCACTCATAAGGTAAGTCATCTTTTGAAGCAGCCTTGCTTTCGCTCTCTGGAAATCTTACCTTTAGTAGATCAAAATAAAATTGAAGGTATGTGTATGTTACTGCGGTTACTACACTGTAATTTTGGAATAACAGTTGCTGTACTTGGTATGAGTATGGTCATAATGAAAATGATTTGAAAAGATTTTACCAAGGAGATGCAAATTTGGAAATTGGGAATACTGGTCCAGTATAAAGCAAGACCCCGGCCTCGAATCTCAGGCTCTACTAACAATAAGTGGTTTATTAAGTAAAAAGATTGATATTGCCAAATACAATAGAATAATATATTTTTAAATTTCACGGAGCCCTGTACGCGAAACGCGATATTTCCATCATATATATTTAATTAAAAGCTCTTAATGAATACCACGAAATATTTTCATTTACAAATAATAATTAATTTGTAAATTTTTGTTCGTTTGTGTAAAGGAAGTGTACCGAATGCATTTTTTTCGTTAGCAACAAAAAAATTAAATGTATATTTAATATTCTAAAGCAGTCTTATAAATTAATTTAAAGCCGACTTGAAACTATAATTTTTAACAGCTTTTTCCATAATATGCTGGCTTTATTGCTAAATAATCTTAGAGCATCTACATACTTACGTACATAAATACATTATGCTGTATAATACGCCTATGACGAAATGCAGAATTTAATCGGAAAAAATATGTATAAAACTTTTGTTGAAAGTTAGCGAGATAAAAGCTCTGAAAGGATTTAAAAAAGAATGATACGTTGTTGAATGCGTTTTCAGAACGGCAAAATACCCAACGAACAAGTTAGTTTGTAAGTTCAGATAGAAAATTTAAATTTCTGCATTTGTGGATTTTATAAAAATGGCATTAAAGTATTTCATTTTAAAACACATTTAACGTTTCAAAAGTTTTTAATATTTAAAGATGCTAAATCTCATGCATTTTTTAATAATCTTCCTTATTCCCAACTAGGATAATTGGGAATAATAAATACAAAGCCCTAATTGCGTTTCTCTATAAATCGAAAGTTTCGTTTCCAAAATTTTCTTATTATCTACTTATTTTCTTAATTACAATTTTCTTATGTTTTACATATTTTACATGAATTACATCAAATTTCATTTAAATATCATTTTACATCAAACTTACCCTATATTATCTAATACAATTGAAAAAGTCGGGCTATTTTACTTTTGGATTTAATATTGAAGTTTTTTTAAGTTTTGCAATTTAAGTCCTTCATTATTATTTCACAATCTTATTTCTGTTTCTGAATATTTAATACCGTTTTAGACCTAACAGTTACGCAGAGAAAAGAAAATTAAGTATGTTTTTATGTTTTAATATTAAAATTCCTTATTAAATAAAATTATGCAAAGTTTTTGTGCTTAAAGGTATCGTAAGAATTTTGCGTATTTAATTTTCTCAACTTGTTTGTCCAATTTCGAGGGTCTTTGAATGTGGGAGCCACAGCTATTTAAATAAAAAATTTAATTTATCGACAAAATTTATTCACTTCACGACTTTGTACTATTACAGAACGTGAAATATTAATTTAGTTTTAAAATGTACTGCCCACCAAAAATTACAAAACTTTATTACAAATTCAAAACAATTATTAGTATAGATTACTATAATTTCATTGCGTCGAGTGATTCCATATAAAAACACACTTATTATTGTGTTACTCAATAAATTAAGAAGTTAACTTTCGGCTATCGATCAAAATTATTAACAATAATGTAGTTGTGTTGCCATTGCATGTTTTACAGTTTGATGAAACCAAACCGCAATTGCAAGCAGCAAAATCTAATATTAGTTTACAGAAAGGTTCAGATTGTACTGCAGTGCATCCAATTTGAAATTGTATAGAGCAATACAATTGCATCAAAATATTCCTATATTATGAAAACGACAAATGTGCAACAAACATTGGCAAATATTGTAAGCCCTCGGAGCGAGTGATAGCCTAATAAATTGAAAATTTAAATGGATTATTAAATTTTCTCGAGTAATAAAATTATTAGACCCACTTTTTTGGGTTTATGAGCTATGCAAGCAATAAAATAATTAAAAAGTTAATAAAATAAATGCACTAATATTTTAAGAGCGACTTTCATTTCCCTCTTTTTCTGTAATAACCATAAAGCCAATTTATTTATCTCAATAGGGACATTTGCTCTTATTAGGGATTTACGATGAAAGTTTTTAATATTTTAGTGTTATGCTTTTTGCTAAGCAGAGTTAACGTGCGCAAAATGAAAAATATAGATATATACATAGAGAAATTAAAAGAAATCTAAGTATCTACATAATTAATTATTATAATCCGTTCGAGTGCCAGCTCCGAGTAAGTTCCGCAAGAAAATCGTATATTGAAACATCTTGTATTCTATGCTGATTGGATTTGATTGATAAAAATTATGAGCAATAAAAATAAGTATTGCACTTTTTTAAAGGCGTAACATCATCTAAACTTTTAGTTGGGGGATTACATAATATTATTATGTATAATAATATACAAAATTTAGATAAAAATTTGAAGTGAAAATCTCTCTTTTATCGAATTTGATTAAATTTTATTTTTGTCTCCTTTTGACAGTTAAATACGAATCAACGTCATGCAAATCTACGACCCATTCATTCTTTCATAGTTTATTTTAAAGAAAATGTTGTGAATTTAAAACCTCTAAATTATGAACGACATTTTTATTTCGAATCCGAGGATAATCGCTTTCTTGCGAATTTGTGTCGAAAGAGAGCTTTGGAAAAATTTAAATAATAATAGAAAAGAAGAAGAACAATAAATTGGCCTGTTGCAAAAGTAGTTAATTGTTATTAACAATGCAGAAGCGAATGGAATTTTATCGTGTTGTGCAAAGCAAACGAAGAGAAAACCACAACATGCTGGATTATGCAAGTTTCTCTTGCCATCCACGCACCCCAATCTGTTGTATCTGATTACTTTTTATTATTTACTCACATCCATTTTACCTGGTGCTTTGGTTCATTTGAACAGAAGTTAACTCATGTCGGTTACATAATATTAGCTCCTTTTAACTTGCGCTTTTAATGCGCTTTTTCTTATTGATCCTGAATCGAATATATTTGCAATACTTTTGTGCAATTCAATTAATTAATAACGATGGTCTTATCCATTAGGTTATCGGGACATTCCATAAACAAAGCGACTCCAACAGTTTTTGCCAATAATTATTATTTTTATAATCCACTTATATTCTTAATTACGCGTGGGTATTTAGAGTATCCGAAAAACTTCTTAAAGCACAAAAATGTAGCCTTATAAATTATCCGAAAGGATAATCTCGACAAAATTTATTACAGTGTTTTGTATTGTGGCTTGTTTTATTATTTCTCCACTAAATGCATGAAAGAGTAATTTTTAATATTATTCTTGGACGACACCCGAATTATTCGATAAAAAATTAAAATTGAACGAACTTTCGTTTGATTCTCACAAATTAATCTATTATACCTACAGTGATTGATAAAAAAAAGCAAGAGCTTCATTAAGTGTATTGCGTTTTTTCGATATTTCCTAGATTCCTTTGTTTCCAAATTGAACAAAAACCTTAAAGGATATAAAATTAGTTATTTTCCGGAAAATTGAAGAAAAGCACTAAGCGATCCGTCACTAATGAATACAACTAATGCTGCTAATGTATTTTTATTTACAATAAAAAAATCACAATGTGAGGTCGGAAAATGGGGAAATTTGAATTGAAAGTATTAGTTATTTTATAACAGTGAAGGCAAATCTTTTAAATCGAATTTACCTTGAAATTGGGAAAAATTCAAACTTTATGATTTAATATCAAATTTATTCAAATATGAAGAAACCAGTTTTATATTAAATTTGTATTGACGGGGTATTGTTTTAGGTAAAAATGTTGCATTACTATTTCCGTGTAAACCTTTAATTTTTGTAAATCGAAAATTTAAAAACAAATTTATTTAATTAAAAAAAATAATAGATTGCTAGCTATCGTTTATGAAAAATAATAATTAGGTACACCGTCTGAAAGAGCTTTCGGTTGAAAATAATCCTATTAAAATTCTGAAATGAATTTTCAACTAGATATTTATTGTATGGTGAAGTATTGAGTGTATTAGGAGAAGATAAAGCTGAATCAATTTACACCTGGAACATTATCAAGTCTAGCGGTTGCGTAACTGGTGAGGGCAAGCCAAAGAACACGATTTTCTCATTGTTGTAAGGAAAAACTGTAAGAGATGTTGTGAACAGGTGGGGAAATATTGATCGCTCACCTGCGCTGTGCCCTATATATAGGCACATTAAACATACATGCAAGTTTGCCGGGTCGCGCTATACCTTTATGTAGTCTCCTGCGCCTATCCGCCCCACCAAAATTACCAGCTGTTGCTCGTACTATAAAACTCGAATAAAACATAACAAATCCATATAATAAAAAAGGAAATCCATCTAATGAACTCTAATACAAAATTAATACAGGTATTTGTATTCAATTATTCGTCAAACTAAGTAAATCGAGCACGTAGTTACCAATCAATTTTTGAATCAGCAAAAATTCTCTCCTTTGAGTTTCGATTTTTTAACTTTTCTTTAAGTAAATCCTATTCACTATTTCGATTTTATCTTTCTCGTTAAATGTAAGAAATGATTGCTAGATCCATCAGCGCGTATTCAAATGTTGTACATAACATGTACTATAAAACTAGGGTAATGGAAATACATAAAAGTGCATTTATTACCTGGCTTATTGACTAAAAATTTATTTCTATACTAAATTGCACAACGAATGGAAATTGAAACCATTTCAAAAATCTTGAATTTTCTTAAAAATACTACTTTATATTGGCTTAAAATGTAAAATTGCATGATATACAGGATATAAAAATGTACTACAGCTCAGCGAAATAGTAAAATTGGCTGCGTTTGCCACATTTTTTAACAATGTACGACTAATTTTGTATTCTACTCCAGAAAAATCGCTGCGATGCTTTTTACAATAATGCTAATTTATTATTTTACTCAAGAGTAAACGCAGTATTGGCGAAGTTGTGCTTACTATTATATGGTAGATGTAAAATAACGAACTGTGAAATTTGTGTAACAATTTCAACTTGGTAAAAAATACTCCTAATACAGTTGCAATTTTTGTAATGGTTGCGTTTTAATTCAAATGCCCCAGGAGATTTTAATCTACGTAACTGGGATATCATTGAAAATTAATATTTTAAGTAATAAATATGAATTACTATCTATACCGAAGATTAGTATGAGTAGTATACATTAATATGTATTATGTATGTATGTATACAGGAGTAGTATAAACGAGACCGCGGTTACAGAGAGACAGATGAGTTTTGGATTAAACTAAAATTTGGTCAGACGGGCTGCTGGAACTTAATTTATGTGCAACTCGATTAATTGCCATATTTTTGGTTGGTAAATGAAGTTGGCCAATCAGAAAGCGGTCACAGAGAGAAAGAAAGAAAGACAAATATAATTCTTAGTTATGTAAAAAGTAATGGTTCGTATTTATACAAAATACTGGGGTTTAATCGTTTCTAAAATATTATTATTAATAGCAAAAGCATTACCTAAATTATGAAGATTGTATGATTTATTTTTAAAATTTTTGAATAGTTATAGTATTATGCAAGTTTATAATTAACAACAAATACAATGCGCTTACAAGAACTATTACAAATTTTAAACTTAATACCTAATTGATTTAAAATTTATTCAAACCGCAGTGAATGCTAAAAGTGTTAGCTTATAATTTATTATTATGTGTGTAGTTTCAAAAAAACAATTTATGGAGTATCGAGTAAAAGAATTGAGCTTTATTAAATTTGCCCATTTACATCTCTCACCTCGCTTTAACTTTTATGGTTTGTCACAATATTCAAACTAATTCATACGAATAATGATATGAAACTACGATTATAGGAATCTCTATAATATAATTATACAATGTATAATAGTTGCAATTACACCAAAAGTACATTACTCTAATTTTGTATTATGTTTTATAATAAATGTATAATGTGCATTATAAATACGATTTACATGTAAATACACGTACTACATAAACTGCAAACATTTAATTTTAATTATATGTATATTGTATACCTAAATTTAATGCAAGACTTTTATTATGTGCAGTGGCGGATTTCCAAACAGGCGCAAGAGGCGCGCGCCTGGGCCTCATAAATCCAGGGAGCCTCAAAATTCAGCTCAAGTTTGGTTTAAATCGTCAAAGGATCCAAGAGCGTATAAGAGACGAAGAAACAAATGAAGAAATATTCAGTTTTATGAAAAACACACCACGTGACCATAAATGAGCGCTTAAACTATAATCATTATTTTTAGTATAAATTTAAAACATTAATTTTTGGTGTTTTGGATTAAAATTTTTTGAAAAAAAAATTCCACATATTTTACATACACATAAGAATCATTGAGCGAGATTTTTAAATTATAGTCAAATATCCCATGAGAATCTCGTTAATAAAGCGCAATTTATGCGCGTCATCTAATTTCATTAGAAATCGCTCTCTTAACCTTTTTAACATTTTGTTGCACAATAAGCAGTGCCGGATTTCCTAACCGGCACAAGAGGCGCTCGCCTGTGGCTTTATAAATCCAGGGGGACTCAAAATAAAATAAAGTAATTTTATCTACCTTTTTTTGTAATGAAAATAATTAATAATTATCACAACGTATTTCATAATTCGTAAGAAATTGTGGCATAGGGAAAACATATTTAAAAGCTTTTTTTTAAGTCGGCTAATAAGATGACAACTTATGTGAGTAGCAAAATTTTTAGAGGGGGCCTCAAAATTAAATTGCACCTGGGGCCTCTTAAATGCTAAATCCGCTACTGATTCTGTGCAGTATCTGAAATTAAAACGAATTTTAATTGATAAATCGCAAACGAACCAAAAAAGTAGGGGAAAAATGAGCAGATACCTATCTATTTCCGCAGACTCCTGTTATGCAGTTGATAATAGGTAATTAATAAATTTGTACTTAGTTTAAAGTTTATACACCTTCGAACCCAATAACTACGGCCAATAAAGCGTCGTTTAAGAAATACAAAATATCAGAAGATGAACTAATGTCCTAGACCGAATTTTTCACGATCAAAGAACAAACTTGTTTTATATATTTCATTTTATTTTATAATAATTTATTATTACTTAATTGTATCTAGATTATAGAAAAATAGTAGTAAAATTTAGAGTAGGGAGCGTTTAAAATCGCCAAAACGTTCAATTTGGTTTGACATACTTCACTTGTATGATTAATTGACTATCGTTCGCACTAATTAGTGTCAAAAAAACACACCGAACTCGTGTTGGCTTTTTCATTACTAATTTTCTATTGATACAATAAATTTTTTATATAGTATTTTATATTATTTTCTAACGTTTTCATAAATAAAAATGTAGTGCATAAGCTTTTGGTAAACTAAAATTACATGTAATTCAACTTGGTAGGTTCAATCCAAACTTTTTTTTATCCATTAATTATATATTATCTACTTATATTATATTAATAAATTGATGAGTTATTAGTTTAAAATATCGAGGAAAGTTTATTGTGCCTCGAGCTCTTTGCCCGTCTCCTTCGGCTCCTGAACTTTCACAACAATTTTACTAAAATTATATTGAATTCCTCTTTACAATTACAATTTTATCCGTTATAAAAATACTATTTTAAATGCAAATGTTAATATGTTAAAATTCGAAATAATCAACATAAATAAATTAATTCCAACTGCTACATGTTAAGTCGTTGAAACGTAATTCGTTGGCAAGTTTTCCCAAGTTTCATAAAAGTTGGATTGATAAAACTACAAGTTTTATCGCTGACAACCTGACAAGTTCGTAAGTTAATCAAATTTTTTCAATTTATAATTTCTATTGTTTGTTTTTGAAACTTTTTTTTTTATTTTTTTAAAACTTTAGTTAACATTAAATTAAATATTAACGGACCTACCGCTGTTTATCGTCTATTCTGAAATTCTAACTATTTTTTATCTAAAAACAATATCGGTAAATACGAACTTGCTCTGTTTCACCTCCGCATTAAGTATACTACTTAGAAAGGAAATTGTTGAAAAACTTATTAGCACAATATTGTAAGTTATACTGTTTAGTTTTCCTCCCATAATTATCATTAAAGTGTTTATTTTCAAATTATAAGAAGCTCGATATTTTATAAATTACTTTTGCTAATAATTTACATAGTTCATCGATAGGCTTTGTCTCAACTGTCTCGGATTGAGTTAAATTATTTTTCTGAAATAATTAATTATATTTAGTAAAAATTCACGAAACACAAGATATTATGTAGTTGGTAAACCACCACGTAGTAATTAGTTTAGCAGTACTAATCAAGTTGTGGTTTATTAACTTGGTTTTTGGTTCTAAATTCAAATTTGATGTTGACTGAAGTGTCGGCAATTTATTGCTTGGGTCGTTCAATGCATAATGACCCGAATTGATTCGATTATGATACACATCAAACTATTTTAACGTAACAGTAGCGCCTAAAGTTAAAGCACGTTATTGTATTAGTGGTTATCACGTTTTGAAATATCTAAACCTCCTGTATATTTACTACCCACACTTTACCATCTAATGGAATAATAATCGAAGGATGTTTACGAAGTGACCGATGAAAATTCGAACAATTCCAATTGAAAAACGTGTGCTATTTAAAGATATCCGTCAATTTATATCTCGAAATGTGTTATTATAACCCACTTTTTATTATAAATTAAAAATAGAAACTGCATTACGCAAAAATTTCTGATTTACATGTGCAACATTGCTTCTCCGTTAACCTGCGAGTTTCGTTTAGCTTCTTTATTATCTTCAGTATTTGATGTAGTAACAATATTGGTGTTAACATCTTTTGTATTTTTAAGTTAAAATGCAAACTCTTTGTTTCGGCCGAGTTAATTAAGATACTAATTAGTCTCTTTCATATTTCACACTGAAATAAATGTGTGGCCGAGAGATAATGATTTATGAATTTTTTCGAAATTTGTACTTTTCTACCAGTCGAAAAACGTTGTACCTATATTTCTAAATTAGAAAATTATTCCAGTTCCACCTCGGATGTAACTACTTAGGTTTAAAATTTTCAAGTTAGGCGACCTATACACATTTTGTAACATCATAATATGTACATTTTTGTTGCTTTTCTACTATTCATAAAATACATTAAAGTGTCTTTCGGGATTCAGAACCTTTGACCATAATAAAGTTGAAAACTCATCCATGCTTTACAATATGCTATAATTAATCAAATTCAATGCATGCATCTGCTTTTCAGGAGATCCTGAAACTAAGTTAATAATCGTATCCTAAAAGTCAAACGATTTTATTATACTTTTTAAAGGCATGTCTAGTAATTATTGCGGAAACATGTAGATAAGAATTAATTTGAATTTTAATTAATGATAATTATTGTGCAACGAAATCTTTCTCTTAAACGCTTTTTTTCTGGCTTCAGACTTGCTCTACATTCGTTTATTGATAAAGACGTCTTCAAGGTTCTCTGTGCAGTTAACGAAATTTATTGCTATCACAACATAAGTAATGGGTTTTAATAACTCCCATATAAATTTTAAAAATGAGAAATTAAAGTTAACCTCGAAAAACTTTTACCCACCTAAATTTTTAAGTTTCCCGCTTCAAGGCTGAGCGAGCTTTCCTAAACTTGGTGTTTTGCTTCAAAATAATGCATCATTATCCTATATTCGAAGGGTTGGAAAACAAAATCAGGGAAGTCTGGAAAAAGTATTCCCTTTAATAAGTTAAAATAAATAAATAATATGCAAAATTGAGAAAAAACCATACCTGGGTATAAATTATACACGAGAGTGACACGTTTGCAAGAAACCCATATCTTTTAACTCCTTTTTGTTTTATCCAGCAAGACACCTTCCACAGAAGAATAACCAATAAATTTTGTACTTTGCAACATTATACCGATGTTCTACCTAAATTACAATTTTTTTATTATGGACGTAATATAAGAGCAGAATGCAACAGCTGGGACTACAAACTATGTTCCCTAAATCCAAAGTATGACTCGCAATAAAATTTTTATTACGAGGCTTGATTAATTATACTACTATTCGGTGGTCTGAAAATGAACTTATTTGAAATTTGATAGTAAAAGTAAACATCGCTAATTAACAAAGCACAAAGCTAATTTTATGTGCAGCAGGTGTGGCGGCGGAGTCCGGAATGTTTTAAATAATTTACGTCACAGTCATGTTGATTTGAGAAATCCAATCCGTTATACTTCCCTGCTTTCGTACTACCTACCCTAGGATACGTAAACGTAATTATATTACGCATATATCGTATGTAGGTACACAGTGGCGGATTTAGCATTTGAGGCCCCAGGCGCAATTTAATTTTGAGGCCCCCTCTAAAAATTTTGCTACCCACATCAGTTGTCATTTTATTAGCCGACTTAAAAAAAAGGTTTTCAAAATGTTTTCCCTATGCCACAATTCTTAAGAAGTATGAAATACGTAGTGATAATTATTAATTATTTTCATTACAAAAAAAAATTTAATTCTTCTAGGAAGAATTTACTATATCTACTATTCTTTTCTTAAAAGCGATTAAAATGCTCACCTACTTTAGTTCCCCGAAAAAATTCTTTACATTCTTCTAGGAAGAATTTTACTATTACTATTCATTCATAAAAGCAATTAAAATGTTCACCTGCTTTCGTTCCCCGAAAAAATTCTTTAAATTCTTCTAAGAAGAATTTACTATATACTATTCCTTTCTTAAAAGCGATTAAAATGCTCACCTACTTTAGTTCCCCGAAAAAATTCTTTACATTCTTCTAGGAAGAATTTACTATACTATTATTCTCCTAAAAGCAATTAAAATATTCACCTACTTTAGTTCCCGGAAAAAATTCTTCAAATTTTTTTAGAATGAATTTGTTTATTTTTATTATTATCTTGGAATTAATAGTAATTTTCCGAAAATCTGGATTTAGACTACTAATGACCCCTCCCCCTTTTAGGGACAGTCCCATGGGGAAAGAGGAATTATCTAAAGTTAGTAAAATTAGTATTACTAATAAGTTGGCACAATCAAATTGAAACATTTCTTTAAAAAGAAGTGAAAAAGCTAAAAAAAACCATCGACAGTTGGCAATTTAAACGTCGACAGTTGGGTAATTGAGGACTGCCCCTACCCCCGAAAAATTTTACTTCGTTCAGTCTCTGCCCTTTTATCCTTTAATTATTATTAAAAAAAAATTTTTAATTAATTTTAATTAACATCAGTAATTGTTATTTTATACTGGTTAATTTTCAATGTGTTTTCCCTATGCCACAATATCCTATGAATTATGAAATACGCTGTGATAATTATTAATTAATTATTTTCGTTACAAAAAAAGTTAGATAAAATTACTTTATTTTATTTTTAGAGCTGAATTTTGAGGCCCCCTGGATTTATGAGGCCCCGGGCGCGCGCCTCTTGTGCCTGTTCGGAAATCCGCCACTGTAGGTACATTATATTCAAAGTACCACAATACATATAAATATACATAGCGTATTTGGATTTACTTAGTGTGTTTCATATTCGAAAGCATGTGCAAATAGAGCCATTACCATTTCACTATACAATGGGTAATTTATTTTCTGTCAATTGTTGTTGTCGAAACTACTTTGGCGAGGCTTAATTAATGTAGTTGGAAACTAAAAGTTACTCTCGGTAGACATTCATTTCAATAAAACTTGAGAAACGCAATCGATTCTAATTGGATGCTGTAATATACATCTAACAGTAAGACGGAATTGGAAAAATGATTTTTCAACTTTTTTTCTAACTATAATTAATTTGGTAAGAGGGTTCAAGTATATAAGTTATGCGATAGATTTCTCAAAATGCAAAGAGAAGCCTAAAATCTCAACCTTAAAACTTTTTTAATTTTAAATTTATTGTGATCGATTTAAATTATCTGTACGTAAAATTAATGATGTCGATTCTTAAAACGGATAATAAAATAAGCATCGAATAATGTAAGGATAATTTATTATTTTTTTAAATGATTTATTGTCCTAATATGTTTGGATCGTTTATCAAGAAGCATCTTATGTCACTTTACGCATTATTACAAAAAAGTAGCAGCAATAACATTTAATAAAAATATTATGTTTTTTAAATCATTGAATTTGCAATTGAACTTTTCCATTACTGCAATTCAATTGATGTGCGATTCGAATAATAATAATGCCTAAAAATAAGAATGTGTTGCAATGCCTCTTTTGATATGTAATAATAATTTGAAAAGTTAAACAAACTATTAACACTACATAAAAGCGCCGGCCTTACGTGTTATACTTATTAGCTAATTTTATAATTAATTTTTACAAGTTACGAATTCTAAAATTATATACTTATCTATTAGCACTAAAAGGGGCCATTTAAACTCCTTTATTTTTTTTCATATAAACAAGTCATTTTTAAAAGTGTCAAAATGATCCCTTCGGAGCTTCTAATGTTAAGTAGGTATTCACCAAAATCACAATAATTGAAATTATTTATTTATTTTCTTTTTTTTATTTAAATTATATTTTATAATTTATGTTATACTACTTTGTAATTCCTGCAAGTTGGAAAAACAAGCGCCAACTAGCGAGGAAAGAGGAGGTTCGTTGAAAGATAGCGGAGGGGCCAAAAGGTTTAATTTTGCGAGTTTTGATTGAATTAGATTTTTGTATTATTGAGAATAAAAGGTGGATAATAAATGGTTCAATATGGAATTTTTTGAATAAATTTGATAGTTATAATGATATAATTTTGTGATTTTGAAGATTGATTTCGAGCAAAAGATATAATATTGTTTATTTGAATAAGAAATTAGATTATTAATTGGGTTTCACTGGGATGAAATATTTATAAAATATGGGTGCCTTATCTTTTTAATTCAACGTTCCTATTTTAAATAAATTGTATGGAAGTCTTCAAAATTTAAGTTACCCGATCATCTTTTTCAAGATTTGTGCTTTCCGGTAAACCCTTTGGACCAAGTCATCAGCATAAGCAAAGCTGCTGGTACCTTTCGCAAGCGATTATGTTGTTATGTATAGGTAATTAAAAAAAAAATTGATAATTATATCCCACAGTAGATCGTATCTTTATATTGTCCATCAGATTTAGTAGTTTTTTTTTTGGCTTTATTAAGGCAACTTCTACTTCGCAATTAGGTAAATGCTAAACGATACACAGGTGATGATTAAATAAAGACTTGTCGCCTATTATAACGCATTAAATCGTAGATAGGCACAGCGGCGTTTGTCGTCAAATGACTTTTGGCGGTATGTTCATATCGATAATGGTATATAACACAATCAGAAACTCATTTTTTGGGTAGGTCCTTTTCGTGTATTCCACCTCAAAGCTAGCTCTATCCTAGGCACAGACCATACATGGGTTATGTACATGGTTATCATTATAGCGCAATTTAAATGTAAATTCGAAATGTCCAAAACAATTTAGAAATTTAATAAACGGTTGCTTTAAAAATATTATTTAAACATCAAACGACACAAAATTGATTTTGTATGACCAAAAATGGAGGCCGACATGTTTAACTAATTAATTCATTTAAAAATATTCGGATAATGCGGCTTGTTTACCAACCCCTATTTACAATTGAATTAAATGTACATTCAGGCTGGAAAATTAACTACAAAACTCTGAAAGCTTCATGCCTCTGCAAACAAACTATAACATTTTGATAAGCAAATGGAAACTTTGCTTATTATCGTTATCTAATTTGAATAATAGAAAGACAGTTTAATAAATGAAATGAAATTTTTATGTTTGATGCAAATTTACTCTTTTTAAATTTTGCTTTTGTATCGAATTTCCGTTTACTCGGGCATGTTTAACGCAGCTTTTAGAGAAATTTGAGTATTTGATTGCCGATAAGAGCTCATGTTCTGTGGGTACTAAAATTAGTCAAGTATCACTAGAATTGTTACGATGAGACCCTTGATGCGTTTTAAATTTTCTATCCAATACGTTAAGAACACCTGAGTTTCGTAATTGAATTTTCTCGTTGGTTTCAATTCAGAGTATCGCAAATACTCGTATTCGTAAAACAATGTTTAGTCTCCAATTATTTTTCATTACAACTATAAATGGGATGAGTGCGTGTGATTTATAAGTAAGTTTTCGCATTTTGAGCTGACCGAACACCATGTATATTTCCATCAAAATTGACAACGACTAAACTTACGCAATATTTTCGAATTTTATACCGATCGATCGATACCTACGTAAAACATAAAACTACATATACTCGAAAAGCTGATAAAGCTTTCTCGCTATTAAATGACGATGTAAACAAAAATATTTTGTGCTCGTAATCAAAAATAACTTCGGCCATTAACAAACTTTTCTACAGGTTACGAGCCCAGGTAGTGGTAGAATCGTCGTTTAAAATTAAATATTTCCGAATTTATGAGTCTCGCGTTGGTATTGATTATGATTCCACAAACTCGCTTGTTTTAAATCAGCTATAAAAATCCTTTACATCAGTTTCATTATGCAAATCACAATGAGTTTTCCTCATTTTCTGCCACCCTTTCAACCGACCAAATAATGGAAAAAGATGCTCGCGATAATTACGTCACAGATAAATTGCTACATTCAAGCTGCTACTATTGAGCAATACCTTACAACATGTAAATCATTATTAAAAATTTAAATTGTACGTGCATACGTCGCTCGTGTGCATATTGGATAGCTCAGATAGCTGAACCACAAATAAATCGAAGAAACCCATGTTTCTATGTGTAAATGTATATAATAGTATATGTGTAGTATATTATGTATGTCAACATGAAAAAATAGTGACGGTTTATTTTTCAAAAGTTGAACAAATAAATTGCATGGAAAATGCTGGAACAAAGATAAAATTTCTTTTATCTTAGCGAAGGAATAGTTTTTATGTTAGTTAGTCATTCGTTTATCGTCTACCAGTCGCGACACGACATCAAGCACACCATACAGCCTGAAAAATTTTCAGTTATTAAGTAATTTTATTATTGAAGTGTTATTATCTTTTATTTACATAATTTCATTTTATATAAGCAGAAGAAGGATTTGCTTGCTGCATAATGTAAATTCTTCATAAAAAGCTCACGCCGTACAATGTTACTATTATTAACTCGCTCTTGTTTTTCGTATATCTTTAAAAGATTATTTTGATTGATTGATTGGCAAGTATTTGTGTGCTTCTCTATAATATCCCGGTATTGATTGAAATTTTTTCTGTTGAAATAACCTACGGAGCGCAAGAATATTGCTGGACTCGGCATTCGAAATAGTGATTGATTTGGTCTAAGTAATTTTTCCAATAATCTTTTTAATTTTTTAACGTCTGTTGAAAGTTGGTTAAATGGAGTGCACATGAATAAATAATTCACAAACTCGTAACCTTTACCACAAAATAGGTCAAATTACAAGTTTAAACTTCTAGGTAGAAATGGCGTATTAAAAATTTGAATAAAGCTGGTCTTATTTACCTTAAGCAAATCTCGGTGAGACACAAAAACGTAAACGTATAGATCTTCGGCGACGATTTTTCCATCTGTTGGAGGATAATTTTTATATTTCGATGGTCATCCATACCGCAGTAGGTGGTAAACGCATCATAATAGTGAATCCGCAGCTTATAACTTCTGAGCGAATTTTGATCAATTGTTTTTATTAAATTCACTTTCTCGTTGTGACTTTCATTTAATTTTTACTTGAGTGACCATAATTGGGACTTATTAGATTTTAATTTATCTAGATGAACGTCTACAAATCACAAACTTTTTGATTTTGGATCTTACTTACACAGCCAACGAATATCAGATCAAAAATAGATTTCTCTTCAAATCTTTTGTTAAACTTGGCTTAATGTTGGTTTGTTTTGCAATCGATTTTCCAATCACTTCCAGATGAGCATTAGCTATGAAATTTTGCCTAATTATGTATACATTCGATGACAACACAATGGTTAGTCACTTTATCTACCAAGATAAGCATTCTAAATTTCTGCTTCGACGATCATATTATGCGGTCTTAACCTTTGTACACATCTGAGCATTTTGCGCTCACGAATGCTCAAAGCCCTACCTTATGGGACAAAGTAGTTATACCGAAGAAGGGTACTTTTGAATCACTACAGTGGCTAACGAAAATATTCGAACCCTCTTATGTTAGCAATGTAAATTGCACATTTTGAAGCCGTTATTTGTCGTATAAAAATCGATTTTCGAGCAAAACTTTTTAGACATCTTTTGTTGAAAATTTCAATGCCTTCAATTTTGTTTCTATACATTTTTCGATTTTGTCGCGCCGTTTCTGACTGACGGCGACTCAAACAAGACTCTGTAAAATGCAAAAAATATTATCTTCTATATCTCGGAAACGGTGAAAAGAAATAACAAAATGAATAGGTATGTTTTTCTTGTAAATTTCATTCTCTACATTTTTGTTCCTATATATTTTTCTATTTTAACGAACCGTTTCCGAGATATAGATGACAATATTTTTTTCATTTTACAGAGTCTTGTTTAAGTCGCTGTCAGTCAGAAACGGCGCGGCAAAATAGAAAAATGCATAGGAACAAAATTGAAGGCAATGAAATTTGCAACAAAAGATGTCTAAAAAGTTTTGCTCCAAAATCGATTTTTATATGACAAAGAACGGCTTCAAAATGCTCAATTTACATTGGTGACATAGGAGGGTTCGAATATTTTCGTTAGCCACTGTATATAAGCTTAGCTTATTAAATGAATTTTAAGTGTTTTTCTGTCAGGTACTAGGTGCTCCTATAGACACAGGTTTTTCGTTTTACATTATAATACTTAACTAATATAATTTACTTATAAATCTCCTTCAAACAAACTCAGTTTCAGTTTATAGTTTTCTCTTAAATCCCCATAGCCTATCGACGCAATACACTAAGAGGACCGCAGGCATTACGTGGTTTTCGAAGCACTCTGAGGATTTAAAACAAAAAGAAAGTAAGACTCTTTCCGGATTTGAACCGCGTACCTTAGGACTCTGACTACCAAATATATATGTTATTATTATAACACCAATTTGTAGTTTTAATTAATATAAGAAAATAAAAATCTATTCTCCAAGTACCTACTTTAATAAAATAGATACGCGTTTCGGGAATCTTATTCTTTTCCCATCTTCAGTCTACGAAGCTATAAATGTAATAAATAACTATATAAAACATATTAACAGCTTACACAAAAAATGTAAGTTTCTTAGCTTTTTAATTCAATTATTTTCGGTAAAATAGTAATTTTTATTTCCCAGTCAATTTTGAATTTTGAATTTGACTTGTTGTATTTATTATTTACATTTTTAGCCTCATAGACCGAAGATCCCTAAATGCGTATCTATTTTATTAAAGGACTTGAAGAATTTTATTTTTATTTTCCAAAACCTATTACAATATAAAAGAAATCAAAACTTGTTAAAAATTAACCTGCGACGCTTCTATTATTATTTGTTAATAATTATCCTTGCATATTATTTTTGTTATCAAATTATTTAATTTAAAGAATAAACATCTTTTGCGATATAGAAAATAAAGAAAAGTTTGTTTTTAATGTGCAATATTAAAACTGCGATTACTTGGAATTTTATCATAGCAGCTCATACCTTATATTGCTTGTGGCACAACTAGGTCACATATCAACCAAGTTGCCAAGAAGTTTATCTGTTTCTAGCAAAAAATTCCTTCTGTGTTAAGCTTACAGTTTAAAAGCCTGTACGCGAAAGTGTAGAGGCATTTGAAAGTCACTTTAAAGTAACTTGAAGAACGAACAGAAATATCCTTTCGGTGTAAAACTGCTTTAAAAACGTTTAATAAGCTTTATCGGATAGGACTTACATTTTGCGAAACTTTTAAGATTTAGAGTCGGCTATATTGGCTGTTGTAAGTATGAATTTTGTTTGTTTTCGTCTAAGTTGGCACTAAAAATTGTTTCTGATTTTTTCAAAATACACACATTAAATTACTATAAAATATCGTTAACTATTCGGTAAATTTAATTTAATAAATAAAATTTAATTTAATTTTTAATAATAGTAAACGTTCCTGCTTGTATTTATTTATTTTCGAAAATCGACCGATTTCGCTGTTATATCATCTTCAGGTGGATAAAATAAATTGTGAATAAATTGCTATAATAGCGAACCGGTCGATGTAAATAAATAATTAAATACAAGCAGTAAATGAACTTGGAAAATAAATATTATTTAACTTGGATATTAGGAATTATGCCCACAGTGAGCCTCTTGGACGCAACGTTGAACAGTCCATATGTACGTCATTAAAATACCCATAATATTCTGACTTTATAGATTAGGTACTTAATATTTATTTGCTATTAATTCTGTACCTCGTATTTGTTAATCTTTAAACAGGTCGAAGTATGCGATAGAGGTTATAAATTAATTGTGTGGGTCAGCCAAATTCCTAAATACAAGAATCAATGATATCGTAATACCAATGTTTATTAACCAGCCATGCGCTTTACTAAATGTTTCCTTTCTGAAATTTAATGTGGATAATTTGGATTTGGGTCGATTTGAATATTGAGCGTAATATTTCGTTATTTTTTTTCCGTAAAACTTTTGAAATAAATTAACAGTTTCTGAAAGTAAATAAATTAAAAATTGATATCTCGATCTTTTAATTTCCTTTATTTTCCATACCAGATGCCTTAATTAATTTAGTTATAGCGAAGTTTTAAATGGTAACAGATGAACAAAATTACCTACTATCTACTTAAACAGTAGCACCTTTTAAGGATTGAGTTAAAAGTGTTTAAACTTTTTCAATTATTATTCTGTCAGCACGTAAAACAATGTTTTCGGGATTTAGCTATGTACCTACGGAAGTCACTTGTTGAGCCCTGGATGTGGATTCCAATTCGCTCGATGGCAGCGTTTCGCTTCGTTCCCAAAAACATTCCAATGTTGCAGAAGGATTTTTATTATTTATCGGCACCCTTTCTGCGGGCGACCGACGTTAACTCGATGCAATACCTATTAAATATTTTCGCTGGGTTTCAAGATTATTCATAATAATAAAAATTCCCAAATCGCCCAAAGTTTAAGTTCTCTATGGATTACAAAGTTTTGTGCAAATTTAACCGTGATTTGGGTGTACCGACTTACTTAAGGATTACATAACCGCCTAGCGGCATCCTTAATTATTCAAAAATATTTTAACATTCACGCATTAACGTTTACAAATTTATAATTAAAATACAACATTTAGCTACATAGTCAAATATTTACTTTATTATTGTTATTATTTACATTTAAAAAAATTTCAAAATTTATTGCAAACGCAAATGTATTTTGCTCCGTGCTACTCTGTAATCCATAAATATTACAGCTCATTGGAATGCTTGCCTTTTATTGTATTAAATGCAGTAATTCAGATACTGCAATCCCACTGTCAAAAAATTAAAAAATTATGAGCTAGAAATCAATAAGTGAAAAAATTAAACTAATATAATATGATTGTATTACCTACAAAATTCCATAAAATAATTTCTGTAAAATAGTTATTTATGTAGCTATTGCACGAAATGATAATTAGTTGATGGAGAACGTAAGTGTTTCGACGATGAGGTTTCAGAAGAATATTTCAAGCTGTGTGTTATCGACAAGTTGTAAGTTTGTTCCTTATTTCCCCTTAAATTTAACCTTTTTTTTCCATTGATAAATATTTTTTAACACAAATTATAATGTAAAGACTTACAAGATTAAAGAATTTATAAACAATTAGGTTCAGCCTAACCTAGGTCTTTTTATTCTTCTTTTTATTCATCTTCAGGATACTGTGTCATGATGAAGATGGTCTTAAATCGAAACTAGTCGATACTAAGATTTGTTTTATTTGGCAAGAAAATTCTACTTCCCTAAATTATAAATATAATTTTATCTTGCATAAGGAGAAAATCCACAAATAAGCGTAAAATGTTGTGATTTTATTATTAGTAAAAATGCTGCATTTTATAGACCATCCAGAAATTTAAATTTTCACTTCTTTATACTACTGTGAGTTTCTGGTGTAAAATAAACGCTAAGATAGGCTATTTCTATAACTCCTGCAGTGCTCACCTGGACCTGGGATAATAATCGTAATAATAATAAATTATGATGCAAAATTGAAAGAGCGACTGTAAATTACAAAAATCAAGTTGTGCAATTAAAATAAAAAATAAAAAATCCGTCAGGCCGAATATTTCTTACTTTATTTTTTAAATTCAGCATATTATATACCTACTTGTGATAAGCATTTTAAAATGTGCATATTTAATATAAGTCTTGTAATGTGAATATAAATCTAAACTTGATTCATAACTTGAAAAAAACATTTTGAATATTTGTATTCACCCTGCGATCGCTTTTACTGCGTTTTTTGCAAATAAAAATCAGTTTGTGGTTCTCATAAATAACAGCACAATTTTAAGTTTGTACTCATCCTAGTACTACCCAATACGAAATTCAGTTTCAAAATACATTTTCACATGTTATGTTACTTATTACAAAATATTTTAAAATCTGTTCTTTTATCGAAAAAATTGGATATTTAGATGGAATGTCGAAAATTGATGTATTTATAAGTAATGTACTAGGTATACATCCATAAAGTGTTTAGCTTCTATAAACGCTGATACCGTTTTGCTAAAACTTCATCTCAACACAAATACGATATCGTCATCGATTTTCAATCACTTCGTAGGTCATTAAATTTTCTACTCTTACTCTTCTATTTCAATACATTTTCGTCTAATACAGCTGTAATAGAAACAACATGAAATAAGTAACTTGATTTTTCTAATTAACTTTTGTAAATATCAAATTAACTTAATTATTTTTAATTCTTATTCTTAATTCCGTATTATAAAGAAAGAAAATTATATTTTTTCTGTCTAGAGTCTGACGTTGCTCCACTTGTTCGATACATTATTGTTTCATCTTTTTAATTAAACAATTATTTTATTCAATTATTAATTGGTCATAAAAATAACAATAATGACAACTAGGTACATGCAGCGTAATGGTATCGATTTCAATTTATGAATTAATTATAAATTTTAACGGGCATTCCAGTCTTTGTGCTATTTCAAATTGAAGAGATAAAATTTCCATTAGGCTGCTTTTGTGGCACTTGGATATTTCAAATATATTGTGGCTTTTTAAACGGTTGTTTGCAGTGTATGTCGTGATATAATACATGAAACTAAAATATTCTTAACACAAGACACGTCCAGTGGATTTTCAATTAAATTTATATGAAAGTCACGAAGTTAGGCCATTAATGCGTTCCAAATTTTTGTATTAAGGAGTCAACACCTTAATAGTTTCATGCTGATCCATTATCGATTTTCTAAAATTGGAAAACATTAAATTTTGGGTTCGAATGTCACGTGGGGTCAAACGAAACGTAAATTAAGCATTTTTCAAAATTGCACACTACGATTTCACTTTTGTACAATGAATAGAAAATACAGCAGGCTACACGTCCTTTCTCCAAGAGTCGAAGCAATAGCCACACTCTTTTTAAATTTTCTGTTTCCTTTTTTTCGAGATGTTCAAAACGTAAAATTAAAATTTCACAAAATATTCTATAAATGGACTTGTTAAATAAATTAAATACTGCTCTCCACGTGTCAAATTATCTCTTGCAGTCGTTGTAGTTCTCTTTAATAATTTTCAAATTTAAATATTAGAAATTCTACATAGTCCAATTATTTTTCATTATACCTTCTATCTATTATCCAATTCCAGTTATTCTTATCTTTTAGTCAATACTACTTATCTATGGCAACCGTTTTGTTCCTACTTTCAACATCACTAAAGTACACTTAAAAATTTTTAAATTCACTTATCCAATATTCTAATAAAGCCAATTTACCAAAATTGAATACAATATCATTTAAATCTTTTAAAGCAAAATTATTTCCAACCTCTTACAAGCTCTAACCAACTTATAACTTATGGTAGGTACCTAAGTATATACTGCTTGCGCATTCGAAATTTACAAACTTTTAAAAATCAAAATTCAAGATCACTCTACAGAACACAGCAATATGCATGTAGTTGAGGAATAAGAGGTTTATAAATAATTTAGAATTCTGGAAACCTAGAAAGAAGCCGGATGATTGAGGTTTCCATTTCTGTCATGCGAAAACTCGTCAACGAGGATGAAATCGCGGTCATCCGGTAATGCTTTAATGCGTCACTATAATGTTAGATGTTTCTTTGGGGTCTGTGTACAGATCCATTATCAATTATTTATAGACTCTCATCGCGAGATTAACTACTGTATAGTAGTTATTTGTTGGAAAACTTTTGATCTTTTGAAATCAAAAATTTTAACGTTCTTTTGTCTTACAATATTTAAAATATAAAAATTAATTTTTAAAAGATGGTTTTGTTGGTTTAAAACTAAATTTACGCTTTAGCAGATAGAGTTTCAAACGCGTGTGCTTGCGCCAAACTCAATTTCCCATTTTAATAGAATTTTGTTAATGCCACGTAAATAAACTTATAAGACATTATTGTTTTATAATACCGAGGTACCGGAGTATTTCTATTGATAACCGATTCGAAGTTGGTCCTATGTTACTCATGAATAATAATATTTATGCGCCACCAAACTAATCTTGACAGAGAAGTACAAAGGAAAGCAACGGAACGCTAATAATTCTACGAATACAATACCAATTCTGCAAATATTTAATAATGCACCTATACTATCTTTTACAATAATTCGTAAATTAAAAAGGTTGTCTATTGGATAATACTTCTCTTATCAGTGGCGGATTTCCGAGCAGGCGCAAGAGGCGCGCGCATGGGCAACATAAATCCAAGGGGCCTCGAAATTCAGCTCTCAAAATAAAATAAAGTAATTTTATCTAACCTTTTTTGTTATGAAAATAATTAATTAATAATTATCACAGCGTATTTCATAATTCATAATAAATTGTGTCAAGTTAGGTTTAAATCGTCAAATGATCCAAGAGCCTATAAGAGACGAAGAAACAAACGAAGAAATATTCAGTTTTATGAAAAACACACCACGTGACCATAAATGAGCGCTTAAGCTAATCATTATTTTTAGTATAAATTTAAAACATTCATTTTTGGTGTTTTGGATTAAAATTTTTTGAAAAAAAAAATTCCACATATTTTACATACACATAAGAATCATTCAGCGAAATTTTTAAATTATAGTCAAATATTCCATGGGAATCTCGTTAATAGAGCGCAATTTATGCGCGTCACCTAATTTCATGAGAAATCGAACTCTTAATCTTTTTAACATTTTGTTACACAATAAGCAGTGGCGGATTTCCGAACCAGCACAACTGATGTGAGTAGCAAAATTTTTAGAGGGGGCCTCAAAATTAAATTGCGCCTGGAGACTCTTAAATGCTAAATCCGCCACTGTCTCTTATACAGGCTCCGGCAACGGATTGTATCACTATTTCAGTAGGTTGTATGAAAGCAAAACTTTGTCAACGTCTTTTTGTTATAAAATCTGTATTATACGTATAATGTTGGTCAGTTGTTTTTGTTGCGTACATTTCCGAATCGTAATAATTTTTTCTGTGAGGATATTTAAAATACAAAGACGTCCCGAAATAATCTAAGGACTCTTATTTTGAAAGAAATCGAGAGCAGTGAAACAAAACCCCGTTGAGACGAGTATAATGTAACATTATTAAAGTAGATTACAAAATTGCATCAAAGTTTAGAGAACGAATTTGAATAAAATACTTAATTATAAAATTATTATTTGTCAAAAATTTGTTTAAAGTCGAAACTTTACAACAGATCTTGAAAATAGAGGATACCACTTGCTACACATAAATACTTAGATTCATTGAAAATTACATTTGCATTATTAACACGATAATTTTCGCTAATTCTATCTCTCGAATTAAATAATATATAATTTAAAAGTTGATACAATACTGCCATGAAAAATTACGAACAGTTTTACGTAATAGGAGATACCTAAAAATTGTATTAATTTTCAAGTCAAGCTGAGAAAATCTATAGAAACTGAAAATTTTATTATTGCGTAAAATATTTTAAATAATTTTTTTTGGTGTACCTGCAGTAGCACCTATCTAAGAACACTGTTGGATGTGTATTTTTAAATTAAATTTTTTATTGTTTTGAAATATGTTTGAGAAGTTATACCTTAGTTATACTTTTAGAAAATGAAAAAAAATTTGTACTTAATCTATACTTAGTTAACAAACTAACGAATTATATTTTAAATATACAAAACAATAATATTTTAATAAAAATCTATGTTGCTGTGTATTTTGATTTATTTGAATTTTGAAATGCGCAGGATCTAAAATTTTTGCTTTTGATAAAGAGGTCGGTTCGAGCTTCGAGGAAATAAAGCTGATGGACCGTAATTTTTTGTTTTATTTTGTTTCATTTTATTTATGCACTCTTACAATTAGAGAAAATATGACAGCAATAATATAATATTATTTATAAACTAAAAGATTACAATATTTCTATATTAGTATCTAATAAGTACAACTAAAACATACAGTGATTCAAAAAAGTTTTAGTACGATCCTCTATGTCCCTATATTATCAATGTAAATTGCATCGTACGGAGACTTTTTTGAGTCACCGTAAATAAATTTCATTACGTCACTACTTCAATGCGTAATAGCTTAGATTAACGCATTCACAAGACGTTTGCTAGTTTCTAAATTCTGGAATTATGGAGAGGGAACAAGTTATCCTGGCTTTCTACAAAATATAAACCGGTTGTTTTTTCTTTGGGTATTGCATAAGCAGTGGCGGATTTAGCATTTAAGAGGCCCCAGGCGCAATTTAATTTTGAGGTCCCCTCTAAAAATTTTGCTTCTTACATCAGTTGTCATTTTATTAGCCGACTTACAAAAAGGTTTTAAATATGTTTTCCCTATGCCACAATTTCTTACGAATTATGAAATACGTTGTGATAATTATTAATTATTTTCATTACAAAAAAAGGTAGATAAAATTACTTTATTTTATTTTGAGTCCCCCTGGATTTATAAAGCCACAGGCGAGCGCCTCTTGTGCCGGTTAGGAAATCCGGCACTGCTTATTGTGCAACAAAATGTTAAAAAGGTTAAGAGAGCGATTTCTAATGAAATTAGATGACGCGCATAAATTGCGCTCTATTAACGAGATTCTCATGGGATATTTGACTATAATTTAAAAATCTCGCTCAATGATTCTTATGTGTATGTAAAATATGTGGAATTTTTTTTCAAAAAATTTTAATCCAAAACACCAAAAATTAATGTTTTAAATTTATACTAAAAATAATGATTAGTTTAAGCGCTCATTTATGGTCACGTGGTGTGTTTTTCATAAAACTGAATATTTCTTCGTCTCTTATATTTAAACGATTTAAACCAAACTTGACAAACAAGTCCTGTTTTTCAGTAGCAGGTTAAACCAAAAAGTGTAAAAAACAGCTTTTCAACGTTATTTAATCCAAATGTTTTGGTTTAACCTGCAACTGAAATACTTGGCCTAACTCGGTAGGACTTGGGAAAGGTTATTGTCCTTGGCGGATTTAGGATTTGAGAGGCTCCAGGAGTAATTTAATTTTGAGACCCATTCTAAATATTTTTACTACTCACATCAGTTGTTATTTTATATTGGTTAATTTTCAATGTGTTTTCCTTATACCACAATTTCTTATGACTTATGAAATACGTTGTGATAATTATTAATTAATTATTTTCATTACAAAAAAAGTTAGATAAAATTACTTTATTTTATTTTATTTTGAGAGTTGAGTTTTTAAAACCGGTTTAATATTCACATCATAAGGTGGGTATCTAAAAATTTAGATACCTTGGACTAACCCTGTAAATATTTATTAAAGTTAAGCACTTAAAATCGTAACTTTTCTATCTCAACAACTTACGTAATCATATTTTAGTATGAGATGGGGCATAAGAATGACTTACACTTTTTTATTTACTACGCCCATTGTGTAAGTTTTCAATTCAAAACTTTAATCGGTGTTGAGCGCAATACAATGCATTCACTTCTATTACTAAATTTTGGCATTGCTCAACAAAATGGTTTATTGAATTTTGCACTTTAATGCATACGGTGCTAATTCGAATGTAAATTGAAAATACAAGACTCGCGGTACAAAATTTTTTTATCTAATTTTGACAACAATAAGTAGTAATTACATTACTTTATTATAATTTTTACGTTAGACAACGTTACACATTTAATAGTATATTTCGTAACCATTTATGAAATTTTTAAGTTTTATTCCAAGTATTATTAATACTTATATTATTAATATAAGTATTAATATAATAAATAATACTTATATTATTAGAGCAAAACGAAAGTAATCTTCGCGACACTATTTTTATATAATTGAAATTTTATTTTACATAATATATGATTAAATGTAATATTTTCTTGTATCATATTTAATTATTCTTTATTTTAAATTTAAATTAAAAGGAAGTAAGTAGGTAACAGTAACAGTACACTTACGTAATTGTCAAGTTGACTTTGGAAACATTTTTAGTTCAACAGATTTATGTTGCACTTACTGAATATAATCATAATAATAATTGGGTATTAGTGATTTAATTTAAGCAAATCAGAATTGCGCATTTGTGATAGCACTAAAAGCCAAACAAAGATCTTGAAATCCATAATCACCAGCTCCTAATTGTTAAATGTATAACGGCAATCAAAGTTTGAATTAATCGCTTGTGGAAATTGAACATAATATACGGGATTGCAATATCGAGGAAGTAAATGAACATGTACAATATACATTATATTATCAAAAAATTGAATATATTTTAAGATGGCCGCATTAAAGAAACCGAATATTTTAGACGAATCGTCACAGTTTGTTCGTTAAAACTTTGTTTGAGTTTTTAAAACGACTGTATTTTGGAAGGTAATTGACTAATTCACTAGTAATTTATTGTATACAAGTTGTCGAAAAAACGCTATGGTTTTTGTTAATTGCGTTGCGTCGCCTGTTGTGTCCCATAGATGCGAAATACATTTTCCGTCTTCTGAAACCTATTCAAATCCAACCTATTTTTTGCTGGACAATGTCTCAATCCATTAATGAATACTTTATGAATACACCAACTTTTGAATAGCATCAGGTGTTACTAACGGAATTTAATGCTTAATGCGTTTCTTTAGATAGATCAAATGATATCATCTATCTTAGAAATCAAATTTCTTCTACAGTTGAAGGAATACTTTGACGATGAGAGAAAGATTTTTGTGCAGGATGGAGCATCGTTCCATATACATGATATAATACAGCAAAATCAATTTTAAAAAAAGTCGATGAAACACGAATCCCACTTCTGCCATAGCCGGACAATTTTGAAGACATATATTTTATGGTTTTATGGCCCGTTTTAAAAAGGCACGCTTCAATACTTTTGAGTGAAAAATATAAAAAGAAATTTGCAAGCAAAAATTTTTTTAATAATTTAAAAATCAAGTTTAAAAAAAATCAATGAAAAGCAATTAAATTTAAAACTTTTCTAGGAGCACTTTTTGATTTGAACCGAAAATTATAACCACATTTTCCTTTACTGTCGAAAAGTAAAGCCAAAATACAGTTTCGAGAACCTACTGATGTAGAAATTAGAAATATGTAGATGAGGATTTCAATTCAAAAATATTCAGTTTTTAGTATGAGACTTGAAGAAAACCATAAACTTGATTCTTACGAAACATCCAGTTTCCAGTTAGAATAAATTCCAGATTTTGTATTTGAAACTACACCTATAGTCATTATATTTTATGTTTTCTTTCAATTTTGTCAAAAATTTATATCGAGTAACTTTAGGAAAGATAATTTAATAAAGATAACATAAGTATGACTAAAATTTCAAAAATTACTTCAAATTGAAACATTCAAAAACACTTGGGAACTTTTAATTGCTTTACTTAACAGACGCAAGGTTTTGGAATAGTAAATTAGTCACTTGTATTAATTCAGTCAAGTTTCTAAATTAAAATAAATTTACCCTGTGCGACATTATGTTTATATATTATCTACTATAGATATTTTATATTATATTTTTCGGTGTAGGTATACTCACTTGGAATATTTCATTTTTTGTAATTTATAGTGCGTCTCGTAATTGTTTACATAATATTTGTTTTTTATTATAAAATTTGCAGTTCGGTAAACACAGCACATAATAAAAGGAATTACCTTTTCCTGGTTACACATAACAAAAATTTTATAATGAAAATAAGATACTTTTATAGAACTTTACTTTTAGCTTTTATTTAATTTTTGAATAAACATTTAAAAACAATAAATATAACCCACTAAAATAAACCTTTACATTTAACAGAATAGCAGAAGAAAAAACTGTTAAGATTAAACTAGGAACAAATACAAATAATCGAATTGGAAAAAATGAGAAAATTTTTACTACTTGCTTTTGCAGCTAAATTAATGTTTGTGATTTTATTCTCTTGTTTTTTCTCAAAAATACGATTAATATCAAATTAACAATGATAAAAGTTTATGCTGTAAAGTTGGAAAAACAGCGTGACATTCAATGGTCAATAAAATTATTTTGGCATATTTCCAAAAGCCATTCTAATACATAACATTACTATTCCTCTTGTATTAGCAGACTCCTAATGTTTTTTATACATTATATTGAGGCTTTCTCAATTCTCTTTGAGAGGATTTTGAAATTCCAAATAGAATTCAAGTCTTTATCGCCGCAGTTATCCCGTTAACAACACGGGAAGCAAAGGTATTGTTGCAGGTAAACTCAATTTTTTTTTTATAAGAGTATACCTACCGAGTGTTCTATTCAAAAAAATTTTATTCGTAGTTACCAAGCTTCGTTACTTCGTAAAAATTCTGATTTATAATTTTTGACGAGTTTAGACCGATGTAATTGGTTGGCCATCAGTATAATTGATAAAGCGGTGTGCTCTATCTTCTGTCTAATTAAAAAAATTTGATGTACTACTAATATTTAATCGTTCTGATTATAACGAAAATAAATTTTAAATGTTTGATCAATTGCTAACCGGACGTTTTTGAATATAATTCAAACGTATGCTCTTTACAAAGCTATTTTGAGCTAAGCAAAAGCAAATCAATTTGACTGTTGAGTTGCTTAGGCAATGAAATTAAACGGCTTATTGCTGTACTAACGTTTACAAAATTAGATTTTGTAGGTAATGCTTACCGTTGAATTATGTATTATAATAATCTGTATATTCATTTGTAAAAACTTCGATAGAGGAATAATACACATTTCGAATGTTATCAGCGAAGCTTTTCATAAAATGGATAAATAATTTATTTAATTACGTTCGATAAAGAGATTATTTAATTACATTTGATAATCTACGAAAAATCGATACTTGAATGGCAAGAACCTGAGCATAGTTTTAAGACTTACAAGAAATTTTCGATGTGGTTCAATTATTAATTTCTAATTCTAGACCCATCTGGTGCAAGTCATTTACATATTTAATAAACCAAACTTGAGTTTTAAATCAAAATCGCAGTAAATTTTTTAATGTTATCAAAGCTTTTCATAAATAAATTTTCATTTCTTGTTAGAGGATAATTGCATTTAATCCAAGAACAACATTTTTTTTTAAATTCAACCTATCCTACTTAAATTTTTCACAGAGTTGTTAAAAATATTTTTCATTTTACGTTAGAAGTTTTTTATGTTCTCGCCTTTAGAAAATTTAAAAGCATTCAAAAATCGCTAATAATTATTTATAATTTATTATTTTCTCAATAAATTTGGCATCACTTGCACATCAATTTATCTAAATTACACTGTTTACTTTTTCTCCATAATTGATCACATAATATATTATAATGATATAATACCTATTTACTATTTTCATGTTTTGCATTAATGGTTTTCAAGAACTTCGTATATTAAGCATTAGCTGGAGTTGAATCTCGAGAATTTAGCAATGCAATTCACATAATTTATATTTAATTTAATAATAAACATTCATTTTTAAAGGCCCATTTTAGAAATTTGTAAAATTGATTTCATACACACCCACTCAAAAATTAGTCTTCCCTCGAAATACGAGAAATAAATCGTTATTCGGAATAGTAAATATTATTATTATTATTATTTTGGTGATGCCAAAATTTATTAATAATGTTACAATTTATTATAATAAATAATAAGTAATATTATTATTTTAGAAGGAAGAAATTATCTGACAATTCAGCATAAGTTGTCTATCGGTCCAATAAGAATCATACAACAGGTAAGACAGTTAATAAAATTGGAGAATTAATTGAATTGTCTTCTTTTGCAGAAGACATTTTTTATATAATATTAATGATTATATTATATTTATATAATATGTGTATATTTATATTTCTTCTGTAATAACATAAATCGAGGTGGTAGGTAATGTTTATATTTGATTATGAAATAGTTTAAAGATTTAATTAAAAGACAATATTATTGAATAATTTAGGTAACTTCGCGACAAAATAGTTGAACGTTGTTCGTAATAATTTATTGTAGAACACTAAATATTTTGCAATAGAATTTGAAAACCGAACTCACCGCGTAGTTTATTTTGAAAATTCCTCGAGCTAAATATTTACACTTGAAGTTTACTTTGACTAAAATAAAAATACCGAAGTGAAATTCGTGTCTTTCGACAGCTCCAAATTTATCTAACTCTTTTTTTTTATAAACTTTCGATTCATTTATTTAATTTTAACAGAAAACTGACTACATCGGACATTGTTATTGTGCATCTTCATATATTCAACACAAAAAAAATAATTTAAATAAAGTTTTTATGCTTTGTCGCGCCGGGTTAAATTTCTTATGCATTATTTATACGCCTAATAAAAAAAATAAATTTGGAAGGTAAACAGTAAACTTTACAACTAGAAATTTTTGGACGAGAAAAATTGAGCCTAAATAAAACATTTTTCGCCAAAAGTTTTCCGAACGTGAAGTTATTTTAATTAGAATTGTTATACAGTGCGACGTAACAAAAAATGTTGGTAAAGTTTCACTTCCATTATTTTATGGAAATAAAAAATTTCGCTTTGGAGTGCCATTTTGGTGTACGTCTCTCTCGTATGAATAATTCGTATTGTCATCTTGGACAAAACCGAACAACAAATTGAAATAATCCTACCTTGATCCATCTGTAAGGTAACCAACACGTAATAGTAATTATCATGTAAAGGATATGGATTAGAGATGAGTGCAAGACACCAGCTGCGTGGTCTCGTGGTTTGAGTTAGATATCCGAGTGCGAGAGGGGCGATACCTGGATAGGGGATGTTTGGGTTCACTTCTATTCCTGATCCAGACTCGCTTTCTGAAATACAGATAACATTAGCACCAAATTTACCTCGTTAATATTAGAATACTTAGTTCACTATTGAAACTTAACTCGATACAATGTTTGTTTTACAAATTTATTCAAACCTACTAGAATAACAATCATATTTATGGTATCCACCTTTGATTATGATAATAATTATTTAAATAATGCAAACTTAATTTCATGCTTAATCTTTTTAAATGGCTTGCTTTTAACTCACTCGTAGGGTCGTAAGGACGTTCTTCAAAATGTATTTTTAAAAAAGCTCTTTTGACTATCGGTCAAGATTACAGCAATGTAGAAAAGTCTTTAAAATTTCGGGATTTTATGTTCAAAGCCAGTTCGTTGTAGCATTACAATTTTCCACAATTCGAAACTTGGGGAACATATTCTTGAATAGTTTTACTAGCAATAATTGACGAAAACAAAATTCATTTTTTTGAATCGTCTAAACTGTTCTCCCCCCTTAAAGTTAAAGTGAAAAGTTAACTTTTCACAATTTATGGAAATGTTTGTTCAGGGGGTACTCTAAAATGTTCACTCGTAAGTTAACAAGTATTTGAATATATACACAGGGTCTCTCAGTCGAACTGTAATCGCCTGAAACACCTGAAACATTCGATGCAAATTATGTCAAATTTATGAACGATTACATACATATTATTACGGTTACTTCGACATTTGTAGAATGTCTTGCAATTTCAGGTGAAGATAAGCAAAATCAAACCAAATAGAGCTTCATCTAGCCTGCAGGTCCCATCGAGTTGCTTATTTAAAGTTTTTTTTGTTTTTGTATTCAGTATTCGGTTTCCAATAGCATACGAGTTCAGGTCATTGGCGTGGCTCCAATTTAAGTCAACGAGAGTAAAATTTCGCTATTTACATTGAGTAAAAGTATAAGTTCCGTTTATTCCATTAACAGTCAATATATTCAGTTTGTTTTTGGCCGATGTGGTAGAATTGTAGATTAAAAACTAGTAATTTTGAAATCACATAAGTTTGGTTCCGCAATACATTTTAAGTTATAAAATTATATAATATTATCAAGAATATATAAAAAATATAAAGTTCACAGAGAGATTCGGGGGGAGGGGGCTTTAAACCCTTTTCATCTTGTATTTTTGTCTAGACTGATATGGCTATTAAACAAACTTATTTTTTATCTAACACTAGAAAGTTTTTTGTGAATTGTAAACAAAGAATATTCAATTTGCTACTCAATATTTTACATAATTTGTAAATTACGTTTAATACTGTACAGGGCAAAAAGTGCTATATCAATACAAATCTAAATTTTTATGTCGATGAGATGTGGAAAGTTAAAAATATAGAATAAAATCAATTCCAAAATTGTTAAATTGAATGTAAACTAATGTTTATTTTTGTTTTGTAAACCATGCTCAAATTATTCAATATTACTTAAAAGGTGGCATCCATAAAATTCCTCTTAATTAATATTTTATCAATTGACGATTCGTTATATTAAAGAACAGGCAGCAAATATACCGAAAGTATTTCTTTGCAATTTACATCAACTCCGTACTTATTAATTTTTATTAGGTTTACAAATTTTTGTATGTTATTGGAAAAGGTTCGGTGATGAAATAAATGAATAATGAAGGCAGTTTAATTTGACTGCTTTTAGTTTTCTGTTATAAATCATACACGAGACATCTAGCATATTTTTTGTTCCTGCTAAAGGGTAAATCCTTATTTTCTTCTTTCAAGTAAGTTAACATTTTGTTAATCATGCTAACACCTCAAGCCCGTTTGGAAGTTCGCATAGGCATTTCTAAATTTAAAATTCGTAATTCGGCTTACCTCTTTATTTAGATAACCCACAAGTAAAATCAACAAGAATAGGTAAATAGTAGTAAATCTTTGGATCAATTAATTATGAATCAAGTGTAGTGAAGGAGGTTTACACGTCGGATCAATTTTGCTCTAAACGAGTCTCTACTTCTAATTTAATTAAACACAGTTTAACTTGTCGGAATTGCATCTCTTCTAACATTTGTTATAAGCCGTCAAATTTGTAATCTTATTTTGTCTGGGGCGTAATGATTTCTCAGATAATTTGTGTTACACTAAGCAAAACATTTAGTGCTTCACATAAGAAAAACTCTTGGTTAATCAAACTTTCAAATTGATTTTTAAATTTTGATTTTATATACGATCTTTATACAACGTATTAAGTTGGAAAACTTCCAGTGTTTAAAATTCAATAGAATATTATGTAACGAGAATTGAATTCCAATGAAAGTATTATAAAAAATTACTTTTTGAATGCAAAATACAAATTCGACTGAAAATTTCAATTTCTGCTAACATGCTCCACGTGGTGTAACTTATGAGCTTAATTATGAATATAAGCTGCTTTGATATCCGAATTTTAATCATTTCTGAAGTAGTAAAACGTCAAACCTTTACTTTAATATCCTATTGAATTAAAACGTAATCGTGAAGTTTTCATGAGATGCATCAAAGAGACGAAAATGAGAAAACATAAGGAACTGATTATTGTTGCGTTCCATTAACTGTTGAACACTCAATTTGAAAAAACTAAATTTTATAATTTAGATAATTTAAAAATAAGTTGGAGTTCTTTTTACAGTAGATAACATTATAAGAGTAGCTTAAGATATATAGTACAATTTGACCGAGGAATGCTCCTGTCAGGAATAACAAGAACCAGCAGGTGCAATGTTTTAACAACCTGTACAAATTATGCAATTGGAACAGAAAATACCACTACTTTAATTTTGTGTTTCCTCATGGTGCTAATGTATTTCAACCGGCAATAAACATGAGTAATCTACAATAATATAGTATCTGTGGAAAATATTACTGAGTTACACTTATGGAATCTGGACTAGACAAACTCAAGCTCATACCCTATAATAATATAATACAAGCAACCCAGACAACTAAGCACTATTTTCAGCATTTCGGTACAGTCAAATTGTGCACTAAAAATAAATTTTTAAACATTTTGGAAATCAAACTTTAAATGTAATTCTAACGTACATTTTCTCTTCTTCTCCTATAAATACATAGGAAAGCTTAATTTGGGTTTTCTGTAAAGGTTATCTACGGGGATTGCAAAAGCATTCCTTTTATTTCATTGAAAGGTGTTATTGATTTTAAATTTGGACGTTAAGTAGCTGAAGCTGCTCGTTTTCTCTTTGTGTTTATTATCTCAATAGTTTTCCGCAAAACGATTACGAACTTTTTAAAATTGTGTAGATTAAAACATAAAATAATTATTGTAAATTCAACGGTACAACCGTACACCAGCACTTACAGGATTGAACCACTTTTTATAAAAGCAAAAACAAGAAACAATACAATTTGCTTTTTATTTAGCCGGCAAAACTAGCAAAAAACTTACAATAAATACCTAATTAAAAGAATTTTTCGTTATTTTTTACCTATAGTAGTTGCAAAAACTTTTGAGGAAAGGTTTAAAAAGGGTTTCATCCCGTTTTATCAATGATCGAGTCCCTAATTAAATCTTTAAAATTTAATTAAAATGTACCTCGTCACGAAATCCTGTTAAAATTTGTCTTGTATCATTTCGAAACTTTATAATAATATTATAATTGAACATATTATTTTATTTTGATTTTTCATTTTATGTTATACTAATACCTACATTATTATATAAATTTTTGGGATTTGAAAATTAATGTAAAATACGAACATGCAAACGAATGAATATTTAATGCAAAACAGAAAAATATTTATTCTAGCTTATATTAATTTTCCGCAACCCCTTTCACTTGTCAAATTAAAAATTTACTAACCGTGCTTAAGTAAGGCAACCCTCTAAGAACACCTGTTACTCTCGGTATAAATTTGAATTATATATTATATTTCATAAAAACACAACACCGATAATTATTATTACTTCCTGTATCAAAACGAATCAAAATTGGAAATTAATAGAAATTTCAAAAGACAGGTATAACCGAAATAATGCGAAAAACATGCAAATTAAGATTTTGTAGATTAAAAGGAAATTGAATATTCTACTATCGGAATACATTTTATAAAATAATAAACCCACTAAAAGCATACTTCCTATATAATTTTTGTATTCTTGTAAACTAATCTTAACATTATATCTGAATAATGCAGAAATTATGATGACATCTAGCACTGCGGTGTAAACATTCAATTTTAAAAACATGAAATTTATGTTTTCAAATATCTTCACTGTAAAAATTAGTTACTTTCTGTAAGCTTTGTACATCACAAAATGTACACTTTATGATTTCATAGCGAGCACTGTCGTGTCTGATAGCCATGAACAAAAGCAAATTTCAGAAAATTTTTCAATTTTGTTTAACGTGCTCTGCACGTTTATATACGAGTACGAACTTTTTCGCAAAATAATACAGAAAGGTGATTTACTCATAAGTTCATAGCTCATATTGCTGATGGGGTAACATTTTTTCTTATGTACTAAAAGTCAATCTAAATAAAGCTGTATTCTGTTTCAAATTGGCAGTCGAAGAGTTTTTAAGATATTTTTGGCATTCACATATCAGTTTAATGTTAATCCATAACAATATGTACTGTCGTATATATAATTGTATATGGATCTGAAGGATTTCTCGCACCATGTGGGGTTATAACTTCGATTCCCAGTTCCTATCAAATTATTGGTGCCGTCGCGTCGGTGGTTTGAATTTCACGTTAATCTGTAGCTTTGTTCGCCAAGAAAATACTCTAAATTCAAAGAGTATATTATGTATTATAGTTGAGAAAAATACCAACCCTATCAGCAGCGGCGGCCAGGTTCTAACTGTCGACGTCTTCATGTGATTTGTTAAACTTATCCACTAGGTAGATTATTAGCAACCAAAAGTTAAACAGCAGCATCAGTTAAGTAAGTATACAAGGTCTGATTCTAATAAACTATAATTTGTTAAACAGGAAACTGTTGGCACTGCACACAGATTAACCGGTTAACTTTAACTGGATAAAGTAAGCATTTGGGTTTCGATGACTGGTCAATATGAATTTGCAGACATAGCCGGCATGCATACCACTTAAAGGATTTAATATTTTCTTTACAAGACGTAAATTAAATATTTATCGTTTATAATAAATTAATACTTAATTTAAATTTTCAGGCATACCCGACGTACCGTTTAATAATACTTTAAATTTAAACTTAAAAGAAAAGTTAATCCGGATACTCGATTTCCAACTGCTAGGACTAGAGTATAATTTCTGTATTGGCTTAAGCTATCCAAGTAGACTTTCACTACTTCCACCAATTCATATAATATAGTGGTGCCAATTAATTATATTTTTGGCCTTAGTTTTTATAATGAAATTAATTATTAAAGCCATTTTTCAAAATTAATTTCATCGAAAATGAGTTAGGCACAATCCTCAAAACTTAACATCATTTTATAGATAATGGGCGATAATGATATCGATGATAATTAAATCAAACCGCATGCTACCAACTACCTTTCGTTACGCAGATTTCGGAATGGGGGTTGAAATAGAGAGAAAACATCTTGTATATCTTTAATCCTATAACTAGGCTTCTGTTAAAGAAGACTTTTAACTAAGCCTTAAAGATGGCAAACCAACAGAAAATGCCAGTTAGTACTAGCAAACCAATAAAAAGCATCGGTTAGTTTTAACGGCTTGTTAAGAGTTTTAGGAAACCGGTAGCTGACAGATTATGTACTAGCTATCGCGCTAACTCGCTAGCTGTTTGTCGAAACTGTAAGTTGTTTTGATAGTTGGAGGTAAGCGGAAAATCACAAATGTTGTTCGATTACAAATCTCGTTCACACTGAATAACTAATTAACTTGAGCGATTAGCTTCAGTTCTAATTCTGGAATGATTCAAATTTCAAGCAAAAGAATTCCATAAGTTACTCGATAACTTTTAAGTTTTAAATATTACACGAGAACACTCACTCGAGTGTTATTTAAATTTTTTTTAACGAAGTATGTGAGATATTTGGATTCCGTTTCAAGTTTTATAGAATTTCTAAACGGGAAAGCGTATAAATACTATGTGTTTCGTTACATTTCGATTGACCCTTTTCTTTAAGTATCGGGAGAGTAAATGAGACGCTTGGATATCTTAACGGGAAGATTTTCTCCCTTATTTATTTGTTGACTATTATTTGACAAATTCGTGAACGATTTTTAGAGTCGAAAAATTTATTTTGCGTGATTTTGAAGTCGTTTACGATTCCCCACGGTGAATTAATGAATATCATTAGCTTTCTGATATTGCAAAACGGAAAGAAATTCAGTTATGTGATATTAATGTATGTCGTAAACCTACCGTCAACGTCTGATAAAGTCGAATCCCCGCTGTCGATAGGCTCTGGATCTCTTCGGGAATTCCGACGATGGGATAACTTGGAATCGGACCCAGATCGACAATGCATGTATCCGGCACTGGGATAATAATGCATTTTGTTGCACAAACACAAATCGACACTTTACGTTAAACAAATACCTTAAAATTTTTAATTTATTTTATTTTACGGAACATAATTTAGCAAATTTTTATTCAAATTTCACTTTCTCGCTAGTTTTTTTATAACACAAAAGTCCTTTTCGGGCGAAGCCAAGGTTTATAATTTCTCTCAATTTTATATAAAGCAAATTTTTTACGCTATTGAAATTTTAGGTAACACTTTTGCCAATTTGCTTCTCGTTTTTAATTGCAATTATTTAGGAAAATTAAAATCTTTTTGTCAAAACATTGCAACCAGTTTCAAGATCATTTTTAATATCAATTATCTACATTTCAGTGATAATTTTGATCTAATTTTTAAAACATCGTCACTACAATTAATTCCTATTAATTTTAATTGCATGCTGATTTAATTATTAATTCGCTAATTATAACACTATGTTCACACTAAGTTTATTTTAATTAATTATTTTTTTATGTGCTACTATATACACACATAATATTATATATCCGGAGTTCTTTAACGTAAACTATTATAGGCGACATTTCATCGAAGCAAAAGTTTTAAATTATAACGAGGTTTTTTATGAAAAGTTTAAGTAATTAAAATTAGATAATTATCGAGATTAATTAGGGAACAAAATTTAAATTATAGAAAAAAGTCGCATACAAACCGAAAAATGCAAGTCGGTATACTTAGTTATATGAGATAATTTGAATTAGAAAAATAGTTTTTGTGTTAACATTTCGGCGATGTTTGAAACTAAGGACGCGCCGCGACGCAACTTCGTTAAACGTGGACTGGAGATGCAACAGCGTCCCGGCGTGATCCGGCCACAGCGCAAGCGTTTATAAGCAGAAGAAACTCACCAACGACAACATACTTCCAGCACCTGTATTCGATCGCTTAACAAATCAATCACAAAAATTTTGAAAATTAACCAAGTCTAGGTAAACAGACAATAATAATTATTATCATAAGTTATATAAAAATATAAGAATATCGTAATGTTCTTATGTCTGGGCACATTTCGATCAAGTTTTTCAACGCGATCCAAAGTGATGCTAATACTAATTAAAGATTAAGTGATTAAAATTTATACTCACGTTAACTTAAAAGGTTACTCTTAATCGCGCCAGTTAACATTTCAAAATTTGCTTTATTAATTTCAACTGAAAATAGACGTTATATAAGTTTTACAGTGGAAGACTAATTATCGGCTTCATTAAATCTTCATAAATTACCTCGTTTTGTGAATTTCAATAATTTAATAAAATTATTTTAAAAACATTTAACATACTTACAATGTGAGTTTTAGCTTCCAAGTCTATATGAAGTTGTCGATGCAGGATTTGTGAAGCCCAACAGAAACTTTTCAATATGTTAAGAATTTAAAACAACAGAATTAAAACTGCGGTTATAAAAATTATTAAAAACAATTCATCATTTTATCCATAACACTCGAAAATGTAACAACTTGCATGGATTTAATATCTAACATGAGATGAATAATAATAAGGATAATAACTCACTGGTGGTTTTATATATCACAAACAAGCAGAACAGAAATATTGTGAAGTAATAAGGTCGACAGTGTTATTAAAAAAATTACTTTTGCGTGGATAAATAATTGTCGGAAAGTAGAATTTTCTATATAAGCAGTAGTGACTGTTTAACTTTTACTATTCACTATATCTAGCTATTATAATATCTATTTACTTTTATATAGTATTTAAGTATCCGTAACTATATGGAATTTTCTCAAGAAACTATCGTTAAATCGTTACTGAGAAAAGGTCAATTATTACTATCCACCTATGCAAGGGACCTCATAATTACTATTATCATAACCAGGTGTTAAATGGTTTCTCGTCAATATGATTTTAAAACTTGAAAACGTGCAATCAGTCGAGTTCACCTCAATTAATTTTATTGTGCGTATAGAAACAAATGAGTTAGGTCAAACTGTAAAAAATTGATGAATTTCCCTACTGAAAAGTAGAGAAACAATTACCCATAATAATTATTAAAAATTTATTTTATGTTTTTTTTCACTAAAATAGAAGGAAGTCAAATAGAAGGCAACTATATTGTTTCCTATCTTCAATTGAGTACTTTTCATAGGTAAAATTCTTAAAATGGTGGAATTACTATCTCTTAATTTCCATTCGGATGTTATATAATTTTCTAATCGGTATAGTACTTCGCACCGAAAGACCGGGTTAAAAAATTCTACTATGTTGGAGAAGGGAACTTGGAACTTCCGCACTATAACTCTACCAGAGATTACAGCAATCCACTAGTGTGGTTGAAGTAACGTTAAATAAAGTTATTCTAGTCTAATACCAACTCTGCATTTTCTATGCGCCCATCTATCTTCCGATTAATTTTATTTTATCAAGATGTGATTATCATTTTAGTTAAACTTTACAAAGATTACAATCCCAGTAGGCTGCATGTGTCACATTTAAAATTCATATTGGCGAGAATCCATTTAACACGCGATTATAAAATTATGTACAAGCAGTGTAGATTTAAAAATTAGCAAGTAAACTTGTCAATAAACGCTAATTGCTATATCATAAACCGAGCCGCGATTAATTGTTGAGTGACGGCCTTTAATATTAGACGGCTGCTACCTTTAATATTCAATTTCTAAACTGAACGGGTCGGGTAGTTCCATTCGGGTAATCTATTTATTAATTTATTAATATTAACTTCAGCTGGCGATGGCATGACACCCGGAAAAATCATCAATTTATACTGTTTGTAAAAGCTAGCCGCCGCCGACGCCCTCTTATCACGAGGACTTGCGGATCATAGTGTAGAGTTGAGCTGCCGATGTAGCTACATAATTTAGCACCGCGGTTTAATCATTAAATCTGTGCATTAGCTATTTCATTGCTTTTCGTGCGGCTATAGCTGAAAAAATAATTTTTATTAACAAGAAGACAACTCAAGCCTTATAAAAATTTCAACAATTTTTCAGCAGAGCGTCTGTTGTTCGGTATTTGTTTCGTAGGTGTGCAACGTAAAATCATCAACAAAAATATAAAGCACTTGAAAAGCTTTTTAAAGTGGCTGTAAAATGCACGTTCAGAAAGATAAAACATGAAATTAACAAAAGTATTTCAATAAAACGTTTCAATAAAACATTTCACGACCGGATAATTTAAACACGAGTTTTCCCGATTTAGTCACATATCAAGAAATAGAACGACCAAATTATCACCACTTGAGCATTTTAATTGTAACTACGGCACATAAAAGTAAAACGTAACCAAATCGCAAAAATAAAATCCGAGAAACGTGATGGCTTTTCAAATCGCGCTTTTTAAAGGAATATGAAAGTAGTAGGTACCGTAAAACGGGTATATATGGAACAGTCGGGGTTATATGAAACAACAGCAAACTAGTTCAAATTAAGCCCTTTCTTTCTATGCAAGATTACCAAACTTAGTACGACATTAGTTTTCCAATTTTAAATAGGAATAAAAGGGGTAAATTTTAATGCGTTTCCTGTTGTTTCATATAACCCCGACTGTTCCATATATACCCGTTTTACGGTACCTAGTACCCATACCTGGTCGCTATGCAATTTAAAAGCAGCAAAACATTTTCTCTTACGGGCTTAAATTTATTTAGCTCGAGGAAATAAAAACATCCGAGTCGGCTCAAGTCTTTGACGCTAATTGAAACATTTTTAATTCTATTAAAATAATAAATCTAAAAAATTATATACATAGTATATTATATTTCCACCTTCGAGGTCCTTATTTTATATTCCACTTAACGGTTGACTTACATGTTAGTTTGAAGGGGAGTGCAGATGCATAGATTAGGCAGTGAAACATTCTCCGCAATTAGATTGATTCGTAATCGAGAACAAAATGAAATTAAAAGTTGTCAATTTGCGGAGCGGAAGCTAAATCCTGTAGTGAATTAATTGTGAGATCTTGATAATACGAGTATATGAAGAACACCAGTATCTACTAAAATGTTAAGAGTCCAACCTATATGCAGAGAATCATATCAATATTTTAGAAAACCTAAAAAATGCACACACACTTTTCAGATCTAAAATGTTTTAAGTTATCGCAAATAAAATACACAGTAAGTATTGAAGTGTTATTTTTTATTTCCCGATTAAATTTAAATTTTTTTTAAATGAACTTTCAATATTAAGTTTTCATAAAATATAATTTTTGTTTATTCCAAAAATTTATAAAATCGGAAGTTAACTTCGAGCAGATAATCATATCCATATGCCCCGGTATCGCAATTATTAATTTTACCTTTCATTTCCAAAATTTTGTATTAATTATTTTAAAAATTTTCTATAGTCCAATTAATTTATCGATCATTTCTTAATTTATTTCTTATCCAGTTATCTTCAATTTAACTTCTGTAGCTTCCAATAATTTTAATTTTCAAATTAAGTATATTCGCAAACGTTTTCACCATACTATGGCATCATCAGACGATGAACTAGGTGATAACTTAAAACATTTTAGTTCTGAAAAGTATGTCTGCATTGTTTAGGTGTTTAAAAATATTGATATGATTAATATCGAATTATACTTACTTAAATCACGTATCAATTGATTATACAGAGAATGTTTTATGTTTCATTGATTTTGTCCTTATGCATAGCCGGCCGTCGGGATCTAACCTTCTTTGTTTTAAAAATATAAAATAAAATTAGAAATTTTAAAACACCACAGACCTAAAAAATAAACAATAATAATAATTTTTACTTTAACAATCCTTGTAGTTTTGTTAATCTGGAAAGCTTTATGTTGATAATCTTGAATTCTATTGATTTAACAACATTGCTTAAGAGTTATCTGCACTCGACGGATTTAAAATAATTGGTAGGCCAAAAGCATTATAGGAACCATCTAAAAAAATTATATAATGTGAATTTTTCAAATTGAGAATGTTTTTTCGGCAAAATTGAATTATGTTTATATAATTATTGTCAATTTTATGTTTGAATTTTGTGAATTTTTGTATTTAAAATGTTTAAGTTGGTATTTGCAGGAAGAATAAAATTTGATTTTTGATGCCAGAGATCAAAGCGATAAGATAAGACTAAAGAGATAAGACGTGCAAGAATTATATAGCGTTGTATAAGGCATAACTTTATAAAATTTGAATTAAATAATACCAAATAATTGATTTGTTTTAAAAGAAAATTTGAGTTTTTAATGATTGAATTGGTATAAAAATAATAAGGATTGGTTGTTTGATGGAAAATTAATTTGAATGAAATTGGATTATGAAGAAAATTAAAAACGGAAGCTGGATTGGATCGAAGGGTAAAATAAAGGATTAGCAGCCAAATTGATAAGTAAATATGAAGAAAACAAAGTATACTACAAGTCGGAAAGAAAAATTTTAGAATTATATTGGTTAAAATTTTGCATTGCATAGATTGCGATTGATAATGTGTTATCGCTCCTTTTATGGTAATAAAACTTGATTTAAAAATAAATTTGAGTTAGAAGGAAAAATCTGGATAAAAATAAATAGAATTATAATTTAGGTTAAAATAATAAAAGAAAAGCTAAAAAACACACTTAGCAAAAAGTCCATGCTCAAAAAGTTGGATGTTTCGTGGTGGAGGATTCGATTAAAAAAATTTATTAAAATTTATACTCCCCGGACATTACAATATATTATTGTCGTGCTAGTCGGTAACAATAATTATTTTTCACATTAATCACTCCTAGTGATTTTAGACCTACAAATTATCTTTAATGATTTTGGAGCAGTCACATCGAATTTAACATTTAAATATAAACTACTTACTCAAGATACCAGCGTTTTTCATATTGAGGTAATTTTAAGTTTTATTGTTTAGAAATTTGTAACTGAAACTTAACACAACATAAGGGAGAAATTTCTGACACCAAAGTGAAGTCATCCTGAAGTCATTCATAAATTCATAAACGCCTTTAAATGAAAATGTAAGCACTGTTCACTCTACTTAATATAGAGGTAGAATATGTTCACTATATGGAGTTCAATGTATTTATTTTTGTGTTCACTGCAGTGGATAAGTTCACTATATTGGAAGGTCACTATCTCGAGACTCGACTGTATTTATTTTATTTTCCATAAACCAATCTCAAATTTCGTTCATCCAGCGTTTTAAAACACATCAAACTTTTTATAAAATCACTTTTTAATATTAAATTGCAATAACTAATAATTTCAACAATTTTCAAAAACTTTGCAGACAAGTTCCCCTTTCCAAAATTACAAAATTCTATTACAAATTTACAATTTCAATGAAATTAAATTTTTAATAAAAAAAACAGGACAATATTATATTGATGTTGTATTTAAATATCCCAGGGCGTATCCAAAATAAATATATTAACTTTTTTAATAAATTCTAACTTAAATAGATTTTTAAATAAAAGTGATACCTCTTTATCAGGCAGTCCTTATCTATCGACCAAATTAAATCAATAAATATCTTCCAGTAAACTTCATCACCAAATCTTCAATAATCAAACAAAACCTTTTTGAAAAATATTTTTTAATTTCTTTTTCATTTAAATCAAAATTTATTTAAGGATCAAAATCACTACCGTCCGCAATTATCTCCTTGGAACGATCTCGTTATCAGCCATTTTTGCCCAAAACTTTAATGTCATGTTCATTTCAAACTGAAAATTAATTAATACAAAATTAAAGGCCACTTTACATCCCAAAATACAAGAAAAAGAGCTACATTATATTGCCGTCTTTTTCCGACTATAAACGAATTATTAATCCATAAGTAAATAATATATTTTATTCAACATTTTAATTGTACACTTGGAAGCTATAATATTATGTAAAATCACAATTTAACTTTAAAAGTTTCCTTAAAAATTAAGACTAATATAACAAAATAACTAAACCAACAAATCAAAAATATTTTTAAAACCATACCACACCTCTCCATTTTCAGGAGTGTAGATAATTTGTAATATGTAGCTCTAACAAGTAAAATTTTAAAAAACAAAATAACACCTAAAATAATTTATCCTCCCTTACCAGGTTATTTAATTACAAATTAAAGTTAATAATAATTAGTGCAAGAATTGTTTCATTTCGTTAAGAATCTGACGAAAAACCATTATTTAATTGAAATAATGCGTTTAAAGCCTACCCGAAAACATTGGTCTGACTTCGTGCAAACTTCGTTTTTCAGGTCAATGTTTTCAATTTGCATTACGTATTTTGCTTTTTAGCTGAGCCTTCTGCCCAATTTAGGATCTTAACAAAAGAAAAGTCTTCTACTAAATACGGAAAACATTAAAAACTTCTTCTAAAGTAGGTAAACAAAATATTCTTAGATGTAAATGTGTAAAAGAGTAGGTACCTATGAATTATATACCTTGATACAAATTAAGAAAATGAAAGTATAATTTATTAATTTAGTGACGCGTGAATAATTCATTATGAATATTAAATTAGCAACTCCTATAATATCTTCTACCAGTAATTTCAATTTTATTTACATTTCCATATTTATTATAAGTAAACTTTATAAGCGATTCGCTGTAGTAATTGTAATTTAATGTACAAAGCACTTAGAACGACTTAGAGTGAGGTATTGCAAATAGTGACGTTAGGAATATAATATTATATTAATTAATTTCGCATGCTGTAATTGCTAATTCTAATTTACAATTTAATGTTCTATTGTAACAACTAATGACTGGATATAAGTTTTAACGTTACGACTATCATGATTAACGTTAAGTTTCGAACTAAACCTACAAATTCTGCCAAAAAGACGGATACGCTAGGTATTCTCAAAGAACAACCTATTTGTTTTTATAATCCTAACTTTTAATTTAGTACAACGCAACGTAAATAATTTCAACGCGAGAATGCAAATGACAAATAATAACGGGCAATAATAACAGAAAACATAAAAGAATGCAAAAATGTTAGACAGCACTAAATTTGAAATGACTCCGACTAGGACTACCCAAATCATGAAATGGATCTTGCACATAATTTATTATTAATGATAAAGCATCGCTTGCTCGATATAAATTGCTAACAGCGCATTCAAGTTTCAGGATCACTACTATTATTGAAGAGACGTTTGTTAAAATTGCGCCGCATGATTAATGAGGATGCAGAATTAAGACAAGTTTATTAAACACGTTCGTTCAATCATGCCACATGTCGTCGTAATCCGTTCTTGCTGCTCAGGACACGACACAAATAGGAGTCGCGTTGTTCTTTTTACAAATTATCCATTTGTTGAAATTTTACTTTCCGAGTTTCGTCGTCCGTAACTATATAGTGGCAAATTTATGATAAATATCGTACAAAATGCACTTTTTAATTTAGATTCCTGGATACCAATTCCCTTTTGCTAAGTCTGCTTATACCTTCATTCTGCTTCTTTTTAATTAAAAGCACTATAGCAAATCATATCACTTAACATTTAGCAAGCCGCCCGGGATCCATATCCACTGCAGTCCACGATTTTTTTGAAATTACCTATTATTACCTTCGGGTTTCCTCGATCTGTGTATTATATTATTTTCAACCTCGACACGTAATATACTATTGTTTCTGTTTTAGATGTTTCACTCTGGGGTCCAGTTCGACCCCAGTCCAAATAAATAGAAATCGATGCTTTTCCTGAACTATTAATCAATGAAAATAAAATTAGAAATGGGAAATTTGTTATATATTGCCTCCATAGAATAGAATATAAATAGAAGGGAAACTGCCATGTTAAAATTGAAGACAGTCTTTTGGCGCCACCTCACCGCGTGGTAGCCAATTATAATAGTTGAAAAGGATACAATAGATGGCACTGTATACAAACAGAATCCAAAATTCACTTAAAAATTGTTAATTTGTTTAAAATTTCAATTCATAAAGTATTGCAGTATAAAAAAATGCTTCATAAAGCATTATAGTTTTAAATTACTAATTTTTCATTGAAATTTTTCAATTTCCATAATAGTATTAATGCCATCTATCCGTGTGGTAGCCAAATATTTATCCTCCCTCCTATTTTTTTCGGCATTTTTAACCAATTATAGCATTAGTGCCATCTATCCGTGTGGTAGCCAAATACAAATACTGTTTCACTTCTTCCCACCTAAGTTCGCACACCGTGATTGCCTCTAAAACTAGGCATCGAGGGGTCATTAGGGGGTCCAGCCGGTTTCGTAATTTTATAACAGGTTTGTTAAAACTTAATAAGCTCTTCAGAAATTATTCTTCAATTATAATAAAATAAAGACATGCAGTATGACAAGAATTCGTAATTTGTGTAACGAAATAATTATTTAACGGAAGTACTTATTCTAACCTTTGCGTTGTACATCAAACTAGTAGATTGGTAACAAAGCATTTCCCACCTGGGCTGATTTCACGTGAAAGTTGACTGATGTCGAACAACAAATAATATCGAATTAAATATATAGTTTTACGTAATAATAAGAACTTCCTATGATGTATGTAATTACGAGTAATTTTCAAGTAATTAATCGAAAGTTTTGTCAATGTACGCCTAAATACGCACTTGACTAAAATTGGCAAAAAAAAAAATCAGTCAAAACGATCTTTTTTGACCATATTCCCATGCTTCGCATGTTTATAGTTTTTATGGATCGATTTATCAGTCGTCACAATATTACGATATAAATCTAAAACCAGAACAATTTCGTCATCAAAAATTGAATGCATCAGGTACGATGAATTTTATATAAAATTATACTTTTCTTCACAACACACGTAACAATTTTGAAGCAACAATTCGTATATTATTTACATTCACCACAAATACTTGAACATTAAAATAAAACACGGAGAAAAGAGTGTTTTTGCTAAGTGTGTCCGAAAGGCAAAAGACAACCTGCCTCGAGATGGTCTAGTTAAAAACGAAAGCAACTTGCTAGGAGCTTTCAACATTAAAATGGAACTCTTCTAGCGTACTATCTAACATTGAAGTCTAATTTTTAATGGTCAAGCTGTAAAGCTGTCATGCTTGCCGAATATAAAAATCGATCTGTATGAATTGACGTGAAAAAATTTCGTCTTTGAAATAAAAACTAAGTCAAGAATGCACGTTAATCCTGATTTGTAAAATAATAACTAAATAATACCGAAGATGAAAAAAAGTTCCCAAATTTCTTAAAGAATTAATTGAAATTTGAACCCACACCGAGGAGTAAACCGCATACCAAAAATTTTCATCTGCTTATTTCCAATTTCTATAAATGTTGAACAACTTTTAGATCAAAAATCATCAAAATATGTACTACTCACGCTTATTGTATTTGTGAAAACTTTGTACATCTAATTTTTGAAAAGTGTGCGTGTAGTTCTTGGTTTTTCTGAAATACTGATTATGATTAATATCCAGTTGCGTTACCTAAACCACGTGTCCATCGATTATTATCCTACGCTTACATTTGATTTTGTGCCATTTCCTTCAATTTGTCCCCTTGCGTACTTATTATGTCAAAACGAATGCACTACATAAAAGTATTTCGTAACAAAAATCCCAATCTGAATTTGTACATTTTCCGGGACATTAGCAAGACAACCAAAACTTCACGTGTACATGTAGACAAATTATTATGTTAAAAGCTTTGCCAGATACTCCACTCAACAGTCAACGTAATATAACTTCATCAGTCTAAAAACGTTAATGTTATTGGATTTTGAGAATCAACTTTAATTTTCTATTATTTTAATTGGTAATAAATTATGTCAAGTATTATTGTTTTACGAAATAGTAATTTAGAAATACGATTAAGATAACTAATATACCGATGTTTCTCTTGAGAAAAGTTTATATTTAATATAATTTCAGCATGCTCAGCTTCATTTAACCAATCAATGTACAAACTGTACTGTGTACTGAGCACCAACCCTAACATAATATAAGGTTTACAATGGTTTTGTTAGTTTAAATTGAAGAAAATATATCACATTTTAACATACTAAAGAAAACTGCAAATTTTTCATTGTTGGCTACAATCGCCTCTACTTGATGCGCAGTCGTTATCCAGCGAAGTGGCTAAATCGTTAGGTTCTGTAACCGGAAGAGAGCAGGCAAAATTTCTGCAAACATAAGCGGCTGGCTTGCCATGTAGAGGCCGTAATCTTGCCAAGGACTCGTGTCTTCTGTATAAAAGACCAGCCCTACCTCCAGGGCCGTCAGCAACTGCCAAAATTCGGCCCGGCATTAACCTATTGCGTACAACATCCAAAAGAGCTTGGGTATTATTGTCTTCAGCTGCGCCGGCTATAAATACCTACATACAAACGTAAAACCAAGCGTACAATAATTATGCTTACAATCTTACCTGAGTTGGTGACTCGTGATAGAATAAAAGGGCCGACGTCATTTCCGGAAAAGCTAACGGAATCGTCTTCAGGCGTTCCGAAAACGCTGTTAATGTTCGGCCCGCTTTAGAACGCAAATCCTGCCGATCTAAATATGCCGCTAATCGTATTAAGTTGTGAACAGCCACTGAATTGCCGCACGGTTCCGCACCGTCTTGTTCTGAAACAAACAGGACATTGTAAATAATTAAACAGAAAAAGTAACCACATTTTTGGATCTAGACTATAATAATTCTAAAAAATCTGATGTGACATCACATGACTTTCCCATTTTCAAAATACTTTGAAATTCAATAAAATTTTATTTCGACAGTAATTGAAAAGAAAAATTTCAAGTATTGGTTATCATTAGACGCACAACGAAAATATCTTTTGATTGAGACTAATTTCATTACTATCTATAATAATAGGAAGAAGAACCGGCCAAAATCTAATCAGCTCTTTAGATTATTGCTATAAACCAGTATATAAAATTTCAATGAAAACAGTTCACGCGTTTAGAAAAAATCGAGGACGAAAAAATCGCACACAACACACACACGCACATCCGGACATCATTCCAAAAATGGTCTCAAACGATTTGTATGGACTCATAGACCATGGAAAAAATGCTAACTCAAAATTTTTTTTTTACTCGATTACAATACTTTCCTTTACTACGTAAATGGGAAAGTAAAATTGTTATTGCGTTTAAATAATATTAGCTTGTACAAAATTATTTAAGCGAATTGTCGGCTGGACGGAGCACCGGATATATCCAACATCTAAAGTCCCGTTAGATCTCCAAATTAGCAGATAGCTATGACCAGCCATTGAATATGATTACTCCCAAAAATATTTTTGGAGCACGAGAAAAATATTATCGGCAGTTAATGTATACTTAACTCTACAGAGCATTAGTTAACTAAAGTCACATCATTGAATACGTCTAGCCAAACATGTCCGTAGCTTTAAATCGAAGAATGCATGGTTATTTCACGAAAACAAGATAATTTTTAAATTTAATAGGAATATATTTTATTAAACTTTCGTTATAATTTAAATTCGATTAGAAGCCGATTAGGTGATTACCATCAATATAATAAATTCTAAATAATAAATTCGTCGTCGGTGAATAAGTGTGGCCTACGAAACCCGAGGCTCTTCTATTGGTAATACTCTCTTAAAGTTTTTTAAACATAAGTCGGTGTCTTATAATATTTTAGAAGGTTACTTAATGATAATGTACTGCAATTAAAAATAATCAAAATTTGCTTGTTGGAGGTTTATTTAACTATGAGTGAAGAAACCGGGCATTAGTCGGTGAGTAATAATAACTATTAACTTCTAATTCGATCTTTTTGTTTTTTCCCGAATGTAAAGTGGATTATCCAAAAATTTAATTGGAGATTCCAAAATTTAAGATAAAAATATCCACATAATTTGAAATAAATCATGTAAATTAATTAAAATATCTGTTTTGCGTTTACTAAATTTGAAATGCCAGTTAAAAAATTACAAAGTACGACCAGCTATCGCAGCAGAAAAAATTAAGAAACAAATACAGCTGACATGTGGTGTTCCCAAAATAGAAACAATTTCAAGTTCAGAAGCGTGTGCAAATTATGTTTATATCATTTGCGGAGAATTCCGTATACCTTCCACATTATACAGGAAATTTAGAGCAACAAGCGTAAACGGTTTTGAAATGTTAACAGGAAGTAATTAAGTGTCGATTGCTGAAAAATTTTTCAACAAAAAATTTAAAAAAACTGATACGACTCCTTTTCTTACAACTTTCCAATGAAGCGTTTCCCACTGAAGTAATCCCAAGTCTTCTACAAAATGCTTGATCTTTAAATATTAAAAATGAAATAGTCGTAAGTGCAGTGGAAATCCTGTGGAAAAGTGGAAATATTAATGGAAGTATTGATTATTCACGAGTGAAAAATCTTGAAAGTGTTCTTGAGGATGTAGTCGATTATAGAATTTTTCAAAAAATGAAAAATCATTAAATTCTATCCGTAATCCATCTGCAGTCACTTGAAACTTATTGCACCGAACAAACCGAGTTTATTGATCAGGTGTAATGAACCTCGCCAATAAATATACTGGTGATAATTTTCTTGCGTTAAATATCGAACTAAAAAACGATTGCGTTGTACTTACGAAAATTTGCATAATACTATGTCGTCAATTATAACGTGATTATAATAAAAGATCTTGGTATATTTGGATTTTTTTTAAAAAAAATTTTATTATTATCAATTCTTGGATGAGATTACTCTTTTAAATATAACGTGATTATTAAAAATCTTATATTTATCAATGAAAGCCCAAAATTTAAAGAACAAAAGCGCTGCTAACTACAGGTACCGTGAATAAATACCTGAACGATTTTGAAACTCAATAAGTCACAATTCTTTCAGTTTTTTTTAAATAATTTTATTCAGTATTTGGGGTACGAATAGAAATAATATCAATCGCACAGGTTGAACCGCGCAATCAATGTCATGAAATTCGGCATAAATGTGCATAACAGTTAAACTTAGAGGCCACCTGAAAATGGTGAAAATCCGTTGAAAATTGCGGAAATGATAAACATAATAAAAAGAGTTTAAGTGTCAATTACTTTTAGACCACCAATTTGACATAAACGACATCTATGGGGAAAGTTATGCGAAAGTTATTTCTTATTCGGGGGCAGGGGGGGGGGGGTCATGACAATTTCTTACGTAAGATTTTATTCGTTATTCTTATTATTAAATGACGCGCAAAATTCATTTTCATTAATTTCACCTTTAACGTTAATAGATACCGAAAATTCTTTTGACCCGATTCGATCTGGTTTCTCATTGGGTAATAATTAATCTTACGTAAGATTTCGGGGGTGGAGTGAAAATAGGAAAAATGTCTTAAATAATACATGAACGAAATGTTTTATCGAGCAGCATTACAAAATTACATCTAAGAGGATTTCCACCGCAAAAAATATATTGTAAATACGTAAAAGCTCAACGCACGTGATAATCACCTCGTTCGAATACGTACGACGCGACGCTTACTTGAAGCATTTACGATCTCGTATTTTCGCTTTCTTCTAAGCGTAAATAAGCAAATTTTTAAGTAGAACGGAAAAATTAGTGCGCTTTAAAATGTTTGAGCAACAACTGCATGTATAGTTGTTATTAGTGCTTGTTCACAACGTACGTAAGACATAAGACGTACATAAGATTTAAAAATATAAAATCAAATAAAAGCTTTATGAAGAATCGAATAATATTAAAATTTTAAACTACTCGACGTAGAATGTTCTTGTGCATGTAACAAAATAACACCAATATTATTCAACATTTGATTAAGGTCTTATTTGTAATTATTACGTCTTATGTATTTCTTACGTCTTATGTACATTGTGAACAAGCACTTACCCTGAAAATATTCAGCAAGTCAAATTTAAAGTGGTATAATATACAGCAAAAGTGCATTCAATGAATAATGGGCTAAAAGCTGCAGTTGAAGGTTGAAACATTGAATTTTATTTTATTGAGATGCAAGATTGAATTGCTAAACAAAAATTTGGCAAACTTAATGTAATGTGGAAAATAAATATTATTTTTTTATGTTCCTTAAATTGTATTCTCAAGTTTTGACATTAAAAATGGCGGCTGCGAATGTATTTGAATTTGTTTTACATTTATTATATATTATTTGTTGTCATTTTTTGGTCTGATTTTTTATGCAAACTCGGCAAAATATATTCAAGCATTTTTTCGGGTCAGGAATAGCCGTGGGATGGTCGTGCCAATGAGCATGTAGTATAACACTGACCAGATCCCATGTGTAAATATTATGACACGTTAGTCTTTGCTTTTCCAGACCTTCTCATTTATCTTTTATGTAAGTACAACCTTTAATCATGCTTAACATATATCTCTATATGTTGTATGTATAAATTTCTACCGCCGGTTGGCGGCTTTTGAGCATCCACATATTTATGTATTAATTTTTAATGTGCTTTCCGAACGCTCTTACGGCTCTGCCAGTAAACCAGATCACCTCTATTAGGTCTGACCAGATATTACTTTTATTTAATACTTTTCTGAACCTCATTCATACTTAAGCGATCGTAAAATTTTGTTCGTGTTAAGGTTTAACGATTTCCTGATATATTTTATAAATATTTTATTTTGCAGAAACGCTTTGCTTTTATGTAAAATTAAGTTCAACGGGCAACTCTTTGTATAGAAAGACAGATTAAAAAAATTAATATGATGGTGTCAGTTTCTTTCAGCTAGGCGTCGTCGTCGTGGAGAACCTTAGTAACGCTTACAACGTCCAGCACCTTACCATCATGGTGTACAGATTAACGGACAAACGGAACTCCGTTTTAGGAAGCGTATAGGTTAACGCTTACTCACGATGTCGTATTTTAAGTTAACGTTGGTAATTTATTAATATTTCTACAATATTGGCGGCTCTTAATCTAAATATTTATAACTTGTTCATTATTCATTCATATTTATTTTTATATTTCCTCATTCATATTTCCTACTGCAAGAACTTATTTTTGGGCCCCTTAATTTCTTTGTGAAAAATATTAACTCAATAACTTGCCGATAAAAGATTCCTTTTGGTGCCTATTTTCATTGTTTCTTCTTTCCGTCCAATCATAAGATTTAAAATTAAAATTTCTAGCTCCGGAGTGGCCCATCTAAATTTTATTTGAATTTTTCATGCAGCCAGTCCGTACCAGCACGGCCGAATGTATTAACCCTACGGATCATACGCCGGGTCTAGCAGGTTAGAGTGAACATTTAAATGGATGGATATAAGAAAAAAACTTTTTAACCCTTTCGTTCATGCGTACCTAAATTTAGCACACCACAAAAATTCCAAAAATGTGTTTTATAGATTTTTTACCTTAACAAATCCAGAAAGTGCAGTGGCGGATTTAGCATTTAAGAGCCAGGCGCAATTTAATTTTGAGGCCCCCTCTAAAAATTTTGCTACCCACATCAGTTGTCATTTTATAGCCGACTTAAAAAAAAAGGTTTTCAAAATGTTTTCCCTATGCCACAATTCTTAAGAAGTATGAAATACGTAGTGATAATTATTAATTATTTTCATTACAAAAAAAATTTAAATTCTTCTAGGAAGAATTTACTATACCTACTATTCTTTTCTTAAAAGCGATTAAAATGCTCACCTACTTTAGTTCCCCGAAAAAATTCTTTACATTCTTCTAGGAAGAATTTTACTATTACTATTCATTCATAAAAGCAATTAAAATGTTCACCTGCTTTCGTTCCCCGAAAAAATTCTTTAAATTCTTCTAGGAAGAATTTACTATACCTACTATTCTTTTCTTAAAAGCGATTAAAATGCTCACCTACTTTAGTTCCCCGAAAAAATTCTTTAAATTTTTTTAGAATGAATTTGTTTATTTTTATTATTATCTTGGAATTAATAGTAAATTTCCGAAAATCTGGATTTAGACTACTAATGACCCCTCCCCCTCTTAGGGACAGTCCCATGGGGAAAGAGGGGCTCCCCCCAATGTATTAGAAAATTATCTAAAGTTAGTAAAATTAGTATTACTAATAAGTAGGCACAATCAAATTGAAACATTTCTTTAAAAAGAAGCGAAAAAGCTAAAAAAAAAACATCGACAGTTGGCAAATTAAACGTCGACAGTTGGGTAATTGAGGACTGCCTCTCCCCCCGAAAAATTTTACTTCGTTCAGTCTCTGCCCTTTTATTCTTTAATTATTATTAAAAAAATTTTTTTTAATTAATTTTAATTAACATCAGTTGTTATTTTATATTGGTTAATTTTCAATGTGTTTTCCCTATGCCACAATTTCTTATGAATTATGAAATACGCTGTGATAATTATTAATTAATTAATAATAAGTTCAACTATAAAACTAAAACAAGTTAATAAAACAGCAATATAAATTCTTGTTAGCTTTCGAACACGAGAAACAACTTAGAATTTTTACTACTATGCCATACATTAGAGGACTTTCTGACAAGATTAAGAGATGCTTGAAGAAACACAACATTAATGTCACTTTTAAATCTACCAATAATATGGGTAAATTATTTACCAATCTCAAAGATAGCATACCTAAAGAAAAAAAGTCAGACATCATCTATAGAATTCCTTGCAACGCATGCAATTTGGTCTACATTGGCCAAAGTAGCCAATGGCTAAAGAAAAGGATAAGTGGACATATTTCTAGCATAAATTGCAATAAACCTGAGTCCACTGCCTTAGCTAGACATATTCTTATTGATGGACATGTTGCAGACATTAGGAACGCTGAAATTATAAAATCCGTCACCAACTACAAGGATCGGTTGCTACATGAGATGATTAACATAAAGAAAGAAAAACACGCCATGAATCGTAAAACAGATATCGAAGGATTGAGCAACATTTACACCTCTTTACTTATATAGCCAACTATTAGAATCAAGTTCTTCCCTATTATTTTGCAATAGGGTTTTCCTTGCTTTGTTGACTTACTGCACAAGAAAGTTTTTCTTGCACAGTAGGCCAATCCAAATGGTAATGGTTTAAATTCGGTTGCTATGTATTTTTGTTTTCAATAAACGTTTGTCTAACGAAGAACACTAACGTGTTCGAAAGCTAACAAGAATTTATATTGCTGTTTTATTAACTTGTTTTAGTTTTATAGTTGAACTTATTATTAATTTTCACAAGTTACGATACTTAATTAATTATATTAATTAATTATTTTCGTTACAAAAAAAGTTAGATAAAATTACTTTATTTTATTTTTAGAGCTGAATTTTGAGCCCCCTGGATTTATGAGGCCCCAGGCGCGCGCCTCTTGCGCCTGTTCGGAAATCCGCCACTGAGAAAGTGTACTAAATTTAGCACGCCATGAGCGAAAGGGTTAAATAAACACCATATCATTAAGAGCTGCCTAAAATATGTATAATAAAACACTGACATTATAATCAATTTAAAAAAAATTAAAAAGTTTTTAAAAGACTGCCAATAGAAGGATCTCGGAGTTCGTAGACTGGACGTATTCACTGACGTTGCAATTTTATATTGAATTGGTAATTGGCAATCCTAAAATCACCAAATGCATACCAAAAATTATCAATTATTTTAAAAGACCGATGCATTCCAGCAAAATAATTTTAATATTTTCTTGACAAGCATTCTTCAGAGCATCTTTTCATAAAGTTTCAGCCAGATCGCGATTATACATACCTATATAATTTTATAATTCGTAACTTGTAAAATTTAATTCTAATAATATTTTAAAACTAAAACCAATTTAAATAAACGACTGATTATTAATCAGTATAATCGATGATTATACATACGTATAAACTGCATCGTAGTTGAAAATGAGACTCATCCTAAAAACCTCAAAAATATTATATCTACTTTTAGTTCACATGCCTGATAAGTTTCTACTCATATTAAAGTTCTCGAAGCAAATTATAATAAATAACAAAGACGACTTTACATAAATGTAGTAATTGCTTATTTTTCTTTGCTAATAATTAAGGATCCTCAATTCAATGTAACTCGTTTAGGCAATATTGACTTTTAAATTTGTGGTTCGCTTGTACCTAATCTCGGAAAACTTCATATTGTAGGATAAAATAGGGAGCCATTCATATGCAAAATTACCTGTCATTAAATTCTATAAAATATTGCAGTACACAATACAGATAGTTCATCCAATGAGAGATATTAAGTTACATACGTACGTTGGAATAAATTCCAGTTCAATTTTGTTTTCAATAGAATTATTATTACTTCGGGTTGTACATGGTGAGCAAATTTTCCTGGTTGTGGAAACTGCTCGACAGTACTTTTTGCCCTGTTTCATCATAACCATGTTACACAAAAAATAACTTTTTTGTGTTTCTGAAAAGTTTGGCAAACGACAGCGTACAACTATTATAGGTAGCAAAGAAGGAAAAATGTAAATCTGTATACAAAAATCTTAGGTTGGAATAAAATTGTTCTTCTTGCACTAATTCAATACTTTCGAACTAACCTATGCATGCTGTGTAACTACATTCAAGCATATCCAGGGTCCAGGTGGTATTTTATCCTTCAATGAATTCTGAACCACGGAACAGTTCAGTTTGCCACTTGAGTGCAACGATGGTGCTCATATTTACATATACTATTTTATTACAGCTTCCCGACTTGTAGTATTTATACATTGACATAATATGTATGCATTTGATGAAAACAGCATCAAAATAGGTTCATTGGTTCTAAAATATGCGGGAACATACAAATTAACATTAGGTATGCCCTAAACACATATGCCCACTCCGTTCTGTCGAAGGTGCAAGAAAATTACCCAGCATAAGAAAGAATAAAAATTAAAAGTAAAGAAATCATTTCTTATATATTGGTTCACTCTAGATGGTAGAAAATTCGTTTCCGATTCTAACCCAATGTAAAAATTAAATTTTTGTTCAAGTTCAAAGGATTCACAATTTTTTACAAATATTCGTTTTTATTTGTTCTATATTGAAAATAATAAATAGACTCCAATATTATTTTAGCGGCTACTTTAGATAAAAACAAAATATGCATTTAAATTGCAAGATTATGGGCTATTCAGATTTAAAGTCAATTTATTTTTCCAAGTCATGTTTTTTATTATACATATTGACTTCGAAGACCGCGATTATTTGCACCATACCACTTCATACATTTTATTATAGTATTATAATAATGATATAATATAAAATATATCTAAATAAATAATATCTAACCTGATTTGACATTAATTTTAGAGTAGATACTTTCATGTTTTAGCGTAGGTACTAATAATTATACAGTCATTAGGATCAAAACATTAATTATTTTTATTGTTTTGCGAATAAACAAACCGAATTAAACTTAGATTTTTGTGCATTCCACAAGCATTGAGCACTTTTTAGTAATAACTAAACTGGCTCGATCAATGACTCATCAATTTCTGTTAACTCAGAAAGAGTAGATTGTTAAATTTAACTTTTCGTTTTCACCAGTGATAATGAAAGTTAATAATTAATAAAGTTTTAAAGTATTGAATATTATGAAATCGCCCATTGCGTTATAAACTGATGACGAAATCAGTACCATTGTAAATATTGACAGTCCGTTAAGTTCAAATTGGTGAATACGGCTATAAGTACAGAATGGTAAATACCGAGGAATATAAATTCCTCCTATAGTCATATAATATGTAATCTGTTTTAATCTGATCCTTAACCCTTCGGAGGTCGCTATTGATCTGACAAATACATAGGAAATGTTTATTGCTATATTATTACATATATTATATTACACAGTCCGATGGTCCTCTCCACCTATTCATGCTTATGTTAGCTATAATATAATGTATAACAATATGCAATTAGTTTGTTCACAACACGTGTTATGTGAGATTTCCAAATATTTCTGTAAATGTGAATAATATTTATGTCCGGAGTGTAGAAATTTTACTTTGTATTTTTTGTAATTACTTCCATCACTTCTCCTATCAATAGGTCATTTTGTAGATTATGTATGCTTTGCTGCTTTTTTCTTCATAATTTTGTAAGTCATTGGGTTCTTTCAAACTGAGCCACCTCATTCCGTACATCTTCTCTTTTCTTTGTATCATATAACATCTTTTTATATATTTATAATATAATATAATTTTTAATTTTTTAATAATAATATAATATTTTTTTAATATAATATCTTTTAAGTAAAATTATTTTTTACATATACTTTTCTTTTAGATCCACTCTTTTAAAATTGCTATTTTAGGAATTGCTCCCAGCAGTAATTTTTAGGGGCGCCTACACCTGCCCATCTATTAATAATTATTCTAATTATTAGTTAATTTGTTAACCCCAAAACTGAATCCCGTTGATTCTACTACTACTAGTACTAGTCGAGTAAACGATAGAAAGACTGAAAATAGTTTAAAATACATAACTACTTGCAGTGAATTCAAACTATACCTCAGAAAGTCATCCAAGCGCCATCTAACCAAATATTTAAGATACAAGTAAATATTTCTATTTTTGATTCAGGTATTGATCACATGCCTCGAAAAGAAAAATTATGAATTACCACTACTAAACCAAATTTAATCCCAATACAAAAGTAATAATAAAATACTCAGACATCGACATAGCTGTCTCTGTCACGTAAGTGACTCACCTTGTTTGCTTCTAATTAAAATACTGGGATCCCCTTCTGGACTATTGAAGTAACCAGAACCTTGTGCATCCCAAAACTTCCGGTCTTGGGTTTCTTGCAAAACCTCAGCCCACTGCAACCAATCTGTATCCAGTGATGCTTCATACAGATCCAAAAGACCACGAATCAAAAACGCGTAATCGGACAAGAAAGCTTCAATTGGATTTCCTCTAAATCAAAATATTAACATTAAATTTTATTACCACAAATAGTTTTCCTATTTTACATTTGACTAATTTGATTATCGTCTCCTCTGTAGCAACATCTTAGCAATGTCTTAGTCTCTTCGTTGTATAAGAACTTTTTAATAAAGTTAACAGCTAGAATGGCTCTGTTGGTATAACTTTGATCTTTTAAAACAAATCCAGCTTTAGCGAGACCAGAAATCATGAGTCCATTCCAAGCAGTCACCATTTTAGTATCAACATGGGGTTTTGGACGTTTTTGTCTTTCTGCATACAAAATTTCGTGACACTCGGCCAAAATTTTTTTTAAATCGGCTACACTAATACCAAACTTTTCTGCAGTTTCTTCGTAGGAGCCCAACACAACGAGGACGTTCTTATTTCTCAATTCCATGTGAGGATCTTGCTTTGGTTCCACATTACCCTTTTGCTTTATACTGTAATGATAACATAAAATGTTAGCGCGAGTTTCATCAGGTATCAAATCGTGCACTTCTTGATATTCCCAAACACAAAAAGCACCTTCTTGTTTGTGTTTTGCCCCATGCTCTGGATACGAATCCGCATCTTCTGCTCCATAAAATCCACCCAGTGGATGACTCAAATCTCGGCTTACATATTTCAGAATATCTCGTATCACATCGGCATAAAATTGATCTTTGGTTACGACATAAGCATCGCAATATGAAACCACCAACTGTCCTTGATCGTACAACATTTTTTCAAAATGTGGAACGTGCCATTTACCATCAACTGAATATCTGGCAAAACCACAGTTGATGTGATCGTGAATACCTCCGCAAGCCATTTTCTTTAACGAGTGTAAACACATTTCTAAAACGTGTTGACCTTCCTCTGAATCCTTGTCTCGCGAATAAACGTGGAATAAGAAGTTGAAGTTGGAAGGTTGTGGAAACTTGGGCGCACGAGAAAAACCACCAAATTGGGTTTCATATGACCGCGTTAATTGTTGGACACACGTTTTTCCACAATCTTCTGATGGTACTTCAATGCGCGATGAAGTAGCCACAGTGTGCCCAGATACGCTTTTCAAAGCTTCCAAAACATGTTTTCCTATTTATTTAAACAAATTTAAGTAAAAAAATTTACTTATGATAAGGATTTTTACGTACCCGAGCTACTAATGGAATCTGGACGAGTTCTCCACTGTTCGGCTAAACTTAATAACACACTTTTAAAACCAGGGCGTCCGTACATATCTTCTGGTGGAAAATAAGTGCCTCCTGCAAGTGGCTCCAACGAGGGAGTTAAGAAGACTGACATTGGCCAGCCCCCGCTGCCTGTTGAAGCTTGGACAAATGACATGTACATATAGTCGACGTCGGGTCGTTCTTCACGATCCACTTTAATGTTAATAAAGTGTTCGTTCATGATTCTCGCAACTGCAGCATTTTCGAATGATTCCTTTTCCATAACATGACACCTAAAAATATATCATCAATTAAATTACCAGTACAAACTGTTTTTCATGGTATACAACAAAACACTACTTTTAGAATCCTTAACACTTGTATACTTTTAGTAGGACAGTTGTTTCAAGATTAAGTAACGTAACAAGAAATGTGGTCTATAAATTTTCACACATTACACAATACCAAGGTTTTATCACTTTACCAGGTCGCAATGTACTTTTTCATTGTTTTGCATAATCGCCTATTATATTTTCTATCAAATAATCTCAAGTTAGTTGAATTGCAGGACATAATGACAAGTGGTTTAAGCATAAAACAACACAATATTTTCTTAATTTGATGGAATGCAAACTTTCAAATGAAACAATACTCCTATATTATTTGGGGTTGTATTGAATGCCAACAAGTGAAATTTATTCAGAGATGTTCTAAGTATTTAATTCTATTTTGAGGGTCATGCTATTTTATGAGAAGGTTATTAGACTCGTAAGTTAGCCAAACAATTGTTGATGATAAGGTACCCTTCGAATTTGAGAAAAGTACAAACTTTATTATCACGGTCTAAGTGCTTCGGGGGGTACATAAAGCAGTAGGTCCCCCTGTGTTGAAGATGGTCACCATCAACTGTTAAACGAGGCAACAGACACATTCCCTAATCCGCTTTAAACAGCCGTGGGGTCTAAATGCTGAAACTGTTCTCTCAGAGAAGGTAGTAATTATTGTGCTGAAGTGAGTAGCGAAAGCTGAAGATGATGATTAGGTAATATTAATCTTACCAATGACAAGTGGAGTATCCAACCGACAAAAATATGAGTTTATTTTCCTTCTTGGCTTTTTCAAAGGCTTCGTCACCCCAAGGATACCAGTCGACAGGATTTGTTGCATGTTGCAGTAAGTAAGGCGACTTTTCCTGTGCCAATCGATTAGTATTATTTTCTGATGAAGTTGTAGGTACGCTACTCGACATTTTGCAAATTGAAAGAAACTCTTGTTTGTGACAGCAAGACAACGACCTAAAAGAAGATTTTCAACTTATATACTTGCAAGAGTGTCAGTGTCAAAAGTCGTGCACTGGTTTTCAAGGTCGACATATTGCAAAAAAAATCAACAAATTGATTAAATAATAATTAGCTGCTCACCGTTTGTTATGAATGCTATCAATTAAAGGCGTAAACTTATGTGGTGTGCCACTGTTACAAGCATGTAAATTATTAGAACGACTTAAATCGCCACTTGACAACGATAATCTTCGAAAAATATTATTTATTACGCCGGAATTTGATGACAACCGTGAAGAAATCATATCGACACTTGCGATTTTAAAAACGTCAACTTTATGCGCAACATATCAAACACATATAATTAAGTAAATACAAATTAAACATTTATTTAATAATAAAATTAAGAAGGTCTTATTGTAAAAATAGTGAAAGCAATTTGCTTTGACCTCTTTCGGTTACATTCTGTTTGTGTTGGTTGCAACTGTCAAACTCGATTTTAACCACGTGGTTTAATCGAAACGTCAAAATAAAATTTAAATTAGAAATTAACTGTCTCTCATTTGAACGAAAGATCTGATTTAAAAAATGCGCTTTTTAAAAAATATTACTTAATCAATTCGTCCTCAAAATTATAAAGTTAAATATTAGATTAAAATAATAATACATTATTATGTATTTTGAATTCCTCAGAGGCGTACCTAGGAAATTTTAATGAATAAGCAATATTTTTGCGCGTTATTTGAAAGATATAATATGTGCATAACCAGTTATTTCTTCGACGAATTTCTAGGTTTTGCGTACATTTTGAACTTGCTGATTCTCATAAAAATTAATTTCTTCCAGTATCGTTAGAACAAAATTAGGAGGGATGAAATTTTTTAACACTTGAACGACCCCACAGAACTCAACTAAGTACGTGAGTCACATTTTCTAGTCGCCCAGTGCAAGGAATAGAGAAAACTAGGATGGTGCACCGACAATGCAATTATGGTTGTATCGTTGCATTACCCAAAAGAAAATCGATGACTTTGCGCGCGATTCCAAAATACGCTGTTCCAAATAAAAGCGACCTACCACATACGTATCGAAAGACAATTTGTTAGCACGACGTGCGTTCAATTAAGCAAAAATTTCTATATTTAGATGGTCGAAAAGCATCGAGGAAAAATGACGGTTTCATAAACAAACGTGATTCGTGTGTGCTTTAAATGCGATACAAATGTCGAAAATCTCGCCAGCTTCCGGAAAAGTTTTTCTTGGAGTAAATAAAAATGAAAAAGCGGCGCAATATTACATTATTCAAGAGCTGCTAAAATATTTCGGTGTTGGTTGATTTAAAATGTATGTGCTAAAAATCACTCAAGAAAATTTTGAAATTAGTTGAAGGTGGTGAACTTGGGAAGTTATTAACGCAAAGTTACAATTTTTAATTTATTGTGGTGTGATAAATTAGTTCAATAACGGACAATTAAAAAACTAAAAACTAAATTATTTCTTTACTTTCATTGCTTTACTTATAGAACACTTAGTCAATTTTCAAACCAAAAATTACATGATGCTATCGCACTCAGCTTGGCCCCATCGCCTGTCGCCCTCTACGACAAGAATTTTAGGAACCACGATGTCCTTAGCTCAATCTGAAGAATCTGGAATTGAACCCGGACACATTGCCACAATCACTGGATCGTTAGCATCGATTCCGGAACCGGATGAATTTGATCCAATTTATGATACGGATCACACCGACCTGGGCAGCGAACCGGATGAATTTGACCTTAAGAAAGAATTATTACGTGATGTATGTATAGGATATAACAATATACGTACCAATCTACTTGAAATTCCTTCAATAATATTAAACAATTTTTAATTCACTTGTAAACATTGCAATGGTTTCTTGTTCTTGGTTCTTGTAATATTCGTCATTTCGAGGCTCTAATCGGTCAAACTAACCGCACTTAAAATAAATACGAATGAGGAATGGCTTTTGCATCGATTAGACAAAATGAGGTAAACTGCACAATTGTGAAAATTATTTTTATTCCGCACAAGATTTGATTTTTTTGTTAAAGTATTCCTATGAGAGGAATTCTCTTTAATTAATAAATTTGTTCACAGTTATTCAAGTTTCTATTTCCCCAATTGAAAAATTCACATAATATATTTGAAACTCAGCTACCCATTTGTTCCCGGCTTTCCCCTATAATATACTGAATAATAAAGTTTTTAATTTGTAAATTTTGTTAATTTTTTAATAATTTCTAATGCTTATTTTAAGATTTTGGTGCAATTTTAATGCTTATTTGCGATTTTTTAAAGCATTTCAAAGCGCTATCTTTTTGAATATTTTTTGTGCTTAAAATTCCGCACTCTATTAATCTCATTAAGTATTTTTCTGCATTCTGTAATTATTTATTTAGGACATTGTAATAAATTATAGACAATGCTTCATTAAAATGAGCATACAGTTCTGTCAGCAATGGAAATTGTACCTTTCGAAGACTTTTTGCTGAAAATTTCATTTCCTTCGTGTTTGTTTATAATATGTATTTTTCTATTTCGTACAGTAACTTGAAAAAAACTCGGGGAAAATAATAATGTTGATAAAATTATCATTATATTTTTAATATGGTAGTTTTAATAAAATTTTAACAGAGACCTTTATTTTTTACATTTTACAATTTACATAACATATTGCTAACATAGAACTGCATGCTCATTTTTGTGAGGTAGGTTAATAATAATTATAATTATTAAATTAAGTTAACTACTATGCAATACAAATTTATTACTCACTAAAAACTTACAAAAAATACTTGAAAAAAACTTCACATTGAAGACAGGAAACATGAAACTTTTTTCTTTTTGATTTTGCATTTAAAATTGTTTACAGCATTACAAACATTTCACTTAAAATAATGGATTATAATACCGAATAAATTATAATTAATGTGTTATAATAATAACAAAAAATTATAAATGAATAAAAATAAAACTTCAATTTACAAATTTTATCAACTAAATAATTCATGATTAAAGATAATGTATAAATTAATTATAAGTAAACCAATTATTATGCAGATAATAATAAGAAAATAATAATAATAACTAAATGTAAAGAATTGCATGGTTGGAGTTAATCCCCCATCTAATTCTAATCTCCACAATGTATGCTGTGAGTCCCAGAATAATAATAATAATAATAATAAAACGTTTATTTAGTCGCCTATTATATAATATTATATTCTCTTTTATATACAATAAAAGAGAAAAAACCATGGCAATTGATATATAACAAGATATGAAATTTTTATTTGCTTTTATAAACCCCTATGAAAAGTTATTGTAAAATACTTAATGTGATGAAGAAATCACTTACGATTATAAAAACCTTAAATTATCTTTATCGGATGACATAGAGAAAGCGATCCATATTTAACATTATAACTATAACATATTTAAATTAAATAATTGGCAGTAACGGTTCCTGAGAAAATATCGACATTTCGAAACCAATATTTACACAGCATTAATGTTGGTTAGGAAAGGACTTTCTGCAAAAAAGATTATCCCAATCGATACAAAGGTAATTTCCCCATGCATACCCGGGTATAGCCTTTGCAGACAAAAGAAAACTTACATACTAATTATGCGGATTATAGCCTGGAAATGATAGCCAAAATTGTTCCCGGAAGGAAAGAATGATTTCGCAATGCATTATACTAGCTAGATAAACCGGCTAAATCCATATTTTTCACAAAATGAGTTATTGATGCCATATTGTGCAGCATATCAATATATTATTACGACTGCAAAAAAAATCAGTTCCAAAATGAATTAAAAAGCTCGAAATTATAAGACAAAAATCTAAATTTACATCTAAAACCGACTAAATCTTGGCAGTTTCTCTGCTCTCCTGAAAAAAATGTTAATATGGATTTAGCCGGTTTTGGAAATAGACGACTCATATACGGTAGAAGAATTAAAATACCTACATTATAGAAGGTTTAAATAATAATTTAAAAGAAAAGCCATAAAGGCATACATTTTATAAAATTCTATTTGTTCTAGCAATGGAGACAGTTTTTCGACCAAGTAAGTTAAAAATTCGGAATGCATTATTTTCAGCAGATTCTTATATCTAAATTTAAATTTAGTACGATCCAGAAGGGTTTGGAGAAATCCCTTGGCCGGATTTATTAACTGCTTTAGAACAACCGGAATTTAGACAACGAGTTGGATCCGGTAAACGAGAAGTACTAATGGAAAAAGCTCGCTCAGCTACCACTCCAGCTATCACGTTTCAGGATTTTGTTAATGTGGTGAGTGCGATATAACATTTCTTATTGTGTCAACTAATTTAATTAGTGTTTTATGCCAATGTCGTTAGCAAATATTTATGTATTTTTCAATATTTTATAGTTATTCTTTCAGAAATAGACCCCTCTCATAATTAAAGTGTTGTCCACGTATTCTGGAGAGCAATTTATCGTGAAACTTGCAAATAGGTCAACTCCGAATTCGTTCGAATGAGATTTTCTTAAGTTTAGAATCGAAATTGTAGAATGTGTGGAATGAATTTTTGTAGTGGAATCGCGACTCAAGGGCGTTTGCGGGTGGTTACCTTAATCACACTTTGCTACCTGTCTGCCAGTCTCTTCATTAACCGTGTCACTATAAAAACTCGAAAAATGCGATTTTGTTTGGCTAGGAATGTAAAAGGAATACCAAAAACATTATTTATAATTAAGTTTACTTAAAAGATTACTGCTCGGAATGTGCACAACATTAAAATTTCGGCCGAATAATTTCTACTTTAATTTAATTATAGACATCTCGAGAGCTCGAGACCAAAAATCTTCACAATGAAATAAGATAAGAAAAGTATTTTACCATATCATATACCCCAACATGGTCACTTGTTGTCGAATGAGTGCATGTTAAACTAATGACGCAGAATTTTACTAAATAATGTCAATACGTTCAATACAGAGTGATACGCATGAAAAGGCAACAAAAGAGATTTGCAAATGGGTTTATAACCGCATTCAAACAGCTCGGCCGGTCATGTAGATTAAGCATAAAGACCGGGACCAACTCAGCCACTTGGAAAATTATAATGACATTAAATATAATTGTAAGTACAGATCATGGGATTTAAAATAAGAATAGTGTTGTTTCGGCGACCGCTTATTCTTCAATACCATGATGAGAGTTGAGAGATTACTATAACTTAATACCTAAACAGATTTTGTACAAAAAAAAGACTTATTTAGAGACGAGAAAATTTAAAATTGCCCTCAATTTCAAAATTGTGTCACGATGAAAAATACACGTAGATATAAAAAGTATAATTACTGTATGCATGTGCTCAAGATGGATCCTATTTTAATTTTTAAACAACAAAATGCCGTTGGTCGTCAAAATTTTGTTCTGGCTACCTTTAACTGCAGCGGTGACATTAGCTCCTAAGCGGTCCAGAATGTTGCTTGGCATGGAATATTACATAGGAACGAATTTAAACTATTATCATTTGAACGACCTACTATTATATTAGATTAGGTCGTGAATCAAGGAAAAACTAAGTATTAAAACAACCTAAAATAGGAAAAAATTTGACTCCAATAGTTGTTAGATGAGAAGATGGCTAGATGTCGCTCAATCCTTCAGTATCCGTTTTCCTGTTCATGGTATTTTCCTCTCTTTCGTCTTTATGGCCATTACTTATTAGTTATTACTTTGAATAAGCCTCATACTAAAAAGATGTTAAAAAGGTTAAGAGGAGAGCAATTTCTCATGAAATTAGGTGACGCGCATAAATTGCGCTCTATTAACGAGATTCTCGTGGGATATTTGACTATAATTTAAAAACTTCACTGAATGATTCTTATGTGTATGTACCACATATGGAATTTTTTTTTTCAAAAAATTTTAATCCAAAACACCAAAAATTAATGTTTTAAATTTATACTAAAAATAATGATTAGTTTAAACGCTCATTTATGGTCACGTGGTGTGTTTTTCATAAAACTGAATATTTCTTCGTTTGTTTCTTCGTCTCTTATACGCTCTTGGATCCTTTGACGATTTAAACCAAACTTGACAAACAAGCCCAGTTTTCCAGTAGCAGGTTAAACCAAAAAGTGTGGGTTAACCAATGATATTGCGTAAGAAACAGCTTTCAATGGCGGATTTAGGATTTGAGAGGCTCCAGGAGTAATTTAATTTTGAGGCCCACTCTAAATATTTTTTCTACTCACATCAGTTGTTATTTTTATATTGGTTAATTTTCAATGTCGGCATTGTCGGCACGTATGTTTTTGCCTGGGAGTTCTGCTTGTGCAATGTAATCCCGCGTTATCCGTTAGACTACGTTATTTATTCTTGATTATAAAGCATTACTACGAATAATGAAATATTTCATAAAAAAATTAGGAGAATTCCCTTATTTTAATTTAATTTTATTCAGCGCAAGGAATTAGAAAGAATATTACTTACGGGAAGGATTGAATGCTCCAATGCAATAACAAAACAAGTCCATTTCTTGAATAGTGATTTTTAAGAATCTTGGGGGGGGGGTGCTCCCATTACCTGTAACACATTAGCACTATTGTGAAATTATGCATTGCGATGCACAAAAATTATAGTCAGTAATTTATTTGTGCTTCTCAATAATGGTTGTTGTGATTTTGTAACAATTTGTATTGTTGTTAAAAATTACGAACATTATTCTGTATGACTCGGTGGTTATACAAACAAAATAGTTGCTCTTTGATATAAACAAGGTAACGAAACGAGACAAACTATATGTAACAATTTAGCAAAGGTAAATAATTGTGTTTCGGCAGGACTTGATTATAGAGCATAGTCAAGTAGGTTCTGACAGGGAAACGCAATCAGCACGGCATCAAGCAGGCTGTGGGGCCGCCTGCTCATTAGTACACATTTTGAGTGTTGGACGCGGTTTTGTTAAATAGAGGCACTAGAAATAATCGACCGACTGCCCAACTTCGTCATGACCTGTGCCCTATTATCCTTGTGTGTCCTTGCCGAGTAGGTGGTCTGCGAACGTGCGAAATTAAAGGAAATTACACGAATGCTGATCAAATTTCAAACACTATCTCGACGCTGTTTTCCATGACTGTTGGTTGATGATGACTGGATGATTTATCGTGCGGCTTCAATTGAAGTGCACCCAACACTTCAATCTAGCAGCCACTCAAATAAATATACGACCAAAATCATTATCATTTTTGACATATGAAAATAAATTTGGTACATGATTAAGGAACTTTGATTCTGTTTTATACACGAACAATTTAATAATCTGACAATTGCCTACACTACCTTGTCATTATAATTAATCTTATTTTTTTAAGCAACTACTTTGTAACAATCCCATACCTCTACTACATAAATAATTTTTGAAGTAGTAGGTACCGGTTTTTCATAATTAAATTTTGGATCGCACATGATTTGCAAAAAATCAAATTAGTTGTTGTTTAATTATTGATTTATTTTTAAACGGCAACTCCAACCGCTACCTTTTTCTTCAACTTCATTATAGTAATCAAAAATCTATTAAGATAAACAAAAAAGACTTTAATGTGTAAGGGCTGGAAATATCCACGATCAACGACAAACAAAAATACTTGGAGATACAACCAACAATCATCAAATACCATCTGTTAGATTTATAAAGATCTTACCTAGCAAGGCGCACAAAAAAAGCAAAATCACATAATTAATGCCCAATTTCACGCGGCATCTTCTTAAAAGGACATTTGAGAAAAAGACACACACAACTTTTAAAAGTGACCACCCAAACTTCATTCAAAAGGCGGTCTATTCGCCTTTGCTTACAAAACAAATTACCTATCACGCAAAGTCAAACAAGCTACGTAGGTACCTATTTTGCTAAACTACGATTAATAAAAGTTGTTTTCTTTTCAAAATTACCCAAATCCATTTCAAAGCGCCAAACTTTAACTTCAACGTTTTGTCGTAGCTTGTGCAAGATGAAAAACAGAAATTATTAAAGGAATAGCGAGAAACGAATAGAACGAAATAAAATAGGTAATAAAAAAACGAAGAGATAAATCGAGATCGATTTACAGAAAAAACTAGGTATATTGTAAATTAATATTTCACATTTGCCTTTTTTTATTGCTTTTGTGTTCATTACATGGCCACGTCCATAACCAAATGGTATGGAATTAACCATTGTTTGTTTTTTAATTTTGAGAAAGTGCGGCTATTCACGTGAGATGTTTCAAATCATCCCAATCAATAAACGAAGGAATAAAATGCTCATTTTAGCCCGTGGTTTTAAAACTTGCTTTGTTACCTTCTGAACCAAATAGAAACTTATAGGTAACGATTTCTACAGTTGGAAGTGCTTCTGTAAAACGAACTTAGAGATGTTTCACTACCAATCTCGTTCGCAAGTGAATATTTCTTAAAATAATATATTATAATCTCAAAATTCAGCTCTCAAAATAAAATAAAGTAATTTTATCTAACTTTTTTTCTAATGAAAATAATTAAGTAATAATTATCACAGCATATTTCAAAATTCATAAGAAATTGTGGCATAGGGAAAACACATTGAAAATTAACCAATATAAAAATACAAACTGATGTGAGTAGAAAAAATATTAAGAGTAAGCCTCAAAGTTAAATTACTCCTGGAGCCTCTTAAATCCTAAATCCGCCATTGACAATATAAGCTTTCCCAAGTCCTACTGAGTTAGACCAAGTATTTCAGTTGCAGGTTAAACCAAAACATTTGGGTTAAACAATGATATACGTTGAAAAGCTGTTTCTTACGCAATATCATTGGTTAACCCACACTTTTTGGTTTAACCTGCTACTGGAAAACTGGGCTTGTTTGTCAAGTTTGGTTTAAATCGTCAAAGGATCCAAGAGCGTATAAGAGACGAAGAAATATTCAGTTTTATGAAAAACACACCACGTGACCATAAATAATGAGCGTTAAAACTAATCATTATTTTTAGTATAAATTTAAAACATTAATTTTTGGTGTTTTGGATTAAAATTTTTTGAAAAAAAAAATTCCATATGTGGTACATACACATAAGAATCATTCAGTGAAGTTTCTAAATTATAGTCAAATATCCCACGAGAATCTCGTTAATAGAGCGCAATTTATGCGCGTCACCTAATTTCATAAGAAATCGCTCTCCTCTTAACCTTTTTAACATATTCTTCCACAATAAGCAGTGGCGGATTTCCGAACCGGCACATAAATCCGGGAGGACTCAAAATTCAGTTCTCAAAATAAAATAAAGTAATTTTATCTAACTTTTTTTGTAATAAAAATAATTTATAGTTATCACAACGTCTTTCATAATTCATAAGAAATTGTGGCATAGGGAAAGCATATTGAAAACTTTTTTTTTAAGTCGGCTAATAAAATGACCACCGATGTGAGTAGGAAAATTTTTAGCGGGGGCCTCAAAATTTAATTGCGCCAGAGGCTTCTTAAATGCTAAATCCGCCACTGATTACTATCATGTGTTTAACGTCTGTATAAAAAACCAAATAAATAAAATCTCAACTAAAAATATATAATAATTATATTGGTTCAAGTCAGAATCTGACTAAAACCACCTGTGCCCCCCCTACCAGACGATATTATAAGTTAGGAAATTATTACTATAAATATTATGGTCATACGACGCTTGATTACCAAGACGATTACAAAACAATTTTGATTAACACCGTTCACATGGTGTCGGCTTCACACAAGAAGTTCCTTCTAGCAGGTATAAATAAGCGCACCCCCGCAAGATACTCATGGACTTTGAGCAGCGAGAGGGTCGGCCACCGCAGCAGGTATCAAACCAATAAATTACTCATCTACTTATCACACTTATTAGGTAGCTTTATATGGCATGCAAGTGGTTTATAAACCTCATAATTTTATGATCTGGTATTAATTACAGACCAAATTTTCCTCAACACAAAGTTAAACGTGATCTCTTCTTTTTAATTTTCAAAATAAAATTTTTTTTATTGTGACGATTCGTTGACCTAAACGAAAGTGATATGAAAGACACGATGCCTCACATAGTTTAAATATTTGCACATACTAAACACCGTATACATGCGCTTTTCAAATACCTAGTTTAAAATGGTTAAAATGTTCACGAAAGCACAAGCGATTTTCATTATAGTTAGACGATAAACATTGCTTAAATATTTATACTTATAGAAAAGTAAAAAAGTTTTCAAAAATTGAAAACTATTTTTCATTTGACTAGAGAGTACTCCGAAGCTACTTTAGATTGGAATACACGGTAACATCGACTGCTATCTAAATGTCTTCGTTGTAATAGCGAATGCTTTTATAGAGATGTTCCCTTTCTGCCCTATCTCTATGGGTTCTAATCGGTTCAACGTAAACTAGTCAATTATTTTTAAACTGTGACAACTTTAATCTAATTAGGGTTGGTCACCCACGTTACGTTGTTTCTACCAGTTGCCTGACATGTTTTCCATTTGTTTGATTGATTACCAAATTTGGGAAAACTTACTATGGTCGAAAGGGAATTTTTATCTTCATCTTTCCATAAGATACGGGAATGGCATTTTAAAATTAAGAATGAAATTACTTGTATAAAATCGTTCGAAAATCCACAAATCGAGAAGAATGGATTTTGAAACCCTAATCTAATCCTGGAAAGTGGAAAGTTTTCTTTCAGGTAGATTGTTTGGCTTGTTTGTTTCTCTCGTTTATAAAACGAGAAAATTTTAAATAAAAATAACGTGAGTAAATTTCAAGTTTTATCTAAAAAATTAAAGATTTTAATTATATCAAGAGCCGCTCTGTATCGAAATGTTTTTAATATAATAAGTTTAATTAAGTGTAGGTGTTAAGTATAATATGTAGTTTAAACATGGACGAAAATTAAGTGTTTATTTTTTTTTTCATTAAAATTGGTTAAGATCGTAATCTTCTATAATGTGACTAATACAAATTGAATCTTATGGTATTTGTCCTTGTAAAATTCAATCATGGATGAAATAGAACGAAATTCCTGAAGGCGCCATGGTAAACCGAACATCACCTATAGTGTGATCCTGTTGATTTATCGCTGAACCCGCGCCTTGTCGACTAGCCATCTCAGTATATTGTTGAAGTAGTTTGTCTATTTTACTACATAAATATTTAAGCGGCTTCTAGGTATACAAGATCCAAATAATTAGTTTATTCCAAACGAATCTGCCTGAAGCAACCATCCCAATAATAATATGTCATATCGATTTTGGGCCGTGTTATATGGATAATATAATCTCGCTTAATAATAATTATTTTTCTTTCGGGAAAGAGCCTTTGATAAGAAGTTTAAAATTGGAAGAAAAACCTTATTTGGATAAAACGAAGAAGTAAACATTGTAATAATCTCGGGCACGAAGAATAGTAGTGTTGGAATGAATTAACTCGTTGATTTTTTGTTGGGCTTGGTCAAAGAACACACACATGGTCGCCTACGATTGTTACGAACTAAATGATTATTTTATATATTCAAAGTCTGTAGCCCGCGCCCCGACTGACTCATGTGGAGTTAGCCGTGAGAACCCGTGGACATCAACTTACCTTATTTATTTTTTTTGTTTGGCTGTAGTGTGTTTGTGGTAGGTAAACTTCTAAATATAGGGTGGGAATTTGGTAGTTTAATGTCACTGTGACACTGAAGAATGTACGACAGATTAATTTGTGTAACCCGCTTTTTATTTACCCATATAAATGGGCGACCATTATTATGTCTTTATTTATTAATTTAAACACGTTAAGATTTAAAACCGAATACATCGGCACCAACGTTTACATTATTTAAAGAGTTAATTGCATATTATGGGACTCCAGCGAGATTAAGAGTAATGTCAGGAATTTAAATAGATTTGCTTTTATGGTAGCTTATCTGGTGTACTGGACGTGACAAAAATACACGGTTTTGATCGGAAGCGACCAAAAATTTAAAGGGCTTCGTATATTCGAAGGATGTTCTAAAAATTGTTTCGGAATTTTTCTTCTTTGTGTAGAAGTACGTCACTGCTTTTTAATAATCCCTTTTCCCTTATTGTCCGCACTTTATAAGGATGGTCGAAGGTAATGCGATTTTGAGTTTGGATGTATAAGCCCAGCTGTCAGGTGTAACAATTAATTTGTTTGGGTATAGTAATCTTGTAGTGCCGTCACCAAGCACGAGTAAGATGTACTTCGTGAGAAAGACCCATTTCTTGGCTCATGTACCGTTAACATACAAACGTTTCCCTTAATCCTCGAGATCCATGCCCACAGGTGTACTAAAGGCAGGTAAACAGCAGCTTATGCGTCTTAGTTCAATAGTTTTATTGTCATTTTGAAACTTTCGGCATTTACCATAAAGAGAGTAATCTTAAATTAGTATTCTATACCATATTTTCACAACTGAACAGGAATGTGAGAGATTTTGTACATGTTTTCATAAGGGATTTCTTTATTATTCCGTTAATGCAAAAATAACACGTTTCTCTATTTTTGTCAATTTCACACATAGGAGTATTATTTATTTATTGGAAATATCTCAGATGCTTTTGACATTTTAAGGGTAAAGGTGTCTACGTGTTTTCGAACAATGTTGCTTTTATTATCAGGATAATTTAATTTTACTTTTAAAAATGGCAAAAATAACACACGCATTGAATCATCCCGACGGCTCAATAAAAAAAATTAAAAATTAAATATTTTTTTTAGCAAAGTTAGTTCGACTGAAAATAATAGAACAAGTGACACTTTAACCGGAAAAGTAGATAAAATAGCATTTTTACAACAAGTGTAGATAAATTCATTTTTAATGAAATTATATTATTGAAATTGAAAAGTATCTTTAGTTTATTGTATAATTATTAAAAACTGTCGAGCAATAATTTAATTTGTTATTGGGATTTCTTACATTATTTTTTTCCCACATCTGCTATAGAAACACACAGGCCTGGAAACACATTGAATTTCAAAATGCTCAAAATCATCATTTCCAAAAAATGTCTGTAAGGGTGTCTGTGTGTGTGGTCAAATTTTGTATGCGCTCTACAGCAAAAAGTAATAAGAATTTTTTAGCCGAATTTAGTAGTATTTAGTAATTTACCAATGGGACTCAGTGCTGATTATATTTTGATTAAAATCGGTAGACAGAAACTTGAAAAAAAAAGTTATTTAAATAAAAATAGAAAATTTTCCTATATTTTTAAAATTTTATTTTTTTATAATATTTTATTCTATAATTGTAATAAAAAAGTATTAAGTATTAATCGTGTAAATATCTTATTTCTTAAAATTTTAAATAAAAATTAAATAAAATTAAAAATTTAACTTGTGAATTTATTATATTAGTGGATAAATTAAAATCGAGCAAGTTATGTTAACAATATTAAAATCAATTATGTTTTTACAGGCTTTCGAAGACTTTCGTCTATACTTCGTTGAAAGTATGATAAAGTCATGTGGATGGCCACATCAAATTTCAAACACTTCTCTTCCAGTACTTTTAGAATAACAATTTAATTTTAGAGAAACAATTTTCAAATATTTTTAATAAATATTTGAAAACAAACCTTCGCTAGATGAACTCATGCTAGGGAGACAGGACAGATTTGCATATAACATTTTCAAATTTCTTGGCGAAGCTTGATAAGGAGTAGTTCATAAGTGTACTTCATAAAATTCCAGTCAATGTCCACTGCAAAGGGTTATTTTAAAATAATTTTCTTAATTTTTCTTATACATACGAGTGAGTACATTCCTTAACTAAAGTATTTCGATGAGTTTTCACGTCGGTATCAAATTTTCTTATCGACCAACAACTTATCCTTGCAAAATATTCTTTAATTTCTGAAAGTCTTCCAAACACTGCAAATTTTTCGTTCAATTATTATTATTAATCATTATCATTCCACTGCAGTGCACTGCGTAAACAATTCAATAAAACCAATTTTCATAATTTATTTTCCATTTGTATTCCAAAATTCTTACAGCAAACAAAATCGGGGGCTGTCCGACATTATCTTCCTCGAACGACCTCTTATACAAAATTTCCCCCCAAAAACCTCGATGGTACGCAACAAAATAGTAACGTAATAATGTAAATAGTAGATAAATTTACACGTTTTCAAATAGAAAGATAAGTGTCACAAATTTTCGTCTGATTCAAGCAAATTTTTTCTACCGTACCTAAAGAAATTTCCCTTCAATAATCTGAATATTAATGACAAAATTCGATATAAATACATAATAATATATAATATTATAAATGTTGATATCGTTTACAATGATTATTATTGTTAAAGTGTATAAGGATATGCATCCACCTTCACTTTCCATTCTGAAAAAGTGTACAGCTCTTTTTAAATCTTGCTGTACAGTACAAGTCTCGAAGATGATATACGTGAAGGTCGTCCAGCAATTGCTACAACACCACAAATCATTGAACAAGTTCACGATATAATGTTAAATGATCGACAAGTGAAAGTGCTTTCTGAAATGAAATAGCTTTCAGAGCGAAAAGAATGGATTAAAGCCGGTGGAAGTGCTCCAAAGCAGGCAAAGACGATTCCATCAGCAGGAAAGATTATGGCAATGGCAAGAGTTTTCTGGGATTACAAAGGTGTTTTTTTCATGGATTACCTTCAGTGAGGTAAAAAAATTCCTGAGAAATAACCACCTTTAAAGAAGAAAAAAACATTTTTCATCAAAATAATGCATAGGTGTTCACACAAAAGTACAAATACTTGAACATACTTCTGACTATTATCTGTTTCTAATCCTGAAAAATTCGTGGATGGAAAGCGTTTTACATGCAGGCGTAATGGATATTTTTCAAACATTCTGGAATCTAACTTTAATGTTAATTATGGTATTGAATCATTGGAAAAACGATGGAACAGATGTATCCAAGTTTCACGAGATTGTTAGGCGGAGAACCTTTTTGGCTGCCTTTAATTAAAACCGTGATTAAAACTAAATTAACTCTAAATTAAATTACGATTTTGTATTTATTTTATTGAATGTTTAATTAAATTTTACTTGATTATTAATTATTGTGAATTAGCATCAAACACTACAGTCTTGGCAGGTTCCGAATTTGTGCAATAGCAATGACATTATAGATTGTACACAACTAATATTAGCGTAGGTTAGCACAAATTATATAAATATGGTCTAGCTGGTGTAGACAAATGAGGGACCGGAAATCAACAACTAGCTGAATGAAGATTTTCCGCTGGTACTTTGTCAATGAACGGTAAACTCGGATAATATGTTAATGTGTGTCACTTATTATTCGTGCATTTATTTTTAATAAAATTTAAGTTTTTTTTAAAACAAACTGCCTACAACGATGAGGTGGTTAGATAAAGCTAACATTGGCAACCGTTTTTGGAAATACATCTATACGTGATCCAAGTAAATATTTTTATCTGGTTAATTTCCTAATAGGAAAGTTTCCAACAAATGTTTTCCAAATAATCAACATTATGGTTCTTGTTATAGATTTCAATCCATTATATTCAAAAGCTGTCGGTTGTATCAAAATAAGGGATACGACATGTGGAGGGCGCATTTTATCTGCCTCGATTCAAACGGCAACACCATTGTGTTGTTTGGACTATACCAAAATCTATAGGAAAGCTTACGTTGTCAGAAAGAGAAAGCTCGAATATATAAAAGAACAGAAATGTATCACAAGAGGCAAATAATTCTCCAGGTGTTTATCATCAGAGGATATTTGATCCTTTAAATACAATGTTAGACGCCATCTGCTGCAGCGCGTGCTCCGGTTTTACACCCCCGACCTCGAAAACAGTTAAGTATCGGGTTGCAAATACCTACTACCTACCACTTTTAATTTTTTATGATGCCCACTTAATTTTTCCTTTAAAGTTGATTAACTATTATAATTCATTTTGACGATCAAATAATGGAACTTTGTTTGGATACTACTATTTTGGAAGATTGGGCCAAATATTAGATCAAATGAGGCGATAAAAGAAGCAGTAACAAAAATCTTAAAATTGAAAGGTATCGAATCAACTCGAAGAGACGACAGGACAGGACGGGACAAATCTCTCCAAATGAGAAGCGACCAAAATCAAACTTGGTTTATGAAATATATTTTTGTACCGTTGCAAAGGTTAACCGACTTTGGCTGTGCTACTCTCAGTTTAATAACTCATCCGTAAATACCGTTTTTTTTGCGAAAATTAGAAATTAACATCACGTGGAAGTTTGCGTCAAGAGTGGCTCGTGGCAGGATGTTCTTTCTGCTCTATGCATGCCTCCTACTTTACACTTCACTGCTATCACCGCATTATACAGTAAGTCGATGACCACCTCGCTATGTAAAAATTTTGACTTTTAATATTTCTTTTAAAATTTCATAAGCAACACTTCTAAGAAAATCGACGTAAAAAATAATAAACAATGCAATTACTTTATTTAAATTCGTATCACGTACCGCGTGAATCAGAGATAAGTTTTGCCGTTTCATTGAGAGTGATATTAATGATACCTGTTTACTGGGAATAAATTATCAAATTTTTTGTTTGCTTGCAAAATTTGATAGGCAATTTTGGAAAGATGAGTTTCTCGGACCAAGAAACCCGCCCGCCGCCACTGAGTGTTGGGTATGTGTAGAATTTTGGAATTGAATTAGGTGTTCCGAAGGCGGAAGTTTGTACCTTCAAACCGGAAAGAGATTATCAAATTTCAGCATAGGTACTCGTCACCGGATTGAAGTTAAACAAAACCTTGGCACGAGGCCTTTATTGACATTAAAATGTTCCGGATATGTAAGAGGGTCTTCCTTTATGCAAGCTCCCCCTTTATGCGTGGAAGTTAAATATTTAAACTTTTAATTAAAAGTTGGCATCAAAAATTCAAAATTTATTTAAAGGTGCTTGATGGGTAATTTTGAAAAAATGCTATTAGATCATTAATATTCAAATTGCTAATTACAGTTTTAAGGTACCACGCCTACCGAATGCCTTTCCGTAAGATTTAAAGCTCACCGAATTGTTATTTATTAACATAGTTAACCCCGTTTACCCTGCACATAATGCAGACGGCTGACGTGAAGGTAACCCTATTTATCTCAACATATTGGTTTTTAATTTAATCTGAAATACCGATCTTAATCTCTTGGAAAGAATCCGGCTACAAAATAGTGTAATACGCCACCAAATTACTTGGCTGCAAAATAATAAGTACGAAGTAAGCGATTGTACCTCCGATGCCGGCGCGGCGTCTCCATAATATAAATCATAATTTAACAATTTTAAAAAAATTCGTAGCACAGTTTGCCAAAAATAGCCAACTATTTGGATTGCCAACTGTAAAGATCTGAAGAATATTACCGCTAAACTGTAATTATTAAAATTACTTGACCAAATTGCTCCTCCAATTAATTCCAACTAATTTTCGGCCATTCCTTTTATGGTTGCAGTTCGAATATTACTCCAGTTTTATTAAACGGCCAATATTTGCATATTTTGACCGTCGAGCTTCATCATCAGGAAGTTTACTTTTCCAGTTAGTATTGTGATCATCGCGGTTTTTATCAATTTGAAGAATTTCATTTCATCAATTGCTTAACTGCATAATAATCTCTTCCGCTTTTTGTTGGTCATTTAATTTTGTAACAAGCAAATTAGCCCAAACCGCATATGGTTATTACCACTTTTGAAAATTTCCTAACAGGAAAAGCAATTTACGCACCACACAATGACTACCGTTTGGATTTTTAGAAAACAAAATGAAAAACCGTCGGGGAAAGATGAATAGAGAAAATTTACTTATTTATTTTTGTATGTGAAGCCTTGATTATAATAATTATTATTGTTGCCGTTTTATGTAATTACATTGAAAATAAAATACTCATCAGACGAGGAAGTACCTACTAGCTACTAATATATAACCACAACAATTTATTAACATCGCGACTTTCTTTTGTTCGCTTGTTTTGAAAAACTTACCTAATTCGCAATTAAAATAATATTAATAAATATAAAGCATTTACTGATTTAATGCATGTACACAGGAAGTGAACGATTAATATGCAAAAATTGTAATTACTTATTATGTAGGGTATTATATACCAAAACAATTCGCTGCACGTTAAATTTATTTCCGACGGAAGTCCAGGTGATTTTATCTGAGTTCATTCAATTTCAAGACTTACCCATTATTATCCCTAGCATAAAGCATTCGTTTAATACAGGGGTCTCTAAACTTTTTAGCCCAGGGGCCAGACTGATTGCTCCACAAAGCCTCAAGGGCCAAGCCTGATCTAAGCTAGCTCATCAGATTAAGATATTTCATGAAATATTATTTTACTATATTATATCGTCGACATACTAGCAAAAGTGCCCAACTGAAAAAATGAGATAATTGACTAAATGAAGGTGAATAACCAGTGCGGTCACCAGAAAAAACTTCTGAATTTGAAGGGTAAGCGGAAGGAAAGGTCAATATTAAGTTCTACATTTTTTTAAGAACGCATGTAAGTAGCTTACATGAAAATCTATCATATGACAGTAAACAGCATTAACTCATTTTGTGGTTTAAAGTGACATTAATTTTTCTTTCCGCTTACCCGAATCCCGGACACGTCAGGCCCGCTACCGTGGACCGGATTGGTATGCATTAGTGGTACTCGCGGGCCGTAGTTTGAAGACCCCTGGTTTAATATATCAATGCATAATAAAATTATACGTAAATCGATTATAAAGGCTATTATACTATGGCGTGTTGTTCCGTTTGAATCGCACGCGAATATTAATTTAAAAAATAGACAATCCCACTTCCGATTGAAGTACAGATAACTATTTTCATATTGTAAAAATATTATAATAAATAAAAACTAATGCATCCAATAATTTCTACAGGCGCATATTTTCCCACAAGTTCCTATAACATCATCTATTATACGCAGTGTTTCTCAAAGAGTGTTCCGCGGAACCCTACTGGGGTTTCATGAAAACTCACCAAAAGCTTCCGCAAAAGAAAACCACCAAACAAATTAAAAAAAAAATTGTTCTCATTACAATATATTGTTAAAAATAATAACGATTATGAAAATATAAAGAGAACAAAAGGATAATAATATAACAGCTGCCACCTTATAAGTTGCAGTATGTCGATCGACAGAAGATATACATACATAATATTATATAGGTAGTACCAATAGTACATAACATTATTCGTGTGATGTAAAATGTACATAGCTACCTACCCAATGTAATTTAGTGAAAATTATCTATAGCTACCAAATCCAATTTTGCTCTTATTAACTGCGTCAATAAAGTTTGTGCTCAAAATTGCATTTAAAAGTAGTCAAATTAACTCGAAACGAATGTATTTAACAAGACTTCATGATGTAGTCCAACCACTTGTGAAGTCACGCAATGCGATTAAGGTAATCACAGTGAAAAGCTTATTCCAACCCAACTTTCCATTACAAACCTTAGCCGCAACTATATTACATTTTAAATTATAAAATTTATTTCTTTTATTACAATTTTATTTTTAAATTCGTTCCTAGCTGTAATATTAATGAAGGCGTTTTATTAACACTGCACTTCAAATATAGGTTTAAATCGTTTTATTAAAATTCAACCATATCTCAACCATAAAGGACAGAACGACCTTATTGGGCGGTGTGGTGGGGGCGAGAGGGAGAGTCTCTCGCCAATATTTTAATATTTTAGCCAGTTGCCGAAATCACTTACACTGTGGGAAATTCTTTATTATTTAAAAAATAAAATTACATAAAAAAAAGTTGGAAAGCTAAAGGAAAAATAAAGAACAACAGTTTGGCGCAAACTGAAGACTGCTTCTCCCGAAAAACTTTGTCTAAGGCCGTTTCTGTTTTCGAGTAGTATATAACAAAATAACTTGTCGTTACTCTATGGATATTCAACGTTGTATTACCATTGAAATAAAATTACATTTACCTATATTAGTAGATACATATAAGGTAATTTCAAAACTTAACATAAAAACATCGCAATAAGTTCAATAACATATTACGCGAATACATCGTTATAATAATTATAATTTATCTATGACCACATAACATGTTTATGTAAAATCACTTCAACGTCGTGAAAAGAAGGGCGGTTGATTAATTGTGCACAAGAAACGTTTAAACAATGTAGTAATTTACGCTGAAAACTATTATAGTTTAACGTTTACATAGCAGTTGATATTAGTATAATGTTTCAACGCCTTTTGTACGTGTACAATCATACATACATACGTGAGCACGGTCGTAGGCTGGCAGTTAAAGTGTTGGATTGATGTACCGTAGTAAGTTTTTGGTTTGATCATCGATCTAGTTCTTTATAACTAAAGTTTATGTAAACTCTCCATGGTTTGGAAATATTTCTCTGCCAAAACCTTATTTTGACCACTAGAGCCCACAAGACACACGTCCAAAAAGTTTGATTGCCATCGACGTAGAAATACCGAGGAAAATCGAGGGACAAGGACTTTTTTCAAATTTCCCCCAAAAAAATTAATTATTATTTTTCATATTGCATTTCTGATTTTTATCGAAGGGTTACATAATATGCTGTTAATTCCTTTGAGGGCAATGTTCCTACATACCTAATTTAGCTAAGATCCCTTCAGTACTTCACGAGTTATTTACTCTTGAAGTTTTAACTTTTACAGCTTGTAATTTTTGACAGATGACAGGTAGAAAGTTAATTTCACCTATTCTGGATAAAGCTTTTCAAGGTCTTTAAAATAACCTATCACAAGACAAAATCTCTTTTAAACATCTTGTAGTGGCACTCCTAATTGACAGATCGCGATGAAAACCTTATTTTCACTTTACTACCATAGCAAATTTCCTTCTGATTAGTTGGATGGTTCAGGAATAAATCGAGGGACAAAATCTGGCCACAGACCGACACAGAAATTTGTTTTTAATTTTTGCAGATCTTTTACAATGTACCTTATATAAAAATTGAAATTTTTTTTTCAATTATACCACCTCCAATTTTTTTGGTTGATCGGTGGTAAATATTATGCAATAAAATTTTGTTCAGTTCATTGAAAAAACAAGAAGTGAATACCAAATCTTCGTTTATTTTAATAATAATCTTTGAATTTTACAAGGAAAACAAACAATAAAAAATTGTCTATCGTCGATAGCAACCTCCCTCATATTATTATAATCATAAATTTATTTTCCAACAGGAAATATTATCAAATTTATTGATACATTATCGCAATAGCAGAACCAAGTTCAAAATTCGAAGGTTTTCGATTTTCAAATTCGAAAATTCAAAAAAATCGAAGTAGAAGAAGAATCAATCCACCGCATTCAATGCTTAAATTAGCTTGAATTTTTATATGGCGCACCCTGTTAAGATATGATGGCATACGATAATTTTGTATAGGGTGCATAGTTTCTTTTTTCGAATATCATAATATTCAACGCATGAACATTGATTGAAATTAAAACTTTTTTCTTTTGTTAAAAACCTATTCTTAATGCTTTGTTTAGTCTAACCGAAAGCTTTAATCTTAAATCTTATAGCATCTTCCAGCAAGTATGTTTTTAAATTCAAAAGTCTAAACTACTTATATAATTTTAATTAGGTTAAGTAGAACTTACGTAAATTGAACGTATTATTTAATAATAATAGTATAAAAATTTATAGCGTGACAAATGAGCGCTTTCAAATTGATTGCAATATTCGAGCACCTCCTTATTGTTAGCTTCATAATTTCATAAATCAAAATTATTAAAATAAATATGACTTTACTTTACTAATTATTAATTTATTCTATTCTCGTTATTATTATTAGTATAATGTTATAATAAAACACGCGCTTATTATGTATATAAAAAAAATTAGCAGCGAGCACTAATGGCAATAAATTTTTATGAAATGCTTATTTTATGATAATCGGATGTTTCATTAAACGATTCCATGTTTTTTATTTTCGTATTCAAGTAATTAATCTTTTAAATATTCATAAAATCGTTCTGCGAATCAACAATAAAATAATAATTTATTAATTATTAATAATTATTATAAATGATAAGGGATATTGATAAATTTTTATAATAATTTATATTATATCTATTTGGGCCTTAAATTTCTGCAATATTTTTTTCATCGATCTCTCAATAACATCTACTTATAACAATAAAGCTCTTTCAAATATGAACAATAACAAGCAATTTTTGCTTGCTTTTCAGATTTAATATTGCTTTTTCGCAAGTTGTAACGGTAAAATTAGAATAATAATTATTATTCATAATTGAAGTTACGTCTAGCGAAGTTGAATTATATTTATTATTATGGTAAATAGTACTTCTTCGCAGTAAATTAAAATATTTTATAATGTTTTATTAAATTTAACATAATTTAATAATTGTACCATTAAAATAAAAGTTGTTTACTTTTATAATATCTGTTAAAAACCATAATACAGCTGTCCCTCGATAATCCGACAGTTAAGGGACCGAGAGAGTGTCGGATTACCGAAAATGTCGGATTACCAAAAATGTCATATTATCAAAGATGTTTTATTCTTAATGCGTTTGAACACAATGACGTTAAAAAAAAAAGGAAGAAACAGTAAAAGGTACATGTAATTTATTAATACCAGGATACAAAATGACAGTACATGTAAGTTTTTAAAAGACATAATATGGAAAGAAATTTAAGTAAAATATACAATATGTGGAGGGAGGGAGATGCATGTTGCTGCCGGCAGAGCGTCGGACTACCGAGTACGTCGGATTAAAAAGTGTCGGATTATCGAGGGACAGCTGTACTTTTAAAATGAAAACAATTGCTTTCGTGAAAATTTTAAAAGTAAACTTTAAAAACCCGAAATTTTTTGATATTAGTAAAAAAAATTTTGCGTGTACCTATATTACAACATTACGTCATTGAAAGTTGAGGTGGTTACAAAATACAAACATAAATAGTTAATATTAAAAAAACATTTAAAAGACATTAATTTATCAATTTTAACAGGTTAGGACTAAGAAAATTTGAAAAGTATCCCAGTACCTATAGGTCCTTAATAATCTTAAACTATATCTACCCTAAAATTCAGTAAAAAAATAATCGTCTAACTTCTTTAGAAAAAAATAAAAACAATTAAACGTAAAAAGTGTCCAAACCATCCCCAGTCCCATCTAATGTACCTATCTGTGCAGATTGTTTAATTAAGGTTGACTTACTACTAGGGCCTATGTAGATCCATGTTGAGGACCACAGGTTGGAGACCACTACCGTAGATATAATACGAACATCTAGTTAAGGTTGCAAGTCATGGATGCACGATGATTGGTTCAACTGCTAAATTACGAGAAAACGGATATCCGATTCTTCATAAAAGTGCGTAAGGTATAATTAAGAAAAAACCTTTGGGGTTTTCTGTATTTGCTATATAATTATAGTTTTTTTTAAACTTATAACAGTAGAACCGACCAGTTCGTTTATAATGCGTGACACTCATATACATAATATAATATGGTATATATGTATTAGTATATACCACACTCCGGTGTATTTGCTTATGGCTTTAATTTTTATGAACTTTAATCTGCACAACAACAAACAAGCGTAACTTTATGTAATTGTAAACAAATATATAAGTTGCACAATTCATTGAAACATGTAGAGGTGAATTCTGAATGAACGCCAATAGGTCTCTTATTTTCTAATCCGATTATCTGAAGGTACTATACTCAATTGCTATAATAAAGGATTAAAGAAAACTCAAAAAAGCATTTGCGATTTGATTTCTTGATATTACGTATTATAGTAGAAAATGTTTTGAAAGTTAAATAATTAAATATACTCCAAAAATAACAAATAATATCTACCCTTTGATACTTATATCAAAATAAATTGATAATTTAAAAGATATTCTTACATGTTTAGGTATACCGTTGATAGCCTAACGGCGTTAATATAAAGTGTTCAAATAAATTATTGTCTTATGTTGCCGCCTTTGAAAATACAAAAAAAATTACAAATTAAACAAACAAAAATTTGATTAAACAAATTATTAATATTATAAACATGCCAGCCTGAAGTCTGCAATTGAGTGAGTGCAAATCTTGGTCAACCTGTTTATTTTTTTAAATGTTTATTATTTATTTAAATCTCCGAATTTGAATTGCAGTTCGAAAATAAATATGACGGCCGGTGAAATATTTTGCAATAATTATGCCACTTTGGATAGAGCGTAATTTTCATAAAGACAAAACAAAGACTATTTGAAAAAACAAAAATATATTTTTGGCTACTTTTTTATCAACAAAAAATATAATTACTGTAATAATATTGAACCAAAACACGTAACTAAAGGTTCAAAAACTCGTTCACACGCGAAACTGAATTTGATCAGTCATTTTCGTACAAAAAGTGGTAGGTACCTATACCTACACCTAAACATTTACTTGTACATTTTTCGAGATTTTTTTTCTTTGTTTTTGACTTGTCAACGAGTACAGTTACTTTTACTTTTCATCAACTTATTCTCGTGATACGGGATGTGCAGACAGCGGTCAAGTTATTATTTATTGATTATTAAAGACAATCGGACTATAAATCCATATGGACTGGCTGGCGGGCCGCTGGTTAATTGGAAGGAATTATAATAGGCGGTTGGTCAGTTGCCGCATGCGAAATATTGGGCCACCGTACCCGGCAGGTGTGCCTCATCGCTACATCTTACAGATATTTTCTGCCGAGTAGTACCACATTATCGAATGCCGACACAATTTTTTTCATTTTCTTGCCCAATAATGATAATCGTTTTAAAACATGCTCCTATAATGAAAAAAAAATATTGAATGTGAAAGTTATTTTCTGGATTGAAACGCCTTTTTTCAATATTGGAAGAAAATCAAAAAATTCAATTTAAATTGTGTGAAGTGTGTTCTGTTCGATTGGAAAGATGAATACGGTGCGGCGGGCGCCATGTTTAATAATATATAATATCGCTCGGTATATAATATACCCACAACCTCTTAAGATTAATTTGACTAAATGTCGAGTTGCATGCTCTCACTATCTGGACCGTTATTAACCGAAGTTTTGCAAAAACGAATTTATCCATTGTGTATAGGCATTAGGTGCACGACCTATTATTCAGAACACGCGTTTGCCCGCAGCAAAATATGAATTCTAACCTACAAAGTGGTGCACGCAACGCTACCCAACATTTTAAAACTTGTGCAAATTATACAGACGGTGTGCGCCATCAATTACAGCCGAATATTTTCCAGACATCCAGCTACCAGCTACAATTTGACCGTCTTTATACTGTCTACAGAAAGTTGGAATATTCTTCCTTGGGTATTAAACATTATTATGCGTAATTACTACTTGAACTACACACACGCGCGCTGTAAAAGTTTAATTATTGAATTATATGTTCGCTTTTCTTCATTCCGTACAAATTACTTATTTGCATACATTATTTTTCAGCTTTCTTAGTAAACAATTATCCAAATTGCCTTCCTCGTTGATAAGAGTATCCACTATTAATATGTACATACATATCGTAGACAGTCTGAACGGAGAAACGAGTATTTCAAATCTAAATAATAAAAATGGTAAAATTTCTAATTTCATTTGAACGTTTGCTAAGATTACCAGAGCGACAGACGGTAATAGAGTCCAAACAGCTGACTACGGACTAAATTTGTTCAAAACCACACTTATTAATCAGAACACCTGCGAATTAAATTTATCCCAATGAATTCATCAGCTGCGTTGAAAACATTTCGAATCTTTGCTTCAGAAAAAGTGAAGTTCTTGTTATGATCCCCAACCCCAATAAAGCTATTGTGCACTCGCTTTTTAGATTATGTTAACACTAACTTAATCAAGATGGAAAAGGTTTCCTTCTAATATATTCGGAGACGTAGTTTGCACACGTGTCAACGGATGTTTGTGGAGTGTCTAGTATAGGCCAGGTGGAAGCGCGTGCTCATGACAGGTGGCATCCGCCACTAAGATCCATCCATGCATGATTTTCAAGTTCCGCACCAAATGCTCAAGAAAGAAGATGCTCTAATAAATAATATTAAAAGTAAAACCTGTTGTAAAAAATATCGATTAAATTAATGTTATTTGCACCTGATAGTACCCGTACCACGCTTATCAGCTTTTTGGAAATGACCAAATAACGAAACAAAATTTAGCAAGAAAGATATAACCGATATAATATTTCTGGATGTATAAGTGTAACTTCCATTTTTTAATTTTAATTATCAAATAACAAAATGGATTAACATTTCCTTTTCCTCTTGGTCTTCGTTATAGCCTCCACGATACGATAATACATTTTCGTGACGATTCCCAGTTATTTAGTAAATATACTCTCATCAGTTAATTCAGCCATACATGTTGTAATATTATTATTTTAATTTTTCGCAAGTTTATGAATTCACAAAATTTTCTGCTCACCATAAATCTGCGACCATAAATTATCACTGCACTAATTTGTTTACTCTAATAATTATTTAAGTAAATCTTGGCAACAATTCTTAACTTTTCACCTTTTGGTGACAAAATTTTTCTTAACACCTATTACTTTTTTGATTCTAGATATAGAAATAAATTTTTATCAACTTATACCATACAACTAATTCTGCCTAGAATATCATATTCCTTTCACTCTTATCAATTTTAATTTTCCAACATGAAAAGTTCGAATATTTTGATGGCAAATTCAAATTAATTTATCACTAAACTTAAGTTTTAAATTTTTTTTTATTTTTGTTATTTATCCCTAATAATATATTATTTATTATTAGACGTCTCCGATCATCATGCCTTATTTTTCATTTAAGATTTTGTGACTCAAAAAATCATTAATAGTAGTTAAATCAAATTTTGGAATTTCTCTTTATGAAAATTCAGGTGAATAATCTTTTATTTTTATAAACTTAATTGATTTTGATTTCTTTTACCATTTTTCCTTCATTATTTACATTATAACATCATCTTTGCAAAACCAAAGAAATTTCTTACTAACTGGACAATACTTGACGCAACGAAAACCCTCGTATCATCTTTTAACTAAACTATTTAATTACTTTATAAAAAAGAACATGACAATATATATTTAGTTGACTTTTTGAAATAAATTGAACAATATCAATTGAATAACATATTCAAAGAAAGATGTCTATAAGCTGTTACGTCGCATGATCTTGGTGGAAAGTAGCTCGCATCAGCATTTCGAGAGATTACACAACCAAAATGCTTTTACCCTTAACAAATTGGTTGTTTCACGAAGATCATCCAAATGAAGTTAAAAATAATCGTTAATCGTAGTTATCGTAATAGCGTTCTCTGAATAAGACTGAATTATGACTCCAGACCAAAATGCACATCCAAATATCAATTTTCATCGATGTAAAGATTTATCAAGAAATTTCAGTATTGTAATACAATATATCCGTCCACAACAAAACGGCGATGATTAGTAGAATTTCCATTCGTCGTCACGTCAAAAATTAGTCCAAAATATTTCTTCTCTCAATAAACCAAACCCAGCATAATTCGTTTGAGCCAAAGAAACTTTTGTGAAACTTGTGTAACTGAGAAAAGTCAAAGTTGAAAAGAAGTAAATAAATTTGTTCGGAAACAAACAAGTCAAATTGGATTTAAAAAAATCTATTCTGATCTTAAACATATTATCTCGTCTGGACATGGGCGCCGATTTGACGATTATAACACTCCCACAAGTGCACAGTCGAAACTTGCAAGTTCGATGCGAGATCTAAGTGGTGCGGTCGTCTTATAATCGCCAATACAGCATTGTGAGCCGTATTGCAATCTCGTGCCGCTCTTCGAGCGGCACTCGGTTACAATACCGCTCACAAAGCTGTAAGGTACGATAACAACTGACAAATGAGCTGCGACCAGTTATCTCTTGTTATGAATACAAATACGTGCACCTCTCAACCAACGGCCGCCACCTTTTCGCTTATAACAAAAAATTATTAAAATTTGTGGTATGATTGTATAAACCAGTTTCGTTTCACATTATCACTGCTATTTTTTATAGCGCTCAATTAAAAGTTTAAGCTATTAAATTGCACCATCGGGTAAACAACAACGAGATCTGTTATCTCTTCTAAAATTTAAAAATCGCTTTAATTTATACGATCGCCAAATATATTACCATGTCACTGGGTCCTTGGTATAAGATTATACTATACACTCCAGCCAATTCGAGACGTGCTTTCCATATTTTATTTGACGATGACCGAAACGATATCGTACTGAAGTGTATATAGAGATTTATTACATATTATAAAAATTATGAATGCATTTTTTATGCAATTTTAATGACTTAATGGTGTGGCAGTACCGTTTTTTGTTAGAACCTAACGGTTTACATCAAATATAAGAAAATTAAGTGTCTATTCAGATGGCTATACTTTAGCATTGTAAAATTTCATGATACACCGGCCGCATTACGAATACATATACCTATTAACTCGGCACCGTCCAAGTTGTGCCTTTTCATATTTTCAAATACGACAAATTTTTATGCTTCAACGAAAATTTAGTTATGTTTTATTATAATTCATAAAGGAGTAATAATTTAAAAAAATTTCTAACAGTTTTATTAACCGTTAAAAAAATTGCAATAGAAATAATTTGTTTCGTGCTAATTTAGTTGCCCTCAACAATGTTAATTAATAATTATTATCCTTGAACTTTCGACTAACACTGAAATTTTTCATAATACCTATATTATAGTATACCTGCTATCTTCATATACTTTTAAAAATTCTATTTTGTCCGTCTGTCAGAGCATTACAGTCTTGGCGATCCCAACGTAAAAAGTATCACAAGATATTGTCACTGGCGGCTTTCTATGTGTGATAGATGTGACCATTGCACACCTGTTGACACGTACCGCTGAAAAAATTATTATAAAGAGTCTTTCAATAAGGACTTTTTTTATTATTAAATAAAACATACAATTTGAATGAAAGTTTGGAATATTTTAATTGAAATATGTTGTAAAAGGTCTACAATGTCATAATTAAAAATAATATCTTGACCATACGACCACGTTTACAGGGATCGATCATTTCAACAAAACTTTCTATTACAAAATAGTTTATGTAATTTTAAATTTACTTAAAATGGCGGGCCCCTATATAAGTTCAAGATTAATTTATTAATTTTTAATGAGTACTAGCTGGATACCCGGCTTCGCCCGGGGTCTCTTTAAAAATAAAATACTTTGCATTAGTCTACGTACTCGAACGTTTTCCAATCTTGCTTTCCGTTACTCGTTTGTTTCATACGAACGGACTTCAGCAATGCGTACACACAACAAAACAGTAGTTTTGGTTTTTCTTTTGTCTATCTATATATAGTTATGGATACCCGGCTTCACTCGGGGTGTTATTAAAAATAAAACGCTTTGTTTATGCCTGAAGTATTTTGATGTAGGCTCTTGGACTTCGTGCAGCAATATTCTGAAAAAGAATTAAAACGGGTAGAATGGATGATAAAATTTATATATTTATTTAAACCAAAGTAACAATATTTAGGTACACTCTGTAGATATATTTATTTATTTAGTTCCATTCGGTGAATAAATGTACAAATTTTTTGGTGTGCCAACTCGGGAGCAAGCAACATACAATTGGCCGTGTGAAAAACACGAATTCTCCAAATTCAAGCCCGCAATAGTTAATGATTGCCCTTGTGCTTTGTTGATTGTAATCGCGAAGGCAAGGCGCAAGGGGAATTGAAGCCGCTTGAACTGGAATGGTAAATCGTTGGTAATCATCGGTATGCGGGGAATCAACACATCTTCCCCTTTGAATTTGCCACTGATGATTGTTGCCTCGATCAAATTTGGTGTCAATTTTTTTATGGCCAGTCTGGTTCCGTTGCACAGTTTTGGCGCGTTCAAGTTTCTAATGAGTATAACCGGTGACCCAACTTTCAATCTCAATGTGTGTGGTGGCATTCCAGGTGGCTCTAGTGAATTTAGAAATTCGGTAGGATAATTGACTGCTTGTTCTTGCTCCATCAGTGTATCTATTGATTTGTATTTGACTGATTGTCCGGGCAATTTCAATTGAATTTGTTCATTCAGCTTGTTCACATCGTCATTTTTGGGGGCTAAAATTGCACGTTCGCACAGCCAATCAGGATTTTTGTAGTTGCTCGTTAAATCTTGGAAAACCTTGTTTACAACAGCTTGAATGTTCGGCTGCATTTGACAAAAATTGGGCGGAAACGAAATCTCATTTGTAGTGCGATCAATTGAAATTTTGCCATTTCCGATATCCAAAAGTTGTTTTGAAAACGTTTGGGCAGTCGCATCTTGTAGTAAATGCACACGCATGTTTGTCGAGAGCGTAATTTTTTCAACTCGGTTCCATAAATACGATGCTTTTAAGCAAGCGTTCAGTTCATCAGCAGGCGTTGATCGAGGTATAACGGGCAAAGTTTGGCGAAAATCACCCGCAAGAAGTATCAGAGCGCCTCCCATAGCTTGGTTTTTTCCTCGGAAATCGCGCAGAGTCCGGTCCAGCGCTTCGAGCGATTTTTTATGGGCCATAGTGCATTCGTCCCAAATGATAATTTTGCACGTTTTAAGGATTGTGGCCATACCAGAATTTTTGCTGATGTTACATGTTGGTGTTTCGGTCTGGTTGAAATTCAACGGAAGCTTGAGTGCTGAATGTGCTGTACGTCCACCGTGGAGTAGCGTTGATGCAATTCCCGATGATGCCACTGCGAGTGCGATTCCATTCTGCATTCGAACCGACGCCAATATCAAATTGATAAGAAATGTTTTGCCTGTACCTCCCGGAGCATCAAGAAAAAAAATTCCGCCATTTGCGTCGGTTAGACCTTGCATGATTTTGTCGTAGGCATTTTTTTGATCAGAAACTAAAAGTCTTGTTTGCGTTTCCACAAAATGTTGTTGCTGGGCTACGTCGAAGTGCTGTTCTGGCACCAGGTCTCTGTCTTGCACATCATTTCTGTCTCGTATGAATACATATATCCATTTTTATATATATAGATTTGGAGTTGCATTTAATATGTCGTCCGAATGCTCCTGATTTGGATCAATAAATTTTGAAAAATACAAATACAGGGTTTGCTACAATTTCGGTTTTTGAAATTTTGCTATTGTCGAGCAACCTGCGGACGCGACGGTACTGTTTGTGTTAGAATCTCGTTAATCTATTCATGGGCGTCAGGTAATCCCACATATTTTATTAAAGTTTGTTGAAAGCCGTTCTAAAGTAGCCTATCTTCTTCGCAGCATCATAATTAGCTTATACACCAAATTTCATAAAGATTGGTCAAGCGGTCTAGGAGTCTATAAGGAACATACATACCTACATACATACATACATACATCCATTTTTATATATATAGATTATGGAAGTCGTTTGGTAAAAAGAAGGATTTCTTGATAAGAAATGTATGAAAATGTGAAACAGAAGTTAATAACCAGATGGTGACAAAAAAACAAAGAAAATCATAAGGGAAGCTAAGGTAACGAAATCATAATAAAAGTTTTTGAAATTGTTGTAAATTGGAAAGTATATATATAAGTGAACAGATAGGATTGCATTGACATATTATATTATGGATTTAATTTTATTTTAAATTTTCATCGTATAACTTAGTGCCAATTTTCTTCTAATTTTATCTAAAATGCAAAGCACCAACACTTCAAGCTAGGTAGGTGTCTAACTTTTATATAATTTTTAATAGTAGATATATCAAGATTTCGCAACTTGAATTTTGATTCTAGGCTCGCAGTAAATTTTGGTCTTAACTGTGCCAATATTCCACCTAGAATGAATTTTGATTCTTTTGATTGACCACAAATTCAAATTTTGTCCGGCGCACTTTAATTTTTAAATTTTTAAACGCACAATAATAAATACAAATTTTACAATCTAATACGCTAATACCATAGGTGACATCGTTTTGAACAATGTTTTCTCTCATTCGAGAATCGTGATTAAGACAATCCTTTTTATCTCAAACAATCCTGACGTAAAATTGGTAAGATATAAACTGATTTATTTATTTTAAAATTAATTTCTTTCTTTCCACAGGTTTTATCAAAACTGGAAGGGAATTTCCAAAATAATCAAGATCACTGATGAATTTCCACCAGCGTATAGGAACTAAATTGTAAAGTTACCGTTATAATTTTGTATTTAATTAATTTATTTAAGAATGCGCAGCATTGTGGTTTTTGGGGGGAAATTTTGGATATAAGGGATCGTTCCGAAGAGTGAATGCCGGACGGCGGCGATTTTTGATATAAATTGAAAATATTATGAATATTATTTTATGGAGTGGAAATAAAAATTAATAATAATTAAAAGTAAAATTTGTGGTGTTTGGAAGACTTCTCGAAATTAAAGAATATTTGCAAGGACATTTTGTTGGATGATAAGAAAATTTGCTACTGAAGTGTGAAGTGATAAAAGGGTATCACTTTTATATAAATTTTTAGATTTTGATGGAAGCTTTGAAAGAAATTTGAATGTTTAATATATATAATATGTGTTTAACATTAATAAGTATTTAATAACGAAAATTTTTGCCTTTCAACGTTGAGATAAATTGCATTATTTGCGGGGTGCTTAATCTAAGATCTGTAGGTATAATAGAGAAACAAAAGAAATCTACGTAATGGTGCCTTAAATTTAGGTTTGTGAAACGAAGGGGGATGTTTTGGGGGTTAGAACTCCCCCCCCCCCCCCGGAATTATTTATCAATAATTATTAAAGTTCAGGAAGTTCGACTGCAATCGTAAAAAAAAACAGAAAAAATCTTCAAAACTAAAACAAACCATTAAATTTTAACATTATTAAAATATAGACCTCCCTTTATAAGTTTTCTACTTTTTAGAAGCTTTATATTAAGTTCGAACATATATATTTTACTTCAAGTCCCTGGTTTCGTGTGGCAAATAATTGCTAAATAATTTTACAAATCCCTGGTTTCCTCCAAATAAATGCGGTATAATTTTTTTTAAATCCCTTGGTTTCGTTACAATTATTGTCGTGCCGCTTTATCTTTTCTTTATTTTCATAACTTCCAGCATCCTCCAATTTTATTTATTTATTCATTCCATAAACGATTTTAATCTTAATTTTTTTTTAATACAATCAATCAAATCTCCACATTCGTCACCCTATCCGTCTACGACACCCCAAGCATTCTTCGATATATACCCACATCTCGAAAGCCCCCATTTTATTAATGCCGTTCTCGTCTAAACCATAGAGAAATATATTATGGAGAAAACAAAGAAACTAGTTATAATAAATTGGAATTATTAACTCGTTTTAATTTTTAATTTAATTTTACTAACTAGTTATAATTATAATTATATATAAGTGCGGGTAATTTTCTCGATAAAATTTTACACATTACGTAAACTTTTACACATTTTTACAGTGAACCCTTCAGTTTTCTTTTCAGATTATGTACTTTATCTAAATTTTGACATTTTGAAATTGGAGAATTTAATTCACTTGCATGTATAGGTATTTCATGTCCATGAAATCTAAATAATTTTTCATAAGTATAATAGGTAGTATATATTATACCTTATAGTATTATATTATTATATAGGAATGGGTGGTACGCTTTCTGATTTTCTTGAAGGTTAGCCCAATTATTAATGCTAAAGCAAGTTTCCGTTACATAGTTTTCATTACATAAAATCTTAATTAGGTATACTTCTTTCATCATATATACATACATACTCACGGTTAACTAATTTTTCTGATTATTATGAATACAATTTAGAAAAAATAAAAATGCCCTTCCCGTATACCTACCCTCAAAGCGTCCAACAGGTTCTAATTAGATAAATAATAAATGCCATCAAACTATACAATTTGTCTGTTTATATTTTTAATTGATGCCAAATACATTTAAGTTGCGAGATTTTTTTCAATATCGTAAGTATACGAGTATAATAGAAAGCGTATATAGTGATTAATTTGAAAGCATTACAATAATTTATTATTAAACGAAATTAACTTGCTTATTTGCCATTGACATGCACGAAAGGGAAATCTTTCTCCTTTAATCCTCAAATATAGTTTATCTAGCTTTAAATTAATTAAGACAATTTTAAGTAATTAAATGGAAATTATTAAAGAAAATCAAAACGTAAATAACGCGCAGAGTAACTCCGCCCACAATTTCCCCTTCCAAATCACATTATCAATTCCCGTTGGCTGAAAAAACCTTGATCCCATTGTAACAAAGCGGCAAATTTGGAGTAAAGCAAAGATTAGTGTTGGTGCCGCCTTAGAAGTTTGGAAACCGCTGTATACGAAAGCGGTACAAATTTTTAGTGGGGAAATTATAATAGTACAACAGTCTGAATTTTCAATTCAGTCGGCAACAAATTTGTGTTCTTGTATGTGCGTTACAACGAAACGAAATTGTGTTTAGTCTGGATCTTAATTTTTATGTTTTTCGGTGTTGGTTTTGTGCATATATCCATTTGTTTATTACTACAACTCAACGTTATTAATCTTCTCGTTAAAATGGGTAAGTCGTTTTAGTTCCACTTAAATTTCTACAGGTTTTTGGTAGACAAAAATACCTATAGGTACTTATTTTCTGTCCGATCGGATTTTCAAAGGGCTTGGTACCTATGGAGGTATATTATAAATAATATACGAAATGTTGAAACATTTGAGTTAACACAAAATTTTTGACACTCGGTTCGCTTGATCCAATATCTTTCGAGACGGGATAGAATTTCCCACGTTACACAAACTCGAAAATGCATTTTTACTTTCTAATTATTCAACATTGTCGAAACAAATTGGATGACCAAATTTTTGCCAAAATGAAAGATTCCTAACCACATGTTTTGCCCATACCAACCTGTCATCATCGTTGGAGGCGCAGGTTTCACCTGCTGATGCAAAAATTGCGAAATGTTTCTTCCCCACCGGTTCGTTTATTTATACCAATTCTAATATCCTGCTTTACCCGCATTACCTATCGATAAGGTATTTGACACCGTTTCCGGTAGCGATTTGTCATTGTATTCCGAAGGTATTGATCTCGTTCTTTACAAAGTCTCTTCAGCTAATCACGAATTACGTGGTATTGACCGAAAAATTTAGCTTTCTGAATAATGCGGGATAATACCGTAACGTTGCGAAACAATACCGGCTATTCCGTTAGTCATCTTATGTCGCACACTGTATAAATGATTTTCGAGATAATAATAATTTTTGTTTAATAATTACATAATTCATTTTGTTTCAAGACCACTTTTTATAACGCGTCGTAATTTGTAATTTGTTTGTCCAATCAAACCGAGCAAAATAAAAAAATTACTTGTGTCTGTTTGCACACCTATTCAATTTACTATAAGGGAATTCCATGTTATTGGGACACGGGACACCCGGAGTGTCCCAATAACCAACAGGCAAAGGACTAACAGACAAGTCGAAACTTGCAATTTTTCATTGTTCAAATTCGTGGTGCGTCTAGTTTTGTCATCGCGTGTGGTGACGAACGAAACAAGATTTCTCTATTGCATATACAGAGTGTCCGCACTTGAACCTTTGAAATATCGACCTATTGACAGCTTCAATAGTAACAAGTATATAACATTTCAATCCAATATTATGCGGATGACTTATGGGTAAAAATTCTCTGACTAATGAACACATAACAAACAAATTGTGTACATATGCATAATTATCTCATAGTATTCATAATATTATTATGTTGATATTAAAATTCCTGTTATATTATTACAAATGTTTATAATAATCTATCGATGACACGTTACTTGTAATAATTACTATAATATAAAAATATGGCATATAAAACACCAAGTACAAAAAATTAACGATCGCGATGCTTAATTGTCAAGCAAAATTCTTTTAATCCAAACATTGGCAAAAAAATAATCATCGTTCCGTTATAGGCACAATACAAAGTGAGATAATTTATAATTGCGGGGGTTAATCCATAATTGGTAGTCATCATGCATTGACCCTCCACGAACTACCCACAGAATTAAAATAGTCGATGCTTTTACATTATTAAGTATTCCGGTTTTGTTGACAATTTTGGAGCGAATCAAAATCACAGATTTTTATCTGTCGTGTACTATGTAAGTATCTACATAATAATATATAATATACCCAAAGCAAAATTTTCCATTTTCGACATCACAAGTGCATTCGTTTATCTGTCTGCTTTTTTTAAATGAACCAGGACATAAATAATAATGGAGTTAAGTTAAAAGCATGTAAGTGACATTAACCTCTGATGTGCAAATAAACCGACGAGGTCGGAGTCGTGGGAACCTGGAGGACGCGTGGGCTTCTTCCTACACGCGCCCACGGTTCCGCACCCCAGATCATAACTAACTGCACCAACCCAGCCCCAGATAGGTACCTCGTGTAGAGACTTGCACACAATATTTAAATATTGAATCGGGCATCGTGGTGCAATAAACTAAATAGTTACCTTTACCTAAATTACCTAATGAAAATGAAACATAATTTTTGAACGGTATAAGAATAACCAGTTTGGGTTAAATTAGAATTTAAAAAAAAAAAGAAAAAATTTAATGCGAAAATATGACTTTGTATATTTTGGCAACAACTAAAATGTATCTACTATTAGGTTGCGAAATTGAAATTGGGAAACACCGTTTAAAATGCAGACAGACGTCGAGACGTGTCTTTTTACTTTCAACTATTGCTGCGGGGCTTGGAGATTCCATTAAAACGAGAAGACGATAGATAATTATTTGGACGTGATTATGTTACGCCAAGATATTTATAAAGTAAGTTCAAGGTGCTTGCCTCGCTCGCTATTATTATGTCGGACATTTTTGAAAAATTTGCACCTGATTTTTTCCCTTTCTTTATTTCTTAATTGGATTTGTGATGAAATAATAACAACACAAATTGGGCAATCCGTGTCTTGGACAAAAATGTGATCCGAAAAGTAAGAGGTGACGGCAAGGTGGAGTCGGCGGCCAAGTGACTAGACAAACCACCCACATGAGGTGAGACACCTCACGCGGCGCTTCAACTTTGCATTCTCTACATCTTTTGGTAATACCATTTTGGACGATGATATGAGACTGACACAAAAATTGTCTTTGCTGGTGTAGCAAAATTTGTAGCAAAACGTGAGAGCTTGTCAAATATTTTATTCCTTCCCTTCACATCAAAGAACCCGTTGTCATAATTCGCGATTTTTAACAATATCGCTTTAACGAGGTTCTACCTCCACAAATAAATGATGCAAAAAACCGTCTGTCTGACCATAATTATTTCCTTCTCTTTATATTATTGTTCCGATATTTTAATGTAATTAAATTAAATTGTTGCAAGTGCATTTAAAAATAACATACTACATTTGCCTGCTTATAGAGTAAATAATTATGCAAATGTACTGAGATAACTCTATGATCAAGACCATAAGTTAATGTATCAATGTATTATATTCCATATTCATGGTTTTCCTGGGTGGTGGTGCATCAATTGCAAAAAAAATTTCAAACCATCCAGTATAATTATTATGTACCTACTACTAAAATTCTACGACGTAACCACAAAATTATGATTTTGTTATGGATTTCGATAACTACAGTGTTAAGCAATGTCCAGAGCGAATAACATATAGTATAAGACCGAACGAGTTTGTTTTTTAATCTGTTTATTAAATTCTAATGTTTAATTCACCGAACTGTTAACCGAAACTGGTTGCATCGTTAATAAATTATTAAAACCAATTTGATTTTGAGATGGTCAGGAGTAGTTATGTAACTAAACTCTAAATATCTTGCATATCATGAATATAGGATATATGCATTACACGCATGGTTGTTAGGTTTGTCTCGTGAGTCAGAAGCTATTCTTGTACAGACGGTTTTTAGACCCCCAACGGATAGTGCACTGACTTTTGCAATTTTAGATCAAGGTGTTTGAGGATCAGCTGATTAGCTAAATGGAACATGATTTTCTTTTGTTCTCTCTCGGTCCGTTCCATCCTAATCGCGTCGGGCTCTTCTCCTTCCCAGGTTGCTTATGATCATAAGTATATTATATAAACAAGTTGGGCGTATTATATTAACAAAAATGTAATTAATTGAGTTCTAATAACACGAAAAAGAATATCGGCGCCGTGTTCCATTACCTACCGGTATAATAAGTTTATTCAACTTTATAGGTGTTCGTTATTTTATGTTAAGAATAGCGGAGGTGTCGAGTTAATTTTAGGATCATAGGGTTTTTCATTATAAATTTTTAACCGGAAGAATTAAAAATGCATTTCCAGTTCAATTTCGAGTTTTTATACATAACTGTGTGAAAACTAAATAAGGTAATTTTAATGGTCATGGTGACGATGCGATGATGGTCCCAGCAAGTGAAATTTTAGTTTTTTGAATCAATGTGATTCGTCTTGAACTTAAATCTTTTTTTATCGATCTAATACTTTTTTAATTCAGTTATGGTTATGGCGATATATGATTCTTGCACTGGAAACTTCAATTAATTTATCGAGTAGTATCTTTACCAGGACACAAAATTGAATCGATAGCTCCCAGGGTCGTTGGATCGCGTGCCGTCTACTGCATGTTTTTCATTCTGCTCGATTTTCTAAATCACCCTTCTAAACACGTCAGTTTTGCTAAAGCATCGCGTTAGGCAAAAATCCATAACAGTAAATCATTCTGAATTATAATGTAGGTACTTACAATTTTTGCTACCACATAAATTTTCCTACTTTCGGAAAACGAACCGAAACGAAGCCGTTGAACCTTTTGAATATTTTTTCGATTTATATTTAAAGTTTGTTATAATTTAAGTATGAATCAGCATTCGGATCAAGTACCCAGCAGCTGTTTTAAGAGCTTTTCGTCAGCATCGATAAATAATCTAACTTGGTCGATCGGTAATTTACATGACAATAACCTTACTTTCGGAAACTGTCTAATTTATTCGATTGTAATATATTATTAGCTTTTTTTTTATTTGGAATATAATAAAATTGTCTTTGGGTATGCATTGACAATGATTGAAACTCCAGAAGGAAAAGTCAACTTTTTAATAATGCTGTCGGTGTATAAGTGCAAACGAGTATTTTAATTTTTAAAGTTCATAGTCTCGTGTAACAGAAAACTCGCAAAACTAGATAAAGTTAAAAAAAATGTGGCCTAGTGGAGCTGTATAGGAAATGTGTTCCATATATTTGACAGTGCGGAAATTTATTATTTTTATTATGTTAAACCAGGTGCCTTCTTTTTCCCAATATAAAGCTTTTAAAAAATAATATAATACTTACTATCCATTATTAAAAATTCGACGAATCTTCGCCGAAAAATTTAACAACTATATACCGCTTACCGCATTATAGCAATATAATATATTTTAAATAATTCTCGATCCATCAAATTTGAGAAAATTGAAAAATTTCATATAATGCAGCCCGTACTAATTAAAATAATTAAGAAACTAATTCTTATCGCAATTATTCTTTGATATAATAATTATGTAGGTACTAATAATAAAATTATATTTTATAATCATTGTTTAATTTATTTGGGGCATCGCGTCGTCGGTCGTCCGTCGTTAAATTATTTCATTATTATTATTTTTTATTTTTATTCCAGGGTTGTCTTTAAATAAATTTGTATACGGGTGCTGACAGAGATAGCCGAGCATAGGAAATTAACATGTAAAAACTTATTCATGCAAATTCCTGCTTCCCTAGTAATTATTTTAGAGAAGAAATGAAAGATACAAAAATAATGCAGAAATATAAACTACGTATGATAAAAGCATCAGATTATATTATAGAGATTACTTTAGATTATATAAATTATTTCTGCATTATTTTTGTGTCTTTCACTTTTTTCTCTAAAATAATTAGGGAAGCAGGAATTTGCATAAATAAATTTTTACAAGTTAATTTCCTATGTACGGCCATCTCAGTCGGCACCCGGTATATAACATTATAATATAAGATACTTCCTTTCTTTTATTTATTTTTGAAAGTTTGCTTAATAATGCATACAAAAAATGGGAAAGCGTACAAGTTCTACTTAACTTATCATTAAAAAAACACAATGGAATAGCCTTTTTTTTATTGATTTAACTAAATCATTCTAATTTAGTTATTTAACGTGCGTCGTTAGCAGACACGTATTTAATTAGCCCCCCGGTCGGTCTTCATTTACATCTATTTAATTTAGTTAGCCGGAGCGTGTATCGTAATCTCCTTTACATACCGATCTAATCGAAATGAGTTATGGTTCCGCGGGCCCCCTTCACTAAAAACCCTCTCTTGTATTTTTTTTTGCCGAGGGTTAACTGTGTTCGACCTCTCGCGGTGTCGACGTGTAGGTATCATTTGCTAAGTACTCGCCAGCTCCTGTCTAGATTTTGTCTTCGTTTGCGTGCACATGATGACGATTCCAATTTTTATTTAATTTTTTTTTCGTTTCAGATGACAGGGAAGCGATCAAGAAGTTTTAAATGTGCGGTTCATCAAAGGGACCGAGAGGTTTCCTCTGAAAACGACTTCCACCTACTTCTGGTCGAACCTTCACTATTCCGAAGGTAAGTGTACAATTTTTTTTTTCGTTTCCATGAAGTTAATTAAATCCAAATTATTGTAACGGTGATTTACTTTGCGATTGGACGTTTTCGTAATTTGAAAAATTATGCTTTGGCAGGAAATGATGATTTCGTATATGAACGGAAATTATAATATAACAATGAAAACGGGAACAAAAAGGCGAACGTAGCTAATGGTTGGTATGGGGACAGAAATAGAACAGACGTTGTTAAGCGTCTCGACGAATAATTCTGAACATTTCTTCATTATTTCTTCTGCCAAAATAAAAAAAGGAAAATTTAAGTGCAACCGAGAAGTTTAATTATATTTTCAAAATTTGTGTTAAGCGACGAAGGTTAAATTATTTTACAGCAAAAATCGATATCCAAATTCTAAACGACTAGCCTAATAATGCAAACGCTATATACACTCGTGATGGTGAAGACCGAAGAGTAATAATAATTATAACATTCGTTCTTAAATTAAATTTTGTCTTTCCTTTTTGTAATTTGATCTCCCTACTTTCGATAGAAGTTAATTGTCATAGGGGAATGTGACGTGAATGTACGTGTTTAATTTTGCTCGTTTCGGACAATTTGGTTATTTATTAGAAAGCAGACGTTAAACTATCGAGGGCAGGGGCGGCTTTACCGAATGCGCATAATATACGTGAACCAGTGACGGACGAGAGTCAATTGCATAATATCTTCATAAAATGTTAATAAAATATTATATTACAATACGTATTGTAACAAACTTATCTTTTTCTTCTTCTTTTATTTGCACTCTTGCTGTGTTCGAAGATGCACATAGCAACTGGACGCAATTAGTCGGCTGAATTAAAAAATATTCCTCTAAATATATCGTCGGCGTTCTGGCAAAAATCATTAAGTCCAAATTGTTAGTTCTTAGATAAACAGCTTTTAAGTTTAAGAACTTTCTTTTTTAAGATAGATGGTGTTCTTAACTCTAAATCGCATAAAATGGACTTAATGACTTTTGCCAGAACGGCGACGATATAATGTAAAATAATATATTATCTATAACGATTTGTATTTAATTTTCAGAATGGTTCGGATAATAGCAGAGGAATTTCTAACGGATGAAAGAGACCGGAAGTACTATGCAGATCACTACACCTGCTGTCCTCCACCGCTCTTCATAATTATCATTACATTAGTGGAGGTTAGTGTCTTAAATTTGCATATAAAACTTTTAAATTCGTTCCCACAATACATAATTAAAAACTCTTTGAGAACTTTTATTGTTGCGGGAGATTTATCTTCAAGTCAATTACAATTAATTGATAATTATTATAATTCATTCTTAAAGTATAAGAAAATACAAATTATACAGTTATATCCACTTAATTAATGTTTTACAGACTTTTTCGTTTTAGTAGTAACGTGAGAATTGAAAGTTGATTTTTGAATATTCAACGTTAAATTTGCATTTTTCTAATTGGTTGTTTCTTTTTGTTGTTTCAAATATCTACCATATGTATTATACCCATTATACCTAATAAGTAATTTATTTCCATTTGGCTCGTGGGTGCCATTTCAAATGTTTTCTGAAAATAAATTGAGTGCTTCTTCGAGATATTTACCCTAATTTAATAGCGACAACGAGGGTGATATTTGCGTCTGTGAGTATGTGTGTGCGTGTGTACAGCTGCAGCAAAATATTTGCACTAAAAACTTGTATCAAACAATAGCGGCTTTTGTAGGCAAAATAAATGTGTTTATTTACTTAAAGTGTCCACCTTAAGTATTATTATTTATCAAATAAAATATTTTAATATAATATCAAATTATTATATTATTATACCGCTTTTATCGCTTTTTTCTTTTTCAATCGTTCCGCAAATTTTTCTTTTTCACGATAAGAATGGAATCTTTTTATTAGTTTTTGTTTACAATGGAGGTTTGTGAGAAGAGAAACTATGCAAGTTGAAGTCAAGTGGATGATAACAATAGTAAAAGTTTAAATAATAGTTAACGGCGCCTCATTGTTTCGTGTTGGCTTTGTTGTTTAGTAGTATATGGCGGTGAAATTTATTAATAAACGTGCTTTTATATTATGTATGCTTATTTTGTATGCAAAGCAGATAAGACCATAATATCTGTTTTGCACACGACCAACTTGCAGAATCTTAATTTTACCATATCCGTAATTCAAGCGAACTTGGACCAAACCCGCCATTATATTTTTATGCAAAAAAATTTCACCCTATAAAATAATTATTATTAGGGACGTCGTAGATCAGTGGCGCCGGAAGAGTCAAATATAGAAGGGAGCAAAAGGAAAATTCTAATATTTTACAAGCGCTAGCTAGATAGAAACAAAAAATTCAATTTTCTAGGAGGAGGCAAGTGCCCTGCTTTGCCACCCCGCTATCCGGCGCCTATGTCGTAGATCCTTGCAACACTTCCCCAATTAACTTGGACGTAACCTACTTTTTTACTTACTTTGTTACTTACATATCAATGAAACCGCATTTTTTTTTTAAATTAAGAATTAAAGCTCGAGGTTCAAGAAGCTCAGAGGAGATAAGAAATCCAATATCAAATCATATGTCTACACTAGGTACATCGCGTGTTTAAAGCTGGTTAAATTATCTATTAAGGAAAACAGAACACACATTTTTATTGCAACACACTGTAATTATTTTTTATTAATTTATTTAATACCGCAAATAAATCGTTATTACGAAAATTAATTAATTTATAGGTACTGACGTGATAAGCACGAAATTATGTTAGGCTAATCGTTGTAACACACGAGGTCAATACACATAGTTGCAATATTGAATGCATACAGGGTAAACCACCAGTTTGGACTTTTCGATAGGAAAAGTTAGGAGGGAGAAGAGCTAATGGAATGGTTTTCAAAATGAGGTGCTAGCGACCCCTAAAAATTACCAAAGAGTTTATAATTTTTGTACTATGTATTATTATAATTATAAAAAAGGGGACAGTCAAAGTTCTACGCTTCCGAATTTTTTGCACTGGGTGGTAGGTAATGGTCTATATACTACAGAGTAAATATAAATAATAAAATTTGCGGAATATCCAGTAGTTTTTCGAAAATAACAAAATTCGAAAATTACAATTTCAAAGGTGATGGAACTGAGATTTGCCGTGGTTGCGCTTGTCAAAACTCAATAAAAACATCCCTCGAAGGGCACGGAACTCGAAAAATGACGAAATTGGAAGGCTGGGATCTGAGGTTTGCGCAGGCCCTTCAGGCGGCTCCGGCCGGTTTTCACAACCCCTGTGGAAATTGTTACAAACGCCGGATCACAAATGCACTCGAAAATGCAGGAACTAGAACGATGTTATCACTTATCACTGCCACGGCATTTACTTGAATGAACACGCTATCTTCTCACTTAAGTTACTTATGCCATGACCCCAGTAGAACACAAGTTCCGGCAAGAGAATGTTTTTTTAAAGCTAACATGAAGTTAAATTTGTAAAATTTTCATCAAAAAGTCGATTTTCAAAATTAAATTGTGAAGTAACCGTGTTAAGGCTGTTTGACACATACGTTAATTTTGTACAAAATTTTGTAGTAAACTTTGTACAAAATTATGTGACGTGTAAAACGTATAAATTTTGTACTAAATTTAAACAAAATTGTTCTATTTTATCATACCAAATTTTCGAGAGAAATTGTGCGTGGTCTTACTTTAAATAAAATAAATTTTTTTGCGTGTATATAGAAATAAATAGTATGACGAATGTGAAGATTCTCAGAAAAATGGAAAAAGCTCGGGAAATTCTAATGACCATCTAAAGGTGGAAGCTTTAATACTTGGACCACGTGATGAGACGATATAAATACCAAGTACTGCAGGGAAAAATTCAGGAGAAGAAAAGTGTTGGCCGAAAACGGACATCTTGGCTGGGAAATGTGAAAGAATTATATAAGTGTGCATCAACCCAACTGATCAGAACAGATATTTCAAATATAAAAATTGCAATGATGATTGCCAAACTCCATAGCGGAAACGACACCTGAAGAAGAAGAAGATAGAATTAAAATGAGTTAGTAGTTAGTGGATTACACTTGATTTTTTGCGGTCCGGGTTTTTATAATCCGGTAAATCTTTACGGAGAGGATATACGCCTGCTATGACCTCCTAGGATTTGAAAGGTGTGGAAAACTCTTTTGATTGGGATGAAGAGGAAGTTGGAATTCCATTACTAAACATTTTCTTTTTATTTGATTTAAATTTAAAGCAAAATTAAAATGAATATAACAATAAATTAGATCCTTTTAAATATGTTATACTAGAAGAGTTAAAACGCTGATTTATTTATATAACTCTTAATTAAAGCTAATAAACAATTAAATTGTGCGCTGGCAAGACGAAGAAAATGAGTATATGCCGATTTGTCTTCATTTTTCAATTCCGAGTTTTACATTTTATTTAAAAGATAGCTCTTCCTTCAATTCTTCGCTTTAACCATGGTTGAGCCCACATTGTTCGTTTAACCCTTTTAAAATAGCAATCGCAGCAGTTGTTGTTATTATCGTAGAACATGTAGCAGATAAAAATTTTTGATCCATTTATTATTTTGACATTTGAGAAATTTCAAAATTTCAAACAAATATTCCAAACTACGTGTCATATACACAGTTTTTTGAAAAAATTTAGAACAAAATTTTGTATAAAATTTAGTACAAAATTTACACGTTTTACACTTGACATAATTTTGTACAAAGTTTACTACAAAATTTTGTACAAAATTTACACGTTTTACACTTGACATAATTTTGTACAAAGTTTACTACAAAATTTTGTACAAAATTAACGTGTGTGTCACACCGCCTTTAGGCTGATTTTATTAACCCTCTCCTCATAAGAAAGCTTAAAATTTGCTCTTTCAGAATATTTAGGGGTTTTCTATCTTACTTTTGAAGGAAAGGAAGGAACTTTTGAAGGACCTCTGTCCTCCTCTGCCTTAATGCGGTCTTGTATGTACCAAACTTTTTAATACTTTTATAAGAAGAAATGCAAAAGGTATTTTCTAAGGCCCCCTCTCCTATACACGAAAAGACTTTTCAATGGACCCAATCCGACGGATCTAGATCCGAAACAATGATTGATCAATGCAGCGCGAGTTCAACTGCGTTTTTGGCTGTCTAATAGATAGCAGAACTGTGAATAATTTGTAACAACTAACCCTCTTCTCCCCTACACGTTAAAATAATAATTCTGTGGCAGGCACTAAATAGGGTACAAGTCGTTTTTAAATTATTTTAAGTTGCTCGTCTATTCTCACTTTCAATATACTAATTTTCACAAATAAAACGAATACAAGTACATAATATTATTCACTAATATACCTAGCCTAACGCAATAAGTATACTTAATATAATATGCACTTCTTGTATCCGATTTATTAATTTTTAATTGAAGAAAAGTATATTGAAAGTGAGAATATGAAATTATCTCAAAAACGACTTATAACCCTTTAAGTGTTTGCCACAGAATTGCTCTATTCTTTTTTTAATGGCAAGCAATATAATAAAAATTTTAGTGAAAATTAGATATTTTCTAGCACACGTTTTACAAAAAATATTCTTACTATGCACATCTGCACATTTGAGTCGACATAAAATGAAATCCAGTTTGGTCGGAAGTAATCAATTTAGGTGGCCCGGTGTTTCCACAAATGTGGAAACATATGTCGTATAGGACACGTGCTTTATTTGGGTTTGGCAAGGTAAAATTTTACCCCTAAAATTAGCTTTTTGTTTACTTCTTAATTTAGCATTCTGTTTCTGTGGCATGTGCGTAGAGGAAAAAGTATTTTTAAGTGTTATTATAAGTTTCACGTGCTCAACATTAAAAGTATCTTTGGAAAATAAACCAACGTCAAAACAATCTAATTAGTTTCAAATCCATTCATCGTGGTTACAAAATTGACCAGACAATTTTTAAAGAATTTTTTGTTACAGTTGGGGTTTTTCATATATTATTCTGTGAGCACTGGAGAGCTAAATCCCGCTGGTCCAGTTCCGATAGATTCAATTTTCATATACAGACCCGACAAAAGAATAGAAATATGGAGGTTTCTACTCTACATGATGCTACATGCAGGGTAAGTACCTATATATACGCACTTAATGTCATTTAAATTATCTCCATAATTTTCTAATTATAATTAAAATATACCTACTCGATTAAATTTAATCGACGTAACAACTTAAGGGGTTATTTATATGTATACAGTTAGCGAGCGAAATGAAGTCATTTTCTTTTGATTTTTTTTTGACAGCATAATAATAAAAAGTTATTTAAAACTGTTCAGAACATCGATTACTACATGTTTAGGGGTACTTGTTGCATTTGTTTCATAGAAAAATATTAGAAAATAACGGAACTACGTCGCTAGAGGAGGACAAGATAACATGTTTAGAGCAAAAAAAACGAAACTTTAACACCTTCAAAAATACATTTTTTGTTAAAACAGTTTTTAAATAAATATTTATTATGCTGTCCAAAAAAAATCGCAAACATGTCTTCATTTCGCTCCCTACAACTGTATATAACCCCTTAAGCGCGCTGTTGTAATAAGGAGGATAATTTGTATAATGATGTTTAAAAGAAAATTTTTTGTTATTTCATTAATTAGTTTATGTGTAATTAACTAATTTGGCTATTAAGCCGCAGAACTTAATCGATCCAATATTTAACTAATTATAAATGCACATTTTAATATTCCTTGGCTGTTTTTTGAATTTTGTAGCGATAAACGTTAATTTATCTTTTTAGCGTTTTAATTTTATTTTTTAATTTATCATATCCTGTCAATTTAATAATTCTTTATCTGTGTTAATAAGATCTTCCTCAATTTAAAGTCGGTTATTTTAATTAACTGAGAATTTGGCGTTTTTTTAAGTACCTACGCTTTGAAAATAATTATTTTTGTGTTTCAGATGGCTGCATTTGGGATTCAATCTCGTAGTTCAATTGTTAGTTGGTTTACCTTTAGAAATGGTACACGGTTCGGGAAGAGTGGCGCTTATATACATGGCAGGAGTAGTAGCCGGTTCCCTAGGCACTTCCGTATTTGACACCGATGTGTACCTTGTTGGAGCTTCCGGAGGTGTTTATGCTCTTCTTGCGGCGCATTTAGCAAACGTACTGTTAAATTACAATAGTATGCAGTGTGGCATATTGCGATTGTTTGGAATTTTTGCAATAGGTATGTTTCTTATTTTTCACTGTTTTAATCCGCCCCCCCCCCCAAAGTAGTTATTACTTTTACCCACTTTGTACACAACACAAAAGCCACGCTTGTTATTGGACGATGAACTTGATCAGTTTAATCAAATTTCCAGCAATCCCATTGAACAATTGGATGCCATATGGATCTTTTTCATTTTCGGTAGTTATCTTGGAAATCAAAAATGCGAATTTCGCTGAAGAAATCGAAAAATTTGATAGTGTAGAATAAAAAATTTAACGTTACCTGGTGATTTATGTGTAGAAATAGTGCACAAAATTTCAAAAGAATCGGTGCATTAGATTTTGAGTTACAGAGTACATCGAATTCAAAAATGACAAGTAGATATCAGAAAAATGCTATAAAGTTTTGCACACTAAAAAATCAAAAGAAAAACAAAACTCGATAATTCTTTATACTTCACTTATTTTAAAGTGTCTACTGCATGTGCTAAATGAATGGAGTATATGTCTGGAATACATATTCAAGGTCATTTTATAATTCACACTTCAGGGAATCCCACGTCGCGTCGGCAGCTCCTGGGGGTATCCGGACAATTGTTCGCCGGACAATTGTTCGAATAGGTCAATTATTCGCCGGATAATTGTTCGCTAGGACAATTGTTCGCCTGATTTTTCGTTTATAGATAATTTACCTTATGAAATGTACCATATACCAAGAACTGTTTCAAAAACATACTACAATAGACACAATTTAAAACTTTGCTGAAGATTAAATTTTTATATAAAAAATATCAATTAAATCAATAAAATTAAATCAAGTTGGGGTTTAGGTCCAACTTCTACGCTTCTTTGCTTCAAAAGTACGATAGAAAACCCTTAAATATTCTGAACCCGTAAACCGCCCTAGGTTTTCCCTGCCCCTGACATTGGATAATCTCGGATCCCAGCCTTCGAATTTCGTCATTTATTCGAGGCCCGTGCCCTACGGGGGATGTTTTTAATTATTTTAGTATAAACGGCGCTCCGAGCCGTTTTGACATGCACAAACACGGCAATCTCGGATCCATGATTTTTGTTAATTTTGGAAAAACTACTGGACCATCCGCATATTTTATTATTTATATCTACTATATAGGCCATTACCTACCACCCAGTGCAAAAATTTCGGCGAAATTCGGAAGCGTAGAACTTGGACCGTCCCCCCAAGTTGGTAAATGTTTCGTTTAAAAATAAAATGTTTAAAAAAATAAAAAAAACTTAAATTTTGTAGTGGGGGGGGGGTTAGTTAAAGTTAATTTTTCGAGTTAAGTGTCCGAGAGTCTATGTTGTTGAGCGAAGAAGAAAAAATTATTTGTTTTCTTTTAAATGGAACAGTGCTTTTATTGTTAATTTTTATTTTTGGAATATTTTTTACAGTCAAAGGTTTTCAAAATTTTCAATTTTATTTTTAAACGAAACATTTACCAACTTGAGGTAATTTCCCAACTATTATAGATGTATATAGAATACTGAATTTGTATTTGTCCGGGAACAGGAACATTCTCCTGATCTTTACACACATCCTGTCAAAAAAATACGTCGCTACTTATAGGTGTTCGGGAGATATGGTGACACAAACATTTATATAGACGAACAAATAGCGAACAATTGCCCGGCGAACAAAAGTCCTAGGCGAACAATTGTCCGGCGAACAATTATCCGGCGAATAAAAGTCCTGCGCGAACAAATTGTCCTAGAATCAAACACACATTTTTATATAAGTTTTAAGAATTACAAAAGGGTGGAGGGCTTTGAAAAAATTTTAGATTCCCGTATTAAACTATTTTTGTATAAATACATACTACATACTAAAATAAACTTTTATTTCAGCTTCCTGTGACGTGGGCTACGCAATATATTCGAGGTACGCCGCCGAAGCAATGGGCCCTCCGGTGTCGTACGTCGCCCATTTAACGGGAGCTTTGGCAGGTCTCACAATAGGATTATTAGTTCTAAAAAATTTCGAACAAAAACTACATGAACAATTGCTTTGGTGGATTGCGCTCGGCGTTTACGCGGCGTGTACGATTTTCGCAATTTTGTTTAATATTATGAATCCGACCATGGATACCATTCAATCGGTAGGAGATGGCGTAAATACTCAGTATATTTACAACAAATTTGGCGTATAGCCGAAACTTTTTACAATGGAAAATTAAGTAAATATTTATTATTTATTTAATTTCGTTGCAAGTTGCAGTGAGATAATACTTTAAGTCACAATCACAAATCCGTCTTTTATTTGTATTACGAATATTATTATTATTATTGGTTGTGTGTATATAATAAGAATGTATATATATTATTTAATTATTTATTTAACGTTCGTACCAAAGACTGAAGTGTATAAATGTCATTATTATTATGTACCTATATTCTAGTTTTTCTATTTTGTAGCACCATCAACTCATTACGACAAGCAGGAATGCTTTTATTTTCTATTTTGATCAAAAATCAAAAGTGCTACAAATTTATTTTTGTAAAACAAAATAATATGCATTTATAATGTTATTTGTTAAATTTGGGTTTTTGTTATTTATTGTATCTATGTATATTGGTAGGATTGCTTTCGTATTTTTCATCGATCTTATTGCACATAATATGGTTATCGAATGGCTAAACGAAAAATGTCCTACCCTAACAGATGTTTCGTTTGATTCTTTTTTAGAAAATTTAATTTAATTTTGCGTATTTTGATTATTTTTTTAAAAAACGTACGAGTGATATGTTAAGCTAGTCACAGAAAGTAAAGCAAACACAGTAAAGCCTACCAAAGAGAGTGCTAGTTTTACATTATATAAACCTACACAGGGCCTTATATATTATTATTAATAGTTAAATGTATTTCTTGCTAACGTCGAGATTATATTTATATATAAAGTAGTCAAATATTTTTCACATTTTAACATGACAGAACTGTATTTTTACATCACTCAGGTAGAATTTATCACTAATGGTTAGTAAAATTATTATGAAGTAAACAGAACTGACTTACACTTTTATATACTATTTTTTAGTATATTCCATTTTTTGTTAATTTCGTTTTATTCAATTCATAAGCAACTGCCAAATTATAAAACTTTAGTTACATTATTAAAAAATATATAATAGAAAAAGTACTATTGTTTTTTTATATTTTAGTCCAGCATAACTGGTTTTGTTTACAGAAAAGTTTCTCTATTTTGAGACCTGCATTTTTCGATGCCAGACGTAAGCATGGTACTCTAGTGAGAGTGCTAAGAAAAGGTTTTATAGTGAGAACGTTAACAGCAACAACATTATTGCGGGAGCAGTTGTGTGTGTGCATTTGATTACGTGGACTACTCTCGGCTGATGGGTAAGCTGGAGAAATACCAAGTGTGTGGTGTGGTGGCTGACCGGTTCCACTCGTATTTGTTTGATAAGGCACAATTTGTTAGTGTTATGTGTACTGACTTGGATGGCATGCAACATGTTTATAAGTCCTTCCTTCCTTATTTTTTTATCACGCCTTCTTATGATAACCACATTTTTAATGTCATATAATTAATATTTTTATTAGAAAGATAGTTATTGCCTGTATAACAAATTTACTACATGGTTCAACGACGTAGGGTTATCATTAACCACATTTGTTAAAAGTTTTTTGATTTTATTAATGTAGCGAAGAATTTTAATTTGTATTTAAAAATATTTTGTTATTTTCCAAACACCCATTAACTTCGTAATTATAATAAAATATAGACGTTTATATTGTCATGTATTTTCTTAAAAATTAAAAGTTTGAAATTGAGCGGCAAATTAACGTGAAGACGCATAAGGCGTATATTGAATTTAATAATTAAAAATTGAAAAATAAATTGTAGTTTAAATGAAAATATAAGTAAAAACTAACTAAATTCTTGTTTGATGTATAAGTATTAAAAAAAGAGGTATTGGGTATAACGGACATAATTCAAACTACTATGGTTATTTAGTCGACGGCGACGTTTCGAAAGTATTTATTCTTTCATTTTCAAGACTCCATAACCAGATGTAAAGCTGTTAAATCGTTTGGAAAACAACTCCAACAACTCGGTAAGCTGGGACGACAATCAAATAAGTCACCAATATAACTAATAAAATAAACTATGTAAATAATCAACATGAAAATAAATAAAACTATACAATTTGAAATCTAAATTGCCATATTATGTTAGTTGCTTAATGGCGTTTTACTTTTACAAATTGTATAGTTTTATTTATTTTCATGTTGATTATTTACATAGTTTATTTTATTAGTTATATTGTTGACTTGTTTGATTGTCGTCCCAGCTTACCGAGTTGTTGGAGTTGTTTTCCAAACGATTTAACTGCTTTACATCTGGTTATGGGGAGTCTTGAAAATGAAAGAATAAATACTTTCAAAACGTCGACTAAATAACCATAGTAGTTTGAATTGCGTCCGTTATACCCAATATCTCTTTTTTTCATATTAAGTAAAAGTTTTGGTATTTGGATATTGAAATGGTTTGCTGCATATAAAAATTGAGAAACAGGAAGTTGATGAAAATTTGATATGATTTGAATAAATGATTTGGATTAAGTACAAAATAATTAAGACCAACGTGAGAAAATTTGGGATTTAAATTTTAAATATTGGAAAGCAGGGAACATTTTGTGACGTGTGAGGAAACGCATGTTTACCGCTTGGATTGGATATAAAATTTTAATTTATTTTTTTGAAAAAACAATTTATTATCGATAAATATATAATTTATAACACCTAGTTGTAATCTAATTATTTAAAAAATTTGTACAATTTAAAAAAACCCTCTAAAAAAATAAACCATTGGATAAACCCACTTTGGTATCATTCGGTTATTGTCCAACGGCAAGCCCAATTCGTACAATCTCTTACACTCGTCATGAAAATTTTTTCTCAGTTGTTCATTTTCAGTTACTATAGCTAACTGCGTTTCTAGATCCCTTTTGACCGATCGCTCGCCAAAATTAGGAGAGCCAATTAAAGTGAGACATGGAGTGGATTGATCTGGTGGATAATACCATAATCCTTTTGCATGATACGTCCAACCTTCACGCAAGTATTCTTGTAAGGTAACTCGACTATTCTGTCCTAACTTCCTCAATTTATTTGTAAACCTTTGCGCTATTAAACTATATGCTGCAGGAATTCCACCGGCCGGAAAAGAAGCTCCTTGAAAGCCGTTGGCCTGAAAAAAGGCTCAGATAAAAAAGTCGAACTAAAAGAAAGCAGCTTACGTTTGGATGTGCCATCAACAACTTGCATTTCGCTTTTGTGCTATACACGATAGTATTCATGTACTGCCGTGTTAAGTTAAAATAACCAGTAGCTATAAACAACCGACTACCAAATGGAGACTCTGCCAACAATCGAGTTGTAACGCTCGAATCCTGTTCAATCCCGAACTGTCCCATCTGAACCAAAGGAAATATCCAAGTATCTACAATATTTGAGTTACAACCTAAATCAACAGCTGCAGGTATAAGTCTAAAAATTGTTTTTATAAGGTCTTGCTTTCAAATAGGGAAAATGTCATCAATAGGCGTCGCAATTATAATTCGAGGAAAGGAAACTAAAGAAATATAAAATAAACTAAACCCGCAAATATTTTTCAATTTTACTTTCTATAAAACTTAATAATTAATATAAATAATGATAATAATATTTTCATAGGATTAGTTCTTAACATGTGAAATTATATTATGAAATATCTAAATGATTTACATATTATAATAAAATGCAAAAATTAAATAAAATTGAATTTCAACTTACGTAATTATTATAAAATACAATGAATGATAATTTATGACACTGTTGTTCGATCAAGCGCGTTTCGTTCTTTGGAAAACCTCAGATAAACCTTGTATAATAATTATAAAAGAGCTAGCAAAGTTAAAAAATCAACTGAATGAAATTGAGATATTTCATAATAATATTTTTGGTAATCTTGTAAACTGGGCCTTTTCAATGCATTTAAAGTTCACTTGTGTTGTACAAATTTTTATAAAAAGACAAAATCAGAAATCTCATTAAATTTTAGGATCATGGAAGGTAGGTAGTAAGAACTAGATAATCTAAAAACATTATCTCTTATCTCAAACTAGAATCGTCCATCAGTTGTTGACGACACTTCCCTTTCTTGAATGCCAGCCCCATCACGTCATAAAAATTTTTTAAAAAGTGATACTTTTTTAAATAGAAAGATATGAGATCTTTTAATTACATTTTCGGTGTAATGGAAAAAAAAAACAACAATAAATGGAAACAAAATAAAAAATTATACTTTCGTGGAGAAAGGTTATTCAAAACCTGTTAGCATGTTTTAATTTCGTTAGTAATATAGTTTCGGTTTTTAAATGTTCAAGAAACACAACATGTGATACTGACGCGCAATTTCGTCTCTTTAATACCATTAGGGCTAATTTCATAATGAATTTTAAAGGAAGCTTTAAATTTAAAACCGATTTTAAGACGAAATAAACCAATCAAAATGATCATTTTGGCTTTAAAAGCGCTTTTAAATTTAACACTTCCTTTAAAATTCGTTATGAAATTGGTCCTAAATATCATAAATATAAAATGCCAGTACGCTGCTGTTTCAGCGTGATTACACGTGAGTCCAGTAAAATGTTAATGCTGCTTGTTTTATTGTAGACGATTGATTTTAGATCCTGAAGAAGAAGAAATAATAGTCTTCGAAACGTCGATCAATATAATAGTTTTACTTCACCTATTGTCCAATATTCACAATCATAACTGTATTATTTTTAAATCTTTAAAATTTATTTTATTTAATATTTCAATCAATATTAAGAAATTTATACCTAGTAGTTCCACAAATTCTGTTAAATTTTACTTTTAAATCCCAGCTATAACATTTGTGGATTGTTTACAGGTGATTTGAAAAGGTACACTACTTGTACATAATAGTAAATGTGCATGTACAATCGGGTGTACAGTCGATCACCCCGTATATTGTTTGTCTGTTCAAATAATAATTTTTGATATAAACGTATAGGCTTTGCAAGAACTTCTCATACAAAATTTTGTAAAAATTATCACCATAATCATTATCATTTTATACAATTTTAATTCAAATAAGTTGATTAAATATAATTTAATGTTTGATGTTGAAATGCAATGTGATCTAATTTTATAAATTTTGAAATTCAAATTTCCGCAACTCGATTAAGCACCACTTAAAATAATTGTAAAAACAGAACTGGATGCCTTTAAGGACCTTTAACAAGACAGCTTTAGTCTTATATCTTTCTACTGGAAAAAAAAGTTTAGTTTTAGTGCTTGTTCACAATGTACGTAATAAAATCTTTATGGAGAATCGAATAATATTGAAATCTTAAACTACACGACGTAGAATGTTCTTTTGCATATAACAAAATAACACCAATATTATTCAACATTCCATTAAGGTCTTATTTGTAATTATTACGTTTTATGTATTTCTTACGTCTTATGTACATTGTGAACAAGCGGTGAGTCACATTATTTTATGACCTACGTTTGTTACACTAAAAGCTAAATTTCATACCACAGCCCTCTCTTTTGCAAACATTCTGGTCGTCCTTCCAATTCATCAAGTAATTTTCTATTGCATCACTAGCATCGCCAACAAATTTAGCTTTACTTCCCTCGTATGGCAGTTGAGTCCAACCAAAGTTTAAAACCAAATTATTTCTTTTATCCATTCTCAAACTGAATTGTTGCACTTTATTCACCAACCCATCATAAAAATCACACATAGTTTTATCTTTTATGATAAAATAACGATCCTGTCGATTTGTGAAATAATCATTGGATAAATTTGCACCACTGATTATTAAGGTGTCATCGAAAATGTAAAGTTTCATGTGCTGCAAACCAAATAACTCGTTCCATCGATGAGGAGCAAACTTCTTCCTCAAACCCCTTAAAGTGGGGGTGTGATAGAGAGATACGTTACAATTTTCCTCTTTTCTTTCCAGTAAAGGCATTAAAATTGTTCTAGAATTATTTTTGTATCTACTTGCCCGCATATGATCCAACAAAATGTTAATTTTAAGTTTTCCACTTGTCAAATTTTGGTTGTTGATTAACGATTGAACCAATTTCTGCTCTAAACCACCGTTGCCCAAGTATAAACTGGCCAACGTTATCCTGCGAGAGGCTGTAGCACAATTTTGCACTAACGTATCGTAGAATTCACTAGGTTCGGTTAAAATGCTTATATTGTCGGCTTTAATTGAAAAACATGGGGAAGCAGATGTTAGCCAACTCAAATGAGATGTATATAGTTTCGTAAAAGGAGAATGATAAATTGTTGATTCCGAGTGTATAGGATGAAGGGTATTTTCCAATACGTTAGTTAATAATCTTCGTATCATTTCTATAAATGACCAAATTATTTAGGCTCATAAACGCCACATTCCTAAGAATGTGAAGCTTTAATATGTAATTTTTAAAAACTTACGTATAATTTATAAATAGTAATTGTAAAGATTATTATAATTACAATGTAAAAATATTTTAACCTCTAAATATATTTGAAATGGCAATTTTGGTTGACATAAGTTGCAAGTTGCGTTCAACCGATTTGATACAGATGCGTACTCGAAAATTTTCTCAAGGTTTGTGAATGTAAAAATATTACAAAAATGCATGAGACTTCTTAGGTTCTAGCCTTCTAGCATTTGTTGATGATTTTTATTTATTACTTTAGGATTAGAAATATGGTTATGTGGAATTTGATTAAAGAAAATCTCTTTTAATATGAAATTATATTTTTTACTTATTATACACGTGGCGCATGCGCGCAGACTGGCTATGACAGTGTTTCCCAACCTATGGTCCGTCAAACATTGTGTGGAGGTGGGTGGTCTGCCGGTTCAACTTCCAGTTGAAGCCGGAAAATGGGAAGCGTTTTACTTTTGGGTTTGCTCCCGGTAAATTTACCCTACCGCGCCTAATAATGGTAATTATTTTTACATGATGTGTTCTATGCAAGATTTGATATTTGAGCTCCTTAGGTTCCGGACTTTTAATAGACCACTTCCAGTTAAAAAACTAACAAGCTATTAAAAAAAAACTTTTTAAAAACGTATTTCGAAACTACCGATCTTTCATAATCAGCATTAAAAATTTAAAAATAATAAATTAGTACCTATGACGTTTTATTTCAGTAGGTACAGCTTCAATAATTATTATACATTATAGTTATGTTATCTACTCAGATAATTCCTCGTCCAAATGGTAAACGATGACCTTAATCTCGATCACTTTGGGGCTTTTGTTTTAGAATTAACTAAGTTACTATGGTTAAACACGTATCTTTCAAAGTGCTTAAAATTTCTGGTTAAAAGCCAAAATGAAACATTTTCGAAATTCGCTTCGTATCTCAACAATTTTCGATAAATTCGCATTGCAACATGAGTGTACTATGCCACCTCCTGAAGACATTGTTGTGAAATACATTGACAGTGGTTTTTTGGTAGATCTCAGGAGAAAATTTAGACGACTGATGACTGTTAACGAATCGAGTCAACGAACCAGAAATTTTTTACGATCCAGTGTTACAATTCGAGAAGAGAGAAAGCGTCATCTAAAACGTTACTATCACATGATACACCCATTTAGCGATGGCAGGTTTGTTTCTTTAGTTTAATGCACTGACCGTTTGTTGTTATGATGTCTTACTTTATATTTTAGGGCTTACTGGGAATTTTTTATAATGTTTGTGCTATTTTTTTTGCTCATTTTGATTCCAATAGAAAATGCGACTCTGCTTGCACCATGGTTCATCAAAATTCCGAAATATAGTTTGGATTTTATTTGTTGCGTTGACATTGGAGTTACTTTTGCATCAGGTTACTACGTGAAAGACACCAAGAACATTATACTGAATCCTAAGAAAGTAGCCAAGTAGGTACAGCACAGCAGAAGAACCATGCTAAGGTCTATAATTTTTCCTGCATTGATAAAATAGTTTTTTAAATTTTCAACTAAGGTACAGGTTAGAAGCGGGCATGTACAGCACCATCGCCATAATATGGCCGTGTATTAAAAATATTGACTATATTGCTCGACTTGCATTCTGTTAACGGTTTTATGAAAGTCAGATAGGATAGGTATACTACATTATGTACTATGGAGCGTAGTGGTAAGGAGGAACCACTCTTATGGGAAATAAATTGAAGTGTCCAGAAAAATGAATAAAAAAATTACGGTTAAATAATAGTTCAATAAGTATCCAAATTGGCGTTGGTAAGCAATCTGAAGTTGCCGATTACCATTGAAGGGAAGTATGCCAAAGATCGATTTAAATTTTGGTAGTCGCTACGTTAGAAGTGTCAGTGTCAGTTGACGACGATGACATCTAAAGTACTACCCTTCACAAAAAAACAGTTTTTCAAATTTATTTATTCTTATGAATTTTATTAATTCGTCAAAGAAATATGTAAATTCCAAATTTTTAATTTTATAGTCTTAGGGCCAATTTCATAATAAATTTTAAATGGGAAGCGTTAAATTTGGCTTTAAAAGCGGTTTTAAATTTAACGCTTCCTTTAAAATTTATAGATAAATAATTATTATTCCATTGGGACTATTTCATTTTTTTGTCCTAGCCTAACAATTTTTAAATTTTGAACTTTTACTAAACACTAGGGCCCTCTTATTTGACACGATTTTACGGACACTTTTTATATATTATGGAGTAGTTGCTCCTTACCTCTTCTTCTTCTTCTTAATATGTAGGTTATAGCCACATATTATTCATGCTAGCATTGTAATTATTATATCGAAATCAATTGAAATTAAAAAATACTAATCTGGTATGTATACAATAATTTACGTCAGCTGAATATTTTTTCCAAGTGTATAGTCATTCCACCATTCCACCGATAGGTACTATTATGTTAATATGCTTTGACTTTTCTCATTTCAGACGATATCTTACAACTTACTTTTTAATCGACTTATTGTCGTCCGTACCAATGGATTTAATTGTCGGCATATTTTATACTCGCGAAAACTTTTGGTTTATTAAACTTCTAACGTATTTAAAATTGTTACGTCTTACAACCTTCATCAAATACTTGGACCGATTGCGTGACGTAAGTAAAGTGACTGAAAGTTATTTTATAATTTATTATGTCTTTACCTTTTGTTTTCAGCGTAAAGGTTACAGCATCTATAAGTTCAAATCATTCAAGCTGGTATTGATATTTTTTATTGCTTTGTTGTGGGCCACAAGTTTTGTTTATTTAATTGCTCGGACGAGAAAAGATTCTTGGTTACCTAAAGACGTGTCCGCTTTTCAGGGTCTACTTTTCAGTTGCCTGGTAGCGCTTTACAATATTCTGCTCATTGGGTATGGAATAACCCCTAATGTTTACCTCTCGGAAATGCTTTTTTCCATTGGTTGTTTAATTATTGGAGTTATACTTCAATGGTTTATTTATGGTAAATACATACCTCATACATTGTCGTGCGAAACAAACAATTTGGCGGCTGATTTTTGTTTCAAAGAAGAAGGACCCTGCTCCTTATTATTCAGAGGCGATACTAACAGGCAAATTTATAAAACTTAAACACAATACTGAAACACAAAAATTGTAACATCAATTTAAATTTAAGCGAGGTGAACCGGAAATAAAATTTTGTTGGTGCGGGTATAAAATAATTTGCCTTTAAAAAAGTTAGAGCAGTGGAAATTGTGATCAAATTAGTAAATTTTGCTTTAATTTCACTTAAAAAAAGAGACATTCCCAAGTTTCGAATATTTTGGAAGTTAGAGGAGATTTCTAAAAGTTAAAATATTGTAACACCTGGAAACTGTACTATTTTGTATGAAAATTTTAATGAACATTCTTTATCTGCACTACATAAATTATGTACGACATTTTTATACTTTTGCATGCTCACACAAAACATCCAAGTTTAATTAAACCAAGAGTTTAGCAAGTGGACAAATTTCGGTCCTTTTAAATAAAACGTTGGTTTAGTTAAGATAACACTTTACACGAAACGAGCCTTGAATCTTATGAGATCTGTCATAAACAGTAAGCCATTGTGTCAGTATTCGCCAAAATTAGGTTGTTTTATTTGCACCGCCAGATTGTTCAAAACAAACCTCACTCCTGAAAAGTCTCAGCTCTACGACTTAAAAGCTAGCCAGGTAAACGTAGGTCGAAAAGGAAGGTGGCTCCAAGAGCAAACGTTCCACGATAACATTTAATATAATATCCTTTTTCATAATTCCACTTGGGATGGAATTATGAAAAAATTATAAACATTTAATCGTTAAAAAATTAACTTGAGTGTTGGTCAAGTTAACACGTTGATATTACCTGAATTAGTTCGTGCCAAATCGGCCGGACTAACCAACCAACTTGGCCGAAAGTAAAATTGCCATCAAAAGAGCCAGTCAATATACTTATATTTTAACCCGCAATTATAATTTGGTTTTAGCCGAGACTTTGCAGCTACTGAATAAAAACTTAAGTGCAAGTAACAAATATCAACACATGCTTCACCAACTCCACGAATACATCCGTTACAAACAATTGCCTGAAAATGTGAGAAAACGTATTTTGGTTTATTTTGAGTTTCGATTTGAAAAAAATTATTACAAAGAAGAAGAAATCTTAAATACTCTTTCGGATAACTTGAGACAGGTGATCCTAAACCAAAAATTAAAACTCTCAAATAGCAATAATAATAATATTATTAATAATATTTTAAAACTATAACAAAGTTAATTAAACGCTTAAATATTTTAAAAGAAATATTTATTAGAGACGATATTTCGAAAGCGTTTGCTTTCATTTTCGAGTTCGAATAAACAAACAAAATAAACAAACAAAATTTAGATGACAACGCGACGCGATATAATAATAGCAACACAAATTGATTTCTAAGAAAATGTACAACCACATCAGTGGATTGATGTGATCGCTGGTTGAGTTACAGAGCGGAAATTCTGGGTTCGAATCTAGTATACTTGGCGGAATTTCTTAGCTCGGCCTTCCGGTGTGCATCAACACGCTGTAGATTTAAGAATAGGTTCTAATGTTTACATAAGTCTGGCAAATTGACAGAACGTCAGGGTTATAAAAAAATAATTTTTAAAAAATGTACAAAAAAATTTAAATTATGTAGTACCTACATCAAAAAAGAATGTCCAAAATAGAAAATTCCTCTTAGAAAACCTCACACGTATATTCTTCAACACTCTATGTTTCCTGCACCAACTTTTTAAAGTTTTACAAAATAGTTGTTTTTATTTGTGTTGGCAAATTATTGTAATATTTTATGCACAAATAATAACAATTTCTTTTTAGTTGTTGTTAACTGATGGCTTCGTTTTTTGTAATTTATATACTACCGAGTTACTTCTTGTACAGGGTGGGCCAATTTCGATAGTTCTTATGGGAAACTCGGTAACTAAAAGAAAAGCTCTATGGCCAAAACCGGAATTCGCTATCTTTTTTTGATTTCGAGTTATAGCCGAAAGTTCGAATTTTCGATAAATGTCGATATCTCGGTTGTTTTTCATGTTATCAAAAAAATGTTAAGACTTTTCTTCGGGCACTTTTTTAAAATCAATAAAATGAGCTAAAGAGATTTTAAATATCTATCTCAGTTTCAGAGCTATAACATAAACTTGTGTTTTTTTAAATGGAAACCATAGATGAAAATAATATTTTTAAATAGCGTTTTTTATCCTCTTTTCAACGATATATAACAATAACAAAAATATTATAAAATTGAAGAAGATCAAAAATTTAAATATAATAATAACATTTTTAGTAAAAAAACAATCAAAATTTTAAATTCTAACAAAAATTAAAGTAAAGATCAAACCGTAGTACAATTGTTTTTAATACTTAATTTGGTTAAAACAAAACACTTTGTCCAGTCTACCTGCTAACGGCAGCGGTGGAAAAGTTATATAGGATTAGAGGAACCTTTAACCATCGGTGGAAAAAGAAATCGCCCATATTTTTGTTGTTATATTATATCGTTAAAAAGAGGATATGAAAAACAACCGAGATATCGACATTATCGAAAAGTCGAAAATTCGAACTTTTGGCTATAACTCGAAATCAAAAAAAGATAGCGAATTCCGGTTTTGGCCATTGAGCTTTTCTCGAAAAAAGAGAACGAGGATACGCCATCCGTTTTTTCATATCTCTTTTAGTTACCGAGTTTCCTATAAGAACTATCGAAATTGGCCCATCCTGTACATATGGGGTAGTTTTTTCATTAAGTTAGTGTTGCAAAAACAGTCGTTTGTTTTTAAAAACAAATAAAACACATTCCTGATTGTATTTGTATTTTAATACTTATATTAAATATTTACAATAAACGTAAGAAATACAAATAATACCTTAACAAACAAATATCCAACAATGCTGAAGTTGTTCCGATATAAAAAATGCCATTCCACGTCAAGCAATTTAAAACTTCAATCTAAATTTAAAGTATGACAAAAATTTGATTAATTCATTTTTCTAGGACATATTATTGCATTCCTGTCAAAGCTTAGTGGAAAGTGTGGAATTCTTCAAAGATCTTCCTTCTTCACTGTTAATAAGAATTGTAAAATGCATGAAATCGGACATTTATCTCACTAACGATGTAATAGTAAGAGCAGGCATTGCCGGAGATTCCATGTACTTTATAGCTTCTGGAACTATAGCCGTTTACACGAGCACCGGAAAAGAGGTAAAAAGATATTAGAAACCATTATTAGTCACAACAAAATTTGACTAGTATACTGTAACTTTCATTTGACCTGACTTGTAAAGTGTACAAGTACAATATACGACCTTTTGACAAGCGCTAAACTCGCTAAAAACATGCCTGAATTGTGACCAAACTCGAAAAATAATGTGGTTTTATAACCGACGCGCCACCTATATTACCCATTGCTCCTAAATCAGATGGACTACAGTTGCAATTTTTTTCTGTGATACTTTCGCGTCAACTAGTCTTTGCAGAATGGAAGAAGTGCAGGACATTATTTGGTAGATAAATGTAAACCGTTCATACATTTGTTGTGAATTTTAAAAGATAGAAATGTATTTACACGACACATATTCCTGCTAAACTTTCAAGAAATTTCAATCTAAATGTGAACAGTCAAAGCTGAGGCGTATTTACGGGGGGGGGGGGCTGTATAAATAATAATCAATATATTAAATAACATACAATTATTATTTGAATAGTTAAAGTTCTGAGCGATTTTTAAATCCTGATTTCTTCTATCATAAAAACAGCCCCCGGGCTCCCTACAAGTATTTGCTAAAAATACGTTATGGAGTCGAAGAAATTTTATGTCCCACACTTGACAATGCTGCGTTTTATTTACATTTTTTTTTGAGGAGATATATTATTTGGCATAATATTTAAAAGAAAATACGAAATGTAAACGAAAAGTATGCCGAAACTGCTAGTTTCAAAACAATCTCTTCTGCTCATGCGTAAACAGGTGCATTTCGTATCCCTCATCTTCTACTACCCTAACTTGGTCCCCATTTATGAAATGTTTTGAGTGCTCTTGACGAAATCCTATTTACATGTTAACATTAAGAAAAACTAATGATTTCAGATTTGTCATTTGGCTGATGGAGGTCATTTTGGAGAAATTGCACTTCTGATGGACATAGAAAAACGTGTCGCCAGTGTAGTGGCTGTCGAATGTTGTGAACTGTTCAATTTAAATCGTAAAGATTTCCGACGTGCTATTGCACCTTATCCAGACTTGAGCGAACGAATGCGACGATTGGCGCAAAATCGACTAAACAAAACAATGAGATATATGAGCGACGAAGACATAGCAGAACAAAAAATTGATTTAGAATTTTAAAGGTTGAAAATGTTCCTAACGTAAATAAATATATTATAATTAAAAAATATTTTATTTCAAGTTTTAATTAATATCGTGATAAATTTGCGTTCGATGAAGCGCAATGACAAAAACTTTTAGTTTAACGAGAACTGCTGGAACTAGAACGACTGTGCTTATGACGTCTAGGTGGAGGACTACGACTTCGTTGCCTGCGTCGAATTGGACTCCTCCGGGGTGGTCTCAAAGGAGAACGTCTGCGGAATCTTGGAGGAGTTCTACGCATTGGTGGACGTCTCATCATAGGTGGACTGCGTCGTAACGGTAATGGTCTTGGTTTTGGAATTAAAACGGGCGCCGCGGTAATTTCTTGACCGTCAATTTGACCACCATCCATGTGTTTCATCGCATTTTCTGCCTCATCTGCATTGCTAAATTCTACATAAGCATAACCACGTCCAAGATGTGGATGAATATGATCCTTGGGAAATTCGACTTGTTTGATTGTACCATAAAAACTAAAAATTTCCTGGACGTGTTCTTTATTTACGGTTCGAGTTAATCGACCAATGTGAATCTTGGTTGGTCTTGGTGTGGGCGAACGGCGTCGCTTTTTGCGTGATATCGACCTTGATCTCTGTCGATTAGTTTCTTTTTCGTCACGACTAGGTGAACCTTTCCTTTTAACATGTTCTTTCTCTTTAATTCCATCCTTATCGGCTTTTTCTTTCTTATCTTTTTCCTTACTCTTTCTTGCTACTTGCTTACTTTCAGACCTAAGAATTGCAATAAAAAAAACAACTAAAAATAACAACCACAACTTACATTCTCTTTGGACGTGTCCTATCTTGACTGCTAATAGAAGACGAACTATCGGATGACGAACTACTCGATCGTGAGCTACTTCCGGAACTTGAAGTGCTCGAAGACTTTGACGCACTCGAAGAACTTGATCCTGACGAACTAAAATCACCAAAAACAATTAACGATACAATTTTTCGATCAAAGCAATTACAATTTTGTTTACCTCCTACTACTGTCGCTGCTGCTAGAACCCGATTCTGACCTCTTACGTTTATCTCTACCCCTCTCCTTCTTTTTATCCCTATCTTCTTCATTTTCTATGCCCTTTCGCGCCCTAAAATAATTATAAAATCGAATGAAGGCAAAAATGACGCCAATTTCTAAACATAACCTCAAATAACACTTACATTATTTAATAAGAGTGCGCCGAAATTTCAACAAATATGTATAACCTCACCAGTTGTGATCTGTGATATTTAAAAATCGCTCAAAGCCTTTAAATGTGAAAACTTAAATAATTAATTAATGCGTTTCATATTCATACAATATGCAAACCTGCGCGTCTTGTTGATATTTTGAACAAATGTATTTTTGACAAATGACAATGGTAACGCACCGGTGCTTCTCAAACAAATATCATCTAGTGGAATTAGTAACAAATTCATTGTATTATTTTTTATCGTTCTTGAGGGCGCATAAAAGTGTTAAAAGCTGCGGTGCATCTGAACTCTGAAGTTATATAAAAAAGTGAGGATGCGAGGTGATCTAGGTATATATTTTTTTTAAATAGCCTCATATTATTTACAAAATTAATTTGATTTTTTTCACCACTGAATGGAAAAAATATTTGAATTTAATTGTTTTTAAAATTTAAATTGTATGCTTGAAGAAACTTTTGTATACCTGCTTACAAGGTAGAGTAGTTTTTGATTTTCGGATAAACAAATATGAGCATCTAATCCTTAAACCTTTTTCGTGAATCGTGAGCTGCATTTCACAGGCTTCATTGCTCACGAACAAATACTCAATTCAATTGATCGCAGCGCACTTCTCGAATCTCAACCTATGATCTCAACTTAACGATTCGATGGATCGAAAAAAAGAGTTATATTAGTGAATAGGGATGCCGTCTATCGAATTTTACAACATTTTTAATTATTTCTAAAAACACCTGCGGGGGCAGGGGGCACTTAATTTGCTATGCCTCCCTAAAAGTTTCAATAATCAAGTGATTAAATCGTATTATATGTAGTATATATCTCGAGTTATTATTGTTGTTTCGAATGTAAAGATTATCTAATAATGAAAGATAAATTTTACGTCACCATCAAACTACGTGTTTACTTATTTTGAAATTTTGATAACGGTAAGTATTATACATAATATAATATTATAATAGAAGCTAAGCAGTAATTATACTACAATAAAAAAATTAGCCAGTTACTGTAAAATAATAAACGTATACTTATTAAATATTATTAATTTAGTAAATAGATACAAAATGTCAATAAAAATTAAAGAATTTTTTAAGAACGGTCGAACTATTTACGGAGCCGCTTTAAATTACAAGTAAGTATTAGATCAAATATAAATTAAAGTGGAATTTTTTTGTTTGCGTTGTGTCTATTAGTGAAATATTTAAAAATATTTCAGAGATCCCAACGGAGATAAAAGTCAACATATCGAAGAACCTGTAATTTTTCACAAATCACCTTCCGGATACATAACCGAAGGAACTCCTATAATAGTAAACATTACAATAATAGTTAAAATTAATAAATTTAAACTTTGCGTTATATTTCAGATACCAAAAAATTACAAGTTAGTTCAAGAACTGGAATTGGGGATTATAATAGGCAAAATATGTAAAAATGTAACCGAAGCAGAAGCGATTGATTACATTGGAGGCTATTGTGTTGGATTGGACATGACTGCGATAAACGAATTGGTATATATTATTTATTTATATGTATTAGGTGTACTATAGGTAACGTGACGCAAAATTGAGTTTCAATCTAAATGTGTTTAGACTAAATGCCGATCCAATGGCCTGCCGTGGACAATTAGCAAAAGTTTTGATACCTCTTGCCCCGTAAGTGAATTTATTCCCAAGGAAGCGATAACGAACCCCAACGATGTTGAGCTCTGGTGCAGTATCAACGGACGAAAACAGCAACAAGGAAACACTAAACATTTAGTTTTTTCCAGTTACCAATTAATTAGTTTTATATCACAGACCCAAACACTTTTACCCAACGATCTGATATTAGTTGGTACTCCACCGTCGCCAGGTCTTGTAGAAGCAGGAGACATCATTGAAGGTGGTATTAAAGGTGTTAAAGAAATTAAATTTATTGTTGAAAAGTACAAAGAATAACGAAGCGAAATATTGATTATCAATCAAATAAAGAGGATTAAAGGAATTACAAAAAGCGACACAGATGTATTTATTAATTTTTTTACAGTCGAGATATTTCGATCATAATTACCTAGTGCACATCCTCGGGGCAATAAGGCTGAAGCTGAAGTCAATAGTTACGGAAGTACCTACGTAATGATTCGGTAAAAATTCCATCAAAATCGGTCCAACAGTTTTTGAGAAAAAAGGCCAACATCGTACAAACTTGTCTATATATTCGACGCGTTCGTCCTTCGCCGATCTGCTCACCGGATGTAAAGTAATTTTTATCAAGCATAATAAGTTACCAAATATATCGCGAATGGGTTGCCTAAAGAAATATGGTCCTGACTATCCTTAATTAAAAATTGCGTAATTAATAGTCGATCTCATATAAGCAGTAAGTAGGTGGCAGGTCGTCTGCAAAGTCACATTTACAAAGCCAGAATGGGAAATGATTCGAAAATTTAAAGAAATGTGTGTTGCCTAATGTAGAAACATTCTGACATAATACAAAAAATTAAATGTTATCTGTCAACAACCAGGCCCGGATTGGGCCGGCGGGCTCGTGGGCAAAATGTGGGCCGCTACTCAAAGGGGCTGATTTTCCAGAAATATAAACTTGAAAATATACTGTCATGTGCTAAAATTTTTGTTTTTTTTTGCTTGCTCAAAGTCTTGGATTTGGCCCAATAGCAGAATTTCAATTTTGTTTTTGTTAAGAGAGGTTTGTTCATGTCCCGCAAACCGATATAGTTGGTTATTCAATTTTATGGCTGTCAGGTAAAAATTTGTATCACTTCTAACACTACTTTAAACACAATTAATTTTATGAAAAGTAAATGGATGTTAGTGAGGGTATATAAGAATTGACAACGTGCCGGTATATGCGTCGGATAAGAAAATTTTTGGTTTTGGAAAGTTGGAAGGAGGTGGGGGAATTCGCATGGCGGCGAACGGATGGAAGCAGGGTCGAAAATAGAGAGAGGAGCAAAATTTGGATTTTTGTGCGTGGCATTATTTTTTTTTTGCTCATCGTTCTGGTACGATAGATGGGAATATTTTCTGGAAATCCGTCCATGCTGCTGTTCGAAAACGTGTGTTAGCGCCTTACGAGGATTAAACCTGGACGATAATCGCTACAGAAAGAAGGTCAGTTCAGCGCCTTTAATTCATTAAAAGTGAATTGTGTTATGGAATAAAAAACATAATAGACATAATTTTCATATTTTTGTAATAAAATTTTGTTCACATTTTATTCATGCGGCCAGATGAAATCGAAATTAAGGTTTTTTTTCTTTTAGTAAATATAATTTCAATTTCTGACGCCTACATATCTACACCCTTACAACTTGACAAATGCAAAATTTGTTGCATATAAAGCCAAAAATTGAATAAAAAAATTTTTTTTATTAATAGGGTTTATATTTTGAAGTCCTGCTATTGAACCGACTCATGAGTTTTTCTTTTGCTTCTCCGACTATAGAGCTAGACGAGGCATTCAAAAAGTTTGGTTTTTTGTCATAACAATACACAAATTATAATTTTATTAATAATAGGTATCCATCAGTAAAATGGTATAATAATTGCATCGACAAGGCTACGATTATAAATTTTAAAATTTTTCTCAAATGCTCTTCACGTGTTATTTTAAACACTTCTTAAAAATATTGAAAGGATTTATTGCCTACTTCCTTCTTCAGATATTTTGTATTGATTTATTGTGGTCCCTAACTTGAACTAATTTCAAAAAAATTGTCAATACATTTTAAAATTTAAAAAACTTCTGTTTGTGTCGGCACTATAAATGCATTCGTAGATAAAATCAATACAGTTTGTATCGTAAATTAATTTTACCATCACATAGATTTATTATTTATACTTTTCAATCTTAATTCAAATTAAATTTAAACAACTTTCCTGCCTATAAATTAAGTGAATAATATTTAAAAAAATGTTATATTATTTATATTTAAATAAAAGAATTCGTAATTATTAATAATAGTCGACCATGTGGTGACTGCAATTAACAGATAAATGGAAGTGAAAATAACAGTACGAGTAACACCAAATTCATAATGAGTTTTAAAGGAAGCTTTAAATTTAAAGCTAATTTCAGACAAAATAAACCAATCAAAATGATCACTTGGCTTTAAAATTAACTTTAAATTTAAAGCTTCGTTTAAAGTTACCTTATGTACATGTAATGTAAGGTACATATTTCATAATTTTCTTAATGTGGCAAGTAGCGTTGTTGCCCCAGGCCCTTCAATTATGAAATTGGCTTTAAATTAAGCGAATTCTTTTATTTTCCATCCAATCGCAAGTAAATAATGTTCTTATAGTCAATGATGTGTTCGGAGATTTCACGGAGGTCTAAATGAGCTAGATATTATGGTGTATTTCATTGAATTTAATCATTTCCAATGCAGTATTATCCATAATAAAGAAAATTATTAAAAGCAAATTTCAAGGTGGTAATTTTTAGTTATTGTGAGCATTTTCGTTGAACAAAATGTGTTTTATTTTAATATTTGGACTATTTTAAGGCAATAATAAAAGAAAAAATAATTTTAAGTATCGTAATTTATTATAAAAAATCGATTTGAAATTTGAATAAATTCAAATATTCAAAATTTCGCGGGCAACTCCTATTGGCTGTGGAAAAATCCTCGGATCCAGCCGATCGAGCTGATCCGTTATGTTATGAACAACCTTACAAAGTTCGACTGTCAAAGTGACAATTACGTAAATTGCGAATAAACAGTAATTTCTATAAATGTTGAATTGCATTTGGTAAATTTTGTATAGAATTGTTGCTAATTTGTCGCGGAAATGTTCTAATTTTACCTTTTTAGGAAGACTTAACCTAACTTGTAAAAATGCTGCGATCTGCTCTCGTTGGAAGCAGTCCAAAACTATGGAATAATTGCGTTATGAAATCGATCGGCGGTGCATTTGGGGTTAATGTGTCGAGAAATCAATCAACTTCTGTAGTCCCAAAAGCTTCAGACAGCCCATCCGAACTGAAACCTCGACCATATTCTCCCTTTAAAACCCCTAACAATACTGCAGATATTGTTACTGCTCGTTTAGATGACTTATTGAATTGGGGTAGAAAGGGGTCTTTGTGGCCATTAACTTTTGGTTTAGCATGCTGTGCAGTCGAAATGATGCACATGGCAGCTCCACGTTACGACATGGACAGGTACGCAAAAAACTTTCTTTGATTTATACAGTTGTGTCATAATCACTGAACAATTTTAGATTTGGCGTGGTTTTTCGTGCTTCGCCTAGACAAGCAGATGTTATAATAGTAGCTGGTACTTTAACAAATAAAATGGCACCTGCATTAAGGAAAATATACGATCAAATGCCTGAACCACGATGGGTAATATCGATGGGAAGTTGTGCTAATGGGGGTGGATATTATCACTATTCATATTCTGTAGTTAGGTATGTGGAACTGCTTTACACTCTTGGATTTATAGGCAAGGTCTTATTGATGATTAAATAGTTCAGGAAAAATAGACTTTCACGTGGAAATAATTTGTAACAGGCTAAATTTTTGCATGCACCTTAGTATTATAGCCCTAAACAATGTCTCAAAGTTCCCCATCGATTTCCTTTCCGCTAGCTGTTTTACGCAAGGTTAAAGGTCGCCAAAAACAGTTTCTCACATATATCTCTAGAACGGCAACATTTATTGAAATAAATATATAGAGCTAATTTGTAGCTAAGTCGATTTTCTATAAAATGTTATTTGAAAGTTTTTTTGTAGAGACAATCCGTCACGAAATATGGCGTTTCAAAGAACCAAGAATGTAGATCAATATCCGACAATATCACTACGGCACATAAAGAGTGATCTTAGGATATAATGATGGAAAATGAATTATAATTCAATAGATACAGTTGTGGAAATGTAATTAGCACACATCCTATGTTAGTAGAGTGCCCGAATCAAAATAAAACGCTTAAAAACGATTTCTGTGGGGGTGTCGGGGTTAAAAGCTGAAACTTGCAGGAATGAAAGATTAGATGGCATATATTCGTAATCCGAAGGTAATAAAAAATAATCACGCGCAAAAGGGCCCTATTTAAAAAAAATGAGATAATACTATTAGCGGAAGCCCATAAAATGCCGATTATTTTGATATATAATTTGAAATAATTTTTGTACGAAATGTACAAATTAAAAATTATTAGTGTAAAAACAAAATTGAAGGCAATGAAATTTTCAACAAAAAATGTCTAATAAATTTTTGCTCTAAAATCGATTTTTATATGACAAAAAATGGCTTCAAAATGTTAAATTTACATTGATAACATAATGTGTGCTAATTACATTTCCACAACTGTACATGTATTGTTGTTTTAATTTAATTGTGAATGCATTTATTACACATTTATTTATGCATGTATTATTCAGTGACGGTGGTATTAACATTCTTCATCTGCATCGGAGACCAATTCTTTTGTCGCCAAAGTTTGGACTAAGAAAGACGATGCGATGGATCGATGTTGTTATCATAATTCACATTATCGATATCAAATGGTACCATGTTCGAACAAGTTTGTCTATGACTTTGGCTACAAAACTACAGAGCAGTTCAATCCTGCTTTTCGACATCCACAATTGAAAGCACAGTTTACAAATTACATTACAAAATACTGTACTAAGTAATACATCCGGAACAGCTTGAAGCAGGGTTGTCATTGGCTCTAGGATATTATTTTGTAATGCTCATCCCCTTCCCGAGGATCAATTTTGTTATTTCCTAGCCATACTTGGACTTGGTAATACACTTGATGAATGTGTTGCTGAGCAATGGTCCACATCCTCACCAACGATAATGGCAGTACTCATATGTGACTGCTTTACAATGATATTAGCTGCTTGAAATCTTTGAGACAGCATGGGAAATGAAACGACTTATGTTACAAAAAAACTTTTTATAGAAAATCGCATTAACTACAAATTGGCTCTATATTTTTTTCAATAAATATCGCCTTTCTCGAGAAATTATTTCCAACTCTGCTCCTTACATTATTTTTAATATTACTAAATATTAGTGTAAAACTTTCCTTAAAAAGATTTGTCTACATTTGACGAGAAATTTGAAAATAAATTTTAAATAAAAATATAAAGAGTTCACAGTGTCAAGAAAAAATTATTCTATTCCGATATACATTTAAACTTTTATTAAATAAAGTAAAAATATGCTTTAAAAAGCATTTAAAGGACATTTTGCACAGACATTGTGAACAGGACCCTTATAAATTTTCATTGGACCAACTGTCAACAATAAATTATATATAATGAAATATCTTATGGTGGGTTTCATAAAGGTATCTTAAAATTTAAACTACGATTAAAATTATAACCATAGTTACAACAATTAAAATGCATTGTTGTTATATTGTTTGAATATTATAATCCTAGATTGAATTTTAAACCTCTTTTGTGAAACCGGGCATTAATGATGTACATGTTAATAAAACTGCAAAAATTGAATAAAATTGAAAAAAATTTGATTTTTAACTTACGTAATAATACAATGAATGATAGTTTATGACACTTTTATTCAATTTTTGCAGTTTAATTAACATGTACATCATTAAGATATTTCATTATATAATTTCACATGGTACGAATTAATCCTATCAATAAATTATATAATGTATTTTTGAATTTTAAAATGTATTTTAAACTGTATTTTGTATTTTAAAATGTATTTTGTATCTGAAATATATAATAATAAAAATACAATATAAAAATACAATAGATCACGTAAGTGCGACGTCACAGGGGCGCGCGCATTTTGAAAACCTTTCCAAACAAAACCTTTCCACATACAAATTCCCATAAGAGGATTTGTTATTGCTTTTTTTATATTGGTATTAGTGTATAATAACAATAAACTACAAAAACTCACTCTTTGATGTCTCTTATTAAACACTATTTATACTAAAATCCTCATTTCACTAATACCAATATAAAAAAAGCAATAACAAATCCTCTTATGGGAATTTGTATGTGGAAAAGTTTTGTTTGGAAAGGTTTTTAAATGCGCGCGCGACTTGTGACGTCAGAACTTACGTGTCTATACACAAAAATATTTGTATTTGAAATATAAAATACATTTACAATTTGTATTTAAAATACTAAATGTATTTCAAATACATGTATTTGAATTCTGCCCACCCCTGAATCTGGGGCACTAATAAATGAGTTACGTAATGAATTCTAAATTTCAGAGGGTGTGATCGGATCATACCTGTGGATATTTATGTACCTGGATGTCCACCAACAGCAGAAGCATTGTTGTATGGAGTTTTACAACTGCAAAAGAAAGTTAAAAGAATGAGCACTGTACAAATGTGGTACCGCAAATAAGTTGATTATTTAGGTTTATTAGTGCATAATTATTATACAGCTTTTAATGTTTGTTTATAGGTAAAATAAAAGATTTGAATTTTACTTTAAAGTTGATTTATTATATAACTACCGGTTGTAGGTCAGGTAGCAAGGCATGAAAACATGCAAAATGTGTGATTAAATGTTACAACTTTTTTTTCATTTTTTAACGGTATATTAGAGTAAATTCAAACTGATTGTAAGTTTCCTGCCTCATCCCAAGATTGTTTCAGTTATGGTAGCATCATAAAGATGCAAAGAAATGGTTTTTCGTTAGAATTTTCTTTATTTTTGAGATACTGCAAAAACAGTTATATTTATTTATTGGTAAGTTAAGTAAGGAATACATCATAAATATTCACATTATTTGATACACAACAGAAAAAAAATTACAATTGTTATTTACAGAATACCCATTTGGGTAAGACTTTACAAAATGTGAGTTAAACAAAATATGAGTTCATTACCAAAAGGGTTGAGCTCAGATTGGCCAGTAATACCTAGCCATCTGGTCTACCGCTCACCCGAACCAGTATGGATAACCGCACCGGACCAGCAATCTACATCAATATTATTGAAACAAGTAATAATATGCAACAATAGCACGCCAAATCACCATGCGCAGCCACACGAACCATCCAGCAATCGGCCATACCAACACAAGCACGAACATAAGAAAATCTTGTCTGTCTACCCACTAGAATGCCAGCCCTCCACTCATCAGTAACTCCCTGAGCTTTCGTTTAAAGACAATAAAAGACTTAAGGAATAACGGAATATACTGCAGTGAAATTTTATACAAAAATATGAACATCAAATCTTTTGCAACCTATCCCAGCTATCTCAGCCAGAGACAACCCTTTAACGCCATGTAGTGAGTACATACGATTTTATTTTTAATTATCCAAAATCAATAATAAAGATAAAATGGATAATTCCATAAGCGGAACACACCTCGGATGATTTTCTATAATCTTTTATGTTTTTTAACACAATCTGAAATAAAAAATAATGCTGGTCCTACTTTGGAACACCTGAAAATAAAATTGAATCCCCAAAAATAAGCAAAGCCAAATTTAAATTCTCAACAAGTGCTCAATCTCAAAACTTTTCCGCAGATAAGTGGTTTCAACAAATGCTGCCGAAATAATTGCATTAAATTTATATGCTTAAATATTAGCAGATAATTCTATAAAATAATTGCAAATTCAACCAAATCAAATAAGACTTATCGAGTGCTAAATGGCAGTACCTCGTAAGTCGCATTTTTGAAATTTTTTGTGTTTGGTATCATTCTATTGAAAAAATGTGTCTCTATCTTGTAGACAGCTTTAAAAAAAAAAAAATTTTTTACACTTACGATGTCCTGCCGTTTAGCACTCGTTATCTGACATACGGGAAAGTATGGACACCGACGCCGTGCGACGCACCGTTTAGAAGTTGGCGAATTGAAAACAGGGGCGGCGTCGGTTTTTGAAATTTTTTACCCGGCCATCGGCCGTCGTCCGGCGTCCCCCGTCCGACGAGCCCTATCGCGATTCCGTAAAACGAGTCGTTTAGAAGTTAGAAATGCAAAAACCTAGAGGGCGCCACTTTTTGACAGTTTTGACGGCGGATTCGGATAGAGCTCGCTCTGCACTACACGGTGGTCAAAATCCCGACGCTCTACGACGTCCCGTTCAAAAGTTATTAAATTTTAATTAATTCGATATACAGGGTGGTCCGTCCAGGAAGTTTTTGGACAAAAGCTTGTAACTCCCAAACGGCTGAACTTTCGGCAGGTTTTTCGACGGTGTCGGGTAGTCTTCGACCTCCCGCATCCGATGAGACCTATCCCGACTCGGTCCGACGCACCGTTTAGAAGTTGGCGAATTAAAAACAGGGGCGGCGTCGGTTTTTGAAATTTTTTACCCGGCCATCGGCCGTCGTCCGGCGTCCCCCGTCCGACGAGCCCTATCGCGATTCCGTAAAACGAGTCGTTTAGAAGTTAGAAATGCAAAAACCTAGAGGGCGCCACTTTTTGACAGTTTTGACGGCGGATTCGGATAGAGCTCGCTCTGCACTACACGGTGGTCAAAATCCCGACGCTCTACGACGTCCCGTTCAAAAGTTATTAAATTTTAATTAATTCGATATACAGGGTGGTCCGTCCAGGAAGTATTTGGACAAAAGCTTGTAACTCCCAAACGGCTGAACTTTCGGCAGGTTTTTCGACGGTGTCGGGTAGTCTTCGACCTCCCGCATCCGATGAGACCTATCCCGACTCGGTCCGACGCACCGTTTAGAAGTTGGCGAATTAAAAACAGGGGCGGCGTCGGTTTTTGAAATTTTTTACCCGGCCATCGGCCGTCGTCCGGCGTCCCCCGTCCGACGAGCCCTATCGCGATTCCGTAAAACGAGTCGTTTAGAAGTTAGAAATGCAAAAACCTAGAGGGCGCCACTTTTTGACAGTTTTGACGGCGGATTCGGATAGAGCTCGCTCTGCACTACACGGTGGTCAAAATCCCGACGCTCTACGACGTCCCGTTCAAAAGTTATTAAATTTTAATTAATTCGATATACAGGGTGGTCCGTCCAGGAAGTTTTTGGACAAAAGCTTGTAACTCCCAAACGGCTGAACTTTCGGCAGGTTTTTCGACGGTGTCGGGTAGTCTTCGACCTCCCGCATCCGATGAGACCTATCCCGACTCGGTCCGACGCACCGTTTAGAAGTTGGCGAATTAAAAACAGGGGCGGCGTCGGTTTTTGAAATTTTAAACGCGGTCATCGGACGTCGCACGTCGTCCCCCGTCCGATGCGACCTATCCCGACGCCGTGCGACGCACCGTTTAGAAGTTGGCGAATCGAAAACCTGGACGGCGTCGGTTTTTGAAATTTTTTACGCGGCCATCGGACGTCGTCCGGCGTCCCCCGTCCGACGAGACCTATCGCGATTCCGTAAAACGAGTCGTTTAGAAGTTAGAAATGCAAAAACCTAGAGGGCGCCACTTTTTGACAGTTTTGACGACGGATTCGGATAGAGCTCGCTCCGCACTACAAGGTAGTCAAAATCCCGACGCTCTAGGACGTCCCGTTCAAAAGTTAGCAATTATTATTAATTCGATATACGGGCTCCGTCCCGGAAGTTTTTGGACAAAAGCTTGTAACACCCAAACGGCTGAACTTTCGGCAGGTTTTTCGACGGTGTCGGGTAGTCTCTGACCTCCCGCATCCGATGAGACCTATCCCGACTCGGTCCGACGCACCGTTTAGAAGTTGGCGAATTAAAAACAGGGGCGGCGTCGGTTTTTGAAATTTTAAACGCGGTCATCGGACGTCGCACGTCGTCCCCCGTCCGACGCCGTCTATCCCGACGCCGTGCGACGCACCGTTGAGAAGTTGGCGAATTAAAAACCTGGACGGCGTCGGTTTTTGAAATTTTTTACGACGCCATCGGACGTCGTCCGGCGTCCCCCGTCCGATGCGACCTATCCCGACGCCGTGCGACGCACCGTTTAGAAGTTGGCAAATTTAAAACCTGGACGGCGTCGGTTTTTGAAATTTTTTACCCGGCCATCGGCCGTCGTCCGGCGTCCCCCGTCCGACGAGCCCTATCGCGATTCCGTAAAACGAGTCGTTTAGAAGTTAGAAATGCAAAAACCTAGAGGGCGCCACTTTTTGACAGTTTTGACGGCGGATTCGGATAGAGCTCGCTCTGCACTACACGGTAGTCAAAATCCCGACGCTCTACGACGTCCCGTTCAAAAGTTATTAAATTTTAATTAATTCGATATACAGGGTGGTCCGTCCAGGAAGTTTTTGGACAAAAGCTTGTAACTCCCAAACGGCTGAACTTTCGGCAGGTTTTTCGACGGTGTCGGGTAGTCTTCGACCTCCCGCATCCGATGAGACCTATCCCGACTCGGTCCGACGCACCGTTTAGAAGTTGGCGAATTAAAAACAGGGGCGGCGTCGGTTTTTGAAATTTTAAACGCGGTATCGGACGTCGCACGTCGTCCCCCGTCCGACACGACCTATCCCGACGCCGTGCGACGCACCGTTGAGAAGTTGGCGAATTAAAAACCTGGACGGCGTCGGTTTTTGAAATTTTTTACGAGGCCATAGGACGTCGTCCGGCGTCCCGCATCCGATGAGACCTATCCCGACTCGGTCCGACGCACCGTTTAGAAGTTGGCGAATTAAAAACAGGGGCGGCGTCGGTTTTTGAAATTTTTTACGCGGCCATCGGCCGTCGTCCGGCGTCCCCCGTCCGACGAGCCCTATCGCGATTCCGTAAAACGAGTCGTTTAGAAGTTAGAAATGCAAAAACCTAGAGGGCGCCACTTTTTGACAGTTTTGACGGCGGATTCGGATAGAGCTCGCTCTGCACTACACGGTAGTCAAAATCCCGACGCTCTACGACGTCCCGTTCAAAAGTTATTAAATTTTAATTAATTCGATATACAGGGTGGTCCGTCCAGGAAGTTTTTGGACAAAAGCTTGTAACTCCCAAACGGCTGAACTTTCGGCAGGTTTTTCGACGGTGTCGGGTAGTCTTCGACCTCCCGCATCCGATGAGACCTATCCCGACTCGGTCCGACGCACCGTTTAGAAGTTGGCGAATTAAAAACAGGGGCGGCGTCGGTTTTTGAAATTTTTTACCCGGCCATCGGCCGTCGTCCGGCGTCCCCCGTCCGACGAGCCCTATCGCGATTCCGTAAAACGAGTCGTTTAGAAGTTAGAAATGCAAAAACCTAGAGGGCGCCACTTTTTGACAGTTTTGACGGCGGATTCGGATAGAGCTCGCTCCGCACTACAAGGTAGTCAAAATCCCGACGCTCTAGGACGTCCCGTTCAAAAGTTAGCAATTATTATTAATTCGATATACGGGCTCCGTCCCGGAAGTTTTTGGACAAAAGCTTGTAACACCCAAACGGCTGAACTTTCGGCAGGTTTTTCGACGGTGTCGGGTAGTCTCTGACCTCCCGCATCCGATGAGACCTATCCCGACTCAGTCCGACGCACCGTTTAGAAGTTGGCGAATTAAAAACAGGGGCGGCGTCGGTTTTTGAAATTTTAAACGCGGTCATCGGACGTCGCCCGTCGTCCCCCGTCCGACGCCGTCTATCCCGACGCCGTGCGACGCACCGTTGAGAAGTTGGCGAATTAAAAACCTGGACGGCGTCGGTTTTTGAAATTTTTTACGACGCCATCGGACGTCGTCCGGCGTCCCCCGTCCGATGCGACCTATCCCGACGCCGTGCGACGCACCGTTTAGAAGTTGGCGAATTTAAAACCTGGACGGCGTCGGTTTTTGAAATTTTTTACCCGGCCATCGGCCGTCGTCCGGCGTCCCCCGTCCGACGAGCCCTATCGCGATTCCGTAAAACGAGTCGTTTAGAAGTTAGAAATGCAAAAACCTAGAGGGCGCCACTTTTTGACAGTTTTGACGGCGGATTCGGATAGAGCTCGCTCTGCACTACACGTTAGTCAAAATCCCGACGCTCTACGACGTCCCGTTCAAAAGTTATTAAATTTTAATTAATTCGATATACAGGGTGGTCCGTCCAGGAAGTTTTTGGACAAAAGCTTGTAACTCCCAAACGGCTGAACTTTCGGCAGGTTTTTCGACGGTGTCGGGTAGTCTTCGACCTCCCGCATCCGATGAGACCTATCCCGACTCGGTCCGACGCACCGTTTAGAAGTTGGCGAATTAAAAACAGGGGCGGCGTCGGTTTTTGAAATTTTTTACCCGGCCATCGGCCGTCGTCCGGCGTCCCCCGTCCGACGAGCCCTATCGCGATTCCGTAAAACGAGTCGTTTAGAAGTTAGAAATGCAAAAACCTAGAGGGCGCCACTTTTTGACAGTTTTGACGGCGGATTCGGATAGAGCTCGCTCTGCACTACACGGTGGTCAAAATCCCGACGCTCTACGACGTCCCGTTCAAAAGTTATTAAATTTTAATTAATTCGATATACAGGGTGGTCCGTCCAGGAAGTATTTGGACAAAAGCTTGTAACTCCCAAACGGCTGAACTTTCGGCAGGTTTTTCGACGGTGTCGGGTAGTCTTCGACCTCCCGCATCCGATGAGACCTATCCCGACTCGGTCCGACGCACCGTTTAGAAGTTGGCGAATTAAAAACAGGGGCGGCGTCGGTTTTTGAAATTTTTTACCCGGCCATCGGCCGTCGTCCGGCGTCCCCCGTCCGACGAGCCCTATCGCGATTCCGTAAAACGAGTCGTTTAGAAGTTAGAAATGCAAAAACCTAGAGGGCGCCACTTTTTGACAGTTTTGACGGCGGATTCGGATAGAGCTCGCTCTGCACTACACGGTGGTCAAAATCCCGACGCTCTACGACGTCCCGTTCAAAAGTTATTAAATTTTAATTAATTCGATATACAGGGTGGTCCGTCCAGGAAGTTTTTGGACAAAAGCTTGTAACTCCCAAACGGCTGAACTTTCGGCAGGTTTTTCGACGGTGTCGGGTAGTCTTCGACCTCCCGCATCCGATGAGACCTATCCCGACTCGGTCCGACGCACCGTTTAGAAGTTGGCGAATTAAAAACAGGGGCGGCGTCGGTTTTTGAAATTTTTTACCCGGCCGTCGTCCGGCGTCCCCCGTCCGACGAGCCCTATCGCGATTCCGTAAAACGAGTCGTTTAGAAGTTAGAAATGCAAAAACCTAGAGGGCGCCACTTTTTGACAGTTTTGACGGCGGATTCGGATAGAGCTCGCTCTGCACTACACGGTAGTCAAAATCCCGACGCTCTACGACGTCCCGTTCAAAAGTTATTAAATTTTAATTAATTCGATATACAGGGTGGTCCGTCCAGGAAGTTTTTGGACGAAAGCTTGTAACTCCCAAACGGCTGAACTTTCGGCAGGTTTTTCGACGGTGTCGGGTAGTCTTCGACCTCCCGCATCCGATGAGACCTATCCCGACTCGGTCCGACGCACCGTTTAGAAGTTGGCGAATTAAAAACAGGGGCGGCGTCGGTTTTTGAAATTTTTTACCCGGCCATCGGCCGTCGTCCGGCGTCCCCCGTCCGAGGAGCACTATCGCGATTCCGTAAAATGAGTCGTTTAGAAGGTAGAAATGCAAAAACCTAGAGGGCGCCACTTTTTGACAGTTTTGACGGCGGATTCGGATAGAGCTCGCTCTGCACTACACGGTGGTAAAAATCCCGACGCTCTACGACGTCCCGTTCAAAAGTTATTAAATTTTAATTAATTCGATATACAGGGTGGTCCGTCCAGGAAGTTTTTGGACAAAACCTTGTAACTCCCAAACGGCTGAACTTTCGGCAGGTTTTTCGTCGGTGTCGGGTAGTCTTCGACCTCCCGCATCCGATGAGACCTATCCCGACTCGGTCCGACGCACCGTTTAGAAGTTGGCGAATTAAAAACAGGGGCGGCGTCGGTTTTTGAAATTTTTTACCCGGCCATCGGCCGTCGTCCGGCGTCCCCCGTCCGACGAGCCCTATCGCGATTCCGTAAAACGAGTCGTTTAGAAGTTAGAAATGCAAAAACCTAGAGGGCGCCACTTTTTGACAGTTTTGACGGCGGATTCGGATAGAGCTCGCTCTGCACTACACGGTAGTCAAAATCCCGACGCTCTACGACGTCCCGTTCAAAAGTTATTAAATTTTAATTAATTCGATATACAGGGTGGTCCGTCCAGGAAGCTTTTGGACAAAGGCTTGTAACTCCCAAACGGCTGAACTTTCGGCAGGTTTTTCGACGGTGTCGGGTAGTCTTCGACCTCCCGCATCCGATGAGACCTATCCCGACTCGGTCCGACGCACCGTTTAGAAGTTGGCGAATTAAAAACAGGGGCGGCGTCGGTTTTTGAAATTTTAAACGCGGTCATCGGCCGTCGCACGTCGTCCCCCGTCCGATGCGACCTATCCCGACGCCGGGCGACGCACCGTTTAGAAGTTGGCGAATCGAAAACCTGGACGGCGTCGGTTTTTGAAATTTTACACGCGGCCATCGGACGTCGTCCGGCGTCCCCCGTCCGACGAGACCTATCGCGATTCCGTAAAACGAGTCGTTTAGAAGTTAGAAATGCAAAAACCTAGAGGGCGCCACTTTTTGACAGTTTTGACGGCGGATTCGGATAGAGCTCGCTCTGCACTACACGGTAGTCAAAATCCCGACGCTCTACGACGTCCCGTTCAAAAGTTATTAAATTTTAATTAATTCGATATACAGGGTGGTCCGTCCAGGAAGTTTTTGGACAAAAGCTTGTAACTCCCAAACGGCTGAACTTTCGGCAGGTTTTTCGACGGTGTCGGGTAGTCTTCGACCTCCCGCATCCGATGAGACCTATCCCGACTCGGTCCGACGCACCGTTTAGAAGTTGGCGAATTAAAAACAGGGGCGGCGTCGGTTTTTGAAAATTTTTACCCGGCCATCGGCCGTCGTCCGGCGTCCCCCGTCCGACGAGCCCTATCGCGATTCCGTAAAACGAGTCGTTTAGAAGTTAGAAATGCAAAAACCTAGAGGGCGCCACTTTTTGACAGTTTTGACGGCGGATTCGGATAGAGCTCGCTCTGCACTACACGGTAGTCAAAATCCCGACGCTCTACGACGTCCCGTTCAAAAGTTATTAAATTTTAATTAATTCGATATACAGGGTGGTCCGTCCAGGAAGTTTTTGGACAAAAGCTTGTAACTCCCAAACGGCTGAACTTTCGGCAGGTTTTTCGACGGTGTCGGGTAGTCTTCGACCTCCCGCATCCGATGAGACCTATCCCGACTCGGTCCGACGCACCGTTTAGAAGTTGGCGAATTAAAAACAGGGGCGGCGTCGGTTTTTGAAATTTTAAACGCGATCATCGGACGTCGCACGTCGTCCCCCGTCCGATGCGACCTATCCCGACGCCGTGCGACGCACCGTTTAGAAGTTGGCGAATCGAAAACCTGGACGGCGTCGGTTTTTGAAATTTTTTACGCGGCCATCGGACGTCGTCCGGCGTCCCCCGTCCGACGAGACCTATCGCGATTCCGTAAAACGAGTCGTTTAGAAGTTAGAAATGCAAAAACCTAGAGGGCGCCACTTTTTGACAGTTTTGACGACGGATTCGGATAGAGCTCGCTCCGCACTACAAGGTAGTCAAAATCCCGACGCTCTAGGACGTCCCGTTCAAAAGTTAGCAATTATTATTAATTCGATATACGGGCTCCGTCCCGGAAGTTTTTGGACAAAAGCTTGTAACACCCAAACGGCTGAACTTTCGGCAGGTTTTTCGACGGTGTCGGGTAGTCTCTGACCTCCCGCATCCGATGAGACCTATCCCGACTCGGTCCGACGCACCGTTTAGAAGTTGGCGAATTAAAAACAGGGGCGGCGTCGGTTTTTGAAATTTTAAACGCGGTCATCGGACGTCGCACGTCGTCCCCCGTCCGACGCCGTCTATCCCGACGCCGTGCGACGCACCGTTGAGAAGTTGGCGAATTAAAAACCTGGACGGCGTCGGTTTTTGAAATTTTTTACGACGCCATCGGACGTCGTCCGGCGTCCCCCGTCCGATGCGACCTATCCCGACGCCGTGCGACGCACCGTTTAGAAGTTGGCAAATTTAAAACCTGGACGGCGTCGGTTTTTGAAATTTTTTACCCGGCCATCGGCCGTCGTCCGGCGTCCCCCGTCCGACGAGCCCTATCGCGATTCCGTAAAACGAGTCGTTTAGAAGTTAGAAATGCAAAAACCTAGAGGGCGCCACTTTTTGACAGTTTTGACGGCGGATTCGGATAGAGCTCGCTCTGCACTACACGGTAGTCAAAATCCCGACGCTCTACGACGTCCCGTTCAAAAGTTATTAAATTTTAATTAATTCGATATACAGGGTGGTCCGTCCAGGAAGTTTTTGGACAAAAGCTTGTAACTCCCAAACGGCTGAACTTTCGGCAGGTTTTTCGACGGTGTCGGGTAGTCTTCGACCTCCCGCATCCGATGAGACCTATCCCGACTCGGTCCGACGCACCGTTTAGAAGTTGGCGAATTAAATACCTGGACGGCGTCGGTTTTTGAAATTTTAAACGCGGTCATCGGACGTCGCACGTCGTCCCCCGTCCGACGCGACCTATCCCGACGCCGTGCGACGCACCGTTGAGAAGTTGGCGAATTAAAAACCTGGACGGCGTCGGTTTTTGAAATTTTTTACGAGGCCATCGGACGTCGCACGTCGTCCCCCGTCCGATGCGACCTATCCCGACGCCGTGCGACGCACCGTTTAGAAGTTGGCGAATCGAAAACCTGGACGGCGTCGGTTTTTGAAATTTTTTACGCGGCCATCGGACGTCGTCCGGCGTCCCCCGTCCGACGAGACCTATCGCGATTCCGTAAAACGAGTCGTTTAGAAGTTAGAAATTCAAAAACCTAGAGGGCGCCACTTTTTGACAGTTTTGACGACGGATTCGGATAGAGCTCGCTCCGCACTACACGGTAGTCAAAATCCCGACGCTCTAGGACGTCCCGTTCAAAAGTTAGCAATTTTTATTAATTCGATATACGGGGTCCGTCCAGGAAGTTTTTGGACAAAAGCTCGTAACTCCCAAACGGCTGAACTTTCGACAGGTTTTTCGACGGTGTCGGGTAGTCTTCGACCTCCCGCATCCGATGAGACCTATCCCGACTCGGTCCGACGCACCGTTTAGAAGTTGGCGAATTAAAAACCGGGGCGGCGTCGGTTTTTGAAATTTTAAACGCGGTCATCGGACGTCGCACGTCGTCCCCCGTCCGATGCGACCTATCCCGACGCCGTGCGACGCACCGTTTAGAAGTTGGCGAATTAAAAACAGGGGCGGCGTCGGTTTTTGAAATTTTAAACGCGGTATCGGACGTCGCACGTCGTCCCCCGTCCGACACGACCTATCCCGACGCCGTGCGACGCACCGTTGAGAAGTTGGCGAATTAAAAACCTGGACGGCGTCGGTTTTTGAAATTTTTTACGAGGCCATAGGACGTCGTCCGGCGTCCCGCATCCGATGAGACCTATCCCGACTCGGTCCGACGCACCGTTTAGAAGTTGGCGAATTAAAAACAGGGGCGGCGTCGGTTTTTGAAATTTTTTACGCGGCCATCGGCCGTCGTCCGGCGTCCCCCGTCCGACGAGCCCTATCGCGATTCCGTAAAACGAGTCGTTTAGAAGTTAGAAATGCAAAAACCTAGAGGGCGCCACTTTTTGACAGTTTTGACGGCGGATTCGGATAGAGCTCGCTCTGCACTACACGGTAGTCAAAATCCCGACGCTCTACGACGTCCCGTTCAAAAGTTATTAAATTTTAATTAATTCGATATACAGGGTGGTCCGTCCAGGAAGTTTTTGGACAAAAGCTTGTAACTCCCAAACGGCTGAACTTTCGGCAGGTTTTTCGACGGTGTCGGGTAGTCTTCGACCTCCCGCATCCGATGAGACCTATCCCGACTCGGTCCGACGCACCGTTTAGAAGTTGGCGAATTAAAAACAGGGGCGGCGTCGGTTTTTGAAATTTTTTACCCGGCCATCGGCCGTCGTCCGGCGTCCCCCGTCCGACGAGCCCTATCGCGATTCCGTAAAACGAGTCGTTTAGAAGTTAGAAATGCAAAAACCTAGAGGGCGCCACTTTTTGACAGTTTTGACGGCGGATTCGGATAGAGCTCGCTCCGCACTACAAGGTAGTCAAAATCCCGACGCTCTAGGACGTCCCGTTCAAAAGTTAGCAATTATTATTAATTCGATATACGGGCTCCGTCCCGGAAGTTTTTGGACAAAAGCTTGTAACACCCAAACGGCTGAACTTTCGGCAGGTTTTTCGACGGTGTCGGGTAGTCTCTGACCTCCCGCATCCGATGAGACCTATCCCGACTCAGTCCGACGCACCGTTTAGAAGTTGGCGAATTAAAAACAGGGGCGGCGTCGGTTTTTGAAATTTTAAACGCGGTCATCGGACGTCGCCCGTCGTCCCCCGTCCGACGCCGTCTATCCCGACGCCGTGCGACGCACCGTTGAGAAGTTGGCGAATTAAAAACCTGGACGGCGTCGGTTTTTGAAATTTTTTACGACGCCATCGGACGTCGTCCGGCGTCCCCCGTCCGATGCGACCTATCCCGACGCCGTGCGACGCACCGTTTAGAAGTTGGCGAATTTAAAACCTGGACGGCGTCGGTTTTTGAAATTTTTTACCCGGCCATCGGCCGTCGTCCGGCGTCCCCCGTCCGACGAGCCCTATCGCGATTCCGTAAAACGAGTCGTTTAGAAGTTAGAAATGCAAAAACCTAGAGGGCGCCACTTTTTGACAGTTTTGACGGCGGATTCGGATAGAGCTCGCTCTGCACTACACGTTAGTCAAAATCCCGACGCTCTACGACGTCCCGTTCAAAAGTTATTAAATTTTAATTAATTCGATATACAGGGTGGTCCGTCCAGGAAGTTTTTGGACAAAAGCTTGTAACTCCCAAACGGCTGAACTTTCGGCAGGTTTTTCGACGGTGTCGGGTAGTCTTCGACCTCCCGCATCCGATGAGACCTATCCCGACTCGGTCCGACGCACCGTTTAGAAGTTGGCGAATTAAAAACAGGGGCGGCGTCGGTTTTTGAAATTTTTTACCCGGCCATCGGCCGTCGTCCGGCGTCCCCCGTCCGACGAGCCCTATCGCGATTCCGTAAAACGAGTCGTTTAGAAGTTAGAAATGCAAAAACCTAGAGGGCGCCACTTTTTGACAGTTTTGACGGCGGATTCGGATAGAGCTCGCTCTGCACTACACGGTGGTCAAAATCCCGACGCTCTACGACGTCCCGTTCAAAAGTTATTAAATTTTAATTAATTCGATATACAGGGTGGTCCGTCCAGGAAGTATTTGGACAAAAGCTTGTAACTCCCAAACGGCTGAACTTTCGGCAGGTTTTTCGACGGTGTCGGGTAGTCTTCGACCTCCCGCATCCGATGAGACCTATCCCGACTCGGTCCGACGCACCGTTTAGAAGTTGGCGAATTAAAAACAGGGGCGGCGTCGGTTTTTGAAATTTTTTACCCGGCCATCGGCCGTCGTCCGGCGTCCCCCGTCCGACGAGCCCTATCGCGATTCCGTAAAACGAGTCGTTTAGAAGTTAGAAATGCAAAAACCTAGAGGGCGCCACTTTTTGACAGTTTTGACGGCGGATTCGGATAGAGCTCGCTCTGCACTACACGGTGGTCAAAATCCCGACGCTCTACGACGTCCCGTTCAAAAGTTATTAAATTTTAATTAATTCGATATACAGGGTGGTCCGTCCAGGAAGTTTTTGGACAAAAGCTTGTAACTCCCAAACGGCTGAACTTTCGGCAGGTTTTTCGACGGTGTCGGGTAGTCTTCGACCTCCCGCATCCGATGAGACCTATCCCGACTCGGTCCGACGCACCGTTTAGAAGTTGGCGAATTAAAAACAGGGGCGGCGTCGGTTTTTGAAATTTTTTACCCGGCCGTCGTCCGGCGTCCCCCGTCCGACGAGCCCTATCGCGATTCCGTAAAACGAGTCGTTTAGAAGTTAGAAATGCAAAAACCTAGAGGGCGCCACTTTTTGACAGTTTTGACGGCGGATTCGGATAGAGCTCGCTCTGCACTACACGGTAGTCAAAATCCCGACGCTCTACGACGTCCCGTTCAAAAGTTATTAAATTTTAATTAATTCGATATACAGGGTGGTCCGTCCAGGAAGTTTTTGGACGAAAGCTTGTAACTCCCAAACGGCTGAACTTTCGGCAGGTTTTTCGACGGTGTCGGGTAGTCTTCGACCTCCCGCATCCGATGAGACCTATCCCGACTCGGTCCGACGCACCGTTTAGAAGTTGGCGAATTAAAAACAGGGGCGGCGTCGGTTTTTGAAATTTTTTACCCGGCCATCGGCCGTCGTCCGGCGTCCCCCGTCCGAGGAGCACTATCGCGATTCCGTAAAATGAGTCGTTTAGAAGGTAGAAATGCAAAAACCTAGAGGGCGCCACTTTTTGACAGTTTTGACGGCGGATTCGGATAGAGCTCGCTCTGCACTACACGGTGGTAAAAATCCCGACGCTCTACGACGTCCCGTTCAAAAGTTATTAAATTTTAATTAATTCGATATACAGGGTGGTCCGTCCAGGAAGTTTTTGGACAAAACCTTGTAACTCCCAAACGGCTGAACTTTCGGCAGGTTTTTCGTCGGTGTCGGGTAGTCTTCGACCTCCCGCATCCGATGAGACCTATCCCGACTCGGTCCGACGCACCGTTTAGAAGTTGGCGAATTAAAAACAGGGGCGGCGTCGGTTTTTGAAATTTTTTACCCGGCCATCGGCCGTCGTCCGGCGTCCCCCGTCCGACGAGCCCTATCGCGATTCCGTAAAACGAGTCGTTTAGAAGTTAGAAATGCAAAAACCTAGAGGGCGCCACTTTTTGACAGTTTTGACGGCGGATTCGGATAGAGCTCGCTCTGCACTACACGGTAGTCAAAATCCCGACGCTCTACGACGTCCCGTTCAAAAGTTATTAAATTTTAATTAATTCGATATACAGGGTGGTCCGTCCAGGAAGCTTTTGGACAAAGGCTTGTAACTCCCAAACGGCTGAACTTTCGGCAGGTTTTTCGACGGTGTCGGGTAGTCTTCGACCTCCCGCATCCGATGAGACCTATCCCGACTCGGTCCGACGCACCGTTTAGAAGTTGGCGAATTAAAAACAGGGGCGGCGTCGGTTTTTGAAATTTTAAACGCGGTCATCGGCCGTCGCACGTCGTCCCCCGTCCGATGCGACCTATCCCGACGCCGGGCGACGCACCGTTTAGAAGTTGGCGAATCGAAAACCTGGACGGCGTCGGTTTTTGAAATTTTACACGCGGCCATCGGACGTCGTCCGGCGTCCCCCGTCCGACGAGACCTATCGCGATTCCGTAAAACGAGTCGTTTAGAAGTTAGAAATGCAAAAACCTAGAGGGCGCCACTTTTTGACAGTTTTGACGGCGGATTCGGATAGAGCTCGCTCTGCACTACACGGTAGTCAAAATCCCGACGCTCTACGACGTCCCGTTCAAAAGTTATTAAATTTTAATTAATTCGATATACAGGGTGGTCCGTCCAGGAAGTTTTTGGACAAAAGCTTGTAACTCCCAAACGGCTGAACTTTCGGCAGGTTTTTCGACGGTGTCGGGTAGTCTTCGACCTCCCGCATCCGATGAGACCTATCCCGACTCGGTCCGACGCACCGTTTAGAAGTTGGCGAATTAAAAACAGGGGCGGCGTCGGTTTTTGAAAATTTTTACCCGGCCATCGGCCGTCGTCCGGCGTCCCCCGTCCGACGAGCCCTATCGCGATTCCGTAAAACGAGTCGTTTAGAAGTTAGAAATGCAAAAACCTAGAGGGCGCCACTTTTTGACAGTTTTGACGGCGGATTCGGATAGAGCTCGCTCTGCACTACACGGTAGTCAAAATCCCGACGCTCTACGACGTCCCGTTCAAAAGTTATTAAATTTTAATTAATTCGATATACAGGGTGGTCCGTCCAGGAAGTTTTTGGACAAAAGCTTGTAACTCCCAAACGGCTGAACTTTCGGCAGGTTTTTCGACGGTGTCGGGTAGTCTTCGACCTCCCGCATCCGATGAGACCTATCCCGACTCGGTCCGACGCACCGTTTAGAAGTTGGCGAATTAAAAACAGGGGCGGCGTCGGTTTTTGAAATTTTAAACGCGATCATCGGACGTCGCACGTCGTCCCCCGTCCGATGCGACCTATCCCGACGCCGTGCGACGCACCGTTTAGAAGTTGGCGAATCGAAAACCTGGACGGCGTCGGTTTTTGAAATTTTTTACGCGGCCATCGGACGTCGTCCGGCGTCCCCCGTCCGACGAGACCTATCGCGATTCCGTAAAACGAGTCGTTTAGAAGTTAGAAATGCAAAAACCTAGAGGGCGCCACTTTTTGACAGTTTTGACGACGGATTCGGATAGAGCTCGCTCCGCACTACAAGGTAGTCAAAATCCCGACGCTCTAGGACGTCCCGTTCAAAAGTTAGCAATTATTATTAATTCGATATACGGGCTCCGTCCCGGAAGTTTTTGGACAAAAGCTTGTAACACCCAAACGGCTGAACTTTCGGCAGGTTTTTCGACGGTGTCGGGTAGTCTCTGACCTCCCGCATCCGATGAGACCTATCCCGACTCGGTCCGACGCACCGTTTAGAAGTTGGCGAATTAAAAACAGGGGCGGCGTCGGTTTTTGAAATTTTAAACGCGGTCATCGGACGTCGCACGTCGTCCCCCGTCCGACGCCGTCTATCCCGACGCCGTGCGACGCACCGTTGAGAAGTTGGCGAATTAAAAACCTGGACGGCGTCGGTTTTTGAAATTTTTTACGACGCCATCGGACGTCGTCCGGCGTCCCCCGTCCGATGCGACCTATCCCGACGCCGTGCGACGCACCGTTTAGAAGTTGGCAAATTTAAAACCTGGACGGCGTCGGTTTTTGAAATTTTTTACCCGGCCATCGGCCGTCGTCCGGCGTCCCCCGTCCGACGAGCCCTATCGCGATTCCGTAAAACGAGTCGTTTAGAAGTTAGAAATGCAAAAACCTAGAGGGCGCCACTTTTTGACAGTTTTGACGGCGGATTCGGATAGAGCTCGCTCTGCACTACACGGTAGTCAAAATCCCGACGCTCTACGACGTCCCGTTCAAAAGTTATTAAATTTTAATTAATTCGATATACAGGGTGGTCCGTCCAGGAAGTTTTTGGACAAAAGCTTGTAACTCCCAAACGGCTGAACTTTCGGCAGGTTTTTCGACGGTGTCGGGTAGTCTTCGACCTCCCGCATCCGATGAGACCTATCCCGACTCGGTCCGACGCACCGTTTAGAAGTTGGCGAATTAAATACCTGGACGGCGTCGGTTTTTGAAATTTTAAACGCGGTCATCGGACGTCGCACGTCGTCCCCCGTCCGACGCGACCTATCCCGACGCCGTGCGACGCACCGTTGAGAAGTTGGCGAATTAAAAACCTGGACGGCGTCGGTTTTTGAAATTTTTTACGAGGCCATCGGACGTCGCACGTCGTCCCCCGTCCGATGCGACCTATCCCGACGCCGTGCGACGCACCGTTTAGAAGTTGGCGAATCGAAAACCTGGACGGCGTCGGTTTTTGAAATTTTTTACGCGGCCATCGGACGTCGTCCGGCGTCCCCCGTCCGACGAGACCTATCGCGATTCCGTAAAACGAGTCGTTTAGAAGTTAGAAATTCAAAAACCTAGAGGGCGCCACTTTTTGACAGTTTTGACGACGGATTCGGATAGAGCTCGCTCCGCACTACACGGTAGTCAAAATCCCGACGCTCTAGGACGTCCCGTTCAAAAGTTAGCAATTTTTATTAATTCGATATACGGGGTCCGTCCAGGAAGTTTTTGGACAAAAGCTCGTAACTCCCAAACGGCTGAACTTTCGACAGGTTTTTCGACGGTGTCGGGTAGTCTTCGACCTCCCGCATCCGATGAGACCTATCCCGACTCGGTCCGACGCACCGTTTAGAAGTTGGCGAATTAAAAACCGGGGCGGCGTCGGTTTTTGAAATTTTAAACGCGGTCATCGGACGTCGCACGTCGTCCCCCGTCCGATGCGACCTATCCCGACGCCGTGCGACGCACCGTTTAGAAGTTGGCGAATCGAAAACCTGGACGGCGTCGGTTTTTGAAATTTTTTACGCGGCCATCGGACGTCGTCCGGCGTCCCCCGTCCGACGAGACCTATCGCGATTCCGTAAAACGAGTCGTTTAGAAGTTAGAAATTCAAAAACCTAGAGGGCGCCACTTTTTGACAGTTTTGACGACGGATTCGGATAGAGCTCGCTCCGCACTACACGGTAGTCAAAATCCCGACGCTCTAGGACGTCCCGTTCAAAAGTTAGCAATTTTTATTAATTCGATATACGGGGTCCGTCCAGGAAGTTTTTGGACAAAAGCTCGTAACTCCCAAACGGCTGAACTTTCGACAGGTTTTTCGACGGTGTCGGGTAGTCTTCGACCTCCCGCATCCGATGAGACCTATCCCGACTCGGTCCGACGCACCGTTTAGAAGTTGGCGAATTAAAAACCGGGGCGGCGTCGGTTTTTGAAATTTTAAACGCGGTCATCGGACGTCGCACGTCGTCCCCCGTCCGATGCGACCTATCCCGACGCCGTGCGACGCACCGTTTAGAAGTTGGCGAATTTAAAACCTGGACGGCGTCGGTTTTTGAAATTTTTTACCCGGCCATCGGCCGTCGTCCGGCGTCCCCCGTCCGACGAGCCCTATCGCGATTCCGTAAAACGAGTCGTTTAGAAGTTAGAAATGCAAAAACCTAGAGGGCGCCACTTTTTGACAGTTTTGACGGCGGATTCGGATAGAGCTCGCTCTGCACTACACGGTAGTCAAAATCCCGACGCTCTACGACGTCCCGTTCAAAAGTTATTAAATTTTAATTAATTCGATATACAGGGTGGTCCGTCCAGGAAGTTTTTGGACAAAAGCTTGTAACTCCCAAACGGCTGAACTTTCGGCAGGTTTTTCGATGGTGTCGGGTAGTCTTCGACCTCCCGCATCCGATGAGACCTATCCCGACTAGGTCCGACGCACCGTTTTGAAGTTGGCGAATTAAAAACAGGGGCGGCGTCGGTTATTGAAATTTTTTACCCGGCCATCGGCCGTCGTCCGGCGTCCCCCGTCCGACGAGCCCTATCGCGATTCCGTAAAACGAGTCGTTTAGAAGTTAGAAATGCAAAAACCTAGAGGGCTCCACTTTTTGACAGTTTTGACGGCGGATTCGGATAGAGCTCGCTCTGCACTACACGGTAGTCACAATCCCGACGCTCTACGACGTCCCGTTCAAAAGTTATTAAATTTTAATTAATTCGATATACAGGGTGGTCCGTCCAGGAAGTTTTTGGACAAAAGCTTGTAACTCCCAAACGGCTGAACTTTCGGCAGGTTTTTCGACGGTGTCGGGTAGTCTTCGACCACCCGCATCCGATGAGACCTATCCCGACTCGGTCCGACGCACCGTTTAGAAGTTGGCGAATTAAAAACAGGGGCGGCGTCGGTTTTTGAAATTTTTTACCCGGCCATCGGCCGTCGTCCGGCGTCCCCCGTCCGACGAGCCCTATCGCGATTCCGTAAAACGAGTCGTTTAGAAGTTAGAAATGCAAAAACCTAGAGGGCGCCACTTTTTGACAGTTTTGACGGCGGATTCGGATAGAGCTCGCTCTGCACTACACGGTAGTCAAAATCCCGACGCTCTACGACGTCCCGTTCAAAAGTTATTAAATTTTAATTAATTCGATATACAGGGTGGTCCGTCCAGGAAGTTTTTGGACAAAAGCTTGTAACTCCCAAACGGCTGAACTTTCGGCAGGTTTTTCGACGGTGTCGGGTAGTCTTCGACCTCCCGCATCCGATGAGACCTATCCCGACTCGGCCCGACGCACCGTGTAGAAGTTGGCGAATTAAAAACCGGGGCGGCGTCGGTTTTTGAAATTTTAAACGCGGTCATCGGACGTCGCACGTCGTCCCCCGACCGATGCGACCTATCGCGATTCCGTAAAACGAGTCGTTTAGAAGTTAGAAATGCAAAAACCTAGAGGGCGCCACTTTTTGACAGTTTTGACGACGGATTCGGATAGAGCTCGCTCCGCACTACACGGTAGTCAAAATCCCGACGCTCTAGGACGTCCCGTTCAAAAGTTAGCAATTTTTATTAATTCGATATACGGGGTCCGTCCAGGAAGTTTTTGGACAAAAGCTCGTAACTCCCAAACGGCTGAACTTTCGACAGGTTTTTCGACGGTGTCGGATAGTCTTCGAGCTCCCGCATCCGATGAGACCTATCCCGACTCGGTCCGACGCACCGTTTAGAAGTTGGCAAATTAAAAACCGGGGCGGTGTCGGTTTTTGAAATTTTAAAAGCGGTCATCGGACGTCGCACGTCGTCCCCCGTCCGATGCGACCTATCCCGACGCCGTGCGACGCACCGTTTAGAAGTTGGCGAATCGAAAACCTGGACGGCGTCGGTTTTTGAAATTTTTTACGCGGCCATCGGACGTCGTCCGGCGTCCCCCGTCCGACGAGACCTATCGCGATTCCGTAAAACGAGTCGTTTAGAAGTTAGAAATGCAAAAACCTAGAGGGCGCCACTTTTTGACAGTTTTGACGACGGATTCGGATAGAGCTCGCTCCGCACTACACGGTAGTCAAAATCCCGACGCTCTAGGACGTCCCGTTCAAAAGTTAGCAATTTTTATTAATTCGATATACGGGGTCCGTCCAGGAAGTTTTTGGACAAAAGCTCGTAACTCCCAAACGACTGAACTTTCGACAGGTTTTTCGACGGTGTCGGGTAGTCTTCGACCTCCCGCATCCGATGAGACCTATCCCGACTCGGTCCGACGCACCGTTTAGAAGTTGGCGAATTAAAAACCGGGGCGGCGTCGGTTTTTGAAATTTTAAACGCGGTCATCGGACGTCGCACGTCGTCCCCCGTCCGATGCGACCTATCCCGACGCCGTGCGACGCACCGTTTAGAAGTTGGCGAATCGAAAACCTGGACGGCGTCGGTTTTTGAAATTTTTTACGCGGCCATCGGACGTCGTCCGGCGTCCCCCGTCCGACGAGACCTATCGCGATTCCGTAAAACGAGTCGTTTAGAAGTTAGAAATGCAAAAACCTAGAGGGCGCCACTTTTTGACAGTTTTGACGACGGATTCGGATAGAGCTCGCTCCGCACTACACGGTAGTCAAAATCCCGACGCTCTAGGACGTCCCGTTCAAAAGTTAGCAATTTTTATTAATTCGATATACGGGGTCCGTCCAGGAAGTTTTTGGACAAAAGCTCGTAACTCCCAAACGGCTGAACTTTCGACAGGTTTTTCGACGGTGTCGGGTAGTCTTCGAGCTCCCGCATCCGATGAGACCTATCCCGACTCGGTCCGACGCACCGTTTAGAAGTTGGCGAATTAAAAACCGGGGCGGCGTCGGTTTTTGAAATTTTAAACGCGGTCATCGGACGTCGCACGTCGTCCCCCGTCCGATGCGACCTATCCCGACGCCGTGCGACGCACCGTTTAGAAGTTGGCGAATCGAAAACCTGGACGGCGTCGGTTTTTGAAATTTTTTACGCGGCCATCGGACGTCGTCCGGCGTCCCCCGTCCGACGAGACCTATCGCGATTCCGTAAAACGAGTCGTTTAGAAGTTAGAAATGCAAAAACCTAGAGGGCGCCACTTTTTGACAGTTTTGACGACGGATTCGGATAGAGCTCGCTCCGCACTACACGGTAGTCAAAATCCCGACGCTCTAGGACGTCCCGTTCAAAAGTTAGCAATTTTTATTAATTCGATATACGGGGTCCGTCCAGGAAGTTTTTGGACAAAAGCTCGTAACTCCCAAACGGCTGAACTTTCGACAGGTTTTTCGACGGTGTCGGGTAGTCTTCGACCTCCCGCATCCGATGAGACCTATCCCGACTCGGTCCGACGCACCGTTTAGAAGTTGGCGAATTAAAAACCGGGGCGGCGTCGGTTTTTGAAATTTTAAACGCGGTCATCGGACGTCGCACGTCGTCCCCCGTCCGATGCGACCTATCGCGATTCCGTAAAACGAGTCGTTTAGAAGTTAGAAATGCAAAAACCTAGAGGGCGCCACTTTTTGACAGTTTTGACGACGGATTCGGATAGAGCTCGCTCCGCACTACACGGTAGTCAAAATCCCGACGCTCTAGGACGTCCCGTTCAAAAGTTAGCAATTTTTATTAATTCGATATACGGGGTCCGTCCAGGAAGTTTTTGGACAAAAGCTCGTAACTCCCAAACGGCTGAACTTTCGACAGGTTTTTCGACGGTGTCGGGTAGTCTTCGACCTCCCGCATCCGATGAGACCTATCCCGACTCGGTCCGACGCACCGTTTAGAAGTTGGCGAATTAAAAACCGGGGCGGCGTCGGTTTTTGAAATTTTAAACGCGGTCATCGGACGTCGCACGTCGTCCCCCGTCCGATGCGACCTATCCCGACGCCGTGCGACGCACCGTTTAGAAGTTGGCGAATTAAATACCTGGACGGCGTCGGTTTTTTAAATTTTTTACGAGGCCATCGCACGTCGTCCGGCGTCCCCCGTCCGAAGCGACCTATCCCGACGCCGTGCGACGCACCGTTTAGAAGTTGGCGAATTTAAAACCTGGACGGCGTCGGTTTTTGAAATTTTTTACGAAGCCATCGGACGTCGTCCGGCGTCCCCCGTCCGATGCGACCTATCCCGACGCCGTGCGACGCACCGTTTAGAAGTTGGCGAATTTAAAACCTGGACGGCGTCGGTTTTTGAAATTTTTTACCCGGCCATCGGCCGTCGTCCGGCGTCCCCCGTCCGACGAGCCCTATCGCGATTCCGTAAAACGAGTCGTTTAGAAGTTAGAAATGCAAAAACCTAGAGGGCGCCACTTTTTGACAGTTTTGACGGCGGATTCGGATAGAGCTCGCTCTGCACTACACGGTAGTCAAAATCCCGACGCTCTACGACGTCCCGTTCAAAAGTTATTAAATTTTAATTAATTCGATATACAGGGTGGTCCGTCCAGGAAGTTTTTGGACAAAAGCTTGTAACTCCCAAACGGCTGAACTTTCGGCAGGTTTTTCGACGGTGTCGGGTAGTCTTCGACCTCCCGCATCCGATGAGACCTATCCCGACTCGGTCCGACGCACCGTTTAGAAGTTGGCGAATTAAAAACAGGGGCGGCGTCGGTTTTTGAAATTTTAAACGCGGTCATCGGACGTCGCACGTCGTCCCCCGTCCGATGCGACCTATCCCGACGCCGTGCGACGCACCGTTTAGAAGTTGGCGAATTTAAAACCTGGACGGCGTCGGTTTTTGAAATTTTTTACCCGGCCATCGGCCGTCGTCCGGCGTCCCCCGTCCGACGAGCCCTATCGCGATTCCGTAAAACGAGTCGTTTAGAAGTTAGAAATGCAAAAACCTAGAGGGCGCCACTTTTTGACAGTTTTGACGGCGGATTCGGATAGAGCTCGCTCTGCACTACACGGTAGTCAAAATCCCGACGCTCTACGACGTCCCGTTCAAAAGTTATTAAATTTTAATTAATTCGATATACAGGGTGGTCCGTCCAGGAACTTTTTTGGACAAAAGCTTGTAACTCCCAAACGGCTGAACTTTCGGCAGGTTTTTCGACGGTGTCGGGTAGTCTTCGACCTCCCGCATCCGATGAGACCTATCCCGACTAGGTCAGACGCACCGTTTTGAAGTTGGCGAATTAAAAACAGGGGCGGCGTCGGTTATTGAAATTTTTTACCCGGCCATCGGCCGTCGTCCGGCGTCCCCCGTCCGACGAGCCCTATCGCGATTCCGTAAAACGAGTCGTTTAGAAGTTAGAAATGCAAAAACCTAGAGGGCTCCACTTTTTGACAGTTTTGACGGCGGATTCGGATAGAGCTCGCTCTGCACTAGACGGTAGTCACAATCCCGACGCTCTACGACGTCCCGTTCAAAAGTTATTAAATTTTAATTAATTCGATATACAGGGTGGTCCGTCCAGGAAGTTTTTGGACAAAAGCTTGTAACTCCCAAACGGCTGAACTTTCGGCAGGTTTTTCGACGGTGTCGGGTAGTCTTCGACCACCCGCATCCGATGAGACCTATCCCGACTCGGTCCGACGCACCGTTTAGAAGTTGGCGAATTAAAAACAGGGGCGGCGTCGGTTTTTGAAATTTTTTACCCGGCCATCGGCCGTCGTCCGGCGTCCCCCGTCCGACGAGCCCTATCGCGATTCCGTAAAACGAGTCGTTTAGAAGTTAGAAATGCAAAAACCTAGAGGGCGCCACTTTTTGACAGTTTTGACGGCGGATTCGGATAGAGCTCGCTCTGCACTACACGGTAGTCAAAATCCCGACGCTCTACGACGTCCCGTTCAAAAGTTATTAAATTTTAATTAATTCGATATACAGGGTGGTCCGTCCAGGAAGTTTTTGGACAAAAGCTTGTAACTCCCAAACGGCTGAACTTTCGGCAGGTTTTTCGACGGTGTCGGGTAGTCTTCGACCTCCCGCATCCGATGAGACCTATCCCGACTCGGTCCGACGCACCGTTTAGAAGTTGGCGAATTAAAAACAGGGGCGGCGTCGGTTTTTGAAATTTTAAACGCGGTGTCGGACGTCGCACGTCGTCCCCCGTCCGACACGACCTATCCCGACGCCGTGCGACGCACCGTTGAGAAGTTGGCGAATTAAAAACCTGGACGGCGTCGGTTTTTGAAATTTTTTACGAGGCCATAGGACGTCGTCCGGCGTCCCGCATCCGATGAGACCTATCCCGACTCGGTCCGACGCACAGTTTAGAAGTTGGCGAATTAAAAACAGGGGCGGCGTCGGTTTTTGAAATTTTTTACGCGGCCATCGGCCGTCGTCCGGCGTCCCCCGTCCGACGAGCCCTATCGCGATTCCGTAAAACGAGTCGTTTAGAAGTTAGAAATGCAAAAACCTAGAGGGCGCCACTTTTTGACAGTTTTGACGGCGGATTCGGATAGAGCTCGCTCTGCACTACACGGTAGTCAAAATCCCGACGCTCTACGACGTCCCGTTCAAAAGTTATTAAATTTTAATTAATTCGATATACAGGGTGGTCCGTCCAGGAAGTTTTTGGACAAAAGCTTGTAACTCCCAAACGGCTGAACTTTCGGCAGGTTTTTCGACGGTGTCGGGTAGTCTTCGACCTCCCGCATCCGATGAGACCTATCCCGACTCGGTCCGACGCACCGTTTAGAAGTTGGCGAATTAAAAACAGGGGCGGCGTCGGTTTTTGAAATTTTTTACCCGGCCATCGGCCGTCGTCCGGCGTCCCCCGTCCGACGAGCCCTATCGCGATTCCGTAAAACGAGTCGTTTAGAAGTTAGAAATGCAAAAACCTAGAGGGCGCCACTTTTTGACAGTTTTGACGGCGGATTCGGATAGAGCTCGCTCCGCACTACAAGGTAGTCAAAATCCCGACGCTCTAGGACGTCCCGTTCAAAAGTTAGCAATTATTATTAATTCGATATACGGGCTCCGTCCCGGAAGTTTTTGGACAAAAGCTTGTAACACCCAAACGGCTGAACTTTCGGCAGGTTTTTCGACGGTGTCGGGTAGTCTCTGACATCCCGCATCCGATGAGACCTATCCCGACTCAGTCCGACGCACCGTTTAGAAGTTGGCGAATTAAAAACAGGGGCGGCGTCGGTTTTTGAAATTTTAAACGCGGTCATCGGACGTCGCCCGTCGTCCCCCGTCCGACGCCGTCTATCCCGACGCCGTGCGACGCACCGTTGAGAAGTTGGCGAATTAAAAACCTGGACGGCGTCGGTTTTTGAAATTTTTTACGACGCCATCGGACGTCGTCCGGCGTCCCCCGTCCGATGCGACCTATCCCGACGCCGTGCGACGCACCGTTTAGAAGTTGGCGAATTTAAAACCTGGACGGCGTCGGTTTTTGAAATTTTTTACCCGGCCATCGGCCGTCGTCCGGCGTCCCCCGTCCGACGAGCCCTATCGCGATTCCGTAAAACGAGTCGTTTAGAAGTTAGAAATGCAAAAACCTAGAGGGCGCCACTTTTTGACAGTTTTGACGGCGGATTCGGATAGAGCTCGCTCTGCACTACACGTTAGTCAAAATCCCGACGCTCTACGACGTCCCGTTCAAAAGTTATTAAATTTTAATTAATTCGATATACAGGGTGGTCCGTCCAGGAAGTTTTTGGACAAAAGCTTGTAACTCCCAAACGGCTGAACTTTCGGCAGGTTTTTCGACGGTGTCGGGTAGTCTTCGACCTCCCGCATCCGATGAGACCTATCCCGACTCGGTCCGACGCACCGTTTAGAAGTTGGCGAATCGAAAACCTGGACGGCGTCGGTTTTTGAAATTTTTTACGCGGCCATCGGACGTCGTCCGGCGTCCCCCGTCCGACGAGACCTATCGCGATTCCGTAAAACGAGTCGTTTAGAAGTTAGAAATTCAAAAACCTAGAGGGCGCCACTTTTTGACAGTTTTGACGACGGATTCGGATAGAGCTCGCTCCGCACTACACGGTAGTCAAAATCCCGACGCTCTAGGACGTACCGTTCAAAAGTTAGCAATTTTTATTAATTCGATATACGGGGTCCGTCCAGGAAGTTTTTGGACAAAAGCTCGTAACTCCCAAACGGCTGAACTTTCGACAGGTTTTTCGACGGTGTCGGGTAGTCTTCGACCTCCCGCATCCGATGAGACCTATCCCGACTCGGTCCGACGCACCGTTTAGAAGTTGGCGAATTAAAAACCGGGGCGGCGTCGGTTTTTGAAATTTTAAACGCGGTCATCGGACGTCGCACGTCGTCCCCCGTCCGATGCGACCTATCCCGACGCCGTGCGACGCACCGTTTAGAAGTTGGCGAATCGAAAACCTGGACGGCGTCGGTTTTTGAAATTTTTTACGCGGCCATCGGACGTCGTCCGGCGTCCCCCGTCCGACGAGACCTATCGCGATTCCGTAAAACGAGTCGTTTAGAAGTTAGAAATTCAAAAACCTAGAGGGCGCCACTTTTTGACAGTTTTGACGACGGATTCGGATAGAGCTCGCTCCGCACTACACGGTAGTCAAAATCCCGACGCTCTAGGACGTCCCGTTCAAAAGTTAGCAATTTTTATTAATTCGATATACGGGGTCCGTCCAGGAAGTTTTTGGACAAAAGCTCGTAACTCCCAAACGGCTGAACTTTCGACAGGTTTTTCGACGGTGTCGGGTAGTCTTCGACCTCCCGCATCCGATGAGACCTATCCCGACTCGGTCCGACGCACCGTTTAGAAGTTGGCGAATTAAAAACCGGGGCGGCGTCGGTTTTTGAAATTTTAAACGCGGTCATCGGACGTCGCACGTCGTCCCCCGTCCGATGCGACCTATCCCGACGCCGTGCGACGCACCGTTTAGAAGTTGGCGAATTTAAAACCTGGACGGCGTCGGTTTTTGAAATTTTTTACCCGGCCATCGGCCGTCGTCCGGCGTCCCCCGTCCGACGAGCCCTATCGCGATTCCGTAAAACGAGTCGTTTAGAAGTTAGAAATGCAAAAACCTAGAGGGCGCCACTTTTTGACAGTTTTGACGGCGGATTCGGATAGAGCTCGCTCTGCACTACACGGTAGTCAAAATCCCGACGCTCTACGACGTCCCGTTCAAAAGTTATTAAATTTTAATTAATTCGATATACAGGGTGGTCCGTCCAGGAAGTTTTTGGACAAAAGCTTGTAACTCCCAAACGGCTGAACTTTCGGCAGGTTTTTCGATGGTGTCGGGTAGTCTTCGACCTCCCGCATCCGATGAGACCTATCCCGACTAGGTCCGACGCACCGTTTTGAAGTTGGCGAATTAAAAACAGGGGCGGCGTCGGTTATTGAAATTTTTTACCCGGCCATCGGCCGTCGTCCGGCGTCCCCCGTCCGACGAGCCCTATCGCGATTCCGTAAAACGAGTCGTTTAGAAGTTAGAAATGCAAAAACCTAGAGGGCTCCACTTTTTGACAGTTTTGACGGCGGATTCGGATAGAGCTCGCTCTGCACTACACGGTAGTCACAATCCCGACGCTCTACGACGTCCCGTTCAAAAGTTATTAAATTTTAATTAATTCGATATACAGGGTGGTCCGTCCAGGAAGTTTTTGGACAAAAGCTTGTAACTCCCAAACGGCTGAACTTTCGGCAGGTTTTTCGACGGTGTCGGGTAGTCTTCGACCACCCGCATCCGATGAGACCTATCCCGACTCGGTCCGACGCACCGTTTAGAAGTTGGCGAATTAAAAACAGGGGCGGCGTCGGTTTTTGAAATTTTTTACCCGGCCATCGGCCGTCGTCCGGCGTCCCCCGTCCGACGAGCCCTATCGCGATTCCGTAAAACGAGTCGTTTAGAAGTTAGAAATGCAAAAACCTAGAGGGCGCCACTTTTTGACAGTTTTGACGGCGGATTCGGATAGAGCTCGCTCTGCACTACACGGTAGTCAAAATCCCGACGCTCTACGACGTCCCGTTCAAAAGTTATTAAATTTTAATTAATTCGATATACAGGGTGGTCCGTCCAGGAAGTTTTTGGACAAAAGCTTGTAACTCCCAAACGGCTGAACTTTCGGCAGGTTTTTCGACGGTGTCGGGTAGTCTTCGACCTCCCGCATCCGATGAGACCTATCCCGACTAGGTCCGACGCACCGTTTTGAAGTTGGCGAATTAAAAACAGGGGCGGCGTCGGTTTTTGAGATTTTAAACGCGGTCATCGGACGTCGCACGTCGTCCCCCGTCCGATGCGACCTATCCCGACGCCGTGCGACGCACCGTTTAGAAGTTGGCGAATCGAAAACCTGGACGGCGTCGGTTTTTGAAATTTTTTACGCGGCCATCGGACGTCGTCCGGCGTCCCCCGTCCGACGAGACCTATCGCGATTCCGTAAAACGAGTCGTTTAGAAGTTAGAAATGCAAAAACCTAGAGGGCGCCACTTTTTGACAGTTTTGACGACGGATTCGGATAGAGCTCGCTCCGCACTACACGGTAGTCAAAATCCCGACGCTCTAGGACGTCCCGTTCAAAAGTTAGCAATTTTTATTAATTCGATATACGGGGTCCGTCCAGGAAGTTTTTGGACAAAAGCTCGTAACTCCCAAACGGCTGAACTTTCGACAGGTTTTTCGACGGTGTCGGGTAGTCTTCGACCTCCCGCATCCGATGAGACCTATCCCGACTCGGTCCGACGCACCGTTTAGAAGTTGGCGAATTAAAATCCGGGGCGGCGCCGGTTTTTGAAAATTTAAAAGCAGTCATCGGACGTCGCACGTCGTCCCCCGTCCGATGCGACCTATCCCGACGCCGTGCGACGCACCGTTTAGAAGTTGGCGAATCGAAAACCTGGACGGCGTCGGTTTTTGAAATTTTTTACGCGGCCATCGGACGTCGTCCGGCGTCCCCCGTCCGACGAGACCTATCGCGATTCCGTAAAACGAGTCGTTTAGAAGTTAGAAATGCAAAAACCTAGAGGGCGCCACTTTTTGACAGTTTTGACGACGGATTCGGATAGAGCTCGCTCCGCACTACACGGTAGTCAAAATCCCGACGCTCTAGGACGTCCCGTTCAAAAGTTAGCAATTTTTATTAATTCGACATACGGGGTCCGTCCAGGAAGTTTTTGGATAAAAGCTCGTAACTCCCAAACGGCTGAACTTTCGACAGGTTTTTCGACGGTGTTGGGTAGTCTTCGACCTCCCGCATCCGATGAGACCTATCCCGACTCGGTCCGGCGCACCGTTTAGAAGTTGGCGAATTAAAAACCGGGGCGGCGTCGGTTTTGGAAATTTGAAACGCGGTCATCGGACGTCGCACGTCGTCCCCCGTCCGATGCGACCTATCCCGACGCCGTGCGACGCACCGTTTAGAAGTTGGCGAATCGAAAACCTGGACGGCGTCGGTTTTTGAAATTTTTTACGCGGCCATCGGACGTCGTCCGGCGTCCCCCGTCCGACGAGACCTATCGCGATTCCGTAAAACGAGTCGTTTAGAAGTTAGAAATGCAAAAACCTAGAGGGCGCTACTTTTTGACAGTTTTGACGACGGATTCGGATAGAGCTCGCTCCGCACTACACGGTAGTCAAAATCCCGACGCTCTAGGACGTCCCGTTCAAAAGTTAGCAATTTTTATTAATTCGATATACGGGGTCCGTCCAGCAAGTTTTTGGACAAAAGCTCGTAACTCCCAAACGGCTGAACTTTCGACAGGTTTTTCGACGGTGTAGGGTAGTCTTCGACCTCCCGCATCCGATGAGACCTATCCCGACTCGGTCCGACGCACCGTTTAGAAGTTGGCGAATTAAAAACCGGGGCGGCGTCGGTTTTTGAAATTTTAAACGCGGTCATCGGACGTCGCACGTCGTCCCCCGTCCGATGCGACCCATCCCGACGCCGTGCGACGCACCGTTTAGAAGTTGGCGAATCGAAAACCTGGACGGCGTCGGTTTTTGAAATTTTTTACGCGGCCATCGGACGTCGTCCGGCGTCCCCCGTCCGACGAGACCTATCGCGATTCCGTAAAACGAGTCGTTTAGAAGTTAGAAATGCAAAAACCTAGAGGGCGCCACTTTTTGACAGTTTTGACGACGGATTCGGATAGAGCTCGCTCCGCACTACACGGTAGTCAAAATCCCGACGCTCTAGCACGTCCCGTTCAAAAGTTAGCAATTTTTATTAATTCGATATACGGGGTCCGTCCAGGAAGTTTTTGGACAAAAGCTCGTAACTCCCAAACGGCTGACCTTTCGACAGGTTTTTCGACGGTGTCGGGTAGTCTTCGACCTCCCGCTTCCGATTAGACCTATCCCGACTCGGCCCGACGCACCGTGTAGAAGTTGGCGAATTAAAAACCGGGGCGGCGTCGGTTTTTGAAATTTTAAACGCGGTCATCGGACGTCGCACGTCGTCCCCCGACCGATGCGACCTATCGCGATTCCGTAAAACGAGTCGTTTAGAAGTTAGAAATGCAAAAACCTAGAGGGCGCCACTTTTTGACAGTTTTGACGACGGATTCGGATAGAGCTCGCTCCGCACTACACGGTAGTCAAAATCCCGACGCTCTAGGACGTCCCGTTCAAAAGTTAGCAATTTTTATTAATTCGATATACGGGGTCCGTCCAGGAAGTTTTTGGACAAAAGCTCGTAACTCCCAAACGGCTGAACTTTCGACAGGTTTTTCGACGGTGTCGGATAGTCTTCGAGCTCCCGCATCCGATGAGACCTATCCCGACTCGGTCCGACGCACCGTTTAGAAGTTGGCAAATTAAAAACCGGGGCGGTGTCGGTTTTTGAAATTTTAAAAGCGGTCATCGGACGTCGCACGTCGTCCCCCGTCCGATGCGACCTATCCCGACGCCGTGCGACGCACCGTTTAGAAGTTGGCGAATCGAAAACCTGGACGGCGTCGGTTTTTGAAATTTTTTACGCGGCCATCGGACGTCGTCCGGCGTCCCCCGTCCGACGAGACCTATCGCGAATCCGTAAAACGAGTCGTTTAGAAGTTAGAAATGCAAAAACCTAGAGGGCGCCACTTTTTTACAGTTTTGACGACGGATTCGGATAGAGCTCGCTCCGCACTACACGGTAGTCAAAATCCCGACGCTCTAGGACGTCCCGTTCAAAAGTTAGCAATTTTTATTAATTCGATATACGGGGTCCGTCCAGGAAGTTTTTGGACAAAAGCTCGTAACTCCCAAACGACTGAACTTTCGACAGGTTTTTCGACGGTGTCGGGTAGTCTTCGACCTCCCGCATCCGATGAGACCTATCCCGACTCGGTCCGACGCACCGTTTAGAAGTTGGCGAATTAAAAACCGGGGCGGCGTCGGTTTTTGAAATTTTAAACGCGGTCATCGGACGTCGCACGTCGTCCCCCGTCCGATGCGACCTATCCCGACGCCGTGCGACGCACCGTTTAGAAGTTGGCGAATCGAAAACCTGGACGGCGTCGGTTTTTGAAATTTTTTACGCGGCCATCGGACGTCGTCCGGCGTCCCCCGTCCGACGAGACCTATCGCGATTCCGTAAAACGAGTCGTTTAGAAGTTAGAAATGCAAAAACCTAGAGGGCGCCACTTTTTGACAGTTTTGACGACGGATTCGGATAGAGCTCGCTCCGCACTACACGGTAGTCAAAATCCCGACGCTCTAGGACGTCCCGTTCAAAAGTTAGCAATTTTTATTAATTCGATATACGGGGTCCGTCCAGGAAGTTTTTGGACAAAAGCTCGTAACTCCCAAACGGCTGAACTTTCGACAGGTTTTTCGACGGTGTCGGGTAGTCTTCGAGCTCCCGCATCCGATGAGACCTATCCCGACTCGGTCCGACGCACCGTTTAGAAGTTGGCGAATTAAAAACCGGGGCGGCGTCGGTTTTTGAAATTTTAAACGCGGTCATCGGACGTCGCACGTCGTCCCCCGTCCGATGCGACCTATCCCGACGCCGTGCGACGCACCGTTTAGAAGTTGGCGAATCGAAAACCTGGACGGCGTCGGTTTTTGAAATTTTTTACGCGGCCATCGGACGTCGTCCGGCGTCCCCCGTCCGACGAGACCTATCGCGATTCCGTAAAACGAGTCGTTTAGAAGTTAGAAATGCAAAAACCTAGAGGGCGCCACTTTTTGACAGTTTTGACGACGGATTCGGATAGAGCTCGCTCCGCACTACACGGTAGTCAAAATCCCGACGCTCTAGGACGTCCCGTTCAAAAGTTAGCAATTTTTATTAATTCGATATACGGGGTCCGTCCAGGAAGTTTTTGGACAAAAGCTCGTAACTCCCAAACGGCTGAACTTTCGACAGGTTTTTCGACGGTGTCGGGTAGTCTTCGACCTCCCGCATCCGATGAGACCTATCCCGACTCGGTCCGACGCACCGTTTAGAAGTTGGCGAATTAAAAACCGGGGCGGCGTCGGTTTTTGAAATTTTAAACGCGGTCATCGGACGTCGCACGTCGTCCCCCGTCCGATGCGACCTATCGCGATTCCGTAAAACGAGTCGTTTAGAAGTTAGAAATGCAAAAACCTAGAGGGCGCCACTTTTTGACAGTTTTGACGGCGGATTCGGATAGAGCTCGCTCTGCACTACACGGTAGTCAAAATCCCGACGCTCTACGACGTCCCGTTCAAAAGTTATTAAATTTTAATTAATTCGATATACAGGGTGGTCCGTCCAGGAAGTTTTTGGACAAAAGCTTGTAACTCCCAAACGGCTGAACTTTCGGCAGGTTTTTCGACGGTGTCGGGTAGTCTTCGACCTCCCGCATCCGATGAGACCTATCCCGACTCGGTCCGACGCACCGTTTAGAAGTTGGCGAATTAAAAACAGGGGCGGCGTCGGTTTTTGAAATTTTAAACGCGGTCATCGGACGTCGCACGTCGTCCCCCGTCCGATGCGACCTATCCCGACGCCGTGCGACGCACCGTTTAGAAGTTGGCGAATTTAAAACCTGGACGGCGTCGGTTTTTGAAATTTTTTACCCGGCCATCGGCCGTCGTCCGGCGTCCCCCGTCCGACGAGCCCTATCGCGATTCCGTAAAACGAGTCGTTTAGAAGTTAGAAATGCAAAAACCTAGAGGGCGCCACTTTTTGACAGTTTTGACGGCGGATTCGGATAGAGCTCGCTCTGCACTACACGGTAGTCAAAATCCCGACGCTCTACGACGTCCCGTTCAAAAGTTATTAAATTTTAATTAATTCGATATACAGGGTGGTCCGTCCAGGAACTTTTTTGGACAAAAGCTTGTAACTCCCAAACGGCTGAACTTTCGGCAGGTTTTTCGACGGTGTCGGGTAGTCTTCGACCTCCCGCATCCGATGAGACCTATCCCGACTAGGTCCGACGCACCGTTTTGAAGTTGGCGAATTAAAAACAGGGGCGGCGTCGGTTATTGAAATTTTTTACCCGGCCATCGGCCGTCGTCCGGCGTCCCCCGTCCGACGAGCCCTATCGCGATTCCGTAAAACGAGTCGTTTAGAAGTTAGAAATGCAAAAACCTAGAGGGCTCCACTTTTTGACAGTTTTGACGGCGGATTCGGATAGAGCTCGCTCTGCACTACACGGTAGTCACAATCCCGACGCTCTACGACGTCCCGTTCAAAAGTTATTAAATTTTAATTAATTCGATATACAGGGTGGTCCGTCCAGGAAGTTTTTGGACAAAAGCTTGTAACTCCCAAACGGCTGAACTTTCGGCAGGTTTTTCGACGGTGTCGGGTAGTCTTCGACCACCCGCATCCGATGAGACCTATCCCGACTCGGTCCGACGCACCGTTTAGAAGTTGGCGAATTAAAAACAGGGGCGGCGTCGGTTTTTGAAATTTTTTACCCGGCCATCGGCCGTCGTCCGGCGTCCCCCGTCCGACGAGCCCTATCGCGATTCCGTAAAACGAGTCGTTTAGAAGTTAGAAATGCAAAAACCTAGAGGGCGCCACTTTTTGACAGTTTTGACGGCGGATTCGGATAGAGCTCGCTCTGCACTACACGGTAGTCAAAATCCCGACGCTCTACGACGTCCCGTTCAAAAGTTATTAAATTTTAATTAATTCGATATACAGGGTGGTCCGTCCAGGAAGTTTTTGGACAAAAGCTTGTAACTCCCAAACGGCTGAACTTTCGGCAGGTTTTTCGACGGTGTCGGGTAGTCTTCGACCTCCCGCATCCGATGAGACCTATCCCGACTAGGTCCGACGCACCGTTTTGAAGTTGGCGAATTAAAAACAGGGGCGGCGTCGGTTTTTGAAATTTTAAACGCGGTCATCGGACGTCGCACGTCGTCCCCCGTCCGATGCGACCTATCCCGACGCCGTGCGACGCACCGTTTAGAAGTTGGCGAATCGAAAACCTGGACGGCGTCGGTTTTTGAAATTTTTTACGCGGCCATCGGACGTCGTCCGGCGTCCCCCGTCCGACGAGACCTATCGCGATTCCGTAAAACGAGTCGTTTAGAAGTTAGAAATGCAAAAACCTAGAGGGCGCCACTTTTTGACAGTTTTGACGACGGATTCGGATAGAGCTCGCTCCGCACTACACGGTAGTCAAAATCCCGACGCTCTAGGACGTCCCGTTCAAAAGTTAGCAATTTTTATTAATTCGATATACGGGGTCCGTCCAGGAAGTTTTTGGACAAAAGCTCGTAACTCCCAAACGGCTGACCTTTCGACAGGTTTTTCGACGGTGTCGGGTAGTCTTCGACCTCCCGCTTCCGATTAGACCTATCCCGACTCGGCCCGACGCACCGTGTAGAAGTTGGCGAATTAAAAACCGGGGCGGCGTCGGTTTTTGAAATTTTAAACGCGGTCATCGGACGTCGCACGTCGTCCCCCGACCGATGCGACCTATCGCGATTCCGTAAAACGAGTCGTTTAGAAGTTAGAAATGCAAAAACCTAGAGGGCGCCACTTTTTGACAGTTTTGACGACGGATTCGGATAGAGCTCGCTCCGCACTACACGGTAGTCAAAATCCCGACGCTCTAGGACGTCCCGTTCAAAAGTTAGCAATTTTTATTAATTCGATATACGGGGTCCGTCCAGGAAGTTTTTGGACAAAAGCTCGTAACTCCCAAACGGCTGAACTTTCGACAGGTTTTTCGACGGTGTCGGATAGTCTTCGAGCTCCCGCATCCGATGAGACCTATCCCGACTCGGTCCGACGCACCGTTTAGAAGTTGGCAAATTAAAAACCGGGGCGGTGTCGGTTTTTGAAATTTTAAAAGCGGTCATCGGACGTCGCACGTCGTCCCCCGTCCGATGCGACCTATCCCGACGCCGTGCGACGCACCGTTTAGAAGTTGGCGAATCGAAAACCTGGACGGCGTCGGTTTTTGAAATTTTTTACGCGGCCATCGGACGTCGTCCGGCGTCCCCCGTCCGACGAGACCTATCGCGATTCCGTAAAACGAGTCGTTTAGAAGTTAGAAATGCAAAAACCTAGAGGGCGCCACTTTTTGACAGTTTTGACGACGGATTCGGATAGAGCTCGCTCCGCACTACACGGTAGTCAAAATCCCGACGCTCTAGGACGTCCCGTTCAAAAGTTAGCAATTTTTATTAATTCGATATACGGGGTCCGTCCAGGAAGTTTTTGGACAAAAGCTCGTAACTCCCAAACGACTGAACTTTCGACAGGTTTTTCGACGGTGTCGGGTAGTCTTCGACCTCCCGCATCCGATGAGACCTATCCCGACTCGGTCCGACGCACCGTTTAGAAGTTGGCGAATTAAAAACCGGGGCGGCGTCGGTTTTTGAAATTTTAAACGCGGTCATCGGACGTCGCACGTCGTCCCCCGTCCGATGCGACCTATCCCGACGCCGTGCGACGCACCGTTTAGAAGTTGGCGAATCGAAAACCTGGACGGCGTCGGTTTTTGAAATTTTTTACGCGGCCATCGGACGTCGTCCGGCGTCCCCCGTCCGACGAGACCTATCGCGATTCCGTAAAACGAGTCGTTTAGAAGTTAGAAATGCAAAAACCTAGAGGGCGCCACTTTTTGACAGTTTTGACGACGGATTCGGATAGAGCTCGCTCCGCACTACACGGTAGTCAAAATCCCGACGCTCTAGGACGTCCCGTTCAAAAGTTAGCAATTTTTATTAATTCGATATACGGGGTCCGTCCAGGAAGTTTTTGGACAAAAGCTCGTAACTCCCAAACGGCTGAACTTTCGACAGGTTTTTCGACGGTGTCGGGTAGTCTTCGAGCTCCCGCATCCGATGAGACCTATCCCGACTCGGTCCGACGCACCGTTTAGAAGTTGGCGAATTAAAAACCGGGGCGGCGTCGGTTTTTGAAATTTTAAACGCGGTCATCGGACGTCGCACGTCGTCCCCCGTCCGATGCGACCTATCCCGACGCCGTGCGACGCACCGTTTAGAAGTTGGCGAATCGAAAACCTGGACGGCGTCGGTTTTTGAAATTTTTTACGCGGCCATCGGACGTCGTCCGGCGTCCCCCGTCCGACGAGACCTATCGCGATTCCGTAAAACGAGTCGTTTAGAAGTTAGAAATGCAAAAACCTAGAGGGCGCCACTTTTTGACAGTTTTGACGACGGATTCGGATAGAGCTCGCTCCGCACTACACGGTAGTCAAAATCCCGACGCTCTAGGACGTCCCGTTCAAAAGTTAGCAATTTTTATTAATTCGATATACGGGGTCCGTCCAGGAAGTTTTTGGACAAAAGCTCGTAACTCCCAAACGGCTGAACTTTCGACAGGTTTTTCGACGGTGTCGGGTAGTCTTCGACCTCCCGCATCCGATGAGACCTATCCCGACTCGGTCCGACGCACCGTTTAGAAGTTGGCGAATTAAAAACCGGGGCGGCGTCGGTTTTTGAAATTTTAAACGCGGTCATCGGACGTCGCACGTCGTCCCCCGTCCGATGCGACCTATCGCGATTCCGTAAAACGAGTCGTTTAGAAGTTAGAAATGCAAAAACCTAGAGGGCGCCACTTTTTGACAGTTTTGACGACGGATTCGGATAGAGCTCGCTCCGCACTACACGGTAGTCAAAATCCCGACGCTCTAGGACGTCCCGTTCAAAAGTTAGCAATTTTTATTAATTCGATATACGGGGTCCGTCCAGGAAGTTTTTGGACAAAAGCTCGTAACTCCCAAACGGCTGAACTTTCGACAGGTTTTTCGACGGTGTCGGGTAGTCTTCGACCTCCCGCATCCGATGAGACCTATCCCGACTCGGTCCGACGCACCGTTTAGAAGTTGGCGAATTAAAAACCGGGGCGGCGTCGGTTTTTGAAATTTTAAACGCGGTCATCGGACGTCGCACGTCGTCCCCCGTCCGATGCGACCTATCCCGACGCCGTGCGACGCACCGTTTAGAAGTTGGCGAATCGAAAACCTGGACGGCGTCGGTTTTTGAAATTTTTTACGCGGCCATCGGACGTCGTCCGGCGTCCCCCGTCCGACGAGACCTATCGCGATTCCGTAAAACGAGTCGTTTAGAAGTTAGAAATGCAAAAACCTAGAGGGCGCCACTTTTTGACAGTTTTGACGACGGATTCGGATAGAGCTCGCTCCGCACTACACGGTAGTCAAAATCCCGACGCTCTAGGACGTCCCGTTCAAAAGTTAGCAATTTTTATTAATTCGATATACGGGGTCCGTCCAGGAAGTTTTTGGACAAAAGCTCGTAACTCCCAAACGGCTGAACTTTCGACAGGTTTTTCGACGGTGTCGGGTAGTCTTCGAGCTCCCGCATCCGATGAGACCTATCCCGACTCGGTCCGACGCACCGTTTAGAAGTTGGCGAATTAAAAACCGGGGCGGCGTCGGTTTTTGAAATTTTAAACGCGGTCATCGGACGTCGCACGTCGTCCCCCGTCCGATGCGACCTATCCCGACGCCGTGCGACGCACCGTTTAGAAGTTGGCGAATCGAAAACCTGGACGGCGTCGGTTTTTGAAATTTTTTACGCGGCCATCGGACGTCGTCCGGCGTCCCCCGTCCGACGAGACCTATCGCGATTCCGTAAAACGAGTCGTTTAGAAGTTAGAAATGCAAAAACCTAGAGGGCGCCACTTTTTGACAGTTTTGACGACGGATTCGGATAGAGCTCGCTCCGCACTACACGGTAGTCAAAATCCCGACGCTCTAGGACGTCCCGTTCAAAAGTTAGCAATTTTTATTAATTCGATATACGGGGTCCGTCCAGGAAGTTTTTGGACAAAAGCTCGTAACTCCCAAACGGCTGAACTTTCGACAGGTTTTTCGACGGTGTCGGGTAGTCTTCGACCTCCCGCATCCGATGAGACCTATCCCGACTCGGTCCGACGCACCGTTTAGAAGTTGGCGAATTAAAAACCGGGGCGGCGTCGGTTTTTGAAATTTTAAACGCGGTCATCGGACGTCGCACGTCGTCCCCCGTCCGATGCGACCTATCGCGATTCCGTAAAACGAGTCGTTTAGAAGTTAGAAATGCAAAAACCTAGAGGGCGCCACTTTTTGACAGTTTTGACGGCGGATTCGGATAGAGCTCGCTCTGCACTACACGGTAGTCAAAATCCCGACGCTCTACGACGTCCCGTTCAAAAGTTATTAAATTTTAATTAATTCGATATACAGGGTGGTCCGTCCAGGAAGTTTTTGGACAAAAGCTTGTAACTCCCAAACGGCTGAACTTTCGGCAGGTTTTTCGACGGTGTCGGGTAGTCTTCGACCTCCCGCATCCGATGAGACCTATCCCGACTCGGTCCGACGCACCGTTTAGAAGTTGGCGAATTAAAAACAGGGGCGGCGTCGGTTTTTGAAATTTTAAACGCGGTCATCGGACGTCGCACGTCGTCCCCCGTCCGATGCGACCTATCCCGACGCCGTGCGACGCACCGTTTAGAAGTTGGCGAATTTAAAACCTGGACGGCGTCGGTTTTTGAAATTTTTTACCCGGCCATCGGCCGTCGTCCGGCGTCCCCCGTCCGACGAGCCCTATCGCGATTCCGTAAAACGAGTCGTTTAGAAGTTAGAAATGCAAAAACCTAGAGGGCGCCACTTTTTGACAGTTTTGACGGCGGATTCGGATAGAGCTCGCTCTGCACTACACGGTAGTCAAAATCCCGACGCTCTACGACGTCCCGTTCAAAAGTTATTAAATTTTAATTAATTCGATATACAGGGTGGTCCGTCCAGGAACTTTTTTGGACAAAAGCTTGTAACTCCCAAACGGCTGAACTTTCGGCAGGTTTTTCGACGGTGTCGGGTAGTCTTCGACCTCCCGCATCCGATGAGACCTATCCCGACTAGGTCCGACGCACCGTTTTGAAGTTGGCGAATTAAAAACAGGGGCGGCGTCGGTTATTGAAATTTTTTACCCGGCCATCGGCCGTCGTCCGGCGTCCCCCGTCCGACGAGCCCTATCGCGATTCCGTAAAACGAGTCGTTTAGAAGTTAGAAATGCAAAAACCTAGAGGGCTCCACTTTTTGACAGTTTTGACGGCGGATTCGGATAGAGCTCGCTCTGCACTACACGGTAGTCACAATCCCGACGCTCTACGACGTCCCGTTCAAAAGTTATTAAATTTTAATTAATTCGATATACAGGGTGGTCCGTCCAGGAAGTTTTTGGACAAAAGCTTGTAACTCCCAAACGGCTGAACTTTCGGCAGGTTTTTCGACGGTGTCGGGTAGTCTTCGACCACCCGCATCCGATGAGACCTATCCCGACTCGGTCCGACGCACCGTTTAGAAGTTGGCGAATTAAAAACAGGGGCGGCGTCGGTTTTTGAAATTTTTTACCCGGCCATCGGCCGTCGTCCGGCGTCCCCCGTCCGACGAGCCCTATCGCGATTCCGTAAAACGAGTCGTTTAGAAGTTAGAAATGCAAAAACCTAGAGGGCGCCACTTTTTGACAGTTTTGACGGCGGATTCGGATAGAGCTCGCTCTGCACTACACGGTAGTCAAAATCCCGACGCTCTACGACGTCCCGTTCAAAAGTTATTAAATTTTAATTAATTCGATATACAGGGTGGTCCGTCCAGGAAGTTTTTGGACAAAAGCTTGTAACTCCCAAACGGCTGAACTTTCGGCAGGTTTTTCGACGGTGTCGGGTAGTCTTCGACCTCCCGCATCCGATGAGACCTATCCCGACTAGGTCCGACGCACCGTTTTGAAGTTGGCGAATTAAAAACAGGGGCGGCGTCGGTTTTTGAAATTTTAAACGCGGTCATCGGACGTCGCACGTCGTCCCCCGTCCGATGCGACCTATCCCGACGCCGTGCGACGCACCGTTTAGAAGTTGGCGAATCGAAAACCTGGACGGCGTCGGTTTTTGAAATTTTTTACGCGGCCATCGGACGTCGTCCGGCGTCCCCCGTCCGACGAGACCTATCGCGATTCCGTAAAACGAGTCGTTTAGAAGTTAGAAATGCAAAAACCTAGAGGGCGCCACTTTTTGACAGTTTTGACGACGGATTCGGATAGAGCTCGCTCCGCACTACACGGTAGTCAAAATCCCGACGCTCTAGGACGTCCCGTTCAAAAGTTAGCAATTTTTATTAATTCGATATACGGGGTCCGTCCAGGAAGTTTTTGGACAAAAGCTCGTAACTCCCAAACGGCTGACCTTTCGACAGGTTTTTCGACGGTGTCGGGTAGTCTTCGACCTCCCGCTTCCGATTAGACCTATCCCGACTCGGCCCGACGCACCGTGTAGAAGTTGGCGAATTAAAAACCGGGGCGGCGTCGGTTTTTGAAATTTTAAACGCGGTCATCGGACGTCGCACGTCGTCCCCCGACCGATGCGACCTATCGCGATTCCGTAAAACGAGTCGTTTAGAAGTTAGAAATGCAAAAACCTAGAGGGCGCCACTTTTTGACAGTTTTGACGACGGATTCGGATAGAGCTCGCTCCGCACTACACGGTAGTCAAAATCCCGACGCTCTAGGACGTCCCGTTCAAAAGTTAGCAATTTTTATTAATTCGATATACGGGGTCCGTCCAGGAAGTTTTTGGACAAAAGCTCGTAACTCCCAAACGGCTGAACTTTCGACAGGTTTTTCGACGGTGTCGGATAGTCTTCGAGCTCCCGCATCCGATGAGACCTATCCCGACTCGGTCCGACGCACCGTTTAGAAGTTGGCAAATTAAAAACCGGGGCGGTGTCGGTTTTTGAAATTTTAAAAGCGGTCATCGGACGTCGCACGTCGTCCCCCGTCCGATGCGACCTATCCCGACGCCGTGCGACGCACCGTTTAGAAGTTGGCGAATCGAAAACCTGGACGGCGTCGGTTTTTGAAATTTTTTACGCGGCCATCGGACGTCGTCCGGCGTCCCCCGTCCGACGAGACCTATCGCGATTCCGTAAAACGAGTCGTTTAGAAGTTAGAAATGCAAAAACCTAGAGGGCGCCACTTTTTGACAGTTTTGACGACGGATTCGGATAGAGCTCGCTCCGCACTACACGGTAGTCAAAATCCCGACGCTCTAGGACGTCCCGTTCAAAAGTTAGCAATTTTTATTAATTCGATATACGGGGTCCGTCCAGGAAGTTTTTGGACAAAAGCTCGTAACTCCCAAACGACTGAACTTTCGACAGGTTTTTCGACGGTGTCGGGTAGTCTTCGACCTCCCGCATCCGATGAGACCTATCCCGACTCGGTCCGACGCACCGTTTAGAAGTTGGCGAATTAAAAACCGGGGCGGCGTCGGTTTTTGAAATTTTAAACGCGGTCATCGGACGTCGCACGTCGTCCCCCGTCCGATGCGACCTATCCCGACGCCGTGCGACGCACCGTTTAGAAGTTGGCGAATCGAAAACCTGGACGGCGTCGGTTTTTGAAATTTTTTACGCGGCCATCGGACGTCGTCCGGCGTCCCCCGTCCGACGAGACCTATCGCGATTCCGTAAAACGAGTCGTTTAGAAGTTAGAAATGCAAAAACCTAGAGGGCGCCACTTTTTGACAGTTTTGACGACGGATTCGGATAGAGCTCGCTCCGCACTACACGGTAGTCAAAATCCCGACGCTCTAGGACGTCCCGTTCAAAAGTTAGCAATTTTTATTAATTCGATATACGGGGTCCGTCCAGGAAGTTTTTGGACAAAAGCTCGTAACTCCCAAACGGCTGAACTTTCGACAGGTTTTTCGACGGTGTCGGGTAGTCTTCGAGCTCCCGCATCCGATGAGACCTATCCCGACTCGGTCCGACGCACCGTTTAGAAGTTGGCGAATTAAAAACCGGGGCGGCGTCGGTTTTTGAAATTTTAAACGCGGTCATCGGACGTCGCACGTCGTCCCCCGTCCGATGCGACCTATCCCGACGCCGTGCGACGCACCGTTTAGAAGTTGGCGAATCGAAAACCTGGACGGCGTCGGTTTTTGAAATTTTTTACGCGGCCATCGGACGTCGTCCGGCGTCCCCCGTCCGACGAGACCTATCGCGATTCCGTAAAACGAGTCGTTTAGAAGTTAGAAATGCAAAAACCTAGAGGGCGCCACTTTTTGACAGTTTTGACGACGGATTCGGATAGAGCTCGCTCCGCACTACACGGTAGTCAAAATCCCGACGCTCTAGGACGTCCCGTTCAAAAGTTAGCAATTTTTATTAATTCGATATACGGGGTCCGTCCAGGAAGTTTTTGGACAAAAGCTCGTAACTCCCAAACGGCTGAACTTTCGACAGGTTTTTCGACGGTGTCGGGTAGTCTTCGACCTCCCGCATCCGATGAGACCTATCCCGACTCGGTCCGACGCACCGTTTAGAAGTTGGCGAATTAAAAACCGGGGCGGCGTCGGTTTTTGAAATTTTAAACGCGGTCATCGGACGTCGCACGTCGTCCCCCGTCCGATGCGACCTATCGCGATTCCGTAAAACGAGTCGTTTAGAAGTTAGAAATGCAAAAACCTAGAGGGCGCCACTTTTTGACAGTTTTGACGACGGATTCGGATAGAGCTCGCTCCGCACTACACGGTAGTCAAAATCCCGACGCTCTAGGACGTCCCGTTCAAAAGTTAGCAATTTTTATTAATTCGATATACGGGGTCCGTCCAGGAAGTTTTTGGACAAAAGCTCGTAACTCCCAAACGGCTGAACTTTCGACAGGTTTTTCGACGGTGTCGGGTAGTCTTCGACCTCCCGCATCCGATGAGACCTATCCCGACTAGGTCCGACGCACCGTTTTGAAGTTGGCGAATTAAAAACAGGGGCGGCGTCGGTTATTGAAATTTTTTACCCGGCCATCGGCCGTCGTCCGGCGTCCCCCGTCCGACGAGCCCTATCGCGATTCCGTAAAACGAGTCGTTTAGAAGTTAGAAATGCAAAAACCTAGAGGGCTCCACTTTTTGACAGTTTTGACGGCGGATTCGGATAGAGCTCGCTCTGCACTACACGGTAGTCACAATCCCGACGCTCTACGACGTCCCGTTCAAAAGTTATTAAATTTTAATTAATTCGATATACAGGGTGGTCCGTCCAGGAAGTTTTTGGACAAAAGCTTGTAACTCCCAAACGGCTGAACTTTCGGCAGGTTTTTCGACGGTGTCGGGTAGTCTTCGACCACCCGCATCCGATGAGACCTATCCCGACTCGGTCCGACGCACCGTTTAGAAGTTGGCGAATTAAAAACAGGGGCGGCGTCGGTTTTTGAAATTTTTTACCCGGCCATCGGCCGTCGTCCGGCGTCCCCCGTCCGACGAGCCCTATCGCGATTCCGTAAAACGAGTCGTTTAGAAGTTAGAAATGCAAAAACCTAGAGGGCGCCACTTTTTGACAGTTTTGACGGCGGATTCGGATAGAGCTCGCTCTGCACTACACGGTAGTCAAAATCCCGACGCTCTACGACGTCCCGTTCAAAAGTTATTAAATTTTAATTAATTCGATATACAGGGTGGTCCGTCCAGGAAGTTTTTGGACAAAAGCTTGTAACTCCCAAACGGCTGAACTTTCGGCAGGTTTTTCGACGGTGTCGGGTAGTCTTCGACCTCCCGCATCCGATGAGACCTATCCCGACTAGGTCCGACGCACCGTTTTGAAGTTGGCGAATTAAAAACAGGGGCGGCGTCGGTTTTTGAAATTTTAAACGCGGTCATCGGACGTCGCACGTCGTCCCCCGTCCGATGCGACCTATCCCGACGCCGTGCGACGCACCGTTTAGAAGTTGGCGAATCGAAAACCTGGACGGCGTCGGTTTTTGAAATTTTTTACGCGGCCATCGGACGTCGTCCAGCGTCCCCCGTCCGACGAGACCTATCGCGATTCCGTAAAACGAGTCGTTTAGAAGTTAGAAATGCAAAAACCTAGAGGGCGCCACTTTTTGACAGTTTTGACGACGGATTCGGATAGAGCTCGCTCCGCACTACACGGTAGTCAAAATCCCGACGCTCTAGGACGTCCCGTTCAAAAGTTAGCAATTTTTATTAATTCGATATACGGGGTCCGTCCAGGAAGTTTTTGGACAAAAGCTCGTAACTCCCAAACGGCTGAACTTTCGACAGGTTTTTCGACGGGGTCGGGTAGTCTTCGACCTCCCGCATCCGATGAGACCTATCCCGACTCGGTCCGACGCACCGTTTAGAAGTTGGCGAATTAAAAACCGGGGCGGCGTCGGTTTTTGAAATTTTAAACGCGGTCATCGGACGTCGCACGTCGTCCCCCGTCCGATGCGACCTATCCCGACGCCGTGCGACGCACCGTTTAGAAGTTGGCGAATCGAAAACATGGACGGCGTCGGTTTTTGAAATTTTTTACGCGGCCATCGGACGTCGTCCGGCGTCCCCCGTCCGACGAGACCTATCGCGATTCCGTAAAACGAGTCGTTTAGAAGGTAGAAATGCAAGAACCTAGAGGGCGCCACTTTTTGACAGTTTTGACGACGGATTCGGATAGAGCTCGCTCCGCACTACACGGTAGTCAAAATCCCGACGCTCTAGGACGTCCCGTTCAAAAGTTAGCAATTTTTATTAATTCGATATACGGGGTCCGTCCAGGAAGTTTTTGGACAAAAGCTCGTAACTCCCAAACGGCTGAACTTTCGACAGGTTTTTCGACGGTGTCGGGTAGTCTTCGACCTCCCGCATCCGATGAGACCTATCCCGACTCGGTCCGACGCACCGTTTAGAAGTTGGCGAATTAAAAACCGGGGCGGCGTCGGTTTTTGAAATTTTAAACGCGGTCATCGGACGTCGCACGTCGTCCCCCGTCCGATGCGACCTATCCCGACGCCGTGCGACGCACCGTTTAGAAGTTGGCGAATCGAAAACCTGGACGGCGTCGGTTTTTGAAATTTTTTACGCGGCCATCGGACGTCGTCCGGCGTCCCCCGTCCGACGAGACCTATCGCGATTCCGTAAAACGAGTCGTTTAGAAGTTAGAAATGCAAAAACCTAGAGGGCGCCACTTTTTGACAGTTTTGACGACGGATTCGGATAGAGCTCGCTCCGCACTACACGGTAGTCAAAATCCCGACGCTCTAGGACGTCCCGTTCAAAAGTTAGCAATTTTTATTAATTCGTTATACGGGGTCCGTCCAGGAAGTTTTTGGACAAAAGCTCGTAACTCCCAAACGGCTGAACTTTCGACAGGTTTTTCGACGGTGTCGGGTAGTCTTCGACCTCCCGCATCCGATGAGACCTATCCCGACTCGGTCCGACGCACCGTTTAGAAGTTGGCGAATTAAAAACCGGGGCGGCGTCTGTTTTTGAAATTTTAAACGCGGTCATCGGACGTCGCACGTCGTCCCCCGTCCGATGCGACCTATCCCGACGCCGTGCGACGCACCGTTTAGAAGTTGGCGAATCGAAAACCTGGACGGCGTCGGTTTTTGAAATTTTTTACGCGGCCATCGGACGTCGTCCGGCGTCCCCCGTCCGACGAGACCTATCGCGATTCCGTAAAACGAGTCGTTTAGAAGTTAGAAATGCAAAAACCTAGAGGGCGCCACTTTTTGACAGTTTTGACGACGGATTCGGATAGAGCTCGCTGCGCACTACACGGTAGTCAAAATCCCGACGCTCTAGGACGTCCCGTTCAAAAGTTAGCAATTTTTATTAATTCGATATACGGGGTTCGTCCAGGAAGTTTTTGGACAAAAGCTCGTAACTCCCAAACGGCTGAACTTTCGACAGGTTTTTCGACGGTGTCGGGTAGTCTTCGACCTCCCGCATCCGATGAGACCTATCCCGACTCGGTCCGACGCACCGTTTAGAAGTTGGCGAATTAAAAACCGGGGCGGCGTCGGTTTTTGAAATTTTAAACGCGGTCATCGGACGTCGCACGTCGTCCCCCGTCCGATGCGACCTATCGCGATTCCGTAAAACGAGTCGTTTAGAAGTTAGAAATGCAAAAACCTAGAGGGCGCCACTTTTTGACAGTTTTGACGACGGATTCGGATAGAGCTCGCTCCGCACTACACGGTAGTCAAAATCCCGACGCTCTAGGACGTCCCGTTCAAAAGTTAGCAATTTTTATTAATTCGATATACGGGGTCCGTCCAGGAAGTTTTTGGACAAAAGCTCGTAACTCCCAAACGGCTGAACTTTCGACAGGTTTTTCGACGGTGTCGGGTAGTCTTCGACCTCCCGCATCCGATGAGACCTATCCCGACTCGGTCCGACGCACCGTTTAGAAGTTGGCGAATTAAAAACCGGGGCGGCGTCGGTTTTTGAAATTTTAAACGCGGTCATCGGACGTCGCACGTCGTCCCCCGTCCGATGCGACCTATCCCGACGCCGTGCGACGCACCGTTTAGAAGTTGGCGAATCGAAAACCTGGACGGCGTCGGTTTTTGAAATTTTTTACGCGGCCATCGGACGTCGTCCGGCGTCCCCCGTCCGACGAGACCTATCGCGATTCCGTAAAACGAGTCGTTTAGAAGTTAGAAATGCAAAAACCTAGAGGGCGCCACTTTTTGACAGTTTTGACGACGGATTCGGATAGAGCTCGCTCCGCACTACACGGTAGTCAAAATCCCGACGCTCTAGGACGTCCCGTTCAAAAGTTAGCAATTTTTATTAATTCGATATACGGGGTCCGTCCAGGAAGTTTTTGGACAAAAGCTCGTAACTCCCAAACGGCTGAACTTTCGACAGGTTTTTCGACGGTGTCGGGTAGTCTTCGACCTCCCGCATCCGATGAGACCTATCCCGACTCGGTCCGACGCACCGTTTAGAAGTTGGCGAATTAAAAACCGGGGCGGCGTCGGTTTTTGAAATTTTAAACGCGGTCATCGGACGTCGCACGTCGTCCCCCGTCCGATGCGACCCATCCCGACGCCGTGCGACGCACCGTTTAGAAGTTGGCGAATCGAAAACCTGGACGGCGTCGGTTTTTGAAATTTTTTACGCGGCCATCGGACGTCGTCCGGCGTCCCCCGTCCGACGAGACCTATCGCGATTCCGTAAAACGAGTCGTTTAGAAGTTAGAAATGCAAAAACCTAGAGGGCGCCACTTTTTGACAGTTTTGACGACGGATTCGGATAGAGCTCGCTCCGCACTACACGGTAGTCAAAATCCCGACGCTCTAGGACGTCCCGTTCAAAAGTTAGCAATTTTTATTAATTCGATATACGGGGTCCGTCCAGGAAGTTTTTGGTCAAAAGCTCGTAACTCCCAAACGGCTGAACTTTCGACAGGTTTTTCGACGGTGTCGGGTAGTCTTCGACCTCCCGCATCCGATGAGACCTATCCCGACTCGGTCCGGCGCACCGTTTAGAAGTTGGCGAATTAAAAACCGGGGCGGCGTCGGTTTTTGAAATTTTAAACGCGTTCATCGGACGTCGCACGTCGTCCCCCGTCCGATGCGACCTATCCCGACGCCGTGCGACGCACCGTTTAGAAGTTGGCGAATCGAAAACCTGGACGGCGTCGGTTTTTGAAATTTTTTACGCGGCCAACGGACGTCGTCCGGCGTCCCCCGTCCGACGAGACCTATCGCGATTCCGTAAAACGAGTCGTTTAGAAGTTAGAAATGCAAAAACCTAGAGGGCGCCACTTTTTGACAGTTTTGACGACGGATTCGGATAGAGCTCGCTCCGCACTACACGGTAGTCAAAATCCCGACGCTCTAGGACGTCCCGTTCAAAAGTTAGCAATTTTTATTAATTCGATATACGGGGTCCGTCCAGGAAGTTTTTGGACAAAAGCTCGTAACTCCCAAACGGCTGAACTTTCGACAGGTTTTTCGACGGTGTCGGGTAGTCTTCGACCTCCCGCATCCGATGAGACCTATCCCGACTCGGTCCGACGCACCGTTTAGAAGTTGGCGAATTTAAAACCGGGGCGGCGTCGGTTTTTGAAATTTTAAACGCGGTCATCGGACGTCGCACGTCGTCCCCCGTCCGATGCGACCCATCCCGACGCCGTGCGACGCACCGTTTAGAAGTTGGCGAATCGAAAACCTGGACGGCGTCGGTTTTTGAAATTTTTTACGCGGCCATCGGACGTCGTCCGGCGTCCCCCGTCCGACGAGACCTATCGCGATTCCGTAAAACGAGTCGTTTAGAAGTTAGAAATGCAAAAACCTAGAGGGCGCCACTTTTTGACAGTTTTGACGACGGATTCGGATAGAGCTCGCTCCGCACTACACGGTAGTCAAAATCCCGACGCTCTAGGACGTCCCGTTCAAAAGTTAGCAATTTTTATTAATTCGATATACGGGGTCCGTCCAGGAAGTTTTTGGACAAAAGCTCGTAACTCCCAAACGGCTGAACTTTCGACAGGTTTTTCGACGGTGTCGGGTAGTCTTCGACCTCCCGCATCCGATGAGACCTATCCCGACTCGGTCCGACGCACCGTTTAGAAGTTGGCGAATTAAAAACCGGGGCGGCGTCGGTTTTTGAAATTTTAAACGCGGTCATCGGACGTCGCACGTCGTCCCCCGTCCGATGCGACCTATCCCGACGCCGTGCGACGCACCGTTTAGAAGTTGGCGAATCGAAAACCTGGACGGCGTCGGTTTTTGAAATTTTTTACGCGGCCATCGGACGTCGTCCGGCGTCCCCCGTCCGACGAGACCTATCGCGATTCCGTAAAACGAGTCGTTTAGAAGTTAGAAATGCAAAAACCTAGAGGGCGCCACTTTTTGACAGTTTTGACGACGGATTCGGATAGAGCTCGCTCCGCACTACACGGTAGTCAAAATCCCGACGCTCTAGGACGTCCCGTTCAAAAGTTAGCAATTTTTATTAATTCGATATACGGGGTCCGTCCAGGAAGTTTTTGGACAAAAGCTCGTAACTCCCAAACGGCTGAACTTTCGACAGGTTTTTCGACGGTGTCGGGTAGTCTTCGAGCTCCCGCATCCGATGAGACCTATCCCGACTCGGTCCGACGCACCGTTTAGAAGTTGGCGAATTAAAAACCGGGGCGGCGTCGGTTTTTGAAATTTTAAACGCGGTCATCGGACGTCGCACGTCGTCCCCCGTCCGATGCGACCTATCCCGACGCCGTGCGACGCACCGTTTAGAAGTTGGCGAATCGAAAACCTGGACGGCGTCGGTTTTTGAAATTTTTTACGCGGCCATCGGACGTCGTCCGGCGTCCCCCGTCCGACGAGACCTATCGCGATTCCGTAAAACGAGTCGTTTAGAAGTTAGAAATGCAAAAACCTAGAGGGCGCCACTTTTTGACAGTTTTGACGACGGATTCGGATAGAGCTCGCTCCGCACTACACGGTAGTCAAAATCCCGACGCTCTAGGACGTCCCGTTCAAAAGTTAGCAATTTTTATTAATTCGATATACGGGGTCCGTCCAGGAAGTTTTTGGACAAAAGCTCGTAACTCCCAAACGGCTGAACTTTCGACAGGTTTTTCGACGGTGTCGGGTAGTCTTCGACCTCCCGCATCCGATGAGACCTATCCCGACTCGGTCCGACGCACCGTTTAGAAGTTGGCGAATTAAAAACCGGGGCGGCGTCGGTTTTTGAAATTTTAAACGCGGTCATCGGACGTCGCACGTCGTCCCCCGTCCGATGCGACCTATCGCGATTCCGTAAAACGAGTCGTTTAGAAGTTAGAAATGCAAAAACCTAGAGGGCGCCACTTTTTGACAGTTTTGACGACGGATTCGGATAGAGCTCGCTCCGCACTACACGGTAGTCAAAATCCCGACGCTCTAGGACGTCCCGTTCAAAAGTTAGCAATTTTTATTAATTCGATATACGGGGTCCGTCCAGGAAGTTTTTGGACAAAAGCTCGTAACTCCCAAACGGCTGAACTTTCGACAGGTTTTTCGACGGTGTCGGGTAGTCTTCGACCTCCCGCATCCGATGAGACCTATCCCGACTCGGTCCGACGCACCGTTTAGAAGTTGGCGAATTAAAAACCGGGGCGGCGTCGGTTTTTGAAATTTTAAACGCGGTCATCGGACGTCGCACGTCGTCCCCCGTCCGATGCGACCTATCCCGACGCCGTGCGACGCACCGTTTAGAAGTTGGCGAATTAAATACCTGGACGGCGTCGGTTTTTTAAATTTTTTACGAGGCCATCGCACGTCGTCCGGCGTCCCCCGTCCGAAGCGACCTATCCCGACGCCGTGCGACGCACCGTTTAGAAGTTGGCGAATTAAAAACAGGGGCGGCGTCGGTTATTGAAATTTTTTACCCGGCCATCGGCCGTCGTCCGGCGTCCCCCGTCCGACGAGCCCTATCGCGATTCCGTAAAACGAGTCGTTTAGAAGTTAGAAATGCAAAAACCTAGAGGGCTCCACTTTTTGACAGTTTTGACGGCGGATTCGGATAGAGCTCGCTCTGCACTACACGGTAGTCGCAATCCCGACGCTCTACGACGTCCCGTTCAAAAGTTATTAAATTTTAATTAATTCGATATACAGGGTGGTCCGTCCAGGAAGTTTTTGGACAAAAGCTTGTAACTCCCAAACGGCTGAACTTTCGGCAGGTTTTTCGACGGTGTCGGGTAGTCTTCGACCACCCGCATCCGATGAGACCTATCCCGACTCGGTCCGACGCACCGTTTAGAAGTTGGCGAATTAAAAACAGGGGCGGCGTCGGTTTTTGAAATTTTTTACCCGGCCATCGGCCGTCGTCCGGCGTCCCCCGTCCGACGAGCCCTATCGCGATTCCGTAAAACGAGTCGTTTAGAAGTTAGAAATGCAAAAACCTAGAGGGCGCCACTTTTTGACAGTTTTGACGGCGGATTCGGATAGAGCTCGCTCTGCACTACACGGTAGTCAAAATCCCGACGCTCTACGACGTCCCGTTCAAAAGTTATTAAATTTTAATTAATTCGATATACAGGGTGGTCCGTCCAGGAAGTTTTTGGACAAAAGCTTGTAACTCCCAAACGGCTGAACTTTCGGCAGGTTTTTCGACGGTGTCGGGTAGTCTTCGACCTCCCGCATGCGATGAGACCTATCCCGACTAGGTCCGACGCACCGTTTTGAAGTTGGCGAATTAAAAACAGGGGCGGCGTCGGTTTTTGAAATTTTAAACGCGGTCATCGGACGTCGCACGTCGTCCCCCGTCCGATGCGACCTATCCCGACGCCGTGCGACGCACCGTTTAGAAGTTGGCGAATCGAAAACCTGGACGGCGTCGGTTTTTGAAATTTTTTACGCGGCCATCGGACGTCGTCCAGCGTCCCCCGTCCGACGAGACCTATCGCGATTCCGTAAAACGAGTCGTTTAGAAGTTAGAAATGCAAAAACCTAGAGGGCGCCACTTTTTGACAGTTTTGACGACGGATTCGGATAGAGCTCGCTCCGCACTACACGGTAGTCAAAATCCCGACGCTCTAGGACGTCCCGTTCAAAAGTTAGCAATTTTTATTAATTCGATATACGGGGTCCGTCCAGGAAGTTTTTGGACAAAAGCTCGTAACTCCCAAACGGCTGAACTTTCGACAGGTTTTTCGACGGGGTCGGGTAGTCTTCGACCTCCCGCATCCGATGAGACCTATCCCGACTCGGTCCGACGCACCGTTTAGAAGTTGGCGAATTAAAAACCGGGGCGGCGTCGGTTTTTGAAATTTTAAACGCGGTCATCGGACGTCGCACGTCGTCCCCCGTCCGATGCGACCTATCCCGACGCCGTGCGACGCACCGTTTAGAAGTTGGCGAATCGAAAACCTGGACGGCGTCGGTTTTTGAAATTTTTTACGCGGCCATCGGACGTCGTCCGGCGTCCCCCGTCCGACGAGACCTATCGCGATTCCGTAAAACGAGTCGTTTAGAAGGTAGAAATGCAAGAACCTAGAGGGCGCCACTTTTTGACAGTTTTGACGACGGATTCGGATAGAGCTCGCTCCGCACTACACGGTAGTCAAAATCCCGACGCTCTAGGACGTCCCGTTCAAAAGTTAGCAATTTTTATTAATTCGATATACGGGGTCCGTCCAGGAAGTTTTTGGACAAAAGCTCGTAACTCCCAAACGGCTGAACTTTCGACAGGTTTTTCGACGGTGTCGGGTAGTCTTCGACCTCCCGCATCCGATGAGACCTATCCCGACTCGGTCCGACGCACCGTTTAGAAGTTGGCGAATTAAAAACCGGGGCGGCGTCGGTTTTTGAAATTTTAAACGCGGTCATCGGACGTCGCACGTCGTCCCCCGTCCGATGCGACCTATCCCGACGCCGTGCGACGCACCGTTTAGAAGTTGGCGAATCGAAAACCTGGACGGCGTCGGTTTTTGAAATTTTTTACGCGGCCATCGGACGTCGTCCGGCGTCCCCCGTCCGACGAGACCTATCGCGATTCCGTAAAACGAGTCGTTTAGAAGTTAGAAATGCAAAAACCTAGAGGGCGCCACTTTTTGACAGTTTTGACGACGGATTCGGATAGAGCTCGCTCCGCACTACACGGTAGTCAAAATCCCGACGCTCTAGGACGTCCCGTTCAAAAGTTAGCAATTTTTATTAATTCGTTATACGGGGTCCGTCCAGGAAGTTTTTGGACAAAAGCTCGTAACTCCCAAACGGCTGAACTTTCGACAGGTTTTTCGACGGTGTCGGGTAGTCTTCGACCTCCCGCATCCGATGAGACCTATCCCGACTCGGTCCGACGCACCGTTTAGAAGTTGGCGAATTAAAAACCGGGGCGGCGTCTGTTTTTGAAATTTTAAACGCGGTCATCGGACGTCGCACGTCGTCCCCCGTCCGATGCGACCTATCCCGACGCCGTGCGACGCACCGTTTAGAAGTTGGCGAATCGAAAACCTGGACGGCGTCGGTTTTTGAAATTTTTTACGCGGCCATCGGACGTCGTCCGGCGTCCCCCGTCCGACGAGACCTATCGCGATTCCGTAAAACGAGTCGTTTAGAAGTTAGAAATGCAAAAACCTAGAGGGCGCCACTTTTTGACAGTTTTGACGACGGATTCGGATAGAGCTCGCTGCGCACTACACGGTAGTCAAAATCCCGACGCTCTAGGACGTCCCGTTCAAAAGTTAGCAATTTTTATTAATTCGATATACGGGGTTCGTCCAGGAAGTTTTTGGACAAAAGCTCGTAACTCCCAAACGGCTGAACTTTCGACAGGTTTTTCGACGGTGTCGGGTAGTCTTCGACCTCCCGCATCCGATGAGACCTATCCCGACTCGGTCCGACGCACCGTTTAGAAGTTGGCGAATTAAAAACCGGGGCGGCGTCGGTTTTTGAAATTTTAAACGCGGTCATCGGACGTCGCACGTCGTCCCCCGTCCGATGCGACCTATCGCGATTCCGTAAAACGAGTCGTTTAGAAGTTAGAAATGCAAAAACCTAGAGGGCGCCACTTTTTGACAGTTTTGACGACGGATTCGGATAGAGCTCGCTCCGCACTACACGGTAGTCAAAATCCCGACGCTCTAGGACGTCCCGTTCAAAAGTTAGCAATTTTTATTAATTCGATATACGGGGTCCGTCCAGGAAGTTTTTGGACAAAAGCTCGTAACTCCCAAACGGCTGAACTTTCGACAGGTTTTTCGACGGTGTCGGGTAGTCTTCGACCTCCCGCATCCGATGAGACCTATCCCGACTCGGTCCGACGCACCGTTTAGAAGTTGGCGAATTAAAAACCGGGGCGGCGTCGGTTTTTGAAATTTTAAACGCGGTCATCGGACGTCGCACGTCGTCCCCCGTCCGATGCGACCTATCCCGACGCCGTGCGACGCACCGTTTAGAAGTTGGCGAATCGAAAACCTGGACGGCGTCGGTTTTTGAAATTTTTTACGCGGCCATCGGACGTCGTCCGGCGTCCCCCGTCCGACGAGACCTATCGCGATTCCGTAAAACGAGTCGTTTAGAAGTTAGAAATGCAAAAACCTAGAGGGCGCCACTTTTTGACAGTTTTGACGACGGATTCGGATAGAGCTCGCTCCGCACTACACGGTAGTCAAAATCCCGACGCTCTAGGACGTCCCGTTCAAAAGTTAGCAATTTTTATTAATTCGATATACGGGGTCCGTCCAGGAAGTTTTTGGACAAAAGCTCGTAACTCCCAAACGGCTGAACTTTCGACAGGTTTTTCGACGGTGTCGGGTAGTCTTCGAGCTCCCGCATCCGATGAGACCTATCCCGACTCGGTCCGACGCACCGTTTAGAAGTTGGCGAATTAAAAACCGGGGCGGCGTCGGTTTTTGAAATTTTAAACGCGGTCATCGGACGTCGCACGTCGTCCCCCGTCCGATGCGACCCATCCCGACGCCGTGCGACGCACCGTTTAGAAGTTGGCGAATCGAAAACCTGGACGGCGTCGGTTTTTGAAATTTTTTACGCGGCCATCGGACGTCGTCCGGCGTCCCCCGTCCGACGAGACCTATCGCGATTCCGTAAAACGAGTCGTTTAGAAGTTAGAAATGCAAAAACCTAGAGGGCGCCACTTTTTGACAGTTTTGACGACGGATTCGGATAGAGCTCGCTCCGCACTACACGGTAGTCAAAATCCCGACGCTCTAGGACGTCCCGTTCAAAAGTTAGCAATTTTTATTAATTCGATATACGGGGTCCGTCCAGGAAGTTTTTGGACAAAAGCTCGTAACTCCCAAACGGCTGAACTTTCGACAGGTTTTTCGACGGTGTCGGGTAGTCTTCGACCTCCCGCATCCGATGAGACCTATCCCGACTCGGTCCGGCGCACCGTTTAGAAGTTGGCGAATTAAAAACCGGGGCGGCGTCGGTTTTTGAAATTTTAAACGCGGTCATCGGACGTCGCACGTCGTCCCCCGTCCGATGCGACCTATCGCGATTCCGTAAAACGAGTCGTTTAGAAGTTAGAAATGCAAAAACCTAGAGGGCGCCACTTTTTGACAGTTTTGACGACGGATTCGGATAGAGCTCGCTCCGCACTACACGGTAGTCAAAATCCCGACGCTCTAGGACGTCCCGTTCAAAAGTTAGCAATTTTTATTAATTCGATATACGGGGTCCGTCCAGGAAGTTTTTGGACAAAAGCTCGTAACTCCCAAACGGCTGAACTTTCGACAGGTTTTTCGACGGTGTCGGGTAGTCTTCGACCTCCCGCATCCGATGAGACCTATCCCGACTCGGTCCGACGCACCGTTTAGAAGTTGGCGAATTAAAAACCGGGGCGGCGTCGGTTTTTGAAATTTTAAACGCGGTCATCGGACGTCGCACGTCGTCCCCCGTCCGATGCGACCTATCCCGACGCCGTGCGACGCACCGTTTAGAAGTTGGCGAATTAAATACCTGGACGGCGTCGGTTTTTTAAATTTTTTACGAGGCCATCGCACGTCGTCCGGCGTCCCCCGTCCGAAGCGACCTATCCCGACGCCGTGCGACGCACCGTTTAGAAGTTGGCGAATTTAAAACCTGGACGGCGTCGGTTTTTGAAATTTTTTACGAAGCCATCGGACGTCGTCCGGCGTCCCCCGTCCGATGCGACCTATCCCGACGCCGTGCGACGCACCGTTTAGAAGTTGGCGAATTTAAAACCTGGACGGCGTCGGTTTTTGAAATTTTTTACCCGGCCATCGGCCGTCGTCCGGCGTCCCCCGTCCGACGAGCCCTATCGCGATTCCGTAAAACGAGTCGTTTAGAAGTTAGAAATGCAAAAACCTAGAGGGCGCCACTTTTTGACAGTTTTGACGGCGGATTCGGATAGAGCTCGCTCTGCACTACACGGTAGTCAAAATCCCGACGCTCTACGACGTCCCGTTCAAAAGTTATTAAATTTTAATTAATTCGATATACAGGGTGGTCCGTCCAGGAAGTTTTTGGACAAAAGCTTGTAACTCCCAAACGGCTGAACTTTCGGCAGGTTTTTCGACGGTGTCGGGTAGTCTTCGACCTCCCGCATCCGATGAGACCTATCCCGACTCGGTCCGACGCACCGTTTAGAAGTTGGCGAATTAAAAACAGGGGCGGCGTCGGTTTTTGAAATTTTAAACGCGGTCATCGGACGTCGCACGTCGTCCCCCGTCCGATGCGACCTATCCCGACGCCGTGCGACGCACCGTTTAGAAGTTGGCGAATTTAAAACCTGGACGGCGTCGGTTTTTGAAATTTTTTACCCGGCCATCGGCCGTCGTCCGGCGTCCCCCGTCCGACGAGCCCTATCGCGATTCCGTAAAACGAGTCGTTTAGAAGTTAGAAATGCAAAAACCTAGAGGGCGCCACTTTTTGACAGTTTTGACGGCGGATTCGGATAGAGCTCGCTCTGCACTACACGGTAGTCAAAATCCCGACGCTCTACGACGTCCCGTTCAAAAGTTATTAAATTTTAATTAATTCGATATACAGGGTGGTCCGTCCAGGAACTTTTTTGGACAAAAGCTTGTAACTCCCAAACGGCTGAACTTTCGGCAGGTTTTTCGACGGTGTCGGGTAGTCTTCGACCTCCCGCATCCGATGAGACCTATCCCGACTAGGTCCGACGCACCGTTTTGAAGTTGGCGAATTAAAAACAGGGGCGGCGTCGGTTATTGAAATTTTTTACCCGGCCATCGGCCGTCGTCCGGCGTCCCCCGTCCGACGAGCCCTATCGCGATTCCGTAAAACGAGTCGTTTAGAAGTTAGAAATGCAAAAACCTAGAGGGCTCCACTTTTTGACAGTTTTGACGGCGGATTCGGATAGAGCTCGCTCTGCACTACACGGTAGTCACAATCCCGACGCTCTACGACGTCCCGTTCAAAAGTTATTAAATTTTAATTAATTCGATATACAGGGTGGTCCGTCCAGGAAGTTTTTGGACAAAAGCTTGTAACTCCCAAACGGCTGAACTTTCGGCAGGTTTTTCGACGGTGTCGGGTAGTCTTCGACCACCCGCATCCGATGAGACCTATCCCGACTCGGTCCGACGCACCGTTTAGAAGTTGGCGAATTAAAAACAGGGGCGGCGTCGGTTTTTGAAATTTTTTACCCGGCCATCGGCCGTCGTCCGGCGTCCCCCGTCCGACGAGCCCTATCGCGATTCCGTAAAACGAGTCGTTTAGAAGTTAGAAATGCAAAAACCTAGAGGGCGCCACTTTTTGACAGTTTTGACGGCGGATTCGGATAGAGCTCGCTCTGCACTACACGGTAGTCAAAATCCCGACGCTCTACGACGTCCCGTTCAAAAGTTATTAAATTTTAATTAATTCGATATACAGGGTGGTCCGTCCAGGAAGTTTTTGGACAAAAGCTTGTAACTCCCAAACGGCTGAACTTTCGGCAGGTTTTTCGACGGTGTCGGGTAGTCTTCGACCTCCCGCATGCGATGAGACCTATCCCGACTAGGTCCGACGCACCGTTTTGAAGTTGGCGAATTAAAAACAGGGGCGGCGTCGGTTTTTGAAATTTTAAACGCGGTCATCGGACGTCGCACGTCGTCCCCCGTCCGATGCGACCTATCCCGACGCCGTGCGACGCACCGTTTAGAAGTTGGCGAATCGAAAACCTGGACGGCGTCGGTTTTTGAAATTTTTTACGCGGCCATCGGACGTCGTCCAGCGTCCCCCGTCCGACGAGACCTATCGCGATTCCGTAAAACGAGTCGTTTAGAAGTTAGAAATGCAAAAACCTAGAGGGCGCCACTTTTTGACAGTTTTGACGACGGATTCGGATAGAGCTCGCTCCGCACTACACGGTAGTCAAAATCCCGACGCTCTAGGACGTCCCGTTCAAAAGTTAGCAATTTTTATTAATTCGATATACGGGGTCCGTCCAGGAAGTTTTTGGACAAAAGCTCGTAACTCCCAAACGGCTGAACTTTCGACAGGTTTTTCGACGGGGTCGGGTAGTCTTCGACCTCCCGCATCCGATGAGACCTATCCCGACTCGGTCCGACGCACCGTTTAGAAGTTGGCGAATTAAAAACCGGGGCGGCGTCGGTTTTTGAAATTTTAAACGCGGTCATCGGACGTCGCACGTCGTCCCCCGTCCGATGCGACCTATCCCGACGCCGTGCGACGCACCGTTTAGAAGTTGGCGAATCGAAAACCTGGACGGCGTCGGTTTTTGAAATTTTTTACGCGGCCATCGGACGTCGTCCGGCGTCCCCCGTCCGACGAGACCTATCGCGATTCCGTAAAACGAGTCGTTTAGAAGGTAGAAATGCAAGAACCTAGAGGGCGCCACTTTTTGACAGTTTTGACGACGGATTCGGATAGAGCTCGCTCCGCACTACACGGTAGTCAAAATCCCGACGCTCTAGGACGTCCCGTTCAAAAGTTAGCAATTTTTATTAATTCGATATACGGGGTCCGTCCAGGAAGTTTTTGGACAAAAGCTCGTAACTCCCAAACGGCTGAACTTTCGACAGGTTTTTCGACGGTGTCGGGTAGTCTTCGACCTCCCGCATCCGATGAGACCTATCCCGACTCGGTCCGACGCACCGTTTAGAAGTTGGCGAATTAAAAACCGGGGCGGCGTCGGTTTTTGAAATTTTAAACGCGGTCATCGGACGTCGCACGTCGTCCCCCGTCCGATGCGACCTATCCCGACGCCGTGCGACGCACCGTTTAGAAGTTGGCGAATCGAAAACCTGGACGGCGTCGGTTTTTGAAATTTTTTACGCGGCCATCGGACGTCGTCCGGCGTCCCCCGTCCGACGAGACCTATCGCGATTCCGTAAAACGAGTCGTTTAGAAGTTAGAAATGCAAAAACCTAGAGGGCGCCACTTTTTGACAGTTTTGACGACGGATTCGGATAGAGCTCGCTCCGCACTACACGGTAGTCAAAATCCCGACGCTCTAGGACGTCCCGTTCAAAAGTTAGCAATTTTTATTAATTCGTTATACGGGGTCCGTCCAGGAAGTTTTTGGACAAAAGCTCGTAACTCCCAAACGGCTGAACTTTCGACAGGTTTTTCGACGGTGTCGGGTAGTCTTCGACCTCCCGCATCCGATGAGACCTATCCCGACTCGGTCCGACGCACCGTTTAGAAGTTGGCGAATTAAAAACCGGGGCGGCGTCTGTTTTTGAAATTTTAAACGCGGTCATCGGACGTCGCACGTCGTCCCCCGTCCGATGCGACCTATCCCGACGCCGTGCGACGCACCGTTTAGAAGTTGGCGAATCGAAAACCTGGACGGCGTCGGTTTTTGAAATTTTTTACGCGGCCATCGGACGTCGTCCGGCGTCCCCCGTCCGACGAGACCTATCGCGATTCCGTAAAACGAGTCGTTTAGAAGTTAGAAATGCAAAAACCTAGAGGGCGCCACTTTTTGACAGTTTTGACGACGGATTCGGATAGAGCTCGCTGCGCACTACACGGTAGTCAAAATCCCGACGCTCTAGGACGTCCCGTTCAAAAGTTAGCAATTTTTATTAATTCGATATACGGGGTTCGTCCAGGAAGTTTTTGGACAAAAGCTCGTAACTCCCAAACGGCTGAACTTTCGACAGGTTTTTCGACGGTGTCGGGTAGTCTTCGACCTCCCGCATCCGATGAGACCTATCCCGACTCGGTCCGACGCACCGTTTAGAAGTTGGCGAATTAAAAACCGGGGCGGCGTCGGTTTTTGAAATTTTAAACGCGGTCATCGGACGTCGCACGTCGTCCCCCGTCCGATGCGACCTATCGCGATTCCGTAAAACGAGTCGTTTAGAAGTTAGAAATGCAAAAACCTAGAGGGCGCCACTTTTTGACAGTTTTGACGACGGATTCGGATAGAGCTCGCTCCGCACTACACGGTAGTCAAAATCCCGACGCTCTAGGACGTCCCGTTCAAAAGTTAGCAATTTTTATTAATTCGATATACGGGGTCCGTCCAGGAAGTTTTTGGACAAAAGCTCGTAACTCCCAAACGGCTGAACTTTCGACAGGTTTTTCGACGGTGTCGGGTAGTCTTCGACCTCCCGCATCCGATGAGACCTATCCCGACTCGGTCCGACGCACCGTTTAGAAGTTGGCGAATTAAAAACCGGGGCGGCGTCGGTTTTTGAAATTTTAAACGCGGTCATCGGACGTCGCACGTCGTCCCCCGTCCGATGCGACCTATCCCGACGCCGTGCGACGCACCGTTTAGAAGTTGGCGAATCGAAAACCTGGACGGCGTCGGTTTTTGAAATTTTTTACGCGGCCATCGGACGTCGTCCGGCGTCCCCCGTCCGACGAGACCTATCGCGATTCCGTAAAACGAGTCGTTTAGAAGTTAGAAATGCAAAAACCTAGAGGGCGCCACTTTTTGACAGTTTTGACGACGGATTCGGATAGAGCTCGCTCCGCACTACACGGTAGTCAAAATCCCGACGCTCTAGGACGTCCCGTTCAAAAGTTAGCAATTTTTATTAATTCGATATACGGGGTCCGTCCAGGAAGTTTTTGGACAAAAGCTCGTAACTCCCAAACGGCTGAACTTTCGACAGGTTTTTCGACGGTGTCGGGTAGTCTTCGACCTCCCGCATCCGATGAGACCTATCCCGACTCGGTCCGACGCACCGTTTAGAAGTTGGCGAATTAAAAACCGGGGCGGCGTCGGTTTTTGAAATTTTAAACGCGGTCATCGGACGTCGCACGTCGTCCCCCGTCCGATGCGACCCATCCCGACGCCGTGCGACGCACCGTTTAGAAGTTGGCGAATCGAAAACCTGGACGGCGTCGGTTTTTGAAATTTTTTACGCGGCCATCGGACGTCGTCCGGCGTCCCCCGTCCGACGAGACCTATCGCGATTCCGTAAAACGAGTCGTTTAGAAGTTAGAAATGCAAAAACCTAGAGGGCGCCACTTTTTGACAGTTTTGACGACGGATTCGGATAGAGCTCGCTCCGCACTACACGGTAGTCAAAATCCCGACGCTCTAGGACGTCCCGTTCAAAAGTTAGCAATTTTTATTAATTCGATATACGGGGTCCGTCCAGGAAGTTTTTGGTCAAAAGCTCGTAACTCCCAAACGGCTGAACTTTCGACAGGTTTTTCGACGGTGTCGGGTAGTCTTCGACCTCCCGCATCCGATGAGACCTATCCCGACTCGGTCCGGCGCACCGTTTAGAAGTTGGCGAATTAAAAACCGGGGCGGCGTCGGTTTTTGAAATTTTAAACGCGGTCATCGGACGTCGCACGTCGTCCCCCGTCCGATGCGACCTATCCCGACGCCGTGCGACGCACCGTTTAGAAGTTGGCGAATCGAAAACCTGGACGGCGTCGGTTTTTGAAATTTTTTACGCGGCCAACGGACGTCGTCCGGCGTCCCCCGTCCGACGAGACCTATCGCGATTCCGTAAAACGAGTCGTTTAGAAGTTAGAAATGCAAAAACCTAGAGGGCGCCACTTTTTGACAGTTTTGACGACGGATTCGGATAGAGCTCGCTCCGCACTACACGGTAGTCAAAATCCCGACGCTCTAGGACGTCCCGTTCAAAAGTTAGCAATTTTTATTAATTCGATATACGGGGTCCGTCCAGGAAGTTTTTGGACAAAAGCTCGTAACTCCCAAACGGCTGAACTTTCGACAGGTTTTTCGACGGTGTCGGGTAGTCTTCGACCTCCCGCATCCGATGAGACCTATCCCGACTCGGTCCGACGCACCGTTTAGAAGTTGGCGAATTTAAAACCGGGGCGGCGTCGGTTTTTGAAATTTTAAACGCGGTCATCGGACGTCGCACGTCGTCCCCCGTCCGATGCGACCCATCCCGACGCCGTGCGACGCACCGTTTAGAAGTTGGCGAATCGAAAACCTGGACGGCGTCGGTTTTTGAAATTTTTTACGCGGCCATCGGACGTCGTCCGGCGTCCCCCGTCCGACGAGACCTATCGCGATTCCGTAAAACGAGTCGTTTAGAAGTTAGAAATGCAAAAACCTAGAGGGCGCCACTTTTTGACAGTTTTGACGACGGATTCGGATAGAGCTCGCTCCGCACTACACGGTAGTCAAAATCCCGACGCTCTAGGACGTCCCGTTCAAAAGTTAGCAATTTTTATTAATTCGATATACGGGGTCCGTCCAGGAAGTTTTTGGACAAAAGCTCGTAACTCCCAAACGGCTGAACTTTCGACAGGTTTTTCGACGGTGTCGGGTAGTCTTCGACCTCCCGCATCCGATGAGACCTATCCCGACTCGGTCCGACGCACCGTTTAGAAGTTGGCGAATTAAAAACCGGGGCGGCGTCGGTTTTTGAAATTTTAAACGCGGTCATCGGACGTCGCACGTCGTCCCCCGTCCGATGCGACCTATCGCGATTCCGTAAAACGAGTCGTTTAGAAGTTAGAAATGCGAAAACCTAGAGGGCGCCACTTTTTGACAGTTTTGACGACGGATTCGGATAGAGCTCGCTCCGCACTACACGGTAGTCAAAATCCCGACGCTCTAGGACGTCCCGTTCAAAAGTTAGCAATTTTTATTAATTCGATATACGGGGTCCGTCCAGGAAGTTTTTGGACAAAAGCTCGTAACTCCCAAACGGCTGAACTTTCGACAGGTTTTTCGACGGTGTCGGGTAGTCTTCGACCTCCCGCATCCGATGAGACCTATCCCGACTCGGTCCGACGCACCGTTTAGAAGTTGGCGAATTAAAAACCGGGGCGGCGTCGGTTTTTGAAATTTTAAACGCGGTCATCGGACGTCGCACGTCGTCCCCCGTCCGATGCGACCTATCGCGATTCCGTAAAACGAGTCGTTTAGAAGTTAGAAATGCGAAAACCTAGAGGGCGCCACTTTTTGACAGTTTTGACGACGGATTCGGATAGAGCTCGCTCCGCACTACACGGTAGTCAAAATCCCGACGCTCTAGGACGTCCCGTTCAAAAGTTAGCAATTTTTATTAATTCGATATACGGGGTCCGTCCAGGAAGTTTTTGGACAAAAGCTCGTAACTCCCAAACGGCTGAACTTTCGACAGGTTTTTCGACGGTGTCGGGTAGTCTTCGACCTCCCGCATCCGATGAGACCTATCCCGACTCGGTCCGACGCACCGTTTAGAAGTTGGCGAATTAAAAACCGGGGCGGCGTCGGTTTTTGAAATTTTAAACGCGGTCATCGGACGTCGCACGTCGTCCCCCGTCCGATGCGACCTATCCCGACGCCGTGCGACGCACCGTTTAGAAGTTGGCGAATCGAAAACCTGGACGGCGTCGGTTTTTGAAATTTTTTACGCGGCCATCGGACGTCGTCCGGCGTCCCCCGTCCGACGAGACCTATCGCGATTCCGTAAAACGAGTCGTTTAGAAGGTAGAAATGCAAAAACCTAGAGGGCGCCACTTTTTGACAGTTTTGACGACGGATTCGGATAGAGCTCGCTCCGCACTACACGGTAGTCAAAATCCCGACGCTCTAGGACGTCCCGTTCAAAAGTTAGCAATTTTTATTAATTCGATATACGGGGTCCGTCCAGGAAGTTTTTGGACAAAAGCTCGTAACTCCCAAACGGCTGAACTTTCGACAGGTTTTTCGACGGTGACGGGTAGTCTTCGACCTCCCGCATCCGATGAGACCTATCCCGACTCGGTCCGACGCACCGTTTAGAAGTTGGCGAATTAAAAACCGGGGCGGCGTCGGTTTTTGAAATTTTAAACGCGGTCATCGGACGCCGCACGTCGTCCCCCGTCCGATGCGACCTATCCCGACGCCGTGCGACGCACCGTTTAGAAGTTGGCGAATTGAAAACCTGGACGGCGTCGGTTTTTGAAATTTTTTACGCGGCCATCGGACGTCGTCCGGCGTCCCCCGTCCGACGAGACCTATCGCGATTCCGTAAAACGAGTCGTTTAGAAGTTAGAAATGCAAAAACCTAGAGGGCCCCACTTTTTGACAGTTTTGACGACGGATTCGGATAGAGCTCGCTCCGCACTACACGGTAGTCAAAATCCCGACGCTCTAGGACGTCCCGTTCAAAAGTTAGCAATTTTTATTAATTCGATATACGGGGTCCGTCCAGGAAGTTTTTGGACAAAAGCTCGTAACTCCCAAACAGCTGAACTTTCGACAGGTTTTTCGACGGTGTCGGGTAGTCTTCGACCTCCCGCATCCGATGAGACCTATCCCGACTCGGTCCGGCGCACCGTTTAGAAGTTGGCGAATTAAAAACCGGGGCGGCGTCGGTTTTTGAAATTTTAAACGCGGTCATCGGACGTCGCACGTCGTCCCCCGTCCGATGCGACCTATCCCGACGCCGTGCGACGCACCGTTTAGAAGTTGGCAAATCGAAAACCTGGACGGCGTCGGTTTTTGAAATTTTTTACGCGGCCAACGGACGTCGTCCGGCGTCCCCCGTCCGACGAGACCTATCGCGATTCCGTAAAACGAGTCGTTTAGAAGTTAGAAATGCAAAAACCTAGAGGGCGCCACTTTTTGACAGTTTTGACGACGGATTCGGATAGTGCTCGCTCCGCACTACACGGTAGTCAAAATCCCGACGCTCTAGGACGTCCCGTTCAAAAGTTAGCAATTTTTATTAATTCGATATACGGGGTCCGTCCAGGAAGTTTTTGGACAAAAGCTCGTAACTCCCAAACGGCTGAACTTTCGACAGGTTTTTCGACGGTGTCGGGTAGTCTTCGACCTCCCGCATCCGATGAGACCTATCCCGACTTGGTCCGACGCACCGTTTAGAAGTTGGCGAATTAAAAACCGGGGCGGCGTCGGTTTTTGAAATTTTAAACGCGGTCATCGGACGTCGCACGTCGTCCCCCGTCCGATGCGACCCATCCCGACGCCGTGCGACGCACCGTTTAGAAGTTGGCGAATCGAAAACCTGGACGGCGTCGGTTTTTGAAATTTTTTACGCGGCCATCGGACGTCGTCCGGCGTCCCCCGTCCGACGAGACCTATCGCGATTCCGTAAAACGAGTCGTTTAGAAGTTAGAAATGCAAAAACCTAGAGGGCGCCACTTTTTGACAGTTTTGACGACGGATTCGGATAGAGCTCGCTCCGCACTACACGGTAGTCAAAATCCAGACGCTCTAGGACGTCCCGTTCAAAAGTTAGCAATTTTTATTAATTCGATATACGGGGTCCGTCCAGGAAGTTTTTGGACAAAAGCTCGTAACTCCCAAACGGCTGAACTTTCGACAGGTTTTTCGACGGTGTCGGGTAGTCTTCGACCTCCCGCATCCGATGAGACCTATCCCGACTCGGTCCGACGCACCGTTTAGAAGTTGGCGAATTAAAAACCGGGGCGGCGTCTGTTTTTGAAATTTTAAACGCGGTCATCGGACGTCGCACGTCGTCCCCCGTCCGATGCGACCTATCCCGACGCCGTGCGACGCACCGTTTAGAAGTTGGCGAATCGAAAACCTGGACGGCGTCGGTTTTTGAAATTTTTTACGCGGCCATCGGACGTCGTCCGGCGTCCCCCGTCCGACGAGACCTATCGCGATTCCGTAAAACGAGTCGTTTAGGAGTTAGAAATGCAAAAACCTAGAGGGCGCCACTTTTTGACAGTTTTGACGACGGATTCGGATAGAGCTCGCTCCGCACTACACGGTAGTCAAAATCCCGACGCTCTAGGACGTCCCGTTCAAAAGTTAGCAATTTTTATTAATTCGATATACGGGGTCCGTCCAGGAAGTTTTTGGACAAAAGCTCGTAACTCCCAAACGGCTGAACTTTCGACAGGTTTTTCGACGGTGTCGGGTAGTCTTCGACCTCCCGCATCCGATGAGACCTATCCCGACTCGGTCCGGCGCACCGTTTAGAAGTTGGCGAATTAAAAACCGGGGCGGCGTCGGTTTTTGAAATTTTAAACGCGGTCATCGGACGTCGCACGTCGTCCCCCGTCCGATGCGACCTATCCCGACGCCGTGCGACGCATCGTTTAGAAGTTGGCAAATCGAAAACCTGGACGGCGTCGGTTTTTGAAATTTTTTACGCGGCCAACGGACGTCGTCCGGCGTCCCCCGTCCGACGAGACCTATCGCGATTCCGTAAAACGAGTCGTTTAGAAGTTAGAAATGCAAAAACCTAGAGGGCGCCACTTTTTGACAGTTTTGACGACGGATTCGGATAGAGCTCGCTCCGCACTACACGGTAGTCAAAATCCCGACGCTCTAGGACGTCCCGTTCAAAAGTTAGCAATTTTTATTAATTCGATATACGGGGTCCGTCCAGGAAGTTTTTGGACAAAAGCTCGTAACTCCCAAACGGCTGAACTTTCGACAGGTTTTTCGACGGTGTCGGGTAGTCTTCGACCTCCCGCATCCGATGAGACCTATCCCGACTTGGTCCGACGCACCGTTTAGAAGTTGGCGAATTAAAAACCGGGGCGGCGTCGGTTTTTGAAATTTTAAACGCGGTCATCGGACGTCGCACGTCGTCCCCCGTCCGATGCGACCCATCCCGACGCCGTGCGACGCACCGTTTAGAAGTTGGCGAATCGAAAACCTGGACGGCGTCGGTTTTTGAAATTTTTTACGCGGCCATCGGACGTCGTCCGGCGTCCCCCGTCCGACGAGACCTATCGCGATTCCGTAAAACGAGTCGTTTAGAAGTTAGAAATGCAAAAACCTAGAGGGCGCCACTTTTTGACAGTTTTGACGACGGATTCGGATAGAGCTCGCTCCGCACTACACGGTAGTCAAAATCCAGACGCTCTAGGACGTCCCGTTCAAAAGTTAGCAATTTTTATTAATTCGATATACGGGGTCCGTCCAGGAAGTTTTTGGACAAAAGCTCGTAACTCCCAAACGGCTGAACTTTCGACAGGTTTTTCGACGGTGTCGGGTAGTCTTCGACCTCCCGCATCCGATGAGACCTATCCCGACTCGGTCCGACGCACCGTTTAGAAGTTGGCGAATTAAAAACCGGGGCGGCGTCTGTTTTTGAAATTTTAAACGCGGTCATCGGACGTCGCACGTCGTCCCCCGTCCGATGCGACCTATCCCGACGCCGTGCGACGCACCGTTTAGAAGTTGGCGAATCGAAAACCTGGACGGCGTCGGTTTTTGAAATTTTTTACGCGGCCATCGGACGTCGTCCGGCGTCCCCCGTCCGACGAGACCTATCGCGATTCCGTAAAACGAGTCGTTTAGAAGTTAGAAATGCAAAAACCTAGAGGGCGCCACTTTTTGACAGTTTTGACGACGGATTCGGATAGAGCTCGCTCCGCACTACACGGTAGTCAAAATCCCGACGCTCTAGGACGTCCCGTTCAAAAGTTAGCAATTTTTATTAATTCGATATACGGGGTCCGTCCAGGAAGTTTTTGGACAAAAGCTCGTAACTCCCAAACGGCTGAACTTTCGACAGGTTTTTCGACGGTGTCGGGTAGTCTTCGACCTCCCGCATCCGATGAGACCTATCCCGACTCGGTCCGACGCACCGTTTAGAAGTTGGCGAATTAAAAACCGGGGCGGCGTCGGTTTTTGAAATTTTAAACGCGGTCATCGGACGTCGCACGTCGTCCCCCGTCCGATGCGACCTATCGCGATTCCGTAAAACGAGTCGTTTAGAAGTTAGAAATGCGAAAACCTAGAGGGCGCCACTTTTTGACAGTTTTGACGACGGATTCGGATAGAGCTCGCTGCGCACTACACGGTAGTCAAAATCCCGACGCTCTAGGACGTCCCGTTCAAAAGTTAGCAATTTTTATTAATTCGATATACGGGGTCCGTCCAGGAAGTTTTTGGACAAAAGCTCGTAACTCCCAAACGGCTGAACTTTCGACAGGTTTTTCGACGGTGTCGGGTAGTCTTCGACCTCCCGCATCCGATGAGACCTATCCCGACTCGGTCCGACGCACCGTTTAGAAGTTGGCGAATTAAAAACCGGGGCGGCGTCGGTTTTTGAAATTTTAAACGCGGTCATCGGACGTCGCACGTCGTCCCCCGTCCGATGCGACCTATCCCGACGCCGTGCGACGCACCGTTTAGAAGTTGGCGAATCGAAAACCTGGACGGCGTCGGTTTTTGAAATTTTTTACGCGGCCATCGGACGTCGTCCGGCGTCCCCCGTCCGACGAGACCTATCGCGATTCCGTAAAACGAGTCGTTTAGAAGTTAGAAATGCAAAAACCTAGAGGGCGCCACTTTTTGACAGTTTTGACGACGGATTCGGATAGAGCTCGCTCCGCACTACACGGTAGTCAAAATCCCGACGCTCTAGGACGTCCCGTTCAAAAGTTAGCAATTTTTATTAATTCGATATACGGGGTCCGTCCAGGAAGTTTTTGGACAAAAGCTCGTAACTCCCAAACGGCTGAACTTTCGACAGGTTTTTCGACGGTGTCGGGTAGTCTTCGACCTCCCGCATCCGATGAGACCTATCCCGACTCGGTCCGACGCACCGTTTAGAAGTTGGCGAATTAAAAACCGGGGCGGCGTCGGTTTTTGAAATTTTAAACGCGGTCATCGGACGTCGCACGTCGTCCCCCGTCCGATGCGACCTATCCCGACGCCGTGCGACGCACCGTTTAGAAGTTGGCGAATCGAAAACCTGGACGGCGTCGGTTTTTGAAATTTTTTACGCGGCCATCGGACGTCGTCCGGCGTCCCCCGTCCGACGAGACCTATCGCGATTCCGTAAAACGAGTCGTTTAGAAGGTAGAAATGCAAGAACCTAGAGGGCGCCACTTTTTGACAGTTTTGACGACGGATTCGGATAGAGCTCGCTCCGCACTACACGGTAGTCAAAATCCCGACGCTCTAGGACGTCCCGTTCAAAAGTTAGCAATTTTTATTAATTCGATATACGGGGTCCGTCCAGGAAGTTTTTGGACAAAAGCTCGTAACTCCCAAACGGCTGAACTTTCGACAGGTTTTTCGACGGTGTCGGGTAGTCTTCGAGCTCCCGCATCCGATGAGACCTATCCCGACTCGGTCCGACGCACCGTTTAGAAGTTGGCGAATTAAAAACCGGGGCGGGGTCGGTTTTTGAAATTTTAAAAGCGGTCATCGGACGTCGCACGTCGTCCCCCGTCCGATGCGACCTATCCCGACGCCGTGCGACGCACCGTTTAGAAGTTGGCGAATCGAAAACCTGGACGGCGTCGGTTTTTGAAATTTTTTACTCGGCCATCGGACGTCGTCCGGCGTCCCCCGTCCGACGAGACCTATCGCGATTCCGTAAAACGAGTCGTTTAGAAGTTAGAAATGCAAAAACCTAGAGGGCGCCACTTTTTGACAGTTTTGACGACGGATTCGGATAGAGCTCGCTCCGCACTACACGGTAGTCAAAATCCCGACGCTCTAGGACGTCCCGTTCAAAAGTTAGCAATTTTTATTAATTCGTTATACGGGGTCCGTCCAGGAAGTTTTTGGACAAAAGCTCGTAACTCCCAAACGGCTGAACTTTCGACAGGTTTTTCGACGGTGACGGGTAGTCTTCGACCTCCCGCATCCGATGAGACCTATCCCGACTCGGTCCGACGCACCGTTTAGAAGTTGGCGAATTAAAAACCGGGGCAGCGTCTGTTTTTGAAATTTTAAACGCGGTCATCGGACGTCGCACGTCGTCCCCCGTCCGATGCGACCTATCCCGACGCCGTGCGACGCACCGTTTAGAAGTTGGCGAATCGAAAACCTGGACGGCGTCGGTTTTTGAAATTTTTTACGCGGCCATCGGACGTCGTCCGGCGTCCCCCGTCCGACGAGACCTATCGCGATTCCGTAAAACGAGTCGTTTAGAAGTTAGAAATGCAAAAACCTAGAGGGCGCCACTTTTTGACAGTTTTGACGACGGATTCGGATAGAGCTCGCTCCGCACTACACGGTAGTCAAAATCCCGACGCTCTAGGACGTCCCGTTCAAAAGTTAGCAATTTTTATTAATTCGATATACGGGGTCCGTCCAGGAAGTTTTTGGACAAAAGCTCGTAACTCCCAAACGGCTGAACTTTCGACAGGTTTTTCGACGGTGTCGGGTAGTCTTCGACCTCCCGCATCCGATGAGACCTATCCCGACTCGGTCCGACGCACCGTTTAGAAGTTGGCGAATTAAAAACCGGGGCGGCGTCGGTTTTTGAAATTTTAAACGCGGTCATCGGACGTCGCACGTCGTCCCCCGTCCGATGCGACCTATCCCGACGCCGTGCGACGCACCGTTTAGAAGTTGGCGAATCGAAAACCTGGACGGCGTCGGTTTTTGAAATTTTTTACGCGGCCATCGGACGTTGTCCGGCGTCCCCCGTCCGACGAGACCTATCGCGATTCCGTAAAACGAGTCGTTTAGAAGTTAGAAATACAAAAACCTAGAGGGCGCCACTTTTTGACAGTTTTGACGACGGATTCGGATAGAGCTAGCTCCGCACTACACGGTAGTCAAAATCCCGACGCTCTAGGACGTCCCGTTCAAAAGTTAGCAATTTTTATTAATTCGATATACGGGGTCCGTCCAGGAAGTTTTTGGACAAAAGCTCGTAACTCCCAAACGGCTGAACTTTCGACAGGTTTTTCGACGGTGTCGGATAGTCTTCGACCTCCCGCATCCGATGAGACCTATCCCGACGCCGTGCGACGCACCGTTTAGAAGTTGGCGAATCGAAAACCTGGACGGCGTCGGTTTTTGAAATTTTTACGCGGCCATCGGACGTCGTCCGGCGTCCCCCGTCCGACGAGACCTATCGCGATTCCGTAAAACGAGTCGTTTAGAAGTTAGAAATGCAAAAACCTAGAGGGCGCCACTTTTTGACAGTTTTGACGACGGATTCGGATAGAGCTCGCTCCGCACTACACGGTAGTCAAAATCCCGACGCTCAAGGACGTCCCGTTCAAAAGTTAGCAATTTTTATTAATTCGATATACGGGGTCCGACCAGGAAGTTTTTGGACAAAAGCTCGTAACTCCCAAACGGCTGAACTTTCGACAGGTTTTTCGACGGTGTCGGGTAGTCTTCGACCTCCCGCATCCGATGAGACCTATCCCGACTCGGTCCGACGCACCGTTTAGAAGTTGGCGAATTAAAAACCGGGGCGGCGTCGGTTTTTGAAATTTTAAACGCGGTCATCGGACGTCGCACGTCGTCCCCCGTCCGATGCGACCTATCCCAACGCCGTGCGACGCACCGTTTAGAAGTTGGCGAATCGAAAACCTGGACGGCGTCGGTTTTTGAAATTTTTTACGCGGCCATCGGACGTCGTCCGGCGTCCCCCGTCCGACGAGACCTATCGCGATTCCGTAAAACGAGTCGTTTAGAAGTTAGAAATGCAAAAACCTAGAGGGCCCCACTTTTTGACAGTTTTGACGACGGATTCGGATAGAGCTCGCTCCGCACTACACGGTAGTCAAAATCCCGACGCTCTAGGACGTCCCGTTCAAAAGTTAGCAATTTTTATTAATTCGATATACGGGGTCCGTCCAGGAAGTTTTTGGACAAAAGCTCGTAACTCCCAAACGGCTGAACTTTCGACAGGTTTTTCGACGGTGTCGGGTAGTCTTCGACCTCCCGCATCCGATGAGACCTATCCCGACTCGGTCCGACGCACCGTTTAGAAGTTGGCGAATTAAAAACCGGGGCGGCGTCGGTTTTTGAAATTTTAAACGCGGTCATCGGACGTCGCACGTCGTCCCCCGTCCGATGCGACCTATCCCGACGCCGTGCGACACACCGTTTAGAAGTTGGCGAATCGAAAACCTGGACGGCGTCGGTTTTTGAAATTTTTTACGCGGCCATCGGACGTCGTCCGGCGTCCCCCGTCCGACGAGACCTATCGCGATTCCGTAAAACGAGTCGTTTAGAAGTTAGAAATGCAAAAACCTAGAGGGCGCCACTTTTTGACAGTTTTGACGACGGATTCGGATAGAGCTCGCTCCGCACTACACGGTAGTCAAAATCCCGACGCTCTAGGACGTCCCGTTCAAAAGTTAGCAATTTTTATTAATTCGATATACGGGGTCCGTCCAGGAAGTTTTTGGACAAAAGCTCGTAACTCCCAAACGGCTGAACTTTCGACAGGTTTTTCGACGGTGTCGGGTAGTCTTCGACCTCCCGCATCCGATGAGACCTATCCCGACTCGGTCCGACGCACCGTTTAGAAGTTGGCGAATTAAAAACCGGGGCGGCGTCGGTTTTTGAAATTTTAAACGCGGTCATCGGACGTCGCACGTCGTCCCCCGTCCGATGCGACCTATCCCGACGCCGTGCGACGCACCGTTTAGAAGTTGGCGAATCGAAAACCTGGACGGCGTCGGTTTTTGAAATTTTTTACGCGGCCATCGGACGTCGTCCGGCGTCCCCCGTCCGACGAGACCTATCGCGATTCCGTAAAACGAGTCGTTTAGAAGGTAGAAATGCAAAAACCTAGAGGGCGCCACTTTTTGACAGTTTTGACGACGGATTCGGATAGAGCTCGCTCCGCACTACACGGTAGTCAAAATCCCGACGCTCTAGGACGTCCCGTTCAAAAGTTAGCAATTTTTATTAATTCGATATACGGGGTCCGTCCAGGAAGTTTTTGGACAAAAGCTCGTAACTCCCAAACGGCTGAACTTTCGACAGGTTTTTCGACGGTGTCGGGTAGTCTTCGACCTCCCGCATCCGATGAGACCTATCCCGACTCGGTCCGGCGCACCGTTTAGAAGTTGGCGAATTAAAAACCGGGGCGGCGTCGGTTTTTGAAATTTTAAACGCGGTCATCGGACGTCGCACGTCGTCCCCCGTCCGATGCGACCTATCCCGACGCCGTGCGACGCACCGTTTAGAAGTTGGCGAATCGAAAACCTGGACGGCGTCGGTTTTTGAAATTTTTTACGCGGCCATCGGACGTCGTCCGGCGTCCCCCGTCCGACGAGACCTATCGCGATTCCGTAAAACGAGTCGTTTAGAAGTTAGAAATGCAAAAACCTAGAGGGCGCCACTTTTTGACAGTTTTGACGACGGATTCGGATAGAGCTCGCTCCGCACTACACGGTAGTCAAAATCCCGACGCTCTAGGACGTCCCGTTCAAAAGTTAGCAATTTTTATTAATTCGATATACGGGGTCCGTCCAGGAAGTTTTTGGACAAAAGCTCGTAACTCCCAAACGGCTGAACTTTCGACAGGTTTTTCGACGGTGTCGGGTAGTCTTCGACCTCCCGCATCCGATGAGACCTATCCCGACTCGGTCCGACGCACCGTTTAGAAGTTGGCGAATTAAAAACCGGGGCGGCGTCGGTTTTTGAAATTTTAAACGCGGTCATCGGACGTCGCACGTCGTCCCCCGTCCGATGCGACCTATCCCGACGCCGTGCGACGCACCGTTTAGAAGTTGGCGAATCGAAAACCTGGACGGCGTCGGTTTTTGAAATTTTTTACGCGGCCATCGGACGTCGTCCGGCGTCCCCCGTCCGACGAGACCTATCGCGATTCCGTACAACGAGTCGTTTAGAAGTTAGAAATGCAAAAACCTAGAGGGCCCCACTTTTTGACAGTTTTGACGACGGATTCGGATAGAGCTCGCTCCGCACTACACGGTAGTCAAAATCCCGACGCTCTAGGACGTCCCGTTCAAAAGTTAGCAATTTTTATTAATTCGATATACGGGGTCCGTCCAGGAAGTTTTTGGACAAAAGCTCGTAACTCCCAAACGGCTGAACTTTCGACAGGTTTTTCGACGGTGTCGGGTAGTCTTCGACCTCCCGCATCCGATGAGACCTATCCCGACTCGGTCCGACGCACCGTTTAGAAGTTGGCGAATTTAAAACCGGGGCGGCGTCGGTTTTTGAAATTTTAAACGCGGTCATCGGACGTCGCACGTTGTCCCCCGTCCGATGCGACCCATCCCGACGCCGTGCGACGCACCGTTTAGAAGTTGGCGAATCGAAAACCTGGACGGCGTCGGTTTTTGAAATTTTTTACGCGGCCATCGGACGTCGTCCGGCGTCCCCCGTCCGACGAGACCTATCGCGATTCCGTAAAACGAGTCGTTTAGAAGTTAGAAATGCAAAAACCTAGAGGGCGCCACTTTTTGACAGTTTTGACGACGGATTCGGATAGAGCTCGCTCCGCACTACACGGTAGTCAAAATCCCGACGCTCTAGGACGTCCCGTTCAAAAGTTAGCAATTTTTATTAATTCGATATACGGGGTCCGTCCAGGAAGTTTTTCAACAAAGGCTCGTAACTCCCAAACGGCTGAACTTTCGACAGGTTTTTCGACGGTGTCGGGTAGTCTTCGACCTCCCGCATCCGATGAGACCTATCCCGACTCGGTCCGACGCACCGTTTAGAAGTTGGCGAATTAAAAACCGGGGCGGCGTCGGTTTTTGAAATTTTAAACGCGGTCATCGGACGTCGCACGTCGTCCCCCGTCCGATGCGACCTATCCCGACGCCGTGCGACGCACCGTTTAGAAGTTGGCGAATCGAAAACCTGGACGGCGTCGGTTTTTGAAATTTTTTACGCGGCCATCGGACGTTGTCCGGCGTCCCCCGTCCGACGAGACCTATCGCGATTCCGTAAAACGAGTCGTTTAGAAGTTAGAAATACAAAAACCTAGAGGGCGCCACTTTTTGACAGTTTTGACGACGGATTCGGATAGAGCTCGCTCCGCACTACACGGTAGTCAAAATCCCGACGCTCTAGGACGTCCCGTTCAAAAGTTAGCAATTTTTATTAATTCGATATACGGGGTCCGTCCAGGAAGTTTTTGGACAAAAGCTCGTAACTCCCAAACGGCTGAACTTTCGACAGGTTTTTCGACGGTGTCGGATAGTCTTCGACCTCCCGCATCCGATGAGACCTATCCCGACGCCGTGCGACGCACCGTTTAGAAGTTGGCGAATCGAAAACCTGGACGGCGTCGGTTTTTGAAATTTTTACGCGGCCATCGGACGTCGTCCGGCGTCCCCCGTCCGACGAGACCTATCGCGATTCCGTAAAACGAGTCGTTTAGAAGTTAGAAATGCAAAAACCTAGAGGGCGCCACTTTTTGACAGTTTTGACGACGGATTCGGATAGAGCTCGCTCCGCACTACACGGTAGTCAAAATCCCGACGCTCAAGGACGTCCCGTTCAAAAGTTAGCAATTTTTATTAATTCGATATACGGGGTCCGACCAGGAAGTTTTTGGACAAAAGCTCGTAACTCCCAAACGGCTGAACTTTCGACAGGTTTTTCGACGGTGTCGGGTAGTCTTCGACCTCCCGCATCCGATGAGACCTATCCCGACTCGGTCCGACGCACCGTTTAGAAGTTGGCGAATTAAAAACCGGGGCGGCGTCGGTTTTTGAAATTTTAAACGCGGTCATCGGACGTCGCACGTCGTCCCCCGTCCGATGCGACCTATCCCAACGCCGTGCGACGCACCGTTTAGAAGTTGGCGAATCGAAAACCTGGACGGCGTCGGTTTTTGAAATTTTTTACGCGGCCATCGGACGTCGTCCGGCGTCCCCCGTCCGACGAGACCTATCGCGATTCCGTAAAACGAGTCGTTTAGAAGTTAGAAATGCAAAAACCTAGAGGGCCCCACTTTTTGACAGTTTTGACGACGGATTCGGATAGAGCTCGCTCCGCACTACACGGTAGTCAAAATCCCGACGCTCTAGGACGTCCCGTTCAAAAGTTAGCAATTTTTATTAATTCGATATACGGGGTCCGTCCAGGAAGTTTTTGGACAAAAGCTCGTAACTCCCAAACGGCTGAACTTTCGACAGGTTTTTCGACGGTGTCGGGTAGTCTTCGACCTCCCGCATCCGATGAGACCTATCCCGACTCGGTCCGACGCACCGTTTAGAAGTTGGCGAATTAAAAACCGGGGCGGCGTCGGTTTTTGAAATTTTAAACGCGGTCATCGGACGTCGCACGTCGTCCCCCGTCCGATGCGACCTATCCCGACGCCGTGCGACACACCGTTTAGAAGTTGGCGAATCGAAAACCTGGACGGCGTCGGTTTTTGAAATTTTTTACGCGGCCATCGGACGTCGTCCGGCGTCCCCCGTCCGACGAGACCTATCGCGATTCCGTAAAACGAGTCGTTTAGAAGTTAGAAATGCAAAAACCTAGAGGGCGCCACTTTTTGACAGTTTTGACGACGGATTCGGATAGAGCTCGCTCCGCACTACACGGTAGTCAAAATCCCGACGCTCTAGGACGTCCCGTTCAAAAGTTAGCAATTTTTATTAATTCGATATACGGGGTCCGTCCAGGAAGTTTTTGGACAAAAGCTCGTAACTCCCAAACGGCTGAACTTTCGACAGGTTTTTCGACGGTGTCGGGTAGTCTTCGACCTCCCGCATCCGATGAGACCTATCCCGACTCGGTCCGACGCACCGTTTAGAAGTTGGCGAATTAAAAACCGGGGCGGCGTCGGTTTTTGAAATTTTAAACGCGGTCATCGGACGTCGCACGTCGTCCCCCGTCCGATGCGACCTATCCCGACGCCGTGCGACGCACCGTTTAGAAGTTGGCGAATCGAAAACCTGGACGGCGTCGGTTTTTGAAATTTTTTACGCGGCCATCGGACGTCGTCCGGCGTCCCCCGTCCGACGAGACCTATCGCGATTCCGTAAAACGAGTCGTTTAGAAGGTAGAAATGCAAAAACCTAGAGGGCGCCACTTTTTGACAGTTTTGACGACGGATTCGGATAGAGCTCGCTCCGCACTACACGGTAGTCAAAATCCCGACGCTCTAGGACGTCCCGTTCAAAAGTTAGCAATTTTTATTAATTCGATATACGGGGTCCGTCCAGGAAGTTTTTGGACAAAAGCTCGTAACTCCCAAACGGCTGAACTTTCGACAGGTTTTTCGACGGTGTCGGGTAGTCTTCGACCTCCCGCATCCGATGAGACCTATCCCGACTCGGTCCGGCGCACCGTTTAGAAGTTGGCGAATTAAAAACCGGGGCGGCGTCGGTTTTTGAAATTTTAAACGCGGTCATCGGACGTCGCACGTCGTCCCCCGTCCGATGCGACCTATCCCGACGCCGTGCGACGCACCGTTTAGAAGTTGGCGAATCGAAAACCTGGACGGCGTCGGTTTTTGAAATTTTTTACGCGGCCATCGGACGTCGTCCGGCGTCCCCCGTCCGACGAGACCTATCGCGATTCCGTAAAACGAGTCGTTTAGAAGTTAGAAATGCAAAAACCTAGAGGGCGCCACTTTTTGACAGTTTTGACGACGGATTCGGATAGAGCTCGCTCCGCACTACACGGTAGTCAAAATCCCGACGCTCTAGGACGTCCCGTTCAAAAGTTAGCAATTTTTATTAATTCGATATACGGGGTCCGTCCAGGAAGTTTTTGGACAAAAGCTCGTAACTCCCAAACGGCTGAACTTTCGACAGGTTTTTCGACGGTGTCGGGTAGTCTTCGACCTCCCGCATCCGATGAGACCTATCCCGACTCGGTCCGACGCACCGTTTAGAAGTTGGCGAATTAAAAACCGGGGCGGCGTCGGTTTTTGAAATTTTAAACGCGGTCATCGGACGTCGCACGTCGTCCCCCGTCCGATGCGACCTATCCCGACGCCGTGCGACGCACCGTTTAGAAGTTGGCGAATCGAAAACCTGGACGGCGTCGGTTTTTGAAATTTTTTACGCGGCCATCGGACGTCGTCCGGCGTCCCCCGTCCGACGAGACCTATCGCGATTCCGTAAAACGAGTCGTTTAGAAGTTAGAAATGCAAAAACCTAGAGGGCCCCACTTTTTGACAGTTTTGACGACGGATTCGGATAGAGCTCGCTCCGCACTACACGGTAGTCAAAATCCCGACGCTCTAGGACGTCCCGTTCAAAAGTTAGCAATTTTTATTAATTCGATATACGGGGTCCGTCCAGGAAGTTTTTGGACAAAAGCTCGTAACTCCCAAACGGCTGAACTTTCGACAGGTTTTTCGACGGTGTCGGGTAGTCTTCGACCTCCCGCATCCGATGAGACCTATCCCGACTCGGTCCGACGCACCGTTTAGAAGTTGGCGAATTTAAAACCGGGGCGGCGTCGGTTTTTGAAATTTTAAACGCGGTCATCGGACGTCGCACGTTGTCCCCCGTCCGATGCGACCCATCCCGACGCCGTGCGACGCACCGTTTAGAAGTTGGCGAATCGAAAACCTGGACGGCGTCGGTTTTTGAAATTTTTTACGCGGCCATCGGACGTCGTCCGGCGTCCCCCGTCCGACGAGACCTATCGCGATTCCGTAAAACGAGTCGTTTAGAAGTTAGAAATGCAAAAACCTAGAGGGCACCACTTTTTGACAGTTTTGACGACGGATTCGGATAGAGCTCGCTCCGCACTACACGGTAGTCAAAATCCCGACGCTCTAGGACGTCCCGTTCAAAAGTTAGCAATTTTTATTAATTCGATATACGGGGTCCGTCCAGGAAGTTTTTGGACAAAAGCTCGTAACTCCCAAACGGCTGAACTTTCGACAGGTTTTTCGACGGTGTCGGGTAGTCTTCGACCTCCCGCATCCGATGAGACCTATCCCGACTCGGTCCGACGCACCGTTTAGAAGTTGGCGAATTAAAAACCGGGGCGGCGTCGGTTTTTGAAATTTTAAACGCGGTCATCGGACGTCGCACGTCGTCCCCCGTCCGATGCGACCTATCCCGACGCCGTGCGACACACCGTTTAGAAGTTGGCGAATCGAAAACCTGGACGGCGTCGGTTTTTGAAATTTTTTACGCGGCCATCGGACGTCGTCCGGCGTCCCCCGTCCGACGAGACCTATCGCGATTCCGTAAAACGAGTCGTTTAGAAGTTAGAAATGCAAAAACCTAGAGGGCGCCACTTTTTGACAGTTTTGACGACGGATTCGGATAGAGCTCGCTCCGCACTACACGGTAGTCAAAATCCCGACGCTCTAGGACGTCCCGTTCAAAAGTTAGCAATTTTTATTAATTCGATATACGGGGTCCGTCCAGGAAGTTTTTGGACAAAAGCTCGTAACTCCCAAACGGCTGAACTTTCGACAGGTTTTTCGACGGTGTCGGGTAGTCTTCGACCTCCCGCATCCGATGAGACCTATCCCGACTCGGTCCGACGCACCGTTTAGAAGTTGGCGAATTAAAAACCGGGGCGGCGTCGGTTTTTGAAATTTTAAACGCGGTCATCGGACGTCGCACGTCGTCCCCCGTCCGATGCGACCTATCCCGACGCCGTGCGACGCACCGTTTAGAAGTTGGCGAATCGAAAACCTGGACGGCGTCGGTTTTTGAAATTTTTTACGCGGCCATCGGACGTCGTCCGGCGTCCCCCGTCCGACGAGACCTATCGCGATTCCGTAAAACGAGTCGTTTAGAAGGTAGAAATGCAAAAACCTAGAGGGCGCCACTTTTTGACAGTTTTGACGACGGATTCGGATAGAGCTCGCTCCGCACTACACGGTAGTCAAAATCCCGACGCTCTAGGACGTCCCGTTCAAAAGTTAGCAATTTTTATTAATTCGATATACGGGGTCCGTCCAGGAAGTTTTTGGACAAAAGCTCGTAACTCCCAAACGGCTGAACTTTCGACAGGTTTTTCGACGGTGTCGGGTAGTCTTCGACCTCCCGCATCCGATGAGACCTATCCCGACTCGGTCCGGCGCACCGTTTAGAAGTTGGCGAATTAAAAACCGGGGCGGCGTCGGTTTTTGAAATTTTAAACGCGGTCATCGGACGTCGCACGTCGTCCCCCGTCCGATGCGACCTATCCCGACGCCGTGCGACGCACCGTTTAGAAGTTGGCGAATCGAAAACCTGGACGGCGTCGGTTTTTGAAATTTTTTACGCGGCCATCGGACGTCGTCCGGCGTCCCCCGTCCGACGAGACCTATCGCGATTCCGTAAAACGAGTCGTTTAGAAGTTAGAAATGCAAAAACCTAGAGGGCGCCACTTTTTGACAGTTTTGACGACGGATTCGGATAGAGCTCGCTCCGCACTACACGGTAGTCAAAATCCCGACGCTCTAGGACGTCCCGTTCAAAAGTTAGCAATTTTTATTAATTCGATATACGGGGTCCGTCCAGGAAGTTTTTGGACAAAAGCTCGTAACTCCCAAACGGCTGAACTTTCGACAGGTTTTTCGACGGTGTCGGGTAGTCTTCGACCTCCCGCATCCGATGAGACCTATCCCGACTCGGTCCGACGCACCGTTTAGAAGTTGGCGAATTAAAAACCGGGGCGGCGTCGGTTTTTGAAATTTTAAACGCGGTCATCGGACGTCGCACGTCGTCCCCCGTCCGATGCGACCTATCCCGACGCCGTGCGACGCACCGTTTAGAAGTTGGCGAATCGAAAACCTGGACGGCGTCGGTTTTTGAAATTTTTTACGCGGCCATCGGACGTCGTCCGGCGTCCCCCGTCCGACGAGACCTATCGCGATTCCGTAAAACGAGTCGTTTAGAAGTTAGAAATGCAAAAACCTAGAGGGCCCCACTTTTTGACAGTTTTGACGACGGATTCGGATAGAGCTCGCTCCGCACTACACGGTAGTCAAAATCCCGACGCTCTAGGACGTCCCGTTCAAAAGTTAGCAATTTTTATTAATTCGATATACGGGGTCCGTCCAGGAAGTTTTTGGACAAAAGCTCGTAACTCCCAAACGGCTGAACTTTCGACAGGTTTTTCGACGGTGTCGGGTAGTCTTCGACCTCCCGCATCCGATGAGACCTATCCCGACTCGGTCCGACGCACCGTTTAGAAGTTGGCGAATTTAAAACCGGGGCGGCGTCGGTTTTTGAAATTTTAAACGCGGTCATCGGACGTCGCACGTTGTCCCCCGTCCGATGCGACCCATCCCGACGCCGTGCGACGCACCGTTTAGAAGTTGGCGAATCGAAAACCTGGACGGCGTCGGTTTTTGAAATTTTTTACGCGGCCATCGGACGTCGTCCGGCGTCCCCCGTCCGACGAGACCTATCGCGATTCCGTAAAACGAGTCGTTTAGAAGTTAGAAATGCAAAAACCTAGAGGGCACCACTTTTTGACAGTTTTGACGACGGATTCGGATAGAGCTCGCTCCGCACTACACGGTAGTCAAAATCCCGACGCTCTAGGACGTCCCGTTCAAAAGTTAGCAATTTTTATTAATTCGATATACGGGGTCCGTCCAGGAAGTTTTTGGACAAAAGCTCGTAACTCCCAAACGGCTGAACTTTCGACAGGTTTTTCGACGGTGTCGGGTAGTCTTCGACCTCCCGCATCCGATGAGACCTATCCCGACTCGGTCCGGCGCACCGTTTAGAAGTTGGCGAATTAAAAACCGGGGCGGCGTCGGTTTTTGAAATTTTAAACGCGGTCATCGGACGTCGCACGTCGTCCCCCGTCCGATGCGACCTATCCCGACGCCGTGCGATGCACCGTTTAGAAGTTGGCGAATCGAAAACCTGGACGGCGTCGGTTTTTGAAATTTTTTACGCGGCCATCGGACGTCGTCCGGCGTCCCCCGTCCGACGAGACCTATCGCGATTCCGTAAAACGAGTCGTTTAGAAGTTAGAAATGCAAAAACCTAGAGGGCCCCACTTTTTGACAGTTTTGACGACGGATTCGGATAGAGCTCGCTCCGCACTACACGGTAGTCAAAATCCCGACGCTCTAGGACGTCCCGTTCAAAAGTTAGCAATTTTTATTAATTCGATATACGGGGTCCGTCCAGGAAGTTTTTGGACAAAAGCTCGTAACTCCCAAACGGCTGAACTTTCGACAGGTTTTTCGACGGTGTCGGGTAGTCTTCGACCTCCCGCATCCGATGAGACCTATCCCGACTCGGTCCGACGCACCGTTTAGAAGTTGGCGAATTTAAAACCGGGGCGGCTTCGGTTTTTGAAATTTTAAACGCGGTCATCGGACGTCGCACGTTGTCCCCCGTCCGATGCGACCCATCCCGACGCCGTGCGACGCACCGTTTAGAAGTTGGCGAATCGAAAACCTGGACGGCGTCGGTTTTTGAAATTTTTTACGCGGCCATCGGACGTCGTCCGGCGTCCCCCGTCCGACGAGACCTATCGCGATTCCGTAAAACGAGTCGTTTAGAAGTTAGAAATGCAAAAACCTAGAGGGCGCCACTTTTTGACAGTTTTGACGACGGATTCGGATAGAGCTCGCTCCGCACTACACGGTAGTCAAAATCCCGACGCTCTAGGACGTCCCGTTCAAAAGTTAGCAATTTTTATTAATTCGATATACGGGGTCCGTCCAGGAAGTTTTTGGACAAAAGCTCGTAACTCCCAAACGGCTGAACTTTCGACAGGTTTTTCGACGGTGTCGGGTAGTCTTCGACCTCCCGCATCCGATGAGACCTATCCCGACTCGGTCCGACGCACCGTTTAGAAGTTGGCGAATTAAAAACCGGGGCGGCGTCGGTTTTTGAAATTTTAAACGCGGTCATCGGACGTCGCACGTCGTCCCCCGTCCGATGCGACCTATCGCGATTCCGTAAAACGAGTCGTTTAGAAGTTAGAAATGCAAAAACCTAGAGGGCGCCACTTTTTGACAGTTTTGACGACGGATTCGGATAGAGCTCGCTCCGCACTACACGGTAGTCAAAATCCCGACGCTCTAGGACGTCCCGTTCAAAAGTTAGCAATTTTTATTAATTCGATATACGGGGTCCGTCCAGGAAGTTTTTGGACAAAAGCTCGTAACTCCCAAACGGCTGAACTTTCGACAGGTTTTTCGACGGTGTCGGGTAGTCTTCGACCTCCCGCATCCGATGAGACCTATCCCGACTCGGTCCGACGCACCGTTTAGAAGTTGGCGAATTAAAAACCGGGGCGGCGTCGGTTTTTGAAATTTTAAACGCGGTCATCGGATGTCGCACGTCGTCCCCCGTCCGATGCGACCTATCCCGACGCCGTGCGACGCACCGTTTAGAAGTTGGCGAATCGAAAACCTGGACGGCGTCGGTTTTTGAAATTTTTTACGCGGCCATCGGACGTCGTCCGGCGTCCCCCGTCCGACGAGACCTATCGCGATTCCGTAAAACGAGTCGTTTAGAAGTTAGAAATGCAAAAACCTAGAGGGCGCCACTTTTTGACAGTTTTGACGACGGATTCGGATAGAGCTCGCTCCGCACTACATGGTAGTCAAAATCCCGACGCTCTAGGACGTCCCGTTCAAAAGGTAGCAATTTTTATTAATTCGATATACGGGGTCCGTCCAGGAAGTTTTTGGACAAAAGCTCGTAACTCCCAAACGGCTAAACTTTCGACAGGTTTTTCGACGGTGTCGGGTAGTCTTCGACCTCCCGCATCCGATGAGACCTATCCCGACTCGGTCCGACGCACCGTTTAGAAGTTGGCGAATTAATAACCGGGGCGGCGTCGGTTTTTGAAATTTTAAACGCGGTCATCGGACGTCGCACGTCGTCCCCCGTCCGATGCGACCTATCCCGACGCCGTGCGACGCACCGTTTAGAAGTTGGCAAATCGAAAACCTGGACGGCGTCGGTTTTTGAAATTTTTTACGCGGCCATCGGACGTCGTCCGGCGTCCCCCGTCCGACGAGACCTATCGCGATTCCGTAAAACGAGTCGTTTAGAAGTTAGAAATGCAAAAACCTAGAGGGCGCCACTTTTTGACAGTTTTGACGACGGATTCGGATAGAGCTCGCTCCGCACTACACGGTAGTCAAAATCCCGACGCTCTAGGACGTCCCGTTCAAAAGTTAGCAATTTTTATTAATTCGATATACGGGGTCCGTCCAGGAAGTTTTTGGACAAAAGCTCGTAACTCCCAAACGGCTGAACTTTCGACAGGTTTTTCGACGGTGTCGGGTAGTCTTCGACCTTCCGCATCCGATGAGACCTATCCCGACTCGGTCCGACGCACCGTTTAGAAGTTGGCGAATTAAAAACCGGGGCGGCGTCGGTTTTTGAAATTTTAAACGCGGTCATCGGACGTCGCACGTCGTCCCCCGTCCGATGCGACCTATCCCGACGCCGTGCGACGCACCGTTTAGAAGTTGGCGAATCGAAAACCTGGACGGCGTCGGTTTTTGAAATTTTTTACGTGGCCATCGGACGTCGTCCGGCGTCCCCCGTCCGACGAGACCTATCGCGATTCCGTAAAACGAGTCGTTTAGAAGTTAGAAATGCAAAAACCTAGAGGGCGCCACTTTTTGACAGTTTTGACGACGGATTCGGATAGAGCTCGCTCCGCACTACACGGTAGTCAAAATCCCGACGCTCTAGGACGTCCCGTTCAAAAGTTAGCAATTTTTATTAATTCGATAGACAGGGTGGTCCGTCCAGGAAGTTTTTGGACAAAAGCTTGTAACTCCCAAACGGCTGAACTTTCGGCAGGTTTTTCGACGGTGTCGGGTAGTCTTCGACCTCCCGCATCCGATGAGACCTATCCCGACTAGGTCCGACGCACCGTTTTGAAGTTGGCGAATTAAAAACAGGGGCGGCGTCGGTTTTTGAAATTTTAAACGCGGTCATCGGACGTCGCACGTCGTCCCCCGTCCGATGCGACCTATCCCGACGCCGTGCGACGCACCGTTTAGAAGTTGGCGAATCGAAAACCTGGACGGCGTCGGTTTTTGAAATTTTTTACGCGGCCATCGGACGTCGTCCGGCGTCCCCCGTCCGACGAGACCTATCGCGATTCCGTAAAACGAGTCGTTTAGAAGTTAGAAATGCAAAAACCTAGAGGGCGCCACTTTTTGACAGTTTTGACGACGGATTCGGATAGAGCTCGCTCCGCACTACATGGTAGTCAAAATCCCGACGCTCTAGGACGTCCCGTTCAAAAGGTAGCAATTTTTATTAATTCGATATACGGGGTCCGTCCAGGAAGTTTTTGGACAAAAGCTCGTAACTCCCAAACGGCTAAACTTTCGACAGGTTTTTCGACGGTGTCGGGTAGTCTTCGACCTCCCGCATCCGATGAGACCTATCCCGACTCGGTCCGACGCACCGTTTAGAAGTTGGCGAATTAATAACCGGGGCGGCGTCGGTTTTTGAAATTTTAAACGCGGTCATCGGACGTCGCACGTCGTCCCCCGTCCGATGCGACCTATCCCGACGCCGTGCGACGCACCGTTTAGAAGTTGGCAAATCGAAAACCTGGACGGCGTCGGTTTTTGAAATTTTTTACGCGGCCATCGGACGTCGTCCGGCGTCCCCCGTCCGACGAGACCTATCGCGATTCCGTAAAACGAGTCGTTTAGAAGTTAGAAATGCAAAAACCTAGAGGGCGCCACTTTTTGACAGTTTTGACGACGGATTCGGATAGAGCTCGCTCCGCACTACACGGTAGTCAAAATCCCGACGCTCTAGGACGTCCCGTTCAAAAGTTAGCAATTTTTATTAATTCGATATACGGGGTCCGTCCAGGAAGTTTTTGGACAAAAGCTCGTAACTCCCAAACGGCTGAACTTTCGACAGGTTTTTCGACGGTGTCGGGTAGTCTTCGACCTTCCGCATCCGATGAGACCTATCCCGACTCGGTCCGACGCACCGTTTAGAAGTTGGCGAATTAAAAACCGGGGCGGCGTCGGTTTTTGAAATTTTAAACGCGGTCATCGGACGTCGCACGTCGTCCCCCGTCCGATGCGACCTATCCCGACGCCGTGCGACGCACCGTTTAGAAGTTGGCGAATCGAAAACCTGGACGGCGTCGGTTTTTGAAATTTTTTACGTGGCCATCGGACGTCGTCCGGCGTCCCCCGTCCGACGAGACCTATCGCGATTCCGTAAAACGAGTCGTTTAGAAGTTAGAAATGCAAAAACCTAGAGGGCGCCACTTTTTGACAGTTTTGACGACGGATTCGGATAGAGCTCGCTCCGCACTACACGGTAGTCAAAATCCCGACGCTCTAGGACGTCCCGTTCAAAAGTTAGCAATTTTTATTAATTCGATATACGGGGTCCGTCCAGGAAGTTTTTGGACAAAAGCTCGTAACTCCCAAACGGCTGAACTTTCGACAGGTTTTTCGACGGTGTCGGGTAGTCTTCGACCTTCCGCATCCGATGAGACCTATCCCGACTCGGTCCGACGCACCGTTTAGAAGTTGGCGAATTAAAAACCGGGGCGGCGTCGGTTTTTGAAATTTTAAACGCGGTCATCGGACGTCGCACGTCGTCCCCCGTCCGATGCGACCTATCCCGACGCCGTGCGACGCACCGTTTAGAAGTTGGCGAATTGAAAACCTGGACGGCGTCGGTTTTTGAAATTTTTTACGCGGCCATCGGACGTCGTCCGGCGTCCCCCGTCCGACGAGACCTATCGCGATTCCGTAAAACGAGTCGTTTAGAAGTTAGAAATGCAAAAACCTAGAGGGCGCCACTTTTTGACAGTTTTGACGACGGATTCGGATAGAGCTCGCTCCGCACTACACGGTAGTCAAAATCCCGACGCTCTAGGACGTCCCGTTCAAAAGTTAGCAATTTTTATTAATTCGATATACGGGGTCCGTCCAGGAAGTTTTTGGACAAAAGCTCGTAACTCCCAAACGGCTGAACTTTCGACAGGTTTTTCGACGGTGTCGGGTAGTCTTCGACTTCCCGCATCCGATGAGACCGATCCCGACTCGGTCCGACGCACCGTTTAGAAGTTGGCGAATTAAAAACCGGGGCGGCGTCGGTTTTTGAAATTTTAATCGCGGTCATCGGACGTCGCACGTCGTCCCCCGTCCGATGCGACCTATCGCGATTCCGTAAAACGAGTCGTTTAGAAGTTAGAAATGCAAAAACCTAGAGGGCGCCACTTTTTGACAGTTTTGACGACGGATTCGGATAGAGCTCGCTCCGCACTACACGGTAGTCAAAATCCCGACGCTCTAGGACGTCCCGTTCAAAAGTTAGCAATTTTTATTAATTCGATATACGGGGTCCGTCCAGGAAGTTTTTGGACAAAAGCTCGTAACTCCCAAACGGCTGAACTTTCGACAGGTTTTTCGACGGTGTCGGGTAGTCTTCGACCTCCCGCATCCGATGAGACCTATCCCGACTCGGTCCGACGCACCGTTTAGAAGTTGGCGAATTAAAAACCGGGGCGGCGTCGGTTTTTGAAATTTTAAACGCGGTCATCGGACGTCGCACGTCGTCCCCCGTCCGATGCGACCTATCCCGACGCCGTGCGACGCACCGTTTAGAAGTTGGCGAATCGAAAACCTGGACGGCGTCGGTTTTTGAAATTTTTTACGCGGCCATCGGACGTCGTCCGGCGTCCCCCGTCCGACGAGACCTATCGCGATTCCGTAAAACGAGTCGTTTAGAAGTTAGAAATGCAAAAACCTAGAGGGCGCCACTTTTTGACAGTTTTGACGACGGATTCGGATAGAGCTCGCTCCGCACTACACGGTAGTCAAAATCCCGACGCTCTAGGACGTCCCGTTCAAAAGTTAGCAATTTTTATTAATTCGATATACGGGGTCCGTCCAGGAAGTTTTTGGACAAAAGCTCGTAACTCCCAAACGGCTGAACTTTCGACAGGTTTTTCGACGGTGTCGGGTAGTCTTCGACCTCCCGCATCCGATGAGACCTATCCCGACTCGGTCCGACGCACCGTTTAGAAGTTGGCGAATTAAAAACCGGGGCGGCGTCGGTTTTTGAAATTTTAAACGCGGTCATCGGACGTCGCACGTCGTCCCCCGTCCGATGCGACCTATCCCGACGCCGTGCGACGCACCGTTTAGAAGTTGGCGAATCGAAAACCTGGACGGCGTCGGTTTTTGAAATTTTTTACGCGGCCATCGGACGTCGTCCGGCGTCCCCCGTCCGACGAGACCTATCGCGATTCCGTAAAACGAGTCGTTTAGAAGTTAGAAATGCAAAAACCTAGAGGGCCCCACTTTTTGACAGTTTTGACGACGGATTCGGATAGAGCTCGCTCCGCACTACACGGTAGTCAAAATCCCGACGCTCTAGGACGTCCCGTTCAAAAGTTAGCAATTTTTATTAATTCGATATACGGGGTCCGTCCAGGAAGTTTTTGGACAAAAGCTCGTAACTCCCAAACGGCTGAACTTTCGACAGGTTTTTCGACGGTGTCGGGTAGTCTTCGACCTCCCGCATCCGATGAGACCTATCCCGACTCGGTCCGACGCACCGTTTAGAAGTTGGCGAATTTAAAACCGGGGCGGCTTCGGTTTTTGAAATTTTAAACGCGGTCATCGGACGTCGCACGTTGTCCCCCGTCCGATGCGACCCATCCCGACGCCGTGCGACGCACCGTTTAGAAGTTGGCGAATCGAAAACCTGGACGGCGTCGGTTTTTGAAATTTTTTACGCGGCCATCGGACGTCGTCCGGCGTCCCCCGTCCGACGAGACCTATCGCGATTCCGTAAAACGAGTCGTTTAGAAGTTAGAAATGCAAAAACCTAGAGGGCGCCACTTTTTGACAGTTTTGACGACGGATTCGGATAGAGCTCGCTCCGCACTACACGGTAGTCAAAATCCCGACGCTCTAGGACGTCCCGTTCAAAAGTTAGCAATTTTTATTAATTCGATATACGGGGTCCGTCCAGGAAGTTTTTGGACAAAAGCTCGTAACTCCCAAACGGCTGAACTTTCGACAGGTTTTTCGACGGTGTCGGGTAGTCTTCGACCTCCCGCATCCGATGAGACCTATCCCGACTCGGTCCGACGCACCGTTTAGAAGTTGGCGAATTAAAAACCGGGGCGGCGTCGGTTTTTGAAATTTTAAACGCGGTCATCGGACGTCGCACGTCGTCCCCCGTCCGATGCGACCTATCGCGATTCCGTAAAACGAGTCGTTTAGAAGTTAGAAATGCAAAAACCTAGAGGGCGCCACTTTTTGACAGTTTTGACGACGGATTCGGATAGAGCTCGCTCCGCACTACACGGTAGTCAAAATCCCGACGCTCTAGGACGTCCCGTTCAAAAGTTAGCAATTTTTATTAATTCGATATACGGGGTCCGTCCAGGAAGTTTTTGGACAAAAGCTCGTAACTCCCAAACGGCTGAACTTTCGACAGGTTTTTCGACGGTGTCGGGTAGTCTTCGACCTCCCGCATCCGATGAGACCTATCCCGACTCGGTCCGACGCACCGTTTAGAAGTTGGCGAATTAAAAACCGGGGCGGCGTCGGTTTTTGAAATTTTAAACGCGGTCATCGGATGTCGCACGTCGTCCCCCGTCCGATGCGACCTATCCCGACGCCGTGCGACGCACCGTTTAGAAGTTGGCGAATCGAAAACCTGGACGGCGTCGGTTTTTGAAATTTTTTACGCGGCCATCGGACGTCGTCCGGCGTCCCCCGTCCGACGAGACCTATCGCGATTCCGTAAAACGAGTCGTTTAGAAGTTAGAAATGCAAAAACCTAGAGGGCGCCACTTTTTGACAGTTTTGACGACGGATTCGGATAGAGCTCGCTCCGCACTACACGGTAGTCAAAATCCCGACGCTCTAGGACGTCCCGTTCAAAAGTTAGCAATTTTTATTAATTCGATATACGGGGTCCGTCCAGGAAGTTTTTGGACAAAAGCTCGTAACTCCCAAACGGCTGAACTTTCGACAGGTTTTTCGACGGTGTCGGGTAGTCTTCGACCTCCCGCATCCGATAAGACCTATCCCGACTCGGTCCGACGCACCGTTTAGAAGTTGGCGAATTTAAAACCGGGGCGGCGTCGGTTTTTGAAATTTTAAACGCGGTCATCGGACGTCGCACGTTGTCCCCCGTCCGATGCGACCCATCCCGACGCCGTGCGACGCACCGTTTAGAAGTTGGCGAATCGAAAACCTGGACGGCGTCGGTTTTTGAAATTTTTTACGCGGCCATCGGACGTCGTCCGGCGTCCCCCGTCCGACGAGACCTATCGCGATTCCGTAAAACGAGTCGTTTAGAAGTTAGAAATGCAAAAACCTAGAGGGCGCCACTTTTTGACAGTTTTGACGACGGATTCGGATAGAGCTCGCTCCGCACTACACGGTAGTCAAAATCCCGACGCTCTAGGACGTCCCGTTCAAAAGTTAGCAATTTTTATTAATTCGATAGACAGGGTGGTCCGTCCAGGAAGTTTTTGGACAAAAGCTTGTAACTCCCAAACGGCTGAACTTTCGGCAGGTTTTTCGACGGTGTCGGGTAGTCTTCGACCTCCCGCATCCGATGAGACCTATCCCGACTAGGTCCGACGCACCGTTTTGAAGTTGGCGAATTAAAAACAGGGGCGGCGTCGGTTTTTGAAATTTTAAACGCGGTCATCGGACGTCGCACGTCGTCCCCCGTCCGATGCGACCTATCCCGACGCCGTGCGACGCACCGTTTAGAAGTTGGCGAATCGAAAACCTGGACGGCGTCGGTTTTTGAAATTTTTTACGCGGCCATCGGACGTCGTCCGGCGTCCCCCGTCCGACGAGACCTATCGCGATTCCGTAAAACGAGTCGTTTAGAAGTTAGAAATGCAAAAACCTAGAGGGCGCCACTTTTTGACAGTTTTGACGACGGATTCGGATAGAGCTCGCTCCGCACTACATGGTAGTCAAAATCCCGACGCTCTAGGACGTCCCGTTCAAAAGGTAGCAATTTTTATTAATTCGATATACGGGGTCCGTCCAGGAAGTTTTTGGACAAAAGCTCGTAACTCCCAAACGGCTAAACTTTCGACAGGTTTTTCGACGGTGTCGGGTAGTCTTCGACCTCCCGCATCCGATGAGACCTATCCCGACTCGGTCCGACGCACCGTTTAGAAGTTGGCGAATTAATAACCGGGGCGGCGTCGGTTTTTGAAATTTTAAACGCGGTCATCGGACGTCGCACGTCGTCCCCCGTCCGATGCGACCTATCCCGACGCCGTGCGACGCACCGTTTAGAAGTTGGCAAATCGAAAACCTGGACGGCGTCGGTTTTTGAAATTTTTTACGCGGCCATCGGACGTCGTCCGGCGTCCCCCGTCCGACGAGACCTATCGCGATTCCGTAAAACGAGTCGTTTAGAAGTTAGAAATGCAAAAACCTAGAGGGCGCCACTTTTTGACAGTTTTGACGACGGATTCGGATAGAGCTCGCTCCGCACTACACGGTAGTCAAAATCCCGACGCTCTAGGACGTCCCGTTCAAAAGTTAGCAATTTTTATTAATTCGATATACGGGGTCCGTCCAGGAAGTTTTTGGACAAAAGCTCGTAACTCCCAAACGGCTGAACTTTCGACAGGTTTTTCGACGGTGTCGGGTAGTCTTCGACCTTCCGCATCCGATGAGACCTATCCCGACTCGGTCCGACGCACCGTTTAGAAGTTGGCGAATTAAAAACCGGGGCGGCGTCGGTTTTTGAAATTTTAAACGCGGTCATCGGACGTCGCACGTCGTCCCCCGTCCGATGCGACCTATCCCGACGCCGTGCGACGCACCGTTTAGAAGTTGGCGAATTGAAAACCTGGACGGCGTCGGTTTTTGAAATTTTTTACGCGGCCATCGGACGTCGTCCGGCGTCCCCCGTCCGACGAGACCTATCGCGATTCCGTAAAACGAGTCGTTTAGAAGTTAGAAATGCAAAAACCTAGAGGGCGCCACTTTTTGACAGTTTTGACGACGGATTCGGATAGAGCTCGCTCCGCACTACACGGTAGTCAAAATCCCGACGCTCTAGGACGTCCCGTTCAAAAGTTAGCAATTTTTATTAATTCGATATACGGGGTCCGTCCAGGAAGTTTTTGGACAAAAGCTCGTAACTCCCAAACGGCTGAACTTTCGACAGGTTTTTCGACGGTGTCGGGTAGTCTTCGACTTCCCGCATCCGATGAGACCGATCCCGACTCGGTCCGACGCACCGTTTAGAAGTTGGCGAATTAAAAACCGGGGCGGCGTCGGTTTTTGAAATTTTAATCGCGGTCATCGGACGTCGCACGTCGTCCCCCGTCCGATGCGACCTATCGCGATTCCGTAAAACGAGTCGTTTAGAAGTTAGAAATGCAAAAACCTAGAGGGCGCCACTTTTTGACAGTTTTGACGACGGATTCGGATAGAGCTCGCTCCGCACTACACGGTAGTCAAAATCCCGACGCTCTAGGACGTCCCGTTCAAAAGTTAGCAATTTTTATTAATTCGATATACGGGGTCCGTCCAGGAAGTTTTTGGACAAAAGCTCGTAACTCCCAAACGGCTGAACTTTCGACAGGTTTTTCGACGGTGTCGGGTAGTCTTCGACCTCCCGCATCCGATGAGACCTATCCCGACTCGGTCCGACGCACCGTTTAGAAGTTGGCGAATTAAAAACCGGGGCGGCGTCGGTTTTTGAAATTTTAAACGCGGTCATCGGACGTCGCACGTCGTCCCCCGTCCGATGCGACCTATCCCGACGCCGTGCGACGCACCGTTTAGAAGTTGGCGAATCGAAAACCTGGACGGCGTCGGTTTTTGAAATTTTTTACGCGGCCATCGGACGTCGTCCGGCGTCCCCCGTCCGACGAGACCTATCGCGATTCCGTAAAACGAGTCGTTTAGAAGTTAGAAATGCAAAAACCTAGAGGGCGCCACTTTTTGACAGTTTTGACGACGGATTCGGATAGAGCTCGCTCCGCACTACACGGTAGTCAAAATCCCGACGCTCTAGGACGTCCCGTTCAAAAGTTAGCAATTTTTATTAATTCGATATACGGGGTCCGTCCAGGAAGTTTTTGGACAAAAGCTCGTAACTCCCAAACGGCTGAACTTTCGACAGGTTTTTCGACGGTGTCGGGTAGTCTTCGACCTCCCGCATCCGATGAGACCTATCCCGACTCGGTCCGACGCACCGTTTAGAAGTTGGCGAATTAAAAACCGGGGCGGCGTCGGTTTTTGAAATTTTAAACGCGGTCATCGGACGTCGCACGTCGTCCCCCGTCCGATGCGACCTATCCCGACGCCGTGCGACGCACCGTTTAGAAGTTGGCGAATCGAAAACCTGGACGGCGTCGGTTTTTGAAATTTTTTACGCGGCCATCGGACGTCGTCCGGCGTCCCCCGTCCGACGAGACCTATCGCGATTCCGTAAAACGAGTCGTTTAGAAGTTAGAAATGCAAAAACCTAGAGGGCGCCACTTTTTGACAGTTTTGACGACGGATTCGGATAGAGCTCGCTCCGCACTACACGGTAGTCAAAATCCCGACGCTCTAGGACGTCCCGTTCAAAAGTTAGCAATTTTTATTAATTCGATATACGGGGTCCGTCCAGGAAGTTTTTGGACAAAAGCTCGTAACTCCCAAACGGCTGAACTTTCGACAGGTTTTTCGACGGTGTCGGGTAGTCTTCGACCTCCCGCATCCGATGAGACCTATCCCGACTCGGTCCGACGCACCGTTTAGAAGTTGGCGAATTAAAAACCGGGGCGGCGTCGGTTTTTGAAATTTTAAACGCGGTCATCGGACGTCGCACGTCGTCCCCCGTCCGATGCGACCTATCCCGACGCCGTGCGACGCACCGTTTAGAAGTTGGCGAATCGAAAACCTGGACGGCGTCGGTTTTTGAAATTTTTTACGCGGCCATCGGACGTCGTCCGGCGTCCCCCGTCCGACGAGACCTATCGCGATTCCGTAAAACGAGTCGTTTAGAAGTTAGAAATGCAAAAACCTAGAGGGCGCCACTTTTTGACAGTTTTGACGACGGATTCGGATAGAGCTCGCTCCGCACTACACGGTAGTCAAAATCCCGACGCTCTAGGACGTCCCGTTCAAAAGTTAGCAATTTTTATTAATTCGATATACGGGGTCCGTCCAGGAAGTTTTTGGACAAAAGCTCGTAACTCCCAAACGGCTGAACTTTCGACAGGTTTTTCGACGGTGTCGGGTAGTCTTCGACCTCCCGCATCCGATGAGACCTATCCCGACTCGGTCCGACGCACCGTTTAGAAGTTGGCGAATTAAAAACCGGGGCGGCGTCGGTTTTTGAAATTTTAAACGCGGTCATCGGACGTCGCACGTCGTCCCCCGTCCGATGCGACCTATCGCGATTCCGTAAAACGAGTCGTTTAGAAGTTAGAAATGCAAAAACCTAGAGGGCGCCACTTTTTGACAGTTTTGACGACGGATTCGGATAGAGCTCGCTCCGCACTACACGGTAGTCAAAATCCCGACGCTCTAGGACGTCCCGTTCAAAAGTTAGCAATTTTTATTAATTCGATATACGGGGTCCGTCCAGGAAGTTTTTGGACAAAAGCTCGTAACTCCCAAACGGCTGAACTTTCGACAGGTTTTTCGACGGTGTCGGGTAGTCTTCGACCTCCCGCATCCGATGAGACCTATCCCGACTCGGTCCGACGCACCGTTTAGAAGTTGGCGAATTAAAAACCGGGGCGGCGTCGGTTTTTGAAATTTTAAACGCGGTCATCGGACGTCGCACGTCGTCCCCCGTCCGATGCGACCTATCCCGACGCCGTGCGACGCACCGTTTAGAAGTTGGCGAATCGAAAACCTGGACGGCGTCGGTTTTTGAAATTTTTTACGCGGCCATCGGACGTCGTCCGGCGTCCCCCGTCCGACGAGACCTATCGCGATTCCGTAAAACGAGTCGTTTAGAAGTTAGAATTGCAAAAACCTAGAGGGCGCCACTTTTTGACAGTTTTGACGACGGATTCGGATAGAGCTCGCTCCGCACTACACGGTAGTCAAAATCCCGACGCTCTAGGACGTCCCGTTCAAAAGTTAGCAATTTTTATTAATTCGATATACGGGGTCCGTCCAGGAAGTTTTTGGACAAAAGCTCGTAACTCCCAAACGGCTGAACTTTCGACAGGTTTTTCGACGGTGTCGGGTAGTCTTCGACCTCCCGCATCCGATGAGACCTATCCCGACTCGGTCCGACGCACCGTTTAGAAGTTGGCGAATTAAAAACCGGGGCGGCGTCGGTTTTTGAAATTTTAAACGCGGTCATCGGACGTCGCACGTCGTCCCCCGTCCGATGCGACCTATCGCGATTCCGTAAAACGAGTCGTTTAGAAGTTAGAAATGCAAAAACCTAGAGGGCGCCACTTTTTGACAGTTTTGACGACGGATTCGGATAGAGCTCGCTCCGCACTACACGGTAGTCAAAATCCCGACGCTCTAGGACGTCCCGTTCAAAAGTTAGCAATTTTTATTAATTCGATATACGGGGTCCGTCCAGGAAGTTTTTGGACAAAAGCTCGTAACTCCCAAACGGCTGAACTTTCGACAGGTTTTTCGACGGTGTCGGGTAGTCTTCGACCTCCCGCATCCGATGAGACCTATCCCGACTCGGTCCGACGCACCGTTTAGAAGTTGGCGAATTAAAAACCGGGGCGGCGTCGGTTTTTGAAATTTTAAACGCGGTCATCGGACGTCGCACGTCGTCCCCCGTCCGATGCGACCTATCCCGACGCCGTGCGACGCACCGTTTAGAAGTTGGCGAATCGAAAACCTGGACGGCGTCGGTTTTTGAAATTTTTTACGCGGCCATCGGACGTCGTCCGGCGTCCCCCGTCCGACGAGACCTATCGCGATTCCGTAAAACGAGTCGTTTAGAAGTTAGAAATGCAAAAACCTAGAGGGCGCCACTTTTTGACAGTTTTGACGACGGATTCGGATAGAGCTCGCTCCGCACTACACGGTAGTCAAAATCCCGACGCTCTAGGACGTCCCGTTCAAAAGTTAGCAATTTTTATTAATTCGATATACGGGGTCCGTCCAGGAAGTTTTTGGACAAAAGCTCGTAACTCCCAAACGGCTGAACTTTCGACAGGTTTTTCGACGGTGTCGGGTAGTCTTCGACCTCCCGCATCCGATGAGACCTATCCCGACTCGGTCCGACGCACCGTTTAGAAGTTGGCGAATTAAAAACCGGGGCGGCGTCGGTTTTTGAAATTTTAAACGCGGTCATCGGACGTCGCACGTCGTCCCCCGTCCGATGCGACCTATCCCGACGCCGTGCGACGCACCGTTTAGAAGTTGGCGAATCGAAAACCTGGACGGCGTCGGTTTTTGAAATTTTTTACGCGGCCATCGGACGTCGTCCGGCGTCCCCCGTCCGACGAGACCTATCGCGATTCCGTAAAACGAGTCGTTTAGAAGTTAGAAATGCAAAAACCTAGAGGGCGCCACTTTTTGACAGTTTTGACGACGGATTCGGATAGAGCTCGCTCCGCACTACACGGTAGTCAAAATCCCGACGCTCTAGGACGTCCCGTTCAAAAGTTAGCAATTTTTATTAATTCGATATACGGGGTCCGTCCAGGAAGTTTTTGGACAAAAGCTCGTAACTCCCAAACGGCTGAACTTTCGACAGGTTTTTCGACGGTGTCGGGTAGTCTTCGACCTCCCGCATCCGATGAGACCTATCCCGACTCGGTCCGACGCACCGTTTAGAAGTTGGCGAATTAAAAACCGGGGCGGCGTCGGTTTTTGAAATTTTAAACGCGGTCATCGGACGTCGCACGTCGTCCCCCGTCCGATGCGACCTATCGCGATTCCGTAAAACGAGTCGTTTAGAAGTTAGAAATGCAAAAACCTAGAGGGCGCCACTTTTTGACAGTTTTGACGACGGATTCGGATAGAGCTCGCTCCGCACTACACGGTAGTCAAAATCCCGACGCTCTAGGACGTCCCGTTCAAAAGTTAGCAATTTTTATTAATTCGATATACGGGGTCCGTCCAGGAAGTTTTTGGACAAAAGCTCGTAACTCCCAAACGGCTGAACTTTCGACAGGTTTTTCGACGGTGTCGGGTAGTCTTCGACCTCCCGCATCCGATGAGACCTATCCCGACTCGGTCCGACGCACCGTTTAGAAGTTGGCGAATTAAAAACCGGGGCGGCGTCGGTTTTTGAAATTTTAAACGCGGTCATCGGACGTCGCACGTCGTCCCCCGTCCGATGCGACCTATCCCGACGCCGTGCGACGCACCGTTTAGAAGTTGGCGAATCGAAAACCTGGACGGCGTCGGTTTTTGAAATTTTTTACGCGGCCATCGGACGTCGTCCGGCGTCCCCCGTCCGACGAGACCTATCGCGATTCCGTAAAACGAGTCGTTTAGAAGTTAGAATTGCAAAAACCTAGAGGGCGCCACTTTTTGACAGTTTTGACGACGGATTCGGATAGAGCTCGCTCCGCACTACACGGTAGTCAAAATCCCGACGCTCTAGGACGTCCCGTTCAAAAGTTAGCAATTTTTATTAATTCGATATACGGGGTCCGTCCAGGAAGTTTTTGGACAAAAGCTCGTAACTCCCAAACGGCTGAACTTTCGACAGGTTTTTCGACGGTGTCGGGTAGTCTTCGACCTCCCGCATCCGATGAGACCTATCCCGACTCGGTCCGACGCACCGTTTAGAAGTTGGCGAATTAAAAACCGGGGCGGCGTCGGTTTTTGAAATTTTAAACGCGGTCATCGGACGTCGCACGTCGTCCCCCGTCCGATGCGACCTATCCCGACGCCGTGCGACGCACCGTTTAGAAGTTGGCGAATCGAAAACCTGGACGGCGTCGGTTTTTGAAATTTTTTACGCGGCCATCGGACGTCGTCCGGCGTCCCCCGTCCGACGAGACCTATCGCGATTCCGTAAAACGAGTCGTTTAGAAGTTAGAAATACAAAAACCTAGAGGGCGCCACTTTTTGACAGTTTTGACGACGGATTCGGATAGAGCTCGCTCCGCACTACACGGTAGTCAAAATCCCGACGCTCTAGGACGTCCCGTTCAAAAGTTAGCAATTTTTATTAATTCGATATACGGGGTCCGTCCAGGAAGTTTTTGGACAAAAGCTCGTAACTCCCAAACGGCTGAACTTTCGACAGGTTTTTCGACGGTGTCGGGTAGTCTTCGACCTCCCGCATCCGATGAGACCTATCCCGACTCGGTCCGACGCACCGTTTAGAAGTTGGCGAATTAAAAACCGGGGCGGCGTCGGTTTTTGAAATTTTAAACGCGGTCATCGGACGTCGCACGTCGTCCCCCGTCCGATGCGACCTATCCCGACGCCGTGCGACGCACCGTTTAGAAGTTGGCGAATCGAAAACCTGGACGGCGTCGGTTTTTGAAATTTTTTACGCGGCCATCGGACGTTGTCCGGCGTCCCCCGTCCGACGAGACCTATCGCGATTCCGTAAAACGAGTCGTTTAGAAGTTAGAAATACAAAAACCTAGAGGGCGCCACTTTTTGACAGTTTTGACGACGGATTCGGATAGAGCTCGCTCCGCACTACACGGTAGTCAAAATCCCGACGCTCTAGGACGTCCCGTTCAAAAGTTAGCAATTTTTATTAATTCGATATACGGGGTCCGTCCAGGAAGTTTTTGGACAAAAGCTCGTAACTCCCAAACGGCTGAACTTTCGACAGGTTTTTCGACGGTGTCGGGTAGTCTTCGACCTCCCGCATCCGATGAGACCTATCCCGACTCGGTCCGACGCACCGTTTAGAAGTTGGCGAATTAAAAACCGGGGCGGCGTCGGTTTTTGAAATTTTAAACGCGGTCATCGGACGCCGCACGTCGTCCCCCGTCCGATGCGACCTATCCCGACGCCGTGCGACGCACCGTTTAGAAGTTGGCGAATTGAAAACCTGGACGGCGTCGGTTTTTGAAATTTTTTACGCGGCCATCGGACGTCGTCCGGCGTCCCCCGTCCGACGAGACCTATCGCGATTCCGTAAAACGAGTCGTTTAGAAGTTAGAAATGCAAAAACCTAGAGGGCCCCACTTTTTGACAGTTTTGACGACGGATTCGGATAGAGCTCGCTCCGCACTACACGGTAGTCAAAATCCCGACGCTCTAGGACGTCCCGTTCAAAAGTTAGCAATTTTTATTAATTCGATATACGGGGTCCGTCCAGGAAGTTTTTGGACAAAAGCTCGTAACTCCCAAACGGCTGAACTTTCGACAGGTTTTTCGACGGTGTCGGGTAGTCTTCGACCTCCCGCATCCGATGAGACCTATCCCGACTCGGTCCGACGCACCGTTTAGAAGTTGGCGAATTAAAAACCGGGGCGGCGTCGGTTTTTGAAATTTTAAACGCGGTCATCGGACGTCGCACGTCGTCCCCCGTCCGATGCGACCTATCCCGACGCCGTGCGACGCACCGTTTAGAAGTTGGCGAATCGAAAACCTGGACGGCGTCGGTTTTTGAAATTTTTTACGCGGCCATCGGACGTCGTCCGGCGTCCCCCGTCCGACGAGACCTATCGCGATTCCGTAAAACGAGTCGTTTAGAAGTTAGAAATGCAAAAACCTAGAGGGCGCCACTTTTTGACAGTTTTGACGACGGATTCGGATAGAGCTCGCTCCGCACTACACGGTAGTCAAAATCCCGACGCTCTAGGACGTCCCGTTCAAAAGTTAGCAATTTTTATTAATTCGATATACGGGGTCCGTCCAGGAAGTTTTTGGACAAAAGCTCGTAACTCCCAAACGGCTGAACTTTCGACAGGTTTTTCGACGGTGTCGGGTAGTCTTCGACCTCCCGCATCCGATGAGACCTATCCCGACTCGGTCCGACGCACCGTTTAGAAGTTGGCGAATTTAAAACCGGGGCGGCGTCGGTTTTTGAAATTTTAAACGCGGTCATCGGACGTCGCACGTCGTCCCCCGTCCGATGCGACCCATCCCGACGCCGTGCGACGCACCGTTTAGAAGTTGGCGAATCGAAAACCTGGACGGCGTCGGTTTTTGAAATTTTTTACGCGGCCATCGGACGTCGTCCGGCGTCCCCCGTCCGACGAGACCTATCGCGATTCCGTAAAACGAGTCGTTTAGAAGTTAGAAATGCAAAAACCTAGAGGGCGCCACTTTTTGACAGTTTTGACGACGGATTCGGATAGAGCTCGCTCCGCACTACACGGTAGTCAAAATCCCGACGCTCTAGGACGTCCCGTTCAAAAGTTAGCAATTTTTATTAATTCGATATACGGGGTCCGTCCAGGAAGTTTTTGGACAAAAGCTCGTAACTCCCAAACGGCTGAACTTTCGACAGGTTTTTCGACGGTGTCGGGTAGTCTTCGACCTCCCGCATCCGATGAGACCTATCCCGACTCGGTCCGACGCACCGTTTAGAAGTTGGCGAATTAAAAACCGGGGCGGCGTCGGTTTTTGAAATTTTAAACGCGGTCATCGGACGTCGCACGTCGTCCCCCGTCCGATGCGACCTATCGCGATTCCGTAAAACGAGTCGTTTAGAAGTTAGAAATGCGAAAACCTAGAGGGCGCCACTTTTTGACAGTTTTGACGACGGATTCGGATAGAGCTCGCTCCGCACTACACGGTAGTCAAAATCCCGACGCTCTAGGACGTCCCGTTCAAAAGTTAGCAATTTTTATTAATTCGATATACGGGGTCCGTCCAGGAAGTTTTTGGACAAAAGCTCGTAACTCCCAAACGGCTGAACTTTCGACAGGTTTTTCGACGGTGTCGGGTAGTCTTCGACCTCCCGCATCCGATGAGACCTATCCCGACTCGGTCCGACGCACCGTTTAGAAGTTGGCGAATTAAAAACCGGGGCGGCGTCGGTTTTTGAAATTTTAAACGCGGTTATCGGACGTCGCACGTCGTCCCCCGTCCGATGCGACCCATCCCGACGCCGTGCGACGCACCGTTTAGAAGTTGGCGAATCGAAATCCTGGACGGCGTCGGTTTTTGAAATTTTTTACGCGGCCATCGGACGTCCTCCGGCGTCCCCCGTCCGACGAGACCTATCGCGATTCCGTAAAACGAGTCGTTTAGAAGTTAGAAATGCAAAAACCTAGAGGGCGCCACTTTTTGACAGTTTTGACGACGGATTCGGATAGAGCTCGCTCCGCACTACACGGTAGTCAAAATCCCGACGCTCTAGGACGTCCCGTTCAAAAGTTAGCAATTTTTATTAATTCGATATACGGGGTCCGTCCAGGAAGTTTTTGGACAAAAGCTCGTAACTCCCAAACGGCTGAACTTTCGACAGGTTTTTCGACGGTGACGGGTAGTCTTCGACCTCCCGCATCCGATGAGACCTATCCCGACTCGGTCCGACGCACCGTTTAGAAGTTGGCGAATTAAAAACCGGGGCGGCGTCGGTTTTTGAAATTTTAAACGCGGTCATCGGACGTCGCACGTCGTCCCCCGTCCGATGCGACCTATCCCGACGCCGTGCGACGCACCGTTTAGAAGTTGGCGAATCGAAAACCTGGACGGCGTCGGTTTTTGAAATTTTTTACGCGGCCATCGGACGTCGTCCGGCGTCCCCCGTCCGACGAGACCTATCGCGATTCCGTAAAACGAGTCGTTTAGAAGTTAGAAATGCAAAAACCTAGAGGGCGCCACTTTTTGACAGTTTTGACGACGGATTCGGATAGAGCTCGCTCCGCACTACACGGTAGTCAAAATCCCGACGCTCTAGGACGTCCCGTTCAAAAGTTAGCAATTTTTATTAATTCGATATACGGGGTCCGTCCAGGAAGTTTTTGGACAAAAGCTCGTAACTCCCAAACGGCTGAACTTTCGACAGGTTTTTCGACGGTGTCGGGTAGTCTTCGACCTCCCGCATCCGATGAGACCTATCCCGACTCGGTCCGACGCACCGTTTAGAAGTTGGCGAATTAAAAACCGGGGCGGCGTCGGTTTTTGAAATTTTAAACGCGGTCATCGGACGCCGCACGTCGTCCCCCGTCCGATGCGACCTATCCCGACGCCGTGCGACGCACCGTTTAGAAGTTGGCGAATCGAAAACCTGGACGGCGTCGGTTTTTGAAATTTTTTACGCGGCCATCGGACGTCGTCCGGCGTCCCCCGTCCGACGAGACCTATCGCGATTCCGTAAAACGAGTCGTTTAGAAGTTAGAAATGCAAAAACCTAGAGGGCCCCACTTTTTGACAGTTTTGACGACGGATTCGGATAGAGCTCGCTCCGCACTACACGGTAGTCAAAATCCCGACGCTCTAGGACGTCCCGTTCAAAAGTTAGCAATTTTTATTAATTCGATATACGGGGTCCGTCCAGGAAGTTTTTGGACAAAAGCTCGTAACTCCCAAACGGCTGAACTTTCGACAGGTTTTTCGACGGTGTCGGGTAGTCTTCGACCTCCCGCATCCGATGAGACCTATCCCGACTCGGTCCGGCGCACCGTTTAGAAGTTGGCGAATTAAAAACCGGGGCGGCGTCGGTTTTTGAAATTTTAAACGCGGTCATCGGACGTCGCACGTCGTCCCCCGTCCGATGCGACCTATCCCGACGCCGTGCGACGCACCGTTTAGAAGTTGGCAAATCGAAAACCTGGACGGCGTCGGTTTTTGAAATTTTTTACGCGGCCAACGGACGTCGTCCGGCGTCCCCCGTCCGACGAGACCTATCGCGATTCCGTAAAACGAGTCGTTTAGAAGTTAGAAATGCAAAAACCTAGAGGGCGCCACTTTTTGACAGTTTTGACGACGGATTCGGATAGTGCTCGCTCCGCACTACACGGTAGTCAAAATCCCGACGCTCTAGGACGTCCCGTTCAAAAGTTAGCAATTTTTATTAATTCGATATACGGGGTCCGTCCAGGAAGTTTTTGGACAAAAGCTCGTAACTCCCAAACGGCTGAACTTTCGACAGGTTTTTCGACGGTGTCGGGTAGTCTTCGACCTCCCGCATCCGATGAGACCTATCCCGACTTGGTCCGACGCACCGTTTAGAAGTTGGCGAATTAAAAACCGGGGCGGCGTCTGTTTTTGAAATTTTAAACGCGGTCATCGGACGTCGCACGTCGTCCCCCGTCCGATGCGACCTATCCCGACGCCGTGCGACGCACCGTTTAGAAGTTGGCGAATCGAAAACCTGGACGGCGTCGGTTTTTGAAATTTTTTACGCGGCCATCGGACGTCGTCCGGCGTCCCCCGTCCGACGAGACCTATCGCGATTCCGTAAAACGAGTCGTTTAGAAGTTAGAAATGCAAAAACCTAGAGGGCGCCACTTTTTGACAGTTTTGACGACGGATTCGGATAGAGCTCGCTCCGCACTACACGGTAGTCAAAATCCCGACGCTCTAGGACGTCCCGTTCAAAAGTTAGCAATTTTTATTAATTCGATATACGGGGTCCGTCCAGGAAGTTTTTGGACAAAAGCTCGTAACTCCCAAACGGCTGAACTTTCGACAGGTTTTTCGACGGTGTCGGGTAGTCTTCGACCTCCCGCATCCGATGAGACCTATCCCGACTCGGTCCGACGCACCGTTTAGAAGTTGGCGAATTAAAAACCGGGGCGGCGTCGGTTTTTGAAATTTTAAACGCGGTCATCGGACGTCGCACGTCGTCCCCCGTCCGATGCGACCTATCGCGATTCCGTAAAACGAGTCGTTTAGAAGTTAGAAATGCGAAAACCTAGAGGGCGCCACTTTTTGACAGTTTTGACGACGGATTCGGATAGAGCTCGCTGCGCACTACACGGTAGTCAAAATCCCGACGCTCTAGGACGTCCCGTTCAAAAGTTAGCAATTTTTATTAATTCGATATACGGGGTCCGTCCAGGAAGTTTTTGGACAAAAGCTCGTAACTCCCAAACGGCTGAACTTTCGACAGGTTTTTCGACGGTGTCGGGTAGTCTTCGACCTCCCGCATCCGATGAGACCTATCCCGACTCGGTCCGACGCACCGTTTAGAAGTTGGCGAATTAAAAACCGGGGCGGCGTCGGTTTTTGAAATTTTAAACGCGGTCATCGGACGTCGCACGTCGTCCCCCGTCCGATGCGACCTATCCCGACGCCGTGCGACGCACCGTTTAGAAGTTGGCGAATCGAAAACCTGGACGGCGTCGGTTTTTGAAATTTTTTACGCGGCCATCGGACGTCGTCCGGCGTCCCCCGTCCGACGAGACCTATCGCGATTCCGTAAAACGAGTCGTTTAGAAGTTAGAAATGCAAAAACCTAGAGGGCGCCACTTTTTGACAGTTTTGACGACGGATTCGGATAGAGCTCGCTCCGCACTACACGGTAGTCAAAATCCCGACGCTCTAGGACGTCCCGTTCAAAAGTTAGCAATTTTTATTAATTCGATATACGGGGTCCGTCCAGGAAGTTTTTGGACAAAAGCTCGTAACTCCCAAACGGCTGAACTTTCGACAGGTTTTTCGACGGTGTCGGGTAGTCTTCGACCTCCCGCATCCGATGAGACCTATCCCGACTCGGTCCGACGCACCGTTTAGAAGTTGGCGAATTAAAAACCGGGGCGGCGTCGGTTTTTGAAATTTTAAACGCGGTCATCGGACGTCGCACGTCGTCCCCCGTCCGATGCGACCTATCCCGACGCCGTGCGACGCACCGTTTAGAAGTTGGCGAATCGAAAACCTGGACGGCGTCGGTTTTTGAAATTTTTTACGCGGCCATCGGACGTCGTCCGGCGTCCCCCGTCCGACGAGACCTATCGCGATTCCGTAAAACGAGTCGTTTAGAAGGTAGAAATGCAAGAACCTAGAGGGCGCCACTTTTTGACAGTTTTGACGACGGATTCGGATAGAGCTCGCTCCGCACTACACGGTAGTCAAAATCCCGACGCTCTAGGACGTCCCGTTCAAAAGTTAGCAATTTTTATTAATTCGATATACGGGGTCCGTCCAGGAAGTTTTTGGACAAAAGCTCGTAACTCCCAAACGGCTGAACTTTCGACAGGTTTTTCGACGGTGTCGGGTAGTCTTCGAGCTCCCGCATCCGATGAGACCTATCCCGACTCGGTCCGACGCACCGTTTAGAAGTTGGCGAATTAAAAACCGGGGCGGGGTCGGTTTTTGAAATTTTAAAAGCGGTCATCGGACGTCGCACGTCGTCCCCCGTCCGATGCGACCTATCCCGACGCCGTGCGACGCACCGTTTAGAAGTTGGCGAATCGAAAACCTGGACGGCGTCGGTTTTTGAAATTTTTTACTCGGCCATCGGACGTCGTCCGGCGTCCCCCGTCCGACGAGACCTATCGCGATTCCGTAAAACGAGTCGTTTAGAAGTTAGAAATGCAAAAACCTAGAGGGCGCCACTTTTTGACAGTTTTGACGACGGATTCGGATAGAGCTCGCTCCGCACTACACGGTAGTCAAAATCCCGACGCTCTAGGACGTCCCGTTCAAAAGTTAGCAATTTTTATTAATTCGTTATACGGGGTCCGTCCAGGAAGTTTTTGGACAAAAGCTCGTAACTCCCAAACGGCTGAACTTTCGACAGGTTTTTCGACGGTGACGGGTAGTCTTCGACCTCCCGCATCCGATGAGACCTATCCCGACTCGGTCCGACGCACCGTTTAGAAGTTGGCGAATTAAAAACCGGGGCAGCGTCTGTTTTTGAAATTTTAAACGCGGTCATCGGACGTCGCACGTCGTCCCCCGTCCGATGCGACCTATCCCGACGCCGTGCGACGCACCGTTTAGAAGTTGGCGAATCGAAAACCTGGACGGCGTCGGTTTTTGAAATTTTTTACGCGGCCAACGGACGTCGTCCGGCGTCCCCCGTCCGACGAGACCTATCGCGATTCCGTAAAACGAGTCGTTTAGAAGTTAGAAATGCAAAAACCTAGAGGGCGCCACTTTTTGACAGTTTTGACGACGGATTCGGATAGAGCTCGCTCCGCACTACACGGTAGTCAAAATCCCGACGCTCTAGGACGTCCCGTTCAAAAGTTAGCAATTTTTATTAATTCGATATACGGGGTCCGTCCAGGAAGTTTTTGGACAAAAGCTCGTAACTCCCAAACGGCTGAACTTTCGACAGGTTTTTCGACGGTGTCGGGTAGTCTTCGACCTCCCGCATCCGATGAGACCTATCCCGACTCGGTCCGACGCACCGTTTAGAAGTTGGCGAATTTAAAACCGGGGCGGCTTCGGTTTTTGAAATTTTAAACGCGGTCATCGGACGTCGCACGTTGTCCCCCGTCCGATGCGACCCATCCCGACGCCGTGCGACGCACCGTTTAGAAGTTGGCGAATCGAAAACCTGGACGGCGTCGGTTTTTGAAATTTTTTACGCGGCCATCGGACGTCGTCCGGCGTCCCCCGTCCGACGAGACCTATCGCGATTCCGTAAAACGAGTCGTTTAGAAGTTAGAAATGCAAAAACCTAGAGGGCGCCACTTTTTGACAGTTTTGACGACGGATTCGGATAGAGCTCGCTCCGCACTACACGGTAGTCAAAATCCCGACGCTCTAGGACGTCCCGTTCAAAAGTTAGCAATTTTTATTAATTCGATATACGGGGTCCGTCCAGGAAGTTTTTGGACAAAAGCTCGTAACTCCCAAACGGCTGAACTTTCGACAGGTTTTTCGACGGTGTCGGGTAGTCTTCGACCTCCCGCATCCGATGAGACCTATCCCGACTCGGTCCGACGCACCGTTTAGAAGTTGGCGAATTAAAAACCGGGGCGGCGTCGGTTTTTGAAATTTTAAACGCGGTCATCGGACGTCGCACGTCGTCCCCCGTCCGATGCGACCTATCGCGATTCCGTAAAACGAGTCGTTTAGAAGTTAGAAATGCAAAAACCTAGAGGGCGCCACTTTTTGACAGTTTTGACGACGGATTCGGATAGAGCTCGCTCCGCACTACACGGTAGTCAAAATCCCGACGCTCTAGGACGTCCCGTTCAAAAGTTAGCAATTTTTATTAATTCGATATACGGGGTCCGTCCAGGAAGTTTTTGGACAAAAGCTCGTAACTCCCAAACGGCTGAACTTTCGACAGGTTTTTCGACGGTGTCGGGTAGTCTTCGACCTCCCGCATCCGATGAGACCTATCCCGACTCGGTCCGACGCACCGTTTAGAAGTTGGCGAATTAAAAACCGGGGCGGCGTCGGTTTTTGAAATTTTAAACGCGGTCATCGGATGTCGCACGTCGTCCCCCGTCCGATGCGACCTATCCCGACGCCGTGCGACGCACCGTTTAGAAGTTGGCGAATCGAAAACCTGGACGGCGTCGGTTTTTGAAATTTTTTACGCGGCCATCGGACGTCGTCCGGCGTCCCCCGTCCGACGAGACCTATCGCGATTCCGTAGAACGAGTCGTTTAGAAGTTAGAAATGCAAAAACCTAGAGGGCGCCACTTTTTGACAGTTTTGACGACGGATTCGGATAGAGCTCGCTCCGCACTACACGGTAGTCAAAATCCCGACGCTCTAGGACGTCCCGTTCAAAAGTTAGCAATTTTTATTAATTCGATATACGGGGTCCGTCCAGGAAGTTTTTGGACAAAAGCTCGTAACTCCCAAACGGCTGAACTTTCGACAGGTTTTTCGACGGTGTCGGGTAGTCTTCGACCTCCCGCATCCGATAAGACCTATCCCGACTCGGTCCGACGCACCGTTTAGAAGTTGGCGAATTTAAAACCGGGGCGGCGTCGGTTTTTGAAATTTTAAACGCGGTCATCGGACGTCGCACGTTGTCCCCCGTCCGATGCGACCCATCCCGACGCCGTGCGACGCACCGTTTAGAAGTTGGCGAATCGAAAACCTGGACGGCGTCGGTTTTTGAAATTTTTTACGCGGCCATCGGACGTCGTCCGGCGTCCCCCGTCCGACGAGACCTATCGCGATTCCGTAAAACGAGTCGTTTAGAAGTTAGAAATGCAAAAACCTAGAGGGCGCCACTTTTTGACAGTTTTGACGACGGATTCGGATAGAGCTCGCTCAGCACTACACGGTAGTCAAAATCCCGACGCTCTAGGACGTCCCGTTCAAAAGTTAGCAATTTTTATTAATTCGATATACGGGGTCCGTCCAGGAAGTTTTTGGACAAAAGCTCGTAACTCCCAAACGGCTGAACTTTCGACAGGTTTTTCGACGGTGTCGGGTAGTCTTCGACCTTCCGCATCCGATGAGACCTATCCCGACTCGGTCCGACGCACCGTTTAGAAGTTGGCGAATTAAAAACCGGGGCGGCGTCGGTTTTTGAAATTTTAAACGCGGTCATCGGACGTCGCACGTCGTCCCCCGTCCGATGCGACCTATCCCGACGCCGTGCGACGCACCGTTTAGAAGTTGGCGAATTGAAAACCTGGACGGCGTCGGTTTTTGAAATTTTTTACGCGGCCATCGGACGTCGTCCGGCGTCCCCCGTCCGACGAGACCTATCGCGATTCCGTAAAACGAGTCGTTTAGAAGTTAGAAATGCAAAAACCTAGAGGGCGCCACTTTTTGACAGTTTTGACGACGGATTCGGATAGAGCTCGCTCCGCACTACACGGTAGTCAAAATCCCGACGCTCTAGGACGTCCCGTTCAAAAGTTAGCAATTTTTATTAATTCGATATACGGGGTCCGTCCAGGAAGTTTTTGGACAAAAGCTCGTAACTCCCAAACGGCTGAACTTTCGACAGGTTTTTCGACGGTGTCGGGTAGTCTTCGACTTCCCGCATCCGATGAGACCGATCCCGACTCGGTCCGACGCACCGTTTAGAAGTTGGCGAATTAAAAACCGGGGCGGCGTCGGTTTTTGAAATTTTAATCGCGGTCATCGGACGTCGCACGTCGTCCCCCGTCCGATGCGACCTATCGCGATTCCGTAAAACGAGTCGTTTAGAAGTTAGAAATGCAAAAACCTAGAGGGCGCCACTTTTTGACAGTTTTGACGACGGATTCGGATAGAGCTCGCTCCGCACTACACGGTAGTCAAAATCCCGACGCTCTAGGACGTCCCGTTCAAAAGTTAGCAATTTTTATTAATTCGATATACGGGGTCCGTCCAGGAAGTTTTTGGACAAAAGCTCGTAACTCCCAAACGGCTGAACTTTCGACAGGTTTTTCGACGGTGTCGGGTAGTCTTCGACCTCCCGCATCCGATGAGACCTATCCCGACTCGGTCCGACGCACCGTTTAGAAGTTGGCGAATTAAAAACCGGGGCGGCGTCGGTTTTTGAAATTTTAAACGCGGTCATCGGACGTCGCACGTCGTCCCCCGTCCGATGCGACCTATCCCGACGCCGTGCGACGCACCGTTTAGAAGTTGGCGAATCGAAAACCTGGACGGCGTCGGTTTTTGAAATTTTTTACGCGGCCATCGGACGTCGTCCGGCGTCCCCCGTCCGACGAGACCTATCGCGATTCCGTAAAACGAGTCGTTTAGAAGTTAGAAATGCAAAAACCTAGAGGGCGCCACTTTTTGACAGTTTTGACGACGGATTCGGATAGAGCTCGCTCCGCACTACACGGTAGTCAAAATCCCGACGCTCTAGGACGTCCCGTTCAAAAGTTAGCAATTTTTATTAATTCGATATACGGGGTCCGTCCAGGAAGTTTTTGGACAAAAGCTCGTAACTCCCAAACGGCTGAACTTTCGACAGGTTTTTCGACGGTGTCGGGTAGTCTTCGACCTCCCGCATCCGATGAGACCTATCCCGACTCGGTCCGACGCACCGTTTAGAAGTTGGCGAATTAAAAACCGGGGCGGCGTCGGTTTTTGAAATTTTAAACGCGGTCATCGGACGTCGCACGTCGTCCCCCGTCCGATGCGACCTATCCCGACGCCGTGCGACGCACCGTTTAGAAGTTGGCGAATCGAAAACCTGGACGGCGTCGGTTTTTGAAATTTTTTACGCGGCCATCGGACGTCGTCCGGCGTCCCCCGTCCGACGAGACCTATCGCGATTCCGTAAAACGAGTCGTTTAGAAGTTAGAAATGCAAAAACCTAGAGGGCGCCACTTTTTGACAGTTTTGACGACGGATTCGGATAGAGCTCGCTCCGCACTACACGGTAGTCAAAATCCCGACGCTCTAGGACGTCCCGTTCAAAAGTTAGCAATTTTTATTAATTCGATATACGGGGTCCGTCCAGGAAGTTTTTGGACAAAAGCTCGTAACTCCCAAACGGCTGAACTTTCGACAGGTTTTTCGACGGTGTCGGGTAGTCTTCGACCTCCCGCATCCGATGAGACCTATCCCGACTCGGTCCGACGCACCGTTTAGAAGTTGGCGAATTAAAAACCGGGGCGGCGTCGGTTTTTGAAATTTTAAACGCGGTCATCGGACGTCGCACGTCGTCCCCCGTCCGATGCGACCTATCCCGACGCCGTGCGACGCACCGTTTAGAAGTTGGCGAATCGAAAACCTGGACGGCGTCGGTTTTTGAAATTTTTTACGCGGCCATCGGACGTCGTCCGGCGTCCCCCGTCCGACGAGACCTATCGCGATTCCGTAAAACGAGTCGTTTAGAAGTTAGAAATGCAAAAACCTAGAGGGCGCCACTTTTTGACAGTTTTGACGACGGATTCGGATAGAGCTCGCTCCGCACTACACGGTAGTCAAAATCCCGACGCTCTAGGACGTCCCGTTCAAAAGTTAGCAATTTTTATTAATTCGATATACGGGGTCCGTCCAGGAAGTTTTTGGACAAAAGCTCGTAACTCCCAAACGGCTGAACTTTCGACAGGTTTTTCGACGGTGTCGGGTAGTCTTCGACCTCCCGCATCCGATGAGACCTATCCCGACTCGGTCCGACGCACCGTTTAGAAGTTGGCGAATTAAAAACCGGGGCGGCGTCGGTTTTTGAAATTTTAAACGCGGTCATCGGACGTCGCACGTCGTCCCCCGTCCGATGCGACCTATCGCGATTCCGTAAAACGAGTCGTTTAGAAGTTAGAAATGCAAAAACCTAGAGGGCGCCACTTTTTGACAGTTTTGACGACGGATTCGGATAGAGCTCGCTCCGCACTACACGGTAGTCAAAATCCCGACGCTCTAGGACGTCCCGTTCAAAAGTTAGCAATTTTTATTAATTCGATATACGGGGTCCGTCCAGGAAGTTTTTGGACAAAAGCTCGTAACTCCCAAACGGCTGAACTTTCGACAGGTTTTTCGACGGTGTCGGGTAGTCTTCGACCTCCCGCATCCGATGAGACCTATCCCGACTCGGTCCGACGCACCGTTTAGAAGTTGGCGAATTAAAAACCGGGGCGGCGTCGGTTTTTGAAATTTTAAACGCGGTCATCGGACGTCGCACGTCGTCCCCCGTCCGATGCGACCTATCCCGACGCCGTGCGACGCACCGTTTAGAAGTTGGCGAATCGAAAACCTGGACGGCGTCGGTTTTTGAAATTTTTTACGCGGCCATCGGACGTCGTCCGGCGTCCCCCGTCCGACGAGACCTATCGCGATTCCGTAAAACGAGTCGTTTAGAAGTTAGAATTGCAAAAACCTAGAGGGCGCCACTTTTTGACAGTTTTGACGACGGATTCGGATAGAGCTCGCTCCGCACTACACGGTAGTCAAAATCCCGACGCTCTAGGACGTCCCGTTCAAAAGTTAGCAATTTTTATTAATTCGATATACGGGGTCCGTCCAGGAAGTTTTTGGACAAAAGCTCGTAACTCCCAAACGGCTGAACTTTCGACAGGTTTTTCGACGGTGTCGGGTAGTCTTCGACCTCCCGCATCCGATGAGACCTATCCCGACTCGGTCCGACGCACCGTTTAGAAGTTGGCGAATTAAAAACCGGGGCGGCGTCGGTTTTTGAAATTTTAAACGCGGTCATCGGACGTCGCACGTCGTCCCCCGTCCGATGCGACCTATCGCGATTCCGTAAAACGAGTCGTTTAGAAGTTAGAAATGCAAAAACCTAGAGGGCGCCACTTTTTGACAGTTTTGACGACGGATTCGGATAGAGCTCGCTCCGCACTACACGGTAGTCAAAATCCCGACGCTCTAGGACGTCCCGTTCAAAAGTTAGCAATTTTTATTAATTCGATATACGGGGTCCGTCCAGGAAGTTTTTGGACAAAAGCTCGTAACTCCCAAACGGCTGAACTTTCGACAGGTTTTTCGACGGTGTCGGGTAGTCTTCGACCTCCCGCATCCGATGAGACCTATCCCGACTCGGTCCGACGCACCGTTTAGAAGTTGGCGAATTAAAAACCGGGGCGGCGTCGGTTTTTGAAATTTTAAACGCGGTCATCGGACGTCGCACGTCGTCCCCCGTCCGATGCGACCTATCCCGACGCCGTGCGACGCACCGTTTAGAAGTTGGCGAATCGAAAACCTGGACGGCGTCGGTTTTTGAAATTTTTTACGCGGCCATCGGACGTTGTCCGGCGTCCCCCGTCCGACGAGACCTATCGCGATTCCGTAAAACGAGTCGTTTAGAAGTTAGAAATACAAAAACCTAGAGGGCGCCACTTTTTGACAGTTTTGACGACGGATTCGGATAGAGCTCGCTCCGCACTACACGGTAGTCAAAATCCCGACGCTCTAGGACGTCCCGTTCAAAAGTTAGCAATTTTTATTAATTCGATATACGGGGTCCGTCCAGGAAGTTTTTGGACAAAAGCTCGTAACTCCCAAACGGCTGAACTTTCGACAGGTTTTTCGACGGTGTCGGGTAGTCTTCGACCTCCCGCATCCGATGAGACCTATCCCGACTCGGTCCGACGCACCGTTTAGAAGTTGGCGAATTAAAAACCGGGGCGGCGTCGGTTTTTGAAATTTTAAACGCGGTCATCGGACGCCGCACGTCGTCCCCCGTCCGATGCGACCTATCCCGACGCCGTGCGACGCACCGTTTAGAAGTTGGCGAATTGAAAACCTGGACGGCGTCGGTTTTTGAAATTTTTTACGCGGCCATCGGACGTCGTCCGGCGTCCCCCGTCCGACGAGACCTATCGCGATTCCGTAAAACGAGTCGTTTAGAAGTTAGAAATGCAAAAACCTAGAGGGCCCCACTTTTTGACAGTTTTGACGACGGATTCGGATAGAGCTCGCTCCGCACTACACGGTAGTCAAAATCCCGACGCTCTAGGACGTCCCGTTCAAAAGTTAGCAATTTTTATTAATTCGATATACGGGGTCCGTCCAGGAAGTTTTTGGACAAAAGCTCGTAACTCCCAAACGGCTGAACTTTCGACAGGTTTTTCGACGGTGTCGGGTAGTCTTCGACCTCCCGCATCCGATGAGACCTATCCCGACTCGGTCCGACGCACCGTTTAGAAGTTGGCGAATTAAAAACCGGGGCGGCGTCGGTTTTTGAAATTTTAAACGCGGTCATCGGACGTCGCACGTCGTCCCCCGTCCGATGCGACCTATCCCGACGCCGTGCGACGCACCGTTTAGAAGTTGGCGAATCGAAAACCTGGACGGCGTCGGTTTTTGAAATTTTTTACGCGGCCATCGGACGTCGTCCGGCGTCCCCCGTCCGACGAGACCTATCGCGATTCCGTAAAACGAGTCGTTTAGAAGTTAGAAATGCAAAAACCTAGAGGGCGCCACTTTTTGACAGTTTTGACGACGGATTCGGATAGAGCTCGCTCCGCACTACACGGTAGTCAAAATCCCGACGCTCTAGGACGTCCCGTTCAAAAGTTAGCAATTTTTATTAATTCGATATACGGGGTCCGTCCAGGAAGTTTTTGGACAAAAGCTCGTAACTCCCAAACGGCTGAACTTTCGACAGGTTTTTCGACGGTGTCGGGTAGTCTTCGACCTCCCGCATCCGATGAGACCTATCCCGACTCGGTCCGACGCACCGTTTAGAAGTTGGCGAATTAAAAACCGGGGCGGCGTCGGTTTTTGAAATTTTAAACGCGGTCATCGGACGTCGCACGTCGTCCCCCGTCCGATGCGACCTATCCCGACGCCGTGCGACGCACCGTTTAGAAGTTGGCGAATCGAAAACCTGGACGGCGTCGGTTTTTGAAATTTTTTACGCGGCCATCGGACGTCGTCCGGCGTCCCCCGTCCGACGAGACCTATCGCGATTCCGTAAAACGAGTCGTTTAGAAGGTAGAAATGCAAAAACCTAGAGGGCGCCACTTTTTGACAGTTTTGACGACGGATTCGGATAGAGCTCGCTCCACACTACACGGTAGTCAAAATCCCGACGCTCTAGGACGTCCCGTTCAAAAGTTAGCAATTTTTATTAATTCGATATACGGGGTCCGTCCAGGAAGTTTTTGGACAAAAGCTCGTAACTCCCAAACGGCTGAACTTTCGACAGGTTTTTCGACGGTGTCGGGTAGTCTTCGACCTCCCGCATCCGATGAGACCTATCCCGACTCGGTCCGGCGCACCGTTTAGAAGTTGGCGAATTAAAAACCGGGGCGGCGTCGGTTTTTGAAATTTTAAACGCGGTCATCGGACGTCGCACGTCGTCCCCCGTCCGATGCGACCTATCCCGACGCCGTGCGACGCACCGTTTAGAAGTTGGCGAATCGAAAACCTGGACGGCGTCGGTTTTTGAAATTTTTTACGCGGCCATCGGACGTCGTCCGGCGTCCCCCGTCCGACGAGACCTATCGCGATTCCGTAAAACGAGTCGTTTAGAAGTTAGAAATGCAAAAACCTAGAGGGCGCCACTTTTTGACAGTTTTGACGACGGATTCGGATAGAGCTCGCTCCGCACTACACGGTAGTCAAAATCCCGACGCTCTAGGACGTCCCGTTCAAAAGTTAGCAATTTTTATTAATTCGATATACGGGGTCCGTCCAGGAAGTTTTTGGACAAAAGCTCGTAACTCCCAAACGGCTGAACTTTCGACAGGTTTTTCGACGGTGTCGGGTAGTCTTCGACCTCCCGCATCCGATGAGACCTATCCCGACTCGGTCCGACGCACCGTTTAGAAGTTGGCGAATTAAAAACCGGGGCGGCGTCGGTTTTTGAAATTTTAAACGCGGTCATCGGACGTCGCACGTCGTCCCCCGTCCGATGCGACCTATCGCGATTCCGTAAAACGAGTCGTTTAGAAGTTAGAAATGCAAAAACCTAGAGGGCGCCACTTTTTGACAGTTTTGACGACGGATTCGGATAGAGCTCGCTCCGCACTACACGGTAGTCAAAATCCCGACGCTCTAGGACGTCCCGTTCAAAAGTTAGCAATTTTTATTAATTCGATATACGGGGTCCGTCCAGGAAGTTTTTGGACAAAAGCTCGTAACTCCCAAACGGCTGAACTTTCGACAGGTTTTTCGACGGTGTCGGGTAGTCTTCGACCTCCCGCATCCGATGAGACCTATCCCGACTCGGTCCGACGCACCGTTTAGAAGTTGGCGAATTAAAAACCGGGGCGGCGTCGGTTTTTGAAATTTTAAACGCGGTCATCGGACGTCGCACGTCGTCCCCCGTCCGATGCGACCTATCCCGACGCCGTGCGACGCACCGTTTAGAAGTTGGCGAATCGAAAACCTGGACGGCGTCGGTTTTTGAAATTTTTTACGCGGCCATCGGACGTCGTCCGGCGTCCCCCGTCCGACGAGACCTATCGCGATTCCGTAAAACGAGTCGTTTAGAAGTTAGAATTGCAAAAACCTAGAGGGCGCCACTTTTTGACAGTTTTGACGACGGATTCGGATAGAGCTCGCTCCGCACTACACGGTAGTCAAAATCCCGACGCTCTAGGACGTCCCGTTCAAAAGTTAGCAATTTTTATTAATTCGATATACGGGGTCCGTCCAGGAAGTTTTTGGACAAAAGCTCGTAACTCCCAAACGGCTGAACTTTCGACAGGTTTTTCGACGGTGTCGGGTAGTCTTCGACCTCCCGCATCCGATGAGACCTATCCCGACTCGGTCCGACGCACCGTTTAGAAGTTGGCGAATTAAAAACCGGGGCGGCGTCGGTTTTTGAAATTTTAAACGCGGTCATCGGACGTCGCACGTCGTCCCCCGTCCGATGCGACCTATCGCGATTCCGTAAAACGAGTCGTTTAGAAGTTAGAAATGCAAAAACCTAGAGGGCGCCACTTTTTGACAGTTTTGACGACGGATTCGGATAGAGCTCGCTCCGCACTACACGGTAGTCAAAATCCCGACGCTCTAGGACGTCCCGTTCAAAAGTTAGCAATTTTTATTAATTCGATATACGGGGTCCGTCCAGGAAGTTTTTGGACAAAAGCTCGTAACTCCCAAACGGCTGAACTTTCGACAGGTTTTTCGACGGTGTCGGGTAGTCTTCGACCTCCCGCATCCGATGAGACCTATCCCGACTCGGTCCGACGCACCGTTTAGAAGTTGGCGAATTAAAAACCGGGGCGGCGTCGGTTTTTGAAATTTTAAACGCGGTCATCGGACGTCGCACGTCGTCCCCCGTCCGATGCGACCTATCCCGACGCCGTGCGACGCACCGTTTAGAAGTTGGCGAATCGAAAACCTGGACGGCGTCGGTTTTTGAAATTTTTTACGCGGCCATCGGACGTTGTCCGGCGTCCCCCGTCCGACGAGACCTATCGCGATTCCGTAAAACGAGTCGTTTAGAAGTTAGAAATACAAAAACCTAGAGGGCGCCACTTTTTGACAGTTTTGACGACGGATTCGGATAGAGCTCGCTCCGCACTACACGGTAGTCAAAATCCCGACGCTCTAGGACGTCCCGTTCAAAAGTTAGCAATTTTTATTAATTCGATATACGGGGTCCGTCCAGGAAGTTTTTGGACAAAAGCTCGTAACTCCCAAACGGCTGAACTTTCGACAGGTTTTTCGACGGTGTCGGGTAGTCTTCGACCTCCCGCATCCGATGAGACCTATCCCGACTCGGTCCGACGCACCGTTTAGAAGTTGGCGAATTAAAAACCGGGGCGGCGTCGGTTTTTGAAATTTTAAACGCGGTCATCGGACGCCGCACGTCGTCCCCCGTCCGATGCGACCTATCCCGACGCCGTGCGACGCACCGTTTAGAAGTTGGCGAATTGAAAACCTGGACGGCGTCGGTTTTTGAAATTTTTTACGCGGCCATCGGACGTCGTCCGGCGTCCCCCGTCCGACGAGACCTATCGCGATTCCGTAAAACGAGTCGTTTAGAAGTTAGAAATGCAAAAACCTAGAGGGCCCCACTTTTTGACAGTTTTGACGACGGATTCGGATAGAGCTCGCTCCGCACTACACGGTAGTCAAAATCCCGACGCTCTAGGACGTCCCGTTCAAAAGTTAGCAATTTTTATTAATTCGATATACGGGGTCCGTCCAGGAAGTTTTTGGACAAAAGCTCGTAACTCCCAAACGGCTGAACTTTCGACAGGTTTTTCGACGGTGTCGGGTAGTCTTCGACCTCCCGCATCCGATGAGACCTATCCCGACTCGGTCCGACGCACCGTTTAGAAGTTGGCGAATTAAAAACCGGGGCGGCGTCGGTTTTTGAAATTTTAAACGCGGTCATCGGACGTCGCACGTCGTCCCCCGTCCGATGCGACCTATCCCGACGCCGTGCGACGCACCGTTTAGAAGTTGGCGAATCGAAAACCTGGACGGCGTCGGTTTTTGAAATTTTTTACGCGGCCATCGGACGTCGTCCGGCGTCCCCCGTCCGACGAGACCTATCGCGATTCCGTAAAACGAGTCGTTTAGAAGTTAGAAATGCAAAAACCTAGAGGGCGCCACTTTTTGACAGTTTTGACGACGGATTCGGATAGAGCTCGCTCCGCACTACACGGTAGTCAAAATCCCGACGCTCTAGGACGTCCCGTTCAAAAGTTAGCAATTTTTATTAATTCGATATACGGGGTCCGTCCAGGAAGTTTTTGGACAAAAGCTCGTAACTCCCAAACGGCTGAACTTTCGACAGGTTTTTCGACGGTGTCGGGTAGTCTTCGACCTCCCGCATCCGATGAGACCTATCCCGACTCGGTCCGACGCACCGTTTAGAAGTTGGCGAATTAAAAACCGGGGCGGCGTCGGTTTTTGAAATTTTAAACGCGGTCATCGGACGTCGCACGTCGTCCCCCGTCCGATGCGACCTATCCCGACGCCGTGCGACGCACCGTTTAGAAGTTGGCGAATCGAAAACCTGGACGGCGTCGGTTTTTGAAATTTTTTACGCGGCCATCGGACGTCGTCCGGCGTCCCCCGTCCGACGAGACCTATCGCGATTCCGTAAAACGAGTCGTTTAGAAGGTAGAAATGCAAAAACCTAGAGGGCGCCACTTTTTGACAGTTTTGACGACGGATTCGGATAGAGCTCGCTCCACACTACACGGTAGTCAAAATCCCGACGCTCTAGGACGTCCCGTTCAAAAGTTAGCAATTTTTATTAATTCGATATACGGGGTCCGTCCAGGAAGTTTTTGGACAAAAGCTCGTAACTCCCAAACGGCTGAACTTTCGACAGGTTTTTCGACGGTGTCGGGTAGTCTTCGACCTCCCGCATCCGATGAGACCTATCCCGACTCGGTCCGGCGCACCGTTTAGAAGTTGGCGAATTAAAAACCGGGGCGGCGTCGGTTTTTGAAATTTTAAACGCGGTCATCGGACGTCGCACGTCGTCCCCCGTCCGATGCGACCTATCCCGACGCCGTGCGACGCACCGTTTAGAAGTTGGCGAATCGAAAACCTGGACGGCGTCGGTTTTTGAAATTTTTTACGCGGCCATCGGACGTCGTCCGGCGTCCCCCGTCCGACGAGACCTATCGCGATTCCGTAAAACGAGTCGTTTAGAAGTTAGAAATGCAAAAACCTAGAGGGCGCCACTTTTTGACAGTTTTGACGACGGATTCGGATAGAGCTCGCTCCGCACTACACGGTAGTCAAAATCCCGACGCTCTAGGACGTCCCGTTCAAAAGTTAGCAATTTTTATTAATTCGATATACGGGGTCCGTCCAGGAAGTTTTTGGACAAAAGCTCGTAACTCCCAAACGGCTGAACTTTCGACAGGTTTTTCGACGGTGTCGGGTAGTCTTCGACCTCCCGCATCCGATGAGACCTATCCCGACTCGGTCCGACGCACCGTTTAGAAGTTGGCGAATTAAAAACCGGGGCGGCGTCGGTTTTTGAAATTTTAAACGCGGTCATCGGACGTCGCACGTCGTCCCCCGTCCGATGCGACCTATCGCGATTCCGTAAAACGAGTCGTTTAGAAGTTAGAAATGCAAAAACCTAGAGGGCGCCACTTTTTGACAGTTTTGACGACGGATTCGGATAGAGCTCGCTCCGCACTACACGGTAGTCAAAATCCCGACGCTCTAGGACGTCCCGTTCAAAAGTTAGCAATTTTTATTAATTCGATATACGGGGTCCGTCCAGGAAGTTTTTGGACAAAAGCTCGTAACTCCCAAACGGCTGAACTTTCGACAGGTTTTTCGACGGTGTCGGGTAGTCTTCGACCTCCCGCATCCGATGAGACCTATCCCGACTCGGTCCGACGCACCGTTTAGAAGTTGGCGAATTAAAAACCGGGGCGGCGTCGGTTTTTGAAATTTTAAACGCGGTCATCGGACGTCGCACGTCGTCCCCCGTCCGATGCGACCTATCCCGACGCCGTGCGACGCACCGTTTAGAAGTTGGCGAATCGAAAACCTGGACGGCGTCGGTTTTTGAAATTTTTTACGCGGCCATCGGACGTCGTCCGGCGTCCCCCGTCCGACGAGACCTATCGCGATTCCGTAAAACGAGTCGTTTAGAAGTTAGAAATGCAAAAACCTAGAGGGCGCCACTTTTTGACAGTTTTGACGACGGATTCGGATAGAGCTCGCTCCGCACTACACGGTAGTCAAAATCCCGACGCTCTAGGACGTCCCGTTCAAAAGTTAGCAATTTTTATTAATTCGATATACGGGGTCCGTCCAGGAAGTTTTTGGACAAAAGCTCGTAACTCCCAAACGGCTGAACTTTCGACAGGTTTTTCGACGGTGTCGGGTAGTCTTCGACCTCCCGCATCCGATGAGACCTATCCCGACTCGGTCCGACGCACCGTTTAGAAGTTGGCGAATTAAAAACCGGGGCGGCGTCGGTTTTTGAAATTTTAAACGCGGTCATCGGACGTCGCACGTCGTCCCCCGTCCGATGCGACCTATCCCGACGCCGTGCGACGCACCGTTTAGAAGTTGGCGAATCGAAAACCTGGACGGCGTCGGTTTTTGAAATTTTTTACGCGGCCATCGGACGTCGTCCGGCGTCCCCCGTCCGACGAGACCTATCGCGATTCCGTAAAACGAGTCGTTTAGAAGTTAGAAATGCAAAAACCTAGAGGGCGCCACTTTTTGACAGTTTTGACGACGGATTCGGATAGAGCTCGCTCCGCACTACACGGTAGTCAAAATCCCGACGCTCTAGGACGTCCCGTTCAAAAGTTAGCAATTTTTATTAATTCGATATACGGGGTCCGTCCAGGAAGTTTTTGGACAAAAGCTCGTAACTCCCAAACGGCTGAACTTTCGACAGGTTTTTCGACGGTGTCGGGTAGTCTTCGACCTCCCGCATCCGATGAGACCTATCCCGACTCGGTCCGACGCACCGTTTAGAAGTTGGCGAATTAAAAACCGGGGCGGCGTCGGTTTTTGAAATTTTAATCGCGGTCATCGGACGTCGCACGTCGTCCCCCGTCCGATGCGACCTATCGCGATTCCGTAAAACGAGTCGTTTAGAAGTTAGAAATGCAAAAACCTAGAGGGCGCCACTTTTTGACAGTTTTGACGACGGATTCGGATAGAGCTCGCTCCGCACTACACGGTAGTCAAAATCCCGACGCTCTAGGACGTCCCGTTCAAAAGTTAGCAATTTTTATTAATTCGATATACGGGGTCCGTCCAGGAAGTTTTTGGACAAAAGCTCGTAACTCCCAAACGGCTGAACTTTCGACAGGTTTTTCGACGGTGTCGGGTAGTCTTCGACCTCCCGCATCCGATGAGACCTATCCCGACTCGGTCCGACGCACCGTTTAGAAGTTGGCGAATTAAAAACCGGGGCGGCGTCGGTTTTTGAAATTTTAAACGCGGTCATCGGACGTCGCACGTCGTCCCCCGTCCGATGCGACCTATCCCGACGCCGTGCGACGCACCGTTTAGAAGTTGGCGAATCGAAAACCTGGACGGCGTCGGTTTTTGAAATTTTTTACGCGGCCATCGGACGTCGTCCGGCGTCCCCCGTCCGACGAGACCTATCGCGATTCCGTAAAACGAGTCGTTTAGAAGTTAGAAATGCAAAAACCTAGAGGGCGCCACTTTTTGACAGTTTTGACGACGGATTCGGATAGAGCTCGCTCCGCACTACACGGTAGTCAAAATCCCGACGCTCTAGGACGTCCCGTTCAAAAGTTAGCAATTTTTATTAATTCGATATACGGGGTCCGTCCAGGAAGTTTTTGGACAAAAGCTCGTAACTCCCAAACGGCTGAACTTTCGACAGGTTTTTCGACGGTGTCGGGTAGTCTTCGACCTCCCGCATCCGATGAGACCTATCCCGACTCGGTCCGACGCACCGTTTAGAAGTTGGCGAATTAAAAACCGGGGCGGCGTCGGTTTTTGAAATTTTAAACGCGGTCATCGGACGTCGCACGTCGTCCCCCGTCCGATGCGACCTATCCCGACGCCGTGCGACGCACCGTTTAGAAGTTGGCGAATCGAAAACCTGGACGGCGTCGGTTTTTGAAATTTTTTACGCGGCCATCGGACGTCGTCCGGCGTCCCCCGTCCGACGAGACCTATCGCGATTCCGTAAAACGAGTCGTTTAGAAGTTAGAAATGCAAAAACCTAGAGGGCGCCACTTTTTGACAGTTTTGACGACGGATTCGGATAGAGCTCGCTCCGCACTACACGGTAGTCAAAATCCCGACGCTCTAGGACGTCCCGTTCAAAAGTTAGCAATTTTTATTAATTCGATATACGGGGTCCGTCCAGGAAGTTTTTGGACAAAAGCTCGTAACTCCCAAACGGCTGAACTTTCGACAGGTTTTTCGACGGTGTCGGGTAGTCTTCGACCTCCCGCATCCGATGAGACCTATCCCGACTCGGTCCGACGCACCGTTTAGAAGTTGGCGAATTAAAAACCGGGGCGGCGTCGGTTTTTGAAATTTTAATCGCGGTCATCGGACGTCGCACGTCGTCCCCCGTCCGATGCGACCTATCGCGATTCCGTAAAACGAGTCGTTTAGAAGTTAGAAATGCAAAAACCTAGAGGGCGCCACTTTTTGACAGTTTTGACGACGGATTCGGATAGAGCTCGCTCCGCACTACACGGTAGTCAAAATCCCGACGCTCTAGGACGTCCCGTTCAAAAGTTAGCAATTTTTATTAATTCGATATACGGGGTCCGTCCAGGAAGTTTTTGGACAAAAGCTCGTAACTCCCAAACGGCTGAACTTTCGACAGGTTTTTCGACGGTGTCGGGTAGTCTTCGACCTCCCGCATCCGATGAGACCTATCCCGACTCGGTCCGACGCACCGTTTAGAAGTTGGCGAATTAAAAACCGGGGCGGCGTCGGTTTTTGAAATTTTAAACGCGGTCATCGGACGTCGCACGTCGTCCCCCGTCCGATGCGACCTATCCCGACGCCGTGCGACGCACCGTTTAGAAGTTGGCGAATCGAAAACCTGGACGGCGTCGGTTTTTGAAATTTTTTACGCGGCCATCGGACGTCGTCCGGCGTCCCCCGTCCGACGAGACCTATCGCGATTCCGTAAAACGAGTCGTTTAGAAGTTAGAAATGCAAAAACCTAGAGGGCGCCACTTTTTGACAGTTTTGACGACGGATTCGGATAGAGCTCGCTCCGCACTACACGGTAGTCAAAATCCCGACGCTCTAGGACGTCCCGTTCAAAAGTTAGCAATTTTTATTAATTCGATATACGGGGTCCGTCCAGGAAGTTTTTGGACAAAAGCTCGTAACTCCCAAACGGCTGAACTTTCGACAGGTTTTTCGACGGTGTCGGGTAGTCTTCGACCTCCCGCATCCGATGAGACCTATCCCGACTCGGTCCGACGCACCGTTTAGAAGTTGGCGAATTAAAAACCGGGGCGGCGTCGGTTTTTGAAATTTTAAACGCGGTCATCGGACGTCGCACGTCGTCCCCCGTCCGATGCGACCTATCCCGACGCCGTGCGACGCACCGTTTAGAAGTTGGCGAATCGAAAACCTGGACGGCGTCGGTTTTTGAAATTTTTTACGCGGCCATCGGACGTCGTCCGGCGTCCCCCGTCCGACGAGACCTATCGCGATTCCGTAAAACGAGTCGTTTAGAAGTTAGAAATGCAAAAACCTAGAGGGCGCCACTTTTTGACAGTTTTGACGACGGATTCGGATAGAGCTCGCTCCGCACTACACGGTAGTCAAAATCCCGACGCTCTAGGACGTCCCGTTCAAAAGTTAGCAATTTTTATTAATTCGATATACGGGGTCCGTCCAGGAAGTTTTTGGACAAAAGCTCGTAACTCCCAAACGGCTGAACTTTCGACAGGTTTTTCGACGGTGTCGGGTAGTCTTCGACCTCCCGCATCCGATGAGACCTATCCCGACTCGGTCCGACGCACCGTTTAGAAGTTGGCGAATTAAAAACCGGGGCGGCGTCGGTTTTTGAAATTTTAAACGCGGTCATCGGACGTCGCACGTCGTCCCCCGTCCGATGCGACCTATCCCGACGCCGTGCGACGCACCGTTTAGAAGTTGGCGAATCGAAAACCTGGACGGCGTCGGTTTTTGAAATTTTTTACGCGGCCATCGGACGTCGTCCGGCGTCCCCCGTCCGACGAGACCTATCGCGATTCCGTAAAACGAGTCGTTTAGAAGTTAGAAATGCAAAAACCTAGAGGGCGCCACTTTTTGACAGTTTTGACGACGGATTCGGATAGAGCTCGCTCCGCACTACACGGTAGTCAAAATCCCGACGCTCTAGGACGTCCCGTTCAAAAGTTAGCAATTTTTATTAATTCGATATACGGGGTCCGTCCAGGAAGTTTTTGGACAAAAGCTCGTAACTCCCAAACGGCTGAACTTTCGACAGGTTTTTCGACGGTGTCGGGTAGTCTTCGACCTCCCGCATCCGATGAGACCTATCCCGACTCGGTCCGACGCACCGTTTAGAAGTTGGCGAATTAAAAACCGGGGCGGCGTCGGTTTTTGAAATTTTAAACGCGGTCATCGGACGTCGCACGTCGTCCCCCGTCCGATGCGACCTATCCCGACGCCGTGCGACGCACCGTTTAGAAGTTGGCGAATCGAAAACCTGGACGGCGTCGGTTTTTGAAATTTTTTACGCGGCCATCGGACGTCGTCCGGCGTCCCCCGTCCGACGAGACCTATCGCGATTCCGTAAAACGAGTCGTTTAGAAGTTAGAAATGCAAAAACCTAGAGGGCGCCACTTTTTGACAGTTTTGACGACGGATTCGGATAGAGCTCGCTCCGCACTACACGGTAGTCAAAATCCCGACGCTCTAGGACGTCCCGTTCAAAAGTTAGCAATTTTTATTAATTCGATATACGGGGTCCGTCCAGGAAGTTTTTGGACAAAAGCTCGTAACTCCCAAACGGCTGAACTTTCGACAGGTTTTTCGACGGTGTCGGGTAGTCTTCGACCTCCCGCATCCGATGAGACCTATCCCGACTCGGTCCGACGCACCGTTTAGAAGTTGGCGAATTAAAAACCGGGGCGGCGTCGGTTTTTGAAATTTTAAACGCGGTCATCGGACGTCGCACGTCGTCCCCCGTCCGATGCGACCTATCGCGATTCCGTAAAACGAGTCGTTTAGAAGTTAGAAATGCAAAAACCTAGAGGGCGCCACTTTTTGACAGTTTTGACGACGGATTCGGATAGAGCTCGCTCCGCACTACACGGTAGTCAAAATCCCGACGCTCTAGGACGTCCCGTTCAAAAGTTAGCAATTTTTATTAATTCGATATACGGGGTCCGTCCAGGAAGTTTTTGGACAAAAGCTCGTAACTCCCAAACGGCTGAACTTTCGACAGGTTTTTCGACGGTGTCGGGTAGTCTTCGACCTCCCGCATCCGATGAGACCTATCCCGACTCGGTCCGACGCACCGTTTAGAAGTTGGCGAATTAAAAACCGGGGCGGCGTCGGTTTTTGAAATTTTAAACGCGGTCATCGGACGTCGCACGTCGTCCCCCGTCCGATGCGACCTATCCCGACGCCGTGCGACGCACCGTTTAGAAGTTGGCGAATCGAAAACCTGGACGGCGTCGGTTTTTGAAATTTTTTACGCGGCCATCGGACGTCGTCCGGCGTCCCCCGTCCGACGAGACCTATCGCGATTCCGTAAAACGAGTCGTTTAGAAGTTAGAAATGCAAAAACCTAGAGGGCGCCACTTTTTGACAGTTTTGACGACGGATTCGGATAGAGCTCGCTCCGCACTACACGGTAGTCAAAATCCCGACGCTCTAGGACGTCCCGTTCAAAAGTTAGCAATTTTTATTAATTCGATATACGGGGTCCGTCCAGGAAGTTTTTGGACAAAAGCTCGTAACTCCCAAACGGCTGAACTTTCGACAGGTTTTTCGACGGTGTCGGGTAGTCTTCGACCTCCCGCATCCGATGAGACCTATCCCGACTCGGTCCGACGCACCGTTTAGAAGTTGGCGAATTAAAAACCGGGGCGGCGTCGGTTTTTGAAATTTTAAACGCGGTCATCGGACGTCGCACGTCGTCCCCCGTCCGATGCGACCTATCCCGACGCCGTGCGACGCACCGTTTAGAAGTTGGCGAATCGAAAACCTGGACGGCGTCGGTTTTTGAAATTTTTTACGCGGCCATCGGACGTCGTCCGGCGTCCCCCGTCCGACGAGACCTATCGCGATTCCGTAAAACGAGTCGTTTAGAAGTTAGAAATGCAAAAACCTAGAGGGCGCCACTTTTTGACAGTTTTGACGACGGATTCGGATAGAGCTCGCTCCGCACTACACGGTAGTCAAAATCCCGACGCTCTAGGACGTCCCGTTCAAAAGTTAGCAATTTTTATTAATTCGATATACGGGGTCCGTCCAGGAAGTTTTTGGACAAAAGCTCGTAACTCCCAAACGGCTGAACTTTCGAAAGGTTTTTCGACGGTGTCGGGTAGTCTTCGACCTCCCGCATCCGATGAGACCTATCCCGACTCGGTCCGACGCACCGTTTAGAAGTTGGCGAATTAAAAACCGGGGCGGCGTCGGTTTTTGAAATTTTAATCGCGGTCATCGGACGTCGCACGTCGTCCCCCGTCCGATGCGACCTATCGCGATTCCGTAAAACGAGTCGTTTAGAAGTTAGAAATGCAAAAACCTAGAGGGCGCCACTTTTTGACAGTTTTGACGACGGATTCGGATAGAGCTCGCTCCGCACTACACGGTAGTCAAAATCCCGACGCTCTAGGACGTCCCGTTCAAAAGTTAGCAATTTTTATTAATTCGATATACGGGGTCCGTCCAGGAAGTTTTTGGACAAAAGCTCGTAACTCCCAAACGGCTGAACTTTCGACAGGTTTTTCGACGGTGTCGGGTAGTCTTCGACCTCCCGCATCCGATGAGACCTATCCCGACTCGGTCCGACGCACCGTTTAGAAGTTGGCGAATTAAAAACCGGGGCGGCGTCGGTTTTTGAAATTTTAAACGCGGTCATCGGACGTCGCACGTCGTCCCCCGTCCGATGCGACCTATCCCGACGCCGTGCGACGCACCGTTTAGAAGTTGGCGAATCGAAAACCTGGACGGCGTCGGTTTTTGAAATTTTTTACGCGGCCATCGGACGTCGTCCGGCGTCCCCCGTCCGACGAGACCTATCGCGATTCCGTAAAACGAGTCGTTTAGAAGTTAGAAATGCAAAAACCTAGAGGGCGCCACTTTTTGACAGTTTTGACGACGGATTCGGATAGAGCTCGCTCCGCACTACACGGTAGTCAAAATCCCGACGCTCTAGGACGTCCCGTTCAAAAGTTAGCAATTTTTATTAATTCGATATACGGGGTCCGTCCAGGAAGTTTTTGGACAAAAGCTCGTAACTCCCAAACGGCTGAACTTTCGACAGGTTTTTCGACGGTGTCGGGTAGTCTTCGACCTCCCGCATCCGATGAGACCTATCCCGACTCGGTCCGACGCACCGTTTAGAAGTTGGCGAATTAAAAACCGGGGCGGCGTCGGTTTTTAAAATTTTAAACGCGGTCATCGGACGTCGCACGTCGTCCCCCGTCCGATGCGACCTATCCCGACGCCGTGCGACGCACCGTTTAGAAGTTGGCGAATCGAAAACCTGGACGGCGTCGGTTTTTGAAATTTTTTACGCGGCCATCGGACGTCGTCCGGCGTCCCCCGTCCGACGAGACCTATCGCGATTCCGTAAAACGAGTCGTTTAGAAGTTAGAAATGCAAAAACCTAGAGGGCGCCACTTTTTGACAGTTTTGACGACGGATTCGGATAGAGCTCGCTCCGCACTACACGGTAGTCAAAATCCCGACGCTCTAGGACGTCCCGTTCAAAAGTTAGCAATTTTTATTAATTCGATATACGGGGTCCGTCCAGGAAGTTTTTGGACAAAAGCTCGTAACTCCCAAACGGCTGAACTTTCGACAGGTTTTTCGACGGTGTCGGGTAGTCTTCGACCTCCCGCATCCGATGAGACCTATCCCGACTCGGTCCGACGCACCGTTTAGAAGTTGGCGAATTAAAAACCGGGGCGGCGTCGGTTTTTGAAATTTTAATCGCGGTCATCGGACGTCGCACGTCGTCCCCCGTCCGATGCGACCTATCGCGATTCCGTAAAACGAGTCGTTTAGAAGTTAGAAATGCAAAAACCTAGAGGGCGCCACTTTTTGACAGTTTTGACGACGGATTCGGATAGAGCTCGCTCCGCACTACACGGTAGTCAAAATCCCGACGCTCTAGGACGTCCCGTTCAAAAGTTAGCAATTTTTATTAATTCGATATACGGGGTCCGTCCAGGAAGTTTTTGGACAAAAGCTCGTAACTCCCAAACGGCTGAACTTTCGACAGGTTTTTCGACGGTGTCGGGTAGTCTTCGACCTCCCGCATCCGATGAGACCTATCCCGACTCGGTCCGACGCACCGTTTAGAAGTTGGCGAATTAAAAACCGGGGCGGCGTCGGTTTTTGAAATTTTAAACGCGGTCATCGGACGTCGCACGTCGTCCCCCGTCCGATGCGACCTATCCCGACGCCGTGCGACGCACCGTTTAGAAGTTGGCGAATCGAAAACCTGGACGGCGTCGGTTTTTGAAATTTTTTACGCGGCCATCGGACGTCGTCCGGCGTCCCCCGTCCGACGAGACCTATCGCGATTCCGTAAAACGAGTCGTTTAGAAGTTAGAAATGCAAAAACCTAGAGGGCGCCACTTTTTGACAGTTTTGACGACGGATTCGGATAGAGCTCGCTCCGCACTACACGGTAGTCAAAATCCCGACGCTCTAGGACGTCCCGTTCAAAAGTTAGCAATTTTTATTAATTCGATATACGGGGTCCGTCCAGGAAGTTTTTGGACAAAAGCTCGTAACTCCCAAACGGCTGAACTTTCGACAGGTTTTTCGACGGTGTCGGGTAGTCTTCGACCTCCCGCATCCGATGAGACCTATCCCGACTCGGTCCGACGCACCGTTTAGAAGTTGGCGAATTAAAAACCGGGGCGGCGTCGGTTTTTGAAATTTTAAACGCGGTCATCGGACGTCGCACGTCGTCCCCCGTCCGATGCGACCTATCCCGACGCCGTGCGACGCACCGTTTAGAAGTTGGCGAATCGAAAACCTGGACGGCGTCGGTTTTTGAAATTTTTTACGCGGCCATCGGACGTCGTCCGGCGTCCCCCGTCCGACGAGACCTATCGCGATTCCGTAAAACGAGTCGTTTAGAAGTTAGAAATGCAAAAACCTAGAGGGCGCCACTTTTTGACAGTTTTGACGACGGATTCGGATAGAGCTCGCTCCGCACTACACGGTAGTCAAAATCCCGACGCTCTAGGACGTCCCGTTCAAAAGTTAGCAATTTTTATTAATTCGATATACGGGGTCCGTCCAGGAAGTTTTTGGACAAAAGCTCGTAACTCCCAAACGGCTGAACTTTCGACAGGTTTTTCGACGGTGTCGGGTAGTCTTCGACCTCCCGCATCCGATGAGACCTATCCCGACTCGGTCCGACGCACCGTTTAGAAGTTGGCGAATTAAAAACCGGGGCGGCGTCGGTTTTTGAAATTTTAAACGCGGTCATCGGACGTCGCACGTCGTCCCCCGTCCGATGCGACCTATCCCGACGCCGTGCGACGCACCGTTTAGAAGTTGGCGAATCGAAAACCTGGACGGCGTCGGTTTTTGAAATTTTTTACGCGGCCATCGGACGTCGTCCGGCGTCCCCCGTCCGACGAGACCTATCGCGATTCCGTAAAACGAGTCGTTTAGAAGTTAGAAATGCAAAAACCTAGAGGGCGCCACTTTTTGACAGTTTTGACGACGGATTCGGATAGAGCTCGCTCCGCACTACACGGTAGTCAAAATCCCGACGCTCTAGGACGTCCCGTTCAAAAGTTAGCAATTTTTATTAATTCGATATACGGGGTCCGTCCAGGAAGTTTTTGGACAAAAGCTCGTAACTCCCAAACGGCTGAACTTTCGACAGGTTTTTCGACGGTGTCGGGTAGTCTTCGACCTCCCGCATCCGATGAGACCTATCCCGACTCGGTCCGACGCACCGTTTAGAAGTTGGCGAATTAAAAACCGGGGCGGCGTCGGTTTTTGAAATTTTAAACGCGGTCATCGGACGTCGCACGTCGTCCCCCGTCCGATGCGACCTATCCCGACGCCGTGCGACGCACCGTTTAGAAGTTGGCGAATCGAAAACCTGGACGGCGTCGGTTTTTGAAATTTTTTACGCGGCCATCGGACGTTGTCCGGCGTCCCCCGTCCGACGAGACCTATCGCGATTCCGTAAAACGAGTCGTTTAGAAGTTAGAAATACAAAAACCTAGAGGGCGCCACTTTTTGACAGTTTTGACGACGGATTCGGATAGAGCTCGCTCCGCACTACACGGTAGTCAAAATCCCGACGCTCTAGGACGTCCCGTTCAAAAGTTAGCAATTTTTATTAATTCGATATACGGGGTCCGTCCAGGAAGTTTTTGGACAAAAGCTCGTAACTCCCAAACGGCTGAACTTTCGACAGGTTTTTCGACGGTGTCGGGTAGTCTTCGACCTCCCGCATCCGATGAGACCTATCCCGACTCGGTCCGACGCACCGTTTAGAAGTTGGCGAATTAAAAACCGGGGCGGCGTCGGTTTTTGAAATTTTAAACGCGGTCATCGGACGCCGCACGTCGTCCCCCGTCCGATGCGACCTATCCCGACGCCGTGCGACGCACCGTTTAGAAGTTGGCGAATTGAAAACCTGGACGGCGTCGGTTTTTGAAATTTTTTACGCGGCCATCGGACGTCGTCCGGCGTCCCCCGTCCGACGAGACCTATCGCGATTCCGTAAAACGAGTCGTTTAGAAGTTAGAAATGCAAAAACCTAGAGGGCCCCACTTTTTGACAGTTTTGACGACGGATTCGGATAGAGCTCGCTCCGCACTACACGGTAGTCAAAATCCCGACGCTCTAGGACGTCCCGTTCAAAAGTTAGCAATTTTTATTAATTCGATATACGGGGTCCGTCCAGGAAGTTTTTGGACAAAAGCTCGTAACTCCCAAACGGCTGAACTTTCGACAGGTTTTTCGACGGTGTCGGGTAGTCTTCGACCTCCCGCATCCGATGAGACCTATCCCGACTCGGTCCGACGCACCGTTTAGAAGTTGGCGAATTAAAAACCGGGGCGGCGTCGGTTTTTGAAATTTTAAACGCGGTCATCGGACGTCGCACGTCGTCCCCCGTCCGATGCGACCTATCCCGACGCCGTGCGACGCACCGTTTAGAAGTTGGCGAATCGAAAACCTGGACGGCGTCGGTTTTTGAAATTTTTTACGCGGCCATCGGACGTCGTCCGGCGTCCCCCGTCCGACGAGACCTATCGCGATTCCGTAAAACGAGTCGTTTAGAAGTTAGAAATGCAAAAACCTAGAGGGCGCCACTTTTTGACAGTTTTGACGACGGATTCGGATAGAGCTCGCTCCGCACTACACGGTAGTCAAAATCCCGACGCTCTAGGACGTCCCGTTCAAAAGTTAGCAATTTTTATTAATTCGATATACGGGGTCCGTCCAGGAAGTTTTTGGACAAAAGCTCGTAACTCCCAAACGGCTGAACTTTCGACAGGTTTTTCGACGGTGTCGGGTAGTCTTCGACCTCCCGCATCCGATGAGACCTATCCCGACTCGGTCCGACGCACCGTTTAGAAGTTGGCGAATTAAAAACCGGGGCGGCGTCGGTTTTTGAAATTTTAAACGCGGTCATCGGACGTCGCACGTCGTCCCCCGTCCGATGCGACCTATCCCGACGCCGTGCGACGCACCGTTTAGAAGTTGGCGAATCGAAAACCTGGACGGCGTCGGTTTTTGAAATTTTTTACGCGGCCATCGGACGTCGTCCGGCGTCCCCCGTCCGACGAGACCTATCGCGATTCCGTAAAACGAGTCGTTTAGAAGGTAGAAATGCAAAAACCTAGAGGGCGCCACTTTTTGACAGTTTTGACGACGGATTCGGATAGAGCTCGCTCCACACTACACGGTAGTCAAAATCCCGACGCTCTAGGACGTCCCGTTCAAAAGTTAGCAATTTTTATTAATTCGATATACGGGGTCCGTCCAGGAAGTTTTTGGACAAAAGCTCGTAACTCCCAAACGGCTGAACTTTCGACAGGTTTTTCGACGGTGTCGGGTAGTCTTCGACCTCCCGCATCCGATGAGACCTATCCCGACTCGGTCCGGCGCACCGTTTAGAAGTTGGCGAATTAAAAACCGGGGCGGCGTCGGTTTTTGAAATTTTAAACGCGGTCATCGGACGTCGCACGTCGTCCCCCGTCCGATGCGACCTATCCCGACGCCGTGCGACGCACCGTTTAGAAGTTGGCGAATCGAAAACCTGGACGGCGTCGGTTTTTGAAATTTTTTACGCGGCCATCGGACGTCGTCCGGCGTCCCCCGTCCGACGAGACCTATCGCGATTCCGTAAAACGAGTCGTTTAGAAGTTAGAAATGCAAAAACCTAGAGGGCGCCACTTTTTGACAGTTTTGACGACGGATTCGGATAGAGCTCGCTCCGCACTACACGGTAGTCAAAATCCCGACGCTCTAGGACGTCCCGTTCAAAAGTTAGCAATTTTTATTAATTCGATATACGGGGTCCGTCCAGGAAGTTTTTGGACAAAAGCTCGTAACTCCCAAACGGCTGAACTTTCGACAGGTTTTTCGACGGTGTCGGGTAGTCTTCGACCTCCCGCATCCGATGAGACCTATCCCGACTCGGTCCGACGCACCGTTTAGAAGTTGGCGAATTAAAAACCGGGGCGGCGTCGGTTTTTGAAATTTTAAACGCGGTCATCGGACGTCGCACGTCGTCCCCCGTCCGATGCGACCTATCGCGATTCCGTAAAACGAGTCGTTTAGAAGTTAGAAATGCAAAAACCTAGAGGGCGCCACTTTTTGACAGTTTTGACGACGGATTCGGATAGAGCTCGCTCCGCACTACACGGTAGTCAAAATCCCGACGCTCTAGGACGTCCCGTTCAAAAGTTAGCAATTTTTATTAATTCGATATACGGGGTCCGTCCAGGAAGTTTTTGGACAAAAGCTCGTAACTCCCAAACGGCTGAACTTTCGACAGGTTTTTCGACGGTGTCGGGTAGTCTTCGACCTCCCGCATCCGATGAGACCTATCCCGACTCGGTCCGACGCACCGTTTAGAAGTTGGCGAATTAAAAACCGGGGCGGCGTCGGTTTTTGAAATTTTAAACGCGGTCATCGGACGTCGCACGTCGTCCCCCGTCCGATGCGACCTATCCCGACGCCGTGCGACGCACCGTTTAGAAGTTGGCGAATCGAAAACCTGGACGGCGTCGGTTTTTGAAATTTTTTACGCGGCCATCGGACGTCGTCCGGCGTCCCCCGTCCGACGAGACCTATCGCGATTCCGTAAAACGAGTCGTTTAGAAGTTAGAAATGCAAAAACCTAGAGGGCGCCACTTTTTGACAGTTTTGACGACGGATTCGGATAGAGCTCGCTCCGCACTACACGGTAGTCAAAATCCCGACGCTCTAGGACGTCCCGTTCAAAAGTTAGCAATTTTTATTAATTCGATATACGGGGTCCGTCCAGGAAGTTTTTGGACAAAAGCTCGTAACTCCCAAACGGCTGAACTTTCGACAGGTTTTTCGACGGTGTCGGGTAGTCTTCGACCTCCCGCATCCGATGAGACCTATCCCGACTCGGTCCGACGCACCGTTTAGAAGTTGGCGAATTAAAAACCGGGGCGGCGTCGGTTTTTGAAATTTTAAACGCGGTCATCGGACGTCGCACGTCGTCCCCCGTCCGATGCGACCTATCCCGACGCCGTGCGACGCACCGTTTAGAAGTTGGCGAATCGAAAACCTGGACGGCGTCGGTTTTTGAAATTTTTTACGCGGCCATCGGACGTCGTCCGGCGTCCCCCGTCCGACGAGACCTATCGCGATTCCGTAAAACGAGTCGTTTAGAAGTTAGAAATGCAAAAACCTAGAGGGCGCCACTTTTTGACAGTTTTGACGACGGATTCGGATAGAGCTCGCTCCGCACTACACGGTAGTCAAAATCCCGACGCTCTAGGACGTCCCGTTCAAAAGTTAGCAATTTTTATTAATTCGATATACGGGGTCCGTCCAGGAAGTTTTTGGACAAAAGCTCGTAACTCCCAAACGGCTGAACTTTCGACAGGTTTTTCGACGGTGTCGGGTAGTCTTCGACCTCCCGCATCCGATGAGACCTATCCCGACTCGGTCCGACGCACCGTTTAGAAGTTGGCGAATTAAAAACCGGGGCGGCGTCGGTTTTTGAAATTTTAATCGCGGTCATCGGACGTCGCACGTCGTCCCCCGTCCGATGCGACCTATCGCGATTCCGTAAAACGAGTCGTTTAGAAGTTAGAAATGCAAAAACCTAGAGGGCGCCACTTTTTGACAGTTTTGACGACGGATTCGGATAGAGCTCGCTCCGCACTACACGGTAGTCAAAATCCCGACGCTCTAGGACGTCCCGTTCAAAAGTTAGCAATTTTTATTAATTCGATATACGGGGTCCGTCCAGGAAGTTTTTGGACAAAAGCTCGTAACTCCCAAACGGCTGAACTTTCGACAGGTTTTTCGACGGTGTCGGGTAGTCTTCGACCTCCCGCATCCGATGAGACCTATCCCGACTCGGTCCGACGCACCGTTTAGAAGTTGGCGAATTAAAAACCGGGGCGGCGTCGGTTTTTGAAATTTTAAACGCGGTCATCGGACGTCGCACGTCGTCCCCCGTCCGATGCGACCTATCCCGACGCCGTGCGACGCACCGTTTAGAAGTTGGCGAATCGAAAACCTGGACGGCGTCGGTTTTTGAAATTTTTTACGCGGCCATCGGACGTCGTCCGGCGTCCCCCGTCCGACGAGACCTATCGCGATTCCGTAAAACGAGTCGTTTAGAAGTTAGAAATGCAAAAACCTAGAGGGCGCCACTTTTTGACAGTTTTGACGACGGATTCGGATAGAGCTCGCTCCGCACTACACGGTAGTCAAAATCCCGACGCTCTAGGACGTCCCGTTCAAAAGTTAGCAATTTTTATTAATTCGATATACGGGGTCCGTCCAGGAAGTTTTTGGACAAAAGCTCGTAACTCCCAAACGGCTGAACTTTCGACAGGTTTTTCGACGGTGTCGGGTAGTCTTCGACCTCCCGCATCCGATGAGACCTATCCCGACTCGGTCCGACGCACCGTTTAGAAGTTGGCGAATTAAAAACCGGGGCGGCGTCGGTTTTTGAAATTTTAAACGCGGTCATCGGACGTCGCACGTCGTCCCCCGTCCGATGCGACCTATCCCGACGCCGTGCGACGCACCGTTTAGAAGTTGGCGAATCGAAAACCTGGACGGCGTCGGTTTTTGAAATTTTTTACGCGGCCATCGGACGTCGTCCGGCGTCCCCCGTCCGACGAGACCTATCGCGATTCCGTAAAACGAGTCGTTTAGAAGTTAGAAATGCAAAAACCTAGAGGGCGCCACTTTTTGACAGTTTTGACGACGGATTCGGATAGAGCTCGCTCCGCACTACACGGTAGTCAAAATCCCGACGCTCTAGGACGTCCCGTTCAAAAGTTAGCAATTTTTATTAATTCGATATACGGGGTCCGTCCAGGAAGTTTTTGGACAAAAGCTCGTAACTCCCAAACGGCTGAACTTTCGACAGGTTTTTCGACGGTGTCGGGTAGTCTTCGACCTCCCGCATCCGATGAGACCTATCCCGACTCGGTCCGACGCACCGTTTAGAAGTTGGCGAATTAAAAACCGGGGCGGCGTCGGTTTTTGAAATTTTAATCGCGGTCATCGGACGTCGCACGTCGTCCCCCGTCCGATGCGACCTATCGCGATTCCGTAAAACGAGTCGTTTAGAAGTTAGAAATGCAAAAACCTAGAGGGCGCCACTTTTTGACAGTTTTGACGACGGATTCGGATAGAGCTCGCTCCGCACTACACGGTAGTCAAAATCCCGACGCTCTAGGACGTCCCGTTCAAAAGTTAGCAATTTTTATTAATTCGATATACGGGGTCCGTCCAGGAAGTTTTTGGACAAAAGCTCGTAACTCCCAAACGGCTGAACTTTCGACAGGTTTTTCGACGGTGTCGGGTAGTCTTCGACCTCCCGCATCCGATGAGACCTATCCCGACTCGGTCCGACGCACCGTTTAGAAGTTGGCGAATTAAAAACCGGGGCGGCGTCGGTTTTTGAAATTTTAAACGCGGTCATCGGACGTCGCACGTCGTCCCCCGTCCGATGCGACCTATCCCGACGCCGTGCGACGCACCGTTTAGAAGTTGGCGAATCGAAAACCTGGACGGCGTCGGTTTTTGAAATTTTTTACGCGGCCATCGGACGTCGTCCGGCGTCCCCCGTCCGACGAGACCTATCGCGATTCCGTAAAACGAGTCGTTTAGAAGTTAGAAATGCAAAAACCTAGAGGGCGCCACTTTTTGACAGTTTTGACGACGGATTCGGATAGAGCTCGCTCCGCACTACACGGTAGTCAAAATCCCGACGCTCTAGGACGTCCCGTTCAAAAGTTAGCAATTTTTATTAATTCGATATACGGGGTCCGTCCAGGAAGTTTTTGGACAAAAGCTCGTAACTCCCAAACGGCTGAACTTTCGACAGGTTTTTCGACGGTGTCGGGTAGTCTTCGACCTCCCGCATCCGATGAGACCTATCCCGACTCGGTCCGACGCACCGTTTAGAAGTTGGCGAATTAAAAACCGGGGCGGCGTCGGTTTTTGAAATTTTAAACGCGGTCATCGGACGTCGCACGTCGTCCCCCGTCCGATGCGACCTATCCCGACGCCGTGCGACGCACCGTTTAGAAGTTGGCGAATCGAAAACCTGGACGGCGTCGGTTTTTGAAATTTTTTACGCGGCCATCGGACGTCGTCCGGCGTCCCCCGTCCGACGAGACCTATCGCGATTCCGTAAAACGAGTCGTTTAGAAGTTAGAAATGCAAAAACCTAGAGGGCGCCACTTTTTGACAGTTTTGACGACGGATTCGGATAGAGCTCGCTCCGCACTACACGGTAGTCAAAATCCCGACGCTCTAGGACGTCCCGTTCAAAAGTTAGCAATTTTTATTAATTCGATATACGGGGTCCGTCCAGGAAGTTTTTGGACAAAAGCTCGTAACTCCCAAACGGCTGAACTTTCGACAGGTTTTTCGACGGTGTCGGGTAGTCTTCGACCTCCCGCATCCGATGAGACCTATCCCGACTCGGTCCGACGCACCGTTTAGAAGTTGGCGAATTAAAAACCGGGGCGGCGTCGGTTTTTGAAATTTTAAACGCGGTCATCGGACGTCGCACGTCGTCCCCCGTCCGATGCGACCTATCCCGACGCCGTGCGACGCACCGTTTAGAAGTTGGCGAATCGAAAACCTGGACGGCGTCGGTTTTTGAAATTTTTTACGCGGCCATCGGACGTCGTCCGGCGTCCCCCGTCCGACGAGACCTATCGCGATTCCGTAAAACGAGTCGTTTAGAAGTTAGAAATGCAAAAACCTAGAGGGCGCCACTTTTTGACAGTTTTGACGACGGATTCGGATAGAGCTCGCTCCGCACTACACGGTAGTCAAAATCCCGACGCTCTAGGACGTCCCGTTCAAAAGTTAGCAATTTTTATTAATTCGATATACGGGGTCCGTCCAGGAAGTTTTTGGACAAAAGCTCGTAACTCCCAAACGGCTGAACTTTCGACAGGTTTTTCGACGGTGTCGGGTAGTCTTCGACCTCCCGCATCCGATGAGACCTATCCCGACTCGGTCCGACGCACCGTTTAGAAGTTGGCGAATTAAAAACCGGGGCGGCGTCGGTTTTTGAAATTTTAAACGCGGTCATCGGACGTCGCACGTCGTCCCCCGTCCGATGCGACCTATCCCGACGCCGTGCGACGCACCGTTTAGAAGTTGGCGAATCGAAAACCTGGACGGCGTCGGTTTTTGAAATTTTTTACGCGGCCATCGGACGTCGTCCGGCGTCCCCCGTCCGACGAGACCTATCGCGATTCCGTAAAACGAGTCGTTTAGAAGTTAGAAATGCAAAAACCTAGAGGGCGCCACTTTTTGACAGTTTTGACGACGGATTCGGATAGAGCTCGCTCCGCACTACACGGTAGTCAAAATCCCGACGCTCTAGGACGTCCCGTTCAAAAGTTAGCAATTTTTATTAATTCGATATACGGGGTCCGTCCAGGAAGTTTTTGGACAAAAGCTCGTAACTCCCAAACGGCTGAACTTTCGACAGGTTTTTCGACGGTGTCGGGTAGTCTTCGACCTCCCGCATCCGATGAGACCTATCCCGACTCGGTCCGACGCACCGTTTAGAAGTTGGCGAATTAAAAACCGGGGCGGCGTCGGTTTTTGAAATTTTAAACGCGGTCATCGGACGTCGCACGTCGTCCCCCGTCCGATGCGACCTATCGCGATTCCGTAAAACGAGTCGTTTAGAAGTTAGAAATGCAAAAACCTAGAGGGCGCCACTTTTTGACAGTTTTGACGACGGATTCGGATAGAGCTCGCTCCGCACTACACGGTAGTCAAAATCCCGACGCTCTAGGACGTCCCGTTCAAAAGTTAGCAATTTTTATTAATTCGATATACGGGGTCCGTCCAGGAAGTTTTTGGACAAAAGCTCGTAACTCCCAAACGGCTGAACTTTCGACAGGTTTTTCGACGGTGTCGGGTAGTCTTCGACCTCCCGCATCCGATGAGACCTATCCCGACTCGGTCCGACGCACCGTTTAGAAGTTGGCGAATTAAAAACCGGGGCGGCGTCGGTTTTTGAAATTTTAAACGCGGTCATCGGACGTCGCACGTCGTCCCCCGTCCGATGCGACCTATCCCGACGCCGTGCGACGCACCGTTTAGAAGTTGGCGAATCGAAAACCTGGACGGCGTCGGTTTTTGAAATTTTTTACGCGGCCATCGGACGTCGTCCGGCGTCCCCCGTCCGACGAGACCTATCGCGATTCCGTAAAACGAGTCGTTTAGAAGTTAGAAATGCAAAAACCTAGAGGGCGCCACTTTTTGACAGTTTTGACGACGGATTCGGATAGAGCTCGCTCCGCACTACACGGTAGTCAAAATCCCGACGCTCTAGGACGTCCCGTTCAAAAGTTAGCAATTTTTATTAATTCGATATACGGGGTCCGTCCAGGAAGTTTTTGGACAAAAGCTCGTAACTCCCAAACGGCTGAACTTTCGACAGGTTTTTCGACGGTGTCGGGTAGTCTTCGACCTCCCGCATCCGATGAGACCTATCCCGACTCGGTCCGACGCACCGTTTAGAAGTTGGCGAATTAAAAACCGGGGCGGCGTCGGTTTTTGAAATTTTAAACGCGGTCATCGGACGTCGCACGTCGTCCCCCGTCCGATGCGACCTATCCCGACGCCGTGCGACGCACCGTTTAGAAGTTGGCGAATCGAAAACCTGGACGGCGTCGGTTTTTGAAATTTTTTACGCGGCCATCGGACGTCGTCCGGCGTCCCCCGTCCGACGAGACCTATCGCGATTCCGTAAAACGAGTCGTTTAGAAGTTAGAAATGCAAAAACCTAGAGGGCGCCACTTTTTGACAGTTTTGACGACGGATTCGGATAGAGCTCGCTCCGCACTACACGGTAGTCAAAATCCCGACGCTCTAGGACGTCCCGTTCAAAAGTTAGCAATTTTTATTAATTCGATATACGGGGTCCGTCCAGGAAGTTTTTGGACAAAAGCTCGTAACTCCCAAACGGCTGAACTTTCGAAAGGTTTTTCGACGGTGTCGGGTAGTCTTCGACCTCCCGCATCCGATGAGACCTATCCCGACTCGGTCCGACGCACCGTTTAGAAGTTGGCGAATTAAAAACCGGGGCGGCGTCGGTTTTTGAAATTTTAATCGCGGTCATCGGACGTCGCACGTCGTCCCCCGTCCGATGCGACCTATCGCGATTCCGTAAAACGAGTCGTTTAGAAGTTAGAAATGCAAAAACCTAGAGGGCGCCACTTTTTGACAGTTTTGACGACGGATTCGGATAGAGCTCGCTCCGCACTACACGGTAGTCAAAATCCCGACGCTCTAGGACGTCCCGTTCAAAAGTTAGCAATTTTTATTAATTCGATATACGGGGTCCGTCCAGGAAGTTTTTGGACAAAAGCTCGTAACTCCCAAACGGCTGAACTTTCGACAGGTTTTTCGACGGTGTCGGGTAGTCTTCGACCTCCCGCATCCGATGAGACCTATCCCGACTCGGTCCGACGCACCGTTTAGAAGTTGGCGAATTAAAAACCGGGGCGGCGTCGGTTTTTGAAATTTTAAACGCGGTCATCGGACGTCGCACGTCGTCCCCCGTCCGATGCGACCTATCCCGACGCCGTGCGACGCACCGTTTAGAAGTTGGCGAATCGAAAACCTGGACGGCGTCGGTTTTTGAAATTTTTTACGCGGCCATCGGACGTCGTCCGGCGTCCCCCGTCCGACGAGACCTATCGCGATTCCGTAAAACGAGTCGTTTAGAAGTTAGAAATGCAAAAACCTAGAGGGCGCCACTTTTTGACAGTTTTGACGACGGATTCGGATAGAGCTCGCTCCGCACTACACGGTAGTCAAAATCCCGACGCTCTAGGACGTCCCGTTCAAAAGTTAGCAATTTTTATTAATTCGATATACGGGGTCCGTCCAGGAAGTTTTTGGACAAAAGCTCGTAACTCCCAAACGGCTGAACTTTCGACAGGTTTTTCGACGGTGTCGGGTAGTCTTCGACCTCCCGCATCCGATGAGACCTATCCCGACTCGGTCCGACGCACCGTTTAGAAGTTGGCGAATTAAAAACCGGGGCGGCGTCGGTTTTTAAAATTTTAAACGCGGTCATCGGACGTCGCACGTCGTCCCCCGTCCGATGCGACCTATCCCGACGCCGTGCGACGCACCGTTTAGAAGTTGGCGAATCGAAAACCTGGACGGCGTCGGTTTTTGAAATTTTTTACGCGGCCATCGGACGTCGTCCGGCGTCCCCCGTCCGACGAGACCTATCGCGATTCCGTAAAACGAGTCGTTTAGAAGTTAGAAATGCAAAAACCTAGAGGGCGCCACTTTTTGACAGTTTTGACGACGGATTCGGATAGAGCTCGCTCCGCACTACACGGTAGTCAAAATCCCGACGCTCTAGGACGTCCCGTTCAAAAGTTAGCAATTTTTATTAATTCGATATACGGGGTCCGTCCAGGAAGTTTTTGGACAAAAGCTCGTAACTCCCAAACGGCTGAACTTTCGACAGGTTTTTCGACGGTGTCGGGTAGTCTTCGACCTCCCGCATCCGATGAGACCTATCCCGACTCGGTCCGACGCACCGTTTAGAAGTTGGCGAATTAAAAACCGGGGCGGCGTCGGTTTTTGAAATTTTAATCGCGGTCATCGGACGTCGCACGTCGTCCCCCGTCCGATGCGACCTATCGCGATTCCGTAAAACGAGTCGTTTAGAAGTTAGAAATGCAAAAACCTAGAGGGCGCCACTTTTTGACAGTTTTGACGACGGATTCGGATAGAGCTCGCTCCGCACTACACGGTAGTCAAAATCCCGACGCTCTAGGACGTCCCGTTCAAAAGTTAGCAATTTTTATTAATTCGATATACGGGGTCCGTCCAGGAAGTTTTTGGACAAAAGCTCGTAACTCCCAAACGGCTGAACTTTCGACAGGTTTTTCGACGGTGTCGGGTAGTCTTCGACCTCCCGCATCCGATGAGACCTATCCCGACTCGGTCCGACGCACCGTTTAGAAGTTGGCGAATTAAAAACCGGGGCGGCGTCGGTTTTTGAAATTTTAAACGCGGTCATCGGACGTCGCACGTCGTCCCCCGTCCGATGCGACCTATCCCGACGCCGTGCGACGCACCGTTTAGAAGTTGGCGAATCGAAAACCTGGACGGCGTCGGTTTTTGAAATTTTTTACGCGGCCATCGGACGTCGTCCGGCGTCCCCCGTCCGACGAGACCTATCGCGATTCCGTAAAACGAGTCGTTTAGAAGTTAGAAATGCAAAAACCTAGAGGGCGCCACTTTTTGACAGTTTTGACGACGGATTCGGATAGAGCTCGCTCCGCACTACACGGTAGTCAAAATCCCGACGCTCTAGGACGTCCCGTTCAAAAGTTAGCAATTTTTATTAATTCGATATACGGGGTCCGTCCAGGAAGTTTTTGGACAAAAGCTCGTAACTCCCAAACGGCTGAACTTTCGACAGGTTTTTCGACGGTGTCGGGTAGTCTTCGACCTCCCGCATCCGATGAGACCTATCCCGACTCGGTCCGACGCACCGTTTAGAAGTTGGCGAATTAAAAACCGGGGCGGCGTCGGTTTTTGAAATTTTAAACGCGGTCATCGGACGTCGCACGTCGTCCCCCGTCCGATGCGACCTATCCCGACGCCGTGCGACGCACCGTTTAGAAGTTGGCGAATCGAAAACCTGGACGGCGTCGGTTTTTGAAATTTTTTACGCGGCCATCGGACGTCGTCCGGCGTCCCCCGTCCGACGAGACCTATCGCGATTCCGTAAAACGAGTCGTTTAGAAGTTAGAAATGCAAAAACCTAGAGGGCGCCACTTTTTGACAGTTTTGACGACGGATTCGGATAGAGCTCGCTCCGCACTACACGGTAGTCAAAATCCCGACGCTCTAGGACGTCCCGTTCAAAAGTTAGCAATTTTTATTAATTCGATATACGGGGTCCGTCCAGGAAGTTTTTGGACAAAAGCTCGTAACTCCCAAACGGCTGAACTTTCGACAGGTTTTTCGACGGTGTCGGGTAGTCTTCGACCTCCCGCATCCGATGAGACCTATCCCGACTCGGTCCGACGCACCGTTTAGAAGTTGGCGAATTAAAAACCGGGGCGGCGTCGGTTTTTGAAATTTTAAACGCGGTCATCGGACGTCGCACGTCGTCCCCCGTCCGATGCGACCTATCCCGACGCCGTGCGACGCACCGTTTAGAAGTTGGCGAATCGAAAACCTGGACGGCGTCGGTTTTTGAAATTTTTTACGCGGCCATCGGACGTCGTCCGGCGTCCCCCGTCCGACGAGACCTATCGCGATTCCGTAAAACGAGTCGTTTAGAAGTTAGAAATGCAAAAACCTAGAGGGCGCCACTTTTTGACAGTTTTGACGACGGATTCGGATAGAGCTCGCTCCGCACTACACGGTAGTCAAAATCCCGACGCTCTAGGACGTCCCGTTCAAAAGTTAGCAATTTTTATTAATTCGATATACGGGGTCCGTCCAGGAAGTTTTTGGACAAAAGCTCGTAACTCCCAAACGGCTGAACTTTCGACAGGTTTTTCGACGGTGTCGGGTAGTCTTCGACCTCCCGCATCCGATGAGACCTATCCCGACTCGGTCCGACGCACCGTTTAGAAGTTGGCGAATTAAAAACCGGGGCGGCGTCGGTTTTTGAAATTTTAAACGCGGTCATCGGACGTCGCACGTCGTCCCCCGTCCGATGCGACCTATCCCGACGCCGTGCGACGCACCGTTTAGAAGTTGGCGAATCGAAAACCTGGACGGCGTCGGTTTTTGAAATTTTTTACGCGGCCATCGGACGTCGTCCGGCGTCCCCCGTCCGACGAGACCTATCGCGATTCCGTAAAACGAGTCGTTTAGAAGTTAGAAATGCAAAAACCTAGAGGGCGCCACTTTTTGACAGTTTTGACGACGGATTCGGATAGAGCTCGCTCCGCACTACACGGTAGTCAAAATCCCGACGCTCTAGGACGTCCCGTTCAAAAGTTAGCAATTTTTATTAATTCGATATACGGGGTCCGTCCAGGAAGTTTTTGGACAAAAGCTCGTAACTCCCAAACGGCTGAACTTTCGACAGGTTTTTCGACGGTGTCGGGTAGTCTTCGACCTCCCGCATCCGATGAGACCTATCCCGACTCGGTCCGACGCACCGTTTAGAAGTTGGCGAATTAAAAACCGGGGCGGCGTCGGTTTTTGAAATTTTAAACGCGGTCATCGGACGTCGCACGTCGTCCCCCGTCCGATGCGACCTATCGCGATTCCGTAAAACGAGTCGTTTAGAAGTTAGAAATGCAAAAACCTAGAGGGCGCCACTTTTTGACAGTTTTGACGACGGATTCGGATAGAGCTCGCTCCGCACTACACGGTAGTCAAAATCCCGACGCTCTAGGACGTCCCGTTCAAAAGTTAGCAATTTTTATTAATTCGATATACGGGGTCCGTCCAGGAAGTTTTTGGACAAAAGCTCGTAACTCCCAAACGGCTGAACTTTCGACAGGTTTTTCGACGGTGTCGGGTAGTCTTCGACCTCCCGCATCCGATGAGACCTATCCCGACTCGGTCCGACGCACCGTTTAGAAGTTGGCGAATTAAAAACCGGGGCGGCGTCGGTTTTTGAAATTTTAAACGCGGTCATCGGACGTCGCACGTCGTCCCCCGTCCGATGCGACCCATCCCGACGCCGTGCGACGCACCGTTTAGAAGTTGGCGAATCGAAAACCTGGACGGCGTCGGTTTTTGAAATTTTTTACGCGGCCATCGGACGTCGTCCGGCGTCCCCCGTCCGACGAGACCTATCGCGATTCCGTAAAACGAGTCGTTTAGAAGTTAGAAATGCAAAAACCTAGAGGGCCCCACTTTTTGACAGTTTTGACGACGGATTCGGATAGAGCTCGCTCCGCACTACACGGTAGTCAAAATCCCGACGCTCTAGGACGTCCCGTTCAAAAGTTAGCAATTTTTATTAATTCGATATACGGGGTCCGTCCAGGAAGTTTTTGGACAAAAGCTCGTAACTCCCAAACGGCTGAACTTTCGACAGGTTTTTCGACGGTGTCGGGTAGTCTTCGACCTCCCGCATCCGATGAGACCTATCCCGACTCGGTCCGACGCACCGTTTAGAAGTTGGCGAATTAAAAACCGGGGCGGCGTCGGTTTTTGAAATTTTAAACGCGGTCATCGGACGTCGCACGTCGTCCCCCGTCCGATGCGACCTATCCCGACGCCGTGCGACGCACCGTTTAGAAGTTGGCGAATCGAAAACCTATACGGCGTCGGTTTTTGAAATTTTTTACGCGGCCATCGGACGTCGTCCGGCGTCCCCCGTCCGACGAGACCTATCGCGATTCCGTAAAACGAGTCGTTTAGAAGTTAGAAATGCAAAAACCTAGAGGGCGCCACTTTTTGACAGTTTTGACGACGGATTCGGATAGAGCTCGCTCCGCACTACACGGTAGTCAAAATCCCGACGCTCTAGGACGTCCCGTTCAAAAGTTAGCAATTTTTATTAATTCGATATACGGGGTCCGTCCAGGAAGTTTTTGGACAAAAGCTCGTAACTCCCAAACGGCTGAACTTTCGACAGGTTTTTCGACGGTGTCGGGTAGTCTTCGACCTCCCGCATCCGATGAGACCTATCCCGACTCGGTCCGACGCACCGTTTAGAAGTTGGCGAATTAAAAACCGGGGCGGCGTCGGTTTTTGAAATTTTAAACGCGGTCATCGGACGTCGCACGTCGTCCCCCGTCCGATGCGACCTATCCCGACGCCGTGCGACGCACCGTTTAGAAGTTGGCGAATCGAAAACCTGGACGGCGTCGGTTTTTGAAATTTTTTACGCGGCCATCGGACGTCGTCCGGCGTCCCCCGTCCGACGAGACCTATCGCGATTCCGTAAAACGAGTCGTTTAGAAGGTAGAAATGCAAAAACCTAGAGGGCGCCACTTTTTGACAGTTTTGACGACGGATTCGGATAGAGCTCGCTCCACACTACACGGTAGTCAAAATCCCGACGCTCTAGGACGTCCCGTTCAAAAGTTAGCAATTTTTATTAATTCGATATACGGGGTCCGTCCAGGAAGTTTTTGGACAAAAGCTCGTAACTCCCAAACGGCTGAACTTTCGACAGGTTTTTCGACGGTGTCGGGTAGTCTTCGACCTCCCGCATCCGATGAGACCTATCCCGACTCGGTCCGGCGCACCGTTTAGAAGTTGGCGAATTAAAAACCGGGGCGGCGTCGGTTTTTGAAATTTTAAACGCGGTCATCGGACGTCGCACGTCGTCCCCCGTCCGATGCGACCTATCCCGACGCCGTGCGACGCACCGTTTAGAAGTTGGCGAATCGAAAACCTGGACGGCGTCGGTTTTTGAAATTTTTTACGCGGCCATCGGACGTCGTCCGGCGTCCCCCGTCCGACGAGACCTATCGCGATTCCGTAAAACGAGTCGTTTAGAAGTTAGAAATGCAAAAACCTAGAGGGCGCCACTTTTTGACAGTTTTGACGACGGATTCGGATAGAGCTCGCTCCGCACTACACGGTAGTCAAAATCCCGACGCTCTAGGACGTCCCGTTCAAAAGTTAGCAATTTTTATTAATTCGATATACGGGGTCCGTCCAGGAAGTTTTTGGACAAAAGCTCGTAACTCCCAAACGGCTGAACTTTCGACAGGTTTTTCGACGGTGTCGGGTAGTCTTCGACCTCCCGCATCCGATGAGACCTATCCCGACTCGGTCCGACGCACCGTTTAGAAGTTGGCGAATTAAAAACCGGGGCGGCGTCGGTTTTTGAAATTTTAAACGCGGTCATCGGACGTCGCACGTCGTCCCCCGTCCGATGCGACCTATCGCGATTCCGTAAAACGAGTCGTTTAGAAGTTAGAAATGCAAAAACCTAGAGGGCGCCACTTTTTGACAGTTTTGACGACGGATTCGGATAGAGCTCGCTCCGCACTACACGGTAGTCAAAATCCCGACGCTCTAGGACGTCCCGTTCAAAAGTTAGCAATTTTTATTAATTCGATATACGGGGTCCGTCCAGGAAGTTTTTGGACAAAAGCTCGTAACTCCCAAACGGCTGAACTTTCGACAGGTTTTTCGACGGTGTCGGGTAGTCTTCGACCTCCCGCATCCGATGAGACCTATCCCGACTCGGTCCGACGCACCGTTTAGAAGTTGGCGAATTAAAAACCGGGGCGGCGTCGGTTTTTGAAATTTTAAACGCGGTCATCGGACGTCGCACGTCGTCCCCCGTCCGATGCGACCTATCCCGACGCCGTGCGACGCACCGTTTAGAAGTTGGCGAATCGAAAACCTGGACGGCGTCGGTTTTTGAAATTTTTTACGCGGCCATCGGACGTCGTCCGGCGTCCCCCGTCCGACGAGACCTATCGCGATTCCGTAAAACGAGTCGTTTAGAAGTTAGAAATGCAAAAACCTAGAGGGCGCCACTTTTTGACAGTTTTGACGACGGATTCGGATAGAGCTCGCTCCGCACTACACGGTAGTCAAAATCCCGACGCTCTAGGACGTCCCGTTCAAAAGTTAGCAATTTTTATTAATTCGATATACGGGGTCCGTCCAGGAAGTTTTTGGACAAAAGCTCGTAACTCCCAAACGGCTGAACTTTCGACAGGTTTTTCGACGGTGTCGGGTAGTCTTCGACCTCCCGCATCCGATGAGACCTATCCCGACTCGGTCCGACGCACCGTTTAGAAGTTGGCGAATTAAAAACCGGGGCGGCGTCGGTTTTTGAAATTTTAAACGCGGTCATCGGACGTCGCACGTCGTCCCCCGTCCGATGCGACCTATCCCGACGCCGTGCGACGCACCGTTTAGAAGTTGGCGAATCGAAAACCTGGACGGCGTCGGTTTTTGAAATTTTTTACGCGGCCATCGGACGTCGTCCGGCGTCCCCCGTCCGACGAGACCTATCGCGATTCCGTAAAACGAGTCGTTTAGAAGTTAGAAATGCAAAAACCTAGAGGGCGCCACTTTTTGACAGTTTTGACGACGGATTCGGATAGAGCTCGCTCCGCACTACACGGTAGTCAAAATCCCGACGCTCTAGGACGTCCCGTTCAAAAGTTAGCAATTTTTATTAATTCGATATACGGGGTCCGTCCAGGAAGTTTTTGGACAAAAGCTCGTAACTCCCAAACGGCTGAACTTTCGACAGGTTTTTCGACGGTGTCGGGTAGTCTTCGACCTCCCGCATCCGATGAGACCTATCCCGACTCGGTCCGACGCACCGTTTAGAAGTTGGCGAATCGAAAACCTGGACGGCGTCGGTTTTTGAAATTTTTTACGTGGCCATCGGACGTCGTCCGGCGTCCCCCGTCCGACGAGACCTATCGCGATTCCGTAAAACGAGTCGTTTAGAAGTTAGAAATGCAAAAACCTAGAGGGCGCCACTTTTTGACAGTTTTGACGACGGATTCGGATAGAGCTCGCTCCGCACTACACGGTAGTCAAAATCCCGACGCTCTAGGACGTCCCGTTCAAAAGTTAGCAATTTTTATTAATTCGATATACGGGGTCCGTCCAGGAAGTTTTTGGACAAAAGCTCGTAACTCCCAAACGGCTGAACTTTCGACAGGTTTTTCGACGGTGTCGGGTAGTCTTCGACCTCCCGCATCCGATGAGACCTATCCCGACTCGGTCCGACGCACCGTTTAGAAGTTGGCGAATTTAAAACCGGGGCGGCGTCGGTTTTTGAAATTTTAAACGCGGTCATCGGACGTCGCACGTCGTCCCCCGTCCGATGCGACCCATCCCGACGCCGTGCGACGCACCGTTTAGAAGTTGGCGAATCGAAAACCTGGACGGCGTCGGTTTTTGAAATTTTTTACGCGGCCATCGGACGTCGTCCGGCGTCCCCCGTCCGACGAGACCTATCGCGATTCCGTAAAACGAGTCGTTTAGAAGTTAGAAATGCAAAAACCTAGAGGGCGCCACTTTTTGACAGTTTTGACGACGGATTCGGATAGAGCTCGCTCCGCACTACACGGTAGTCAAAATCCCGACGCTCTAGGACGTCCCGTTCAAAAGTTAGCAATTTTTATTAATTCGATATACGGGGTCCGTCCAGGAAGTTTTTGGACAAAAGCTCGTAACTCCCAAACGGCTGAACTTTCGACAGGTTTTTCGACGGTGTCGGGTAGTCTTCGACTTCCCGCATCCGATGAGACCGATCCCGACTCGGTCCGACGCACCGTTTAGAAGTTGGCGAATTAAAAACCGGGGCGGCGTCGGTTTTTGAAATTTTAAACGCGGTCATCGGACGTCGCACGTCGTCCCCCGTCCGATGCGACCTATCCCGACGCCGTGCGACGCACCGTTTAGAAGTTGGCGAATCGAAAACCTGGACGGCGTCGGTTTTTGAAATTTTTTACGCGGCCATCGGACGTCGTCCGGCGTCCCCCGTCCGACGAGACCTATCGCGATTCCGTAAAACGAGTCGTTTAGAAGTTAGAAATGCAAAAACCTAGAGGGCGCCACTTTTTGACAGTTTTGACGACGGATTCGGATAGAGCTCGCTCCGCACTACACGGTAGTCAAAATCCCGACGCTCTAGGACGTCCCGTTCAAAAGTTAGCAATTTTTATTAATTCGATATACGGGGTCCGTCCAGGAAGTTTTTGGACAAAAGCTCGTAACTCCCAAACGGCTGAACTTTCGACAGGTTTTTCGACGGTGTCGGGTAGTCTTCGACCTCCCGCATCCGATGAGACCTATCCCGACTCGGTCCGACGCACCGTTTAGAAGTTGGCGAATTAAAAACCGGGGCGGCGTCGGTTTTTGAAATTTTAAACGCGGTCATCGGACGTCGCACGTCGTCCCCCGTCCGATGCGACCCATCCCGACGCCGTGCGACGCACCGTTTAGAAGTTGGCGAATCGAAAACCTGGACGGCGTCGGTTTTTGAAATTTTTTACGCGGCCATCGGACGTCGTCCGGCGTCCCCCGTCCGACGAGACCTATCGCGATTCCGTAAAACGAGTCGTTTAGAAGTTAGAAATGCAAAAACCTAGAGGGCGCCACTTTTTGACAGTTTTGACGACGGATTCGGATAGAGCTCGCTCCGCACTACACGGTAGTCAAAATCCCGACGCTCTAGGACGTCCCGTTCAAAAGTTAGCAATTTTTATTAATTCGATATACGGGGTCCGTCCAGGAAGTTTTTGGTCAAAAGCTCGTAACTCCCAAACGGCTGAACTTTCGACAGGTTTTTCGACGGTGTCGGGTAGTCTTCGACCTCCCGCATCCGATGAGACCTATCCCGACTCGGTCCGGCGCACCGTTTAGAAGTTGGCGAATTAAAAACCGGGGCGGCGTCGGTTTTTGAAATTTTAAACGCGGTCATCGGACGTCGCACGTCGTCCCCCGTCCGATGCGACCTATCCCGACGCCGTGCGACGCACCGTTTAGAAGTTGGCGAATCGAAAACCTGGACGGCGTCGGTTTTTGAAATTTTTTACGCGGCCAACGGACGTCGTCCGGCGTCCCCCGTCCGACGAGACCTATCGCGATTCCGTAAAACGAGTCGTTTAGAAGTTAGAAATGCAAAAACCTAGAGGGCGCCACTTTTTGACAGTTTTGACGACGGATTCGGATAGAGCTCGCTCCGCACTACACGGTAGTCAAAATCCCGACGCTCTAGGACGTCCCGTTCAAAAGTTAGCAATTTTTATTAATTCGATATACGGGGTCCGTCCAGGAAGTTTTTGGACAAAAGTTCGTAACTCCCAAACGGCTGAACTTTCGACAGGTTTTTCGACGGTGTCGGGTAGTCATCGACCTCCCGCATCCGATGAGACCTATCCCGACTCGGTCCGACGCACCGTTTAGAAGTTGGCGAATTTAAAACCGGGGCGGCGTCGGTTTTTGAAATTTTAAACGCGGTCATCGGACGTCGCACGTCGTCCCCCGTCCGATGCGACCCATCCCGACGCCGTGCGACGCACCGTTTAGAAGTTGGCGAATCGAAAACCTGGACGGCGTCGGTTTTTGAAATTTTTTACGCGGCCATCGGACGTCGTCCGGCGTCCCCCGTCCGACGAGACCTATCGCGATTCCGTAAAACGAGTCGTTTAGAAGTTAGAAATGCAAAAACCTAGAGGGCGCCACTTTTTGACAGTTTTGACGACGGATTCGGATAGAGCTCGCTCCGCACTACACGGTAGTCAAAATCCCGACGCTCTAGGACGTCCCGTTCAAAAGTTAGCAATTTTTATTAATTCGATATACGGGGTCCGTCCAGGAAGTTTTTGGACAAAAGCTCGTAACTCCCAAACGGCTGAACTTTCGACAGGTTTTTCGACGGTGTCGGGTAGTCTTCGACCTCCCGCATCCGATGAGACCTATCCCGACTCGGTCCGACGCACCGTTTAGAAGTTGGCGAATTAAAAACCGGGGCGGCGTCGGTTTTTGAAATTTTAAACGCGGTCATCGGACGTCGCACGTCGTCCCCCGTCCGATGCGACCCATCCCGACGCCGTGCGACGCACCGTTTAGAAGTTGGCGAATCGAAAACCTGGACGGCGTCGGTTTTTGAAATTTTTTACGCGGCCAACGGACGTCGTCCGGCGTCCCCCGTCCGACGAGACCTATCGCGATTCCGTAAAACGAGTCGTTTAGAAGTTAGAAATGCAAAAACCTAGAGGGCGCCACTTTTTGACAGTTTTGACGACGGATTCGGATAGAGCTCGCTCCGCACTACACGGTAGTCAAAATCCCGACGCTCTAGGACGTCCCGTTCAAAAGTTAGCAATTTTTATTAATTCGATATACGGGGTCCGTCCAGGAAGTTTTTGGACAAAAGCTCGTAACTCCCAAACGGCTGAACTTTCGACAGGTTTTTCGACGGTGTCGGGTAGTCTTCGACCTCCCGCATCCGATGAGACCTATCCCGACTCGGTCCGACGCACCGTTTAGAAGTTGGCGAATTAAAAACCGGGGCGGCGTCGGTTTTTGAAATTTTAAACGCGGTCATCGGACGTCGCACGTCGTCCCCCGTCCGATGCGACCCATCCCGACGCCGTGCGACGCACCGTTTAGAAGTTGGCGAATCGAAAACCTGGACGGCGTCGGTTTTTGAAATTTTTTACGCGGTCATCGGACGTCGCACGTCGTCCCCCGTCCGATGCGACCCATCCCGACGCCGTGCGACGCACCGTTTAGAAGTTGGCGAATCGAAAACCTGGACGGCGTCGGTTTTTGAAATTTTTTACGCGGCCATCGGACGTCGTCCGGCGTCCCCCGTCCGACGAGACCTATCACGATTCCGTAAAACGAGTCGTTTAGAAGTTAGAAATGCAAAAACCTAGAGGGCGCCACTTTTTGACAGTTTTGACGACGGATTCGGATAGAGCTCGCTCCGCACTACACGGTAGTCAAAATCCCGACGCTCTAGGACGTCCCGTTCAAAAGTTAGCAATTTTTATTAATTCGATATACGGGGTCCGTCCAGGAAGTTTTTGGACAAAAGCTCGTAACTCCCAAACGGCTGAACTTTCGACAGGTTTTTCGACGGTGTCGGGTAGTCTTCGACCTCCCGCATCCGATGAGACCTATCCCGACTCGGTCCGACGCACCGTTTAGAAGTTGGCGAATTAAAAACCGGGGCGGCGTCGGTTTTTGAAATTTTAAACGCGGTCATCGGACGTCGCACGTCGTCCCCCGTCCGATGCGACCTATCCCGACGCCGTGCGACGCACCGTTTAGAAGTTGGCGAATCGAAAACCTGGACGGCGTCGGTTTTTGAAATTTTTTACGCGGCCATCGGACGTCGTCCGGCGTCCCCCGTCCGACGAGACCTATCGCGATTCCGTAAAACGAGTCGTTTAGAAGGTAGAAATGCAAGAACCTAGAGGGCGCCACTTTTTGGCAGTTTTGACGACGGATTCGGATAGAGCTCGCTCCGCACTACACGGTAGTCAAAATCCCGACGCTCTAGGACGTCCCGTTCAAAAGTTAGCAATTTTTATTAATTCGATATACGGGGTCCGTCCAGGAAGTTTTTGGACAAAAGCTCGTAACTCCCAAACGGCTGAACTTTCGACAGGTTTTTCGACGGTGTCGGGTAGTCTTCGACCTCCCGCATCCGATGAGACCTATCCCGACTCGGTCCGACGCACCGTTTAAAAGTTGGCGAATTAAAAACCGGGGCGGCGTCGGTTTTTGAAATTTTAAACGCGGTCATCGGACGTCGCACGTCGTCCCCCGTCCGATGCGACCCATCCCGACGCCGTGCGACGCACCGTTTAGAAGTTGGCGAATCGAAAACCTGGACGGCGTCGGTTTTTGAAATTTTTTACGCGGCCATCGGACGTCGTCCGGCGTCCCCCGTCCGACGAGACCTATCGCGATTCCGTAAAACGAGTCGTTTAGAAGTTAGAAATGCAAAAACCTAGAGGGCGCCACTTGTTGACAGTTTTGACGACGGATTCGGATAGAGCTCGCTCCGCACTACACGGTAGTCAAAATCCCGACGCTCTAGGACGTCCCGTTCAAAAGTTAGCAATTTTTATTAATTCGATATACGGGGTCCGTCCAGGAAGTTTTTGGACAAAAGCTCGTAACTCCCAAACGGCTGAACTTTCGACAGGTTTTTCGACGGTGTCGGGTAGTCTTCGACCTCCCGCATCCGATGAGACCTATCCCGACTCGGTCCGACGCACCGTTTAGAAGTTGGCGAATTAAAAACCGGGGCGGCGTCGGTTTTTGAAATTTTAAACGCGGTCATCGGACGTCGCACGTCGTCCCCCGTCCGATGCGACCCATCCCGACGCCGTGCGACGCACCGTTTAGAAGTTGGCGAATCGAAAACCTGGACGGCGTCGGTTTTTGAAATTTTTTACGCGGCCATCGGACGTCGTCCGGCGTCCCCCGTCCGACGAGACCTATCGCGATTCCGTAAAACGAGTCGTTTAGAAGGTAGAAATGCAAGAACCTAGAGGGCGCCACTTTTTGGCAGTTTTGACGACGGATTCGGATAGAGCTCGCTCCGCACTACACGGTAGTCAAAATCCCGACGCTCTAGGACGTCCCGTTCAAAAGTTAGCAATTTTTATTAATTCGATATACGGGGTCCGTCCAGGAAGTTTTTGGACAAAAGCTCGTAACTCCCAAACGGCTGAACTTTCGACAGGTTTTTCGACGGTGTCGGGTAGTCTTCGACCTCCCGCATCCGATGAGACCTATCCCGACTCGGTCCGACGCACCGTTTAAAAGTTGGCGAATTAAAAACCGGGGCGGCGTCGGTTTTTGAAATTTTAAACGCGGTCATCGGACGTCGCACGTCGTCCCCCGTCCGATGCGACCCATCCCGACGCCGTGCGACGCACCGTTTAGAAGTTGGCGAATCGAAAACCTGGACGGCGTCGGTTTTTGAAATTTTTTACGCGGCCATCGGACGTCGTCCGGCGTCCCCCGTCCGACGAGACCTATCGCGATTCCGTAAAACGAGTCGTTTAGAAGTTAGAAATGCAAAAACCTAGAGGGCGCCACTTTTTGACAGTTTTGACGACGGATTCGGATAGAGCTCGCTCCGCACTACACGGTAGTCAAAATCCCGACGCTCTAGGACGTCCCGTTCAAAAGTTAGCAATTTTTATTAATTCGATATACGGGGTCCGTCCAGGAAGTTTTTGGACAAAAGCTCGTAACTCCCAAACGGCTGAACTTTCGACAGGTTTTTCGACGGTGTCGGGTAGTCTTCGACCTCCCGCATCCGATGAGACCTATCCCGACTCGGTCCGACGCACCGTTTAGAAGTTGGCGAATTAAAAACCGGGGCGGCGTCGGTTTTTGAAATTTTAAACGCGGTCATCGGACGTCGCACGTCGTCCCCCGTCCGATGCGACCCATCCCGACGCCGTGCGACGCACCGTTTAGAAGTTGGCGAATCGAAAACCTGGACGGCGTCGGTTTTTGAAATTTTTTACGCGGCCATCGGACGTCGTCCGGCGTCCCCCGTCCGACGAGACCTATCGCGATTCCGTAAAACGAGTCGTTTAGAAGTTAGAAATGCAAAAACCTAGAGGGCGCCACTTTTTGACAGTTTTGACGACGGATTCGGATAGAGCTCGCTCCGCACTACACGGTAGTCAAAATCCCGACGCTCTAGGACGTCCCGTTCAAAAGTTAGCAATTTTTATTAATTCGATATACGGGGTCCGTCCAGGAAGTTTTTGGACAAAAGCTCGTAACTCCCAAACGGCTGAACTTTCGACAGGTTTTTCGACGGTGTCGGGTAGTCTTCGACCTCCCGCATCCGATGAGACCTATCCCGACTCGGTCCGACGCACCGTTTAGAAGTTGGCGAATTAAAAACCGGGGCGGCGTCGGTTTTTGAAATTTTAAACGCGGTCATCGGACGTCGCACGTCGTCCCCCGTCCGATGCGACCTATCCCGACGCCGTGCGACGCACCGTTTAGAAGTTGGCGAATCGAAAACCTGGACGGCGTCGGTTTTTGAAATTTTTTACGCGGCCAACGGACGTCGTCCGGCGTCCCCCGTCCGACGAGACCTATCGCGATTCCGTAAAACGAGTCGTTTAGAAGTTAGAAATGCAAAAACCTAGAGGGCGCCACTTTTTGACAGTTTTGACGACGGATTCGGATAGAGCTCGCTCCGCACTACACGGTAGTCAAAATCCCGACGCTCTAGGACGTCCCGTTCAAAAGTTAGCAATTTTTATTAATTCGATATACGGGGTCCGTCCAGGAAGTTTTTGGACAAAAGCTCGTAACTCCCAAACGGCTGAACTTTCGACAGGTTTTTCGACGGTGTCGGGTAGTCTTCGACCTCCCGCATCCGATGAGACCTATCCCGACTCGGTCCGACGCACCGTTTAGAAGTTGGCGAATTAAAAACCGGGGCGGCGTCGGTTTTTGAAATTTTAAACGCGGTCATCGGACGTCGCACGTCGTCCCCCGTCCGATGCGACCCATCCCGACGCCGTGCGACGCACCGTTTAGAAGTTGGCGAATCGAAAACCTGGACGGCGTCGGTTTTTGAAATTTTTTACGCGGCCATCGGACGTCGTCCGGCGTCCCCCGTCCGACGAGACCTATCGCGATTCCGTAAAACGAGTCGTTTAGAAGTTAGAAATGCAAAAACCTAGAGGGCGCCACTTTTTGACAGTTTTGACGACGGATTCGGATAGAGCTCGCTCCGCACTACACGGTAGTCAAAATCCCGACGCTCTAGGACGTCCCGTTCAAAAGTTAGCAATTTTTATTAATTCGATATACGGGGTCCGTCCAGGAAGTTTTTGGACAAAAGCTCGTAACTCCCAAACGGCTGAACTTTCGACAGGTTTTTCGACGGTGTCGGGTAGTCTTCGACCTCCCGCATCCGATGAGACCTATCCCGACTCGGTCCGACGCACCGTTTAGAAGTTGGCGAATTAAAAACCGGGGCGGCGTCGGTTTTTGAAATTTTAAACGCGGTCATCGGACGTCGCACGTCGTCCCCCGTCCGATGCGACCCATCCCGACGCCGTGCGACGCACCGTTTAGAAGTTGGCGAATCGAAAACCTGGACGGCGTCGGTTTTTGAAATTTTTTACGCGGCCATCGGACGTCGTCCGGCGTCCCCCGTCCGACGAGACCTATCGCGATTCCGTAAAACGAGTCGTTTAGAAGTTAGAAATGCAAAAACCTAGAGGGCGCCACTTGTTGACAGTTTTGACGACGGATTCGGATAGAGCTCGCTCCGCACTACACGGTAGTCAAAATCCCGACGCTCTAGGACGTCCCGTTCAAAAGTTAGCAATTTTTATTAATTCGATATACGGGGTCCGTCCAGGAAGTTTTTGGACAAAAGCTCGTAACTCCCAAACGGCTGAACTTTCGACAGGTTTTTCGACGGTGTCGGGTAGTCTTCGACCTCCCGCATCCGATGAGACCTATCCCGACTCGGTCCGACGCACCGTTTAGAAGTTGGCGAATTAAAAACCGGGGCGGCGTCGGTTTTTGAAATTTTAAACGCGGTCATCGGACGTCGCACGTCGTCCCCCGTCCGATGCGACCCATCCCGACGCCGTGCGACGCACCGTTTAGAAGTTGGCGAATCGAAAACCTGGACGGCGTCGGTTTTTGAAATTTTTTACGCGGCCATCGGACGTCGTCCGGCGTCCCCCGTCCGACGAGACCTATCGCGATTCCGTAAAACGAGTCGTTTAGAAGGTAGAAATGCAAGAACCTAGAGGGCGCCACTTTTTGGCAGTTTTGACGACGGATTCGGATAGAGCTCGCTCCGCACTACACGGTAGTCAAAATCCCGACGCTCTAGGACGTCCCGTTCAAAAGTTAGCAATTTTTATTAAATCGATATACGGGGTCCGTCCAGGAAGTTTTTGGACAAAAGCTCGTAACTCCCAAACGGCTGAACTTTCGACAGGTTTTTCGACGGTGTCGGGTAGTCTTCGACCTCCCGCATCCGATGAGACCTATCCCGACTCGGTCCGACGCACCGTTTAAAAGTTGGCGAATTAAAAACCGGGGCGGCGTCGGTTTTTGAAATTTTAAACGCGGTCATCGGACGTCGCACGTCGTCCCCCGTCCGATGCGACCCATCCCGACGCCGTGCGACGCACCGTTTAGAAGTTGGCGAATCGAAAACCTGGACGGCGTCGGTTTTTGAAATTTTTTACGCGGCCATCGGACGTCGTCCGGCGTCCCCCGTCCGACGAGACCTATCGCGATTCCGTAAAACGAGTCGTTTAGAAGTTAGAAATGCAAAAACCTAGAGGGCGCCACTTTTTGACAGTTTTGACGACGGATTCGGATAGAGCTCGCTCCGCACTACACGGTAGTCAAAATCCCGACGCTCTAGGACGTCCCGTTCAAAAGTTAGCAATTTTTATTAATTCGATATACGGGGTCCGTCCAGGAAGTTTTTGGACAAAAGCTCGTAACTCCCAAACGGCTGAACTTTCGACAGGTTTTTCGACGGTGTCGGGTAGTCTTCGACCTCCCGCATCCGATGAGACCTATCCCGACTCGGTCCGACGCACCGTTTAGAAGTTGGCGAATTAAAAACCGGGGCGGCGTCGGTTTTTGAAATTTTAAACGCGGTCATCGGACGTCGCACGTCGTCCCCCGTCCGATGCGACCCATCCCGACGCCGTGCGACGCACCGTTTAGAAGTTGGCGAATCGAAAACCTGGACGGCGTCGGTTTTTGAAATTTTTTACGCGGCCATCGGACGTCGTCCGGCGTCCCCCGTCCGACGAGACCTATCGCGATTCCGTAAAACGAGTCGTTTAGAAGTTAGAAATGCAAAAACCTAGAGGGCGCCACTTTTTGACAGTTTTGACGACGGATTCGGATAGAGCTCGCTCCGCACTACACGGTAGTCAAAATCCCGACGCTCTAGGACGTCCCGTTCAAAAGTTAGCAATTTTTATTAATTCGATATACGGGGTCCGTCCAGGAAGTTTTTGGACAAAAGCTCGTAACTCCCAAACGGCTGAACTTTCGACAGGTTTTTCGACGGTGTCGGGTAGTCTTCGACCTCCCGCATCCGATGAGACCTATCCCGACTCGGTCCGACGCACCGTTTAGAAGTTGGCGAATTAAAAACCGGGGCGGCGTCGGTTTTTGAAATTTTAAACGCGGTCATCGGACGTCGCACGTCATCCCCCGTCCGATGCGACCTATCCCGACGCCGTGCGACGCACCGTTTAGAAGTTGGCGAATCGAAAACCTGGACGGCGTCGGTTTTTGAAATTTTTTACGCGGCCATCGGACGTCGTCCGGCATCCCCCGTCCGACGAGACCTATCGCGATTCCGTAAAACGAGTCGTTTAGAAGTTAGAAATGCAAAAACCTAGAGGGCGCCACTTTTTGACAGTTTTGACGACGGATTCGGATAGAGCTCGCTCCGCACTACACGGTGGTCAAAATCCCGACGCTCTAGGACGTCCCGTTCAAAAGTTAGCAATTTTTATTAATTCGATATACGGGGTCCGTCCAGGAAGTTTGTGGACAAAAGCTCGTAACTCCCAAACGGCTGAACTTTCGACAGGTTTTTCGACGGTGTCGGGTAGTCTTCGACCTCCCGCATCCGATGAGACCTATCCCGACTCGGTCCGACGCACCGTTTAGAAGTTGGCGAATTAAAAACCGGGGCGGCGTCGGTTTTTGAAATTTTAAACGCGGTCATCGGACGTCGCACGTCGTCCCACGTCCGATGCGACCTATCCCGACGCCGTGCGACGCACCGTTTAGAAGTTGGCGAATCGAAAACCTGGACGGCGTCGGTTTTTGAAATTTTTTACGCGGCCATCGGACGTCGTCCGGCGTCCCCCGTCCGACGAGACCTATCGCGATTCCGTAAAACGAGTCGTTTAGAAGGTAGAAATGCAAGAACCTAGAGGGCGCCACTTTTTGGCAGTTTTGACGACGGATTCGGATAGAGCTCGCTCCGCACTACACGGTAGTCAAAATCCCGACGCTCTAGGACGTCCCGTTCAAAAGTTAGCAATTTTTATTAATTCGATATACGGGGTCCGTCCAGGAAGTTTTTGGACAAAAGCTCGTAACTCCCAAACGGCTGAACTTTCGACAGGTTTTTCGACGGTGTCGGGTAGTCTTCGACCTCCCGCATCCGATGAGACCTATCCCGACTCGGTCCGACGCACCGTTTAAAAGTTGGCGAATTAAAAACCGGGGCGGCGTCGGTTTTTGAAATTTTAAACGCGGTCATCGGACGTCGCACGTCGTCCCCGTCCGATGCGACCCATCCCGACGCCGTGCGACGCACCGTTTAGAAGTTGGCGAATCGAAAACCTGGACGGCGTCGGTTTTTGAAATTTTTTACGCGGCCATCGGACGTCGTCCGGCGTCCCCCGTCCGACGAGACCTATCGCGATTCCGTAAAACGAGTCGTTTAGAAGTTAGAAATGCAAAAACCTAGAGGGCGCCACTTTTTGACAGTTTTGACGACGGATTCGGATAGAGCTCGCTCCGCACTACACGGTAGTCAAAATCCCGACGCTCTAGGACGTCCCGTTCAAAAGTTAGCAATTTTTATTAATTCGATATACGGGGTCCGTCCAGGAAGTTTTTGGACAAAAGCTCGTAACTCCCAAACGGCTGAACTTTCGACAGGTTTTTCGACGGTGTCGGGTAGTCTTCGACCTCCCGCATCCGATGAGACCTATCCCGACTCGGTCCGACGCACCGTTTAGAAGTTGGCGAATTAAAAACCGGGGCGGCGTCGGTTTTTGAAATTTTAAACGCGGTCATCGGACGTCGCACGTCGTCCCCCGTCCGATGCGACCTATCCCGACGCCGTGCGACGCACCGTTTAGAAGTTGGCGAATCGAAAACCTGGACGGCGTCGGTTTTTGAAATTTTTTACGCGGCCATCGGACGTCGTCCGGCGTCCCCCGTCCGACGAGACCTATCGCGATTCCGTAAAACGAGTCGTTTAGAAGGTAGAAATGCAAGAACCTAGAGGGCGCCACTTTTTGGCAGTTTTGACGACGGATTCGGATAGAGCTCGCTCCGCACTACACGGTAGTCAAAATCCCGACGCTCTAGGACGTCCCGTTCAAAAGTTAGCAATTTTTATTAATTCGATATACGGGGTCCGTCCAGGAAGTTTTTGGACAAAAGCTCGTAACTCCCAAACGGCTGAACTTTCGACAGGTTTTTCGACGGTGTCGGGTAGTCTTCGACCTCCCGCATCCGATGAGACCTATCCCGACTCGGTCCGACGCACCGTTTAAAAGTTGGCGAATTAAAAACCGGGGCGGCGTCGGTTTTTGAAATTTTAAACGCGGTCATCGGACGTCGCACGTCGTCCCCCGTCCGATGCGACCCATCCCGACGCCGTGCGACGCACCGTTTAGAAGTTGGCGAATCGAAAACCTGGACGGCGTCGGTTTTTGAAATTTTTTACGCGGCCATCGGACGTCGTCCGGCGTCCCCCGTCCGACGAGACCTATCGCGATTCCGTAAAACGAGTCGTTTAGAAGTTAGAAATGCAAAAACCTAGAGGGCGCCACTTTTTGACAGTTTTGACGACGGATTCGGATAGAGCTCGCTCCGCACTACACGGTAGTCAAAATCCCGACGCTCTAGGACGTCCCGTTCAAAAGTTAGCAATTTTTATTAATTCGATATACGGGGTCCGTCCAGGAAGTTTTTGGACAAAAGCTCGTAACTCCCAAACGGCTGAACTTTCGACAGGTTTTTCGACGGTGTCGGGTAGTCTTCGACCTCCCGCATCCGATGAGACCTATCCCGACTCGGTCCGACGCACCGTTTAGAAGTTGGCGAATTAAAAACCGGGGCGGCGTCGGTTTTTGAAATTTTAAACGCGGTCATCGGACGTCGCACGTCGTCCCCCGTCCGATGCGACCCATCCCGACGCCGTGCGACGCACCGTTTAGAAGTTGGCGAATCGAAAACCTGGACGGCGTCGGTTTTTGAAATTTTTTACGCGGCCATCGGACGTCGTCCGGCGTCCCCCGTCCGACGAGACCTATCGCGATTCCGTAAAACGAGTCGTTTAGAAGGTAGAAATGCAAGAACCTAGAGGGCGCCACTTTTTGGCAGTTTTGACGACGGATTCGGATAGAGATCGCTCCGCACTACACGGTAGTCAAAATCCCGACGCTCTAGGACGTCCCGTTCAAAAGTTAGCAATTTTTATTAATTCGATATACGGGGTCCGTCCAGGAAGTTTTTGGACAAAAGCTCGTAACTCCCAAACGGCTGAACTTTCGACAGGTTTTTCGACGGTGTCGGGTAGTCTTCGACCTCCCGCATCCGATGAGACCTATCCCGACTCGGTCCGACGCACCGTTTAGAAGTTGGCGAATTAAAAACCGGGGCGGCGTCGGTTTTTGAAATTTTAAACGCGGTCATCGGACGTCGCACGTCGTCCCCCGTCCGATGCGATCCATCCCGACGCCGTGCGACGCACCGTTTAGAAGTTGGCGAATCGAAAACCTGGACGGCGTCGGTTTTTGAAATTTTTTACGCGGCCATCGGACGTCGTCCGGCGTCCCCCGTCCGACGAGACCTATCGCGATTCCGTAAAACGAGTCGTTTAGAAGTTAGAAATGCAAAAACCTAGAGGGCGCCACTTTTTGACAGTTTTGACGACGGATTCGGATAGAGCTCGCTCCGCACTACACGGTAGTCAAAATCCCGACGCTCTAGGACGTCCCGTTCAAAAGTTAGCAATTTTTATTAATTCGATATACGGGGTCCGTCCAGGAAGTTTTTGGACAAAAGCTCGTAACTCCCAAACGGCTGAACTTTCGACAGGTTTTTCGACGGTGTCGGGTAGTCTTCGACCTCCCGCATCCGATGAGACCTATCCCGACTCGGTCCGACGCACCGTTTAGAAGTTGGCGAATTAAAAACCGGGGCGGCGTCGGTTTTTGAAATTTTAAACGCGGTCATCGGACGTCGCACGTCGTCCCCCGTCCGATGCGACCCATCCCGACGCCGTGCGACGCACCGTTTAGAAGTTGGCGAATCGAAAACCTGGACGGCGTCGGTTTTTGAAATTTTTTACGCGGCCATCGGACGTCGTCCGGCGTCCCCCGTCCGACGAGACCTATCGCGATTCCGTAAAACGAGTCGTTTAGAAGTTAGAAATGCAAAAACCTAGAGGGCGCCACTTTTTGACAGTTTTGACGACGGATTCGGATAGAGCTCGCTCCGCACTACACGGTAGTCAAAATCCCGACGCTCTAGGACGTCCCGTTCAAAAGTTAGCAATTTTTATTAATTCGATATACGGGGTCCGTCCAGGAAGTTTTTGGACAAAAGCTCGTAACTCCCAAACGGCTGAACTTTCGACAGGTTTTTCGACGGTGTCGGGTAGTCTTCGACCTCCCGCATCCGATGAGACCTATCCCGACTCGGTCCGACGCACCGTTTAGAAGTTGGCGAATTAAAAACCGGGGCGGCGTCGGTTTTTGAAATTTTAAACGCGGTCATCGGACGTCGCACGTCGTCCCCCGTCCGATGCAACCCATCCCGACGCCGTGCGACGCACCGTTTAGAAGTTGGCGAATCGAAAACCTGGACGGCGTCGGTTTTTGAAATTTTTTACGCGGCCATCGGACGTCGTCCGGCGTCCCCCGTCCGACGAGACCTATCGCGATTCCGTAAAACGAGTCGTTTAGAAGTTAGAAATGCAAAAACCTAGAGGGCGCCACTTTTTGACAGTTTTGACGACGGATTCGGATAGAGCTCGCTCCGCACTACACGGTAGTCAAAATCCCGACGCTCTAGGACGTCCCGTTCAAAAGTTAGCAATTTTTATTAATTCGATATACGGGGTCCGTCCAGGAAGTTTTTGGACAAAAGCTCGTAACTCCCAAACGGCTGAACTTTCGACAGGTTTTTCGACGGTGTCGGGTAGTCTTCGACCTCCCGCATCCGATGAGACCTATCCCGACTCGGTCCGACGCACCGTTTAGAAGTTGGCGAATTAAAAACCGGGGCGGCGTCGGTTTTTGAAATTTTAAACGCGGTCATCGGACGTCGCACGTCGTCCCCCGTCCGATGCGACCTATCCCGACGCCGTGCGACGCACCGTTTAGAAGTTGGCGAATCGAAAACCTGGACGGCGTCGGTTTTTGAAATTTTTTAGGCGGCCATCGGACGTCGTCCGGCGTCCCCCGTCCGACGAGACCTATCGCGATTCCGTAAAACGAGTCGTTTAGAAGGTAGAAATGCAAGAACCTAGAGGGCGCCACTTTTTGGCAGTTTTGACGACGGATTCGGATAGAGCTCGCTCCGCACTACACGGTGGTCAAAATCCCGACGCTCTAGGACGTCCCGTTCAAAAGTTAGCAATTTTTATTAATTCGATATACGGGGTCCGTCCAGGAAGTTTTTGGACAAAAGCTCGTAACTCCCAAACGGCTGAACTTTCGACAGGTTTTTCGACGGTGTCGGGTAGTCTTCGACCTCCCGCATCCGATGAGACCTATCCCGACTCGGTCCGACGCACCGTTTAAAAGTTGGTGAATTAAAAACCGGGGCGGCGTCGGTTTTTGAAACTTTAAACGCGGTCATCGGACGTCGCACGTCGTCCCCCGTCCGATGCGACCCATCCCGACGCCGTGCGACGCACCGTTTAGAAGTTGGCGAATCGAAAACCTGGACGGCGTCGGTTTTTGAAATTTTTTACGCGGCCATCGGACGTCGTCCGGCGTCCCCCGTCCGACGAGACCTATCGCGATTCCGTAAAACGAGTCGTTTAGAAGTTAGAAATGCAAAAACCTAGAGGGCGCCACTTTTTGACAGTTTTGACGACGGATTCGGATAGAGCTCGCTCCGCACTACACGGTAGTCAAAATCCCGACGCTCTAGGACGTCCCGTTCAAAAGTTAGCAATTTTTATTAATTCGATATACGGGGTCCGTCCAGGAAGTTTTTGGACAAAAGCTCGTAACTCCCAAACGGCTGAACTTTCGACAGGTTTTTCGACGGTGTCGGGTAGTCTTCGACCTCCCGCATCCGATGAGACCTATCCCGACTCGGTCCGACGCACCGTTTAGAAGTTGGCGAATTAAAAACCGGGGCGGCGTCGGTTTTTGAAATTTTAAACGCGGTCATCGGACGTCGCACGTCGTCCCCCGTCCGATGCGACCCATCCCGACGCCGTGCGACGCACCGTTTAGAAGTTGGCGAATCGAAAACCTGGACGGCGTCGGTTTTTGAAATTTTTTACGCGGCCATCGGACGTCGTCCGGCGTCCCCCGTCCGACGAGACCTATCGCGATTCCGTAAAACGAGTCGTTTAGAAGGTAGAAATGCAAGAACCTAGAGGGCGCCACTTTTTGGCAGTTTTGACGACGGATTCGGATAGAGCTCGCTCCGCACTACACGGTAGTCAAAATCCCGACGCTCTAGGACGTCCCGTTCAAAAGTTAGCAATTTTTATTAATTCGATATACGGGGTCCGTCCAGGAAGTTTTTGGACAAAAGCTCGTAACTCCCAAACGGCTGAACTTTCGACAGGTTTTTCGACGGTGTCGGGTAGTCTTCGACCTCCCGCATCCGATGAGACCTATCCCGACTCGGTCCGACGCACCGTTTAAAAGTTGGCGAATTAAAAACCGGGGCGGCGTCGGTTTTTGAAATTTTAAACGCGGTCATCGGACGTCGCACGTCGTCCCCCGTCCGATGCGACCCATCCCGACGCCGTGCGACGCACCGTTTAGAAGTTGGCGAATCGAAAACCTGGACGGCGTCGGTTTTTGAAATTTTTTACGCGGCCATCGGACGTCGTCCGGCGTCCCCCGTCCGACGAGACCTATCGCGATTCCGTAAAACGAGTCGTTTAGAAGTTAGAAATGCAAAAACCTAGAGGGCGCCACTTTTTGACAGTTTTGACGACGGATTCGGATAGAGCTCGCTCCGCACTACACGGTAGTCAAAATCCCGACGCTCTAGGACGTCCCGTTCAAAAGTTAGCAATTTTTATTAATTCGATATACGGGGTCCGTCCAGGAAGTTTTTGGACAAAAGCTCGTAACTCCCAAACGGCTGAACTTTCGACAGGTTTTTCGACGGTGTCGGGTAGTCTTCGACCTCCCGCATCCGATGAGACCTATCCCGACTCGGTCCGACGCACCGTTTAGAAGTTGGCGAATTAAAAACCGGGGCGGCGTCGGTTTTTGAAATTTTAAACGCGGTCATCGGACGTCGCACGTCGTCCCCCGTCCGATGCGACCCATCCCGACGCCGTGCGACGCACCGTTTAGAAGTTGGCGAATCGAAAACCTGGACGGCGTCGGTTTTTGAAATTTTTTACGCGGCCATCGGACGTCGTCCGGCGTCCCCCGTCCGACGAGACCTATCGCGATTCCGTAAAACGAGTCGTTTAGAAGTTAGAAATGCAAAAACCTAGAGGGCGCCACTTTTTGACAGTTTTGACGACGGATTCGGATAGAGCTCGCTCCGCACTACACGGTAGTCAAAATCCCGACGCTCTAGGACGTCCCGTTCAAAAGTTAGCAATTTTTATTAATTCGATATACGGGGTCCGTCCAGGAAGTTTTTGGACAAAAGCTCGTAACTCCCAAACGGCTGAACTTTCGACAGGTTTTTCGACGGTGTCGGGTAGTCTTCGACCTCCCGCATCCGATGAGACCTATCCCGACTCGGTCCGACGCACCGTTTAGAAGTTGGCGAATTAAAAACCGGGGCGGCGTCGGTTTTTGAAATTTTAAACGCGGTCATCGGACGTCGCACGTCGTCCCCCGTCCGATGCGACCTATCCCGACGCCGTGCGACGCACCGTTTAGAAGTTGGCGAATCGAAAACCTGGACGGCGTCGGTTTTTGAAATTTTTTACGCGGCCATCGGACGTCGTCCGGCGTCCCCCGTCCGACGAGACCTATCGCGATTCCGTAAAACGAGTCGTTTAGAAGGTAGAAATGCAAGAACCTAGAGGGCGCCACTTTTTGGCAGTTTTGACGACGGATTCGGATAGAGCTCGCTCCGCACTACACGGTAGTCAAAATCCCGACGCTCTAGGACGTCCCGTTCAAAAGTTAGCAATTTTTATTAATTCGATATACGGGGTCCGTCCAGGAAGTTTTTGGACAAAAGCTCGTAACTCCCAAACGGCTGAACTTTCGACAGGTTTTTCGACGGTGTCGGGTAGTCTTCGACCTCCCGCATCCGATGAGACCTATCCCGACTCGTTCCGACGCACCGTTTAAAAGTTGGCGAATTAAAAACCGGGGCGGCGTCGGTTTTTGAAATTTTAAACGCGGTCATCGGACGTCGCACGTCGTCCCCCGTCCGATGCGACCCATCCCGACGCCGTGCGACGCACCGTTTAGAAGTTGGCGAATCGAAAACCTGGACGGCGTCGGTTTTTGAAATTTTTTACGCGGCCATCGGACGTCGTCCGGCGTCCCCCGTCCGACGAGACCTATCGCGATTCCGTAAAACGAGTCGTTTAGAAGTTAGAAATGCAAAAACCTAGAGGGCGCCACTTTTTGACAGTTTTGACGACGGATTCGGATAGAGCTCGCTCCGCACTACACGGTAGTCAAAATCCCGACGCTCTAGGACGTCCCGTTCAAAAGTTAGCAATTTTTATTAATTCGATATACGGGGTCCGTCCAGGAAGTTTTTGGACAAAAGCTCGTAACTCCCAAACGGCTGAACTTTCGACAGGTTTTTCGACGGTGTCGGGTAGTCTTCGACCTCCCGCATCCGATGAGACCTATCCCGACTCGGTCCGACGCACCGTTTAGAAGTTGGCGAATTAAAAACCGGGGCGGCGTCGGTTTTTGAAATTTTAAACGCGGTCATCGGACGTCGCACGTCGTCCCCCGTCCGATGCGACCCATCCCGACGCCGTGCGACGCACCGTTTAGAAGTTGGCGAATCGAAAACCTGGACGGCGTCGGTTTTTGAAATTTTTTACGCGGCCATCGGACGTCGTCCGGCGTCCCCCGTCCGACGAGACCTATCGCGATTCCGTAAAACGAGTCGTTTAGAAGTTAGAAATGCAAAAACCTAGAGGGCGCCACTTTTTGACAGTTTTGACGACGGATTCGGATAGAGCTCGCTCCGCACTACACGGTAGTCAAAATCCCGACGCTCTAGGACGTCCCGTTCAAAAGTTAGCAATTTTTATTAATTCGATATACGGGGTCCGTCCAGGAAGTTTTTGGACAAAAGCTCGTAACTCCCAAACGGCTGAACTTTCGACAGGTTTTTCGACGGTGTCGGGTAGTCTTCGACCTCCCGCATCCGATGAGACCTATCCCGACTCGGTCCGACGCACCGTTTAGAAGTTGGCGAATTAAAAACCGGGGCGGCGTCGGTTTTTGAAATTTTAAACGCGGTCATCGGACGTCGCACGTCGTCCCCCGTCCGATGCGACCCATCCCGACGCCGTGCGACGCACCGTTTAGAAGTTGGCGAATCGAAAACCTGGACGGCGTCGGTTTTTGAAATTTTTTACGCGGTCATCGGACGTCGCACGTCGTCCCCCGTCCGATGCGACCCATCCCGACGCCGTGCGACGCACCGTTTAGAAGTTGGCGAATCGAAAACCTGGACGGCGTCGGTTTTTGAAATTTTTTACGCGGCCATCGGACGTCGTCCGGCGTCCCCCGTCCGACGAGACCTATCGCGATTCCGTAAAACGAGTCGTTTAGAAGTTAGAAATGCAAAAACCTAGAGGGCGCCACTTTTTGACAGTTTTGACGACGGATTCGGATAGAGCTCGCTCCGCACTACACGGTAGTCAAAATCCCGACGCTCTAGGACGTCCCGTTCAAAAGTTAGCAATTTTTATTAATTCGATATACGGGGTCCGTCCAGGAAGTTTTTGGACAAAAGCTCGTAACTCCCAAACGGCTGAACTTTCGACAGGTTTTTCGACGGTGTCGGGTAGTCTTCGACCTCCCGCATCCGATGAGACCTATCCCGACTCGGTCCGACGCACCGTTTAGAAGTTGGCGAATTAAAAACCGGGGCGGCGTCGGTTTTTGAAATTTTAAACGCGGTCATCGGACGTCGCACGTCGTCCCCCGTCCGATGCGACCTATCCCGACGCCGTGCGACGCACCGTTTAGAAGTTGGCGAATCGAAAACCTGGACGGCGTCGGTTTTTGAAATTTTTTACGCGGCCATCGGACGTCGTCCGGCGTCCCCCGTCCGACGAGACCTATCGCGATTCCGTAAAACGAGTCGTTTAGAAGGTAGAAATGCAAGAACCTAGAGGGCGCCACTTTTTGGCAGTTTTGACGACGGATTCGGATAGAGCTCGCTCCGCACTACACGGTGGTCAAAATCCCGACGCTCTAGGACGTCCCGTTCAAAAGTTAGCAATTTTTATTAATTCGATATACGGGGTCCGTCCAGGAAGTTTTTGGACAAAAGCTCGTAACTCCCAAACGGCTGAACTTTCGACAGGTTTTTCGACGGTGTCGGGTAGTCTTCGACCTCCCGCATCCGATGAGACCTATCCCGACTCGGTCCGACGCACCGTTTAAAAGTTGGCGAATTAAAAACCGGGGCGGCGTCGGTTTTTGAAATTTTAAACGCGGTCATCGGACGTCGCACGTCGTCCCCCGTCCGATGCGACCCATCCCGACGCCGTGCGACGCACCGTTTAGAAGTTGGCGAATCGAAAACCTGGACGGCGTCGGTTTTTGAAATTTTTTACGTGGCCATCGGACGTCGTCCGGCGTCCCCCGTCCGACGAGACCTATCGCGATTCCGTAAAACGAGTCGTTTAGAAGTTAGAAATGCAAAAACCTAGAGGGCGCCACTTTTTGACAGTTTTGACGACGGATTCGGATAGAGCTCGCTCCGCACTACACGGTAGTCAAAATCCCGACGCTCTAGGACGTCCCGTTCAAAAGTTAGCAATTTTTATTAATTCGATATACGGGGTCCGTCCAGGAAGTTTTTGGACAAAAGCTCGTAACTCCCAAACGGCTGAACTTTCGACAGGTTTTTCGACGGTGTCGGGTAGTCTTCGACCTCCCGCATCCGATGAGACCTATCCCGACTCGGTCCGACGCACCGTTTAGAAGTTGGCGAATTAAAAACCGGGGCGGCGTCGGTTTTTGAAATTTTAAACGCGGTCATCGGACGTCGCACGTCGTCCCCGTCCGATGCGACCCATCCCGACGCCGTGCGACGCACCGTTTAGAAGTTGGCGAATCGAAAACCTGGACGGCGTCGGTTTTTGAAATTTTTTACGCGGCCATCGGACGTCGTCCGGCGTCCCCCGTCCGACGAGACCTATCGCGATTCCGTAAAACGAGTCGTTTAGAAGGTAGAAATGCAAGAACCTAGAGGGCGCCACTTTTTGGCAGTTTTGACGACGGATTCGGATAGAGATCGCTCCGCACTACACGGTAGTCAAAATCCCGACGCTCTAGGACGTCCCGTTCAAAAGTTAGCAATTTTTATTAATTCGATATACGGGGTCCGTCCAGGAAGTTTTTGGACAAAAGCTCGTAACTCCCAAACGGCTGAACTTTCGACAGGTTTTTCGACGGTGTCGGGTAGTCTTCGACCTCCCGCATCCGATGAGACCTATCCCGACTCGGTCCGACGCACCGTTTAGAAGTTGGCGAATTAAAAACCGGGGCGGCGTCGGTTTTTGAAATTTTAAACGCGGTCATCGGACGTCGCACGTCGTCCCCCGTCCGATGCGACCCATCCCGACGCCGTGCGACGCACCGTTTAGAAGTTGGCGAATCGAAAACCTGGACGGCGTCGGTTTTTGAAATTTTTTACGCGGCCATCGGACGTCGTCCGGCGTCCCCCGTCCGACGAGACCTATCGCGATTCCGTAAAACGAGTCGTTTAGAAGTTAGAAATGCAAAAACCTAGAGGGCGCCACTTTTTGACAGTTTTGACGACGGATTCGGATAGAGCTCGCTCCGCACTACACGGTAGTCAAAATCCCGACGCTCTAGGACGTCCCGTTCAAAAGTTAGCAATTTTTATTAATTCGATATACGGGGTCCGTCCAGGAAGTTTTTGGACAAAAGCTCGTAACTCCCAAACGGCTGAACTTTCGACAGGTTTTTCGACGGTGTCGGGTAGTCTTCGACCTCCCGCATCCGATGAGACCTATCCCGACTCGGTCCGACGCACCGTTTAGAAGTTGGCGAATTAAAAACCGGGGCGGCGTCGGTTTTTGAAATTTTAAACGCGGTCATCGGACGTCGCACGTCGTCCCCCGTCCGATGCGACCCATCCCGACGCCGTGCGACGCACCGTTTAGAAGTTGGCGAATCGAAAACCTGGACGGCGTCGGTTTTTGAAATTTTTTACGCGGCCATCGGACGTCGTCCGGCGTCCCCCGTCCGACGAGACCTATCGCGATTCCGTAAAACGAGTCGTTTAGAAGTTAGAAATGCAAAAACCTAGAGGGCGCCACTTTTTGACAGTTTTGACGACGGATTCGGATAGAGCTCGCTCCGCACTACACGGTAGTCAAAATCCCGACGCTCTAGGACGTCCCGTTCAAAAGTTAGCAATTTTTATTAATTCGATATACGGGGTCCGTCCAGGAAGTTTTTGGACAAAAGCTCGTAACTCCCAAACGGCTGAACTTTCGACAGGTTTTTCGACGGTGTCGGGTAGTCTTCGACCTCCCGCATCCGATGAGACCTATCCCGACTCGGTCCGACGCACCGTTTAGAAGTTGGCGAATTAAAAACCGGGGCGGCGTCGGTTTTTGAAATTTTAAACGCGGTCATCGGACGTCGCACGTCGTCCCCGTCCGATGCGACCCATCCCGACGCCGTGCGACGCACCGTTTAGAAGTTGGCGAATCGAAAACCTGGACGGCGTCGGTTTTTGAAATTTTTTACGCGGCCATCGGACGTCGTCCGGCGTCCCCCGTCCGACGAGACCTATCGCGATTCCGTAAAACGAGTCGTTTAGAAGGTAGAAATGCAAGAACCTAGAGGGCGCCACTTTTTGGCAGTTTTGACGACGGATTCGGATAGAGATCGCTCCGCACTACACGGTAGTCAAAATCCCGACGCTCTAGGACGTCCCGTTCAAAAGTTAGCAATTTTTATTAATTCGATATACGGGGTCCGTCCAGGAAGTTTTTGGACAAAAGCTCGTAACTCCCAAACGGCTGAACTTTCGACAGGTTTTTCGACGGTGTCGGGTAGTCTTCGACCTCCCGCATCCGATGAGACCTATCCCGACTCGGTCCGACGCACCGTTTAGAAGTTGGCGAATTAAAAACCGGGGCGGCGTCGGTTTTTGAAATTTTAAACGCGGTCATCGGACGTCGCACGTCGTCCCCCGTCCGATGCGACCCATCCCGACGCCGTGCGACGCACCGTTTAGAAGTTGGCGAATCGAAAACCTGGACGGCGTCGGTTTTTGAAATTTTTTACGCGGCCATCGGACGTCGTCCGGCGTCCCCCGTCCGACGAGACCTATCGCGATTCCGTAAAACGAGTCGTTTAGAAGTTAGAAATGCAAAAACCTAGAGGGCGCCACTTTTTGACAGTTTTGACGACGGATTCGGATAGAGCTCGCTCCGCACTACACGGTAGTCAAAATCCCGACGCTCTAGGACGTCCCGTTCAAAAGTTAGCAATTTTTATTAATTCGATATACGGGGTCCGTCCAGGAAGTTTTTGGACAAAAGCTCGTAACTCCCAAACGGCTGAACTTTCGACAGGTTTTTCGACGGTGTCGGGTAGTCTTCGACCTCCCGCATCCGATGAGACCTATCCCGACTCGGTCCGACGCACCGTTTAGAAGTTGGCGAATTAAAAACCGGGGCGGCGTCGGTTTTTGAAATTTTAAACGCGGTCATCGGACGTCGCACGTCGTCCCCCGTCCGATGCAACCCATCCCGACGCCGTGCGACGCACCGTTTAGAAGTTGGCGAATCGAAAACCTGGACGGCGTCGGTTTTTGAAATTTTTTACGCGGCCATCGGACGTCGACCGGCGTCCCCCGTCCGACGAGACCTATCGCGATTCCGTAAAACGAGTCGTTTAGAAGTTAGAAATGCAAAAACCTAGAGGGCGCCACTTTTTGACAGTTTTGACGACGGATTCGGATAGAGCTCGCTCCGCACTACACGGTAGTCAAAATCCCGACGCTCTAGGACGTCCCGTTCAAAAGTTAGCAATTTTTATTAATTCGATATACGGGGTCCGTCCAGGAAGTTTTTGGACAAAAGCTCGTAACTCCCAAACGGCTGAACTTTCGACAGGTTTTTCGACGGTGTCGGGTAGTCTTCGACCTCCCGCATCCGATGAGACCTATCCCGACTCGGTCCGACGCACCGTTTAGAAGTTGGCGAATTAAAAACCGGGGCGGCGTCGGTTTTTGAATTTTTAAACGCGGTCATCGGACGTCGCACGTCGTCCCCCGTCCGATGCGACCCATCCCGACGCCGTGCGACGCACCGTTTAGAAGTTGGCGAATCGAAAACCTGGACGGCGTCGGTTTTTGAAATTTTTAACGCGGCCATCGGACGTCGTCCGGCGTCCCCCGTCCGACGAGACCTATCGCGATTCCGTAAAACGAGTCGTTTAGAAGTTAGAAATGCAAAAACCTAGAGGGCGCCAGTTTTTGACAGTTTTGACGACGGATTCGGATAGAGCTCGCTCCGCACTACACGGTAGTCAAAATCCCGACGCTCTAGGACGTCCCGTTCAAAAGTTAGCAATTTTTATTAATTCGATATACGGGGTCCGTCCAGGAAGTTTTTGGACAAAAGCTCGTAACTCCCAAACGGCTGAACTTTCGACAGGTTTTTCGACGGTGTCGGGTAGTCTTCGACCTCCCGCATCCGATGAGACCTATCCCGACTCGGTCCGACGCACCGTTTAGAAGTTGGCGAATTAAAAACCGGGGCGGCGTCGGTTTTTGAAATTTTAAACGCGGTCATCGGACGTCGCACGTCGTCCCCCGTCCGATGCAACCCATCCCGACGCCGTGCGACGCACCGTTTAGAAGTTGGCGAATCGAAAACCTGGACGGCGTCGGTTTTTGAAATTTTTTACGCGGCCATCGGACGTCGTCCGGCGTCCCCCGTCCGACGAGACCTATCGCGATTCCGTAAAACGAGTCGTTTAGAAGTTAGAAATGCAAAAACCTAGAGGGCGCCACTTTTTGACAGTTTTGACGACGGATTCGGATAGAGCTCGCTCCGCACTACACGGTAGTCAAAATCCCGACGCTCTAGGACGTCCCGTTCAAAAGTTAGCAATTTTTATTAATTCGATATACGGGGTCCGTCCAGGAAGTTTTTGGACAAAAGCTCGTAACTCCCAAACGGCTGAACTTTCGACAGGTTTTTCGACGGTGTCGGGTAGTCTTCGACCTCCCGCATCCGATGAGACCTATCCCGACTCGGTCCGACGCACCGTTTAGAAGTTGGCGAATTAAAAACCGGGGCGGCGTCGGTTTTTGAAATTTTAAACGCGGTCATCGGACGTCGCACGTCGTCCCCCGTCCGATGCGACCCATCCCGACGCCGTGCGACGCACCGTTTAGAAGTTGGCGAATCGAAAACCTGGACGGCGTCGGTTTTTGAAATTTTTTACGCGGCCATCGGACGTCGTCCGGCGTCCCCCGTCCGACGAGACCTATCGCGATTCCGTAAAACGAGTCGTTTAGAAGTTAGAAATGCAAAAACCTAGAGGGCGCCACTTTTTGACAGTTTTGACGACGGATTCGGATAGAGCTCGCTCCGCACTACACGGTAGTCAAAATCCCGACGCTCTAGGACGTCCCGTTCAAAAGTTAGCAATTTTTATTAATTCGATATACGGGGTCCGTCCAGGAAGTTTTTGGACAAAAGCTCGTAACTCCCAAACGGCTGAACTTTCGACAGGTTTTTCGACGGTGTCGGGTAGTCTTCGACCTCCCGCATCCGATGAGACCTATCCCGACTCGGTCCGACGCACCGTTTAGAAGTTGGCGAATTAAAAACCGGGGCGGCGTCGGTTTTTGAAATTTTAAACACGGTCATCGGACGTCGCACGTCGTCCCCCGTCCGATGCGACCCATCCCGACGCCGTGCGACGCACCGTTTAGAAGTTGGCGAATCGAAAACCTGGACGGCGTCGGTTTTTGAAATTTTTTACGCGGCCATCGGACGTCGTCCGGCGTCCCCCGTCCGACGAGACCTATCGCGATTCCGTAAAACGAGTCGTTTAGAAGTTAGAAATGCAAAAACCTAGAGGGCGCCACTTTTTGACAGTTTTGACGACGGATTCGGATAGAGCTCGCTCCGCACTACACGGTAGTCAAAATCCCGACGCTCTAGGACGTCCCGTTCAAAAGTTAGCAATTTTTATTAATTCGATATACGGGGTCCGTCCAGGAAGTTTTTGGACAAAAGCTCGTAACTCCCAAACGGCTGAACTTTCGACAGGTTTTTCGACGGTGTCGGGTAGTCTTCGACCTCCCGCATCCGATGAGACCTATCCCGACTCGGTCCGACGCACCGTTTAGAAGTTGGCGAATTAAAAACCGGGGCGGCGTCGGTTTTTGAAATTTTAAACGCGGTCATCGGACGTCGCACGTCGTCCCCCGTCCGATGCGACCCATCCCGACGCCGTGCGACGTACCGTTTAGAAGTTGGCGAATCGAAAACCTGGACGGCGTCGGTTTTTGAAATTTTTTACGCGGCCATCGGACGTCGTCCGGCGTCCCCCGTCCGACGAGACCTATCGCGATTCCGTAAAACGAGTCGTTTAGAAGTTAGAAATGCAAAAACCTAGAGGGCGCCACTTTTTGACAGTTTTGACGACGGATTCGGATAGAGCTCGCTCCGCACTACACGGTAGTCAAAATCCCGACGCTCTAGGACGTCCCGTTCAAGAGTTAGCAATTTTTATTAATTCGATATTCGGGGTCCGTCCAGGAAGTTTTTGGACAAAAGCTCGTAACTCCCAAACGGCTGAACTTTCGACAGGTTTTTCGACGGTGTCGGGTAGTCTTCGACCTCCCGCATCCGATGAGACCTATCCCGACTCGGTCCGACGCACCGTTTAGAAGTTGGCGAATTAAAAACCGGGGCGGCGTCGGTTTTTGAAATTTTAAACGCGGTCATCGGACGTCGCACGTCGTCCCCCGTCCGATGCGACCCATCCCGACGCCGTGCGACGCACCGTTTAGAAGTTGGCGAATCGAAAACCTGGACGGCGTCGGTTTTTGAAATTTTTTACGCGGCCATCGGACGTCGTCCGGCGTCCCCCGTCCGACGAGACCTATCGCGATTCCGTAAAACGAGTCGTTTAGAAGTTAGAAATGCAAAAACCTAGAGGGCGCCACTTTATGACAGTTTTGACGACGGATTCGGATAGAGCTCGCTCCGCACTACACGGTAGTCAAAATCCCGACGCTCTAGGACGTCCCGTTCAAAAGTTAGCAATTTTTATTAATTCGATATACGGGGTCCGTCCAGGAAGTTTTTGGACAAAAGCTCGTAACTCCCAAACGGCTGAACTTTCGACAGGTTTTTCGACGGTGTCGGGTAGTCTTCGACCTCCCGCATCCGATGAGACCTATCCCGACTCGGTCCGACGCACCGTTTAGAAGTTGGCGAATTAAAAACCGGGGCGGCGTCGGTTTTTGAAATTTTAAACGCGGTCATCGGACGTCGCACGTCGTCCCCCGTCCGATGCGACCCATCCCGACGCCGTGCGACGCACCGTTTAGAAGTTGGCGAATCGAAAACCTGGACGGCGTCGGTTTTTGAAATTTTTTACGCGGCCATCGGACGTCGTCCGGCGTCCCCCGTCCGACGAGACCTATCGCGATTCCGTAAAACGAGTCGTTTAGAAGTTAGAAATGCAAAAACCTAGAGGGCGCCACTTTTTGACAGTTTTGACGACGGATTCGGATAGAGCTCGCTCCGCACTACACGGTAGTCAAAATCCCGACGCTCTAGGACGTCCCGTTCAAGAGTTAGCAATTTTTATTAATTCGATATTCGGGGTCCGTCCAGGAAGTTTTTGGACAAAAGCTCGTAACTCCCAAACGGCTGAACTTTCGACAGGTTTTTCGACGGTGTCGGGTAGTCTTCGACCTCCCGCATCCGATGAGACCTATCCCGACTCGGTCCGACGCACCGTTTAGAAGTTGGCGAATTAAAAACCGGGGCGGCGTCGGTTTTTGAAATTTTAAACGCGGTCATCGGACGTCGCAAGTCGTCCCCCGTCCGATGCGACCCATCCCGACGCCGTGCGACGCACCGTTTAGAAGTTGGCGAATCGAAAACCTGGACGGCGTCGGTTTTTGAAATTTTTTACGCGGCCATCGGACGTCGTCCGGCGTCCCCCGTCCGACGAGACCTATCGCGATTCCGTAAAACGAGTCGTTTAGAAGTTAGAAATGCAAAAACCTAGAGGGCGCCACTTTTTGACAGTTTTGACGACGGATTCGGATAGAGCTCGCTCCGCACTACACGGTAGTCAAAATCCCGACGCTCTAGGACGTCCCGTTCAAAAGTTAGCAATTTTTATTAATTCGATATACGGGGTCCGTCCAGGAAGTTTTTGGACAAAAGCTCGTAACTCCCAAACGGCTGAACTTTCGACAGGTTTTTCGACGGTGTCGGGTAGTCTTCGACCTCCCGCATCCGATGAGACCTATCCCGACTCGGTCCGACGCACCGTTTAGAAGTTGGCGAATTAAAAACCGGGGCGGCGTCGGTTTTTGAAATTTTAAACGCGGTCATCGGACGTCGCAAGTCGTCCCCGGCCGATGCGACCCATCCCGACGCCGTGCGACGCACCGTTTAGAAGTTGGCGAATCGAAAACCTGGACGGCGTCGGTTTTTGAAATTTTTTACGCGGCCATCGGACGTCGTCCGGCGTCCCCCGTCCGACGAGACCTATCGCGATTCCGTAAAAGGAGTCGTTTAGAAGTTAGAAATGCAAAAACCTAGAGGGCGCCACTTTTTGACAGTTTTGACGACGGATTCGGATAGAGCTCGCTCCGCACTACACGGTAGTCAAAATCCCGACGCTCTAGGACGTCCCGTTCAAAAGTTAGCAATTTTTATTAATTCGATATACGGGGTCCGTCCAGGAAGTTTTTGGACAAAAGCTCGTAACTCCCAAACGGCTGAACTTTCGACAGGTTTTTCGACGGTGTCGGGTAGTCTTCGACCTCCCGCATCCGATGAGACCTATCCCGACTCGGTCCGACGCACCGTTTAGAAGTTGGCGAATTAAAAACCGGGGCGGCGTCGGTTTTTGAAATTTTAAACGCGGTCATCGGACGTCGCAAGTCGTCCCCCGTCCGATGCTACCCATCCCGACGCCGTGCGACGCACCGTTTAGAAGTTGGCGAATCGAAAACCTGGACGGCGTCGGTTTTTGAAATTTTTTACGCGGCCATCGGATGTCGTCCGGCATCCCCCGTCCGACGAGACCTATCGCGATTCCGTAAAACGAGTCGTTTAGAAGTTAGAAATGCAAAAACCTAGAGGGCGCCACTTTTTGACAGTTTTGACGACGGATTCGGATAGAGCTCGCTCCGCACTACACGGTAGTCAAAATCCCGACGCTCTAGGACGTCCCGTTCAAAAGTTAGCAATTTTTATTAATTCGATATACGGGGTCCGTCCAGGAAGTTTTTGGACAAAAGCTCGTAACTCCCAAACGGCTGAACTTTCGACAGGTTTTTCGACGGTGTCGGGTAGTCTTCGACCTCCCGCATCCGATGAGACCTATCCCGACTCGGTCCGACGCACCGTTTAGAAGTTGGCGAATTAAAAACCGGGGCGGCGTCGGTTTTTGAAATTTTAAACGCGGTCATCGGACGTCGCAAGTCGTCCCCCGTCCGATGCTACCCATCCCGACGCCGTGCGACGCACCGTTTAGAAGTTGGCGAATCGAAAACCTGGACGGCGTCGGTTTTTGAAATTTTTTACGCGGCCATCGGACGTCGTCCGGCATCCCCCGTCCGACGAGACCTATCGCGATTCCGTAAAACGAGTCGTTTAGAAGTTAGAAATGCAAAAACCTAGAGGGCGCCACTTTTTGACAGTTTTGACGACGGATTCGGATAGAGCTCGCTCCGCACTACACGGTAGTCAAAATCCCGACGCTCTAGGACGTCCCGTTCAAAAGTTAGCAATTTTTATTAATTCGATATACGGGGTCCGTCCAGGAAGTTTTTGGACAAAAGCTCGTAACTCCCAAACGGCTGAACTTTCGACAGGTTTTTCGACGGTGTCGGGTAGTCTTCGACCTCCCGCATCCGATGAGACCTATCCCGACTCGGTCCGACGCACCGTTTAGAAGTTGGCGAATTAAAAACCGGGGCGGCGTCGGTTTTTGAAATTTTAAACGCGGTCATCGGACGTCGCACGTCGTCCCCCGTCCGATGCGACCCATCCCGACGCCGTGCGACGCACCGTTTAGAAGTTGGCGAATCGAAAACCTGGACGTCGTCGGTTTTTGAAATTTTTTACGCGGCCATCGGACGTCGTCCGGCGTCCCCCGTCCGACGAGACCTATCGCGATTCCGTAAAACGAGTCGTTTAGAAGTTAGAAATGCAAAAACCTAGAGGGCGCCACTTTTTGACAGTTTTGACGACGGATTCGGATAGAGCTCGCTCCGCACTACACGGTAGTCAAAATCCCGACGCTCTAGGACGTCCCGTTCAAAAGTTAGCAATTTTTATTAATTCGATATACGGGGTCCGTCCAGGAAGTTTTTGGACAAAAGCTCGTAACTCCCAAACGGCTGAACTTTCGACAGGTTTTTCGACGGTGTCGGGTAGTCTTCGACCTCCCGCATCCGATGAGACCTATCCCGACTCGGTCCGACGCACCGTTTAGAAGTTGGCGAATTAAAAACCGGGGCGGCGTCGGTTTTTGAAATTTTAAACGCGGTCATCGGACGTCGCACGTCGTCCACCGTCCGATGCGACCTATCCCGACGCCGTGCGACGCACCGTTTAGAAGTTGGCGAATCGAAAACCTGGACGGCGTCGGTTTTTGAAATTTTTTACGCGGCCATCGGACGTCGTCCGGCGTACCCCGTCCGACGAGACCTATCGCGATTCCGTAAAACGAGTCGTTTAGAAGTTAGAAATGCAAAAACCTAGAGGGCGCCACTTTTTGACAGTTTAACGACGGATTCGGATAGAGCTCGCTCCGCACTACACGGTAGTCAAAATCCCGACGCTCTAGGACGTCCCGTTCAAAAGTTAGCAATTTTTATTAATTCGATATAGGGGGTCCGTCCAGGAAGTTTTTGGACAAAAGCTCGTAACTCCCAAACGGCTGAACTTTCGACAGGTTTTTCGACGGTGTCGGGTAGTCTTCGACCTCCCGCATCCGATGAGACCTATCCCGACTCGGTCCGACGCACCGTTTAGAAGTTGGCGAATTAAAAACCGGGGCGGCGTCGGTTTTTGAAATTTTAAACGCGGTCATCGGACGTCGCACGTCGTCCCCGTCCGATGCGACCTATCCCGACGCCGTGCGACGCACCGTTTAGAAGTTGGCGAATCGAAAACCTGGACGGCGTCGGTTTTTGAAATTTTTTACGCGGCCAACGGACGTCGTCCGGCGTCTCCCGCCCGACGAGACCTATCGCGATTCCGTAAAACGAGTCGTTTAGAAGTTAGAAATGCAAAAACCTAGAGGGCGCCACTTTTTGACAGTTTTGACGACGGATTCGGATAGAGCTCGCTCCGCACTACACGGTAGTCAAAATCCCGACGCTCTAGGACGTCCCGTTCAAAAGTTAGCAATTTTTATTAATTCGATATACGGGGTCCGTCCACGAAGTTTTTGGACAAAAGCTCGTAACTCCCAAACGGCTGAACTTTCGACAGGTTTTTCGACGGTGTCGGGTAGTCTTCGACCTCCCGCATCCGATGAGACCTATCCCGACTCGGTCCGACGCACCGTTTAGAAGTTAGACAAAACCGTCAATAAAACATAGAGGGAGCCACTTTTTGACAGTTTTTTTGACAGATTCGGGTAGTACTCGGCGAGCCGGACTCAGTCGTCTTTTTCCCGACGCCCTACGACGTCCCTGTCAAAAGTTAGCGTCGCAATGTACAGGGTGTTTCGAAAGTAATGTACAAACGCTTATATCTCCTAAACGGCTGGGATTTTGACAGTTTTTTTGACAGATTCGGGTAGTACTCGGCCTCCCGCATCCGATGAGCCATGTCCCGACTCGGTCCGACGCACTGTTTAGAAGTTAGACAAAACCGTCAATAAAACATAGAGGGAGCCACTTTTTGACAGTTTTTTGACAGATTCGGGTAGTACTCGGCGAGCCGGACTCAGTCGTCTTTTTCCCGACGCCCTACGACGTCCCTGTCAAAAGTTAGCGTCGCAATGTACAGGGTGTTTCGAAAGTAATGTACAAACGCTTATATCTCCTAAACGGCTGGGATTTTGACAGTTTTTTTGACAGATTCGGGTAGTACTCGGCCTCCCGCATCCGATGAGCCATGTCCCGACTCGGTCCGACGCACCGTTTAGAAGTTAGACAAAACCGTCAATAAAACATAGAGGGAGCCACTTTTTGACAGTTTTTTTGACAGATTCGGGTAGTACTCGGCGAGCCGGACTCAGTCGTCTTTTTCCCGACGCCCTACGACGTCCCTGTCAAAAGTTAGCGTCGCAATGTACAGGGTGTTTCGAAAGTAATGTACAAACGCTTATATCTCCTAAACGGCTGGGATTTTGCCAGTTTTTTTGACAGATTCGGGTAGTACTCGGCCTCCCGCATCCGATGAGCCATGTCCCGACTCGGTCCGACGCACCGTTTAGAAGTTAGACAAAACCGTCAATAAAACATAGAGGGAGCCACTTTTTGACAGTTTTTTTGACAGATTCGGGTAGTACTCGGCCTCCCGCATCCGATGAGCCATGTCCCGACTCGGTCCGACGCACCGTTTAGAAGTTAGACAAAACCGTCAATAAAACATAGAGGGAGCCACTTTTTGACAGTTTTTTTGACAGATTCGGGTAGTACTCGGCGAGCCGGACTCAGTCGTCTTTTTCCCGACGCCCTACGACGTCCCTGTCAAAAGTTAGCGTCGCAATGTACAGGGTGTTTCGAAAGTAATGTACAAACGCTTATATCTCCTAAACGGCTGGGATTTTGACAGTTTTTTTGACAGATTCGGGTAGTACTCGGCCTCCCGCATCCGATGAGCCATGTCCCGACTCGGTCCGACGCACCGTTTAGAAGTTAGACAAAACCGTCAATAAAACATAGAGGGAGCCACTTTTTGACAGTTTTTTTGACAGATTCGGGTAGTACTCGGCCTCCCGCATCCGATGAGCCATGTCCCGACTCGGTCCGACGCACCGTTTAGAAGTTAGACAAAACCGTCAATAAAACATAGAGGGAGCCACTTTTTGACAGTTTTTTTGACAGATTCGGGTAGTACTCGGCGAGCCGGACTCAGTCGTCTTTTTCCCGACGCCCTACGACGTCCCTGTCAAAAGTTAGCGTCGCAATGTACAGGGTGTTTCGAAAGTAATGTACAAACGCTTATATCTCCTAAACGGCTGGGATTTTGACAGTTTTTTTGACAGATTCGGGTAGTACTCGGCCTCCCGCATCCGATGAGCCATGTCCCGACTCGGTCCGACGCACCGTTTAGAAGTTAGACAAAACCGTCAATAAAACATAGAGGGAGCCACTTTTTGACAGTTTTTTTGACAGATTCGGGTAGTACTCGGCGAGCCGGACTCAGTCGTCTTTTTCCCGACGCCCTACGACGTCCCTGTCAAAAGTTAGCGTCGCAATGTACAGGGTGTTTCGAAAGTAATGTACAAACGCTTATATCTCCTAAACGGCTGGGATTTTGACAGTTTTTTTGACAGATTCGGGTAGTACTCGGCCTCCCGCATCCGATGAGCCATGTCCCGACTCGGTCCGACGCACCGTTTAGAAGTTAGACAAAACCGTCAATAAAACATAGAGGGAGCCACTTTTTGACAGTTTTTTGACAGATTCGGGTAGTACTCGGCGAGCCGGACTCAGTCGTCTTTTTCCCGACGCCCTACGACGTCCCTGTCAAAAGTTAGCGTCGCAATGTACAGGGTGTTTCGAAAGTAATGTACAAACGCTTATATCTCCTAAACGGCTGGGATTTTGACAGTTTTTTTGACAGATTCGGGTAGTACTCGGCCTCCCGCATCCGATGAGCCATGTCCCGACTCGGTCCGACGCACCGTTTAGAAGTTAGACAAAACCGTCAATAAAACATAGAGGGAGCCACTTGTTGACAGTTTTTTTGACAGATTCGGGTAGTACTCGGCGAGCCGGACTCAGTCGTCTTTTTCCCGACGCCCTACGACGTCCCTGTCAAAAGTTAGCGTCGCAATGTACAGGGTGTTTCGAAAGTAATGTACAAACGCTTATATCTCCTAAACGGCTGGGATTTTGACAGTTTTTTTGACAGATTCGGGTAGTACTCGGCCTCCCGCATCCGATGAGCCATGTCCCGACTCGGTCCGACGCACCGTTTAGAAGTTAGACAAAACCGTCAATAAAACATAGAGGGAGCCACTTTTTGACAGTTTTTTTGACAGATTCGGGTAGTACTCGGCCTCCCGCATCCGATGAGCCATGTCCCGACTCGGTCCGACGCACCGTTTAGAAGTTAGACAAAACCGTCAATAAAACATAGAGGGAGCCACTTTTTGACAGTTTTTTTGACAGATTCGGGTAGTACTCGGCGAGCCGGACTCAGTCGTCTTTTTCCCGACGCCCTACGACGTCCCTGTCAAAAGTTAGCGTCGCAATGTACAGGGTGTTTCGAAAGTAATGTACAAACGCTTATATCTCCTAAACGGCTGGGATTTTGACAGTTTTTTTGACAGATTCGGGTAGTACTCGGCCTCCCGCATCCGATGAGCCATGTCCCGACTCGGTCCGACGCACCGTTTAGAAGTTAGACAAAACCGTCAATAAAACATAGAGGGAGCCACTTTTTGACAGTTTTTTTGACAGATTCGGGTAGTACTCGGCGAGCCGGACTCAGTCGTCTTTTTCCCGACGCCCTACGACGTCCCTGTCAAAAGTTAGCGTCGCAATGTACAGGGTGTTTCGAAAGTAATGTACAAACGCTTATATCTCCTAAACGGCTGGGATTTTGACAGTTTTTTTGACAGATTCGGGTAGTACTCGGCCTCCCGCATCCGATGAGCCATGTCCCGACTCGGTCCGACGCACCGTTTAGAAGTTAGACAAAACCGTCAATAAAACATAGAGGGAGCCACTTTTTGACAGTTTTTTGACAGATTCGGGTAGTACTCGGCGAGCCGGACTCAGTCGTCTTTTTCCCGACGCCCTACGACGTCCCTGTCAAAAGTTAGCGTCGCAATGTACAGGGTGTTTCGAAAGTAATGTACAAACGCTTATATCTCCTAAACGGCTGGGATTTTGACAGTTTTTTTGACAGATTCGGGTAGTACTCGGCCTCCCGCATCCGATGAGCCATGTCCCGACTCGGTCCGACGCACCGTTTAGAAGTTAGACAAAACCGTCAATAAAACATAGAGGGAGCCACTTGTTGACAGTTTTTTTGACAGATTCGGGTAGTACTCGGCGAGCCGGACTCAGTCGTCTTTTTCCCGACGCCCTACGACGTCCCTGTCAAAAGTTAGCGTCGCAATGTACAGGGTGTTTCGAAAGTAATGTACAAACGCTTATATCTCCTAAACGGCTGGGATTTTGACAGTTTTTTTGACAGATTCGGGTAGTACTCGGCCTCCCGCATCCGATGAGCCATGTCCCGACTCGGTCCGACGCACCGTTTAGAAGTTAGACAAAACCGTCAATAAAACATAGAGGGAGCCACTTGTTGACAGTTTTTTTGACAGATTCGGGTAGTACTCGGCGAGCCGGACTCAGTCGTCTTTTTCCCGACGCCCTACGACGTCCCTGTCAAAAGTTAGCGTCGCAATGTACAGGGTGTTTCGAAAGTAATGTACAAACGCTTATATCTCCTAAACGGCTGGGATTTTGACAGTTTTTTTGACAGATTCGGGTAGTACTCGGCCTCCCGCATCCGATGAGCCATGTCCCGACTCGGTCCGACGCACCGTTTAGAAGTTAGACAAAACCGTCAATAAAACATAGAGGGAGCCACTTTTTGACAGTTTTTTTGACAGATTCGGGTAGTACTCGGCGAGCCGGACTCAGTCGTCTTTTTCCCGACGCCCTACGACGTCCCTGTCAAAAGTTAGCGTCGCAATGTACAGGGTGTTTCGAAAGTAATGTACAAACGCTTATATCTCCTAAACGGCTGGGATTTTGACAGTTTTTTTGACAGATTCGGGTAGTACTCGGCCTCCCGCATCCGATGAGCCATGTCCCGACTCGGTCCGACGCACCGTTTAGAAGTTAGACAAAACCGTCAATAAAACATAGAGGGAGCCACTTGTTGACAGTTTTTTTGACAGATTCGGGTAGTACTCGGCGAGCCGGACTCAGTCGTCTTTTTCCCGACGCCCTACGACGTCCCTGTCAAAAGTTAGCGTCGCAATGTACAGGGTGTTTCGAAAGTAATGTACAAACGCTTATATCTCCTAAACGGCTGGGATTTTGACAGTTTTTTTGACAGATTCGGGTAGTACTCGGCCTCCCGCATCCGATGAGCCATGTCCCGACTCGGTCCGACGCACCGTTTAGAAGTTAGACAAAACCGTCAATAAAACATAGAGGGAGCCACTTTTTGACAGTTTTTTTGACAGATTCGGGTAGTACTCGGCGAGCCGGACTCAGTCGTCTTTTTCCCGACGCCCTACGACGTCCCTGTCAAAAGTTAGCGTCGCAATGTACAGGGTGTTTCGAAAGTAATGTACAAACGCTTATATCTCCTAAACGGCTGGGATTTTGACAGTTTTTTTGACAGATTCGGGTAGTACTCGGCCTCCCGCATCCGATGAGCCATGTCCCGACTCGGTCCGACGCACCGTTTAGAAGTTAGACAAAACCGTCAATAAAACATAGAGGGAGCCACTTTTTGACAGTTTTTTTGACAGATTCGGGTAGTACTCGGCGAGCCGGACTCAGTCGTCTTTTTCCCGACGCCCTACGACGTCCCTGTCAAAAGTTAGCGTCGCAATGTACAGGGTGTTTCGAAAGTAATGTACAAACGCTTATATCTCCTAAACGGCTGGGATTTTGACAGTTTTTTTGACAGATTCGGGTAGTACTCGGCCTCCCGCATCCGATGAGCCATGTCCCGACTCGGTCCGACGCACCGTTTAGAAGTTAGACAAAACCGTCAATAAAACATAGAGGGAGCCACTTTTTGACAGTTTTTTTGACAGATTCGGGTAGTACTCGGCGAGCCGGACTCAGTCGTCTTTTTCCCGACGCCCTACGACGTCCCTGTCAAAAGTTAGCGTCGCAATGTACAGGGTGTTTCGAAAGTAATGTACAAACGCTTATATCTCCTAAACGGCTGGGATTTTGACAGTTTTTTTGACAGATTCGGGTAGTACTCGGCCTCCCGCATCCGATGAGCCATGTCCCGACTCGGTCCGACGCACCGTTTAGAAGTTAGACAAAACCGTCAATAAAACATAGAGGGAGCCACTTTTTGACAGTTTTTTTGACAGATTCGGGTAGTACTCGGCGAGCCGGACTCAGTCGTCTTTTTCCCGACGGCCTACGACGTCCCTGTCAAAAGTTAGCGTCGCAATGTACAGGGTGTTTCGAAAGTAATGTACAAACGCTTATATCTCCTAAACGGCTGGGATTTTGACAGTTTTTTTGACAGATTCGGGTAGTACTCGGCCTCCCGCATCCGATGAGCCATGTCCCGACTCGGTCCGACGCACCGTTTAGAAGTTAGACAAAACCGTCAATAAAACATAGAGGGAGCCACTTTTTGACAGTTTTTTTGACAGATTCGGGTAGTACTCGGCCTCCCGCATCCGATGAGCCATGTCCCGACTCGGTCCGACGCACCGTTTAGAAGTTAGACAAAACCGTCAATAAAACATAGAGGGAGCCACTTTTTGACAGTTTTTTTGACAGATTCGGGTAGTACTCGGCCTCCCGCATCCGATGAGCCATGTCCCGACTCGGTCCGACGCACCGTTTAGAAGTTAGACAAAACCGTCAATAAAACATAGAGGGAGCCACTTTTTGACAGTTTTTTTGACAGATTCGGGTAGTACTCGGCGAGCCGGACTCAGTCGTCTTTTTCCCGACGCCCTACGACGTCCCTGTCAAAAGTTAGCGTCGCAATGTACAGGGTGTTTCGAAAGTAATGTACAAACGCTTATATCTCCTAAACGGCTGGGATTTTGACAGTTTTTTTGACAGATTCGGGTAGTACTCGGCCTCCCGCATCCGATGAGCCATGTCCCGACTCGGTCCGACGCACCGTTTAGAAGTTAGACAAAACCGTCAATAAAACATAGAGGGAGCCACTTTTTGACAGTTTTTTTGACAGATTCGGGTAGTACTCGGCGAGCCGGACTCAGTCGTCTTTTTCCCGACGCCCTACGACGTCCCTGTCAAAAGTTAGCGTCGCAATGTACAGGGTGTTTCGAAAGTAATGTACAAACGCTTATATCTCCTAAACGGCTGGGATTTTGACAGTTTTTTTGACAGATTCGGGTAGTACTCGGCCTCCCGCATCCGATGAGCCATGTCCCGACTCGGTCCGACGCACCGTTTAGAAGTTAGACAAAACCGTCAATAAAACATAGAGGGAGCCACTTTTTGACAGTTTTTTGACAGATTCGGGTAGTACTCGGCGAGCCGGACTCAGTCGTCTTTTTCCCGACGCCCTACGACGTCCCTGTCAAAAGTTAGCGTCGCAATGTACAGGGTGTTTCGAAAGTAATGTACAAACGCTTATATCTCCTAAGCGGCTGGGATTTTGACAGTTTTTTTGACAGATTCGGGTAGTACTCGGCCTCCCGCATCCGATGAGCCATGTCCCGACTCGGTCCGACGCACCGTTTAGAAGTTAGACAAAACCGTCAATAAAACATAGAGGGAGCCACTTGTTGACAGTTTTTTTGACAGATTCGGGTAGTACTCGGCGAGCCGGACTCAGTCGTCTTTTTCCCGACGCCCTACGACGTCCCTGTCAAAAGTTAGCGTCGCAATGTACAGGGTGTTTCGAAAGTAATGTACAAACGCTTATATCTCCTAAACGGCTGGGATTTTGACAGTTTTTTTGACAGATTCGGGTAGTACTCGGCCTCCCGCATCCGATGAGCCATGTCCCGACTCGGTCCGACGCACCGTTTAGAAGTTAGACAAAACCGTCAATAAAACATAGAGGGAGCCACTTTTTGACAGTTTTTTTGACAGATTCGGGTAGTACTCGGCGAGCCGGACTCAGTCGTCTTTTTCCCGACGCCCTACGACTACTTTTTTGACAGATTCGGGTAGTACTCGGCCTCCCGCATCCGATGAGCCATGTCCCGACTCGGTCCGACGCACCGTTTAGAAGTTAGACAAAACCGTCAATAAAACATAGAGGGAGCCACTTTTTGACAGTTTTTTTGACAGATTCGGGTAGTACTCGGCGAGCCGGACTCAGTCGTCTTTTTCCCGACGCCCTACGACGTCCCTGTCAAAAGTTAGCGTCGCAATGTACAGGGTGTTTCGAAAGTAATGTACAAACGCTTATATCTCCTAAACGGCTGGGATTTTGACAGTTTTTTTGACAGATTCGGGTAGTACTCGGCCTCCCGCATCCGATGAGCCATGTCCCGACTCGGTCCGACGCACCGTTTAGAAGTTAGACAAAACCGTCAATAAAACATAGAGGGAGCCACTTTTTGACAGTTTTTTTGACAGATTCGGGTAGTACTCGGCGAGCCGGACTCAGTCGTCTTTTTCCCGACGCCCTACGACGTCCCTGTCAAAAGTTAGCGTCGCAATGTACAGGGTGTTTCGAAAGTAATGTACAAACGCTTATATCTCCTAAACGGCTGGGATTTTGACAGTTTTTTGACAGATTCGGGTAGTACTCGGCCTCCCGCATCCGATGAGCCATGTCCCGACTCGGTCCGACGCACCGTTTAGAAGTTAGACAAAACCGTCAATAAAACATAGAGGGAGCCACTTTTTGACAGTTTTTTTGACAGATTCGGGTAGTACTCGGCGAGCCGGACTCAGTCGTCTTTTTCCCGACGCCCTACGACGTCCCTGTCAAAAGTTAGCGTCGCAATGTACAGGGTGTTTCGAAAGTAATGTACAAACGCTTATATCTCCTAAACGGCTGGGATTTTGACAGTTTTTTTGACAGATTCGGGTAGTACTCGGCCTCCCGCATCCGATGAGCCATGTCCCGACTCGGTCCGACGCACCGTTTAGAAGTTAGACAAAACCGTCAATAAAACATAGAGGGAGCCACTTTTTGACAGTTTTTTTGACAGATTCGGGTAGTACTCGGCCTCCCGCATCCGATGAGCCATGTCCCGACTCGGTCCGACGCACCGTTTAGAAGTTAGACAAAACCGTCAATAAAACATAGAGGGAGCCACTTTTTGACAGTTTTTTTGACAGATTCGGGTAGTACTCGGCGAGCCGGACTCAGTCGTCTTTTTCCCGACGCCCTACGACGTCCCTGTCAAAAGTTAGCGTCGCAATGTACAGGGTGTTTCGAAAGTAATGTACAAACGCTTATATCTCCTAAACGGCTGGGATTTTGACAGTTTTTTTGACAGATTCGGGTAGTACTCGGCCTCCCGCATCCGATGAGCCATGTCCCGACTCGGTCCGACGCACCGTTTAGAAGTTAGACAAAACCGTCAATAAAACATAGAGGGAGCCACTTTTTGACAGTTTTTTTGACAGATTCGGGTAGTACTCGGCGAGCCGGACTCAGTCGTCTTTTTCCCGACGCCCTACGACGTCCCTGTCAAAAGTTAGCGTCGCAATGTACAGGGTGTTTCGAAAGTAATGTACAAACGCTTATATCTCCTAAACGGCTGGGATTTTGACAGTTTTTTTGACAGATTCGGGTAGTACTCGGCGAGCCGGACTCAGTCGTCTTTTTCCCGACGCCCTACGACGTCCCTGTCAAAAGTTAGCGTCGCAATGTACAGGGTGTTTCGAAAGTAATGTACAAACGCTTATATCTCCTAAACGGCTGGGATTTTGACAGTTTTTTTGACAGATTCGGGTAGTACTCGGCCTCCCGCATCCGATGAGCCATGTCCCGACTCGGTCCGACGCACCGTTTAGAAGTTAGACAAAACCGTCAATAAAACATAGAGGGAGCCACTTTTTGACAGTTTTTTTGACAGATTCGGGTAGTACTCGGCCTCCCGCATCCGATGAGCCATGTCCCGACTCGGTCCGACGCACCGTTTAGAAGTTAGACAAAACCGTCAATAAAACATAGAGGGAGCCACTTTTTGACAGTTTTTTTGACAGATTCGGGTAGTACTCGGCCTCCCGCATCCGATGAGCCATGTCCCGACTCGGTCCGACGCACCGTTTAGAAGTTAGACAAAACCGTCAATAAAACATAGAGGGAGCCACTTTTTGACAGTTTTTTTGACAGATTCGGGTAGTACTCGGCCTCCCGCATCCGATGAGCCATGTCCCGACTCGGTCCGACGCACCGTTTAGAAGTTAGACAAAACCGTCAATAAAACATAGAGGGAGCCACTTTTTGACAGTTTTTTTGACAGATTCGGGTAGTACTCGGCGAGCCGGACTCAGTCGTCTTTTTCCCGACGCCCTACGACGTCCCTGTCAAAAGTTAGCGTCGCAATGTACAGGGTGTTTCGAAAGTAATGTACAAACGCTTATATCTCCTAAACGGCTGGGATTTTGACAGTTTTTTTGACAGATTCGGGTAGTACTCGGCCTCCCGCATCCGATGAGCCATGTCCCGACTCGGTCCGACGCACCGTTTAGAAGTTAGACAAAACCGTCAATAAAACATAGAGGGAGCCACTTTTTGACAGTTTTTTGACAGATTCGGGTAGTACTCGGCGAGCCGGACTCAGTCGTCTTTTTCCCGACGCCCTACGACGTCCCTGTCAAAAGTTAGCGTCGCAATGTACAGGGTGTTTCGAAAGTAATGTACAAACGCTTATATCTCCTAAGCGGCTGGGATTTTGACAGTTTTTTTGACAGATTCGGGTAGTACTCGGCCTCCCGCATCCGATGAGCCATGTCCCGACTCGGTCCGACGCACCGTTTAGAAGTTAGACAAAACCGTCAATAAAACATAGAGGGAGCCACTTGTTGACAGTTTTTTTGACAGATTCGGGTAGTACTCGGCGAGCCGGACTCAGTCGTCTTTTTCCCGACGCCCTACGACGTCCCTGTCAAAAGTTAGCGTCGCAATGTACAGGGTGTTTCGAAAGTAATGTACAAACGCTTATATCTCCTAAACGGCTGGGATTTTGACAGTTTTTTTGACAGATTCGGGTAGTACTCGGCCTCCCGCATCCGATGAGCCATGTCCCGACTCGGTCCGACGCACCGTTTAGAAGTTAGACAAAACCGTCAATAAAACATAGAGGGAGCCACTTTTTGACAGTTTTTTTGACAGATTCGGGTAGTACTCGGCGAGCCGGACTCAGTCGTCTTTTTCCCGACGCCCTACGACTACTTTTTTGACAGATTCGGGTAGTACTCGGCCTCCCGCATCCGATGAGCCATGTCCCGACTCGGTCCGACGCACCGTTTAGAAGTTAGACAAAACCGTCAATAAAACATAGAGGGAGCCACTTTTTGACAGTTTTTTTGACAGATTCGGGTAGTACTCGGCGAGCCGGACTCAGTCGTCTTTTTCCCGACGCCCTACGACGTCCCTGTCAAAAGTTAGCGTCGCAATGTACAGGGTGTTTCGAAAGTAATGTACAAACGCTTATATCTCCTAAACGGCTGGGATTTTGACAGTTTTTTTGACAGATTCGGGTAGTACTCGGCCTCCCGCATCCGATGAGCCATGTCCCGACTCGGTCCGACGCACCGTTTAGAAGTTAGACAAAACCGTCAATAAAACATAGAGGGAGCCACTTTTTGACAGTTTTTTTGACAGATTCGGGTAGTACTCGGCGAGCCGGACTCAGTCGTCTTTTTCCCGACGCCCTACGACGTCCCTGTCAAAAGTTAGCGTCGCAATGTACAGGGTGTTTCGAAAGTAATGTACAAACGCTTATATCTCCTAAACGGCTGGGATTTTGACAGTTTTTTGACAGATTCGGGTAGTACTCGGCCTCCCGCATCCGATGAGCCATGTCCCGACTCGGTCCGACGCACCGTTTAGAAGTTAGACAAAACCGTCAATAAAACATAGAGGGAGCCACTTTTTGACAGTTTTTTTGACAGATTCGGGTAGTACTCGGCGAGCCGGACTCAGTCGTCTTTTTCCCGACGCCCTACGACGTCCCTGTCAAAAGTTAGCGTCGCAATGTACAGGGTGTTTCGAAAGTAATGTACAAACGCTTATATCTCCTAAACGGCTGGGATTTTGACAGTTTTTTTGACAGATTCGGGTAGTACTCGGCCTCCCGCATCCGATGAGCCATGTCCCGACTCGGTCCGACGCACCGTTTAGAAGTTAGACAAAACCGTCAATAAAACATAGAGGGAGCCACTTTTTGACAGTTTTTTTGACAGATTCGGGTAGTACTCGGCCTCCCGCATCCGATGAGCCATGTCCCGACTCGGTCCGACGCACCGTTTAGAAGTTAGACAAAACCGTCAATAAAACATAGAGGGAGCCACTTTTTGACAGTTTTTTTGACAGATTCGGGTAGTACTCGGCGAGCCGGACTCAGTCGTCTTTTTCCCGACGCCCTACGACGTCCCTGTCAAAAGTTAGCGTCGCAATGTACAGGGTGTTTCGAAAGTAATGTACAAACGCTTATATCTCCTAAACGGCTGGGATTTTGACAGTTTTTTTGACAGATTCGGGTAGTACTCGGCCTCCCGCATCCGATGAGCCATGTCCCGACTCGGTCCGACGCACCGTTTAGAAGTTAGACAAAACCGTCAATAAAACATAGAGGGAGCCACTTTTTGACAGTTTTTTTGACAGATTCGGGTAGTACTCGGCGAGCCGGACTCAGTCGTCTTTTTCCCGACGCCCTACGACGTCCCTGTCAAAAGTTAGCGTCGCAATGTACAGGGTGTTTCGAAAGTAATGTACAAACGCTTATATCTCCTAAACGGCTGGGATTTTGACAGTTTTTTTGACAGATTCGGGTAGTACTCGGCGAGCCGGACTCAGTCGTCTTTTTCCCGACGCCCTACGACGTCCCTGTCAAAAGTTAGCGTCGCAATGTACAGGGTGTTTCGAAAGTAATGTACAAACGCTTATATCTCCTAAACGGCTGGGATTTTGACAGTTTTTTTGACAGATTCGGGTAGTACTCGGCCTCCCGCATCCGATGAGCCATGTCCCGACTCGGTCCGACGCACCGTTTAGAAGTTAGACAAAACCGTCAATAAAACATAGAGGGAGCCACTTTTTGACAGTTTTTTTGACAGATTCGGGTAGTACTCGGCCTCCCGCATCCGATGAGCCATGTCCCGACTCGGTCCGACGCACCGTTTAGAAGTTAGACAAAACCGTCAATAAAACATAGAGGGAGCCACTTTTTGACAGTTTTTTTGACAGATTCGGGTAGTACTCGGCGAGCCGGACTCAGTCGTCTTTTTCCCGACGCCCTACGACGTCCCTGTCAAAAGTTGGCGTCGCAATGTACAGGGTGTTTCGAAAGTAATGTACAAACGCTTATATCTCCTAAACGGCTGGGATTTTGACAGTTTTTTTGACAGATTCGGGTAGTACTCGGCCTCCCGCATCCGATGAGCCATGTCCCGACTCGGTCCGACGCACCGTTTAGAAGTTAGACAAAACCGTCAATAAAACATAGAGGGAGCCACTTTTTGACAGTTTTTTTGACAGATTCGGGTAGTACTCGGCGAGCCGGACTCAGTCGTCTTTTTCCCGACGCCCTACGACGTCCCTGTCAAAAGTTAGCGTCGCAATGTACAGGGTGTTTCGAAAGTAATGTACAAACGCTTATATCTCCTAAACGGCTGGGATTTTGACAGTTTTTTTGACAGATTCGGGTAGTACTCGGCCTCCCGCATCCGATGAGCCATGTCCCGACTCGGTCCGACGCACCGTTTAGAAGTTAGACAAAACCGTCAATAAAACATAGAGGGAGCCACTTTTTGACAGTTTTTTTGACAGATTCGGGTAGTACTCGGCGAGCCGGACTCAGTCGTCTTTTTCCCGACGCCCTACGACGTCCCTGTCAAAAGTTAGCGTCGCAATGTACAGGGTGTTTCGAAAGTAATGTACAAACGCTTATATCTCCTAAACGGCTGGGATTTTGACAGTTTTTTGACAGATTCGGGTAGTACTCGGCCTCCCGCATCCGATGAGCCATGTCCCGACTCGGTCCGACGCACCGTTTAGAAGTTAGACAAAACCGTCAATAAAACATAGAGGGAGCCACTTTTTGACAGTTTTTTTGACAGATTCGGGTAGTACTCGGCGAGCCGGACTCAGTCGTCTTTTTCCCGACGCCCTACGACGTCCCTGTCAAAAGTTAGCGTCGCAATGTACAGGGTGTTTCGAAAGTAATGTACAAACGCTTATATCTCCTAAACGGCTGGGATTTTGACAGTTTTTTTGACAGATTCGGGTAGTACTCGGCCTCCCGCATCCGATGAGCCATGTCCCGACTCGGTCCGACGCACCGTTTAGAAGTTAGACAAAACCGTCAATAAAACATAGAGGGAGCCACTTTTTGACAGTTTTTTTGACAGATTCGGGTAGTACTCGGCGAGCCGGACTCAGTCGTCTTTTTCCCGACGCCCTACGACGTCCCTGTCAAAAGTTAGCGTCGCAATGTACAGGGTGTTTCGAAAGTAATGTACAAACGCTTATATCTCCTAAACGGCTGGGATTTTGACAGTTTTTTTGACAGATTCGGGTAGTACTCGGCCTCCCGCATCCGATGAGCCATGTCCCGACTCGGTCCGACGCACCGTTTAGAAGTTAGACAAAACCGTCAATAAAACATAGAGGGAGCCACTTTTTGACAGTTTTTTTGACAGATTCGGGTAGTACTCGGCCTCCCGCATCCGATGAGCCATGTCCCGACTCGGTCCGACGCACCGTTTAGAAGTTAGACAAAACCGTCAATAAAACATAGAGGGAGCCACTTTTTGACAGTTTTTTTGACAGATTCGGGTAGTACTCGGCGAGCCGGACTCAGTCGTCTTTTTCCCGACGCCCTACGACGTCCCTGTCAAAAGTTAGCGTCGCAATGTACAGGGTGTTTCGAAAGTAATGTACAAACGCTTATATCTCCTAAACGGCTGGGATTTTGACAGTTTTTTTGACAGATTCGGGTAGTACTCGGCCTCCCGCATCCGATGAGCCATGTCCCGACTCGGTCCGACGCACCGTTTAGAAGTTAGACAAAACCGTCAATAAAACATAGAGGGAGCCACTTTTTGACAGTTTTTTTGACAGATTCGGGTAGTACTCGGCGAGCCGGACTCAGTCGTCTTTTTCCCGACGCCCTACGACGTCCCTGTCAAAAGTTAGCGTCGCAATGTACAGGGTGTTTCGAAAGTAATGTACAAACGCTTATATCTCCTAAACGGCTGGGATTTTGACAGTTTTTTTGACAGATTCGGGTAGTACTCGGCCTCCCGCATCCGATGAGCCATGTCCCGACTCGGTCCGACGCACCGTTTAGAAGTTAGACAAAACCGTCAATAAAACATAGAGGGAGCCACTTTTTGACAGTTTTTTGACAGATTCGGGTAGTACTCGGCGAGCCGGACTCAGTCGTCTTTTTCCCGACGCCCTACGACGTCCCTGTCAAAAGTTAGCGTCATAATGTACAGGGTGTTTCGAAAGTAATGTACAAACGCTTATATCTCCTAAACGGCTGGGATTTTGACAGTTTTTTTGACAGATTCGGGTAGTACTCGGCCTCCCGCATCCGATGAGCCATGTCCCGACTCGGTCCGACGCACCGTTTAGAAGTTAGACAAAACCGTCAATAAAACATAGAGGGAGCCACTTTTTGACAGTTTTTTTGACAGATTCGGGTAGTACTCGGCGAGCCGGACTCAGTCGTCTTTTTCCCGACGCCCTACGACGTCCCTGTCAAAAGTTAGCGTCGCAATGTACAGGGTGTTTCGAAAGTAATGTACAAACGCTTATATCTCCTAAACGGCTGGGATTTTGACAGTTTTTTTGACAGATTCGGGTAGTACTCGGCCTCCCGCATCCGATGAGCCATGTCCCGACTCGGTCCGACGCACCGTTTAGAAGTTAGACAAAACCGTCAATAAAACATAGAGGGAGCCACTTTTTGACAGTTTTTTTGACAGATTCGGGTAGTACTCGGCGAGCCGGACTCAGTCGTCTTTTTCCCGACGCCCTACGACGTCCCTGTCAAAAGTTGGCGTCGCAATGTACAGGGTGTTTCGAAAGTAATGTACAAACGCTTATATCTCCTAAACGGCTGGGATTTTGACAGTTTTTTTGACAGATTCGGGTAGTACTCGGCCTCCCGCATCCGATGAGCCATGTCCCGACTCGGTCCGACGCACCGTTTAGAAGTTAGACAAAACCGTCAATAAAACATAGAGGGAGCCACTTTTTGACAGTTTTTTTGACAGATTCGGGTAGTACTCGGCGAGCCGGACTCAGTCGTCTTTTTCCCGACGCCCTACGACGTCCCTGTCAAAAGTTAGCGTCGCAATGTACAGGGTGTTTCGAAAGTAATGTACAAACGCTTATATCTCCTAAACGGCTGGGATTTTGACAGTTTTTTGACAGATTCGGGTAGTACTCGGCCTCCCGCATCCGATGAGCCATGTCCCGACTCGGTCCGACGCACCGTTTAGAAGTTAGACAAAACCGTCAATAAAACATAGAGGGAGCCACTTTTTGACAGTTTTTTTGACAGATTCGGGTAGTACTCGGCCTCCCGCATCCGATGAGCCATGTCCCGACTCGGTCCGACGCACCGTTTAGAAGTTAGACAAAACCGTCAATAAAACATAGAGGGAGCCACTTTTTGACAGTTTTTTTGACAGATTCGGGTAGTACTCGGCGAGCCGGACTCAGTCGTCTTTTCCCGACGCCCTACGACGTCCCTGTCAAAAGTTAGCGTCGCAATGTACAGGGTGTTTCGAAAGTAATGTACAAACGCTTATATCTCCTAAACGGCTGGGATTTTGACAGTTTTTTTGACAGATTCGGGTAGTACTCGGCCTCCCGCATCCGATGAGCCATGTCCCGACTCGGTCCGACGCACCGTTTAGAAGTTAGACAAAACCGTCAATAAAACATAGAGGGAGCCACTTTTTGACAGTTTTTTTGACAGATTCGGGTAGTACTCGGCGAGCCGGACTCAGTCGTCTTTTTCCCGACGCCCTACGACGTCCCTGTCAAAAGTTAGCGTCGCAATGTACAGGGTGTTTCGAAAGTAATGTACAAACGCTTATATCTCCTAAACGGCTGGGATTTTGACAGTTTTTTTGACAGATTCGGGTAGTACTCGGCCTCCCGCATCCGATGAGCCATGTCCCGACTCGGTCCGACGCACCGTTTAGAAGTTAGACAAAACCGTCAATAAAACATAGAGGGAGCCACTTTTTGACAGTTTTTTGACAGATTCGGGTAGTACTCGGCGAGCCGGACTCAGTCGTCTTTTTCCCGACGCCCTACGACGTCCCTGTCAAAAGTTAGCGTCGCAATGTACAGGGTGTTTCGAAAGTAATGTACAAACGCTTATATCTCCTAAACGGCTGGGATTTTGACAGTTTTTTTGACAGATTCGGGTAGTACTCGGCCTCCCGCATCCGATGAGCCATGTCCCGACTCGGTCCGACGCACCGTTTAGAAGTTAGACAAAACCGTCAATAAAACATAGAGGGAGCCACTTTTTGACAGTTTTTTTGACAGATTCGGGTAGTACTCGGCGAGCCGGACTCAGTCGTCTTTTTCCCGACGCCCTACGACGTCCCTGTCAAAAGTTAGCGTCGCAATGTACAGGGTGTTTCGAAAGTAATGTACAAACGCTTATATCTCCTAAACGGCTGGGATTTTGACAGTTTTTTTGACAGATTCGGGTAGTACTCGGCCTCCCGCATCCGATGAGCCATGTCCCGACTCGGTCCGACGCACCGTTTAGAAGTTAGACAAAACCGTCAATAAAACATAGAGGGAGCCACTTTTTGACAGTTTTTTTGACAGATTCGGGTAGTACTCGGCGAGCCGGACTCAGTCGTCTTTTTCCCGACGCCCTACGACGTCCCTGTCAAAAGTTAGCGTCGCAATGTACAGGGTGTTTCGAAAGTAATGTACAAACGCTTATATCTCCTAAACGGCTGGGATTTTGACAGTTTTTTTGACAGATTCGGGTAGTACTCGGCCTCCCGCATCCGATGAGCCATGTCCCGACTCGGTCCGACGCACCGTTTAGAAGTTAGACAAAACCGTCAATAAAACATAGAGGGAGCCACTTTTTGACAGTTTTTTGACAGATTCGGGTAGTACTCGGCGAGCCGGACTCAGTCGTCTTTTTCCCGACGCCCTACGACGTCCCTGTCAAAAGTTAGCGTCGCAATGTACAGGGTGTTTCGAAAGTAATGTACAAACGCTTATATCTCCTAAACGGCTGGGATTTTGACAGTTTTTTTGACAGATTCGGGTAGTACTCGGCCTCCCGCATCCGATGAGCCATGTCCCGACTCGGTCCGACGCACCGTTTAGAAGTTAGACAAAACCGTCAATAAAACATAGAGGGAGCCACTTTTTGACAGTTTTTTTGACAGATTCGGGTAGTACTCGGCGAGCCGGACTCAGTCGTCTTTTTCCCGACGCCCTACGACGTCCCTGTCAAAAGTTAGCGTCGCAATGTACAGGGTGTTTCGAAAGTAATGTACAAACGCTTATATCTCCTAAACGGCTGGGATTTTGACAGTTTTTTTGACAGATTCGGGTAGTACTCGGCCTCCCGCATCCGATGAGCCATGTCCCGACTCGGTCCGACGCACCGTTTAGAAGTTAGACAAAACCGTCAATAAAACATAGAGGGAGCCACTTTTTGACAGTTTTTTTGACAGATTCGGGTAGTACTCGGCGAGCCGGACTCAGTCGTCTTTTTCCCGACGCCCTACGACGTCCCTGTCAAAAGTTAGCGTCGCAATGTACAGGGTGTTTCGAAAGTAATGTACAAACGCTTATATCTCCTAAACGGCTGGGATTTTGACAGTTTTTTTGACAGATTCGGGTAGTACTCGGCCTCCCGCATCCGATGAGCCATGTCCCGACTCGGTCCGACGCACCGTTTAGAAGTTAGACAAAACCGTCAATAAAACATAGAGGGAGCCACTTTTTGACAGTTTTTTTGACAGATTCGGGTAGTACTCGGCGAGCCGGACTCAGTCGTCTTTTTCCCGACGCCCTACGACGTCCCTGTCAAAAGTTAGCGTCGCAATGTACAGGGTGTTTCGAAAGTAATGTACAAACGCTTATATCTCCTAAACGGCTGGGATTTTGACAGTTTTTTTGACAGATTCGGGTAGTACTCGGCCTCCCGCATCCGATGAGCCATGTCCCGACTCGGTCCGACGCACCGTTTAGAAGTTAGACAAAACCGTCAATAAAACATAGAGGGAGCCACTTTTTGACAGTTTTTTTGACAGATTCGGGTAGTACTCGGCGAGCCGGACTCAGTCGTCTTTTTCCCGACGCCCTACGACGTCCCTGTCAAAAGTTAGCGTCGCAATGTACAGGGTGTTTCGAAAGTAATGTACAAACGCTTATATCTCCTAAACGGCTGGGATTTTGACAGTTTTTTTGACAGATTCGGGTAGTACTCGGCCTCCCGCATCCGATGAGCCATGTCCCGACTCGGTCCGACGCACCGTTTAGAAGTTAGACAAAACCGTCAATAAAACATAGAGGGAGCCACTTTTTGACAGTTTTTTTGACAGATTCGGGTAGTACTCGGCGAGCCGGACTCAGTCGTCTTTTTCCCGACGCCCTACGACGTCCCTGTCAAAAGTTAGCGTCGCAATGTACAGGGTGTTTCGAAAGTAATGTACAAACGCTTATATCTCCTAAACGGCTGGGATTTTGACAGTTTTTTTGACAGATTCGGGTAGTACTCGGCCTCCCGCATCCGATGAGCCATGTCCCGACTCGGTCCGACGCACCGTTTAGAAGTTAGACAAAACCGTCAATAAAACATAGAGGGAGCCACTTTTTGACAGTTTTTTGACAGATTCGGGTAGTACTCGGCGAGCCGGACTCAGTCGTCTTTTTCCCGACGCCCTACGACGTCCCTGTCAAAAGTTAGCGTCATAATGTACAGGGTGTTTCGAAAGTAATGTACAAACGCTTATATCTCCTAAACGGCTGGGATTTTGACAGTTTTTTTGACAGATTCGGGTAGTACTCGGCCTCCCGCATCCGATGAGCCATGTCCCGACTCGGTCCGACGCACCGTTTAGAAGTTAGACAAAACCGTCAATAAAACATAGAGGGAGCCACTTTTTGACAGTTTTTTTGACAGATTCGGGTAGTACTCGGCGAGCCGGACTCAGTCGTCTTTTTCCCGACGCCCTACGACGTCCCTGTCAAAAGTTAGCGTCGCAATGTACAGGGTGTTTCGAAAGTAATGTACAAACGCTTATATCTCCTAAACGGCTGGGATTTTGACAGTTTTTTTGACAGATTCGGGTAGTACTCGGCCTCCCGCATCCGATGAGCCATGTCCCGACTCGGTCCGACGCACCGTTTAGAAGTTAGACAAAACCGTCAATAAAACATAGAGGGAGCCACTTTTTGACAGTTTTTTTGACAGATTCGGGTAGTACTCGGCGAGCCGGACTCAGTCGTCTTTTTCCCGACGCCCTACGACGTCCCTGTCAAAAGTTGGCGTCGCAATGTACAGGGTGTTTCGAAAGTAATGTACAAACGCTTATATCTCCTAAACGGCTGGGATTTTGACAGTTTTTTTGACAGATTCGGGTAGTACTCGGCCTCCCGCATCCGATGAGCCATGTCCCGACTCGGTCCGACGCACCGTTTAGAAGTTAGACAAAACCGTCAATAAAACATAGAGGGAGCCACTTTTTGACAGTTTTTTTGACAGATTCGGGTAGTACTCGGCGAGCCGGACTCAGTCGTCTTTTTCCCGACGCCCTACGACGTCCCTGTCAAAAGTTAGCGTCGCAATGTACAGGGTGTTTCGAAAGTAATGTACAAACGCTTATATCTCCTAAACGGCTGGGATTTTGACAGTTTTTTTTGACAGATTCGGGTAGTACTCGGCCTCCCGCATCCGATGAGCCATGTCCCGACTCGGTCCGACGCACCGTTTAGAAGTTAGACAAAACCGTCAATAAAACATAGAGGGAGCCACTTGTTGACAGTTTTTTTGACAGATTCGGGTAGTACTCGGCGAGCCGGACTCAGTCGTCTTTTTCCCGACGCCCTACGACGTCCCTGTCAAAAGTTAGCGTCGCAATGTACAGGGTGTTTCGAAAGTAATGTACAAACGCTTATATCTCCTAAACGGCTGGGATTTTGACAGTTTTTTTGACAGATTCGGGTAGTACTCGGCCTCCCGCATCCGATGAGCCATGTCCCGACTCGGTCCGACGCACCGTTTAGAAGTTAGACAAAACCGTCAATAAAACATAGAGGGAGCCACTTTTTGACAGTTTTTTGACAGATTCGGGTAGTACTCGGCGAGCCGGACTCAGTCGTCTTTTTCCCGACGCCCTACGACGTCCCTGTCAAAAGTTAGCGTCATAATGTACAGGGTGTTTCGAAAGTAATGTACAAACGCTTATATCTCCTAAACGGCTGGGATTTTGACAGTTTTTTTGACAGATTCGGGTAGTACTCGGCCTCCCGCATCCGATGAGCCATGTCCCGACTCGGTCCGACGCACCGTTTAGAAGTTAGACAAAACCGTCAATAAAACATAGAGGGAGCCACTTTTTGACAGTTTTTTTGACAGATTCGGGTAGTACTCGGCGAGCCGGACTCAGTCGTCTTTTTCCCGACGCCCTACGACGTCCCTGTCAAAAGTTGGCGTCGCAATGTACAGGGTGTTTCGAAAGTAATGTACAAACGCTTATATCTCCTAAACGGCTGGGATTTTGACAGTTTTTTTGACAGATTCGGGTAGTACTCGGCCTCCCGCATCCGATGAGCCATGTCCCGACTCGGTCCGACGCACCGTTTAGAAGTTAGACAAAACCGTCAATAAAACATAGAGGGAGCCACTTTTTGACAGTTTTTTTGACAGATTCGGGTAGTACTCGGCCTCCCGCATCCGATGAGCCATGTCCCGACTCGGTCCGACGCACCGTTTAGAAGTTAGACAAAACCGTCAATAAAACATAGAGGGAGCCACTTTTTGACAGTTTTTTTGACAGATTCGGGTAGTACTCGGCGAGCCGGACTCAGTCGTTTTTTTCCCGACGCCCTACGACGTCCCTGTCAAAAGTTAGCGTCGCAATGTACAGGGTGTTTCGAAAGTAATGTACAAACGCTTATATCTCCTAAACGGCTGGGATTTTGACAGTTTTTTTGACAGATTCGGGTAGTACTCGGCCTCCCGCATCCGATGAGCCATGTCCCGACTCGGTCCGACGCACCGTTTAGAAGTTAGACAAAACCGTCAATAAAACATAGAGGGAGCCACTTTTTGACAGTTTTTTTGACAGATTCGGGTAGTACTCGGCGAGCCGGACTCAGTCGTCTTTTTCCCGACGCCCTACGACGTCCCTGTCAAAAGTTAGCGTCGCAATGTACAGGGTGTTTCGAAAGTAATGTACAAACGCTTATATCTCCTAAACGGCTGGGATTTTGACAGTTTTTTTGACAGATTCGGGTAGTACTCGGCCTCCCGCATCCGATGAGCCATGTCCCGACTCGGTCCGACGCACCGTTTAGAAGTTAGACAAAACCGTCAATAAAACATAGAGGGAGCCACTTTTTGACAGTTTTTTGACAGATTCGGGTAGTACTCGGCGAGCCGGACTCAGTCGTCTTTTTCCCGACGCCCTACGACGTCCCTGTCAAAAGTTAGCGTCGCAATGTACAGGGTGTTTCGAAAGTAATGTACAAACGCTTATATCTCCTAAACGGCTGGGATTTTGACAGTTTTTTTGACAGATTCGGGTAGTACTCGGCCTCCCGCATCCGATGAGCCATGTCCCGACTCGGTCCGACGCACCGTTTAGAAGTTAGACAAAACCGTCAATAAAACATAGAGGGAGCCACTTTTTGACAGTTTTTTTGACAGATTCGGGTAGTACTCGGCGAGCCGGACTCAGTCGTCTTTTTCCCGACGCCCTACGACGTCCCTGTCAAAAGTTAGCGTCGCAATGTACAGGGTGTTTCGAAAGTAATGTACAAACGCTTATATCTCCTAAACGGCTGGGATTTTGACAGTTTTTTTGACAGATTCGGGTAGTACTCGGCCTCCCGCATCCGATGAGCCATGTCCCGACTCGGTCCGACGCACCGTTTAGAAGTTAGACAAAACCGTCAATAAAACATAGAGGGAGCCACTTTTTGACAGTTTTTTTGACAGATTCGGGTAGTACTCGGCGAGCCGGACTCAGTCGTCTTTTTCCCGACGCCCTACGACGTCCCTGTCAAAAGTTGGCGTCGCAATGTACAGGGTGTTTCGAAAGTAATGTACAAACGCTTATATCTCCTAAACGGCTGGGATTTTGACAGTTTTTTTGACAGATTCGGGTAGTACTCGGCCTCCCGCATCCGATGAGCCATGTCCCGACTCGGTCCGACGCACCGTTTAGAAGTTAGACAAAACCGTCAATAAAACATAGAGGGAGCCACTTTTTGACAGTTTTTTTGACAGATTCGGGTAGTACTCGGCGAGCCGGACTCAGTCGTCTTTTTCCCGACGCCCTACGACGTCCCTGTCAAAAGTTAGCGTCGCAATGTACAGGGTGTTTCGAAAGTAATGTACAAACGCTTATATCTCCTAAACGGCTGGGATTTTGACAGTTTTTTTGACAGATTCGGGTAGTACTCGGCCTCCCGCATCCGATGAGCCATGTCCCGACTCGGTCCGACGCACCGTTTAGAAGTTAGACAAAACCGTCAATAAAACATAGAGGGAGCCACTTGTTGACAGTTTTTTTGACAGATTCGGGTAGTACTCGGCGAGCCGGACTCAGTCGTCTTTTTCCCGACGCCCTACGACGTCCCTGTCAAAAGTTAGCGTCGCAATGTACAGGGTGTTTCGAAAGTAATGTACAAACGCTTATATCTCCTAAACGGCTGGGATTTTGACAGTTTTTTTGACAGATTCGGGTAGTACTCGGCCTCCCGCATCCGATGAGCCATGTCCCGACTCGGTCCGACGCACCGTTTAGAAGTTAGACAAAACCGTCAATAAAACATAGAGGGAGCCACTTTTTGACAGTTTTTTGACAGATTCGGGTAGTACTCGGCGAGCCGGACTCAGTCGTCTTTTTCCCGACGCCCTACGACGTCCCTGTCAAAAGTTGGCGTCGCAATGTACAGGGTGTTTCGAAAGTAATGTACAAACGCTTATATCTCCTAAACGGCTGGGATTTTGACAGTTTTTTTGACAGATTCGGGTAGTACTCGGCCTCCCGCATCCGATGAGCCATGTCCCGACTCGGTCCGACGCACCGTTTAGAAGTTAGACAAAACCGTCAATAAAACATAGAGGGAGCCACTTTTTGACAGTTTTTTTGACAGATTCGGGTAGTACTCGGCCTCCCGCATCCGATGAGCCATGTCCCGACTCGGTCCGACGCACCGTTTAGAAGTTAGACAAAACCGTCAATAAAACATAGAGGGAGCCACTTTTTGACAGTTTTTTTGACAGATTCGGGTAGTACTCGGCGAGCCGGACTCAGTCGTCTTTTTCCCGACGCCCTACGACGTCCCTGTCAAAAGTTAGCGTCGCAATGTACAGGGTGTTTCGAAAGTAATGTACAAACGCTTATATCTCCTAAACGGCTGGGATTTTGACAGTTTTTTTGACAGATTCGGGTAGTACTCGGCCTCCCGCATCCGATGAGCCATGTCCCGACTCGGTCCGACGCACCGTTTAGAAGTTAGACAAAACCGTCAATAAAACATAGAGGGAGCCACTTTTTGACAGTTTTTTTGACAGATTCGGGTAGTACTCGGCGAGCCGGACTCAGTCGTCTTTTTCCCGACGCCCTACGACGTCCCTGTCAAAAGTTAGCGTCGCAATGTACAGGGTGTTTCGAAAGTAATGTACAAACGCTTATATCTCCTAAACGGCTGGGATTTTGACAGTTTTTTTGACAGATTCGGGTAGTACTCGGCCTCCCGCATCCGATGAGCCATGTCCCGACTCGGTCCGACGCACCGTTTAGAAGTTAGACAAAACCGTCAATAAAACATAGAGGGAGCCACTTTTTGACAGTTTTTTGACAGATTCGGGTAGTACTCGGCGAGCCGGACTCAGTCGTCTTTTTCCCGACGCCCTACGACGTCCCTGTCAAAAGTTAGCGTCGCAATGTACAGGGTGTTTCGAAAGTAATGTACAAACGCTTATATCTCCTAAACGGCTGGGATTTTGACAGTTTTTTTGACAGATTCGGGTAGTACTCGGCCTCCCGCATCCGATGAGCCATGTCCCGACTCGGTCCGACGCACCGTTTAGAAGTTAGACAAAACCGTCAATAAAACATAGAGGGAGCCACTTTTTGACAGTTTTTTTGACAGATTCGGGTAGTACTCGGCGAGCCGGACTCAGTCGTCTTTTTCCCGACGCCCTACGACGTCCCTGTCAAAAGTTAGCGTCGCAATGTACAGGGTGTTTCGAAAGTAATGTACAAACGCTTATATCTCCTAAACGGCTGGGATTTTGACAGTTTTTTTGACAGATTCGGGTAGTACTCGGCCTCCCGCATCCGATGAGCCATGTCCCGACTCGGTCCGACGCACCGTTTAGAAGTTAGACAAAACCGTCAATAAAACATAGAGGGAGCCACTTTTTGACAGTTTTTTTGACAGATTCGGGTAGTACTCGGCGAGCCGGACTCAGTCGTCTTTTTCCCGACGCCCTACGACGTCCCTGTCAAAAGTTGGCGTCGCAATGTACAGGGTGTTTCGAAAGTAATGTACAAACGCTTATATCTCCTAAACGGCTGGGATTTTGACAGTTTTTTTGACAGATTCGGGTAGTACTCGGCCTCCCGCATCCGATGAGCCATGTCCCGACTCGGTCCGACGCACCGTTTAGAAGTTAGACAAAACCGTCAATAAAACAGAGGGAGCCACTTTTTGACAGTTTTTTTGACAGATTCGGGTAGTACTCGGCCTCCCGCATCCGATGAGCCATGTCCCGACTCGGTCCGACGCACCGTTTAGAAGTTAGACAAAACCGTCAATAAAACATAGAGGGAGCCACTTTTTGACAGTTTTTTTGACAGATTCGGGTAGTACTCGGCGAGCCGGACTCAGTCGTCTTTTTCCCGACGCCCTACGACGTCCCTGTCAAAAGTTAGCGTCGCAATGTACAGGGTGTTTCGAAAGTAATGTACAAACGCTTATATCTCCTAAACGGCTGGGATTTTGACAGTTTTTTTGACAGATTCGGGTAGTACTCGGCCTCCCGCATCCGATGAGCCATGTCCCGACTCGGTCCGACGCACCGTTTAGAAGTTAGACAAAACCGTCAATAAAACATAGAGGGAGCCACTTTTTGACAGTTTTTTTGACAGATTCGGGTAGTACTCGGCGAGCCGGACTCAGTCGTCTTTTTCCCGACGCCCTACGACGTCCCTGTCAAAAGTTAGCGTCGCAATGTACAGGGTGTTTCGAAAGTAATGTACAAACGCTTATATCTCCTAAACGGCTGGGATTTTGACAGTTTTTTTGACAGATTCGGGTAGTACTCGGCCTCCCGCATCCGATGAGCCATGTCCCGACTCGGTCCGACGCACCGTTTAGAAGTTAGACAAAACCGTCAATAAAACATAGAGGGAGCCACTTTTTGACAGTTTTTTTGACAGATTCGGGTAGTACTCGGCGAGCCGGACTCAGTCGTCTTTTTCCCGACGCCCTACGACGTCCCTGTCAAAAGTTAGCGTCGCAATGTACAGGGTGTTTCGAAAGTAATGTACAAACGCTTATATCTCCTAAACGGCTGGGATTTTGACAGTATTTTTGACAGATTCGGGTAGTACTCGGCCTCCCGCATCCGATGAGCCATGTCCCGACTCGGTCCGACGCACCGTTTAGAAGTTAGACAAAACCGTCAATAAAACATAGAGGGAGCCACTTTTTGACAGTTTTTTTGACAGATTCGGGTAGTACTCGGCGAGCCGGACTCAGTCGTCTTTTTCCCGACGCCCTACGACGTCCCTGTCAAAAGTTAGCGTCGCAATGTACAGGGTGCTTCGAAAGTAATGTACAAACGCTTATATCTCCTAAACGGCTGGGATTTTGACAGTTTTTTTGACAGATTCGGGTAGTACTCGGCCTCCCGCATCCGATGAGCCATGTCCCGACTCGGTCCGACGCACCGTTTAGAAGTTAGACAAAACCGTCAATAAAACATAGAGGGAGCCACTTTTTGACAGTTTTTTTGACAGATTCGGGTAGTACTCGGCGAGCCGGACTCAGTCGTCTTTTTCCCGACGCCCTACGACGTCCCTGTCAAAAGTTGGCGTCGCAATGTACATGGTGTTTCGAAAGTAATGTACAAACGCTTATATCTCCTAAACGGCTGGGATTTTGACAGTTTTTTTGACAGATTCGGGTAGTACTCGGCCTCCCGCATCCGATGAGCCATGTCCCGACTCGGTCCGACGCACCGTTTAGAAGTTAGACAAAACCGTCAATAAAACATAGAGGGAGCCACTTTTTGACAGTTTTTTTGACAGATTCGGGTAGTACTCGGCGAGCCGGACTCAGTCGTCTTTTTCCCGACGCCCTACGACGTCCCTGTCAAAAGTTAGCGTCGCAATGTACAGGGTGTTTCGAAGGTAATGTACAAACGCTTATATCTCCTAAACGGCTGGGATTTTGACAGTTTTTTTGACAGATTCGGGTAGTACTCGGCCTCCCGCATCCGATGAGCCATGTCCCGACTCGGTCCGACGCACCGTTTAGAAGTTAGACAAAACCGTCAATAAAACATAGAGGGAGCCACTTTTTGACAGTTTTTTTGACAGATTCGGGTAGTACTCGGCGAGCCGGACTCAGTCGTCTTTTTCCCGACGCCCTACGACGTCCCTGTCAAAAGTTAGCGTCGCAATGTACAGGGTGTTTCGAAAGTAATGTACAAACGCTTATATCTCCTAAACGGCTGGGATTTTGACAGTTTTTTTGACAGATTCGGGTAGTACTCGGCCTCCCGCATCCGATGAGCCATGTCCCGACTCGGTCCGACGCACCGTTTAGAAGTTAGACAAAACCGTCAATAAAACATAGAGGGAGCCACTTTTTGACAGTTTTTTTGACAGATTCGGGTAGTACTCGGCGAGCCGGACTCAGTCGTCTTTTTCCCGACGCCCTACGACGTCCCTGTCAAAAGTTAGCGTCGCAATGTACAGGGTGTTTCGAAAGTAATGTACAAACGCTTATATCTCCTAAACGGCTGGGATTTTGACAGTTTTTTGACAGATTCGGGTAGTACTCGGCCTCCCGCATCCGATGAGCCATGTCCCGACTCGGTCCGACGCACCGTTTAGAAGTTAGACAAAACCGTCAATAAAACATAGAGGGAGCCACTTTTTGACAGTTTTTTTGACAGATTCGGGTAGTACTCGGCGAGCCGGACTCAGTCGTCTTTTTCCCGACGCCCTACGACGTCCCTGTCAAAAGTTAGCGTCGCAATGTACAGGGTGTTTCGAAAGTAATGTACAAACGCTTATATCTCCTAAACGGCTGGGATTTTGACAGTTTTTTTGACAGATTCGGGTAGTACTCGGCCTCCCGCATCCGATGAGCCATGTCCCGACTCGGTCCGACGCACCGTTTAGAAGTTAGACAAAACCGTCAATAAAACATAGAGGGAGCCACTTTTTGACAGTTTTTTTGACAGATTCGGGTAGTACTCGGCCTCCCGCATCCGATGAGCCATGTCCCGACTCGGTCCGACGCACCGTTTAGAAGTTAGACAAAACCGTCAATAAAACATAGAGGGAGCCACTTTTTGACAGTTTTTTTGACAGATTCGGGTAGTACTCGGCGAGCCGGACTCAGTCGTCTTTTTCCCGACGCCCTACGACGTCCCTGTCAAAAGTTAGCGTCGCAATGTACAGGGTGTTTCGAAAGTAATGTACAAACGCTTATATCTCCTAAACGGCTGGGATTTTGACAGTTTTTTTGACAGATTCGGGTAGTACTCGGCCTCCCGCATCCGATGAGCCATGTCCCGACTCGGTCCGACGCACCGTTTAGAAGTTAGACAAAACCGTCAATAAAACATAGAGGGAGCCACTTTTTGACAGTTTTTTTGACAGATTCGGGTAGTACTCGGCGAGCCGGACTCAGTCGTCTTTTTCCCGACGCCCTACGACGTCCCTGTCAAAAGTTAGCGTCGCAATGTACAGGGTGTTTCGAAAGTAATGTACAAACGCTTATATCTCCTAAACGGCTGGGATTTTGACAGTTTTTTTGACAGATTCGGGTAGTACTCGGCCTCCCGCATCCGATGAGCCATGTCCCGACTCGGTCCGACGCACCGTTTAGAAGTTAGACAAAACCGTCAATAAAACATAGAGGGAGCCACTTTTTGACAGTTTTTTTGACAGATTCGGGTAGTACTCGGCGAGCCGGACTCAGTCGTCTTTTTCCCGACGCCCTACGACGTCCCTGTCAAAAGTTAGCGTCGCAATGTACAGGGTGTTTCGAAAGTAATGTACAAACGCTTATATCTCCTAAACGGCTGGGATTTTGACAGTTTTTTTGACAGATTCGGGTAGTACTCGGCCTCCCGCATCCGATGAGCCATGTCCCGACTCGGTCCGACGCACCGTTTAGAAGTTAGACAAAACCGTCAATAAAACATAGAGGGAGCCACTTTTTGACAGTTTTTTTGACAGATTCGGGTAGTACTCGGCGAGCCGGACTCAGTCGTCTTTTTCCCGACGCCCTACGACGTCCCTGTCAAAAGTTAGCGTCGCAATGTACAGGGTGTTTCGAAAGTAATGTACAAACGCTTATATCTCCTAAACGGCTGGGATTTTGACAGTTTTTTTGACAGATTCGGGTAGTACTCGGCCTCCCGCATCCGATGAGCCATGTCCCGACTCGGTCCGACGCACCGTTTAGAAGTTAGACAAAACCGTCAATAAAACATAGAGGGAGCCACTTTTTGACAGTTTTTTTGACAGATTCGGGTAGTACTCGGCGAGCCGGACTCAGTCGTCTTTTTCCCGACGCCCTACGACGTCCCTGTCAAAAGTTAGCGTCGCAATGTACAGGGTGTTTCGAAAGTAATGTACAAACGCTTATATCTCCTAAACGGCTGGGATTTTGACAGTTTTTTTGACAGATTCGGGTAGTACTCGGCCTCCCGCATCCGATGAGCCATGTCCCGACTCGGTCCGACGCACCGTTTAGAAGTTAGACAAAACCGTCAATAAAACATAGAGGGAGCCACTTTTTGACAGTTTTTTTGACAGATTCGGGTAGTACTCGGCGAGCCGGACTCAGTCGTCTTTTTCCCGACGCCCTACGACGTCCCTGTCAAAAGTTAGCGTCGCAATGTACAGGGTGTTTCGAAAGTAATGTACAAACGCTTATATCTCCTAAACGGCTGGGATTTTGACAGTTTTTTTGACAGATTCGGGTAGTACTCGGCCTCCCGCATCCGATGAGCCATGTCCCGACTCGGTCCGACGCACCGTTTAGAAGTTAGACAAAACCGTCAATAAAACATAGAGGGAGCCACTTTTTGACAGTTTTTTTGACAGATTCGGGTAGTACTCGGCGAGCCGGACTCAGTCGTCTTTTTCCCGACGCCCTACGACGTCCCTGTCAAAAGTTGGCGTCGCAATGTACAGGGTGTTTCGAAAGTAATGTACAAACGCTTATATCTCCTAAACGGCTGGGATTTTGACAGTTTTTTTGACAGATTCGGGTAGTACTCGGCCTCCCGCATCCGATGAGCCATGTCCCGACTCGGTCCGACGCACCGTTTAGAAGTTAGACAAAACCGTCAATAAAACATAGAGGGAGCCACTTTTTGACAGTTTTTTTGACAGATTCGGGTAGTACTCGGCGAGCCGGACTCAGTCGTCTTTTTCCCGACGCCCTACGACGTCCCTGTCAAAAGTTAGCGTCGCAATGTACAGGGTGTTTCGAAAGTAATGTACAAACGCTTATATCTCCTAAACGGCTGGGATTTTGACAGTTTTTTTGACAGATTCGGGTAGTACTCGGCCTCCCGCATCCGATGAGCCATGTCCCGACTCGGTCCGACGCACCGTTTAGAAGTTAGACAAAACCGTCAATAAAACATAGAGGGAGCCACTTGTTGACAGTTTTTTTGACAGATTCGGGTAGTACTCGGCGAGCCGGACTCAGTCGTCTTTTTCCCGACGCCCTACGACGTCCCTGTCAAAAGTTAGCGTCGCAATGTACAGGGTGTTTCGAAAGTAATGTACAAACGCTTATATCTCCTAAACGGCTGGGATTTTGACAGTTTTTTTGACAGATTCGGGTAGTACTCGGCCTCCCGCATCCGATGAGCCATGTCCCGACTCGGTCCGACGCACCGTTTAGAAGTTAGACAAAACCGTCAATAAAACATAGAGGGAGCCACTTTTTGACAGTTTTTTGACAGATTCGGGTAGTACTCGGCGAGCCGGACTCAGTCGTCTTTTTCCCGACGCCCTACGACGTCCCTGTCAAAAGTTGGCGTCGCAATGTACAGGGTGTTTCGAAAGTAATGTACAAACGCTTATATCTCCTAAACGGCTGGGATTTTGACAGTTTTTTTGACAGATTCGGGTAGTACTCGGCCTCCCGCATCCGATGAGCCATGTCCCGACTCGGTCCGACGCACCGTTTAGAAGTTAGACAAAACCGTCAATAAAACATAGAGGGAGCCACTTTTTGACAGTTTTTTTGACAGATTCGGGTAGTACTCGGCCTCCCGCATCCGATGAGCCATGTCCCGACTCGGTCCGACGCACCGTTTAGAAGTTAGACAAAACCGTCAATAAAACATAGAGGGAGCCACTTTTTGACAGTTTTTTTGACAGATTCGGGTAGTACTCGGCGAGCCGGACTCAGTCGTCTTTTTCCCGACGCCCTACGACGTCCCTGTCAAAAGTTAGCGTCGCAATGTACAGGGTGTTTCGAAAGTAATGTACAAACGCTTATATCTCCTAAACGGCTGGGATTTTGACAGTTTTTTTGACAGATTCGGGTAGTACTCGGCCTCCCGCATCCGATGAGCCATGTCCCGACTCGGTCCGACGCACCGTTTAGAAGTTAGACAAAACCGTCAATAAAACATAGAGGGAGCCACTTTTTGACAGTTTTTTGACAGATTCGGGTAGTACTCGGCGAGCCGGACTCAGTCGTCTTTTTCCCGACGCCCTACGACGTCCCTGTCAAAAGTTAGCGTCGCAATGTACAGGGTGTTTCGAAAGTAATGTACAAACGCTTATATCTCCTAAACGGCTGGGATTTTGACAGTTTTTTTGACAGATTCGGGTAGTACTCGGCCTCCCGCATCCGATGAGCCATGTCCCGACTCGGTCCGACGCACCGTTTAGAAGTTAGACAAAACCGTCAATAAAACATAGAGGGAGCCACTTTTTGACAGTTTTTTTGACAGATTCGGGTAGTACTCGGCGAGCCGGACTCAGTCGTCTTTTTCCCGACGCCCTACGACGTCCCTGTCAAAAGTTAGCGTCGCAATGTACAGGGTGTTTCGAAAGTAATGTACAAACGCTTATATCTCCTAAACGGCTGGGATTTTGACAGTTTTTTTGACAGATTCGGGTAGTACTCGGCCTCCCGCATCCGATGAGCCATGTCCCGACTCGGTCCGACGCACCGTTTAGAAGTTAGACAAAACCGTCAATAAAACATAGAGGGAGCCACTTTTTGACAGTTTTTTTGACAGATTCGGGTAGTACTCGGCGAGCCGGACTCAGTCGTCTTTTTCCCGACGCCCTACGACGTCCCTGTCAAAAGTTGGCGTCGCAATGTACAGGGTGTTTCGAAAGTAATGTACAAACGCTTATATCTCCTAAACGGCTGGGATTTTGACAGTTTTTTTGACAGATTCGGGTAGTACTCGGCCTCCCGCATCCGATGAGCCATGTCCCGACTCGGTCCGACGCACCGTTTAGAAGTTAGACAAAACCGTCAATAAAACAGAGGGAGCCACTTTTTGACAGTTTTTTTGACAGATTCGGGTAGTACTCGGCCTCCCGCATCCGATGAGCCATGTCCCGACTCGGTCCGACGCACCGTTTAGAAGTTAGACAAAACCGTCAATAAAACATAGAGGGAGCCACTTTTTGACAGTTTTTTTGACAGATTCGGGTAGTACTCGGCGAGCCGGACTCAGTCGTCTTTTTCCCGACGCCCTACGACGTCCCTGTCAAAAGTTAGCGTCGCAATGTACAGGGTGTTTCGAAAGTAATGTACAAACGCTTATATCTCCTAAACGGCTGGGATTTTGACAGTTTTTTTGACAGATTCGGGTAGTACTCGGCCTCCCGCATCCGATGAGCCATGTCCCGACTCGGTCCGACGCACCGTTTAGAAGTTAGACAAAACCGTCAATAAAACATAGAGGGAGCCACTTTTTGACAGTTTTTTTGACAGATTCGGGTAGTACTCGGCGAGCCGGACTCAGTCGTCTTTTTCCCGACGCCCTACGACGTCCCTGTCAAAAGTTAGCGTCGCAATGTACAGGGTGTTTCGAAAGTAATGTACAAACGCTTATATCTCCTAAACGGCTGGGATTTTGACAGTTTTTTTGACAGATTCGGGTAGTACTCGGCCTCCCGCATCCGATGAGCCATGTCCCGACTCGGTCCGACGCACCGTTTAGAAGTTAGACAAAACCGTCAATAAAACATAGAGGGAGCCACTTTTTGACAGTTTTTTTGACAGATTCGGGTAGTACTCGGCGAGCCGGACTCAGTCGTCTTTTTCCCGACGCCCTACGACGTCCCTGTCAAAAGTTAGCGTCGCAATGTACAGGGTGTTTCGAAAGTAATGTACAAACGCTTATATCTCCTAAACGGCTGGGATTTTGACAGTATTTTTGACAGATTCGGGTAGTACTCGGCCTCCCGCATCCGATGAGCCATGTCCCGACTCGGTCCGACGCACCGTTTAGAAGTTAGACAAAACCGTCAATAAAACATAGAGGGAGCCACTTTTTGACAGTTTTTTTGACAGATTCGGGTAGTACTCGGCGAGCCGGACTCAGTCGTCTTTTTCCCGACGCCCTACGACGTCCCTGTCAAAAGTTAGCGTCGCAATGTACAGGGTGCTTCGAAAGTAATGTACAAACGCTTATATCTCCTAAACGGCTGGGATTTTGACAGTTTTTTTGACAGATTCGGGTAGTACTCGGCCTCCCGCATCCGATGAGCCATGTCCCGACTCGGTCCGACGCACCGTTTAGAAGTTAGACAAAACCGTCAATAAAACATAGAGGGAGCCACTTTTTGACAGTTTTTTTGACAGATTCGGGTAGTACTCGGCGAGCCGGACTCAGTCGTCTTTTTCCCGACGCCCTACGACGTCCCTGTCAAAAGTTGGCGTCGCAATGTACATGGTGTTTCGAAAGTAATGTACAAACGCTTATATCTCCTAAACGGCTGGGATTTTGACAGTTTTTTTGACAGATTCGGGTAGTACTCGGCCTCCCGCATCCGATGAGCCATGTCCCGACTCGGTCCGACGCACCGTTTAGAAGTTAGACAAAACCGTCAATAAAACATAGAGGGAGCCACTTTTTGACAGTTTTTTTGACAGATTCGGGTAGTACTCGGCGAGCCGGACTCAGTCGTCTTTTTCCCGACGCCCTACGACGTCCCTGTCAAAAGTTAGCGTCGCAATGTACAGGGTGTTTCGAAGGTAATGTACAAACGCTTATATCTCCTAAACGGCTGGGATTTTGACAGTTTTTTTGACAGATTCGGGTAGTACTCGGCCTCCCGCATCCGATGAGCCATGTCCCGACTCGGTCCGACGCACCGTTTAGAAGTTAGACAAAACCGTCAATAAAACATAGAGGGAGCCACTTTTTGACAGTTTTTTTGACAGATTCGGGTAGTACTCGGCGAGCCGGACTCAGTCGTCTTTTTCCCGACGCCCTACGACGTCCCTGTCAAAAGTTAGCGTCGCAATGTACAGGGTGTTTCGAAAGTAATGTACAAACGCTTATATCTCCTAAACGGCTGGGATTTTGACAGTTTTTTTGACAGATTCGGGTAGTACTCGGCCTCCCGCATCCGATGAGCCATGTCCCGACTCGGTCCGACGCACCGTTTAGAAGTTAGACAAAACCGTCAATAAAACATAGAGGGAGCCACTTTTTGACAGTTTTTTTGACAGATTCGGGTAGTACTCGGCGAGCCGGACTCAGTCGTCTTTTTCCCGACGCCCTACGACGTCCCTGTCAAAAGTTAGCGTCGCAATGTACAGGGTGTTTCGAAAGTAATGTACAAACGCTTATATCTCCTAAACGGCTGGGATTTTGACAGTTTTTTGACAGATTCGGGTAGTACTCGGCCTCCCGCATCCGATGAGCCATGTCCCGACTCGGTCCGACGCACCGTTTAGAAGTTAGACAAAACCGTCAATAAAACATAGAGGGAGCCACTTTTTGACAGTTTTTTTGACAGATTCGGGTAGTACTCGGCGAGCCGGACTCAGTCGTCTTTTTCCCGACGCCCTACGACGTCCCTGTCAAAAGTTAGCGTCGCAATGTACAGGGTGTTTCGAAAGTAATGTACAAACGCTTATATCTCCTAAACGGCTGGGATTTTGACAGTTTTTTTGACAGATTCGGGTAGTACTCGGCCTCCCGCATCCGATGAGCCATGTCCCGACTCGGTCCGACGCACCGTTTAGAAGTTAGACAAAACCGTCAATAAAACATAGAGGGAGCCACTTTTTGACAGTTTTTTTGACAGATTCGGGTAGTACTCGGCCTCCCGCATCCGATGAGCCATGTCCCGACTCGGTCCGACGCACCGTTTAGAAGTTAGACAAAACCGTCAATAAAACATAGAGGGAGCCACTTTTTGACAGTTTTTTTGACAGATTCGGGTAGTACTCGGCGAGCCGGACTCAGTCGTCTTTTTCCCGACGCCCTACGACGTCCCTGTCAAAAGTTAGCGTCGCAATGTACAGGGTGTTTCGAAAGTAATGTACAAACGCTTATATCTCCTAAACGGCTGGGATTTTGACAGTTTTTTTGACAGATTCGGGTAGTACTCGGCCTCCCGCATCCGATGAGCCATGTCCCGACTCGGTCCGACGCACCGTTTAGAAGTTAGACAAAACCGTCAATAAAACATAGAGGGAGCCACTTTTTGACAGTTTTTTTGACAGATTCGGGTAGTACTCGGCGAGCCGGACTCAGTCGTCTTTTTCCCGACGCCCTACGACGTCCCTGTCAAAAGTTAGCGTCGCAATGTACAGGGTGTTTCGAAAGTAATGTACAAACGCTTATATCTCCTAAACGGCTGGGATTTTGACAGTTTTTTTGACAGATTCGGGTAGTACTCGGCCTCCCGCATCCGATGAGCCATGTCCCGACTCGGTCCGACGCACCGTTTAGAAGTTAGACAAAACCGTCAATAAAACATAGAGGGAGCCACTTTTTGACAGTTTTTTTGACAGATTCGGGTAGTACTCGGCGAGCCGGACTCAGTCGTCTTTTTCCCGACGCCCTACGACGTCCCTGTCAAAAGTTAGCGTCGCAATGTACAGGGTGTTTCGAAAGTAATGTACAAACGCTTATATCTCCTAAACGGCTGGGATTTTGACAGTTTTTTTGACAGATTCGGGTAGTACTCGGCCTCCCGCATCCGATGAGCCATGTCCCGACTCGGTCCGACGCACCGTTTAGAAGTTAGACAAAACCGTCAATAAAACATAGAGGGAGCCACTTTTTGACAGTTTTTTTGACAGATTCGGGTAGTACTCGGCGAGCCGGACTCAGTCGTCTTTTTCCCGACGCCCTACGACGTCCCTGTCAAAAGTTAGCGTCGCAATGTACAGGGTGTTTCGAAAGTAATGTACAAACGCTTATATCTCCTAAACGGCTGGGATTTTGACAGTTTTTTTGACAGATTCGGGTAGTACTCGGCCTCCCGCATCCGATGAGCCATGTCCCGACTCGGTCCGACGCACCGTTTAGAAGTTAGACAAAACCGTCAATAAAACATAGAGGGAGCCACTTTTTGACAGTTTTTTTGACAGATTCGGGTAGTACTCGGCGAGCCGGACTCAGTCGTCTTTTTCCCGACGCCCTACGACGTCCCTGTCAAAAGTTAGCGTCGCAATGTACAGGGTGTTTCGAAAGTAATGTACAAACGCTTATATCTCCTAAACGGCTGGGATTTTGACAGTTTTTTTGACAGATTCGGGTAGTACTCGGCCTCCCGCATCCGATGAGCCATGTCCCGACTCGGTCCGACGCACCGTTTAGAAGTTAGACAAAACCGTCAATAAAACATAGAGGGAGCCACTTTTTGACAGTTTTTTTGACAGATTCGGGTAGTACTCGGCGAGCCGGACTCAGTCGTCTTTTTCCCGACGCCCTACGACGTCCCTGTCAAAAGTTAGCGTCGCAATGTACAGGGTGTTTCGAAAGTAATGTACAAACGCTTATATCTCCTAAACGGCTGGGATTTTGACAGTTTTTTTGACAGATTCGGGTAGTACTCGGCCTCCCGCATCCGATGAGCCATGTCCCGACTCGGTCCGACGCACCGTTTAGAAGTTAGACAAAACCGTCAATAAAACATAGAGGGAGCCACTTTTTGACAGTTTTTTTGACAGATTCGGGTAGTACTCGGCGAGCCGGACTCAGTCGTCTTTTTCCCGACGCCCTACGACGTCCCTGTCAAAAGTTAGCGTCGCAATGTACAGGGTGTTTCGAAAGTAATGTACAAACGCTTATATCTCCTAAACGGCTGGGATTTTGACAGTTTTTTTGACAGATTCGGGTAGTACTCGGCCTCCCGCATCCGATGAGCCATGTCCCGACTCGGTCCGACGCACCGTTTAGAAGTTAGACAAAACCGTCAATAAAACATAGAGGGAGCCACTTTTTGACAGTTTTTTTGACAGATTCGGGTAGTACTCGGCGAGCCGGACTCAGTCGTCTTTTTCCCGACGCCCTACGACGTCCCTGTCAAAAGTTAGCGTCGCAATGTACAGGGTGTTTCGAAAGTAATGTACAAACGCTTATATCTCCTAAACGGCTGGGATTTTGACAGTTTTTTTGACAGATTCGGGTAGTACTCGGCCTCCCGCATCCGATGAGCCATGTCCCGACTCGGTCCGACGCACCGTTTAGAAGTTAGACAAAACCGTCAATAAAACATAGAGGGAGCCACTTTTTGACAGTTTTTTTGACAGATTCGGGTAGTACTCGGCGAGCCGGACTCAGTCGTCTTTTTCCCGACGCCCTACGACGTCCCTGTCAAAAGTTAGCGTCGCAATGTACAGGGTGTTTCGAAAGTAATGTACAAACGCTTATATCTCCTAAACGGCTGGGATTTTGACAGTTTTTTTGACAGATTCGGGTAGTACTCGGCCTCCCGCATCCGATGAGCCATGTCCCGACTCGGTCCGACGCACCGTTTAGAAGTTAGACAAAACCGTCAATAAAACATAGAGGGAGCCACTTTTTGACAGTTTTTTGACAGATTCGGGTAGTACTCGGCGAGCCGGACTCAGTCGTCTTTTTCCCGACGCCCTACGACGTCCCTGTCAAAAGTTAGCGTCATAATGTACAGGGTGTTTCGAAAGTAATGTACAAACGCTTATATCTCCTAAACGGCTGGGATTTTGACAGTTTTTTTGACAGATTCGGGTAGTACTCGGCCTCCCGCATCCGATGAGCCATGTCCCGACTCGGTCCGACGCACCGTTTAGAAGTTAGACAAAACCGTCAATAAAACATAGAGGGAGCCACTTTTTGACAGTTTTTTTGACAGATTCGGGTAGTACTCGGCGAGCCGGACTCAGTCGTCTTTTTCCCGACGCCCTACGACGTCCCTGTCAAAAGTTAGCGTCGCAATGTACAGGGTGTTTCGAAAGTAATGTACAAACGCTTATATCTCCTAAACGGCTGGGATTTTGACAGTTTTTTTGACAGATTCGGGTAGTACTCGGCCTCCCGCATCCGATGAGCCATGTCCCGACTCGGTCCGACGCACCGTTTAGAAGTTAGACAAAACCGTCAATAAAACATAGAGGGAGCCACTTTTTGACAGTTTTTTGACAGATTCGGGTAGTACTCGGCGAGCCGGACTCAGTCGTCTTTTTCCCGACGCCCTACGACGTCCCTGTCAAAAGTTAGCGTCATAATGTACAGGGTGTTTCGAAAGTAATGTACAAACGCTTATATCTCCTAAACGGCTGGGATTTTGACAGTTTTTTTGACAGATTCGGGTAGTACTCGGCCTCCCGCATCCGATGAGCCATGTCCCGACTCGGTCCGACGCACCGTTTAGAAGTTAGACAAAACCGTCAATAAAACATAGAGGGAGCCACTTTTTGACAGTTTTTTTGACAGATTCGGGTAGTACTCGGCCTCCCGCATCCGATGAGCCATGTCCCGACTCGGTCCGACGCACCGTTTAGAAGTTAGACAAAACCGTCAATAAAACATAGAGGGAGCCACTTTTTGACAGTTTTTTTGACAGATTCGGGTAGTACTCGGCGAGCCGGACTCAGTCGTCTTTTTCCCGACGCCCTACGACGTCCCTGTCAAAAGTTAGCGTCGCAATGTACAGGGTGTTTCGAAAGTAATGTACAAACGCTTATATCTCCTAAACGGCTGGGATTTTGACAGTTTTTTTGACAGATTCGGGTAGTACTCGGCCTCCCGCATCCGATGAGCCATGTCCCGACTCGGTCCGACGCACCGTTTAGAAGTTAGACAAAACCGTCAATAAAACATAGAGGGAGCCACTTTTTGACAGTTTTTTTGACAGATTCGGGTAGTACTCGGCGAGCCGGACTCAGTCGTCTTTTTCCCGACGCCCTACGACGTCCCTGTCAAAAGTTAGCGTCGCAATGTACAGGGTGTTTCGAAAGTAATGTACAAACGCTTATATCTCCTAAACGGCTGGGATTTTGACAGTTTTTTTGACAGATTCGGGTAGTACTCGGCCTCCCGCATCCGATGAGCCATGTCCCGACTCGGTCCGACGCACCGTTTAGAAGTTAGACAAAACCGTCAATAAAACATAGAGGGAGCCACTTTTTGACAGTTTTTTTGACAGATTCGGGTAGTACTCGGCGAGCCGGACTCAGTCGTCTTTTTCCCGACGCCCTACGACGTCCCTGTCAAAAGTTAGCGTCGCAATGTACAGGGTGTTTCGAAAGTAATGTACAAACGCTTATATCTCCTAAACGGCTGGGATTTTGACAGTTTTTTTGACAGATTCGGGTAGTACTCGGCCTCCCGCATCCGATGAGCCATGTCCCGACTCGGTCCGACGCACCGTTTAGAAGTTAGACAAAACCGTCAATAAAACATAGAGGGAGCCACTTTTTGACAGTTTTTTTGACAGATTCGGGTAGTACTCGGCGAGCCGGACTCAGTCGTCTTTTTCCCGACGCCCTACGACGTCCCTGTCAAAAGTTAGCGTCGCAATGTACAGGGTGTTTCGAAAGTAATGTACAAACGCTTATATCTCCTAAACGGCTGGGATTTTGACAGTTTTTTTGACAGATTCGGGTAGTACTCGGCCTCCCGCATCCGATGAGCCATGTCCCGACTCGGTCCGACGCACCGTTTAGAAGTTAGACAAAACCGTCAATAAAACATAGAGGGAGCCACTTTTTGACAGTTTTTTTGACAGATTCGGGTAGTACTCGGCGAGCCGGACTCAGTCGTCTTTTTCCCGACGCCCTACGACGTCCCTGTCAAAAGTTGGCGTCGCAATGTACAGGGTGTTTCGAAAGTAATGTACAAACGCTTATATCTCCTAAACGGCTGGGATTTTGACAGTTTTTTTGACAGATTCGGGTAGTACTCGGCCTCCCGCATCCGATGAGCCATGTCCCGACTCGGTCCGACGCACCGTTTAGAAGTTAGACAAAACCGTCAATAAAACATAGAGGGAGCCACTTTTTGACAGTTTTTTTGACAGATTCGGGTAGTACTCGGCGAGCCGGACTCAGTCGTCTTTTTCCCGACGCCCTACGACGTCCCTGTCAAAAGTTAGCGTCGCAATGTACAGGGTGTTTCGAAGGTAATGTACAAACGCTTATATCTCCTAAACGGCTGGGATTTTGACAGTTTTTTTGACAGATTCGGGTAGTACTCGGCGAGCCGGACTCAGTCGTCTTTTTCCCGACGCCCTACGACGTCCCTGTCAAAAGTTGGCGTCGCAATGTACAGGGTGTTTCGAAAGTAATGTACAAACGCTTATATCTCCTAAACGGCTGGGATTTTGACAGTTTTTTTGACAGATTCGGGTAGTACTCGGCCTCCCGCATCCGATGAGCCATGTCCCGACTCGGTCCGACGCACCGTTTAGAAGTTAGACAAAACCGTCAATAAAACATAGAGGGAGCCACTTTTTGACAGTTTTTTTGACAGATTCGGGTAGTACTCGGCCTCCCGCATCCGATGAGCCATGTCCCGACTCGGTCCGACGCACCGTTTAGAAGTTAGACAAAACCGTCAATAAAACATAGAGGGAGCCACTTTTTGACAGTTTTTTTGACAGATTCGGGTAGTACTCGGCGAGCCGGACTCAGTCGTCTTTTTCCCGACGCCCTACGACGTCCCTGTCAAAAGTTAGCGTCGCAATGTACAGGGTGTTTCGAAAGTAATGTACAAACGCTTATATCTCCTAAACGGCTGGGATTTTGACAGTTTTTTTGACAGATTCGGGTAGTACTCGGCCTCCCGCATCCGATGAGCCATGTCCCGACTCGGTCCGACGCACCGTTTAGAAGTTAGACAAAACCGTCAATAAAACATAGAGGGAGCCACTTTTTGACAGTTTTTTTGACAGATTCGGGTAGTACTCGGCGAGCCGGACTCAGTCGTCTTTTTCCCGACGCCCTACGACGTCCCTGTCAAAAGTTAGCGTCGCAATGTACAGGGTGTTTCGAAAGTAATGTACAAACGCTTATATCTCCTAAACGGCTGGGATTTTGACAGTTTTTTTGACAGATTCGGGTAGTACTCGGCCTCCCGCATCCGATGAGCCATGTCCCGACTCGGTCCGACGCACCGTTTAGAAGTTAGACAAAACCGTCAATAAAACATAGAGGGAGCCACTTTTTGACAGTTTTTTTGACAGATTCGGGTAGTACTCGGCGAGCCGGACTCAGTCGTCTTTTTCCCGACGCCCTACGACGTCCCTGTCAAAAGTTAGCGTCGCAATGTACAGGGTGTTTCGAAAGTAATGTACAAACGCTTATATCTCCTAAACGGCTGGGATTTTGACAGTTTTTTTGACAGATTCGGGTAGTACTCGGCCTCCCGCATCCGATGAGCCATGTCCCGACTCGGTCCGACGCACCGTTTAGAAGTTAGACAAAACCGTCAATAAAACATAGAGGGAGCCACTTTTTGACAGTTTTTTTGACAGATTCGGGTAGTACTCGGCGAGCCGGACTCAGTCGTCTTTTTCCCGACGCCCTACGACGTCCCTGTCAAAAGTTAGCGTCGCAATGTACAGGGTGTTTCGAAAGTAATGTACAAACGCTTATATCTCCTAAACGGCTGGGATTTTGACAGTTTTTTTGACAGATTCGGGTAGTACTCGGCCTCCCGCATCCGATGAGCCATGTCCCGACTCGGTCCGACGCACCGTTTAGAAGTTAGACAAAACCGTCAATAAAACATAGAGGGAGCCACTTTTTGACAGTTTTTTTGACAGATTCGGGTAGTACTCGGCGAGCCGGACTCAGTCGTCTTTTTCCCGACGCCCTACGACGTCCCTGTCAAAAGTTAGCGTCGCAATGTACAGGGTGTTTCGAAAGTAATGTACAAACGCTTATATCTCCTAAACGGCTGGGACTTTGACAGTTTTTTTGACAGATTCGGGTAGTACTCGGCCTCCCGCATCCGATGAGCCATGTCCCGACTCGGTCCGACGCACCGTTTAGAAGTTAGACAAAACCGTCAATAAAACATAGAGGGAGCCACTTTTTGACAGTTTTTTTGACAGATTCGGGTAGTACTCGGCGAGCCGGACTCAGTCGTCTTTTTCCCGACGCCCTACGACGTCCCTGTCAAAAGTTAGCGTCGCAATGTACAGGGTGTTTCGAAAGTAATGTACAAACGCTTATATCTCCTAAACGGCTGGGATTTTGACAGTTTTTTTGACAGATTCGGGTAGTACTCGGCCTCCCGCATCCGATGAGCCATGTCCCGACTCGGTCCGACGCACCGTTTAGAAGTTAGACAAAACCGTCAATAAAACATAGAGGGAGCCACTTTTTGACAGTTTTTTTGACAGATTCGGGTAGTACTCGGCGAGCCGGACTCAGTCGTCTTCTTCCCGACGCCCTACGACGTCCCTGTCAAAAGTTGGCGTCGCAATGTACAGGGTGTTTCGAAAGTAATGTACAAACGCTTATATCTCCTAAACGGCTGGGATTTTGACAGTTTTTTTGACAGATTCGGGTAGTACTCGGCCTCCCGCATCCGATGAGCCATGTCCCGACTCGGTCCGACGCACCGTTTAGAAGTTAGACAAAACCGTCAATAAAACATAGAGGGAGCCACTTTTTGACAGTTTTTTTGACAGATTCGGGTAGTACTCGGCGAGCCGGACTCAGTCGTCTTTTTCCCGACGCCCTACGACGTCCCTGTCAAAAGTTGGCGTCGCAATGTACAGGGTGTTTCGAAAGTAATGTACAAACGCTTATATCTCCTAAACGGCTGGGATTTTGACAGTTTTTTTGACAGATTCGGGTAGTACTCGGCCTCCCGCATCCGATGAGCCATGTCCCGACTCGGTCCGACGCACCGTTTAGAAGTTAGACAAAACCGTCAATAAAACATAGAGGGAGCCACTTTTTGACAGTTTTTTTGACAGATTCGGGTAGTACTCGGCGAGCCGGACTCAGTCGTCTTTTTCCCGACGCCCTACGACGTCCCTGTCAAAAGTTAGCGTCGCAATGTACAGGGTGTTTCGAAGGTAATGTACAAACGCTTATATCTCCTAAACGGCTGGGATTTTGACAGTTTTTTTGACAGATTCGGGTAGTACTCGGCCTCCCGCATCCGATGAGCCATGTCCCGACTCGGTCCGACGCACCGTTTAGAAGTTAGACAAAACCGTCAATAAAACATAGAGGGAGCCACTTTTTGACAGTTTTTTTGACAGATTCGGGTAGTACTCGGCGAGCCGGACTCAGTCGTCTTTTTCCCGACGCCCTACGACGTCCCTGTCAAAAGTTAGCGTCGCAATGTACAGGGTGTTTCGAAAGTAATGTACAAACGCTTATATCTCCTAAACGGCTGGGATTTTGACAGTTTTTTTGACAGATTCGGGTAGTACTCGGCCTCCCGCATCCGATGAGCCATGTCCCGACTCGGTCCGACGCACCGTTTAGAAGTTAGACAAAACCGTCAATAAAACATAGAGGGAGCCACTTTTTGACAGTTTTTTTGACAGATTCGGGTAGTACTCGGCGAGCCGGACTCAGTCGTCTTTTTCCCGACGCCCTACGACGTCCCTGTCAAAAGTTGGCGTCGCAATGTACAGGGTGTTTCGAAAGTAATGTACAAACGCTTATATCTCCTAAACGGCTGGGATTTTGACAGTTTTTTTGACAGATTCGGGTAGTACTCGGCCTCCCGCATCCGATGAGCCATGTCCCGACTCGGTCCGACGCACCGTTTAGAAGTTAGACAAAACCGTCAATAAAACATAGAGGGAGCCACTTTTTGACAGTTTTTTTGACAGATTCGGGTAGTACTCGGCGAGCCGGACTCAGTCGTCTTTTTCCCGACGCCCTACGACGTCCCTGTCAAAAGTTAGCGTCGCAATGTACAGGGTGTTTCGAAGGTAATGTACAAACGCTTATATCTCCTAAACGGCTGGGATTTTGACAGTTTTTTTGACAGATTCGGGTAGTACTCGGCCTCCCGCATCCGATGAGCCATGTCCCGACTCGGTCCGACGCACCGTTTAGAAGTTAGACAAAACCGTCAATAAAACATAGAGGGAGCCACTTTTTGACAGTTTTTTTGACAGATTCGGGTAGTACTCGGCGAGCCGGACTCAGTCGTCTTTTTCCCGACGCCCTACGACGTCCCTGTCAAAAGTTAGCGTCGCAATGTACAGGGTGTTTCGAAAGTAATGTACAAACGCTTATATCTCCTAAACGGCTGGGATTTTGACAGTTTTTTTGACAGATTCGGGTAGTACTCGGCCTCCCGCATCCGATGAGCCATGTCCCGACTCGGTCCGACGCACCGTTTAGAAGTTAGACAAAACCGTCAATAAAACATAGAGGGAGCCACTTTTTGACAGTTTTTTTGACAGATTCGGGTAGTACTCGGCGAGCCGGACTCAGTCGTCTTTTTCCCGACGCCCTACGACGTCCCTGTCAAAAGTTGGCGTCGCAATGTACAGGGTGTTTCGAAAGTAATGTACAAACGCTTATATCTCCTAAACGGCTGGGATTTTGACAGTTTTTTTGACAGATTCGGGTAGTACTCGGCCTCCCGCATCCGATGAGCCATGTCCCGACTCGGTCCGACGCACCGTTTAGAAGTTAGACAAAACCGTCAATAAAACATAGAGGGAGCCACTTTTTGACAGTTTTTTTGACAGATTCGGGTAGTACTCGGCGAGCCGGACTCAGTCGTCTTTTTCCCGACGCCCTACGACGTCCCTGTCAAAAGTTAGCGTCGCAATGTACAGGGTGTTTCGAAGGTAATGTACAAACGCTTATATCTCCTAAACGGCTGGGATTTTGACAGTTTTTTTGACAGATTCGGGTAGTACTCGGCCTCCCGCATCCGATGAGCCATGTCCCGACTCGGTCCGACGCACCGTTTAGAAGTTAGACAAAACCGTCAATAAAACATAGAGGGAGCCACTTTTTGACAGTTTTTTTGACAGATTCGGGTAGTACTCGGCGAGCCGGACTCAGTCGTCTTTTTCCCGACGCCCTACGACGTCCCTGTCAAAAGTTGGCGTCGCAATGTACAGGGTGTTTCGAAAGTAATGTACAAACGCTTATATCTCCTAAACGGCTGGGATTTTGACAGTTTTTTTGACAGATTCGGGTAGTACTCGGCCTCCCGCATCCGATGAGCCATGTCCCGACTCGGTCCGACGCACCGTTTAGAAGTTAGACAAAACCGTCAATAAAACATAGAGGGAGCCACTTTTTGACAGTTTTTTTGACAGATTCGGGTAGTACTCGGCCTCCCGCATCCGATGAGCCATGTCCCGACTCGGTCCGACGCACCGTTTAGAAGTTAGACAAAACCGTCAATAAAACATAGAGGGAGCCACTTTTTGACAGTTTTTTTGACAGATTCGGGTAGTACTCGGCGAGCCGGACTCAGTCGTCTTTTTCCCGACGCCCTACGACGTCCCTGTCAAAAGTTAGCGTCGCAATGTACAGGGTGTTTCGAAAGTAATGTACAAACGCTTATATCTCCTAAACGGCTGGGATTTTGACAGTTTTTTTGACAGATTCGGGTAGTACTCGGCCTCCCGCATCCGATGAGCCATGTCCCGACTCGGTCCGACGCACCGTTTAGAAGTTAGACAAAACCGTCAATAAAACATAGAGGGAGCCACTTTTTGACAGTTTTTTTGACAGATTCGGGTAGTACTCGGCGAGCCGGACTCAGTCGTCTTTTTCCCGACGCCCTACGACGTCCCTGTCAAAAGTTAGCGTCGCAATGTACAGGGTGTTTCGAAAGTAATGTACAAACGCTTATATCTCCTAAACGGCTGGGATTTTGACAGTTTTTTTGACAGATTCGGGTAGTACTCGGCCTCCCGCATCCGATGAGCCATGTCCCGACTCGGTCCGACGCACCGTTTAGAAGTTAGACAAAACCGTCAATAAAACATAGAGGGAGCCACTTTTTGACAGTTTTTTTGACAGATTCGGGTAGTACTCGGCGAGCCGGACTCAGTCGTCTTTTTCCCGACGCCCTACGACGTCCCTGTCAAAAGTTAGCGTCGCAATGTACAGGGTGTTTCGAAAGTAATGTACAAACGCTTATATCTCCTAAACGGCTGGGATTTTGACAGTTTTTTTGACAGATTCGGGTAGTACTCGGCCTCCCGCATCCGATGAGCCATGTCCCGACTCGGTCCGACGCACCGTTTAGAAGTTAGACAAAACCGTCAATAAAACATAGAGGGAGCCACTTTTTGACAGTTTTTTTGACAGATTCGGGTAGTACTCGGCGAGCCGGACTCAGTCGTCTTTTTCCCGACGCCCTACGACGTCCCTGTCAAAAGTTAGCGTCGCAATGTACAGGGTGTTTCGAAAGTAATGTACAAACGCTTATATCTCCTAAACGGCTGGGATTTTGACAGTTTTTTTGACAGATTCGGGTAGTACTCGGCCTCCCGCATCCGATGAGCCATGTCCCGACTCGGTCCGACGCACCGTTTAGAAGTTAGACAAAATCGTCAATAAAACATAGAGGGAGCCACTTTTTGACAGTTTTTTTGACAGATTCGGGTAGTACTCGGCGAGCCGGACTCAGTCGTCTTTTTCCCGACGCCCTACGACGTCCCTGTCAAAAGTTAGCGTCGCAATGTACAGGGTGTTTCGAAAGTAATGTACAAACGCTTATATCTCCTAAACGGCTGGGATTTTGACAGTTTTTTTGACAGATTCGGGTAGTACTCGGCCTCCCGCATCCGATGAGCCATGTCCCGACTCGGTCCGACGCACCGTTTAGAAGTTAGACAAAACCGTCAATAAAACATAGAGGGAGCCACTTTTTGACAGTTTTTTTGACAGATTCGGGTAGTACTCGGCGAGCCGGACTCAGTCGTCTTTTTCCCGACGCCCTACGACGTCCCTGTCAAAAGTTAGCGTCGCAATGTACAGGGTGTTTCGAAAGTAATGTACAAACGCTTATATCTCCTAAACGGCTGGGATTTTGACAGTTTTTTGACAGATTCGGGTAGTACTCGGCCTCCCGCATCCGATGAGCCATGTCCCGACTCGGTCCGACGCACCGTTTAGAAGTTAGACAAAACCGTCAATAAAACATAGAGGGAGCCACTTTTTGACAGTTTTTTTGACAGATTCGGGTAGTACTCGGCGAGCCGGACTCAGTCGTCTTTTTCCCGACGCCCTACGACGTCCCTGTCAAAAGTTAGCGTCGCAATGTACAGGGTGTTTCGAAAGTAATGTACAAACGCTTATATCTCCTAAACGGCTGGGATTTTGACAGTTTTTTTGACAGATTCGGGTAGTACTCGGCCTCCCGCATCCGATGAGCCATGTCCCGACTCGGTCCGACGCACCGTTTAGAAGTTAGACAAAACCGTCAATAAAACATAGAGGGAGCCACTTTTTGACAGTTTTTTTGACAGATTCGGGTAGTACTCGGCCTCCCGCATCCGATGAGCCATGTCCCGACTCGGTCCGACGCACCGTTTAGAAGTTAGACAAAACCGTCAATAAAACATAGAGGGAGCCACTTGTTGACAGTTTTTTTGACAGATTCGGGTAGTACTCGGCGAGCCGGACTCAGTCGTCTTTTTCCCGACGCCCTACGACGTCCCTGTCAAAAGTTAGCGTCGCAATGTACAGGGTGTTTCGAAAGTAATGTACAAACGCTTATATCTCCTAAACGGCTGGGATTTTGACAGTTTTTTTGACAGATTCGGGTAGTACTCGGCCTCCCGCATCCGATGAGCCATGTCCCGACTCGGTCCGACGCACCGTTTAGAAGTTAGACAAAACCGTCAATAAAACATAGAGGGAGCCACTTTTTGACAGTTTTTTTGACAGATTCGGGTAGTACTCGGCGAGCCGGACTCAGTCGTCTTTTTCCCGACGCCCTACGACGTCCCTGTCAAAAGTTAGCGTCGCAATGTACAGGGTGTTTCGAAAGTAATGTACAAACGCTTATATCTCCTAAACGGCTGGGATTTTGACAGTTTTTTTGACAGATTCGGGTAGTACTCGGCCTCCCGCATCCGATGAGCCATGTCCCGACTCGGTCCGACGCACCGTTTAGAAGTTAGACAAAACCGTCAATAAAACATAGAGGGAGCCACTTTTTGACAGTTTTTTTGACAGATTCGGGTAGTACTCGGCGAGCCGGACTCAGTCGTCTTTTTCCCGACGCCCTACGACGTCCCTGTCAAAAGTTAGCGTCGCAATGTACAGGGTGTTTCGAAAGTAATGTACAAACGCTTATATCTCCTAAACGGCTGGGATTTTGACAGTTTTTTTGACAGATTCGGGTAGTACTCGGCCTCCCGCATCCGATGAGCCATGTCCCGACTCGGTCCGACGCACCGTTTAGAAGTTAGACAAAACCGTCAATAAAACATAGAGGGAGCCACTTGTTGACAGTTTTTTTGACAGATTCGGGTAGTACTCGGCGAGCCGGACTCAGTCGTCTTTTTCCCGACGCCCTACGACGTCCCTGTCAAAAGTTAGCGTCGCAATGTACAGGGTGTTTCGAAAGTAATGTACAAACGCTTATATCTCCTAAACGGCTGGGATTTTGACAGTTTTTTTGACAGATTCGGGTAGTACTCGGCCTCCCGCATCCGATGAGCCATGTCCCGACTCGGTCCGACGCACCGTTTAGAAGTTAGACAAAACCGTCAATAAAACATAGAGGGAGCCACTTGTTGACAGTTTTTTTGACAGATTCGGGTAGTACTCGGCGAGCCGGACTCAGTCGTCTTTTTCCCGACGCCCTACGACGTCCCTGTCAAAAGTTAGCGTCGCAATGTACAGGGTGTTTCGAAAGTAATGTACAAACGCTTATATCTCCTAAACGGCTGGGATTTTGACAGTTTTTTTGACAGATTCGGGTAGTACTCGGCCTCCCGCATCCGATGAGCCATGTCCCGACTCGGTCCGACGCACCGTTTAGAAGTTAGACAAAACCGTCAATAAAACATAGAGGGAGCCACTTTTTGACAGTTTTTTTGACAGATTCGGGTAGTACTCGGCGAGCCGGACTCAGTCGTCTTTTTCCCGACGCCCTACGACGTCCCTGTCAAAAGTTGGCGTCGCAATGTACAGGGTGTTTCGAAAGTAATGTACAAACGCTTATATCTCCTAAACGGCTGGGATTTTGACAGTTTTTTTGACAGATTCGGGTAGTACTCGGCCTCCCGCATCCGATGAGCCATGTCCCGACTCGGTCCGACGCACCGTTTAGAAGTTAGACAAAACCGTCAATAAAACATAGAGGGAGCCACTTTTTGACAGTTTTTTTGACAGATTCGGGTAGTACTCGGCGAGCCGGACTCAGTCGTCTTTTTCCCGACGCCCTACGACGTCCCTGTCAAAAGTTAGCGTCGCAATGTACAGGGTGTTTCGAAAGTAATGTACAAACGCTTATATCTCCTAAACGGCTGGGATTTTGACAGTTTTTTGACAGATTCGGGTAGTACTCGGCCTCCCGCATCCGATGAGCCATGTCCCGACTCGGTCCGACGCACCGTTTAGAAGTTAGACAAAACCGTCAATAAAACATAGAGGGAGCCACTTTTTGACAGTTTTTTTGACAGATTCGGGTAGTACTCGGCGAGCCGGACTCAGTCGTCTTTTTCCCGACGCCCTACGACGTCCCTGTCAAAAGTTAGCGTCGCAATGTACAGGGTGTTTCGAAAGTAATGTACAAACGCTTATATCTCCTAAACGGCTGGGATTTTGACAGTTTTTTTGACAGATTCGGGTAGTACTCGGCCTCCCGCATCCGATGAGCCATGTCCCGACTCGGTCCGACGCACCGTTTAGAAGTTAGACAAAACCGTCAATAAAACATAGAGGGAGCCACTTTTTGACAGTTTTTTTGACAGATTCGGGTAGTACTCGGCCTCCCGCATCCGATGAGCCATGTCCCGACTCGGTCCGACGCACCGTTTAGAAGTTAGACAAAACCGTCAATAAAACATAGAGGGAGCCACTTTTTGACAGTTTTTTTGACAGATTCGGGTAGTACTCGGCGAGCCGGACTCAGTCGTCTTTTTCCCGACGCCCTACGACGTCCCTGTCAAAAGTTAGCGTCGCAATGTACAGGGTGTTTCGAAAGTAATGTACAAACGCTTATATCTCCTAAACGGCTGGGATTTTGACAGTTTTTTGACAGATTCGGGTAGTACTCGGCCTCCCGCATCCGATGAGCCATGTCCCGACTCGGTCCGACGCACCGTTTAGAAGTTAGACAAAACCGTCAATAAAACATAGAGGGAGCCACTTTTTGACAGTTTTTTTGACAGATTCGGGTAGTACTCGGCGAGCCGGACTCAGTCGTCTTTTTCCCGACGCCCTACGACGTCCCTGTCAAAAGTTAGCGTCGCAATGTACAGGGTGTTTCGAAAGTAATGTACAAACGCTTATATCTCCTAAACGGCTGGGATTTTGACAGTTTTTTTGACAGATTCGGGTAGTACTCGGCCTCCCGCATCCGATGAGCCATGTCCCGACTCGGTCCGACGCACCGTTTAGAAGTTAGACAAAACCGTCAATAAAACATAGAGGGAGCCACTTTTTGACAGTTTTTTTGACAGATTCGGGTAGTACTCGGCCTCCCGCATCCGATGAGCCATGTCCCGACTCGGTCCGACGCACCGTTTAGAAGTTAGACAAAACCGTCAATAAAACATAGAGGGAGCCACTTTTTGACAGTTTTTTTGACAGATTCGGGTAGTACTCGGCGAGCCGGACTCAGTCGTCTTTTTCCCGACGCCCTACGACGTCCCTGTCAAAAGTTAGCGTCGCAATGTACAGGGTGTTTCGAAAGTAATGTACAAACGCTTATATCTCCTAAACGGCTGGGATTTTGACAGTTTTTTTGACAGATTCGGGTAGTACTCGGCCTCCCGCATCCGATGAGCCATGTCCCGACTCGGTCCGACGCACCGTTTAGAAGTTAGACAAAACCGTCAATAAAACATAGAGGGAGCCACTTTTTGACAGTTTTTTTGACAGATTCGGGTAGTACTCGGCGAGCCGGACTCAGTCGTCTTTTTCCCGACGCCCTACGACGTCCCTGTCAAAAGTTAGCGTCGCAATGTACAGGGTGTTTCGAAAGTAATGTACAAACGCTTATATCTCCTAAACGGCTGGGATTTTGACAGTTTTTTTGACAGATTCGGGTAGTACTCGGCCTCCCGCATCCGATGAGCCATGTCCCGACTCGGTCCGACGCACCGTTTAGAAGTTAGACAAAACCGTCAATAAAACATAGAGGGAGCCACTTTTTGACAGTTTTTTTGACAGATTCGGGTAGTACTCGGCGAGCCGGACTCAGTCGTCTTTTTCCCGACGCCCTACGACGTCCCTGTCAAAAGTTAGCGTCGCAATGTACAGGGTGTTTCGAAAGTAATGTACAAACGCTTATATCTCCTAAACGGCTGGGATTTTGACAGTTTTTTTGACAGATTCGGGTAGTACTCGGCCTCCCGCATCCGATGAGCCATGTCCCGACCCGGTCCGACGCACCGTTTAGAAGTTAGACAAAACCGTCAATAAAACATAGAGGGAGCCACTTTTTGACAGTTTTTTTGACAGATTCGGGTAGTACTCGGCGAGCCGGACTCAGTCGTCTTTTTCCCGACGCCCTACGACGTCCCTGTCAAAAGTTAGCGTCGCAATGTACAGGGTGTTTCGAAAGTAATGTACAAACGCTTATATCTCCTAAACGGCTGGGATTTTGACAGTTTTTTTGACAGATTCGGGTAGTACTCGGCCTCCCGCATCCGATGAGCCATGTCCCGACTCGGTCCGACGCACCGTTTAGAAGTTAGACAAAACCGTCAATAAAACATAGAGGGAGCCACTTGTTGACAGTTTTTTTGACAGATTCGGGTAGTACTCGGCGAGCCGGACTCAGTCGTCTTTTTCCCGACGCCCTACGACGTCCCTGTCAAAAGTTAGCGTCGCAATGTACAGGGTGTTTCGAAAGTAATGTACAAACGCTTATATCTCCTAAACGGCTGGGATTTTGACAGTTTTTTTGACAGATTCGGGTAGTACTCGGCCTCCCGCATCCGATGAGCCATGTCCCGACTCGGTCCGACGCACCGTTTAGAAGTTAGACAAAACCGTCAATAAAACATAGAGGGAGCCACTTTTTGACAGTTTTTTTGACAGATTCGGGTAGTACTCGGCGAGCCGGACTCAGTCGTCTTTTTCCCGACGCCCTACGACGTCCCTGTCAAAAGTTAGCGTCGCAATGTACAGGGTGTTTCGAAAGTAATGTACAAACGCTTATATCTCCTAAACGGCTGGGATTTTGACAGTTTTTTTGACAGATTCGGGTAGTACTCGGCCTCCCGCATCCGATGAGCCATGTCCCGACTCGGTCCGACGCACCGTTTAGAAGTTAGACAAAACCGTCAATAAAACATAGAGGGAGCCACTTTTTGACAGTTTTTTTGACAGATTCGGGTAGTACTCGGCGAGCCGGACTCAGTCGTCTTTTTCCCGACGCCCTACGACGTCCCTGTCAAAAGTTAGCGTCGCAATGTACAGGGTGTTTCGAAAGTAATGTACAAACGCTTATATCTCCTAAACGGCTGGGATTTTGACAGATTCGGGTAGTACTCGGCCTCCCGCATCCGATGAGCCATGTCCCGACTCGGTCCGACGCACCGTTTAGAAGTTAGACAAAACCGTCAATAAAACATAGAGGGAGCCACTTTTTAACAGTTTTTTTGACAGATTCGGGTAGTACTCGGCGAGCCGGACTCAGTCGTCTTTTTCCCGACGCCCTACGACGTCCCTGTCAAAAGTTAGCGTCGCAATGTACAGGGTGTTTCGAAAGTAATGTACAAACGCTTATATCTCCTAAACGGCTGGGATTTTGACAGTTTTTTTGACAGATTCGGGTAGTACTCGGCCTCCCGCATCCGATGAGCCATGTCCCGACTCGGTCCGACGCACCGTTTAGAAGTTAGACAAAACCGTCAATAAAACATAGAGGGAGCCACTTTTTGACAGTTTTTTTGACAGATTCGGGTAGTACTCGGCGAGCCGGACTCAGTCGTCTTTTTCCCGACGCCCTACGACGTCCCTGTCAAAAGTTAGCGTCGCAATGTACAGGGTGTTTCGAAAGTAATGTACAAACGCTTATATCTCCTAAACGGCTGGGATTTTGACAGTTTTTTTGACAGATTCGGGTAGTACTCGGCCTCCCGCATCCGATGAGCCATGTCCCGACTCGGTCCGACGCACCGTTTAGAAGTTAGACAAAACCGTCAATAAAACATAGAGGGAGCCACTTGTTGACAGTTTTTTTGACAGATTCGGGTAGTACTCGGCGAGCCGGACTCAGTCGTCTTTTTCCCGACGCCCTACGACGTCCCTGTCAAAAGTTAGCGTCGCAATGTACAGGGTGTTTCGAAAGTAATGTACAAACGCTTATATCTCCTAAACGGCTGGGATTTTGACAGTTTTTTTGACAGATTCGGGTAGTACTCGGCCTCCCGCATCCGATGAGCCATGTCCCGACTCGGTCCGACGCACCGTTTAGAAGTTAGACAAAACCGTCAATAAAACATAGAGGGAGCCACTTTTTGACAGTTTTTTTGACAGATTCGGGTAGTACTCGGCGAGCCGGACTCAGTCGTCTTTTTCCCGACGCCCTACGACGTCCCTGTCAAAAGTTAGCGTCGCAATGTACAGGGTGTTTCGAAAGTAATGTACAAACGCTTATATCTCCTAAACGGCTGGGATTTTGACAGTTTTTTTGACAGATTCGGGTAGTACTCGGCCTCCCGCATCCGATGAGCCATGTCCCGACTCGGTCCGACGCACCGTTTAGAAGTTAGACAAAACCGTCAATAAAACATAGAGGGAGCCACTTTTTGACAGTTTTTTTGACAGATTCGGGTAGTACTCGGCGAGCCGGACTCAGTCGTCTTTTTCCCGACGCCCTACGACGTCCCTGTCAAAAGTTAGCGTCGCAATGTACAGGGTGTTTCGAAAGTAATGTACAAACGCTTATATCTCCTAAACGGCTGGGATTTTGACAGTTTTTTTGACAGATTCGGGTAGTACTCGGCCTCCCGCATCCGATGAGCCATGTCCCGACTCGGTCCGACGCACCGTTTAGAAGTTAGACAAAACCGTCAATAAAACATAGAGGGAGCCACTTGTTGACAGTTTTTTTGACAGATTCGGGTAGTACTCGGCGAGCCGGACTCAGTCGTCTTTTTCCCGACGCCCTACGACGTCCCTGTCAAAAGTTAGCGTCGCAATGTACAGGGTGTTTCGAAAGTAATGTACAAACGCTTATATCTCCTAAACGGCTGGGATTTTGACAGTTTTTTTGACAGATTCGGGTAGTACTCGGCCTCCCGCATCCGATGAGCCATGTCCCGACTCGGTCCGACGCACCGTTTAGAAGTTAGACAAAACCGTCAATAAAACATAGAGGGAGCCACTTGTTGACAGTTTTTTTGACAGATTCGGGTAGTACTCGGCGAGCCGGACTCAGTCGTCTTTTTCCCGACGCCCTACGACGTCCCTGTCAAAAGTTAGCGTCGCAATGTACAGGGTGTTTCGAAAGTAATGTACAAACGCTTATATCTCCTAAACGGCTGGGATTTTGACAGTTTTTTTGACAGATTCGGGTAGTACTCGGCCTCCCGCATCCGATGAGCCATGTCCCGACTCGGTCCGACGCACCGTTTAGAAGTTAGACAAAACCGTCAATAAAACATAGAGGGAGCCACTTTTTGACAGTTTTTTTGACAGATTCGGGTAGTACTCGGCGAGCCGGACTCAGTCGTCTTTTTCCCGACGCCCTACGACGTCCCTGTCAAAAGTTAGCGTCGCAATGTACAGGGTGTTTCGAAAGTAATGTACAAACGCTTATATCTCCTAAACGGCTGGGATTTTGACAGTTTTTTTGACAGATTCGGGTAGTACTCGGCCTCCCGCATCCGATGAGCCATGTCCCGACTCGGTCCGACGCACCGTTTAGAAGTTAGACAAAACCGTCAATAAAACATAGAGGGAGCCACTTTTTGACAGTTTTTTTGACAGATTCGGGTAGTACTCGGCGAGCCGGACTCAGTCGTCTTTTTCCCGACGCCCTACGACGTCCCTGTCAAAAGTTAGCGTCGCAATGTACAGGGTGTTTCGAAAGTAATGTACAAACGCTTATATCTCCTAAACGGCTGGGATTTTGACAGTTTTTTTGACAGATTCGGGTAGTACTCGGCCTCCCGCATCCGATGAGCCATGTCCCGACTCGGTCCGACGCACCGTTTAGAAGTTAGACAAAACCGTCAATAAAACATAGAGGGAGCCACTTTTTGACAGTTTTTTTGACAGATTCGGGTAGTACTCGGCGAGCCGGACTCAGTCGTCTTTTTCCCGACGCCCTACGACGTCCCTGTCAAAAGTTAGCGTCGCAATGTACAGGGTGTTTCGAAAGTAATGTACAAACGCTTATATCTCCTAAACGGCTGGGATTTTGACAGTTTTTTTGACAGATTCGGGTAGTACTCGGCCTCCCGCATCCGATGAGCCATGTCCCGACTCGGTCCGACGCACCGTTTAGAAGTTAGACAAAACCGTCAATAAAACATAGAGGGAGCCACTTTTTGACAGTTTTTTTGACAGATTCGGGTAGTACTCGGCGAGCCGGACTCAGTCGTCTTTTTCCCGACGCCCTACGACGTCCCTGTCAAAAGTTAGCGTCGCAATGTACAGGGTGTTTCGAAAGTAATGTACAAACGCTTATATCTCCTAAACGGCTGGGATTTTGACAGTTTTTTTGACAGATTCGGGTAGTACTCGGCCTCCCGCATCCGATGAGCCATGTCCCGACTCGGTCCGACGCACCGTTTAGAAGTTAGACAAAACCGTCAATAAAACATAGAGGGAGCCACTTGTTGACAGTTTTTTTGACAGATTCGGGTAGTACTCGGCGAGCCGGACTCAGTCGTCTTTTTCCCGACGCCCTACGACGTCCCTGTCAAAAGTTAGCGTCGCAATGTACAGGGTGTTTCGAAAGTAATGTACAAACGCTTATATCTCCTAAACGGCTGGGATTTTGACAGTTTTTTTGACAGATTCGGGTAGTACTCGGCCTCCCGCATCCGATGAGCCATGTCCCGACTCGGTCCGACGCACCGTTTAGAAGTTAGACAAAACCGTCAATAAAACATAGAGGGAGCCACTTTTTGACAGTTTTTTTGACAGATTCGGGTAGTACTCGGCGAGCCGGACTCAGTCGTCTTTTTCCCGACGCCCTACGACGTCCCTGTCAAAAGTTAGCGTCGCAATGTACAGGGTGTTTCGAAAGTAATGTACAAACGCTTATATCTCCTAAACGGCTGGGATTTTGACAGTTTTTTTGACAGATTCGGGTAGTACTCGGCCTCCCGCATCCGATGAGCCATGTCCCGACTCGGTCCGACGCACCGTTTAGAAGTTAGACAAAACCGTCAATAAAACATAGAGGGAGCCACTTGTTGACAGTTTTTTTGACAGATTCGGGTAGTACTCGGCGAGCCGGACTCAGTCGTCTTTTTCCCGACGCCCTACGACGTCCCTGTCAAAAGTTAGCGTCGCAATGTACAGGGTGTTTCGAAAGTAATGTACAAACGCTTATATCTCCTAAACGGCTGGGATTTTGACAGTTTTTTTGACAGATTCGGGTAGTACTCGGCCTCCCGCATCCGATGAGCCATGTCCCGACTCGGTCCGACGCACCGTTTAGAAGTTAGACAAAACCGTCAATAAAACATAGAGGGAGCCACTTTTTGACAGTTTTTTTGACAGATTCGGGTAGTACTCGGCGAGCCGGACTCAGTCGTCTTTTTCCCGACGCCCTACGACGTCCCTGTCAAAAGTTAGCGTCGCAATGTACAGGGTGTTTCGAAAGTAATGTACAAACGCTTATATCTCCTAAACGGCTGGGATTTTGACAGTTTTTTTGACAGATTCGGGTAGTACTCGGCCTCCCGCATCCGATGAGCCATGTCCCGACTCGGTCCGACGCACCGTTTAGAAGTTAGACAAAACCGTCAATAAAACATAGAGGGAGCCACTTTTTGACAGTTTTTTTGACAGATTCGGGTAGTACTCGGCGAGCCGGACTCAGTCGTCTTTTTCCCGACGCCCTACGACGTCCCTGTCAAAAGTTAGCGTCGCAATGTACAGGGTGTTTCGAAAGTAATGTACAAACGCTTATATCTCCTAAACGGCTGGGATTTTGACAGTTTTTTTGACAGATTCGGGTAGTACTCGGCCTCCCGCATCCGATGAGCCATGTCCCGACTCGGTCCGACGCACCGTTTAGAAGTTAGACAAAACCGTCAATAAAACATAGAGGGAGCCACTAGTTGACAGTTTTTTTGACAGATTCGGGTAGTACTCGGCGAGCCGGACTCAGTCGTCTTTTTCCCGACGCCCTACGACGTCCCTGTCAAAAGTTAGCGTCGCAATGTACAGGGTGTTTCGAAAGTAATGTACAAACGCTTATATCTCCTAAACGGCTGGGATTTTGACAGTTTTTTTGACAGATTCGGGTAGTACTCGGCCTCCCGCATCCGATGAGCCATGTCCCGACTCGGTCCGACGCACCGTTTAGAAGTTAGACAAAACCGTCAATAAAACATAGAGGGAGCCACTTGTTGACAGTTTTTTTGACAGATTCGGGTAGTACTCGGCGAGCCGGACTCAGTCGTCTTTTTCCCGACGCCCTACGACGTCCCTGTCAAAAGTTAGCGTCGCAATGTACAGGGTGTTTCGAAAGTAATGTACAAACGCTTATATCTCCTAAACGGCTGGGATTTTGACAGTTTTTTTGACAGATTCGGGTAGTACTCGGCCTCCCGCATCCGATGAGCCATGTCCCGACTCGGTCCGACGCACCGTTTAGAAGTTAGACAAAACCGTCAATAAAACATAGAGGGAGCCACTTTTTGACAGTTTTTTTGACAGATTCGGGTAGTACTCGGCGAGCCGGACTCAGTCGTCTTTTTCCCGACGCCCTACGACGTCCCTGTCAAAAGTTAGCGTCGCAATGTACAGGGTGTTTCGAAAGTAATGTACAAACGCTTATATCTCCTAAACGGTGGGATTTTGACAGTTTTTTTGACAGATTCGGGTAGTACTCGGCCTCCCGCATCCGATGAGCCATGTCCCGACTCGGTCCGACGCACCGTTTAGAAGTTAGACAAAACCGTCAATAAAACATAGAGGGAGCCACTTTTTGACAGTTTTTTTGACAGATTCGGGTAGTACTCGGCGAGCCGGACTCAGTCGTCTTTTTCCCGACGCCCTACGACGTCCCTGTCAAAAGTTAGCGTCGCAATGTACAGGGTGTTTCGAAAGTAATGTACAAACGCTTATATCTCCTAAACGGCTGGGATTTTGACAGTTTTTTTGACAGATTCGGGTAGTACTCGGCCTCCCGCATCCGATGAGCCATGTCCCGACTCGGTCCGACGCACCGTTTAGAAGTTAGACAAAACCGTCAATAAAACATAGAGGGAGCCACTTTTTGACAGTTTTTTTGACAGATTCGGGTAGTACTCGGCGAGCCGGACTCAGTCGTCTTTTTCCCGACGCCCTACGACGTCCCTGTCAAAAGTTAGCGTCGCAATGTACAGGGTGTTTCGAAAGTAATGTACAAACGCTTATATCTCCTAAACGGCTGGGATTTTGACAGTTTTTTTGACAGATTCGGGTAGTACTCGGCCTCCCGCATCCGATGAGCCATGTCCCGACTCGGTCCGACGCACCGTTTAGAAGTTAGACAAAACCGTCAATAAAACATAGAGGGAGCCACTTTTTGACAGTTTTTTTGACAGATTCGGGTAGTACTCGGCGAGCCGGACTCAGTCGTCTTTTTCCCGACGCCCTACGACGTCCCTGTCAAAAGTTAGCGTCGCAATGTACAGGGTGTTTCGAAAGTAATGTACAAACGCTTATATCTCCTAAACGGCTGGGATTTTGACAGTTTTTTTGACAGATTCGGGTAGTACTCGGCCTCCCGCATCCGATGAGCCATGTCCCGACTCGGTCCGACGCACCGTTTAGAAGTTAGACAAAACCGTCAATAAAACATAGAGGGAGCCACTTTTTGACAGTTTTTTTGACAGATTCGGGTAGTACTCGGCGAGCCGGACTCAGTCGTCTTTTTCCCGACGCCCTACGACGTCCCTGTCAAAAGTTAGCGTCGCAATGTACAGGGTGTTTCGAAAGTAATGTACAAACGCTTATATCTCCTAAACGGCTGGGATTTTGACAGTTTTTTTGACAGATTCGGGTAGTACTCGGCCTCCCGCATCCGATGAGCCATGTCCCGACTCGGTCCGACGCACCGTTTAGAAGTTAGACAAAACCGTCAATAAAACATAGAGGGAGCCACTTTTTGACAGTTTTTTTGACAGATTCGGGTAGTACTCGGCGAGCCGGACTCAGTCGTCTTTTTCCCGACGCCCTACGACGTCCCTGTCAAAAGTTAGCGTCGCAATGTACAGGGTGTTTCGAAAGTAATGTACAAACGCTTATATCTCCTAAACGGCTGGGATTTTGACAGTTTTTTTGACAGATTCGGGTAGTACTCGGCCTCCCGCATCCGATGAGCCATGTCCCGACTCGGTCCGACGCACCGTTTAGAAGTTAGACAAAACCGTCAATAAAACATAGAGGGAGCCACTTTTTGACAGTTTTTTTGACAGATTCGGGTAGTACTCGGCGAGCCGGACTCAGTCGTCTTTTTCCCGACGCCCTACGACGTCCCTGTCAAAAGTTAGCGTCGCAATGTACAGGGTGTTTCGAAAGTAATGTACAAACGCTTATATCTCCTAAACGGCTGGGATTTTGACAGTTTTTTTGACAGATTCGGGTAGTACTCGGCCTCCCGCATCCGATGAGCCATGTCCCGACTCGGTCCGACGCACCGTTTAGAAGTTAGACAAAACCGTCAATAAAACATAGAGGGAGCCACTTTTTGACAGTTTTTTTGACAGATTCGGGTAGTACTCGGCGAGCCGGACTCAGTCGTCTTTTTCCCGACGCCCTACGACGTCCCTGTCAAAAGTTAGCGTCGCAATGTACAGGGTGTTTCGAAAGTAATGTACAAACGCTTATATCTCCTAAACGGCTGGGATTTTGACAGTTTTTTTGACAGATTCGGGTAGTACTCGGCCTCCCGCATCCGATGAGCCATGTCCCGACTCGGTCCGACGCACCGTTTAGAAGTTAGACAAAACCGTCAATAAAACATAGAGGGAGCCACTTGTTGACAGTTTTTTTGACAGATTCGGGTAGTACTCGGCGAGCCGGACTCAGTCGTCTTTTTCCCGACGCCCTACGACGTCCCTGTCAAAAGTTAGCGTCGCAATGTACAGGGTGTTTCGAAAGTAATGTACAAACGCTTATATCTCCTAAACGGCTGGGATTTTGACAGTTTTTTTGACAGATTCGGGTAGTACTCGGCCTCCCGCATCCGATGAGCCATGTCCCGACTCGGTCCGACGCACCGTTTAGAAGTTAGACAAAACCGTCAATAAAACATAGAGGGAGCCACTTTTTGACAGTTTTTTTGACAGATTCGGGTAGTACTCGGCGAGCCGGACTCAGTCGTCTTTTTCCCGACGCCCTACGACGTCCCTGTCAAAAGTTAGCGTCGCAATGTACAGGGTGTTTCGAAAGTAATGTACAAACGCTTATATCTCCTAAACGGCTGGGATTTTGACAGTTTTTTTGACAGATTCGGGTAGTACTCGGCCTCCCGCATCCGATGAGCCATGTCCCGACTCGGTCCGACGCACCGTTTAGAAGTTAGACAAAACCGTCAATAAAACATAGAGGGAGCCACTTTTTGACAGTTTTTTTGACAGATTCGGGTAGTACTCGGCGAGCCGGACTCAGTCGTCTTTTTCCCGACGCCCTACGACGTCCCTGTCAAAAGTTAGCGTCGCAATGTACAGGGTGTTTCGAAAGTAATGTACAAACGCTTATATCTCCTAAACGGCTGGGATTTTGACAGTTTTTTTGACAGATTCGGGTAGTACTCGGCCTCCCGCATCCGATGAGCCATGTCCCGACTCGGTCCGACGCACCGTTTAGAAGTTAGACAAAACCGTCAATAAAACATAGAGGGAGCCACTTTTTGACAGTTTTTTTGACAGATTCGGGTAGTACTCGGCGAGCCGGACTCAGTCGTCTTTTTCCCGACGCCCTACGACGTCCCTGTCAAAAGTTAGCGTCGCAATGTACAGGGTGTTTCGAAAGTAATGTACAAACGCTTATATCTCCTAAACGGCTGGGATTTTGACAGTTTTTTTGACAGATTCGGGTAGTACTCGGCCTCCCGCATCCGATGAGCCATGTCCCGACTCGGTCCGACGCACCGTTTAGAAGTTAGACAAAACCGTCAATAAAACATAGAGGGAGCCACTTTTTGACAGTTTTTTTGACAGATTCGGGTAGTACTCGGCGAGCCGGACTCAGTCGTCTTTTTCCCGACGCCCTACGACGTCCCTGTCAAAAGTTAGCGTCGCAATGTACAGGGTGTTTCGAAAGTAATGTACAAACGCTTATATCTCCTAAACGGCTGGGATTTTGACAGTTTTTTTGACAGATTCGGGTAGTACTCGGCCTCCCGCATCCGATGAGCCATGTCCCGACTCGGTCCGACGCACCGTTTAGAAGTTAGACAAAACCGTCAATAAAACATAGAGGGAGCCACTTTTTGACAGTTTTTTTGACAGATTCGGGTAGTACTCGGCGAGCCGGACTCAGTCGTCTTTTTCCCGACGCCCTACGACGTCCCTGTCAAAAGTTAGCGTCGCAATGTACAGGGTGTTTCGAAAGTAATGTACAAACGCTTATATCTCCTAAACGGCTGGGATTTTGACAGTTTTTTTGACAGATTCGGGTAGTACTCGGCCTCCCGCATCCGATGAGCCATGTCCCGACTCGGTCCGACGCACCGTTTAGAAGTTAGACAAAACCGTCAATAAAACATAGAGGGAGCCACTTTTTGACAGTTTTTTTGACAGATTCGGGTAGTACTCGGCGAGCCGGACTCAGTCGTCTTTTTCCCGACGCCCTACGACGTCCCTGTCAAAAGTTAGCGTCGCAATGTACAGGGTGTTTCGAAAGTAATGTACAAACGCTTATATCTCCTAAACGGCTGGGATTTTGACAGTTTTTTTGACAGATTCGGGTAGTACTCGGCCTCCCGCATCCGATGAGCCATGTCCCGACTCGGTCCGACGCACCGTTTAGAAGTTAGACAAAACCGTCAATAAAACATAGAGGGAGCCACTTTTTGACAGTTTTTTTGACAGATTCGGGTAGTACTCGGCGAGCCGGACTCAGTCGTCTTTTTCCCGACGCCCTACGACGTCCCTGTCAAAAGTTAGCGTCGCAATGTACAGGGTGTTTCGAAAGTAATGTACAAACGCTTATATCTCCTAAACGGCTGGGATTTTGACAGTTTTTTTGACAGATTCGGGTAGTACTCGGCCTCCCGCATCCGATGAGCCATGTCCCGACTCGGTCCGACGCACCGTTTAGAAGTTAGACAAAACCGTCAATAAAACATAGAGGGAGCCACTTTTTGACAGTTTTTTTGACAGATTCGGGTAGTACTCGGCGAGCCGGACTCAGTCGTCTTTTTCCCGACGCCCTACGACGTCCCTGTCAAAAGTTAGCGTCGCAATGTACAGGGTGTTTCGAAAGTAATGTACAAACGCTTATATCTCCTAAACGGCTGGGATTTTGACAGTTTTTTTGACAGATTCGGGTAGTACTCGGCCTCCCGCATCCGATGAGCCATGTCCCGACTCGGTCCGACGCACCGTTTAGAAGTTAGACAAAACCGTCAATAAAACATAGAGGGAGCCACTTTTTGACAGTTTTTTTGACAGATTCGGGTAGTACTCGGCGAGCCGGACTCAGTCGTCTTTTTCCCGACGCCCTACGACGTCCCTGTCAAAAGTTAGCGTCGCAATGTACAGGGTGTTTCGAAAGTAATGTACAAACGCTTATATCTCCTAAACGGCTGGGATTTTGACAGTTTTTTTGACAGATTCGGGTAGTACTCGGCCTCCCGCATCCGATGAGCCATGTCCCGACTCGGTCCGACGCACCGTTTAGAAGTTAGACAAAACCGTCAATAAAACATAGAGGGAGCCACTTTTTGACAGTTTTTTTGACAGATTCGGGTAGTACTCGGCGAGCCGGACTCAGTCGTCTTTTTCCCGACGCCCTACGACGTCCCTGTCAAAAGTTAGCGTCGCAATGTACAGGGTGTTTCGAAAGTAATGTACAAACGCTTATATCTCCTAAACGGCTGGGATTTTGACAGTTTTTTTGACAGATTCGGGTAGTACTCGGCCTCCCGCATCCGATGAGCCATGTCCCGACTCGGTCCGACGCACCGTTTAGAAGTTAGACAAAACCGTCAATAAAACATAGAGGGAGCCACTTTTTGACAGTTTTTTTGACAGATTCGGGTAGTACTCGGCGAGCCGGACTCAGTCGTCTTTTTCCCGACGCCCTACGACGTCCCTGTCAAAAGTTAGCGTCGCAATGTACAGGGTGTTTCGAAAGTAATGTACAAACGCTTATATCTCCTAAACGGCTGGGATTTTGACAGTTTTTTTGACAGATTCGGGTAGTACTCGGCCTCCCGCATCCGATGAGCCATGTCCCGACTCGGTCCGACGCACCGTTTAGAAGTTAGACAAAACCGTCAATAAAACATAGAGGGAGCCACTTTTTGACAGTTTTTTTGACAGATTCGGGTAGTACTCGGCGAGCCGGACTCAGTCGTCTTTTTCCCGACGCCCTACGACGTCCCTGTCAAAAGTTAGCGTCGCAATGTACAGGGTGTTTCGAAAGTAATGTACAAACGCTTATATCTCCTAAACGGCTGGGATTTTGACAGTTTTTTTGACAGATTCGGGTAGTACTCGGCCTCCCGCATCCGATGAGCCATGTCCCGACTCGGTCCGACGCACCGTTTAGAAGTTAGACAAAACCGTCAATAAAACATAGAGGGAGCCACTTGTTGACAGTTTTTTTGACAGATTCGGGTAGTACTCGGCGAGCCGGACTCAGTCGTCTTTTTCCCGACGCCCTACGACGTCCCTGTCAAAAGTTAGCGTCGCAATGTACAGGGTGTTTCGAAAGTAATGTACAAACGCTTATATCTCCTAAACGGCTGGGATTTTGACAGTTTTTTTGACAGATTCGGGTAGTACTCGGCCTCCCGCATCCGATGAGCCATGTCCCGACTCGGTCCGACGCACCGTTTAGAAGTTAGACAAAACCGTCAATAAAACATAGAGGGAGCCACTTTTTGACAGTTTTTTTGACAGATTCGGGTAGTACTCGGCGAGCCGGACTCAGTCGTCTTTTTCCCGACGCCCTACGACGTCCCTGTCAAAAGTTAGCGTCGCAATGTACAGGGTGTTTCGAAAGTAATGTACAAACGCTTATATCTCCTAAACGGCTGGGATTTTGACAGTTTTTTTGACAGATTCGGGTAGTACTCGGCCTCCCGCATCCGATGAGCCATGTCCCGACTCGGTCCGACGCACCGTTTAGAAGTTAGACAAAACCGTCAATAAAACATAGAGGGAGCCACTTGTTGACAGTTTTTTTGACAGATTCGGGTAGTACTCGGCGAGCCGGACTCAGTCGTCTTTTTCCCGACGCCCTACGACGTCCCTGTCAAAAGTTAGCGTCGCAATGTACAGGGTGTTTCGAAAGTAATGTACAAACGCTTATATCTCCTAAACGGCTGGGATTTTGACAGTTTTTTTGACAGATTCGGGTAGTACTCGGCCTCCCGCATCCGATGAGCCATGTCCCGACTCGGTCCGACGCACCGTTTAGAAGTTAGACAAAACCGTCAATAAAACATAGAGGGAGCCACTTTTTGACAGTTTTTTTGACAGATTCGGGTAGTACTCGGCGAGCCGGACTCAGTCGTCTTTTTCCCGACGCCCTACGACGTCCCTGTCAAAAGTTAGCGTCGCAATGTACAGGGTGTTTCGAAAGTAATGTACAAACGCTTATATCTCCTAAACGGCTGGGATTTTGACAGTTTTTTTGACAGATTCGGGTAGTACTCGGCCTCCCGCATCCGATGAGCCATGTCCCGACTCGGTCCGACGCACCGTTTAGAAGTTAGACAAAACCGTCAATAAAACATAGAGGGAGCCACTTTTTGACAGTTTTTTTGACAGATTCGGGTAGTACTCGGCGAGCCGGACTCAGTCGTCTTTTTCCCGACGCCCTACGACGTCCCTGTCAAAAGTTAGCGTCGCAATGTACAGGGTGTTTCGAAAGTAATGTACAAACGCTTATATCTCCTAAACGGCTGGGATTTTGACAGTTTTTTTGACAGATTCGGGTAGTACTCGGCCTCCCGCATCCGATGAGCCATGTCCCGACTCGGTCCGACGCACCGTTTAGAAGTTAGACAAAACCGTCAATAAAACATAGAGGGAGCCACTTTTTGACAGTTTTTTTGACAGATTCGGGTAGTACTCGGCGAGCCGGACTCAGTCGTCTTTTTCCCGACGCCCTACGACGTCCCTGTCAAAAGTTAGCGTCGCAATGTACAGGGTGTTTCGAAAGTAATGTACAAACGCTTATATCTCCTAAACGGCTGGGATTTTGACAGTTTTTTTGACAGATTCGGGTAGTACTCGGCCTCCCGCATCCGATGAGCCATGTCCCGACTCGGTCCGACGCACCGTTTAGAAGTTAGACAAAACCGTCAATAAAACATAGAGGGAGCCACTTTTTGACAGTTTTTTTGACAGATTCGGGTAGTACTCGGCGAGCCGGACTCAGTCGTCTTTTTCCCGACGCCCTACGACGTCCCTGTCAAAAGTTAGCGTCGCAATGTACAGGGTGTTTCGAAAGTAATGTACAAACGCTTATATCTCCTAAACGGCTGGGATTTTGACAGTTTTTTTGACAGATTCGGGTAGTACTCGGCCTCCCGCATCCGATGAGCCATGTCCCGACTCGGTCCGACGCACCGTTTAGAAGTTAGACAAAACCGTCAATAAAACATAGAGGGAGCCACTTTTTGACAGTTTTTTTGACAGATTCGGGTAGTACTCGGCGAGCCGGACACAGTCGTCTTTTTCCCGACGCCCTACGACGTCCCTGTCAAAAGTTAGCGTCGCAATGTACAGGGTGTTTCGAAAGTAATGTACAAACGCTTATATCTCCTAAACGGCTGGGATTTTGACAGTTTTTTTGACAGATTCGGGTAGTACTCGGCCTCCCGCATCCGATGAGCCATGTCCCGACTCGGTCCGACGCACCGTTTAGAAGTTAGACAAAACCGTCAATAAAACATAGAGGGAGCCACTTTTTGACAGTTTTTTTGACAGATTCGGGTAGTACTCGGCGAGCCGGACTCAGTCGTCTTTTTCCCGACGCCCTACGACGTCCCTGTCAAAAGTTAGCGTCGCAATGTACAGGGTGTTTCGAAAGTAATGTACAAACGCTTATATCTCCTAAACGGCTGGGATTTTGACAGTTTTTTTGACAGATTCGGGTAGTACTCGGCCTCCCGCATCCGATGAGCCATGTCCCGACTCGGTCCGACGCACCGTTTAGAAGTTAGACAAAACCGTCAATAAAACATAGAGGGAGCCACTTGTTGACAGTTTTTTTGACAGATTCGGGTAGTACTCGACGAGCCGGACTCAGTCGTCTTTTTCCCGACGCCCTACGACGTCCCTGTCAAAAGTTAGCGTCGCAATGTACAGGGTGTTTCGAAAGTAATGTACAAACGCTTATATCTCCTAAACGGCTGGGATTTTGACAGTTTTTTTGACAGATTCGGGTAGTACTCGGCCTCCCGCATCCGATGAGCCATGTCCCGACTCGGTCCGACGCACCGTTTAGAAGTTAGACAAAACCGTCAATAAAACATAGAGGGAGCCACTTTTTGACAGTTTTTTTGACAGATTCGGGTAGTACTCGGCCTCCCGCATCCGATGAGCCATGTCCCGACTCGGTCCGACGCACCGTTTAGAAGTTAGACAAAACCGTCAATAAAACATAGAGGGAGCCACTTTTTGACAGTTTTTTTGACAGATTCGGGTAGTACTCGGCGAGCCGGACTCAGTCGTCTTTTTCCCGACGCCCTACGACGTCCCTGTCAAAAGTTAGCGTCGCAATGTACAGGGTGTTTCGAAAGTAATGTACAAACGCTTATATCTCCTAAACGGCTGGGATTTTGACAGTTTTTTTGACAGATTCGGGTAGTACTCGGCCTCCCGCATCCGATGAGCCATGTCCCGACTCGGTCCGACGCACCGTTTAGAAGTTAGACAAAACCGTCAATAAAACATAGAGGGAGCCACTTTTTGACAGTTTTTTTGACAGATTCGGGTAGTACTCGGCGAGCCGGACTCAGTCGTCTTTTTCCCGACGCCCTACGACGTCCCTGTCAAAAGTTAGCGTCGCAATGTACAGGGTGTTTCGAAAGTAATGTACAAACGCTTATATCTCCTAAACGGCTGGGATTTTGACAGTTTTTTTGACAGATTCGGGTAGTACTCGGCCTCCCGCATCCGATGAGCCATGTCCCGACTCGGTCCGACGCACCGTTTAGAAGTTAGACAAAACCGTCAATAAAACATAGAGGGAGCCACTTTTTGACAGTTTTTTTGACAGATTCGGGTAGTACTCGGCGAGCCGGACTCAGTCGTCTTTTTCCCGACGCCCTACGACGTCCCTGTCAAAAGTTAGCGTCGCAATGTACAGGGTGTTTCGAAAGTAATGTACAAACGCTTATATCTCCTAAACGGCTGGGATTTTGACAGTTTTTTTGACAGATTCGGGTAGTACTCGGCCTCCCGCATCCGATGAGCCATGTCCCGACTCGGTCCGACGCACCGTTTAGAAGTTAGACAAAACCGTCAATAAAACATAGAGGGAGCCACTTTTTGACAGTTTTTTTGACAGATTCGGGTAGTACTCGGCGAGCCGGACTCAGTCGTCTTTTTCCCGACGCCCTACGACGTCCCTGTCAAAAGTTAGCGTCGCAATGTACAGGGTGTTTCGAAAGTAATGTACAAACGCTTATATCTCCTAAACGGCTGGGATTTTGACAGTTTTTTTGACAGATTCGGGTAGTACTCGGCCTCCCGCATCCGATGAGCCATGTCCCGACTCGGTCCGACGCACCGTTTAGAAGTTAGACAAAACCGTCAATAAAACATAGAGGGAGCCACTTTTTGACAGTTTTTTTGACAGATTCGGGTAGTACTCGGCCTCCCGCATCCGATGAGCCATGTCCCGACTCGGTCCGACGCACCGTTTAGAAGTTAGACAAAACCGTCAATAAAACATAGAGGGAGCCACTTTTTGACAGTTTTTTTGACAGATTCGGGTAGTACTCGGCGAGCCGGACTCAGTCGTCTTTTTCCCGACGCCCTACGACGTCCCTGTCAAAAGTTAGCGTCGCAATGTACAGGGTGTTTCGAAAGTAATGTACAAACGCTTATATCTCCTAAACGGCTGGGATTTTGACAGTTTTTTTGACAGATTCGGGTAGTACTCGGCCTCCCGCATCCGATGAGCCATGTCCCGACTCGGTCCGACGCACCGTTTAGAAGTTAGACAAAACCGTCAATAAAACATAGAGGGAGCCACTTTTTGACAGTTTTTTTGACAGATTCGGGTAGTACTCGGCGAGCCGGACTCAGTCGTCTTTTTCCCGACGCCCTACGACGTCCCTGTCAAAAGTTAGCGTCGCAATGTACAGGGTGTTTCGAAAGTAATGTACAAACGCTTATATCTCCTAAACGGCTGGGATTTTGACAGATTCGGGTAGTACTCGGCCTCCCGCATCCGATGAGCCATGTCCCGACTCGGTCCGACGCACCGTTTAGAAGTTAGACAAAACCGTCAATAAAACATAGAGGGAGCCACTTTTTAACAGTTTTTTTGACAGATTCGGGTAGTACTCGGCGAGCCGGACTCAGTCGTCTTTTTCCCGACGCCCTACGACGTCCCTGTCAAAAGTTAGCGTCGCAATGTACAGGGTGTTTCGAAAGTAATGTACAAACGCTTATATCTCCTAAACGGCTGGGATTTTGACAGTTTTTTTGACAGATTCGGGTAGTACTCGGCCTCCCGCATCCGATGAGCCATGTCCCGACTCGGTCCGACGCACCGTTTAGAAGTTAGACAAAACCGTCAATAAAACATAGAGGGAGCCACTTTTTGACAGTTTTTTTGACAGATTCGGGTAGTACTCGGCGAGCCGGACTCAGTCGTCTTTTTCCCGACGCCCTACGACGTCCCTGTCAAAAGTTAGCGTCGCAATGTACAGGGTGTTTCGAAAGTAATGTACAAACGCTTATATCTCCTAAACGGCTGGGATTTTGACAGTTTTTTTGACAGATTCGGGTAGTACTCGGCCTCCCGCATCCGATGAGCCATGTCCCGACTCGGTCCGACGCACCGTTTAGAAGTTAGACAAAACCGTCAATAAAACATAGAGGGAGCCACTTGTTGACAGTTTTTTTGACAGATTCGGGTAGTACTCGGCGAGCCGGACTCAGTCGTCTTTTTCCCGACGCCCTACGACGTCCCTGTCAAAAGTTAGCGTCGCAATGTACAGGGTGTTTCGAAAGTAATGTACAAACGCTTATATCTCCTAAACGGCTGGGATTTTGACAGTTTTTTTGACAGATTCGGGTAGTACTCGGCCTCCCGCATCCGATGAGCCATGTCCCGACTCGGTCCGACGCACCGTTTAGAAGTTAGACAAAACCGTCAATAAAACATAGAGGGAGCCACTTTTTGACAGTTTTTTTGACAGATTCGGGTAGTACTCGGCGAGCCGGACTCAGTCGTCTTTTTCCCGACGCCCTACGACGTCCCTGTCAAAAGTTAGCGTCGCAATGTACAGGGTGTTTCGAAAGTAATGTACAAACGCTTATATCTCCTAAACGGCTGGGATTTTGACAGTTTTTTTGACAGATTCGGGTAGTACTCGGCCTCCCGCATCCGATGAGCCATGTCCCGACTCGGTCCGACGCACCGTTTAGAAGTTAGACAAAACCGTCAATAAAACATAGAGGGAGCCACTTGTTGACAGTTTTTTTGACAGATTCGGGTAGTACTCGGCGAGCCGGACTCAGTCGTCTTTTTCCCGACGCCCTACGACGTCCCTGTCAAAAGTTAGCGTCGCAATGTACAGGGTGTTTCGAAAGTAATGTACAAACGCTTATATCTCCTAAACGGCTGGGATTTTGACAGTTTTTTTGACAGATTCGGGTAGTACTCGGCCTCCCGCATCCGATGAGCCATGTCCCGACTCGGTCCGACGCACCGTTTAGAAGTTAGACAAAACCGTCAATAAAACATAGAGGGAGCCACTTTTTGACAGTTTTTTTGACAGATTCGGGTAGTACTCGGCGAGCCGGACTCAGTCGTCTTTTTCCCGACGCCCTACGACGTCCCTGTCAAAAGTTAGCGTCGCAATGTACAGGGTGTTTCGAAAGTAATGTACAAACGCTTATATCTCCTAAACGGCTGGGATTTTGACAGTTTTTTTGACAGATTCGGGTAGTACTCGGCCTCCCGCATCCGATGAGCCATGTCCCGACTCGGTCCGACGCACCGTTTAGAAGTTAGACAAAACCGTCAATAAAACATAGAGGGAGCCACTTTTTGACAGTTTTTTTGACAGATTCGGGTAGTACTCGGCGAGCCGGACTCAGTCGTCTTTTTCCCGACGCCCTACGACGTCCCTGTCAAAAGTTAGCGTCGCAATGTACAGGGTGTTTCGAAAGTAATGTACAAACGCTTATATCTCCTAAACGGCTGGGATTTTGACAGTTTTTTTGACAGATTCGGGTAGTACTCGGCCTCCCGCATCCGATGAGCCATGTCCCGACTCGGTCCGACGCACCGTTTAGAAGTTAGACAAAACCGTCAATAAAACATAGAGGGAGCCACTAGTTGACAGTTTTTTTGACAGATTCGGGTAGTACTCGGCGAGCCGGACTCAGTCGTCTTTTTCCCGACGCCCTACGACGTCCCTGTCAAAAGTTAGCGTCGCAATGTACAGGGTGTTTCGAAAGTAATGTACAAACGCTTATATCTCCTAAACGGCTGGGATTTTGACAGTTTTTTTGACAGATTCGGGTAGTACTCGGCCTCCCGCATCCGATGAGCCATGTCCCGACTCGGTCCGACGCACCGTTTAGAAGTTAGACAAAACCGTCAATAAAACATAGAGGGAGCCACTTGTTGACAGTTTTTTTGACAGATTCGGGTAGTACTCGGCGAGCCGGACTCAGTCGTCTTTTTCCCGACGCCCTACGACGTCCCTGTCAAAAGTTAGCGTCGCAATGTACAGGGTGTTTCGAAAGTAATGTACAAACGCTTATATCTCCTAAACGGCTGGGATTTTGACAGTTTTTTTGACAGATTCGGGTAGTACTCGGCCTCCCGCATCCGATGAGCCATGTCCCGACTCGGTCCGACGCACCGTTTAGAAGTTAGACAAAACCGTCAATAAAACATAGAGGGAGCCACTTGTTGACAGTTTTTTTGACAGATTCGGGTAGTACTCGGCGAGCCGGACTCAGTCGTCTTTTTCCCGACGCCCTACGACGTCCCTGTCAAAAGTTAGCGTCGCAATGTACAGGGTGTTTCGAAAGTAATGTACAAACGCTTATATCTCCTAAACGGCTGGGATTTTGACAGTTTTTTTGACAGATTCGGGTAGTACTCGGCCTCCCGCATCCGATGAGCCATGTCCCGACTCGGTCCGACGCACCGTTTAGAAGTTAGACAAAACCGTCAATAAAACATAGAGGGAGCCACTTTTTGACAGTTTTTTTGACAGATTCGGGTAGTACTCGGCGAGCCGGACTCAGTCGTCTTTTTCCCGACGCCCTACGACGTCCCTGTCAAAAGTTAGCGTCGCAATGTACAGGGTGTTTCGAAAGTAATGTACAAACGCTTATATCTCCTAAACGGCTGGGATTTTGACAGTTTTTTTGACAGATTCGGGTAGTACTCGGCCTCCCGCATCCGATGAGCCATGTCCCGACTCGGTCCGACGCACCGTTTAGAAGTTAGACAAAACCGTCAATAAAACATAGAGGGAGCCACTTTTTGACAGTTTTTTTGACAGATTCGGGTAGTACTCGGCGAGCCGGACTCAGTCGTCTTTTTCCCGACGCCCTACGACGTCCCTGTCAAAAGTTAGCGTCGCAATGTACAGGGTGTTTCGAAAGTAATGTACAAACGCTTATATCTCCTAAACGGCTGGGATTTTGACAGTTTTTTTGACAGATTCGGGTAGTACTCGGCCTCCCGCATCCGATGAGCCATGTCCCGACTCGGTCCGACGCACCGTTTAGAAGTTAGACAAAACCGTCAATAAAACATAGAGGGAGCCACTTTTTGACAGTTTTTTTGACAGATTCGGGTAGTACTCGGCGAGCCGGACTCAGTCGTCTTTTTCCCGACGCCCTACGACGTCCCTGTCAAAAGTTAGCGTCGCAATGTACAGGGTGTTTCGAAAGTAATGTACAAACGCTTATATCTCCTAAACGGCTGGGATTTTGACAGTTTTTTTGACAGATTCGGGTAGTACTCGGCCTCCCGCATCCGATGAGCCATGTCCCGACTCGGTCCGACGCACCGTTTAGAAGTTAGACAAAACCGTCAATAAAACATAGAGGGAGCCACTTTTTGACAGTTTTTTTGACAGATTCGGGTAGTACTCGGCGAGCCGGACTCAGTCGTCTTTTTCCCGACGCCCTACGACGTCCCTGTCAAAAGTTAGCGTCGCAATGTACAGGGTGTTTCGAAAGTAATGTACAAACGCTTATATCTCCTAAACGGCTGGGATTTTGACAGTTTTTTTGACAGATTCGGGTAGTACTCGGCCTCCCGCATCCGATGAGCCATGTCCCGACTCGGTCCGACGCACCGTTTAGAAGTTAGACAAAACCGTCAATAAAACATAGAGGGAGCCACTTGTTGACAGTTTTTTTGACAGATTCGGGTAGTACTCGGCGAGCCGGACTCAGTCGTCTTTTTCCCGACGCCCTACGACGTCCCTGTCAAAAGTTAGCGTCGCAATGTACAGGGTGTTTCGAAAGTAATGTACAAACGCTTATATCTCCTAAACGGCTGGGATTTTGACAGTTTTTTTGACAGATTCGGGTAGTACTCGGCCTCCCGCATCCGATGAGCCATGTCCCGACTCGGTCCGACGCACCGTTTAGAAGTTAGACAAAACCGTCAATAAAACATAGAGGGAGCCACTTTTTGACAGTTTTTTTGACAGATTCGGGTAGTACTCGGCGAGCCGGACTCAGTCGTCTTTTTCCCGACGCCCTACGACGTCCCTGTCAAAAGTTAGCGTCGCAATGTACAGGGTGTTTCGAAAGTAATGTACAAACGCTTATATCTCCTAAACGGCTGGGATTTTGACAGTTTTTTTGACAGATTCGGGTAGTACTCGGCCTCCCGCATCCGATGAGCCATGTCCCGACTCGGTCCGACGCACCGTTTAGAAGTTAGACAAAACCGTCAATAAAACATAGAGGGAGCCACTTGTTGACAGTTTTTTTGACAGATTCGGGTAGTACTCGGCGAGCCGGACTCAGTCGTCTTTTTCCCGACGCCCTACGACGTCCCTGTCAAAAGTTAGCGTCGCAATGTACAGGGTGTTTCGAAAGTAATGTACAAACGCTTATATCTCCTAAACGGCTGGGATTTTGACAGTTTTTTTGACAGATTCGGGTAGTACTCGGCCTCCCGCATCCGATGAGCCATGTCCCGACTCGGTCCGACGCACCGTTTAGAAGTTAGACAAAACCGTCAATAAAACATAGAGGGAGCCACTTTTTGACAGTTTTTTTGACAGATTCGGGTAGTACTCGGCGAGCCGGACTCAGTCGTCTTTTTCCCGACGCCCTACGACGTCCCTGTCAAAAGTTAGCGTCGCAATGTACAGGGTGTTTCGAAAGTAATGTACAAACGCTTATATCTCCTAAACGGCTGGGATTTTGACAGTTTTTTTGACAGATTCGGGTAGTACTCGGCCTCCCGCATCCGATGAGCCATGTCCCGACTCGGTCCGACGCACCGTTTAGAAGTTAGACAAAACCGTCAATAAAACATAGAGGGAGCCACTTTTTGACAGTTTTTTTGACAGATTCGGGTAGTACTCGGCGAGCCGGACTCAGTCGTCTTTTTCCCGACGCCCTACGACGTCCCTGTCAAAAGTTAGCGTCGCAATGTACAGGGTGTTTCGAAAGTAATGTACAAACGCTTATATCTCCTAAACGGCTGGGATTTTGACAGTTTTTTTGACAGATTCGGGTAGTACTCGGCCTCCCGCATCCGATGAGCCATGTCCCGACTCGGTCCGACGCACCGTTTAGAAGTTAGACAAAACCGTCAATAAAACATAGAGGGAGCCACTAGTTGACAGTTTTTTTGACAGATTCGGGTAGTACTCGGCGAGCCGGACTCAGTCGTCTTTTTCCCGACGCCCTACGACGTCCCTGTCAAAAGTTAGCGTCGCAATGTACAGGGTGTTTCGAAAGTAATGTACAAACGCTTATATCTCCTAAACGGCTGGGATTTTGACAGTTTTTTTGACAGATTCGGGTAGTACTCGGCCTCCCGCATCCGATGAGCCATGTCCCGACTCGGTCCGACGCACCGTTTAGAAGTTAGACAAAACCGTCAATAAAACATAGAGGGAGCCACTTGTTGACAGTTTTTTTGACAGATTCGGGTAGTACTCGGCGAGCCGGACTCAGTCGTCTTTTTCCCGACGCCCTACGACGTCCCTGTCAAAAGTTAGCGTCGCAATGTACAGGGTGTTTCGAAAGTAATGTACAAACGCTTATATCTCCTAAACGGCTGGGATTTTGACAGTTTTTTTGACAGATTCGGGTAGTACTCGGCCTCCCGCATCCGATGAGCCATGTCCCGACTCGGTCCGACGCACCGTTTAGAAGTTAGACAAAACCGTCAATAAAACATAGAGGGAGCCACTTTTTGACAGTTTTTTTGACAGATTCGGGTAGTACTCGGCGAGCCGGACTCAGTCGTCTTTTTCCCGACGCCCTACGACGTCCCTGTCAAAAGTTAGCGTCGCAATGTACAGGGTGTTTCGAAAGTAATGTACAAACGCTTATATCTCCTAAACGGCTGGGATTTTGACAGTTTTTTGACAGATTCGGGTAGTACTCGGCCTCCCGCATCCGATGAGCCATGTCCCGACTCGGTCCGACGCACCGTTTAGAAGTTAGACAAAACCGTCAATAAAACATAGAGGGAGCCACTTTTTGACAGTTTTTTTGACAGATTCGGGTAGTACTCGGCGAGCCGGACTCAGTCGTCTTTTTCCCGACGCCCTACGACGTCCCTGTCAAAAGTTAGCGTCGCAATGTACAGGGTGTTTCGAAAGTAATGTACAAACGCTTATATCTCCTAAACGGCTGGGATTTTGACAGTTTTTTTGACAGATTCGGGTAGTACTCGGCCTCCCGCATCCGATGAGCCATGTCCCGACTCGGTCCGACGCACCGTTTAGAAGTTAGACAAAACCGTCAATAAAACATAGAGGGAGCCACTTTTTGACAGTTTTTTTGACAGATTCGGGTAGTACTCGGCGAGCCGGACTCAGTCGTCTTTTTCCCGACGCCCTACGACGTCCCTGTCAAAAGTTAGCGTCGCAATGTACAGGGTGTTTCGAAAGTAATGTACAAACGCTTATATCTCCTAAACGGCTGGGATTTTGACAGTTTTTTTGACAGATTCGGGTAGTACTCGGCCTCCCGCATCCGATGAGCCATGTCCCGACTCGGTCCGACGCACCGTTTAGAAGTTAGACAAAACCGTCAATAAAACATAGAGGGAGCCACTTTTTGACAGTTTTTTTGACAGATTCGGGTAGTACTCGGCGAGCCGGACTCAGTCGTCTTTTTCCCGACGCCCTACGACGTCCCTGTCAAAAGTTAGCGTCGCAATGTACAGGGTGTTTCGAAAGTAATGTACAAACGCTTATATCTCCTAAACGGCTGGGATTTTGACAGTTTTTTTGACAGATTCGGGTAGTACTCGGCCTCCCGCATCCGATGAGCCATGTCCCGACTCGGTCCGACGCACCGTTTAGAAGTTAGACAAAACCGTCAATAAAACATAGAGGGAGCCACTTTTTGACAGTTTTTTTGACAGATTCGGGTAGTACTCGGCGAGCCGGACTCAGTCGTCTTTTTCCCGACGCCCTACGACGTCCCTGTCAAAAGTTAGCGTCGCAATGTACAGGGTGTTTCGAAAGTAATGTACAAACGCTTATATCTCCTAAACGGCTGGGATTTTGACGGTTTTTTTGACAGATTCGGGTAGTACTCGGCCTCCCGCATCCGATGAGCCATGTCCCGACTCGGTCCGACGCACCGTTTAGAAGTTAGACAAAACCGTCCATAAAACATAGAGGGAGCCACTTTTTGACAGTTTTTTTGACAGATTCGGGTAGTACTCGGCGAGCCGGACTCAGTCGTCTTTTTCCCGACGCCCTACGACGTCCCTGTCAAAAGTTAGCGTCGCAATGTACAGGGTGTTTCGAAAGTAATGTACAAACGCTTATATCTCCTAAACGGCTGGGATTTTGACAGTTTTTTTGACAGATTCGGGTAGTACTCGGCCTCCCGCATCCGATGAGCCATGTCCCGACTCGGTCCGACGCACCGTTTAGAAGTTAGACAAAACCGTCAATAAAACATAGAGGGAGCCACTTTTTGACAGTTTTTTTGACAGATTCGGGTAGTACTCGGCGAGCCGGACTCAGTCGTCTTTTTCCCGACGCCCTACGACGTCCCTGTCAAAAGTTAGCGTCGCAATGTACAGGGTGTTTCGAAAGTAATGTACAAACGCTTATATCTCCTAAACGGCTGGGATTTTGACAGTTTTTTTGACAGATTCGGGTAGTACTCGGCCTCCCGCATCCGATGAGCCATGTCCCGACTCGGTCCGACGCACCGTTTAGAAGTTAGACAAAACCGTCAATAAAACATAGAGGGAGCCACTAGTTGACAGTTTTTTTGACAGATTCGGGTAGTACTCGGCGAGCCGGACTCAGTCGTCTTTTTCCCGACGCCCTACGACGTCCCTGTCAAAAGTTAGCGTCGCAATGTACAGGGTGTTTCGAAAGTAATGTACAAACGCTTATATCTCCTAAACGGCTGGGATTTTGACAGTTTTTTTGACAGATTCGGGTAGTACTCGGCCTCCCGCATCCGATGAGCCATGTCCCGACTCGGTCCGACGCACCGTTTAGAAGTTAGACAAAACCGTCAATAAAACATAGAGGGAGCCACTTGTTGACAGTTTTTTTGACAGATTCGGGTAGTACTCGGCGAGCCGGACTCAGTCGTCTTTTTCCCGACGCCCTACGACGTCCCTGTCAAAAGTTAGCGTCGCAATGTACAGGGTGTTTCGAAAGTAATGTACAAACGCTTATATCTCCTAAACGGCTGGGATTTTGACAGTTTTTTTGACAGATTCGGGTAGTACTCGGCCTCCCGCATCCGATGAGCCATGTCCCGACTCGGTCCGACGCACCGTTTAGAAGTTAGACAAAACCGTCAATAAAACATAGAGGGAGCCACTTTTTGACAGTTTTTTTGACAGATTCGGGTAGTACTCGGCGAGCCGGACTCAGTCGTCTTTTTCCCGACGCCCTACGACGTCCCTGTCAAAAGTTAGCGTCGCAATGTACAGGGTGTTTCGAAAGTAATGTACAAACGCTTATATCTCCTAAACGGCTGGGATTTTGACAGTTTTTTGACAGATTCGGGTAGTACTCGGCCTCCCGCATCCGATGAGCCATGTCCCGACTCGGTCCGACGCACCGTTTAGAAGTTAGACAAAACCGTCAATAAAACATAGAGGGAGCCACTTTTTGACAGTTTTTTTGACAGATTCGGGTAGTACTCGGCGAGCCGGACTCAGTCGTCTTTTTCCCGACGCCCTACGACGTCCCTGTCAAAAGTTAGCGTCGCAATGTACAGGGTGTTTCGAAAGTAATGTACAAACGCTTATATCTCCTAAACGGCTGGGATTTTGACAGTTTTTTTGACAGATTCGGGTAGTACTCGGCCTCCCGCATCCGATGAGCCATGTCCCGACTCGGTCCGACGCACCGTTTAGAAGTTAGACAAAACCGTCAATAAAACATAGAGGGAGCCACTTTTTGACAGTTTTTTTGACAGATTCGGGTAGTACTCGGCGAGCCGGACTCAGTCGTCTTTTTCCCGACGCCCTACGACGTCCCTGTCAAAAGTTAGCGTCGCAATGTACAGGGTGTTTCGAAAGTAATGTACAAACGCTTATATCTCCTAAACGGCTGGGATTTTGACAGTTTTTTTGACAGATTCGGGTAGTACTCGGCCTCCCGCATCCGATGAGCCATGTCCCGACTCGGTCCGACGCACCGTTTAGAAGTTAGACAAAACCGTCAATAAAACATAGAGGGAGCCACTTTTTGACAGTTTTTTTGACAGATTCGGGTAGTACTCGGCGAGCCGGACTCAGTCGTCTTTTTCCCGACGCCCTACGACGTCCCTGTCAAAAGTTAGCGTCGCAATGTACAGGGTGTTTCGAAAGTAATGTACAAACGCTTATATCTCCTAAACGGCTGGGATTTTGACAGTTTTTTTGACAGATTCGGGTAGTACTCGGCCTCCCGCATCCGATGAGCCATGTCCCGACTCGGTCCGACGCACCGTTTAGAAGTTAGACAAAACCGTCAATAAAACATAGAGGGAGCCACTTTTTGACAGTTTTTTTGACAGATTCGGGTAGTACTCGGCGAGCCGGACTCAGTCGTCTTTTTCCCGACGCCCTACGACGTCCCTGTCAAAAGTTAGCGTCGCAATGTACAGGGTGTTTCGAAAGTAATGTACAAACGCTTATATCTCCTAAACGGCTGGGATTTTGACAGTTTTTTTGACAGATTCGGGTAGTACTCGGCCTCCCGCATCCGATGAGCCATGTCCCGACTCGGTCCGACGCACCGTTTAGAAGTTAGACAAAACCGTCAATAAAACATAGAGGGAGCCACTTTTTGACAGTTTTTTTGACAGATTCGGGTAGTACTCGGCGAGCCGGACTCAGTCGTCTTTTTCCCGACGCCCTACGACGTCCCTGTCAAAAGTTAGCGTCGCAATGTACAGGGTGTTTCGAAAGTAATGTACAAACGCTTATATCTCCTAAACGGCTGGGATTTTGACAGTTTTTTTGACAGATTCGGGTAGTACTCGGCCTCCCGCATCCGATGAGCCATGTCCCGACTCGGTCCGACGCACCGTTTAGAAGTTAGACAAAACCGTCAATAAAACATAGAGGGAGCCACTTTTTGACAGTTTTTTTGACAGATTCGGGTAGTACTCGGCGAGCCGGACTCAGTCGTCTTTTTCCCGACGCCCTACGACGTCCCTGTCAAAAGTTAGCGTCGCAATGTACAGGGTGTTTCGAAAGTAATGTACAAACGCTTATATCTCCTAAACGGCTGGGATTTTGACAGTTTTTTTGACAGATTCGGGTAGTACTCGGCCTCCCGCATCCGATGAGCCATGTCCCGACTCGGTCCGACGCACCGTTTAGAAGTTAGACAAAACCGTCAATAAAACATAGAGGGAGCCACTTTTTGACAGTTTTTTTGACAGATTCGGGTAGTACTCGGCGAGCCGGACTCAGTCGTCTTTTTCCCGACGCCCTACGACGTCCCTGTCAAAAGTTAGCGTCGCAATGTACAGGGTGTTTCGAAAGTAATGTACAAACGCTTATATCTCCTAAACGGCTGGGATTTTGACAGTTTTTTTGACAGATTCGGGTAGTACTCGGCCTCCCGCATCCGATGAGCCATGTCCCGACTCGGTCCGACGCACCGTTTAGAAGTTAGACAAAACCGTCAATAAAACATAGAGGGAGCCACTTGTTGACAGTTTTTTTGACAGATTCGGGTAGTACTCGGCGAGCCGGACTCAGTCGTCTTTTTCCCGACGCCCTACGACGTCCCTGTCAAAAGTTAGCGTCGCAATGTACAGGGTGTTTCGAAAGTAATGTACAAACGCTTATATCTCCTAAACGGCTGGGATTTTGACAGTTTTTTTGACAGATTCGGGTAGTACTCGGCCTCCCGCATCCGATGAGCCATGTCCCGACTCGGTCCGACGCACCGTTTAGAAGTTAGACAAAACCGTCAATAAAACATAGAGGGAGCCACTTTTTGACAGTTTTTTTGACAGATTCGGGTAGTACTCGGCGAGCCGGACTCAGTCGTCTTTTTCCCGACGCCCTACGACGTCCCTGTCAAAAGTTAGCGTCGCAATGTACAGGGTGTTTCGAAAGTAATGTACAAACGCTTATATCTCCTAAACGGCTGGGATTTTGACAGTTTTTTTGACAGATTCGGGTAGTACTCGGCCTCCCGCATCCGATGAGCCATGTCCCGACTCGGTCCGACGCACCGTTTAGAAGTTAGACAAAACCGTCAATAAAACATAGAGGGAGCCACTTGTTGACAGTTTTTTTGACAGATTCGGGTAGTACTCGGCGAGCCGGACTCAGTCGTCTTTTTCCCGACGCCCTACGACGTCCCTGTTAAAAGTTAGCGTCGCAATGTACAGGGTGTTTCGAAAGTAATGTACAAACGCTTATATCTCCTAAACGGCTGGGATTTTGACAGTTTTTTTGACAGATTCGGGTAGTACTCGGCCTCCCGCATCCGATGAGCCATGTCCCGACTCGGTCCGACGCACCGTTTAGAAGTTAGACAAAACCGTCAATAAAACATAGAGGGAGCCACTTTTTGACAGTTTTTTTGACAGATTCGGGTAGTACTCGGCGAGCCGGACTCAGTCGTCTTTTTCCCGACGCCCTACGACGTCCCTGTCAAAAGTTAGCGTCGCAATGTACAGGGTGTTTCGAAAGTAATGTACAAACGCTTATATCTCCTAAACGGCTGGGATTTTGACAGTTTTTTTGACAGATTCGGGTAGTACTCGGCCTCCCGCATCCGATGAGCCATGTCCCGACTTGGTCCGACGCACCGTTTAGAAGTTAGACAAAACCGTCAATAAAACATAGAGGGAGCCACTTTTTGACAGTTTTTTTGACAGATTCGGGTAGTACTCGGCGAGCCGGACTCAGTCGTCTTTTTCCCGACGCCCTACGACGTCCCTGTCAAAAGTTAGCGTCGCAATGTACAGGGTGTTTCGAAAGTAATGTACAAACGCTTATATCTCCTAAACGGCTGGGATTTTGACAGTTTTTTTGACAGATTCGGGTAGTACTCGGCCTCCCGCATCCGATGAGCCATGTCCCGACTCGGTCCGACGCACCGTTTAGAAGTTAGACAAAACCGTCAATAAAACATAGAGGGAGCCACTTTTTGACAGTTTTTTTGACAGATTCGGGTAGTACTCGGCGAGCCGGACTCAGTCGTCTTTTTCCCGACGCCCTACGACGTCCCTGTCAAAAGTTAGCGTCGCAATGTACAGGGTGTTTCGAAAGTAATGTACAAACGCTTATATCTCCTAAACGGCTGGGATTTTGACAGTTTTTTTGACAGATTCGGGTAGTACTCGGCCTCCCGCATCCGATGAGCCATGTCCCGACTCGGTCCGACGCACCGTTTAGAAGTTAGACAAAACCGTCAATAAAACATAGAGGGAGCCACTTTTTGACAGTTTTTTTGACAGATTCGGGTAGTACTCGGCGAGCCGGACTCAGTCGTCTTTTTCCCGACGCCCTACGACGTCCCTGTCAAAAGTTAGCGTCGCAATGTACAGGGTGTTTCGAAAGTAATGTACAAACGCTTATATCTCCTAAACGGCTGGGATTTTGACAGTTTTTTTGACAGATTCGGGTAGTACTCGGCCTCCCGCATCCGATGAGCCATGTCCCGACTCGGTCCGACGCACCGTTTAGAAGTTAGACAAAACCGTCAATAAAACATAGAGGGAGCCACTTTTTGACAGTTTTTTTGACAGATTCGGGTAGTACTCGGCGAGCCGGACACAGTCGTCTTTTTCCCGACGCCCTACGACGTCCCTGTCAAAAGTTAGCGTCGCAATGTACAGGGTGTTTCGAAAGTAATGTACAAACGCTTATATCTCCTAAACGGCTGGGATTTTGACAGTTTTTTTGACAGATTCGGGTAGTACTCGGCCTCCCGCATCCGATGAGCCATGTCCCGACTCGGACCGACGCACCGTTTAGAAGTTAGACAAAACCGTCAATAAAACATAGAGGGAGCCACTTTTTGACAGTTTTTTTGACAGATTCGGGTAGTACTCGGCGAGCCGGACTCAGTCGTCTTTTTCCCGACGCCCTACGACGTCCCTGTCAAAAGTTAGCGTCGCAATGTACAGGGTGTTTCGAAAGTAATGTACAAACGCTTATATCTCCTAAACGGCTGGGATTTTGACAGTTTTTTTGACAGATTCGGGTAGTACTCGGCCTCCCGCATCCGATGAGCCATGTCCCGACTCGGTCCGACGCACCGTTTAGAAGTTAGACAAAACCGTCAGTAAAACATAGAGGGAGCCACTTGTTGACAGTTTTTTTGACAGATTCGGGTAGTACTCGACGAGCCGGACTCAGTCGTCTTTTTCCCGACGCCCTACGACGTCCCTGTCAAAAGTTAGCGTCGCAATGTACAGGGTGTTTCGAAAGTAATGTACAAACGCTTATATCTCCTAAACGGCTGGGATTTTGACAGTTTTTTTGACAGATTCGGGTAGTACTCGGCCTCCCGCATCCGATGAGCCATGTCCCGACTCGGTCCGACGCACCGTTTAGAAGTTAGACAAAACCGTCAATAAAACATAGAGGGAGCCACTTTTTGACAGTTTTTTTGACAGATTCGGGTAGTACTCGGCCTCCCGCATCCGATGAGCCATGTCCCGACTCGGTCCGACGCACCGTTTAGAAGTTAGACAAAACCGTCAATAAAACATAGAGGGAGCCACTTTTTGACAGTTTTTTTGACAGATTCGGGTAGTACTCGGCGAGCCGGACTCAGTCGTCTTTTTCCCGACGCCCTACGACGTCCCTGTCAAAAGTTAGCGTCGCAATGTACAGGGTGTTTCGAAAGTAATGTACAAACGCTTATATCTCCTAAACGGCTGGGATTTTGACAGTTTTTTTGACAGATTCGGGTAGTACTCGGCCTCCCGCATCCGATGAGCCATGTCCCGACTCGGTCCGACGCACCGTTTAGAAGTTAGACAAAACCGTCAATAAAACATAGAGGGAGCCACTTTTTGACAGTTTTTTTGACAGATTCGGGTAGTACTCGGCGAGCCGGACTCAGTCGTCTTTTTCCCGACGCCCTACGACGTCCCTGTCAAAAGTTAGCGTCGCAATGTACAGGGTGTTTCGAAAGTAATGTACAAACGCTTATATCTCCTAAACGGCTGGGATTTTGACAGTTTTTTTGACAGATTCGGGTAGTACTCGGCCTCCCGCATCCGATGAGCCATGTCCCGACTCGGTCCGACGCACCGTTTAGAAGTTAGACAAAACCGTCAATAAAACATAGAGGGAGCCACTTTTTGACAGTTTTTTTGACAGATTCGGGTAGTACTCGGCGAGCCGGACTCAGTCGTCTTTTTCCCGACGCCCTACGACGTCCCTGTCAAAAGTTAGCGTCGCAATGTACAGGGTGTTTCGAAAGTAATGTACAAACGCTTATATCTCCTAAACGGCTGGGATTTTGACAGTTTTTTTGACAGATTCGGGTAGTACTCGGCCTCCCGCATCCGATGAGCCATGTCCCGACTCGGTCCGACGCACCGTTTAGAAGTTAGACAAAACCGTCAATAAAACATAGAGGGAGCCACTTGTTGACAGTTTTTTTGACAGATTCGGGTAGTACTCGGCGAGCCGGACTCAGTCGTCTTTTTCCCGACGCCCTACGACGTCCCTGTCAAAAGTTAGCGTCGCAATGTACAGGGTGTTTCGAAAGTAATGTACAAACGCTTATATCTCCTAAACGGCTGGGATTTTGACAGTTTTTTTGACAGATTCGGGTAGTACTCGGCCTCCCGCATCCGATGAGCCATGTCCCGACTCGGTCCGACGCACCGTTTAGAAGTTAGACAAAACCGTCAATAAAACATAGAGGGAGCCACTTGTTGACAGTTTTTTTGACAGATTCGGGTAGTACTCGGCGAGCCGGACTCAGTCGTCTTTTTCCCGACGCCCTACGACGTCCCTGTCAAAAGTTAGCGTCGCAATGTACAGGGTGTTTCGAAAGTAATGTACAAACGCTTATATCTCCTAAACGGCTGGGATTTTGACAGTTTTTTTGACAGATTCGGGTAGTACTCGGCCTCCCGCATCCGATGAGCCATGTCCCGACTCGGTCCGACGCACCGTTTAGAAGTTAGACAAAACCGTCAATAAAACATAGAGGGAGCCACTTTTTGACAGTTTTTTTGACAGATTCGGGTAGTACTCGGCGAGCCGGACTCAGTCGTCTTTTTCCCGACGCCCTACGACGTCCCTGTCAAAAGTTAGCGTCGCAATGTACAGGGTGTTTCGAAAGTAATGTACAAACGCTTATATCTCCTAAACGGCTGGGATTTTGACAGTTTTTTTGACAGATTCGGGTAGTACTCGGCCTCCCGCATCCGATGAGCCATGTCCCGACTCGGTCCGACGCACCGTTTAGAAGTTAGACAAAACCGTCAATAAAACATAGAGGGAGCCACTTTTTGACAGTTTTTTTGACAGATTCGGGTAGTACTCGGCGAGCCGGACTCAGTCGTCTTTTTCCCGACGCCCTACGACGTCCCTGTCAAAAGTTAGCGTCGCAATGTACAGGGTGTTTCGAAAGTAATGTACAAACGCTTATATCTCCTAAACGGCTGGGATTTTGACAGTTTTTTTGACAGATTCGGGTAGTACTCGGCCTCCCGCATCCGATGAGCCATGTCCCGACTCGGTCCGACGCACCGTTTAGAAGTTAGACAAAACCGTCAATAAAACATAGAGGGAGCCACTTGTTGACAGTTTTTTTGACAGATTCGGGTAGTACTCGACGAGCCGGACTCAGTCGTCTTTTTCCCGACGCCCTACGACGTCCCTGTCAAAAGTTAGCGTCGCAATGTACAGGGTGTTTCGAAAGTAATGTACAAACGCTTATATCTCCTAAACGGCTGGGATTTTGACAGTTTTTTTGACAGATTCGGGTAGTACTCGGCCTCCCGCATCCGATGAGCCATGTCCCGACTCGGTCCGACGCACCGTTTAGAAGTTAGACAAAACCGTCAATAAAACATAGAGGGAGCCACTTTTTGACAGTTTTTTTGACAGATTCGGGTAGTACTCGGCCTCCCGCATCCGATGAGCCATGTCCCGACTCGGTCCGACGCACCGTTTAGAAGTTAGACAAAACCGTCAATAAAACATAGAGGGAGCCACTTTTTGACAGTTTTTTTGACAGATTCGGGTAGTACTCGGCGAGCCGGACTCAGTCGTCTTTTTCCCGACGCCCTACGACGTCCCTGTCAAAAGTTAGCGTCGCAATGTACAGGGTGTTTCGAAAGTAATGTACAAACGCTTATATCTCCTAAACGGCTGGGATTTTGACAGTTTTTTTGACAGATTCGGGTAGTACTCGGCCTCCCGCATCCGATGAGCCATGTCCCGACTCGGTCCGACGCACCGTTTAGAAGACGAGGGCCTAATTGCAGGAATGATCCCTCCAATCAGAATGAAGCTAATCCAGAACCAATAAGAGCAAAGCGTGTTGGATTTCTTTTTACAAGTTGTTGTTTGTGTTTTGTTTACATACTTGCACATGTTGACTTTAATAATTAAATTGTATACCCTATTTGGTTTATTTTATTGCGTATATTAACCGAAAGCGAATAATGTCCCCAGGAAGAATTTGTTAGTTTTTGTGGGAAAGAATTAAATTCTACCCTTAGTAATTTTCGGCAACATTTAAAAGTAAGACACGGTTATGTTGCTGCCTGAAGAAATTAAAAGCCTTTCTATGATTGATTAATACGAAGTTGCCGAGTTTTTTCAAAGACTCTGAGTTGAGATGGAAACCAACAGCAGCTGATCTTCACTTTTTTTATTTTTAGACTCGAAATAACGATTATTATTATTATTATTATACAGAAAGTAAGGTTTTAATCGGCAAAGATTGGTTTCTGGTTTACAACAGTAATTTGAAAACAATCCCTAGCGGGCTTTGCTCTCATTGGTTCTTGCTCAGCTTCATTTTGATTGGAGGGATCATTCCTGCTATTAGGCCCTCGTGTTTAGAAGTTAGACAAAACCGTCAATAAAACATAGAGGGAGCCACTTTTTGACAGTTTTTTTGACAGATTCGGGTAGTACTCGGCGAGCCGGACTCAGTCGTCTTTTTCCCGACGCCCTACGACGTCCCTGTCAAAAGTTAGCGTCGCAATGTACAGGGTGTTTCGAAAGTAATGTACAAACGCTTATATCTCCTAAACGGCTGGGATTTTGACAGTTTTTTGACAGATTCGGGTAGTACTCGGCCTCCCGCATCCGATGAGCCATGTCCCGACTCGGTCCGACGCACCGTTTAGAAGTTAGACAAAACCGTCAATAAAACATAGAGGGAGCCACTTTTTGACAGTTTTTTTGACAGATTCGGGTAGTACTCGGCGAGCCGGACTCAGTCGTCTTTTTCCCGACGCCCTACGACGTCCCTGTCAAAAGTTAGCGTCGCAATGTACAGGGTGTTTCGAAAGTAATGTACAAACGCTTATATCTCCTAAACGGCTGGGATTTTGACAGTTTTTTGACAGATTCGGGTAGTACTCGGCCTCCCGCATCCGATGAGCCATGTCCCGACTCGGTCCGACGCACCGTTTAGAAGTTAGACAAAACCGTCAATAAAACATAGAGGGAGCCACTTTTTGACAGTTTTTTTGACAGATTCGGGTAGTACTCGGCGAGCCGGACTCAGTCGTCTTTTTCCCGACGCCCTACGACGTCCCTGTCAAAAGTTAGCGTCGCAATGTACAGGGTGTTTCGAAAGTAATGTACAAACGCTTATATCTCCTAAACGGCTGGGATTTTGACAGTTTTTTTGACAGATTCGGGTAGTACTCGGCCTCCCGCATCCGATGAGCCATGTCCCGACTCGGTCCGACGCACCGTTTAGAAGTTAGACAAAACCGTCAATAAAACATAGAGGGAGCCACTTTTTGACAGTTTTTTTGACAGATTCGGGTAGTACTCGGCCTCCCGCATCCGATGAGCCATGTCCCGACTCGGTCCGACGCACCGTTTAGAAGTTAGACAAAACCGTCAATAAAACATAGAGGGAGCCACTTTTTGACAGTTTTTTTGACAGATTCGGGTAGTACTCGGCGAGCCGGACTCAGTCGTCTTTTTCCCGACGCCCTACGACGTCCCTGTCAAAAGTTAGCGTCGCAATGTACAGGGTGTTTCGAAAGTAATGTACAAACGCTTATATCTCCTAAACGGCTGGGATTTTGACAGTTTTTTTGACAGATTCGGGTAGTACTCGGCCTCCCGCATCCGATGAGCCATGTCCCGACTCGGTCCGACGCACCGTTTAGAAGTTAGACAAAACCGTCAATAAAACATAGAGGGAGCCACTTGTTGACAGTTTTTTTGACAGATTCGGGTAGTACTCGGCGAGCCGGACTCAGTCGTCTTTTTCCCGACGCCCTACGACGTCCCTGTCAAAAGTTAGCGTCGCAATGTTCAGGGTGTTTCGAAAGTAATGTACAAACGCTTATATCTCCTAAACGGCTGGGATTTTGACAGTTTTTTTGACAGATTCGGGTAGTACTCGGCCTCCCGCATCCGATGAGCCATGTCCCGACTCGGTACGACGCACCGTTTAGAAGTTAGACAAAACCGTCAATAAAACATAGAGGGAGCCACTTTTTGACAGTTTTTTTGACAGATTCGGGTAGTACTCGGCGAGCCGGACTCAGTCGTCTTTTTCCCGACGCCCTACGACGTCCCTGTCAAAAGTTAGCGTCGCAATGTACAGGGTGTTTCGAAAGTAATGTACAAACGCTTATATCTCCTAAACGGCTGGGATTTTGACAGTTTTTTTGACAGATTCGGGTAGTACTCGGCCTCCCGCATCCGATGAGCCATGTCCCGACTCGGTCCGACGCACCGTTTAGAAGTTAGACAAAACCGTCAATAAAACATAGAGGGAGCCACTTGTTGACAGTTTTTTTGACAGATTCGGGTAGTACTCGGCGAGCCGGACTCAGTCGTCTTTTTCCCGACGCCCTACGACGTCCCTGTCAAAAGTTAGCGTCGCAATGTACAGGGTGTTTCGAAAGTAATGTACAAACGCTTATATCTCCTAAACGGCTGGGATTTTGACAGTTTTTTTGACAGATTCGGGTAGTACTCGGCCTCCCGCATCCGATGAGCCATGTCCCGACTCGGTCCGACGCACCGTTTAGAAGTTAGACAAAACCGTCAATAAAACATAGAGGGAGCCACTTTTTGACAGTTTTTTTGACAGATTCGGGTAGTACTCGGCGAGCCGGACTCAGTCGTCTTTTTCCCGACGCCCTACGACGTCCCTGTCAAAAGTTAGCGTCGCAATGTACAGGGTGTTTCGAAAGTAATGTACAAACGCTTATATCTCCTAAACGGCTGGGATTTTGACAGTTTTTTGACAGATTCGGGTAGTACTCGGCCTCCCGCATCCGATGAGCCATGTCCCGACTCGGTCCGACGCACCGTTTAGAAGTTAGACAAAACCGTCAATAAAACATAGAGGGAGCCACTTTTTGACAGTTTTTTTGACAGATTCGGGTAGTACTCGGCGAGCCGGACTCAGTCGTCTTTTTCCCGACGCCCTACGACGTCCCTGTCAAAAGTTAGCGTCGCAATGTACAGGGTGTTTCGAAAGTAATGTACAAACGCTTATATCTCCTAAACGGCTGGGATTTTGACAGTTTTTTTGACAGATTCGGGTAGTACTCGGCCTCCCGCATCCGATGAGCCATGTCCCGACTCGGTCCGACGCACCGTTTAGAAGTTAGACAAAACCGTCAATAAAACATAGAGGGAGCCACTTTTTGACAGTTTTTTTGACAGATTCGGGTAGTACTCGGCGAGCCGGACTCAGTCGTCTTTTTCCCGACGCCCTACGACGTCCCTGTCAAAAGTTAGCGTCGCAATGTACAGGGTGTTTCGAAAGTAATGTACAAACGCTTATATCTCCTAAACGGCTGGGATTTTGACAGTTTTTTTGACAGATTCGGGTAGTACTCGGCCTCCCGCATCCGATGAGCCATGTCCCGACTCGGTCCGACGCACCGTTTAGAAGTTAGACAAAACCGTCAATAAAACATAGAGGGAGCCACTTTTTGACAGTTTTTTTGACAGATTCGGGTAGTACTCGGCGAGCCGGACTCAGTCGTCTTTTTCCCGACGCCCTACGACGTCCCTGTCAAAAGTTAGCGTCGCAATGTACAGGGTGTTTCGAAAGTAATGTACAAACGCTTATATCTCCTAAACGGCTGGGATTTTGACAGTTTTTTTGACAGATTCGGGTAGTACTCGGCCTCCCGCATCCGATGAGCCATGTCCCGACTCGGTCCGACGCACCGTTTAGAAGTTAGACAAAACCGTCAATAAAACATAGAGGGAGCCACTTTTTGACAGTTTTTTTGACAGATTCGGGTAGTACTCGGCGAGCCGGACTCAGTCGTCTTTTTCCCGACGCCCTACGACGTCCCTGTCAAAAGTTAGCGTCGCAATGTACAGGGTGTTTCGAAAGTAATGTACAAACGCTTATATCTCCTAAACGGCTGGGATTTTGACAGTTTTTTTGACAGATTCGGGTAGTACTCGGCCTCCCGCATCCGATGAGCCATGTCCCGACTCGGTCCGACGCACCGTTTAGAAGTTAGACAAAACCGTCAATAAAACATAGAGGGAGCCACTTTTTGACAGTTTTTTTGACAGATTCGGGTAGTACTCGGCGAGCCGGACTCAGTCGTCTTTTTCCCGACGCCCTACGACGTCCCTGTCAAAAGTTAGCGTCGCAATGTACAGGGTGTTTCGAAAGTAATGTACAAACGCTTATATCTCCTAAACGGCTGGGATTTTGACAGTTTTTTTGACAGATTCGGGTAGTACTCGGCCTCCCGCATCCGATGAGCCATGTCCCGACTCGGTCCGACGCACCGTTTAGAAGTTAGACAAAACCGTCAATAAAACATAGAGGGAGCCACTTTTTGACAGTTTTTTTGACAGATTCGGGTAGTACTCGGCGAGCCGGACTCAGTCGTCTTTTTCCCGACGCCCTACGACGTCCCTGTCAAAAGTTAGCGTCGCAATGTACAGGGTGTTTCGAAAGTAATGTACAAACGCTTATATCTCCTAAACGGCTGGGATTTTGACAGTTTTTTTGACAGATTCGGGTAGTACTCGGCCTCCCGCATCCGATGAGCCATGTCCCGACTCGGTCCGACGCACCGTTTAGAAGTTAGACAAAACCGTCAATAAAACATAGAGGGAGCCACTTTTTGACAGTTTTTTTGACAGATTCGGGTAGTACTCGGCGAGCCGGACTCAGTCGTCTTTTTCCCGACGCCCTACGACGTCCCTGTCAAAAGTTAGCGTCGCAATGTACAGGGTGTTTCGAAAGTAATGTACAAACGCTTATATCTCCTAAACGGCTGGGATTTTGACAGTTTTTTTGACAGATTCGGGTAGTACTCGGCCTCCCGCATCCGATGAGCCATGTCCCGACTCGGTCCGACGCACCGTTTAGAAGTTAGACAAAACCGTCAATAAAACATAGAGGGAGCCACTTTTTGACAGTTTTTTTGACAGATTCGGGTAGTACTCGGCGAGCCGGACTCAGTCGTCTTTTTCCCGACGCCCTACGACGTCCCTGTCAAAAGTTAGCGTCGCAATGTACAGGGTGTTTCGAAAGTAATGTACAAACGCTTATATCTCCTAAACGGCTGGGATTTTGACAGTTTTTTTGACAGATTCGGGTAGTACTCGGCCTCCCGCATCCGATGAGCCATGTCCCGACTCGGTCCGACGCACCGTTTAGAAGTTAGACAAAACCGTCAATAAAACATAGAGGGAGCCACTTGTTGACAGTTTTTTTGACAGATTCGGGTAGTACTCGGCGAGCCGGACTCAGTCGTCTTTTTCCCGACGCCCTACGACGTCCCTGTCAAAAGTTAGCGTCGCAATGTACAGGGTGTTTCGAAAGTAATGTACAAACGCTTATATCTCCTAAACGGCTGGGATTTTGACAGTTTTTTTGACAGATTCGGGTAGTACTCGGCCTCCCGCATCCGATGAGCCATGTCCCGACTCGGTCCGACGCACCGTTTAGAAGTTAGACAAAACCGTCAATAAAACATAGAGGGAGCCACTTGTTGACAGTTTTTTTGACAGATTCGGGTAGTACTCGGCGAGCCGGACTCAGTCGTCTTTTTCCCGACGCCCTACGACGTCCCTGTCAAAAGTTAGCGTCGCAATGTACAGGGTGTTTCGAAAGTAATGTACAAACGCTTATATCTCCTAAACGGCTGGGATTTTGACAGTTTTTTTGACAGATTCGGGTAGTACTCGGCCTCCCGCATCCGATGAGCCATGTCCCGACTCGGTCGACGCACCGTTTAGAAGTTAGACAAAACCGTCAATAAAACATAGAGGGAGCCACTTTTGACAGTTTTTTTGACAGATTCGGGTAGTACTCGGCGAGCCGGACTCAGTCGTCTTTTTCCCGACGCCCTACGACGTCCCTGTCAAAAGTTAGCGTCGCAATGTACAGGGTGTTTCGAAAGTAATGTACAAACGCTTATATCTCCTAAACGGCTGGGATTTTGACGGTTTTTTTGACAGATTCGGGTAGTACTCGGCCTCCCGCATCCGATGAGCCATGTCCCGACTCGGTCCGACGCACCGTTTAGAAGTTAGACAAAACCGTCCATAAAACATAGAGGGAGCCACTTTTTGACAGTTTTTTTGACAGATTCGGGTAGTACTCGGCGAGCCGGACTCAGTCGTCTTTTTCCCGACGCCTACGACGTCCCTGTCAAAAGTTAGCGTCGCAATGTACAGGGTGTTTCGAAAGTAATGTACAAACGCTTATATCTCCTAAACGGCTGGGATTTTGACAGTTTTTTTGACAGATTCGGGTAGTACTCGGCCTCCCGCATCCGATGAGCCATGTCCCGACTCGGTCCGACGCACCGTTTAGAAGTTAGACAAAACCGTCAATAAAACATAGAGGGAGCCACTTGTTGACAGTTTTTTTGACAGATTCGGGTAGTACTCGGCGAGCCGGACTCAGTCGTCTTTTCCCGACGCCCTACGACGTCCCTGTCAAAAGTTAGCGTCGCAATGTACAGGGTGTTTCGAAAGTAATGTACAAACGCTTATATCTCCTAAACGGCTGGGATTTTGACAGTTTTTTTGACAGATTCGGGTAGTACTCGGCCTCCCGCATCCGATGAGCCATGTCCCGACTCGGTCCGACGCACCGTTTAGAAGTTAGACAAAACCGTCAATAAAACATAGAGGGAGCCACTTTTGACAGTTTTTTTGACAGATTCGGGTAGTACTCGGCGAGCCGGACTCAGTCGTCTTTTTCCCGACGCCCTACGACGTCCCTGTCAAAAGTTAGCGTCGCAATGTACAGGGTGTTTCGAAAGTAATGTACAAACGCTTATATCTCCTAAACGGCTGGGATTTTGACAGTTTTTTGACAGATTCGGGTAGTACTCGGCCTCCCGCATCCGATGAGCCATGTCCCGACTCGGTCCGACGCACCGTTTAGAAGTTAGACAAAACCGTCAATAAAACATAGAGGGAGCCACTTGTTGACAGTTTTTTTGACAGATTCGGGTAGTACTCGGCGAGCCGGACTCAGTCGTCTTTTTCCCGACGCCCTACGACGTCCCTGTCAAAAGTTAGCGTCGCAATGTACAGGGTGTTTCGAAAGTAATGTACAAACGCTTATATCTCCTAAACGGCTGGGATTTTGACAGTTTTTTTGACAGATTCGGGTAGTACTCGGCCTCCCGCATCCGATGAGCCATGTCCCGACTCGGTCCGACGCACCGTTAGAAGTTAGACAAAACCGTCAATAAAACATAGAGGGAGCCACTTTTTGACAGTTTTTTTGACAGATTCGGTAGTACTCGGCGAGCCGACTCAGTCGTCTTTTTCCCGACGCCCTACGACGTCCCTGTCAAAAGTTAGCGTCGCAATGTACAGGGTGTTTCGAAAGTAATGTACAAACGCTTATATCTCCTAAAACGGCTGGATTTTGACAGTTTTTTGACAGATTCGGGTAGTACTCGGCCTCCGCATCCGATGAGCCATGTCCCGACTCGGTCCGACGCACCGTTTAGAAGTTAGACAAAACCGTCAATAAAACATAGAGGGAGCCACTTTTTGACAGTTTTTTTGACAGATTCGGGTAGTACTCGGCGAGCCGGACTCAGTCGTCTTTTTCCCGACGCCCTACGACGTCCCTGTCAAAAGTTAGCGTCGCAATGTACAGGGTGTTCGAAAGTAATGTACAAACGCTTATATCTCCTAAACGGCTGGGATTTTGACAGTTTTTTTGACAGATTCGGGTAGTACTCGGCCTCCCGCATCCGATGAGCCATGTCCCGACTCGGTCCGACGCACCGTTTAGAAGTTAGACAAAACCGTCAATAAAACATAGAGGGAGCCACTTTTTGACAGTTTTTTGACAGATTCGGGTAGTACTCGGCGAGCCGGACTCAGTCGTCTTTTCCCGACGCCCTACGACGTCCCTGTCAAAAGTTAGCGTCGCAATGTACAGGGTGTTTCGAAAGTAATGTACAAACGCTTATATCTCCTAAACGGCTGGGATTTTGACAGTTTTTTGACAGATTCGGGTAGTACTCGGCCTCCCGCATCCGATGAGCCATGTCCCGACTCGGTCCGACGCACCGTTTAGAAGTTAGACAAAACCGTCAATAAAACATAGAGGGAGCCACTTTTTGACAGTTTTTTTGACAGATTCGGGTAGTACTCGGCGAGCCGGACTCAGTCGTCTTTTTCCCGACGCCCTACGACGTCCCTGTCAAAAGTTAGCGTCGCAATGTACAGGGTGTTTCGAAAGTAATGTACAAACGCTTATATCTCCTAAACGGCTGGGATTTTGACAGTTTTTTTGACAGATTCGGGTAGTACTCGGCCTCCCGCATCCGATGAGCCATGTCCCGACTCGGTCCGACGCACCGTTTAGAAGTTAGACAAAACCGTCAATAAAACATAGAGGGAGCCACTTTTTGACAGTTTTTTTGACAGATTCGGGTAGTACTCGGCGAGCCGGACTCAGTCGTCTTTTTCCCGACGCCCTACGACGTCCCTGTCAAAAGTTAGCGTCGCAATGTACAGGGTGTTTCGAAAGTAATGTACAAACGCTTATATCTCCTAAACGGCTGGGATTTTGACAGTTTTTTTGACAGATTCGGGTAGTACTCGGCCTCCCGCATCCGATGAGCCATGTCCCGACTCGGTCCGACGCACCGTTTAGAAGTTAGACAAAACCGTCAATAAAACATAGAGGGAGCCACTTTTTGACAGTTTTTTTGACAGATTCGGGTAGTACTCGGCGAGCCGGACTCAGTCGTCTTTTTCCCGACGCCCTACGACGTCCCTGTCAAAAGTTAGCGTCGCAATGTACAGGGTGTTTCGAAAGTAATGTACAAACGCTTATATCTCCTAAACGGCTGGGATTTTGACAGTTTTTTTGACAGATTCGGGTAGTACTCGGCCTCCCGCATCCGATGAGCCATGTCCCGACTCGGTCCGACGCACCGTTTAGAAGTTAGACAAAACCGTCAATAAAACATAGAGGGAGCCACTTTTTGACAGTTTTTTTGACAGATTCGGGTAGTACTCGGCGAGCCGGACTCAGTCGTCTTTTTCCCGACGCCCTACGACGTCCCTGTCAAAAGTTAGCGTCGCAATGTACAGGGTGTTTCGAAAGTAATGTACAAACGCTTATATCTCCTAAACGGCTGGGATTTTGACAGTTTTTTTGACAGATTCGGGTAGTACTCGGCCTCCCGCATCCGATGAGCCATGTCCCGACTCGGTCCGACGCACCGTTTAGAAGTTAGACAAAACCGTCAATAAAACATAGAGGGAGCCACTTTTTGACAGTTTTTTTGACAGATTCGGGTAGTACTCGGCGAGCCGGACTCAGTCGTCTTTTTCCCGACGCCCTACGACGTCCCTGTCAAAAGTTAGCGTCGCAATGTACAGGGTGTTTCGAAAGTAATGTACAAACGCTTATATCTCCTAAACGGCTGGGATTTTGACAGTTTTTTTGACAGATTCGGGTAGTACTCGGCCTCCCGCATCCGATGAGCCATGTCCCGACTCGGTCCGACGCACCGTTTAGAAGTTAGACAAAACCGTCAATAAAACATAGAGGGAGCCACTTGTTGACAGTTTTTTTGACAGATTCGGGTAGTACTCGGCGAGCCGGACTCAGTCGTCTTTTTCCCGACGCCCTACGACGTCCCTGTCAAAAGTTAGCGTCGCAATGTACAGGGTGTTTCGAAAGTAATGTACAAACGCTTATATCTCCTAAACGGCTGGGATTTTGACAGTTTTTTTGACAGATTCGGGTAGTACTCGGCCTCCCGCATCCGATGAGCCATGTCCCGACTCGGTCCGACGCACCGTTTAGAAGTTAGACAAAACCGTCAATAAAACATAGAGGGAGCCACTTTTTGACAGTTTTTTTGACAGATTCGGGTAGTACTCGGCGAGCCGGACTCAGTCGTCTTTTTCCCGACGCCCTACGACGTCCCTGTCAAAAGTTAGCGTCGCAATGTACAGGGTGTTTCGAAAGTAATGTACAAACGCTTATATCTCCTAAACGGCTGGGATTTTGACAGTTTTTTTGACAGATTCGGGTAGTACTCGGCCTCCCGCATCCGATGAGCCATGTCCCGACTCGGTCCGACGCACCGTTTAGAAGTTAGACAAAACCGTCAATAAAACATAGAGGGAGCCACTTGTTGACAGTTTTTTTGACAGATTCGGGTAGTACTCGGCGAGCCGGACTCAGTCGTCTTTTTCCCGACGCCCTACGACGTCCCTGTTAAAAGTTAGCGTCGCAATGTACAGGGTGTTTCGAAAGTAATGTACAAACGCTTATATCTCCTAAACGGCTGGGATTTTGACAGTTTTTTTGACAGATTCGGGTAGTACTCGGCCTCCCGCATCCGATGAGCCATGTCCCGACTCGGTCCGACGCACCGTTTAGAAGTTAGACAAAACCGTCAATAAAACATAGAGGGAGCCACTTTTTGACAGTTTTTTTGACAGATTCGGGTAGTACTCGGCGAGCCGGACTCAGTCGTCTTTTTCCCGACGCCCTACGACGTCCCTGTCAAAAGTTAGCGTCGCAATGTACAGGGTGTTTCGAAAGTAATGTACAAACGCTTATATCTCCTAAACGGCTGGGATTTTGACAGTTTTTTTGACAGATTCGGGTAGTACTCGGCCTCCCGCATCCGATGAGCCATGTCCCGACTTGGTCCGACGCACCGTTTAGAAGTTAGACAAAACCGTCAATAAAACATAGAGGGAGCCACTTTTTGACAGTTTTTTTGACAGATTCGGGTAGTACTCGGCGAGCCGGACTCAGTCGTCTTTTTCCCGACGCCCTACGACGTCCCTGTCAAAAGTTAGCGTCGCAATGTACAGGGTGTTTCGAAAGTAATGTACAAACGCTTATATCTCCTAAACGGCTGGGATTTTGACAGTTTTTTTGACAGATTCGGGTAGTACTCGGCCTCCCGCATCCGATGAGCCATGTCCCGACTCGGTCCGACGCACCGTTTAGAAGTTAGACAAAACCGTCAATAAAACATAGAGGGAGCCACTTTTTGACAGTTTTTTTGACAGATTCGGGTAGTACTCGGCGAGCCGGACTCAGTCGTCTTTTTCCCGACGCCCTACGACGTCCCTGTCAAAAGTTAGCGTCGCAATGTACAGGGTGTTTCGAAAGTAATGTACAAACGCTTATATCTCCTAAACGGCTGGGATTTTGACAGTTTTTTTGACAGATTCGGGTAGTACTCGGCCTCCCGCATCCGATGAGCCATGTCCCGACTCGGTCCGACGCACCGTTTAGAAGTTAGACAAAACCGTCAATAAAACATAGAGGGAGCCACTTTTTGACAGTTTTTTTGACAGATTCGGGTAGTACTCGGCGAGCCGGACTCAGTCGTCTTTTTCCCGACGCCCTACGACGTCCCTGTCAAAAGTTAGCGTCGCAATGTACAGGGTGTTTCGAAAGTAATGTACAAACGCTTATATCTCCTAAACGGCTGGGATTTTGACAGTTTTTTTGACAGATTCGGGTAGTACTCGGCCTCCCGCATCCGATGAGCCATGTCCCGACTCGGTCCGACGCACCGTTTAGAAGTTAGACAAAACCGTCAATAAAACATAGAGGGAGCCACTTTTTGACAGTTTTTTTGACAGATTCGGGTAGTACTCGGCGAGCCGGACACAGTCGTCTTTTTCCCGACGCCCTACGACGTCCCTGTCAAAAGTTAGCGTCGCAATGTACAGGGTGTTTCGAAAGTAATGTACAAACGCTTATATCTCCTAAACGGCTGGGATTTTGACAGTTTTTTTGACAGATTCGGGTAGTACTCGGCCTCCCGCATCCGATGAGCCATGTCCCGACTCGGACCGACGCACCGTTTAGAAGTTAGACAAAACCGTCAATAAAACATAGAGGGAGCCACTTTTTGACAGTTTTTTTGACAGATTCGGGTAGTACTCGGCGAGCCGGACTCAGTCGTCTTTTTCCCGACGCCCTACGACGTCCCTGTCAAAAGTTAGCGTCGCAATGTACAGGGTGTTTCGAAAGTAATGTACAAACGCTTATATCTCCTAAACGGCTGGGATTTTGACAGTTTTTTTGACAGATTCGGGTAGTACTCGGCCTCCCGCATCCGATGAGCCATGTCCCGACTCGGTCCGACGCACCGTTTAGAAGTTAGACAAAACCGTCAGTAAAACATAGAGGGAGCCACTTGTTGACAGTTTTTTTGACAGATTCGGGTAGTACTCGACGAGCCGGACTCAGTCGTCTTTTTCCCGACGCCCTACGACGTCCCTGTCAAAAGTTAGCGTCGCAATGTACAGGGTGTTTCGAAAGTAATGTACAAACGCTTATATCTCCTAAACGGCTGGGATTTTGACAGTTTTTTTGACAGATTCGGGTAGTACTCGGCCTCCCGCATCCGATGAGCCATGTCCCGACTCGGTCCGACGCACCGTTTAGAAGTTAGACAAAACCGTCAATAAAACATAGAGGGAGCCACTTTTTGACAGTTTTTTTGACAGATTCGGGTAGTACTCGGCCTCCCGCATCCGATGAGCCATGTCCCGACTCGGTCCGACGCACCGTTTAGAAGTTAGACAAAACCGTCAATAAAACATAGAGGGAGCCACTTTTTGACAGTTTTTTTGACAGATTCGGGTAGTACTCGGCGAGCCGGACTCAGTCGTCTTTTTCCCGACGCCCTACGACGTCCCTGTCAAAAGTTAGCGTCGCAATGTACAGGGTGTTTCGAAAGTAATGTACAAACGCTTATATCTCCTAAACGGCTGGGATTTTGACAGTTTTTTTGACAGATTCGGGTAGTACTCGGCCTCCCGCATCCGATGAGCCATGTCCCGACTCGGTCCGACGCACCGTTTAGAAGTTAGACAAAACCGTCAATAAAACATAGAGGGAGCCACTTTTTGACAGTTTTTTTGACAGATTCGGGTAGTACTCGGCGAGCCGGACTCAGTCGTCTTTTTCCCGACGCCCTACGACGTCCCTGTCAAAAGTTAGCGTCGCAATGTACAGGGTGTTTCGAAAGTAATGTACAAACGCTTATATCTCCTAAACGGCTGGGATTTTGACAGTTTTTTTGACAGATTCGGGTAGTACTCGGCCTCCCGCATCCGATGAGCCATGTCCCGACTCGGTCCGACGCACCGTTTAGAAGTTAGACAAAACCGTCAATAAAACATAGAGGGAGCCACTTTTTGACAGTTTTTTTGACAGATTCGGGTAGTACTCGGCGAGCCGGACTCAGTCGTCTTTTTCCCGACGCCCTACGACGTCCCTGTCAAAAGTTAGCGTCGCAATGTACAGGGTGTTTCGAAAGTAATGTACAAACGCTTATATCTCCTAAACGGCTGGGATTTTGACAGTTTTTTTGACAGATTCGGGTAGTACTCGGCCTCCCGCATCCGATGAGCCATGTCCCGACTCGGTCCGACGCACCGTTTAGAAGTTAGACAAAACCGTCAATAAAACATAGAGGGAGCCACTTGTTGACAGTTTTTTTGACAGATTCGGGTAGTACTCGGCGAGCCGGACTCAGTCGTCTTTTTCCCGACGCCCTACGACGTCCCTGTCAAAAGTTAGCGTCGCAATGTACAGGGTGTTTCGAAAGTAATGTACAAACGCTTATATCTCCTAAACGGCTGGGATTTTGACAGTTTTTTTGACAGATTCGGGTAGTACTCGGCCTCCCGCATCCGATGAGCCATGTCCCGACTCGGTCCGACGCACCGTTTAGAAGTTAGACAAAACCGTCAATAAAACATAGAGGGAGCCACTTGTTGACAGTTTTTTTGACAGATTCGGGTAGTACTCGGCGAGCCGGACTCAGTCGTCTTTTTCCCGACGCCCTACGACGTCCCTGTCAAAAGTTAGCGTCGCAATGTACAGGGTGTTTCGAAAGTAATGTACAAACGCTTATATCTCCTAAACGGCTGGGATTTTGACAGTTTTTTTGACAGATTCGGGTAGTACTCGGCCTCCCGCATCCGATGAGCCATGTCCCGACTCGGTCCGACGCACCGTTTAGAAGTTAGACAAAACCGTCAATAAAACATAGAGGGAGCCACTTTTTGACAGTTTTTTTGACAGATTCGGGTAGTACTCGGCGAGCCGGACTCAGTCGTCTTTTTCCCGACGCCCTACGACGTCCCTGTCAAAAGTTAGCGTCGCAATGTACAGGGTGTTTCGAAAGTAATGTACAAACGCTTATATCTCCTAAACGGCTGGGATTTTGACAGTTTTTTTGACAGATTCGGGTAGTACTCGGCCTCCCGCATCCGATGAGCCATGTCCCGACTCGGTCCGACGCACCGTTTAGAAGTTAGACAAAACCGTCAATAAAACATAGAGGGAGCCACTTTTTGACAGTTTTTTTGACAGATTCGGGTAGTACTCGGCGAGCCGGACTCAGTCGTCTTTTTCCCGACGCCCTACGACGTCCCTGTCAAAAGTTAGCGTCGCAATGTACAGGGTGTTTCGAAAGTAATGTACAAACGCTTATATCTCCTAAACGGCTGGGATTTTGACAGTTTTTTTGACAGATTCGGGTAGTACTCGGCCTCCCGCATCCGATGAGCCATGTCCCGACTCGGTCCGACGCACCGTTTAGAAGTTAGACAAAACCGTCAATAAAACATAGAGGGAGCCACTTGTTGACAGTTTTTTTGACAGATTCGGGTAGTACTCGACGAGCCGGACTCAGTCGTCTTTTTCCCGACGCCCTACGACGTCCCTGTCAAAAGTTAGCGTCGCAATGTACAGGGTGTTTCGAAAGTAATGTACAAACGCTTATATCTCCTAAACGGCTGGGATTTTGACAGTTTTTTTGACAGATTCGGGTAGTACTCGGCCTCCCGCATCCGATGAGCCATGTCCCGACTCGGTCCGACGCACCGTTTAGAAGTTAGACAAAACCGTCAATAAAACATAGAGGGAGCCACTTTTTGACAGTTTTTTTGACAGATTCGGGTAGTACTCGGCCTCCCGCATCCGATGAGCCATGTCCCGACTCGGTCCGACGCACCGTTTAGAAGTTAGACAAAACCGTCAATAAAACATAGAGGGAGCCACTTTTTGACAGTTTTTTTGACAGATTCGGGTAGTACTCGGCGAGCCGGACTCAGTCGTCTTTTTCCCGACGCCCTACGACGTCCCTGTCAAAAGTTAGCGTCGCAATGTACAGGGTGTTTCGAAAGTAATGTACAAACGCTTATATCTCCTAAACGGCTGGGATTTTGACAGTTTTTTTGACAGATTCGGGTAGTACTCGGCCTCCCGCATCCGATGAGCCATGTCCCGACTCGGTCCGACGCACCGTTTAGAAGACGAGGGCCTAATTGCAGGAATGATCCCTCCAATCAGAATGAAGCTAATCCAGAACCAATAAGAGCAAAGCGTGTTGGATTTCTTTTTACAAGTTGTTGTTTGTGTTTTGTTTACATACTTGCACATGTTGACTTTAATAATTAAATTGTATACCCTATTTGGTTTATTTTATTGCGTATATTAACCGAAAGCGAATAATGTCCCCAGGAAGAATTTGTTAGTTTTTGTGGGAAAGAATTAAATTCTACCCTTAGTAATTTTCGGCAACATTTAAAAGTAAGACACGGTTATGTTGCTGCCTGAAGAAATTAAAAGCCTTTCTATGATTGATTAATACGAAGTTGCCGAGTTTTTTCAAAGACTCTGAGTTGAGATGGAAACCAACAGCAGCTGATCTTCACTTTTTTTATTTTTAGACTCGAAATAACGATTATTATTATTATTATTATACAGAAAGTAAGGTTTTAATCGGCAAAGATTGGTTTCTGGTTTACAACAGTAATTTGAAAACAATCCCTAGCGGGCTTTGCTCTCATTGGTTCTTGCTCAGCTTCATTTTGATTGGAGGGATCATTCCTGCTATTAGGCCCTCGTGTTTAGAAGTTAGACAAAACCGTCAATAAAACATAGAGGGAGCCACTTTTTGACAGTTTTTTTGACAGATTCGGGTAGTACTCGGCGAGCCGGACTCAGTCGTCTTTTTCCCGACGCCCTACGACGTCCCTGTCAAAAGTTAGCGTCGCAATGTACAGGGTGTTTCGAAAGTAATGTACAAACGCTTATATCTCCTAAACGGCTGGGATTTTGACAGTTTTTTGACAGATTCGGGTAGTACTCGGCCTCCCGCATCCGATGAGCCATGTCCCGACTCGGTCCGACGCACCGTTTAGAAGTTAGACAAAACCGTCAATAAAACATAGAGGGAGCCACTTTTTGACAGTTTTTTTGACAGATTCGGGTAGTACTCGGCGAGCCGGACTCAGTCGTCTTTTTCCCGACGCCCTACGACGTCCCTGTCAAAAGTTAGCGTCGCAATGTACAGGGTGTTTCGAAAGTAATGTACAAACGCTTATATCTCCTAAACGGCTGGGATTTTGACAGTTTTTTGACAGATTCGGGTAGTACTCGGCCTCCCGCATCCGATGAGCCATGTCCCGACTCGGTCCGACGCACCGTTTAGAAGTTAGACAAAACCGTCAATAAAACATAGAGGGAGCCACTTTTTGACAGTTTTTTTGACAGATTCGGGTAGTACTCGGCGAGCCGGACTCAGTCGTCTTTTTCCCGACGCCCTACGACGTCCCTGTCAAAAGTTAGCGTCGCAATGTACAGGGTGTTTCGAAAGTAATGTACAAACGCTTATATCTCCTAAACGGCTGGGATTTTGACAGTTTTTTTGACAGATTCGGGTAGTACTCGGCCTCCCGCATCCGATGAGCCATGTCCCGACTCGGTCCGACGCACCGTTTAGAAGTTAGACAAAACCGTCAATAAAACATAGAGGGAGCCACTTTTTGACAGTTTTTTTGACAGATTCGGGTAGTACTCGGCCTCCCGCATCCGATGAGCCATGTCCCGACTCGGTCCGACGCACCGTTTAGAAGTTAGACAAAACCGTCAATAAAACATAGAGGGAGCCACTTTTTGACAGTTTTTTTGACAGATTCGGGTAGTACTCGGCGAGCCGGACTCAGTCGTCTTTTTCCCGACGCCCTACGACGTCCCTGTCAAAAGTTAGCGTCGCAATGTACAGGGTGTTTCGAAAGTAATGTACAAACGCTTATATCTCCTAAACGGCTGGGATTTTGACAGTTTTTTTGACAGATTCGGGTAGTACTCGGCCTCCCGCATCCGATGAGCCATGTCCCGACTCGGTCCGACGCACCGTTTAGAAGTTAGACAAAACCGTCAATAAAACATAGAGGGAGCCACTTGTTGACAGTTTTTTTGACAGATTCGGGTAGTACTCGGCGAGCCGGACTCAGTCGTCTTTTTCCCGACGCCCTACGACGTCCCTGTCAAAAGTTAGCGTCGCAATGTACAGGGTGTTTCGAAAGTAATGTACAAACGCTTATATCTCCTAAACGGCTGGGATTTTGACAGTTTTTTTGACAGATTCGGGTAGTACTCGGCCTCCCGCATCCGATGAGCCATGTCCCGACTCGGTACGACGCACCGTTTAGAAGTTAGACAAAACCGTCAATAAAACATAGAGGGAGCCACTTTTTGACAGTTTTTTTGACAGATTCGGGTAGTACTCGGCGAGCCGGACTCAGTCGTCTTTTTCCCGACGCCCTACGACGTCCCTGTCAAAAGTTAGCGTCGCAATGTACAGGGTGTTTCGAAAGTAATGTACAAACGCTTATATCTCCTAAACGGCTGGGATTTTGACAGTTTTTTTGACAGATTCGGGTAGTACTCGGCCTCCCGCATCCGATGAGCCATGTCCCGACTCGGTCCGACGCACCGTTTAGAAGTTAGACAAAACCGTCAATAAAACATAGAGGGAGCCACTTGTTGACAGTTTTTTTGACAGATTCGGGTAGTACTCGGCGAGCCGGACTCAGTCGTCTTTTTCCCGACGCCCTACGACGTCCCTGTCAAAAGTTAGCGTCGCAATGTACAGGGTGTTTCGAAAGTAATGTACAAACGCTTATATCTCCTAAACGGCTGGGATTTTGACAGTTTTTTTGACAGATTCGGGTAGTACTCGGCCTCCCGCATCCGATGAGCCATGTCCCGACTCGGTCCGACGCACCGTTTAGAAGTTAGACAAAACCGTCAATAAAACATAGAGGGAGCCACTTTTTGACAGTTTTTTTGACAGATTCGGGTAGTACTCGGCGAGCCGGACTCAGTCGTCTTTTTCCCGACGCCCTACGACGTCCCTGTCAAAAGTTAGCGTCGCAATGTACAGGGTGTTTCGAAAGTAATGTACAAACGCTTATATCTCCTAAACGGCTGGGATTTTGACAGTTTTTTTGACAGATTCGGGTAGTACTCGGCCTCCCGCATCCGATGAGCCATGTCCCGACTCGGTCCGACGCACCGTTTAGAAGTTAGACAAAACCGTCAATAAAACATAGAGGGAGCCACTTTTTGACAGTTTTTTTGACAGATTCGGGTAGTACTCGGCGAGCCGGACTCAGTCGTCTTTTTCCCGACGCCCTACGACGTCCCTGTCAAAAGTTAGCGTCGCAATGTACAGGGTGTTTCGAAAGTAATGTACAAACGCTTATATCTCCTAAACGGCTGGGATTTTGACAGTTTTTTTGACAGATTCGGGTAGTACTCGGCCTCCCGCATCCGATGAGCCATGTCCCGACTCGGTCCGACGCACCGTTTAGAAGTTAGACAAAACCGTCAATAAAACATAGAGGGAGCCACTTTTTGACAGTTTTTTTGACAGATTCGGGTAGTACTCGGCGAGCCGGACTCAGTCGTCTTTTTCCCGACGCCCTACGACGTCCCTGTCAAAAGTTAGCGTCGCAATGTACAGGGTGTTTCGAAAGTAATGTACAAACGCTTATATCTCCTAAACGGCTGGGATTTTGACAGTTTTTTTGACAGATTCGGGTAGTACTCGGCCTCCCGCATCCGATGAGCCATGTCCCGACTCGGTCCGACGCACCGTTTAGAAGTTAGACAAAACCGTCAATAAAACATAGAGGGAGCCACTTTTTGACAGTTTTTTTGACAGATTCGGGTAGTACTCGGCGAGCCGGACTCAGTCGTCTTTTTCCCGACGCCCTACGACGTCCCTGTCAAAAGTTAGCGTCGCAATGTACAGGGTGTTTCGAAAGTAATGTACAAACGCTTATATCTCCTAAACGGCTGGGATTTTGACAGTTTTTTTGACAGATTCGGGTAGTACTCGGCCTCCCGCATCCGATGAGCCATGTCCCGACTCGGTCCGACGCACCGTTTAGAAGTTAGACAAAACCGTCAATAAAACATAGAGGGAGCCACTTTTTGACAGTTTTTTTGACAGATTCGGGTAGTACTCGGCGAGCCGGACTCAGTCGTCTTTTTCCCGACGCCCTACGACGTCCCTGTCAAAAGTTAGCGTCGCAATGTACAGGGTGTTTCGAAAGTAATGTACAAACGCTTATATCTCCTAAACGGCTGGGATTTTGACAGTTTTTTTGACAGATTCGGGTAGTACTCGGCCTCCCGCATCCGATGAGCCATGTCCCGACTCGGTCCGACGCACCGTTTAGAAGTTAGACAAAACCGTCAATAAAACATAGAGGGAGCCACTTTTTGACAGTTTTTTTGACAGATTCGGGTAGTACTCGGCGAGCCGGACTCAGTCGTCTTTTTCCCGACGCCCTACGACGTCCCTGTCAAAAGTTAGCGTCGCAATGTACAGGGTGTTTCGAAAGTAATGTACAAACGCTTATATCTCCTAAACGGCTGGGATTTTGACAGTTTTTTTGACAGATTCGGGTAGTACTCGGCCTCCCGCATCCGATGAGCCATGTCCCGACTCGGTCCGACGCACCGTTTAGAAGTTAGACAAAACCGTCAATAAAACATAGAGGGAGCCACTTTTTGACAGTTTTTTTGACAGATTCGGGTAGTACTCGGCGAGCCGGACTCAGTCGTCTTTTTCCCGACGCCCTACGACGTCCCTGTCAAAAGTTAGCGTCGCAATGTACAGGGTGTTTCGAAAGTAATGTACAAACGCTTATATCTCCTAAACGGCTGGGATTTTGACAGTTTTTTTGACAGATTCGGGTAGTACTCGGCCTCCCGCATCCGATGAGCCATGTCCCGACTCGGTCCGACGCACCGTTTAGAAGTTAGACAAAACCGTCAATAAAACATAGAGGGAGCCACTTTTTGACAGTTTTTTTGACAGATTCGGGTAGTACTCGGCGAGCCGGACTCAGTCGTCTTTTTCCCGACGCCCTACGACGTCCCTGTCAAAAGTTAGCGTCGCAATGTACAGGGTGTTTCGAAAGTAATGTACAAACGCTTATATCTCCTAAACGGCTGGGATTTTGACAGTTTTTTTGACAGATTCGGGTAGTACTCGGCCTCCCGCATCCGATGAGCCATGTCCCGACTCGGTCCGACGCACCGTTTAGAAGTTAGACAAAACCGTCAATAAAACATAGAGGGAGCCACTTGTTGACAGTTTTTTTGACAGATTCGGGTAGTACTCGGCGAGCCGGACTCAGTCGTCTTTTTCCCGACGCCCTACGACGTCCCTGTCAAAAGTTAGCGTCGCAATGTACAGGGTGTTTCGAAAGTAATGTACAAACGCTTATATCTCCTAAACGGCTGGGATTTTGACAGTTTTTTTGACAGATTCGGGTAGTACTCGGCCTCCCGCATCCGATGAGCCATGTCCCGACTCGGTCCGACGCACCGTTTAGAAGTTAGACAAAACCGTCAATAAAACATAGAGGGAGCCACTTTTTGACAGTTTTTTTGACAGATTCGGGTAGTACTCGGCGAGCCGGACTCAGTCGTCTTTTTCCCGACGCCCTACGACGTCCCTGTCAAAAGTTAGCGTCGCAATGTACAGGGTGTTTCGAAAGTAATGTACAAACGCTTATATCTCCTAAACGGCTGGGATTTTGACAGTTTTTTTGACAGATTCGGGTAGTACTCGGCCTCCCGCATCCGATGAGCCATGTCCCGACTCGGTCCGACGCACCGTTTAGAAGTTAGACAAAACCGTCAATAAAACATAGAGGGAGCCACTTGTTGACAGTTTTTTTGACAGATTCGGGTAGTACTCGGCGAGCCGGACTCAGTCGTCTTTTTCCCGACGCCCTACGACGTCCCTGTCAAAAGTTAGCGTCGCAATGTACAGGGTGTTTCGAAAGTAATGTACAAACGCTTATATCTCCTAAACGGCTGGGATTTTGACAGTTTTTTTGACAGATTCGGGTAGTACTCGGCCTCCCGCATCCGATGAGCCATGTCCCGACTCGGTCCGACGCACCGTTTAGAAGTTAGACAAAACCGTCAATAAAACATAGAGGGAGCCACTTTTTGACAGTTTTTTTGACAGATTCGGGTAGTACTCGGCGAGCCGGACTCAGTCGTCTTTTTCCCGACGCCCTACGACGTCCCTGTCAAAAGTTAGCGTCGCAATGTACAGGGTGTTTCGAAAGTAATGTACAAACGCTTATATCTCCTAAACGGCTGGGATTTTGACAGTTTTTTTGACAGATTCGGGTAGTACTCGGCCTCCCGCATCCGATGAGCCATGTCCCGACTCGGTCCGACGCACCGTTTAGAAGTTAGACAAAACCGTCAATAAAACATAGAGGGAGCCACTTGTTGACAGTTTTTTTGACAGATTCGGGTAGTACTCGACGAGCCGGACTCAGTCGTCTTTTTCCCGACGCCCTACGACGTCCCTGTCAAAAGTTAGCGTCGCAATGTACAGGGTGTTTCGAAAGTAATGTACAAACGCTTATATCTCCTAAACGGCTGGGATTTTGACAGTTTTTTTGACAGATTCGGGTAGTACTCGGCCTCCCGCATCCGATGAGCCATGTCCCGACTCGGTCCGACGCACCGTTTAGAAGTTAGACAAAACCGTCAATAAAACATAGAGGGAGCCACTTTTTGACAGTTTTTTTGACAGATACGGGTAGTACTCGGCCTCCCGCATCCGATGAGCCATGTCCCGACTCGGTCCGACGCACCGTTTAGAAGTTAGACAAAACCGTCAATAAAAATAGAGGGAGCCACTTTTTGACAGTTTTTTTGACAGATTCGGGTAGTACTCGGCGAGCCGGACTCAGTCGTCTTTTTCCCGACGCCCTACGACGTCCCTGTCAAAAGTTAGCGTCGCAATGTACAGGGTGTTTCGAAAGTAATGTACAAACGCTTATATCTCCTAAACGGCTGGGATTTTGACAGTTTTTTTGACAGATTCGGGTAGTACTCGGCCTCCCGCATCCGATGAGCCATGTCCCGACTCGGTCCGACGCACCGTTTAGAAGTTAGACAAAACCGTCAATAAAACATAGAGGGAGCCACTTTTTGACAGTTTTTTTGACAGATACGGGTAGTACTCGGCCTCCCGCATCCGATGAGCCATGTCCCGACTCGGTCCGACGCACCGTTTAGAAGTTAGACAAAACCGTCAATAAAAATAGAGGGAGCCACTTTTTGACAGTTTTTTTGACAGATTCGGGTAGTACTCGGCGAGCCGGACTCAGTCGTCTTTTTCCCGACGCCCTACGACGTCCCTGTCAAAAGTTAGCGTCGCAATGTACAGGGTGTTTCGAAAGTAATGTACAAACGCTTATATCTCCTAAACGGCTGGGATTTTGACAGTTTTTTTGACAGATTCGGGTAGTACTCGGCCTCCCGCATCCGATGAGCCATGTCCCGACTCGGTCCGACGCACCGTTTAGAAGTTAGACAAAACCGTCAATAAAACATAGAGGGAGCCACTTTTTGACAGTTTTTTTGACAGATTCGGGTAGTACTCGGCGAGCCGGACTCAGTCGTCTTTTTCCCGACGCCCTACGACGTCCCTGTCAAAAGTTAGCGTCGCAATGTACAGGGTGTTTCGAAAGTAATGTACAAACGCTTATATCTCCTAAACGGCTGGGATTTTGACAGTTTTTTTGACAGATTCGGGTAGTACTCGGCCTCCCGCATCCGATGAGCCATGTCCCGACTCGGTCCGACGCACCGTTTAGAAGTTAGACAAAACCGTCAATAAAACATAGAGGGAGCCACTTGTTGACAGTTTTTTTGACAGATTCGGGTAGTACTCGGCGAGCCGGACTCAGTCGTCTTTTTCCCGACGCCCTACGACGTCCCTGTCAAAAGTTAGCGTCGCAATGTACAGGGTGTTTCGAAAGTAATGTACAAACGCTTATATCTCCTAAACGGCTGGGATTTTGACAGTTTTTTTGACAGATTCGGGTAGTACTCGGCCTCCCGCATCCGATGAGCCATGTCCCGACTCGGTCCGACGCACCGTTTAGAAGTTAGACAAAACCGTCAATAAAACATAGAGGGAGCCACTTGTTGACAGTTTTTTTGACAGATTCGGGTAGTACTCGGCGAGCCGGACTCAGTCGTCTTTTTCCCGACGCCCTACGACGTCCCTGTCAAAAGTTAGCGTCGCAATGTACAGGGTGTTTCGAAAGTAATGTACAAACGCTTATATCTCCTAAACGGCTGGGATTTTGACAGTTTTTTTGACAGATTCGGGTAGTACTCGGCCTCCCGCATCCGATGAGCCATGTCCCGACTCGGTCCGACGCACCGTTTAGAAGTTAGACAAAACCGTCAATAAAACATAGAGGGAGCCACTTTTTGACAGTTTTTTTGACAGATTCGGGTAGTACTCGGCGAGCCGGACTCAGTCGTCTTTTTCCCGACGCCCTACGACGTCCCTGTCAAAAGTTAGCGTCGCAATGTACAGGGTGTTTCGAAAGTAATGTACAAACGCTTATATCTCCTAAACGGCTGGGATTTTGACAGTTTTTTTGACAGATTCGGGTAGTACTCGGCCTCCCGCATCCGATGAGCCATGTCCCGACTCGGTCCGACGCACCGTTTAGAAGTTAGACAAAACCGTCAATAAAACATAGAGGGAGCCACTTGTTGACAGTTTTTTTGACAGATTCGGGTAGTACTCGGCGAGCCGGACTCAGTCGTCTTTTTCCCGACGCCCTACGACGTCCCTGTCAAAAGTTAGCGTCGCAATGTACAGGGTGTTTCGAAAGTAATGTACAAACGCTTATATCTCCTAAACGGCTGGGATTTTGACAGTTTTTTTGACAGATTCGGGTAGTACTCGGCCTCCCGCATCCGATGAGCCATGTCCCGACTCGGTCCGACGCACCGTTTAGAAGTTAGACAAAACCGTCAATAAAACATAGAGGGAGCCACTTTTTGACAGTTTTTTTGACAGATTCGGGTAGTACTCGGCGAGCCGGACTCAGTCGTCTTTTTCCCGACGCCCTACGACGTCCCTGTCAAAAGTTAGCGTCGCAATGTACAGGGTGTTTCGAAAGTAATGTACAAACGCTTATATCTCCTAAACGGCTGGGATTTTGACAGTTTTTTTGACAGATTCGGGTAGTACTCGGCCTCCCGCATCCGATGAGCCATGTCCCGACTCGGTCCGACGCACCGTTTAGAAGTTAGACAAAACCGTCAATAAAACATAGAGGGAGCCACTAGTTGACAGTTTTTTTGACAGATTCGGGTAGTACTCGGCGAGCCGGACTCAGTCGTCTTTTTCCCGACGCCCTACGACGTCCCTGTCAAAAGTTAGCGTCGCAATGTACAGGGTGTTTCGAAAGTAATGTACAAACGCTTATATCTCCTAAACGGCTGGGATTTTGACAGTTTTTTTGACAGATTCGGGTAGTACTCGGCCTCCCGCATCCGATGAGCCATGTCCCGACTCGGTCCGACGCACCGTTTAGAAGTTAGACAAAACCGTCAATAAAACATAGAGGGAGCCACTTGTTGACAGTTTTTTTGACAGATTCGGGTAGTACTCGGCGAGCCGGACTCAGTCGTCTTTTTCCCGACGCCCTACGACGTCCCTGTCAAAAGTTAGCGTCGCAATGTACAGGGTGTTTCGAAAGTAATGTACAAACGCTTATATCTCCTAAACGGCTGGGATTTTGACAGTTTTTTTGACAGATTCGGGTAGTACTCGGCCTCCCGCATCCGATGAGCCATGTCCCGACTCGGTCCGACGCACCGTTTAGAAGTTAGACAAAACCGTCAATAAAACATAGAGGGAGCCACTTTTTGACAGTTTTTTTGACAGATTCGGGTAGTACTCGGCGAGCCGGACTCAGTCGTCTTTTTCCCGACGCCCTACGACGTCCCTGTCAAAAGTTAGCGTCGCAATGTACAGGGTGTTTCGAAAGTAATGTACAAACGCTTATATCTCCTAAACGGCTGGGATTTTGACAGTTTTTTGACAGATTCGGGTAGTACTCGGCCTCCCGCATCCGATGAGCCATGTCCCGACTCGGTCCGACGCACCGTTTAGAAGTTAGACAAAACCGTCAATAAAACATAGAGGGAGCCACTTTTTGACAGTTTTTTTGACAGATTCGGGTAGTACTCGGCGAGCCGGACTCAGTCGTCTTTTTCCCGACGCCCTACGACGTCCCTGTCAAAAGTTAGCGTCGCAATGTACAGGGTGTTTCGAAAGTAATGTACAAACGCTTATATCTCCTAAACGGCTGGGATTTTGACAGTTTTTTTGACAGATTCGGGTAGTACTCGGCCTCCCGCATCCGATGAGCCATGTCCCGACTCGGTCCGACGCACCGTTTAGAAGTTAGACAAAACCGTCAATAAAACATAGAGGGAGCCACTTTTTGACAGTTTTTTTGACAGATTCGGGTAGTACTCGGCGAGCCGGACTCAGTCGTCTTTTTCCCGACGCCCTACGACGTCCCTGTCAAAAGTTAGCGTCGCAATGTACAGGGTGTTTCGAAAGTAATGTACAAACGCTTATATCTCCTAAACGGCTGGGATTTTGACAGTTTTTTTGACAGATTCGGGTAGTACTCGGCCTCCCGCATCCGATGAGCCATGTCCCGACTCGGTCCGACGCACCGTTTAGAAGTTAGACAAAACCGTCAATAAAACATAGAGGGAGCCACTTTTTGACAGTTTTTTTGACAGATTCGGGTAGTACTCGGCGAGCCGGACTCAGTCGTCTTTTTCCCGACGCCCTACGACGTCCCTGTCAAAAGTTAGCGTCGCAATGTACAGGGTGTTTCGAAAGTAATGTACAAACGCTTATATCTCCTAAACGGCTGGGATTTTGACAGTTTTTTTGACAGATTCGGGTAGTACTCGGCCTCCCGCATCCGATGAGCCATGTCCCGACTCGGTCCGACGCACCGTTTAGAAGTTAGACAAAACCGTCAATAAAACATAGAGGGAGCCACTTTTTGACAGTTTTTTTGACAGATTCGGGTAGTACTCGGCGAGCCGGACTCAGTCGTCTTTTTCCCGACGCCCTACGACGTCCCTGTCAAAAGTTAGCGTCGCAATGTACAGGGTGTTTCGAAAGTAATGTACAAACGCTTATATCTCCTAAACGGCTGGGATTTTGACAGTTTTTTTGACAGATTCGGGTAGTACTCGGCCTCCCGCATCCGATGAGCCATGTCCCGACTCGGTCCGACGCACCGTTTAGAAGTTAGACAAAACCGTCAATAAAACATAGAGGGAGCCACTTTTTGACAGTTTTTTTGACAGATTCGGGTAGTACTCGGCGAGCCGGACTCAGTCGTCTTTTTCCCGACGCCCTACGACGTCCCTGTCAAAAGTTAGCGTCGCAATGTACAGGGTGTTTCGAAAGTAATGTACAAACGCTTATATCTCCTAAACGGCTGGGATTTTGACAGTTTTTTTGACAGATTCGGGTAGTACTCGGCCTCCCGCATCCGATGAGCCATGTCCCGACTCGGTCCGACGCACCGTTTAGAAGTTAGACAAAACCGTCAATAAAACATAGAGGGAGCCACTTTTTGACAGTTTTTTTGACAGATTCGGGTAGTACTCGGCGAGCCGGACTCAGTCGTCTTTTTCCCGACGCCCTACGACGTCCCTGTCAAAAGTTAGCGTCGCAATGTACAGGGTGTTTCGAAAGTAATGTACAAACGCTTATATCTCCTAAACGGCTGGGATTTTGACAGTTTTTTTGACAGATTCGGGTAGTACTCGGCCTCCCGCATCCGATGAGCCATGTCCCGACTCGGTCCGACGCACCGTTTAGAAGTTAGACAAAACCGTCAATAAAACATAGAGGGAGCCACTAGTTGACAGTTTTTTTGACAGATTCGGGTAGTACTCGGCGAGCCGGACTCAGTCGTCTTTTTCCCGACGCCCTACGACGTCCCTGTCAAAAGTTAGCGTCGCAATGTACAGGGTGTTTCGAAAGTAATGTACAAACGCTTATATCTCCTAAACGGCTGGGATTTTGACAGTTTTTTTGACAGATTCGGGTAGTACTCGGCCTCCCGCATCCGATGAGCCATGTCCCGACTCGGTCCGACGCACCGTTTAGAAGTTAGACAAAACCGTCAATAAAACATAGAGGGAGCCACTTGTTGACAGTTTTTTTGACAGATTCGGGTAGTACTCGGCGAGCCGGACTCAGTCGTCTTTTTCCCGACGCCCTACGACGTCCCTGTCAAAAGTTAGCGTCGCAATGTACAGGGTGTTTCGAAAGTAATGTACAAACGCTTATATCTCCTAAACGGCTGGGATTTTGACAGTTTTTTTGACAGATTCGGGTAGTACTCGGCCTCCCGCATCCGATGAGCCATGTCCCGACTCGGTCCGACGCACCGTTTAGAAGTTAGACAAAACCGTCAATAAAACATAGAGGGAGCCACTTTTTGACAGTTTTTTGACAGATTCGGGTAGTACTCGGCGAGCCGGACTCAGTCGTCTTTTTCCCGACGCCCTACGACGTCCCTGTCAAAAGTTAGCGTCGCAATGTACAGGGTGTTTCGAAAGTAATGTACAAACGCTTATATCTCCTAAACGGCTGGGATTTTGACAGTTTTTTGACAGATTCGGGTAGTACTCGGCCTCCCGCATCCGATGAGCCATGTCCCGACTCGGTCCGACGCACCGTTTAGAAGTTAGACAAAACCGTCAATAAAACATAGAGGGAGCCACTTTTTGACAGTTTTTTTGACAGATTCGGGTAGTACTCGGCGAGCCGGACTCAGTCGTCTTTTTCCCGACGCCCTACGACGTCCCTGTCAAAAGTTAGCGTCGCAATGTACAGGGTGTTTCGAAAGTAATGTACAAACGCTTATATCTCCTAAACGGCTGGGATTTTGACAGTTTTTTTGACAGATTCGGGTAGTACTCGGCCTCCCGCATCCGATGAGCCATGTCCCGACTCGGTCCGACGCACCGTTTAGAAGTTAGACAAAACCGTCAATAAAACATAGAGGGAGCCACTTTTTGACAGTTTTTTTGACAGATTCGGGTAGTACTCGGCGAGCCGGACTCAGTCGTCTTTTTCCCGACGCCCTACGACGTCCCTGTCAAAAGTTAGCGTCGCAATGTACAGGGTGTTTCGAAAGTAATGTACAAACGCTTATATCTCCTAAACGGCTGGGATTTTGACAGTTTTTTTGACAGATTCGGGTAGTACTCGGCCTCCCGCATCCGATGAGCCATGTCCCGACTCGGTCCGACGCACCGTTTAGAAGTTAGACAAAACCGTCAATAAAACATAGAGGGAGCCACTTTTTGACAGTTTTTTTGACAGATTCGGGTAGTACTCGGCGAGCCGGACTCAGTCGTCTTTTTCCCGACGCCCTACGACGTCCCTGTCAAAAGTTAGCGTCGCAATGTACAGGGTGTTTCGAAAGTAATGTACAAACGCTTATATCTCCTAAACGGCTGGGATTTTGACAGTTTTTTTGACAGATTCGGGTAGTACTCGGCCTCCCGCATCCGATGAGCCATGTCCCGACTCGGTCCGACGCACCGTTTAGAAGTTAGACAAAACCGTCAATAAAACATAGAGGGAGCCACTTTTTGACAGTTTTTTTGACAGATTCGGGTAGTACTCGGCGAGCCGGACTCAGTCGTCTTTTTCCCGACGCCCTACGACGTCCCTGTCAAAAGTTAGCGTCGCAATGTACAGGGTGTTTCGAAAGTAATGTACAAACGCTTATATCTCCTAAACGGCTGGGATTTTGACAGTTTTTTTGACAGATTCGGGTAGTACTCGGCCTCCCGCATCCGATGAGCCATGTCCCGACTCGGTCCGACGCACCGTTTAGAAGTTAGACAAAACCGTCAATAAAACATAGAGGGAGCCACTTTTTGACAGTTTTTTTGACAGATTCGGGTAGTACTCGGCGAGCCGGACTCAGTCGTCTTTTTCCCGACGCCCTACGACGTCCCTGTCAAAAGTTAGCGTCGCAATGTACAGGGTGTTTCGAAAGTAATGTACAAACGCTTATATCTCCTAAACGGCTGGGATTTTGACAGTTTTTTTGACAGATTCGGGTAGTACTCGGCCTCCCGCATCCGATGAGCCATGTCCCGACTCGGTCCGACGCACCGTTTAGAAGTTAGACAAAACCGTCAATAAAACATAGAGGGAGCCACTTTTTGACAGTTTTTTTGACAGATTCGGGTAGTACTCGGCGAGCCGGACTCAGTCGTCTTTTTCCCGACGCCCTACGACGTCCCTGTCAAAAGTTAGCGTCGCAATGTACAGGGTGTTTCGAAAGTAATGTACAAACGCTTATATCTCCTAAACGGCTGGGATTTTGACAGTTTTTTTGACAGATTCGGGTAGTACTCGGCCTCCCGCATCCGATGAGCCATGTCCCGACTCGGTCCGACGCACCGTTTAGAAGTTAGACAAAACCGTCAATAAAACATAGAGGGAGCCACTTGTTGACAGTTTTTTTGACAGATTCGGGTAGTACTCGGCGAGCCGGACTCAGTCGTCTTTTTCCCGACGCCCTACGACGTCCCTGTCAAAAGTTAGCGTCGCAATGTACAGGGTGTTTCGAAAGTAATGTACAAACGCTTATATCTCCTAAACGGCTGGGATTTTGACAGTTTTTTTGACAGATTCGGGTAGTACTCGGCCTCCCGCATCCGATGAGCCATGTCCCGACTCGGTCCGACGCACCGTTTAGAAGTTAGACAAAACCGTCAATAAAACATAGAGGGAGCCACTTTTTGACAGTTTTTTTGACAGATTCGGGTAGTACTCGGCGAGCCGGACTCAGTCGTCTTTTTCCCGACGCCCTACGACGTCCCTGTCAAAAGTTAGCGTCGCAATGTACAGGGTGTTTCGAAAGTAATGTACAAACGCTTATATCTCCTAAACGGCTGGGATTTTGACAGTTTTTTTGACAGATTCGGGTAGTACTCGGCCTCCCGCATCCGATGAGCCATGTCCCGACTCGGTCCGACGCACCGTTTAGAAGTTAGACAAAACCGTCAATAAAACATAGAGGGAGCCACTTTTTGACAGTTTTTTTGACAGATTCGGGTAGTACTCGGCGAGCCGGACTCAGTCGTCTTTTTCCCGACGCCCTACGACGTCCCTGTCAAAAGTTAGCGTCGCAATGTACAGGGTGTTTCGAAAGTAATGTACAAACGCTTATATCTCCTAAACGGCTGGGATTTTGACAGTTTTTTGACAGATTCGGGTAGTACTCGGCCTCCCGCATCCGATGAGCCATGTCCCGACTCGGTCCGACGCACCGTTTAGAAGTTAGACAAAACCGTCAATAAAACATAGAGGGAGCCACTTTTTGACAGTTTTTTTGACAGATTCGGGTAGTACTCGGCGAGCCGGACTCAGTCGTCTTTTTCCCGACGCCCTACGACGTCCCTGTCAAAAGTTAGCGTCGCAATGTACAGGGTGTTTCGAAAGTAATGTACAAACGCTTATATCTCCTAAACGGCTGGGATTTTGACAGTTTTTTTGACAGATTCGGGTAGTACTCGGCCTCCCGCATCCGATGAGCCATGTCCCGACTCGGTCCGACGCACCGTTTAGAAGTTAGACAAAACCGTCAATAAAACATAGAGGGAGCCACTTTTTGACAGTTTTTTTGACAGATTCGGGTAGTACTCGGCGAGCCGGACTCAGTCGTCTTTTTCCCGACGCCCTACGACGTCCCTGTCAAAAGTTAGCGTCGCAATGTACAGGGTGTTTCGAAAGTAATGTACAAACGCTTATATCTCCTAAACGGCTGGGATTTTGACAGTTTTTTTGACAGATTCGGGTAGTACTCGGCCTCCCGCATCCGATGAGCCATGTCCCGACTCGGTCCGACGCACCGTTTAGAAGTTAGACAAAACCGTCAATAAAACATAGAGGGAGCCACTTTTTGACAGTTTTTTTGACAGATTCGGGTAGTACTCGGCGAGCCGGACTCAGTCGTCTTTTTCCCGACGCCCTACGACGTCCCTGTCAAAAGTTAGCGTCGCAATGTACAGGGTGTTTCGAAAGTAATGTACAAACGCTTATATCTCCTAAACGGCTGGGATTTTGACAGTTTTTTTGACAGATTCGGGTAGTACTCGGCCTCCCGCATCCGATGAGCCATGTCCCGACTCGGTCCGACGCACCGTTTAGAAGTTAGACAAAACCGTCAATAAAACATAGAGGGAGCCACTTTTTGACAGTTTTTTTGACAGATTCGGGTAGTACTCGGCGAGCCGGACACAGTCGTCTTTTTCCCGACGCCCTACGACGTCCCTGTCAAAAGTTAGCGTCGCAATGTACAGGGTGTTTCGAAAGTAATGTACAAACGCTTATATCTCCTAAACGGCTGGGATTTTGACAGTTTTTTTGACAGATTCGGGTAGTACTCGGCCTCCCGCATCCGATGAGCCATGTCCCGACTCGGTCCGACGCACCGTTTAGAAGTTAGACAAAACCGTCAATAAAACATAGAGGGAGCCACTTTTTGACAGTTTTTTTGACAGATTCGGGTAGTACTCGGCGAGCCGGACACAGTCGTCTTTTTCCCGACGCCCTACGACGTCCCTGTCAAAAGTTAGCGTCGCAATGTACAGGGTGTTTCGAAAGTAATGTACAAACGCTTATATCTCCTAAACGGCTGGGATTTTGACAGTTTTTTTGACAGATTCGGGTAGTACTCGGCCTCCCGCATCCGATGAGCCATGTCCCGACTCGGTCCGACGCACCGTTTAGAAGTTAGACAAAACCGTCAATAAAACATAGAGGGAGCCACTTTTTGACAGTTTTTTTGACAGATTCGGGTAGTACTCGGCGAGCCGGACTCAGTCGTCTTTTTCCCGACGCCCTACGACGTCCCTGTCAAAAGTTAGCGTCGCAATGTACAGGGTGTTTCGAAAGTAATGTACAAACGCTTATATCTCCTAAACGGCTGGGATTTTGACAGTTTTTTTGACAGATTCGGGTAGTACTCGGCCTCCCGCATCCGATGAGCCATGTCCCGACTCGGTCCGACGCACCGTTTAGAAGTTAGACAAAACCGTCAATAAAACATAGAGGGAGCCACTTTTTGACAGTTTTTTTGACAGATTCGGGTAGTACTCGGCGAGCCGGACTCAGTCGTCTTTTTCCCGACGCCCTACGACGTCCCTGTCAAAAGTTAGCGTCGCAATGTACAGGGTGTTTCGAAAGTAATGTACAAACGCTTATATCTCCTAAACGGCTGGGATTTTGACAGTTTTTTTGACAGATTCGGGTAGTACTCGGCCTCCCGCATCCGATGAGCCATGTCCCGACTCGGTCCGACGCACCGTTTAGAAGTTAGACAAAACCGTCAATAAAACATAGAGGGAGCCACTTTTTGACAGTTTTTTTGACAGATTCGGGTAGTACTCGGCGAGCCGGACTCAGTCGTCTTTTTCCCGACGCCCTACGACGTCCCTGTCAAAAGTTAGCGTCGCAATGTACAGGGTGTTTCGAAAGTAATGTACAAACGCTTATATCTCCTAAACGGCTGGGATTTTGACAGTTTTTTTGACAGATTCGGGTAGTACTCGGCCTCCCGCATCCGATGAGCCATGTCCCGACTCGGTCCGACGCACCGTTTAGAAGTTAGACAAAACCGTCAATAAAACATAGAGGGAGCCACTTTTTGACAGTTTTTTTGACAGATTCGGGTAGTACTCGGCGAGCCGGACTCAGTCGTCTTTTTCCCGACGCCCTACGACGTCCCTGTCAAAAGTTAGCGTCGCAATGTACAGGGTGTTTCGAAAGTAATGTACAAACGCTTATATCTCCTAAACGGCTGGGATTTTGACAGTTTTTTTGACAGATTCGGGTAGTACTCGGCCTCCCGCATCCGATGAGCCATGTCCCGACTCGGTCCGACGCACCGTTTAGAAGTTAGACAAAACCGTCAATAAAACATAGAGGGAGCCACTTTTTGACAGTTTTTTTGACAGATTCGGGTAGTACTCGGCGAGCCGGACTCAGTCGTCTTTTTCCCGACGCCCTACGACGTCCCTGTCAAAAGTTAGCGTCGCAATGTACAGGGTGTTTCGAAAGTAATGTACAAACGCTTATATCTCCTAAACGGCTGGGATTTTGACAGTTTTTTTGACAGATTCGGGTAGTACTCGGCCTCCCGCATCCGATGAGCCATGTCCCGACTCGGTCCGACGCACCGTTTAGAAGTTAGACAAAACCGTCAATAAAACATAGAGGGAGCCACTTGTTGACAGTTTTTTTGACAGATTCGGGTAGTACTCGGCGAGCCGGACTCAGTCGTCTTTTTCCCGACGCCCTACGACGTCCCTGTCAAAAGTTAGCGTCGCAATGTACAGGGTGTTTCGAAAGTAATGTACAAACGCTTATATCTCCTAAACGGCTGGGATTTTGACAGTTTTTTTGACAGATTCGGGTAGTACTCGGCCTCCCGCATCCGATGAGCCATGTCCCGACTCGGTCCGACGCACCGTTTAGAAGTTAGACAAAACCGTCAATAAAACATAGAGGGAGCCACTTTTTGACAGTTTTTTTGACAGATTCGGGTAGTACTCGGCGAGCCGGACTCAGTCGTCTTTTTCCCGACGCCCTACGACGTCCCTGTCAAAAGTTAGCGTCGCAATGTACAGGGTGTTTCGAAAGTAATGTACAAACGCTTATATCTCCTAAACGGCTGGGATTTTGACAGTTTTTTTGACAGATTCGGGTAGTACTCGGCCTCCCGCATCCGATGAGCCATGTCCCGACTCGGTCCGACGCACCGTTTAGAAGTTAGACAAAACCGTCAATAAAACATAGAGGGAGCCACTTTTTGACAGTTTTTTTGACAGATTCGGGTAGTACTCGGCGAGCCGGACTCAGTCGTCTTTTTCCCGACGCCCTACGACGTCCCTGTCAAAAGTTAGCGTCGCAATGTACAGGGTGTTTCGAAAGTAATGTACAAACGCTTATATCTCCTAAACGGCTGGGATTTTGACAGTTTTTTTGACAGATTCGGGTAGTACTCGGCCTCCCGCATCCGATGAGCCATGTCCCGACTCGGTCCGACGCACCGTTTAGAAGTTAGACAAAACCGTCAATAAAACATAGAGGGAGCCACTTTTTGACAGTTTTTTTGACAGATTCGGGTAGTACTCGGCGAGCCGGACTCAGTCGTCTTTTTCCCGACGCCCTACGACGTCCCTGTCAAAAGTTAGCGTCGCAATGTACAGGGTGTTTCGAAAGTAATGTACAAACGCTTATATCTCCTAAACGGCTGGGATTTTGACAGTTTTTTTGACAGATTCGGGTAGTACTCGGCCTCCCGCATCCGATGAGCCATGTCCCGACTCGGTCCGACGCACCGTTTAGAAGTTAGACAAAACCGTCAATAAAACATAGAGGGAGCCACTTTTTGACAGTTTTTTTGACAGATTCGGGTAGTACTCGGCGAGCCGGACTCAGTCGTCTTTTTCCCGACGCCCTACGACGTCCCTGTCAAAAGTTAGCGTCGCAATGTACAGGGTGTTTCGAAAGTAATGTACAAACGCTTATATCTCCTAAACGGCTGGGATTTTGACAGTTTTTTTGACAGATTCGGGTAGTACTCGGCCTCCCGCATCCGATGAGCCATGTCCCGACTCGGTCCGACGCACCGTTTAGAAGTTAGACAAAACCGTCAATAAAACATAGAGGGAGCCACTTGTTGACAGTTTTTTTGACAGATTCGGGTAGTACTCGGCGAGCCGGACTCAGTCGTCTTTTTCCCGACGCCCTACGACGTCCCTGTCAAAAGTTAGCGTCGCAATGTACAGGGTGTTTCGAAAGTAATGTACAAACGCTTATATCTCCTAAACGGCTGGGATTTTGACAGTTTTTTTGACAGATTCGGGTAGTACTCGGCCTCCCGCATCCGATGAGCCATGTCCCGACTCGGTCCGACGCACCGTTTAGAAGTTAGACAAAACCGTCAATAAAACATAGAGGGAGCCACTTTTTGACAGTTTTTTTGACAGATTCGGGTAGTACTCGGCGAGCCGGACTCAGTCGTCTTTTTCCCGACGCCCTACGACGTCCCTGTCAAAAGTTAGCGTCGCAATGTACAGGGTGTTTCGAAAGTAATGTACAAACGCTTATATCTCCTAAACGGCTGGGATTTTGACAGTTTTTTTGACAGATTCGGGTAGTACTCGGCCTCCCGCATCCGATGAGCCATGTCCCGACTCGGTCCGACGCACCGTTTAGAAGTTAGACAAAACCGTCAATAAAACATAGAGGGAGCCACTTTTTGACAGTTTTTTTGACAGATTCGGGTAGTACTCGGCGAGCCGGACTCAGTCGTCTTTTTCCCGACGCCCTACGACGTCCCTGTCAAAAGTTAGCGTCGCAATGTACAGGGTGTTTCGAAAGTAATGTACAAACGCTTATATCTCCTAAACGGCTGGGATTTTGACAGTTTTTTTGACAGATTCGGGTAGTACTCGGCCTCCCGCATCCGATGAGCCATGTCCCGACTCGGTCCGACGCACCGTTTAGAAGTTAGACAAAACCGTCAATAAAACATAGAGGGAGCCACTTGTTGACAGTTTTTTTGACAGATTCGGGTAGTACTCGACGAGCCGGACTCAGTCGTCTTTTTCCCGACGCCCTACGACGTCCCTGTCAAAAGTTAGCGTCGCAATGTACAGGGTGTTTCGAAAGTAATGTACAAACGCTTATATCTCCTAAACGGCTGGGATTTTGACAGTTTTTTTGACAGATTCGGGTAGTACTCGGCCTCCCGCATCCGATGAGCCATGTCCCGACTCGGTCCGACGCACCGTTTAGAAGTTAGACAAAACCGTCAATAAAACATAGAGGGAGCCACTTTTTGACAGTTTTTTTGACAGATTCGGGTAGTACTCGGCCTCCCGCATCCGATGAGCCATGTCCCGACTCGGTCCGACGCACCGTTTAGAAGTTAGACAAAACCGTCAATAAAACATAGAGGGAGCCACTTTTTGACAGTTTTTTTGACAGATTCGGGTAGTACTCGGCGAGCCGGACTCAGTCGTCTTTTTCCCGACGCCCTACGACGTCCCTGTCAAAAGTTAGCGTCGCAATGTACAGGGTGTTTCGAAAGTAATGTACAAACGCTTATATCTCCTAAACGGCTGGGATTTTGACAGTTTTTTTGACAGATTCGGGTAGTACTCGGCCTCCCGCATCCGATGAGCCATGTCCCGACTCGGTCCGACGCACCGTTTAGAAGACGAGGGCCTAATTGCAGGAATGATCCCTCCAATCAGAATGAAGCTAATCCAGAACCAATAAGAGCAAAGCGTGTTGGATTTCTTTTTACAAGTTGTTGTTTGTGTTTTGTTTACATACTTGCACATGTTGACTTTAATAATTAAATTGTATACCCTATTTGGTTTATTTTATTGCGTATATTAACCGAAAGCGAATAATGTCCCCAGGAAGAATTTGTTAGTTTTTGTGGGAAAGAATTAAATTCTACCCTTAGTAATTTTCGGCAACATTTAAAAGTAAGACACGGTTATGTTGCTGCCTGAAGAAATTAAAAGCCTTTCTATGATTGATTAATACGAAGTTGCCGAGTTTTTTCAAAGACTCTGAGTTGAGATGGAAACCAACAGCAGCTGATCTTCACTTTTTTTATTTTTAGACTCGAAATAACGATTATTATTATTATTATTATACAGAAAGTAAGGTTTTAATCGGCAAAGATTGGTTTCTGGTTTACAACAGTAATTTGAAAACAATCCCTAGCGGGCTTTGCTCTCATTGGTTCTTGCTCAGCTTCATTTTGATTGGAGGGATCATTCCTGCTATTAGGCCCTCGTGTTTAGAAGTTAGACAAAACCGTCAATAAAACATAGAGGGAGCCACTTTTTGACAGTTTTTTTGACAGATTCGGGTAGTACTCGGCGAGCCGGACTCAGTCGTCTTTTTCCCGACGCCCTACGACGTCCCTGTCAAAAGTTAGCGTCGCAATGTACAGGGTGTTTCGAAAGTAATGTACAAACGCTTATATCTCCTAAACGGCTGGGATTTTGACAGTTTTTTGACAGATTCGGGTAGTACTCGGCCTCCCGCATCCGATGAGCCATGTCCCGACTCGGTCCGACGCACCGTTTAGAAGTTAGACAAAACCGTCAATAAAACATAGAGGGAGCCACTTTTTGACAGTTTTTTTGACAGATTCGGGTAGTACTCGGCGAGCCGGACTCAGTCGTCTTTTTCCCGACGCCCTACGACGTCCCTGTCAAAAGTTAGCGTCGCAATGTACAGGGTGTTTCGAAAGTAATGTACAAACGCTTATATCTCCTAAACGGCTGGGATTTTGACAGTTTTTTGACAGATTCGGGTAGTACTCGGCCTCCCGCATCCGATGAGCCATGTCCCGACTCGGTCCGACGCACCGTTTAGAAGTTAGACAAAACCGTCAATAAAACATAGAGGGAGCCACTTTTTGACAGTTTTTTTGACAGATTCGGGTAGTACTCGGCGAGCCGGACTCAGTCGTCTTTTTCCCGACGCCCTACGACGTCCCTGTCAAAAGTTAGCGTCGCAATGTACAGGGTGTTTCGAAAGTAATGTACAAACGCTTATATCTCCTAAACGGCTGGGATTTTGACAGTTTTTTTGACAGATTCGGGTAGTACTCGGCCTCCCGCATCCGATGAGCCATGTCCCGACTCGGTCCGACGCACCGTTTAGAAGTTAGACAAAACCGTCAATAAAACATAGAGGGAGCCACTTTTTGACAGTTTTTTTGACAGATTCGGGTAGTACTCGGCCTCCCGCATCCGATGAGCCATGTCCCGACTCGGTCCGACGCACCGTTTAGAAGTTAGACAAAACCGTCAATAAAACATAGAGGGAGCCACTTTTTGACAGTTTTTTTGACAGATTCGGGTAGTACTCGGCGAGCCGGACTCAGTCGTCTTTTTCCCGACGCCCTACGACGTCCCTGTCAAAAGTTAGCGTCGCAATGTACAGGGTGTTTCGAAAGTAATGTACAAACGCTTATATCTCCTAAACGGCTGGGATTTTGACAGTTTTTTTGACAGATTCGGGTAGTACTCGGCCTCCCGCATCCGATGAGCCATGTCCCGACTCGGTCCGACGCACCGTTTAGAAGTTAGACAAAACCGTCAATAAAACATAGAGGGAGCCACTTGTTGACAGTTTTTTTGACAGATTCGGGTAGTACTCGGCGAGCCGGACTCAGTCGTCTTTTTCCCGACGCCCTACGACGTCCCTGTCAAAAGTTAGCGTCGCAATGTACAGGGTGTTTCGAAAGTAATGTACAAACGCTTATATCTCCTAAACGGCTGGGATTTTGACAGTTTTTTTGACAGATTCGGGTAGTACTCGGCCTCCCGCATCCGATGAGCCATGTCCCGACTCGGTACGACGCACCGTTTAGAAGTTAGACAAAACCGTCAATAAAACATAGAGGGAGCCACTTTTTGACAGTTTTTTTGACAGATTCGGGTAGTACTCGGCGAGCCGGACTCAGTCGTCTTTTTCCCGACGCCCTACGACGTCCCTGTCAAAAGTTAGCGTCGCAATGTACAGGGTGTTTCGAAAGTAATGTACAAACGCTTATATCTCCTAAACGGCTGGGATTTTGACAGTTTTTTTGACAGATTCGGGTAGTACTCGGCCTCCCGCATCCGATGAGCCATGTCCCGACTCGGTCCGACGCACCGTTTAGAAGTTAGACAAAACCGTCAATAAAACATAGAGGGAGCCACTTGTTGACAGTTTTTTTGACAGATTCGGGTAGTACTCGGCGAGCCGGACTCAGTCGTCTTTTTCCCGACGCCCTACGACGTCCCTGTCAAAAGTTAGCGTCGCAATGTACAGGGTGTTTCGAAAGTAATGTACAAACGCTTATATCTCCTAAACGGCTGGGATTTTGACAGTTTTTTTGACAGATTCGGGTAGTACTCGGCCTCCCGCATCCGATGAGCCATGTCCCGACTCGGTCCGACGCACCGTTTAGAAGTTAGACAAAACCGTCAATAAAACATAGAGGGAGCCACTTTTTGACAGTTTTTTTGACAGATTCGGGTAGTACTCGGCGAGCCGGACTCAGTCGTCTTTTTCCCGACGCCCTACGACGTCCCTGTCAAAAGTTAGCGTCGCAATGTACAGGGTGTTTCGAAAGTAATGTACAAACGCTTATATCTCCTAAACGGCTGGGATTTTGACAGTTTTTTTGACAGATTCGGGTAGTACTCGGCCTCCCGCATCCGATGAGCCATGTCCCGACTCGGTCCGACGCACCGTTTAGAAGTTAGACAAAACCGTCAATAAAACATAGAGGGAGCCACTTTTTGACAGTTTTTTTGACAGATTCGGGTAGTACTCGGCGAGCCGGACTCAGTCGTCTTTTTCCCGACGCCCTACGACGTCCCTGTCAAAAGTTAGCGTCGCAATGTACAGGGTGTTTCGAAAGTAATGTACAAACGCTTATATCTCCTAAACGGCTGGGATTTTGACAGTTTTTTTGACAGATTCGGGTAGTACTCGGCCTCCCGCATCCGATGAGCCATGTCCCGACTCGGTCCGACGCACCGTTTAGAAGTTAGACAAAACCGTCAATAAAACATAGAGGGAGCCACTTTTTGACAGTTTTTTTGACAGATTCGGGTAGTACTCGGCGAGCCGGACTCAGTCGTCTTTTTCCCGACGCCCTACGACGTCCCTGTCAAAAGTTAGCGTCGCAATGTACAGGGTGTTTCGAAAGTAATGTACAAACGCTTATATCTCCTAAACGGCTGGGATTTTGACAGTTTTTTTGACAGATTCGGGTAGTACTCGGCCTCCCGCATCCGATGAGCCATGTCCCGACTCGGTCCGACGCACCGTTTAGAAGTTAGACAAAACCGTCAATAAAACATAGAGGGAGCCACTTTTCGACAGTTTTTTTGACAGATTCGGGTAGTACTCGGCGAGCCGGACTCAGTCGTCTTTTTCCCGACGCCCTACGACGTCCCTGTCAAAAGTTAGCGTCGCAATGTACAGGGTGTTTCGAAAGTAATGTACAAACGCTTATATCTCCTAAACGGCTGGGATTTTGACAGTTTTTTTGACAGATTCGGGTAGTACTCGGCCTCCCGCATCCGATGAGCCATGTCCCGACTCGGTCCGACGCACCGTTTAGAAGTTAGACAAAACCGTCAATAAAACATAGAGGGAGCCACTTTTTGACAGTTTTTTTGACAGATTCGGGTAGTACTCGGCGAGCCGGACTCAGTCGTCTTTTTCCCGACGCCCTACGACGTCCCTGTCAAAAGTTAGCGTCGCAATGTACAGGGTGTTTCGAAAGTAATGTACAAACGCTTATATCTCCTAAACGGCTGGGATTTTGACAGTTTTTTTGACAGATTCGGGTAGTACTCGGCCTCCCGCATCCGATGAGCCATGTCCCGACTCGGTCCGACGCACCGTTTAGAAGTTAGACAAAACCGTCAATAAAACATAGAGGGAGCCACTTGTTGACAGTTTTTTTGACAGATTCGGGTAGTACTCGACGAGCCGGACTCAGTCGTCTTTTTCCCGACGCCCTACGACGTCCCTGTCAAAAGTTAGCGTCGCAATGTACAGGGTGTTTCGAAAGTAATGTACAAACGCTTATATCTCCTAAACGGCTGGGATTTTGACAGTTTTTTTGACAGATTCGGGTAGTACTCGGCCTCCCGCATCCGATGAGCCATGTCCCGACTCGGTCCGACGCACCGTTTAGAAGTTAGACAAAACCGTCAATAAAACATAGAGGGAGCCACTTTTTGACAGTTTTTTTGACAGATTCGGGTAGTACTCGGCCTCCCGCATCCGATGAGCCATGTCCCGACTCGGTCCGACGCACCGTTTAGAAGTTAGACAAAACCGTCAATAAAACATAGAGGGAGCCACTTTTTGACAGTTTTTTTGACAGATTCGGGTAGTACTCGGCGAGCCGGACTCAGTCGTCTTTTTCCCGACGCCCTACGACGTCCCTGTCAAAAGTTAGCGTCGCAATGTACAGGGTGTTTCGAAAGTAATGTACAAACGCTTATATCTCCTAAACGGCTGGGATTTTGACAGTTTTTTTGACAGATTCGGGTAGTACTCGGCCTCCCGCATCCGATGAGCCATGTCCCGACTCGGTCCGACGCACCGTTTAGAAGACGAGGGCCTAATTGCAGGAATGATCCCTCCAATCAGAATGAAGCTAATCCAGAACCAATAAGAGCAAAGCGTGTTGGATTTCTTTTTACAAGTTGTTGTTTGTGTTTTGTTTACATACTTGCACATGTTGACTTTAATAATTAAATTGTATACCCTATTTGGTTTATTTTATTGCGTATATTAACCGAAAGCGAATAATGTCCCCAGGAAGAATTTGTTAGTTTTTGTGGGAAAGAATTAAATTCTACCCTTAGTAATTTTCGGCAACATTTAAAAGTAAGACACGGTTATGTTGCTGCCTGAAGAAATTAAAAGCCTTTCTATGATTGATTAATACGAAGTTGCCGAGTTTTTTCAAAGACTCTGAGTTGAGATGGAAACCAACAGCAGCTGATCTTCACTTTTTTTATTTTTAGACTCGAAATAACGATTATTATTATTATTATTATACAGAAAGTAAGGTTTTAATCGGCAAAGATTGGTTTCTGGTTTACAACAGTAATTTGAAAACAATCCCTAGCGGGCTTTGCTCTCATTGGTTCTTGCTCAGCTTCATTTTGATTGGAGGGATCATTCCTGCTATTAGGCCCTCGTGTTTAGAAGTTAGACAAAACCGTCAATAAAACATAGAGGGAGCCACTTTTTGACAGTTTTTTTGACAGATTCGGGTAGTACTCGGCGAGCCGGACTCAGTCGTCTTTTTCCCGACGCCCTACGACGTCCCTGTCAAAAGTTAGCGTCGCAATGTACAGGGTGTTTCGAAAGTAATGTACAAACGCTTATATCTCCTAAACGGCTGGGATTTTGACAGTTTTTTGACAGATTCGGGTAGTACTCGGCCTCCCGCATCCGATGAGCCATGTCCCGACTCGGTCCGACGCACCGTTTAGAAGTTAGACAAAACCGTCAATAAAACATAGAGGGAGCCACTTTTTGACAGTTTTTTTGACAGATTCGGGTAGTACTCGGCGAGCCGGACTCAGTCGTCTTTTTCCCGACGCCCTACGACGTCCCTGTCAAAAGTTAGCGTCGCAATGTACAGGGTGTTTCGAAAGTAATGTACAAACGCTTATATCTCCTAAACGGCTGGGATTTTGACAGTTTTTTGACAGATTCGGGTAGTACTCGGCCTCCCGCATCCGATGAGCCATGTCCCGACTCGGTCCGACGCACCGTTTAGAAGTTAGACAAAACCGTCAATAAAACATAGAGGGAGCCACTTTTTGACAGTTTTTTTGACAGATTCGGGTAGTACTCGGCGAGCCGGACTCAGTCGTCTTTTTCCCGACGCCCTACGACGTCCCTGTCAAAAGTTAGCGTCGCAATGTACAGGGTGTTTCGAAAGTAATGTACAAACGCTTATATCTCCTAAACGGCTGGGATTTTGACAGTTTTTTTGACAGATTCGGGTAGTACTCGGCCTCCCGCATCCGATGAGCCATGTCCCGACTCGGTCCGACGCACCGTTTAGAAGTTAGACAAAACCGTCAATAAAACATAGAGGGAGCCACTTTTTGACAGTTTTTTTGACAGATTCGGGTAGTACTCGGCCTCCCGCATCCGATGAGCCATGTCCCGACTCGGTCCGACGCACCGTTTAGAAGTTAGACAAAACCGTCAATAAAACATAGAGGGAGCCACTTTTTGACAGTTTTTTTGACAGATTCGGGTAGTACTCGGCGAGCCGGACTCAGTCGTCTTTTTCCCGACGCCCTACGACGTCCCTGTCAAAAGTTAGCGTCGCAATGTACAGGGTGTTTCGAAAGTAATGTACAAACGCTTATATCTCCTAAACGGCTGGGATTTTGACAGTTTTTTTGACAGATTCGGGTAGTACTCGGCCTCCCGCATCCGATGAGCCATGTCCCGACTCGGTCCGACGCACCGTTTAGAAGTTAGACAAAACCGTCAATAAAACATAGAGGGAGCCACTTGTTGACAGTTTTTTTGACAGATTCGGGTAGTACTCGGCGAGCCGGACTCAGTCGTCTTTTTCCCGACGCCCTACGACGTCCCTGTCAAAAGTTAGCGTCGCAATGTACAGGGTGTTTCGAAAGTAATGTACAAACGCTTATATCTCCTAAACGGCTGGGATTTTGACAGTTTTTTTGACAGATTCGGGTAGTACTCGGCCTCCCGCATCCGATGAGCCATGTCCCGACTCGGTACGACGCACCGTTTAGAAGTTAGACAAAACCGTCAATAAAACATAGAGGGAGCCACTTTTTGACAGTTTTTTTGACAGATTCGGGTAGTACTCGGCGAGCCGGACTCAGTCGTCTTTTTCCCGACGCCCTACGACGTCCCTGTCAAAAGTTAGCGTCGCAATGTACAGGGTGTTTCGAAAGTAATGTACAAACGCTTATATCTCCTAAACGGCTGGGATTTTGACAGTTTTTTTGACAGATTCGGGTAGTACTCGGCCTCCCGCATCCGATGAGCCATGTCCCGACTCGGTCCGACGCACCGTTTAGAAGTTAGACAAAACCGTCAATAAAACATAGAGGGAGCCACTTGTTGACAGTTTTTTTGACAGATTCGGGTAGTACTCGGCGAGCCGGACTCAGTCGTCTTTTTCCCGACGCCCTACGACGTCCCTGTCAAAAGTTAGCGTCGCAATGTACAGGGTGTTTCGAAAGTAATGTACAAACGCTTATATCTCCTAAACGGCTGGGATTTTGACAGTTTTTTTGACAGATTCGGGTAGTACTCGGCCTCCCGCATCCGATGAGCCATGTCCCGACTCGGTCCGACGCACCGTTTAGAAGTTAGACAAAACCGTCAATAAAACATAGAGGGAGCCACTTTTTGACAGTTTTTTTGACAGATTCGGGTAGTACTCGGCGAGCCGGACTCAGTCGTCTTTTTCCCGACGCCCTACGACGTCCCTGTCAAAAGTTAGCGTCGCAATGTACAGGGTGTTTCGAAAGTAATGTACAAACGCTTATATCTCCTAAACGGCTGGGATTTTGACAGTTTTTTTGACAGATTCGGGTAGTACTCGGCCTCCCGCATCCGATGAGCCATGTCCCGACTCGGTCCGACGCACCGTTTAGAAGTTAGACAAAACCGTCAATAAAACATAGAGGGAGCCACTTTTTGACAGTTTTTTTGACAGATTCGGGTAGTACTCGGCGAGCCGGACTCAGTCGTCTTTTTCCCGACGCCCTACGACGTCCCTGTCAAAAGTTAGCGTCGCAATGTACAGGGTGTTTCGAAAGTAATGTACAAACGCTTATATCTCCTAAACGGCTGGGATTTTGACAGTTTTTTTGACAGATTCGGGTAGTACTCGGCCTCCCGCATCCGATGAGCCATGTCCCGACTCGGTCCGACGCACCGTTTAGAAGTTAGACAAAACCGTCAATAAAACATAGAGGGAGCCACTTTTTGACAGTTTTTTTGACAGATTCGGGTAGTACTCGGCGAGCCGGACTCAGTCGTCTTTTTCCCGACGCCCTACGACGTCCCTGTCAAAAGTTAGCGTCGCAATGTACAGGGTGTTTCGAAAGTAATGTACAAACGCTTATATCTCCTAAACGGCTGGGATTTTGACAGTTTTTTTGACAGATTCGGGTAGTACTCGGCCTCCCGCATCCGATGAGCCATGTCCCGACTCGGTCCGACGCACCGTTTAGAAGTTAGACAAAACCGTCAATAAAACATAGAGGGAGCCACTTTTTGACAGTTTTTTTGACAGATTCGGGTAGTACTCGGCGAGCCGGACTCAGTCGTCTTTTTCCCGACGCCCTACGACGTCCCTGTCAAAAGTTAGCGTCGCAATGTACAGGGTGTTTCGAAAGTAATGTACAAACGCTTATATCTCCTAAACGGCTGGGATTTTGACAGTTTTTTTGACAGATTCGGGTAGTACTCGGCCTCCCGCATCCGATGAGCCATGTCCCGACTCGGTCCGACGCACCGTTTAGAAGTTAGACAAAACCGTCAATAAAACATAGAGGGAGCCACTTTTTGACAGTTTTTTTGACAGATTCGGGTAGTACTCGGCGAGCCGGACTCAGTCGTCTTTTTCCCGACGCCCTACGACGTCCCTGTCAAAAGTTAGCGTCGCAATGTACAGGGTGTTTCGAAAGTAATGTACAAACGCTTATATCTCCTAAACGGCTGGGATTTTGACAGTTTTTTTGACAGATTCGGGTAGTACTCGGCCTCCCGCATCCGATGAGCCATGTCCCGACTCGGTCCGACGCACCGTTTAGAAGTTAGACAAAACCGTCAATAAAACATAGAGGGAGCCACTTTTTGACAGTTTTTTTGACAGATTCGGGTAGTACTCGGCGAGCCGGACTCAGTCGTCTTTTTCCCGACGCCCTACGACGTCCCTGTCAAAAGTTAGCGTCGCAATGTACAGGGTGTTTCGAAAGTAATGTACAAACGCTTATATCTCCTAAACGGCTGGGATTTTGACAGTTTTTTTGACAGATTCGGGTAGTACTCGGCCTCCCGCATCCGATGAGCCATGTCCCGACTCGGTCCGACGCACCGTTTAGAAGTTAGACAAAACCGTCAATAAAACATAGAGGGAGCCACTTTTTGACAGTTTTTTTGACAGATTCGGGTAGTACTCGGCGAGCCGGACTCAGTCGTCTTTTTCCCGACGCCCTACGACGTCCCTGTCAAAAGTTAGCGTCGCAATGTACAGGGTGTTTCGAAAGTAATGTACAAACGCTTATATCTCCTAAACGGCTGGGATTTTGACAGTTTTTTTGACAGATTCGGGTAGTACTCGGCCTCCCGCATCCGATGAGCCATGTCCCGACTCGGTCCGACGCACCGTTTAGAAGTTAGACAAAACCGTCAATAAAACATAGAGGGAGCCACTTTTTGACAGTTTTTTTGACAGATTCGGGTAGTACTCGGCGAGCCGGACTCAGTCGTCTTTTTCCCGACGCCCTACGACGTCCCTGTCAAAAGTTAGCGTCGCAATGTACAGGGTGTTTCGAAAGTAATGTACAAACGCTTATATCTCCTAAACGGCTGGGATTTTGACAGTTTTTTTGACAGATTCGGGTAGTACTCGGCCTCCCGCATCCGATGAGCCATGTCCCGACTCGGTCCGACGCACCGTTTAGAAGTTAGACAAAACCGTCAATAAAACATAGAGGGAGCCACTTGTTGACAGTTTTTTTGACAGATTCGGGTAGTACTCGGCGAGCCGGACTCAGTCGTCTTTTTCCCGACGCCCTACGACGTCCCTGTCAAAAGTTAGCGTCGCAATGTACAGGGTGTTTCGAAAGTAATGTACAAACGCTTATATCTCCTAAACGGCTGGGATTTTGACAGTTTTTTTGACAGATTCGGGTAGTACTCGGCCTCCCGCATCCGATGAGCCATGTCCCGACTCGGTCCGACGCACCGTTTAGAAGTTAGACAAAACCGTCAATAAAACATAGAGGGAGCCACTTTTTGACAGTTTTTTTGACAGATTCGGGTAGTACTCGGCGAGCCGGACTCAGTCGTCTTTTTCCCGACGCCCTACGACGTCCCTGTCAAAAGTTAGCGTCGCAATGTACAGGGTGTTTCGAAAGTAATGTACAAACGCTTATATCTCCTAAACGGCTGGGATTTTGACAGTTTTTTTGACAGATTCGGGTAGTACTCGGCCTCCCGCATCCGATGAGCCATGTCCCGACTCGGTCCGACGCACCGTTTAGAAGTTAGACAAAACCGTCAATAAAACATAGAGGGAGCCACTTGTTGACAGTTTTTTTGACAGATTCGGGTAGTACTCGGCGAGCCGGACTCAGTCGTCTTTTTCCCGACGCCCTACGACGTCCCTGTCAAAAGTTAGCGTCGCAATGTACAGGGTGTTTCGAAAGTAATGTACAAACGCTTATATCTCCTAAACGGCTGGGATTTTGACAGTTTTTTTGACAGATTCGGGTAGTACTCGGCCTCCCGCATCCGATGAGCCATGTCCCGACTCGGTCCGACGCACCGTTTAGAAGTTAGACAAAACCGTCAATAAAACATAGAGGGAGCCACTTTTTGACAGTTTTTTTGACAGATTCGGGTAGTACTCGGCGAGCCGGACTCAGTCGTCTTTTTCCCGACGCCCTACGACGTCCCTGTCAAAAGTTAGCGTCGCAATGTACAGGGTGTTTCGAAAGTAATGTACAAACGCTTATATCTCCTAAACGGCTGGGATTTTGACAGTTTTTTTGACAGATTCGGGTAGTACTCGGCCTCCCGCATCCGATGAGCCATGTCCCGACTCGGTCCGACGCACCGTTTAGAAGTTAGACAAAACCGTCAATAAAACATAGAGGGAGCCACTTGTTGACAGTTTTTTTGACAGATTCGGGTAGTACTCGACGAGCCGGACTCAGTCGTCTTTTTCCCGACGCCCTACGACGTCCCTGTCAAAAGTTAGCGTCGCAATGTACAGGGTGTTTCGAAAGTAATGTACAAACGCTTATATCTCCTAAACGGCTGGGATTTTGACAGTTTTTTTGACAGATTCGGGTAGTACTCGGCCTCCCGCATCCGATGAGCCATGTCCCGACTCGGTCCGACGCACCGTTTAGAAGTTAGACAAAACCGTCAATAAAACATAGAGGGAGCCACTTTTTGACAGTTTTTTTGACAGATACGGGTAGTACTCGGCCTCCCGCATCCGATGAGCCATGTCCCGACTCGGTCCGACGCACCGTTTAGAAGTTAGACAAAACCGTCAATAAAAATAGAGGGAGCCACTTTTTGACAGTTTTTTTGACAGATTCGGGTAGTACTCGGCGAGCCGGACTCAGTCGTCTTTTTCCCGACGCCCTACGACGTCCCTGTCAAAAGTTAGCGTCGCAATGTACAGGGTGTTTCGAAAGTAATGTACAAACGCTTATATCTCCTAAACGGCTGGGATTTTGACAGTTTTTTTGACAGATTCGGGTAGTACTCGGCCTCCCGCATCCGATGAGCCATGTCCCGACTCGGTCCGACGCACCGTTTAGAAGTTAGACAAAACCGTCAATAAAACATAGAGGGAGCCACTTTTTGACAGTTTTTTTGACAGATACGGGTAGTACTCGGCCTCCCGCATCCGATGAGCCATGTCCCGACTCGGTCCGACGCACCGTTTAGAAGTTAGACAAAACCGTCAATAAAAATAGAGGGAGCCACTTTTTGACAGTTTTTTTGACAGATTCGGGTAGTACTCGGCGAGCCGGACTCAGTCGTCTTTTTCCCGACGCCCTACGACGTCCCTGTCAAAAGTTAGCGTCGCAATGTACAGGGTGTTTCGAAAGTAATGTACAAACGCTTATATCTCCTAAACGGCTGGGATTTTGACAGTTTTTTTGACAGATTCGGGTAGTACTCGGCCTCCCGCATCCGATGAGCCATGTCCCGACTCGGTCCGACGCACCGTTTAGAAGTTAGACAAAACCGTCAATAAAACATAGAGGGAGCCACTTTTTGACAGTTTTTTTGACAGATTCGGGTAGTACTCGGCGAGCCGGACTCAGTCGTCTTTTTCCCGACGCCCTACGACGTCCCTGTCAAAAGTTAGCGTCGCAATGTACAGGGTGTTTCGAAAGTAATGTACAAACGCTTATATCTCCTAAACGGCTGGGATTTTGACAGTTTTTTTGACAGATTCGGGTAGTACTCGGCCTCCCGCATCCGATGAGCCATGTCCCGACTCGGTCCGACGCACCGTTTAGAAGTTAGACAAAACCGTCAATAAAACATAGAGGGAGCCACTTGTTGACAGTTTTTTTGACAGATTCGGGTAGTACTCGGCGAGCCGGACTCAGTCGTCTTTTTCCCGACGCCCTACGACGTCCCTGTCAAAAGTTAGCGTCGCAATGTACAGGGTGTTTCGAAAGTAATGTACAAACGCTTATATCTCCTAAACGGCTGGGATTTTGACAGTTTTTTTGACAGATTCGGGTAGTACTCGGCCTCCCGCATCCGATGAGCCATGTCCCGACTCGGTCCGACGCACCGTTTAGAAGTTAGACAAAACCGTCAATAAAACATAGAGGGAGCCACTTTTTGACAGTTTTTTTGACAGATTCGGGTAGTACTCGGCGAGCCGGACTCAGTCGTCTTTTTCCCGACGCCCTACGACGTCCCTGTCAAAAGTTAGCGTCGCAATGTACAGGGTGTTTCGAAAGTAATGTACAAACGCTTATATCTCCTAAACGGCTGGGATTTTGACAGTTTTTTTGACAGATTCGGGTAGTACTCGGCCTCCCGCATCCGATGAGCCATGTCCCGACTCGGTCCGACGCACCGTTTAGAAGTTAGACAAAACCGTCAATAAAACATAGAGGGAGCCACTTTTTGACAGTTTTTTTGACAGATTCGGGTAGTACTCGGCGAGCCGGACTCAGTCGTCTTTTTCCCGACGCCCTACGACGTCCCTGTCAAAAGTTAGCGTCGCAATGTACAGGGTGTTTCGAAAGTAATGTACAAACGCTTATATCTCCTAAACGGCTGGGATTTTGACAGTTTTTTTGACAGATTCGGGTAGTACTCGGCCTCCCGCATCCGATGAGCCATGTCCCGACTCGGTCCGACGCACCGTTTAGAAGTTAGACAAAACCGTCAATAAAACATAGAGGGAGCCACTTTTTGACAGTTTTTTTGACAGATTCGGGTAGTACTCGGCGAGCCGGACTCAGTCGTCTTCTTCCCGACGCCCTACGACGTCCCTGTCAAAAGTTGGCATCGCAATGTACAGGGTGTTTCGAAAGTAATGTACAAACGCTTATATCTCCTAAACGGCTGGGATTTTGACAGTTTTTTTGACAGATTCGGGTAGTACTCGGCCTCCCGCATCCGATGAGCCATGTCCCGACTCGGTCCGACGCACCGTTTAGAAGTTAGACAAAACCGTCAATAAAACATAGAGGGAGCCACTTTTTGACAGTTTTTTTGACAGATTCGGGTAGTACTCGGCGAGCCGGACTCAGTCGTCTTTTTCCCGACGCCCTACGACGTCCCTGTCAAAAGTTGGCGTCGCAATGTACAGGGTGTTTCGAAAGTAATGTACAAACGCTTATATCTCCTAAACGGCTGGGATTTTGACAGTTTTTTTGACAGATTCGGGTAGTACTCGGCCTCCCGCATCCGATGAGCCATGTCCCGACTCGGTCCGACGCACCGTTTAGAAGTTAGACAAAACCGTCAATAAAACATAGAGGGAGCCACTTTTTGACAGTTTTTTTGACAGATTCGGGTAGTACTCGGCGAGCCGGACTCAGTCGTCTTTTTCCCGACGCCCTACGACGTCCCTGTCAAAAGTTAGCGTCGCAATGTACAGGGTGTTTCGAAGGTAATGTACAAACGCTTATATCTCCTAAACGGCTGGGATTTTGACAGTTTTTTTGACAGATTCGGGTAGTACTCGGCCTCCCGCATCCGATGAGCCATGTCCCGACTCGGTCCGACGCACCGTTTAGAAGTTAGACAAAACCGTCAATAAAACATAGAGGGAGCCACTTTTTGACAGTTTTTTTGACAGAGTCGGGTAGTACTCGGCGAGCCGGACTCAGTCGTCTTTTTCCCGACGCCCTACGACGTCCCTGTCAAAAGTTGGCGTCGCAATGTACAGGGTGTTTCGAAAGTAATGTACAAACGCTTATATCTCCTAAACGGCTGGGATTTTGACAGTTTTTTTGACAGATTCGGGTAGTACTCGGCCTCCCGCATCCGATGAGCCATGTCCCGACTCGGTCCGACGCACCGTTTAGAAGTTAGACAAAACCGTCAATAAAACATAGAGGGAGCCACTTTTTGACAGTTTTTTTGACAGATTCGGGTAGTACTCGGCGAGCCGGACTCAGTCGTCTTTTTCCCGACGCCCTACGACGTCCCTGTCAAAAGTTAGCGTCGCAATGTACAGGGTGTTTCGAAGGTAATGTACAAACGCTTATATCTCCTAAACGGCTGGGATTTTGACAGTTTTTTTGACAGATTCGGGTAGTACTCGGCCTCCCGCATCCGATGAGCCATGTCCCGACTCGGTCCGACGCACCGTTTAGAAGTTAGACAAAACCGTCAATAAAACATAGAGGGAGCCACTTTTTGACAGTTTTTTTGACAGATTCGGGTAGTACTCGGCGAGCCGGACTCAGTCGTCTTTTTCCCGACGCCCTACGACGTCCCTGTCAAAAGTTAGCGTCGCAATGTACAGGGTGTTTCGAAAGTAATGTACAAACGCTTATATCTCCTAAACGGCTGGGATTTTGACAGTTTTTTTGACAGATTCGGGTAGTACTCGGCCTCCCGCATCCGATGAGCCATGTCCCGACTCGGTCCGACGCACCGTTTAGAAGTTAGACAAAACCGTCAATAAAACATAGAGGGAGCCACTTTTTGACAGTTTTTTTGACAGATTCGGGTAGTACTCGGCGAGCCGGACTCAGTCGTCTTTTTCCCGACGCCCTACGACGTCCCTGTCAAAAGTTGGCGTCGCAATGTACAGGGTGTTTCGAAAGTAATGTACAAACGCTTATATCTCCTAAACGGCTGGGATTTTGACAGTTTTTTTGACAGATTCGGGTAGTACTCGGCCTCCCGCATCCGATGAGCCATGTCCCGACTCGGTCCGACGCACCGTTTAGAAGTTAGACAAAACCGTCAATAAAACATAGAGGGAGCCACTTTTTGACAGTTTTTTTGACAGATTCGGGTAGTACTCGGCGAGCCGGACTCAGTCGTCTTTTTCCCGACGCCCTACGACGTCCCTGTCAAAAGTTAGCGTCGCAATGTACAGGGTGTTTCGAAGGTAATGTACAAACGCTTATATCTCTTAAACGGCTGGGATTTTGACAGTTTTTTTGACAGATTCGGGTAGTACTCGGCCTCCCGCATCCGATGAGCCATGTCCCGACTCGGTCCGACGCACCGTTTAGAAGTTAGACAAAACCGTCAATAAAACATAGAGGGAGCCACTTTTTGACAGTTTTTTTGACAGATTCGGGTAGTACTCGGCGAGCCGGACTCAGTCGTCTTTTTCCCGACGCCCTACGACGTCCCTGTCAAAAGTTGGCGTCGCAATGTACAGGGTGTTTCGAAAGTAATGTACAAACGCTTATATCTCCTAAACGGCTGGGATTTTGACAGTTTTTTTGACAGATTCGGGTAGTACTCGGCCTCCCGCATCCGATGAGCCATGTCCCGACTCGGTCCGACGCACCGTTTAGAAGTTAGACAAAACCGTCAATAAAACATAGAGGGAGCCACTTTTTGACAGTTTTTTTGACAGATTCGGGTAGTACTCGGCCTCCCGCATCCGATGAGCCATGTCCCGACTCGGTCCGACGCACCGTTTAGAAGTTAGACAAAACCGTCAATAAAACATAGAGGGAGCCACTTGTTGACAGTTTTTTTGACAGATTCGGGTAGTACTCGGCGAGCCGGACTCAGTCGTCTTTTTCCCGACGCCCTACGACGTCCCTGTCAAAAGTTAGCGTCGCAATGTACAGGGTGTTTCGAAAGTAATGTACAAACGCTTATATCTCCTAAACGGCTGGGATTTTGACAGTTTTTTTGACAGATTCGGGTAGTACTCGGCCTCCCGCATCCGATGAGCCATGTCCCGACTCGGTCCGACGCACCGTTTAGAAGTTAGACAAAACCGTCAATAAAACATAGAGGGAGCCACTTTTTGACAGTTTTTTTGACAGATTCGGGTAGTACTCGGCGAGCCGGACTCAGTCGTCTTTTTCCCGACGCCCTACGACGTCCCTGTCAAAAGTTAGCGTCGCAATGTACAGGGTGTTTCGAAAGTAATGTACAAACGCTTATATCTCCTAAACGGCTGGGATTTTGACAGTTTTTTTGACAGATTCGGGTAGTACTCGGCCTCCCGCATCCGATGAGCCATGTCCCGACTCGGTCCGACGCACCGTTTAGAAGTTAGACAAAACCGTCAATAAAACATAGAGGGAGCCACTTTTTGACAGTTTTTTTGACAGATTCGGGTAGTACTCGGCGAGCCGGACTCAGTCGTCTTTTTCCCGACGCCCTACGACGTCCCTGTCAAAAGTTAGCGTCGCAATGTACAGGGTGTTTCGAAAGTAATGTACAAACGCTTATATCTCCTAAACGGCTGGGATTTTGACAGTTTTTTTGACAGATTCGGGTAGTACTCGGCCTCCCGCATCCGATGAGCCATGTCCCGACTCGGTCCGACGCACCGTTTAGAAGTTAGACAAAACCGTCAATAAAACATAGAGGGAGCCACTTTTTGACAGTTTTTTTGACAGATTCGGGTAGTACTCGGCGAGCCGGACTCAGTCGTCTTCTTCCCGACGCCCTACGACGTCCCTGTCAAAAGTTGGCATCGCAATGTACAGGGTGTTTCGAAAGTAATGTACAAACGCTTATATCTCCTAAACGGCTGGGATTTTGACAGTTTTTTTGACAGATTCGGGTAGTACTCGGCCTCCCGCATCCGATGAGCCATGTCCCGACTCGGTCCGACGCACCGTTTAGAAGTTAGACAAAACCGTCAATAAAACATAGAGGGAGCCACTTTTTGACAGTTTTTTTGACAGATTCGGGTAGTACTCGGCGAGCCGGACTCAGTCGTCTTTTTCCCGACGCCCTACGACGTCCCTGTCAAAAGTTGGCGTCGCAATGTACAGGGTGTTTCGAAAGTAATGTACAAACGCTTATATCTCCTAAACGGCTGGGATTTTGACAGTTTTTTTGACAGATTCGGGTAGTACTCGGCCTCCCGCATCCGATGAGCCATGTCCCGACTCGGTCCGACGCACCGTTTAGAAGTTAGACAAAACCGTCAATAAAACATAGAGGGAGCCACTTTTTGACAGTTTTTTTGACAGATTCGGGTAGTACTCGGCGAGCCGGACTCAGTCGTCTTTTTCCCGACGCCCTACGACGTCCCTGTCAAAAGTTAGCGTCGCAATGTACAGGGTGTTTCGAAGGTAATGTACAAACGCTTATATCTCCTAAACGGCTGGGATTTTGACAGTTTTTTTGACAGATTCGGGTAGTACTCGGCCTCCCGCATCCGATGAGCCATGTCCCGACTCGGTCCGACGCACCGTTTAGAAGTTAGACAAAACCGTCAATAAAACATAGAGGGAGCCACTTTTTGACAGTTTTTTTGACAGATTCGGGTAGTACTCGGCGAGCCGGACTCAGTCGTCTTTTTCCCGACGCCCTACGACGTCCCTGTCAAAAGTTGGCGTCGCAATGTACAGGGTGTTTCGAAAGTAATGTACAAACGCTTATATCTCCTAAACGGCTGGGATTTTGACAGTTTTTTTGACAGATTCGGGTAGTACTCGGCCTCCCGCATCCGATGAGCCATGTCCCGACTCGGTCCGACGCACCGTTTAGAAGTTAGACAAAACCGTCAATAAAACATAGAGGGAGCCACTTTTTGACAGTTTTTTTGACAGATTCGGGTAGTACTCGGCGAGCCGGACTCAGTCGTCTTTTTCCCGACGCCCTACGACGTCCCTGTCAAAAGTTAGCGTCGCAATGTACAGGGTGTTTCGAAGGTAATGTACAAACGCTTATATCTCCTAAACGGCTGGGATTTTGACAGTTTTTTTGACAGATTCGGGTAGTACTCGGCCTCCCGCATCCGATGAGCCATGTCCCGACTCGGTCCGACGCACCGTTTAGAAGTTAGACAAAACCGTCAATAAAACATAGAGGGAGCCACTTTTTGACAGTTTTTTTGACAGATTCGGGTAGTACTCGGCGAGCCGGACTCAGTCGTCTTTTTCCCGACGCCCTACGACGTCCCTGTCAAAAGTTAGCGTCGCAATGTACAGGGTGTTTCGAAAGTAATGTACAAACGCTTATATCTCCTAAACGGCTGGGATTTTGACAGTTTTTTTGACAGATTCGGGTAGTACTCGGCCTCCCGCATCCGATGAGCCATGTCCCGACTCGGTCCGACGCACCGTTTAGAAGTTAGACAAAACCGTCAATAAAACATAGAGGGAGCCACTTGTTGACAGTTTTTTTGACAGATTCGGGTAGTACTCGGCGAGCCGGACTCAGTCGTCTTTTTCCCGACGCCCTACGACGTCCCTGTCAAAAGTTAGCGTCGCAATGTACAGGGTGTTTCGAAAGTAATGTACAAACGCTTATATCTCCTAAACGGCTGGGATTTTGACAGTTTTTTTGACAGATTCGGGTAGTACTCGGCCTCCCGCATCCGATGAGCCATGTCCCGACTCGGTCCGACGCACCGTTTAGAAGTTAGACAAAACCGTCAATAAAACATAGAGGGAGCCACTTTTTGACAGTTTTTTTGACAGATTCGGGTAGTACTCGGCGAGCCGGACTCAGTCGTCTTTTTCCCGACGCCCTACGACGTCCCTGTCAAAAGTTAGCGTCGCAATGTACAGGGTGTTTCGAAAGTAATGTACAAACGCTTATATCTCCTAAACGGCTGGGATTTTGACAGTTTTTTTGACAGATTCGGGTAGTACTCGGCCTCCCGCATCCGATGAGCCATGTCCCGACTCGGTCCGACGCACCGTTTAGAAGTTAGACAAAACCGTCAATAAAACATAGAGGGAGCCACTTTTTGACAGTTTTTTTGACAGATTCGGGTAGTACTCGGCGAGCCGGACTCAGTCGTCTTTTTCCCGACGCCCTACGACGTCCCTGTCAAAAGTTAGCGTCGCAATGTACAGGGTGTTTCGAAAGTAATGTACAAACGCTTATATCTCCTAAACGGCTGGGATTTTGACAGTTTTTTTGACAGATTCGGGTAGTACTCGGCCTCCCGCATCCGATGAGCCATGTCCCGACTCGGTCCGACGCACCGTTTAGAAGTTAGACAAAACCGTCAATAAAACATAGAGGGAGCCACTTTTTGACAGTTTTTTTGACAGATTCGGGTAGTACTCGGCGAGCCGGACTCAGTCGTCTTTTTCCCGACGCCCTACGACGTCCCTGTCAAAAGTTAGCGTCGCAATGTACAGGGTGTTTCGAAAGTAATGTACAAACGCTTATATCTCCTAAACGGCTGGGATTTTGACAGTTTTTTTGACAGATTCGGGTAGTACTCGGCCTCCCGCATCCGATGAGCCATGTCCCGACTCGGTCCGACGCACCGTTTAGAAGTTAGACAAAACCGTCAATAAAACATAGAGGGAGCCACTTTTCGACAGTTTTTTTGACAGATTCGGGTAGTACTCGGCGAGCCGGACTCAGTCGTCTTTTTCCCGACGCCCTACGACGTCCCTGTCAAAAGTTAGCGTCGCAATGTACAGGGTGTTTCGAAAGTAATGTACAAACGCTTATATCTCCTAAACGGCTGGGATTTTGACAGTTTTTTTGACAGATTCGGGTAGTACTCGGCCTCCCGCATCCGATGAGCCATGTCCCGACTCGGTCCGACGCACCGTTTAGAAGTTAGACAAAACCGTCAATAAAACATAGAGGGAGCCACTTTTTGACAGTTTTTTTGACAGATTCGGGTAGTACTCGGCGAGCCGGACTCAGTCGTCTTTTTCCCGACGCCCTACGACGTCCCTGTCAAAAGTTAGCGTCGCAATGTACAGGGTGTTTCGAAAGTAATGTACAAACGCTTATATCTCCTAAACGGCTGGGATTTTGACAGTTTTTTTGACAGATTCGGGTAGTACTCGGCCTCCCGCATCCGATGAGCCATGTCCCGACTCGGTCCGACGCACCGTTTAGAAGTTAGACAAAACCGTCAATAAAACATAGAGGGAGCCACTTGTTGACAGTTTTTTTGACAGATTCGGGTAGTACTCGACGAGCCGGACTCAGTCGTCTTTTTCCCGACGCCCTACGACGTCCCTGTCAAAAGTTAGCGTCGCAATGTACAGGGTGTTTCGAAAGTAATGTACAAACGCTTATATCTCCTAAACGGCTGGGATTTTGACAGTTTTTTTGACAGATTCGGGTAGTACTCGGCCTCCCGCATCCGATGAGCCATGTCCCGACTCGGTCCGACGCACCGTTTAGAAGTTAGACAAAACCGTCAATAAAACATAGAGGGAGCCACTTTTTGACAGTTTTTTTGACAGATTCGGGTAGTACTCGGCCTCCCGCATCCGATGAGCCATGTCCCGACTCGGTCCGACGCACCGTTTAGAAGTTAGACAAAACCGTCAATAAAACATAGAGGGAGCCACTTTTTGACAGTTTTTTTGACAGATTCGGGTAGTACTCGGCGAGCCGGACTCAGTCGTCTTTTTCCCGACGCCCTACGACGTCCCTGTCAAAAGTTAGCGTCGCAATGTACAGGGTGTTTCGAAAGTAATGTACAAACGCTTATATCTCCTAAACGGCTGGGATTTTGACAGTTTTTTTGACAGATTCGGGTAGTACTCGGCCTCCCGCATCCGATGAGCCATGTCCCGACTCGGTCCGACGCACCGTTTAGAAGACGAGGGCCTAATTGCAGGAATGATCCCTCCAATCAGAATGAAGCTAATCCAGAACCAATAAGAGCAAAGCGTGTTGGATTTCTTTTTACAAGTTGTTGTTTGTGTTTTGTTTACATACTTGCACATGTTGACTTTAATAATTAAATTGTATACCCTATTTGGTTTATTTTATTGCGTATATTAACCGAAAGCGAATAATGTCCCCAGGAAGAATTTGTTAGTTTTTGTGGGAAAGAATTAAATTCTACCCTTAGTAATTTTCGGCAACATTTAAAAGTAAGACACGGTTATGTTGCTGCCTGAAGAAATTAAAAGCCTTTCTATGATTGATTAATACGAAGTTGCCGAGTTTTTTCAAAGACTCTGAGTTGAGATGGAAACCAACAGCAGCTGATCTTCACTTTTTTTATTTTTAGACTCGAAATAACGATTATTATTATTATTATTATACAGAAAGTAAGGTTTTAATCGGCAAAGATTGGTTTCTGGTTTACAACAGTAATTTGAAAACAATCCCTAGCGGGCTTTGCTCTCATTGGTTCTTGCTCAGCTTCATTTTGATTGGAGGGATCATTCCTGCTATTAGGCCCTCGTGTTTAGAAGTTAGACAAAACCGTCAATAAAACATAGAGGGAGCCACTTTTTGACAGTTTTTTTGACAGATTCGGGTAGTACTCGGCGAGCCGGACTCAGTCGTCTTTTTCCCGACGCCCTACGACGTCCCTGTCAAAAGTTAGCGTCGCAATGTACAGGGTGTTTCGAAAGTAATGTACAAACGCTTATATCTCCTAAACGGCTGGGATTTTGACAGTTTTTTGACAGATTCGGGTAGTACTCGGCCTCCCGCATCCGATGAGCCATGTCCCGACTCGGTCCGACGCACCGTTTAGAAGTTAGACAAAACCGTCAATAAAACATAGAGGGAGCCACTTTTTGACAGTTTTTTTGACAGATTCGGGTAGTACTCGGCGAGCCGGACTCAGTCGTCTTTTTCCCGACGCCCTACGACGTCCCTGTCAAAAGTTAGCGTCGCAATGTACAGGGTGTTTCGAAAGTAATGTACAAACGCTTATATCTCCTAAACGGCTGGGATTTTGACAGTTTTTTGACAGATTCGGGTAGTACTCGGCCTCCCGCATCCGATGAGCCATGTCCCGACTCGGTCCGACGCACCGTTTAGAAGTTAGACAAAACCGTCAATAAAACATAGAGGGAGCCACTTTTTGACAGTTTTTTTGACAGATTCGGGTAGTACTCGGCGAGCCGGACTCAGTCGTCTTTTTCCCGACGCCCTACGACGTCCCTGTCAAAAGTTAGCGTCGCAATGTACAGGGTGTTTCGAAAGTAATGTACAAACGCTTATATCTCCTAAACGGCTGGGATTTTGACAGTTTTTTTGACAGATTCGGGTAGTACTCGGCCTCCCGCATCCGATGAGCCATGTCCCGACTCGGTCCGACGCACCGTTTAGAAGTTAGACAAAACCGTCAATAAAACATAGAGGGAGCCACTTTTTGACAGTTTTTTTGACAGATTCGGGTAGTACTCGGCCTCCCGCATCCGATGAGCCATGTCCCGACTCGGTCCGACGCACCGTTTAGAAGTTAGACAAAACCGTCAATAAAACATAGAGGGAGCCACTTTTTGACAGTTTTTTTGACAGATTCGGGTAGTACTCGGCGAGCCGGACTCAGTCGTCTTTTTCCCGACGCCCTACGACGTCCCTGTCAAAAGTTAGCGTCGCAATGTACAGGGTGTTTCGAAAGTAATGTACAAACGCTTATATCTCCTAAACGGCTGGGATTTTGACAGTTTTTTTGACAGATTCGGGTAGTACTCGGCCTCCCGCATCCGATGAGCCATGTCCCGACTCGGTCCGACGCACCGTTTAGAAGTTAGACAAAACCGTCAATAAAACATAGAGGGAGCCACTTGTTGACAGTTTTTTTGACAGATTCGGGTAGTACTCGGCGAGCCGGACTCAGTCGTCTTTTTCCCGACGCCCTACGACGTCCCTGTCAAAAGTTAGCGTCGCAATGTACAGGGTGTTTCGAAAGTAATGTACAAACGCTTATATCTCCTAAACGGCTGGGATTTTGACAGTTTTTTTGACAGATTCGGGTAGTACTCGGCCTCCCGCATCCGATGAGCCATGTCCCGACTCGGTACGACGCACCGTTTAGAAGTTAGACAAAACCGTCAATAAAACATAGAGGGAGCCACTTTTTGACAGTTTTTTTGACAGATTCGGGTAGTACTCGGCGAGCCGGACTCAGTCGTCTTTTTCCCGACGCCCTACGACGTCCCTGTCAAAAGTTAGCGTCGCAATGTACAGGGTGTTTCGAAAGTAATGTACAAACGCTTATATCTCCTAAACGGCTGGGATTTTGACAGTTTTTTTGACAGATTCGGGTAGTACTCGGCCTCCCGCATCCGATGAGCCATGTCCCGACTCGGTCCGACGCACCGTTTAGAAGTTAGACAAAACCGTCAATAAAACATAGAGGGAGCCACTTGTTGACAGTTTTTTTGACAGATTCGGGTAGTACTCGGCGAGCCGGACTCAGTCGTCTTTTTCCCGACGCCCTACGACGTCCCTGTCAAAAGTTAGCGTCGCAATGTACAGGGTGTTTCGAAAGTAATGTACAAACGCTTATATCTCCTAAACGGCTGGGATTTTGACAGTTTTTTTGACAGATTCGGGTAGTACTCGGCCTCCCGCATCCGATGAGCCATGTCCCGACTCGGTCCGACGCACCGTTTAGAAGTTAGACAAAACCGTCAATAAAACATAGAGGGAGCCACTTTTTGACAGTTTTTTTGACAGATTCGGGTAGTACTCGGCGAGCCGGACTCAGTCGTCTTTTTCCCGACGCCCTACGACGTCCCTGTCAAAAGTTAGCGTCGCAATGTACAGGGTGTTTCGAAAGTAATGTACAAACGCTTATATCTCCTAAACGGCTGGGATTTTGACAGTTTTTTTGACAGATTCGGGTAGTACTCGGCCTCCCGCATCCGATGAGCCATGTCCCGACTCGGTCCGACGCACCGTTTAGAAGTTAGACAAAACCGTCAATAAAACATAGAGGGAGCCACTTTTTGACAGTTTTTTTGACAGATTCGGGTAGTACTCGGCGAGCCGGACTCAGTCGTCTTTTTCCCGACGCCCTACGACGTCCCTGTCAAAAGTTAGCGTCGCAATGTACAGGGTGTTTCGAAAGTAATGTACAAACGCTTATATCTCCTAAACGGCTGGGATTTTGACAGTTTTTTTGACAGATTCGGGTAGTACTCGGCCTCCCGCATCCGATGAGCCATGTCCCGACTCGGTCCGACGCACCGTTTAGAAGTTAGACAAAACCGTCAATAAAACATAGAGGGAGCCACTTTTTGACAGTTTTTTTGACAGATTCGGGTAGTACTCGGCGAGCCGGACTCAGTCGTCTTTTTCCCGACGCCCTACGACGTCCCTGTCAAAAGTTAGCGTCGCAATGTACAGGGTGTTTCGAAAGTAATGTACAAACGCTTATATCTCCTAAACGGCTGGGATTTTGACAGTTTTTTTGACAGATTCGGGTAGTACTCGGCCTCCCGCATCCGATGAGCCATGTCCCGACTCGGTCCGACGCACCGTTTAGAAGTTAGACAAAACCGTCAATAAAACATAGAGGGAGCCACTTTTTGACAGTTTTTTTGACAGATTCGGGTAGTACTCGGCGAGCCGGACTCAGTCGTCTTTTTCCCGACGCCCTACGACGTCCCTGTCAAAAGTTAGCGTCGCAATGTACAGGGTGTTTCGAAAGTAATGTACAAACGCTTATATCTCCTAAACGGCTGGGATTTTGACAGTTTTTTTGACAGATTCGGGTAGTACTCGGCCTCCCGCATCCGATGAGCCATGTCCCGACTCGGTCCGACGCACCGTTTAGAAGTTAGACAAAACCGTCAATAAAACATAGAGGGAGCCACTTTTTGACAGTTTTTTTGACAGATTCGGGTAGTACTCGGCGAGCCGGACTCAGTCGTCTTTTTCCCGACGCCCTACGACGTCCCTGTCAAAAGTTAGCGTCGCAATGTACAGGGTGTTTCGAAAGTAATGTACAAACGCTTATATCTCCTAAACGGCTGGGATTTTGACAGTTTTTTTGACAGATTCGGGTAGTACTCGGCCTCCCGCATCCGATGAGCCATGTCCCGACTCGGTCCGACGCACCGTTTAGAAGTTAGACAAAACCGTCAATAAAACATAGAGGGAGCCACTTTTTGACAGTTTTTTTGACAGATTCGGGTAGTACTCGGCGAGCCGGACTCAGTCGTCTTTTTCCCGACGCCCTACGACGTCCCTGTCAAAAGTTAGCGTCGCAATGTACAGGGTGTTTCGAAAGTAATGTACAAACGCTTATATCTCCTAAACGGCTGGGATTTTGACAGTTTTTTTGACAGATTCGGGTAGTACTCGGCCTCCCGCATCCGATGAGCCATGTCCCGACTCGGTCCGACGCACCGTTTAGAAGTTAGACAAAACCGTCAATAAAACATAGAGGGAGCCACTTTTTGACAGTTTTTTTGACAGATTCGGGTAGTACTCGGCGAGCCGGACTCAGTCGTCTTTTTCCCGACGCCCTACGACGTCCCTGTCAAAAGTTAGCGTCGCAATGTACAGGGTGTTTCGAAAGTAATGTACAAACGCTTATATCTCCTAAACGGCTGGGATTTTGACAGTTTTTTTGACAGATTCGGGTAGTACTCGGCCTCCCGCATCCGATGAGCCATGTCCCGACTCGGTCCGACGCACCGTTTAGAAGTTAGACAAAACCGTCAATAAAACATAGAGGGAGCCACTTTTTGACAGTTTTTTTGACAGATTCGGGTAGTACTCGGCGAGCCGGACTCAGTCGTCTTTTTCCCGACGCCCTACGACGTCCCTGTCAAAAGTTAGCGTCGCAATGTACAGGGTGTTTCGAAAGTAATGTACAAACGCTTATATCTCCTAAACGGCTGGGATTTTGACAGTTTTTTTGACAGATTCGGGTAGTACTCGGCCTCCCGCATCCGATGAGCCATGTCCCGACTCGGTCCGACGCACCGTTTAGAAGTTAGACAAAACCGTCAATAAAACATAGAGGGAGCCACTTGTTGACAGTTTTTTTGACAGATTCGGGTAGTACTCGGCGAGCCGGACTCAGTCGTCTTTTTCCCGACGCCCTACGACGTCCCTGTCAAAAGTTAGCGTCGCAATGTACAGGGTGTTTCGAAAGTAATGTACAAACGCTTATATCTCCTAAACGGCTGGGATTTTGACAGTTTTTTTGACAGATTCGGGTAGTACTCGGCCTCCCGCATCCGATGAGCCATGTCCCGACTCGGTCCGACGCACCGTTTAGAAGTTAGACAAAACCGTCAATAAAACATAGAGGGAGCCACTTTTTGACAGTTTTTTTGACAGATTCGGGTAGTACTCGGCGAGCCGGACTCAGTCGTCTTTTTCCCGACGCCCTACGACGTCCCTGTCAAAAGTTAGCGTCGCAATGTACAGGGTGTTTCGAAAGTAATGTACAAACGCTTATATCTCCTAAACGGCTGGGATTTTGACAGTTTTTTTGACAGATTCGGGTAGTACTCGGCCTCCCGCATCCGATGAGCCATGTCCCGACTCGGTCCGACGCACCGTTTAGAAGTTAGACAAAACCGTCAATAAAACATAGAGGGAGCCACTTGTTGACAGTTTTTTTGACAGATTCGGGTAGTACTCGGCGAGCCGGACTCAGTCGTCTTTTTCCCGACGCCCTACGACGTCCCTGTCAAAAGTTAGCGTCGCAATGTACAGGGTGTTTCGAAAGTAATGTACAAACGCTTATATCTCCTAAACGGCTGGGATTTTGACAGTTTTTTTGACAGATTCGGGTAGTACTCGGCCTCCCGCATCCGATGAGCCATGTCCCGACTCGGTCCGACGCACCGTTTAGAAGTTAGACAAAACCGTCAATAAAACATAGAGGGAGCCACTTTTTGACAGTTTTTTTGACAGATACGGGTAGTACTCGGCCTCCCGCATCCGATGAGCCATGTCCCGACTCGGTCCGACGCACCGTTTAGAAGTTAGACAAAACCGTCAATAAAAATAGAGGGAGCCACTTTTTGACAGTTTTTTTGACAGATTCGGGTAGTACTCGGCGAGCCGGACTCAGTCGTCTTTTTCCCGACGCCCTACGACGTCCCTGTCAAAAGTTAGCGTCGCAATGTACAGGGTGTTTCGAAAGTAATGTACAAACGCTTATATCTCCTAAACGGCTGGGATTTTGACAGTTTTTTTGACAGATTCGGGTAGTACTCGGCCTCCCGCATCCGATGAGCCATGTCCCGACTCGGTCCGACGCACCGTTTAGAAGTTAGACAAAACCGTCAATAAAACATAGAGGGAGCCACTTTTTGACAGTTTTTTTGACAGATACGGGTAGTACTCGGCCTCCCGCATCCGATGAGCCATGTCCCGACTCGGTCCGACGCACCGTTTAGAAGTTAGACAAAACCGTCAATAAAAATAGAGGGAGCCACTTTTTGACAGTTTTTTTGACAGATTCGGGTAGTACTCGGCGAGCCGGACTCAGTCGTCTTTTTCCCGACGCCCTACGACGTCCCTGTCAAAAGTTAGCGTCGCAATGTACAGGGTGTTTCGAAAGTAATGTACAAACGCTTATATCTCCTAAACGGCTGGGATTTTGACAGTTTTTTTGACAGATTCGGGTAGTACTCGGCCTCCCGCATCCGATGAGCCATGTCCCGACTCGGTCCGACGCACCGTTTAGAAGTTAGACAAAACCGTCAATAAAACATAGAGGGAGCCACTTTTTGACAGTTTTTTTGACAGATTCGGGTAGTACTCGGCGAGCCGGACTCAGTCGTCTTTTTCCCGACGCCCTACGACGTCCCTGTCAAAAGTTAGCGTCGCAATGTACAGGGTGTTTCGAAAGTAATGTACAAACGCTTATATCTCCTAAACGGCTGGGATTTTGACAGTTTTTTTGACAGATTCGGGTAGTACTCGGCCTCCCGCATCCGATGAGCCATGTCCCGACTCGGTCCGACGCACCGTTTAGAAGTTAGACAAAACCGTCAATAAAACATAGAGGGAGCCACTTGTTGACAGTTTTTTTGACAGATTCGGGTAGTACTCGGCGAGCCGGACTCAGTCGTCTTTTTCCCGACGCCCTACGACGTCCCTGTCAAAAGTTAGCGTCGCAATGTACAGGGTGTTTCGAAAGTAATGTACAAACGCTTATATCTCCTAAACGGCTGGGATTTTGACAGTTTTTTTGACAGATTCGGGTAGTACTCGGCCTCCCGCATCCGATGAGCCATGTCCCGACTCGGTCCGACGCACCGTTTAGAAGTTAGACAAAACCGTCAATAAAACATAGAGGGAGCCACTTTTTGACAGTTTTTTTGACAGATTCGGGTAGTACTCGGCGAGCCGGACTCAGTCGTCTTTTTCCCGACGCCCTACGACGTCCCTGTCAAAAGTTAGCGTCGCAATGTACAGGGTGTTTCGAAAGTAATGTACAAACGCTTATATCTCCTAAACGGCTGGGATTTTGACAGTTTTTTTGACAGATTCGGGTAGTACTCGGCCTCCCGCATCCGATGAGCCATGTCCCGACTCGGTCCGACGCACCGTTTAGAAGTTAGACAAAACCGTCAATAAAACATAGAGGGAGCCACTTTTTGACAGTTTTTTTGACAGATTCGGGTAGTACTCGGCGAGCCGGACTCAGTCGTCTTTTTCCCGACGCCCTACGACGTCCCTGTCAAAAGTTAGCGTCGCAATGTACAGGGTGTTTCGAAAGTAATGTACAAACGCTTATATCTCCTAAACGGCTGGGATTTTGACAGTTTTTTTGACAGATTCGGGTAGTACTCGGCCTCCCGCATCCGATGAGCCATGTCCCGACTCGGTCCGACGCACCGTTTAGAAGTTAGACAAAACCGTCAATAAAACATAGAGGGAGCCACTTTTTGACAGTTTTTTTGACAGATTCGGGTAGTACTCGGCGAGCCGGACTCAGTCGTCTTCTTCCCGACGCCCTACGACGTCCCTGTCAAAAGTTGGCATCGCAATGTACAGGGTGTTTCGAAAGTAATGTACAAACGCTTATATCTCCTAAACGGCTGGGATTTTGACAGTTTTTTTGACAGATTCGGGTAGTACTCGGCCTCCCGCATCCGATGAGCCATGTCCCGACTCGGTCCGACGCACCGTTTAGAAGTTAGACAAAACCGTCAATAAAACATAGAGGGAGCCACTTTTTGACAGTTTTTTTGACAGATTCGGGTAGTACTCGGCGAGCCGGACTCAGTCGTCTTTTTCCCGACGCCCTACGACGTCCCTGTCAAAAGTTGGCGTCGCAATGTACAGGGTGTTTCGAAAGTAATGTACAAACGCTTATATCTCCTAAACGGCTGGGATTTTGACAGTTTTTTTGACAGATTCGGGTAGTACTCGGCCTCCCGCATCCGATGAGCCATGTCCCGACTCGGTCCGACGCACCGTTTAGAAGTTAGACAAAACCGTCAATAAAACATAGAGGGAGCCACTTTTTGACAGTTTTTTTGACAGATTCGGGTAGTACTCGGCGAGCCGGACTCAGTCGTCTTTTTCCCGACGCCCTACGACGTCCCTGTCAAAAGTTAGCGTCGCAATGTACAGGGTGTTTCGAAGGTAATGTACAAACGCTTATATCTCCTAAACGGCTGGGATTTTGACAGTTTTTTTGACAGATTCGGGTAGTACTCGGCCTCCCGCATCCGATGAGCCATGTCCCGACTCGGTCCGACGCACCGTTTAGAAGTTAGACAAAACCGTCAATAAAACATAGAGGGAGCCACTTTTTGACAGTTTTTTTGACAGAGTCGGGTAGTACTCGGCGAGCCGGACTCAGTCGTCTTTTTCCCGACGCCCTACGACGTCCCTGTCAAAAGTTGGCGTCGCAATGTACAGGGTGTTTCGAAAGTAATGTACAAACGCTTATATCTCCTAAACGGCTGGGATTTTGACAGTTTTTTTGACAGATTCGGGTAGTACTCGGCCTCCCGCATCCGATGAGCCATGTCCCGACTCGGTCCGACGCACCGTTTAGAAGTTAGACAAAACCGTCAATAAAACATAGAGGGAGCCACTTTTTGACAGTTTTTTTGACAGATTCGGGTAGTACTCGGCGAGCCGGACTCAGTCGTCTTTTTCCCGACGCCCTACGACGTCCCTGTCAAAAGTTAGCGTCGCAATGTACAGGGTGTTTCGAAGGTAATGTACAAACGCTTATATCTCCTAAACGGCTGGGATTTTGACAGTTTTTTTGACAGATTCGGGTAGTACTCGGCCTCCCGCATCCGATGAGCCATGTCCCGACTCGGTCCGACGCACCGTTTAGAAGTTAGACAAAACCGTCAATAAAACATAGAGGGAGCCACTTTTTGACAGTTTTTTTGACAGATTCGGGTAGTACTCGGCGAGCCGGACTCAGTCGTCTTTTTCCCGACGCCCTACGACGTCCCTGTCAAAAGTTAGCGTCGCAATGTACAGGGTGTTTCGAAAGTAATGTACAAACGCTTATATCTCCTAAACGGCTGGGATTTTGACAGTTTTTTTGACAGATTCGGGTAGTACTCGGCCTCCCGCATCCGATGAGCCATGTCCCGACTCGGTCCGACGCACCGTTTAGAAGTTAGACAAAACCGTCAATAAAACATAGAGGGAGCCACTTTTTGACAGTTTTTTTGACAGATTCGGGTAGTACTCGGCGAGCCGGACTCAGTCGTCTTTTTCCCGACGCCCTACGACGTCCCTGTCAAAAGTTGGCGTCGCAATGTACAGGGTGTTTCGAAAGTAATGTACAAACGCTTATATCTCCTAAACGGCTGGGATTTTGACAGTTTTTTTGACAGATTCGGGTAGTACTCGGCCTCCCGCATCCGATGAGCCATGTCCCGACTCGGTCCGACGCACCGTTTAGAAGTTAGACAAAACCGTCAATAAAACATAGAGGGAGCCACTTTTTGACAGTTTTTTTGACAGATTCGGGTAGTACTCGGCGAGCCGGACTCAGTCGTCTTTTTCCCGACGCCCTACGACGTCCCTGTCAAAAGTTAGCGTCGCAATGTACAGGGTGTTTCGAAGGTAATGTACAAACGCTTATATCTCTTAAACGGCTGGGATTTTGACAGTTTTTTTGACAGATTCGGGTAGTACTCGGCCTCCCGCATCCGATGAGCCATGTCCCGACTCGGTCCGACGCACCGTTTAGAAGTTAGACAAAACCGTCAATAAAACATAGAGGGAGCCACTTTTTGACAGTTTTTTTGACAGATTCGGGTAGTACTCGGCGAGCCGGACTCAGTCGTCTTTTTCCCGACGCCCTACGACGTCCCTGTCAAAAGTTGGCGTCGCAATGTACAGGGTGTTTCGAAAGTAATGTACAAACGCTTATATCTCCTAAACGGCTGGGATTTTGACAGTTTTTTTGACAGATTCGGGTAGTACTCGGCCTCCCGCATCCGATGAGCCATGTCCCGACTCGGTCCGACGCACCGTTTAGAAGTTAGACAAAACCGTCAATAAAACATAGAGGGAGCCACTTTTTGACAGTTTTTTTGACAGATTCGGGTAGTACTCGGCCTCCCGCATCCGATGAGCCATGTCCCGACTCGGTCCGACGCACCGTTTAGAAGTTAGACAAAACCGTCAATAAAACATAGAGGGAGCCACTTGTTGACAGTTTTTTTGACAGATTCGGGTAGTACTCGGCGAGCCGGACTCAGTCGTCTTTTTCCCGACGCCCTACGACGTCCCTGTCAAAAGTTAGCGTCGCAATGTACAGGGTGTTTCGAAAGTAATGTACAAACGCTTATATCTCCTAAACGGCTGGGATTTTGACAGTTTTTTTGACAGATTCGGGTAGTACTCGGCCTCCCGCATCCGATGAGCCATGTCCCGACTCGGTCCGACGCACCGTTTAGAAGTTAGACAAAACCGTCAATAAAACATAGAGGGAGCCACTTTTTGACAGTTTTTTTGACAGATTCGGGTAGTACTCGGCGAGCCGGACTCAGTCGTCTTTTTCCCGACGCCCTACGACGTCCCTGTCAAAAGTTAGCGTCGCAATGTACAGGGTGTTTCGAAAGTAATGTACAAACGCTTATATCTCCTAAACGGCTGGGATTTTGACAGTTTTTTTGACAGATTCGGGTAGTACTCGGCCTCCCGCATCCGATGAGCCATGTCCCGACTCGGTCCGACGCACCGTTTAGAAGTTAGACAAAACCGTCAATAAAACATAGAGGGAGCCACTTTTTGACAGTTTTTTTGACAGATTCGGGTAGTACTCGGCGAGCCGGACTCAGTCGTCTTTTTCCCGACGCCCTACGACGTCCCTGTCAAAAGTTAGCGTCGCAATGTACAGGGTGTTTCGAAAGTAATGTACAAACGCTTATATCTCCTAAACGGCTGGGATTTTGACAGTTTTTTTGACAGATTCGGGTAGTACTCGGCCTCCCGCATCCGATGAGCCATGTCCCGACTCGGTCCGACGCACCGTTTAGAAGTTAGACAAAACCGTCAATAAAACATAGAGGGAGCCACTTTTTGACAGTTTTTTTGACAGATTCGGGTAGTACTCGGCGAGCCGGACTCAGTCGTCTTCTTCCCGACGCCCTACGACGTCCCTGTCAAAAGTTGGCATCGCAATGTACAGGGTGTTTCGAAAGTAATGTACAAACGCTTATATCTCCTAAACGGCTGGGATTTTGACAGTTTTTTTGACAGATTCGGGTAGTACTCGGCCTCCCGCATCCGATGAGCCATGTCCCGACTCGGTCCGACGCACCGTTTAGAAGTTAGACAAAACCGTCAATAAAACATAGAGGGAGCCACTTTTTGACAGTTTTTTTGACAGATTCGGGTAGTACTCGGCGAGCCGGACTCAGTCGTCTTTTTCCCGACGCCCTACGACGTCCCTGTCAAAAGTTGGCGTCGCAATGTACAGGGTGTTTCGAAAGTAATGTACAAACGCTTATATCTCCTAAACGGCTGGGATTTTGACAGTTTTTTTGACAGATTCGGGTAGTACTCGGCCTCCCGCATCCGATGAGCCATGTCCCGACTCGGTCCGACGCACCGTTTAGAAGTTAGACAAAACCGTCAATAAAACATAGAGGGAGCCACTTTTTGACAGTTTTTTTGACAGATTCGGGTAGTACTCGGCGAGCCGGACTCAGTCGTCTTTTTCCCGACGCCCTACGACGTCCCTGTCAAAAGTTAGCGTCGCAATGTACAGGGTGTTTCGAAGGTAATGTACAAACGCTTATATCTCCTAAACGGCTGGGATTTTGACAGTTTTTTTGACAGATTCGGGTAGTACTCGGCCTCCCGCATCCGATGAGCCATGTCCCGACTCGGTCCGACGCACCGTTTAGAAGTTAGACAAAACCGTCAATAAAACATAGAGGGAGCCACTTTTTGACAGTTTTTTTGACAGATTCGGGTAGTACTCGGCGAGCCGGACTCAGTCGTCTTTTTCCCGACGCCCTACGACGTCCCTGTCAAAAGTTGGCGTCGCAATGTACAGGGTGTTTCGAAAGTAATGTACAAACGCTTATATCTCCTAAACGGCTGGGATTTTGACAGTTTTTTTGACAGATTCGGGTAGTACTCGGCCTCCCGCATCCGATGAGCCATGTCCCGACTCGGTCCGACGCACCGTTTAGAAGTTAGACAAAACCGTCAATAAAACATAGAGGGAGCCACTTTTTGACAGTTTTTTTGACAGATTCGGGTAGTACTCGGCGAGCCGGACTCAGTCGTCTTTTTCCCGACGCCCTACGACGTCCCTGTCAAAAGTTAGCGTCGCAATGTACAGGGTGTTTCGAAGGTAATGTACAAACGCTTATATCTCCTAAACGGCTGGGATTTTGACAGTTTTTTTGACAGATTCGGGTAGTACTCGGCCTCCCGCATCCGATGAGCCATGTCCCGACTCGGTCCGACGCACCGTTTAGAAGTTAGACAAAACCGTCAATAAAACATAGAGGGAGCCACTTTTTGACAGTTTTTTTGACAGATTCGGGTAGTACTCGGCGAGCCGGACTCAGTCGTCTTTTTCCCGACGCCCTACGACGTCCCTGTCAAAAGTTAGCGTCGCAATGTACAGGGTGTTTCGAAAGTAATGTACAAACGCTTATATCTCCTAAACGGCTGGGATTTTGACAGTTTTTTTGACAGATTCGGGTAGTACTCGGCCTCCCGCATCCGATGAGCCATGTCCCGACTCGGTCCGACGCACCGTTTAGAAGTTAGACAAAACCGTCAATAAAACATAGAGGGAGCCACTTTTTGACAGTTTTTTTGACAGATTCGGGTAGTACTCGGCGAGCCGGACTCAGTCGTCTTTTTCCCGACGCCCTACGACGTCCCTGTCAAAAGTTGGCGTCGCAATGTACAGGGTGTTTCGAAAGTAATGTACAAACGCTTATATCTCCTAAACGGCTGGGATTTTGACAGTTTTTTTGACAGATTCGGGTAGTACTCGGCCTCCCGCATCCGATGAGCCATGTCCCGACTCGGTCCGACGCACCGTTTAGAAGTTAGACAAAACCGTCAATAAAACATAGAGGGAGCCACTTTTTGACAGTTTTTTTGACAGATTCGGGTAGTACTCGGCGAGCCGGACTCAGTCGTCTTTTTCCCGACGCCCTACGACGTCCCTGTCAAAAGTTAGCGTCGCAATGTACAGGGTGTTTCGAAGGTAATGTACAAACGCTTATATCTCTTAAACGGCTGGGATTTTGACAGTTTTTTTGACAGATTCGGGTAGTACTCGGCCTCCCGCATCCGATGAGCCATGTCCCGACTCGGTCCGACGCACCGTTTAGAAGTTAGACAAAACCGTCAATAAAACATAGAGGGAGCCACTTTTTGACAGTTTTTTTGACAGATTCGGGTAGTACTCGGCGAGCCGGACTCAGTCGTCTTTTTCCCGACGCCCTACGACGTCCCTGTCAAAAGTTGGCGTCGCAATGTACAGGGTGTTTCGAAAGTAATGTACAAACGCTTATATCTCCTAAACGGCTGGGATTTTGACAGTTTTTTTGACAGATTCGGGTAGTACTCGGCCTCCCGCATCCGATGAGCCATGTCCCGACTCGGTCCGACGCACCGTTTAGAAGTTAGACAAAACCGTCAATAAAACATAGAGGGAGCCACTTTTTGACAGTTTTTTTGACAGATTCGGGTAGTACTCGGCCTCCCGCATCCGATGAGCCATGTCCCGACTCGGTCCGACGCACCGTTTAGAAGTTAGACAAAACCGTCAATAAAACATAGAGGGAGCCACTTTTTGACAGTTTTTTTGACAGATTCGGGTAGTACTCGGCGAGCCGGACTCAGTCGTCTTTTTCCCGACGCCCTACGACGTCCCTGTCAAAAGTTAGCGTCGCAATGTACAGGGTGTTTCGAAAGTAATGTACAAACGCTTATATCTCCTAAACGGCTGGGATTTTGACAGTTTTTTTGACAGATTCGGGTAGTACTCGGCCTCCCGCATCCGATGAGCCATGTCCCGACTCGGTCCGACGCACCGTTTAGAAGTTAGACAAAACCGTCAATAAAACATAGAGGGAGCCACTTTTTGACAGTTTTTTTGACAGATTCGGGTAGTACTCGGCGAGCCGGACTCAGTCGTCTTTTTCCCGACGCCCTACGACGTCCCTGTCAAAAGTTAGCGTCGCAATGTACAGGGTGTTTCGAAAGTAATGTACAAACGCTTATATCTCCTAAACGGCTGGGATTTTGACAGTTTTTTTGACAGATTCGGGTAGTACTCGGCCTCCCGCATCCGATGAGCCATGTCCCGACTCGGTCCGACGCACCGTTTAGAAGTTAGACAAAACCGTCAATAAAACATAGAGGGAGCCACTTTTTGACAGTTTTTTTGACAGATTCGGGTAGTACTCGGCGAGCCGGACTCAGTCGTCTTTTTCCCGACGCCCTACGACGTCCCTGTCAAAAGTTAGCGTCGCAATGTACAGGGTGTTTCGAAAGTAATGTACAAACGCTTATATCTCCTAAACGGCTGGGATTTTGACAGTTTTTTTGACAGATTCGGGTAGTACTCGGCCTCCCGCATCCGATGAGCCATGTCCCGACTCGGTCCGACGCACCGTTTAGAAGTTAGACAAAACCGTCAATAAAACATAGAGGGAGCCACTTTTTGACAGTTTTTTTGACAGATTCGGGTAGTACTCGGCGAGCCGGACTCAGTCGTCTTTTTCCCGACGCCCTACGACGTCCCTGTCAAAAGTTAGCGTCGCAATGTACAGGGTGTTTCGAAAGTAATGTACAAACGCTTATATCTCCTAAACGGCTGGGATTTTGACAGTTTTTTTGACAGATTCGGGTAGTACTCGGCCTCCCGCATCCGATGAGCCATGTCCCGACTCGGTCCGACGCACCGTTTAGAAGTTAGACAAAACCGTCAATAAAACATAGAGGGAGCCACTTTTTGACAGTTTTTTTGACAGATTCGGGTAGTACTCGGCGAGCCGGACTCAGTCGTCTTTTTCCCGACGCCCTACGACGTCCCTGTCAAAAGTTAGCGTCGCAATGTACAGGGTGTTTCGAAAGTAATGTACAAACGCTTATATCTCCTAAACGGCTGGGATTTTGACAGTTTTTTTGACAGATTCGGGTAGTACTCGGCCTCCCGCATCCGATGAGCCATGTCCCGACTCGGTCCGACGCACCGTTTAGAAGTTAGACAAAACCGTCAATAAAACATAGAGGGAGCCACTTTTTGACAGTTTTTTTGACAGATTCGGGTAGTACTCGGCGAGCCGGACTCAGTCGTCTTTTTCCCGACGCCCTACGACGTCCCTGTCAAAAGTTAGCGTCGCAATGTACAGGGTGTTTCGAAAGTAATGTACAAACGCTTATATCTCCTAAACGGCTGGGATTTTGACAGTTTTTTTGACAGATTCGGGTAGTACTCGGCCTCCCGCATCCGATGAGCCATGTCCCGACTCGGTCCGACGCACCGTTTAGAAGTTAGACAAAACCGTCAATAAAACATAGAGGGAGCCACTTTTTGACAGTTTTTTTGACAGATTCGGGTAGTACTCGGCGAGCCGGACTCAGTCGTCTTTTTCCCGACGCCCTACGACGTCCCTGTCAAAAGTTAGCGTCGCAATGTACAGGGTGTTTCGAAAGTAATGTACAAACGCTTATATCTCCTAAACGGCTGGGATTTTGACAGTTTTTTTGACAGATTCGGGTAGTACTCGGCCTCCCGCATCCGATGAGCCATGTCCCGACTCGGTCCGACGCACCGTTTAGAAGTTAGACAAAACCGTCAATAAAACATAGAGGGAGCCACTTTTTGACAGTTTTTTTGACAGATTCGGGTAGTACTCGGCGAGCCGGACTCAGTCGTCTTTTTCCCGACGCCCTACGACGTCCCTGTCAAAAGTTAGCGTCGCAATGTACAGGGTGTTTCGAAAGTAATGTACAAACGCTTATATCTCCTAAACGGCTGGGATTTTGACAGTTTTTTTGACAGATTCGGGTAGTACTCGGCCTCCCGCATCCGATGAGCCATGTCCCGACTCGGTCCGACGCACCGTTTAGAAGTTAGACAAAACCGTCAATAAAACATAGAGGGAGCCACTTTTTGACAGTTTTTTTGACAGATTCGGGTAGTACTCGGCGAGCCGGACTCAGTCGTCTTTTTCCCGACGCCCTACGACGTCCCTGTCAAAAGTTAGCGTCGCAATGTACAGGGTGTTTCGAAAGTAATGTACAAACGCTTATATCTCCTAAACGGCTGGGATTTTGACAGTTTTTTTGACAGATTCGGGTAGTACTCGGCCTCCCGCATCCGATGAGCCATGTCCCGACTCGGTCCGACGCACCGTTTAGAAGTTAGACAAAACCGTCAATAAAACATAGAGGGAGCCACTTTTTGACAGTTTTTTTGACAGATTCGGGTAGTACTCGGCGAGCCGGACTCAGTCGTCTTTTTCCCGACGCCCTACGACGTCCCTGTCAAAAGTTAGCGTCGCAATGTACAGGGTGTTTCGAAAGTAATGTACAAACGCTTATATCTCCTAAACGGCTGGGATTTTGACAGTTTTTTTGACAGATTCGGGTAGTACTCGGCCTCCCGCATCCGATGAGCCATGTCCCGACTCGGTCCGACGCACCGTTTAGAAGTTAGACAAAACCGTCAATAAAACATAGAGGGAGCCACTTTTTGACAGTTTTTTTGACAGATTCGGGTAGTACTCGGCCTCCCGCATCCGATGAGCCATGTCCCGACTCGGTCCGACGCACCGTTTAGAAGTTAGACAAAACCGTCAATAAAACATAGAGGGAGCCACTTGTTGACAGTTTTTTTGACAGATTCGGGTAGTACTCGGCGAGCCGGACTCAGTCGTCTTTTTCCCGACGCCCTACGACGTCCCTGTCAAAAGTTAGCGTCGCAATGTACAGGGTGTTTCGAAAGTAATGTACAAACGCTTATATCTCCTAAACGGCTGGGATTTTGACAGTTTTTTTGACAGATTCGGGTAGTACTCGGCCTCCCGCATCCGATGAGCCATGTCCCGACTCGGTCCGACGCACCGTTTAGAAGTTAGACAAAACCGTCAATAAAACATAGAGGGAGCCACTTTTTGACAGTTTTTTTGACAGATTCGGGTAGTACTCGGCGAGCCGGACTCAGTCGTCTTTTTCCCGACGCCCTACGACGTCCCTGTCAAAAGTTAGCGTCGCAATGTACAGGGTGTTTCGAAAGTAATGTACAAACGCTTATATCTCCTAAACGGCTGGGATTTTGACAGTTTTTTTGACAGATTCGGGTAGTACTCGGCCTCCCGCATCCGATGAGCCATGTCCCGACTCGGTCCGACGCACCGTTTAGAAGTTAGACAAAACCGTCAATAAAACATAGAGGGAGCCACTTTTTGACAGTTTTTTTGACAGATTCGGGTAGTACTCGGCGAGCCGGACTCAGTCGTCTTTTTCCCGACGCCCTACGACGTCCCTGTCAAAAGTTAGCGTCGCAATGTACAGGGTGTTTCGAAAGTAATGTACAAACGCTTATATCTCCTAAACGGCTGGGATTTTGACAGTTTTTTTGACAGATTCGGGTAGTACTCGGCCTCCCGCATCCGATGAGCCATGTCCCGACTCGGTCCGACGCACCGTTTAGAAGTTAGACAAAACCGTCAATAAAACATAGAGGGAGCCACTTGTTGACAGTTTTTTTGACAGATTCGGGTAGTACTCGGCGAGCCGGACTCAGTCGTCTTTTTCCCGACGCCCTACGACGTCCCTGTCAAAAGTTAGCGTCGCAATGTACAGGGTGTTTCGAAAGTAATGTACAAACGCTTATATCTCCTAAACGGCTGGGATTTTGACAGTTTTTTTGACAGATTCGGGTAGTACTCGGCCTCCCGCATCCGATGAGCCATGTCCCGACTCGGTCCGACGCACCGTTTAGAAGTTAGACAAAACCGTCAATAAAACATAGAGGGAGCCACTTTTTGACAGTTTTTTTGACAGATTCGGGTAGTACTCGGCGAGCCGGACTCAGTCGTCTTTTTCCCGACGCCCTACGACGTCCCTGTCAAAAGTTGGCGTCGCAATGTACAGGGTGTTTCGAAAGTAATGTACAAACGCTTATATCTCCTAAACGGCTGGGATTTTGACAGTTTTTTTGACAGATTCGGGTAGTACTCGGCCTCCCGCATCCGATGAGCCATGTCCCGACTCGGTCCGACGCACCGTTTAGAAGTTAGACAAAACCGTCAATAAAACATAGAGGGAGCCACTTTTTGACAGTTTTTTTGACAGATTCGGGTAGTACTCGGCGAGCCGGACTCAGTCGTCTTTTTCCCGACGCCCTACGACGTCCCTGTCAAAAGTTAGCGTCGCAATGTACAGGGTGTTTCGAAAGTAATGTACAAACGCTTATATCTCCTAAACGGCTGGGATTTTGACAGTTTTTTGACAGATTCGGGTAGTACTCGGCCTCCCGCATCCGATGAGCCATGTCCCGACTCGGTCCGACGCACCGTTTAGAAGTTAGACAAAACCGTCAATAAAACATAGAGGGAGCCACTTTTTGACAGTTTTTTTGACAGATTCGGGTAGTACTCGGCGAGCCGGACTCAGTCGTCTTTTTCCCGACGCCCTACGACGTCCCTGTCAAAAGTTAGCGTCGCAATGTACAGGGTGTTTCGAAAGTAATGTACAAACGCTTATATCTCCTAAACGGCTGGGATTTTGACAGTTTTTTTGACAGATTCGGGTAGTACTCGGCCTCCCGCATCCGATGAGCCATGTCCCGACTCGGTCCGACGCACCGTTTAGAAGTTAGACAAAACCGTCAATAAAACATAGAGGGAGCCACTTTTTGACAGTTTTTTTGACAGATTCGGGTAGTACTCGGCCTCCCGCATCCGATGAGCCATGTCCCGACTCGGTCCGACGCACCGTTTAGAAGTTAGACAAAACCGTCAATAAAACATAGAGGGAGCCACTTTTTGACAGTTTTTTTGACAGATTCGGGTAGTACTCGGCGAGCCGGACTCAGTCGTCTTTTTCCCGACGCCCTACGACGTCCCTGTCAAAAGTTAGCGTCGCAATGTACAGGGTGTTTCGAAAGTAATGTACAAACGCTTATATCTCCTAAACGGCTGGGATTTTGACAGTTTTTTGACAGATTCGGGTAGTACTCGGCCTCCCGCATCCGATGAGCCATGTCCCGACTCGGTCCGACGCACCGTTTAGAAGTTAGACAAAACCGTCAATAAAACATAGAGGGAGCCACTTTTTGACAGTTTTTTTGACAGATTCGGGTAGTACTCGGCGAGCCGGACTCAGTCGTCTTTTTCCCGACGCCCTACGACGTCCCTGTCAAAAGTTAGCGTCGCAATGTACAGGGTGTTTCGAAAGTAATGTACAAACGCTTATATCTCCTAAACGGCTGGGATTTTGACAGTTTTTTTGACAGATTCGGGTAGTACTCGGCCTCCCGCATCCGATGAGCCATGTCCCGACTCGGTCCGACGCACCGTTTAGAAGTTAGACAAAACCGTCAATAAAACATAGAGGGAGCCACTTTTTGACAGTTTTTTTGACAGATTCGGGTAGTACTCGGCCTCCCGCATCCGATGAGCCATGTCCCGACTCGGTCCGACGCACCGTTTAGAAGTTAGACAAAACCGTCAATAAAACATAGAGGGAGCCACTTTTTGACAGTTTTTTTGACAGATTCGGGTAGTACTCGGCGAGCCGGACTCAGTCGTCTTTTTCCCGACGCCCTACGACGTCCCTGTCAAAAGTTAGCGTCGCAATGTACAGGGTGTTTCGAAAGTAATGTACAAACGCTTATATCTCCTAAACGGCTGGGATTTTGACAGTTTTTTTGACAGATTCGGGTAGTACTCGGCCTCCCGCATCCGATGAGCCATGTCCCGACTCGGTCCGACGCACCGTTTAGAAGTTAGACAAAACCGTCAATAAAACATAGAGGGAGCCACTTTTTGACAGTTTTTTTGACAGATTCGGGTAGTACTCGGCGAGCCGGACTCAGTCGTCTTTTTCCCGACGCCCTACGACGTCCCTGTCAAAAGTTAGCGTCGCAATGTACAGGGTGTTTCGAAAGTAATGTACAAACGCTTATATCTCCTAAACGGCTGGGATTTTGACAGTTTTTTTGACAGATTCGGGTAGTACTCGGCCTCCCGCATCCGATGAGCCATGTCCCGACTCGGTCCGACGCACCGTTTAGAAGTTAGACAAAACCGTCAATAAAACATAGAGGGAGCCACTTTTTGACAGTTTTTTTGACAGATTCGGGTAGTACTCGGCGAGCCGGACTCAGTCGTCTTTTTCCCGACGCCCTACGACGTCCCTGTCAAAAGTTAGCGTCGCAATGTACAGGGTGTTTCGAAAGTAATGTACAAACGCTTATATCTCCTAAACGGCTGGGATTTTGACAGTTTTTTTGACAGATTCGGGTAGTACTCGGCCTCCCGCATCCGATGAGCCATGTCCCGACCCGGTCCGACGCACCGTTTAGAAGTTAGACAAAACCGTCAATAAAACATAGAGGGAGCCACTTTTTGACAGTTTTTTTGACAGATTCGGGTAGTACTCGGCGAGCCGGACTCAGTCGTCTTTTTCCCGACGCCCTACGACGTCCCTGTCAAAAGTTAGCGTCGCAATGTACAGGGTGTTTCGAAAGTAATGTACAAACGCTTATATCTCCTAAACGGCTGGGATTTTGACAGTTTTTTTGACAGATTCGGGTAGTACTCGGCCTCCCGCATCCGATGAGCCATGTCCCGACTCGGTCCGACGCACCGTTTAGAAGTTAGACAAAACCGTCAATAAAACATAGAGGGAGCCACTTTTTGACAGTTTTTTTGACAGATTCGGGTAGTACTCGGCGAGCCGGACTCAGTCGTCTTTTTCCCGACGCCCTACGACGTCCCTGTCAAAAGTTAGCGTCGCAATGTACAGGGTGTTTCGAAAGTAATGTACAAACGCTTATATCTCCTAAACGGCTGGGATTTTGACAGTTTTTTTGACAGATTCGGGTAGTACTCGGCCTCCCGCATCCGATGAGCCATGTCCCGACTCGGTCCGACGCACCGTTTAGAAGTTAGACAAAACCGTCAATAAAACATAGAGGGAGCCACTTTTTGACAGTTTTTTTGACAGATTCGGGTAGTACTCGGCCTCCCGCATCCGATGAGCCATGTCCCGACTCGGTCCGACGCACCGTTTAGAAGTTAGACAAAACCGTCAATAAAACATAGAGGGAGCCACTTGTTGACAGTTTTTTTGACAGATTCGGGTAGTACTCGGCGAGCCGGACTCAGTCGTCTTTTTCCCGACGCCCTACGACGTCCCTGTCAAAAGTTAGCGTCGCAATGTACAGGGTGTTTCGAAAGTAATGTACAAACGCTTATATCTCCTAAACGGCTGGGATTTTGACAGTTTTTTTGACAGATTCGGGTAGTACTCGGCCTCCCGCATCCGATGAGCCATGTCCCGACTCGGTCCGACGCACCGTTTAGAAGTTAGACAAAACCGTCAATAAAACATAGAGGGAGCCACTTTTTGACAGTTTTTTTGACAGATTCGGGTAGTACTCGGCGAGCCGGACTCAGTCGTCTTTTTCCCGACGCCCTACGACGTCCCTGTCAAAAGTTAGCGTCGCAATGTACAGGGTGTTTCGAAAGTAATGTACAAACGCTTATATCTCCTAAACGGCTGGGATTTTGACAGTTTTTTTGACAGATTCGGGTAGTACTCGGCCTCCCGCATCCGATGAGCCATGTCCCGACTCGGTCCGACGCACCGTTTAGAAGTTAGACAAAACCGTCAATAAAACATAGAGGGAGCCACTTTTTGACAGTTTTTTTGACAGATTCGGGTAGTACTCGGCGAGCCGGACTCAGTCGTCTTTTTCCCGACGCCCTACGACGTCCCTGTCAAAAGTTAGCGTCGCAATGTACAGGGTGTTTCGAAAGTAATGTACAAACGCTTATATCTCCTAAACGGCTGGGATTTTGACAGTTTTTTTGACAGATTCGGGTAGTACTCGGCCTCCCGCATCCGATGAGCCATGTCCCGACTCGGTCCGACGCACCGTTTAGAAGTTAGACAAAACCGTCAATAAAACATAGAGGGAGCCACTTGTTGACAGTTTTTTTGACAGATTCGGGTAGTACTCGGCGAGCCGGACTCAGTCGTCTTTTTCCCGACGCCCTACGACGTCCCTGTCAAAAGTTAGCGTCGCAATGTACAGGGTGTTTCGAAAGTAATGTACAAACGCTTATATCTCCTAAACGGCTGGGATTTTGACAGTTTTTTTGACAGATTCGGGTAGTACTCGGCCTCCCGCATCCGATGAGCCATGTCCCGACTCGGTCCGACGCACCGTTTAGAAGTTAGACAAAACCGTCAATAAAACATAGAGGGAGCCACTTTTTGACAGTTTTTTTGACAGATTCGGGTAGTACTCGGCGAGCCGGACTCAGTCGTCTTTTTCCCGACGCCCTACGACGTCCCTGTCAAAAGTTGGCGTCGCAATGTACAGGGTGTTTCGAAAGTAATGTACAAACGCTTATATCTCCTAAACGGCTGGGATTTTGACAGTTTTTTTGACAGATTCGGGTAGTACTCGGCCTCCCGCATCCGATGAGCCATGTCCCGACTCGGTCCGACGCACCGTTTAGAAGTTAGACAAAACCGTCAATAAAACATAGAGGGAGCCACTTTTTGACAGTTTTTTTGACAGATTCGGGTAGTACTCGGCGAGCCGGACTCAGTCGTCTTTTTCCCGACGCCCTACGACGTCCCTGTCAAAAGTTAGCGTCGCAATGTACAGGGTGTTTCGAAAGTAATGTACAAACGCTTATATCTCCTAAACGGCTGGGATTTTGACAGTTTTTTGACAGATTCGGGTAGTACTCGGCCTCCCGCATCCGATGAGCCATGTCCCGACTCGGTCCGACGCACCGTTTAGAAGTTAGACAAAACCGTCAATAAAACATAGAGGGAGCCACTTTTTGACAGTTTTTTTGACAGATTCGGGTAGTACTCGGCGAGCCGGACTCAGTCGTCTTTTTCCCGACGCCCTACGACGTCCCTGTCAAAAGTTAGCGTCGCAATGTACAGGGTGTTTCGAAAGTAATGTACAAACGCTTATATCTCCTAAACGGCTGGGATTTTGACAGTTTTTTTGACAGATTCGGGTAGTACTCGGCCTCCCGCATCCGATGAGCCATGTCCCGACTCGGTCCGACGCACCGTTTAGAAGTTAGACAAAACCGTCAATAAAACATAGAGGGAGCCACTTTTTGACAGTTTTTTTGACAGATTCGGGTAGTACTCGGCCTCCCGCATCCGATGAGCCATGTCCCGACTCGGTCCGACGCACCGTTTAGAAGTTAGACAAAACCGTCAATAAAACATAGAGGGAGCCACTTTTTGACAGTTTTTTTGACAGATTCGGGTAGTACTCGGCGAGCCGGACTCAGTCGTCTTTTTCCCGACGCCCTACGACGTCCCTGTCAAAAGTTAGCGTCGCAATGTACAGGGTGTTTCGAAAGTAATGTACAAACGCTTATATCTCCTAAACGGCTGGGATTTTGACAGTTTTTTGACAGATTCGGGTAGTACTCGGCCTCCCGCATCCGATGAGCCATGTCCCGACTCGGTCCGACGCACCGTTTAGAAGTTAGACAAAACCGTCAATAAAACATAGAGGGAGCCACTTTTTGACAGTTTTTTTGACAGATTCGGGTAGTACTCGGCGAGCCGGACTCAGTCGTCTTTTTCCCGACGCCCTACGACGTCCCTGTCAAAAGTTAGCGTCGCAATGTACAGGGTGTTTCGAAAGTAATGTACAAACGCTTATATCTCCTAAACGGCTGGGATTTTGACAGTTTTTTTGACAGATTCGGGTAGTACTCGGCCTCCCGCATCCGATGAGCCATGTCCCGACTCGGTCCGACGCACCGTTTAGAAGTTAGACAAAACCGTCAATAAAACATAGAGGGAGCCACTTTTTGACAGTTTTTTTGACAGATTCGGGTAGTACTCGGCCTCCCGCATCCGATGAGCCATGTCCCGACTCGGTCCGACGCACCGTTTAGAAGTTAGACAAAACCGTCAATAAAACATAGAGGGAGCCACTTTTTGACAGTTTTTTTGACAGATTCGGGTAGTACTCGGCGAGCCGGACTCAGTCGTCTTTTTCCCGACGCCCTACGACGTCCCTGTCAAAAGTTAGCGTCGCAATGTACAGGGTGTTTCGAAAGTAATGTACAAACGCTTATATCTCCTAAACGGCTGGGATTTTGACAGTTTTTTTGACAGATTCGGGTAGTACTCGGCCTCCCGCATCCGATGAGCCATGTCCCGACTCGGTCCGACGCACCGTTTAGAAGTTAGACAAAACCGTCAATAAAACATAGAGGGAGCCACTTTTTGACAGTTTTTTTGACAGATTCGGGTAGTACTCGGCGAGCCGGACTCAGTCGTCTTTTTCCCGACGCCCTACGACGTCCCTGTCAAAAGTTAGCGTCGCAATGTACAGGGTGTTTCGAAAGTAATGTACAAACGCTTATATCTCCTAAACGGCTGGGATTTTGACAGTTTTTTTGACAGATTCGGGTAGTACTCGGCCTCCCGCATCCGATGAGCCATGTCCCGACTCGGTCCGACGCACCGTTTAGAAGTTAGACAAAACCGTCAATAAAACATAGAGGGAGCCACTTTTTGACAGTTTTTTTGACAGATTCGGGTAGTACTCGGCGAGCCGGACTCAGTCGTCTTTTTCCCGACGCCCTACGACGTCCCTGTCAAAAGTTAGCGTCGCAATGTACAGGGTGTTTCGAAAGTAATGTACAAACGCTTATATCTCCTAAACGGCTGGGATTTTGACAGTTTTTTTGACAGATTCGGGTAGTACTCGGCCTCCCGCATCCGATGAGCCATGTCCCGACCCGGTCCGACGCACCGTTTAGAAGTTAGACAAAACCGTCAATAAAACATAGAGGGAGCCACTTTTTGACAGTTTTTTTGACAGATTCGGGTAGTACTCGGCGAGCCGGACTCAGTCGTCTTTTTCCCGACGCCCTACGACGTCCCTGTCAAAAGTTAGCGTCGCAATGTACAGGGTGTTTCGAAAGTAATGTACAAACGCTTATATCTCCTAAACGGCTGGGATTTTGACAGTTTTTTTGACAGATTCGGGTAGTACTCGGCCTCCCGCATCCGATGAGCCATGTCCCGACTCGGTCCGACGCACCGTTTAGAAGTTAGACAAAACCGTCAATAAAACATAGAGGGAGCCACTTGTTGACAGTTTTTTTGACAGATTCGGGTAGTACTCGGCGAGCCGGACTCAGTCGTCTTTTTCCCGACGCCCTACGACGTCCCTGTCAAAAGTTAGCGTCGCAATGTACAGGGTGTTTCGAAAGTAATGTACAAACGCTTATATCTCCTAAACGGCTGGGATTTTGACAGTTTTTTTGACAGATTCGGGTAGTACTCGGCCTCCCGCATCCGATGAGCCATGTCCCGACTCGGTCCGACGCACCGTTTAGAAGTTAGACAAAACCGTCAATAAAACATAGAGGGAGCCACTTTTTGACAGTTTTTTTGACAGATTCGGGTAGTACTCGGCGAGCCGGACTCAGTCGTCTTTTTCCCGACGCCCTACGACGTCCCTGTCAAAAGTTAGCGTCGCAATGTACAGGGTGTTTCGAAAGTAATGTACAAACGCTTATATCTCCTAAACGGCTGGGATTTTGACAGTTTTTTTGACAGATTCGGGTAGTACTCGGCCTCCCGCATCCGATGAGCCATGTCCCGACTCGGTCCGACGCACCGTTTAGAAGTTAGACAAAACCGTCAATAAAACATAGAGGGAGCCACTTTTTGACAGTTTTTTTGACAGATTCGGGTAGTACTCGGCCTCCCGCATCCGATGAGCCATGTCCCGACTCGGTCCGACGCACCGTTTAGAAGTTAGACAAAACCGTCAATAAAACATAGAGGGAGCCACTTTTTGACAGTTTTTTTGACAGATTCGGGTAGTACTCGGCGAGCCGGACTCAGTCGTCTTTTTCCCGACGCCCTACGACGTCCCTGTCAAAAGTTAGCGTCGCAATGTACAGGGTGTTTCGAAAGTAATGTACAAACGCTTATATCTCCTAAACGGCTGGGATTTTGACAGTTTTTTTGACAGATTCGGGTAGTACTCGGCCTCCCGCATCCGATGAGCCATGTCCCGACTCGGTCCGACGCACCGTTTAGAAGTTAGACAAAACCGTCAATAAAACATAGAGGGAGCCACTTTTTGACAGTTTTTTTGACAGATTCGGGTAGTACTCGGCGAGCCGGACTCAGTCGTCTTTTTCCCGACGCCCTACGACGTCCCTGTCAAAAGTTAGCGTCGCAATGTACAGGGTGTTTCGAAAGTAATGTACAAACGCTTATATCTCCTAAACGGCTGGGATTTTGACAGTTTTTTTGACAGATTCGGGTAGTACTCGGCCTCCCGCATCCGATGAGCCATGTCCCGACTCGGTCCGACGCACCGTTTAGAAGTTAGACAAAACCGTCAATAAAACATAGAGGGAGCCACTTTTTGACAGTTTTTTTGACAGATTCGGGTAGTACTCGGCGAGCCGGACTCAGTCGTCTTTTTCCCGACGCCCTACGACGTCCCTGTCAAAAGTTAGCGTCGCAATGTACAGGGTGTTTCGAAAGTAATGTACAAACGCTTATATCTCCTAAACGGCTGGGATTTTGACAGTTTTTTTGACAGATTCGGGTAGTACTCGGCCTCCCGCATCCGATGAGCCATGTCCCGACTCGGTCCGACGCACCGTTTAGAAGTTAGACAAAACCGTCAATAAAACATAGAGGGAGCCACTTTTTGACAGTTTTTTTGACAGATTCGGGTAGTACTCGGCGAGCCGGACTCAGTCGTCTTTTTCCCGACGCCCTACGACGTCCCTGTCAAAAGTTAGCGTCGCAATGTACAGGGTGTTTCGAAAGTAATGTACAAACGCTTATATCTCCTAAACGGCTGGGACTTTGACAGTTTTTTTGACAGATTCGGGTAGTACTCGGCCTCCCGCATCCGATGAGCCATGTCCCGACTCGGTCCGACGCACCGTTTAGAAGTTAGACAAAACCGTCAATAAAACATAGAGGGAGCCACTTTTTGACAGTTTTTTTGACAGATTCGGGTAGTACTCGGCGAGCCGGACTCAGTCGTCTTTTTCCCGACGCCCTACGACGTCCCTGTCAAAAGTTAGCGTCGCAATGTACAGGGTGTTTCGAAAGTAATGTACAAACGCTTATATCTCCTAAACGGCTGGGATTTTGACAGTTTTTTTGACAGATTCGGGTAGTACTCGGCCTCCCGCATCCGATGAGCCATGTCCCGACTCGGTCCGACGCACCGTTTAGAAGTTAGACAAAACCGTCAATAAAACATAGAGGGAGCCACTTTTTGACAGTTTTTTTGACAGATTCGGGTAGTACTCGGCGAGCCGGACTCAGTCGTCTTTTTCCCGACGCCCTACGACGTCCCTGTCAAAAGTTAGCGTCGCAATGTACAGGGTGTTTCGAAAGTAATGTACAAACGCTTATATCTCCTAAACGGCTGGGATTTTGACAGTTTTTTGACAGATTCGGGTAGTACTCGGCCTCCCGCATCCGATGAGCCATGTCCCGACTCGGTCCGACGCACCGTTTAGAAGTTAGACAAAACCGTCAATAAAACATAGAGGGAGCCACTTTTTGACAGTTTTTTTGACAGATTCGGGTAGTACTCGGCGAGCCGGACTCAGTCGTCTTTTTCCCGACGCCCTACGACGTCCCTGTCAAAAGTTAGCGTCGCAATGTACAGGGTGTTTCGAAAGTAATGTACAAACGCTTATATCTCCTAAACGGCTGGGATTTTGACAGTTTTTTTGACAGATTCGGGTAGTACTCGGCCTCCCGCATCCGATGAGCCATGTCCCGACTCGGTCCGACGCACCGTTTAGAAGTTAGACAAAACCGTCAATAAAACATAGAGGGAGCCACTTTTTGACAGTTTTTTTGACAGATTCGGGTAGTACTCGGCCTCCCGCATCCGATGAGCCATGTCCCGACTCGGTCCGACGCACCGTTTAGAAGTTAGACAAAACCGTCAATAAAACATAGAGGGAGCCACTTGTTGACAGTTTTTTTGACAGATTCGGGTAGTACTCGGCGAGCCGGACTCAGTCGTCTTTTTCCCGACGCCCTACGACGTCCCTGTCAAAAGTTAGCGTCGCAATGTACAGGGTGTTTCGAAAGTAATGTACAAACGCTTATATCTCCTAAACGGCTGGGATTTTGACAGTTTTTTTGACAGATTCGGGTAGTACTCGGCCTCCCGCATCCGATGAGCCATGTCCCGACTCGGTCCGACGCACCGTTTAGAAGTTAGACAAAACCGTCAATAAAACATAGAGGGAGCCACTTGTTGACAGTTTTTTTGACAGATTCGGGTAGTACTCGGCGAGCCGGACTCAGTCGTCTTTTTCCCGACGCCCTACGACGTCCCTGTCAAAAGTTAGCGTCGCAATGTACAGGGTGTTTCGAAAGTAATGTACAAACGCTTATATCTCCTAAACGGCTGGGATTTTGACAGTTTTTTTGACAGATTCGGGTAGTACTCGGCCTCCCGCATCCGATGAGCCATGTCCCGACTCGGTCCGACGCACCGTTTAGAAGTTAGACAAAACCGTCAATAAAACATAGAGGGAGCCACTTTTTGACAGTTTTTTTGACAGATTCGGGTAGTACTCGGCGAGCCGGACTCAGTCGTCTTTTTCCCGACGCCCTACGACGTCCCTGTCAAAAGTTGGCGTCGCAATGTACAGGGTGTTTCGAAAGTAATGTACAAACGCTTATATCTCCTAAACGGCTGGGATTTTGACAGTTTTTTTGACAGATTCGGGTAGTACTCGGCCTCCCGCATCCGATGAGCCATGTCCCGACTCGGTCCGACGCACCGTTTAGAAGTTAGACAAAACCGTCAATAAAACATAGAGGGAGCCACTTTTTGACAGTTTTTTTGACAGATTCGGGTAGTACTCGGCGAGCCGGACTCAGTCGTCTTTTTCCCGACGCCCTACGACGTCCCTGTCAAAAGTTAGCGTCGCAATGTACAGGGTGTTTCGAAAGTAATGTACAAACGCTTATATCTCCTAAACGGCTGGGATTTTGACAGTTTTTTTGACAGATTCGGGTAGTACTCGGCCTCCCGCATCCGATGAGCCATGTCCCGACTCGGTCCGACGCACCGTTTAGAAGTTAGACAAAACCGTCAATAAAACATAGAGGGAGCCACTTTTTGACAGTTTTTTTGACAGATTCGGGTAGTACTCGGCCTCCCGCATCCGATGAGCCATGTCCCGACTCGGTCCGACGCACCGTTTAGAAGTTAGACAAAACCGTCAATAAAACATAGAGGGAGCCACTTTTTGACAGTTTTTTTGACAGATTCGGGTAGTACTCGGCGAGCCGGACTCAGTCGTCTTTTTCCCGACGCCCTACGACGTCCCTGTCAAAAGTTAGCGTCGCAATGTACAGGGTGTTTCGAAAGTAATGTACAAACGCTTATATCTCCTAAACGGCTGGGATTTTGACAGTTTTTTGACAGATTCGGGTAGTACTCGGCCTCCCGCATCCGATGAGCCATGTCCCGACTCGGTCCGACGCACCGTTTAGAAGTTAGACAAAACCGTCAATAAAACATAGAGGGAGCCACTTTTTGACAGTTTTTTTGACAGATTCGGGTAGTACTCGGCGAGCCGGACTCAGTCGTCTTTTTCCCGACGCCCTACGACGTCCCTGTCAAAAGTTAGCGTCGCAATGTACAGGGTGTTTCGAAAGTAATGTACAAACGCTTATATCTCCTAAACGGCTGGGATTTTGACAGTTTTTTTGACAGATTCGGGTAGTACTCGGCCTCCCGCATCCGATGAGCCATGTCCCGACTCGGTCCGACGCACCGTTTAGAAGTTAGACAAAACCGTCAATAAAACATAGAGGGAGCCACTTTTTGACAGTTTTTTTGACAGATTCGGGTAGTACTCGGCCTCCCGCATCCGATGAGCCATGTCCCGACTCGGTCCGACGCACCGTTTAGAAGTTAGACAAAACCGTCAATAAAACATAGAGGGAGCCACTTTTTGACAGTTTTTTTGACAGATTCGGGTAGTACTCGGCGAGCCGGACTCAGTCGTCTTTTTCCCGACGCCCTACGACGTCCCTGTCAAAAGTTAGCGTCGCAATGTACAGGGTGTTTCGAAAGTAATGTACAAACGCTTATATCTCCTAAACGGCTGGGATTTTGACAGTTTTTTTGACAGATTCGGGTAGTACTCGGCCTCCCGCATCCGATGAGCCATGTCCCGACTCGGTCCGACGCACCGTTTAGAAGTTAGACAAAACCGTCAATAAAACATAGAGGGAGCCACTTTTTGACAGTTTTTTTGACAGATTCGGGTAGTACTCGGCCTCCCGCATCCGATGAGCCATGTCCCGACTCGGTCCGACGCACCGTTTAGAAGTTAGACAAAACCGTCAATAAAACATAGAGGGAGCCACTTTTTGACAGTTTTTTTGACAGATTCGGGTAGTACTCGGCGAGCCGGACTCAGTCGTCTTTTTCCCGACGCCCTACGACGTCCCTGTCAAAAGTTAGCGTCGCAATGTACAGGGTGTTTCGAAAGTAATGTACAAACGCTTATATCTCCTAAACGGCTGGGATTTTGACAGTTTTTTTGACAGATTCGGGTAGTACTCGGCCTCCCGCATCCGATGAGCCATGTCCCGACTCGGTCCGACGCACCGTTTAGAAGTTAGACAAAACCGTCAATAAAACATAGAGGGAGCCACTTTTTGACAGTTTTTTTGACAGATTCGGGTAGTACTCGGCGAGCCGGACTCAGTCGTCTTTTTCCCGACGCCCTACGACGTCCCTGTCAAAAGTTAGCGTCGCAATGTACAGGGTGTTTCGAAAGTAATGTACAAACGCTTATATCTCCTAAACGGCTGGGATTTTGACAGTTTTTTTGACAGATTCGGGTAGTACTCGGCCTCCCGCATCCGATGAGCCATGTCCCGACTCGGTCCGACGCACCGTTTAGAAGTTAGACAAAACCGTCAATAAAACATAGAGGGAGCCACTTTTTGACAGTTTTTTTGACAGATTCGGGTAGTACTCGGCGAGCCGGACTCAGTCGTCTTTTTCCCGACGCCCTACGACGTCCCTGTCAAAAGTTAGCGTCGCAATGTACAGGGTGTTTCGAAAGTAATGTACAAACGCTTATATCTCCTAAACGGCTGGGATTTTGACAGTTTTTTTGACAGATTCGGGTAGTACTCGGCCTCCCGCATCCGATGAGCCATGTCCCGACCCGGTCCGACGCACCGTTTAGAAGTTAGACAAAACCGTCAATAAAACATAGAGGGAGCCACTTTTTGACAGTTTTTTTGACAGATTCGGGTAGTACTCGGCGAGCCGGACTCAGTCGTCTTTTTCCCGACGCCCTACGACGTCCCTGTCAAAAGTTAGCGTCGCAATGTACAGGGTGTTTCGAAAGTAATGTACAAACGCTTATATCTCCTAAACGGCTGGGATTTTGACAGTTTTTTTGACAGATTCGGGTAGTACTCGGCCTCCCGCATCCGATGAGCCATGTCCCGACTCGGTCCGACGCACCGTTTAGAAGTTAGACAAAACCGTCAATAAAACATAGAGGGAGCCACTTGTTGACAGTTTTTTTGACAGATTCGGGTAGTACTCGGCGAGCCGGACTCAGTCGTCTTTTTCCCGACGCCCTACGACGTCCCTGTCAAAAGTTAGCGTCGCAATGTACAGGGTGTTTCGAAAGTAATGTACAAACGCTTATATCTCCTAAACGGCTGGGATTTTGACAGTTTTTTTGACAGATTCGGGTAGTACTCGGCCTCCCGCATCCGATGAGCCATGTCCCGACTCGGTCCGACGCACCGTTTAGAAGTTAGACAAAACCGTCAATAAAACATAGAGGGAGCCACTTTTTGACAGTTTTTTTGACAGATTCGGGTAGTACTCGGCGAGCCGGACTCAGTCGTCTTTTTCCCGACGCCCTACGACGTCCCTGTCAAAAGTTAGCGTCGCAATGTACAGGGTGTTTCGAAAGTAATGTACAAACGCTTATATCTCCTAAACGGCTGGGATTTTGACAGTTTTTTTGACAGATTCGGGTAGTACTCGGCCTCCCGCATCCGATGAGCCATGTCCCGACTCGGTCCGACGCACCGTTTAGAAGTTAGACAAAACCGTCAATAAAACATAGAGGGAGCCACTTTTTGACAGTTTTTTTGACAGATTCGGGTAGTACTCGGCCTCCCGCATCCGATGAGCCATGTCCCGACTCGGTCCGACGCACCGTTTAGAAGTTAGACAAAACCGTCAATAAAACATAGAGGGAGCCACTTTTTGACAGTTTTTTTGACAGATTCGGGTAGTACTCGGCGAGCCGGACTCAGTCGTCTTTTTCCCGACGCCCTACGACGTCCCTGTCAAAAGTTAGCGTCGCAATGTACAGGGTGTTTCGAAAGTAATGTACAAACGCTTATATCTCCTAAACGGCTGGGATTTTGACAGTTTTTTTGACAGATTCGGGTAGTACTCGGCCTCCCGCATCCGATGAGCCATGTCCCGACTCGGTCCGACGCACCGTTTAGAAGTTAGACAAAACCGTCAATAAAACATAGAGGGAGCCACTTTTTGACAGTTTTTTTGACAGATTCGGGTAGTACTCGGCGAGCCGGACTCAGTCGTCTTTTTCCCGACGCCCTACGACGTCCCTGTCAAAAGTTAGCGTCGCAATGTACAGGGTGTTTCGAAAGTAATGTACAAACGCTTATATCTCCTAAACGGCTGGGATTTTGACAGTTTTTTTGACAGATTCGGGTAGTACTCGGCCTCCCGCATCCGATGAGCCATGTCCCGACTCGGTCCGACGCACCGTTTAGAAGTTAGACAAAACCGTCAATAAAACATAGAGGGAGCCACTTTTTGACAGTTTTTTTGACAGATTCGGGTAGTACTCGGCGAGCCGGACTCAGTCGTCTTTTTCCCGACGCCCTACGACGTCCCTGTCAAAAGTTAGCGTCGCAATGTACAGGGTGTTTCGAAAGTAATGTACAAACGCTTATATCTCCTAAACGGCTGGGATTTTGACAGTTTTTTTGACAGATTCGGGTAGTACTCGGCCTCCCGCATCCGATGAGCCATGTCCCGACCCGGTCCGACGCACCGTTTAGAAGTTAGACAAAACCGTCAATAAAACATAGAGGGAGCCACTTTTTGACAGTTTTTTTGACAGATTCGGGTAGTACTCGGCGAGCCGGACTCAGTCGTCTTTTTCCCGACGCCCTACGACGTCCCTGTCAAAAGTTAGCGTCGCAATGTACAGGGTGTTTCGAAAGTAATGTACAAACGCTTATATCTCCTAAACGGCTGGGATTTTGACAGTTTTTTTGACAGATTCGGGTAGTACTCGGCCTCCCGCATCCGATGAGCCATGTCCCGACTCGGTCCGACGCACCGTTTAGAAGTTAGACAAAACCGTCAATAAAACATAGAGGGAGCCACTTGTTGACAGTTTTTTTGACAGATTCGGGTAGTACTCGGCGAGCCGGACTCAGTCGTCTTTTTCCCGACGCCCTACGACGTCCCTGTCAAAAGTTAGCGTCGCAATGTACAGGGTGTTTCGAAAGTAATGTACAAACGCTTATATCTCCTAAACGGCTGGGATTTTGACAGTTTTTTTGACAGATTCGGGTAGTACTCGGCCTCCCGCATCCGATGAGCCATGTCCCGACTCGGTCCGACGCACCGTTTAGAAGTTAGACAAAACCGTCAATAAAACATAGAGGGAGCCACTTTTTGACAGTTTTTTTGACAGATTCGGGTAGTACTCGGCGAGCCGGACTCAGTCGTCTTTTTCCCGACGCCCTACGACGTCCCTGTCAAAAGTTAGCGTCGCAATGTACAGGGTGTTTCGAAAGTAATGTACAAACGCTTATATCTCCTAAACGGCTGGGATTTTGACAGTTTTTTTGACAGATTCGGGTAGTACTCGGCCTCCCGCATCCGATGAGCCATGTCCCGACTCGGTCCGACGCACCGTTTAGAAGTTAGACAAAACCGTCAATAAAACATAGAGGGAGCCACTTTTTGACAGTTTTTTTGACAGATTCGGGTAGTACTCGGCGAGCCGGACTCAGTCGTCTTTTTCCCGACGCCCTACGACGTCCCTGTCAAAAGTTAGCGTCGCAATGTACAGGGTGTTTCGAAAGTAATGTACAAACGCTTATATCTCCTAAACGGCTGGGACTTTGACAGTTTTTTTGACAGATTCGGGTAGTACTCGGCCTCCCGCATCCGATGAGCCATGTCCCGACTCGGTCCGACGCACCGTTTAGAAGTTAGACAAAACCGTCAATAAAACATAGAGGGAGCCACTTTTTGACAGTTTTTTTGACAGATTCGGGTAGTACTCGGCGAGCCGGACTCAGTCGTCTTTTTCCCGACGCCCTACGACGTCCCTGTCAAAAGTTAGCGTCGCAATGTACAGGGTGTTTCGAAAGTAATGTACAAACGCTTATATCTCCTAAACGGCTGGGATTTTGACAGTTTTTTTGACAGATTCGGGTAGTACTCGGCCTCCCGCATCCGATGAGCCATGTCCCGACTCGGTCCGACGCACCGTTTAGAAGTTAGACAAAACCGTCAATAAAACATAGAGGGAGCCACTTTTTGACAGTTTTTTTGACAGATTCGGGTAGTACTCGGCGAGCCGGACTCAGTCGTCTTTTTCCCGACGCCCTACGACGTCCCTGTCAAAAGTTAGCGTCGCAATGTACAGGGTGTTTCGAAAGTAATGTACAAACGCTTATATCTCCTAAACGGCTGGGATTTTGACAGTTTTTTGACAGATTCGGGTAGTACTCGGCCTCCCGCATCCGATGAGCCATGTCCCGACTCGGTCCGACGCACCGTTTAGAAGTTAGACAAAACCGTCAATAAAACATAGAGGGAGCCACTTTTTGACAGTTTTTTTGACAGATTCGGGTAGTACTCGGCGAGCCGGACTCAGTCGTCTTTTTCCCGACGCCCTACGACGTCCCTGTCAAAAGTTAGCGTCGCAATGTACAGGGTGTTTCGAAAGTAATGTACAAACGCTTATATCTCCTAAACGGCTGGGATTTTGACAGTTTTTTTGACAGATTCGGGTAGTACTCGGCCTCCCGCATCCGATGAGCCATGTCCCGACTCGGTCCGACGCACCGTTTAGAAGTTAGACAAAACCGTCAATAAAACATAGAGGGAGCCACTTTTTGACAGTTTTTTTGACAGATTCGGGTAGTACTCGGCCTCCCGCATCCGATGAGCCATGTCCCGACTCGGTCCGACGCACCGTTTAGAAGTTAGACAAAACCGTCAATAAAACATAGAGGGAGCCACTTGTTGACAGTTTTTTTGACAGATTCGGGTAGTACTCGGCGAGCCGGACTCAGTCGTCTTTTTCCCGACGCCCTACGACGTCCCTGTCAAAAGTTAGCGTCGCAATGTACAGGGTGTTTCGAAAGTAATGTACAAACGCTTATATCTCCTAAACGGCTGGGATTTTGACAGTTTTTTTGACAGATTCGGGTAGTACTCGGCCTCCCGCATCCGATGAGCCATGTCCCGACTCGGTCCGACGCACCGTTTAGAAGTTAGACAAAACCGTCAATAAAACATAGAGGGAGCCACTTGTTGACAGTTTTTTTGACAGATTCGGGTAGTACTCGGCGAGCCGGACTCAGTCGTCTTTTTCCCGACGCCCTACGACGTCCCTGTCAAAAGTTAGCGTCGCAATGTACAGGGTGTTTCGAAAGTAATGTACAAACGCTTATATCTCCTAAACGGCTGGGATTTTGACAGTTTTTTTGACAGATTCGGGTAGTACTCGGCCTCCCGCATCCGATGAGCCATGTCCCGACTCGGTCCGACGCACCGTTTAGAAGTTAGACAAAACCGTCAATAAAACATAGAGGGAGCCACTTTTTGACAGTTTTTTTGACAGATTCGGGTAGTACTCGGCGAGCCGGACTCAGTCGTCTTTTTCCCGACGCCCTACGACGTCCCTGTCAAAAGTTGGCGTCGCAATGTACAGGGTGTTTCGAAAGTAATGTACAAACGCTTATATCTCCTAAACGGCTGGGATTTTGACAGTTTTTTTGACAGATTCGGGTAGTACTCGGCCTCCCGCATCCGATGAGCCATGTCCCGACTCGGTCCGACGCACCGTTTAGAAGTTAGACAAAACCGTCAATAAAACATAGAGGGAGCCACTTTTTGACAGTTTTTTTGACAGATTCGGGTAGTACTCGGCCTCCCGCATCCGATGAGCCATGTCCCGACTCGGTCCGACGCACCGTTTAGAAGTTAGACAAAACCGTCAATAAAACATAGAGGGAGCCACTTTTTGACAGTTTTTTTGACAGATTCGGGTAGTACTCGGCGAGCCGGACTCAGTCGTCTTTTTCCCGACGCCCTACGACGTCCCTGTCAAAAGTTAGCGTCGCAATGTACAGGGTGTTTCGAAAGTAATGTACAAACGCTTATATCTCCTAAACGGCTGGGATTTTGACAGTTTTTTGACAGATTCGGGTAGTACTCGGCCTCCCGCATCCGATGAGCCATGTCCCGACTCGGTCCGACGCACCGTTTAGAAGTTAGACAAAACCGTCAATAAAACATAGAGGGAGCCACTTTTTGACAGTTTTTTTGACAGATTCGGGTAGTACTCGGCGAGCCGGACTCAGTCGTCTTTTTCCCGACGCCCTACGACGTCCCTGTCAAAAGTTAGCGTCGCAATGTACAGGGTGTTTCGAAAGTAATGTACAAACGCTTATATCTCCTAAACGGCTGGGATTTTGACAGTTTTTTTGACAGATTCGGGTAGTACTCGGCCTCCCGCATCCGATGAGCCATGTCCCGACTCGGTCCGACGCACCGTTTAGAAGTTAGACAAAACCGTCAATAAAACATAGAGGGAGCCACTTGTTGACAGTTTTTTTGACAGATTCGGGTAGTACTCGGCGAGCCGGACTCAGTCGTCTTTTTCCCGACGCCCTACGACGTCCCTGTCAAAAGTTAGCGTCGCAATGTACAGGGTGTTTCGAAAGTAATGTACAAACGCTTATATCTCCTAAACGGCTGGGATTTTGACAGTTTTTTTGACAGATTCGGGTAGTACTCGGCCTCCCGCATCCGATGAGCCATGTCCCGACTCGGTCCGACGCACCGTTTAGAAGTTAGACAAAACCGTCAATAAAACATAGAGGGAGCCACTTTTTGACAGTTTTTTTGACAGATTCGGGTAGTACTCGGCGAGCCGGACTCAGTCGTCTTTTTCCCGACGCCCTACGACGTCCCTGTCAAAAGTTAGCGTCGCAATGTACAGGGTGTTTCGAAAGTAATGTACAAACGCTTATATCTCCTAAACGGCTGGGATTTTGACAGTTTTTTTGACAGATTCGGGTAGTACTCGGCCTCCCGCATCCGATGAGCCATGTCCCGACTCGGTCCGACGCACCGTTTAGAAGTTAGACAAAACCGTCAATAAAACATAGAGGGAGCCACTTTTTGACAGTTTTTTTGACAGATTCGGGTAGTACTCGGCGAGCCGGACTCAGTCGTCTTTTTCCCGACGCCCTACGACGTCCCTGTCAAAAGTTAGCGTCGCAATGTACAGGGTGTTTCGAAAGTAATGTACAAACGCTTATATCTCCTAAACGGCTGGGATTTTGACAGTTTTTTTGACAGATTCGGGTAGTACTCGGCCTCCCGCATCCGATGAGCCATGTCCCGACCCGGTCCGACGCACCGTTTAGAAGTTAGACAAAACCGTCAATAAAACATAGAGGGAGCCACTTTTTGACAGTTTTTTTGACAGATTCGGGTAGTACTCGGCGAGCCGGACTCAGTCGTCTTTTTCCCGACGCCCTACGACGTCCCTGTCAAAAGTTAGCGTCGCAATGTACAGGGTGTTTCGAAAGTAATGTACAAACGCTTATATCTCCTAAACGGCTGGGATTTTGACAGTTTTTTTGACAGATTCGGGTAGTACTCGGCCTCCCGCATCCGATGAGCCATGTCCCGACTCGGTCCGACGCACCGTTTAGAAGTTAGACAAAACCGTCAATAAAACATAGAGGGAGCCACTTGTTGACAGTTTTTTTGACAGATTCGGGTAGTACTCGGCGAGCCGGACTCAGTCGTCTTTTTCCCGACGCCCTACGACGTCCCTGTCAAAAGTTAGCGTCGCAATGTACAGGGTGTTTCGAAAGTAATGTACAAACGCTTATATCTCCTAAACGGCTGGGATTTTGACAGTTTTTTTGACAGATTCGGGTAGTACTCGGCCTCCCGCATCCGATGAGCCATGTCCCGACTCGGTCCGACGCACCGTTTAGAAGTTAGACAAAACCGTCAATAAAACATAGAGGGAGCCACTTTTTGACAGTTTTTTTGACAGATTCGGGTAGTACTCGGCGAGCCGGACTCAGTCGTCTTTTTCCCGACGCCCTACGACGTCCCTGTCAAAAGTTAGCGTCGCAATGTACAGGGTGTTTCGAAAGTAATGTACAAACGCTTATATCTCCTAAACGGCTGGGATTTTGACAGTTTTTTTGACAGATTCGGGTAGTACTCGGCCTCCCGCATCCGATGAGCCATGTCCCGACTCGGTCCGACGCACCGTTTAGAAGTTAGACAAAACCGTCAATAAAACATAGAGGGAGCCACTTTTTGACAGTTTTTTTGACAGATTCGGGTAGTACTCGGCGAGCCGGACTCAGTCGTCTTTTTCCCGACGCCCTACGACGTCCCTGTCAAAAGTTAGCGTCGCAATGTACAGGGTGTTTCGAAAGTAATGTACAAACGCTTATATCTCCTAAACGGCTGGGATTTTGACAGTTTTTTTGACAGATTCGGGTAGTACTCGGCCTCCCGCATCCGATGAGCCATGTCCCGACTCGGTCCGACGCACCGTTTAGAAGTTAGACAAAACCGTCAATAAAACATAGAGGGAGCCACTTTTTGACAGTTTTTTTGACAGATTCGGGTAGTACTCGGCGAGCCGGACTCAGTCGTCTTTTTCCCGACGCCCTACGACGTCCCTGTCAAAAGTTAGCGTCGCAATGTACAGGGTGTTTCGAAAGTAATGTACAAACGCTTATATCTCCTAAACGGCTGGGATTTTGACAGTTTTTTTGACAGATTCGGGTAGTACTCGGCCTCCCGCATCCGATGAGCCATGTCCCGACTCGGTCCGACGCACCGTTTAGAAGTTAGACAAAACCGTCAATAAAACATAGAGGGAGCCACTTTTTGACAGTTTTTTTGACAGATTCGGGTAGTACTCGGCGAGCCGGACTCAGTCGTCTTTTTCCCGACGCCCTACGACGTCCCTGTCAAAAGTTAGCGTCGCAATGTACAGGGTGTTTCGAAAGTAATGTACAAACGCTTATATCTCCTAAACGGCTGGGATTTTGACAGTTTTTTTGACAGATTCGGGTAGTACTCGGCCTCCCGCATCCGATGAGCCATGTCCCGACTCGGTCCGACGCACCGTTTAGAAGTTAGACAAAACCGTCAATAAAACATAGAGGGAGCCACTTGTTGACAGTTTTTTTGACAGATTCGGGTAGTACTCGGCGAGCCGGACTCAGTCGTCTTTTTCCCGACGCCCTACGACGTCCCTGTCAAAAGTTAGCGTCGCAATGTACAGGGTGTTTCGAAAGTAATGTACAAACGCTTATATCTCCTAAACGGCTGGGATTTTGACAGTTTTTTTGACAGATTCGGGTAGTACTCGGCCTCCCGCATCCGATGAGCCATGTCCCGACTCGGTCCGACGCACCGTTTAGAAGTTAGACAAAACCGTCAATAAAACATAGAGGGAGCCACTTTTTGACAGTTTTTTTGACAGATTCGGGTAGTACTCGGCGAGCCGGACTCAGTCGTCTTTTTCCCGACGCCCTACGACGTCCCTGTCAAAAGTTAGCGTCGCAATGTACAGGGTGTTTCGAAAGTAATGTACAAACGCTTATATCTCCTAAACGGCTGGGATTTTGACAGTTTTTTTGACAGATTCGGGTAGTACTCGGCCTCCCGCATCCGATGAGCCATGTCCCGACTCGGTCCGACGCACCGTTTAGAAGTTAGACAAAACCGTCAATAAAACATAGAGGGAGCCTCTTGTTGACAGTTTTTTTGACAGATTCGGGTAGTACTCGGCGAGCCGGACTCAGTCGTCTTTTTCCCGACGCCCTACGACGTCCCTGTCAAAAGTTAGCGTCGCAATGTACAGGGTGTTTCGAAAGTAATGTACAAACGCTTATATCTCCTAAACGGCTGGGATTTTGACAGTTTTTTTGACAGATTCGGGTAGTACTCGGCCTCCCGCATCCGATGAGCCATGTCCCGACTCGGTCCGACGCACCGTTTAGAAGTTAGACAAAACCGTCAATAAAACATAGAGGGAGCCACTTTTTGACAGTTTTTTTGACAGATTCGGGTAGTACTCGGCGAGCCGGACTCAGTCGTCTTTTTCCCGACGCCCTACGACGTCCCTGTCAAAAGTTAGCGTCGCAATGTACAGGGTGTTTCGAAAGTAATGTACAAACGCTTATATCTCCTAAACGGCTGGGATTTTGACAGTTTTTTTGACAGATTCGGGTAGTACTCGGCCTCCCGCATCCGATGAGCCATGTCCCGACTCGGTCCGACGCACCGTTTAGAAGTTAGACAAAACCGTCAATAAAACATAGAGGGAGCCACTTTTTGACAGTTTTTTTGACAGATTCGGGTAGTACTCGGCGAGCCGGACTCAGTCGTCTTTTTCCCGACGCCCTACGACGTCCCTGTCAAAAGTTAGCGTCGCAATGTACAGGGTGTTTCGAAAGTAATGTACAAACGCTTATATCTCCTAAACGGCTGGGATTTTGACAGTTTTTTTGACAGATTCGGGTAGTACTCGGCCTCCCGCATCCGATGAGCCATGTCCCGACTCGGTCCGACGCACCGTTTAGAAGTTAGACAAAACCGTCAATAAAACATAGAGGGAGCCACTAGTTGACAGTTTTTTTGACAGATTCGGGTAGTACTCGGCGAGCCGGACTCAGTCGTCTTTTTCCCGACGCCCTACGACGTCCCTGTCAAAAGTTAGCGTCGCAATGTACAGGGTGTTTCGAAAGTAATGTACAAACGCTTATATCTCCTAAACGGCTGGGATTTTGACAGTTTTTTTGACAGATTCGGGTAGTACTCGGCCTCCCGCATCCGATGAGCCATGTCCCGACTCGGTCCGACGCACCGTTTAGAAGTTAGACAAAACCGTCAATAAAACATAGAGGGAGCCACTTGTTGACAGTTTTTTTGACAGATTCGGGTAGTACTCGGCGAGCCGGACTCAGTCGTCTTTTTCCCGACGCCCTACGACGTCCCTGTCAAAAGTTAGCGTCGCAATGTACAGGGTGTTTCGAAAGTAATGTACAAACGCTTATATCTCCTAAACGGCTGGGATTTTGACAGTTTTTTTGACAGATTCGGGTAGTACTCGGCCTCCCGCATCCGATGAGCCATGTCCCGACTCGGTCCGACGCACCGTTTAGAAGTTAGACAAAACCGTCAATAAAACATAGAGGGAGCCACTTGTTGACAGTTTTTTTGACAGATTCGGGTAGTACTCGGCGAGCCGGACTCAGTCGTCTTTTTCCCGACGCCCTACGACGTCCCTGTCAAAAGTTAGCGTCGCAATGTACAGGGTGTTTCGAAAGTAATGTACAAACGCTTATATCTCCTAAACGGCTGGGATTTTGACAGTTTTTTTGACAGATTCGGGTAGTACTCGGCCTCCCGCATCCGATGAGCCATGTCCCGACTCGGTCCGACGCACCGTTTAGAAGTTAGACAAAACCGTCAATAAAACATAGAGGGAGCCACTTTTTGACAGTTTTTTTGACAGATTCGGGTAGTACTCGGCGAGCCGGACTCAGTCGTCTTTTTCCCGACGCCCTACGACGTCCCTGTCAAAAGTTAGCGTCGCAATGTACAGGGTGTTTCGAAAGTAATGTACAAACGCTTATATCTCCTAAACGGCTGGGATTTTGACAGTTTTTTTGACAGATTCGGGTAGTACTCGGCCTCCCGCATCCGATGAGCCATGTCCCGACTCGGTCCGACGCACCGTTTAGAAGTTAGACAAAACCGTCAATAAAACATAGAGGGAGCCACTTTTTGACAGTTTTTTTGACAGATTCGGGTAGTACTCGGCCTCCCGCATCCGATGAGCCATGTCCCGACTCGGTCCGACGCACCGTTTAGAAGTTAGACAAAACCGTCAATAAAACATAGAGGGAGCCACTTTTTGACAGTTTTTTCGACAGATTCGGGTAGTACTCGGCGAGCCGGACTCAGTCGTCTTTTTCCCGACGCCCTACGACGTCCCTGTCAAAAGTTAGCGTCGCAATGTACAGGGTGTTTCGAAAGTAATGTACAAACGCTTATATCTCCTAAACGGCTGGGATTTTGACAGTTTTTTTGACAGATTCGGGTAGTACTCGGCCTCCCGCATCCGATGAGCCATGTCCCGACTCGGTCCGACGCACCGTTTAGAAGTTAGACAAAACCGTCAATAAAACATAGAGGGAGCCACTTTTTGACAGTTTTTTTGACAGATTCGGGTAGTACTCGGCGAGCCGGACTCAGTCGTCTTTTTCCCGACGCCCTACGACGTCCCTGTCAAAAGTTAGCGTCGCAATGTACAGGGTGTTTCGAAAGTAATGTACAAACGCTTATATCTCCTAAACGGCTGGGATTTTGACAGTTTTTTTGACAGATTCGGGTAGTACTCGGCCTCCCGCATCCGATGAGCCATGTCCCGACTCGGTCCGACGCACCGTTTAGAAGTTAGACAAAACCGTCAATAAAACATAGAGGGAGCCACTTTTTGACAGTTTTTTTGACAGATTCGGGTAGTACTCGGCGAGCCGGACTCAGTCGTCTTTTTCCCGACGCCCTACGACGTCCCTGTCAAAAGTTAGCGTCGCAATGTACAGGGTGTTTCGAAAGTAATGTACAAACGCTTATATCTCCTAAACGGCTGGGATTTTGACAGTTTTTTTGACAGATTCGGGTAGTACTCGGCCTCCCGCATCCGATGAGCCATGTCCCGACTCGGTCCGACGCACCGTTTAGAAGTTAGACAAAACCGTCAATAAAACATAGAGGGAGCCACTTTTTGACAGTTTTTTTGACAGATTCGGGTAGTACTCGGCGAGCCGGACTCAGTCGTCTTTTTCCCGACGCCCTACGACGTCCCTGTCAAAAGTTAGCGTCGCAATGTACAGGGTGTTTCGAAAGTAATGTACAAACGCTTATATCTCCTAAACGGCTGGGATTTTGACAGTTTTTTTGACAGATTCGGGTAGTACTCGGCCTCCCGCATCCGATGAGCCATGTCCCGACTCGGTCCGACGCACCGTTTAGAAGTTAGACAAAACCGTCAATAAAACATAGAGGGAGCCACTTGTTGACAGTTTTTTTGACAGATTCGGGTAGTACTCGGCGAGCCGGACTCAGTCGTCTTTTTCCCGACGCCCTACGACGTCCCTGTCAAAAGTTAGCGTCGCAATGTACAGGGTGTTTCGAAAGTAATGTACAAACGCTTATATCTCCTAAACGGCTGGGATTTTGACAGTTTTTTTGACAGATTCGGGTAGTACTCGGCCTCCCGCATCCGATGAGCCATGTCCCGACTCGGTCCGACGCACCGTTTAGAAGTTAGACAAAACCGTCAATAAAACATAGAGGGAGCCACTTTTTGACAGTTTTTTTGACAGATTCGGGTAGTACTCGGCGAGCCGGACTCAGTCGTCTTTTTCCCGACGCCCTACGACGTCCCTGTCAAAAGTTAGCGTCGCAATGTACAGGGTGTTTCGAAAGTAATGTACAAACGCTTATATCTCCTAAACGGCTGGGATTTTGACAGTTTTTTTGACAGATTCGGGTAGTACTCGGCCTCCCGCATCCGATGAGCCATGTCCCGACTCGGTCCGACGCACCGTTTAGAAGTTAGACAAAACCGTCAATAAAACATAGAGGGAGCCACTTGTTGACAGTTTTTTTGACAGATTCGGGTAGTACTCGGCGAGCCGGACTCAGTCGTCTTTTTCCCGACGCCCTACGACGTCCCTGTCAAAAGTTAGCGTCGCAATGTACAGGGTGTTTCGAAAGTAATGTACAAACGCTTATATCTCCTAAACGGCTGGGATTTTGACAGTTTTTTTGACAGATTCGGGTAGTACTCGGCCTCCCGCATCCGATGAGCCATGTCCCGACTCGGTCCGACGCACCGTTTAGAAGTTAGACAAAACCGTCAATAAAACATAGAGGGAGCCACTTTTTGACAGTTTTTTTGACAGATTCGGGTAGTACTCGGCGAGCCGGACTCAGTCGTCTTTTTCCCGACGCCCTACGACGTCCCTGTCAAAAGTTAGCGTCGCAATGTACAGGGTGTTTCGAAAGTAATGTACAAACGCTTATATCTCCTAAACGGCTGGGATTTTGACAGTTTTTTTGACAGATTCGGGTAGTACTCGGCCTCCCGCATCCGATGAGCCATGTCCCGACTCGGTCCGACGCACCGTTTAGAAGTTAGACAAAACCGTCAATAAAACATAGAGGGAGCCACTAGTTGACAGTTTTTTTGACAGATTCGGGTAGTACTCGGCGAGCCGGACTCAGTCGTCTTTTTCCCGACGCCCTACGACGTCCCTGTCAAAAGTTAGCGTCGCAATGTACAGGGTGTTTCGAAAGTAATGTACAAACGCTTATATCTCCTAAACGGCTGGGATTTTGACAGTTTTTTTGACAGATTCGGGTAGTACTCGGCCTCCCGCATCCGATGAGCCATGTCCCGACTCGGTCCGACGCACCGTTTAGAAGTTAGACAAAACCGTCAATAAAACATAGAGGGAGCCACTTGTTGACAGTTTTTTTGACAGATTCGGGTAGTACTCGGCGAGCCGGACTCAGTCGTCTTTTTCCCGACGCCCTACGACGTCCCTGTCAAAAGTTAGCGTCGCAATGTACAGGGTGTTTCGAAAGTAATGTACAAACGCTTATATCTCCTAAACGGCTGGGATTTTGACAGTTTTTTTGACAGATTCGGGTAGTACTCGGCCTCCCGCATCCGATGAGCCATGTCCCGACTCGGTCCGACGCACCGTTTAGAAGTTAGACAAAACCGTCAATAAAACATAGAGGGAGCCACTTTTTGACAGTTTTTTTGACAGATTCGGGTAGTACTCGGCGAGCCGGACTCAGTCGTCTTTTTCCCGACGCCCTACGACGTCCCTGTCAAAAGTTAGCGTCGCAATGTACAGGGTGTTTCGAAAGTAATGTACAAACGCTTATATCTCCTAAACGGCTGGGATTTTGACAGTTTTTTGACAGATTCGGGTAGTACTCGGCCTCCCGCATCCGATGAGCCATGTCCCGACTCGGTCCGACGCACCGTTTAGAAGTTAGACAAAACCGTCAATAAAACATAGAGGGAGCCACTTTTTGACAGTTTTTTTGACAGATTCGGGTAGTACTCGGCGAGCCGGACTCAGTCGTCTTTTTCCCGACGCCCTACGACGTCCCTGTCAAAAGTTAGCGTCGCAATGTACAGGGTGTTTCGAAAGTAATGTACAAACGCTTATATCTCCTAAACGGCTGGGATTTTGACAGTTTTTTTGACAGATTCGGGTAGTACTCGGCCTCCCGCATCCGATGAGCCATGTCCCGACTCGGTCCGACGCACCGTTTAGAAGTTAGACAAAACCGTCAATAAAACATAGAGGGAGCCACTTTTTGACAGTTTTTTTGACAGATTCGGGTAGTACTCGGCGAGCCGGACTCAGTCGTCTTTTTCCCGACGCCCTACGACGTCCCTGTCAAAAGTTAGCGTCGCAATGTACAGGGTGTTTCGAAAGTAATGTACAAACGCTTATATCTCCTAAACGGCTGGGATTTTGACAGTTTTTTTGACAGATTCGGGTAGTACTCGGCCTCCCGCATCCGATGAGCCATGTCCCGACTCGGTCCGACGCACCGTTTAGAAGTTAGACAAAACCGTCAATAAAACATAGAGGGAGCCACTTTTTGACAGTTTTTTTGACAGATTCGGGTAGTACTCGGCGAGCCGGACTCAGTCGTCTTTTTCCCGACGCCCTACGACGTCCCTGTCAAAAGTTAGCGTCGCAATGTACAGGGTGTTTCGAAAGTAATGTACAAACGCTTATATCTCCTAAACGGCTGGGATTTTGACAGTTTTTTTGACAGATTCGGGTAGTACTCGGCCTCCCGCATCCGATGAGCCATGTCCCGACTCGGTCCGACGCACCGTTTAGAAGTTAGACAAAACCGTCAATAAAACATAGAGGGAGCCACTTTTTGACAGTTTTTTTGACAGATTCGGGTAGTACTCGGCGAGCCGGACTCAGTCGTCTTTTTCCCGACGCCCTACGACGTCCCTGTCAAAAGTTGGCGTCGCAATGTACAGGGTGTTTCGAAAGTAATGTACAAACGCTTATATCTCCTAAACGGCTGGGATTTTGACAGTTTTTTTGACAGATTCGGGTAGTACTCGGCCTCCCGCATCCGATGAGCCATGTCCCGACTCGGTCCGACGCACCGTTTAGAAGTTAGACAAAACCGTCAATAAAACATAGAGGGAGCCACTTTTTGACAGTTTTTTTGACAGATTCGGGTAGTACTCGGCGAGCCGGACTCAGTCGTCTTTTGCCCGACGCCCTACGACGTCCCTGTCAAAAGTTAGCGTCGCAATGTACAGGGTGTTTCGAAAGTAATGTACAAACGCTTATATCTCCTAAACGGCTGGGATTTTGACAGTTTTTTTGACAGATTCGGGTAGTACTCGGCCTCCCGCATCCGATGAGCCATGTCCCGACTCGGTCCGACGCACCGTTTAGAAGTTAGACAAAACCGTCAATAAAACATAGAGGGAGCCACTTTTTGACAGTTTTTTTGACAGATTCGGGTAGTACTCGGCGAGCCGGACTCAGTCGTCTTTTTCCCGACGCCCTACGACGTCCCTGTCAAAAGTTAGCGTCGCAATGTACAGGGTGTTTCGAAAGTAATGTACAAACGCTTATATCTCCTAAACGGCTGGGATTTTGACAGTTTTTTTGACAGATTCGGGTAGTACTCGGCCTCCCGCATCCGATGAGCCATGTCCCGACTCGGTCCGACGCACCGTTTAGAAGTTAGACAAAACCGTCAATAAAACATAGAGGGAGCCACTTTTTGACAGTTTTTTTGACAGATTCGGGTAGTACTCGGCGAGCCGGACTCAGTCGTCTTTTTCCCGACGCCCTACGACGTCCCTGTCAAAAGTTAGCGTCGCAATGTACAGGGTGTTTCGAAAGTAATGTACAAACGCTTATATCTCCTAAACGGCTGGGATTTTGACAGTTTTTTTGACAGATTCGGGTAGTACTCGGCCTCCCGCATCCGATGAGCCATGTCCCGACTCGGTCCGACGCACCGTTTAGAAGTTAGACAAAACCGTCAATAAAACATAGAGGGAGCCACTAGTTGACAGTTTTTTTGACAGATTCGGGTAGTACTCGGCGAGCCGGACTCAGTCGTCTTTTTCCCGACGCCCTACGACGTCCCTGTCAAAAGTTAGCGTCGCAATGTACAGGGTGTTTCGAAAGTAATGTACAAACGCTTATATCTCCTAAACGGCTGGGATTTTGACAGTTTTTTTGACAGATTCGGGTAGTACTCGGCCTCCCGCATCCGATGAGCCATGTCCCGACTCGGTCCGACGCACCGTTTAGAAGTTAGACAAAACCGTCAATAAAACATAGAGGGAGCCACTTGTTGACAGTTTTTTTGACAGATTCGGGTAGTACTCGGCGAGCCGGACTCAGTCGTCTTTTTCCCGACGCCCTACGACGTCCCTGTCAAAAGTTAGCGTCGCAATGTACAGGGTGTTTCGAAAGTAATGTACAAACGCTTATATCTCCTAAACGGCTGGGATTTTGACAGTTTTTTTGACAGATTCGGGTAGTACTCGGCCTCCCGCATCCGATGAGCCATGTCCCGACTCGGTCCGACGCACCGTTTAGAAGTTAGACAAAACCGTCAATAAAACATAGAGGGAGCCACTTTTTGACAGTTTTTTGACAGATTCGGGTAGTACTCGGCGAGCCGGACTCAGTCGTCTTTTTCCCGACGCCCTACGACGTCCCTGTCAAAAGTTAGCGTCGCAATGTACAGGGTGTTTCGAAAGTAATGTACAAACGCTTATATCTCCTAAACGGCTGGGATTTTGACAGTTTTTTGACAGATTCGGGTAGTACTCGGCCTCCCGCATCCGATGAGCCATGTCCCGACTCGGTCCGACGCACCGTTTAGAAGTTAGACAAAACCGTCAATAAAACATAGAGGGAGCCACTTTTTGACAGTTTTTTTGACAGATTCGGGTAGTACTCGGCGAGCCGGACTCAGTCGTCTTTTTCCCGACGCCCTACGACGTCCCTGTCAAAAGTTAGCGTCGCAATGTACAGGGTGTTTCGAAAGTAATGTACAAACGCTTATATCTCCTAAACGGCTGGGATTTTGACAGTTTTTTTGACAGATTCGGGTAGTACTCGGCCTCCCGCATCCGATGAGCCATGTCCCGACTCGGTCCGACGCACCGTTTAGAAGTTAGACAAAACCGTCAATAAAACATAGAGGGAGCCACTTGTTGACAGTTTTTTTGACAGATTCGGGTAGTACTCGGCGAGCCGGACTCAGTCGTCTTTTTCCCGACGCCCTACGACGTCCCTGTCAAAAGTTAGCGTCGCAATGTACAGGGTGTTTCGAAAGTAATGTACAAACGCTTATATCTCCTAAACGGCTGGGATTTTGACAGTTTTTTTGACAGATTCGGGTAGTACTCGGCCTCCCGCATCCGATGAGCCATGTCCCGACTCGGTCCGACGCACCGTTTAGAAGTTAGACAAAACCGTCAATAAAACATAGAGGGAGCCACTTTTTGACAGTTTTTTTGACAGATTCGGGTAGTACTCGGCGAGCCGGACTCAGTCGTCTTTTTCCCGACGCCCTACGACGTCCCTGTCAAAAGTTAGCGTCGCAATGTACAGGGTGTTTCGAAAGTAATGTACAAACGCTTATATCTCCTAAACGGCTGGGATTTTGACAGTTTTTTTGACAGATTCGGGTAGTACTCGGCCTCCCGCATCCGATGAGCCATGTCCCGACTCGGTCCGACGCACCGTTTAGAAGTTAGACAAAACCGTCAATAAAACATAGAGGGAGCCACTTGTTGACAGTTTTTTTGACAGATTCGGGTAGTACTCGGCGAGCCGGACTCAGTCGTCTTTTTCCCGACGCCCTACGACGTCCCTGTCAAAAGTTAGCGTCGCAATGTACAGGGTGTTTCGAAAGTAATGTACAAACGCTTATATCTCCTAAACGGCTGGGATTTTGACAGTTTTTTTGACAGATTCGGGTAGTACTCGGCCTCCCGCATCCGATGAGCCATGTCCCGACTCGGTCCGACGCACCGTTTAGAAGTTAGACAAAACCGTCAATAAAACATAGAGGGAGCCACTTTTTGACAGTTTTTTTGACAGATTCGGGTAGTACTCGGCGAGCCGGACTCAGTCGTCTTTTTCCCGACGCCCTACGACGTCCCTGTCAAAAGTTAGCGTCGCAATGTACAGGGTGTTTCGAAAGTAATGTACAAACGCTTATATCTCCTAAACGGCTGGGATTTTGACAGTTTTTTTGACAGATTCGGGTAGTACTCGGCCTCCCGCATCCGATGAGCCATGTCCCGACTCGGTCCGACGCACCGTTTAGAAGTTAGACAAAACCGTCAATAAAACATAGAGGGAGCCACTTTTTGACAGTTTTTTTGACAGATTCGGGTAGTACTCGGCGAGCCGGACTCAGTCGTCTTTTTCCCGACGCCCTACGACGTCCCTGTCAAAAGTTAGCGTCGCAATGTACAGGGTGTTTCGAAAGTAATGTACAAACGCTTATATCTCCTAAACGGCTGGGATTTTGACAGTTTTTTTGACAGATTCGGGTAGTACTCGGCCTCCCGCATCCGATGAGCCATGTCCCGACTCGGTCCGACGCACCGTTTAGAAGTTAGACAAAACCGTCAATAAAACATAGAGGGAGCCACTTTTTGACAGTTTTTTTGACAGATTCGGGTAGTACTCGGCGAGCCGGACTCAGTCGTCTTTTTCCCGACGCCCTACGACGTCCCTGTCAAAAGTTAGCGTCGCAATGTACAGGGTGTTTCGAAAGTAATGTACAAACGCTTATATCTCCTAAACGGCTGGGATTTTGACAGTTTTTTTGACAGATTCGGGTAGTACTCGGCCTCCCGCATCCGATGAGCCATGTCCCGACTCGGTCCGACGCACCGTTTAGAAGTTAGACAAAACCGTCAATAAAACATAGAGGGAGCCACTTTTTGACAGTTTTTTTGACAGATTCGGGTAGTACTCGGCGAGCCGGACTCAGTCGTCTTTTTCCCGACGCCCTACGACGTCCCTGTCAAAAGTTAGCGTCGCAATGTACAGGGTGTTTCGAAAGTAATGTACAAACGCTTATATCTCCTAAACGGCTGGGATTTTGACAGTTTTTTTGACAGATTCGGGTAGTACTCGGCCTCCCGCATCCGATGAGCCATGTCCCGACTCGGTCCGACGCACCGTTTAGAAGTTAGACAAAACCGTCAATAAAACATAGAGGGAGCCACTTTTTGACAGTTTTTTTGACAGATTCGGGTAGTACTCGGCGAGCCGGACTCAGTCGTCTTTTTCCCGACGCCCTACGACGTCCCTGTCAAAAGTTAGCGTCGCAATGTACAGGGTGTTTCGAAAGTAATGTACAAACGCTTATATCTCCTAAACGGCTGGGATTTTGACAGTTTTTTTGACAGATTCGGGTAGTACTCGGCCTCCCGCATCCGATGAGCCATGTCCCGACTCGGTCCGACGCACCGTTTAGAAGTTAGACAAAACCGTCAATAAAACATAGAGGGAGCCACTTTTTGACAGTTTTTTTGACAGATTCGGGTAGTACTCGGCGAGCCGGACTCAGTCGTCTTTTTCCCGACGCCCTACGACGTCCCTGTCAAAAGTTAGCGTCGCAATGTACAGGGTGTTTCGAAAGTAATGTACAAACGCTTATATCTCCTAAACGGCTGGGATTTTGACAGTTTTTTTGACAGATTCGGGTAGTACTCGGCCTCCCGCATCCGATGAGCCATGTCCCGACTCGGTCCGACGCACCGTTTAGAAGTTAGACAAAACCGTCAATAAAACATAGAGGGAGCCACTTTTTGACAGTTTTTTTGACAGATTCGGGTAGTACTCGGCGAGCCGGACTCAGTCGTCTTTTTCCCGACGCCCTACGACGTCCCTGTCAAAAGTTAGCGTCGCAATGTACAGGGTGTTTCGAAAGTAATGTACAAACGCTTATATCTCCTAAACGGCTGGGATTTTGACAGTTTTTTTGACAGATTCGGGTAGTACTCGGCCTCCCGCATCCGATGAGCCATGTCCCGACTCGGTCCGACGCACCGTTTAGAAGTTAGACAAAACCGTCAATAAAACATAGAGGGAGCCACTTTTTGACAGTTTTTTTGACAGATTCGGGTAGTACTCGGCGAGCCGGACACAGTCGTCTTTTTCCCGACGCCCTACGACGTCCCTGTCAAAAGTTAGCGTCGCAATGTACAGGGTGTTTCGAAAGTAATGTACAAACGCTTATATCTCCTAAACGGCTGGGATTTTGACAGTTTTTTTGACAGATTCGGGTAGTACTCGGCCTCCCGCATCCGATGAGCCATGTCCCGACTCGGTCCGACGCACCGTTTAGAAGTTAGACAAAACCGTCAATAAAACATAGAGGGAGCCACTTTTTGACAGTTTTTTTGACAGATTCGGGTAGTACTCGGCGAGCCGGACTCAGTCGTCTTTTTCCCGACGCCCTACGACGTCCCTGTCAAAAGTTAGCGTCGCAATGTACAGGGTGTTTCGAAAGTAATGTACAAACGCTTATATCTCCTAAACGGCTGGGATTTTGACAGTTTTTTTGACAGATTCGGGTAGTACTCGGCCTCCCGCATCCGATGAGCCATGTCCCGACTCGGTCCGACGCACCGTTTAGAAGTTAGACAAAACCGTCAATAAAACATAGAGGGAGCCACTTGTTGACAGTTTTTTTGACAGATTCGGGTAGTACTCGACGAGCCGGACTCAGTCGTCTTTTTCCCGACGCCCTACGACGTCCCTGTCAAAAGTTAGCGTCGCAATGTACAGGGTGTTTCGAAAGTAATGTACAAACGCTTATATCTCCTAAACGGCTGGGATTTTGACAGTTTTTTTGACAGATTCGGGTAGTACTCGGCCTCCCGCATCCGATGAGCCATGTCCCGACTCGGTCCGACGCACCGTTTAGAAGTTAGACAAAACCGTCAATAAAACATAGAGGGAGCCACTTTTTGACAGTTTTTTTGACAGATTCGGGTAGTACTCGGCCTCCCGCATCCGATGAGCCATGTCCCGACTCGGTCCGACGCACCGTTTAGAAGTTAGACAAAACCGTCAATAAAACATAGAGGGAGCCACTTTTTGACAGTTTTTTTGACAGATTCGGGTAGTACTCGGCGAGCCGGACTCAGTCGTCTTTTTCCCGACGCCCTACGACGTCCCTGTCAAAAGTTAGCGTCGCAATGTACAGGGTGTTTCGAAAGTAATGTACAAACGCTTATATCTCCTAAACGGCTGGGATTTTGACAGTTTTTTTGACAGATTCGGGTAGTACTCGGCCTCCCGCATCCGATGAGCCATGTCCCGACTCGGTCCGACGCACCGTTTAGAAGTTAGACAAAACCGTCAATAAAACATAGAGGGAGCCACTTTTTGACAGTTTTTTTGACAGATTCGGGTAGTACTCGGCGAGCCGGACTCAGTCGTCTTTTTCCCGACGCCCTACGACGTCCCTGTCAAAAGTTAGCGTCGCAATGTACAGGGTGTTTCGAAAGTAATGTACAAACGCTTATATCTCCTAAACGGCTGGGATTTTGACAGTTTTTTTGACAGATTCGGGTAGTACTCGGCCTCCCGCATCCGATGAGCCATGTCCCGACTCGGTCCGACGCACCGTTTAGAAGTTAGACAAAACCGTCAATAAAACATAGAGGGAGCCACTTTTTGACAGTTTTTTTGACAGATTCGGGTAGTACTCGGCGAGCCGGACTCAGTCGTCTTTTTCCCGACGCCCTACGACGTCCCTGTCAAAAGTTAGCGTCGCAATGTACAGGGTGTTTCGAAAGTAATGTACAAACGCTTATATCTCCTAAACGGCTGGGATTTTGACAGTTTTTTTGACAGATTCGGGTAGTACTCGGCCTCCCGCATCCGATGAGCCATGTCCCGACTCGGTCCGACGCACCGTTTAGAAGTTAGACAAAACCGTCAATAAAACATAGAGGGAGCCACTTTTTGACAGTTTTTTTGACAGATTCGGGTAGTACTCGGCGAGCCGGACTCAGTCGTCTTTTTCCCGACGCCCTACGACGTCCCTGTCAAAAGTTAGCGTCGCAATGTACAGGGTGTTTCGAAAGTAATGTACAAACGCTTATATCTCCTAAACGGCTGGGATTTTGACAGTTTTTTTGACAGATTCGGGTAGTACTCGGCCTCCCGCATCCGATGAGCCATGTCCCGACTCGGTCCGACGCACCGTTTAGAAGTTAGACAAAACCGTCAATAAAACATAGAGGGAGCCACTTTTTGACAGTTTTTTTGACAGATTCGGGTAGTACTCGGCGAGCCGGACTCAGTCGTCTTTTTCCCGACGCCCTACGACGTCCCTGTCAAAAGTTAGCGTCGCAATGTACAGGGTGTTTCGAAAGTAATGTACAAACGCTTATATCTCCTAAACGGCTGGGATTTTGACAGTTTTTTTGACAGATTCGGGTAGTACTCGGCCTCCCGCATCCGATGAGCCATGTCCCGACTCGGTCCGACGCACCGTTTAGAAGTTAGACAAAACCGTCAATAAAACATAGAGGGAGCCACTTGTTGACAGTTTTTTTGACAGATTCGGGTAGTACTCGGCGAGCCGGACTCAGTCGTCTTTTTCCCGACGCCCTACGACGTCCCTGTCAAAAGTTAGCGTCGCAATGTACAGGGTGTTTCGAAAGTAATGTACAAACGCTTATATCTCCTAAACGGCTGGGATTTTGACAGTTTTTTTGACAGATTCGGGTAGTACTCGGCCTCCCGCATCCGATGAGCCATGTCCCGACTCGGTCCGACGCACCGTTTAGAAGTTAGACAAAACCGTCAATAAAACATAGAGGGAGCCACTTTTTGACAGTTTTTTTGACAGATTCGGGTAGTACTCGGCGAGCCGGACTCAGTCGTCTTTTTCCCGACGCCCTACGACGTCCCTGTCAAAAGTTAGCGTCGCAATGTACAGGGTGTTTCGAAAGTAATGTACAAACGCTTATATCTCCTAAACGGCTGGGATTTTGACAGTTTTTTTGACAGATTCGGGTAGTACTCGGCCTCCCGCATCCGATGAGCCATGTCCCGACTCGGTCCGACGCACCGTTTAGAAGTTAGACAAAACCGTCAATAAAACATAGAGGGAGCCACTTTTTGACAGTTTTTTTGACAGATTCGGGTAGTACTCGGCGAGCCGGACTCAGTCGTCTTTTTCCCGACGCCCTACGACGTCCCTGTCAAAAGTTAGCGTCGCAATGTACAGGGTGTTTCGAAAGTAATGTACAAACGCTTATATCTCCTAAACGGCTGGGATTTTGACAGTTTTTTTGACAGATTCGGGTAGTACTCGGCCTCCCGCATCCGATGAGCCATGTCCCGACTCGGTCCGACGCACCGTTTAGAAGTTAGACAAAACCGTCAATAAAACATAGAGGGAGCCACTTTTTGACAGTTTTTTTGACAGATTCGGGTAGTACTCGGCGAGCCGGACTCAGTCGTCTTTTTCCCGACGCCCTACGACGTCCCTGTCAAAAGTTAGCGTCGCAATGTACAGGGTGTTTCGAAAGTAATGTACAAACGCTTATATCTCCTAAACGGCTGGGATTTTGACAGTTTTTTTGACAGATTCGGGTAGTACTCGGCCTCCCGCATCCGATGAGCCATGTCCCGACTCGGTCCGACGCACCGTTTAGAAGTTAGACAAAACCGTCAATAAAACATAGAGGGAGCCACTTTTTGACAGTTTTTTTGACAGATTCGGGTAGTACTCGGCGAGCCGGACTCAGTCGTCTTTTTCCCGACGCCCTACGACGTCCCTGTCAAAAGTTAGCGTCGCAATGTACAGGGTGTTTCGAAAGTAATGTACAAACGCTTATATCTCCTAAACGGCTGGGATTTTGACAGTTTTTTTGACAGATTCGGGTAGTACTCGGCCTCCCGCATCCGATGAGCCATGTCCCGACTCGGTCCGACGCACCGTTTAGAAGTTAGACAAAACCGTCAATAAAACATAGAGGGAGCCACTTGTTGACAGTTTTTTTGACAGATTCGGGTAGTACTCGGCGAGCCGGACTCAGTCGTCTTTTTCCCGACGCCCTACGACGTCCCTGTCAAAAGTTAGCGTCGCAATGTACAGGGTGTTTCGAAAGTAATGTACAAACGCTTATATCTCCTAAACGGCTGGGATTTTGACAGTTTTTTTGACAGATTCGGGTAGTACTCGGCCTCCCGCATCCGATGAGCCATGTCCCGACTCGGTCCGACGCACCGTTTAGAAGTTAGACAAAACCGTCAATAAAACATAGAGGGAGCCACTTTTTGACAGTTTTTTTGACAGATTCGGGTAGTACTCGGCGAGCCGGACTCAGTCGTCTTTTTCCCGACGCCCTACGACGTCCCTGTCAAAAGTTAGCGTCGCAATGTACAGGGTGTTTCGAAAGTAATGTACAAACGCTTATATCTCCTAAACGGCTGGGATTTTGACAGTTTTTTTGACAGATTCGGGTAGTACTCGGCCTCCCGCATCCGATGAGCCATGTCCCGACTCGGTCCGACGCACCGTTTAGAAGTTAGACAAAACCGTCAATAAAACATAGAGGGAGCCACTTTTTGACAGTTTTTTTGACAGATTCGGGTAGTACTCGGCGAGCCGGACTCAGTCGTCTTTTTCCCGACGCCCTACGACGTCCCTGTCAAAAGTTAGCGTCGCAATGTACAGGGTGTTTCGAAAGTAATGTACAAACGCTTATATCTCCTAAACGGCTGGGATTTTGACAGTTTTTTTGACAGATTCGGGTAGTACTCGGCCTCCCGCATCCGATGAGCCATGTCCCGACTCGGTCCGACGCACCGTTTAGAAGTTAGACAAAACCGTCAATAAAACATAGAGGGAGCCACTTGTTGACAGTTTTTTTGACAGATTCGGGTAGTACTCGACGAGCCGGACTCAGTCGTCTTTTTCCCGACGCCCTACGACGTCCCTGTCAAAAGTTAGCGTCGCAATGTACAGGGTGTTTCGAAAGTAATGTACAAACGCTTATATCTCCTAAACGGCTGGGATTTTGACAGTTTTTTTGACAGATTCGGGTAGTACTCGGCCTCCCGCATCCGATGAGCCATGTCCCGACTCGGTCCGACGCACCGTTTAGAAGTTAGACAAAACCGTCAATAAAACATAGAGGGAGCCACTTTTTGACAGTTTTTTTGACAGATTCGGGTAGTACTCGGCCTCCCGCATCCGATGAGCCATGTCCCGACTCGGTCCGACGCACCGTTTAGAAGTTAGACAAAACCGTCAATAAAACATAGAGGGAGCCACTTTTTGACAGTTTTTTTGACAGATTCGGGTAGTACTCGGCGAGCCGGACTCAGTCGTCTTTTTCCCGACGCCCTACGACGTCCCTGTCAAAAGTTAGCGTCGCAATGTACAGGGTGTTTCGAAAGTAATGTACAAACGCTTATATCTCCTAAACGGCTGGGATTTTGACAGTTTTTTTGACAGATTCGGGTAGTACTCGGCCTCCCGCATCCGATGAGCCATGTCCCGACTCGGTCCGACGCACCGTTTAGAAGACGAGGGCCTAATTGCAGGAATGATCCCTCCAATCAGAATGAAGCTAATCCAGAACCAATAAGAGCAAAGCGTGTTGGATTTCTTTTTACAAGTTGTTGTTTGTGTTTTGTTTACATACTTGCACATGTTGACTTTAATAATTAAATTGTATACCCTATTTGGTTTATTTTATTGCGTATATTAACCGAAAGCGAATAATGTCCCCAGGAAGAATTTGTTAGTTTTTGTGGGAAAGAATTAAATTCTACCCTTAGTAATTTTCGGCAACATTTAAAAGTAAGACACGGTTATGTTGCTGCCTGAAGAAATTAAAAGCCTTTCTATGATTGATTAATACGAAGTTGCCGAGTTTTTTCAAAGACTCTGAGTTGAGATGGAAACCAACAGCAGCTGATCTTCACTTTTTTTATTTTTAGACTCGAAATAACGATTATTATTATTATTATTATACAGAAAGTAAGGTTTTAATCGGCAAAGATTGGTTTCTGGTTTACAACAGTAATTTGAAAACAATCCCTAGCGGGCTTTGCTCTCATTGGTTCTTGCTCAGCTTCATTTTGATTGGAGGGATCATTCCTGCTATTAGGCCCTCGTGTTTAGAAGTTAGACAAAACCGTCAATAAAACATAGAGGGAGCCACTTTTTGACAGTTTTTTTGACAGATTCGGGTAGTACTCGGCGAGCCGGACTCAGTCGTCTTTTTCCCGACGCCCTACGACGTCCCTGTCAAAAGTTAGCGTCGCAATGTACAGGGTGTTTCGAAAGTAATGTACAAACGCTTATATCTCCTAAACGGCTGGGATTTTGACAGTTTTTTGACAGATTCGGGTAGTACTCGGCCTCCCGCATCCGATGAGCCATGTCCCGACTCGGTCCGACGCACCGTTTAGAAGTTAGACAAAACCGTCAATAAAACATAGAGGGAGCCACTTTTTGACAGTTTTTTTGACAGATTCGGGTAGTACTCGGCGAGCCGGACTCAGTCGTCTTTTTCCCGACGCCCTACGACGTCCCTGTCAAAAGTTAGCGTCGCAATGTACAGGGTGTTTCGAAAGTAATGTACAAACGCTTATATCTCCTAAACGGCTGGGATTTTGACAGTTTTTTGACAGATTCGGGTAGTACTCGGCCTCCCGCATCCGATGAGCCATGTCCCGACTCGGTCCGACGCACCGTTTAGAAGTTAGACAAAACCGTCAATAAAACATAGAGGGAGCCACTTTTTGACAGTTTTTTTGACAGATTCGGGTAGTACTCGGCGAGCCGGACTCAGTCGTCTTTTTCCCGACGCCCTACGACGTCCCTGTCAAAAGTTAGCGTCGCAATGTACAGGGTGTTTCGAAAGTAATGTACAAACGCTTATATCTCCTAAACGGCTGGGATTTTGACAGTTTTTTTGACAGATTCGGGTAGTACTCGGCCTCCCGCATCCGATGAGCCATGTCCCGACTCGGTCCGACGCACCGTTTAGAAGTTAGACAAAACCGTCAATAAAACATAGAGGGAGCCACTTTTTGACAGTTTTTTTGACAGATTCGGGTAGTACTCGGCCTCCCGCATCCGATGAGCCATGTCCCGACTCGGTCCGACGCACCGTTTAGAAGTTAGACAAAACCGTCAATAAAACATAGAGGGAGCCACTTTTTGACAGTTTTTTTGACAGATTCGGGTAGTACTCGGCGAGCCGGACTCAGTCGTCTTTTTCCCGACGCCCTACGACGTCCCTGTCAAAAGTTAGCGTCGCAATGTACAGGGTGTTTCGAAAGTAATGTACAAACGCTTATATCTCCTAAACGGCTGGGATTTTGACAGTTTTTTTGACAGATTCGGGTAGTACTCGGCCTCCCGCATCCGATGAGCCATGTCCCGACTCGGTCCGACGCACCGTTTAGAAGTTAGACAAAACCGTCAATAAAACATAGAGGGAGCCACTTGTTGACAGTTTTTTTGACAGATTCGGGTAGTACTCGGCGAGCCGGACTCAGTCGTCTTTTTCCCGACGCCCTACGACGTCCCTGTCAAAAGTTAGCGTCGCAATGTACAGGGTGTTTCGAAAGTAATGTACAAACGCTTATATCTCCTAAACGGCTGGGATTTTGACAGTTTTTTTGACAGATTCGGGTAGTACTCGGCCTCCCGCATCCGATGAGCCATGTCCCGACTCGGTACGACGCACCGTTTAGAAGTTAGACAAAACCGTCAATAAAACATAGAGGGAGCCACTTTTTGACAGTTTTTTTGACAGATTCGGGTAGTACTCGGCGAGCCGGACTCAGTCGTCTTTTTCCCGACGCCCTACGACGTCCCTGTCAAAAGTTAGCGTCGCAATGTACAGGGTGTTTCGAAAGTAATGTACAAACGCTTATATCTCCTAAACGGCTGGGATTTTGACAGTTTTTTTGACAGATTCGGGTAGTACTCGGCCTCCCGCATCCGATGAGCCATGTCCCGACTCGGTCCGACGCACCGTTTAGAAGTTAGACAAAACCGTCAATAAAACATAGAGGGAGCCACTTGTTGACAGTTTTTTTGACAGATTCGGGTAGTACTCGGCGAGCCGGACTCAGTCGTCTTTTTCCCGACGCCCTACGACGTCCCTGTCAAAAGTTAGCGTCGCAATGTACAGGGTGTTTCGAAAGTAATGTACAAACGCTTATATCTCCTAAACGGCTGGGATTTTGACAGTTTTTTTGACAGATTCGGGTAGTACTCGGCCTCCCGCATCCGATGAGCCATGTCCCGACTCGGTCCGACGCACCGTTTAGAAGTTAGACAAAACCGTCAATAAAACATAGAGGGAGCCACTTTTTGACAGTTTTTTTGACAGATTCGGGTAGTACTCGGCCTCCCGCATCCGATGAGCCATGTCCCGACTCGGTCCGACGCACCGTTTAGAAGTTAGACAAAACCGTCAATAAAACATAGAGGGAGCCACTTTTTGACAGTTTTTTTGACAGATTCGGGTAGTACTCGGCGAGCCGGACTCAGTCGTCTTTTTCCCGACGCCCTACGACGTCCCTGTCAAAAGTTAGCGTCGCAATGTACAGGGTGTTTCGAAAGTAATGTACAAACGCTTATATCTCCTAAACGGCTGGGATTTTGACAGTTTTTTTGACAGATTCGGGTAGTACTCGGCCTCCCGCATCCGATGAGCCATGTCCCGACTCGGTCCGACGCACCGTTTAGAAGTTAGACAAAACCGTCAATAAAACATAGAGGGAGCCACTTTTTGACAGTTTTTTTGACAGATTCGGGTAGTACTCGGCGAGCCGGACTCAGTCGTCTTTTTCCCGACGCCCTACGACGTCCCTGTCAAAAGTTAGCGTCGCAATGTACAGGGTGTTTCGAAAGTAATGTACAAACGCTTATATCTCCTAAACGGCTGGGATTTTGACAGTTTTTTTGACAGATTCGGGTAGTACTCGGCCTCCCGCATCCGATGAGCCATGTCCCGACTCGGTCCGACGCACCGTTTAGAAGTTAGACAAAACCGTCAATAAAACATAGAGGGAGCCACTTTTTGACAGTTTTTTTGACAGATTCGGGTAGTACTCGGCGAGCCGGACTCAGTCGTCTTTTTCCCGACGCCCTACGACGTCCCTGTCAAAAGTTAGCGTCGCAATGTACAGGGTGTTTCGAAAGTAATGTACAAACGCTTATATCTCCTAAACGGCTGGGATTTTGACAGTTTTTTTGACAGATTCGGGTAGTACTCGGCCTCCCGCATCCGATGAGCCATGTCCCGACTCGGTCCGACGCACCGTTTAGAAGTTAGACAAAACCGTCAATAAAACATAGAGGGAGCCACTTTTTGACAGTTTTTTTGACAGATTCGGGTAGTACTCGGCGAGCCGGACTCAGTCGTCTTTTTCCCGACGCCCTACGACGTCCCTGTCAAAAGTTAGCGTCGCAATGTACAGGGTGTTTCGAAAGTAATGTACAAACGCTTATATCTCCTAAACGGCTGGGATTTTGACAGTTTTTTTGACAGATTCGGGTAGTACTCGGCCTCCCGCATCCGATGAGCCATGTCCCGACTCGGTCCGACGCACCGTTTAGAAGTTAGACAAAACCGTCAATAAAACATAGAGGGAGCCACTTTTTGACAGTTTTTTTGACAGATTCGGGTAGTACTCGGCGAGCCGGACTCAGTCGTCTTTTTCCCGACGCCCTACGACGTCCCTGTCAAAAGTTAGCGTCGCAATGTACAGGGTGTTTCGAAAGTAATGTACAAACGCTTATATCTCCTAAACGGCTGGGATTTTGACAGTTTTTTTGACAGATTCGGGTAGTACTCGGCCTCCCGCATCCGATGAGCCATGTCCCGACTCGGTCCGACGCACCGTTTAGAAGTTAGACAAAACCGTCAATAAAACATAGAGGGAGCCACTTGTTGACAGTTTTTTTGACAGATTCGGGTAGTACTCGGCGAGCCGGACTCAGTCGTCTTTTTCCCGACGCCCTACGACGTCCCTGTCAAAAGTTAGCGTCGCAATGTACAGGGTGTTTCGAAAGTAATGTACAAACGCTTATATCTCCTAAACGGCTGGGATTTTGACAGTTTTTTTGACAGATTCGGGTAGTACTCGGCCTCCCGCATCCGATGAGCCATGTCCCGACTCGGTCCGACGCACCGTTTAGAAGTTAGACAAAACCGTCAATAAAACATAGAGGGAGCCACTTTTTGACAGTTTTTTTGACAGATTCGGGTAGTACTCGGCGAGCCGGACTCAGTCGTCTTTTTCCCGACGCCCTACGACGTCCCTGTCAAAAGTTAGCGTCGCAATGTACAGGGTGTTTCGAAAGTAATGTACAAACGCTTATATCTCCTAAACGGCTGGGATTTTGACAGTTTTTTTGACAGATTCGGGTAGTACTCGGCCTCCCGCATCCGATGAGCCATGTCCCGACTCGGTCCGACGCACCGTTTAGAAGTTAGACAAAACCGTCAATAAAACATAGAGGGAGCCACTTTTTGACAGTTTTTTTGACAGATTCGGGTAGTACTCGGCGAGCCGGACTCAGTCGTCTTTTTCCCGACGCCCTACGACGTCCCTGTCAAAAGTTAGCGTCGCAATGTACAGGGTGTTTCGAAAGTAATGTACAAACGCTTATATCTCCTAAACGGCTGGGATTTTGACAGTTTTTTTGACAGATTCGGGTAGTACTCGGCCTCCCGCATCCGATGAGCCATGTCCCGACTCGGTCCGACGCACCGTTTAGAAGTTAGACAAAACCGTCAATAAAACATAGAGGGAGCCACTTTTTGACAGTTTTTTTGACAGATTCGGGTAGTACTCGGCGAGCCGGACTCAGTCGTCTTTTTCCCGACGCCCTACGACGTCCCTGTCAAAAGTTAGCGTCGCAATGTACAGGGTGTTTCGAAAGTAATGTACAAACGCTTATATCTCCTAAACGGCTGGGATTTTGACAGTTTTTTTGACAGATTCGGGTAGTACTCGGCCTCCCGCATCCGATGAGCCATGTCCCGACTCGGTCCGACGCACCGTTTAGAAGTTAGACAAAACCGTCAATAAAACATAGAGGGAGCCACTTTTTGACAGTTTTTTTGACAGATTCGGGTAGTACTCGGCGAGCCGGACTCAGTCGTCTTTTTCCCGACGCCCTACGACGTCCCTGTCAAAAGTTAGCGTCGCAATGTACAGGGTGTTTCGAAAGTAATGTACAAACGCTTATATCTCCTAAACGGCTGGGATTTTGACAGTTTTTTTGACAGATTCGGGTAGTACTCGGCCTCCCGCATCCGATGAGCCATGTCCCGACTCGGTCCGACGCACCGTTTAGAAGTTAGACAAAACCGTCAATAAAACATAGAGGGAGCCACTTGTTGACAGTTTTTTTGACAGATTCGGGTAGTACTCGGCGAGCCGGACTCAGTCGTCTTTTTCCCGACGCCCTACGACGTCCCTGTCAAAAGTTAGCGTCGCAATGTACAGGGTGTTTCGAAAGTAATGTACAAACGCTTATATCTCCTAAACGGCTGGGATTTTGACAGTTTTTTTGACAGATTCGGGTAGTACTCGGCCTCCCGCATCCGATGAGCCATGTCCCGACTCGGTCCGACGCACCGTTTAGAAGTTAGACAAAACCGTCAATAAAACATAGAGGGAGCCACTTTTTGACAGTTTTTTTGACAGATTCGGGTAGTACTCGGCGAGCCGGACTCAGTCGTCTTTTTCCCGACGCCCTACGACGTCCCTGTCAAAAGTTAGCGTCGCAATGTACAGGGTGTTTCGAAAGTAATGTACAAACGCTTATATCTCCTAAACGGCTGGGATTTTGACAGTTTTTTTGACAGATTCGGGTAGTACTCGGCCTCCCGCATCCGATGAGCCATGTCCCGACTCGGTCCGACGCACCGTTTAGAAGTTAGACAAAACCGTCAATAAAACATAGAGGGAGCCACTTTTTGACAGTTTTTTTGACAGATTCGGGTAGTACTCGGCGAGCCGGACTCAGTCGTCTTTTTCCCGACGCCCTACGACGTCCCTGTCAAAAGTTAGCGTCGCAATGTACAGGGTGTTTCGAAAGTAATGTACAAACGCTTATATCTCCTAAACGGCTGGGATTTTGACAGTTTTTTTGACAGATTCGGGTAGTACTCGGCCTCCCGCATCCGATGAGCCATGTCCCGACTCGGTCCGACGCACCGTTTAGAAGTTAGACAAAACCGTCAATAAAACATAGAGGGAGCCACTTGTTGACAGTTTTTTTGACAGATTCGGGTAGTACTCGACGAGCCGGACTCAGTCGTCTTTTTCCCGACGCCCTACGACGTCCCTGTCAAAAGTTAGCGTCGCAATGTACAGGGTGTTTCGAAAGTAATGTACAAACGCTTATATCTCCTAAACGGCTGGGATTTTGACAGTTTTTTTGACAGATTCGGGTAGTACTCGGCCTCCCGCATCCGATGAGCCATGTCCCGACTCGGTCCGACGCACCGTTTAGAAGTTAGACAAAACCGTCAATAAAACATAGAGGGAGCCACTTTTTGACAGTTTTTTTGACAGATTCGGGTAGTACTCGGCCTCCCGCATCCGATGAGCCATGTCCCGACTCGGTCCGACGCACCGTTTAGAAGTTAGACAAAACCGTCAATAAAACATAGAGGGAGCCACTTTTTGACAGTTTTTTTGACAGATTCGGGTAGTACTCGGCGAGCCGGACTCAGTCGTCTTTTTCCCGACGCCCTACGACGTCCCTGTCAAAAGTTAGCGTCGCAATGTACAGGGTGTTTCGAAAGTAATGTACAAACGCTTATATCTCCTAAACGGCTGGGATTTTGACAGTTTTTTTGACAGATTCGGGTAGTACTCGGCCTCCCGCATCCGATGAGCCATGTCCCGACTCGGTCCGACGCACCGTTTAGAAGACGAGGGCCTAATTGCAGGAATGATCCCTCCAATCAGAATGAAGCTAATCCAGAACCAATAAGAGCAAAGCGTGTTGGATTTCTTTTTACAAGTTGTTGTTTGTGTTTTGTTTACATACTTGCACATGTTGACTTTAATAATTAAATTGTATACCCTATTTGGTTTATTTTATTGCGTATATTAACCGAAAGCGAATAATGTCCCCAGGAAGAATTTGTTAGTTTTTGTGGGAAAGAATTAAATTCTACCCTTAGTAATTTTCGGCAACATTTAAAAGTAAGACACGGTTATGTTGCTGCCTGAAGAAATTAAAAGCCTTTCTATGATTGATTAATACGAAGTTGCCGAGTTTTTTCAAAGACTCTGAGTTGAGATGGAAACCAACAGCAGCTGATCTTCACTTTTTTTATTTTTAGACTCGAAATAACGATTATTATTATTATTATTATACAGAAAGTAAGGTTTTAATCGGCAAAGATTGGTTTCTGGTTTACAACAGTAATTTGAAAACAATCCCTAGCGGGCTTTGCTCTCATTGGTTCTTGCTCAGCTTCATTTTGATTGGAGGGATCATTCCTGCTATTAGGCCCTCGTGTTTAGAAGTTAGACAAAACCGTCAATAAAACATAGAGGGAGCCACTTTTTGACAGTTTTTTTGACAGATTCGGGTAGTACTCGGCGAGCCGGACTCAGTCGTCTTTTTCCCGACGCCCTACGACGTCCCTGTCAAAAGTTAGCGTCGCAATGTACAGGGTGTTTCGAAAGTAATGTACAAACGCTTATATCTCCTAAACGGCTGGGATTTTGACAGTTTTTTTGACAGATTCGGGTAGTACTCGGCCTCCCGCATCCGATGAGCCATGTCCCGACTCGGTCCGACGCACCGTTTAGAAGTTAGACAAAACCGTCAATAAAACATAGAGGGAGCCACTTTTTGACAGTTTTTTTGACAGATTCGGGTAGTACTCGGCGAGCCGGACTCAGTCGTCTTTTTCCCGACGCCCTACGACGTCCCTGTCAAAAGTTAGCGTCGCAATGTACAGGGTGTTTCGAAAGTAATGTACAAACGCTTATATCTCCTAAACGGCTGGGATTTTGACGGTTTTTTTGACAGATTCGGGTAGTACTCGGCCTCCCGCATCCGATGAGCCATGTCCCGACTCGGTCCGACGCACCGTTTAGAAGTTAGACAAAACCGTCAATAAAACATAGAGGGAGCCACTTTTTGACAGTTTTTTGACAGATTCGGGTAGTACTCGGCGAGCCGGACTCAGTCGTCTTTTTCCCGACGCCCTACGACGTCCCTGTCAAAAGTTAGCGTCGCAATGTACAGGGTGTTTCGAAAGTAATGTACAAACGCTTATATCTCCTAAACGGCTGGGATTTTGACAGTTTTTTTGACAGATTCGGGTAGTACTCGGCCTCCCGCATCCGATGAGCCATGTCCCGACTCGGTCCGACGCACCGTTTAGAAGTTAGACAAAACCGTCAATAAAACATAGAGGGAGCCACTTTTTGACAGTTTTTTTGACAGATTCGGGTAGTACTCGGCGAGCCGGACTCAGTCGTCTTTTTCCCGACGCCCTACGACGTCCCTGTCAAAAGTTAGCGTCGCAATGTACAGGGTGTTTCGAAAGTAATGTACAAACGCTTATATCTCCTAAACGGCTGGGTTAGGTTAGGTTAGGTTAGGTTAGGTTAGGTTAGGTTAGGTTAGGTTAGGTTAGGTTAGGTTAGGTTAGGTTAGGTTAGGTTAGGTTAGGTTAGGTTAGGTTAGGTTAGGTTAGGTTAGGTTAGGTTAGGTTAGGTTAGGTTAGGTTAGGTTAGGTTGGGGACCGAAATCCTACTCACACCTCCTCGCTGGTGGTCCCTGGTAACTTGCGGAGGACTTTCCGAGATCGGGTATCCAATCCCGGTGGAGGACGGAAGTCCGCAAGGCTGACGTGAGAGGTACCTTCAAGGGGACGAACACCAGTCCCCCTCCTAAGCCAAGATGAGGGAAGTCGCGTCGAAGGCTGAATGGCGTCCGGGAGATGACGGGCGTCTCTAGCGATAACAAAGGGTAGGAGCCCCGGATTTATAACCTCCTAAAAGAAAATGAAAAATGGAAGAAACTGAACAAAACAAGTCTACGGTGCAGAGGCTCGGATCCTCAGTACCGGTCGCGGAAGGTGTCGGAGCGGGCACCTCGCGATCGTCAGCCAGCGACCGCTTAAGGACTCCGGTGGGTGGCCAGGCCGGGTCCTTTACCAAAGCTACTGGTGGAGACAGGAAGGCGGTTGACGAGTCTAAAAGACTGATCACAAAAGTAGCGGAGTTATTACAACAGCGCGAGTGCAAGGGTATCCCGGGGACATTAAAAACGCTCCTGATACAGCTGCAGAGGAAAATGGACACTATCGGGGACACCGAAATCAAAAAACCGAAGACAGAGGACCCGACCTTGCTGACAGATCTGATTGGGGCAATCAAGGCCCAGGGGAACCTCATTAAGGACCTCGCAGCTCAAGTTGAATCGTGCAACCTTGAAATAGCGGGATTCAAGAGAGAAGCTCTTTTACATCAGACAAGAGCAGCTCCGGAAGACCCCACGCACGAGACCGGTAGCGTACAGACGGAAGTCCTGAAGGAAGTTGAAACAAATGTAAAGACGACCTTAGAGAAAATTAAAGCCATGGAAGGCGCAGTAACAGCATTAACAAAGGCAGTAGATACAATCCACGAACAGCGGCTCGAGACTTCCTTTGCACCTGCACCGGAGCAGATGGGAAGGATGATTGACCTGGTGGAGAGCATGAGGATGCTTGCTGATCGAGTGGGAGCGATCCGAGACCATCTGGACGAAGCTGAGGCAAATTGCGTAAAAGTTGTAATAAACCAATCAACAAGTATTACTGGACTGGGAACCGACGAATTGCCTAATGACGTAATCCCCGAAAGTATAGCAAAAAGAGTGCAAAGAAGAATGCAACGAATCTCTGCACAAACACCGCTAGCAACTAGCAGCCCAGTTGTGCCGGAGATGCCAGCTGAAACGGACAGCGTTGCCACCGATGAAGAGGAAGGCGGCGTATTTATCGACCCACGAGAACGCAAAAGAAATAAAAGATTAAGAGAAAAGCAACGGAAAGAAGACAGGAGGAAAACGGAAGAAATGAGAAAGGCAGCGACCAATACCGTAGCTCAAGGCCAAACAAAGAAAAAGCCACCGGCAGTGTTAATTAAAGTCGGAGAGTCGCTCACGTACAAAGTGTTGTATCGTGGGTAAGAATTGTAAGAGACACACTTGAACGAAATAACTTTTATTCGAAAAACTAAACGTGTACTTTAGAAACATGAAAAATGGTATGTCATTAGAAATTTCACAATACTGCCAACTTAAAATGTACAATGCTTAAATAACTATTTACATTAATTTATATACACTTTAGAACATAATAATATAACACCTCCCCTAAAATTTTGTTCTTAGGGTATAAAACGATCGGGTGGTCTTCTGTTTCGAACGGGTCTTGATCTCAAACTACTATCCTTTTCAATTTCGGTTTCGTTGTTTGTTAATGTTTCCATTGATCTTCTGGTAGCTCTAATGGGTAAGAATTCAATATTTGGAATTATTGGTTGGTTTGAAGCATGAGAATGATCAGGAGGGGGTTTAGGAATTGTTTTTATTTGCTCTGGATTGAATTCTTCTTGAGTAGTATTTTCGACTTCAGTATTATGTAAATCTTGTACTCCTTCTTCGCCACGAAAAACTTGATCAACATGTCTCTTAAATTTTAAACCGTTGCTCCAAATTTCGTATAAAACATTCCCAATTTTGTTGACTACAACTCCACTTTTCCATGTTTTATCTGAAAAGCACTTAAATAATACGGTTTGGCCAATTTCGAAATTTCGTATTTGTCCTCCTCCATCTAAAATCGATTTCTTTTGTTTTAGCAATACAACGTCTTCAAACGAAATAGGTTTTATGATATCAAGTCGGGAACGAATTTTTCTTCCCAACATAAGTTCTGCTGGACTTTTTCCAGTAGTGCTATGCGGAGCTCTTCTTAAACTAAATAAAATTTCGTTGAGATTATAGTGAATATTTTTTGAATCTAACAATTGTTTCCTAAGAGCATTTTTAAATATTCCCACATACCGTTCAACTTGACCATTAGAAGAGGGATGATATGCAGCCGTTCTGATGTGATTGATTCGATTTTTTTCTAAAAATTTTGAGAATTCAGATGAAATAAATGCTGAACCATTGTCTGAAACTATGGTAGATGGAATTCCAAACCGAGAAAAACATTCAATTAATTTGGAAATGCTTGTAAAACTATCGATGCGTTTTACTGGAAAAATTTCAATCCATTTACTATATGCATCCACTACGATAAAAAAATATAAACCATGAAATGGACCTGCATGGTCAATATGCACTCTTTCCCATGGATTTTTTGGAAATTCCCATGGATGAATTTTGGCATGGGTTGGTGAATTTGCATATTGCAAACAATTTTGACAGTTCTTTGTGATATTTTCTATATCTTTGTCTAAGCCTTCCCAAAAAACGTAAGATCGAGCCAATGCTTTCATCTTCGATGTTCCAATATGACCTCGATGTAATTCTTTCAAAATTGACTGCTGCAAAACTTGGGGAATAACGACGCGAATACCTTTCATTAAACATCCTTGTTCTACTGTCCATTCACCATTATTATTTAGATTGGATGAATTTGGCCCCATTATGGCGTTTAATATTTTACACAAGTCGGAATCTTTCCGGGTTTCCTTTGCAATAATTTTGCTCTGAATGGGAATCGTTTCCAATTGCTCCACTTGGAAAACTGCGGAAGAATCTTTTAAGTTCTCTTTGAAGTTCTTTTCGATAAATCTGGAACAGAAATCTGCATTGGAATGGTTTTCATGTCTCCTGAATTTAACTTCATAATCGAATCCTTGAAGGAATATCGAATAATGTAATAAACGAGTTGCACTTAATACTGGTGCAGCCTTATCTTGCTTAAAAATGGATTCCAAAGGTTTATGATCCGTATAGAGAATGAAATGTCTTCCGAATAAATAATAAAATAGTCTCTTGATGCACCACACAATCGCTAATGCTTCTTTGTCAATTTGTGAGTAATTGATTTCTGTTTTTGACAAACTTCTGCTTATGAAAAAAATGGGTCTTTCGGAGCCATCTTCGAAGATGTGTGATAAAACGCCGCCGATTCCATGTGGGGACGCATCTGTAGCAAGTACCAGTTTTTTGTTAGGATCAAAATGGGTTAAGACTTTATCCGAAGAAATTTCTAGTTTTATTTTCTTGAATGCAATGTCGGCTTCGCTAGTCCATCGAAAATGATTGCCTTTCTGTAGTAGCTTGTATAAAGGATGAAGTTTTTCAGCTGAATTTTGTATAAACCGCGAATAGTAATTAATCAGTCCAATAAATGATTTTAATTCCGTAACATCACGGGGAACTTTTGCTTCAACTACTGCTTGAATTTTTTCCGAGGTTTTATGAATACCATTCTGATCTATTACATATCCCAAATATGATATTTTATTAGCTATAAATTGACATTTTTCTTTTTTAAATTGAATACCGTTTTCTCTACAAATTTCGAAAACTCGTTTCATTCTCTGTAAATGCGTTAATGGATCAGGGGACGATAAACTGAAATCATCATAAAATATTTGTAACCCTTCAATTTCGGAAAATATATTTTCCATTGCTCTCTGCCATAAAGCTGGAGCACTCGAAATTCCATAATTTAAACGATTAACTTGAAATAACCCTAAGGGTGTATTAATTGTTAACATCTTGGCTGTTCTTTCTGTTACCTTCATGTGCATATAAGCTTCCCTAATGTCAAATTTTGAGAAATATTTTCCATTATTCATTTTAGGTAAAATGTTTTCGATAGTTGGGATTGGATGATCATCCGGAATAATATTTTTGTTTACTGAAATTCGATAATCTGCTACTAACCTTAACGAACCATCATGTTTGATAATGGGAATTATAGGAGTCGCATACTCCGAATGAGTAACTTTTGAAAGCACGCCCATTGAAATCAATCTATTTATTTCTTCTTTAACGCGCGGTTGCAGCGCTAAAGGAATTGTTCTTGCTCTACAAAATATTGGTGTAGTGTTTTCTTTCAAATGGAGGTCAACTTCGAAATTTTTGAGACATCCAAGTTTATTTGCGAATATGTCGGAAAACTCTGAAACTAATTTATTTACTTTATCTTCTATGTCGATCTTAACACCATAAACATCGTGTAATTTTGTTTTAGTTTTGAAAATCCAATCTCTTCCCATAATAGTATCGAAATTTTCTTTGATAATGTATAAATTTAAATTATAATCATTCCCATCGATATTAACTTTTACTTCAGATACTCCTAAAACTGGAATTTTAATTTTATTATAACTGGAAAGAACAACATCGCATGGATGAATTTTAGCATTAATTTGTAATGTACGAAAATTTTCTAAAGATATTAGAGTATAAGTACTGCCTGTATCAATTTCCATCGACACTTGCTTATTGTTGATAAGAACTGTTTTTAATATTTTAGAATGTGGTGATTTTGTATGAACTTGAAAAATATCAGAAGATTCATCAAATTGGTTTAAAACTGGAGTCGTCTCTGTAATGCATTTACTGAAACCTTTGCGAAATTTATTCTTTGGGGGAAATTTTCCACATACACGAGCCAAATGACCGATTTTCCCACATTTATTGCAGGTTGTTGAAGAATAATAACATGTGGACGCCTTATGGTTTTCCTTTCCACATCGAAAACATACAATACCAGCTCCATCTTCTTGTTTGGTTTGCGAAAATTTATTGTCACCCTTACGGAATTTTGTTTTATAATTTCTTTTGCTACTAGGGAACGTTTTAATTGAATATTTGTCAGTTGTCAATTTACAAACTTGCGAATTATTGGAATTATTATATTCAATTAAACCCTTTTCAGCTAATTCATCCGCATTAGCTATTTGAATTACATTTTGATAATTTAATTTAGGCGTACTTAAAAAATAACTTTGTGATTTTTTACTTCGAATACCAGTTATAATCTGGTCAACAATTTCTTCTTGCAATCGTTCCTCCGTTTCAAATCCGCAATGAACTGATAACGATTTCAAAGCTGTTAGAAATTCATTAAACGATTCCGTGGGACCTTGTCTTCGTGCTCGAAATTTTTGTCTTTCAACACAAGGTAAGGGATCAGGAAGGAAATGCGACACCAATTTCTTTTTTATATCGGAAAAGGATAAGTTTCTCGGATTAGTAGGAAACGCTACCGATTTTAATTTCTTATAAATTTGTGGTCCTACGCTGCTGATAAATAAATATACCATCTCCTTACCTCCAATATCATTCAGGAAGCAAAAACAATCGAATCTTTCCAAATAACACTCGATATCTTCTCTATCGTTGTCGAAAGGTGCAAACATTACGTATCTTCTTTCTCTTTCTATGCTGATGTCCTTGACTTCCTCTCCTTGTTCACTTTTAGGCATTGTTAAACCCAATATGCTAATAATTATGAATAACTTGAAATTAATTTCTTCCGACCTCGTCGCCACTTGTTGTATCGTGGGTAAGACAAAGAAGTCCTTACAAAATTAAAGGACTGCATGAAAGACAGCAATGATACGATCGGAAAACTGGTGAAGACCCGAGGCGGGGACGTCCTTATTGAACCAGGAGAGAAGAGCAACCACAATCAGCTCCATGAAAAACTTTCCGGAAAACTAGGAAGCCACAACATACAGGTCAGGAAGTTATGCTCGACCTTAGACGTCAAGATCCAGGACATGGATGAGTTAGTGGACGAAGAAGAACTTAGAGCCTGCATGAAGCGATACGTGGGTGAAGAAGGAACCATTCAGCTGCGGTCCCTCCGACCGGCGTTCGGCGGCACGCAAACGGCGGTGGTCAGATGCGAGGAGTCCGATGCACTAAAGCTAATAGAGCTCGGCAAAATAAGAGTTGGAATGGTGTCGGGATGCAGAGTCCGGCAGTTTTTTCTCGGCTTCTGCCCAAGATGCTGGGGAGAGGGGCACCCTCCATCGACCTGTAGAGGAGGAAGAGGAGACAAATGCCTTAACTGCGGTGAGCTCGGGCACAAGATTGCAAAATGCGAGTCGGAGGCCAAATGTGACGACTGTGGGGGCGCACACCGTACAAACGATCGGGGGTGCACGGGCCCAAGCAGAAATGCAGATTCTCCAAACTAACTTGAACTGTGCAAAGGCTGCCCAGGACCTCCTGTATGAGACCATTCGCAGGAAGAATATAGAAGTAGCAATCATTAGTGAACCTAACCAACGATGGGCAGCGAAACAAACAACAAACCAGATAGTTAGTTTGGACGGCAAGGCGGCCTTACTCCTGGCGGCCGACGTGACGACGAAAGGCAGAGGCGCCGGTAACACCTTTGCTTGGGCGGACCTTGGCGAATACGACATCTACTCTTGTTACTACTCACCGAACGAGCAGGAGTCGGTGGTCGAAGAAGAGCTGCAAGCACTATTCCAGCATATAAGAACTAGAGGCAGGCCCGCCATAGTAGGCGGCGATTTTAATGCGAAGTCCCACGAGTGGGGAATCATCGGAACAGACGAAACAGGCCGACCCACGGACGAAGACCCGAGGGGGACCCTGCTGGCCGAGCTAATAGCCGAACACGAGATGGTCGTGATAAACGAAGGCGTCCAACCAACCTTCGAAAGAGGCAGATCCAGGTCCATTCTGGACGTAACCCTGGCTACTCGCGCCCTGTCGAGATGCGTCGACCAGTGGAGAGTACTCGACGAAGAAACCTCCAGCGACCATCGTTATATCCAGTTTCAAGTCCAGTCGTACGGCACCAACAAGAGAACTCCTCAGCCGAGATGGGCTTGGAAGAAGATTAGAGAAGATGATCTCGCCGAGTTTTTGTCAAGCAGCGTCCCGAGAGACAACTCCGGTTTGGCTCTCGACGAGTTTTTGCAGCAGGCCTGTCGAAGCTGCATGCCCAAAACAGCAAATAGGCGCCCGCCCGTGTACTGGTGGACGGAAAAAATAGCGGCGCTTCGTAAGAAATGCACCAAAGCGCGACGCCAGTATTATAGAGCGCTGGCAAGGCAGCGAGAAGATGCGGAGGATCTCAGGTTGACGCTGAGAGAGGCCAGAGAGAGCTTGACAAAGGAGATAGCTAAGAGCAAGAAGAGAAACTGGGACGAACTAGTTAAGGAGCTGGACCTAGATGTATGGGGAAGAGCTTACAAAATCGTCACCAAAAGATTTGGGGTCCGCGAAAACGCGGGCTTAGAAGAAGGCCAGTTAGAACCCATATTGGCGGAACTGTTCCCAAAGGAACGCGAGAGAACGAAACATCCACCGCTAGAGGCCCAGCAGGGTGCCCCGACAGCCGCCGTCACCCCGTTTACAGAGGCCGAGCTGCGAGCGGCGCTGACGAAGATCAAGATAAACAAGGCGCCTGGCCCGGATGGCGTCCCGGCGGTACTGGTCAAGAGGGTGGGGGAGGCACAGCCCGCACACTATATTGCCGCCTTCAACAACATCATAGAGGGCGGTACATACCCAAACAGCTGGAAGGAGGCGAATCTGGTTCTGATCCCCAAGAAAGGCAAACCATTGGGCCAGCCCAGCTCTTATAGACCGTTGTGCCTCCTAAACCACGTGGGGAAGCTTTTCGAGCGAATGCTCCTTGCCAGAATACAGGCGGAGGTGGACGACGGTGAAGGACTGTCAGACAGACAATTTGGCTTTAGGAAAAGCAAGTCGACGACGGACGCCATCTTGAGAATAGTAAACACCGCCCGGAAAGCCAAAGAGGGCACGCGGCACACCAGGAGATTCCCATTACTGGTGGCACTAGACATCCGCAACGCGTTCAATACGGTAAGGTGGGAGAACATCGCTAACGAGTTGTCGCGTAGGGGAATAAGCCCCTACATAAGAAAGGTCGTCGACAGCTATTTCCAAGACAGATGGATAACTGCCCAGGAGGCGGGCAAGACCAAGAAATTCCAAATGACAAGAGGAGTCCCACAGGGGTCAGTGCTTGGTCCCACCCTTTGGAACTTAGTATACGACGGTGTTCTGCGATTAAACATGCCAGACGGAGTAGAAGTGATTGGGTTCGCAGACGACCTCACATTGGTGACGGTGGCGAAAACGGAAGAAGAGGTGCAGTTGAAAGCGGAAGTGGCGGTGCGAGCTATCTGCGACTGGCTGCAGAGTAGGGGACTTTCGATTGTCCCACAAAAGACCGAAATGCTCCTAGTAAGTGGGAGGAGGCAGCATACACCTATCAGCATCGAGGTGGAGGGCAACCTGGTCACCCCCGCCGACAGGAACACCATCAAAATTTTGGGAGTGCTGATTGACAAATACACAAACTTCGGTGAGCACATAAAGCACGCATCTGAGAGAGCAATAAAATCAACATCAGCGATATCCAGGCTCCTCCCAAACGTCGGCGGCCCATCTGAACCAAAAAGAAGAATCCTGGCCTCCGTGGCAAACTCTATTATGCTCTACGGAGCCCCAGTCTGGGCGGATAGCTTGCAGAAATATGCTAGCTACAGAGAAAGATTAACAAAAGTGCAAAGAAGAATGGCCCTGCGCGTGGCCAGGGCTTACAGGACGACATCAACGGAAGCCTTACTCGTCCTGGCTTCGATGATACCAGTCGACCTTCTGGCAGAAGAAAGGAGATCCCGATTCAAAAAGGAGCACACTCCAAGCGAGCTCCGAAATCGCTCCATGGCCATCTGGCAAGAAAGATGGATTAGGGGCGAGAAGGGCGCGTGGACCCGCCGACTGATTCGCAGAGTGGACGATTGGTGCAACAGGCAACACGGCGCCTTAACGTATGAACTGACGCAGCTTTTGGGGGGACACGGTTGTTTCCATGACTACCTCTACCGACAGAAAAGGGCCGATACCAACGAATGCCCATACTGCGGAGACGCCGACACAGCCTTCCACACATTTTTCGTGTGTGATAAGTGGCGGGCCCAGCGGGAAAAGTTGCAGGAAAGAACCGGCGTGAAACCAACACCCGACAATCTGGTGGAGTTAATGCTGGCAGATGTAGAAAATTGGAAAGCTGTAGAAATTTTTGCACGCAACATAATCGCAATTAAAGAAATGGACCAAAGAGAAGCACAGGCCCATAATACGTAAGGAAGAACAAAGTCCCGAAAGGGCGGAAGCCGGTAATGCAAGAGTATTATAAGAACAGCGCAGAAGCGCGCGGAAGTAATGCGTAAGCGAATCCCGGTTAGCGAGTACCAGTAGCTGTCCATACTGTGGCGAGAGAGATACGGCGCACCACACCATCTTTGTGTGCCGGCAGTGGAAAGACCAGCGTGAGCGGGCCGAAGGGCTGCTGGAGACCAAGCTGTCATCCAACTCCATTGTGGCGTCAATGCTAGCCGATGCAAACGGCTGGGCGGCGATCCAGGACCTAGCAAAAGATATTATAGCGGAAAAAGAAAAGGACCAACGCGCAAAGCAAGAACTAGAAGGCAACGCGCTATAGGAGCGAGTATAGAGATGGTGCGTTCGGAAGGAATGCGTAATGCGAATCCCGGCGTATCGATGGAGTGGGGTTTTAGTCAGTAGGAATCTGACACTCCCCCCCGCACATTGGGGGGGGCCTATGTAAGGTTTCCCCACTCCCAACGCACACAAAAAAAAAAAAAAAAAAAAAAAAAAAAAAAAGGTTAGGTTAGGTTAGGTTAGGTTAGGTTAGGTTAGGTTAGGTTAGGTTAGGTTAGGTTAGGTTAGGTTAGGTTAGGTTAGGTTAGGTTAGGTTAGGTTAGGTTAGGTTAGGTTAGGTTAGGTTAGGTTAGGTTAGGTTAGGTTAGGTTAGGTTAGGTTAGGTTAGGTTAGGTTAGGTTAGGTTAGGTTAGGTTAGGTTAGGTTAGGTTAGGTTAGGTTAGGTTAGGTTAGGTTAGGTTGGGGACCAAAATCCTACTCACACCTCCTCGCTGGTGGTCCCCGGTAACTTGCGGAGGACTCTTCGAGATCGGGTATCCAACCCCGGTGGAGAAGGGAAGTCCGTAAGGCTGACGTGAGAGGTAACAGGGTAAGCGGCCCTGCCCAAAAATCGCAGAAACGCAAATGAAAATGGCCAACGAACAGGATAAAACGGTTACGGTGCAGGGGAGGGATACCCCAGTACCGGTCGCGGCGGACGTCGGAGTGGGCGCCCCGCGATCGTCATCCAGTGACCACTTAGGGACGCCGGTGGATGCCCAGGCCGGGTCCTTTCTCAATACGACTGGAAAGGAGAAGCCCAAATTAATGGACACTAAGCGTACACCAAATACCAGTGGTGCGGCCCCGACAGTGCAGGAATGTATTATTGGTATAAAGGCGGAACTGAAGAAGAACCCAAGAAACACCAGCAACAAAGTAAAAGATTTGCTTAACTCCATGTTCAAGGCACTGACGTTGGAAGACAAGAAAAAAACGCAACAGAAAGGAACCCCAGTAGATCGGGGTGAGGTGCTCTTGGAGAAGATTAATGAGCAACACATCACCCTCACTAGGGTCATGGAAGAAGTAGCTAGGTGCTCGTCGGAAATTGCGTGCATCAAGAACCAGAAGAAAAAAGATTCCCTGGAGCAAAACACGGCAGCGGATGGCCGGGTCACTGCTTTAGCGGATCAAATGACGGAAGTTGCAAGGGCTGTGGGCAGCCTTCACGAGAGGCAATTCGAGACCTCATTTCCCCCCGACCAAACAACCCAACTGACAGAATTTATAAGCCAGGCAAGGGAACTCGGGGAGGCGGTGAGCGGATTGAAGGCAATCCTAGAAAGAGTTGAATACAAAAACAAGAAGGCTCTCAAAGAACAGTCTACTAGTACGACTGGACTGCAAAGGACACACGTAGGGGTTGGTTCCATCGGCAACCCAAACGCGGCAAGCACTCCCATGGCAAACAACAGAGCTGGGATTAGTAACTTGGAAAGAGACAAGGAAAGAGAGCGGGAGGAAATGAGAATCCGTCTCAGGAAACTGCTCGAGGTGCCACACGCGGTATTGGCAACAACAGGCACCACCAGAAAGCCTAGCTCGGCATTGAACACAAAAATTGGCGAGAATGGTTCCACAGAAAAGCCGCGGACAGACCTACTGCTCGACGAAGTCCAAGAACTTTCCAGCCATGACTACAGGGACGAGGTCTGGAAGACCAAAGCAAACAAAAGAAAAGAAAAAAGAACTAGACAAAGGGAAAATAAGAGAATCAGGGCAGAACAACAAGAAGCCCAAAAAAGAGTTAAGGAGACTCAAAAAGCAAGAAAAAAGCCGCCGGCCGTACTGGTCAAGACGACGGAGACTCTCTCCTATAAGGAGGTATTGTCGACTCTGAAGGACTGCCTAAAGGACAGCGACGACACAGTGGGCAGGGTTACAAAAACCAGGAGAGGAGATGTACTCATCGAACCCGGTGCGAAGAAGGAAAATGCACAGTTGCACGCAAAACTAGTGGAAAGACTAAGCGCGGGACAAGTCCAGATTCTTTTCCCCAAAAAGGAAATTAAAATCTTAGATCTGGATGAACTCGTGGACGAAGGCGAACTAGTGGCATGCCTAAAGAAGCAGGTCGGCGAAGAGGGACACCTGCATCTGCGATCCCTCCGCCCGGCTTTTGGCGGAACGCAAACGGCAGTCCTTAGCTGTGACGAAACAAGTGCGAACACACTAATCGAGCGTGGCAGAGTAACAGTGGGTATGGTATCCAGATGTAGAGTCAGGGAGTTTTTTCTTGGATTCTGCCCAAGATGCTGGGGCACAGGACACCCCGCTCAGACCTGTAGAGGAAAAAGAGGGGAATGCTGCATCAATTGTGGCGCCCCCGGGCACAAGATCGCTGCGTGCAAGGAGGAGACAAAATGTTTCGACTGCGGGGGGGCTCATCGGACGAAAAACCGAAACTGCACCAACCCGGGCGGAGGAAATAAAAGTAATACAAATTAATCTGAACTGTGCGAGGGCTGCCCAGGAACTGCTGTACAAAACTTTTAACGGCGAAAATATCAACGTCGCGCTAATCAGCGAACAAAACAAGCAGTGGGCAACAAATTGGATAGCCAGCACGGATGGAAAAGCGGCCATTGCCGTGGCGGATAACGTAAGAGTTAGAGACAGAGGTGCGGAGGACTCTTTCGCCTGGGTGGACCTGGGGGAATTCGACATGTATTCGTGTTATTACTCGCCGAACGAAGACGACACCATTGTTGAGAGAAAGCTGAGGACCCTCTTTGACTGCATAAGAACAAGAAGCAGACCCGCAATAGTAGGAGGCGACTTCAATGCAAAGTCTCCAGAATGGGGCAGCCAACTTGAAGACAAAAGGGGGACGCTACTCGCAGAACTGGTAGCGGAGCTGGAGTTGGTCGTCGCGAATGAGGGCGAGGAACCTACGTTTGAGAGAGGAGAGTCGAGGTCGATTCTGGACGTAACATTTGCCACACAGTCAATGGCGAAAAGAATCGATCAATGGCGGGTGTCGGACGAAGAAACCGGAAGTGACCACAAATACATTCGGTTTGTGGTCGGGGACAATAAGGTCCTACGGGCCCCGAGAACGAGATGGGCCTGGAGAAAGCTGAACCACGACAGGCTGACGGAGTTCCTTGACCACAACGACCCGACCGACCACACGAGCACGACACTTGACGAATATCTACAAGAGGCTTGCCGGGCCTGCATACCTAAGAGCGCTGTTGGCAGACCGTCAGCTTACTGGTGGACAAGCGAAATTGCGTCTCTCCGACGGGAGTGCACGATTGCGAGAAGGTTGTACTACCGAGCTAAGGCGAGACAACGGGAGGAAGAAGCCCAGAGCCTGAGGGTGCGACGTGGCGAGACCAAGAAAGCCCTCGCCCTGGAAATCGACAGGAGCAAACGACGGAAGTGGGAAGGTTTGCTGCTCGAACTAAACAACGACGTTTGGGGAACGGCATATAAGCTGGTGAATAAAAGGCTAGGGCGCAGGGCCCCAACTAACATAGCCGACGACCAATTAGAGGCCGTACTACACAAACTGTTTCCGAGGTGCACAGAAAGCAAGATCTCCGAAGAAGAAGAGGCAATAAACATTCCCCTAATCAACGAAGAAGAACTGAAAACGGCCCTGAAAACGATGAAAGTGGACAAAGCGCCGGGCCCGGACGAATTACCGGCGGTGCTGGTAAAGAAGGTGGGCGAATTGCGGCCGCAGGTTTACCTCCAGACGTTTAATTCCATTCTGGCGAGCGGAGAGTACCCTGACGGATGGAAAGAGGCAAACTTGGTGCTTATACCAAAAGGAAGCAAACAGACCAAAGAACCGTCTTTCAGGCCGTTGTGCCTGCTGAACCACCTGGGGAAGCTATTCGAGCGGGTCCTCCTGGGAAGACTGAAGGCAGAAGTCGACGGCGGAGAGGGCCTCTCGGACTCACAGTTTGGGTTCAGGGAGGGCAGATCCACCATCAATGCCATTCAAAAGATAGTGGACACTGCAAAGAAGGCGAAGAGCGGAACGAGACACACCAGAAGATATACGATCATAATAGCACTTGACGTAAAAAACGCTTTTAACACCGTGCGCTGGGGAGACGTAATAGGAGAGCTGAAGCGGAGGAAAGTAAGCCCCTATCTCCGAAGGCTGGTGGTCTCGTACTTCGCAAATCGCTGGATAAACGCAGGAGAAGATGGAAACAAAACAAGGTTCAAGATGACAGCCGGGGTACCACAAGGTTCGGTATTGGGGCCGGAGCTGTGGAACATTAGTTACGATGGTGTGCTGCGACTTCCGACCCCACCCGGAGTAGAGTTAACCGGCTTTGCTGATGATCTGACGGTGGAAGTAGTGGCGAAGACAGAAGGAGAGCTTATGGCCAACGCAGAGATAGCGATCCACGACATCTGCGTATGGATGAAGAGCAGGGGACTAGAAATAGTGCCCGAAAAGTCGGAGATGGTGCTGGTGTCTGGGAGGAGGAAACATGCTCCGATAAACATCGAGGTGGACGGAACAATTTTGAGCCCCACCGAAACTATAAAGGTGTTGGGGGTTTACGTAGATAGAAACCTCAGCTTCCGCGACCATCTGTGGAGGACTGCTGAAAAAGCCCTAAGGATGACGACGACTATTTCCAGGCTCCTCCCGAACATCGGCGGACCAGCCGAGCCGAAAAGGCGTATCCTCGCATCGGTAGCAGAGTCCATCCTGCTGTACGGTGCACCTATCTGGGCAGACGATCTTCTCCAAAAGAGTACATATGCCGGCAAGTATAATGGTGTACAGAGAAGAATGGCGCTGAGGGTGGCGAGGGCGTATAGGACAACCTCTACCGAAGCTCTGGGAGTGATTGCCTCAATGGTGCCCATCGACCTGCTGGCTGAGGAGAGGAAACTCGTCTACTACAAATCTCCACTAACATCCAAAGAGAGACGCAGTGAAACCTTGCGTAAATGGCAGAGCAGATGGGACACCTGCGAGAAGGGCAGATGGACTTACTCACTGATCAAAGACATAGAACCATGGTACAACAGAAGCCACGGTGAGACCACGTACGAACTAACACAGCTGCTTTCGGGACACGGTTGCTTCGAGGATTACCTGCACCGGTTCAAAAAAGCGAGTACCAGTAGCTGTCCATACTGTGGCGAGAGAGATACGGCGCACCACACCATCTTTGTGTGCCGGCAGTGGAAAGACCAGCGGGAGCGGGCCGAAGGGCTGCTGGAGACCAAGCTGTCATCCAACTCCATTGTGGCGTCAATGCTAGCCGATGCAAACGGCTGGGCGGCGATCCAGGACCTAGCAAAAGATATTATAGCGGAAAAAGAAAAGGACCAACGCGCAAAGCAAGAACTAGAAGGCAACGCGCTATAGGAGCGAGTATAGAGATGGTGCGCGCGGAAGGAATGCGTAATGCGAATCCCGGCGTATCGATGGAGTGGGGTTTTAGTCAGTAGGAATCTGACACTCCCCCCCGCACATTGGGGGGGGCCTATGTAAGGTTTCCCCACTCCCAACGCACACAAAAAAAAAAAAAAAAAAAAAAAAAAAAAAAAAAAAAAAAGGTTAGGTTAGGTTAGGTTAGGTTAGGTTAGGTTAGGTTAGGTTAGGTTAGGTTAGGTTAGGTTAGGTTAGGTTAGGTTAGGTTAGGTTAGGTTAGGTTAGGTTAGGTTGGGGACCAAAATCCTACTCACACCTCCTCGCTGGTGGTCCCCGGTAACTTGCGGAGGACTCTTCGAGATCGGGTATCCAACCCCGGTGGAGAAGGGAAGTCCGTAAGGCTGACGTGAGAGGTAACAGGGTAAGCGGCCCTGCCCAAAAATCGCAGAAACGCAAATGAAAATGGCCAACGAACAGGATAAAACGGTTACGGTGCAGGGGAGGGATACCCCAGTACCGGTCGCGGCGGACGTCGGAGTGGGCGCCCCGCGATCGTCATCCAGTGACCACTTAGGGACGCCGGTGGATGCCCAGGCCGGGTCCCTTCTCAATACGACTGGAAAGGAGAAGCCCAAATTAATGGACACTAAGCGTACACCAAATACCAGTGGTGCGGCCCCGACAGTGCAGGAATGTATTATTGGTATAAAGGCGGAACTGAAGAAGAACCCAAGAAACACCAGCAACAAAGTAAAAGATTTGCTTAACTCCATGTTCAAGGCACTGACGTTGGAAGACAAGAAAAAAACGCAACAGAAAGGAACCCCAGTAGATCGGGGTGAGGTGCTCTTGGAGAAGATTAATGAGCAACACATCACCCTCACTAGGGTCATGGAAGAAGTAGCTAGGTGCTCGTCGGAAATTGCGTGCATCAAGAACCAGAAGAAAAAAGATTCCCTGGAGCAAAACACGGCAGCGGATGGCCGGGTCACTGCTTTAGCGGATCAAATGACGGAAGTTGCAAGGGCTGTGGGCAGCCTTCACGAGAGGCAATTCGAGACCTCATTTCCCCCCGACCAAACAACCCAACTGACAGAATTTATAAGCCAGGCAAGGGAACTCGGGGAGGCGGTGAGCGGATTGAAGGCAATCCTAGAAAGAGTTGAATACAAAAACAAGAAGGCTCTCAAAGAACAGTCTACTAGTACGACTGGACTGCAAAGGACACACGTAGGGGTTGGTTCCATCGGCAACCCAAACGCGGCAAGCACTCCCATGGCAAACAACAGAGCTGGGATTAGTAACTTGGAAAGAGACAAGGAAAGAGAGCGGGAGGAAATGAGAATCCGTCTCAGGAAACTGCTCGAGGTGCCACACGCGGTATTGGCAACAACAGGCACCACCAGAAAGCCTAGCTCGGCATTGAACACAAAAATTGGCGAGAACGGTTCCACAGAAAAGCCGCGGACAGACCTACTGCTCGACGAAGTCCAAGAACTTTCCAGCCATGACTACAGGGACGAGGTCTGGAAGACCAAAGCAAACAAAAGAAAAGAAAAAAGAACTAGACAAAGGGAAAATAAGAGAATCAGGGCAGAACAACAAGAAGCCCAAAAAAGAGTTATGGAGACTCAAAAAGCAAGAAAAAAGCCGCCGGCCGTACTGGTCAAGACGACGGAGACTCTCTCCTATAAGGAGGTATTGTCGACTCTGAAGAACTGCCTAAAGGACAGCGACGACACAGTGGGCAGGGTTACAAAAACCAGGAGAGGAGATGTACTCATCGAACCCGGTGCGAAGAAGGAAAATGCACAGTTGCACGCAAAACTAGTGGAAAGACTAAGCGCGGGACAAGTCCAGATTCTTTTCCCCAAAAAGGAAATTAAAATCTTAGATCTGGATGAACTCGTGGACGAAGGCGAACTAGTGGCATGCCTAAAGAAGCAGGTCGGCGAAGAGGGACACCTGCATCTGCGATCCCTCCGCCCGGCTTTTGGCGGAACGCAAACGGCAGTCCTTAGCTGTGACGAAACAAGTGCGAACACACTAATCGAGCGTGGCAGAGTAACAGTGGGTATGGTATCCAGATGTAGAGTCAGGGAGTTTTTTCTTGGATTCTGCCCAAGATGCTGGGGCACAGGACACCCCGCTCAGACCTGTAGAGGAAAAAGAGGGGAATGCTGCATCAATTGTGGCGCCCCCGGGCACAAGATCGCTGCGTGCAAGGAGGAGACAAAATGTTTCGACTGCGGGGGGGCTCATCGGACGAAAAACCGAAACTGCACCAACCCGGGCGGAGGAAATAAAAGTAATACAAATTAATCTGAACTGTGCGAGGGCTGCCCAGGAACTGCTGTACAAAACTTTTAACGGCGAAAATATCAACGTCGCGCTAATCAGCGAACAAAACAAGCAGTGGGCAACAAATTGGATAGCCAGCACGGATGGAAAAGCGGCCATTGCCGTGGCGGATAACGTAAGAGTTAGAGACAGAGGTGCGGAGGACTCTTTCGCCTGGGTGGACCTGGGGGAATTCGACATGTATTCGTGTTATTACTCGCCGAACGAAGACGACACCATTGTTGAGAGAAAGCTGAGGACCCTCTTTGACTGCATAAGAACAAGAAGCAGACCCGCAATAGTAGGAGGCGACTTCAATGCAAAGTCTCCCGAATGGGGCAGCCAACTTGAAGACAAAAGGGGGACGCTACTCGCAGAACTGGTAGCGGAGCTGGAGTTGGTCGTCGCGAATGAGGGCGAAGAACCTACGTTTGAGAGAGGAGAGTCGAGGTCGATTCTGGACGTAACATTTGCCACACAGTCAATGGCGAAAAGAATCGATCAATGGCGGGTGTCGGACGAAGAAACCGGAAGTGACCACAAATACATTCGGTTTGTGGTCGGGGACAATAAGGTCCTACGGGCCCCGAGAACGAGATGGGCCTGGAGAAAGCTGAACCACGACAGGCTGACGGAGTTCCTTGACCACAACGACCCGACCGACCACACGAGCACGACACTTGACGAATATCTACAAGAGGCTTGCCGGGCCTGCATACCTAAGAGCGCTGTTGGCAGACCGTCAGCTTACTGGTGGACAAGCGAAATTGCGTCCCTCCGACGGGAGTGCACGATTGCGAGAAGGTTGTACTACCGAGCTAAGGCGAGACAACGGGAGGAAGAAGCCCAGAGCCTGAGGGTTCGACGTGGCGAGACCAAGAAAGCCCTCGCCCTGGAAATCGACAGGAGCAAACGACGGAAGTGGGAAGGTTTGCTGCTCGAACTAAACAACGACGTTTGGGGAACGGCATATAAGCTGGTGAATAAAAGGCTAGGGCGCAGGGCCCCAACTAACATAGCCGACGACCAATTAGAGGCCGTACTACACAAACTGTTTCCGAGGTGCACAGAAAGCAAGATCTCCGAAGAAGAAGAGGCAATAAACATTCCCCTAATCAACGAAGAAGAACTGAAAACGGCCCTGAAAACGATGAAAGTGGACAAAGCGCCGGGCCCGGACGAATTACCGGCGGTGCTGGTAAAGAAGGTGGGCGAATTGCGGCCGCAGGTTTACCTCCAGACGTTTAATTCCATTCTGGCGAGCGGAGAATACCCTGACGGATGGAAAGAGGCAAACTTGGTGCTTATACCAAAAGGAAGCAAACAGACCAAAGAACCGTCTTTCAGGCCGTTGTGCCTGCTGAACCACCTGGGGAAGCTATTCGAGCGGGTCCTCCTGGGAAGACTGAAGGCAGAAGTCGACGGCGGAGAGGGCCTCTCGGACTCACAGTTTGGGTTCAGGGAGGGCAGATCCACCATCAATGCCATTCAAAAGATAGTGGACACTGCAAAGAAGGCGAAGAGCGGAACGAGACACACCAGAAGATATACGATCATAATAGCACTTGACGTAAAAAACGCTTTTAACACCGTGCGCTGGGGAGACGTAATAGGAGAGCTGAAGCGGAGGAAAGTAAGCCCCTATCTCCGAAGGCTGGTGGTCTCGTACTTCGCAAATCGCTGGATAAACGCAGGAGAAGATGGAAACAAAACAAGGTTCAAGATGACAGCCGGGGTACCACAAGGTTCGGTATTGGGGCCAGAGCTGTGGAACATTAGTTACGATGGTGTGCTGCGACTTCCAACCCCACCCGGAGTAGAGTTAACCGGCTTTGCTGATGATCTGACGGTGGAAGTAGTGGCGAGGACAGAAGGAGAGCTTATGGCCAACGCAGAGATAGCGATCCACGTCATCTGCGTATGGATGAAGAGCAGGGGACTGGAAATAGTGCCCGAAAAGTCGGAGATGGTGCTGGTGTCTGGGAGGAGGAAACATGCTCCGATAAACATCGAGGTGGACGGAACAATTTTGAGCCCCACCGAAACTATAAAGGTGTTGGGGGTTTACGTAGATAGAAACCTCAGCTTCCGCGACCATCTGTGGAGGACTGCTGAAAAAGCCCTAAGGATGACGACGACTATTTCCAGGCTCCTCCCGAACATCGGCGGACCAGCCGAGCCGAAAAGGCGTATCCTCGCATCGGTAGCAGAGTCCATCCTGCTGTACGGTGCACCTATCTGGGCAGACGATCTTCTCCAAAAGAGTACATACGCCGGCAAGTATAATGGTGTACAGAGAAGAATGGCGCTGAGGGTGGCGAGGGCGTATAGGACAACCTCTACCGAAGCTCTGGGAGTGATTGCCTCAATGGTGCCCATCGACCTGCTGGCTGAGGAGAGGAAACTCGTCTACTACAAATCTCCACTAACATCCAAAGAGAGACGCAGTGAAACCTTGCGTAAATGGCAGAGCAGATGGGACACCTGCGAGAAAGGCAGATGGACTTACTCACTGATCAAAGACATAGAACCATGGTACAACAGAAGCCACGGTGAGACCACGTACGAACTAACACAGCTGCTTTCGGGACACGGTTGCTTCGAGGATTACCTGCACCGGTTCAAAAAAGCGAGTACCAGTAGCTGTCCATACTGTGGCGAGAGAGATACGGCGCACCACACCATCTTTGTGTGCCGGCAGTGGAAAGACCAGCGTGAGCGGGCCGAAGGGCTGCTGGAGACCAAGCTGTCATCCAACTCCATTGTGGCGTCAATGCTAGCCGATGCAAACGGCTGGGCGGCGATCCAGGACCTAGCAAAAGATATTATAGCGGAAAAAGAAAAGGACCAACGCGCAAAGCAAGAACTAGAAGGCAACGCGCTATAGGAGCGAGTATAGAGATGGTGCGCGCGGAAGGAATGCGTAATGCGAATCCCGGCGTATCGATGGAGTGGGGTTTTAGTCAGTAGGAATCTGACACTCCCCCCCGCACATTGGGGGGGGCCTATGTAAGGTTTCCCCACTCCCAACGCACACAAAAAAAAAAAAAAAAAAAAAAAAAAAAAAAAAAAAAAAAAAAAAAAAGGTTAGGTTAGGTTAGGTTAGGTTAGGTTAGGTTAGGTTAGGTTAGGTTAGGTTAGGTTAGGTTAGGTTAGGTTAGGTTAGGTTAGGTTAGGTTAGGTTAGGTTAGGTTAGGTTAGGTTAGGTTAGGTTAGGTTAGGTTAGGTTAGGTTAGGTTAGGTTAGGTTAGGTTAGGTTAGGTTAGGTTAGGTTAGGTTAGGTTAGGTTAGGTTAGGTTAGGTTAGGTTAGGTTAGGTTAGGTTAGGTTAGGTTAGGTTAGGTTAGGTTAGGTTAGGTTAGGTTAGGTTAGGTTAGGTTAGGTTAGGTTAGGTTAGGTTAGGTTAGGTTAGGTTAGGTTAGGTTAGGTTAGGTTAGGTTAGGTTAGGTTAGGTTAGGTTAGGTTAGGTTAGGTTAGGTTAGGTTAGGTTAGGTTAGGTTAGGTTAGGTTAGGTTAGGTTAGGTTAGGTTAGGTTAGGTTAGGTTAGGTTAGGTTAGGTTAGGTTAGGTTAGGTTAGGTTAGGTTAGGTTAGGTTAGGTTAGGTTAGGTTAGGTTAGGTTAGGTTAGGTTAGGTTAGGTTAGGTTAGGTTAGGTTAGGTTAGGTTAGGTTAGGTTAGGTTAGGTTAGGTTAGGTTAGGTTAGGTTAGGTTAGGTTAGGTTAGGTTAGGTTAGGTTAGGTTAGGTTAGGTTAGGTTAGGTTAGGTTAGGTTAGGTTAGGTTAGGTTAGGTTAGGTTAGGTTAGGTTAGGTTAGGTTAGGTTAGGTTAGGTTAGGTTAGGTTAGGTTAGGTTAGGTTAGGTTAGGTTAGGTTAGGTTAGGTTAGGTTAGGTTAGGTTAGGTTAGGTTAGGTTAGGTTAGGTTAGGTTAGGTTAGGTTAGGTTAGGTTAGGTTAGGTTAGGTTAGGTTAGGTTAGGTTAGGTTAGGTTAGGTTAGGTTAGGTTAGGTTAGGTTAGGTTAGGTTAGGTTAGGTTAGGTTAGGTTAGGTTAGGTTAGGTTAGGTTAGGTTAGGTTAGGTTAGGTTAGGTTAGGTTAGGTTAGGTTAGGTTAGGTTAGGTTAGGTTAGGTTAGGTTAGGTTAGGTTAGGTTAGGTTAGGTTAGGTTAGGTTAGGTTAGGTTAGGTTAGGTTAGGTTAGGTTAGGTTAGGTTAGGTTAGGTTAGGTTAGGTTAGGTTAGGTTAGGTTAGGTTAGGTTAGGTTAGGTTAGGTTAGGTTAGGTTAGGTTAGGTTAGGTTAGGTTAGGTTAGGTTAGGTTAGGTTAGGTTAGGTTAGGTTAGGTTAGGTTAGGTTAGGTTAGGTTAGGTTAGGTTAGGTTAGGTTAGGTTAGGTTAGGTTAGGTTAGGTTAGGTTAGGTTAGGTTAGGTTAGGTTAGGTTAGGTTAGGTTAGGTTAGGTTAGGTTAGGTTAGGTTAGGTTAGGTTAGGTTAGGTTAGGTTAGGTTAGGTTAGGTTAGGTTAGGTTAGGTTAGGTTAGGTTAGGTTAGGTTAGGTTAGGTTAGGTTAGGTTAGGTTAGGTTAGGTTAGGTTAGGTTAGGTTAGGTTAGGTTAGGTTAGGTTAGGTTAGGTTAGGTTAGGTTAGGTTAGGTTAGGTTAGGTTAGGTTAGGTTAGGTTAGGTTAGGTTAGGTTAGGTTAGGTTAGGTTAG